>OU974013.1:5000000-10000000 GCA_918843925.1 Eulithis prunata
AATATTTCGTCGAGGCCATAAAGCTTTCATATTTTAATTTAGATATAGAAGATGAGCTATTGAGCTACATACACTCACACGAAATGTTGTGCATCTCGATCAGGAGTTTAACAGCAACAAAAGCGACCCGGCATCACCGGTCATACATGATTGTTTCCAAAAATGAGGGTGCGTTTGTAGAGCAGGTCGAGTTAATCAGCAGAGAAGGTAACTGGAATCCGTACGTCAAATTCCTCATCGTAATTTATAAGCTTCAAGATCTAAACAAGGTCTTCACTGCTCTACTACAGCAACGTATTTGTAAAGTGATTGTAGTTAATGGGACGAAAACCTCCGAGGTTTACACCTATAATCCTTTTGAGGATTATGCCTGTGGAAAATTTTACAACAGTGTAACAAAGTTTGGAAAATGTTCTGATCTTGAAGCGGTCAATCTTTACCCTAATAAGGTTGTAACAGGACTTCGTAACTGTTTTTTCACCGTGTCCTGCCCACACTGGCCTCCGTATAGTATAAATCCTGAAAAATCTGATGATAAACCATACAAAATGGGAGCCGAACAAAACATATTCCACCTCATGAGCAAAGTAGAACATTTCAAGTACAATTTTGTATACAACTATGATGCTGAAATGTTTTCAACTGTATCGCAGAACTTATCGGTGTCCGGCCCTCTGAGCTTGCTACAGACGAACAACGTGGATGTTATGTTAGGTGGTTTGGTACTCACGCAGTCCCGCGCGAAGATGTTTTTCTATGTGCACGGTCACCTCGATCAGCTAGAAGAGGTTAGAATAATGATAAAGAAAGCATCCACGACGCCGGCTTGGAAGAACTTCTACCTAGAATTTTCGCCTCTGGTTTGGGCTTTAATACTGCTGGTGATGGTTTTCTACGCTGTCTTACTAATGATCATGCTGAGAGCGCCAGACAAAGGTTACGTAGTGCTGGTATTGGTTGATTACTTTTTTCTTCACGGTGGTGCCAAGTTTCAAGCGAGTCAAATGGTGAATATCGTATTTATATGCTGGGTATGGTTTGCGTATTTAATCAATTGTTTCTACCAATCAAGTTTAGTGAGTCTCACGACGAAGCCAAGCACAGAGTATCAGATAGCGGATGAGCAAACTATGTTCGCCCGTGGATTTAAGCCATGCGTCAGCAAGGTTATGAAAGGTATTATGGCGTTTGAAGATTCAAACCTAACGATGTCTTTGGATTATAGCCTTAATGGTAAATTTTGTGATAAATTTCTGAATAGTATCAAAACTGTGAGCCGTACTGAAGATGTATTTACCACCACTCTATACACCATTTATCTCTATCATAAACAGCGATTGTACGACAGGTATGGGAAATCACCAGTTTATTCATTTAGAAGACCTTACACTAAAGTGAACTATGCCATGTATTTCTACAAAGGTTTCCCGCTGGAAGACCGGCTTCAGATGCTGGCACTGCGGATTCGGGAGACCGGTTTGACCGAAAAATACCTAGATTACCACTACTACTTAAGAGCGGTAAAGTATCACTTCCATACGCGCGGAGTGGAGACACGTTTTGCCATACCTTGGCATGTATTTATTATTGGAATATGTATATCTTCAATCACATTTTTGGTGGAAGTTGCATCGGTGCAAACAACCGATGAAAATAATGATGAAGGAACATAACAACGATGGGCATTATCTGATTCTACATTCACAACAAAAGGGCATAAGTCAAATTAAATTAATATTCCTTCTAAGAGTTTGTCCTTTTCTTAGGGCCACTTGTGAATGCTTAGTATGTACGTGACTTGAGTTAACTTTATGTCCATAAGTTGTAGAATAAAGAAAAGCAATGACCTAAATTGACTAGTCTATATACCTAACATGCGAGACCTTCTTTCGGTATATAAATTTTTGAGTTTCATTGGGCTTACTCGGCTTAAGTAGGATGTATGGACTGTAGGTAGAGCTATCTATACTACAGTAATTTTTACAACCCACTATTGGGTGTGAAGGTATTATTTATATCACTGTTTTAAATTCGCAATACTCGACTGCACGCTGTGGTTCTATGCAAAACTAAGTAATTCAGACGTCTCTATCCGAAATTTCTAGGTCAATGTCAGAAAACTGGTATTATTAGGTAGGTATGTGCACACCACCGCGGCACCGGTCGATTTCACCATAAATAGTAAGTATATGCTTTTGTAGGAGGTACACTCGTACACCTTCAACTTCATTGATTTGTGCATTATTTTGTGAAATATTTGTGCTATAGTGCATTCAGTTTATCTGGCAAATCTAATTATTATAACATTTTAAATATTGTTAGCTTTTATTTTAAAAATAATAAAAGGGCTTAATTTTATCGAGTTGTTTTATTTATATTATTGAATATGCAGTTTTAGGTACCACTTAATTTGATAAGAACCTCATTGGATAAAACAGAACATCAATCTATATTTTTTTTATTATATTTTTGTTAAAACCAAAGTTGCACTTAAGTGCAAATTGTCAACGTTGAGATTTCCCCACAAACATATTGAATAACATCAAACTAAAGCTAAGATACGAACAGGTCAATGTATTCAGTTTAGTCATCGCCCTACCAATATATATTTTTGTAGTTAGACGCTAGTTGTCTTCGCGAGCTCGCATGTGCTTGACGCTCGTCGGTTGCACAATCCGCGGTCATTTCAATACGATACTGTGATTGGTTTCAGCTATTATTTCCAGCCTTAGTTATTTATTAAAACTTATTACTTTATCGATAAATCAATTGAAAGCTTTCAAATAGTGTCGCAGCGGTTTATGACCTATGATTTTGAACAAGCGACCGAGTTTGGCAATCTAAACACTATCAAAAAGGTTTTCTTAGATCATGTAAGTAAAATATTGCATATTTATACTTCATGACTTCCGAGACATACCTACCTATACCTACTAAAAAGTTTTGGAGAGGTATTACCAGATGTGGGTGGATGTTTAGTTTCTACTGCACCTGCGACTATACAAAATTAATTAATTATATTGTAGAGCTTTATAGTATATTCTTAATGTGCTTTTTATTTGCTTAGTTTTTTATTACATGAAACCTCTCTCAGTAAGAATTTACAAGCCGTGCTATAAATATTATATCACGTTTAGAAAGTTTTACTGGCAAAGCTACGAGTACTAAGCAAGAATAGGTAGGTAATATTATATCAATTCCTATAACTCTCTAATCCTAAAAATAACAATTGAAGTTTAATTTTAACTGTAACTCAGAAGGTCATTGGTTTTTTATTTAATCTGTGGGAATCGCTAAGACTAGGTACTTCAGTGGCTCTATACAAAAAAAAATATGATTTTAGCTTATGACTTTATTCTTCTAGACAAGTCTACCGGCATCAGTTTTCTTGATTCCTGATGTAGTGTGAAATAAAGGTAGAACTCCCAATCGTGAAGCATGTATTTTTAGTGAAGGTTTGAATAAAAACCTTGCATCGATTTGTAAAACTATTATTGGACCGGGAGAGCTATCTTGAGTATTAAAACCGAATTTAGCAATGTATCTGGATACATCTGATTCGGCCTGTTTGATGAAAAATGAGAGGAAAAAGCTGTATTTATGATTATTATTTAGTTAGATCTATATTTACTTGGGAATTTTAAATTAAATATTTACAAGGAGTTGTAGGCAATCAAGTTATGGGTTAAATAAACCCTAACAAAATTACATGCAATTTCATCCAGGTATTTTATGAGCTGCGATTTCTGCAGTTTATATGTTGTTTTTTTCGTATATTCGAGTTTATGTATTGAATTTTTAATCCTAGGCGTTTTTATTCATATTAAAAACGCAATATAACTAGCAGTTACCTACTGTACGAATGTTCATACCAATAATAAGACTTTTTATTCAAAGTCCGTCACACAGGCATTGGGAGCTTTATTAAACTTGTGACGTATGTTGTTTTTTGTTGTCCAAAATCTTCCGGGTTGCGAAATATTGGTGTCCTTCGATAATACGAATTATGATTTATGATCCTATCTACTTTTTATGCCTTGGTGGATTTTTATATAAAAAACGACATGTAATTTTATGACGCACTAAATTAAAAACCTATTCAAGCCGTCGATGTATGGTAGAGCAGGATTTTTTTTACTTCCTGACTCTATAAAACTTTGAAATGGACTTTGAAACTCTAAAAATATGTTCACACTGAAGCTAAGCAATTATGACCCACATAATCGACATAATGAAAAACAACCATAAAAAAATACGCGTTTGCAAACCTTGTTATAAAAATACAGACGTGTTTCAACCAAATCTTATTTTGAAGGCTCGCCTCGTTTAATTTTGATCTGACCTTTTGCTACAAACCATGATTTATAGTCAATTCTATGTTACTGGTACTTAAGTATACTAATTACTTACTAAATGTAGTACAGCTACTAAATGTAATTATTTACTAAATGTAGTACCTATGACAATCATAAATAATACATCACAGTAAACAACAATGTTGTACTTTTAATTTGGTTTTCCTACACCTACTTACTAAGTATCTTAGCTATGTTTTTCCTCCAGACAAAGGTGTATTAAAATAATTAGACAGGCAATAAGACAAGTTGAAAATGTTAGTTTAATTTAAATCAATATTAAATTATTGTAATTTATATTTTCAAGCAGTATTTTTTTAAAAATCCATCTTCAAGCGATATCCCCGCGCATATTGTGCATTATGACCAAACATAAAGTACCCAGTTCCGTCGGAAACTGAATGTGGTATTTATAATTTACATGAATTGAACACGTGGGTCTATGATATAATTTATTACAAAACCTTGGTATGCCGTATTCTTTGCTTACTGCATAGTTTGCACACTTGACGATCCCGACACCTCGAGCAATTTGATGTCAGTGGCGACAGGACGTGAATTAGTTTATGAGATTAGCTCTCCGATACCGTGTCGGTCGCAGTGTGTAAACCTCGGAAGATGTAGTAATACTGCCTCTGAATAGTTTTCGGTAGAGATATTGATAACATTGAGTGGGCAATGTGGGCATTGAACTTTGACCACTGCAATCCTACAACTTCAATACGCACATCCACATTGTTATGTTGTAGCTTGTAGAATAGGGACATGAAAAGGAGATATGCTTTGGTTCAAAGTTACATATATATTATGTATATTTCAATCTTTGCATTTCGATTGCTGGTGAAATATTTTTTATTGTCTAAATGATCTTTTAATTATAGCGTGAGTGTTACAAAGGGTGTGTTTTAGTCTTCTCTAACATTTCAGTACCTGTACTTAGTACTGCTTGCTAGTATAACATAGTTGTTATTGAAAAAAAAAATATGATACCTAAATAGAATGTGTAAATACAAACTTATTATTAGCACCCAGTTCCTTTTTACCTACTTTTGGTAGTAATGTATGTCACCGTTGATAATAAATGTAGAGTTCGGTTACGCGTAGAAATAAATAGTAGGTAAGTATAGTAATATTATAAGAGGAGGGCCCCAATTTTAGGAATAATGGCCCCTAATAAGGTCATTTGATAAACGTGTGCCAGTTATTTCAAAACAGAGAAAAAATACTGTAAAATACTATATGCTCCAGGATCACGAATAAATTTAACAGGTTTGGACGTATCGTAGTGTCGAGCTAGCGTTGACGCGCAATATGATTCGAATTATTTCGAATACGTTAGATTTACCTACGTAACGCAGGGACCGGACTGTCAAATTTGTTCGTGATCATCCCTCTGACAGAGAATTCATGTGTAAGATAAAATCTTGTAAATACAAGTTTGAAGCATGCTACCACTTTTAACTAGCCTTGTGTTATTCTACCTCTTAAAAAATGATTGAACTAGCTAGATATTTTCAGGGTCAAAGGTATAATAACATGAAGGTAGGTATCTAGATAGAATTATGTAGAACAAACTATAGTTAAAGGTATTTCGTATTTTCATCAGATGCAAGGTATCTATTATTTTTAAATAGAGAGAAAGTTTTGGCCAACATCCTTGAATTGAAAGAGAGTGGCTTACAGCCGGTTTCTCGAACGCTAATCAAATCGCAAATCAGTTGACAAAGCAATTAACTTGAGACAGTGGTCAAATCACAAATACTCTTGAAAAAAATCACAAAATTAATCGATTACAAATCACAACAGTCGACGGTCGGTAAAAAAATTAGGGTTCTCTTGAGTGACGAGTTTGAATGATCGAGCGAAAAATGTTTGTCAAAGTTTTAAATTGCGATGGTTTAGTTAGAGTTTTAGACATTTTTTTCCCATCTGGCCAGGCGGTGGGCTCGATGGTAATAACCCCACTTCAGCTAGGTATTTTAAATTCAAGGCTACTGTTTATATTTTTGAAATAGATTTGTAACTGGCCAGACGTAGGTACATGTTTCTTTTTCAAATTCAAAAACCAAGAAACAACCGTGCGTTTATACAATGGAAGTGGCTTGTTGCTCCGTTTAGAACAAAATAGGTAGGTAGCTAATTTAGAAATCGAGTTCAAAAACGAAGGTTTCTGTCCGACCTTTGTCTTCTAGTCAAGACAATACTTCAAGCTCTCATGACGTAGGTAAGTGTAACTTGCTTCAGTCGCTCAACAGGTTTTTTGATTCTTTTAAATTATACTACCTATTTAGATGCGTGAAATTGCTAGAGGCGTTTTAATTTTTTCACATCATCGAATGGTAAATTTTGATAGTCCCGGGTACAAGAGACGGAGGTCTACAAACAAAACTAAAAGTTTCGTCAATTTAGCAAGTTTCGAGCTTTTCGATTCTTGCGGTTTGATTTTGCAAATACTCTAACCACAATGTAAATAAACATGACTTGTAATTTTATTTCAAAAGCAACAATTACCGTAATAGTGCATGTTGGCCAATCTGCCTCTAGAGCGCTTTTGCGTCAAAAGCCGGTCTTCCTGCTTATCGGTGGCCAATGATGCTTACCATGCACCGATTTGAACTCTCAAGACTTTGATGTCTTTGCAATCAAATCAGTTTCATTGTTTTTTTTTAAACCAAAATAAAATAAATTGAGAGGATGTCTGCCAATTTGCATAAGGATTACAGTCAAGCTTTAGTAGAGTAAGAGTAAGCTTAGATAAATTTAAAGATATGAGTACTTAAAGTCTTGTTACAAGGATTAGAGTAGACATAGACGTATTATAGGTATAGTCTTATAATACAAGGATTACAGTCCCTTGTTATTAAAAAATTTAGACTTCCAAGACCAAAACTAATGAATGACGTCAAAAAATTTAAAAAAATCCCTTATCTTAATTGCAGCGTTGTTTTTTTAATCACCGGTCACATTTTATCAGAAATAATCGCTGACTTCAGCTGACTTCGGCTGAGACTATGTAAATGCGCCTTAACTTGACCTGTTTGTGGGTCAATGTCAATACTTATTATTATAGTCGGTTACAGATGCTTACTGCTGTGTAATCAATTATCTAGGCTAGGTAACTAAATAAACGATAACATTAAGGTATACAATACATCTGTTCACACAAAGCATTGATTTATTCAACGCGTTAGCGCATTTACACATTTTACTTATAAGTCTATTTTGATATAACTCAAGTTTCATGTACACACAACGCCTCTAAGTACGCAGCGTTTTATTTTCATTTTCAGTTTAGACGTTATAACTTTATCAATACTGGAAAAGCGTTTGTACAAGCTAAAACTTTTAGTTAAATTGTTTTCCAAATTAAAAACTTCACACATTTTAAAACTAATTTTTTTTCACAGATTATGAACCAGTGATCCAGAGATGTCGGCTGCGATAGAACCGGTGCAGTGCGCAAGCGCATCCCGCGCGCTCGGCCGGGAGCACTTGTCGCACTTGCCTCAGCGACCGCCTATCAACTTGACGTTTCAAGATCTCACACACACCGTGCAGAATGGGAGAAGTATGTATGACTGTATGAAGTAAACGGTACCTCAATCACAAACAAATCTGACAGTCGCCGCGTTAGCGTATTCGAGTTATATTGCGCGTCAATGCCAGCTCGACTGCTAACCGTCGCAGTGTCACCGCGCAGTGTATCTCGGAATTGCTCGGGTTACGATATATTTGCGATTATCAAACTTATTCGTGATCAAAACACTGTTTGTGTACCTATCTACTTAGTACTCGTATTACCATCTATAGTCGCAAGTTATCAACTTTCACACCGGATTCTGTCAGCGAAATATAATACTTCGAGAAATTCAACAACATAATTCCATTAGTGCAATGTTTCTTTGTAATAGGAATAATTTTCTTATATTAAAATTACTTATTTCAAATTTTAGATATCCACAAAAACTATTTACTTAATAGTTAATAGTGTTTTGACATACCTAATATGTAGGAAATATAAAAACTAACAAACGAGACTTATACCTATATGTGCATCCAAATATTTGCTTCTCGCTTGCCTTGATTTAATTTTGCAGACCAGTAGTAAAATTCTGTCACCAAAATGAATAGGTGAGCATGTTTAAAAACATGTAATATTTCGATAATTGTTGAAGACTGATTTCAATATTGTCTACGACACGTTCGTTGAAATCTTTTGTATGAAAAAACTGCATTTGCTTGTATTGTCCATTATTGTTCTTATTCATAATTACCAAACAGGCCAAGAGGCAACCTCTAAATAAAACCTTGGGTTTCTTTTTGAGATATGAGAGTTGTTTTTGGTATAAAAAGTAAGAAGGTGAAAAATTAACTGCTTCTTCGCACAATACGTAGCTGGCTTATTTGCTTCTAACAAATCAACTCTAGTCTGTCTAGTGAAAAAAATTAAGCTCGTAAGTACCTACCTATATCCTTTATAGAGGAGAGTCCTAAACTATGATAGAAGCTTTCGTGGCCTGAAAGATCTATCAAAATATATACAAACATACATGACGCTTCTAAAAAGTTTCCATTTCAACTTTTTGACCTACCTATTGTTTCTGTTTATACTTTATATCTATTTAGGAGAGGTCGTGGCTACAGTGTTTCTTAGAAGAGTGCGTCAGAATTAGAATCTAAAATTTTAAGTGTTTTCAAATGTACTTTGAAACTATTTGGTTTTCCTTATTTACTTATATTAGGTATGTGAATTACTGTGAAAAAGTTCCAGTCTTATTGATTTGTGCAATAACAAGCTCTTGCTAGGACTTACGATCATTTACGCTTGATTTCAGTATAGTTTATTTTAAGGATACAACGTCAATAATAAAATGCTCATCTATTTAAATAAAATAGGTATTATGCAAATCGATAAACAAAATTGACAAAAATAACCTTTGGTTTATTCAAAAGATGCAAATGAGTGTCTACTGCCGCGTACTATTATTTAAATATTAGTTAATAAACAATATTCAGGAAATATCTTTGTGGCTTGTGAATTGAAGTTACGCCTCCCATCTTCATTATGACTGTGGCTGGTACCATGGACAAACAATAGAAATGTCCATGCTGGTACGCACTTTGGTATACATACATTGTAGACATATCCTCCCTTTTCTTTATTCAGAACATTGCTATTTTGCTGTATACATGAGTTTGCGATGAGATTCCTTTAGTGGTTTTGATAGCACTGGTATTTTGCAAAACAACCCAATTGAACCCACGAAATACCTTAGAAATGGCTCACTAATGCACCAGCGCTGACAAATAAAAAAAAAGTTTTTAATAGTGTTTCAAAAACCCAAGTATCATAGAAAATGGTTGATGTAAGAATTTATTATTCTCTCGAGAATGTTGGCGTTGGTAATGTTTAGAAAGCTGCAATATGCACGTGCTAAAGTAGCAGTGTGTAACGTAGTGATTTCACGCCAGCAGAAGAATATCGATGTGTTTTTCTACTGCAAAAATACTTGCATTCGCAATAAACTATTGACCAAAGTCGAAATATTAGTAACAAAAGCAAAATGCACAATTTAATCAGTAAGCAAAGTCAAACGTTGCTTATTATAAGTTCGAAATAGCAAAAAGATAACATGATTACTCGTCATATCTTAGAAAACGTTGCATTCGAAACACAATATTCAAATATGCAAAATACCGCTCGACTGTTAGCATATTAAACACTAGGTTTCATAAAATATTCACAGACTTGTAGTAATTTGTGCTTGTGCTTTCACCGAGAGTTTTACATATTTTAAACATACGCAGAAGAGTTCATTTGCGACAAAAAATACTGGCTTCCAAGCAGAAGTATTGAACTTGGGTAACAAAAAATACTGGCTTCCAAGCAGAAGTATTGAACTGTAAACTTACTTTGATATAACTATCACTGTTACTAATAAACTCGATGTAAGCTTGGAATAGTTTTTGTTTTTGCACACCGTGTTGAGTCACTTTTGATCGAATTTGAATCTGCAAAAGACAAACACGAACAACTATCCCAATCTTAAACTAGATTTCGATAGAGTATTGAAATCTGCCATGAATTCAAAGGAAGTTGAAATGCAAGTGACCGCACTACGATAGCTTTTACAGTAAGTTGTAGTGTGGACAAACCGACGAATGTGCAATCCCTGTGATGTTACCGCCAGTCGTAGAGCATTCTAATTAACAGAAAATTACTTGCTGAGACCGCAAAATTGAGAATAGTATGGATAAAACATGGACCCCAAGAAGAAGGTTTCCAAATCTGGTATTTTATTTTCATTTCAGTGTTTTTCATAGAATATTTGAATAATAAAACAAAAAAGAAACCGGACAATAAAAATTGATTGAAATTAAATTGGGCACGAAAATTAGAACACTTTTTCAGTTCATTACTTACCCAATTTCATTATAACTAAATTTAAAGCTTCAGGAAATTCAGTCTTGTTTGCATTGGCATAGAGTACAAGAGTACTTTTGTGTGTAAACCATCGATATTTTTAACCACGGATGTCCCAGCACTAGAAGTTAGAAAGGAACACGTGACGTGACTGCGGGTTTGACCCAAATACAAACGCAGTTGGCACGTGAATGCACCTCGGTATATTACCGGCCTATCACGGAACCGGTTGTGTTACCGGCACTGTAGTTACGCAGCAATTATTTAATCTCTGGTAATAGCTACGAGTATAATGCTAATAGGGGATTTAGATCATAGACGCAGAATTAACCTACTACTTAAAAACCATGACAAAAGTTTCAGCGAAACGTGTATAACGTTTAAAACTTGTTTACCTTATTCTATACGCATAATGTATATCTAGGTACTCATCTAGAATCTAGATGCATTCAAAAAATAACTCAAAGAAGAAGCAGGCATGAGCTGTCCTAAAAATAAAGTGTAAACCCAATATTTTGAGGTGAAAACAAAGTTTTTCGTGTTTACTGACCAATGTTTTTTGTATAATTATTATTCTTTAAAAGATATTTAGTGACGTGTGTGTAGCCTGATTCATTCATTAGAAACAATTAAAAAGTGTATGTGCCTTACGTTGAACTTGTGACTTTTAACCCGCTATTGTTAACAATGCAAAATAGAGAATCATACCATATTCTAATGATTAATGAGCATTGGGGCAACGTTTTTTAAACATGACAGTCTAGAAACATCGTATCCGGTCAACTGTAATTGCTCAAGTAGACAGATACAAGGTGATCTTGATACCGTAGAGTCCATAGTATTGATCAAGCACTACTTCTTTAGTTCAAGGCAATATCTACAGGAAACATAAACTAATGATGTTTGAAATGCGCTAGGAAGACTTTGTCAAATGTTATAAGGCTCTCCTAACTATATTTAGCTACAAAAAGCTTCAGTCTTTTTTCTATTCATTTTATCATCGTCAGTACTGGAAGTGAAAAAAATTTAGCTAGCTAAGTGACTTTAAAAGGTGCGTGTGTTACCGAATCCATACAAACATCATAATGGCTAGTTTATGTTGAGCTCTTTGCGTGCGTTTCAAGTCAACAACTGTTTTGATAGGGTTGCTTCGTATAAAATGAGAGACAAAAAATTCTAAGCCAAAATTTTACTTATTCAATTCAATTCATTTATTTCTTAGATTTCAAGATCCATATTTTGTTAGTTCACGGTACATGTCAAATGGGTTAGAGTATAGAGATTATTATTATAGTTAGGTAGATACATATTTCACTTCAGATACCTACATATTACAAGATTATTGATGTGAAATCCCTCCTTCGAGCCCCAATCGAACAGTCAGTAAGTATCTATTTGATCAGAACCCGAATGAAAGACCTCATAACGGGTGAATTGTAGTGGTCTACGTTTAGGATGTTGTTGGTGCTGTCTCGCACTCTGCTGAGCAGTGAGGCAGTGAGCAGTGAGGCAATCTTGTGACTCCCCAATCGCCTATTGCAAAACAGCAGCTAAAAGCAATACACATGAAGTAAAGTAAGGTATTATGAGAAATAAATAGTTGTACGCTTATGCCGCAGTCATCTCAAAACAATGGTTGTAACTTTGTTTTGGGAAGCTGGTAACGAAGTCTACGATATAGCCCATGAGAACAGCGACAACCCTACAACAGTGAATGTGCAATCTGATAGTCAATGTCCGCGTATCCTTGTGCTATATTCCCTGTCACCTAGCATAAAGCAGCTCCAGTCTCAGAGCCTTGAGTCTTTCGAAATTCTTGATGTTCTATTCTATGAAATACCGATTGGTATTCGCAGGCCTCTGTTTGTTGTTTTACTATACTTAGCTGCTCTTGACAATATTGTGAAGATCGTGGGTGCGGTCAGTGATTGGAAATTGGTAAAAACAGCAAAAATCTATTTAAATGGAAGATTCCTCTCGAAATGGAAAACAGCAAAAGAAATATAATACAAAAATTCCGGTCCAAAAGAAATCCCGCAAAAAGTATGAAATGTTTTGGGAAACAATAAAATTTTACAATCGCTAATCATATTATTTAAAATAGCTTGTGATCCAGTAGTGTAACTGCTACAAGCCAACTCGACTATTGTCAAGTTTACACCACATTAATTATGTAAATTCCATGAACTCCCAGTATTGTCCTAACATATCAGCTGTCACATGAGTATTACGAAATCATTGCCAGCGTGCTAGCGTTGAGTGCAACGTCCGCGGGATATTACCACATTGGTTGCAAAAATCCAGTGTAAAATATCATCATACATAGCCACAGCCAATTTCAGTTCTGATTACTTATAATGTTGTAGCTAATTAAACAAATTCACGTACTAGCTACGTCTTAGATAAGCAATAACTTCCCAGGTTCTGTTTAAAATAAAACAAGACTATTTAAATAATAATATTATTGTGATTTTAATCTAAGTATTCCTATTACATCTGATCAGAATACCCTTGACGTGCATGTTAAGGAGTGCAAAAAAGCAGCCGACCTTTTTACTGATGATAAATATATAACCTTTTTACAGACATAGATTTCAATGCAATCCAGTTAAAGAATTTCAACAATGGAATCAATGGTTTACAGGTTCAAAGTTAATACTCCGAGGTATAAACGGGGATTTCCGGTCAGGGCAATTGACGGCTATATTGGGACCGTCGGGAGCCGGGAAGAGCACACTTCTCAACATACTGGCTGGATACAAGTAAGTACATACTTTCTTACCTATTCAGTCTCATATTGAATTGTTGATCGTTAGATCAACAATTCCACGAGAAATTGTTGAACGAGAAAGACGTATAAAGAAACACTCCATCACGTAATTCAGGTTTAAAAACAAAGAAGACTTGCCAAATGGGCTGAAAAGATAATATTATTATACCTAGACAATAGGCATAGCATTACAATAGGTACTTAACAATATCGCACCGCACTGTTGGTTCCATAGAAATTTTATTCTTTTTCTGTGGTTCATGTCGATGGGTTCTTTAATCCCCTGAACTTTCGGGGAGTATTTTAATCACACTCTGTATGATGACGAAGATGCAAACTTATGGAAATGTCTGCAGAGTAACAGGCGCAACGGGCACGATTGCTACTAACGGGGAGCCCCGAGACCTTCGTCAGTTTAGAAAGCTGTCCCGGTACATCATGCAGCAGGATCTACTGCAACCATACATCACAGTACTGGAGGCAATGACTATTGCAGCAGACCTGAAGCTTGGCACAGAGATGGGCTATCAGAGGAAAGCTATAGTTGTAAGTACAAGGTACGAGTACGTCCTCAGTGGACGTACTTGTTGCATTAATAATAGGCCGCCTTTATCCAGACTCTAACATTTTACTCTCATAAAATATTTAAAAAATATACCGTCAGTTTGGGCCTATCTGAATACGAGCTACCCGGTTTGCAATATGAGCAACACTAGTGATACAGATAATAATAATAAATTTGTACCTACCTAAGTTTTTTTTATCATATACAATTGCTAACTAGTCACGGATTTTTTTGAACATACTTCCTGTATATTTATCAAGAGACATGACAATGTTGTACGTTTGTTTTTATAATAAAATTAGGGGTTAAAAGTTCAAGTATCTTTGCTGTGTAACAAAAACTGGTTCCGTAATGATGGTGAATAATAATAGCCCATTCGACTGAATTATATGTCTTGTAAGTTAACCTTTCAGGCATTTGTAATTGCAAATCTAAGAAACGATTAAGTAATTTTCATAACATGAAAACTACAACATACTCGTAGATTTACAATGTAGTAGAGCAACATATTGTACAAAAAGTTGCACAAAACTTAAAAACTAAAGACGTATAATGACGGTTGGTATAATTATCTCAGTTGGTTGAGCCACTTTAATATCCACAAATGACTAGGTACCATGACTAGATAAAACTAGTACACGCAAGATCTGAAACTAATACCCAGTCAGCTAAGATGAAGGAAAAGTTTTTGCTACTAGTAGCCCGGCACAATATTTTTCTCCCGAGACGTAAACATTGCAATCTAAAATTGAGACTATTTCAGGTAGAAGAAATCATCCAACTTCTTAGACTAGACAAGGCCAGACACACAACAGCAGAAAGGTTATCTGGAGGCGAGAGAAAAAGACTTTCAGTGGCTTTGGAACTGCTGAACAACCCACCTGTGGTCTTCCTTGATGAACCAACAACGTAAGAAATATGCCCTAGTCTTACACATTTCATGATAGTTCAGCCAAGTTGATATTATATAGTAGCTAAAAAAGGAAAAGTTATGTGACCTTATTATATAATTTTTTAAAGTAGGTAACCAAATTCTCCCCTTGACATTTAGCAATAACGAGTTTTTTTATTAATTGTTCCAACTGTTTAGACGATGATGTGATATGGCCTATTCCATCGTATCACTCCTCAAAAGAATAGGTGTTCGGTGAGCGGGTAGTCCGAAGGGGTTACAAATAGTCACAGTCCAATATTATTTAGCTGGTTTTTACAGTTGCTCTTGACATTTAGCAAATTCTATAACTTTTCAGTGGTTTAGACGACGTGGCCTCTTCCACTTGCGTATCACTCCTCAAACGGGTAGCCCGAGGGGGTCGAACAGTAGTTTGTTCACTCCACACTCCGTCTGCACGACTGTTCGCCGAGTTTGATCATGTTTACGTAGTGGCTGATGGACGGTGCGCTTATCAAGGGACAGCAGCTGGGGTCGTGCCCTTTCTCAATGAGCTGCAGCTTCCGTGCCCGAAAACATACAATCCAGCTGATTTCAGTGAGTTTTGCTGTGCTGATTATATTGTGTATGAATTTTATGGTGTAATAAGTTTATACCCTGAAGGAAAGCTTGTTAGATGTTGCTAAAGCTTGATCTTTTTATCATCATCATGTTTTAAACTTGTAAAATTCCAGGCCGCTTAGATTTCCAAAAGGAACGTTTTTGGGTGGGGGTCTACGCTTTATCTTTGGGTCCGTGTGTTGGACACTATTTAGGAACCTTTGCCTCTGTTATTTCTGCGAGCAATATGGCCTACCTTTTCAGCAGCAGCTGAGCCAGTGCTCAGATGTTTTCAAATTACCATATCGCGTGCGAGAAGAGATTTTTTGAATCAAATTTATTTTCCAGTTATAGAAGTCTCGAGTGGCGAGTACGGCGTTCACGCGGACAGAATGGTAGCAGCAGTAGAAAACGGCAGAAACCAGCGTTGGAGGGATTTCGCTGTTGAAAGTTCCTTTGAAGAGATGGAGATTGAACAACTAAACGCAGGTGGAGTGGAGAAACATAACTACAAGCACGGCAGTACAGCTTGCCAACAGTTTATTGTTCTGCTGAAGAGAATGTTATTGCAAACAGTTAGGAATAAGGTGAGTCGCATTAGAGTCATTAAGGGTCTCATGAATAATGGGTTGGAGCAAAAAGTGGCAAAAAATGGCGTCTAAAACTACACAAATTCAGGCAAAAAGCAAAATTACCAGCATTAGGCATTTTTATATCCATCATCATCTGCAATCAATGAAAATAACAAATTACATGAAAATTACAGAGAAGTATATTTTTGCGAAGTACTTTTTGCATATTGTATGGACCAGCTTTTTTTTCATGCTCACACCGTTGTTGGTGTCATAAAGAAATCATAATGATGATGTGGTTAGGCATTTTAACCCCTTGAAATGTTCGAGCGTAGTCTTTACAACTGTATAATTACAAAGTCAGTGACCTAATACAATGCAGGGTGTCCAAAACAACCAGTGTCTGTCATTGGCTTCAGTCACCATGCAGTATCCAGGTCAGCCATTGCATTGTAATGTCATCACAATTTCACAAACGAATTAGGTAATTCTGCATAATTCCAAAAAAATATCCACTGAGATCTCCACTGCTGCACATAGAGAACCTCTATTATCCAGAAAGAACGTTCATCCATTTCCCGTGATCCTAAGGGCGCGTTTACATTAGGTCGATAATCGAATGCGCGTTTTTACCCTGCTGAATACGGCCACACCTGGCCAAACTGACCTCGCCTTAACAATGTTAGTTAATCGGATGAGACGTCTTATTCTTCACTTTCCTGGTCGCTGTCATAAAAATATGTCTCACATAACTTGTATTTCTTTACAGTATTACCTATGGCTTCGAGTCAGCCTTCACCTGTTCCTAGGATTCATCATTGCGATGTTGTTTCACAAGATGGGCTACGACGCTTCGAAGACAATATTCAACTTCGGTTTTTGCTATGCCTGCGTCATCGTCATGCTTTATATTCCAATGATGCCAGTTCTCCTAGCTTGTAAGTATAATTTTTTATGAGAAAAAATACCTAATGGATCAAGCTGTATTGCCACACCGAGCACATCCATTAAGGACGTGCTCAGACAGAGATGTTACGTCTCATGTGCTTGTAATTCCACCGACATCCATACCCTGCAAACTAGAACAGAGCAATGCTTGCATAACTTTTTAGCGATTGAAATAAGAACGGGGGTAAAATTTCCCCGGACGAACCCGCCGTTTTACTATTATCTTGCCCATATCTCACCTGACTTCGGTAACGAGTTGACACACTGTATAAGGTCGACATGGTTCCCCCTCTATCAATCTTAATTTCTGTAGTATTTGTACCTAACTCATGTAGTTTTGCAGAAAATCCATCCATTTTTTTTCGGCCGCCATATCGGCTGCACTATTTAACACAAATTTCGACCTAGCATTTAGATAATTCATTAGGTCAATGAAAACTATCATTAGTCACGCACAAGATAAAATGAAGTAAAATATCAAACTTATTTGATAGGCGCTACAAGTTGTTTGATAGCATATTGACCGCTAAAAACTTTTGTTTATTTAGTTTTATATTATCACACTAATCGAATTTGAATTAGGTATCAAAATATTTGTTGTGCTAGTAGTTCACCCCGAACTGAGTTCTCGTAATCTTGCCAAAAAATAAAACCTTGGACTCGACTCCAGTTTACTCCGCTGAACAAGTAGACACCGGTTTATTAAATCTCAGTAAGTAGGTACTTATACTTTGAGAAACTAAATGTTTCAACCCACCCCACTGACACCCCACTTGATATTTTTATACGACTTTTTTATTCCCTTTGGACCCTTATAACTTTACAACCCCTTGACTGATTTACTTCATTTTAAAAACCAAGAGTACTATCCGTCAACCTACCATATTATTCCGTTACGGTTCGATAAGCGGTTCGAAAGTTATGCTTTGACCAACATCCAAACATACAAAGCATTTTTGCCGAAGGTCACTAAGATCTTCGTTTGCTTCGCTTACTCGTTTAATTATCAGACTAATCGAATTTGAGTTATCAAAAATATTATTGTGGGTCATAAAGTCTGACTACGCTAAGTCTGCAATGGAACAAATGAGCAACCCTATAAAGAGTTCAATGGTATGGTTTTTACATAATTTAATTTTGTGGTACCTCTTCGGTTGGTCAATTCGTTTTGGATTATATTCTGTAAGCCTCAAAACGAATAAATGTGACATACATGTCGTAACCGTAGCGTATTTGAGATAGGCAGTCAGCGTTGGTGTCAAATCGTAATATGAACAAATACGTTAGGGGGTTACGTAAAGCGGCGTTTGTCACATTTATTCGTGCTTTACCACTGACGGTGATTTCAGTTATTCATAGTTTTTTCAAATTCTATCATATTTTAAGTTGCAGACTTAGCGTGGCCAGACTGTAATTCTACTATTTAGGGTCATCAGTAAAATATTATGCTAGATTATCAAAATACTTAATAAATAGGTTAAGAAAAATACTCAAGTTTTACAACGCCAGTCTGTTTTAAAATGTATTGTATTTCTAGTTCCAGATGAAGTTCAACTAGTAAAACGCGAGTATTTCAACCGTTGGTATGGTTTGAAGCCATACTACGCCGCTTTGGTGGTCTCGAGAACTCCTGCAACCATATTCTTCAGTCTCATTTACCTGATTATAACCTACCCGCTGACGTCACAACCTATGGAGGGACCAAGAATTGCTATGTTCACTGCGATTTGTATCATGGTTGCACTCATCTCGGAGTCAATGGGAACTGTGATATCATCAATGCTTAGTGTTGTTGTAAGTATTTTTTTAATATACTTAGTTTTTTCAAAACGTCGTATGGTACCTACTCGGGTTGTAGGGTTGTTGCAAACTCGTGACCTTTAGGCACCCAACTTAGGTACTTTTGACTTGTTATATTTAATGTACTCGTCGATGCATCTATATTTTTTTGTTTAAAATTTCTGTAGCAGATCGATTAAGCTCTTTGAAAGATCTCTTCAACTTATTATTTTTTAGCCTTGAAACTACGCTATATTTTTAGTACAGATCGAGGTCATTACCACTGACGTAATAGTCGAAGTTAATAAAGGGCTCATGGTTATTTAATAAATTAATCAGCCAAATATGTAGGTGATGATGACGTAGGCAATAAACAGACCGGTCTATGTGATTTAAAACTTGTTTTGAAGGTCAAATCAATCAAGGTACATAAGTAGGTATATAATTATTAAGCCCCAGTTCATTAGTCAGTGCTGTTATTGTACCTCTTCAAGTAACATCTAACAATACAAACAATACATCGTGCGCAGGTGCTGCGAAGTGTTATCGTAATAACAATATTTTGATTCTCATACATTTTAATGACGCGTGATAAATTATAGTACGTGTTGTTCTTTTATTCTTGTGAGTTTTATCTATGAGTTACTCAGACTCACTCAAGATGTCAGTAAAACAAGTGTCTTTACAAAAATATAATACATTTGCACTCCCTGTAAACGCAGCACGTTTGATTTTCGCGGAGCACATTGAAGAAGTAGTGAACATCTGGAAAGAAACGCAAAGGCGTCAGGAACCATTCTTGATGCTCGGTGAAGGCAGTAACGTTCTCTTTCTAGACGATTTTACCGGAACCGTAGTGATCAATCGATTGAAAGGCATTAAGATTACAGAAGACGAAGAGTTCTGGTATCTTCACGTTGGTTCTGGTGAGAACTGGCACGATCTGGTTTGTCAAACTCTGCACCTTGGAATCGCAGGGTTGGAAAACCTAGCACTGATACCGGGACTTGTCGGCACTGCACCTATTCAAAACATAGGTGCCTATGGCGTTGAATTGAAAAACTTCTGCAGTTATGTCGATCTGCTAAATCTAAAGACTGAAGCTGTTGATCGTGTTCTGGCAGCAGATTGCCAGTTTGGCTATCGCGAGAGTATGTTTAAACATCAGTTTCGTTCAGGATACGTCATAGTCAGTGTAGGTTTACAATTGGCCAAGAAATGGAACCCAATACTAAGCTATGGTGATCTAGCTAAAATGGATGCAAAAACGGTCTCTCCGCGACAAGTATTCGACTGTATCTGTGCCTTGCGGAGTAACAAGTTACCTGATCCTCAGAAACTGGGCAACGCGGGTAGTTTCTTTAAGAATCCAATAGTCAGCGTTGAAAAGTTTAATGAGCTGATTGCAAAGTATTCAACAATGCCTTACTATCCTCAAAAAGACGGTGAAGTAAAACTAGCCGCTGGATGGTTGATCGATCAGTGCAACCTAAAAGGATATAGAATTGGCGGTGCAGCAGTACACTATCAGCAAGCACTGGTTTTAGTAAATATTGACAATGCTACCAGCCATAACATCATCGCCTTGGCACGATATGTGCGCAACAAGGTAGCAGAACTTTTTGAAGTATGGCTTGAGCCTGAAGTGCGCTTTCTTGGTTCTAAGGGCGAACTAGATGCGTTAAAGGTTCTTTCATAATACAGAATGTTTAGTTAGCGCAGAAAATATACCTACATGGTTCATTTCTACTTATACCTACTGTAGGTAAGGTTTAATACATTTTGATGATGATGTTACGATGGGCAAAAGATCATGTTACTTTTTAATTTCAGAATTCAGTGTTCCTCGGCCCAGCTCTCAGCGTTCCTCTCATGTTACTAGCAGTATACGGCATCGGCAGTGGAGATGACCCATTGCCCATTGTCTGGCGATTAGCCCGGGCATGTTCATTCCTAAGATATGGAATCGAAGGTCTTGTAGCGGCTATTTACGGCGGACCGAGAGAAGATCTTGTTTGTCCTGACGATGTGGACTACTGCGAGTATAAGAATGTCGCGTAAGTTTTTCTTTTCCTTTCTCATCGCACACATCACAGAACATACACACAGTCTTTTTTTATTGACGGTCTTCTTTTATACTTTAAACGCTTGAATATCGATTTGTCTTAGGTGCTTGTACGTCTTTTTTACATTTTTCTTCTTTATGAGCTAAAGTTTCTAACAAATCCTTGCTAACTTACCATAATTTTGCTGATAATGATCTTATAGAAATGACGGTAGGTTTTACCTAAGTTTTTCCGGTGTAGAACAATTTTAAACATCTCGGTAGAGTTCCTTATTAGTTTATTTCATAGCTAATACGGTGAGGCTAGGGTCACACGATGAGTCAATATTTCTCGAGGGTCAATGTTTATGTCAGATGGACAGTTTTCGAAGAAGGACGTGTAATTAATTGAATAGGTCTGAGAATCTATTTTGTACATACTCATCACCAGTTGAATTTTTTGCTAGTAGGTATAGATAACATAAATTGATGCAACTTTTCAATTTCCAGATATTTCGTCAAAATCATGGGCATGTCCGGCGTATCATTTTGGGCTGACTTTGGCGTCCTAGTAGGTATGCTAGTTGCCATGAATCTAGCCGGGTACTACCTTCTTCGTCAACGGCTCTCACCGAACTACGCCTTCCGAGCCATCAAGGTTATCGGTAACTTTGTCAAAACAAAAATGAGTTCTTTGAGTTGATATAGTTCCAAGTAAAGCAACGGAATAACATTTTAACTTTCGTTGTCATAAATCGTCTGGGCTATACCTACATTACCTACAGACAGCTGTAGTTAGTTTCTATACCTAACTATAACCTTATGGTAGTACTAGGTTTTCAAATTCCAATATTGTATAAGCGCTGCAAACTTGGCTTAGTTTATAGTTGGACTCAAGTCTATACGAGAATGTTTTTAATGTTGAATTCGGAGATTTTTAATTGATTTGATGCAGTAATGGAAAAGTATAAGACTGGAAAGCATTGATAGGGAACGTAATATAAGTTTTAAGAGGTTGTCTGAGCTTTTATATAAGTATCACTTAGGTACGTATATAATACGTATATATATTAAGAGGAAAGAAGTAGATAAGCAAAAAAATTTAAATTTTTCAAAATATTTCGATAAAAATCAAACCTTTCTTTTTTGGATTATTTATTGTTGAAGATTATGGTTAATTTGTAGGTAATTTTTTTTTTATTGGATTGGAATTTAATGACCAAAAATGAAATTACCTAATGAAATAACCCTTGGTGAAATGTGATTATTATAAGTTCATTTAAAATTATTGATTGCCAAAACTTTTAGATAAGGTAACCTAAGTTGGTCAGAGGTTAACTTTAAAATCAAATGATTTATAGTACCTAATAATTATATCGTAGGTCCAGTGTGATTGATAGTTAGGTACCTAAGTTTTAATTTGTATACATACTTTAAGAGTAAGTAGGAGTAATGATTTTACCTTTCATTTTCAGTATAGAGTTTAAAATTTTGGGTACCTACTTTGACATTAAATTAGCTAAGTAGTTCATAGGAGACTGAACTTAAAAAGTAGGTATATTGTATGCAAGATGTAATTTTATGTACCGACGGAGTAAATATTTTCTGAAAAAAAAAAATGTTCAAGCATCACAATAATAAATACAAAGGTATTGTTACATATAAGTAATATTTAAACTGTATTGTATTTCATGTATTTCCTATAGTTTTTAAGGTTTTGGGATCTTATGCATACAGCATATTGCAAATAAACAAATATTATCCATTAAACGCATTTTATTTACCAAAAATGTCTCACTAAAATAAAATCACGTATTTGCTTAAGAAAACAAAATTAATTATTTTTTTATAGTACAATAAAATATACATAGTAAAACAAAAAAGTGTAATAGAACTTTTTTAATAAAACCATGACTAGGACCGCCAATAGAAGTACTCAAAAGTTTTATTGAGTTTTTAAAATTCAGTAACATCTATTATCTGTGCTCCTACGCTTACGTGCTATTAATTTTATGTGTGCATTATATTTTGCAGTAAGTAAGTAGGTATATCAGTAAGAAACTACAAAAACGTTATTCATAAGTATTATCATAAGTACATTGTTATAGAACTATTGTTAAATCTATATACTTACTTGTATAAGGAGCTGCTTATGTAATATACTTAAAAATCAACTTTACTTAAGATAATATTTTATTCTGGGAATGTTATGATGAGCTTTGTTTTAAGAAAAACATACTACTTAAAATTAAATAAAAAAAAAAGAATTTATATAAAATCCTAGGTATACAAATACTTAGGTAGGTATTATAAAAGTTTGAAACTTTTGAAAACTCAAATGATATTTGCATAGGTCGCTATACATTTTTTGCTTTGTCTTTAAAAAACATCGTGTTATTGGTGCTATTATAATTGTAAAATGAAAATATTCGGCAAGGACGACGCGACGAGCGAGTTGCATCCTATTATATTATTACATCCTCGCAGACAAAGATATAGAAAATATTATGAACATTTTTACTATATTATTAAATATTTTATATATTATATTTTATTGCTTTATATTGGTAAAGGGTTGGTGTTATTTTGGCAGTGCTTTTAATGTAGTTAGTCGTTATTTTATACGTAGTACCTACCTAGGCACACACATATTTTTATATAAACTTATGGTTATGATGAACCACTGCACAAAAAAATTTAAATAACTAGTAAAAATACATTTATCAATTTGCATCTTCAGAACCTCTCATGTAAACAATAACATCTTTGTAATAAACAAAAATTGTAAATAAAATATTGGTGTAACAAATGTAAAATAAACAATTTTAAAAAAAGAGTTTAAATACAAAACCATTACTTTATAATTAAAAATAATCTATTATTCTTTTAACAGGATACGTTGATTATTTACTTAAAATAAATTGATACGCACGCACATAACCTAAAAAAATATACAGACCTATAAATTAATTAAAACTTGTACTATAATAGGCCAATATTGTTGAAATAGTAATAATTCCAATTTAAAAAAAATTAGGTATATAAAAAGATAAAAATTTATATTCAATGAGACATCAAAAATAATATTAAGCACACTATAAATTAGCAAACTTAGTTCTTAATGATCTTTCAGTCGTTTAAAGAAACAGATCTAAGATAGCGATAAGAGATTCAAGAATTTTTTAAAACGACAAAATATTGATGCAACTTATGACAATATAAAATAAAATTTAAATTAGGTACTGTACAAGAATACAAGAAGATAATTAAATTGTTGAAAAACATATCGAGGATGAGTACAGAAATGATACAAAATGAAAAAAAATTAAAATAATTTTTTTAGCAACATACGGTGTACGTGCTTAACAGTACCTATTCTAATAAATTAATAATGATTAATGATTTAATAATGATAGTAAAATACTCTACTATTGAAAGAGTGTAGGTATAGGTATAAGTACTTTTGTGAATTTTATTTTATCCTTACGTATTTCTAGTCTGCATACACAGATATACTTATAATACGAAATCATTACCTTCATTCACATTCCACTATCCCGGCACATTGCTCCTATAATTTATTTCTACATTGGTAACTATATTATATTTAAGTTATATATCCTAATTAGCGATACGTTTGTGATAGATACTAGCAATAACTTTACTGATTAACAGAAGTTGAGTCTTTTATGAGTATTTCATTTAGTTGAGAAGATAAGTTTTACTCGTTCTTGTAATTAATTTTATTAATATAAAAAAAACATAAATATTTGCTTTTTTTATCATAAAATAATCGGAATGAAATAAACGCTTTGGCACCTTCTATACCAAAATTATAAAATATTTTTCTGGATCAGGAAGGCTATATTTAAAAATGTCTTTATAAATACCGATTGCTTAAACAACCTTACTGCAGTATGTGATGATACCTATTGATACTAATAAAAGTAGATTGTGACCTTATTTTGGTGTTCTTGCATGCACATTTAAACCTACATATCGAATACAAATTTTCTGGGGGTTATACAATTGGTTAATTTACTAAATAAGTGACTCTATTTTTTCTAATTTTCAATCATCAATATGACAAATTGCCGTTATTTTTACAATACAGAACTCTATCACAGAGAATAGGCACATTTAGAAGATAAACTGCTGACTAGGTTTGCCTTCGTCGCACTGTTCTAGGTAAAGAGCAGCTCGATCTGAGTCCAAGCACGCGTTTAGTTTAGCGTGCCTGATCATGTTATCGCCCTTTTTCTTCCATAGTTGGGCATCGTCAGTTGAGTCGCAAGCCGCGAGCACCACTGTCACGCGGTCGTCGGCTGATAACGACACGCAAAGGCTGTGGTGGCGGATCATTTTGTTGTCAAACCGCCATTCTTGGTTGCCACCTGTGTTGTGGCAGGGGTACATTCCTGAAAAGAAGCGTAACGTGTCATATGAGTTCTTTATTACCATGGGGAACAGTATGGAGCTTACAAAAATAAAGGTTACAAAAAAAGTAATGTCATTGCAGTACGTCTTATGGCAAAAACAAAACAACTAAAGTTAGTGTATGTCTAAGCATTTGTATTGTATCGAGACCTGAAATCAAGGAGCGTGTCTCGTGCGGCCTCATCCAATGTAACGTAGAAGTACCTATTATCAAATTCAAATCTAAGGCGGGAAAAAAATCTCTGAAACATTGAGTACTTTTTAGAAGTAAAGTAAGAAGTTACCTAATGTCCCGTCTATCAAGTGGCCCATAGTGTCCATACAATGTGTTCCCTGACGTATAGCATGGGTTGCACCATGCAGCGCCGGCACCGTCAGCTCTGGGTACACGTGCTCCAGGTACCAGCGGAATGGCTTGCAGTGCAGCTTCTCTCGGAGAGTTGTGCGTTCGGAAATACTGGAAAATCAAAGTTTACTTTTACTTCTGTGGAAAACACTCACATTTCCCGTGGCTCTGTCTGTATCGGACCATGAGCCTTTTGCACATATATGCCAGAAAACACTAGACACGTCTAGCTGCTCTTGATGCTGTTCGGAGATTGTATAGACGCGAGTTACAATCATATCCACTTATTGCATAACAATAAATAAGTGGCATGATCATACGTAACATAATATTTTTTTCATCATCATCATCATCATCAATATTTTTTTGTAACCTACGAGCATTAATTTCTGCGAGTCAGTTTTTTTGTTTGTCTGTGCTAGCAAACAATTGCATTTAGATAAATTGCTTGTAGTTATTAGCCTGTTCTCCTCTTTTCGCACGCACTTACTACGATACATTCATTCATTTACCATGGAACAATGACTGGTAGACAATGCTCTTAGCATTAAGTCCTCCTAGCACTACTTGTTTGTGTGAAATTTTCAAAATAAATAAATAAACTATCAACTTACTCTCCAAAGTTAACTTGCTTGGCAAGTGGTTGAGACTTATAGTACAGTTCCTTGTAGTCATCCATCCAGACTTCAGCTGCTCGCCTTGTGTTCCTAGCGAACACGGCTCCGGAGCCTCCAGGGAAGGTGTATGGATGCCGCTTGCGGAACACGTGGCCTACTCGGGAGCACGGGACAATTTCTAGGGAACCACCACACTGCCATACTCTGAAATATAATGTAGACATAATTTGCCTATTACACCCCACACCATATAAATAAAGGGGATACCCCTTTAGGTATTCATATTCAACTCAGTTAGTTTATATGAAAACTGTCTTACCTGAAAGATATTTCTAAGTTTTCCCCACCCCATACATCCATCTTCATATCGTATTTTCCAAGCTTGTTGAAGTATTGCCTGTCCATGCTGAAGAGTCCACCAGCTATCATTGGAGTACGGATCACTTGAGTGGGGTCGGTGAGGCGAGCGCTCCTCTCAGCAGCAGAGAGGTACTCCCACTGAAAATGGACAACAAAATCTGATAATTGAATTAGAAAAACAATACTTTCTGTAAAACATGGTGGGTATACTTAGAGGATATGCAAGGTCAAAAATAATTGTCAGTTTCTAAAACTTAATACTTAGGCTTTTTTGGTTCTTAATAAGTAAATTATTATTTTAGTGTATACGAGTAAAATCAAACAATCATAGGCTACTTGCATTGAATTAATATTACTAGCGTACTAGCGTATTACTACGCTAGTAATAGTTCCTCAATGGCTACTTGGCATTTTCAATCATCTTTATTGGCTAGTCTAGTAAGGGTAAACTTATAGGTATAAAAATCTTTTTAAAATGTCACGACATTGTTTGGAAACTGATTTTATGTGGTGGCGTTGCTTTTAAAAGCGAATTTTTGACGTAACATTAGAATTGTTGGAAACAACAATTATTTCCTATAGATATTCCGTAAAATCCTTACTCTCATCCCAATAGAGACATCGTTAAACACCTTTTTGATAAACCCTTCTACTTATACTGCAGCATTCATTACGTGATAGCTATAGCTATGTAGGCTATTTATTGTAGCCATGACAGGCTATAGTAACAGCCTGCATGATGGTATTCAATCGTGTCCAACAAATATTTCAAAGTTGACCAACACATAATATAGGAGCTTACTTTAGCTTAAGTTCCCACTTGCCAATAATGTCCATAGTATTTAAAAGCTAGTTAGAACGGCTGCCATATATTTTAGCCAATCACCAGTTTACCTTGAACACCAGGTTCCAGTCGAAACCGCCGCGGAGATCGGCCGAAGCTCCAATGTACTGGAAAGTGTCCATGCTGATGACGTCGATGACAGGACACACCACTCTACTTGGGTCCTGAAAGTGAAAGAGAATCCTTGAATTCATTAATGATATACAATCTTTTTTACAGGCATACCTATTCAAGTACAGCGCTAGGTAAATGCTGGTTGAAATTCCGTTTCTGTCTATGAATTTGTATATACATAAGAAACGCCTCTACCAAGCGCGGCCAATGATAGTTGTTCAAAACATTTAACATTACATATTATTCGCATCTCAAAACACACTACAGCCGGACAAAAAAAGTAATTATTTAGATACATAACGTCGGTATTTTTTTTTATTTAAACCAGAATTAGCTATATTATGTGAATCATGGCAATTATATTGGTATGTTAAAGTTGCATAAGCGTATGTTCATATTGTTAAAAGTAAGAGGCCTAAATTCTTAAGAGGGCTGCCGAGTGGTCCTTACCTTCAGGTACTCAACTTTTGCTACGCTTTCATGCTTTCTTTTGATTTTTATTCTCTTGATGTTAAATGTTACACGTTAGTACTTTGTTCGTCACGCTGTTTAGCCATAAACCGAAAAGTGCCTGCGTTTTTTGCTGCCAGCTAAACTACTCAGTGTACCCAAGTACCCATCTATTATTCTAATTTCACGGATAATTTAAGGTGGTTATGAACGAGCCTGCAACATTATAATGTGCAGTGTTTATATGCTATTTTGTGCAGACCATGACCGATATTAGAAGCTAAAATCGGTTCTATTTAAATCAATTGTTGACAAGTTAAAGGTCAAACTCGTTATAGTAGGTACGACGATCCTAAGGTTAAAGTAATATCAGGTGCGAAAAAGTTATTGATAAGAAAACATACTTAAATATTGATTTATGCAAAATAATAGTTATACCACAGATCATATAATACTATACTAGGTTATACCATAGTATTATAATATGATCTGTGGTTATACCTTGGTACTACAAGTACCTATTTAAAATTATGCAATATTTTTAGAGACGTCATTTCAGACAAAAAAAATTGTAAAAATATAAATAAATAACCACAAATCCACGCAATGAATTTCTTCATATTTAATTAAAGTTTACAATATTGAATTGATCAACCAATGATCTTGAATAGTAAAAGATCCGAGGCTGGACTTTCATTGCCATGTCATAATGTCAAGGCTGCGTCAACACAGCACTGCATTTATAAGAAACCGGATTCGTCAGTGTTATAACGTCATGAAAGATTCTCGCTGGGTCAAGTGTTTGTGGAGAGGCGGTGGGCTTGCGACCTGTTACATAATACTATCGCAAATATACATTTGAATATAATGTTTGGGAGTCTTTGGCTCTTCTTTACCATCCTCATTTCTCCACAAGAGCCTTGAGAAGGCCAAGACGTTGACGATTGTGTACATTTTATTTCATATCTTTTAATTTCATGTTATAGAATACATACTGGTACCTACACTGAATGTACCTACAGAATCCTAACAAGTGAATTGTCCAATTAGTATCAAAAAACATGTGGGCAAGTGCAAGGAGACATGATAGCTGGTCTTCGATACCTAAGCATACCTATTGTTTATTCTGGTGATGTGGTTTAAAATTGGTATTTATTGAAGTTGACCTGGTAGCAGAGGTAACCAAACTTCTAGGACAAGTATGTAAACAAAAACCAAACAATGTATGCAAATACTGCGAAGAATCTTTATACTCTATTGTCATTCATAATAGAGTTATAAACAATGCGACACGCAATACCAGAATACTAACGCAAAGATGAACCAGCAGTAAATCAAATGTAACGAACGCGAGGGTGAAGGGATAGCGTGGCACAACTAGCTCTTCCGCTCGCCGCTTGAGCAACTGGCGGTGGAAGAGAAAGGAGGCAGCGACCAGCAAATCAGGAGATGTGTTGGTGGTAAGCCCCTTGGCTCACCACAGGCATGATCAAAATTTCAACGTACTTGGACTTTGTGACCGGTACAACTAAAGTAAAAAGACGATCGCATGTCGCGATTCTGTTTGATTTTTGTAATTTTTTTCACTCTAAAGATTTTGCCTGATTTACCTACTCTCAGAAACACACTATACTTCACTCTATCAGAAAGCATCATAAGGTCCTACGAGCATTTGTAAATTTGATTCATCCAGGATTTGATCGATCGTCCATATTTCGTTTAAACTTTGCAACTGTGCAGAGTCTGAAGAAGCGATGATTATAATTATAGACATGGCTAAAGACTTTTTTATCTAATAGGTACACGCTAATCTTTCACACTCTAAGCCATCGGGTGAGCATAATAAATTGCAATGGATATCTGTAGCCACATAGAGCAACCTGCTTTCAAGTGAACAGACTTGCAATAGTTTCTATATTTGTTTTATTTGGTTAATCTGTATTATTTTTACGGTGATGTAACCTTCAGTTCCGGTCTAGTGGTAGCTCCATGCGCCAGTCGGGCAAATAGGTACCTTTTATTTTATGACAAATATTTATTTACGCTCTTTTAGGAAATTATAAGTGAATTCTAGATAGTTTTGCAAAAAAGTTTGGAGTTGCTTTGTGTTGGAATTTATAAATGTCTGTCGGATATTGTAGTTTACTTTTTATATCATGAAATCAGCCAAGAGCGTTAAATGTGGGACATTTAGAATGAGTACCTATACCAGTTTAAATACTTACCTATAGAGTGAATTCGGAAAAATATTAATTCGGAAAGCAAGAATTTAATTATTTAGATGATACAGGATATGAGGAAAAAGAGTTTATTATGAATTATATTTAATCTCGTTTATGTTTTCGTAGTGGCAATGCCGATACGCTAAAATAGGTACTTGCAACAGCGAAAGTATATAGTTTTCTAACACGTCAGGAAGAAAATCATAGTCTTTGCAACGGCAGTAGCAGTTGCCTACTATTAACTAGTTATTTATGGCTTGGTTGGGAAACTAGACGCAACCGCATACAAAGCTCTTAGCGGGTAATGATTCTTTAAGTGTGCTGATCTTACCACACAGATTGACCGTTGATCGATTATGCGTTCAATCGATAGTCTTATATCGACTTGATTCGATCATTAGTTACTACCACCTACAAAAATTGCCGCCTATGTTACTGCTGCTACACAAAATCGCTCGGTCATCGACCAACCAGCCTATCGGTTTATGTAGTAACACCTTTACGGCGACCACTACCGATTGTGAAACTAAGATAGAAGCGTTCACTTCAATGTGTTTTAGATTGCTATTGATTAAGCTAAGCACCTGCTATATAAGAATATTATCAAAAGTATGTTCAATCTAATGTTATAAATTTACCACTAGATTGCAGCGGGGAAAGAAAAGAGTATCTCGTAATAATCTACACATTACCTCTAACTAGCACGTTAACCTTTAGTTTGACGGCTGATAATGTTTTCAGTAAATGGTAATGCCTAAGTGATATGATTTTATTTTGTAAGTCGAACAAACCAAGTCTTACATAACTTACACCTACTCCACTCCTCCGCTATTGCGTCAGACACTGTGGTGTTTTGGAGTAAATTGTCTTACCATGATTGACCACCAACGCTCACATAATCTAGCATCCAGAAATTGTCGTAATGGCTAGATCACGGCTAGGCACGGAAAGACTAATTTTTTCCGCATGGGTTATATATGGTTGGTTCTACAAAATAATACTTTATCAAGTATGTGAAAAAGATTACCTATCCTACCTTACTGACGTCGAAAACATATGTACAGTAATATGTAACTTTGCTTCTAATAGCACATGTCACATAAAAAATGTTGGCTATTATTAGGTGTTTGACTCTAATCAGCTTGTCAGTTTTATAGAGTTGATATTTTATTGAATGTGATATTTATTCATTTGAACTTTGACTCCACGTTCCCAGGAACACCCAAGTGGTGTGAACAATTTTATTTACCTGCAGCTTATGAAGAAAACAGCTACTTCACTATGAATTTTAATCATTTTCATCTAAACCTGCTAGAGAAAGTTGTTATTTAATATCTACCTGCTAATTGATGTAGGCCTTCTTTGTTTTCAAGCTCCTTCTTGGTTGATGTGCATTATTGCGTATAATTGTAAATAGTTTTATACAATTAATGAATTTTTGCACCTACTTGCTACATTTTTGGTCAGCCTATTCGCCCATTTGGATTCGTCTCGGCCCTTTTGCGTAAATATCGAGTTTATGAGGTCAAGGGATAATCATACCAGTTCGCCCCCACGCATGGTAATAGTCGATGACTAGTGTAGCAGCAGACAGTGTCAGGGCGTCTCGCAATGATCTCGTGTGTGATCATTTACTTAATTCTTTTGGAACCATGTGAAATCAGCAATCCCTTATGAAAAATACATATTTTTACGAGTTTTTCATTTACGTGTTTTTTTAGTAGAGTGACCTAGCTGTTTTAGTGTCTAGTTGAGTTATTCACGTCACAATCACAATATAAATAGAAGGTCATCTTTTCAATAATCTTGAACGAAGTATAGAAGAATATAACTTAGATGCGTGTGTAAAATTCATTTACATGTATAATTGCTATTGCTAATGTGCAGCTTAAATAAAATGTTAAGCTGCATGCGTACTTGATGACTTGATTTGGTGGTAAACGGACAGTGACCAAAAATCGGTTTTATGCCATCGTGCTTGGTCTATATTTTGATTTATATTTTAGGAAATTTTAGTGAGAGCCTGAACCGCAAATGCGCGTGTAACAAGAGTAATCTGATTGAAAAAACCACAGATATTTTCTAAACGTTTACAAATCTTAGATATGTTAAATATTATTATGTAAGTCCATAGTAAGTATAGGTAAAGGTCTACTATGATGATTCCATCTAATATCTCTATTCTTGGCGGGTTTATCAAAGTAGAACTTTAAGCATTAGCATAGCACGGTCAGCGCATAAGTGTGTCTTATTTGACTTTTACTGTTAAGATCTGAGATCTCTACCACCCATGACGTTATATGTGAGTTTGTATTTATTTTAATTTATCTAAGTACCTACCTATTTGTTGGTTATAACAAAATCACTCTAAGTAGCTCTTTTTTTGCACTGCACTGAAAGGTACTGCTGCAATTAGGCAAGTACTTATGCAGAAAAGCTTCTAACGTTTTTTTAGGGTTCGATCAACGTTCACTTACTTTCTGAAAACCGATGGAATATAAACATTCCAACGAGAATACGGGTCCATCTACGGACATATTGCTTGCTTGCTAGTTATCAACATTATCAGTAGCAGAACAAAATGAGAATGGGTGATTTTCTGTGGAGCCTGGACCAAGACTAATAGTACTTTTATTTCAGCCTTGGTCCAGGATGCCCACTCTCCTTTAATGGAATCCTGAAAATGTTTTTTTTCTCTTGTTGACCCAGTGCCAAAACATTCCCCTTTGTTCCCAAGTTTTGGCCGAATTTGCACGATTGACAGTGTTTCTTTCTGAGTGATTTCTGTATCCTATAGAGATGAAAGAGATTTTCATTCATATCTACAAAGTAACTTACTAGGTTAGTAAGTAGGTACATCTACTCGTAGTTACTTTATTTTATACACATATTCTATCGATTTTCAATGTTATGAGTGTTGCAAACTTGCGGTGAGTGGTTCGTGTCGTTTCATCTGATTGCATCTGATTCTTCAGTAATACGACGTCAGTATACGATGGCGCAATGGTTTGCGAAACTGATGCAGATGCAATCATCATCAACGCTCATTGCGATCCGATTCGATTTATGTTCCTCTATGATCTCTTAAGATTAGGTACAGTCAGATTCCGAAGTATCTAGCTAACTTTTGAATTTATTACTTACACTAGTTCATAATTTACCACCAACATTTTGTGTGAAGCACATTAGTTTTTTTTGCAATATTTAGTTAAGTATAAGTGGTTTTTATAACACAAATTTCTTACTAAATAGTAAACTCTACCTACGCAACTTTTAATCAAATCATATTCACTGCACTCATAGTTTTTACAACAATAAATACATTAAGTACAGTTGATAGTAAAACTTTTTTAGTAGGTCACTGACGACATAAATTACGTCACAACTATCGGAAAGCGTTGAATAATTCAATTCGGTTTTGATTATCTGCGTCTAATCAAGTGCAAAGGTTCTTTCAGATTCTCTTTCCAAACCTATCAGGGTGGCGCTAATCGCGCTAGTTGAACCGTTATGCGAAAATGAAACATCACAGCTAGCTGTGTTCACCTTTTGCAAGGACCCGAACTTGAGTCACTAAATATTTTCATAAACCAAGGCCTTAGGGCTGGACTAATGTTTGTAAGTCAAAGTCAACTGTTTTTTGCAGTTCCCAACCTATCAATTCTCCATTTTTAGAAGGCCCTAGCGTTCTGTAGCCTTTCTTCTGACAGTCAAAAACTTACCTCCTTTATCCTCTGCAGAAGTGGTTCAAGCCAGTGCACGTTGCACTCCACGTGCGAGTCCAGGAAAGTGAGTACTGGTGCGGTGGCTGCATCTGCTCCCTTCACGCGACTCCTCATCAGACCCTCGCGCTTGGTGTTCCTGATCACGCGGACTTTGCGTATCGCACGGAGAGAGGCACCGTCTTCCGCTGCAAAAAAAAAACAACAAATAAATGACACATCCTAATACCGCGTGCACACTATGCCCATGCCGCTGCCGGAATGTATGGCGGCATCAATGCCGCGGACTTATTGCCACAGCAACATCGCCTTTATTCTCAATAAGCGGCATACATGCCGGCAGCGGCATGGGCATAGTGTGCACGCGGTATACCGGTAGTCGGGGGATAGAGCCCAAAATTATTCTTTCTGGAAATGAGAGAGGCATTAAATATAAATATAAATAAATATTCACGGACACTTAACACAACGCCTTCTAGTCCCAAACTAAGCAAAAGCTTGTACGATGGAAACTAGATGGCTGATAGAATACATACATACATATTTTTTTTTTTGTATATACATACTTATAAATTCATAGAAACACCCAGACACAGAACAAACATCTATGTTTAAAACACACAAATGTTTGTTCTCGGTGGGGATCGAACCCACGACCCACAGCACGGAAGGCAGAGCTACTACCGACTGAGCCATGACGCCTGTCAGCAGGCATTGGCATTTGTTCAGCAGTGGATTTCTACAGGCTATTATTTACTGACTATGACGATGAACACGTTTGAAATAAGCAGATGGCAAGGTTAAATACGATTGAGTAGATTAAGATTACTAAAGAAGTTTTGATCCGGGGTCATAAAACTACAACAATCTTTTTATGCATGCTGTCCTTGAGCGTTCTTGACAAAGTTATGGTATTTTATTAGTGGTCATTATTGGGCATAATCGCATACATTTTTTGTAATAATTTGTTCCGGCACTGAACCAATAAAAATTCAAGGTTGTTTACGCAAAACGCTCCCACCTCTAGAATTTCGAAATGTTACCTATGTTTCTTTGCTTACTTCCAGTCCAGTATTGCCTATTAGATGTGATATGTTTTGAACATAGAAATTATCTTATTCTATGAATGATATAAACTTTGAATTTAAGTCTTACTCAATTGAAATCTCTTTCAAAATATTATGATGCCGTTTCACGAGTCTATCTATAGCTCCACGCAAAATAAAATACTCGAGCTTTACTTACTTAAAATAACTTGTTACGAGCGACATATTATTATTGCTATAAAGGTATAAGTGTATCTGCAATTTTAATGCCTTTCTATTTTTAAAACCTTCGCAGGTTTCAAAGGTGTGTTTCTTGGGTTATTCCAATGCGTAGGTCACCAGAAAAAAAAATTGTCTGGTTACAAACTTGTTGGTATTACAAGTGTAGACCTACCCGGACTTATCTTGTAAATTTTGTGCGTTTTTTTGGGTAAAGTAAGTATCTGCAGGTATTGTATTAATTGGATTTGTTTCAACTTCCATGTGAATTGCGCATACTGAGCACTAGCATCGTGTGAAGTCGTTTGTTTTCTGTAATTGTGAAACTAATTCCATGTAAGTGAAAATGAATTGTGGCCTGCGCCCGCGCCGCCATTGTTGCTCTAATGGTGAGAAAACTCTTGATCACTCTCTTTGATTATTTTTACAGCAGATGTAGGTGAGGATAAATCATTGTTGCCATAAAGATAATAATAATTGTTATGGTGTATATCAATCGCCATTTATATAATCCCTCGTAAAACACGTGTTTCTAGAAAAACTCATCAAATATAACATATGACACCATGGTTTTTGGTTTCGGCTGCAATTTTGTTAAATAGTCAAATGTTAGGAATAAACAAAATAGTGTGCTTACGGTTATCGCTAAAGTCGTCTACTAGAATTATTTCTTTGATGAGATGCTCCGGACTTCGGTTTAGGACACTGAAATAAGATTTAGGAATATTAAAAACCAAAGCTTAATGTTTTGGCAGAGCTAATCTAATTTATTTGCGATTTTAATTACGTAGTGAATTCTAAATCATCGTTGAAAACATCTGATATCAGCCAGAAAAGGCTTGTCATATTAATGAGAGTGGTCCTACATTCATTAAATAAAAGAAAGAACTATAATAGTAAGTATATACTTCCACAAGAAAAAAAGTAGCTTTTTGAAAATTAGTATTAATTAAATAATAAATAAAATTGTGTTACTGACCTCACAATAGTTCTTAACAGCGTAGACCTGGCTTCATTGTGGAATGTGATGATAACACTTGTTTCTGGTAAGTCTTCTTCGTATTTCTTCAATCGGCACCTAGAAATAAACTTCAGTCAACTCAAAAATTGTATTTTTTTCAATTTTTACTACCTTTCTAGAGTTTTACAAGGTCTGTCTTCACCTCACCTGCTCGTATCTGCTGTCTTTATACTACCATTTTTTTGTAAAATCTAGAGAAAATCGAAATAGAAATTGTCAACCCACTCTCGTCGTTGACTGTACTTGAACCTTGTTAACCTTTAAACAAGTCTAGAGTGGTCGATGTTCCGGATGCTAATATAGTATAGGTACGTACCTATTAGTAGAAGTGCACTACGTATTATGTATGCATATCTTGTGTCAGCTCTTTATTCTGAATACCTATACCTACTAAAGCTGTGCTTACGAGTACTTTAGATTCAATTTAGAAGATTCTGCCTCATCATAGCATCAATACCGTCTCATGATTACTCTGAATAATATTTGCAATTCATCAGATCATTGACTAGTACGTTAGTTTTGATACTGATCTCTAGTAAACTCTCACTTTCCGAAATGAAATAGCTTTTTGCAATATTAATGGCACCCGTGTTCAGTATCAGATAATCATAGATAGATTCAAAATTACAAATAATGATTCATAATGACCATTATTATGTAGGTAGGTATGTATAATGTTAAACTAACTATGTAATAACAACAAGATAACAGCGTATTTATCTAGTCTCTGTGATATGTAGGGTTGCCATATTTCTTTCTCCCAAAAGCTCGGAAAAATAAATGTTCATACAAGTTTTTCGTATAGTTTTGTGGATAAGAAAACTTATACCTACGACAACATATTCGATATGGGATATTTTGTTATGTTAGTGTGAACTGTGAAAGACAGCTCTGGTGGAAAAGCACCCTTTTTCATATTTTTCAAAAGGCTGGTACTCACATTGCATTCCTCGTGTCAGGTACGGGCCGGTTACTAGGGAGGTTGTCAGACGCCGCTTGGTTGAAACGGTTTCTAACATAAGGGTCCTGGTCCCTAAACCCACCAGCCACGTAGCCCCCTTCGTCGAAGTAAGACCGGCCCGTGCTGCCCGGTGCCGTGTATTCAGGAGATGCTGGACTGCTCTCTGTCTCTTCGATGTCATGGTGCTGCTTGATGAGCCGTAGAGCTATGTTTTCTTCCTGTGGACAAGAAGTGGGTTAGACCAGATTCTTTCATGGTTTTGGTAAAAAAAATTACAAATTCAGAGTGCTCAGTCGTTTTTATCCTCATTTGAATAACTTTAAAACTCAATTTTGACGTAGAATTACGCAAGTGTCAAATCTTTTCGTTAGCAGCCGATTAATTGTAGCTTAGTCCCTAATATAAAAGCTTTCGATAAAAGTTTAGAGAATACCATATTGTGACTATTTGGCAACTTTATTTTGAAGTATTAAAAGAATTGCGCCCTTCTATCAACTTCTTATTAAATCTATCCAAACACGTTGAGATGATATTTTATGCGTAAGTGGATACTCAAATATATTTTTGATTCACATTCTAAATGTTACAAAATCGATGATGACACCCACAGACTAGTTTTAAAATATGCGCTTTTTGTAGTGCGCTTATATGTCAAGGGCAAAGGAAACCATTATGGCGATAGAAATCTTCGTATAATTATATTTTATCGTATATTATCTTCATACATTTATATTTTATTATAAAATAACATCAAAATACATCACTGTGTGTAGGTATATTATGCGCTTTGTACAATAGTTTTTACAATGAGAATGATGAGAAGCGGTTTAACTATGTTCTGTGTGTGACTTGAGGTGCGACTGTACGGAAGCGAGTTTATGGAGTATTTGTTTTATTAGTTTCTCAGTTAATATTAGTTAATTTCAGTTAATATTGGATTTATTATAGTTGCGTATAGTCAAGCGCGTACAGTTGTGCAATAGTTATTTGTTATACAAGAGTGCAAAGTTGCTTTTTAACCGCGTGTTCAATTTTGATGACCGAGCAATCGAAGGATTCTAAAATTGAATCACGAGCGCAGCGAGTGATTCAAAATTAGAATCCTGAGTGTTAGCGAGGGAATCAAAAGAGCACGAGGTGAAAAATCTTTGCACTCGAGTGCAACACGTAACTTTTCATTCCACCTCAGCGAGGAAATGACTAAATGCAAAAAAAGCAAATTGAAAAAAGAACACCAAGAAGGTTCCGAGTCTGAGTTTTTAACAAATTAAAAAAAAGTTGTATGATATATTCGGCACCATAGAGGTAGCAGTAAATAGGTTTAATGTTATTTTTAATTCACATGCAAACTTAGTGCACACGATGTTCTAAATTCAATTTACTTTATCCTCTAGAGAATAAAAACGGCTTTTCCACTCAGATATTGAAGATTAAAAATACTCTTTCCGAGATGGTGGGATGAAAAAAATTTAATAATAATTTTCGTTTAAAACAGGTACCTTTGATACCTAGCCAATATGATATACGCATAGTTTGAGAGACACTTTATAGCTTGAGACAGAGGTACAGCTTAACACATTTTTAGCTGTTCCTTAAAATTGACCGACACGTGAATTTTATAGGAACACCTAAAAATATGCGTAAAAATACAGATAAAATGTTATGCTCAAATGGCGATAAATACACCATTCAAGCGTCGAAAGAAAAGATGTAAAAATGTTGCAATAAGGTACATTTTATTGATCACTTTACTTGGCCATAGGAAAGCACATCCGAGTGGCACTTTCTCATTTTACCTGAATTTTCCGGTTATTATCAGGAGTCAAGTCCAGCTTTCTATGCATATCCGATGGATTAAACGGACTGTCGTGAAAGTTGGTTATGGATTGTCCATTTACAGTTATGTATCAGTTTAAATTATCTTATCCAGATTATTTTTTAAAGAGAGAATTCACAAGGAAAATTACAACTACTACAGTATTTACAATATTCACAATATTTACAAAATACACGTGAAACAGTTGAGCTATCTACAAACCGTTGCCAACGATTTATAGATAGCACAGCTGATCCAAATCAGTACCAATTGGAAGCGTGCCCAAGTTAAAAAGTGTGGTTTCTTACTTGCTGTTTTAATCTTAAGTTACTGGATTTTGCTGGCTTTGCACACTCTCAATAAGATAAACTCATAAACTGAGCTCTACCAACTTTACAAAACTATTATTCAGAGAAATCGTGAAGCTATCGACTAGGACCATTTTCCGGATGAAAACAACACTAGACATCGTAACCATTGTTAGGAAGTGATACACTAGAATGCACTTGAAAAGAAAACCGCATCACTACCAGCATTGTAAAGAAAACGTAACAAATGGCATACGATTTTGTACTCTGTCCAACAGTAATAAAGCTCGAATGGCACGGAGCATTTTCTTTGCCAAGTTGTACCTATCACTGCATTGCGGACGAAAGTATTTGCAAGTATAGTTCCACACTTGTCATAGTCGACAAAGCATGACCTTGCGTAGCGAGATGTTTATGGAGGCTGTTTTGTGCGAGTTATTTTCTGCTGTAGTAGGAGTAAAGATGAATGTAAATAGGTTTAATGAGTGTGATTGTGTGATAGTTACTACGCCTTCACGCAGTGCGGTTATTAGTTCTTAGATTCTATGCCGGAACGTGACGGGAAAGCCCCTTTGAAAATTGCTTCTAAGACAATGTGTGCTGCGGAGCCTACGAATTGTAGAGGCATTTAGTTAATAATTGGGTAGTGAACAACGAATAGTAAGGTGGGTGTAATTTGACTGTTTTATGATGTAACTTTAAACCAGTTTCATTCCGAAGCGAACAATAAAGTTTTTTTTTTTAGATATTTCAAAATTGCGTATTGAATTCAAAAGCTAGATAGAAAAAACGCTCGAGAGAGAAGGAGGAAAGTTCGACTCACATCATTCTAGAGCAAAGATTTAAATCACATGCTCGTGCGATCTACAGATTGATTAATGTAACCTTTAGCTCGTTACGGAGGTCTATAAAATAAATCCTGGTAATACGATGTCTGCTGTTATACCATCCATTGACGACGTAGTAACTATTCGGTAATCAACATCGGGGCCAGGCCAGTATGGGGTCAGACCAGATTAACCCTATTATACAGTACTCTTTGACTATTTTACGTCTTAATTTACTACAATAGTAATGTAATGCAATGGATGTTTGCATTGTATGCAAGTTCATTCAACACAGCTTATTCTACTGCCAAGTGTACGATTTGCATACCCAAGTTCAACACTCGGTGTAAAACAAACAGAGACAATTATTACTCACATCTACGTATTCGCGAATGGCGTCTACTACGAAAACTCGAGCTTGACAAAGTGCTATACTAGGGTATATATAATGTAACCTTTATTGCAGTTACCTTCATAGATTTTTCTCATTATTTTAAATATGGTCATGCTATGACTCACAATACCTATTGGGTAGGTACTTATAGCTCTTTCCGGTTGGTGTAGCATGAAGGGCAACTATCCGGCTAAGATTAAACATAGGTGCCGGTTCAATTCTTGTCACAAAATGTTTGATCGGCAAAAATTAGTGGTGGGTGATTACGCCATGTACCAAGTCTTAGTAGTAACCATAGTTCATAATGTAGGTACACTAACACATATTTATTGATTGCATGTGGTTATTAGTAGTTAGAACTATTGTTTTTTATGGTTAAGCTATTGATGTAAGACAGCAATAAGCTCGGGACCAATTTAGCTGAATACGACATAGAACAAGACTAGCTAGAACCCACTGGTTACGTTAGGCTACCTAGCTGTTACTTTATTATTACTATTTTGTTGTTTCTCTTAGGTACCTTAAAGTTTATGTTTGTTATATTTTCTGTTTGTTCTGTGTTTTCTGTATGTACCTATGTATGTCTAATAAACAATCTATCTATTCTTCTAAGGCCTGTGTTCGTCATGTCGACAGACAATTTTGCCAGTGTCAAGTGGTGAATTTTAAATAATATAAGTCAAGTCAAGTCTTTGTCAAGTCGGCTGTCGTTTGTTTTGAAAAGAAAATGGTGGATTTTCTCTTCAAAACCTGAAACGATTTTTCACATTCAGAAAAACCACTTTACACACATTTATTCCAATGGCTCACACTTTATGTTACGACCTAAGTATTATTGGTTAAAATACCACCAAAACTAAATAATAATACTCATAATAACACAAGAAAAACTATTAAAATAAAAGTGCTGTGTCGTTTCAAAAAATGTCAAACTCGTGTCCGATCTACTCGTTTGAAATAAGCTAACAGGCTGTCATACGCCTTGTCAAGTTCACCACTTGACAGCCGCTACTACGAGTATATGAACTCAAACTCGAGTAAGACCGGACCGTGATGTAATGTAACCGATCAAGGACGCAGTGCGACCGTACTTTCACTCTCGTGTGTGTCGATGCGTAATTGGATTAGAATAAGTATCAAAAACTATTTAGGGGTGTCCCAAAACCAAATTGTAAGATTCTATTTCATTAGATTATAAACTGTTGTTACGTATATTTATATGAGTATTCTATCAGCAATCTAATTCCCATAGTAAAAGCTCGGCACTAGCGGGCGTTGTGTGAAATGTCCAAGGATATACGTTTATTATTATTTGAAAAATGTAGGTATGATAAATTCGTGCGGGCGTAGAGGTGGGTGCAGTTTATATTCTTAAATGTACATAATTGAGTCACATAGAATAGAATAAGAAAAAAAAATCAAAGCAACTAATAAAGCTGAATGTTATTTTATGAGGAAAAACTAGACATGCCATGCTAAGGTTGGCGAAGGACGTATAAAAATAAGTAAAAACTTCTGATGATACATAGAACGCAAAGCACATTAAATAAAATAAAAATCAAAGCTTTTTGACAAACAGTGGCAACCCTAGTCAATTCAAGTGCGTTTTTGTTTGTGGTCATCTCGATATCGTTATGTAAGCGGATGCACACATACCAACGCATAACAACCGACCCGTAGGTAATCATGATGTGCCACTTTGTTATTATCGAGTCCGGTACATCTGTAATTTTGTAAGTATCATCGGGAGGCTTTTTATGGATAACATGAGCAACTGTAGTTAAAACAATTCACACCTATTCACATAAAAGCTGAAATATGTACTTATGTATTAATTTATCTATATCTATATCTATCATGACAGGCGTCATGGCTCAGTCGGTGTAGCTCTGCCTTCCGTGCTGTGGGTCGTGGGTTCGATCCCCACCGAGAACAAACATTTGTGTGTTGTAAACATAGATGTTTGTTCTGTGTCTGGGTGTTTCTATGTGTTATAAGTATGTATTTACAAAGAAAATATGTATGTATGTATGTATTCTATCAGCCATCTAGTTTCCATCGTACAAGCTTTGCTTAGTTTGGGACTAGAAGGCGTTGTGTTAAGAGTCCGTGAGTATTTTTTTTTATCTATACTAATATTATAAAGAGGAAAGATCTGATTGTTTGTTTGCATTGAATAGGCTCCGAAACTACTGGACCGATTGAAAAATTCTTTCACCGTTGGGAAGCTACTATCCCCGGGTGACAAAGACTCCAACTATGTTTTTGGAGCTTTTGACTATTTGTCGTATGACTTTTGCAAGAGTTTAGGTAGATCTATAGACCTTTTTAGAACTGTTTAATTTCTGTACGATTTTATTAGGTTCCTATCTATGATTATAATTAAATACCTACATAGTCCACCGAGACTCTGACCGTAATAAATTGTTTGCATATTGAAAAATTAATTATTTGATTTTTGCTTATTTGTATAGCGTTAATTAAATTTCACACTTGCTTGTGATAAATCGTGAGATTTAACGATAAATTTAATGAACGTTATATCGTCAGCTTAGTGTACAGCTTGGATTACGTATTTTACTTACCTCTTAATTAAGTGCCTAATTAGGAAGGAAATTGATGTCAAGGAAAAATACTTGATTGAAGTTGGAAGTCATTTATTTAAGGACGGAACTTTACATTTGTTTTCAAACGACTAAGTAAAAAAACAGGAACAAAAAATTACATTTCAACGAATAACTCACATAAATACTTTACAGATTAACTAACATACATAAAAACTAACTTAAAATTTACTAAGGAACATATTTTTGCACTAACTTATCGATAAGACTATTTCCGCAGGTCAACTATTATTCTGAAACCCACAGTAGTATATTTTCTGAGCACCACCGCCCTGTTATTAATAAGCTCGATGTAAGCTTAGAGTTACACCGTGTTTTGTTTTTTTCAGTTAATGCTTGTCAGTACAAAAGACAAAACACGGTGTAACTTTTTAAAGCTTATTGTTAATTAATACTTAATACAAGACTATGAATAACTCATACTGCTCGATATTCTTCTATTATGTTTTTGATTCAGTTTTAAAAGATTCTACAGTGGCTTACATTTCAGATTGACTGAATGTTCCACTATCATCATCTTCCTACCCTTGTCCCACGCTAAGTGGGGTCGGTACAACATGTCTTCGCCTTCCACTCTCCTCTATCAGCCGTCATCTCGATGTTCACTCCTTTCTTACTCATATCTTCTTTCACACAGTCCATCCATCTTTTCTTTGGCCTACCTCTACTTCTACATCCGTCCACATTCATGTCTAGCACTCTTCTCGTAATATGGCTTTCTTCCCTCCGCATGACATGCCCATACCACGCTAACCTATTACTCCTCAACTTGTCCGTTATTGGCGCTACTTTCAAACTTCCTCTTATATACTCATTCCTTATTTTATCCATTCTTGTCACTCCACACATCCATCTCAACATTCGCATCTCTGCTGCATGCACTCTTCTCTCATCCGTCCCTTTCATTGCCCAACATTCTGATCCATACAGTACGACAGGTCTAATGATGGTTTTATATACTTTCCCCTTAAGTTTAATGGGCATTCTCGGATCGCACGTTGTTCCGGTGACCTGTCGCCATTTCATCCATCCTGCATTTATTCTATTCTTCACAGCCCGGTCAATTTCGCCGTCGTTCTGAATTGATGAGCCAAGGTACCGGAAGTCGGAGCAGACTGGTAGGGATACACCAGTTAAGGCTATAGGGGTGAAATTGGATGGACCACCAAAGTCGCAAAACAAATGCTCTGTCTTTGTTCTGCTTATCTTCAGTCCGACACTCTCCAATCTCTCCTGCCATTTTCCCAGCCTGCTCTGGACCTCAAGCGCATCTTCACCTACAAGGACAATGTCATCGGCGAACAGCATGCACCAGGGTGCTTCTTCCTGTATGTCCGATGTCAAGGCATCCATAATCAGGAGAAACAAATAAGGGCTTAGTGCCGATCCCTGGTGCAAGCCTACAGCCACACTGAACTTGTCGGTGACGCCAGCTTCTGACCGGACGTGGGTGCTAGCTTGGCTATACATAGCCCGAACCAGCTGTACATACTTCCCAGGCACTCTCTTTTCATTCAACGCCCACCACAGAACTTCCCTTGGTACTTTATCGTACGCCTTCTCTAAATCCACGAATACCATGTGTAGGTTTTTTATGCACACGTCTGTATTTTTCGCACAGTTGGCGAACGGCAAATATGGCATCCGTGGTACTTCGTCCAGGCATAAATCCAAACTGGTTCTGTGATACCTCACTTTCTTGTCTTATTCGTCTCGCTATCACTTTCTCCCATATTTTCATACTGTGCGACATTAGCTTTATTCCTCTATAGTTGTTGCAGTCTTGTACATCACCCTTATTTTTGAAAATGGGCACCAGCGAACTGTTGCACCATTCATCCGGGATCGCCTCTTCATACAACAACTTATTGAAGAATAAAGCCAACCACTTCCATCCATCCGCTTTCAAAAACTTCCATACTTCAGCTGGTATACCATCAGGTCCCACCGCTTTTCCATTCTTCATACTTTGCACAGCCATTCTAACTTCATCTACAGTCACTTCTTTTACTACACCCATGTTCACTGTCACTTCCTCTAATACACCACTCCAATTATTCTCTTCATTCATCAATTTTTCAAAATATTCCTTCCAGCGTCCTTTTATATCTTTGTCTTGTGTCAAAACCTGTCCTTGATTATCTTTCATACATCTGATGTTAACAACATCCCTTGCGTTCTTATCTCTTTCTTTTGCTATTCGGTACAGATTTTTCTGCCCATGTGGACTCTCGAGTGATTCGTACAGTTTATCCTGTACCCTGGCTCGTGCTACTGCAACAGCTCTTTTAGCATTTTTCTTGCACTCCATATACAGTATTCTTTTACTCTCTTTCGTAACTGCATCGCCCGCATTCACCATCTTCCACTCTTTAAAAGCATTCTTCTTATCTTTCACAATCTTTTGTACCTCTTCATTCCACCACCAAGTATCTTTATCTATTTTTCCTTTTCCTCTTGTTTCCCCGAAAACTTTCTTGGCCACACTTCTAATACAAACCGCCATTTCATTCCAACATTCATTCACCGATCTCTCAGTCATATCCTTTAATTCAATCATCTTATCTACCACTTCCTTTTGGAATTTGTCAGCATACTCTTCCTTCTCTATTAAGTGCCACTTAATCTTGGGTGGGGGCTTTGGTTTGCTCTGAGTAGGTTGAACCTTGATCTTTATTTCTGAAATGAACAATCGGTGTTGGGAGACTAAGGCTTCACTTGGGACTACTTTGCAGTCTTTGACGGATTTAATGTTACTTCTTCTTAGTAGGAAGTAGTCAATTTGGGTGCTGTGATTTCCGCTTTGGTAGGTAATTAGGTGTTGATCTCGTTTTTTAAAGAATGTATTCACTACCGCAAGGTCAAACGCAGACGCAGCCTGCAGAAGAGCCTCTCCTTCTCGATTCCTATTTCCAAATCCCCATCCACCATGCACTCTTTCATAGCCTACATTCATTCTTCCCACATGTCCATTAAAATCCCCCCCTATATAAATATCTTCATTCGCTGGGATATCCATCATCACCGCATCAAAATCCTCCCAAAACTTTTCTTTCATCACCTCATCACATCCAGTCTGCGGTGCATACACACTTATTACGTTAATAACGGAATTTCCTAGCATTATTTTTACGACTATCAATCTGTCATTTACTCTCTTCACATCCGTCACGCTCTTTTTCAATTCATTATCTAATACAACTCCCACTCCATTTCTCTTGCCATCACTTCCACAATAGAAAAACTTATAGCCTACTCCAATCTCACGCGCTTTCGTTCCCTTCCACTTGGTTTCTTGCAAACAAGCTACATTTATTCTTCTTCTTTCTAAAACATCAGCTAGCTCTCTTCCTCTTCCAGTCATCGTTCCTACATTCCAACTCGCTATCCTCAGTCTTACTTCACGGACTCGCGTCTTACGTTGCACCCGTCCCTGATGCAACAACCCTAATCCATTTCTCACAGCCGCCGGGTGCTGCGTCTGCGCGTCGCCTTGAGGGTACGCCTTAGCATTGTCGCCCTTATCATTTATTCTTATAACCATGTTGTAGAGGATTTGGCTTAGTGTTTTCCGACCGGCCGCCTGCCTGACGTCAACCCTCCTTGGGAATACTTGTTGTGTCTAGTCGACGGTGACTTGCTCCCACCGTCGCCTTTAAGGCCTTCCACACTGCCTTGCTGCCTCGCCACCGGAGGTGGATTGCCAAACGGCCGAGGCAGGCTTTGTGCACTATGCGGGGAGCAACCGCTAAGACCTAAGTGTCGAAACACTCAGGCCCCCCTCACCAGGTTTAGCCCACGAGCCGGCGTGGTTTCCCGGGGTGTGGCCGCTGCATGCAGGACAGCTACTTGGAGCCACTGGTGAGAGATTGTGAACTACAACGATTTTAGTATCTTTCCTATCCCTATACAGGGCGGCTAATAGGATAGCACGTTGACAGTCCACTACACCCCACTACACTCCACTACACCACTGAATGTTCCACTAAATGAGCAAAAAAATTGCATTTCTGCATTTCGAACCCCATAAATACTGGGTACAAATATAGATTCCGAAATGTGACTCCGAAACCTTCCGAGTAACATCTCGAAAGGAGAAACGTCTTATGAATTTTATATTGCCTTTCGGTTCCCGCGGGATAGGGGATATTTTACAGAAGACTTGGATATTTATAGTTTTGAAGTTTTACTTTAGTTTTAGATGGTGGTGGTGTATTTTTAGATGTGCCTAAATATTGATAACGTCTACTATAGATAGATAGATAGAAAACTCTTTATTGTACACCACTTTACCTACGTACCTACGTACAATAAAGCATTTTCATTCATTCATTCACTTTTACAGAAATTATTAAATAAACACAGAGTTCATTATTCTTATGTGAAGTACAATGGGCGGCCTTATCGCTATGAGCGATCTCTCCAGGCAACCTATAATTGGTTACAACTTGATTACCTTGACAAACATGCAGTATTTTCAGATTCCGTCAATAAATAAGTCGGCTACTTGGTTGATGTAGGTACAAAAATAGATAGTTGTGCAAGTGCAACGTAGCATTCCATGGTCTATCATTGTATTCTCTGCTCGTTACATTGTTTTAAATATTTTTTTACAGGGAGATATCTATGAACGCAGCCGGTTTTACTAGAAATGGTTCGGATTTACAAACAAGTTGGAAAGTTACTTGTTTGCCATACGCTCTCAAGTCACGATCCTAGACTTTACTGCTGCTACTTTTATTGCGAAATCGTCTTTATTCTATACGTGATTAGATTCACGTTTGATTGGGAGAGGGGTTGAGGAAGCTTGCAGCGTGTTCCTATAAATTCAATTACGGGGAACTTCGACTTTCCGACCGCGCGCGGGAATATAGCCCTCAGTTACGTAATGTTATAAAAGCATGTCGACCATCACAATATTTGATCACCCAGAGCCACAGAATAGATAAATTACTTTTATTAGAGCTTGAAAGTAATGTACCTAATCATCTGTTTTTGGAATGGGGTGGCTGAAATATTAACATACCTTGGTGAAGTAGGTACCTACTAATAAATTCATAGCTTTTTGTTATTTCTTCTTGACCTCACTCCCAATATAATCGTATAAATTGTAGCTATAATTTGGCAGAATTTAATTTATTATTCTGTAAATATAATTATGTATCTTTCACAGGAAATATCTATAAGCAATTCAAAGGAGTCCACTTCCGAGACAATATTATGCAAAAAATCGCGTCGCTCGTTAAAAATCTATAAAATAATTGCTTATCACCAAAAAATTTGTAAATTTTTATAAAAATTCGGTCACGCACGCTATGCTATGTATATAATCACGTTACATAATACTCACTTAGTTCTGAACAAGTGAGAGTTGGATCACAAATGCTAGCATGTATCAGTATACAGAGATTGTGGCTCTCATCGTGGACTAAGTGTGCTCTATAAATCGTTGGCGCCCTTTGAATCTCTAAGACTGAAACATGCTACTTATGTAGTGCAACTTTAATTTGGCTCGGAGGTTGGAACAAAAAGTAAAAGCCATCTAGTTGAGCCACTAAATAATTACAGAGCTGCGGCAGACCCTGATACGATCTACTGTATTAGACGATCCAAATATAGTGCCAGGTTCTTCTATTATCCATTTACGTAATTTGAGGAGAGTAGAAGAATGTTGCTATGAAATACTAGGTATAGCAACAAATTATACTATCAACAACCACAGTAATTGACTGGGTAGAATACTGATATAATTTTTTTTAATACATACTTGCAATACATAATAACACCCAAACATATAACAAACATCTAACCTTTACGAAAATGTTTACAGTGGGAATCGAACCCAGGACTTACTGCACAAAAGGCGACTGAGCTGTGAAGCCTGTAAAATGTAAACACACCATTTATTTTTCAAAATATTTGATGAGAATTCATGTACATTATTAGTCTAGCATCTATTAGCCTATTAGTATCCTTTATTAGTTGTAGCTAAATTTATTGAATCTTAATCTTTGACTCGAACAAATCTATTTTCATAGTATCTTGAAATCTTGTGTAGAACTACTAACTTAACCTTCATAAAACCATCAGAGAATTTTGTGCAAATCATTCTCTACATAGACGCGCAAGTCATAATAGCTATAGGTACCTACTTGGCAAGACAACCGGTTTTATGGAAAAGAACTCGACATCCAAACGTTAGTAAAATAACTGATATTTTATAGCTGTGTTTTGACAGTAACGATTCACAGAACACCTGTCTGAAAGTCATTATATTCCACAGCTTCATTCTTTACGATTTGTTTTACATGTTGTAGTGAGCCTCCTCACGTCACAGCCTTGCACGGTTTGTTTAGATTTTTTTTTCCCAATTTTGATTTTCCTATTTCGTCCGAGCGCCGCCATCTTTACTTCATTCGTGTTTCCGTGCTCACCCCCAAGTTGACACTGAATCGCTAAATTATAAAAAATAATCCAAAGAGAATGATTATAATATCACTTGGTTATTCCCAATGATCTTTACTAGCTTTTATTACGTATAATTTAGCAAACATGTGTGTCGCTCGCTGTTTCTACTTTCAAAATCAAACTCAAAAGAGGCAAAGCTGCATTATTGATATATTCTTATAAAATATTAAAAACTTTGGAATAAAATCACAGTGTAGATAAAAATTGCGTAACTAAAATTGTGCATAAGTAAGCACATTTTAAACATTTGAAATCATATTTGCGTAAAAATAAAATCATCTTTAACAATTATAGTTTGTAAGCCAATATGAATTTAAACTGGTATGAACAAATTAGCTGGTTGCATAATTAGAATGGTTAACTGCTACATTTGATAAATACAGTTGATGGATGTACGAGAAAGCCATGATGGATGCTGGAAAGCAATTTACTTACGATAATCATCATTGATTGCAGGTGCTTCCATTGGAACAAAAAGAATTGGTAATCTACGAATAAGTAGGTGTGTAACTGCTACGAATATTATAGTTTCGTTCGACTTTTTGATTGTGAATTATAAATGCAGCCTTGGTTTTGAAAATGGACAAGTCTATAACTTTTCCTCATCGAAAACTAGGCACTTATTTTTGTGACAACGTATTATAAAAGAAACAAAACAGCAAGCGAATAATCCTCGCCTAAACTCGTCTTCAAAATCGTGCTTTGGGTAGTTTTACTTGTCAAAGTTATTACCAAAATAGGAAGGCTTTTTAGCTAGCAAATGTAGATCAACGATTTGTCCCGAAGAAGACGCCTTGTCATGAAAATGTAGAAGAAATGGAGATAGGAAACTGCCAAAGATTACTAGCCAACAGGGTTTGGGAGGATATCATCTCGGAGACGTGACATTGACAAGTGGGGCATTTTATACACTACGCAGCCATATCTAAAAGAAAATGCCAAAGCAAAATTGACAGTAGATCGACATTGGTATATTCACAGGCTGATATAATAAGAATGTAGAAATTAATGTGTATTATGCAGTAATTGCAAATAACACCTCACTCGATGAACTTGTGAACAAAGAACTCTCTGGTTTGAATGCGTATGTTTTAACAAACACAGGCGTATCATAGGAATATGATTCATTCTTGATAAGCATGGCTTTGCTGGAAACTAAGCAATTTGTGTGCGTGTACCCGAGTAATAAAATAAAGACTGTCGGCGGTGGTATTCATGTAATATATCAAAATGATTAGGTACTCAATGTTCTGTTCGAACTTAAAAACTAATATTACTTACTCATCTACTAAGATTGGTTATCTTCAAGAAGATGTGAAGAATAATTTTGAACCTTATGTTCTCTTAAGTTCAAGAAGTCAATATTGTTTTAAAACCTGTGAAACTCCACTTATTTATTTGTGGTTAAATAATAAAAGTAATATTACTGTTCTTGTATCCGGTTCGTAACATCGAGTCGTTGTTTTTTGTGCGCCACGTCAGTAAATTCAAGACTGATTGACAGTCTAACAGCATGTAGGTAATACACTCTTACCTAACCTAATCTAAGCTCATTGGATCAAAGCTAATCGGTGCTGATACAAAGCCAACGAATTTGACCTTTGTTTCTATTACAATAAAGGTTGAATTGTGCAAAGGAAATTGCTCCGGTTGACCATTATGTAATGTAATGCCTTCATTACCTACAAAAGCTTTCCGTCGTGTGAGAAATATGGCACTTTTACTTTTATGAGTGTTTTGCCTAAAGCACGTTGTTCTTGTACTTCGTTGGTACTTAAACACATGCCATTCCAATGAGTAGTCAATGGTTAATTATCACTTCTTTAGAGTATGACGATAAAAATAAATAACTTACCAATGAATCAAGTTTTAAAATTTCTTGTTCCGTCTCTTTAGTCAAATATTTTATCAACAAAAGGTTGAAGGTCAAGTTTGAATTGACCATCTTGACTCTTTTTTGCTGTCAACATTATTCAAATTATGTAATAGATTCTATTATAAAATGCTATTAACAAAATCCTAGGCAACCTAGAGCAAGTGATGTAAATTAGAATTTTGATGTCGAGATAGTATTGTACGGAGAACAATGATATTGCCTCAGAGTACCAAAAGCGTCAAGGCTTTCCAGATATTCAGTAAGATAATAGTAATGGCCCGTTAAAAGTTTTTTTAATAAGCAGGTGGATACTATTAGACTATTTAGTTCTAGACCACCGCAACCAACGGTAGCAAACTGGTTTTCAGACGGATGACTTCCGCTGACAGGTACCTCTCAAAGCAATGTCATAACGTGTAGGACTGTAGGTAGGTGTACTCGTATTACTATGTATTTTCACCTCGCCTAAGACCTCACCTTCTAAGGTCATAAACGCCTCCAACAAAAACATAAGAAATTACAAGTCTATTTTTTTGTCGGAGATAGTTTTGTTTTATTCTTCCCATGATCTTTTATTACATAGAAGATTGTTGTATTCACCAGTAAAAGTTGAGTAGAGAAGTACATAAGTTCTTTTATATACTTAACTTACCTACCATAATAACTCTTTATTTATTTGTGTCTTATCCCTGTCATGTTTTAAATAAATGTTATCTTTTCATTTCGCTTGTATTATTGTTTGTAAGTATTCGCGTTCTCGGTAACTTTCTTCAGTGAATTCGAATACTTTGAAATGTTATTTTACTGAGAAATAGCGGGAAAAAGGAACAAAATGATAAGTGGCCTGCGAAAGGTTACTTCTTAGAAATCGTTGTCAATTTGAGTAGAAACACATTACCGTTTTATAATTATCGACACATAGATTGTAACTAGGGTTTTTTGTAAAACATTCATAGCGATTAAAAGTAAGTCAAAAGAAAAGAGGTTGATTTTAGCACTGTTACAAAAAGTGTTTTATAGAATTATCGGTAGTCTTTTGCATAGCAAAGTATGAGATTAATATGTATGAGATAAAGTAGGATTTGTACGTCATTCTCACACATTTTGATTAGTTTGCTACTCTGATGATTGTATGTCAACTTGTTATGGGCTGATCGCCGAGGAAAGCTAAGGATAATACAATACCATGACGCAACTATTGTGTCTATAACAATGAAGTTGTCTCAGAGCTCTGAAAGCAGCTCCATCCAGATGGTACAATCATTATGATAGCTAATTAGATCTATTACAAAACAAACGCGTGTAACGTGTTTTGTAGCAATGATGAGACAAAGTTATCGCAATAAGGATGCAAATGAGATCAAGAAATAGAAGCTTAATATCTCGTGCCGCCGAAATCAATAGCCGTATTACTATAGTGTTAATATTAACATAGTCCATGTGTTAAAGCGAAAAAACATTTTTGCAGAGTACGTTTTTTTACGCGTAATTTTTTTTCGCGGTACCTTTGGGAAAGTGGTTCCTATTGATAAGTACTTTAACTGCCAAAGTTTTTGGGAGTGGTCCAATTACACCCTGTATAGAGGCTTCTTTTCAAAATAACCTCTGTTGATGTAACAATTTCATTTATTTCCTTTTTAATTCACATTTCTCGTGGGTTTTTTCTCACGTGTATGTACCAACAATGTGTTTGATACAACAATCTCGACTAGGTGTAATCGTGAGCACCGTGCGTGTAGGCCCAAATCATGCTCTAACTCGAAGCGGACTTTTACTATATCTTACGTAACAATTTAAGTATTTTTACAAGTGCCATGGAAAGAAACTAGTTACTTACTATTATACTTAGTAAAAGGTACAAAATGCTTCTCTGATTATAGGTTTCAGGGACATTGTATTTGAAGTGTGAAGTTCTTTGCGGGAGGTTGGAGGTAAACCATGGGTAAATCGGTAAATCACAAATACCTACATTCGATAGCAAAATTCCGGGTGATATATAAAAACTGGAATATCTTGGGAACCATGAATGCTAGCTAGTGAAGTAAATTGTGTTTGATAGAAAGTTACTCGTTGATCAAGGAGTAAAAAATTTTTTGTTTCTGACTTTGGTCCTGTATTTTAGACAAAACATATTTATTTATTGAACTGTTGTGCGATCTACTTTGCAACTTTCACAAAAACAGTTAACCTAGATTTGAAAACTAACTTCTTTATAGCTGTTATATAGTAATTACTGGTCATAACATTATTTAAGGTCTTCTTAATTATTAATAATTTTAATATTATTAATTTGAGTAGTGAAATGGAAAGTGATTTATATACTTCATATTTAATTATAATTACCCAAGCTACGCGTAAGAGCCATCCACTCACCAGTGATTATCGTGCCCTGTGAAGTACTCGAACTCCTATGTCCTCAGACCCAAAACAAAGGCTTTTGGTCTAGTTTAGGCCTTGCCATCTTAACTTTCGTGGAACTACTGTATTTTACTTATAACCTGCGGTCTATTTTGGTAATACATTATTTTTATTTCAAGTTTTGTCAATTTCACCACTTTCTTTACTTATTTGCATTACAGTTTAGATACTGACATCGAATCTTGAAAAAGCCTTTCGCATTGCGTAAAGCAATTATCACATATACTGTAAACGTACTGACACGTCGTGAAAGCAAAATTATTTTGCGCTTTACAATCTATAGACCAGTTTTTTTTTAGTCAAAATAGTATGAGAAACTGTAATTTAGAGTTTTTATTCCACTATTATAATCAGTTACAAAATCATCAGGGATTAAAGCCAGTTAAAGCCAGTTTCAGCAAACCAGTTTATTACTTTAAGTTCATAAAGGTGCTTAGTAGTCCTAAAGGATACCTACTTGCAAATAAATAATTTCCACTCTCCTACGTAGGGTCGGTAAAAGCCACTAAATAATAAAGCTTGAAGCTCGTACTCGGACGGTTACGACTAAATAATTGAAGAGTAGTAGCTTAGCTGGACAAAATAAAGCGAGATAACAGGAAATTGTGCTTTGAAATAAACCTTTTAAGCGGCAGAAAAGCTTTTAGTAGTTTAGAAAAAAAACAGAGTCGAAGAGAGTTTCCCTTTTTTTTTACTTGTAAAAGTTACTTTTACTCCAGGACATTTTTTGGTGATACCATTTAATTATTTTGTATATACAGGGTGTTACCAGACCACTTCCGAAAACGAAAGGGGGAGCTACAGCACACCAAAACCCAACCAAAAAAAAAACAGTTATCCTGAAAAATAATTATAGCCGGAGAAAACAATGTTTAAAGATTTGTATTTATTTCGCCAGCCCGCAATGTACGCATTCACGTAGGTAAGGTCGAGGCGTAGTACTATTATTTATTCTGTGTCGTAAGTGCCTACTAACGTAGGTCGCTCGCACGTCGCGTACTTGAATGACCCGCGATGAACTCTCAGCTGTTCATGCTGTAGTAGACGTAATCTGCGTGCTGCGTCTACATTGCTGCTTTATTTATTTTATTTGTTTTTTTGCTTTTTTAAATGAGATAATTAGGTAGATATGTCTTATTATGTTGTACTGTGTGTATGTAACTAGAAAAAAAATTAAAAAGAGATGGTCAAGTCAATTTTTTTTTTCGCGATTTTTTTCGCTTAATGTTTTCAGTATCATGGTCTGATTGGAACCTCCAAGTTTTCGGAAGTGGTCTGGTAACACCCTGTATGTAATAATTATATCGAGGTCTGTGAACAAAGTAGCAGCCAAGTTCAGTAAAACACGTTTAACAATGTCACATGGTAGTAAAAAAATGTATGAATAGCACTTATCATTATATCGCGCAACAACAATAGAGTTAGTTTTTGCCGCGTGTGTGCGTTGGCCCCCTTTCCCATGGTTGCGACATTTTCACTAATTAATCCTAATGTTCAGTGTCATTTGAAAGTAGATAATGTTATCGAAAGTATAAGACCTTGTGTAGTGATTCAATTGTTATGAATTTGGCCTACAAGTAATAACGCAACGAGCTCTAACCTAACGGCAGAAGAAAATACTTATCTACTGTAGTTAGAGCAAAAATTGCGGAATAAATTAATGTTGTAATCCTCCATTTACCTAAAACAAAAAAAAAAAAAGTTAACCAAATGATTTTCTTAATAAAATCATAAAAAACATTTGTTTTAGATAAATCACCTAAAAATAGTTTTGAAACAGCAATGTTGAACAATTTTAAAAATGATAATTTGTCTACAACTTCGACAAAAGTAGCCATTGTAGGTATAGGTATAAAAGTAAGTGATCTTTTAGAATTATTATCAACATAAACTGCTTATGCGGACGACTAGAATAACTCGGTTGTGTTATCTGGTAAATAGATTATTTAATACATTTTGTAACATAAACAGGAAATATCATTTAGAATTACATAGAATAGTTAGGTAAGGTTACTTATTGTATTTTCTTGTACGTTTCTACGCTTTACTGAGTAGGTGTACTTATATGTATACTTATGTGTACTTATGTGAATACTTATTAGTATTGAACTTGACCTTTAACCACAGAATGGATAATAGTACTTTAAACTTTAATTTAACTTGGAAATAAGCTACTTCATTCTAAATAAAGCACATCCATAAAAAATAACTTTATAATGTGAATTTTAATATAAGAAAATTCATCATATTTTTGTCTTTAGCCTATTACTATTATTTATAGTAAATTTTATTGTTTACACTTTTCAGAACTAAACTCTTATTGTAGGTAGCGGTATAACCTAAAGATTTCATTGGTGTAGCCTTATTGGGCATGTTCGTCATGGAAGTTGTTGGCCGTCAAACTCTCGTTTGAAAATGTGTTCTATGTTAGTCACAAAGTGTGTAAATGAAAAAGTGGTTTGGTGCGCTAAATAAATATTTTTGGACCAAACCTTAGTCAATCAAGCCTTGTACAAATAATCATATTACTTCTGTTTCTTTTTTTTTTTTTTTCATCAATACTTAAATGGACGATGATTGAAAGCCATGGATGAAAAACCTCGAGAAAGTACACATTTCTCAGAAAACTCATGCTGTTTTAATCAGCAAGAGTTTTATAAAGCCAGCATGAGTTTTCTCTATGAGAAAATTGCGGCCGCCATCCAACCATGAAGAGTTTCAGAAAAACTAATTGCACGCTGATTGTACCACGGTGTCAGTGAAACCGTTCGCATCATGGGGCTACCATGGATCACATCGATTGTTATACACTTTCATGATCGCTTTCAAGCGCATCCAAGCAACTGAGCTAATTGGTAGCGCAATGGAAAGTGTTACTATACGATTATCTACTTAATTTACGAGTATGGTGTGTGTACCATGAAATTGCTAGAAGCGCCAAACAACTGCTTGCATTTCAAAATTTCTAATACCGCGTTCACACTATGCCATTGCCGGTGCCGGCATTCATGCCGCGGACTTATTGCCACAGCAACATCGCCTTTATTCTCACCTAGGAGCTAGGGCATGAACTTGGCGATGTTGCTGTGGCAATAATTCCGGAATTAATCGCGGCGTTCATGCCGGCAGCGGCATGGGCATAGTGTGCACGCGCTATAAAGATACAAAATCTTTCTTACATTTATTGTATGAAAAATTGCAAACAACTGTTGTATGCAAAGTTCAGCATAAATACAATTTTGATCCAAACAAGTTTTCACAACGAAAAGTAGAAAAAAATGTGGATCAAATTATATTTATGCTCAAGCTCACCGCCGATATTTGTGTCGGTGGCAGTGTCAAACAGGTCAGTAAGTATACCTCAAATTCAAATTCAAAGATGGTGTCACCACAGAAGATGTTACTGTGCTAATGTGATAGTGATCTAAAGGCTTTGCAAAAAGTAAAGTGATAATTTTAGAAATTTTGAACGTTTACTGAGTATTTTCTAAAAAACCTGTTTTTGAAAATACCTGATCAATTTTGTATGAAAGTTACATATTTAACGGATGGTTGCGAAACTTTTAAAAAGATATATCATAAGTATACTTAGTTCAGATTTAACCTTGATAGGGAGTAAATTACAACATATAAAAAAATCAGTAACAAATATGATCGGTCTAGTGTATTTAGGTAGTTGATCATCATACTCAATATATTTTATGTAACATACCTTTATACTCAGGCGATTACCTACGCACAATTTAACTCACTAAATTTAAAAGTTGAGAAGAACTCTAACCGTTACGAAATAGTAATAAAAAAGTAAGTAAGGAAGTAAACTCAATCAATCAATAACTTCATTATCATACTTCGATCTAGATCCCAATTAGAACACTACCGCACATCTGCATAAGCTTTTGCTAATGAGTGCGACGCGGGTTTTCGCAACGTGACATCATCCATTGCGGGGCGATTAGTGTGCAGCGGCGGAGACCACACTACTAACGCTTCATTGAACACGTCATTGAGCGGTCACGCCTATCGGTTCCATTGGTTGCGTTTTGATGAACCTCTTGGCTGCAATCCCAAGGGTTGTCATGTTGATAAAGAAATGATTATTTGACCAATGCACAAAAAACCACGACTCAAAGTCGATAATCTAAAAAGGTGTGCAAAAGTCAGATATTCCAGCGCTATTTTCTGAAATTTCTATTTTTCTTTTTATAACTTTTATTTCTATTTTAAATTTCAAATTAAAATAAAATATAAATACTTATTTTTTATTTTTCTTATAGAATCCACCCATTTCAATAATAATAAGCGTAGGTATTATTTTTGCAGGCGGTGTGTTCTCCAATATTAGAAAAAGCAATGTGAAAAAAAAAAAACAATGCATAATTTTTCCAGTTCTGGCAACCCTACCGCTGATGAATCTCTTCGCATCGGATATTGGTTTATCCAAGCGCGGTTGCATTACGAAAAATTTTACTTTCATTAGACACGCTCCAGTTAACGAGATTGTTCTAAATTGCAATTTAATGAAAAATTTATCTTTTTTCACTTTGGATTGAATTCATCAAATTTAGCTCACAGGCAGCTCAGTTGCAGCTCAGCTGGTGTATCCTTTTGTACTTTAGGTTGTGGGTTCATTCCCCAACAAGAACAATTTGTTTTTACAATAACATCAAATTTTGTTCGATGTCTGGGTGTTATCATGCATTTAATAATTAGAAAAAAGTAAATAACGTTATCAGCTGTCTGATTCTCATAAGTATTTTAGTAGGTAGGTAGGCACATGTTCTGTTTAGTTTGGGGCTAGATAAGACTATGTATATTGCCTATTAATATTTATTTAATTTAGGCTGCCAATATTTTCACCGATATTGTGTAATATTTTAAAAATAATATTTGAATAATATTTTAACATTATTTACAAATATTTGATCTAAAATGTACTAAATTGTAGAGCCTTTACTAGCGAGAAAAAAATACTTTGCGCTCCCTCTACAACAGTAGGCTCGTATATGACCCGGTTTTGCGACGAAAGGTTAATAATTGTAACCGCTCATTCAATTCTTGTGTGAATTTAAATTGTCTTATCGCACATCTGTGACGAAATCGGGTCAACAGCACTATGCCATAATTACACAAAGTACTTAGATGATAATAGCTCCCGGAGATAAAAGCAAATATTTGCTCGGTAGAGCTACAGTGCGGAAGTAAACACGCTGAAGAAAATGGATAGCTATATTCATAAGAGAGTTCGTACTCTCTTATATATAATAATATTAATATAGCTATCCATTTACTTTGTGTAATTATGGCATAGTGCTGTTGCCCTGATTAAATCAGGTCAACAGCATTTTCGTCACAGATGAAATCAGAGTTCGATTCCGGGTTCAGACAGGCGATTATTCAAAATTCTTTGAATGCAGTTTAATAAGTCTTCTTTCAGTAAATTTGCCTATCTACATTATTTAACATACTTTTCCTCCATGTGGCATGGCCGTGGGACGCCCTGTGTATATATGCCTAATTTTAGTACAAAAATTTATAACAATCATCTTCAATAGAAGTAAAGGCCTAAGTACAAAAACAATTTTTTCTCAAATTATCTGGTGGGTCGATTTTTTTTAACTAGTGTACCTATATTTATTCCGTATAGTAAAGTGCTTAGAAAGTTAATAAGTATGTAAGTACCGATACAATGCTCCTTAAATCGGCTTAGGCACTTATAAATCACTATACTAAAATGGCAACGCAATTTGGAAGGCTAAATTTTACGTCATACGTGATCTATAAACCTACTAGACATACTGCTCAAAGTCGCTTAGCTATGCCCTAAGACCATTTAATTAATTCCTAACACGTGGACCCTAAATACCGGGTTCTCTGCCAGCTCGCAATACAATTTAATTGTGTCCTTGGTACTTGAGTAGAAGCCACACAATTTTTATAAGTAGAGACTACCACGTCACCATGAAAATTACACTGTTTTTTGATGAGACAAAATCTTGGTGGTCCTCTGCGGCTTTTTATTAGTGTTATGTATGTACGTACACTGTACAGTGTCGTAATAATATGCATGATCCCGCTTAGTGATATGGTAATGATTATAAGGGATTATGTTACTAAACCCTACCTACCCTAGACTCTAGACGGTATAATCTAAACTGACTCGCTTCTTGTCATTCTAAAGATGCATTTTGAAACGTCCGGTTATTGTGTGGGTAACGAAAACGCAAAGGCGGGCCGTCTAGTCACTAGACGATATGACTGACTTATATAAATGTCGTAGATAATATTATATACACATCCTACTAATATTATAAATGTGAATGTAAGTTTGTTTGTTACGCTTTCACGCGAAAACTATTTAACCGATCATCATGAAATTTTGGACACATATTCTTGGAGGTATTAGAAGTAACATAGGATACTCCTTATCCCGGAAAATTAACGGGATCCAATGGGACGCGAACGAAGTCGCGGGCGGAGGCTAGTAATACATAATACACACTACGGATCCTTGGTACTCTGCGATTATCCTTCGCATTGTCGTACATTGTTCTCATTATAGCACTTCGTTATAAATATTAAATCTTCCGCTAGTTCCAAGTGTTAGATGGACATACAAATACCAGTTTTTTTTTCATCAGCGCTTTTATTACAATCTATTGCGATGATGTTTACCCACAAATCACGATTAACTGGTTTTGCAACCGCAAATTAATAGTCATAAGAGTTATAACCACAATTGTTTGGTTTAATTGACTTTGAGATATTATTTTTTTAACAGATGAAAAATACGAAATCAAAATGTGGAAGAAAGGATTGAAATATTTTTTATTTTCAAACGGAACCTTGAAATACAGAAATATAAGTTTACATGTTTTTGTAAGAGATTGTGAAAATCAGTATTTGAAAGCAGTAAGTCATTTTATGAGTAAAAGACGTAAACCCACTGTAGAGGTTGAACATAATTCACGGTTTTTTAGAAATGCTACAAAGATGGCATTAATTACAACTGTCGATAGTGCTCCCAAGATAGACAATTTGTCATCTGCCTTTTTATAAAATGATCGATAAAACATGTCTGCGATATAATCAGATTTTTATTTCGAATGTTCAAAACTTTTAAAACTGTGACACTATTTTCCCTCGGATTTTCCGTTTTATAGGTAGTTAAGAACGCTTTCTTTTAAGCAGTATAGAATATAACGTGATATACACAGCTTATGAACGTAGCGGCAGCCTCTAACCTCAATTTATAATATGCGTATAAGTAAAGTTACAGTTAGCATCAAAATAAGGAAACTAAAAAGGATAAATTATTGACATTGAAAATCAGTTACAGTGCAGATTCGTTTCAATTATATATTTGGTAATTTTAGCAAAAGTAAAACATACCCAATAATTTGATAGGTAAGTATACAATAGTTAGCAGGAAACAAATCAGAAATGACTGTGTGTAATGTCCACCAATATGGCCAGCAACTGGCCATCAACAAAGAGAAAACATAGCAATTTTTAATACTAAAACTCTCCTAAACAGTGAATTTGACAAATGATGTTCGAACCCTCTGATTTTTCCCTTGCATATAACTTTTATCGATCCTGCCTGCGGCCCTCGTTTCATCTCTATGGTCGCCTTGCTCTTTCAACACTTGTTGTCTTTGTCTTATAATGTTGCGTGATGCAAATGCAGAAATTGCACGTTTATAAATAAATATTTACGAAATCTTTTTGGCGATCTGCCCAGAAAAAGTGAGAGGAACTGAAAGTCTAAATAGTTTATGTGGATAAAGGTGTAGGTACTTTGAATACGAAATTCTACCTAAAAAGCCTTGAAGCTAAATTTGCACAATGTCTTTACATTATAAGATAAAACATTACGAAACCTAATTTATATTCTATGTATAAACTTTGAATGAGAAGAACTAAGATCCTCGAAAGTTTATAAAAGCGACTTTCCACTGTTTTCTCAGATTTGGAGAGGTATTTTTTCTTCATCGAGACTGTTTCAAAACAAATTCTAATGATATTTTCAGAGTTATACAAATGATTGTCGAAAGGGTTTTTAAGTACATATCTTATTTTTCTATAAAAACTTAGGTGTCAGGAGGGACTTTCTATCAGTCAACTTTGAATGATTTTGACGAACCGAGAGATAAGGTATTTAAAAATAGATTTTCGATAGCCGTGATATAACCGAGTACTTAACCTACATAATAGTATACCTATATAAATCGCTTGGTTTCTTATGGTTTAAATATAGTTTCTGTCGCTGAAATTAACAGGGAAAACTTTCCGGTTGAATTCCTTCTTCGAACATTGACAGTTAATAAATCATGATTTTCTCGTAAAGTGAGCAAAAAATTGGATTTACACAGCCAGTTAAAACATCTCAAACATAATAGAACACGATAACACGTTAGTTGATAATATTGTATATTTTCGTTTTTGTATAATCAGTTTACAAGTATTTATCTATCTCTCATGCGTTCCAAACTTACTTTTACAAATTGATCTATAAGTTTCTGTAATTCACAATTATTTTTGAATTTATAGGGTTTATTTATGTAAGTATAAAAACCATTGGGAATGTTAGTGTCCTTTGCGGCCATACCTACATAATTACATATACTTAAGTCTAACCTGGCAATGATCGATATCTTAGTAATTTGGTATTCAATGCACACACCGTTTCCGACTGTTAAGGCTCGTTAAATTTTTAAGTTTAGAACCAGTCGTTTGTTGGTATTCGAATAACTTAATTATAAAATATTAGTAATTAATTAAGTATAGGTAAGGCACTGTATTGTATATGCAGGTCACGAATGTATTTTAGCCAAAAATTTGGTATATTTATTTCTTTCATCCGGTTAGTTGGGCGTGAAATGTTATGTTTCATCACCTCGTACTGACTAATAGAGTATTATATTTACTCTATTTATAAGACGTGTTGGGAAATAATAAAAAGTTTTTCTTTGTTCTTTCTTTTACCTGTTTCTGTAGTCCCTTTGTACAAAAAAATCCAATTTTTTTCTGAAAGTATTTCATACTCTATAACCGTTGAATATCCTTACGAAGCTTTCGAATTTATTTTATATTCTAGACATTGTTTCAAAAGACATAAATCGAAAAATCTCGATTTAAGTGCGATCTGACACGTACTTGAATGTAAATGTGGGGAATAAATAAACTGAGATGATACCAAAAGTGAAGGCGGTTGCGTGAGTGCTAGCACGAGCACGGCATAATAGAGCTACACTGAAAGTAAACGATACTTCGATTTACACCTATAGTTAAGTAGCCCTAGCCCAAAGAATTACAGACAAAGTATTGCAACATTTGCAACCTGATTTCAACCTACGACTGGGATAAATCTATATGCTTAACTGAATATTTCAAACGAGTTGATTCAAACACTTGCCTAGTCTGCCTGCTTTAGCGTAAAAAAGGGTACTTATACTCAAAGTTTTACCTTCCTTTTAAAATCAAATTAATCTGTTATTCGTTCCCACTAAACTCGTATGTAATGATTTTCAGTATACGCCTATTTTCAATAATAATTGTAGAAAATATTTATTATAATATAGGTATTGAAAGCCTTATATGTTTTAACTGCCGTATATTTTGCTCGTTTAGAGTAGTTTAGTAAGGTTATTGTAATGTAATCACACGAACGATACAAGGCTGCCAATGACGTAAAATTCTTCAGGAAACGCCTACTGACACCGTTTTTGAAAGTTTAACTCGAGCACTTGAAAGGATGAGATTGAAGCACTTACAACAAGGCTACTAAAATGTTTCAACACGAGTTATCCGCGGATATTCACGATTTATTTCGTTTTACAGACGTGAGGTGGTTAGGTAAATTAGCATGCTACTACAACACCGGTAGGTATTTGTCAAGGCAGTGACACAGGCACTAGAAATGGAAAGCTTCTTTTTTTATCTTTTTCAACAGGTACGCAGTCATAGGTTCAGTTCTTCGGTACCTAACTGGGTATACAAAAATATTTTTAAAGCCAAAATTGGATATTCAAGTCGCCTTAGAGTCCATCATAGGCATCAAGCAGCAACAACGTCACCGTAGCCGAAACCGGCCAGGAAGACATCATCAGCATCATCAAAAAATTGTAGCCAAGGATAATTTATCACGCTTGACATTTATATAAATAATTTCCACAACAAAACTACCAGCTTACTTCTACCTAGTATAAAATACCTAGTCGTGATCTTCAAATTGAGCACGAGATCAACTTTAACATCGACATAGACTAAATGCCTATGTTGATGCTAAAGTTGGTCAGTCGTGAACGTCGCCAGTGAACGTTCAAATTCTCGTAATTACATCATTGATAGCTTTTGTCGGTTATTTGTTGGAAATAGGCTAGAATTGTGTAACAAAAATGTTTTTGATACAATCGGGTTATTGTTTTACATTAGGTTTTATAGCTACGGATAATAGCAATCAATTTGAACAAAATTTTTTAGGTTTTGGAAAGAAAAATAAAAGTTATTGAATATTTCTTAAACCTTCTTTTTTGTAGGTATTAAGTAGAATGCCTATTGTCCGCAATGCGTACACTACTTAAACTACTTTTATTAGACCCGTTATCTGATTGTACGATATCAATTATTATAAAATTGACTATAACATAATCCATATTTTTTTATATTGTACGCTATATTGAATATTATTTTTATTGGGTACCTACACTTAGCTATGACCTATAGGTACTTACGATTCTATATAAAATGTACAGTCGGTACTTTTTTCCGCAATGTGTCGTAAATTATGATAATTTTATCACATTTGGTGTTGCACCATAATCCTCTTGTTAATTGAGGTCTCTTCATTTCAACTAATCGAAGCCGAACTTTACGAGAAACTTACCAAATTCAGTTATTTTTATTGAGCGTTTTGTGCTCTTATATACTTAAGCGCGTATTTTTTTTAAGCAATAGCCTTATAATATTTAAATGCAATACAATTTTACCACAACCTAGGGTAAGTATCTCACGCTCTAGTTTTTACTTTTCTGTAACTAACTCAAGTCATGGCAGTAAAGACGCACATTTACTCCATCATAACGTACTTTCACTAAATATTAGGATAATTTTGTGATTTTGTCCATTTATACTGCGTTTATCGCGCTGCGTGGGACGCCATGGGTCATGCGCAATGAACTCTGCGCTCACATTGCAGCGATTCCTTCCCAAACAGCTGATTCTTGATAAACAACGATCCTTCGGCAATCGATAAATGGTTTACCTTTGACTGAACGGAGTCCGGTTGCATGTAGTAAAATACTAAAAACATCCACACCGCACCGACAAGGAAGAGAAGCTTCACGTTCCTCCTCATTTTGCCACACAATTTGAGCCACTATTTTCTAAATACGCGTTCGATTTACGCGATGCGCGTTTGTTTTTATTTTGACGGACGCGGAGCGGCGCGCGGCCGCTCTTGGTAGAGCGAGCAAACTGAACCCAGTTAACAGAATACAGATAGTCCGGTCATGCGCGTATCGGTCCTCGACATTACCAAAATAGAACTTGCACTGTACAACCACTTTGATAGACTGTAGTGCCAGGTTAGCCCTCTCACCATTGTTCACCTTGGTCAGTGTCTAGTCACCCGACCCGACTGAGTCGACTGAAGAGGTCTGCAACATTTTTGAGACCTCAGCAAGGGATATTTAATAATTAAATGTTTTAAATTTTTTAGCACCATCAATATATTTTTGCAACCCTAAGGTTAATATTTTTTGAATTTCCATGAAATTTCCATAATTAATCTCAGAACCACTTCCAATTAGGTTCCTATAAGTAGGGATAAAGCGCCAACTAAAATGATACAATGTAGAGCTAAATCTTACGACTTCATTTTGTTTTAGGTAGTTAGTTTTTTTTTTGTATAATTTTGCATTCGAAATTCGTTTAAGAGCTAGGAAATACTTACTGCATGTAAGAATTTTTTTATAAAAGAAATATGTTTGTATAAGTAGTTGATTAACTTATACAACCACTTTTTATAATCAGATTGCTGAAAATGTAGTTGGTTTTGCTGAAAAGACTCCTCAAAAACCTCATTAGTTTCGCGTAAAAGTCCTTGCTTTGTTAAGAAGCGATATTTTTTAAGTACTTAATTAAAATTAGGCTTACAATGACTTTTTAATTAAGTTGATCCGTTTGTGCAGATGTTCTAAAATAAACGTCCTTTGTTAGTTGGAATAAAAGACCAAAAGAGGGGATCGCTCTGTAAATGACTTGGCATTTCAGAAATAAAATGTTAGAATTGTCACTGAAAGTATCCCGCCATATAATTCTCAACGGCAATTATTGAGTTTATCTATTCGTTTCTCACTATTCACTAAAACTATAAGTTATAATAATTATAAGTTATAATTTATTTCATATAAAATTAAAAATAAATAAAATTAGGTACTTACACAAACATTGATTATTGAAATTTCTTTCAACTAACTAATTATATTTTTTATGGATAGGTTGAAGGCAGTAGTAGACAAAGTTTAAAAATTCGAGTATACCTATTTGAAAAACAATTCAGTTATGTAGAACGCCACCTTTAGGATATATTCAGAATCAATCTTGTTCTCTCCAAGGTAGAGCACTCGGCAAGTCGGCAGTAGAGTAATGTAAGGGTAATCCAACAGAGGGCGCTAGATAAAACTCGTTGGTCTAGTTAGCTATGCGGCTACGCGTTATTTTATTATACTGGTTTATTCAATATTTCTAAACAAATATACCTATACTATTTGAACTAAAGTTGTACGAGTACTTATATACAAATTAATGTCAATACCTTTAAATTTTACTTCCGAAATTAGATTTCATTAGATTTTCTAAGTAAGCAATTGACAATTCCGTACTATATAATTTATGTGCTATAGTAGATTAATATGTAAGTTAAATGCACTAAGTTGAAGGGTACTCGTAGCAAAGCTACTCTCTCAAGCTACTAACTGCAACAACCCAATTTGCAATCATAAAGCCTCACTCGAGTTGCCCTCGTAAATACAATGCCTATAAAACCTGTAATCGTACCTAGTTAAAAATAAACAAACTGATACCTACATTTTATCAAAAAAATATAACGCTTGAGGCTATCTTCATATAGATTGCAGCAATTAAAGAAATAATAAAAAAAAAATATTGTAAAGTTATTTGTAATTTTTCTGTTGAAATTGCTAAAATAATATTTTACAACTACATGTAACTAATTCTGGATATTCTGGATATTTTTCGCAAACACACATGTTTTGTGTTCCCATAATGACAAAAAGACTTTTACACCACGCGTTATTCAGCCAGTCTAGTGCCTTTTCACAGGTCCCAGTTGCCGGGCAGCCGGTGCTGAAGGCCTACTCTTGACCACCGCCGTTCCAAATTAGATTCGGATTTTGACAGATCTCGTGTCATTTTGTACAGAAAAATGACATCACTTCTGTCAATTTCCGTGAATCCGGATTGGAACTGTGATCGAGAGTAACCCACCTGGTACCTATCCAGCGGCAAACTTTATCATGAACCACGTATTATTTATTGTTTTATGTTACTAGTCTTCACTGACCAAATCGATACCGATATTGTGCAAAGTTAGTGGAAGAATGTTCCTACAAATGTTGCTAAAAAATAAACATAGTGTATTACAATGATCTGTGACATAGTCTAGCTTACGTATCTGAGGCTTCTTTCATTTGTTCATAATGTACTTACATTTTAAAAATGTTTAAATTGCTTAGTATAGTTAGGTACTAGTATAGTATTATAATTATTATCTGTAGTATAGTTATGTAGGTATTGTTTAATAATTTTATGCTCAATAAATTTACTTTTACTTTTTATAGGTATTAGGTACCTATATAGCAAATATGTAAAAAAAAAGAACCTCCTTTTCCCTCCATTCAGTCCCGTCCGTCATCCCGCACAGTGTACTCGCTGTCCGGAGGGAGCGCGCGTGCCCTTGGACAGGTTCCCGGGATCGCGAACTTCGAATTTCAAACGATTTTTAAATTACGCTGTGTTACATTTTATTTTTAATTTATGAAATACGTAGCATGTAGCCGAAGCTTTATTTTCTTTTAAGATTTTTTTTAAAGATTGAATGTGTGAAGTTTTTTGTTTTAGTCAGTGGATTTGAATTTTGTCGGACGTAAACTTTGAGGTAAGATTTTACTTTGACATGAAGTTTTTTATTAAGTAAACTGTTTGAAATTCAATTAATTAAGTACGGTCTATAGTGAGTAGGTACTTCACCCTTTCCGATATTGCGCAGATGCTGACGAGTAAGAGAAACGAGTATTTTTTAATAAGGTCATTAAAAAAAAAAAAAAAATTAAGAAACTAAATATAAGTAGTTTTACGTTTTTAGTACCTATATTATTTCTAGGTACCTTTTTTAAATTGACTTTTCACAAAATAAGTATATAATTACGTATTACTCGTAGGTCGCGTCATGTAAAATGAACGCCTGCGCGATTTTGGGGTCTATTTGGTGGCATAAGGCATCATTTTCCCGTGCGCAAACACACCCCCTCCGCTGTTTTACATGACGCGTACTATACCTGCATGAAGCCAATACTTTCAAATTCTTTATAATATATTTTTTAGGGTTCCAAAAATACAGGCTTATAATACAAATTACTACCCAGAACATTTAGCGTTCTCCAAGTTATCACATGTTTTCAGCCTCTCTAACAAAATTAACATTCTACAAACACTAGAAAACGTTAAAAGTAAAAATAATCACCTGAATTATTGTTTGAATGGTCCATTTGCTATATAACAGTGATAAAATATACCTCACCTTATTATTAATATATTTTGAAAAATATTCAAATCGTAAATCGTCAGAAATCCAAAAGCGGCAAAACTTGTTATCTCTGCTCGCACTCCGCCAGAATGCATTAGTGTCGATACTGTAAGCAGTTCATTGTAATCATAGAACCCTCAACCCTCCCGTCATGTGCAATTGCACTCACCCTCACCAACCGATGAAGGCAACGAACGGTTGGTCGCTGTGGTAGATGAATAAGCTATGAGAAATGCGGGTGTAATGAATATTATGACAAGGTCTTCTTTTGCACTTAGTAAAAATGCTTTCTATATCATTGCAAAAAAAAACAGAAACAAAAGCTTCCGCTCATCGCGAATCTCTCGCGAAAAAATCTAATGTAGGATATTTTTTCTCGCTCAATTCAATATTTCACAGAAAAAATACGGTTTAACTGATGGCGTACTAAAATACTAATTATATTGGGATTCAGAAAACTTTAGAAACAATACTGTAATAAAAATCGAGACTAATTTTCAGTTTATGGGATTTTACCTACACTTATTTGTATAAAAAAAAGCATTCTTGGCGGAGGTTGCGTCGTTCCAGAGTTCAGCATAGTCACTATAAAGATGGGTGACCTCTATTAGCATTTACGCCGAGCCGTGTCTTGTATTGGTATCCAAAGAATAATTCAACCTCTTTGTTTGAGGCACCTCACATAAACTCAACGAAATTCGAGGCACGTGCTGTCGATTTGTGCAACCTTGTGTTGCATTCTTACACCCAAGAGTGTAAGAAGAATACTTTACTGCGGATTGCATTACCTAACACGATTCTTGTATTCTTTTAAAAAAAAAAAGTGGGTTCACTTCTTTAAAATAGCAGATTGATTAACAAGGGGGTAAAGTATGATTATTCTGATGAGAGCATTGAATCGATACAAGATACAAGATGTTTATTTGCATAAATAAGTGTTACAATTTGGTCTTAACTGTAGGAGGCACTTTACAACTTATTCACCTTTTCCAGGTATCGCAAATGTTTTGGGCTCTTAAACTTAGGTAGGTAATTATTAACATTAATTTTGGGTACCTACATACCTTTACCTCGACTCGAGCGATGTGCGAATTGTATTAGTTTTATTGTTTATTTTTTTTTCTAGGCTGAGTTTATAGCTAGTGTATTACTTTGATACATAAATACAGAACTGTTTATTATAATTACCTATAATACCTAGCTAAATCTAAACCACCCCTATTGCAAAAATAGTCACGTAGGTATAACAACGCACAATTTCTGAACTAAAAACGTCGACGAGAATTCTGGCGACAAGAATTATAAAAATAACGGCAAAAAATACTTCGTTCATCCACCCAGGGTGGTTATTATCAAATTACGGTCCAGTCGCTGACCGTCTGTCCTCAGTTTAAAATTATCTGGATTAGTGTTTGCGTGACAAACAATCCACACGTGTTCTCTTTGTAATTGCTCCAATTACTGACTGGTTTTGAGTCACTTGTCGGACAAATTTTGTAGTTTTGCCCCTCTTTTGTCGCGCTCATTAGCGGGGAATGTTTGAAACTTTGTTAATATTATTTTGAATCCAGTAATACCCTGACCTAACTTTTGGAGCTCTATTTCAGTGTTTGTTGTTTTAGTGTTTCGGGTGCGTTTAATTTCTAGTAGATTCAGACGGTTTTTATTGGTTACTGTTTGATTTGGTTACGTAATGAGCGGCAAAATCTGCTGCCAAGTATTATCTACCTGGGTGGATAAATTGTTTTTCTTTTATTAACCAAACCAGCGGCGCTTCAACACGTTTAATGAATATTAAATGAAACCTGCTATGCTTATTATAAACCTCACAGCTTTTAATGGAGAGCCGGATTAATTATACTTTTAGTCACTTTTTTAAAATAGATTATTCCCAAATATTTTATACATCACTACACAACTCTAATGGCACAGAACGTGCATATATAAGTTAGCTATTATAGACGTATTACTCTGATTTTTAAGTTAGTATGGCACTTATCTTTTTGTAACGTTTTGCAGAGTAAACCCTCGCGTAGCTTGGCTACAAAGAAGTCTAGCTAGATGTATAATTGTAGTATACAGGTTGTACCTAGTATTACTTGTGTGGGCTACTAAGTCTGGGCAACTTAACGACAGTCGGCAGCGCAGCGAATCTTCAAGTGCGTCGAATCATTTTTACGGTCCCATGTTATTTTCGCCGACGATAGTAAAACCTGCCTGTTATGTACTATTATTTATTCTATGGCTAGGTAGTGGTGTAAGGTAGACCCTTTTAATTTTTAACCAATTATTATTGTATAGTAACATAGAATAAAAAAATATTTTTGTCTATCTTGGTAGGTTGCTAACTAATTTAGAAAACTTTGTACCTACTTAAGTATGTTTTGTGTTGCGTGCATATGTTTTAAACCCACTTATATAATAGGCCTTTACATCTATTGAAGATGATACTATATACAGCGTCAGGAGGCAACCTATGCCTACACTTAACGGGACACTTTAGTGCCTGGGACAATGTTTGGATGGAGTAGGCTTGCCCAGCATGTATACCATCCTCTCAGCCGTCTAATATAAACAATATAAAAAAATCACTTATATAAAAGCTTGTGTAAAATAAGTTTTTTTCACAAAACCTGGTGTAGCCGTAATGCTTTATCAAGTTTAATAAAGATCTCTACTTAACGGTTGAGAATTTTTGGAGCATACGACACGACAAAAGGTTCTTACAAGCACTTACTAACCTTTACAGTGAAAGATTCGACAGTTCTCAAATTCGCAATCCGGCACGGATCAGCTCTTGTAGCAAATTGCCCATACAATGGTGGTCCACCATCCACCATGCATTTTGTTCGCACCATTGGTTCCTAGTGACGCACTTTTCCGTAAATGACCGGATAATCCGGATTTTCGGATAAACGACGTTTCGATAATTGCTTTGGGAATCGAAAACGAAGCTGGTTGTCGTTTTGCGTTTGAATTAAAAATGTTAAATGGTAATCGTCACGCTGGAAAAGTTTTATTTTGTTCAAAAACAAACCAAACCCTTTTTTTCTAGTTGAATATAAGTACCGTTGAAAATATCGAACATCGATTAAAAATGGACCAAGTAAAATTTTCGAATAAGCAACACAAATTTTAGTTCATAGGTAACATGGACCACTTTTAATTAGATCCCGATTTTGCCCAAAAGATCTCGACTTTGCCCATTCAAATAGCGGAAAACTAACCGTAGTTGCAAACTCCCATCACTAGTTTCCATTGCAGCGTGTCGTCCACAATAGAACTATTGAAAAGCCAGAACAATAGTTAGGCCGTGTTTACACTGGAGGGTTTTTTCGGAACGTCAGCTTGCGAATGTGAGTGCAAAAGGGTGATTCGCGTATAGCCGTATACAACGTACTGTATACATAATACATAGGCATAGCAACTGGAGCTGTCAAAAATGCATACATTTGCGCGCAATGTTCCTAAATCTCTCTTTCAGCTTCGTCGGATATACTACTTCAGGTCACAACAACACAGGCCAAATTAAGGTTATGAATTTATTATAATTATCTTGGACTCAAAATTTTAACCTACTAAAATCCATTCTGAAGAGTTGTATTCCTAACTGTACCTAAAGATGGCTACATAATAGTTTCATCATCGTCATCACAATTGACTTATAATTTAGTCAAAAACGAAACTTAGGAATCGTTGTGTTGTCCTAAGTTGACGTTGTCCTAAAGGAAGGAAGAGGAAAAAGAGGTTAAGGTACATTCAGTATGTAGGTACTTGTAAGTTTACTGACTGCACTAAACTGCAATGAAATAAGCTGCATTTTTTTTCAATAGCAAGAATTAACCCGCCACCCGTCACGTCAATCATCGCTTTCAAGAGCACTACTCTGGGGCACGGGGTAGCTACCCCTTAATCAAACAAAGCAACTTTAAATTGGATCCAACTTATTGTCGAGTAAATCGAACTGTGCATTCTTTAGTAGTTTTTTTGCAACAATAGCTTCTAATAAGGTCATTGTGAGTTTAATAGGATTTTAAGGTGTTGGAAATAATTTTCTTTTTTATTAATAGACCCCCTTAGTAGCACATAATAATGGAGTCCTTTTATTTATTTTTTAAAATAATGGATACCCAAGACAGGTTTACACAACACAATTATTTAGTAGATAGTTATTGAAGTGGTTGTGCAATCCATATAAAGCAATTGATATGTTGAACCTCTTGATTATTCTTACTATATCTTATCTTATTCTTCTTTATATTTAACAAAACTGGCAAGATACATTTTCTGGATTTAGATGAAATTTAATTTATTTTCAACGTTCAGTATAATAATTACCAAGTAATCAGATTTCCGTTAAAACTTCTCATCCCAAGACTTTAGATAATCTTTCTTCACAAAACCGCGGCGATGCCAAAAACATTTTACAAAACAAAAGTTGCGCCGTTCCCAACCATTGTTCCACAAAGATATTCAATAGAAGTCAAAGTAAAGAACTTTCATCAACCCTCCCATCCTCTTGAACCGTCTTTTGAATATTAGTGTTTGTTTTATCCACTTTTTATTGGGTTCTTACGTAAACTTCGCGAATTCCGGATAAGCGGAAACTCGAATGGTGATGAACCACAATAAACTTGTCTGTACACTTCTATACAATAATAGGGTGTAAAATACAGCACTTGGAAAGCGAGGAACAAAATGCAACGCTTGGTTTTATCACCAAGGAAGTTTTTTAGTTGAAGTTTTTTTTTTTTTTATAACTAGTTTATGAAATATCGTACAGCAGAACAATATTATGTTACATAATTTTTTTTCAATAAAACGTTTTTAAACCGCAGCCCTTATCCCAATGCTATAAAAACTAAAATAAATTGTTGAAAATGCTACAGGAAAAAAATGTCCTGACAAATTAAAACGGATCTTTAGAGATTCTGCTTACACGTGTGAACCGAGCGTAATGTCATCGTAATAAAATTGACGTGGAAAAAAGAAAAAAGAAACTGTCAGAGGCCAAACAAAAATGAAACATTATGGAAATGCTTTTTTTTACATTCCACTGGGTTACTGTAATAATATGCCTTTGTAAATTAAAAAAAGTACACTATGTAACTAAATCGATGATAGTAACATCTTGTCTTGTGTGTATCATACAGAATCTCATTAACTGTGTATGACACAGACCTACGGCATGTTTCTGCTGGATACTCTGTCATAAAGAACAATATTAGTTTTGCATTTCATTTTGCATATACCTACTGTCTATACAACACTATATACATAATAATATATTTGCCTAATGTATCAGATCGGTATTTTTACTTCTTATGTATACCTTGTCTATTTACATAAGACGAATTGGGGAAAAATAAAAAGTTTTTCTTTATTTCTTCTTTTTACTGTACGATTAGGTATAGCTAGTTAAATAGGTATTTGTATAGTTCTGTTTTATTTAATGATCCGACAGCGGTACCTCCCAAACCGCTGATCTATCGCTCCTACGCATCCCGTTCACAGAACTCTATCAGGTGTTACAATAACATCTGAGTCAATGAACCACGAGCTTTGTAAAGCCGCCGCATGTAAACAGAACAAATGTTTATATGTAGATAAATATAATCCCGTTTCTTTGGGTGTTGCATACCCTTGATGTTATTTTTGGGATCCAGAAGACTGATATTTTTTTAGGTCTCCACAATTGCCACATGGTCCATAACTTTTTGGTTACTCTTTCGCGTGTTACTCTCATTCTACTCACTCGATTTGTCCCAATAGTGAGGACAGGAAAACCCCAAAACGCATTGACAATCTCAGGGTAATTTTCTTAACAAAATGTAGAAAAAAATACCCGATAATTTTTTATACTTAGTAGATTTTTTAAACGGTAAATATACCTCTCTAATACGTTTTGTATTTTATAACTCATACCCCCCCCCACTAACGGGTTAAACTTAGTAAGAATGATAGCAGTAACCCTTTTTTGTCGTAGTAGCAGGATTTCATGCGGTATCATAAAGCAAAATGATGAATATATTCGAAAATGATAAAAAGGAATTTTAAGGGTTATAATTCTAAAATATTACGCAAAATACTTTTATTGCATTTTCTAAAAAATATTCATGCACAGAGCATGAAATGTTTGTTCAAACTGCAATAATGCGAACAAATACACCTCTATTTGCCGTCAGAGAGTTCTTTTTGTTGATTTTAAAACATGCGTCCACATCGGCTTATTGACGACTCTAAAGCCACGATTTTCTAAGCGACGGTGGCCGTTATCTGACTAACGTAGTTTTATATCTACATGGCAGGCGCTGAAGAATTTTACTCGACCTGTAGTGAGATTTTAGAGAAAAGGGTATCAAACTGGGCCCTGACGCTGCACAAAATTCTTGCACAACATAGGAGGGCACATCACATCTATCATTGAATAAATGCACGACGTAACGGCCACCGCCATTAGGAAACCGCCTAAACAAATAACGAGGGGAATATTTGCCATAATTTAACTAAACTTAGTCAAACAATCAACTTTGAACTCTAATGCAAGGCGGAAAAGTTTAAAAAGGATTATAGTGATTACAAATTAAATGAGAGGAGGAGCGGTGAACTATTCTCAAATCAATCGATTAGCATCGGATTCGATGCAGAATGAGCATCATATTTTAGTGCAAATAAAAAATTGTAGCTTGACGTTCTGGTAAAAAAAAAACAGAAAATCTATTTTGATAAAATAAGCATCGGTTGGGTTTTGATAACATTAAATACTTTGTGTTTCCTTATTTGTAAACCACTTATTTGTCGTGAAGTAATTCAAAAGAATTGGTATGTTTGGTACGCATGTAGTATCTGATCCCTACTGGGTGGCGAGCGGAATTATCCTAAGCTTCACAACGAGCCCTTTATCGTACGATGCCATAATTTGTCCGCGGATGTTTGCATGCTTTATGTGTATATGTATGAGTACTTTAGTTTACTTCCAAGGCAACTTTGTACAGTTTCCGCTGTGTGATGGAAATACATTTATGAACAAAACGGTCTTGATTTAACTTTAACTAATCAATATGTTAAAATATAAAACTCTTTTGTAGCTGACAGAGAATCAACGCACAGCCTAAACTATAAGTCCTAGAGGTATGAAATTTGGAGTGTAGTATCCTTATATAGGATGCACTAAGAAAGGAATTTTGAAAAGTCACACTCTAAAGGGTCTTGAACGCGAGCAACGCCGCGGGCGACGGTTAGTGTTAAAATAAGCATCGACATCGATTTTGGTTTGATGGTTTTGTGTCAGTTGATACACGAAAAATTTCTAGGAGTTGGTCTAAAAATTATACATCGAGCCTATCTTTCTATGTCTCTATCTTTTATTGTAAATACCTGAAAATATATTGAATAGCAATCTGTTTTTTGGTAGCAATGTATATAATGTGTATTATGCTCTTGGCACATAATATGCGAAACTCGACATCACCTGCATAGGAAAATTTCCAAATTCAAACCAAAATTGTCTGTAAAACACTATTTTTTTTTTACAAAAATTTACAATTCTGTGGTCCTACAAAAAGTGTGCACTGGAAACTAAAAGGAGTTTTTATTCAGGCAGCAAAATGTGGGTGACAATAATGTGAAAAATTTCATGAAAAAAGCTACCACGATAATAAAAATATTACTTATGCGGTACTAACTTAGTATTATGGTTCAATATTGAGTTAGTATTATGAAATCTTTTTAGAAGATCTTTATCTAAATTGGTTTTCTGAAAATATTACCCAGATACCAATATTATAATGTTTTGGGCTTCGGGCCTTGATATAAAGGTTCGTATTTATAGTCGAACCACCCAAAGGTTAAATGCAGAGTACTCTCTATTGCATACTTTTGCTTATAAATTATATTTTTTTCTTCGCTTTTCCTACACAGAGATGATTCAGGATACAATTTTCATTTTCGCGTGGGAACTAAATAATTTTATATTCGTTTTATTTTAGAACCTAACCTTGCAACACCCTTAAGGTAAATAAGCCTGATAAAAGTGATATCTATTCAACTAATCTATAGATCGTTGGTAACGGTCTGGAGATAGGTTAACTATTTCTTGCGTGTTTTGTGAGAGATATCTATACAAAATCGTCATGGCGCAGAGAATAAAACGAGTACCTACCTACCTATAAATTTATTTGACTCGCAATGAAGTAGCTGAACGCTAGGTTTTATAGTTTAACACCGGGTTACAAATCTGTTGCAAATTGCTAACTATATAGTAAGCAACCATTTCGTTGTCTAAATAATTATGATGAACGCGAAATGCACGTCTCAGTATTTTCTCTCTCAGAACAAAGGATGCCATTGGGAATTATATGCAATTTCATGGAATTGAAATGAGAGCGCCGTGCGTCTAGTTTCGTTTGAGGCGGATATTGAAAAGCCTTTGTCTACGATTTTATCTTATTTATGAGAAAATCTGACGTTCGACGAATAGAAGAGGTTCATGGATTTTATAGAATTTAATATAAAATATTTATAGAATTTGTGCCATTAAAATTGATTTGCTTACGTACTTTACTACATACCTGTCAAACGTCGGCTCATCGTCGTATTGCAATTATGTATATGCGACAACAATACTGCAAAAGAACACGCGCTTATTTTTTTTACGCGACGATTTAGTAAGAAAGTTCACACGGATAAAGTCACCCAGGAACTACATTTCAAGTTTCATTCAAACATTACGTCATTGCGTAAACTGAAAATAGTAAAAAAATATATTGTTTAAGAAGTATTATCTAATTCAGGCTCTACCTATACCTACATATCTTTGATTGCCCGTTTAATAGAAGCCTATTTATAACAGAGCTTTTCTTTAGAAAAAAGAAACTAATTATTATGTAAATAAAATTTATAAACATAGCTGTCTGCCAATTACATTACAAGGGAAATAAAATCTCACGGACATCGCGTTGCTGAATTGCATTGCATAGTAGTACCTAAGTGTAGCTAATTTAGGGTAGCTGGTTCAAATTATGTCACACGGTATTATCAAAATTCAATGTTCCCAAAACCCACTTCCGAGTATCTTCACACAGACGGTAATTTTTGGCTTATTCCCATCGAGCCCACCGGCCAGCCAACTGGTGGGCCGGATGGAAAAAAAAACTCATTGAGCCCACTATGCAAATGAGTGGGCTCGATCGGATATTTTTTCAGACTTTTAATAATATAATGTACAATACGGGCACCGAATCGAAGCAATCGTGAAGTTAGCCCTGTCAATGCGCAATGGAGCTTTTTTGAATGAAATTGTCTTGGCGCATTACAAGCGGCTATAACTTTATGACTGCCTAGATCCGCCGCCTGCACTGTATCGTTGAAGTTTCCTATACTACTGTGACTTTATGACAAAAAAATATCTGTTGGGTCTATTTTGTTAAAACGCGTCCTGTGCCGCCCAGCACCTTAGTAAGGGTCATGGAACTAGACACATTCTATTCGACATCAGTAGAGTGCATGACAGTGCTGTTCTGGTGTATACTGTGATGTTTGCTAATTAATATCTCTGCTTAGCAGCATTTCGCTTTGCTGTTTGATTCAATTCGCTTTGTATGGACTTGTTGTTGAGCTATTGTTCTGATTTTGTTTGATTTTCAGTCTCGCTAGACAGCTGAAAAATGGTGTTCTGTGAATTGAAATTACTTGAAAGAATAAGTAATCCAGAAATCTCCACCGCTACGTTGTAGACATGCTACGTCGTAACAGTGGGGATTTCTAGAAAAATGAACTGAAATCCCCACTGGTAGGGATTTTTTGGTGGGTATTTTTGGAATATACCAGTAATACTTACGTTTTCAAGTCTTTTTATTCGAGTTTTTGACGTACTAAGTATTTTTAATAATTAGCACTTCTTCATGATCTTCATGAAATAGCTGACTGCATGACTGCATAATGCCCAATCAACACATAGAACTAAGTAAATGAGGTTGTGCGTAGTCACGGATAAGGGTATACCCGAGTCTAATGAGCGATTACTCGGAGGGTAGGGGAGAGGCAACCAGCATACAAATCTGCGTTACTTTACAAGTCAGCTCTATCAAGCAAGAGCGTCAAACATTTGAAAAGAGGAGGAATTGCTTGCTTTGAAGGCCGTGCAATACACGCTTACAAACTTAATTACAAACACACTTAACTCGTAGTTTTGGGGTGCAAATAACAGGTAAAAAATTAGCCTTCCACGGTGTAAATTAAGCCTTATCTAGTATAGCCTCAAATTACTATCAATATTCTGATGCTCCAGCATTTATGAAATGCAATGAGTATGATCTAAAACCGGAAAGATGTTACTCGTATACGTCAAATACTCGTACATAGCTCATACGTGCTAGAAATTGCATAAATATTGAAAACGCTACGTGCTACGGTGCTACTACGAAACTCTGTAGACATCTGTAGACGCTCTACGAAAATGAAAATTAGTTTTTGTCGTAGACCTTTCGTAGAGGTTGAAAAAATAAAAAGTCAGGTCAGTGGTGCCCGTATTCTCACATTCCAGTGGTCTAGATCCTGGGGCATGATTAGAGTGTCCATCTAACCATCTCAGACCTCTTTTCATAAACGCATCTTTTCATAAAAGCTGGCATGACTTTGCTTTCTTTTAGGTTCTGTTTACTGTAATGAAGACAGCGTGTATAGTATTATATGATCTGTGACAGCGTATATACAGATAAGTACAATTCTACATAGGTTTATATTATACTCTTTTGTGACTTCATAGCGGAAAACTAACCAACCTTCCTCTCAATCACTACTTTGAACGTTAATGCTATATTTTGTTTTATTTAACCTATTGTGTCCCACTGCTGGGCATAGGCGGGAGACATTTGCACAGCAGTGGGACCATTTTTCAGCTGGCCCTGTCTTCGCCTCCCATCCATAAAGTGACGATGTTGGCCCACTTCACGAATAAAAAAACAACTTTTTTATAAAAAATTAATTAATTAAAGATTAATTGCTATGAGAATACGAAGTGTAATAAAGTATATTATCAAAGTGTTCCAAGTTTCATCTAAATTGATTTAGCCGCTACAGCATGATTGCGTCACAAACATCTCAACTATCGCATTGATAAGCAGACGACTAATAACAGGCTTCGCAGGTACTGTTAGGTATTCTGGGGTACTTACAATACCTATCCTAGACAAACAAGCATCTACGTAGTACCACAGAATGAAAGCCTTGTTCGTGTGAGCCATCACGAGACGCTTTGAGAACCATCACAATAGCAGAGTGTGTTCAGCCTCCCTTCAATGATGTACTGGCACTGAGGTTGAGTTGAGATAGATGAGTTTGAGTACAGTGACCGACAAAAGCAGGTTGATTTATAGATTCAGATATTATATTTTAGCAAAGTAATAATTCTCTTAATAAAGTCTAAAAAATTCTTCATTGTGATTATAATGGGATGTCATAACGCCTCATAACAAAATGGCAGCCAAACTAATGACTTTTATGACATCCCACCAAAATCCCATTTATATTTTTGTTAGATTTTTGAGAATTCCCCTCAAGTTTTTGGTAGACTTCACTTGGAGTCTCACTTATCTTAGTCAGAAGTATTGATGCTGGTAGTCTGGTGGGTAGTCAAACGACCTTCGGTAGTTAAGGTCGTGTACTTCAGAACGTAAAGGTAGGTACTGATACTTCAGTCTCTGTCGCAAAGGATTGTGACGTTTCTCGTGAGATATACAGGGTGTAAAAATCTAGACCCACAAAAAAATTACTTAGAATCGTTATGCAGTAGCATAAGATTGCACTATTAGCCATTTAAACCAACAAAATGACTATTTTAAGCGATGATTAACTTTTGACAGAAGTTAATTTTAAGTGACATAAAACATAAATTAAAAACACTAAAGAAAACGTGAAAAATATTATATTAACTTTAATAAAAAAAAATTTGTGTGATTTGTTTCTTTAGTTGAATATTTTTACATAGAGTTTTACACCCTGTATATTGTTGGTATTCATCTCGTAACCCTGTCTTCACAAGGTTAGCGTTAATGGTAAATTAGATAACGAATTTCATGATTATCTGCGCGAGTTGGATAATCATGCTCCTTGTTTCTATTACCGACTCGATAGCGTTGTTTGTCTCACTAGGGAGAAAATTCTGCGACCTTACTCGCATAGTTTAGTTTTTTAGGGTTGGCTCTTCTTTATGCGCTTGTAATAAGTATTTTAATATTGCCTAGTACAGTATTATATAATCTGTGATTTTGCACAAGTGGAAATATTTTCTTTGTAATGATGAGACCAAAAAGACATGAGACAGGCTGAAATGTATCGGTATTTTTGTTAAGGACAAAAGTACAATTTGCCAAAATGTTGCCGTATGCTTTACTTTACACAATGAAATAAAATAAGTAGGTGTAAGTACTTTTAACGAATTATGTGGTGTGGTAAAGGTGCGTAAATCAGTAACCTACTATGTTTACGCATTAGAAAGGAAAAAAACCTCAGCTCATGCTCATTTCATTCCCCAAGGAGCACTTCACGTGATTAAAGTGATTACATTTAGCCCAGAAACCATGATTTAACCCAGATTATGATGAAGGATTAAAAAACGCAGTCCCTAAGCTCATTCAGTAGAGTGTCCTGGTGTCCTCTATGGGCTCTATGCTAAGAAATGTTTTTTTTTTCAGCTTCGACTTGAGGACAATCGAGGGGCGTGATGAGTGCCGGCGGGGCAAAGGGGGGGAGGCGGATCCCCACCCCCATGCCCCCTCCGAGAGAAAATATGCAGCCGAGGTAAGATTGCGAATGAAAATTATTCATAAAGTATTAACAAAAAGGTTTTTTTTTACTTCTAGGTATAATCTGCAGTCGGCTTAGCCGAGGAGGAAGAATATTGTAAAATAAAATTAAATGAAGGTAGTATTATGTGGTCACTAAAATCACCTTTTGTAGAGATGTAACTAAGCTCGTGAGTTTGAATCCGACTAGATGAAACCAAACACGTTTAACATTTGGACGTGCCTCTGACTACTTTGCATAGATATTTACAAGAACTTTGGCTGCCAGGGATCACGAGACATCTACGCCTTGGGATTACAATAGAATAAAATTCTAATAATAATAATTGAGAAGGTTTTAACACCAATGAGCTAATTGATACAGTTTCAATTATAACCTTTGATTGCCAATAGCTTCAATTCACACCATTATAAATAGCTATTTGGAAACCATTAACATAAACCCCACATCAAATCGTAGGTCAACTTTGACTGGTAAGCCTAACAAAATAATGTGTGGCTACTGAAAATTGAGCTCTACCATTGAATACCGGTGGCTTAGAGGGAAGTTGTAAATAATTTAACTTTTATTAGAAAAGTGCCCTGAACTTTCGTGGTTAGGGTTGTCTAAGACGTCCAGTTTTGATTTTTACGGTAGATGTTGCGTGAGCGCGATGGGAACGACTGCATTGTAAATAGCAGATTCGATTTCGAACACTAATGATAAAAATAATCATAATATTGCTATTTTACTAGGGCACGCAGTGGTTTCTCGATACAATAGATAAGTTGAAATATCAACAAATAAAACAATTTTTTTTAAATCTCTTACTCTTTATTAATTGTATTGAATATCATTTGTCATTTGTTTTGTGACAACCCTATTTGAGGTTGTCTTTGCAGCTTGCCAATTCAAAAACCGTTATGATACTTCATAAAGACGTTTGCAAGATTTTGCACCCGGCAATGTTGCGAAGTTTGGTTTTGTAATTTGGACTGAAGTTTATTTGAAATCTGTTACAGAATTTTGCCCAAAATTTTGGTTTGGCTAACAATGGTATACTTGTAAAGTTTTCCTTTAAAGAAGACGTTCTAAGATTTGTATACTTACTTAGTCAGCAGCAAAGTGACATAAGTACCTTTTTCTATTTATATAGCTACATGTCCTATACATGGTTTAGCAGACAGCGTTATTTTAATCCTGATACGTGTTTTTTTTTACCAAAAAATTAAATTACTTTGTACCAGGTCCATCCGACCCCGTGAGTCAAACTTAGGGTTTAATAAAATCGAGTTAGACTCATTATCACAAGCATACGAGTGTGTTCTCACACTATGCCACAACAGTATCGAATATCAGTGATCTCGCTTACCAAATAATGTAGCTACAAAGATTTTGTTTTTCTAAAAGAAATCAACCGCTTTAAATGCGTAGAATGTCATTTGTTATGAAATGACAAAAACGATTTTATTGCTCTTGTCAAAAGTCACATATTAGTTTGACGTATGCTTGGAGTCAGGAATATTTATTTTCCTGTGTTATATGTATACGTACCATGCTACCAAAGCATAAACTTTCCTTCCGCAGCGGGACGGGAATCAAACTCCTTATCTTACGTTTCAGAGGGCGACATTTTGTCCCACGGCAGGTATCAAACCATTATCTTGAAGATCGTCAAGTTCTTGCGCTCCTTTTTCATTTATGGCTTCGGGTCCGTTATGTCGAAAAACTTTTAGTGGCCATGGACTGTGGCAAAAGTTTGTCATCCGTCTTAAATAATTCACTCCACTACGGATGACGGACTCAATAAGACGGTTCTTAGTTTTCAGTGACAACCAAAACATGTGACACTGTGTCGTTGTCATAATAATGAAGTCTGTTCTTAACATAGGACATTCATTAAGAGACTCATTTATCAGACATTTCAATAGTGAAGTTATTATTAAAAATCTTTACTTATAAGGTTTTCCCTAAATAAACACTGTGAGAAATGGTTACCGAAGTAACCGATATTGTAAAAGAAACTTATTAAATGCATCCTTACAAGTAAGAGGGTTCGTTTTTCGAGGAATTTTGTTACAAAATAAGTGAAGTCACGTAATACCCCGAAATTAGGACCTCGTTGTTTCTATTTTATTATGGCCAATTGCTGACGGTTGGGATCCTACTAAACATTTTTTTTTGCCCTCGATTAAATATATATTGCCTTCGAGAAAAAATTACGTTAACCCTTTTTTCTACTAAAAATGTTTACCGTGTATTTCATAACGCAAATTTTATTATGTATCATAATTTATAGGTCATCATCACTATAACTAGTTGGCATACAAATAGCTATTTAGCCTTGCACTTTGCCAAGTCATAAAAAAACCCATGTCAAATAGTTTCAGTGTATTTTTAAAATATATTCATAGGTGCATTTAGGTTGGCGTCACAGTACGCGCCTAATAGACTGCCTTTGCCCTCTCGTAAACAGTACAACAGATAAGCGGAAGTGATTTTATAAAATAGCTCTTGTGGATATTTACTAAAGAACTATTATTATGTACAAAATTGAAACATAAGATGATAGGTAGGTATTACATAATTATACCAATTGCTTTTAATAATTTAGATTATAGTGATTATAGAATATAGTGATTATTTAGTAAATGCGCGCGATTAAGATAATAGAAACTGCCAAAAATGGTAGAGGCCTATTGGCCATCAATTGGATACTTACGGCTTCAATTTAATAAGGCAATATCAATTCTCACTGAATTCCCAAAATTCCCACTGCTATGTACATTGCAGAACTTTTTGTAGTTGACAGCAACATTAATTGCACAATCTAATAGGCATGCTAGGCGTTTGCTCAAACACAAAATAAACAGGAAAGTTTACGTACTTTTCTATTCATTTAGTTTCTGAGCACATGCTCAGCATGCCTATTCAAAAGCTATTGGTTTACACCACACCACAAAATAAAAACACGTGCTCGTATGTTTGTGTTCGCTGTCATCGAAAACTCAGAGCGACCTCACCGGTGGGTTTTAATTTTTTACAAATATCAACGAGTCGGTCAAAGTAAAAATATTTATATTTTAACGAGTAACGTAACTTTGAAAATGGAAGGGTTCGGTGCATCTGTGGTAATGATGTCGACTGGACTCATATTTTCAACTTGATTTTTGTATTGAAGTGTGTTGCTCTAGTTTCAGTATATTTTTTCAGTATTTCTATTCAGTGTGGTAATGCAACCAGTATTTTGGGCACGCTTACTGCACACTGAGCACGTACTGATTTGGATCAGTTGAGCTAAGTATCTATGGATCGTTAGCAATGGTCTTGAAGGTAGCTCAACTGTTACAAGTATTTTATAAATTCTTTTGTTTTGTATAGCATTGTACTTGCAGTTGCCGGCCTAAAATCTATAGTTAGCGGGAAAATATACGTGGTTAAATACTTATGCAGTAAAATCTTTAAAACAATCTTAACAAGAGTAAAATCATGCTCTTAACTCAAGCAATTTCAATCCTTTTACCACAACACAACAGTTTTCTCAGTAACAGAATACTTAGGTACCTATTGAGTCTTTAGGTTACGATCTTGAGTAACTAGGTAGGTAATACCGGAAACTGAATGTAAGTGTTTGTATTCAAGTTGCTTTCTTTGTTACAGAGGTCTTTTATATCATCCAAACAAAGACAAAACCTTACTTATTAAGAAAAATTCTTCAAGGGTCGGCAACGCGCGTGTGGCACCTCTGGTGTTGCAGGCGTCCATAGGCTACGGTAACCGCTTCCCATCAGGCGGGCCGTACGCTTGTTTGTATACTTTGTTGTATAAAAAAAACTTTTTTATACTAAGTAGGTACCTAAGCGCAAAACACACAGAGAACGGGTGTGCATTTATTCCGTAGATTTTTTTATGGACAACTCAGAGAACCAATTCAAGCATAATATGATCCGCGTCCTATGTGTGTCACTTGCGTGGTAAAGTTCATCCATATTTGATTGGGCGGTAAAATATTCTTTAGTAATTCAATAACGCAGCCTCATTTACTTTCATGACCGGCCAGCAGCAACCCGCAACTTTAATTATTAAATATCTGCAGGGGAAATGCAATAGGTTTTTTAGGGTTCCGTAGTCGAATTCTTTAGTTAGTTAAAACTCTCATTACTGAGCCACGCACCGCTGCCGCTGGCGCCGTTGTCTATCCGTCTATCATACATAATGCTGTCAACAATAATTAGAACAATATGTAGGTACTATATTTTGTAATTAATAAATAAACACATAATTTTATAATTTTTGTGACGGTTTTTCTCTGTTCAACAAACAAAAAAATTAAAGATGTAGGTGATTTGGAGAGTTTTGCGATAGAGAACCAAACTGTTTGCACGTCTGACTTTGTTTGTCTATTTGCTTGGCTGATTTTAAAATGTATATTGATTTACTTTTTTTTCACGCTACAATACTATACGTGATTTTATACAACGTTATTTCCAATATAAAGCAATCTTCCACAATCTTCATATAGCGCTAGCATTAGGTATTACCCATTGTAACTGCCATTATGCCTTTCTCCGGACAATACCGTACATTAAAGACTCAGTTCACAGTAGCTCCATAAATCACAATACAGCGTCAAGCAGTAACATAACACCACTTTGAATGCTTTATGAGATTCTAAATACCTTAGTTACCTTGATTTTACAAGGTGTGACAGTTTTTTTTTTTACAGAAAAAAAGAAAGTGCTAAAACATCATATTATGCTAAAACTCATGGAATTATTTGACTACTCGTCACATACATTTACCTACTGTCGATTTAAACGACTGACAGACTCGGCTAAGAACATTATATTGGCAAGAGTTGGCAAGATTATTTTTCGAAATGTGGGGCTGAAGCCATAGGTACATATGTACATTATTTTACGCTACGGACGCTTCAAATAAGTGAGCTTCTTTCGTCTATTTTGTGCTCTAGAGTTATCCTACTGTATTATTTTTGTATTGTAGCAAAGTTCAACGGTAGAGATGTAGAGCTCTCATTCATAGCTTCCATAATACCTAAGTAGAGTCAATTTTTAACGAATTACCTGTCAAAGAGCCATTGAAGCGGGCTTTTTGCGTAAATTGCTTTTTACTGACTTATTAAACCTAAGTAGATACCTAAGTACCTACCTACCTAGAAGTATCAAAGTAAGAATGCGTAGAGAAACTATGTTAACACGAACTTATCTTTAAAACTTAGTAGGGGTATGTTGACATAACTTACCTATATAAAAGTCATTATTTTGATAGTAGATTGTACGTTTAAACGAACACAAAACTTCATAGAAAAACATGAGAAAGAGTCTTATTAATCGACCATTGAAGCAGAGATAAGATAATCGTATAGAAATAATAATGACGCAGTGTTCTTATATTATTCTGTGTTGGTCGTTATATTGGAGATAAAAAATTTATATTCAATGGTGTTCATTATAAAATAATGAACCTTTGTATAAAACAAGAAATAATTTATCAACTGAAAAAAGTAGTAAAAATATTTGTCAGAAGTGGGATTCGAACCCACGCCCACAGAAGTGGACTGCGACCTGAACGCAGCGCCTTAGACCGCTCGGCCATCCTGACGGTAACAGCCGTGGCGAAATTTATTATCAGTATCTTTGTTAACTATAATGTTCACAAATCTTCATTTGGGGTTAAAAAAATGAAAGCGTTAAAAGTACAGTCACAAACAAAACGTTTATTTATATGAAATAATATAATTTATTCACAAAGAAAATTACAACTAATACAGTATTTACAATATTCACAATATTTACAAAATACACATGAAACAGTTGAGCCATCTACAAACCGTTGCAAACGATTTATTTATTGCTTAGAGACGGATTACATAATTATTACTAGTTTGTTGGATTGTATTGTAATACCCAATATATTTTTAAATATAGTTACATAAGTAGGTACTTACCTATCACAAAATGAATAAGTTCGAAGAAAGGGCTCAAGAAATTTTCGGAACTGCAAAATTTTATCGCTACAATAAAGTCCATCCGGTTATACGTTTGATCTGGCCATGTGGATCCGGTGGCGCGAACATTGTTACACTTGCACTTGAGTTATTTAAACCCACATACCCACTTAGTCACGTACCTACTAGTGTATCTACAGGTGCATTTTCAGTTGTAACGACTAGGAAAAGGTAGAAAAAAATATTACGGAAAAAAAATTAAATCAAAACAAACCATTCAATCAGAAAATGGAACTTAAATAAGTATTCTTAGTTATCGTAAAACTACGCACCATTTGCCTCTTAATCTCGTTTAAAAGATGAATCAGCAGCAGCATAGGATAAATAATACCTAATGATGCAGATGTTGGTAGAGACACGCGTCCGGCGCTTTTGATCGCAATGTTCCTGTTGATCGGCTGATGTTTCGCACGTGTGTGCTTGCTAACATGTGGAGCTGAATCTGTTCATATCAGGTATGCAGTTTTATACTACGTGACCTAAGCTATATACCTATAATAGGTAAAGGTAGATCACCAACCTTGTGTTGCATAGGCAGGCACTTCCTATTGCTTTTAGTGGGTATAGGGTACCTTACTTTTTCTGTCGTGAGTTTTAAATCTAAACAAAAATAAAATATAAATCTCGGCTACTTTTACTTTGCTAGTTTTTGCGGCGTTGTCATAATACCAAGCAGAAAGAGACCGTCCAAAATATGAACACACCTACCTAATCACTCATTTCACGGTTTAGTCTATGCATGAATGTAATTAATCGTTCAGATATACTACTGCTACTATAGGCTAGGTGGAGCCCTGGTAGCTCTAGTGATAAAATAACCAAGACAAAAAATTTGAAACACGCAGCCGAATGATATATACCTACCTAGGTAACGAATGAAAGAATATAAAGAAAATGCGATGCAAAGGCGTACAACTTTAGACTGAATTATCTCTACCTAGACACACAAAACACGTAGACCAAGTGCCAAAAACACGGCAGAATATTTCAAAAGCTAACTTAGCTTGCTTCTTGTTAAAAAAAGCACATGTCTGTAAAATTGTCAACAGCAGTCTGCAAAACCGTAAACAGCACAAACTCTTTTAGATTTCATAGCAGACAGGTCAGCAGGGGCCTGAGGGACGGTACTCAGGTCTCCCCACGCGGTGTAAATAGCAATAGGGGCGCAAGTGTATGTCTAATTGCCTGCGGATGTGTCGCAACTCAGTTTTGTGTCGCGATGTCCCTGATAGGGATGCCACAAAGCTAACGTGGGTTTGCTTTGGTTTTATGTTTTATACTTCACGATAGAGGAAATCTTGGAAGGAAGAGGAACGATTTTGTTACAAGCTATCATCTTGGTTACCAACAAAGGCGCTTTTAACTGAAGGGGTTTCTCTATGTTTATGTCCTAACAGGTGCATAGACTTTAGAAGTAGGTAATGATGCGTAAGTACTTACCTATAATAGTTTTCTCTTTTCTACTTCTTTGCTAATAAACTTAGGTATTTCTGTTTAAAAATCCCTGGTTAGGTCGCTACCTGTTACATACATTTTAGAAACCTAAGTAGGTAGGGTGTATAATAAATGCCCCAATAAAAAATAAGTCAGTCGATACTCTAAAAATAAGAGTGGCACCCCTACTTTCAAGTACCTGTGGCATCTTATAGTGCACTTGGAAGAGGGTGTAAAAATACCTAACTTCACACACACTCCTCTAAAAATACACACACAAATATACTTAACTGCACACATGAAATTGCGTGCACAACCTTGCGGAAGTTTGGTCGTAAAAATGCATGGATAGGCGGCTCAGTAATGTGCAGGGTAAGAGATTATCAACAAATCGCGCGTAATAAACTGCATTGGACCCCTCTGAGTATTGTTATTGCTAACTAAATAAAATATGAACACCCAAAAGCCACATTATACAGATACTAACCAGATAATAATAGAAAAGACGAACCGAGTAGTTCTAGAACATAAAAACCATCATATTATGGTCCAGTTGTGAGAATCAAACCCGTACCTAGCTCATCATCTATGCTGCACTATCGAATAAAATGACGAACGTCATCAAAACCAACGTTCATTTTTGCATTAGATCTCAACAAATAATCAGTTGCCCCAAATAAATTAAAACTTTTTTCATCGAATGTACAAAGTGCAAATCAAAATAGTAGCGACATCTAGTATAAGCTAAGGTGAGAATGAAGCTTTTAGCTTTTAGCGCCATCTATCGGCGATAGAATGTAGCACGTGATCAAGCGTAGGCCGTTTCGAAGCCTCGTAGCAGACGACGTAGCAGTTCCATTAACAGACGGTAGATGGTACTAGAGCGATGTGAAAAATATTTTTACAAACTTCGAGCAACTTTGATCTAGAATGGAATATCACGTTATTATTGTATTGTTATCAGTATCATCATGGTACCTTATCACACCCGAACCGGAATACCTGAATATTATCAGATCATGTCAAAATATTTAAATCGTGGCGGTTATCAAAGCCACTCATGCAAATTAAACTGATTTTAAATCTTTCATCTTATAATAATTTAGTTTGGGTATCTTACTTTCAATAAAATAATGTATGATGTGTCCGAGAAATAAATAACATTTTCCTAGCTACCCTTTCTTGTAAAGTGGCGAGTAACGAGCGACCATCAGTGCAGCACGCTTGCACCGTAACAACAAAGCCGGTGATTTATTAGCACTATGAGCTATGAGTAGGTAAAGCCATAACCAATAATATATGGCGGTGGTAACGTATAGATATATAATACCTATAGCTTCAGAAAGCTTAGGTTTTGTAAGTAAACTTGAAATTTTTTAACATTTGATTATTAACCTATCTAGGTTTTCAAGCAATATTCATATCACTTACCTAATGCAAATATTAGGTATGTTACTTAGGCAAGCTCGGATGAGTTAGTGGGCCAACTCTGTTGGCGGAGTTTTTCAGGCGCCTTAAGGCTCCGTCATGGCTTAACGACTGCTAGAGCCCGAACCGACAGTTTAACGAGCTCTGCGAAGCACGGAAGTTACATGTTACCTACACATAAATATGATTATGATTGTGGCAATGTATTGTTATAGTATATAGATAGTTGGCCACGTGCTTGTTTCAATTCCATTACTAAACAACAGTGCTGTGTTAATAACAGTTTTATTGAGTTCGTACAGGAGAAAATAAACTTCTTGAGGGACATAAAAATAGCCAGGATACATTGAAATGAAGATAGTAAGATGACTCGTAGGATAACCCTCAAGTTTGCATCACTAAATCATCATCAATCATCAATATATATAAAACTCTTTTGAAGCTGACAGAGAATCAACGCACAGCCTAAACTATAAGTCCTAGAGGTATGAAATTTGGAGGGTAGTATCCTTATATAGTGTAGGGGTGCACTAAGAAAGGAATTTTGAAACGTCACACTCTAAAGGGTAGAACGCGAGCCACGCCTCGGGCGACGGCTAGTTCTCAATAATTTCTGTAGACCACGAACGGTGGAAGCCACTGGACTTACAGACAGAAAAATCAAGTTACGATAGAATATTGATGGATCTATTTTAGTACCAATTTCCAAGGATCTCCTAAAAATAGATTTTTCGCACAGACTAGAAAACTGAGCTCGGAAATTTGATCGGAAAACTCCAAGAGCGTTGCTATGATACTAATAAGCACCTACACCCACTGATAAGGTTGCTAAGGAAAGCGGGAATTTACCTGGATTCTCACAAGTAATTGATTCCTTTTAACAAAATAAACAAGCATAAAAATAAGAAAAACATTTTTTTGTGAGTTAGTTACCTTATCCTGCTACAAATAAGCCCGGCTAAGAAGCTATGAAGTTGGAATTCGGCACCACGAAGCCGGATTTGGTAGAGCTTGTTGTGTACAGTTGTAGTTCTGCTTTTTTTAAAATAAATTCCTAAAAAGCTCCTTTACTTTTCTCAGTCTTTAGGTAGATTCAACGCAGACAAGCGCATTTTTCACCAGTCCACTTTAGAGTGCCCATTGCAATGCTAAACTCAAGCCGACGACGCGCTGCTTCGCCACGGAATTCGTCTCCACGTTTCAAGAGGAAAGTCAAGTGCTGGTTTTTTCGTACAAACGTAAAATAATATTTGATATTTTCTTTAAAAAAGGGACACTTTGCATACGAAACTTTTGAAAAATATACCGCAGTAGACTTCTAAAGGCTTATTATTATGATGATTATGTTGCATGAGGTGTATTTTTGTGCGAATCATAACTTAAACAGAATTCTTTTTTCTTGTAGTGTTGATTTATTTCATGGAAGAAATAATAGAATACGCTTATATAAGCAGAGTTGCCACTGTTTCCTCCACGCTCCCTAAAATGGCTGTATTTTGACAGATGTTCGGCAAAATGGTTATTTTTATCGACGGGGTGTTAACGGTGTGAGACTGTGCTTATTTGTTTAGCGGGTGTCTGTGACGACTGACGTGACAATTAGTACAGTATAATTCATCTTGTTAATAGGTTTAAAATAACTGTGGGATCTGCTTTTTGCTAAGGAGTCGTTTCACACTGTTGTGGAAAGTGTTTTGTTGGTAAACGAGCAACCAATGACGTCAAAATCATCATAGGCAGCTTGTAGTGACCCACAGCTTGGAATAAGCCTCCTCTCTCAAACGCCACGCGTGTCTATTTTGGGCCTTTTGCATCTAGGTCTTCCTTTTGCATCTAGGTCATCCCCTGTACGGCAGCGATAACATCCACCCATCTGGCTTTTGGTCTGCCAAGGCCTCTCACCACTGAAGTAATTAGGCAGAATTTTTTATTTATTGAACGTCGAGGTTTTGTGTGTATTTCTAACTCGGATTTTGTTAAAGCCAACACAAACACTAAACTAAATTACAACAAAATTATCATGTGATCACTCTGCTCTTAACTATAAACTTAGCAAGATAAACTTTGATCAAACTAATAAAACTAAACCTTTAGCCAGGATGCCCTGCAGCCTGTAGCATTCACAAGTCAGAGGTCATTGTTGTAACATTCGACATTTCCATATTACGAAACAAAAGCACGACGATACTCTACAATACTGCCAAGATGACAACAATGAAGAGGCTTGCCGTGATCGCATTTCCACAACAATCGGTAAAATACACCGTAAGTTTTAGGAAATACGGTTGAGAATAGCTAGAGATGAGACCTAAGTAATAGGTGAATTTTTGAGAGCAATATTTGCACGTACTGTGAGATGACAAAGCGATAGACCAATGTTGGGATAAGCTTGGATAAAGATAGCTTTTAGTATTATTATGATAATATGTATTTCACCCATGCATGCAACACTGCAGGCTGGTTCAAATCGGACAAATTATTTGCCTTCTTGCTGACTGGAATTCAAGGTATCATAATTTAAAATAAGAAAGTCTACAAAGAGTCAAAACATAAGAAGTATTTTAGATTTCGTCGTTATTAATACTCTTTTCAAGATAAGTAAAACAATACCTACTTGGTTGGGCTTTTTTAATAAGAAATATTTCTACCTAAATATCGTTATCTTATATTAGGGAAATATAAGGGACTACTTAGTACCTAACCACTTGTGGCGGTATTAAACGCACTTTAGCGGATATAGCAGGTTTATTGCAAAGGGGCTCAAGTTGAGAGCAAATATTTGGTTTCAGTATCTTCCAGAGGATCTATTTACTCTGAGTTTGGGTTTAGTCGGAATTCAGAAACTAGATATAGCTTATAGTTTAATATGAGGTCATCATGTCAAGACTGTAAGTTATACTACAGACGAGAGCAAAACTAGATACCTATTAAATGCTGAGAAAATGCTTTTCCACACTTGAAATATTTTTTTTATACAATAAAAAAAATTACTAATTAAGTTAGGTATAGTTTTGTACTTAACAGATCTTGTTTATTGCAATATCTGCGCTATTACTAAACCATGGTTCTTATAACCAGTTAGTGTAAACAAACGATGCAGCATCACGACATCGGTTCACATTCGACTGATGATTTGAAGATCAAATCTGTAATAATTAAAGCCGCGCAAATACGCCAGTCGACTGATCGATTTGACTGATAAAGTTGGAATTATATTTCTTTTAAGAAGTAATGAGCTTTTAAGAATTGAATTTATCAAACAGGAAATGTATTTACGATTGACTTAATTAATTACTTCTAAGATGTTGCGTTACGGTTTATATTAATCTCTTTGTGTCAGTCGCAGTGCGCCGCGACGCCCTTGACCATGGCTGTAAGTGCGCTGTGCGCCTGCAGCGTTGGTTTGGTCACATCAGAAAGGCGATCACGTTAGTTCGTGTTTGAAACATTTGACTATTTTCGGTAACTAACTACATGCGACCCTAATGTCATAGTTTATGTAGAGTTCAAACTATATAACTAAATTATTTTCATAATTATCATTTCAGCATGTGAAAAATTTTTGCACTCTAATTTTACCAGCATGATTATTTTATAGTAATTTACTATGTAGATTTCCTAGGCGTTAGCAATTAGTTCTGCGATAGGTACAAGGATAGAATATTAATAAGTGTGGGCAGACAGCCTCGGGCACTAGACTTCTCGGGCCCCATGTGACTTTGACTTGCCCCTACTAACGCTGTACTCGTGTCATATTCATTTTTAATCAGACTGGGTTCAAAGACCTGTAGATTCTACGGACAAACTAGATTTATGTGAAATGACAGGTCATTTTGAACAACTGCCTGCGTCAAATTGAAGAATAGATAGATGAAAGAAAAGAGCTACTAGTTTTTTCAGCTTTTAAAAGTTTATTAGAATAAAACAAACTGCTAAAGCAAAATCTCTGGAAGTCGCACCTACTAGGCTACTGTTACATTTTGTATTATAATTTTTCTTTCGAGTTTTATGTAGTAGGTCCCAAACAAGTGCAACCAAAACTGTGTGAAATTGAGCGAGCGGCGTTCCCCGCGTCTAACAATGTTACTGCCTCGTCTAACTGCCAGGGGACGGGTCGGCTACTGCAAATGCCTCTGAAAATTCCATTTTGCACCTACAAAAGTATGGAATTTACAAGATAGTTTTACCAACTATCGAAATACCTATCTATCTAGTTAAGATGAAATTCAGAGATTATAGGCATGTGGATTATCTGTGTTTTAAAACTAGAAACTGAAAATGAAATTGATAAGAAAATTCCTGAAAAAGAATTTAGGATGTTTTCTGTGGTATTTTAGGGTAGGCGTTTGGCCAACAACGGGACAATTTATGGGCTAATAGTAGTGTAAGTGGTTCTAATTCCATAAAAAATACTTTGATGTTATTTTAGCTTGATATAAATCTAAACAGGCACTAGGCGTCGAGTCGAGGAAGCGTTGTGGGCACAATTTGTCGGCGCGCTCTGCAGGAAATGAGCGTATTTGTCTTACCTGCGGGTGGGTCGAGATAGATCGCGAAAAAATAAAATAAAAGCAGTTTTAAAAACTATTATTGTGTACCCTATCCGGTACTAAAAACTAAAATAGGCACATCATTCACCCTGATGCCATAGTGTGCTAGACCTAAGTCTATAATAATATTATTTTCCAAATAACCAAATAATATTAACCAATAATATTAACAAATAATATTAACCAATATTAACCAAATAATATTATTTTCATCCCACCATCTCGGAAAGAGTATTTTTAATCTTCAATATCTGAGTGGAAAAGCCGTTTTTATTCTCTAGAGGATAAAGTAAATTGAATTTAGAAACTCGTGTGCACTAAGTTTGTGAATTAAAAAAAACATTAAACCTATTTACTGCTACCTCTATGGTGCCGAATATATCATACAACTTTTTTTTAATTTGTTAAAAACTCAGACTCGGAACCTTCTTCGTGTTCTTTTTTCAATTTGCTTTGTACGCGGTTCTTTACGTGGCATTTTTTCACGTCATTGTTAAACCTTATATTAAAAACAAGAAACTTGAAAACAAGTGAAAAAACTAAAATGAGTGATTCTAGCGACGAGGAAGTTTGTTTGACGCCAACAGAATTGACTGAAACTGTTAATAATGCGCAAATTAGTCATTTCCTCGCTGAGGTGGAATGAAAAGTTACGTGTTGCACTCGAGTGCAAAGATTTTTCACCTCGTGCTCTTTTGATTCCCTCGCTAACGCTCAGGATTCTAATTTTGAATCACTCGCTGCGCTCGTGATTCAATTTTAGAATCCTTCGATTGCTCGGTCATCAAAATTGAACACGCGGTTAAAAAGCAACTTTGCACTCTTGTATAACAAATAACTATTTCTACAAAGAGAAAATTTTGATGAAAATGTAGACTACTTAAGCTAAGTTTTAATTTTTTTTGTGTGCGTACAATAAAATAGAGCTTTGATGTCGCTCGCAGACGCGCCACTACAAGCCCCAGAGCTACACATATAAATTCACTCACCAACATTTATGAATGTTAATAATTATTGCGAGTATATTGTACCTTTGCTCTTTAGAGCTCTATTACTCGCCAGACATGTGTTTGATTAATATAAACGTTTACTATATATCTATTTAGGTATTTCTGGCACTCTGACGGTCAAGACAGAAGAGTGTATCGACAACGACATATACGTTGATGGTTTTTATCCTTAGAGCAGCGCCGCCTTAGCGGTAGACCACGCAAGCTATGACAGGGAAATATCGACACTCTTCAAACATTGGAACACATGTGAAGAAGAGCCTTAGTCCAGCAATTTCTGTTGGACAGTTAAGAAATAATTTTTTGACACAAAATGACCACAAAATTAACATTCGTGCATGCATAGATTTTTGTACAAATGGTTTGTTCTTGTTCGCAGATCCACACCGCAGTTGGTCGGCTCGGACGCCTCATACAAACTCAGCCCTTACGAGCAAGATGCTTTGAATGCTGTAAGTTCATAAATACATATCTAGCTAAGTCGTGACGTCACGAACAGAAGATTAACTTCTTTGAGGTTTTGATTTTATTCTGTGGTTTGGCTGTGACTGGTACCTAGTAAAGGTAATATAAATATGACCAAATGTAACTCTATCCAAGTCCTATTCTAAAGTGACAGAAATCGCATCTCGTGTTTGTATATAACATGAGTCCAATCCAACTAAGGTTCTTGCTACACCATTGTCGAGCAGAATAAGGGTATTGCCATAAGTTCCACTAGTGTTTAGCCCAAGGATAATACCAACTATCTTAAAGCATGATAATGGCGCCACGCCATTTACGTAAAACAGACTATTGTGGCGAGAGCGAGTGTAAGGTGATAATTACAACTTTCTTTTAATAAATATGTATGCGAAGCGTTTCTACTCTTTCTAGAAGCCAAAATGGGGTTTTTTCCGTGGTATAATTCTAATCAAATATAATCCTTGCTCCCTCTCTTAAAAAAGTTGGAGTTGATATTATATCTGATTACGTATGATAATTAAAACATAAGTCTTTTTATAACATCGGTAAACCAATTGGTTGCTGTCTTAAAATACAATACATTTTTCAAGGAAATCTAAAGTAGGTATTCTTATTTTGTTAAATAACGTAAATATACAAAATGCATCAATAATAACAATACCAAAACCTCGAGCGGGATTCGCAAATCATAATGACAATTGTGGCAGATTATTCATCAAACCCCACAGTTTCCGGTAGGTTTACCTTCAAAGCGTCTTGATGAGCTAATGGTGAAAATGATTCACCATTGACAAACCTTCATTTTTCATGCGCTCAAGCGCAATGAAGGTAATGCACGATTATGTGAATATGGATTAAAGCATACGGATTTTATGAAAAAAAAATTAAATATATTACTGAGATTTGTACAACAGCCAGCAAGACACATGCAGTGAAAGTTCAAGTGTATATGAAAGCAAAACTAAGTAGCAAATTAAAAATAATAATGTTTGCAATTAAGATTACTTATATGCAAACAAAGTAATATAAATAAAATAAATATAAAATAGAAACCCCTAAAAAAATGTTTTGTGCGACACTGTCTAATTTAGAAAAAAAAACAGCCGAAATAAATTTTTTGACAATAAATCATGGTCTTTAGTTACAAAAATAAACTGAATACCGAGATTATTTATGAATCTCCTCAAGAGAAAACCTGCATAAATCAAACCACAAGACCAAAGGTAATTTGGATCATTATCGTTGAACGGGAATGATAACACAACATTATCGCTCTAGGGATAAAGATTTATCCTGGTAAATAAATAAATTTACACTCTATTAAACGTGGGTGATTCAGCGAAGCTGCAAGTTACCGAAGGTAGAGACTGGCGCCATGGGGGACAATGAGGTGGATACACTGCACGTTATCAGAAGTAAGATGTTCATGATTTATATTATAGGTATGTTGAGATGTCTTTATACTTAGCCCTTCTATGGTTAATTATAGTGAAAAGAAATAAGGGAAGTACTTGGATTATTTGTTTTAAAATTTTTAGCTCGCTCTTGCTCTAATCTTAATAGCTTGTTGTCTGTCTCCTATAATTATTGTAACACTTGGCATGCCTCTATTTTGTTATTGTTATATTCAGTGATTCGGTGTATAATGATGTTGGGGACTCAAATAAATAATTAATGAGAGAGTCTATTTCCTATCAGAAGGTTCGGGTACTTGAGTAGAAATTAAAAACTGGTATAAAATTCACTTCATCGTCTATTCTTACGATTGGTACACGTTACGTAAAAATCGACATGTTAATTATGCGAGAGGCGGGAAATGACTGTTGAATCGAGTGAGCGGTGAGTTACACATTGCATACCAAAACTGCTTGCTAAGCAACACTCAGCCCCTACAAGGTATGACAGTAATTATTGCAGAATTACCCTACTTCTGAAATTTAAGTAGAAATTATTAGTTTTAGTTTTTAGTGTGTACAAGTTTTGAAATTATTTCTATAGCTATGGATTTACGGATAATTGACTGATTTCCGATAACCCTTCAACTACTTGATTTACTTTTATAAAGCTTTACCGTTTCACAAAAAGACACCAAACTGTGCGGACTAATTACTGAAAGCCTTAATTGCATAATTTGGTTTTTACAGCACTCGTAAAAAAATACAATTAGACTGACGACCAACATTTCTTTGTTATGTTTTTACAAATTAAAGTGTTACCAATGTGATTGTTTGATTTAAATAATAGTCAAAGTCGATTGTTATGTTACTATAAAGCTTCGTTTAAACTGGCGCGTGAGAATTCTTTGATTTGCTTACGTTTTTTACTTTCAGTCGATAGTTTTAAAAACTCACAATACATCAGCAGATCTAGGCAATCGGTACGTTAGATGTTTGTGATGCGCAAAATAATATTGTTTGAAAGAGCTCCATTGCGCTTTGAAATGAATACCTTCACGATCGCCAAGATCCGCCGACTCTATTGTATGCAACAGGTTGTTAGGTACATAGTAATAACACCAATCATCATCATCATTAACACCAATTGCTTGTAAGGCATCTTGCAAGGATAATTTTTGAAATGCAGTTCACATCACCTATTGACAAACATTTTATTCAATCACCGATTTTCATTACCCTTACCGCTCTATTACACAATAATACACGCTTTTCTCCCATATATTTACCTTTAAAATATCAAAGGGGGTTGTTAATATATCAAGGGTGCATAATTTATCCTGAGCTGTATCTCGCTATTTTTACGTCACAAGTGAGAAATGAATTTTGAATGGTGTTAGAAGCTTGATGGGGGAGTAAATCCAGGTAGATACTATCAAAACTCGATTATAATATTAGAACTCACCTTAAAACCGTAATCCGTAGGTAAGATCCAAAAACAATTGAGTTACCAAATGTAGAAACAAATGACATAAGATTAAGAGATAAAATAAAGTACTTATACCTAATGTACTTAGTGCCTTTATAAATCAAGCTAGTGGACATATTGAATAGGGGTTTAAACAAGTTAGTTTTACGCGCTAAGCTTTTCGTGCGTTATGTGAGTTGCCGTAGTAGGGTCAATGCTAGATGTCTAGGGGTGTGAAGAAATCTCGAATGAAATGTTCACTTTGAACCGGTTTCAAGTATGATGTATGGAGCATTATGATTTAAAAAAAAAAACGATCTTGTATTCAAAGGATTTCCTCAAAATAAAGTTTTTGTTATCCGCGGAATTATACGTTTGCTATGAAAGTATCTCCAGTGTTTTACTTTTGTTCATATAACATCCGCGTTATACGTTTGCTATGAAGGTATCTCCAGTGTTTTACTTTTGTTCATATAACATCCGCGTTATACGTTTGCTATGAAGGTATCTCCAGTGTTTTACTTTTGTTCATATAACATCCGCGTTATACGTTTGCTATGAAGGTATCTCCAGTGTTTTACTTTTGTTCATATAACATCCGCGTTATACGTTTGCTATGAAAGTATCTCCAGTGTTTTACTTTTGTTCATATAACATCCGCGTTATACGTTTGCTATGAAGGTATCTCCAGTGTTTTACTTTTGTTCATATAACATCCGCGTTATACGTTTGCTATGAAGGTATCTCCAGTGTTTTACTTTTGTTCATATAACATCCGCGTTATACGTTTGCTATGAAGGTATCTCCAGTGTTTTACTTTTGTTCATATAACATCCGCGTTATACGTTTGCTATGAAAGTATCTCCAGTGTTTTACTTTTGTTCATATAACATCCGCGTTATACGTTTGCTATGAAGGTATCTCCAGTGTTTTACTTTTGTTCATATAACATCCGCGTTATACGTTTGCTATGAAGGTATCTCCAGTGTTTTACTTTTGTTCATATAACATCCGCGTTATACGTTTGCTATGAAAGTATCTCCAGTGTTTTACTTTTGTTCATATAACATCCGCGTTATACGTTTGCTATGAAGGTATCTCCAGTGTTTTACTTTTGTTCATATAACATTTATTTCAAAGAGGGCATACCCAGTAGGTACTACGTAATACCTAGTAGGTAAGTACCTATAGTACTCACACCAGCTTAATAAATTACTTTAAAAAATAAATAACTAAAATCTATACCTATAACAATCAACAAAAACGAAGGACACAATCTTAGCTGAAGAAAAATTTGCAGCTTTAGCTTCTAAACTTTATATTAAAACTAGCTGTCGCCCGCGGCTTTGCTCGCGTGGTAGCAGCATACGCTTTATTTGGTTAAAATCATTGATCCTAATTTTAGACCCTATAGGGTGCGACTTTTAAAAATTCCTTTCTTAGTGCACCCCTACACTATATTAGGATACCTACTACCCTCCACAAAGCTCTAAGACTTATAGTTTAGGCTGTGCTTTGATTGTCAGTCAGCTTCAAAAGAGTTTTATATATTTAGAGAAGATAAACACGATTTTTTGCAAAAATACGTCGTGACTTTTTATCCCCCACAGAGCATCTATCAAAATCATAATGTGTATAACAACCATATTTCTGGTTATCGCCGGTGCGAGGTAAGGGGAGAAATTAATTTGAGGAAACGCGATTTTAACGACTTCCAGACAAATTGATGTGGAACGATCATTTGTTATGTTCGAACTTTTGGGTGTATTCGGAACCACGCGACGTCACGGTGAAGTGAAGTTGGAGGAAGTGCGAGGCTGAAACGAGTCTGCCTTTGAGATTCGAAAGTAGGTTCCTTGGGGAAATGAAAATACTCAAATGAATGTTCACTGTATTCATATTTTATAGAAATTGGACAATATTATGATTCCTTTATATTGGCTAAAACTTTTTTTAAGAGAAAAAGTAGGCACATTTTATTGGTAAAAATAATTCTATAAAAACTTTTGGTTAAATTAGCTAAGGCATGATTAATTACGTGCTTTCTAGCAGTATCCACTGTGTAGGCAATTCGGTTTAAAATTAAAAATCTTGTAGATATTCAGAATAGTGACAAAAGTCAACCGCACCCCAACTACTGTAACTAGAATTGAGGAACAAACAACGTTGCAGACTTCACATCTGGATCCTGACAGAAAACAATTTAGCAGCCGCAGTCAGCTGCTCTGTCAGTCCCAAAGGTAAAATTTACTTTGAAATAGTTATCTACCCACCTACCTAAACTTTTTTCCGTCTTTTGTTGAAATAAAACAAAAATTTCAAAATTAAACCAAGTATATAGTTGTACAGCGAGTTTAAAATCCTATGCCAACGTTTTTTAAGCTTTTCAATTACACACGAGCGTTTGCAACCTTATTCTCCTGTTAATGATGTACTAAAAATAGAGGTTTTGCGAAAACACGAGGCATTCCACTAAAAAGAGAGCGACACAGAACGCGGGAAATGACGTAAAAAGTTGTAAATAAACGTAGCAAGTTATTTGCATACAGAGGAATCTCATCGACTATGCGGGCGGCTCGCATGTCGAACCTTACTAATGGTTCTCACATTATCTAAGGATAAAACTTATTAATACAAATCTTGAATTTATAACTAACACCAAAGCAGCTTAGGCTAGCCTGTATTCCGTTGGTTAGCTTTTGCAAGAGCATGTCATTGTCTTACCCTAGATTGAAATCTAGGTTATAATTTAAGCAACCAATAAATAAAATAAGACGAAAAAACCAAAAGTTACATTAAATCTGCACAAAATAATCACCTAGTGAAAGCTTAAATTATGTAGAAGTTACAGCGGACAAAAACAGAGAATAGACTGTGTCTGTTGTCAATAGTAAGCTCTTAAAGGAAGACCTTAGCGATAAGATGATATATAAATTAATATTCATGGATTAATTTTACAAAACAGCATCTAGAAACTAAGCTATGAATGATAAATGATAATGAAGATGATAAATTGAGCCGAAAAGTGATGAGTATGATTCGAATAAAACCCGACAGTTTCCTGAAGTACTGCCTAGCACATAAATGATACAGATTCAACGCAACATTTGCATGTGGACGAGACGTGTTTGCAAATCATATGTTGCGAGTTGTTGCCGTGATGATACGTGTACTTGTAGGTACACAACACCAGTCAGATTTTAAGGGGTATCATTATTATAGCGCATTTATGCTCACAGAAACGCTGTCTGCATATCACTAGTTTGAATGCATTATGCATTGTATTGTACGATTTCAAATTATTTCAAACCCTAAAGGTACTTATCTAAAGCGCAAGAAAGCTACATGCACCTAAAAAGTTTACTTTGCTAATTTTGAGGAACGTTGCTCGAGATACAAAATTCGCAGACTGATTTGAAGTGGATACCAAATATTTTTTTATCTCAAATATTTTTCTAACCTATCTTTATAGGTATAGCTTTTTTATATTTGCCTATTTAAATTAATTTAAGTAGGCATACTTTTAGCATCAAGCTGATTTAGTATTATATTATGCGTATTCACTAATCAATAAAAAAAACTCCTTAGATGTTTTCCTTTGTCATTCAGATTCCTACAATCCACATTCTTTGTGACGCAGGTGGTAAAGCATATTTTCAATATAGACAAATACAGTGCACCCTCCGCTGCCTCGTCGTAATGACGAGCGGTGTCGCTCGCCGCACTTATTAGTGTTTTTGAGGATCTGGAACCAATGGATAGGACATCAATGAGCTGAGCAGAATGTATCTTTTTAAGAAATATTCAAGTATAACTTGCTATACTCTATTCTATGCCTGGTCGCTTGGAGAAGCATTCAGTTTTGCATAGTTTGACAAATTATGTAGTAGTGTTAGTTCCCAGACACATCTAGAATTTGAAGTTCTCCAAAGCGCCTAGACAAATTCACCCTCCCGCATTGTCACTTTGATCTCGTATGTAGCGTTATGTTTTGGTTCTAGAGGGCTGGGGGACATATCGATGGCGGTTTCAATTTGCGACCTCACAGCGAGGATTAAACATGAATGTGCCTTTGATCGAAACAATAGGTCTGACTGCCCTGGTTCAGGGCTTTTGAATAAGCAAAATTGTTTGATAGTTCATCAATAGGCTGGTCTGTGGTGAGCGGTGCTGGTGAAGTTGAATCATGTACTCCCTAGGTATAGCGTTGAGGCCACTTTGAGTTACAAAATATCTGTATTAATATGATATATTCTTCCCCGCGTGGTCACTTCCACAAAACCAGTGTTTTTTTTGTACATTTTTTTGCGTTAATTTTGCCCTAAGTCCTCTGGTTTCATTCTGTTTTCTTTTCTGTCATTCAAATCGTATGATAATCCAAGCGTTACACTGTGCCTCTGTACTCCAAACCTGTTTACGAAATGTTCTTAAAAGAACCCCTCAAACTAAGAGTCCCTTACCTTCCGACCGTGGTAGATTCTTGAATCATTAAGTCATTTTTATGCAGCATGTAAAAAGGTATTCTCTATGCTCACCCCTAACAGTATACCGTGATGATTCGAGCCTATCCTCTTGATACGCTCAGCTGGTCTCATACGCATCACTTGACGACCTCTATCTGTTCCTCATGCTCTATGGTATTTATATTTAAGCGTCTATAGTTCAGAAGTGTATAGGAAATAAAATTATACTACCTGGTTCTCAAGTGCTGCATTTTTCGCGAAAACATTTACCTAATAACAATATCCTCATGTGATGCAAACCGAAAGTTTATACGTTCCATCATTAACAAAAATGAGTTAAAATGAATCATAACGATTGCGTCTTGAAAGATAAAAAGCTCAAAAATGACAGTATTTATTACATGCCTGCCTTTGTAAAACAAGTAAGTCATCAACAATCCGCTTCTGATATTTTTGCAGGTAATTAACACGCAGTTACTTACGATGCCTCTGATTTTTGAGATAAAATTCACATAATTTATTATAAAAATCCAGTTGCACTCGTTATCTCACTCAATCGATCAAGTTATTACTGTATTATTACTTTTAACTTGTTGCTTTCACTCGCAAATAAATGATTTCTGGGAATATTAAATAATGCATTAATATTCTGAAATGACTCCAAATAAGGACGTAAACTTGAATGTTTGTTGGATCAGTTTCGTGTCTTTTTTGCAAGTTAATTAAGATATACGTTATTTGTAGTTATTGACCACCAACCAAGTTTTTTTATCCACTTTTGAGTTAATTGGACCTCTGTTGCTACCTCAGCACTTAATGTACAGCTAATAATGCAATTTTGTATTTGATTCTAAATACATATTTATGAAAAGTAAAGAACATTACAAAAATAAGCATTTTTATATTCCGAACTATTATTTTGGAATTGGAAGATTCAATAACATTGATCTCTATCAAATCCCGCCTATTTTATAAAATGTAACTTGGTCGTAATAGTACATTATGGTACAAGTGTGGTACATTGGTGATTACCGCCGAGGTGCCATTGAGACCCGAACCGTAGGCGAGGGTCTTAAGAAAGCCGAGAACGGTAATCACCAATACACACGTGTATCATACGACGTTTTTCAACACACTTGTGAATAAAATAACAATAATTTCAACAGTGAAAACGCGTTGTGAAAAATGTTTCGCTATGGCGGGAAAAAATAATCAGTTTTCCTATGCGCGCGCATTGCGATCGGCCACAGACTAAAGGGATGAGGTTTTTTTTTTTATTTATTTTCCGCGCTTAGGGTTTGCGCCTATTCTGCCACGTAAAATATGGGGAATTTAAAGTTTTCTTTTATTACAGAGAAAACAAAAGTTATATTTGAGTGAAAGTTTTATTTATTAAACACGTACGAATTAAAATTATCTATTTAAATAAGAAGTTGCATGAAATGAGCAAGCAATAGGAACATTCATTTATTTGTTCTATTGAACACGATCTTTTTTTTTGAATAAAAACTTTTTTAGTAACAAAGATACTCAACCAATAAAATTTAAAAAAAAAATCTATAACTCACTTGTGAGTTATAGCAATGAAAAAGTCACAGTTTGATTATGGGTGTCATTATGTGCCTAATTGCGGTGACCATAGAGCCACTTTATGAGCAAGTGTGTTGAAAACAAATGTATTCAGATTTCTGCAAAAAAAGAATTGCATAGGTTCGAACATAAACTACAAATTATACTATCTCAAATGTAATCCGTCTCAGCGAACTCAGGATTACGATGCGTTCACACATGCCTCTCCGCCGAGTAATTGTCGGTTTCTCATTGTGATCGCGAACGCACCTGAGCCTCCAATCAACATCGTAAGATCTATTTGTAGGTATTTATCAATTTCTGCTGTTGCGCGATGAACAAAGGTTTCGGGCACACTAATATTTAACCAAAAATGCGGGTTTTGAAGTCAAATGCGGGTCTTTAACTTTTTTAACTGCATTTTAAATTTAGAGGTGAACCAAATTTGTAGGTATCTAAAGTTACTTTATTTGCGTATTTTTGTATAAGCTTTGTCAACTGTGAATAATGTGGAGATATAATTTTATGTAGAGTTCTTAAACCTATATTTTTAAACCTGAATATGCTTAATCGAGCCCAACCAAGCCTTTATTACACGAGGTGTATAATAAAATGTAATCCTCCTCATTCGCGCGAGTCGCTTCTGGGGTGCTCGCAAATTGGATGAGAAATCAAATAAAAAACATGCACGCCCATCTCCTGCCGTTTAGGGGAATGTGCTAGTGCCTTATACGAATGCTAGAGTGATTTGATGGCAAACATAGTTTTAGAGCAACATGTTTTAAATTATTCCGCTGCAACTGGGGTGCGTTTAGTGTTTGGCTTGGGATAAGTAATTTGAAGACTCACCCGGCTTTATCATCGTCTCGCGTACGTGTTTTCGATCAGAAGTTGCTGAATTTGTGTTTCCTGTAGGAGACCTTTGTCCAGCAAAGGGACAGTGCACGTTCGTAAAAAAAAATCTATGATACTCTTATACGTTACACGAACGTGGAAGAGCGGGGAAGAGCTCTCTGAACAAAGTAACGCATCTGGATAAATAGCTCTAAACTGTAAAGTGAAATAACTACGAAGTAATTTTGCCTAAAAGAAGAAACTGAAGGCCAAATACTAAAAATTTTATTTATTCACAAAGAAAATTACAACTAATACAGTATTTACAATATTTACAATATTTACAAAATACACATGAAACAGTTGAGCTATCTACAAACCAAATACTTGAATATCTAAGTTTGTTTGGTATTTTACAGCTCTCGAGAAACATATGAAAAACAAACACTAATGAAGTATCCTTTCACCCGATCATCAAAGCTACGAGCTCAAAAGCAAGGATGCAGGGTGCAGAGGATTATGGCCAAATTGAAAACGTGTCTCGTCCGCATTTTGGCGCGCCAATCAAACCTACACCTGTTTGATATTGATGCGAGCCGGAAGATTGCGGGTTTTTTTGCACATCACGAAGACAGAGTGTTTTATTTAGCGAAGGTAAAAACTCAACAGCGTAGTTATTATTTTATTTTTAGCAAAAATAAAATGATCGTTGTTTAAAAAAAATTTTGTAAGGTACTTATAAAAATCCGCAACACAATCGACGGGCTAAGTTAACGTTATTTTGATCATCACAATTTTATTATTCATCATCATTATTAGTATCATTGTTGGTATTTCAATTTGGAAAAATAATGGAATATTATTTTTCAGAGTTTTATCGGTTTAAATTATTGTCTGTTGCCTCTGTATAATATTCGTAGATAATTCAAATGTAGGTATCTACAAGGAATTCAAGACTTCCGAAGTGAAAATTTCTTCGTATTTTTCAGTTATGTATGAAAAAGCTGCAAATTTCGAAACAAGTTTTAACTCGAAAATGCTGAGGTCAGAATATTTTAATTACCATTCAAAAAGGACCGGATGTAACTTTTCGTTGTTTCCAAACTTGTCACACGACTACGTCACAGCAGGTCAGTGATGTAGTGAGCGTGACAGGTGCGACGGGTGCGCGCGATTATGACTTTAGTGAGGGGAAAATGTGGAAAAATCGACGAGTAGCAGAGATAGGGGTGTGGACGTTCGGCATGGTTAATATTAGGTGTAAGGCCCAGTACTTTCTTTTTACTGAGAAATTGGTGTTCAAAGTAATAAAGTTAATAATGCTTTAAAATTCAGTTTAACTATGGAGTTTAGAGTTTTTTTTTCAAGCATGAAAATGATTCCCCGTGGTTCTAAATTATATTTATATTAATAAAGGATAATAAACTTTTAGAGAATACGCTATCGTATCCACACTAACCCATCACCATCGGCAAACAAAAAGTAAAAGAATAAAATAAAAAATGTTTTCATTACCGGTCGTTAGCCGAACACGCTGAGGCTTTTATATGCGTCAATCGTGCCGTGAAACGCGTGCGTGACGCGCGGCATGCGTCGCATAAATATAAGTTTGTCGTTTTAACTTCAATCCGAAATTCAATATAGAAAACTATTGGTATGGTTCTAAAGAGTATAAATGACGCTTATGCTCTACAAACACGAAGTACACGACAAACAATACAGCTTGGCATAAAAATGCATACGATTTCAAATAACAAAAAAGACACACATTGGACACATTATCAATACAAACGTTAATGAATAAATAACACATCCGCAGACAATTTGCCGTCAAACAGTCCAATTATTCTCATAATCCTGCGGGCTCTTTAAAAGCAATTAATATTCCATTGATCTACCCCGTTGGTCACCCACGTTAATACATACTGTTGTGGACGAAACCAGGATACAAAAGATTTTATAAAGAATTCTACTTTTGCAAAACCACTAAACGTCTATGATAAAGGTTTGATTAAACTTTTGAATTTATACTCGTAGTTATAGGTATAAGATTTTACTAAAAGGAAGTGTTCAAAGCTGTTGACTTGCACGTGTCTGCTATACCTAGTGAATATTTTCAAACTAACAGGTAACTTAATCAAAATTAACCTGTATGGTATACCTAGTAATAACTAATAATGTTTTTTTTGGTATTTCATCCCACCGGCTGCGCCAGTTACTACGCCTTGTTATTCGTTAGCCTGATTAACAGTAGATACTTACTCAATACTGATGCCTACAATAATGTTTTGTATATTTTCACACTTTCAATGAAACGGGAACCCAACAGCCATTTCTGGGTTCAGCTAATTCGTGCCTAATATAAGTTTGCATACGTTTAATGAATGGAATCCTGATTACGTCCACAGCAGCGTGATGTTTGGGGTGCGCCGACACCTGGCTGTGTAATTGTCTTCATTTGGCCATCATTCATATGCCGGAAATGATGGAACTCGTGAATGATGAGACTTCACTCTGTTTTTTTTAATTTACCGAGCTAGATTGATTGGATTCGATCTTGGTATAATTGAAAAATATTGCGGAACGATTCCGTTTTTGCGAATCTCAATTTCTGGTCATTTTGTGTCTTTTTCGTGGATTGGAATCGAAATGTTTCAGCTAACCACAATTTGTTTTAGGGTTGATACTTGTTAGGTATCCAATTCTTTGAATGAAATCGATCCTTGAAAAAAAATGAGAGGTTAGTGAGTAGTTATCACACATCATATAACTTAAACAATGTTTGAAACTTATTTTCATAAGCCGGTGAAAACCCAAACTGCAGTCAGGTATTATTAGAGTATATTTTGACATTGGACATTTGAAAGCCGAGCACTTGCAGTCGAGTGAATCACATATGGGGCCATTACCCGGTAAAGAGACAAATGCCTTCCTCACTCCGCCCTAAATCGAGTTATCATTATTCAAACGAATCAGCTGCGTTTATTGGTAATCCCCACATCTGGCCACCTGGTCCTGTCCTGTGACATGTGATATCATTGTCCAACGGACTTTGTCTGGTTTCGATCAAGCATTTAAATAGATTAGCCATATGCTTTCATTTTGGTATGATGAGTGGCTTAAATTTTTGTCAAGCGAAATTATCAGATTAGAAAAAAGTTGCATCATAATAATTACAACAGTACCTATCTAGTTTTTTACTTGAATTTGTATTCATTCCTGGGTCTTTTGGCATTTCCTATCTTCAACAGTGTATTTTTATCTCACCATCATACAAAGGTGTAGGAGGTTTGAGGTTAATAAGTAATAGGGTAGGCAGAGGCAGTACTTAAATTCGGTATCGTCCGAGAACACAAAGGCCGTATCTGACGGTGTCCGGTGTACAAGTGCTATGTCTACATGTGGACGCCACTTGCAACGGGCGAGGGGAGTTGGTAACTCTTCGTTGGATGGAAACCGATGGTCAAATTACATTGGACAGTACCTAAAACACATGTCCTTTTGTTGTTTGATCAAGTGTACTAGTATCTCATACAACTTTTTTTATTTAATTAAAAAAGGTGGGTAGTGGGTTACTCGGTATTGTTTCTTTATAGTCTCTGTGTTGCTTGCTCGGGTACATATTGATTCATAGTATTTTATGTAGATACCAAAAAATAAACTCTCGATTGATAACACGAGGCCGGGTGTATAATCTCAGATGATAAAACTATAAACGTCTTCTCACTTTCTTCATCAACAAATTCTATCATGTTGTTTATCAAAACAATCTCAAACTATCGCATAGGGGAGGACCTTCGACACATAATTTTTCAATTTGCCCAGTTAAAACGCGTTTAGGAGATTGATTAATAAATCTCTGGCTGTGGGGGTGGTTTATTGAGTTAGAGTTCCTTCGGTCGCACCCCTGTCACAGATTAGAAGTAGTTTGTAAAAGCAGTTTTTCCCGTGTTCTGGGAAATGTGATGATCTCAGTTGGTTCTTCGCTTCCTTTTATTTTACTTGCAAAATACCAGAATTTTATGTCCTTTTTCTTTGAATTTATTTAGGTAACTCATTCTAGCACAGTTTTATTATTCCTCAAAAATACGTAAAAGTAGTATCCTAGCTAGACCTTTTCCTTAAAGCACAGTTTCCTTACCATTTTATTTTCGTAGCAGTTACGGGTTGAGTTATGCGTACTTTCTTTTCGAATAGCAGCATTGTATCTACCAATTTTATTTTCTAAGAAGTTGGATGAACATTTCAAAACTCATCCGGGCTGGCTCATCCGGGTAGGTATGAAAATTTACTTTTTTCTTGTTATTCGAATTTGTTAAATATCAGTACTTACTCCTAGCCAAAATAATTTTCTCTTATCGCTAGAGAATGGAAAAAATTACAAATGAGTGGCGTGGTTGGCTTTTTGACATTTTCATTATTTTGATTAGTTTTCTAATCGCTAGTAATGGGTTGGAAGTGTCTGATTTCATTAGGCCTGGCCTCGATGTAGATTACTGAGTAGTAGACTAGAATATCAACTTAGTCAGTCATGTGGACACTTACCTACATAGTCAGCAGAAGAGACTTTGCCATAGATCAAAGATAGTCTAAAGAAGATATCGATCACATCTCCCATTAGCGCATTTTCTTGCCCGTTGATTTATGACAATGCACAATGAGTCTGCAACATTACTCCTAACTAATGCTGCCTCTGTCTCTCCTGTCAGAAACGAGAGAGACAAATGATATAAGATTATCTGCTATTAATACCATGGAAGGCTTCTGATACTATCAGGAAGTATGCAATAACTTGATTGATTTATTGACTTCCGCAATAAGAAGAGGCTAGAGAGCAAGTCATCTCGAGCAATTATATTAGACGGTACTTACGTATACTATACACCTAAGCACATAGGTTAGGTACCACAATATAAATGAACTTGTAAATAGAAAAGCCCTTGGGCAGGAAAACGTTCTACCTGGAGACATCATATTGTTGAACATAATGATATAATTTCATCGTCAATATTAAGTATCATCGTGTCGAATCACAGAAAATAGTAAAATTAAATATTGTCTATCAAAAACATTTTTACGGCCAACAGCAGCTATACCTCGATGAAACTACTGCATCTGTGCCAACTAATTTTGTGGTCGTCAATCAATTACGGAGCCGTTTTTGCTTTTGCGAAGTATTGCGTACCTAAGAGAAAATGTTGTTGAAAGTGTACAGAAGCACCACGAAAAAAAAAGTTATTGTACCTACTTTTTCTGTTTGTAAAGATGCATGTATACATGACGTTGTCATAAATGTCAACTGTCATCTGCGTGACAGTAGAAACTGAATGATACCTAAAAATAAGAAGAAGCAGTGATATTATGTGGTTAACCTATGAGATATTGAAAAGGATATTAATTAGAGAAATGTATTTATTATTCTGAATAGAGCTATTGTTTTTAAATGAGCCTGAAGTTTGATTTACGAAGTAACAATGTGACGTGCAAAAAGACGACGTTACAGCTCAGAAGTGGGATGATGGAAAAAAAAATATAAAGTTTTTCCAATGCCCATGTCGCCATCGAAGGTAATGTTTTAGTGAAAACCTAGTAAAAACCTCAAGTTAATCTCATCTCGGATGACCAAACTTTATTCTGAGTTATGAATTGTAGTGATAGTCGATACACAATTATAGGTACTTACCTATTACAGTAATCATACAAAACCTAAAGACGATTCAAAGTGATCATCAAATTATTGAATAAAAGCTTTTTGACTTTGAGCTTGAAATGAGTAGGTATTTACCTACTGAAGTCGAGAATATGATTATGTACATATCACTATGTACACCACACATTGACTACTGAACAATTACATAGAAAATATTGTTGTTGAGTTGCAGACAAACCATCAGTACGGCTGGATGAAGTTCTAGATGACGAGAGGAGTGAGATACATCCTCAGACTCAGAGATGACTAAGTGAATTGTGACTTGTAGCTGCCTTATCGCATACAGCCACAGCGACCGGCTGCCAGGAGTTGAGATGTACCTACTACATACTGCAGGAAAGTGAATCTCCATGGTAACCATTAATAAAAGGTACATTTTTCAATAAGAATATGAGAATGTTAGATCTCCCATGAGAGTATTTTGCGACATAACTCAAGAGCACTGATATCGAGCATGAGTGTTATGGTAACATAACTAAAGAGCTTGGATTTTGGGCAAGAGTGTTATGTGGCAGGATACAAATTAAAATGAAATAAGTATGATAGGTGACATAGTTTACAGCTTTGATATCAGTGCTAGAGTGACAACTCTGAGCTTTTTATTTCCAATTTACATAAAATTAATTATTGCGATTGACCATTTTCATAATTTTGAAGTACTGATGTTTGTATCAAAATCTGATATGCAGTGGCAATCATAAAAAGCACTATAGGTGCTATAAAGTGATAAAATATTTGACATAAATGCTATAAACTTGACCTTGTGAAACATAGAAATGGTCGGAAGTGATTTGTTTAAGTCATATTTGTCATTAACATATTATACACTGATAACAAGTATAGAGGCACAATTTTATTTAAAAAAAAACCATAAAGATGACAGACTACATGCAAACATAGAATTGAGAGAGTGAAAAAAAAAAAAGAGATATTCAAAGTATGGAGAGATTAAAACATAAGTGACATTTATAGAAATTTAAAACTAAATACAGTGAAAATTGATTAGAGAGTATTCAACTTTACAGAGTGAAATAAAATTAAAGACGCAAAAAAAAAAAAAGTGAAAACTAGTATATTAACTATTAGTGAATAAAGGACGGGTTTAAGGCGATGTCTATAGATGAATCACGACCAAGTGAAGGATTCTAACGACTGAATCACGACCGCAGAAAGTGAATGACTGAATGAATGAAATACTTTATTATGTACCCTATCGACAGGTTATACAAAAAAAAATATTAAAATAAAATAAGATTGCAATATTACGTAGAATGAACGGTCTTATCTCTACGAAGCGATTTCTTCCAGATAACCTTTGTAATGATTCATAATAATTGAATTACGAGCGAAGCATGTGATTTAAAGAGCGACGCGAGCGATTCATGGCTCTTGATGTGAAGTAATTGTAAGTGAAGTAATCCATTTTATCCACATTTATACTATACTTTATACCATGACTACGACCTAAAGAAAGATTAAGAGAAAATACACATTGAATGCTTATCGAAAATGTCGACCAATCAAATCTCGAGGAGATATTTGCACAAGGAGTTTGTATCGAATATTTTGCGCTAGGAGGTTGTGTACGTATAGCATTGAGATGAAAGTCGAATATATTGATGTGTTAAAATTCAAAAACAAAAAGTGATTAAAAGTGCTATTTATCGACTGTTTTCAGTGCATAAAATAAGCTTTTTAAAGGGGAAAATCACACTTTAATTTCAATTTGAATAACACTGATAATGCGAACCACCTGAATATTCGAGTATAAAAGAATACTACGACAGTTGCATTAAAGCAAAAATAAAGGTAAAATGATGATAATAATAAGTGAAAGTACAGAAAACCAATAAAAAGAAAAACAGAGCTAATGAGTATAAAACAAAATAAAAGGGACAAAACAACTAGAATGGAGCTAAGCGATTAAATGTGACAACCAAATAACCAATTATTAAAAAAAAAAATGAAACCAACATACAACTTCATTTATTGATGTGAGAAAGAGATAGATAGATTTAATTGAGATTGGGCATGCAGCACCTTCCTACCAAGAGCTATACAGGAAAAGTAGTACCAAGCACAATTGAACCAATAAGCGAACTGGAGGTACTCAATGAAATTAAAAACCTAAAACCTGGAATAAGTCTTGAATCTGATGGGTTTAATAATGAAGCTGTTAAACTATTCAATCATATTACCTACCTATATAAGATGAAAATAAACACACAGAGTCCGTACCAGAGAAATGATGTACCTACTTCAGACGTAATATTCATATAAAAATAAAACTGATGATATACAAGCTTTAGAACAGGTATACAGCAAATACGAGGAATTCAACAGGCTCCTTATAATGATAGCCTTGTAGTAAAGCATGCAATAGCGTTAGAAAACTTGAAGAATTCGAGGAAATGATTCGTGCACTTCAGGGTACACTTTTCAGGCAATTTGTATACTTACTATTTATGCGAGAGTGAGCTAGACTCAGAAATGAGTAGTATAGAGTACAAAATAGTCCCATAAATATAACGGTGCTGATTGCCGCTGAAAAGCGTTGAGCGATTAAAAATTGTTGTTTTTGAAGATCGTAACTTTAAAATTATATTTTGTTAAAATATGGCTCCGAGCCAGGGTAGATGGCCTAACGATTCCAAACAGTGAAGTTATCATCATTTAGTGTTTGTATGAAAAAGAGCGTAAAGTGTAACTTTTGCAGAGAAAGCTTAAAAATACCTACAAAATGAACGTAAACAAAACAAAGTTCCATACGAGCAATGAAAAGGAGCATATAAAAAAAAAACAGAATGTGTTGAGCCGTTTATTGCATAAGATCATGTAATTTAATGACATAAAATGAATCTCTGTGAATAAATGATTGATTGGAAAAAAAAAAATTCACGAAGTGCGAAGCGATTTAATGAGACAAAAAAAAAAAAAAAACTAAGCTTTCAAGCTAAAATGTAAATGTGCGGGGCATATTTCACGTAGTAACGACAGCAGATAGACCACTCATACTACTCGATAGAAATAACATTAGGGTAAAGAAATGTGAGAAGACCATGCAGCCGGTTGGCTGGTTACTTATATTATCTAATCCAAATTGTTGAGAGAAAGGCTGGATCAGCTAGAGGATAGTGGGAAAAGATGCAGGAGATCTACACCCAAAGAGAGATCTATATCTCAGAAGCTGGAAGAAAATACTAACAACTATATAGTTTATAAATCATTTGAATATGTAGGAACTAATACGCTTAAGAGAGATATTAGGCAATATTACTATTGTTACATAATATGATACGATGAACGAGTTCACGAAGTTCACATAGTGTGCACGCTGGTTTTCTCCATTTCTCTTTACGGCACTGAAACATGGACTATGAAAACCACTTAACGCAAGTGAATCGATTCGTTCTGGATGTGATGCCGCTAGAGACGGCTCCTGAGGATCTCATGGACAGCCAAAACAATCAACGTCTCCATTCTGAAAGAACTTAAGTTGGAACGCACTAAGCGTCTTTTATTTGCATCCAGCGAATACTTTACATTGAGCACTTTAGTAGAGGTTACTAAAGAAGAGGGAGGAGCCCAAAACACTGGTCTGGTCAGGTGTCCGAACAGCTAGAAACCCCAGTTAACGTCGCGATCCATTAAGCCGGAGACCGTGGTAGATGGAAAACACAAATTGAAATTTCCTTGCACAGATTCACGATACCCAACGATGGGGCACGGATAAGGAATGTTAATATAATAATGATGATGATGAGTCAAAAAGAGATTTAGAAATTGAATGCATTATTATTATTGAGTTTAGATTTTCATCTACTCAACTTAAAGTTCAAGTGCGCATCATTAAATCCAGGTGGATGTTCTTGAGAACTGGAAGTTACTAATTGGACATCAACAGAGAGTTCTGATGATAAAAAGAGTAAAACTAAAAGTAAGGTAAAACTTACGGATGATTCTGCAGGTGTTAAGGAAAACTGCTTTTTGTAGAAGTGCAAAGGTATGCTTCGGCAAATCAAGAAGGGCGAGTGATAGAAATAGTTGCTTAGGGATAACACCGCTTGAGGAAAGGACTATCGGACGGAATGATGGAGACCTTTCAAGTCTCCACATCCTGGTTATTTAATTTTTGAGATCTATAATATATATTATTATAGTTATTAATGCGGTGATGAGACAGAGAGGGATTTGGAAAATAAAAGACTATAATATTATTATAACGATGATAAGACAAAGAGAAATTTGGAAAATAAGACAAAATTATCCAAGAAGAACAATAGAAAATATGAGTTGTGGACACAATTTCGAAATTCTGATAATGTATGCTGACTATACATGATATGATTATTTGTACTACATGTACACGTTGTACCTACTAGTTCTGTTATACGATAGATAATATTGCACTACTAGCGAAAACAGTATTTCAATACAAAATAATATTGACTAGCATCTTAGCTCGAAAGAGGTAGAGTAGGAGGAGGAAAGTATATATTAAACTAAACAATTGACTTTGCCTACTCATTTGAATAGCTACTCGACCTGATAATGTTAAGCAGGTACTTGAATACTTTGTCCCTAATAGACCCTAATGATCCCTAATAGAGAAAACTAAAGTTATCAAGGGAAGTTATTAACGTCATGTTTTGAGTTCCAGGATAAGTGACAAAGTGAAAAGTCAGTGATCGGCGCAGTCGGAGCTGTAGCCGTTACAGTGACTACAGAGTGAAAACACGATGCAGTGATAGTCACAGTCGCCGCAGTTACAGCTGGCACTGTAGCTGATGCAACTGCACCAGCAGAAATTGACAGAAAGCATGACTAAGCCGTAGCAGCAGTCGTTGCAACGGCTACAGAGTGAAGACACGATGCAGTGGCAGCCATAGCCACCGCTGTAGCTGTTGCACCGCACCAGCAGAAACTGAAAGAGTGACGAAGCAGTCGTTGCAGTGAGCAGTGAGTCACCGAGCTGTGTCACGCACGGTACAGCAGAAGTCACAGTCGTCAGAACAGTTGTGACTTGAGAGCATGCCTGGCATACGAACTTGCCGCTCAGGTATGATTAACTGACGACTTGACTGGCATACGAACTTGCCACCCAATCTATGATTGACTGACGACATGACTGGCATACGAACTTGCCATCCAATCTATGATTGATTAACGACATGACTGGCATACGAACTTGCCGCCCAATTGATAAATTAAGTGAGGGCATGACTGGCATACGAACTTGCCGCCCAATTGATAATTATGTGAGGGCATGACTGGCATACGACCTTGCCGCCCAATTTGACAATAAGTGAGGGCATGACTGGCATACGACCTTGCCGCCCAATTGACGATTAAGTGAGGGCATGACTGGCATACGACCTTGCCGCCCAATTGACGATTAAGTGAGGGCATGACTGGCATATGACCTTGCCACCCAATTTGACGATAAGTGAGGGCATGACTGGCATACGACCTTGCCGCCCAATTGATGATCGAGGGAGGGCAAGACTGGCATATGACCTTGCCGCCCATTCTACGATTAAGTGAAGGCATGACCGGCATACGACCTTGCCGCCAAGCTTGAGATACTCGCAGTTCTAATCTTGATTAATGACGCTAATTTTGATAGATATAAGAAAACCGCATGTTAGCCTAAAATAAACTTTAACACTAACTAAAGATTTCATAAAGTGATATTATGAATAAATAAGAAAACTTAGCATAATTGCTGGATTAGAAATATATCAGAAAATGTATGTTTAAAAATTGGCATGATGAATGATGTCCTTATTGTGGATATATTAATTAGGTAATATGTATTTGTGCAAAATAGATTTATTGTGAATTGTGAACAAATTAATTTGTATTTGTGCAAATATTTGTATTGTTATGTGTTTATGGCAGGTACTCTCGATTGAATCGAACGAAGAGACTCGTTCTAAGTAGGATGGCCGACTGTAAAGATGCATGTATACATGACGTTGTCATAAATGTCAACTGTCATCTGCGTGACAGTAGAAACTGAATGATACCTAAAAATAAGAAGAAGCAGTGATATTATGTGGTTAACCTATGAGATATTGAAAAGGATATTAATTAGAGAAATGTATTTATTATTCTGAATAGAGCTATTGTTTTTAAATGAGCCTGAAGTTTGATTTACGAAGTAACAATGTGACGTGCAAAAAGACGACGTTACATGTTCTACCAACAAAAACCTTCATAATATCGATTTTTTCATCACAAGTGCATGGATGTACTTCAATAATAGGTACCTACCTAATACTTAGGTTATCCCATCAACTAAAAATTTATTACCTAGTCCAACGGTTATCCGAACTCTAGGTAAGTACCAATTTTTTTGATGCACTTTAATAATAATATTTGGTAAGTCAGTAATTATTTAGCGAGTTAAAAATTACTTTACCTATGATGGTACTTAGATAATATTTGTATGTCCTATAAAAAAAAGCACGTAGGCACTAATATGTACCCTAAGATAAACTGTGTCATCTGGGTTATGCATATTCTATGTCAGTAAGTTCTTAGGAAAACTTTCTGTTCACCCCTCATATTTGCTCTGCCTAATTTCTCTAGCTGTAAGAAAAATATTGTTGTGTAACTTTGGGCAAAGAAATAAGTAGCTTGGTGTGCTCCTCGGGGCTTTGTGTGAAGTAAAATTACCTACTTACGTTTTAGCTAAATTATCAGCAAGTTCGCAGGCTGGCTTCTTTTTTTTCTAAAACAAGCCCTATTTATATAATCGCAGTTATTTAATCATATATTTACAAAAAAAAGGCTCCGACAAAAGGAAGCTGTATTTTTTGTACCAATATTTTTTATGACACTTTTCTTTAAAATAAATTTTAAAGAAAAGTGTGAAAAAAACAGGTTTACCATGATTGATCTTTTTCGAACATTAATTTATGCAAAGTAGCAAAAAATTTATGCTCCATTTACAATGCTCAAATAGAGATGAATCTATAATCTAATTCATCTGTCCTGTCTCACAAATCAACGTCACAAACACATGTTAAACTTATAATTGGCGTGAAAGTAATCAACAAGACAAACTCCTTATTAATTAAACGTTGTCGCAAATTAAACATCCACGAAGAATACACTGAAGGGGAACACGGAATAAGGATCAGTGCGAATCATAAACGTATCGTAACTTTAGATTATCTGCCATTCAATGCGCGGTGACAAGGCAGTACTGCGCAGTCAAGCTATCGCTGGCGCGCATTGTATCTCGGATACGCTACCGTTACGATAGGATTCTCACTTATTTTTGTACTATCTCTGAGGGGTGTGTTCAACTAATCTATTACTATCTTGTGCTTAGGAATACTTGTGTTGCATAGGTTTCAATCTATGATCTCATCGACTGAGGGTTAGGGATGCACGAACAATACACTATGTGTATAAGCATATACTGTGTTTTTCGTACATCCCTGCATTTCTCAAATAATACCCAAGGTTAAAATGTCTGTTGTATTTTTCGGAAAACCAGCTATATTACGGCAGTATCAACCCAAAGGTTACTTATATAGTCTTCTAAAGTTGCGCTAGCTAAAACGGCTGCTAAATCTGTTGACATCTTTTTTGTTCGTTTTCTCCAAGTAAAGAATGACAGGAGATAATAGATAAGGGAATAATTGACTATACTTCAGATTTGTTCTGTAATGTAGATTTTTTACATTTTTGTATTTTGATTTGGCTCTTTTATGTAAGTACTTACTTAAAATTATTACAAGCGATGCGTACTGCAGTAAAAAGCTGGCAAATGTTAGCCGATGACGGTGTGTGGGCGTACTAAACCCTAAAGTAATGCAGGTATTAAGGTCATAAAACAGCATTTTATGACGTAGAACACTAGACCTCAGATAATAATGAAACAAAGCCGGATGCAGCTGTATTATAGCTGTGATTCTGGTCTCTGGGCCTACATACGGTTTATTTGTTTCTAAATTGAAAGGTTCACGTCAGATGCGATTCTGTTCTCACGCGTTGTATCTATAAATGACTTTAGTAAGCAAATACCCCGTTTTCAGTGAAAATGACAATAAATTGTTGCTATTTGTTTTAAAATGTTTACTCGTAGGTACTTATTGCTAATTCACTAAAGTTTCAATATTTTGATAACATTCACTTTCAACAGCAACCATGGCCACCAGACGACAAACACATTACTTCAATATCCACTTTGATTGCACCATAAAACAGCTCGTAAACTGTCGTAAACTGTCGTAAACCATCACTTTTCAGGATATGGATTTTTCATAGCGGTATGTCCGTGCTTCGTAATAAAAGAAATCACTTATAGGATGCAGTTGGGAGAGGGGCCTTTCTTACCTATTGCGACACACTGCTTGAAAGAACGAGGAGCGTGGGCAAAGCTTGGCTATTATATTTCACTACATGTTTTCATAAATACATTTACTCTGTTTTGTGGTACTGTTATTATGCATAAAACAGTTACGAAAAAGTAACATCGATTAAACTTTTTTACGAAATGCAGCTGTAAAGAAATAATCAATAATGTTGATATTCGTCATTCTGCTTTTTTTTTTTAGTTTTCTTATCCCGCTTTTTACAAAATATAGTACTAGAATGAGTTCCTTTGCCATAAAACTTTACAAAAATGATATAAAATGGTTTTGTTATTTACATATTGACCTTGTACTCACGTAAATAAAAAATAATTTATTTTCATATAATTTGTTTCTTATAAAATTCGACAGTGTGTGATAACAAGGGGGCAGAAACAACACGGTAGCTCAAAAATCTGGATGCAAACTCCGGGGGACCATTCGGCAATAGAAGATTAATACTTACTTCCTTTGTGTTCGTCCAACAAATAACAGGGGTTCCTCAATGCCCTTGAAGACGGTGATGCATTACTTGAAAAAAAAAAAAACTTTACGTTACCGGTTTGAATAGATTTTGGAGAAAGCTTTGTAAAATGAAGGAATAAGAGGTTTCATTAAGAAAAGTCACGTTGTTTTTAATGGAAAATGCTTCAGTTTCTAAAGTTCTTGTATCGAAAGAAAGTTTTAAATTGATTTTAAGTTTTAAATGTCAGAGACGTAATGGTATGGTGTAATAATTCTAATTAATTTTGCGGTAAGTACTTTCCTAAGTAAATGAATAGGTAGATGAAACACTTAACGAAATATAATTTGATACCGACATAAATCGCAAGAGTAGAGTGCTCAAGTGAAAACCGCTCGCTAAGTAAGTTACTTAGCTCATTAGACACACTTAACTGTAATTTGTGATGTCGATATTATTAAAGTATTAAGTAGCTTTTCCTTCAGAAACGGATGTAAAGATAATTATTTAAAAAGGAAATTGATTAAATATAATTGTAATTTTGTGATTAGTCATTAATTAGTAAGTTTAAACATCTTATTAATATACAGAAAAAGTTACGTCTTTATAGATTTTGTAAGTATTTGCAATTACATTAAAAAAAACACCAAACCGGAAATACGGTTGCAATGAATTTTTCTGCTTAGTACAGTTTGTCTACGAAAACTAACCTCTTCAGTGTATTGTATGTATATGTTTGCGGATAACACAAGTAAAACCACAGTATACGAGCACCATGATGTATTACCAACGGGCCTCGTTCTGACGTAATAAAATTTTGAAATACGATGCCGCGACGGTATCAATCAATTTTGTCTGACTTACCCTTTTCATACAGTCGGGATGATGAAAACACAATTTTGGTAATGGTTTAAATTCCGTGAATAATATTATTATTGTTGACCAGTTATGATAATATGCTTATTTTAGATCAATTTTGTAAATAAGTACTTACCTACAAATTATGTGAAGTTTATTCCAACCGGGTATAAAACCGCGTCGCCTAGTTAGAGCTACAAAGTAGTAGGTACCTATAGGTATTATGTTTTGAGAAAGAGTGTCTTAACTTAAAATTTATTTAAAGTACTTAAAGGTAAGTAAAATCAGTTTGCTCGTCGTTTTAAGTTTCGGGTCATCGATGAAAAATGAACAAAAGAAAGCCAAAGTCTTTTGCGGCAATTTTGAAGTATGAATTCGAAACCTTTAAGCACAGAATATATAACTATTATCTCTTCTGTGCCTATATGTGCCTTCGAGTATCGCAGATTTCATCCAAGTATTCCTTCTATAATATGTATCAATGATCACTAATTTGTCTGGCCGTGCTGATATAGATCATTCAAGTAGGTAGGTATTACAAGACTTAATCATCATCATCAATATATATAAAACTCTTTTGAAGCTGACGAGAATCAACGCACTGCCTAAACCATAAGTCCTAGAGGTATGAAATTTGGAGGGTAGTATCCTTATATAGTGTAGGGGTGCACTAAGAAAGGAATTTTGAAACGTCACACTCTAAAGGGTAGAACGCGAACAACGCCGCGGGCGACGGCTAGTTTTGCATGGATTTAAAAAGTTCACGATCATTTTCATAATGACCAACCAGATTGATTACAGAACGTACTCTAGCACGTATGTCCCTAATAGCTCGAAGCTCGTTTAAGGGGACGACGCACGCGAGAAATGCATTAACAATATGTTAAGGAAGTGCACTCACTTGGGACTAATTAACGTATTATGCCCGTCATTGTAGGTGTGTGATGTTTATGATAAGTATTGGCTTTTTATGTGCCATTGTGTAAGTAGGTCGCAATAATATCGGAAACGAAATAACTTTGCCCATAAAAATAATATGATTTTGTCATGGCTATACTGAAAGGATCAGAAAGAATATTAAGAAGTACTTACCTATATTTTTCTGGTTTGTTTGGTGTAGGAATATTGTAAAATAGTGATTTAAATTAGGATATTTACCGAAGCAAAAGTTAGATTTCACATCTGCGAGCTGAGACAGCTGCCCGCCAATTACTACGATGCAAAGCTTCTTTGTCTTGATTCTGTTTCAAATAAACCGAGCATTTTGAACCATATGCCAATGATATAAGAACTGGGAAGTTCAAACATTCGCACTAGTTTCAAATATTGACACGCGCCCCCGGATGCAGGGAGCTACGATTGAGACTGTTGTGGAAGATTTGTTTGTCGTTTGGATTATTCGCTTTTTGTCCAATGTATTTAAGGGCCCTCTATCTTAAGAGACCCATAGCCGCACCATCATTGTGAGTTTCATTCGATTTGTTCAATAGTAGGTCCAGTTATTAAATTCGGGAAAGTTAGATTTTTTTATATTTCTAGTAAGCCTCCGAATATCAAGCTTTTTGTGGATAAAATACTGATCTTTGGGGCGTTGGACGTGCACACTGCTTTCATAAATGTCTTCAAAGCGTTTAATTATTTTGATGCTTCAAAATCATAAAAAACTAATTATATCTACTACTATTCGTAGAGATTGTGCCTCTACGTGATAGATATGTACGTACACTAATGTACAGTGGCATGACTGAATTTATTTTATTTTATTTTATTGCTAGCTTTTGACTGTTACGTTCTTGAACAATAATATTCTGCGCTTGAACTGAAATAAAAAACTTCGGTGCTAAGCCACGCCAACCTACATTTTCTAGTGACCGCTAGTACCAGTACTCAGTCCAGTCAATAGAGCTCTCACAGTGGGATTACTAGAGACAGGGTCTGGGTCTGTAAATACACTTTTGTGTTCGGTTCAAATACGAACTGGATGTCTCAATTATACGGTGTGTTTTAGCAGTGCAAATAGAGGTATTGAAGCATTGTGTTGTGTATATGCTTGTTGACAACCTCTAGTCAGAGAACGTCTGGTTAAATAACTAGGAATGTTTCGAGGACGTCTAACCTGAACGTAGTCCTGGCACGTTCTTATTCCGTAGACGTGAAACAATTTCGTAGTTTTTTTCGTTAGCATTAATCTCAAAGTTTTATGTTACTTTATCCCGTATCAAAAGTGCCCTACGCGTCTGGAAAGTTTTCTGATACGCCTGATTGTATGGAGATCAAAATTAGTGGTGAAGTTTTGGAAATGAAACAAAGATTCAAGACCTCTCTCTCTCTCTCCTAAGCACTTATTATTCAGATCTGATGGTGCTGCTTTCCTCGTTTTTTCTTTCCACTTTTAAACAAAGATGCAAGACCATTGATTTAAATTAAATGTTTGTTTTGATACAGCCATTTGAATATAATCTTGACCTTATTTAGCTCCCACCGAAACCTCTCTCTTTGTTAACACTAAACACTGTAGTCAGCAATCTAAATCGCAGAGAAAAATACCTGGCGGCAGTAGCTGGACTCAAAGTACCCGACGCAGATGTCGCAGATAGAGCCTTTGGATGCAAAGTAACTGTTTGACGATCTGTGACTATGGAAGGACTGGAGCCTGGACAGTGCGTTTGAAGGCAAAGTTTACAGTACAAAATTTAGAATACATAATTATAGGTCTGTACATAATAAAACTATGTATTGTTCTACACGAATCAAACTTGCTTAGGTAAAGTTTCTTTTTGAACGTTGATTAATTTGGGCATATTTAGGTGACTAAATTACACTGACTATAATTAGGGTTTCGTTTGCATTGATTCTAGGTGCATAAAAGGTTCGCCTAGAACTAACCCAAGCAGAACCCTATTACCAGGCATACTCAGATGCTCACAAACCACAAACTTGTTCACTTCTTTAGTGGTTTTTATCATTGATCGTAACTTATCGTTGACCTTTTCATTGCATTTATAACCAAGGCCAATAAACTGAATACCTATCAGTATTTGTTTCAACTTGTTCAATTTATTTTACATGATTATACTTTTTTTAATGAGATAGTGGGTGTTGGTAACGTCCCAATATCTCATCTCATCTCATCCCACTAATATTATAAATGTCAAAGATTAGATTTTTGGATGTTCGTGTTTCAATCACCCGTCAAGTACTGGTCCGATTTGGGTGAAAGTTGAAATGTATGTAGTTCGTAGCCTGGATTAACACATAGGCTTTTTTTTATCCTGGAAAATCAACAGGATCAAACGGGACGCGGACTAAATCGCGTTCCGAAGCAAGTACGACATAAGTAATGATAGTCAAAAGCACAGTTTTTGACTCTGCGGTGTTATTATGAGTGTCCGCGTCCAGCGATAGTTCGTCATTGTCAGGTATAGAGCCCAGTTAGCATTCAGAAAGACGCCGCGGGCGAGGGCGCGATAACATCTGTATACCGCGGTGGATACGGGCAGTGGGGACGCACAGTGCGACGCCGAGAGCTGTTTGATGATGACTGTGATGCGAATTTACCAGGTGTAACCACCAGCTATTGCGCTATTTTGGACGTTTGAAGGAACCGTGATTGGCAGCTTTTAGATTGATAAAAAAAAACAATTTATAAAATACTGGAAAAGGCGTAGTTTTTATGATCTGTGGCGTGGTATATCTGGCTGACCTAATGCCTAAAAGCTGAAATGTCACTTAAACGCCACTTAAAATTACCCTGCCTTTGACATTACTCCTTGGTAAGCATAAGTAGCGTTTCAGTATTCGGTCGTAAGTGCATTAACGGTTTTAGAATTTAATGTTATTGACTTCCAGTTGTAAGCTGAGTAGTAAGTAGCCATTTATCTACTAATATTCTGTATTTCTATGTAAATACGTTAAACATACCTTCTCATATTAGTAGGAATATAGTCAGTCAAAAATAAATATTGTAATTCCTGCTTATCAAAAAAAGTCCGTAGAAATAACCCTGTCCTGCTATAAACTAGTTAATTTAACGATTTGTTCGTCTCTGTGTCCTACCTCCGGTATCATTTTCAACCAGAAGTCCAGAACTAACTAACATTCCTACAAAGCTGAATCGGAAAGGTGTGTCACGCTTATTGCGCGGTAGTAGAATACTATACACTAGTCTTTGTTCTGCCAACCAGCAATGTATTGTCTCGTGGTAGATGTGAGCTTTTCAATTCTTGTCTTTATCTTTCGTGCGCCAATTTTATGACGTGAAAATTGAGAGCTTGGTTTCCGTTTTTATTGCCTATCTACTAACTGACTCCGTTGGTGTAGTGGTAGGTACCAACCAGGAGTGATCTTATTACACCCGGTATTCTCTTTGGACATGGTATTTACGACTATACTCAGCGCTATCTGGAAGTGCTCCTTGTAACCGCTACGCACGACTTCAATAACCATAATTTAAATCGAAAACAAATAAATGGATTACTTGAACACTCGCCCGATAAGCAACTTAATTTATAGTTTAACATCGGAAACCGGCAAAAAGTGGAAATGGCGATGTGGACGGGGCATTATCTATTGGACCGTACAATAAAATAGGCTGATGTCTATTTAATTTGTGTACCTAGGTACTCGTAGTTAGGAAACCGGAAACATCGCTGTTCATGTTTAAAGGAAAGTTCAAAATTAGGCAAGCTTTTAAAACTTTTTTTCAGCTTTCTTCAGTGGTCTTGTAAAAATAAAATTTGCAAAAGAAGTTAATAATAATTTGATATAACAAAAAAGTACTCTCTGGAGGCGCCGGGTATCGATCCCGGTACCTCTCGCATGCTAAGCGAGCGCTCTACCATCTGAGCTACGCCCCCGATGCAAGCAGTGACTAAAAATCAAAACATACTGCACTGGTCTTAAAGTGCCATAATATTCATGACAGACGATCATTTATATAAACACTATTTTAATAAATGATTTCATTTAGAACTTATTTATTACCAAGTCAGAATACAAATTTTAGAGTACCATAAATCAAAAGTTATAAACAGAACTCGGACAATAATTCTTATTTACCTACCAACGTGCTTTGTGAATGACAACTAAAAACTATAACTTTTTGAAGATTTTATCAGAGCTTTTCCTTTTTCAGGTAAAAGCAACAGCGCCGAAAATGGACCGCAATGGTTACTTCTTCTACGTCACCGCCACCGCAAAGAAAAAGAAAATCAGCTTAATGCAGCCGAAGCCACCTCGAGCAGCTTTTACTGAAGAAAAGCGCCGGCCGGGGGTTGCCGAGAGAGTTTTCATACCACAAGTCAGTGTGCCTCCAGCCTTCATGGAGTACGGACGTGACATGTCGCATCGCGGGCCCTCGCCCTCCTCGGCGCGATTGTACACGCAACTCGAAAGTTATCAGCCGCGATATCATACGATCCGTGAGAACAGTGATAAGACAGCAGAGAGTGATGTGCGCAGGAGGAGAAAGGACCCGAGGATTGTATACCCGCAGAGTAGCAGTGGCAGGTACGTTATTGTTTGTTTACGTTTTGCGCGGTAAATTATTTGATGTTTTTATTTTTGTAGGAAAAATACAACCGAATTGAGAACCTCCTCCTTTTTTGAAGAGGGTTAAAAGTATTTCATTGGCTGTCAAATAATAAGTTTCTTCATTTTGACGAATGATAGGTCTATATCTGAGGCCCATAGGTACATAAAAAAATACCTAGGGCCATAAAAAGTTGCCTAGGTCGTAGAAACTTCTCATAGATTATGCCCATAATACAGACAAGAAATCTTGTCTGTCAAAGATGAGATGCACTTGATTAGCTTACCAAAAGTTCTAATAGGTTCTATATTGTGTAATTAGAAAGAGTATAATTACGAATATTGGATAGCCGTATCCCACTGCTTTGTAAATTATTCCCATTCCCTACATTTCAGTTTTTTTTTTATTGAATTTGAATTTACGGAAAAGCGTTGTTATAAAACATTGTAGCTTTTATCACGAGTTATGATCACAATTTACAGAAACATTAAAGAGAAATGAAAGAAAACGAAGTTAGCTCGAATGAAAGGCAACTTTTGCTGGAAATAGATCGAGCTGATAATTTCGTTGATTGCATTTCAAAGTTACTACTGTCAAATCGTATACCTACTGAAATTATTTTAGAGAAAGAAATATAGATATTGTTCTTTAAAATATGGAAATAGCTACCTAGTACAATAAATACAGGAAATACTTTTTTAGTAGGAAACTAAAAAATATCCGAAAAAATTTTTGTTTGACATTTCATAAAAAAGTTTTTTACCACGCTGGCTTTTCGTCCGTAACACTAACTTATAAAACGATTATTCAAACATAATATTGGTAATTTTTAAGGATACAAATGTTTTATAGAATTCTTATATTGTTCATAACCTTTGAAATAAATATCCATGGCCATTTCATACAGGAAAAAAAAAACAAGAAGAAATAACTTTACACGATTTTTTCAGCTGAATAAAATAAATGCAATCATAAAATATTGGTAACCGATACGCGAACATCAATCTCTACAAAAAAAAACAATCAAACAATCCTATCTGGCATTTTATCAATCGTTCAAATATTTTCGTTTTCGGGTTTTCCTCTAGCAATCAATATACCGACAGGGTGATTTTATTATGAGTACAGAAGCTTTGAAAAATGGCTTTGGAATTTGATATTATAGTATTTTAATAGTTAATAGTATCAGTTGTAATTTTCTTTGTGGATAAATTATACAAAAACTAAAAAAAAATAAAAAAAAATAGTGAACTAGTAAAAAACCTAGATAAGTGAACATACGTAGGTACTTAATGTATGTTCATTTATCAAGGTATAGTGTAGTATATTTTATAATGTGCTAGGTATTTTAATCTATTAAAAAACTAATGTTATCAGAATTAGATAGTGAGGGGGCTGTTTTACCTTTGAAAACCACACTGGCTGGCATAATACTCACTACCTACTTTATTTCTATACTCTGTGAGAATACTCTACCGTTATTACTAGATTTAAAAAAAAAAAAAAAACTCTTCTTTTACGCAGGTTGTAAGTTCAATTTAATTTCGTACACCATTATTTATTTTAATAGTAAATTGATAATAAATTTGTATCTAAATTGTATACCTATTTTAAAAAAATGTGGACAAACGTAAGTTGAGCAATGAATAAAAGTTGGATGAGACTTTGTGCCTCACTTTGGTAGGCACTTACTTCATTATTCATATTAAACACTATGTAGGGTAAAGAGGCTTATAGACTACCGTTCGTTTTGAACTCGTTCTTATAAGGTCACTCCAAACCTCATGGGACTAGATGAGTCCCTAAATGGAAGGTTGCTGATGATTAATTATTTTCAATGGGACTGAGAAAGCATACAGATCATGACGTGATAAAACTTTTAGATAGGTTACTTTTACCATGTACCTATAGACTAGGAAATAGACAAAAATATTATGTGTGGACGGTAGACACATAGGTAAACATCTCTTATGTAGGTAAGGTAAATGCAAAAAGATATTTACTTGTCAATAATAATAATAACTAAGCTTTTTTTACGTTCATACATAACCTAAAGTTCATCCACATTAAAGAAGATCAAAGTGTAAATCTATAAAGCAAAAATGCAAGAGAAAGACCAAAAAGTTCAGAACTGTAAGTTTAAGTTATTACAAGTTTTAACAAAGGAAAATTCGCTTAGAAACCTTCGCGAGTTCCAACAAATAAATATTATGAAAGTTGTAAGAAAAAAATATTTTCTTGACTGAGTAGAACAAATTCCGCTTTGAAGAGAGGTGCGATAAAAGCGTCAATTATTACAAAGTAGGTACTTACTGTAGATATCAAATAATAGGCATAATATAATAAATAATATTGAATATTTTGCGGTAATCTGGATATAGAGGCTTTGAAAATATATATTTCTTTTCTTTACAAAAGTGGTCACCACTAATTTGTATGTCATGTATATCACAGATTACCTATGTACTTCTTATTTAAAAATTAAACTGCAAATTTTGTGGTTAAAATAAAATAAACTTTATTTATTTTTCTTTTATAAAAATACAAATGCCTGCACTATAAAGTGCCAACCACTATGCAATTCATAAACATGATTTTAAACTAACCATAACGTCTAGGTGTAAAATAACGCACTAAATTACCATTTTACTTAGTTTGCATAAAAAAGTTGACATCTCTTTACACTCGGGGCTTGTAGTCACGAAGGCCGTCCGCTAATAGGTACATTTTGTACTTATAAAAATATAAACTTGCTAAATAATTTTTCTTTTCCACTAAGTACAAAAGAGTATTTTGATCGGTAATAATTTTACTATATAAAAATTCAACACTATGCTGCACAGCTTCACAAAACGAATAAAATTTTTCATTAGTAAAATAGTTTCATAGTTTTTAATCGTGTCGAACAGAATGGGTTATCCGTCAACTGTCACTTTCAAAGTGTTCACTTTTCAACCGATCTATCGCATTTCAGACGTGCGCGGGTAAATGGCGTTTTTGTCCATTATCCAAAGTGGGAAAAAGTTTCAATAAGAAATCCGCTTTTATTATTGTGTTTTATAAAATACCATAAACAAATTAATAAAGAAGAATAGAATAGAATATTTTTTATTTACGACACATACTAGACTACGACACATACGACACATACTAAAACAGAAACAAATACAGACTAAATAAATGCTAACTAAACTAAAAACTAAGTACTACATAAAACAAGTAAACTAGGTATAAGGAAGTCCAGTGTGCCGTAAAACGTACCCTGGCTCAGCATATGTTGGATGACTGGCAACCAACGCTGGTCTTCCGCCAGGGCCGTACGGTGAGATCACGGAAAACCTACCAGCCATGATTAATAAATGATAAAAAAAAAAAAAAACAGTGTGAAAATAGTGAAAATAACAAAAATAACAATATAAAAAGGATAAAGTGTTATTATTACTAAAAATAGTAACAGTACAAGTGATAAGTCAATGTTTTATTTTCATAATTATTATTGTTCTACCAACAACTTTAGGTATAAAAGTAAACTGCTTTGAGGGTAGGTAATTGTTTATTTACTTGTGTGAGGAATATAGAACCAATTCAATACGCAGATCGTAATAAAAAAGCGATTGGAGGCAAATCAGGTCGTTTACGCACGGCAATTTAGGAGCAATTCTACTCCTTTATATGCCAATGAACGCTCATATCCACCGGATCGGGTTCGGCAAATGACAGACGATGAGCCCGTTTTAAAAATTCAGTCCTAACTAAAATTCGAAACCAATTTTAACCACGGTCGGTTTTCTGCTTTCAAATTGGGATGGTAATTTTTAAATAAGAGACCCTGAAAGTATTCAATTCGTAAAAATAGGGAATAATAATGGTTAAAATATTTGTATTTTATTGCTTTTAGGTCTTAGACATATTAGACATTTTACGTAGTTACTCGTACATTTCCGTATTTTTTTTTGTAAAAAAAACGACGAAGAACCTAACACCGATAAAAAAACACACTAGTAAAATAGAAGACAAAAAAGTTGTTGACTATTTCTGAAAATCACTCAAAATAACTAGATTTTTTTAACAGTATTGCCAGCAGCTAGCAGAACAGTTTTCCCTGAGAATCACATAACTCATCGAGCCGAGTTGTTTATTTCGTAAAAATATCACCATAACAATTACAGTCGATTTATTGCACATAAAGAGCCATATTAGCGTGAATCTTCGATCATGCAGAGGCCATCAATTCACTGCCACGACTTCTACCTTTTTAAGTATAATTTTTATAACATAAAAGAGATAATTTTGCCGTCAGTGTAAATTTACCTTAATAATACGTCAGGTGGCTTTCACAGTGATTTTTATGTAAAGGGAGCTTTTAAATTTATGGAAGAGACTGTCAAATTATCTTCCACAAAGGTTATTATGATAAAAACACGCTTATGTCGTTTTTAATAAAACGGACCTATAACGACGTGTGGATGAAAAAAGCCTGTTTATAGCTTGGTTATCAAAAAGTTTATGCGTTTTATTATTAAAAATATGCATTGTGTTATTTTTTCAAATAGAGTAGAAAATCAGATTACTTGCATCCCATTAAATATACGTTGTGAAGACAATAATGAACTAACCTTTAATATAAATTTCGTAGTCGTAAAACTGTCTCTATTACTACAGTTTGTAGGTATTACTTGGTAAATAATCACTGGTACCTCATAGGTAGGTACTTGCTAAGGTAAAAGGTCTAAAGGGTGCTCTAGGTTATCTTGCTAGTATAATGAGATAACAATATAAATGCCTGATTGTGACAAAAATTGGAGTAGCTTTAATGAACCCAAATATATTCAAAGCTACAAATTGACTACTGCAAAAAAGGTGACCTTTCGAAAATGCTTTTGGTATTGTTTGTAATATTAAATAACAATCCTTTGTGATGTAAAATCAGTGATGGTGAGAAAGATAAACATTAGGCAACCACAAAGCTCACATTAAAAATGTATACGGGACTGTGTGTCATGTCCCTGTCAGATTGTGTTCGTCTTCGAAAGCGACACAGTTGAGGAAAATCAGTAAACAACTTGCTATCATATTATCAGTTGTTAATAACAAGTACCTTTAGATATATTCTCTCTGGGTTTTGCTTGAGCCCCTACAATTTTTTTACTGAGGGTAAATTAATTATTTGTGTAGGGTGGGTGGGTCAGATTACCAAACAAAAAATGTACTGTTTCAAAAAAATGTACAAAAAAATGTAATTTTTTGGGAATAAGTATTGTTTTCATTTAGATTAATAAAAAGAATAAGTACCTACTAAAAATACTTACAGTTTTATTTTGTAGTAAATTACCCTAATAACATTTATCCTTAAAGTTCATTTATGAAGATCAATGCATAGTTTAACTTAATACTGGACACTGGAATACGTTTTAACACATGAACTGTGGCTCTTCCAAGTTAAAGTAGGTTGTGTAACTTCGTCGCATCCAATAAAACTTACGCGAACCGACTAATCTCAGACACGGGATGAATAAGTACGAGGTAGGTACAACCACCGTGCCTTCTTATTACTCAACTCTATCTTTATACTCAACTGTCCTAAAGTAGGTAGGTACTTTATTCAAGTGTAAATTTGACAAACGTCGTCTTCGTGGGTTCGTATCCTACTCGTACGTAGAATACATTCTACAAAGGTAAACACATTCCCTCTTATTTTTAAACTCGATGTAAGTAAGCTAGGTATAGTTACAATAAATGTTCTGTCTCTTTTGATCGAATTAAAATCTGCTTGTCAACTCAAAAGACAATTTCCAATCTAACGTCGGTTTTATAAATAGTGATAAAAATATGTTTTTTTTGAATTTCTGTTTTTATCATTCCATTACAAGGTTTTTTTAGTTAAATTAAATAGCTTAGCTAGAGTACTGAAGAAAAGCTATTAGTAAATTGAGCCTAAACAATTAATTACCTAACCAATAATAGCTAAGTGGGACCCTGATTCGAACAAATACATCAATAGGTACGATTTCCCCTCGTATTACCATAATCAAGACGGATCAACCACTTGCCGTCAGCCCTATCAGGTGTCGCCAGCACGCATTGTCGAGTCAATCAATGACGTGAATACCCGCCCTAATTAATGCTGACCGTTCTATTCTGTGTCAATTCACTGACAGAAGGGACAATACTGGCTGGAGAGAGAGGGAGGGAGAATCAAAATCAGCGGATTATTTTTCTTTTTAATTTTGTTGGGATACTGTCTGGTGAGAGTCGAATATAACTTCTTCTTATAGTTTGTTTTCTTTGTTTATTTTTTCTGTGATGCTGTCGAAAATATGAAAAACTGAGTAAAGAGGGAGGGAGAATCAAAATCAGCGGATTATTTTTCTTTTTAATTTTGTTGGGATACTGTCTGGTGAGAGTCGAATATAACTTCTTCTTATAGTTTGTTTTCTTTGTTTATTTTTTCTGTGATGCTGTCGAAAATATGAAAAACTGAGTAATGTATGTTTTTTATTTTTTTGTTGTGTTAAATGTCCGTGAATATTCATTTAATTATTTTTACAGAATGTACCTAGAAGTCTCTAAAATAAAGTTTTTATCTTACAGATATTGCATGTTATGATATTACGTTCAGTGTCAACCAGTTGAATCCACTTTATATTAATAATAATAAATATTCACGGACATTTAACACAACGCCTTCTAGTCCCAAACTAAGCAAAGCTTGTACTATGGGAACTAGATGGCTGATAGAATACCTACATATATGCATTTTTTTTATGTATGTAGCATACAATACTATATTGACTCAACTCTATATACATCACTATTGTATCAAAAAAGTAACATGCCACACATATTTCCATCACAGTCAACAAGGGGACTTCCATAAAGTAATATTAAAGCATCTATGCATCCACCCACAGAGTGGTAACATCAAAGGTACGCAGTGAAAGTACTCTAGGTACGTACTGTTTCGTGCAGAATTAAAAATATTTCGTTGCAACCGCACTCAACTAACACTTTTTGTGAACGTATCAAGTTTTAGAGATCCGTTTCGTTGTGTTTGATAAATATTGGTGCATACTTACTGCATCTAAATATTTTCTTCATAACATAACACATAAGCCCAATGTACGATTAAGTTATTGTCGTGTCTGATTGAAATAAAAAAAATTCAAACAAGCTGTATTTTGATGCTATGGTCTGAAATTCAGTGGGAACTTGGGTAAATAATTAAAAAAATGCTAGCAAAACATGTTGGAAACCCTACTGTGTGCCTGGCTGCATACACTTGAAGGTTTATTTCATCATGCTATGGCCAAACGTGTAACATGTTTATCACAGTTTCAGCGCGAATTTTTACGCACGGATTTATTTTTAAAGTTTAATGTTGCCAGCTAGTAGCATTATATTTTATGCTTCGGTTATTTTACAGTTGATATTCGTAATTTTAAAACAAAACATGGCAAAACAAAACACCATGTAGAACTATTTTTTTAAATTTATATTTTAAGCAGGCTATTACGCTAAAATTATTATTTTTCTTTAGAAGACAACTTTAAAGTTAACAAACATTTGACTTGGAAAAACTCATTAGCGGTTTCGCTTCGCGTATCAAGTACCTAATTGTCCGTCGAAACTGAAGTTTACCCAATATTTTACTACTGTTTATCTAAATTCTTAATAAAGGCTACTCATACATGCATGATGTACGCATGCATTGTCCTGAAAATAAGTAGCATCGTGAGTGTTCCAAAGGCTTTACGAGGTGAAACAGTAAAAGCTTAGAGCCGGTGAAAGTGTGGCTAACTCTTCGGTTTCCAATAAAAGTTAAGCCAAACTTCCGTAATTCCGTTTCGTTTTCGGATCGGAGAGAGATTAGGGAGTTGTTTGAGTGACAATGGGAATTCTAAAGTAGTCAAATCATGTTATTACTTTGAAATTAGATGACTGTCACATTTGCAAAATTTAATGTTTCTGAGGCTAATTCCAATAACTTGTCAGCTGAAACGCAGCTGAACCGTAGTTTTTAATCCGTCATAAGTCATTTTGATTCAGCTAAACAGTAACGTTTTAACTAAGCTGTAGATCGGTCAAACCATTGTTGGTACCAAATAGAACGTCAACCCTTGAAAATTCTCAATAAACCGTACTCTAAATACTCGTTAATTAATACATTGACAGTCAGTCAAGCAGGTGACAGCAATTTTCACTAAGTATTCTGATTGTAGGTACTCGTAATTAACCTATCATCTCGTAAGTCTGGTAACAATCAATGTGTTTGATATACCTTCTAAGTTATTAATGTATGTATGAAATATTATATTATGTATGAACTGTGAAACCGTGATATACTGATAGATATGACTAAAGCTCATTGTTTCAGTAAAGCCACACAATGGAATTTTAGATTGACTGTAAATGTCAGGCAATTGCCTCAGCAGTTCACTTTGTACAATCTGTTTCAAGAGACATCACATCTTAATTAATTTATCATTATAAAGCCATTGTTTCTTGCTAATATTTTATTTTAAATCAAAAGAAATACAATATGTTTATAAGTGGATGTGAAAAGTGTAAAAGATTTCATCCTTCTAGTAATTGGGAATACCGTTTATTCTACACCTGCTATTAAAGGCTAGGTAAAGGTGTTGATAATAGCTTTGCTGTACATAAATATGCATTTTGCGAACACACTTCCTAAACCACAGAGAAATTAAATGATCGGAAAACTCATAAACAACCACGAAACCGCGATCACAGACGTATTAATCAGAGTCGTCATAAACGAAATGTGCGTTATGATAAATCGGCCGAACAAAAAACCAATGGCTCCCGGGACCAATTTGCAGATTTATGGGTCGCCGGGCCTCGAAAACATCTGTCGTCGAAAAAACGGGTACTAGTTAATTTGACCCAAACCTTGCCTCAACGATTAGGGCGATTTGGCTCGTGACTTATTGAGGTAATGGCGATTCAATTTTGAGTTATGTCAATCGTGTCAATTCGAGTGGATTTGTGTCAATCTCACTTCCCTCAGTTCTTCCTTTGTACATGATGAAGATAAATCCTATGAGTGAGTGACGTGAGCGTTCTCTGAAGGTATGAACGATTGTTCTACGTTCTTAGTCATTAACTAAATAAACTTTTGAATAAGTCTTTTGGGGCTCTTCCAGACAGTAGGTATAAAGTTACACAGATAGATATAATCACACTCTAGAACCAGGAACGTTCAAAGGCAGGTAAGATTTCCTTCCGCTCGGGTTGCAGACATATCTCAGACCAGTCGATAGCTGATCCGTTTAATCAAAGCTGTAGGTACACTCAATCAGATCAGTGCTACCTAGTAAGTACTTCTAGTTATTTTGCCTTTGACTTGACCGGTAACTAAATTAATATTATTCTGCCAAAGGGATATCGCCACATATACTTGATTATTAGACATTTTAGAGACACCAGAAAACTACTAAAATAATGGACTTAATCCCATCGAGCCCATCGGCCAGCACACTGGTGGGCCGGATGGGAAAACAAATCCCATCGAGCCCACTTATTTGCATAGTGGGCGCATGGGGTCACAGTTTACATTTTAGTAGTTTAATAGTGCTTAAAAGCTCTATTCATAATATCCAAAAATCTAAATAATAAACTAACCTTACCCTTGTCCTAATGATTTACAAGTGCACCACAGAAGTTGTTTGTCACAAGCACAAGAGGGACACAGATCACACGCTCAATAAAATCAAAGCGTAGTATGAATTCGGATGTCCGCACTCCAGGCGCATAATAAAACTTCGACGGAAAACTTGTCGATAAATCACAAAAAAGGTCAAGATGCTTCACTTGGGGATTTGTTACAGCAAAATATTCAATGTGTCTTCTGAACAAAAATCATGTCTCTGGGATTGCAATAATATACCGTTCGTTAGATGTCAAAGGCCACAGAGATGTTGTGTTTGGTGATATTATTAGAGAGCCATTGTATTTGTTTTTTAGATCCTTGTATCAAGAAAAAATTGTTTAGTCTGTATAAGTAATTAGAATGCCCTCAAGAGTAGAGATGTATCTTCACGAGATTATGGTCAAAAGTTTACCTATAAAATATCTGATATACTCTTACTAGTGTTGTGACTTGTGAGCAACTAGGTACCCAACAAATTCCACTCCTACAAGGCTGTTTGACGACGCATTTTCTAGAAGATTGAAATTGCCGGGATAATCTAAGAGCGATTATCGCCTAAGTAATAACTGTAAATCTAACTTAGTTTATGCCTACCTTTAGCGCAGTAAATTGTGAGACGTTCTAAAGGTGTTTTCTATTTTCTCTTTGTAATTATTTTCAGTACATTCTGTAGGTAAAGCCTGTTCAGCTATAAGGTTTTCTAAAAAGATTTGACGCACTAGAACAGCGATAGTTTTAAAGGCTTACTCCCATCGAGCCCAAAAGCCTGCCCACTGGTGGGCCGGTACAATTGTCATAGAGATATTTGGTCTGCTTGTTGGGGTAGATAGCAGGGTAACCTATACATAGAAACAGTAAGTACATATTATGTAAAGGTTACATTCTCTCACGGCCTTATCAATCTGATTAAGATTTTCAATATTGTATGCGTCAAACTTGACATCATCATGGAAATCCGCGCTTACTGAATCCTGAGTATTTTCAGTACTTATATAAGTCTTCTCACAGTTTTTTGCAAACGGTGTGAAACATTCCGCGATGTTTCACACCGTTTGCTCAATCTACCTAAACTTAATATTTTTATTTAATTCAAGAATTCCTTCAATTTCATAACAATGTGCTGAAACTTTTATGTATTCATCTCCTTGAGTCAATATCAAAGCATACCGGTGCAATATTTCATACAAATCTCGTTCATGTATTATTCTGATTAGTAATTTGTCTGGGTAGGTACGTATACAATGAAGGATTTTTCGCTCGGAGCTAAGGGCATTGTCGGTAAAGACTGGTAAGTAAGGCTCTTGTTCTATGAAAGTGGTCCAAATTCATAAACGCAGCGGAGTCAAGTTATGTTTGATTTGTATCGGTCGATCTAAGAGTCTACTAACTATAGATCTTCATTTTAACCCCTATAAAGGTTACTGTATGATATGGAGATTTTTTAAACGCATTTATTTTTTTAACACCTGTCATTTTTCTTCATTTGTCATAACAGTGTCTCAAGGTTTCATTCTCTCATGTCGTCATTCAGGCACTTGAAGTCGCTGTTTCTTGTTCAGCTCGCAAATGTATTTTACTCTATTACTCGGAGTAAGATGATGAATTTCCCATGTCTTGAGCGGCGTTTCAGATGGGAGCTCAGACGGGCGCTCAGATAGCATCGGGGTATCGCGTGCTTATCGCCTAATCGCCCATTGTACGATAACGATTCATCTCCACATTCTCCACAATAGAACTATGGGTTCTCACCGTATCGAGCATCAGTCATGACTCTCATGACTTTCTAATGATCACAGAGGTTATTGGATTATGATGTTGCAAAATGAATTGTTTTCCGATCTTCAATGAACCTATTGTATTTGTAACAAGTTGGCCTAAGCTGCGTGCGCTGTCAGTTCTGGAGCTTTTGGGTTCAAATTGCGATCTAGAAGCTATATAATTTTTGCACTCAAAATCTTTGAATCTGGGTGTCTATTTGCACGCTACATCAATGCAGTTGTATCGTCTACAAACGATATCGTGCCAAAGTTTTGCCTAAAACATTTACTATAGAATCAAGCAAAGAACAGGCCCCAATTATTGTTGAAAATTTTAGCACATACCGTTTGTTCATACAAAGCCTGTAGCGGAGTGGTAGTGAAATTAAATTACTGTATAAATAGCTGAGCGTTGTACGTTGCTCGTTTCGCGAGACCTGAATTATGTAGTGATCCAATGCTCTCGGTAAGATCGCTTTCGGAACACTAGGCTGTACACTTGTGTACATAATGTATGCTTTACATTTTTCCATTATCAAGTAAGTGCAAGTATGTACAATTTTTTTTCTGGCTGTTCTGAGGTCGACTCTCCGTTTTAATCTCGTGACAGAAAAAAATCTACAACATAAATTGTTTTGGGGTCTAAGTCCCGCATATTCGCATTTACAAGCGCTGATCCGGATTCAAGCATAGATTTTTGTCTGAAAATTTCTACTTAAATCTATGTTTGAGTAACGATTTCTTAAGTACTCTTCCTATTAATGTGCAAGCCATGGGGATGTGTGCATTCGTCAGCCCTACATGCTGCTGCAAAACCATGTTGTTCAGACATTTAGATTTACACCATATTTACCCGTGGTCATGTGTAAACGTTCATACTCATGCACACAATACACATAACGACAGCACGTTGTACATGAATTTTCCATGGCCTCTAGGAAATTGAACAATTTCATCTCGGTAGCTTGCTACAACTTCATTCCAAACGTAAGTGAAGCTGCTGTAATTTTAAAAACGATGTTGTAAGCACTGAGTTTAATTTTGCTGAAACCACAAAGAGGAAAGTTACGTACCTACCTGTTTTATAAAGCGTACCGTAATGAAACAGGGTAGAGTCGGGAATAATCCCACTGTCAAGGTCACAGAGGTTCATTTTATCTAAGTGCCTTTTAAAAAGGCCTCGCAGTTTGCGGTTCACATTCCTGAAACAATTCCAAATTCAGCGAAATTTAAAACTCAATTTAACCAAGAATTGTATTCTTAACCCGACAATAGCATAATTTTTGATGGCCCAGACAATAAAATAAAAGTTTTGCCAGCTACAATAAAATTACTTGGCATTCGTTGCTGTAATATGATTACAGGCGTTTAGAAGTGAAACTCTTTTCCTCTCTTAAGCACGTGTCTAGTGTTGTCGTTGGTGAACAGTAAGTTGACCAAATTTTTTAGTCGTTAGTATTTTCCTAAGCGGCACATAAAATTTTGCCATTCTTTTCCACATTAGTTAAATAAAAATAAAATATGCTACACATTTTTACTCTCTAAATGCAACAGACCAACCTCTATTTCGTGCATAAAGTACGTGAATTTATCAAATAAATAAATACTTGAATACTCACGGACACGAAAATTTTTATATTCCCAAACTAAAAATGTCCCGTCCAGTACTGTGAGTTAGTATTATGAATTTCTCTTCTATGTATCGCTAAGTATTTTGTAATTAACTTTCAGTAAGCTGCTGCCTTTGCGAGAGTAAATGACTGAAATCAAAATTCAAAAATCAAAATCAAAATCAAAATTGTTTTTATTGTTTGATACAAGTTATATAACTAATAGGGTTGGGATCTCTTCTTTTAAGTTAATCTAACCTGTGTTAGAAGAGTCCCCTCTTTTCTGTGGTCACTAAAAACACACTTGTATAACTTAACATAAACATAAAGAGGCACACTTGTGTACGAAGCGAGATACAAACTAAAACAGGTATGGTTTCTTATATAAATTGAATTATTATCTAATTGGTAGGTGCCTACCTAGATAAGATATGGTACTTAGCTAATTAGTAGGTAACAACTATCTGTCTATCACGTGTATAGTTAAGGTAGGTAGGTAGGTAGGTAGGTACCCACCTCTAGCCACTAGGGAGTGCATGCAGTAGGTAGGTTAGTCGGTAATGACACAGTGTAGGTAGGTGATTGGATGAATTAAAAATTAATCACATACATAAAGTGAAATAAAATAGATGTAAGTATCATTATTATGTGTGTAGGTAGGTATCGTCGGGGTGGATAATTTGAGAGGTAGGAGCAAGATCTTAGCCGGACGGATGGCAGCCAGGCTATGAATAACTAAATGTGAAGTTTAGGTAGGTTGTTATAGTGTAGGTGGGTATGTAATTTCACGTTCCTTATTTATTATTTTAATCCAATACAAAAAAAAGTTGGTAGATAAGCAACGCAAGGTAGGCATTTGGATTTTATGTAGTGTAATCACTGTAGGTTAATTATTTTCACCGGGTAAGAAGTTAGTCAAGTATTTCTCGTTAAGAAACAAAAGAAATAAAAATAATTGAGATAAAATTAGGTAGCATGTAAAACAATAAGTGAGGTAGGTAAGTAGGTAATATCTGATACTATCGTGCAGTATTGCATCAGCAACTCGAGTTTTTATATTCACGAAAATTATGGTATGCACTATTTTGTGGCGGGTAGGTAGCAAAATCAGGTGTAAGGTTAAGGTTAAGCGCACACCCAGGATGCGTACCACGTCGGTATGCGAAAGATGAATAGCGCTTTACAGAAAAATTGATACAAGAAGATCTTCCGTTTGTTGGTAAGATAATGATTTAAGCCAGGTCGACACATTACATTTGCATTGACGATAGGACATTGAGTATATATTAATTTTTTTATTAACTGTGTTGTATATTTTCGTTGACTGAGCACTATACTGTTTTGAGGCAAATACAGTTCTAGTTTTAGTACCTAATATTACAGAGCGTTGGGAACGTTTATTTAGAATATTTAGATCAATATTTACAGTTTTATGGGCTTTAAGTATACATTGTAAAATATACAATTTTCTCACCGTCAATACATTAGCTTCATTGTATAGTTTGCTGGTGCTAAATCTTTTCCTTTTACGTAACATTACTTTTAGGATGTGTCGTTGAGCCCGTTCAATGCTAATAAATTTGGTTTTATGAGTACCGCCCCAGATTGTTAAACAATATAAAAGAATTGATTGAACCAAAGTTATATAAATGTGTGTTATCAGCTGAGGGTCTGCAATATCACGCAGGTATTTGAAGATCCAGATTAGTTTTCTAGCTCGGGTTGATACAAGTTCAAGCTGGGGGCGCCAAGAGAGATTTTTGTCGATGATAACACCTAAGTACTTTGTTAGAGCTACTTTTTCCAAAACTTGGCAGTCGCATGAGTTGTTAAAGTCACGATTATTGCAAAAATGTGCTATAATATTTAGTCCAGGATCTGGTTGTAATGAGTCTAGTATAGAAAAAGGTATATAATTTGTTTTTGATGTGTTGAGTGAAAGTGTGTTTAAATTCAGCCATTGAATTACCTTATGAAGGCCAGTCTCAGCAAGTTCATATGCTTCTTGCCATGTCTTGCCGTGAAAAAGTAAGGCAGTGTCGTCGGCGTATGAGAAGACATTCCCTTGTGACAATTGTATATTGGTGAGGTCATTAATATACATTAAAAATAAAGTCGGTCCGAGAACGCTGCCTTGTGGCACGCCATAGTTTGAGGTGTCTTCATCCGAGCTAAAAGTATCATTACATAATTTGACTCTTTGGGTTCTGTCCTCTAAATAGTTTGTAAGTAGTGAGAGGAAAGATCCTCTAATACCTAACTTTTCAATTTTTCTAATTAGGGTGGGGACAGAGACTGTATCGAAAGCTTTTTTTAGATCTAGAAATATACATAGAGTTTTGTTTTTACTATCTAGATGGTTAATAATGTTCTTAGTTAGGTCCAGGATGGCGTCTTCGGTACTAATACCAGAGCGGAAACCATATTGTGATTTTGAGAGTAGTTCAAATGAATTTAGAAACGAACAGAGTCTAGAGTTAATTAACTTTTCTAATATTTTTGATATGGCAGGAAGAACCGAAATAGGTCTATAATTTCCAATATCGTTCCTGTCACCACTCTTATATATAGGATGTATTATTGAGCGTTTTAGCTCCTTAGGAAAGATTCCCTGTTGAAAACATAACACGCTGAGATATGTGATGATCGGAACTAGTTCCTTTTTTGCCATTTTTATAAAGTTCGTCGGAACATTGTCCCAGCCTGCTGCAGAGTCTGATTTCAGATTATTTATGATTGATTCAATTTCATCCGGTTCTGGTTCTAATATTCCGATTGAGTTGGGCTGTGATGGTAACGAGGCAAAATAATGTTCAACTTCTTGTATATTTGGGTTGATATTTTCGGCTAAAGTTTTACCAACAGAGTTAAAGTGATTATTAATAAAATTAGCAGATTCGTAAGGTGAATTTTTAATATTCATCAGCTCTTTGTTAATAGATTTTTCTTTATTAAGGTGGGTTATATTTTTTATGCAGTTCCATAGAGTTTTATTATTTGTTTTGGCTTTGTTTAAAATATCTCTTTCATATTGTTTTTTAATTCTTTTTACAAGATTATTGCAGAAGTTGCGATATCGTCGATAAGATATTTTTAGGATTTCATTAGTACTGTCAAGCCGGAGTTGTTTTTGTAGTTTGTTTCTATGTCTTATACACTTCAATATTCCTGGCGTAATCCATGGTTTGATTATTCTTTTATTATTTGATATGTTAATCGTTACAGTATGTTCGTGTAAACAATTGGTGATAAGGTTGATTAAGTTATGACACAAAGTATTCGGGTTATTAATACCAAAGAGTTCTGTGATATTTTTAGTTTTTAATAACTCCAAAGCATCAGGGTAGTTAGTAGTAGTTTTAGTTAGTCTAATTTTATGTGTTTGACCTTTATTGTAAAAATTTAACAAAACCATTTTATGGTCAGTAATTGTTGTGTCTAAAACAGCTACTGTTGCGGTAAGTTTTGCGGTGTCAATATTAGTGAAAATATGATCGAGGCAGCTATTTATTCTTGTGTCAAATCTGTGTCCAGGTAATAGATTATGACTAGCTAGCATATCGAGATATAGATCAGAATGACGGTCATTATTACCTTCCATAATATTTATATTAATATCTCCGGCCAATGCTGTGTTTATTTTTAAATGAGGTGCTTTTAGATAGTTATCAAGGGAATGTATAAACTTATCTGGGTTTTTTTCAGAGGGAGAACGGTATATGCAAGTAAGTGTGCTAGTGGGGGTAGTGATTTCCAGACACGATGCTCTAAATAGAGTTATTTCCTTAACTGTATGTGTTATAGTTTTTTTATAAATACGACTACTCCGTCATTCTGATTGGTCTTTTTTAGGGAACTATAGGTTATGTAGTCAGACTTTAGTGGTAGTGGTTTATCCGGGTTTATTCTACATTCTGTTAGCACGACAATATCGACTTCATGTTTGAACATTGATAAGTTAACTTCTAGATCGTCAATATTAGATGATTTGTGAACACTTCTAATGTTTTGTATTATGATTGAAAGATTAGGGGTGTTTGAGGGTAACATATTTTTAAGGTCACTAATTGCACAATTTATTGATTGAGCATTGTTTATGGAGTCTAATTCTTGCAATAGTATGGTTTGGCTATCCATCATTAGAGTTATATAGCGGAGTGAGGGTGTTATTTATTGGGGATTTGAATGTTTGTGTATTGTTTTTGTTTTTGGGACGTGAAGTGGTTTTATAACATAAATTGACTAAGGTTTGTGTGTTGGAGAAATAACATAACAAGAGCATCAAAGTGAATAAATATTTTGTGAAATTCTTGTAAAATTGATATATTAATAATAGTGTGCATGGAGAGTACCTACAATACATAATTAACAAAATTAGCAGGTAAGTGTATAGGATAATTTGGCTATAACAAAGAATATAACGCAACCTTAACCTAACCAAAGACTCTCTATCGAGGCGCGGATACTTCCCAGCAGATAGTCACTGCTTAAGTAGCAGCGACAATTGCGCTTCACTTGTTACAGTGACAATCGGTGTGTTGTCGTCCATCCTAAGGTATACCTTACCATAACTGGTCCAGCAATACTTATATTTGTTTGCAGCTCTAAAGTCTCTTGCTAAGAAGTACAACCGTGATGCCGCTGGAGTGAGGTTTTCCGATATGAAGATTGGGGTATCAGCATGTGCACTGAGTCCCAGGGACCAGGCAGTCAGCTTACTGGTTTTGTTTTTATAGTTGTACGTTTTTACAGCCTTCAACAGGTCTGTTTTTACAAATGTATTATTCAATTCAACAATGAGTGTACTTCTTTCTGCATTAGGTTTTTTGGTTTTAATTATGTCTTTCACATCAGATCTTTCCAGTTTTAGCTCAAGGAATTTGTAGAGCTTGTTGACCATTTGAAGAAGATCCTTCTTATTTTCATCTCCTCTAAGTGGGACATTCTTTATCTCAACATTTGTTTTTCTTTCCGTCCTCTGCATGGCTTCAAGTTTATTTTCTAACAAAGCAATCTGTTCCTTGTCTTTTTTTGTCTGTGTCTCTAATTTATCTATTTTAGCTTTTAGCTCCAGGTTTTCCTCAGAGAGATGAGTCAACGTAGCTTGCACCATTGTGCTAGTGTGATGAATGTCTTTTAGCGTAGCCAAGATAACACCTTGAGTCTCAGCCAGTCCATCTGTTAGTTCTTTCATTTCTGTTTTAAGGTCCATGGTCATACTTTCAACCTGGGCTAGAGTAACCTCATTATTTCCCTTCCTCCTTTTGTGTCGGCTAATGATAAAGTTCGGCGGAGTATTGTTGTCCAAGGCCATCATGTCCGGAACAGAATTTGATTTTTCTGGTGTCCTCATCATTCTACTACGAATCCACGAATAAATTCTATCTCGTAGCGGAGTGAGCGTATAGATAGATCTATTCCCGAAGATAGATGCGATTGTTGTTCGCCACAGGTAGTTTGTGAGGAAAGTTAAGATAGTGTGCGCCTGACCTTATTCTTAGAAGTTAGTAGAAGCGCGGTGTTTACGGCGGTGGCGGCTTGACGGCTGTCCTCAGCGCGGTGCACGGATGAGCGGGTACACTTGCCAGTCGAGTTCCGAGGTGTTGGGGGGCGTAGATTTTAGTGCGGATTTGAATCTTATGTCGCGCGAGCAGCAGCGCACGTCCGTTCACGACGAGACCACAGAAGGAAGAGAAATCATAACATTACTGCGATTTCAGCTTACCCTGTTGGGTTGTTTCCGGAATTAAACGATCACTGATTTTACTAGGGAATTTTCAATGCTTAGGTTGTAGGTAATTAAATTTTATATTAATTTCTTTATTGGAATCTGCCAACCTAGACTCATTGTAAAATTTGATCGCCTTATTAGGGGTTACCAGCTTTATGACTCGATCGCTTTATAACAAAATTTCCGAAATTGCGTATGCATATCGTTTTGTGGTGGTGCCAAAACGGGCTCTAAACAATTTTTTTGTGAAATGTGTGAAGAATAAGTTTATGCGTAATCTTACAGAAGTTTAGCTATGAAGCTCAAAGCTGTAGTCACCGCAAGTAATCACATCCTTTTATCGTGCATCTATGTTTGTGGCTCGGCAGCTAATCTCGGTGTTACCTCGGGCGTGTTCCACGCTCTCAACTCGTTATTAATGCTTCTATCCTGGTATCTTCAGAGTAAAATGACCTACTTTTAGTAAAGATAGGTTCTAAGGTAGTCTACAACCATAAAATTTTGGTTTTTTCAATAAATTTTTCAATGGCTTTGCTCTCATCTCCATGTCGTTTAAGCCATTCCTTGGTTAGGAAGTCCGTAAGCCTCTGAGATATTTTTTATAACATACGTAAGCAGAGTATTTGCTAATAAAATCATAGACTGAAGATCCAAATACAGGATTAAAAATTAAGGTACTACTAAGTACCAAGAAATCTGTTGGTTTCGTCTAAATCCTCTACGGACTTATCGATTTGATGTGAATTCATTAGACTCCTAATTTATGTTACTACTATCTCGTCTCGCTTTCAACTCTGCTAGTAATTTCTGAATACGCCTTAAGAGACGTCTATTTATCTAAATTACTCGCTCTCTGGATGGGACTCAAACGCAATGCCAACATAAACTAAAATCCGTCTGAAGGCACAGTGGGCTGTACTGTGAACATTTTGTAGAACTCCAACATTCGCCCGCGGTTATTTTTGCGTGTCATACACTATACTTAAGAGTATCTTTTCAAATGTTTTGTATGTTTTATCTAATGTAAAACTCACTAGCCGTTACAATGTGCTTAAGTCATAAAAATCTTGGTTAGTAGGACGCAAGCAGCGATGCTTATTACGCTGCAATCACTAAGTAAGATTTTTTTTTTGTGAATTTAGTAACCATTTTATGATACCATGATAAAAAAATATTAATTACTTTACAAGAGTGCAGATTTTTTTCAGTAGCTATTCACTGCATTTGAGGGGTATATAAAAACCTTCGCCTAGCAGTGACTGACATCTTAAAAACTAATAATTTCATCTGGAAACAGTTTCACAGTAGCACCTCAATATTTATGAGATGTTTGCATCAGATAATGTATGATCGTGTGCTAGAAAATAGTTTCCTCCAGTTCAGAATATGGCTTTCTTGAAGACTCCCAACCTGCGCTTTGGTGCTTCCGTATCGCTATCACGTTTCCCAGAAGGCGTTTGTTTATTCGGTTCCGATATGTAAAGTTTCTATGGGTATTTTAAATATTCGTAGACAGGAAGAAACTATAAACTAACTTGGAACCTGTTATCAATAAAAATGATGAACCCGGAATAGTTATGGTCTTGTCTTTCGATCGAGTTCAGTAGGTATGCAAGAGGCGATAATGCGAGAGAATGCGATATATCTATTTCGAGCTTACACCAAGAGCTTATTGCTAACAGTTGGAACTTGGAATAATGACTTATAGATTATAAATGCATTTATCATTCACTGGCATTATTTATCTTTGGCTGACAGATAATTTTATTCTGTCTAGTAAAAATATAATTGGAAGCTTGTTAGAAAAATTTTAAGTCATCCCAAAAAGATCCCAACGAGTAAGGGAAGTACACCTTAGATGTAACCGCATACCACCAGATGAGTTATCAAAGTGTTTTACTAACATTTTCATAAACAAACCCACTGAGTTATGGGTTAAAAAACCTCACCATATTTCGTAGGTTACCTATGAGGTTAATATGACATAGAAAAGAAAATAAAATACCTAAACTTATAGGCGCACTTCCAGCTATGAAGCTAGTGAGTTATTTTAGTTGTTCGTGTTTATATAACTTCTGCAATATTCAGCCGCAAATCTGGGATATTAACCTTGAACTCAACCCTTTACTGGCTTAGGGAAATAGCTCCCATTAGCATATTATACAGTGTCCTACTAAATTCAAAGAACTTTGGGATTAATCCTTTAAAATACGTAATTTATATACCTACCTAGTGGAGTGGGGTGGTTATTTCTTTGAAGTGATGTTTTTTTACCGTTTTTGCATAGTTTTAAAGCCAAAAGTCGCGGGTAGGGTAGTCTTAGGGCTATATCTGTGATATTTTTTTTTAATTCATAGGTATTCTTGTTAATTGTTCGGTGAACTTCTTTCCGCAACTAGGCCACGGATGGGCTATTTTTAAGTCTATTCATATTAAATATTGCTACTTATATAAAATATTTTTATGAAAAAATAGTGATGTCATAGCACATTGACTTCATAGAACAAGTCCCTCAAGAACGTGCCTTGTGAATTCAATGAAACGACACTACTCAAATAAAATTGGATTTCTAAGTAAAATTGAACTCTCCAGTCAATTTCGCTTTACAGATGTTTCATTATACTTTGCTATTCGACTTTACAACCACGTTTAATGAGGACCCGCCGTTAGCATCTCGTAATCGGCAGTAAACTCATTCGGTGATGACTATAGGCTGTTGTTGCAAAGTTTTAGCTGACTCGATGTTTTAGCTGGTCCTATTACTAGTTCAAGATCAATAAGTAAAATTTTAAAGATATCTTTGAAACACTGTCGTCTAAACCAGGAGAATTCAGGATCATATCCGCGCGACTATAAAAAAATATAGTCTAAAAAAAGTAACATCGCTATAGTTAGTTACATGTTAAATCAAAACCAATAATATATTTTTTAGGTAAATTTAGGAGGTACGTATTATGTCCAACAATACATTTCTCAAACTGCCGATGATGATGATGATAGGATCCTATTTACTCATTCTTTTTTGAATATTTTTCAATACCGACATTTGTCAAGATAAGTTATTAAAAAAGGAACGGAATACAAAATCGTGTGGTAAAGTGTAAACGGAGATCAAACAATCAAGTAACAGTTACGACTGTCTCATAACCGTTTGCCAACAGCAAACAGAGACTAATTGCATTCCATTCTACAGACGTTAACGATAATATATAAAGTCATTATGGAGACGAGAAAATATAAAAATTAGAAAGAATCCAGAGAATAACGAAATATTGGGATTCTCTTTGTCCATATCAAGATTTTAGGTCAATTTATGAACGCTTAATCGCATACAACCTTTGCATCTAATCAAGATGATTTATACAGCGTCAGGGGCACTTTTTACCCATACCCCGATGAATGGGACGCTGCAGTGCCTGGGTTGAGTAGAGTAGAGATTGAGTTGAGTATTTATTTATTTATTCTACACAGGAGTAACATATAGCTCAGTTAATATCCTTTACAGTTACTTAGAATAGAAGATATCAAAAAATGTAATCTACCTAGTTTGTTTTATAACGTATCGTCATAGATTAAAATAATATGTAGAACTCAATAACTTATACGCTTTTAAGTTACATATGGAGAAATCTAGATAGTCAGACTTGCCCAGCGCGGCTCACGGGGAATTAGTCAAATAGGACTTGTGAAGTTTACCTACACTAGATACTACTATCGATTCTCGAACAGACAACGATTGTTCTTCTCAAAAAAAGCCTTCCTTTTTTCATCTACAGTACAGTTTTTAAAGCTTCATCTTGAACTTTCCTTTTTATCAAATTCAAGGCTGTTGGAAGGAAATCACGTGAAATTGAGGCTTTCGCAGTTACATCTTATGTAATTTTGAACTCCTTGTTTTACACCGATATTTAGCAAGCTTCTTCATTTACTCAAAACAATCGTAATCATCATCAACCTATATCAGTCCACTGCTGGACGTAGGTCTCTCCCAAGACGCGCCAGCGAGCCCGGTCTTCCGTTCTTCTCATCCAGTGTTACCAGCTACTTTTCTCAGATCGTCGCCCCACCTTACCAGAGGGCGTAAATAATCGTGTTACATACTAATGCAAGTTTATTAACTCCTAAGACAACGTGCCCATCAATGTGCCAAATAATAACTTATTGCATCCAAAACCAATTGAGGTGCAACCACAGACATAATTATTACGCATTTATGGACTGTGTGAGTATCTTATCAATTCGTAAAACACTAGTATGGGTTGCTCGTATGCATTAGTCAAATACTGCCCAGCAGTTTCTCTGAGTTTGTAGTTTCAAGCTGCATATTAAATTTAAATGTGTTGAGTTAATCTACATTTTCTTGAAATAATTTATAAATTCTGAGGACTATCCTCTTATTCAAATTAAGTAAGTTTTATTATAGTAGTGAAGCAATGAATAAAGTCTAGTTATCTAATAAAATATAGGTACCTATGTTTAAATGTGGCAGTGGCTCCGTATTCTATTCAAGCTTGTTTTATAGAAACTTGGGAGTAGTTTATTTGTCAACTTCTTACAAATCCCAAAGGGTTGCATAGCCTTTTCAGCTTTCAATGAGTATTCTTGGTAATTAGTTTCTAGTCTTCCGTCACCAGAAGAGCGTGGATTTTATTATTTTATAATTAAATTAACTTGAAGGACTCTTTTATTTCTACAAATGGAAACAAGTGTCCCAGTCCCAGTCTGTTTTTTGTTTTAATTCATTCTTTTATGTGTATTTTTAATGGATAAGACTAATTTGTGGTAGAGCTGTTTTGGTAGAGTAGGTACCGCAGACTATGTGTTATATGTGTCTATATACGTAAACCCACGTATAGACAGACACACTTATAAAATGTTATTCAATTCACTGTATCGTTCTAAACTGTTTAAGTAAAAGTAATTTGAATAGCTAAAATAGCAGTTTATGTAATCCTGTAAAAGATGAGAAGCAATTTAATTTTACAGTTTTGCGAGGGAATGGAAAAGGAACAATTAGGTAACTACTCACAGGGATCGGGCTTAATAAATAAACAATGTTGTTGCCTCGGGTCTCGGGCCGACCCAGTAGCGCCGATATCAGTCCACTACTATTTAAACATTGTGAAAACCTTGCGTAATGTTCGGAGTTTGTTGTGTTCGATGATAGTGACAATGGTAGTCTATGCAAATTTAGTTTTACGAACATATTTTATTCTAAAGCCTAGGCCTTTACATCTATTGAAGATGATTTATACAGCGTCAGGAGGCAACCTATACCTACACTTATCGGGACATTGTAGTAACTGGGAGAATGTTTCGATGGAGTAATCCTCTAAAGGCTAAAGCAAAACAAAGTTTGATGAATTCACTAATTGTAAAATCGAGACTACCATCTTGTAATAGGTATACAAATAACTGTTACTCTAAATGGTCATCGTACTACTGTTTTAATTTGAATAAAACTTATTAATATACTTAGTTCGAGCTAGCTTTGTGTTTTTTTTATTACAGACAATCACAGGAAACATATACTAGTGATAAATAAAATATTATCTGAATTGGTAAAGATTATAAATGAATTCGAGATAAAATCGAGAAATCATAGTGCTCACCGTTTATTTAGGGCACGATCTAACTCGCATTTCTTTGTCAGCCTCTTTACCTTACTGAATAAAATATTCGAGATATCTTCACTTTCCGAAAATGCCTGTGCAATATTAAAGGTATTTGGCAAGTTATTGATAATGCGGATCTAGGGGATGAAAGGGTAGTGGAAGGTGCGCTTTTAATAGTGAGAATTTTATTATAACCGAAATATTCATTTTTGATTTTTGTTATGAAAAATTCAGGGTTGATATGATAAAGCTTTCTATGTACAAAAGCGAAAACGATTTGTTTATAGAACGGATATGTTTCCGGTGTATTTTTACCCTGAACGTTATTCAGTCATAACTTTAGAGTCTGACTACGCTAAATCTGCAGCACGCAAAATCACTAATAAAAGTTACTAATGAAAAATTATACCATTTACAAATCTTTTTGCTATTCTGTTGCACACTTAGCGTATAGGTACTTGTCGTTTCAATTTTATATTTAACTTAGAGTCGTGAAATATAAAATTGAAGTTCAATAAAACCAGTCTCATTCTCTACAGTCTATTGATTGAATATCTCACTCCAATGTGAATTCTCGATGAGATCTCAACTCCCTGAGGGTTTTGAAAGAAATCCATCAAGTATCGACTCAGCTATAGGTACCTTGTAGCGCATGTTGAATTATTTAAAGATTGTGGTGTAAAAACTTCCAGACGTAGTGTATTTGTTCGTTCGTAACTTTTTTATTAAATATCAACCCTGTTATTAATGAACTCGATGTAAGCTTGTAATAGTTACACCGTGTTTTGTTTTTTTGCATTGACAAGCAGATTTTTATTGGATCGAAAGAGATAAAACACGATGTAGTTAGTTCAAGCAAGTTTATTAATAACAGAGTATACCGCTTTTACAAAATGAAAAAGGTGGAGACTAGCTAAATTGAAAACTAAATTAATATCAAAGTTTTCATAAAAAATAAGAAACATGAAACCTTTTTGCTTAATTTTCATTTGGTCTTCACAATGTTTATGAATATAACGTTAATATTCTGCATCGTACACAAAATTAACAGATAAAACCCGCTAACCAGACGTAAAACTGTCCAACCTTTTTATCAGGGTCCCAAGGACCCCCTTGCCCTATTATCCTTCCCATAAAAGAACCTACGCGGCCTATTTACCTTACAAAATGCCCGGTCACTACACCTGCTAACTAATTTTATTAATTTTAATCACCATGTCTTGCGTGCGGACACACATTAACTCTCGTCCGATGAAACATGGTTCTCGATAAAATTCCTCGCTGTGTTGTCGCATTTCAAAGTTTGGTAGTGTTCCGTGGGTTTTGTTTGATATTTTTTTTGAGCGGCGTCGACTCTATTGTGTGAGAAAAACCAATTACCTGCATACCAATTGCGTATGAATTACGCACACTACAAAGATTACAGTAAACTATGTAGGATTGGAATAGTAACACCGTATTTTGTCTCTTTTGATTGAATTTGAATCTACTTGTCAATACAAATGAGAAAACACGGTGTAACTAATCCAAGCTTCCGTAGAGTGGATAGAGATTTGAGCAGCGCCCCTAGCGGGAAGTTTACTCTAATGATTATCCATGCAAACATATAGTTTACGTGAACTTTTTTAGTAAGTATATGAACGGAAAACGTCTATACTTGGGAGGTTGAGTACAACATAGCAGTGAATAACTGCTTAAGTACTTCTCACACGTTAATTGGGCCCGATAAAAATAATTTTGCAATAGTCTGTTGCGATTTTCTAGTAGAAAACATTGCATTTTGAATGCCGTGAGAAAGACGCCTTTCTAGACGGTTTCACTATTATGCTTGCAGTATAAAGTAAACCAGTTAATGGTCAGAATGTTGTATCGATGCCCTTTGATTTTGTGGAGCATACTCTAAAAGGGTAGGATTACAATAACAGTCTGAAACCAAATTAGGATTGACTGTAATAAATGTATTGGAGCGACTTGTTTTATAACTCACCTACTTTATACCGTAGTAGGTAGAACAAGACTTTAATTGCTAATGTACCTACATAGAGTAGGTGCCTATGCTCAAGTAAATATATTTTAGTTCACGTGACCCACCGTTTTACGCAGACTAAGTTTTTCCACAGTGATCTTACGGAACTCCACTCCGATATTATACTGAGAACCGCCCCTTTAAAGCATCATTAAATGTGTATGAACGATAAGGATTATTGTTAATGAGCTATGTTATGGTAAAATGACGTTTTTCGTGGTTTACGACCATACAATAATGCGGGTTTTTACGACCAAAGCGGATGAAAGATAAGTTTAGAGCAAATTATGGTGCGAAATTAAGATTAAGTACTTTAAGTAGCAATGCTGGAAGATCCATCTCTTAAGATATCAGTGATGCACGATAAAGTACTTAAATAGGTTTTATTGTCATGAAATTTGATTTAACGATGTAATTAAATGTACAGATTCTTGGGTGACATAGAACTTAAATGAGCTTATTGAACGTATTTATGTATTAATATGTATTCGGTAAAAAATAACAAGCAAAATATTGTTACCAACAATATTAAAGCCATTGTACTAAATGTAATCTTTAATAAGTAGGACCGCAAGAAAAACCCCGTGTAGATTACAACTATAGCGTGATTAACCCCAAATTTCAGGTTTTTGACCGAGCTAAATAAAAAACAAAATTTTCTTAACGATAGCTAAACTAAGATAAATAAACAATCTAATAGTAAATGACCCACGAAATACACAAAACAATTAATAACTTTTTATCAAATGCTAACACTTAAGATATACGATGATAACCCCAAATACGACACGCGAGCATGAAACCACCTGAAACTGAAGAATATAAAGGATGTTGTCTAATAGCTGCTGAGAATTTGTCAAGATATAATTTTGTTATACATTATGGCCTAATACTGAAACTTTACTCACTTAAATTTAAACACCACTTAAAATTGCTCTGCCTGTGTTTGACATTACTCATTTGTAAGAGATGGCAGTAATTTAAGCATGAACTTAATATAAATAAGTAGCGTTTGAGTATTTGGCCGATAGAGCATCATGTACCAAAACTATTCTTAGGCCTATAAATGTGCTTGTAATAAAATAGGGTTAGCCAATATGAATCTATTACTAGAAAACTCTAATTTAAGAAATTCGAATACAGTTTTTTTTTTCATTGATAAAGAAACTCCACACTGAAAAAAGTTTTCGAATAGTGAACACTATCAGAAAGACTAGAGCTAGGGTGGGCCCCTGATGAACCCTCATATAATAAGGAACGTTCAAACTTGTGCTCAAACTTGTTCACTGGAAAATCTTGAGATCTTTTGCAAACATCAGAGTACTGCCAGTTCATGATGATGAACGCTACCTTCAAATTGGCATAACCCCTTCACACACACATTGGCAGAAGTTTGTTTTACAAAAAGTTCGTATGTAAAGCGTCGCTATTGTTAATAACAGTGGAACAAACGCAGATAAATTAAATTCGTGAAAGGCTTTATTTAATATTCACCCTCAGCGTGAAAGCCTCAAAGGTTTGGATATAAATCAAAGTTGGCTCTAGTTTGAAACGAACTCGGTACTTGAATAATTTAACCATTTTTTAATTAATTCGTGTTTTGCGGAATTTCATTTTTGAGAAATATTTTGTCACTATGTTTCAGAAAATTCAGAAGACCTCACAAGTATTGAAAACTTATAATTTGAAAAGTTCACGAATCACTTACCATATAACGTACAGGGTGTCAATAGACCGCTCTTGAAAACTTCTAAATTAGCCTAAATTATTTTGCCTTCTGCCCTTATCTTACTAAGGGTTGTTGGAAGACAATTGATATATGTGTTTAGCACCGAATTATTATTAAATCTGATATTTTTATAGTACTTGACAATTCGTAAATATTTTCTAACTGTTATATTAATAGTTTAGCGATTGTGGTGTAAGCCGCCCTAAGTGGGGTTGGCACTACATGTTATTTTCTTCCATTCTTTTCTATCATCCATTATTTCAGTGTTAACTCCTCTCTTACTATACTTCACACAAAAGCCTAAATATGATTAGAATAAGACTTCTAGTCTGTTTAATCCTGCTGCATTTTTTCGCGACACGAAGCTTCCATCCCAGTAAACTACAAAACTAAATACTCTTTGTGAACTGAACAGCCACAAAGCGGTCTTTATAAAGATTTCTAAAACAGTTTTAGACGTTTCTCTTCCATTATCTCATGTTAACAAAAAGGTTTCACTTTGCTGTCATCCCAAAAGCTTAGATTATGCGGATTACATGCACGCTCCGATTCAATTAGATTTCATAAGACAATGGAACCCGTATGGCCGCATTCACGATGCACATAGAAAACAGGTTTCCAGCGATTAATACGCTGGCTGACGCAAACGACTTTGACTTTGGTTTTCGAGTCTTTATCTACACCTTGACATTAAAAATACATTTAGGTATTTCCATGATATAGTTTGTTTAGTTATTTATCCTCTTTTTGTTTATTGTTAAAAACATAACTATTTGCATAAGTTTGTACCGATTTAAATACCATTTGTAGGCTTTAGTTAAGAGGACTGCTTACCGGGCTGGTTACTTAGAATAATCTAGTATAAAATGATCCCTGTGATTTTACTGAATAAAACATAAATTAATAGCCGCTGGCCAGCAACCTACTTTCGGTGTAAATGATGTCTTTTGTCTGAAAGCCACGGAATGCCGGCTATCAGACCAATAATTATATCTATTGTCTTATTTTATGGGGCACTGTGGGGTATGTCGAGAATTTAGGAGTAAAGTGAGAATGGATTAGGAATTGTTTTAAAATTGTCGACTAGAGTACCTTGAAGTCTACAGCAATTCAACTAGTATTTTGCAAAAAAAGGAACGATTGTTTATAAGAACTAAGTAAGTAGGTAGCTCTTAGTAAAAATAAAATCCTAAAGCACTTTTTCAGAATTTCATAATTATTTATTTTTTGCTCATAACATAATTTTTCATCTAAATACAAAATATTTTTTAAACTTTGTCTCATCATCATTTCCCAATGATGTTGACTGTACAACCCATTACGTATTTTGCTTGAAACTGAGCACAGAACACCTAAATACTAACCTAAAACTATGTAGTGATGGAAATAGTAGGTACAACATTATCAAAGGTTGTTGTATTCAAATTCATCTCATTCTTAGCCCGTGACAGTAACGTCTGCGTTGAGAAGCGTGCTCAGCACGCCGATCTAAAAGATAATCGAGTTTAATGAAAACGTGCTTCTTTTTTATTAAAAACCAGTCTAGTATAAAACGGGATCAAGCAGTAAATCCTTACTAATATTTAAATGCGAAAGTAACTCTGTCTGTCTGTCGCGCTTTCACGTCAAAACTACTGAACCGATATACCTAAATGAAATTTGGTACAGATGGTTTGCACAGATAGTCTAGAGCCTGAGAAAGGACACAGGCTACTTTTTAATGCGAAAAAAGGGTTGTAAAAAGTTGAAAGGGGGGATGAAAGTTGTATGGAAGTATCGTAATTTTTAGAGCTAGAAGCTTGAAACTTATTTTTTAGGTGGTCGATTCGATACAAATAAATATGACATTCAAAGTTTGTATAAGTTTTACTTTATGCTACCCAAAGACACTATTCCACGCGGACGAAGTCGCGGGGCGCAGCTAGTAAGTTTATATTTTCAAGAAGTGGTTACTTTACCATAAAATAGATTATAAGAGGCTTCTCAGTATCTCTACTACTGAATAATACTTCATCTTTACCTATACTTACGACACGGTGTTTCTTTTATTACAAAACTATATAGACCACAATTATCTGTGTAAAGTTGAAGAGTTACAGAATTTACAATTTTATAGTGTCGAAATTTCCCTTGCTTTCGCGCCTAATTAGCTTAGCGTAGCGCGATGGAAACCAAAACTGTCTCAAACTGAATATTACCTTACCTATCCTTTAAAATAATATGAAAATAATTCATCCCTTTATAAAAACAGGCTTTCCAAAATACTTTGTACTGAAACACAAGACCTACATAAACCATAAACGCACTACGAGTGTGCGATTAGCATTCACCTCGCGATGGTAACACTGTTTTACAAAATACAGCCACCGTTATATTGACAGCCTTTTTCAAAGTGCTAAATGAGGTAGGTCTTATAGCGCTATAGCACCTCAAAAAAACAAATGAATAACTAGCTGAAATGATTTTTGTTGTTTAGAACTCTTGAAGGAAAAATCCACCATTTTCCCTTCAAAACCAACGACAGTCGACTTGACGAACGACTTGACTTATATTGTTTCAAATATCTCACTAGACACTGGCAAAATTGTCTGTCGAAATTACGGATACAGGCCATGATTGAAAAAGAAGAAGAGCTACAAAATAGTAGGTATATTGCAGTTATAATTATTATAAATCTACTCAATTTCCAATAAATATCTTCAAAAACTTTACTGTGCGCTATCGTTTTCTACGAGTTTTATAGGAAATACACTTACACAATATTTGTACATACAACGATATTTCTGTGTACCGCGATCTGTGATTTCTGCATGTTAGTCTTAGACAAAAGGTGAAAATTGTTGTTATCGCAAGCAGTTACCGCTTTTATGAAAACGTGGCCACGACTCACGGCTGCATCAAACGCCAAAGCCGACGGCACGCGCGTCGATCTGTCTCACGATGGCGGACCGCGAACGATGTGAAGAGAATACTGACGTCAGTAGGGTTGTCATGTCACAAAAATATACCTAATATTTAGTTAAACTCATTTAGTAAATTAATTATACAGCATAGTAATGTTACGCCTAGCTTGAGGCAACTTTTTTAGGTCCTAGGTACTAAAGACAAAACTGCTATAAATACTTTTTCTGATAGAGATGAAGAGATGAATGCCGCAATAGGTTTTTAGGATCTCAAAAATGTCTATGCTTATGATGATATTTTTTAAATCAATAATAAATAATACTATTCATTACTTAACTCTGCTACTCTACCTACCAATACGTTGAAAATAAAATGAGGATTTTAAGATTGTCATAAATAAAGACAAATGACAATCGTTGACAAATTAACACAGAAGATGACAACCCTACAAATGCGTCGCATACTGGTGGTCTGTTCTATGAAGTCATTATCGCCGTGATTTCGGAAACGGATTATGGTCACGATTGGCGTTTATTGAGGAAGAAAAAACGTGGCAATTGTGGACTGTCACCAGCACACGATCCAGCTGTTATTAGAATCATTTTGAATCATAATGACCGGAATCAGAAGAATTCGACCGAAAACGCACTAACTTGTTCGATACCAGTGAACGGAAATAAACATCTACGACGTAGAAACATTTTATTTGTGTATGCCAAAGAAAACCAGTTATCACTGGTTCAATACCAATACCAAATTGAACAATACTTCCACAGAATGGATTCTTCAAAGAAAAAGTCACAACAATAAAATAATACACACGTGCAGCAACAATGGCGAGTCTGGGAGTGGGGTTATTTTAATGTGATTGGCGAGTCCCGTCTCGCGGCGTCACTGCATTATTAATGCATCGCACGCTGACATTTGGGGGTGGAGTATTGCGAACAAGTCTAGGTGTTTCACAAGGACCTTGCTGAAATAGATAATGCTGGTAAATGCATTGATCTAAGGTTTTTTTTATGATTTTGCAGTACCTTAAATATTTGGATTAATCAGTAAGTAACATTACAAAGTTTATAAGTAGCTAATAACAAACTGTCTGTAAGAAATGATTATGTTTTTAGAACTTATTATATTAATATAATATTTAAATTAAAAAGGACAATTAAATATTTTATAATTATGTAACTGAAATACACACCTTAGGTATTATTACAAGATTTTAGTAAGATATTTTATAAATTCCCTAGGTTAAAATTAAAATTGTGTGTATTAGAGGGCAGTGTGTGACAACAGTTCACGCGCTCAGCTCGCGACTAATTATTCCGCTGCATTTAGGAATTCCCTTTGCCCTGTCAAAAGCTGGAAATATTGAAATAATTCACATTCCGAGTGAATTTTTTTTATTTACAAAACCTTTATTATTTTCCGGCACACTGAGGCATGTAGCTTATATTTAATGTCTAAAAATGTTCCTATTTTGTGAAGCGCTTTAGAATAATTACCGTGTTTTTTTGTCGATCATGTGGAGCAAAAGGTTAGTATTTTTTATGTGAAATTCGGAACCTAAGACAAACCAACCTGATTTTAACCAGAGCCTGTAAGTAGTCAGAGTTATGTTTTGTTCATCGAAAAGCATATCGAGAAGCGATTTGCGGGGTATTTTGTATAAAAACCCGATAAGCGCCTCTAGCGGGATATATGCAAACTATTTTTCTCCATACAAAAACTGCTAGTTTCTCTATTCTCGCAAATCAACATAACAAAACTCAGAATACGGGCTCAGTTACCTCTGCTTACAATACTCGCAAAACGTCCACGGTGAAAACAAATCTACTTACAACAAGGTTTTATCTCTCAAAATTTAAACTAATTCAATTTCTCGGGTCTTCAAACTCCATTAGTATTCTTTCAACGTCGTTCCGTCTAATTCTCATGCCTACAAAGTTTAATTGACTCTGTAAAGTAAAAGGAAAATTATCTAATCATCGAAATGTTACCTTTCTTTCTTGTACGTTTATCTGAATTCTTAAAGACTGAATTCTTTTTTTATTCTAAATCTTTGGGCTTGTCACTGTTTTTATTTTATTTTACAAAATGCAAAGCTCTCGGATTTACTACGACTGGTATTTTAAGTATAAAAAATTTGTGACTCAAAATTAACTGAGAATCACTAAGAAAAAGCAGCTGCGTAGGTAAGCGCTGTAAAAAGTGAAAGTTTTATCTATTGGCTTTTGCTATAATAACTAAAATATTATAGTGTACTAAAAACATTATGTGTATTTTGGTTATTTATTTATTTTATTAAAGCACAAGGACCATCTTTTTGTAAGCCGTAATAAATATTTATAGTAGGTATACCTACCAACCAATGATCTCGCGACATAAAAAAAATTTGGTATAACCTATAACAAAAAACTTGAACAATTCCTTGAAAAGTCAAAATTATCCATTTCTCGGAAGAAATCTCAACACTGTTTGTGTAGGACTCAAATCTCATGGATTATGGGATTTGCTTACTTGTCGTTGTCTCGCCTTACTTTTCAAGATTCATTTGGCCCACTTCTACAATGTCGACGGAGATTAGGAGTTCTCATGAAAGTTGCTGAATTGAATATGAATTGTTTCTTTTCAAATCGGTGTACCTAAAATGTTATCTTTGAAATAAGACAAGTACAGGTACAATATTATAGCACTCAAATCATAGTTGGATAATCTTAAATTCCTAGGTAGGTAAGTAGGTACCTCAATACATAAAAGATAATTGAGGTACTTAGTCGAATGAGATGAAATATATTTTTGTAATTATCAAGTAAATCTAGTGCCTATTTCACCATCCCTTACGCGATTCGTCGTAAAATAGACACTAAGTCAAATTAAATATTCAAAAAAAGTATGTAAGTCCTATGGCCGAATACTCAAACGCCTCTTAAATTAAGTTCACGCTTAAATTATTGCCATCTCTTACAAATGAGTAATGTCAAACAGAGGCAGAGCAATTTTACCGAGTGACGTTTCAGTATTCTGTTTATAAAATAGCTTGGAAAAGTGTCGATGTTGGCGACGCTCTGTGGCAGCGTTAGGAACTAAACTGAAGAGTTTTCCTTTCAGCTGCGAGGGTTGTAACCGTTGATACTACTTCCCGAGCTTTTACATAGATGGCAGCACACGGAACTTTACTAGGGATAATAAAATAGAAAGGTACCATAGTAGGTAACTATATTCAGATTTTCATGAATACATTTTAACGTAAGTAAAATTCCTATATTTATTTAAACAACTTTAGAAACACGGTTAAAGTAGGATCACTTAGGATTCAAATTCGATGGTAAATAGTAATTAGATACTAGTATAGTATTATAATAATATGATCTGTGATACTAGGTAGGTTAGGGACCTCCCTACCATAGTATTATAGATCTGTGTCCCTACATAGTACCTACCTATCACAGCTAAAAGGTTACAAGGTAGAGTTTCTACGAGTACATGTGAAAGTCAAAGATGAATATCTTATAGCGCGTGCACACTATGCCCATGCCACTGCCGGCATGAATGCCGCGATTAATTCCGGAATTATGCCACAGCAACATCGCCTTTATTCGTATACCGCGTTCACACATGCCCATGCCGCTGCCGGAATTATTGCCGCGATTAATTCCGGAATTATTGCTACAGCAACATCGCCAAGTTCATGCCCTAGCTCCTTGGTGAGAATAAAGGCGATGTTGATTTTGGCAATAAATCCGCGGCATGAATGCCGGCAGCGGCAATGGCATAGTGTGAACGCGGTATTACGAGTGACATTTGGTAGGTACTAGGTACTTATAACCCATCTAATCGCATACTGTTAGGAAGAGGTGGAAACAATTTCGCGTCAACTCTCGTGACAGACAGACAGACAATCCCATTGTTTATTAAATTGAGCACGAGGTGATTGTGTCGTGAATTCTATTATTATTATTAGGTACCTACGTAAATTTCCCATTGATATATTACTAGCTTTTGCCCGCAACTTCATCGGCGTTCAGTTTGATCCATTCCATTTTCCGGGACAAAAAGTAGCTTATGTGTTAATCCAGGTAATGAACTACATTATATTCTAAGTTTCAGTAAAATCAGACAAGTACCTCTATCAGGAACCAATCTGACAGTCGCCGCGTTAACGTATTCGAGTTATATTGCGCGTCAATGCCAGCTCGACTACCAATCGTTGTATTGTCACCGCGCAGTGTATCTCGGATACGCTAGCGTTACGATACGTTGGCGATTGTCACATATATTCGTGATCAAGGCACAGTAGTTGCAGCGTAATTGAAACCCAAACATGTAAAGTAAGTAGGAGTAGGATTTTAACACTTGTGTTAGCGTCAAACTACATCAGAAGACAAGACGTCGCGTCGTAGTATAGGGAGAGAAAATAAATATTTTTTGAAAAGCAAGTTTTTTTACAACCTTTTTCGTTACAATATGCTTTTTCTTTAAAGCTGTTTCAGTTATAACTTAAGCAAAATGGTATAAAAGTTACAAACGAAAACAGCTTATGAAGAAAAAAATAACGAAAACCCTCTTTTGACAGCATGCTTTTTAAACGAATATTTATTTTCATGTCACTACGGACACGACAACGACGTCTTGTCCGTGTGCGCCAACGCTTAGGTAGATTAGGGTACTCTAACTAGATACTAGCTGAAGGTAGTTGACGAATGACAGTGTGGGAAAGAAAATAACTTGAACAATTACAAATTCTTTTTTTTTTTGTAGGTTCTGCTCTACTAAACTTTAGAAACACTAATGACGTCACCAACTTGTTGACTTCATAAACTTAGCAACTCGCTTTAAAATAATTATTCAAAGTTCGTAAAATGGTTTGACTTGCTGTTTCAAAGGCTTTTGCCAAGTATTCTATCAGCAATCTAGTTTCCTTAGTATTAGTTTTGTTTAGTTTGGGACTAGAGAGCACTGTGTGAATTGTCCATGAATACTTAATTTATTTATTTGTAGACGTTTTCCTACCGTATTGGCACCGATGCAAGTGCATAAATGCCCAGACGTAGACTATAAGTAAGTAGATACTGCTGTGAAGTTATACGCCCAAACTTAGGCAAGTAAGTGGACAAGTGGTCAACTCTTGCCTGCACTGTACTTAATTAACTAGTTTAGTTCAGCCCCTCGATTAGAAGCATGCTCTACAGGACTTGCTTCTCCTACTTCAGGGTTAGAGGTGTAACTTTACGCAAAGAATCTGTGCTCGGTATGTTGCTATAAGCTACTGGAAATTGTGATGAAAATTTTAGGTCACAGACAAAAATTAGCATTCACCAAGGGCATTGCAAGTATAATACGTAACGAGTGTTGTGCCTTTCGGGTTAGAATTGGCTGACCCCATGCTGGCCTGTCCCCGATGTTGATTACCGAATAGTTACCATACGTCGTCAATGGACGGTACAACAGTAGACAAAAGTATTACTTATGAGTGCTTTAACCTCAAAAACGTCATGATTAATAACATTGGGGGACTATATAGAGTGATTGACATACCGAAAACATTAATGCCGGGTTTAGACCGAAGCTCATAGCGAACTTAGTTTGGCTAAGCTTTGCAATACTTTGCATAGCTTACGCAGTTTTTTTACTACGGCAGACTCGTGGTCACACCGGTTTTTACATGTGTACTGAGTGCAAAATTGGCAAACTAAGCTGTGACGTAAGAAAACTACGTCTATACTATGCGAACTAAGCCAAACCACAGCTAAACTAAGTTACCTACCTTAGCTTTCAGTCTGCAACTGGCATGATACTGAAAGATGCAGCGTTTTAGAAAAGATCTTTGTACGTAGGTACCTACAGTGTATTATTGTCGTGGAGTTTTTTAGTGTCCTCTACTAATATGCATCCGTTTTATTCTCGAGCTTGCGTCGACTACTCACCAATTTGTAAATTATTTCTGGCATACGATACGCCTATTAGAACCATCTTGATGGCTGTCTGTCGAGTTTTTTCAACGTCTATTTAAAAGCTACTGAAAACTGTAAACTATACTAAAGTTAAACAATTGACAACCGTAACGTCATCGAAATAAGGTTGGCGTAGCATTTCAAAAAAGCTGAGTAAAGTCGCTAGTTCAACTTCGAGTATTTATGGTAGCTCATAAAGACCAGATTAAGTTGATCTCTGAATTACCTTTAACCCAAAGTAAAATGAAAAGTAGCATAGTCTATTTTACATTGGATACTGTATGACTTGTTATGATGTAGGCATGAGAGGGGATAAACTTATTTTAAAGTGGTGAATACTTATGAGGGAGCTATTTATGGATTTATCGGAAACAAAATGCCATGTACAATCCATAAAAAGATTTATGAAAGGAAAGATATAGTTTAGGACAGTGTTTGTTGTTGGTATTTTTAAAAACTCTATTTCGTTGATAAAAAACCGCGCGGACGTAAAAATAACCGAACGTTAAGTTTTATTGTAGTTATTTGGGGTTTTATTTTACGAGGATCGCTGTTACAAAAACATAGGTTAACGCCTGAATACTGAAACGTTACTTAGGATTTAATGAGTGCTTAAATTATCGCCATTATTATATCCAATCAGTAATGTCAAACAAACGCAGGGCAATTTTATGGATGCTTTATAGTGACGTTTCAGTATTCGTGCGTAACTCGCAGAAACTACAAGATAAATTACTTTCAAAACCGTATGAAAATTAAACCGTGTAACCTATTTACACTCACACAAATAAAGTTAATTTTCGCTTGAACACATTAACCAATTTAGCCATCTTTGTGCGTTCGACAGCTACTTTGATAAACCGCTGTGTAAGATAGCATCTGTTAATTTTGAATATACTACAACAATCGGCTTGTTATTGGATGTCAAAATTACTTGCGATAATTTATTGAGTACATGATAGGCTATGAAATGGCTATTCTGAGAGATTAATAAATCAGTGTGGACCCGTGACAAGGTATTGTATATAATAGACGTCTAATGTAAGTTGATTTGTTTTGCAAACTAAAATGATCAATAATATAAAACTCTTTTGTAGCTGAGAATCAACGCACAGCCTAAACTATAAATCCTAGAGGTATGAAATTTGGAGGGTATGTTCCTTATATAGTGTAGGGGCGCACTAAGAAAGGAATTTTGAAACGTCACACTCTAAAGGGTAGAACGCGAGCAACGCCGCGAGCGACGGCTAGCCACTGTATATTACTGACCTAGGTATCTAAGTAGATACGTGTATATTTCCCTTTTTTTCTTTACGTGAGTGGTCCTACAGTCGCCGCATGTTCTTTACCATATAACTTCAAAGTGGCGATGTCAAACAAATGCTGCAAAAACAATAAATCACATCAACGAGCACTGGAGTGAGAAATAAACGAAACCGAGTTGAAACCGAGCTAAACTTTCATTTCGTTCGTGCGACGCCGAGTGCACTTTACTTCTACGCTCACACCGTACTATTGGTTTTCGATAGAGAAATTCTAAATAATAATTTATTATGAACGAAACAGTCAAACTCCAAAAAATATTCTGCAGTATATTAATGAGGAACTTGAAATTACGAAGTTCCTTTTTATTGCAACCGGCACTCTAAAAACAGCTGTGCCATTCTACAATCGCTTGGTGATTATATCACTCTCATATTGTACACTACACATACATACTTGTAATAACAACAATTATCATCTTACTAACAATTTGATTAGTTATTTATTTTCTAGCGATTGTATGTCAAGTCTAAATAGTTTCTATGCAAATAGCATTGATTTGAAAAACTACATTTGTGACTTTTGAAGAGTTTTATCAATATCAATTCTATACAACTTTTTTATCTATAAATAGCTTGCAACGGTTTGTGGAAAGCTCAACTGTTACATGTGTATTTTGTTAATATTGTAAATACTGTATTAGTTGTTATTTATATTTACAATAGACGAACAATAGTACAGTGCACAACGATACTGTAAACAGATCTGGCACAGAAGGAGAAGCATTAACCCAGGACACAGTGTCAGAGATTGTTCTTAACGCTCTAAATGTTGCACGAACTTCAACCTACGTAGGTAACTTTCCTCTTAAGTTGGGAGATAAAAAATTAAGTGCCCCTCTGTCTGTTTGAACGGTTCAATTGAAAGTTTTCCTTTGTTGAACTAAAAAGTGTTCTAGAGCTAAGAATAGTAGTTTTTTGGAACAAGTTGAAACGTACCAAAAGATCTGTTTGTTTTACTTCAGCTGTACCTACAGAACTCTATATCACAGTATTACAAGCTGTAATTAATTTATGGTTTTTTTTAAACTTATCGCTGTTTACGCCCTTTTTTGTTGTTCTAAGAAGCTGTATCTAAGAAGCATTTACTCAAACAAAACCGCAGAATAAATGATCAAACCAAACAGCAAAGTGACGTGTATCTTTTTTTGGCACTTGACTCTACTTGACTCTAGATTTACTCGAAATAGGCAAAATTGTCTGTCGAAATGACGGACAGAGGCCATTAATGAAGAGAAGAAGAAGGGACACGAGTTTTGTCATTTTTTGAAACGACACATAGCACTTTTATTTTAATAGTTTTTCTTGTGTTATTGTGAGTATTGTTGTTTAATTTTGGTGGAATTTTAACCAATAATACTTAGGTCGTAACATAAAGTGTGAGCCATTGGAATAAATGTGTGTAAAGTGGTTTTTCTGAATGTGAAAATTCGTGTTAGGTTTTGGAGAGAAAATCCACCATTTTCTTTTCAAAACAAACGACAGCCGACTTGACAAATGCTTGACTTGACTTATTTATTACAATTTTAACACTTGACATTGGCAAAATTGTCTGTCGAAATGACGGACAGAGGCCATTAACGAAGAGAAGAAGAAGAAGAGAAGAAGAAGAGTCATGAACTTGTACGTACAACCAAACCCATTCTCAGACCAGGTCTGCAGTAAGTAAAGTTCCTATGAAAGCACACTAATATTACAACACGAATGCAAAATTCAGGAGTGTATCAGCAATGGAAATTGATATGGAGACTAAATAAATATTACATCACTGCCAGTCATAGTAAAGTCCTGACATAATGTCACGTAGCTTTGCGAGCAAATATTATTAACCAAATTGTCTTTCATACAATAACTAGCTATTTGGAGTTTCCCACAACCGAAAACTGATGATGGCCAGCAATGAGGATCTAAGAGGATTTCCAAGGTGCAAATATAGTTTCTTTGTGTTGTAGTTAAATAACTACAACATAGAGAAACTATATTTGCATAAATACTATGGTGTTGTGTATATTTATAGGAAAAAAAACGTGAAAAATGACATGGGTAAGAAAGGAGTGACAACTGAGATGACGGCTGATAGAAGAGCATGGAAGAAAAACACATGTGCCGACCCCACATACAGTGGGAAAAGGGGGTTTATTTTATCTAGTCCTACTAGTAGTTCGATTATCTAACATGGAGATGATGAGATGATGATGATGATTTATAGGAAAAAAATAGCGGTGAAAACACCACAGGAAAGATCCGTGTGTAGCGCACTCATCCCGGGCAGTAGATTTGCATATGAAAGCCATAACTCCGCGACATGGAAAATTTAATCTTCCTTATAATTAAATAAAGCCCCTTTGCATCGCTGACCTAATTAACAAGTGAAAGGGAATTTACATGGCCTGCTAATCAAATTTATTTTTTGTTCCAGGTAAGCTTGCGAGTTTTGGTGACCGTGAGTAGATTAACATCAGTGGTCACGTGTTCCTTTTTCGATATTGACAACAGACAAACGTATAAGTACCAATGAAAGTGCCTATGAATTACTTACTACACTACTTTTTTTTTTAGGTACGTATCAACTTCATTTTATATTAGGTAAGTTTCGAAATTCCCACGAGGTGGTTAAAAAATGCACTTTGTTTTCATATTGAAACGTTACTCAAAATAAGTGTTCTCAGGACTTAAGAGTTCAGCCTAGTAAAACTACGGGAATGTACCAGGAAAGCATTTTACGAAGAAACGCTAAGGAGCTTCCAGCCATCTTCGAAGACATAAAGCTCGCAGGGACAGCTATGCACTCAGGACTTGTCTTCTATAACAATTTTAGCACAAACCTCTAAAAGCTTTATCACTTCAAATTTAAACTTTATTGCCCCAGATATAAGAGCGAGACATCTAGTTAACTTGCGGAACAAGCAGCAGTTTTATCGTGGTCTTATTGTTGTATACACAAAATTGTATTTGCGTAATTTTTATACGAATTGAACCCTTATTTCTTGGAGTTAAAGATCTTTATTGAAATAGTACTGTGTGATTTATGTTGGTTTGCAGATATAGTTTATGGCATATTAAAATTGTAGTAAGTACTTATTTTGTTCTATCAAGAAGCGATGAGTGAAAAAATTGTGCATTCTCGCCATTCTGGTGATCGGTATTATAATATTGACCTTGTTCTTGAGGTTAAATTTTATAAAAAAATATGTTTTATCTCTACAATTATTCCATAAAACTTGTTGTCCAAAATTGTAATGGTTTGTATTGTTATTCTTTGTTTGTAATCACTTCAATGAATTCACGTAAATATACTACCATTTCTTCTAAAAGATTTATTTTCGCCGATACAAAATCAAAAGTTTTAATTACATTACATTTTATCTCAAAACCTCAAGCTTTGCGAAGACCAATACTTTATCGATGAAGCTTGAAGATTTCTTTCTGGCGATCCTATTACTAATGTCTATTGTTTCTGCACCATCACCATGACCAAAGTATCTACAGTATAAGAAGGAAGATAAAAGCCATTGCTTACAATGCCTAGGTCTTGAAAAGCCGAAGATAAAGCCTTTGTTTTGGAAAGTATATTGCAGTGTTTAAAGAATTGATAGCTAAATAATCTAGATTTCATTAGCCTCGTTTGAACTAAAGCGTGGTAATGAATTTTTGCTTGAAACTTATACTTAGAGACAGACGAAAGAGAAATTAGTAGAGTAGAGACCGTATGACTTGATCAAGAAAATCATTTTGCAACTTTTTTTTTGTGCGTGTATGTAAGTTTGCAAGGGCTGCTGCTCTCGATCGAAATTATTCCTTCGACGTCATTTTGACGTCGTACAGTTTTTTTACCTGTTTTCGTCCCACCTCGAGGTCGTCGTCACCGTGACGTTATCCTTATTAGAATAAAATCTCTGCCGAACTGAGGCTATGGCCCCAGTTTCTGAACTGTCTCTACTTTTAAGTATACATTTCTGTTTCAAATTTCACGTTATTAGTCAATTGAGCACTTTAATGTAATATTCAAATAAGCTCAAATCTAACTGGCAAAGCAACCGATTCCAAATGAAGTGTTATGATAACGACGTCTAAAATTACAAATAACAATAACAGTTACCTAACTGTGCGTTTGTCTGTCGTTACATTTATTTTATTGTTATTAACATTACAATACTGTGAATACTTTAAATGGAAATTGCATCAAATATTCTACAAACTGGGATTTTACAGCTGAAATATTGTAGCACCTGCAACAATAAATTTCACAAATGAGCGAGCTTTAATGTTTAAGATAACATCAATAAAAAATCGCAAATTAATGGCTGTGAATGGTAAATTATAAGAACAGATTCAATATATAGTTTATATATCGCACATAGTTTTTAATTTAAAAGTATATTGTAGTGTTTATTTCTCAAAGAAAAAAAAAGAAAAAGAATATCAAATATGTTTTTTTTAATTTGTTTTGCATTGCGTAATAAATAATTCATGTTTTCTTTGACTTTTTTATTAGTCGTAAAATATTATAAGCAGTTCTATCATGAAATTTGTATAAAAAAATAAAGATCTACCTATACTCTTGCATAAAAAAAACAAATAGTAAAAGCTCCCAAAACTAGTTACGGACTTTAGGTTGAGTAAATATTTTTTTTAATTTGCCTTAGATTACTGTCATCCTTTTTCGATCTAACTACTGAAATATAATCACACGCAGAATCAGCAGGTCACTGTAAAAACGCCACTGAAACCGAACGGGTGTCACCTTGATTGATATATGCGTGGCGGGTGGACTTGTCGACACATGTCTCTGTTTAATTAATGTACTGTGGTACCTACTATGTCGGTTTTAGGCGTGGTCGTGTGTGACCAACTCCATTGTAAAGTTTAGTGCCTCAATTGACTTGTTGGAAGGTTTTTTGTTGCGAAAACAACCATAAGTCTTTTATTTTGTACATGCGCTTTTATTTCTTCTTTTTGCTTATTTTTTTCCTTCATTTTCCTTGTTTAATTTAATGTTATTAGGTATGTACTTTTGACAATTAAACAATTTATTCATCATTTAGGTAAAATTGTTTTTTATTAACGTAGATTATTACGTAGTTTTAATATGTTTTTGTATACAATTTGCTGTACAGTTCTTGCCGTGTGTCTGAGTCTGTTTGGTATGAAGTATGAAAACAGCTATAAAATAGTAATGAAACTCAAAAACTTCGCGTCGACATTATGAGCTCCAATACATTAAGTTATTACAAACAGACAGACAACGCTAACTTACTGTTACAACCAATTTTATGGGTTATTTCGTAAAAATGTGCAATAGATCATTGCCCCTACTAAAAGTTTTTGACGCGAGCAAGTCACGCGATGTCATTGGAACTCGATTCGCAAATCATAAAATACTCGAACTTTAACCTTATACTTTAGAAATAACAAAGGAAAATAAAGCAAACAACCATTTTGCTAGTAGCTTGCTATAGTAGTAGTTCACTGAACTTGAACACGATTAAGTATAATAAATTTTCTAAACCAAGAATTTTCATGTAATAAGTTATTCAAAGTTTGGGAACATTTTTGGGAAGAAAATAATCTGGTCCTTATTTCTACTATTAGGTAAATTAAAAGTATTTTAGCTGGTGAAGTGAAGATTTTTTCACTAAACTAGGTATAGGTACTAGGTTTGGTTATTGTATTACTCTTAGATCTTCGAAGTCCATAGTAGGGGTCACTTCGCTTTTTTAACTGGACTTTATTTATGCACCATTTCCGTAGGGTGGACATTGAAAAATGCCTGCAATTTTTGTTTCCTCTATCCTACCTTGTGTATCTATGTATTTTCTACATCTTATCATCTGCTTTATTGCTTAAATAATTCTGAAACGATCTAGTTTCGTTTTTTTCTTTAGATTACGGTTGTTTTTGAATGATTGTCTTCAATCATTCATTATCATTCACTGTAAATGCAATAGGAAGTGTTAAAAACTACCCAAGTAGTTTGCTATTCTCAACATTCAACATTCTCGATTGGTTTTACAATTTACTTGGCTCGAGCAACACCCGTCATCTCAGAGGCGACTACGAAATGAAATTAAGGGCTAGGATGAATTCCAACTTTTAATTAAACTGTCTTAACAACTATATCTTAATTTTTTTTTACCACGTTAATTCTATTTATTGTATTTTTTACGTTGGTTAACCTGACCTAAGTGTACATTATAAAACTAGGAAGTAAAAACTGTTTTTTTTATAGATTTTTATGCTTTGCTGTTTAATGTTAAATGTTAGGTAATTAGGTAGGTATGTCAATAGATCCCCTGATTGGTTACATTTTGATGCGTTCAGAATCTGAGAAATAACAATTCTAATGTCAGTTTACCAGTTGCTGATTCACTAAACTATCATTTTGATTGTAATTTGTCAGATTTTGATGGTATCAAGAGAGAGTCAAAGATTCAGATTTTTATGGTAGACAGGAGACCACATGTTTTAAAAGTTTACTACCATTTCAAATACAACCATTACGAAAGGCAACATTGTCGTTAACCGGGATAACAATAAAATACTTAGACGTGAAAAAAATTTACGACTTATATTTCATCAACAATGTTCAGTGGTCGGTCTCCGTTCAAAATTATAATTTAATTAGAAACAGACGAATATCTGTAAAAACGTCTACGATCCCAAATCTAATTAGTTTTGTACTTAACGTTTTATGAGTCAAATGCTTTACATAGCTCCGTGAATTCGTAATAATGTTATGCGACGGACGAATGCCGAAATAATTGGAAGATTCAAATTCGTAATTATATTTTCCCGTCCAAAATAGCTTTATTGTACTCGTAAGTAGATTATATTTTAGCTTTTTCATTGAATGAACTGGAGTTTTGGTCATATTTAAGTATCCTTCGCTCAAAGGGACATGGACTAAAATGGTCCCTGTACAAATCATCTTGATATAAATATAGATACCAGTTTATTATAGGTAAATATATCCATCTATTTACAAAGAAAATTACAACTAATACAGTATTTACAATATTTACAAAATACACATGGAACAGTTGAGCTATCTACAAACCGTTGCAAACGATTTATAGATAGCTCAACTGGTCCAAATCAGTACCAATCGGAAGCGTGCTTAAGACACTGGCTGCATTGCCGCGCTGAATAGCAATGCTGATACGCTGGCCTAGATAATCACCAGCCCTCGGGTCACGCGTCGCTTCGACTAGACGCCCTGAAAGAATTTTGAAAACCCGGATATATTATATATATTATATTATATATTATAGGTACCTATTACCATATATTACGTAGTAGTAAAATTAAAGGATGAATTTCCACAAATAGATAGAAGGACAAACGGAGCATCATCTCCTTTACAAAGCAGTCGATGTATAACAGTTACTACATCTATTCTTTGCTCCTATGTAATGAATACACCGCGTCTGCAGCTTAGGTGCTTTTAGCAAAAAGCGGGAGCTTATGAAATATCCTTGTTAATAAGCTGGAAGAAGCAAACAAGGTATAATGATGCGGTTTCAATGCTTTTTGTTGGAGTACGATGGTTGTTTGACGTTGCGCCTGCTGTTTTTATGTTATATTTTAATTTTTAAATATTACCTACTCGTACTGCTGTGATTTCAGTTAGGTACAAAATCTAATATGATGTTCATATAAGTATTTATTATAGTGTTAAGATAGTGGTAGCATGTCATTTTTCTTTTATTTGCATGTCATTTTTCTTTCATTTGATACTCAGAGCTGTGAAATTTTTTAAATTATAAATTTAAAAGCGTCAATTTAGTGGCTGTTTAATTTTGTTGTATTGCCCCTATTATTAATGACGTCACACATTGCAGAATCGTCGATAGCTGCAGGGGCGTGTAGCACTTTAAAATTGATCGAGTTTTCGTGTTTTGTCCCCCCCACACCGAAAATGGCGATGCCTAGCCGGTGGCTGACGTGTCAACAACTTGGTGATAGAGCACAGAGCAGACGTGGTGGATAGAGTTTGTAAATTGCAGTCAAATTTTGAACTAGAACCACCTACGCCTTCGAAAGTTTCGACAAAAAATCATTTTTCGTAATTTTTTATAGATTTATAGTGCAGGCGCGTCTGCGTTTTAACACTACACAGATTTCTGTTCAAGACTGATTCTGGATAGGAGACTCAGTATAGAATGGTGTACTCTTTACCTTGGATCACCAAACAAAAGAATGAATGCTTTGTGTGACTGATTCACGCAAAACTAACCCATCCTCTGTAGACTGAGTCAAACCAATGCGTGGTTTATGGTGTACCTACGAACAAGCTATTCAAAAACACTTTCTGGGTAATAATTTTGTTACTACCACTTTTCAACTCACCGGAGGCTATGTCACGTTGAGTGCTCTTCCAAATTTTTGTTTGAGCTTTGGTTTGAACATTTTTCAACTGCAAAAAAGTGCCCCGTGTTAAATTGCTTGCGGCTACACTAAAAGTGTTGTCCGTTAAAATAAAATCTGTAGATGTACCTACTTTCTTAGAAAGATACCTACTACTAGATCAACTAGAGCATTATTTAATTTGTATGATCGTCTAGGGAAATTAGGATCGTTAAATAATTATCATTATTTCATTCATGCTTAGCAAGAGATCCGTGGAGAGGTCCGCCCACGAAAATAATTAGTTGTACCTGCCTGAGAATGATCCTCTTTAAATTCTTCTTATTATTTTGTTCTTTCATTTATTTTATCTAGGCATTTGAATTGAGGACACCGTATAATAGGCAAAGGAATAACTTGTACCTAATTACTGTAAGTAAGACTGAAGCAAGTGAGGGTCTGTTCAAATTGTTAACGAGTACGTACAAGCATAGCAGAGCCGTCGGTCCGTAAAAACCTGTGGGGTCGCGGCCAGACTATGGCCAGACAAATAAAGATTTATACAGAACAATGTTGGTTAATTGCACTACGTCAGCAAAGCCCTTTTGGACTGCGGATGCATTTTGGCACCTTTTATTTCAGTTGCTTTGTAAATGTAGTACGTCTATTTACTTGGTGATGAAGTTGTTGAAAAGGTACTAGACAAACTAAGACAAAAAAATCAAAACCAGCTGCCGAAGTGTAACTTTAATAACATTAGATACCGGTATCGTCCTCGCCTTGTTATCAATCGAAACTACTTCACCTGTCCCGCCTTTATGTTCATGATCATAAGGTCGATTTTGGGAGTGTGTTCAAGGTCTTTGTACAAGTTAGTCTCTGTTGAGTCTCGTTAGGTAATCAAATTTGTTTGCAGTGTGCTAACGAACGGGGCAGTCTCGGCCGCTCGTGATTTGTTTGGTAATGTGGCGCGTTGATAAATACTATCGATTGGTCTGCAAGGCAATGTATGTATGTTATTCTAAGGACAGACATAGGAGGTACTTGCATTTATAGTAGGTAGGTAAGTATATATTACAGGCAATGTAATAAAAAGATCTCACAGTATTATCGCGAGTCTGTGAAATATTTGAGCATGTTATGTTTTGGTCGATATCTTTCAAGAAATGGATTGAGTTGGTTTTGCATATATGTATTTAGAAATTCTGAATTATTTCTCAAAAATATTAACCAATTTTAACAAATTGTAAAGAATCTAACCAACTTTGATAAATTTTAATCAGTTTTAACAAATTTTAACGAAATGTATCAAATTTACACACAACCGTAAATGTATTGGTAGGTACCTACTTACTGTGTTTTTTAAAATAATATTACCTCAGTATTTCATCGTAAATGAAGTGCACTTGTTAAGGCTTCTGCACCACGTCCGGTCGCACACGTACGTTGATAAAAGACAAATTAAAGGGAAAACAAAAAAATGTTTTAAAGTCAATGACACAATGACTGCTATTGTCAACCACTTGTGCCTCATTAGGAAGAAAAAAACAATTAAACTGCCTTCACCTGAACAACTTTTGTCTTTACCACATTATTCAATAGTATCTTCCTTATTGTTTGGATCATAAGGTTGAAACTTGTAAATTCAGGTGGTTTGATAGATGGGTATCTTCATCCTCATACATACGTCACTGAAAAAGAACCGGAGGCTATTCCTTTATGAGCATTGTGAACTTTAATCGAGTCGTGAATGGCATTGTATGAATCACATATCTACGGCCTAAAGCAACTCATTGTATGGGAGGTGCAATGGTTAAAATAGATTATTCCGTTATCTAGATGCGTTTGTTACAAGCAATAACAATGAGGTACAAGTTTCAAGTTGAAACCACAGAACACAGAAAGGATACCCTGTAACCTGCATAAGTAGACCTGTAGTCTGTAGTGCGATACTTAAAGTAAAGGTTCTTCTTTGTCGTATCACTCTTGTCAGAGTGGTCGTGGTCGTCATATTGGAGCAGTGGCCCGTCTCCAGGCCACACGTTATTTTTCCTTTCATGACGACTTTCTTGGGATAGTGCAGTGGTTTCCCCTTGCCTTCTGCACCAGGGATTTTTGATGTTATTTAGACACCAAGGCCGCTGTAGCCTCTTCCAGCTAGTTGTTCAGCTAGGGGTATGGTTATACCGCCATGGGTCGGTCGCCAGAGCCTCGTCTGTTGTCTAGCGGGGAGCACCGCGTGCAGGTGAGGTTGACATTAGGGTCGGATAAGATGTTAGAACCGTTCTCCCGTTAAAGTAAAGGTGGTATAGTAATATTCCTTATTATTTGCAGTAGTATCGGTATGATAGTAGTTACATGTCAGACACTGATAGTCGATAAGCACGCTGCCCAAAATTAAAGATAGTTTATGATATAGTATACTTACTGACAATGGATTAATACGTAGCTGCAATAAATAAAAATATTTCGCGAAAAATGTCGCAGGCATTGCACTAGTCTTGCAAATTGCGCTAATAACTTCATTTAAAAAGTAAACGTAATTGCAAGTAATTCCTTTGAAGTAAAAAATGTCACATGCATTGACCCTATTTTCAAGCTGTTAATATAACACGCCCAGACAAGTTAATTTCTATAATAATTACACGCATTATCAATACAGTTTATCTTTGGCATAGGTAAAAGAAAACAGCTGGTCCCGTCATAGCTAACGGTATTGTTTAAATCTATGAAAAAGAAGCAAAACATGTAGATCTAACAAGATATAAATCATAATCATAACTATGACGCTAAGCAAATCTGACGTAAATTCAATCATCCTCAAAATTGCAGCAACCCTACGGGGTACATCCACCTACCCTATAAGTAACTGTATTGTACCCACTAAGATGTAACGTTCCCATATTTTGTAACGTTACGTACATTGGAGCAATTAGTAATATTCTAAATTCTATATTTATGGTATTAAAATAAATAATATATTACATATTGTCTGTCTTTTTTTATTTTCTGTTAGTATTTTTTTACATTCACCTAGTCTGAAAAGTGTATAGTTATAATTTAAGTGAACAAGCTTTTATAAATAAGCTACAATCGAACGGTAATTAACGCGTTTCAGAGGAAACATGTTGATTTGCGGGGACCAAGCAATTTGTTAATCTTGCAATCTGATTGATGCGACCGCAATCTACTTGTCTGGTTAATGTAGGACAGACTTACAATCAGAATCAATAAAGTGTTATATCTCTTAGAATCGTCTTATACAAACTATAATTATGAATCTAGTTTAGAATATTTGTATCTAACCTCTGAACTCATAAATAGAGGCTGATCAGCCTGCTAAATCAGTTTTAACAAACTTGCCCGGCGTAGCCTCTATAGAAGACCCTCAAAAGAAGAAAGAAAGGAAAGATTTAACTATGAACCACCAACTCTTGACGATTTCTTACTCAGTAGCCTTCGAAGTCAATTCGGCATTTTACAACCTAATAGAAAATGAAATACGGGTGGGAATGATTACGTGGTTTTTCGTTTATAAATGTAATTTAATATTAACTCTAATTTTGAATAAGACGGATTGTTAATGTTTAAAAAACCCATAAATAATACTTTTGTTTGCTGTTGTACCGTCCATTGACGACGTAGTAACTATTCGGTTATCAACATCGGGGACAGGCCAGTATGGGGTCAGCAGTGCAAGTACTGTTCTTGTCGATCGCATAATTTGACATTTAGAATCGTCAAAATTCGATAAAAATGGTTTTATCGACAGTTGCGGGTACGGTACCAACTTAGTCGATCGGTAGACAAATTCGTTAAATTTTAACGAATTGGCAATGGTGTATGTTTACTATGTTTTGATTCTGACAAACGAAAGTGATTAACAGTGATATTGACAGTAAACTAGTAAATCATGGCAGCAGTGAACGAATGATTTCGATAAACTCTGACCTTATTTTTGGGAGTACGGATCTTTTGTCGACAAGAGATCCGTACTGCCATGTAACGATAAGATTCGATACGTTTATCGATTTCAGCGATCGATAAGAACGGTACTTGCACTGCAGGCCAGACTAACCCATTTTTATTATATTTCGGTTATTAATTTCTACTTGGCTAGAGCCTCCGGCATCCAAAAAAGTAGCTTCATATGTAAATGCACCAGGTATTACATTACCTGACTGAAACGACTATGAAATTGCAAAAAGGTTCAAATTTGGTAATCGTACTAAATAATGCAGTATTTTTACCGGAAATCCAATTCTAATCGCGAACAAGTCACCCCCAAACTCTCACTTCCGCCAGCGAATAAATTCACCTCGCTCTCGCATTTCACGCAAGCACTAATTCACACTTAACTTACTTACCGAGAAATGATCATAAATAAGCCCGTATTCGCCTAAAACGGTTTTTTCGTCTAGTTGTTTAAATAATCGTCTGTACGGACCGTAAATCTTTGTAATAGTGTTACTGAGTGGATCCGTTTTGGAGCTTTCTTGTAGGAAAGCACCTGGAAGTAAAAGGCTGTTACTATTCTTTAAATACTTTTATCGTTCTGTGATGATAATATTTAGCATGGCAGTAGTAAACCACTACGTACAGTAAGCAGCATAAGATCACTAATAATTTAGATTGTTCAAGTATGTTTTGGAAGCCTTTGACTACATATTTGTTTAGGTATATTTTTTGCGAAGATTTTAGGAGCTTTTTAGGAGTTTAGGTAAGTATATATTTTTACGAATATTAATGATACTCGTAGAACTGCTCAAGATGATAATCAACTTATGTTGCTGGCTGTACTTACCTACGTCTTTTATTTTAACTTGTATGAGAGTAGCAACAAATAATAACATTTAATATATGCAGTTCAGAATATTCTATCAAACTTTTAAATTGTTGAGATAACCTTTGTAGCGTCAATTTAATGATAATAACTCTCACTCACACGTCACACCCAACTGACACTATCTACTAAGCTCAGTGATAAATATCGACTTGACGAAGACTTGACTTGACTTATATTCATCACTTGACACTGGCAAAATTGTCTGTCGAAATGACGGACAGAGGCCATAGGTATAGAAGAAGAAGATAAATATAAATGACTTACAAAACGCACAACGTTATTTAAAAAAAGGAGAAGATGATTTGGCTTAGTTGCGGACACGAATCATTTGCAATATTATTTGTGATTTCTAGTAGAAAAATATCAGTCCTTACATCTGAAACGTCTGTTAAATATTAATGCACCTCTACCACTTACAACTGACAGTAGCTGAATAAAATTCATGCTAATTGCAAGGGAGGTTGACGGTCCATTGACGGCGTCACACAGTAATGGCTTTTAAGAAACATAATAAATTATTCGTCGACGCCAGGTGACGTGGGGGGCTGGGGTCGGTGGTGCAAGGTACAAGTTTCATGCGACTATTCATGCTTTTCTTCAGGGTAATATTTTGATTTAAGTACAGTAATGTTTTATTTATTTGCAATATAATAATGTAAAGAGACGCTTACCTAGAAAAAAATCTAAGTTGTTTGAAATTATGCTTTTGTTTTGACTTTTGTAGCGCTAAAATGGCTTGTAAAAGGTACCTTGCACTAAAAATTTAAAGGCTGGTATTTGATTTACAGATAAAAACGTTTTAAGCAACAATTTTGTAACGTAATATTACTGAAATAAATAAATAAATATTCTTGGACATATCACACAACGCTCTCTTGTCCCAAACTCAGCAATATACTAGGTATAGGAACTACATAGATTGCTGATAGAATACATATATAATTTTTTTTGTAAATACATATTTATAATACAATAGTTTGTTAAACCAATAATTTTTATAGGGAAATAAAAACTGATGAGTTTTATGGCTATTTGCTACCGTCAGCTTACAATTTGGTCCAAACCCCGCCGTCAGACGTACGACGACGACGCTCTCTTATCGTTCCCGGAATTCGTCTCTTACTAAGTAATTTACAAAAAAAGATATCTTTTTCGGGGCGACATTGTTGTTTACTTTAATCATTGTGAACGATTTAGTATGTTGCGTGTTGCCGCTTGGGGTTTGTAACAGTAACAATGGCAATTCGAGTAGTAGGTAAAGTGATCCATTCACAAAACAACTGGGTAAGTTAAGTATACCTTCTACTAATGTGAATGTACTGTGTTTTCGATACTGAGCCCCAAATCTGTGCATTTGTTTTACTTTCGACTCGATTATAGCACACGCAAACGCATTCGCAAAGCGAGAAATTTTGTTGGGAATTGCACAATTCCAAAATCTCCCGCTAGAGGCGCTTATCCGCGTTTCATACAAAATTTCTCGCTTTGCGAATGCGTTTACGTGTGCTATAATCGAGTCGAAAGTAAAACAAATGCACAGACTTGGGGCTCTGTACTCCTTAAAAACAGCTTCCTACCTAAAAACTAATCAATACGGTCTGTGAATAACATTTGCGAACGCAAAATCTAAGTATTGAAAAAATACTTCACTGACGTTTTCTAATACTGTAACTGAGTATTACTAGTATAGTATTGTATGATCTGTGGTAATGTTAATTTAACTAGAGCGGTAGTATTGTAAGCAATGTACTTACCCGTAGTCAGTAAATAATTACTAACAAGCAGGTATAATTTTCGTTACTCCAAATATTATTTCCTATTATAAAGTTTAGACATCTTTCCTCTCTCTCCTCGATGGTTAATTTCCAGTCCCAGAGCCAAATGTCGTGAGTTACACACGCATACCTGCGGGACGTTATCAATCCTCGTTAATAAATAATGCTGTCGAGTACCACCTTTGTCATAGCTCAAAGAAAGACAAACTGGCTCATTGCACTCAATTTTTTATTTATCTATGTGGATCAGTGTCGTGATGTCATGAAGTAGAGCAAAATAGAGCAAATGAACTTTATGCATATTTTGTGGACGTGTTGACATGACATGGTAGTGTAGCATGCTAGTAAGCTACAATACACATGTCATGTTAATTCGTCCGCAGTGAACGTGCTCAGTGAGGCAATCCATTGTTAAAGGCAGTGGTTACTATTTAACATTAGGTAAGCCATCTGCTTGTTACTGCTATTCAGTTGTATAAAAAATAGTCAGAATATAATTTCAGTTAACTTTATAATCCAAAAAATACCGTTGTTGACACTGATGTTTACTCCATACGGACGCTCAGAATTATCTTGCAAATGACACCTGAATTTCCTTATCAATAACTTATCACCAAGTTATTTTTTTTTAATGCGTGAACATAATAATTATGGCTACACACGTTATCATGATGTTATAGTGGTAATATAGGAATTTTATATAAGCTTTGTGCTAACTAAATACTTACCCACTATTATAAGATATAGATAAGATAGCAGCATAGATTAGTCGTAGAATTTTTTTTGTAAAAACTGACCAAACTTTTGTAAGCATTTTTTTAATAAACTTTATTTTACTATAATAGTAATAAAATTACATAGAGTGTTCAAGCTGTTGCACGTAAGCTACTGATTAGCACGACTCTACCTCGCAACATGAGACAAACCAAGTGAACATTGCGAGACTTTTGTCATTTCGCTAAATTAGTCACAACTTTGAGACGGATACGATTTAAATTATATACGCTGTTCTGTGCTTTACGCTATTACAGATATCATCTATTTATTTCAGTGGTAAACTTACCACTTGGGATGAGATTAAAATGGCGTATGGGACTTAGCTATTTCGGAATAGCTCACACTGACTAGGTATTCGTATCTACTTATGGTACAAAACAGATATCTTATAGGTGAGTTAGTAGTTAATTTATGTAAAGCTAATTTGCTTATGTCAACCGAGCGGTCACTGCAGGCTGCATGGTTGAAACGCGAAAGTTTCCGTGCAAGGAAATCGATTTTATGCGCCACGTACGCCTAAGTATCAGAAGAAATCTTGACTTGAACTTGCTAAAGGACAGGTTTATTTGTTGGTAAGCTTACTACTGTCCTAAAAGTACCGATAGTATGTAAGTATCGTTATTTTTTTTGATACCTTGATCTTTATAAGCAGCCTGGTGAAACTCTCGAACTAGACTCGTACTTTTGAAGAACGAAAAATACATTAAATGAAGGTCAAAATTTAATGTTCGTATTATACAAAACAAGATTTTTAATGTGTAATTTTAGTAGAATGGGATTAGTGGTACAATCCCAGTGGGACCACGAGTCGCGACCCGGATTACCGCTTCTTAAAACACAGCGTCACTATTCTTTGGTTATAAGTATTGATATTTGTGCTCAAAGCACCGGTGATGATGACGGTAATCCAAGCTAGGGGTGACGGAAAAAGTTAAAAGGACTGAAACAAAGTTCAGTGAAAACGCTTTTTCATCACAATTATTAGCCCCCTAAGCATGTCCCTTCGAACGCCGCTAAATCATCACCCTTCCTCCATTTGCGAAATAGCCAGCCGCCTATTAAATGACGATTTCTCACGTTCAACTCCGTCCCCTCTGAGGCAGTTTGAAGGCATTTCACTTGCATTGGGGTCGACTCTGATTCTTTTCCGACAGTCTTGTGTGAGTTTGAATTTGAAGTTGGCTCGTGTAGAAGGACCAAATCCATACGATACTAATTTACCAGTAGAATAGCTCGGACTGCAGTGGGTAATACCGTATACTGACATAGTCCAGTGATAAGCACTTTTACTATGGTTTTCTCTGTAAATTATACGATGAAGCACTAGCTTTGTGTATGTAAGCTATGAACTGAAGTATAGAGGTCAAATCTGGTGGCAGTCCTTAGACCGTCCGAGATCTTTAAGCGATTGCTATAGCCGCTGACCAACAGCTTTAGACATTCCGCAGCATTCAAATACTTGGATGATAAGCTCGGTGTATAGTATAATTATGATCTGTGGCTCGGTGATAGTATCAGCTAGTGGCTCCGTGAACGTACTGTAGACTCTTTTTCATATTTCATACAATAATTTTGAGTATAAACCGAAAAAAGTATTATAATCTATTAAATAAGTACCTTTATTCAAATCAAAATATATATAAAGGTATTCATAAGTTTGAATAATGTCATCAATCGACGCTTATGTCGCTGACAGTATTCAGCTTGTATTGAAACAAATTTTGGGACAATATAGTAGGTAATAGAAATATTAATAAAATTTAAAGTTATTGTTCCGTACCAGTGGGACGAAATACAGGTAGTTCGAAACAAGAATAACTCGTAAAGTACTTAGTAAGCAATGCTTTTTGAAATCAGTGGCTTCTTTCAATTGAATAGATAATAGATAGATAATACTTTATTGTACACAAGGGTAAGGTACGTACAAATCTTAAAACTAACTTTGTATAGTACAATGGGCGGCCTTATCGCTGAAAGCAATTTCTTCCAGGCAGTAGGTACCTACAGGTGTCTTTTTGTAAAGAAAGGGGTACAAAGCATCTACTTTCTATGTGCCTCCATGTAGGAACTGGTACAAAGCGACGTCACATGCTCAACAACAGGTTCGTGACGTCTTCAGGAAGTGCACACAGGAAGTAAAGGGAAACATTCGCAGCTGATGTGTGGTGCAAGTCAACAACCTCACAGTGAAAGTATAAAATAGAGAAAATGAAGCACTTACTAGAAGAGTTTTTTTCCGATAGGTGGTTTAGAGTTGTAAGTTGACATGTAAGTCATCTAACTATTCTTATAACATTTTGACGTTTTCTATTCTCTAGCAACTCTAGAATGTCAACTTGAGTCTCGACAAGCTCCTGATTTCTTCCGCCATCTTTAATCGCCATCCAGACTGAAAACCTTTCCCTTTCCAAAATAATGAATCTATTCAAAAATCACGTTTCATTTTCCTGTTCGCCGTTTCTTCCACCTTACTACGCGCAGTCAGAGCTCCGTCTGCCGCCATCTTGGGAGCCAACCAACTAATTTATTGCCCACCAAAGTGTTTGAATTGTTAATGTTTTTAACTAATGCGAGGAAGTAGAGCTTTAGTTCTTAACAATTAAACAGTTCTTGATTTACTCGCTTGTTCGTGATATTTTTAACAGGTTTTTACCAAGAGGAAGTTTGGAGATATCCGCCGTGCATATATATACCTACCATGTCACTAGCATAGACACCGGCACCTACATTCATACAGACAGACACTGCTTGGTTTTTGTACAGATATCTAAATGTCGAAAAAACTCTTATTTACAAACTGCAATAATCTACACAAAAAAAAACATGTCACCTACTCAAAAACTTTTGTATCTGTGATTTCTAATGAAAAACGGGATAATAAAGTAAATTAAAAAAAAAAAGTTCTGAATAGGTTTTTTTAAATAAAAAACGGTTAAAAAGAAAACAGTTCCATTACAGCCCACAATACTGACATTATAATGTAAAAGAAACCTATGTTTTTAATTTACTAATGGAGCTTCCTTGAGAAGACCCTTGCCATAACTTGACACAGCTATTTGCTGTGGGTTCTCTTGGGTATAGAAAACTTGTGTTTGTCATGTATAGTTAGTTATATCATCGGGATATGTATAACCCTTGGCTTAGTCAGCTCCGCACGTATTGACCTTGTCTTTCCTGTGGATATGGCTGACTAGGCTGAGAGGATGGTATAGGTGCTGGGCAGCCTACTCCATCTAAAACATTGTCCCAGGCACTACAGTGTCCCGTTAAGTGTAGGCATAGGTTGCGTCCTGACGCTGTATAAATCATCTTCAATAGATGTAAATGCCTATTATTATTATGTATAAGATCTCGATGATATAGGTATACCTAGGTATCATAGACGCTATGACGTAATACTATAGAAATGTGCACTTACTCGTAGCACAACTTAATAATTTTGGAAATTTACAGGAAATTGTCTATTACCACTAAAGGTAATTGAAATGTCTTGACGTATCTTGTGAAGTTACAAGATACCTCAAGGCATCACATTTCAATTATAATATATTAGAACAGACAGACGTACTGCATACAATTTTGTAGGAAGGACGGCTTGTCCCGAGGGATTCTCGGGTCACGTCAATCAAAAACCACTTTATTCCTTATTCTTTTAGGCATAACAAGTTTTCATAATGCAACCCCGTACACAATGAATAGTTTATGAGACGTCTCAAAGTGAAGTTTTCTTGATATGGGTCAAAGAAATAATTTTTTTTACGAAAACTCCTGACTACTGGCATTGAATGGGGTGAATTGAAACGAATAAAACTGTTTTAGTGAGTGATGTTAATTCCAAAAATAATATTATTTATGAACCATCTTGTGATTGATCTGAAAGGTCTCAGTCAATTCTCACTTCTGAGTAAATGATTCTAACGAAAATTATTCTTATCCCCAGTAGATAGTTCAATAGGTAAGTAGGTAGGTATTGAGGAATAATTCATGATGGTGTCGTATCAGTGGAGTGGCGAAGCCATACTTTGGCCGCCATCTAATTTATTATCTATCAGTTTCGGTAACGAGAAATTTGCGATACACACTGGAGACAAAAACTGTCTAACACGTTGGTCGCATGCTACTTTAAAATAAACAGAGAAAGTTATTTTAAAAGTAGCCAGTACTTTATGTCATGGATAATCCAAAACAAGTAAATTATAGGTATGCTGTTGTAACTTTTATTAGGTAATCGATGAAATATCTGAGTAAAAATCGCTCATTTTGATCTGGATCTGATTTTGAAAAACCCTGTTTATTCTCTGATCGCTATAGAATGAAAAACTAATACAATGTGGGTATGTAAAAGATCTCGATGATATAGGTAGGTACCATAGATTGGTTATAACGTGAAATTATAATAAAATGTGTACTTACCTACACTCTTAGCACAACTTGATAATTTTGGAAACATACAGGAATAGATGACATTTCTAAACAATAAGCCACGTCATTAATCCCATACATTTTTATTCTTCTTCTTCTTTTATTTATGGCAATTGTAAAATGTTGATAAAAGATCATTGCCAACTTACATAAGGGGATGGTTTGACACAAAAATGATCAGTATGTCCCAGGGAATCGACGAAAACCAATCGCGCCGTAGAAAATTGATCGTCTGGTGATCGTCCCCTATCGAAATGCCGGCAATCCGGGATCGCCTGTTGATATCACGACCAGCATTACTCTTTATTACGATGTCGTAATTGTCCACTGTGACACGCTGATAGGTGCATAGAGGTTTCGTGATACTCTGATTGAAATGGTAGCCAATGAGGGCCGATAACTTGATAAAACTACCCATAAGTATCGATAGATCGTACTAGCTTACCTACGTAACATCTACTTCAACTTCTACTTCTTGGTTTATGTACGTAACATCTATCAATAAAAAAATACTGCTGATTTTTAATGATTGGAAGTTTTGACACTTATCAAATTACTCACTTATAAGTACGTTATTTACAGCCACAAACAGAAACTATAGCCATTCTACAGTCACTATAGGGAGTATTCAAAAATGATCACGACTTTTTCTTCAGATCCGTCCTCTCCAAACATTGTAATTACTTTACTACATTATTAACTTGGCCCCAAATAATGCGATTAAAGGTTAATTTACATAAGAAGAACAACTTTGAAAAAAATTGTATATATGTAGGTATCTCCTATTATTTTGATCCATAAAGCTCAATCGTGGTTGATATTTATTAATACATTTTAGTACCTAAAATAACATTGTACACAGACATGAAGCAAAATCAATGAACTATGAATTAATTGACTATTTGCAGGTAAATACCACAGGACGTTAAACTTTCCTCACATAAAACATAGTTCTCTAGAGACTTAGCGTGGCTATGCAAATGTTGGTAATTTAAACAACGCTATCAAACGTCACCCAATGTAAAAGGCATTTAAAAACTGCCCAAACAACCGAATGGGGTGTTTATAATCACGCTATAATACAATTACGAGTGTCCTGAATTAATTGGTGAAGTGTGAAGTGACCTTTGGGAGGCCATTTTGGGTTTTTAATGACAATTTTATAGATATAATTATCTATTAAATAATGTAGAGTTAACCATTTGTACAGTGTCTGTTAGTTCGTCTGTATATTGTTTTTTTTTTGGTTCATTGGTTCAGGCATTCTGTGATTCTCAAGACAAACAATCACTTACTTGTTGCCAGTGCCCGATCTGATTCGACAATATACAGACGAACTAACAGACATATTTTTGGTCCTTCGAGCCGGATGTCACTGTCATTGTCAGTGCGCAGTTTGAAGCGGCATGGCAAGATTGGCAAGGCTTATGATTGAAAAAATTAGGAAAAACAAGAATGCCCGAACATCCAGTATAGTATAGGTTTTTAATTAAAAGGTGGATCACTTTATTCGAACTTATAATAACTTATAATTTTCCCGAATGAGACATCCCTTTCAATGGGAATGACGGGACAAAGCTCTAGAAAGAGAAAACTCTTACTTAGAAATCTTCTTTCTTAGAAGTCTTTGTTAGAAATCTTGGCAGTGGAACAATATTGATTAGAAAAAAAACATTTGAAGGTGTTTACTGAAAATATAGATCAGATTACAGACTTAAAATACCTTCGAAAATAATCAAATCAAATAGTGACACTCTAAACCACATAAAATCGGTTAATGCTCTCGATAGTTTATATGATAAGCTTCTAGGTTCATTAGTTTTTTTATGAAACCGCAAGGCGATTTTAATCTTAGTAATTAGGTTTTCTTTACGCATGTTTTATGGGCAGTAAAAACAGAAGCATTTATATAGAAAGGAAATTATGCACACACCTTAATGAGACATTAAATGATGAAATGAAAAATAGGCGTTAAAAGTTTTACGATGGCACGACAGCAGCGGTAAAACCTAATAATGATGCTTTCATTCACGTGAATTTGTGAATGAAAATGAAGAATTCTCACCTTTATGACTTTGTTTGCAAGCGGCTTTATAATGTTTCGACGCCAATTAAAATTTTACGACCATTTTTGAAAGCTTCTTACGGTTGTATGAAAGACTAGCCGTCGCCAGCGGCGTTGCTCGCGTTCTAGACCCTTTAGGGAGCGACTTTTCAAAATTCCTTTCATAGTGCACCTCTACATTATATAAGGATACTACCCTCCAAATTTCATACCTTTAGGACGTATGGTTTAGGCTGTGCGTTGATTCTCTGTCAGCTTCAAAAGAGTTTTATATATATTTGATTGATGATGATGATGATGATTAATGAGTTGATAAAGTTGAACAAATACAAGTTTATATATTTTTGCAATATCTAAGTAGATAAATACTACTGTATAGTGTATAGTATCTGTAGCAATGAAAGTAGTAAAATTAAAAGAAGTATAAAACGCAAATTAATAAGTAAGCGAAATGAAGAAACCCACAAGCACATTACACGGCGTTTATTAAATTTAATACCATCTAATAAAGAGGTTTATTATTCATCTCTCAGTTCAGACAGACAGACAAGACGTTTCGCATTATTACATGTTGCTGGTATTGCACATTATATAGAGATCATTATTGGGTTTTATGTTATTCACGAAAAGCTGAATACTTCAAACAGAAGTCTCGTAACAACAAATAAAATACAAAATCGTTTATTTAATATACAAAAGTGTACATGACAGGAGTAGGCAATCATAATTAGGTAAGTAGGTATATATTACAAAACAAAAAAACAATTAGGTACTGCTAATGTTACCAGAAGGTATGTATATCGTACCTACGCACGTACTAACACGTTCGTACTAACAAATAAAATAATGAATTAAGATATAAAAACAAAACTTCTACATGTTTATTTTATACGATAAGATAGTGTTTATTCATCCACCACATAAGAAAAATATGAACAAAAATCTAAGAAATAAAATAAAAACTAAAATTAGAAACTATAAATATATCTAGACAAAACCATTAGAGAATAAACCATAATATACGACCGTATCTCTTTCGTTAGAATTTGATTATTTTTGTGTGCATTGATCCACGTCCGTTCCGCTCGATTCTCGCCCCTCGAACTTATAAAACGTGAACTTTACAATGGTTTATTCACACTGTAAGAATTAATATTTTGTTATAAGGAATGCTTTATTTTCTTGAAAAATTCAAAGGCTGTTATGATCTACTTCTTTATACGAGTAGAAAGTTACTGCCACGCATGATCTGGTTATATTTTTTATAGCAATTGAATATCGTGTTATAATGTATTTAAAGGTTCAATGCAGTGTACCTTGGCAAAAAAAATCGTTTGTTTCTTTACATAAATTCTAAAAATTATAACTATGGCGTATATTATTCGGACTGAGTTTTATTATCTTTTGATCAGATGTTGAATCAGCTGTGACAAGTTTATTATTTAATTCCATAACGCATCCGGTGGACAGCCCCTTTTATTACTCTTCATTATTTTGACATTAGTTACATTTAAAGCCTACTGAATTGGGCATTGTTTTAAATGTAATTTTAACCTGCTCTTATCACCTTCAATGTTATTAGAATAATGTTAGAGTCAGTAGGTACCTTTATTTTCGGAGGAAAAAAACTATGTTTTCCAGGAGACTTCAGAAACTACCAAGGGCTATTAAATGTCCAACGAAATAAAACAGTTAACTTTATCTAGAATTGTTTTAAAATGCAATAAAAAGACACATTTTTGCATTCAGACAAAATCCTGCGTTTTATTCTTACAAAATAATGGTTTTGAGCTCATCCTGTAGATAAAGAGTTTAGATAAACGGTACAAATCACTGCGTACAACACGACTTTGTATGGCTTCTTTCAGATGCAAATAGCTGTATTAAATTTGCAATTTAGACCTTGATAACGCTGAATTAAAAGGTCCAAGTCATAAGAACCAGACCGTATATAAAACCCATCTTGTCAAATAGATATTCCATTATTTATGTCTGTGTCTTACTATTTAACCATAGTGTTGAAGTATATTTTTAAATTAATAAAAATAAATATTAAGTACATATTCTATCAGCAATCTAGTTTCTATAATACAAGTTTTATTATAGGATGTCCCCCAACAGTCAAGTTGGTATTTTACATATTATGCTAGAGAATGTAAAATGTCAAATATAACAAAAATTGTCACGTATCTTTTCGTTCCGAGCTGGCTGTCACTTCCATACATTTTGTATTGGTTCTATTCTGTAGCGATTGAAGGTGAACTTTGTCTTGTCTGCTAATATTGGTTGTAGTACCACAAATCACTGAGAATCAAATTTACAAATTTTTGTTAGTTTTTGTTACAGATATTAAATTGTACTGATATCTTTCTTTTTAAATATATAAAACTCTTTTGAAGCTGACTTAGAATCAACGCACAGCCTAAACTATAAGTCCTAGAGTTATGAAATTAGAAGGGTAGTATCCTTATATAGTGTAGGGGGGCACTAAGAAAGGAATTTTGAAAAGTCACACTCTAAAAGGTCTAGAACGCGAGCAACGCCGCGGGCTACGGCAGTATTTCAATATTGCAGACGTGTTTTTAAGCTCCTACATTGTACCACGTCCGTCTGTTGGCAACGCGTCTCTCGCCTTCAGACAATGAACTTGTCCCTATTGTAATGCTCAAATAGCTTTCATGCCTCTAAATATGCAGAGTACGGTCAACGTCTATTCTTTGTGGCAATAATGCGAAGATTGATGAACTTCAAGATAACAATACTTTTATTCCTAATTTTTAGCAAATTTTGATAAAAAGTAACGAATGTTTAGGGTTGGTACCTAATACTTATATAGAATATTTATCCTCTACCAAAAATGTAATTTCTGACTTATGCCCACGTACAGTTTTTTTTTCAGATGTTCCCAATGATTACCTACAAGTTGTAATGTATATGAGGCACCCCTATTATTTCCTATTTTTTTACCACCAGCTAAAACTTGGGGTGTTGTTGGGGGCTTAGTCATGCTAGTATTGTATGATATGATCTGTGGTCATGCCTTCCTTCCATCCGTCCGCTCAGAACTCCGGATGTTCCTCTCATTCGTTGTTTGTAGTTACGTATCTCTGAAACGGAATCTCTTGTTTCAATGTCTTTTTTGTTATTTGGAAATCTGTCTCTGGTAATATTTATACTATTTTTGAAGTAAAACATAAATATAACTCAGGTAAGTAATAGGTAAAGCTTTTCCTGTAAGTAATTGTTATGAATCAACGAAACAAATCGTAGAACAGAAGAAAAACGTGTCCACCAGGATAATCCCGGTAAGATAATTTCCACTCAAGCAAGCAATGTCTTCGCTTAGGGCGACCTGGTGGGGTCTTAGCAGGATCTCTTAATTTATAGCCTGTGATACGTTTTGGGATGAGGCAGAAGAGGTGGCGGGATGACTGCAAAGGAAATGACTCACGACAAAATAAACTTCTGGAAACAAAAAAACTATTACGAGTCACGCATTCATAGAAATAGAGTTCATGTTTTTTTAATGAAATCACTAACGTGCATTTTTTTTGTACAAAACCCCAAGGCTCGAAGCCAGAATTTGATCCTCGATTAGGGAATGAAATTTTGACTCTATTCGATGCGCCTTCCTACTTTATTTTTGGATTGTTGTCTGAAAAGTGATCATGAATATCGCGGGATAAACGAAGGTAGGTATGCTACTCGTCATGGCTTATTTTATTTTAATAATTTTTGGAAAACTAACAGCTAGGTATTTATACAGTAGGAAGATAGACATAATACAGTACACTGAAGGCCAATTAAAAGTTTCCACATATAAATAGTCGTAGTACTAAATGTAGTTATGGTAGTCGTAGTACTAAATGTGTGACTTGTCACTGCTCTTTCACATACCTAAAGAACTAAATAAACTCTAAACTGCTATAACCTGTTCCCATCCTTGCATTGACTTGCACCCTGACTTCCGTTTATCTACTCATAGTGGGTGAAATAATCTGATTTGTCCATTTGCTCTGTAACGTTACAAACGGTCTTAGCTTCGATTAACGGGATTGCTGCTGTAACATTTTTCTTTTTAATGTTTTTGTTGATTGTTGCAAAATGAAGAGACTTAGCTTCGGAAAAATATCAGACCCATGCGAGACCTTGAGGTAGGCATCAGTCGAGTTCACTCTAGAGTATCTAAAAGTAATCGACTCGCAATAGGGATCAATTAACTCGATTAAGGCAAATCGGACCTTAAAAACATTTGAAGTTCTTTTATATGCTCTACACAAGCTTTACATTTTTCTGAAACTTGTTTCTGTAATTCATTTCGTACACCATAAAATAATTGTTCTGTATTCATACATACATAACATAATCGCAACATTCGAAACCAAGACGTGTCGATCACTTAGTAAGAGCACAAGTACTCCATAGAAATGACCTATAAATACCGATCATATTGCTCAGCTATTCTGACTCCTATTGTGGTTTAATAAGAGCTACGTGCGGAGGCTTTACGGGATAATTATGATACATTTTTAGTGGGTAGCTGATTGATTTGTCGCCGAGCGTTGATGGACTTGCCGTGTACAGTTTTGTTATTGCGTCTACATTTTATTGTGATTGACAATATTTTGCTCTGGTTTTGGCATTTGGTATGAAAAATACCTTGCATTCTGTTAGTGACCATTTTGTCTCTTGCACAGACAAGAAAATAATTCCGCAGCAGCTTTCTGTAGATAAAGGTTTGCATAACTAAACAAAAATATAATAATTCTAAAGAAAGATGGCAAAGTTTAAAAACGTGCTTGATAACTTTATTAGCCCAATGTATAGGTATTCCAATTTGATAATTTTTTATTTGTTTAAATTGTTGCCTTACAGGACTTTCACAGTTTTATCGCATCACCCCCTGTCGCAAATCCGGAGGCATTTGTAACAGGCACCCGGATTATCGGCTCGCCCGGGGCAAAAACCGGGCCCTACAGACCCGGCACTCGTTGGCACATAAATTAACTCCAATGATTCATGATTGCGGACTTTGGCGAAAGTTTGTGCACGATTAATAGCAGCGACTTTTGTTAATCGATGCATGCTGGACTGTAAAACCGCGGACACAGAGTCTAAGTTCTGCTATGTTAATTTGCGAGGATCGAGAAACTCGAACTTTTTGTATGGAGAATAATAGTTTGCAAATCTCCCGCTAGAGGCACTTATCGGATTTTCATACAAAATATCTCGCGCTTCTCGATATGCGTTTCGATCAACAAACCAAACTCAGACTACATGCTCAGTAGTGAGAAAGGCCACAAACTACGTAGAGCAATGATCCTTCCAGATTTTTTTGTAGAAGTGCTTTACACTGTCGGATATTATTACTTTATTATTTATTTATTTAAAAAAAAAAGTATTTTTTGGTCACGCTATATGTACTGAAAAGTACCAAACACACCTCGGTAAGTACATTGATTTTGAAAGAGGTTAAAAAATCATTTAGATTCACATAATGTGTAGAAACTAAGGTGACTCTAAGTGCCAGCAAGTTTTTTGACCCATTTGCGACTTTAAACAAGCTCAAAAATGACTCAATTTGAGTGCGAGTTTGCACAAAAGCTTTGTATGACGCCTGCTTGGACGAATGACGCCTGAAATGGAATAACAAATAGGTAGCTCTGCTGAATATTCAAACTAAAAACTATGAAAAGCTTTACCGAATTTACATTTACAATGTGAACGCTTCTTTCTATAATCGATGCAGCGACGAGTGCACCGATGGAATTTAAAGCTTTGGTTTCGTAAAGCGGCGTCCGTCATGACGGCCGTAAAGGTTTTTAACTGATTCTTGTGATTATAAAGTAAATATTCATTGAATCTGCTTTCATAGGTTTTGTACATAATTTCCAAATATTTTCTGTTTGCCAAGAAATTTTATCATTAGATAAATGTTACCTGCATTAATTAATATCATACTAAAAGTTTATGATTAGTATTTCTTTTCTTATTGTTTTTCTTCATTTTTTGGTGTGCAATAAAGAATATATCTATCTATGATGTTGAATATTTTAAACAAGTACTTGAGATTTCAGAAAGTGGACACATCAATACTTACGTTATTGGAACAGCAAATAACGCAATCAACCAATATCAAAAAAAAAACTTTTATCAAATTCTTATTCCACTTATTATCTTTCTTCATTACTTCTTCCACCTTTTCATATAAATCACTTTATTGTAGCGGCCACCATCTTCTCTAAAATCAAGGTTTGACCAAATGTCGATGCTGGAGGCGGAAACTTTTGGACATATTTAATAGCCAGCTTAATTTCGAGAAAATTGTTCCTTTTGTGGCATAATGAGAAACCAAAGAGCATTGGCAGGGTACTTAGCAATCAATCACAAGAATTGGAAGATAATTAAGTAGTTTTACGTATTTTGTGCTGTAATAAGAGAAGACAAGTGCCTTATAAAGATACACCTGTTTTAAATATAAGTAATTACTTACAGGACGCACCTAAAATGGATTGATTTAGACTGAAGACAACCAAATCCATTTCCCACTTATTTGAATTTTCGAATACTCGTCAACTTATAGCTATAACTATAAAGTATGCAAGATGTTTCAAACCAATTGATACTAAACTGTTTTCACAAAAAAAATGTTTTTTATTAAAACCGTCTATTTTTGTACTGAGAAGAGAAAAACAATTTATTATTAACCCTGCAGCAATGCACCCAATATCAATGAACGTCAAAACCTTTTCCTTCACAAAACACTAAAAAGCTCGGGTTCTGAAAGAAAACGCAAGAGGAAAGAAAATAATTTAGCGCAAACAGTAACAGGAAACGATAAAACGAATTCCCACTTCTTCGAGTTAGAGTAACGTAATAAGGATCGATGAGGCCAATTGGAACCTTCGTACTTCGGCTAGTTTTGAGTTTCACTGGCTTTAGTGGTAGGCAATGTTGTGTTAAATGGGTATTCTTAGGTAGGTCCTAGGATCAGGAGCGGTTTAAGAAAACAAAAGGAACATCTACCTAAGTTTATTTTAGTACTCTCTTACAAAGAAACAAAACTATCACCAGAACGAAACAGATAACTTTACCTATCACTATTTATCACAACGAATCGAATTACACTTAAATCAATCAACCTATTCCACAAGAAAGATGGCTCACGTGCCCTTTAAACAAAATAATGTTCTCTTCAATGATATTCTTTCGAGATGTTTCCTTGTCCAATGTCAAGCTGCAAAAAGGGTCTGCCGTCGGCCTGCACTTGCTTATAAAGAAGCGATGACGCGGTGTCGTCTATTGTTTCGTCACGTGACTCTTGTCAATCATGACTCTGTCAACACGGCCTCTCCTGACGAAGGGTCGTCCTCGGCCCGGGAATGTGGAGTGGAGCCAATGGAACCAGCGCCTCCTGCCCTCATTGGCTCAGTCTCGAGTTCAGCGTCTAACAGAGGCATGGCAAATAGAGCGCTTGATTCCTGTACCGCAGGAATTGATGAACTATCATCGTCTGCGAAAGAACAACAAGTGTAAAATAGGCGTTCAGTATCTTCAATACTGCCTACTTAAAGTTTTACATCCTCCGTTCGCTATAGCTCTTCCATTTAATTTATACATCGAACATCATTCATCATCTCGTAACCTCCTTCTCATAAATTTCCCTCAGAGACGTCTCAAATAATGAAAAATATAGGGCCCTGTTACTTTCTCCTTCGCGATGAGCCGACGCAGTATCTGCGCCTGTCTTGAGCCGCTCTGCTCGGCCACCCGTCGTCGTCGAGGTCAGCCAGCCTCTTCATCCGTCTTACCCGCCACGGATCCTGCAGTCCTCTTCACCCGTCTTACCCGCCACGGATCCTGCTGTCCCTCGTCAGGGACCAGTCCAACCATTTGGACTCAGGGCAACACGCAATGTGCCACCCTGTTACAGACGACCGAATCGTCTACCTGCCCAGTGTTACACACCAGCGGCAGGTCTGCCGATCCCCCAATTCGTCTTAGTCTACCCCCATTACATACGTCACTGCCACCAACCATTCGCTATCTGACGTGCCTATCTGAAAGTCCTAATCCTATGTGTTGTGTGTATCTAACGAGATTTTACTTATGTAAGAGAACTTTCCTAAATAAGGAGAATAGACAGCGACAGCAACGTAAGCAATGTTTTAGTTAGACATAAGACAATTGCGATCGAATCCTCGCAGCGAGAGCTCGTAACGCTGCAGGACGCGCAGCACACGCATGCCAGGGCACAGCACAAGCACCCAGCAGCAACACGCAAACCAGACACCACCAAGAGAGCGTGACCCAGTAGAGCTGCAGAACTTGCACCCTGTCAAAGAAACAACGTGTATAAAAACCGATAGCAGCGCACAGCGGGAGCTGCGCTGCACCAGCGCGCGAGGAGCGCGCTACATTAGGAGCACGGCGGAGCCCGTGCGACAGCAGCGCACAGCGGGAGCTGCGCTGCACCAGCGCGCGAGAAGCGCGCTACAGCAGGAGCACGGCGGAGCCCGTGCGACAGCAGCGCACAGCGGGAGCTGCGCTGCACCAGCGCGCGAGGAGCGCGCTACAGCAGGAGCACGGCGGAGCCCGTGCGACAGCAGCGCACAGCGGGAGCTGCGCTGCACCAGCGCGCGAGGAGCGCGCTACAGCAGGAGCACGGCGGAGCCCGTGCGACAGCAGCGCACAGCGGGAGCTGCGCTGCACCAGCGCGCGAGGAGCGCGCTACAGCAGGAGCACGGCGGAGCCCGTGCGACAGCAGCGCACAGCGGGAGCTGCGCTGCACCAGCGCGCGAGGAGCGCGCTACAACAGGAACACGGCGGAGCCCGTGCGACAGCAGCGCACAGCGAGAGCTGCGCTGCACCAGCGCGCGAGGAGCGTGCTACAGCAGGAGCACGGCGGAGCCCGTGCGACAGCAGCGCACAGCGGGAGCTGCGCTGCACCAGCGCGCGAGGAGCGCGCTACAGCAGGAGCACGGCGGAGCCCGTGCGACAGCAGCGCACAGCGGGAGCTGCGCTGCACCAGCGCGCGAGGAGCGCGCTACATCAGGAGCACGGCGCAAGCCCGTGCGACAGCAGCGCACAGCGGGAGCTGCGCTGCACCAGCGCGCGAGGAGCGCGCTACATCAGGAGCACGGCGCAAGCCCGTGCGACAGCAGCGCACAGCGGGAGCTGCGCTGCACCAGCGCGCGAGGAGCGCGCTACACCAGGAGCACGGCGCAAGCCCGTGCGACAGCAGCGCACAGCGGGAGCTGCGCTGCACCAGCGCGCGAGGAGCGCGCTACATCGAGAGCACGGCAGAGCCCGTGCGACAGCAGCGCACAGCGGGAGCTGCGCTGCACCAGCGCGCGAGGAGCGCGCTACACCAGGAGCACGGCGCAAGCCCGTGCGACAGCAGCGCACAGCGGGAGCTGCGCTGCACCAGCGCGCGAGGAGCGCGCTACATCGAGAGCACGGCGGAGCCCGTGCGACAGCAGCGCACAGCGGGAGCTGCGCTGCACCAGCGCGCATGAGCGCGCTACAGCAGGAGCACGGCGCAAGCCCGTGCGACAGCAGCGCACAGCGGGAGCTGCGCTGCACCAGCGCGCGAGGAGCGCGCTACAGCAGGAGCACGGCGCAAGCCCGTGCGACAGCAGCGCACAGCGGGAGCTGCGCTGCACCAGCGCGCGAGGAGCGCGCTACATCGAGAGCACGGCAGAGCCCGTGCGACAGCAGCGCACAGCGGGAGCTGCGCTGCACCAGCGCGCGAGGAGCGCGCTACACCAGGAGCACGGCGCAAGCCCGTGCGACAGCAGCGCACAGCGGGAGCTGCGCTGCACCAGCGCGCGAGGAGCGCGCTACATCGAGAGCACGGCGGAGCCCGTGCGACAGCAGCGCACAGCGGGAGCTGCGCTGCACCAGCGCGCATGAGCGCGCTACAGCAGGAGCACGGCGCAAGCCCGTGCGACAGCAGCGCACAGCGGGAGCTGCGCTGCACCAGCGCGCGAGGAGCGCGCTACAGCAGGAGCACGGCGCAAGCCCGTGCGACAGCAGCGCACAGCGGTAGCTGCGCTGCACCAGCGCGCGAGGAGCGCGCTACAGCAGGAGCACGGCGAAGCCTGTGCGACAGCAGCGCACAGCGGTAGCTGCGCTGCACCAGCGCGCGAGGAGCGCGCTACAGCAGGAGCACGGCGGAGCCCGTGGGACAGCAGCGCACAGCGGGAGCTGCGCTGCACCAGCGCGCGAGGAGCGCGCTACACCAGGAGCACGGCGGAGCCCGTGCGACAGCAGCGCACAGCGGGAGCTGCGCTGCACCAGCGCGCATGAGCGCGCTACAACAGCCCGCAAGCACGTAGCTTGTACTCTGTCAAAGACCAAGCGCATATAAAAACTATCAGTGCCACGTCTAAGAATTCGGATACGTTCGGCTTACCTGACCAATGCTGATCATACCCACACATAAACATGTTCATTCGTAAACAGGTGATCTTCAATTTTCAAACGATTCATCATCTGATCAACACGCAGCCTTTTTCGTAACTCAAGCCACTTAGGTGCTTGACTGTGTTGAGCTGGATTGGGGTACATACATCATCATCAGCACACTCAGTGTGCATCTTTGAGCTATTGAGCTATCTTCTTCTGTTGTTGAAAGCTTGAAAACGCTGAACATTGTTGAACTTACGGTTTTTGAATAGATTGACAAGAATGACACAAGTTTGTCAGCTGTCAATTCCGCATTAGCAACAGCCGCGCGTATTTGAGCGCTGTCAATACCACGTATCACGATGAGCGTTTTCAACTCCTCACTCAGTCCTGCCAAGACGCAGACCAGACGAGCAATACAGACGGTAGTCCATCATATGCCTGCAGCTATCTCGTGATCTGTGAGAACGGAAACGACGTCGGCAATAACGGTAGTCAGCACTCGATGACCGTGATCGAAACCTGGCTCTTGACAGCACCCTATCCTTATTGCGTCGTGGAGTGCGACCCCTAGACGAGCTCCACAATTAAGATCGCAGTCTACTGCAACGACGCGAGCTACCCCGGGACCTCATACAAGACAAAGCCCGCGAGCGGTAACGCGCCCGAACACGAGAACCATCTTTCCAGCGACTTCTCGACAAACTACGCGACATACTTCGCGTCACTATACAAAAGAGACAGTCAAAAACGTACTTACGTGATCTCACATCACACAGAACAATCTAGAGCAAGAACGATTTTCTTTTGTTTGAAGTGCGGGTATACCGGTTCCGTTCTGGTTTGTATTTTGTGGGCAAAATCTGTGGTTAGCTTATCCCACTTCTGATCTTAGGTAGGTCCTAGGATCAGGAGCGGTTTAAGAAAACAAAAGGAACATCTACCTAAGTTTATTTTAGTACTCTCTTACAAAGAAACAAAACTATCACCAGAACGAAACAGATAACTTTACCTATCACTATTTATCACAACGAATCGAATTACACTTAAATCAATCAACCTATTCCACAAGAAAGATGGCTCACGTGCCCTTTAAACAAAATAATGTTCTCTTCAATGATATTCTTTCGAGATGTTTCCTTGTCCAATGTCAAGCTGCAAAAAGGGTCTGCCGTCGGCCTGCACTTGCTTATAAAGAAGCGATGACGCGGTGTCGTCTATTGTTTCGTCACGTGACTCTTGTCAATCATGACTCTGTCAACAGTATATAAATAGCGGATAATAGTAGGGGTGGTAGGGTGAATGTTTTAGTAAAAGTGGTAAAGGTCATATTTAAGTATAGGTAGGTGGCTCTGTAAGTCGAGCATGAAGTTTTAAATGTTTACCACTTACTAAATGGTGGTTAGGATTGTAATAACTTTTATTCTGTAAAATTACAAGGATTATAAGTAGGTGCCTAGAATCTTATTATACTAAACCAGATGTTTTTAGTTTAGTTTTAATAACTTTTTAACCAACTTCCAAAAGCAAAGAGATTCTCATTCGTTATATTTCTGGGCTAAAAAGAATTGAAACCCAACTGAAAATCTGAAGCGGCAAATTCACAGTAGTACAGCATTTCATCTCGTACCCGTATTTATTCGCGGTGCATAGAGTTTACCCGCGGCATAGCTGAATGGTCGCCCGAGGCGCGAACACTAGGCATGGGGCAAACATTTCAAAACTTTTTATAAACAAAATTGTATGAAGAAGAATCAAGCAGGTATATAAAGGCTTAGATTTGTAACATTGTAGATTTATTACTCTACTCAATGATCTTTGATTATAGATCTTTGACTCTACAACATATCATATAATACTACTCTACTTAGCTCTTTTTTTGACAGGTATTCTAGAGTTGCTAGTTTGTTGCTAGAGGATAGAATACGTCATAAAGTGCAATTAGTCACGTGACTTACCGTTCAGAAATGGTTGTAGAAGATTAACTAGATAGATCAAAAATGTTTTTTTTCAGTTACTTAAATCAGTCGCATTTGCTCAACATTGAAACCAAAAGAATTTCTCTAAAGATATTAAATTATTCAGTAGATTTTTTTTTTCTTAGGCAACTTTGTATAGCTTTCACTATCTCACAAACATCCTCTCGATACAAAAGCTATTATTTATTACTTACATCTAACAAATACAAATTACTCATTTATCTTTTCTGAATTTGTTTTACTTACAACAGTACTCAAACGATTTATTGACCTCATTATTTATTCCATCAATCAATCTTCGAATCAATCAATCAGTTTATTTTTATCAAAATAGATCTTGGTTGATAAAAAACAGTAGGTAACCGAGAAATGAAAATAAGTTTTGCAGATAAGACGGCCTCATACTTTCTCAATCATAAAACTTATTGACTAAAAATGTGTTTTTTTGTCATAATAAGTGACCGTATTAGAAATACTTTTATTGTGAACAAAAAGATGACAAAAAGTTTATTGGTTGCTTGAGCTTGTGAAGTGTGGTGTGGGTCCCTCGGTTACAATAATGAATAGGACCTTTAACTGTGCCTTGATCAAGAATAAATGTGACAATCGCAAACGTATCGTAACGCTAGCGTATCCGAGATACACTGCGCGGTGACACTACAACGGTTGGCAGTTGAGCTAACATTGACGCGCAATATAACTCGGATACGTTAGCGCGGCGACTGTCAGATTTGTTCGTGATACACGAACAAATCTGACAGTTTTATTTCTTTTTTGATTCGAATTTCAAATTATATTTTTTAAATCTCCTGCCAGTGCATCACTATCCCCGAGGCGTGGCTCAATAAGGCACGCATGAGCCGCCGAGTTCTTTTGTCCTGTCTTCAAGTGCAAATAGCCTAGCGTTCTAATTTCAAAATGCCCGCCCTTGAATGGAGTGAGCTTATTTCAGATTTTCATTGAGAACTGCTGGGATTTTTAAATTCAAAACAATTTAATGTCATTAAGAAATAAGCGATTATATGTGCGGCTTTGCAAAAATCTGTCCACTACGAATTTGGCTACGACTGAATTGAAATAACTAGACTAATAACAGTTTTCTAGGTAAATTCAATATTAAGCACAAAAAAAAACCTAATTACAAAATTAAATGCAAAAAGAGCTACGAGGTGGCTTTTAAAATTGTATTATTTAAAGCAATACCCATATTACCCATCAACCACACTCTCGCGATGTCATTCACAGACATTTTATATTGACAGTCAAACTTCCTCTTATTTTTGGTGAACGTGGGGACGGCCGCATTTACAACGAAATCTGGTAATAAAGTCGTCCACCAAATTCAATGACACAATCGAACAGTGCATGGCAAAGAGCCTTCGGTAACCGTAACCCAGTCGGAAATACACGTTAGACGAATACACCAGTATTTCAGCCCGTCTGAGAATAATAATTAGGTTTACGCCTTCATCATCCAATGATGATGATGATGATGGCAGTTCATCAAAACTGTCCTATTGATCGTAAACACCACAGAAAAGTCACAGGAAAGCAAAATACGCAATGTCGTGTACTTGAATAAGTGTTTTTTCCAGTTATTCTTATTTAACTGCCAAACTATACTGAACCGATTTTGCTAAAAAATTTATGGGACCAATCTGGAAAATAAAAAAGACTGTTTTTCAAATCGGTTCATAAATGTCGTAGTTAGGTATGAGGTAGAAAACATCAAAAAAAAAATACAACTGATTTGAAAACCTCCTCCTTTTTTTGAAGTGGGTTAAAAAGGGGCATGCGCGGCCGCCGCCGTGTTCCTGTTTTGTGCATAAATGCGGTTTAAGATGGGTAATTTTGAATTTCGCTCGGTTCGTCTGTGTCACTCGACCTCGTGACACGAGACATTACCGCCATTATGACCCGTCTGGCTGCCATTATTCCTTTTGTGAGATTATATTATTGCTCACAGCTTTGCAGGCCATTTCATAAAACGAAAGTACAGCGCTTAGCTGACTTTGACAGGCGGTGAAAGTCATTCTTTTGTTTTTAATTTTCAGGTAATAAAAATTGCTTGACACTGGCAAAATTGTCTGTCGAAATGACGGATAGGGGCCATAATTGAAGAAGAAGACTAAATAAATAAATCTTTAAGTTTAAATAAATTAATCTTAAGAAGAAGGAAGGTCGCCTCGTAGCCTAGGTTAAGGGCTCAGAATATTGAACCGATGATAGGTTCTACACTGGAAAGTGTTAGTATACCTACTAGAATTCTGTAAGTACCCTCCTACATAAACTGTAATAGTAATTAATATAACCTATTTGAGTTGCTTTACTTTTTTTAAGGGAACCTGAGTCGTTTAATTTTTAACTTATTCCGTCATTTCACTCCGTCACCAGAGTTGGCCACTAACTCATGCGAACTTTCTTGCTCTCTAATTTTTGATTTAGTTACAGCACTACCTATTGGTAATCAGAAAACTGCTCTCTTTTCAGCCTTGGACTCTCATTTGATCTTCTGTAGAAAAAAAAAGCAAGCAACTTTTTTTTTTATTTCCTTCCTTATTCTTGCACCGATGCTAGCTAGTACCAGTATGAAAGTAGAATCTGCTTTCCCTCATGATGATACCAAGAAATCCCATTTCCCATCCCAGATCCTTATCCGCATTATTCATTACGCACACGATCTATAAATCTCGCATTCCCACGACTTAAACAGTATCAAATTACTGTGCTACCCTTCTAATGCACATTGTCAAAGTATGTTTACCCTATCTACAAACATAACTTTCTGCATCTTCTATTTTTTTTTTCTAAACTGAACCTTATTACACTGGTGTAAGGTTCTGCGGCAGTTTCTGAAGGGTGGTGGTAAGCTGGTGGTTATAAAAATCTGTTCAGGAGTGTTCTAAATGACGTGCCGTTGCATAGAGGGTCAACTTCCCCCAGGGCCAGTATTAAACGGGTCAGTGGTCAGATGAATAGTATTATTACGTAAACAAATTTGACTCACGTTAATGCACCATTGGAATTTTTTTTATGCTCCGTAGAGTGTAACTGGAATAGGGCGGAAATAGCTTGGCATTATTTTTGTTTTGCAATTGATATTTGGAAGATATATTTTTACAAGTGGAATACAAGTAGGTATGCCAACTAATGTAATGGAATAAAGTTGTAACTTTGTTGCTCGATATCCTTAAATACTTATCCGTATAGAATGGCTCACTGATGACAAAGTGAGTGTCAAAAATAGCGATTGATTTTTAAGTCCAAGCAAACAAAGTTGCAGAGCGCCAGTCGTGGTTAACAAGCTAACTAGAATAGTTACAAATTCGTATTATACAGCCTATTAGAGGCTTCTACCACGGAATATAAGCCTGGCTTTGTACGTCACTTACCTGCCAGCCTCTATCTCTGAGGAATTTCTAATATAAATTGTATAAATTTTACGTGATGCTTTGTAGGAATTGAGGAATGACGTTGATTGTGTCTGGGTTTGAAGGTAAGGTGAGCTGTGAATGTGTAAGCTAGGTATACAATTTACAGTAAACTTAGTTTATATTCATACAGCGGTCCTTTTACAGGTGCGTTTTATCAGAATACGTTTTGGTTCGGTGATGACGCATGAAGGCGAGTTCACATACATTCCGGTCCGGACCCAGTAAAAAACTAAAATGTATTAAAAAACATTGATAAAATCGGTCCTATGAATACGGACCCCTTATGTCGATATACCCTGATATGACTGATAGAAAATACTTGATTAACTTGAATATCTACACAGATGCTTAATACCTAAACTGGCTAGCGTATTCTGCTATTCATCAAGGACTCTAAATGTACAAGTAGGTAATATTGTAATGTACCTATCAAACACAACTTCCGTAGAAGCAACAGAACAGGGATGGGTGATGAAATTCACCTTCGATACACTTATATCTAGATGTATTCTGTCAAAAAAGGTTTTTACATCGAAAAGGAGTTTATAAAGGAGAATAAAAGGATTGCAAATGAGGCACCCCAACTCCCCCTTTTAATTATAGAGGAAATTGTTTGTCCAAATTCCGGGTTTTCAGGGCTCTAATTACTAAGAAAATCTCAATTTTAAGTAATTGTGCCATTCGATTTTTAAAATGGACTTCAGTAACAGTTTATGCTTTAATTCAGTTGTATCGGATTTCGTAAAGACTTGGCTCACATTCTAATTTTACTAAATTAGGTGTTTGGCAACCAGTTTGTAGGTAATCCGTATACTAATGTTACTTACCACAGGAAGACTTGACCTAAACCAAACGCAAGACAACTGTACCTATCTACGAATCCATGGAAAAACGTGATCTTCCTAAGCTATTTCCCTAAAACTCGACATTTTCCTCCAAAAACCACATCCACGCTACTAGGCGCCCAGCAAAGCAAGAAGGCTTCTGTAGGGCGAGATGCATGAAACTGAAGTTCAGTCGTTCAGTCAGTAGCGCTACGGACGCGGTAGGGTGCGCACGTGCGTTCGAGCCCTCAGCGCGAAACGTGGTCTTCCCTCGTGTTTGTGCATGTGATGGCACTGTTTTATCTTGAACCCATATTTCACGGTTGAATAAAATATTGTGTTTGAAACGCCATGCTTTCTAAAAGGTTTGTGAGAATTTAGATGCACTTTTAATAAATATTTAATAATAATATTTATAAATAATGCATATGTCTATTAAAAATGTAATAAGAACTTTCGTAAAAAAATACTTTTGTAATGAGTTTAAAGAACAATTCTGAAAGCTTTTTTTTAAGTAATCAGGTATGTATGTTCTTACTCTAGCTTTGGTTTTGAAGTAGGTATACCTATTATTTAATTAAATTACTAATAACTAAAATCACTGCTTAGTATTTAAAAAATCCAATCTCATTTTTTTAATAAAAATTACTTACATCTGCCTAGCTGTAACTAGTTTCAAACTAGCCTAGCTAAGTCACAGAAAATAAACAGTTACTACTGTTGAACTTTTCAACTAATCCGGCTGAAATTCGCCCACATTTTCTGTTGGCCTAGTTACTAGACTTTAATCTCGGTACGTATCTATTTCGCTAAGAGAATGTTAAACTGACCGAGCTTCGGACGTAAATTCGCCATGCCTTGCGTAAAAAGCTCTTTTTTTTTGTTCACGTACTCGAACCGACGAACAGTTTTGCGTGTAGTTATTTACCCAGTTTATTTTACCCATAAGGTTCGTTATTACTCGTATATTTTAGGTACTTACTGCAATAGGTACACCTAGTGCACAGACCTACCTACGCTATGATGTATAAGCGTGCGTATGAGGTTTAAACTCAAAAAGTCGAGACTATTCTTAAAGTTGAAGGCAGAAAACACAGTAGGTAGCTCTACCCAACTCTACTGTAAACAGAATTTACCTTTATTAGTAAATAATCTCCTATAAAATTAGGGATTGTTTTGTTTTCTTTATAAGTACTCTTGACTAGTTAAGTCCTCCTGAAGTAGGATGATATGTTTGTAAGTAGGTTTTTTTTAAATTTCGTGCGGCATTCAGTCAAGAGACACGCAGTGTAATAAAGACAGCGCTCAACAATTCAAATCTCAACTCTCATGCTAATAACTAGGGTAATATAAAGTCTAAAAAATAGACTAAGGTGGTTAAATGAGAGCTGGCGCCCAAAAGGTTTAGTGACAATCCTACAAAGCTTGTCTTAAGAGCCAAACAGCACACACAAGTAGAGAATGCTGTGGTACTCAGTAGAGTAGGTTAAGTAAGAAAAAAAATATAAGCATCAAAAATAAATAACACAAAAAGTAAAATTAATTTATCAAATAAGATTTAATTTTTTTATACTTATGTGCTCGATATTTTTTTATTTTGAACCCTTAGAACAAAGCCGCCCTCATCAGCTATTTCAAACAAGAATAAAAATAACTGACTTCAAGTGAAGGAGCACATCAACATCGTTTAATCAAATAAAAAGCATCAAACGTTTACAGCGAATAAAACAAACATGTAAAACTGAGATCAATCACTCAGTGAGAAGTGCTCTCATAACACTTAAATGTAAGAGCTACGCTTCAAGCTGAAACTGTAGTTTACTACGCAGTCTAAACTGTGCAGTTTTTACTGTTAACATGTAAACTGAGATCAATTATTATTACTGTAAGAAGACTACAAAGTGCCTTCAAGACCACGCTTCAAGCTAAAACCGTGTTTTACTGTGCACTGTGCAGTTTTATTCAAATCATGCAAAACGCGCGTCAATCACTTCCAAAGAGGTGCATTTAAAATTAAAACAAAATTTATTACGAAACCCGAACTGCACAATTTCTATTCTAAACTATATGACCATCTTTTAGCCAAAATTACGTGAAAACTACTGCCACTGGCCTTTTATCTCGCTATCCTGCAAAACACTTCTCTAGTTGGCAACGACATTTTATAGGTACGTCCTAACAGACCAATGATCTGAGGAGAAACGATAAAACTGTTCCAAGATACAGTTTTATCGTTGTAATTTTGGCTGGACTATTCAATCATCCGAATGAAAAGCGCCCTCATAACACTCAAATGTAATTCATTCGGTTAAGCACCTAATCGTAGTGTTGGGCTGTTGCGTTTTGTTTTTAGCCCTTCCGCATATACTACCAGCCCTGAGCACTACAGGATTAAAAACGTCTGCATTTATGACGTCACGTTTCTAATCGTTTGAAAATGCCATCCCTAATTTAATATATATTTTTTCTAACGATTGATAAAAGTCAAGTTATAGCCAGTAGAGCAGACAAGTAAGCCTTAAAACCTTCTAATTTATGGTAATAAAAAGAAAACAAATAAATGCCAAGTCACAAAACTATAACTAATTGTTTGATTACTTTCATGAATTCGGGTGATGAGTTGCTCAACGTTTACAAAAGAATAAGGTTGGCACACCACTATTTTCCACGAGCCAATTTTATTCATCGAAGCGCATTTTATTTCAAGAAGGCACAACAATTATAGTAAGTGCAGAACTTTCTTGGGTTCCCTCGGGAATCCATTGAGTACTGAATAATACTGGATGAGAAATTGCGGAGTTTCTGAGTTTTAACGGACTTGGATAAATAAGATATTTCCTTCGGTGTGCATTTTGTTGTGGCTGTGGAAGTAGTTGCATGGAGATGCCGATGGAATTGCGCGTGGTGAAAAATAAACAAACAATGATAGGTTTCAAATAAAACGTACGTTGCGACAGGCATTTGTATAGAATAAAACAATAGGTAAGCCCGTCAGATACGTACAATACCAAATGTACTTTTCGTTATGTTGTATGGAAAAACTTTTGTGTAGGTATGTCGTAGAAAGTATAATTATCTAAAATATTATATTTCTAGCTATTGGACAGAAGGGCGACGCGCATATGCTAGTAATAAAGTCCAGTAAGAACTCTGGGTACAATCCTACAACTAAAAATAATAGTGTCCTAGACCTTTAATAAACCATAAATATAATTTACAGCCGTATATGACGCCAACTGCCAAAGCCTCGCCTGATTCGACGCAGTTAGTTTTTCATTTTCCACAAACCACTTAAAATCCTTGTTAATTCTCTCATAACTGTTTTAAATTTTCATTCAACACAGTTTTTGTGGTAAAACTGCGAATAAATCAAGCTACAATGTAAAATGCCGGTTGATTTACTGGTATTTTAAGCAGAATTTAATTACAGTTTTATGAAAATTATTTAAAATTGAAACTGATGCTATGCAGCTTTATTGTTCAAGGCTTGTCTTACAAGCCTTAAAGTATAAGCTCTATCTCAGTTGTGACTGCTTTGCCAACACGCACCATATAATCGGTATTACAGAGATTAACTAGTCACGGAATTTCGTAAGCAATTTTACCTAATACTCATTCACAATAGATTTATAAAATCTCCACTTTGCATCCCTGTTTCAGTCAAAAAATGTATAAAATACTAGCTCAACTTTGGTACATTAAGTGTTGTACAAATGTACATTACAACATAGATAATTATAATGACTTAGTACCATTTACCTTTGATCGTGTGGTATGCGAGTTCAATATTTCTCTACAATTTTTTTCTTACCTTGTTTTTGTTCCGGAAGTGTAACCAAGTTTTATTCCTTCCCGTTTATAGATCCGTTTTTCAGCTAAACAAAGCACGATGAAGTTTAATTAATGTACCCACAGAAATACAAAGTAAATAGAGGCTATAAACCACCCAGACCGTATTTCTAGAAAAGGCCCCGATACATACAGCTGCTTAGTTTGCTAAGCATATATTGTTTTCGATACAGAAAACTATAAGTAATTCTTATTAGTTATTCAAATTAATTAAAATAAGTTGTTTAGATTGTTAATTAACAGAAACCTAATAAAATACATACAATATTAACTAATTTATAATACTTTGCAGTACTTTCATCATTTATTTATAAAATTATACATAGCTGTACTCGTAGGTATAGCAAAAATCTACCATTTCTACTAAACGAATTCACTCGTGTTTCTTGAACGTTTACAAAATAGTTGAGCATTCCTTCCACCCCAAAAATTACCTTGTACCTCATACTTCCAATATTAATTCTAATCTCATAAGCCAGCTCGTCAACCCAGAGCTGCCGCAATAAACGCGATGCTCGGACAGCACACGCTAATGAAATTTATAATCCATAAAACCGGAGGCCCGTTTTATAAAGTGTAATAATAATAAAACCGGCCATCACTGGCCCCTGTGGTGTATTACAAGCGTGTTTAATTACATGATCGTGTGTATTCATGCTTTATTGTGGTGCATGTTTTTGCACTTGTTTTGATTAGTGTAGGAATACGCATACATACCTATAGGAACATCAAAGAGATTGCGTGAAATTGTTTTCATGTCTGGTATTGTAGCGTAGCAAAGGTAACATGCGCACAGTTTATTACAAATGTGAAGTACTGCGTTAAATAAATTATTATTTGGCTCTATCTACTAGTTGGTACTTGGAATTAGCCAGAAGAAGTTTAGGTAGGTTTTGTAAAGCAACTGCTAAGATGAAGGCAAAAATATGGGTTTTTCTCAAATTCCCCTGTATAGGGGTCAAAAACATGTCTTTGTTTTTGCTGGATATGGCAGAGTCTGTAGGAATCGACTTCTTGAAACTTCTATGATGAAAACTTAATTTTGAAATAGGAAACTTACCGCACAGCCAACAGTTTCCAAAACTCATGAAGATATTAAATTTCGAAAACCAATACCAGCTATAATTTGGAAACTCGTTACCCAAATTTTGGAAGACGGTATTATTTAATTCATAAATTAATTAAACTCCCTCCTTAAGGGGCCGCTCGGCATGATAAGCAGGATCATTAGGATTCAAGGGAAAGGGTCACTGCAGATTTGTCTATTTTAAGGAGCTTCTACACTTGTCTTGACGGTTGCATAATACGGTGAGGCTTAAGGGCACGCCGAAGTCTCGTCAATGTTTACCAATTAAGGTGTTTTACACACAATTACATATTACCTACTATATTCAAATGCGTCTCTAATGTTTCTTTATCAATGGCTTCAGCTCTGTTTAATCTTGACAGCATTGATGCCTGTATAGTAAATACTGAGACATTTTTCTTTAGATCGCTACTAGATTAACTCTAGATTACGGTAAAAACTAATTTTCAGATAGATTTGCACCGATTTCTCGTCTTCAGCAGTATCTTATAGGATGACCAGTGTATCGTGAGCCTACAGATGAAGGGTCACTGCAAATTTGTCTCCGCAAAGCCAGACTGTGATAATTGCGCGCGTTCTCCGTCCCGACGTTGATGTAAAAGGGTCACCGTCTGTGATTAACTGATTAGCGTCAATGGTGATGAATTTCAAAATATTTTGATACAGTTCGTTACTAGGTTTCTTCCTTGTTTTGGTTATATCCAGTTTTGGAAGTTGAAATTTCCAATTTGTAGAAGCAATTTCTTCCTCCTTTTTTTTTTTTTTTTCTTTTTGTACTTGTTCTTTAGAAAGTCAGTTTTTATTAAAAGGTTTTTTATTTCTTTTTTCTTAATACGGTTCTTACTAAGTACGTTGTCATAAGCATGAAGGAAATCACAACAATCATTATTTAGGCAGGTGCTCGCTCAGTCAAAATGTTCTTTTTTAAAACAGTGTCTACATTGTAGGTACTGTACACTCCTCCACCTTAAAATTCATATTGCAAGACATGTAGCTATTTTAATTATTACATAGTAGTCGACAATTAATGCACAAAGCGAGGCGAGGCCATACATTTTTAACGTCTTCACGAAACTGAGTTCATTTAGTCTCTTTGTGACTTTCGAAACAAAACTGAACGGGTAACGCTGTCTAATTTTACTCTTGTACAAAGGAGACTCAGTTTTGGAGTTTAGAAATACGTAGCAGTACGCACTGTAAAATTCATTGGGGTTTCTCATGTGGCTACTCAAAATATTCCAAAATGAGATTAAAAAGGTTTTACAAAGAAAAATTACATAGTGAGTAATTATACATATAAGTAGACCCTTAAATGAAATGTTATACAAAGAGTAAGTAAAGTAAGTACTTACATCTCGACAAATTTTGCAGTCAGAGGTCATAGTCAATTATTGAGGATCATGAGTGATTTTGTATGACGTCACAGCTTGGTACGAGTGTTCCGAATGCTACGGTGCTCTTGAAACGGCATGAGTTAGGTACAACTACTCGTAAAAGTTTCTGGGATAATATCTAAGTACGAGTATGTACCTAAGGAAACTCTCATCAGCTACGCCATCGCTCTACCGGCTACGAATCTGCTACGAGTGCTACGAATGTACGTGCTACGCGTGCAAACAGTGCTAAAAGTTTTTGAGATATTCATTTAGGTTCTCCTTTTTTTAGTTTACAAAAAAGTGATGGCTGGTCTGATGGCCTATCTAAGCCTCTGCTCTAATACACTATTTATAAAGACACCTATTATACTTTTATTTAATTCGTATATGACTGTTTGCATTATATGTGTATTTATTATTTTTGTCCGAGGGTCATACCTTTGAAGGAACCTAGAAAAAGGTTTCTACAAAAGAGGATTATCTTAAGTGTGTACAAAATTTTGCAAAGTAATTGTAATATGCATTGAACAGGAGAGTTATTTCAACAAAATCGCCTCCAATCGAATACAAACAAACAAATAACACTGAAATAACGAACACTCCGCTCGTTAAAGCTGAACCCTGAAATCTTCGGATTTGATTGCGATCCAGGCTCATACGCCATAACCTGTCAAATAAATCAACAGTCAATCGTGCACTTTAACGAGTTTCAATTTAGGGTTTTGACTGTGCGGGATTCAAGCTAAATCCAGTGAAAACCTAGTCCGGCGTAAGGTAGGAATAGTTAAATTTGGTTCTTTTTTGATCGAATTCGAAAAAAGCACGGTTTTGGAACCTCGTGTTTATTGGAAACATAGGATAGATATTTTGTCACATTGACTGCGTGTAAATAGATTAAAATAAAATAAAAAAACAAAATAAAAAAATCGATAGCTTAGTCTTTACAACTCTTCGGTCGTCTGCAATAGCTTGATTAACTAAACGATTCATGTATCAAAAGCCGCGTATCTATCGCGATGTACGTTATGGGGGTGGTTTATAAGCGCGTAGTGTATCGCTCAGCTCACCCCTTAGTCGCAGCTTTAAGTTTATAGGTCGTCAAGCCGCTCAGTTTGTAGCTATAGGTACGTAACTAATGGATAGGTATTTGTTTATTACTTTGTAATGTTAATATGCATATTGAATTGCAGCCAGTTATATGAGCATTTATGAACGTTTGATTGACGACCTCGTAAGCATTGCGTGGGGTAGAAGTTTATTTACTTTGTAGTGTGTTTTATGCAATTACTTGAAACTCATTGGTTTTATACTCTTGCCCTGTGCCCGTTCAGTCAAAATGAAATAAAACCTTCTTACTTAAACCTCATTTTATGAAATATGTAATACACAAACCGACCACGACGCGACGTAACCTACTTCAAAAGTGCTACACATAAATTGTTACTACGTGTAATGTTAGTTTTCACTCTCTGGTAAAGTTTTTTATTTTTGTTAGAAAAAGGGATGACTTGATGTTAGTACTCTATGACAGATCACATAGATCTTGATTAATTGATTTATCTATAGGTTTATCATATCAAACTTCAACAGATTAAATCCAAAGTGAAAATATCAAGCTTATTAAATAATTTTATTTACAAAGAAAATACAACTAGTACAGTATTTAGGTACAATATTCACAATATTTACAAAATACATATGAAACAGTTGAGCTATCTACAAACCGTTGCAAACGATTTATAGATAGCTCAACTGGTCCCAATCAGTACCTACCAATCGGAAGCGTGCCCAAGACACTGGCTGGCTGCATTGTCCCGCTGAATAGCAATGCTTAATAAATTAGTTCTTCAACTTGCAAACTAGGTAGGTATATTCGGTGTCATATTCTTTTTAGCGAACGGTAAAAACGTTGGCCGCATTTGTTTTAAAGTTTGCTGCGAAAGTTTAACGACTTTGCATTTTTATCTGGAGTAGGTAAACAATTTATTGAACTTCTTTTCATAACTTTAAGACGTAAACCAATATCTTGCAATGTTTGTTTATATACCAGAGGTATAGAGGTCAATAATAGATCATTTTAGTAAGTTTGTATTGAATAAAATTTAAAAGATTGGCAGAATTTTTCTTGCTAAAACATTTAGCGACATCTTTTTTCAGTACAGCTACATACCTACCACAATTTAAAATAATAGTAAATCTCGTAGAATCTTAGTAAAGTTTTTAGTACTTTCTGAATTTTAATTCATAAATCCAAAGTGCCAAGTGCCATAAATAAATACAAAAACATTTTTCTCTTACAGAAACTCTTTCTAAAACTAAAGTGATTGTACTGATGTGTGAGTGACGTGGAACTTTTCAGACAATGAGTGGTAGAACTGATGAGTGATTAACACCATGGCATCGTTCAACCATCAGGAGACGCAGTCCAGTCCTGCCAGGGAGCTGCCAAGGTGAGTCCACTATCTATAGTATTTGGTGAAGGCAAATTTTTCTGACGGAATGGTAATACGTGGTAATACTAATGGTCGGATGACAAAAAAAAAGAAGTGGTATTGGTACGAAAGAACTGGTGAGTGAGTAGCATCATTCAACTTAGCCGACATTAAAAATTAAAAAGCTAAAAATTTCAGAAAATAATTTTTTCAGACCTTATCGTTGAGAGCGATCGCTTCCAAGCAACCGAAGGACTTTCTCTCTTGCATTTTAAAGGATATTTTTACTTGCACTTTTACATTACCTACATAATCTAGGTAGAATGTAAAATAATGTATCTAATTTCATGGTTAAGAATACCTAAGTAAGTTATAAGGTTATCATATTCACGGTAAACTATTATGGTGTATCAAGCAAGCCTAGTTATTACATTAGATACTGTTATGGCTGTGTTGGATACATGCCAGTCTAATAACGTGTATCTATGACCTGCTATTAGTTTTAGTAGACATGCACTAAACAATAATAGACATACCTACTAATAAATAAAGAAAAATAATGTTGGCATAAAGAAATAGGTTACGACGTTGCTGCAGCGTGGCAACCCTTAACCAAAATTTATTTTAGTAAAAATCTGATCAGCACCCTTACCACTAAACTAAACTAATCTTCAGTTATAGTTTTTATAACCTAAGTGTCCTTAATCCTTTAGCTGAAATGGGATACTTATTAATGACTGGTTTTAACTAAACGTAGATTTTAAGCATATTGTAAAAAGCAAACTAAATTTTTTGGATTCTATTATCATTTCACTTCGTGGTAAGGGTGCTGAAACGCATAATATTGAAATAAGCCACCACAATACAGTCTAATAAAAATCTAAACAAAATATAATATAACAGCTAACGGTACAATCGTAAAAATAATAGCTCTTTGCCTCGTGCAATGCAGATACGCTTCCGAACATTGAATGTTTCGGTCAATTTAACCCTACCAGTATATCAACTCTCTTGCACCAGTATCCATAGAGTAGAAGACTCGGTTTATATGTAGTAAGCTCACATTTCGATAAAGAGTTAAGTAATTAAAGTTACCTATAGCGTGAGAATTTTTAGAAGGTACTGTACAAAAGAAAGAAAATTTTATTTTTTTCAATCTCTAAGGCCCGTTTGGTGATTTACAGCTCACGCATTGATCCGGGCTCAAGCATAGATTTTTGTATGAAAATCTCTACTCAAATCTATGCTTGGGTAACTAAACGGCTTCTTTATCAGCTTACGGGCCTAATACTAAGTTGACCATGTTTAGTGTTTTGGACTTCAAACTGATAAACAGGATGATTTTTGTGACCCCATAAGATGATGATTGACTAACCAAATCAAACTAATCAAATAAGAAACAATATGAGCTTGCAACAATTTAGATTAGCATGGTATGGACACGTATAATGAGGAGGGATGAAAGTCATATAACGAAGAGAGTTATGAATATGAGTGTGGCTGGGTATGCAAGTAGAGGAAGACCGAAGAAGAAGTGGTTTGATTGTGTGAAAGAGGATATTATTATGAATGTGAGAGGAGTAGATTCTGAGTTCTGATTCTGACGAATGATAAGAGTGAGTGGAAGAAGAAAACATGTTGTGCCGACCCGACCTAGCGTGGGATAAGGGCAGGGAAATGATGATGAGCTTGCAACAATTTCGAAGACATTTTCATGATCAATGACTAATCGAACTCATCAATCTCAATTTATAAGTGAGTCGAGTTCGAAAACTCGTCAATTAGTAGTGTCCATCCATTTTCGTTCACAGCCGGATGTAAAATCGATACAATGGCTGCACCGAAAGATCACACACATTCGGTCCGTGGCACATTGATAAAATGTTTATTTTTTTTATCTCAAGGTTTATTTTTGTTTTCAAGTTCTGTTTTGCTGACGCTTCGCTTCGGTTTTAGAGACTTGAAAGTGATGGTTGCCTTTGAGAGATATTTTTGTATCAGTTGAACGTTTTTTTCCTCTTTCACACTTGCTTTCTGCCATCGTCACAAAGCTTCGTCTATCGTCCAATAAACGCAGGTGTGAGTAAACATATCGGTCGCGTGACGATAAACGTGACCCGATACTGGCGGTTTTACACGCCTCAAAATAGTTTATTGGACACTAATTTTCGCTGGAATAATAATTATGTAGGCGTGTGAGCGTTTAGGTGCTTATCAATTATCTATGCAAAACTTCATCTCTATGGAAAAGGCAGCTCTATGGAAAAGGCATTAGATTAGTTTCCTAATTATTTATCGAAGTAGAAAGTGGAAGACTATCATTATTTATTAGTTTCTGAATGAAATTACTATAGACCTAATTATATTGCAAAGAATGTAAACTTAAGATCACTCTTATCTAAACCATCCCAAAACTGATATACTTACGTAACTATTATCTCCCTCCTAAATATTATTTACGGTAAGAGAGACAAGCAGAGCGAAATTATTTTATTGATAAAAACTTTAATTAAGTAATAAGTAGGATATTAAGTTACTCATTACATATTCCAGGCACACAGCACACTTTGTAATTGGTTTCACTACTAGAATATAAATGCACTTCGGTGAACTTTTCATTTTAGTCACCTATTTAATTATCAAGGGAGCTTTGCTGATTCAAGCTAAATCCTTGAGCTAAGTAGTAGTTTTTTTACCGAATGTGGACAAACTTACAATGGACAATATCCAGTAGGTAGGTATGACTCTACATAACTTGACCTGAATAGTTTGAATATTATTTCGTTGATCGAAACGAATATGGAAAAGCAACTTGCGAGATATTTTGTACGAAAACCCGATAAGCGCTTGTAGTGGGCGATTTAGGTACAAACAATTTTTCTTCATACAAAAACTGCGAGTTTCTCGATTCTGTAAAAAGATAAGTAAGAAATAATAAATTGAATTTATTTTAAAATTTGTCACCATCATTGCCTGTTAGATATCAGAGCAAATTTTGCTAGAAAAGACAAATCCCAAAATATGCCGGCAAGAAATTCAACCCCACATATAAATCGTTCTTTCAAAAGAATCACAATTGTTGCAAAGCAACATGACGGTAGTGAAGTCAGACATCAGTCCAATATCGCAGACAACACTTACCGCCAACTTTAATAAGTTTTAAAAATAAATTTAAAACTACCACGTCAATTCAAGTTCAGCAACCGCCAATAGTCGTTCGCACACTGAGCGACAAGTATCGACAACTATACACGATAATATCGTGCCTGTCGACACCGACACGGTGTGAAGGCGTCTGTAGTACTGAGGGCCTAGTACGAGTGTGTCCATACAAATCAGCGCCCATTGGTGTGCTGGGCGTCAAGACGTTTTACACCAGATTTACAAACCAAAACTCTTACTAGGCCCTCTGAATGTAAGAGTGTACGCCGATATCGTGTATTTGTCGCATCGGCGGCGATAGTGTGGAATCAGCCAATGCCTCAGGGATAGCCACAAAATGCGTTTTGTTGCATCGCGTCGGTCTCGGCACTCGCCGTCGGCATCGGTCTTGTTGTCTCGTCTGCTATGTTGTAGTTTAATATAAAATTTACTGAGTTTTGTGGAAAAAATAAAACTAACTCTGCAGTAGGTACGTAGTCATAATATGGAGAAATTTGAAAAAATTTAGTAGTAATGTGACAATTTCGCCATAGTATTTATTTTTTGTCGCTGTTTGCTTTGACCCTATGTCGAACCGAATTGCGTCTAAACGCTCTGCTGCAATTCATCACCTCAAAGCAGTAGTCACGGTAGATTCAATGACTGATTTTTTCATTTATAAAGCAGGTTCATATGGAAACAAGAGCTCGTTGTAAAATACATAGCAGAGTCACATCTGCCACAACCGCACTGGCACAATAATTATTTAAATTCAATGCAAAAAAATTTTAGTCTTCCCAAAACACGTGCGCGACATGTCTTGAAGACCATTCGTGCTTCGAATATCAATTGGATTCAAACTCATAAGTTTCAGCTTCACGCTAGTATGTCATTTCTTTACCGGTATCGCTATAATATGGGCTTTATAATAGTGACTTAAGATTCAATACGGGATGAACACTATCGAATTTTAGGAGGCATTTCAGTTTTTGGTTTTCGCGATGAGAAATGATTTGTTTCGTGACAGAGAGAGAGATGTTACGTGTTATATATATAGTTACCTATTGTTATGGGTAAATTACGTCTAAAACCTTTCTTTAAGGAACTTCGGAAATACTTAGGTTTGTAGGTACCTACAGAAAAAATATTACCTAGGTACGAGTATAAGACAGATTTCAGTTGGTAGGTGCAATCATTTGAAGTGAAACTCTCACACGACACGACTCATATTAGAAAACTGTGGCTTCACGTTTGTATTTCCTATGAATTCAGAGTTTCGAACTGAACGTTGAACTTATTGCCGCTGTTTTGGAGACAAATTTAGTTTGTGAAGATAAGGATAATTTGGTAAATTCGGCAGGTAGGCGGAATCCTGTAGGTAATGTAATTTTCAGGAATGGTAAGATTTGATCAATTATCTCAAAGGAAACCGAACTGGGTGAAATTAATTTGCGTTGATGATGATTACAAAACGTTCTTCATTAATTGTTCTAAATCTTCTGCATTGTCTTGTAGGTAATATTATTATACCTATGAGAGACTTGGAAATTAAGCTATAACTGAATCGCTTTAGATGCAACTTAGATTTCGTGACGTGGAATAGCATACCAACAACTAGTTTTTGACATAAAATAACATGCTTAGAATAATATTCTTTATCCAGCTACAACAGCCTTTGATTGAAGCTATCGGGGGTCTAACAGGTACCTAACGTAAAAGTGTTACGTAAAAGTTACGTAAAAATATTGCGATAAAGCTCGAAAATTTTGTCCGTGCCACCAACGTCGCAATTTTAAACGACTAGTGAAGTTTTTCACAACTGCACTTTAAATCAACCCCCTACCTCAACCGGCACCTCATAAATTCACCCCCTACCGATAATCGTGTCATAACTCACACTAGTGCACCTCAGCGCTAATATTAAACCAGTATAATGGTGGTGATCAGTTTTAAAATACAAATTTATAGGGCGGCAAGAGATGCTATTCAGATTTACTGTGATCAGCGTTTGTGCAAAGTTATTAGCAGTACTTTTTAAAAACATTACGTACAGCAGAGTAGGTACGTGCACGTACGTACCTATATGTATATGAGCCTAAGTAAAAATTTCTTTGCGCGTCAAAAATAATGTAGTCAAAATATTAGTTACTAGCTTCCGCCCGCGAGTTCGTTCGCGTCCCATTGGATCTCGTTAATTTTCCGGGATAAAAAGTATCCTTTGTTACTTCTAATACCTCCAAGAATATGTGTACAAAGTTTCATGATGATCGGTTAAGTAGTTTTCGCGTGAAAGTGTAACAAACAAACTTACATTCAAATTTATAATATTAATAGGATAGTAGGATACCTATTACCTATTCGGTTTCTCTTAAGTATTTCAGACTAAAACCTGTGCTTAAACCACAGCCTCACGTTTATTTTATATTCGTGGTTTGAGTTAGCATGCGCTTATACAAATTCCATTTAACAACGTTAATCAAAAACAAACTATCTGCTCCATAAAGCTGTTATTCTAATAACTATGTCATTTCGAACATAAATAATGCATAATTAACCGCTCTACCACAAATTAGATACACATGCGCTTGAGTCACAGTTAAACAGCTAGCTCATTCGATACCTAATCCAAATTCACCGATCTGACATGCGTAGAAAATAAACCATGATTTTTTTCGAGATAAATCTGCACAGAACAGAAGAGTCATCACGAACAATGTCAGTCGCTGCATTACGTATACCTAACGTACTCGTAAGTACATAGTAGGCGAATTGACAACCATTTAAAATATTCTCCATACAAAAACATGATTTTCGATTCAAAAACGAAACTAAGGCTTGTCTTAAGTTTTTAATTTCAGATCACGATGATAAAACTGAGCACAAAAACATAATGTGAGCCAGCTGATATCTACCACTAAGCGTCCACACCAAAATATTGGTTTTTATCATCGCCTCGTGCACATAGCATACTAAAATAACCAATGGCTCGTGTCATATTAGTCCATAAAACTTTATTAGGGTAAGTATTTTTAGTCTCTCTCTCTCTCTGTTTATATAATAATCCTCTTTATTTTATACTCTTGTACGAATTTATTATTTCCATGTTCATCATATCTACCATTTTAATTTACCAACCATAAATTCAATCTTTCTCAATAGACTTAAAACAATTTCAAAACAACCGTAATCAAATCAGGGTCACCAAAACATCCGAAACAGTCCAGAGTTGCGGATAAACTCAAATTATCGAACAATTGCTCGTCTAATCGCTGCGGTCCGAATAAGAAGAGATTTTCGTTCAGCGCGTGCGGTCCGCTGGGCCGCAGCGGTAGGGTTGCTAACTTTATACTTTGCCCTTGTTCTCCATTTTAGATTGCTATTTTATTTAGCGGTTAAAAATATGATACGTTCTAGTGATTTTCTTCAATTAGGCAGAGCTACAAAAAATTGCTTTGTTTTACGAAATAACACGCATTATTACATGCGTTGTATGTGGGTATGTAAAATAAGGAAACACAAGATTTCTTCCTACCAACTGCACTGGTAAACAGTTTTTTTTTTCCAATTTGGTTCATACAGTACACATTTGGGACAGATGTATAAATGACAAGAGGCACTGTATAAATGACCCCAATATTTATTTACCGCCCATCGTTTAAATCTTTAATAAAAAAAATAAAAAAGGAAGATTTTGAGTTTTTCAACAACCAGCCCTACAAAACAGGACTGGCAATATCCGTCATTGGTATTCGTCGGAAGCTCCGCGAGGCTGCGATCCGGACTTCGGAAGCTTCGTACAGAAATCGCAATCGATACTCAAGACGGAATTATCGGATGTCATTACAAACTTTAATGCTCTCGAACTAGTTTTAGGACAGAAGGAGCTATGTTGGGATCTATTACTGGTAGATGTGGAAGTGGATTTGATTGTTTAAACATTTTGGAGTAGAAATTATCTATAGTTTCTCTGTAAAGGACAAGTCATGAAGAGTTTGTAAACTGTACTTTTATATGGCGAAAAACATAATTGAGGGGAAATCACGAACGATCCTTGCATTCCCCACGTATTCAAATCATAATAATATAGCGCGTCAACGCCAATTCGACTGCCAAACGTTGTAACGTCACCGCGCAATGTATCTGGGATACGCTAGCATTACGATACGTCACATTTATTCGTGATCAAGGCACTGAACTCTCAATTACAACCACAAAAAACAAATGAAAAGCTTTCTATGAGTCCTTGACCGCTCACTTGACCAGAGTTTTCAAACTTATACAATAAATTACAATTACAATAACTCGATTAGTTCCCAAAACAACTTACCATTTTTCCCAAACTGGGTCACCATTAGATCCCTGGTCACGTTCATCTATTTGCTCCGATGTATTGCCCGGCTGATCCCTACGCCACCTGCCTTCTATTAGCTGCAGCTAATATTGAATTTAGGGGGAGTTTGGCAGATCATTGTGAGCGCCTTTATTTTGTAAAACAATCGGCCGAATACTCAAACGCCACTTAAATTAAGTTCACGCTTAAATTATTGCCATCTCTCAGATGAGTAATGACAAACAGAGGCAGAAAATTTTTAGGTGGTGCTTAAATTTGAGTGACGTTTCAGTATTCCAGCCCACAATATGCAGTAAAAAAGGAAACAAAAACAGAGATATTATAATACTTAAGTATTATTTTAACAGTAGTATTTAAGATTATAAAGTAAGTATTAGGTATGAGGAGTACTCGCGTAAAATATATGTCTACTGGGACGATCTAAAACAAGGTTTTTACTATTAAGAAAACGTGTGGTTTAGAAATATACTTTCACAAGTAATTTTGAAGTTCAGTACCTAGCTAATAAAGTTAGGAAACTTTTTAAAACTAAGCTACGATAAGCTATTTCACTGAAAATTATATGCTAAAGAAATCACCATTACTATTCTTCATAGGTCTCGCCAACCAAGCTCATCGGTCTAAAGTATAATACGTGATTCAATCCCATCATGATTGATATTTCGGCGCCCGCAGACGGTCTTTCCGGTCGGATGCAATTTTTTACCTTTTCGCTTCCACGTCTGCCGTACAAACTACTATCTATTCTGTACCAGCAGCGTAGTAACTATAATTGGCTCTGTGACATTGGCGATGTAACTGCTGTGTAACCTGTGGCCGGTTGTGGTTGATTTATGAAACTTGTCGCGATGAAGATGGAATGCAAGTTGCTTTGTTTCTTTTTTGGGGTGGGATTGGAGAGCGTTTTGTTGTTTGTTTTATACGTAGGTAGATAAGAAGAGGAACAGTAAGACATGTTCCAGGCTAAGCCTAAAATAAAGATTTTTTTACAGAATGCTTGATTGTCAAAGTGAAGCCCGTATGCTGATAAAGAAATAGTTATCTCCTCGAGCATGGATTTGAGTGGAAATTTTCATACAAAAATCTCTAAATACTCAGCATACGGGTCTAAGAATTATTATTTTTTAGTCCTGAGTGTAAGTACCTATAGGTAGGTACAGAAGTTCTAGCTGTATTTTAATATTCTTCGTTCATAGCATTTCCATAAAAACTGCAAACTTCTTCGACCTACTTCGTGTCTCGGTTATTTTTACGAGTTTGTTGTAAAAGTGGCAGAAACTGCCGAATAACTCGTCGGGTAGGCTCGGAGGGCATTTGTTAAGGTATGGTCACATTGATAATTTTGAAATAAAGCCCTAAAGAAACCAATTTAATGTTAGAAAAATATGCTCGACTAAAATAGGAAGATCTATAGTACCAAAGAAGTTGAACACAAATGATGAAGTCCATAAATAAATAGGTACTTATGGGTCTTTAGAGAACACAAGTAAATTCTCTTACTGAGAATACACTGAAAATAGGACTTTACGTGGCCAAATACGACCGCATAACAAGATCTTTAGTGGTCACTTTAGCACAGTAAACTTACATTGTAAATTATGCATCATATCTGTCCCTTTGGTGCCGTTAATAACTGGGCAATATATTTTGGAACGATAGGCGATGCGAGTAGCACGATAACAGGAAATATACGAGTAAGCAAACCCTTTTGGAAAATGTCCTTGCTGCGAGATTCAAGGTCGGTGTTTTTTATTTTACCTATATCAAGTAGGTAATAATAGACCAATATTTGTAAATATTTTACTTTCCTAAAAAAATTAAGCAATTTAAACTTTTTGGTAATCAAATTTTGGAGATCTAGCATCTAATCGAACTTAGCTGCTAGAAGCTCTACTGTTATTCCCCATTCTTGGCTCGGGTTGGAGGATAGTGAGCTCCCCTCACTTGTAGTGCTTAACTTTGGAGAGACATAGAACGGCGACATAATATTTTGTTAAGAAACCTCGTCCCAACAAATTTTAAGATAAATATAGTCCAAAAATACGGCTATTGTGCTATAATTATGTAATTCTGTTACAACCGCCATTTAGTTGCCTTATCATCATTATACTCAGCAAGTATTCCACTGCTGGACAAAGGCCTCATACCCTTCCCAGACCAGTTGAGCCTTCTCCATCCATTGACTGTTCTACAACTTTGTTCGTCGTCGTCTACACTAATCAGATGCCAGACGACAAGTCCTATAGGTGTCTTCCAAAGTAAGTTGGCTTCAGTCTGTCTGCGGCTCTAGGCGACGTGCGGCGTATTGGCTAGCATTCATGAATGTTAATTCCTACGTTAGGACGCAGTCGCAAACATGTGGCTTAATCCCGGTTAGAGTTTAGTACACGATAGTACAACGATTCAGAGGTTTTATATCGTACTCTTGAATCGGAAATAATCGGTATGTAGTACCTACAACGTTGTTTAAATCTGAAATTTCTACAGTTTTAACTGTAGTTTTTTTTGGCTTATTCTGGATGAGTTATTCCCAATATTCCTTACGGTTGGTTTTACCAGGTGGAAGAGGGAAAACACCTTAAAGAAATCGTAAATTTTTTTAGTTAAGTCGTTAGTAAAAAGAAGGTATTTTTCATCGAATGTCAAAAAAAAAACAAAAATAGCCACTAGTACCTACTTACTTACCTACAACTTATCATGGTTTAAAGTAGACCACGCGCAAGTTCCGCCACTAGAACAAAAAAATTGCACACTATCCCAAAATATTGGTAGGTACAACTACTTACTAGTTACGTGCTAAATAAAACCCAACATCCGACGGAATAGAGACAGGGATACATCAACGTAACGACGCCACTGAAGCACGCATTCGAAACGTTGCGAATGGCACCCATTACCGCCTTCTTTCCCCACTTTACACTCATTAGGCCATTATTCCCTAAAGTCCTATCAAGGATGTAAAAGCTGATGGAAGTGAATTTTCACAATAATTTTCAATCACAATAAACTTTATGTTATTGAACCAATCTACGCTCGGAATGGTTACAAAGTTGCAACGGCATATAATAAATAAAATAAATATTCACGGACACTTAACACAACGCCTTCTGGTCCCAAATTAAGCAAAGCTAAGCAGCAAAGCTATGGAAACTAGATGGCTGATAGTATACATACATACATTTTTTTTGTAAATACATACTTATAATACATAGAACCACATCCAGCCGCTTTATCTCCAGCTCCTGATACTCAGTTGGCACGCAACATTGAAGAGACGCCACATCGGTCTTGCTTCGTCTTGCTTCGACCCGTGACTCGTCTTGCCACATTAACGGCCCACCAGTGTGTTTGTTGGTGTAACGGATGCTTCATATTTGAGGCGTTCATGGCTAAAGTATTTGTCTTATCCTAATTTCTAATTATAAATACGAAAACGTTGATGTGTGTGACTCAATCTGCTATAATTTTTGTACCTATTTTAATGCAGCATCGTACCTACAATCGCTATAGAATAGCATGCGACCCAGTTAGAATAAATGGGGAATTTCCCAACGATAAATTTCGTGACTAAGATTTTCTATCCCCAGTAGTATTTTAGGTTTCACAGCACATTACCCTGACATCTTTTTTATTTTGAAAACTGGCTGGCTACCTATCAAATATATTTTTTAAATACATAGGTACGTTTTATTGCCTTAAATTATTGAACAATAATAGAATCAAGAATAGCCTGGCCTCACTAAAATAAACAAAGATAATCACATTATATCACCCAATATACTCATCCGACCACTTAACCCACCCTATAATTATATTTACCAAACAAAGTTTATCCCTATTACCGTAACATCGACCTAATTCCGTAATCCGTATCCATAAGGCTGCAAACGCACTACGCTAGCTAAGTCGGGACGGCGAAGTCGTGTCTGAAAAAAAAAAGAAAGAAAGAAAAATTGTTTATTGCCTTATACTACATAAATTAAATTAAATTGTCTGGTCAAGTGATTCTGACAGTTCTGGTCTCCTGACATGGAGCTGGCATAGTCATTTCGTTTTGGCTGCGGTGGAGTCGGCCGGTCGTACCTGCTTGACGTTTGGCCGCCTATCCGCGGCGACTGACATTTTAAAGAAGGATAAAATATCTCTGGCCGCTGCAACTTGGCCGCTGAGTGCGTATGCGGCCTAATGCCGTGTTCCTGGGTAATTAATATCAGGCGAGACACTATTTTATTTCATTATGCGACAAGTCGTATTTTGTGAGAGAAGTTTGTTTGAATGGGGTGGAGTCGGTGTAGTGCTTTCAAGCGTTCTCAGTTACATGAAAGGAAGTTTATTTATATAAACGTCTGTAAACTCTTATTCATAGAGATCTGAACCACATTGAACGAAAATAATATTTTATCTTATCACTTTCAAATATTTTTTAACAAACATTTTTAACGGATCTTTACATGAAGTCATGGAACCAAAAATTAACTAAGTACATAAATAACTCCGTCTGATTTACGTGTGTTTGTTCATTTGTTTGTTCGTCGACAAACTCCATAATTATCATACGCCAGAGGGTTATTGTCTGTGAATTGTGGCCAATACTTCTATTGAATTTAGATGATAACTGGAGTTTGAAGTTTTAATAGACTTCAATATAAGTATATGCTGAAAACTAGACAATATAATTTTATTTCCATGATTTTCTTTGTTATAAATATAAAATTAAATGGGAACTCGCACATACCCGTAAAGCCATCAAAAATAAGTAATTTATGGTATTTAAAGTACTAGATATAGTGGATTTTGAATTTAGTTACTTATATCTGTTTAGGTTTTTCTTTTTAATAATAAATTCAGATTAATTAGAAATTTTGGAAATGCCTGAAGTTTTTCTTGGAAATTTTATCTCAGAGCTCAATTTAACAAAACAAGCAATTAACACTTTTTGTTTTAACCAAATAAATGTCTATCCAGATAAAACTGGACATCTTAATGAAGCTGAGAGAGGCTAAAGAATAAAAATAATTAAAAATTTCATCAAGCGAAAGGCTTAATGTTTTCAAATGAACATTTTTGCTCATTGTCGCTTTACTTTTTCAGAGATTAATAACGGACAGACACAAAGATAGAGACATTCAAATCTTTTGAAAAAGTATAACTGAAACTCTGAAGATAGAATGAACAAGGGAATTGTGGGCCACGAAATATGCGAGAAGTGTAATGCTGTAATTTTCTAAATAAACAGTTTGAATTAAATTTCGTCAAGTCAGGACTTCTACCTGCCATATTTAGTCCATATCGTGTAAAAAAATTAGTCAGTAGCAATGAACAGTTTGTGGTCTTAGCAGTTTGACATCTTAGCTTGTATCAATAATCATAAGGTAAATTCTATGTGTATGAGACTCGTTTTCTTTTAAGTTTTTAAACCGCAAAACTAGATACGTTTACAGCCCAAAAGCCACCAATTTGAAAATGCTTGGAATTTACAAAAAAACGTAAAAGGAATCGGCCAAGACAAGGAGGGGAAAAGTGGGGACACGCACCTGATACCTCCTTTCATCCCATGAATACAAAGAGTATCTTAAGATTTACATCTTGTTTTACACGGGAACGATAAAACGATATAATTTAAATTTGGAACACGTGATTGTATATCGATTCCCATTTCTCAACTGTCGAGGAGATAGATGAATGAAATGTATTTGAGGACTCAATCTGTTTTGTAATGTGTGGAATGTGAGGCTATTAGTAATGATGGGAAAAAGGAATTGACGAATTCTTCAGTGATCTACTTTTACCAGCCGTTTCAGAACAATTTGTGGTAGTGTACAAAATATCCTTAAAAAATATTTTTTAGCTCAAACTCTCGTCTTGTTGATCAAACTATCTCACCCCTAAAATCCAATTACACAATCAATTGCTCCAATCTCCAACACAATCGATCCCGAGGTGGACTTTTTACCGAATTTCCCGAAGATTTGGCCACAGCCTGAAGTAGGCCAAAGTGCCGTCTCAATCATCGGTTCGCCCTTCCGACTGATTACATTATGCAAATTACGGCCTCCCCTCGTGTCATCTATACCTCGGAATGTATTTAAATAGGTCTACTGAAATGTTTTTTAATATTTTTTAAAGGTTTCGTTATTATTAGAGCCCTCCTGGATCAACAACGTTTTGGAGGAAGATCGCTCGTACTACAACAGACCTTCATTTAGAAACTTCTGAAAATGAATTGCGTAAGTTTCAAAATTGGTTTAGATAAAAGGAGAATAGCTCGATACCGTAGCTATTACGAGTACGATTCACCTAATGTGAATGTTAAGCTTTTTAGATACAATCTCTAAGGTCCGAAGTCCTGATTTGCGGAAACCAGGATATGCTGTCTTTTATATACGCTGCTGGGTACAGAATTTATACTTCACGAATACATCAAACAAAACTGGCCTTTGTGTAAAATATTTGTTTCGCCACTTTGAAATTTTACAACTGGTATTCCAATTAAAATTCAATTCGTGCTTTGGAGGGTATGCATATGGAAATGTCACTAACCATCTAAGGGAAATGTTGATGCATCTAGCTGTGGCAGCCGTTATGACATCCCGTAGTTTATAACACTGCCTAAAAATGACATCTTCAATGCTCCTACTGTAAGTTTATTCCATTTGTACTGCGTCTCCGCTATAAATAACCGCCATAATACGTCTCCGTCTTTTTAAAATCAAAGACTAAAGTCATTGGATCGCAAGATTAGCGCAAAGAAGCATGTTTCTATTTAAAATTCCATTCTCCCGATCGCTTCACAGCTGCTCTTGACAGCCGATAACAGTTTGAATGTAAAGCATCTGCCTACAGCTGCTGATAAAAACTGATAGGACTTTTTGTGTGGAAAACGGAAGTGTTTTCTCTCTCGTGTAATGTTTAAACATTCATGAAATTATTATCGTAACGTGAGTAATACGTTCTTACCTAAACCTGCCTCTGACTAAGTTAACATTTTACAGTCGCTAGAGAATATGACTATGTAATGTAATCGAAATGTTTAGAAATGCCGGTTGTAAATAATTGATATAGGTAAAGAATATTCTATCTATTTATAAGCCGTATTCCTATAAGTTTTAGATATTTTTACTTCTTTTCGATTGTGGACCGCCAACGTGGATAGGCAGGCAGGCTGGAAATGGTAGGTACTGTACGAACAGAGTTGCTGATTTCATGGAATTGCGACGTGCGAGTGCTACATTGCAGGCTCGCTGGTAAATTATGGCTCACCACTTACCAATTTGACCAAATACTCGTTAGCCACCTTACTCTAACTGATAAAAAACATAGGTTCTTTTGTTTTTATACGTTTTTTATTTAGTTTTATCATGTCGAAGCGACGTGTTCTTTGTTCGTGGTCTCAGCTGACTTCACGGTGCGCTATTAAACTTCGACACTCGCTCATTTCTCGCGCTTTGTTACTTAATGTAGAACAAGTATTGAGTGACACACAACTTTGTACTGTAAGTTGTGATTTCCAAGATGCTGCAGCTTTTGTAAAGATTCACGGATAAGCAGTCTGTGAATCTTTACAAAAGTTATCAAAGTTGTAGCGAAAGAGCTACAACATGCTTTTGTGACGCTTCGCGCAATGCTTATTTACAAGGCATACCGTAATTTATATATAGACTCACTACTTACACGTAAAGTTCCCTTGTTTATCTAACTTTTGTTTAGGATCTGCACCTGTAAGGTTTTCTGCTAACCGATATAGTTTTGATAAATCTAAAAAAATTACAGCTGCATGGCTAAAAGAGAAAATTTCAGATCGGTACGGTCATGCGCGTTTTGTGTGTTGTCCTTTAAATCAACGGAATATATTCGCACCCAACCCGCATCCGTCCTTTGTGTATTTTGTGCTTTACAGAAACTAAACTGTTATACCCTTTAGTAAATTTTAAAACAATTTAATCAACCAGTCGGCGTGTGCAGCAACAAACCGCAGCTAAATCTAAAGCCGGTGCACACTATCGCATCACAAACAACCAGCAATAAACGTTGCATTTGCATTCCCATTACGCATGCAGTGTTTACGCGCACCAAACGCTGTTATTTGTAGTCTGATAAGAGCTTTTGAGAGTGGCGGGCTGGTGTAATGCTTTTTAGCTCAAGGTCGATTCTTATGCCCATATGTTAGATACCTCGAATAATCTTCGCCTCGACTCGACCTTGAAATCAGGCGTAGTCATTTTTACAAAACCTACTAATACTTCCAAAGCACGATTTCGAGGTTGACTGGCTAAGGAATCAATGAATTAGAATTAACATCAGAAATTTAAGTTTCAATAATTTGGTTACAGGTTTGATAAACAGGATTCTAAAACCGCTGGTGTTTGTCAACATCATTGTCGTCATTTTTGCGTAAATTACCTATCTAAAATTTCCATGCAGAAACAAATAGACAGATGTGAAAAAACCATTCACCGGACGGCCTTTCTGGACTAATATTAGTCTCAGTTGATCCACATCACGCACATCATTGATATCACGTATCAAACACATTAGAGGTGTATGTGCTCGACGTGCTCGTCGTGAACGCATTTCACCAACAAGACAACGCATTTGCATTGCTATTAGCGCGTGATGTTGCTACCAGCGCGGGGCATGTCTGCGGCCTGCCTAAATCGTGTCGCGAATATTCGATGCTTGTGGCAATTTCACAACAACATGCTTTTACGAACGTAATAATAGAACCGAAGATAATGTTTGTCAAAGAAAATAAAAGGATCAGTAGATATTCAGAACTCTTATTACAGAGGTCACAAGTTAAACTTATGATAAAATAAATAATAAAACTACTCGTAGCTACAAACTATATACTGTAAATAACTATATACTGTATTTGTTGCAAAGGTCCAAAATGAACTCTCTTTATTATTCAATAGCAAACCATATACGAATTTAAGTACGTAGCTTTTTATCTAGTTGAGATAAGGAACCACTCCCGCGTCATCGTAGATGTCCTGCCAGAACTTCAAGTTATCGCGGTAGGTGATATAACCCACTTTGAGCGTATCTGAAATGCTCACGTAACTATTGTTCTGATCATAACTGGGCCAGGTACCAAAAGAAAAGCCAGCTGGAGTAGGATTCCTGTAGAATAAAATAACGGTGAATTTAGGCGGTGAATATTAGTTATGCCATACACCCGTGGTATATGGAATAATATCAGTTAATTAAACCTCTTACCCGTATTTAGCAAAGTTTGTGTACAGGCTGCACATTATATCAATGTATTTGAATACGTCACTCGTCACGTTGACCGTCATGTTGTAGCTGGTACCGTCAAACAAGTATGGAAGGTCATCTTCGTGGGTCGATTGTCGTATGCCAAACTTTCGTGCACCTTCTTGAGAGTAGAAGTTTCTCGAAGTGTAAATATCAAATATGTAGAAATATTGCTTCTTTGAATTAACTTTGAAGTAACGATCGAAAAAGTTATGAATCTCGAAAACGAAGTGCGAATAAGAATAGTATGTAACGAAACCATTGATTGAAGAGAGTATGGTTTTGTTAGTGATGTAGTTATCTCGAATTTTATCTGCGATTGCCAACACTCTCTCTGGGCTTCTGATATTTGATATTTTCACGGGTACGTACAACTGTTCATACTGTGGATAGTATTCTAGTATTCTGTCTATGAGAAGAGTAGTGCCCCTTAAACCTTCACTCTGTGTATGACCAGCCATAAAATCAACTTCATTCACTTGTCCTTTTAAAAGTAAGTTGTCTGGGGTTTCAGTCAGATACTGTTGACATTGATTGCTCTTAGTTTCTACAATTGGCGTAAAGTAAGAAGTTGTCATGAAACTATTGGAAATTTCATCAGATATGAGGATGTTTGGATTGACTTCAAGCAATTTCTCAGCCGGTACTTTTTGTAGAAATTCAATTAACGCACTAGGATCTGTTGTATTTAGTCCTAAGTTTCTCCCAAGAGCAAACGCACGTTTTTTGTGCTCAAAGGTAATTGCCCAGTCATTGAAAACAGCGCCGCTCATACCTATTGCTCTGTGAAAGAGGCCCTTAGCCGCTGGAGACAGCAGGTGAAACGTCACTGAAGCGCTACCTACGCTTTGTCCAAATATTGTAACTTTATGGGGATCGCCTCCAAAACACCTAATATTTTTTCTGACCCATTTCAGGGCAGCTACTTGGTCTAATAATCCAGCGTTACCGGAAGCAGCTTCGGTGTCTACTGACAAGAACCCGAGCGCACTTAGTCTGTAGTTGATTGTTACCAGCACTATGTTATACTCCACAAGGAAGTCAGGTGCATAGAAATCAGAGTTTCCTGAGCCGGTAATAAAAAAACCTCCATGAATGAAAAACATAACAGCCATTGGAGTTTTAGGTCTTAATTTTGGTGAATAGACGTTCAAGTATAGACAATCTTCATTGCCTATAACAGTCTTATCTAATAGTTCTTTGTATTGGATACAAATAGGGCCATGTTCTGAAGCATTTCTAACTCCTTTCCATCTTTGTGGTAAACTTGGAGCCTGGTGACAAAAAACAAGTTTAATATAAATTTTTCATGTAATGTAACTTTTACTTTTAGCATTTACTTACCCTAAATCGAAGTTTTCCAATAGGAGGCTTAGCAAACGGGATGCCTTTGAAACTGTAGTACATTCCTTTACCCGTAGACGGCTTGAGGATCTGACCTTTTAGTATTCCTTGCTCCACTTTCACTTTTACCAGCTCCACGCTTTGCCACTGAAATAAATTGGTATTTATTACTCTAGCATCCACTTCAAGTCCTATATGGCACCTATGTTTGCCGTTGGCAGATACGCCAAGGAGTACATCATCATCTTGTGCTTTTACAGGGAACGAGTAATTTGGTTTTGCCAACTTCTATGCGGCCGTTGAGAGGTCAACTAACTAAAATGACTAGTGTTTTCGTTGATATAGAAATTATTATAAGAAGTGGTGTTTTATACAACCGCTATAAAATTACAGAATACGAATAAAGGCCCTATAATTATGAGTTCTTGATCAAAAGTAACAAAGTAAGTATGAATATTTGCTTGAAAGTACTTACTGTTATTAAAACAAATACAACACAAAGACACAGGTTCATTTTTGTATTTGGTCAGTTTTTTTTTAGTTTTTTATTGGTTATAAAACTGTTGTCTACGTCTCTAGTTGAAAGTAACACAGTGTATTAGTCATATAAACCGAATAAAATAAATAATTCATCATTAGATAAAGCGCCCTAATACGGCCTGATAATAATAACTAGTTTCAATAAACATAAAACAAAATGTGTTTATGTCTGCTTGTTGGTTCCGTTAGTATTAGGGTATTTCTTTTTTGAGCTGTGAAACCACTGAACAACAGCGCCTGGGCAAGGGTACTAACATATCCTACTCTGGCCATTTTTGTTATTTTCAATTATAGTTTCAGAATTAATTTTATAATACATAATTACATAACCTTTGTAAAATAACAAAAACAAACCCAATGGTATGCCCACTTTCCCAACAAATACCAAAATAATTTAAATGAGTTTCAAAATGGCAACCGACTTATCATTGTCATTACAATTTACATGCCATATTAAAACCCGACCACCAAACACAACATTGTAATAAATGAACAAAGCGCGCAATAACCGCGGAACCAATAAACTTACACGTCACATATTATTTCATTACACAACGTTTTGCCGTTGATTTCGCGCATTTTCAACAATATTAATGGCGTATTAATGAGCTGAATAATTTATTTGCAAGTCAATATTGAATTGGGGTGTTTTGGACCGCAATCGGTACGTATGTAGGGTTACCAGTCATGTGTATGTGTAAGTTAATATTTGAAAAAACACACATTAATGGAGATTTCACTCATAAAACAAGTATTTGATAGTCAGCGTCGCAACAAAGTGTATGAAATGACATCATTTTTCATTACAAAAATTTACGATTGATCTAACAAGACAGCTGTGTAAAAAACAATTTCATGAAACAAGAGTTTTGAGCAAGAATTTACAGTTTTGTCAACCCTAGCGTCCATGAAGGGTTAGACAAATGTAGACATTTGTACATAATGATGGACAGACAGAATGGAGGTCAGGTGTACGAATCGTTCGAAGCGTAATCGATTGTGTGTCATTTGCCGGACCATTCTTTACCCACATGTCAACACCAATTTTCGTCGTTTTTATAAAAAAAAATGTGATAGACAAGCTCGAAGCCTACCTGATGCTAAATGGTTACCATAGTAACAACGTCGTGAGAGGTATCGCATAGTGTGTGAGAATCTGTAGGTAGGTAATAGTGTGCCTGTTGCGGTATAACTCTTCTGTCGCTCACCACGGCACAAATATATCCATGAGCATATCCCAACGTTAAAAAAAAAAAAAAAAAGGTATTGGTTGCCGCAATATCACAAATCATATAAACTAGTACCTACCATTACACCTTAAACTGGAACACATCAATACAAACTTCACTGGTTTAGCGAGAGAAAGAACCACAGGTGGTGGACGTAGGTAGCACCTTACTACATAGGTATCTACCTGAGCCCTACTACATAGGTATCTACTATGATTGCTGGTAGTGATTGTAATTCACTACGGTGCATATTTATAATCATTAAAAGTTCGATTCAAAGACGCAAAACAAATCGTACGTGAACTTATTACCATTTCATCTGATTCAACTACCTACTGTATTGCCAAATGTAGCTTCCTATTCCGAAAGCAATATTCTTACCAGTCTTATATCGTGGAATGTATCGTAAGCGATTTCCTGCTCCCGGAACAGAGGCCGAACCAAAGAGGTTGAAAAAACTCCGGCATTTTAGACCTTTCCCGGCTAAAAGCATACATACTCGTTCATAGCAGTTGTTTTTTTGGGAAAAAAACTTTAATAATGTTAGAAAAATGTAAAGTAAAACGTACCTGAGCCTCCAGTTTTTATTTTCTAAATTGAAGGAACTCTTTTGTAAGGAATCAGATACGTACCTAACCTATTCAATATAGGTACCTACCTTACTCTCGTTTTTCTCGATAAGACTCCCGCTAGAACTGCCGTAAATCTCGACCGCAAGTTGCGCGACAAAAATATCATTATGTAGATTTGCAAAGAAATAAAAGAGGGCAACGATCGGTGCACGCTTCTGCAATTTCCTTCCAAATTAAACTGTTTCAGGATTTACTTGAGAAACGTTTATATCATTTTTAATTTTTCAAATTATTTTATTATAATATTATTATTATTATATTATTATTATATTTTATTATTATTTTTATTATTTATTAAAATACCTAAAGAAAGTACCTACGCAGGGACCAATAGTTGAAATTATCTCACACATTATTGTCCTTGTCCAATTATTCACATTACCTATGGCTTTGTAATATTATGTTAAGCGTTCGACATTCTTATCGAAAGCATAATTTTTTTGTGATGTTACACTCATGAAAATGTCTGCTATTGTTTCGTTAATTTTATGTTCTAAGTATTCATTCAATCATGAACCAACAACAAGACCCTCCACAGACAAAAACAAAGGAAATCACACGAAACGTTAACGATCAACTCAAGACATTTCAAGTGCACACTTACAAAGTTCCAGAAACGTACGCTTTTGAATTTCCCCGAAGTCTGTGTTCCTTGAAAAGTACAAGAGTTATAAGATAGTTGAAATATGACAGGACGACAGGCGGAACACGTAATAAGCTCATTTCTATTGTTTAACTCGTTGGTTGGCAGTGCCGGCGGAACCTTTAACTGATACGGTTTCTTCTAAGCTGCTACGTTACGTGTTTTGAAGGAAATAAACATTATTGATAAGTAAATGTCATCATAAACGGTGTGAATTTGGCTCACAACAACTAACAAAGAAGAACAAGAATTCATAGCGCTCAGATATGTGTTGATGTTGACCCATGTGTTAAATTCTAGTTTTAAGCAGTAATTGAATTGAAATGAGACCTACATTGTAATTTTCAGACGAGCAATAAATATATTGCCATATAAATAATACTTGTCGCATTTACACGCAAACAAATCTAATAATTTTATTCAGAATAACAACTTGTAATCACAAATTAATTAAGCTAGGTAATCCAGCTACAAAGTACCTACATTTCGTCGAACAGTCTATAGAACAATACCAATGATAGCATCAGATTTGAGAATGAGCACACGTAATTCAGCAACACAAAACAGTGACTAGACCGCCCCAGTTAATCCTAGTGGAGTCGACGCCACAATCTGACAGAAGGCAGCCTTCATCTACAGCTTAGAATGTTATAGCTAGTTCACTTTGCTTTCGTCTGTGTACACAGTAGCAAAAAACCACAAAAGGGAAGTCATGATTTACTCTTCGGTTGGATCAGTTAGATGATAGAGTGTAGTGGCTCCATTGACAGCATTTTGTCTCAAGTTTTACTATCCACAAAATTGTGTATAAGTGCTGTAATTGTTGAAAACACTTAGGGGTATATTCATATTGGTCTCCTAAAGCTGCGCTAGCTAAATTGGCTGCTAAATCTATTGTCATCCCTTTTCCTTGTAATGCAAGTGACAATGACAGAGCATTTTTTTAAACTGCGCTAAAATAACAAACGAATAAGAATATAAGGCAATGGTCTAAACTTTACAACGGATACGTTCCATATTATTTGTAATTAATAAGTACTTTTCTAAAAAAACAATTTTAAAACTTGCATGGATAGCATGAGATTTAAAACTCGCATGGATGTATAGAGTATTGAGCTTTTGCATGGAGTGAGCCAGCTACTGGTTCTCCAAGCTAATTCCACCCTTGCTCATATCTCACGGTCTGCCTGTGTATTGTTTCAGTGTGAATTTATTGTATACACCTACAGCTGTATATTTGTAACAATCTCAATAATACCTTCAATTGCAATTTATGAATATTGCAATGAATATATAATGGCAGCTTTCGATGGCGTATTAGGTTTATCATACACCATCGAACATACATTTATATTTTTTTGTCTGATTTTGTTTCCTTCGGAAGAAATGTTTTTAGACCCTAAATTACTTGTGAAGTATTTTTTCATTCGTGTTATAAATATAGGTACGTTTAAATGAGTAGGTATCTAGACATTTTGCTATTTTAAATGCAAATAATCAGTACATCCATACAAGTGAATCCAATGACCTAAAGAGCACACAGAAGACAGGTTCTTATGAAAAAAAAAGGCGTTGAATGTATAATGATGACAACCACACAACGCGTGCGCGGGTCGGGTACCCATACTATTTCAAGCATCCGACGCGCACGCGTTTTGTGTTTTACGTCGGGATTCATTTAGCGTGGTTTACTTGAAAAGTTATTTTGTTTGAATTTTTAGCATCAGCTTAAAACCAACCCTATTGGAGCCGCTATCGGGGTCGGCCTCACATGGTTTTCCTCATTTTCTCGCACTCCAAAATATCTCTAGCATTTATTTTTATTCGTATTTGTATTCGTTTCCTGCAACGCCATATTTTTTCACGACGTTTCTATTCCCTTTCCCGTTGGGGACTCATATGTTATTTTCAACCTGTTGTAAGTAATGGGCTTTGTGAATTTTCAAAACCTCAGCTGTCATATTTTAATGGGATGGCAGTGTTTCAGGCAGCAATGCTTTGCATAAATTATATTTTGTTTTATGAAAATGATGTATTTCAGTATAATTTTTCGTGAGAATGAGAACGTCACAAAACATCCTGAATGATATTATACTGTTTGCTTTTAAGTAAGCTTTTACAAGCTTTTTATTTATAAGCTCTTTAGTAATACGTTTTTGCATTTACTTATGATTTTCAATCGATTGATGTGTAAGATAAATTTGATTGTGTGTACAGCGTTAATAAATATTATGTTGTTGGACCAAAGAGTACCTATAGGTTTTATTTAATAAAAATAAAGCCATATTTTACATCTTAAAAGTTATAACGCCATGATATAGCCGTGCGTAAATCACACACACATGTTGACTGTTAAATCTGGTCCTAAATAAAAAGTGGAGAAAAAAGTCGTACCTACTAAAAGAACTTGCCGTAAATATGTAGGGAATTCTTCTTTATGGTGCCACAAGGTCGAGCTCAGGGGCGAAAGCAGATTACTATACGTATTTTATAAATGTCAAAGCTAAAGTTGAGAGGGAAAAGATTGTAGGTTATAAATTATCACCCCTTAAGCAGCGGAGGGTTAAATTTAAGGTGAAGTTAACAGCTTGCGATGTGCATATCAAAGTTCAAGTAAGTACCTTTATTTAATGGTGGATGTAGAATTTGGAAACTTCTTTCTAGATTTATGATCTTATGTTCAGTAGTGGACTTCTACTGGCTGATATAATGATGATGATGATTATAACATTTGCCAAAGAGTTTAGCAACAGATGAACAACAGCAGTTGCAAATTGCAATGTTGACTAGGTACTTATTAGAGTCACCCCATGTCGAAACTTTCTCATCGAGGAGGAAAGGAAACAGGAGAGTATCACACACACAAAGTTGTGTATATGAATGTGTATAATGTATGTTGGCCTAAGTAAAAAGTTCTGACCAAATAGACATAGAATTGTTTTTCTTTTTCTTTAAAAATTTCCTGAGCAGGAGCTGTTTCAGCATTAATTATGCTAGCTAAAATTTTTTTGAAATAGAACAATACTTACTAATAAAATATTTCGTTCGTGTATTTTTTGTTTTAATTTGTTTTTTGGCTCATCTAGTAATATTAGTTCACATCTTTATTTAGAATTCGTGAATTCACGGTCCATTACTGGCTCTGCGTCTCGGACTCAGTGCGGCTCCTAAGTGGAAATAGTAAAATTATCCATTCACGCCCTTTATTCTTGACTTGTATCAAACCTCAACCGGGATCCGTCCACAAAAGCCTCGCAACAATGCTATGATCTCTAATGAAGAGTTTTGTACACAAAGGGACAGACCAACTCTTTATTAATACCTTGTGTTGAGTTATCCCTTTGCTTTTACCGTAATGTGGCAGGGATTTTTATGTTGAAAGTGTTTTTGTGCGGGTATTTTTTTATTAAAAAGTTTTTGACTCCACCAGCGACGACGAATTAGTCAAATAAATGACCAGCAAAAAGTGAGTTACAATGCAACTTGTATACCTCTGAAACATGAATCTGCAAAGTTCTAGGTTTTCTTGAAAAATAAAAAATATACAAGACATTTTCATAAATTCATACAAAACAAGATGGCAAAAATCTAATGTCTCGCATAAACACGCAATTTAAGGTCGATCAACGACGCTCACGCTCCCATGCACATTGAAAGGAAATCAAGTTATTTCAACGTACACTGAAAACGCTTGAACAGGATAGTTCTGAAGGCTTCCCTCTATATTTTATTGCCATCATTTTACCAAACAATACTGCAACAAACAACCTTAATTCAACACCTCTGATATACTGACAGGGTTTTTATTACAAAGGGAAAGAGTTCAATTTTGCGTGAAAGCTGTAGAATTACGGTAGAAAATAGTGCTTGTAAATTTGGCAGCGTGCCACACAGTTTCGGTAGTAAAAAAATTCGTCTGCCGCACATAAAAGGTGTAAAAGCCGAAATGTTAGGGCCAACTAAGGTTTGATGTAGAATAGCTTGTCTAAAATATGTTCAATGGCGAATTATGAAGTCTCCTTGCAGTACAATATATTTTGCTATTCAATTATCCACTATGATATGGATTATGTTTAGGTTCATTATTCTATGACAAGGCAATGCTATCAAAGCTCATAATAAGGCTCTGGAACAGATGGGTAAGGTAACTAGGTGTGTTAATTCGTCCAAGGTAACTAGAGACGGCTTGTACTATCGCACTAATATCCTCTTAACATTCTCCCTTTCACTATCTAAACAAAACGATATGACATTATTTTAACCGGTAGGTAATCTTGCAGAAGTTTAGGTGTTTAGCACAAAAGTGTATTTAAAACAAAAGAAATAAGAACCGGCGTCATTATTCAAATAACAAGCGTAAATAAACCTTTGTACTGCCATTAACACCATTATAGCATTAATGAATTTTAAAAATGCTATTAAAGAAACTGTTAAATGTTTATGTGAATTAATTTGTGAGTAATTTAAAATGCGTTTGTAACACGCGATACTTTTGTCTCACGTGTTAAATGTACAGTCAGCTACATTAGGTTGATAAACATTATACAATTGTCTAGTTAGTTCATAATTTTATTGGTTGGAACTAACTAGACGCTGAGAGCTTTGACTATTTGACTTTGGATCTCCTGTCTTCATCTTTATTCTAACTTCAATGATAGAATGCGACTGCATTTACTTGGATTTTAAAAACTTAAAGTTAATCTATTTATATATGTCCCTGACTGTACTTAATATGTGTTTAGTTTATTATCAGCTTACCATTGTGGGTGTTCGACGAATTCCATGAAAACCACCATCAGGTAGAGCTCCTAGGTACGCAACACTATTAACAATTTTTTAAACTAGGTATATATTTTATAATCTGAAACACAAGAGTGCTTATTTGTAAGACTTGTAAGTGATAATTCAATTCTTTTGGTGATCGTTCTGAAGGCTATACAAACGGTTTTGGTTCCATAAATACATTTGGATCTTAGATTTTTTTTCAGCAAATGCTTCCAGATTTGTCTACAAATATTTCGGCCATTCAAATGTGATGTTTTTACAATGTAGCAGTATGAAAAGATTCGGTTTTGATTTCACGGGACGCCGGCCACATCGGAAGCTATCCTGGATAGGGCAACTCCTGACATTTGATAGAATGCCTCGCGGACCGTGAACAAGACGCGGGCCTGGGGCGTGGTTTACTGAAAGCGAATGCAAGACATGTTTAGCCGAAGACACTGTCAGCAGAAATATAAACGAACAAACTTTACTCCAATTCTTTTTTGTATCTGTTTATCCCTGGTGTCGTGATACAACATGACATTTATTTTGTCATTCACCTCCTTGTTTATTAGTTGAATGAATGAATGAAAACACCTTATTGTATACTAAGTTTCATTCATTCAACAGCTGCTCAACCACTAGTGCTATAGGAAAATATATAAAAAAATCATAAACCAGCTCCTATCTGAAAGCAAGATGAAAACTTTTGAAAGCATTCTAGTAGTGGTAGACTTGTTTACAGTAGGTAAACTGATATATTTTTGGTTTTGCCGATTCTTCTGAGCGATACAAAAGACTATGCCTTGCTTTAGTAAGTTTAATCTCATACATGAGTAGCCTGCTTACTGATAATGCTGTTAGGTTTGCTGTGTAAATTTTATTTCGCGTATGAAAACGAAAAGATAAGATCCGCTTGCAAACACACCACACCTTCATGTTTTAGACTTTCTTCCGTGTATTTTGTTGATTCGATTAAACTTTACGAGGGTCTATTTTCAATTTTGTTCTATATTTTATGACAACTTGTTGTATTCTTCATAGGTAATTACTTAGAGATCTGTGATGTTTCAATATTTATTTTTGCTGGCGTCAAATTACCAATGAGATAGCATATACTATAAAACATTTCTAATTCAAACAATGTGTCTAAAAAGCAGTAGCGTATTTATACGGGTTCGAATTTTTTTACGTCATTATCAACCCCTATCAACCCCGACCTGTCAATATCCTATCAAAAAGCCATGTGTCTTCATGATATCTTTATCAGAAGTACCAGGCAGCCATAACTTGCAGGAGGCGAACACGGAGTTATCTAAACATTCCCCGTATAGGAATGTTAATAGTTCTTAGCACAATAAAGTGGGGAGGCCGGGCACGCGACTGGCACACGCTATGAAAGAATGTAAGTGCTTGTAGGTACTACGCAGTGGACTCTGCAATACTCACTATTGAATTGATCTTCTAAATGACAAGTATCTATAGAAAACACCGAGTAAGATACACGGGAGCATATACACCGCTAAGTACATATAATACTATACATTACACTGTATAATAATAGAGCTCTACCTATTAGTACAGTGTATGTATACTATTATAATGATCAAACAAATAGTAGGTACAGTAAACTCTACTATGTCAAACACCTCTAGAGCTCGCATATTTTGACTCGCAAGGTATCATAAAATATTCAAGCAACATTTTCAATAAAGATTATGTGGATACAAGGTATGCTCGGTAATTTGAGGTATGGAGACACTCCTGTTCTGAATATAAAACGACTATGGAGATACCGACGAGGTACAACGTCATTTTTTCCGATAGGCTGGCAAAGTAAGAGAATTTTCAATTTTAAGCCTCTGCTCTCGCGAGACTGTACGCCGATGGCATTAAAATAAAATGGGAACGGTGTCGTCAGTCGACACGTAAACGCTATCCATCACCGCTCGTGTGCACCCCCTTTGCAGTGTGTTGCAAACGGGCGACGAAATGTCGCGCGAATTTGTAAAGTTCACGCGAATCGGCACGTCGAAGACACATGGGGATTGGAGTAACGTATAGGTGAAGGAGTATTTATAGCTGTTCAATCGCTAAGCATGAATAAATTATTTAGGTTTGCTGGCTGAGCTATGAGTTCAGCCAGAGGTTCTTGGCGTCACTAAAAATGTATTATATTAATGACTGTATGTGTATATGCTCACTGCTTAGTTCCTTTATTTATCTTTGTTTAGCCTAGTCAATTTCCTGTAGAAGCAAGAATTTTCAAATGTATTCCACATATTTGGTGCCAAAAAGTCCTAAGTCTACTTTCACCCGCATGCGTTACAGAATTGACGCGCAGCGAATTTTTGAAAAATGTAAAAAGGTCACTCGAGACGTCACGTACTGTTCATTTATTTCCGGATCGACTTCTTTCAGTTTGAGCGTATCTGAAGAATGGTGGGTCAAAATAAATAATGACTTTCGGAAGGTTTCAATTACGAGGTTTAGCCAACAGCCATCAGCCAAAGCGGTGAGCTGGAACCTATTGTGGTTCAGTAAGTAAATAAAAGTTTGAATAGGTTCGCCATTCAACTTTACGGTTAGGCACTAAAGCTAGTATTATTTTAATGAACTTATTCATGGACAAACGTTCTTACGTGTCACGACGATGCATTTTGTCTAACCCCTTATCTATCAACACTATTCTATTGTTTCAGGACATCAACAACCAAAACCAGCAGTGGTTCTCCCCACAGAGAACGCAGAAGACGTGAGGACGATGCAGCGTCCAGCGGTTATAGCGCAGCGTTGCACCGGGTGCCGCCGCCACCGCCGCCAGCTTTGCTACGCAGGCTCGGTGTCAAGGAACCCACTGGGGTTGGCAAGGTCAGTAGTATATCTTTTTCAACCCTACTGAGGTTATTGTGACTTCGTTTATAGATATTTTTCAAAAAGAAGGTCTTAAATACAGCATCAGAGTAAAACATGCGCAAAACAAAACACAATGTAACAAAGCAGAGAGCACGAAGCTACTGTTCAACCTTTACTACTTATCCGACCATCGACGCGTAAAGTTCTCTCATTAGCGTAAGATCATCACTCGTCTCATTAGACGTAACCAATTAGCGGAGTCCGGCAGACTCTGGCCCTTAAATCATTGCCCGAGACACGGCGCCATTAATTTGCTTATCGCAGTTTTAAAGTGCACTTAAGACTGCGTTTTAGTTGGAACTGGCGTACCTAGTAGGTACTAAGGCAGTTTACTTTTGTGTATCAGGCTTACTACTTAGGTATACCTAGCCGTTACATCAAACAGTGATAAGTAGAGCTAATTTTAAACAAGTGTGTTTAATCATTTAACGTTTATACAGAAACTTTATAGACATAGCGGTAGGTACAAAAAAAAGCGAAGTAGTGAAGACTGTAAAATTGCTTTAAACCTAAAATAAAATAGGCATAAATGAGTTGTTTTGCTACCAAATCTGTAACAACGTGTCTCATTTTCAAACCTAGATTCGAGCTTCAAGAACTAGGTATTTCAAATTGGTCTCAAACCAGTTTTCTTATTCGAATAAGTGGGGACTTTGTAAGAAAAGTGGAGACTTTAGATACCAACAGGCCAACGATCGTTTGGCAAAAGCTCGAAATTCAATTAGACAAGCAGCTTAGAATTAACCGCGTAATTTTGAACTAACTACGTTTCACAGGCGTAAGCAGTCGAGTCGGGAACAAACACAAGGGCCTCTGCTTATACATGTGATAGATTTTATTCGTGTAGCTGGAAAACGTTATACGAATACTATGCAGTTTCCGAGTATAAACTTTCCGATTCTTGTGGTGGATACAAACTGACCGAACAGTAGCTCTGTCAATAGAACTACTTAACAGAACAGGTGGGAGTAAACGACAAAAACAAGCGAAAGCTATCTAGAGTCTTCACCGATGGAAAATGAGACAGCCCCTCTCGAGCCTTTGCTTGATATCGTCACTGTCACTGATGCTCCAAACGTAATGAATTATCAATAAATATCTATTTGTCTATCGTTCGCTGTGTCTATACCCACCACTAGACGAAGATCCTATAGACGGCGTACGTTGACTCTCTTCTCTATCTATCTCCCACTGTGTAACAATCATGCCTGTTTTATTAGGAAAACTCCATCCATTTTCTCTAAACAAAAACAGCGTGAAACTGTTCCATGATAGAATTTGCTGGTGATCCTACGGCTTTCCTCTTGGCTGAGTAATAAGTAGACTCTGTACAAGGAAATCGTTCAATAGGGCATCTTTAGACACATTTTGGGAACATTGCAGTTACACGCGCCGCGCCTCTGTTCTCTCCGAATATTTATTTGTCAATGATGAAACTCATACTCGTGGTGTCGCTTCGCTTTCAAACATGAACATTGAACACTGTAAATAGGTAGCTCGCTCTGTCGAAGCAACTTGTCGGACGTGCCGTTTGAGACCACTAACGTCATAAGACAGTCGGCTAACGAGGCACGCGGTGCGGCTGTGAGCTGCCTCGGTCATTATTATCGGAACGCAATGTAAAATGAACTTTACTACCTCGCATTATGAATCCAAAAAGGCTTGCAATCATACAGGTTCAATTAAAACTGCTACCATATTCAAATACAAATAGGTGTGCTTAAAAGTAGGATTTCAGAAGTACTGTGAAATGAGCGAGGTCCAATGATCGTTGATCTGCAAATGCACACGCAAACTTCCGGGAGTCATAACAATAAGAGAGCCTAAGTAATACCTACCAAGTTCACCAGAGAGAAATACTATAATAAATACTATAACTTCTTCTGTGGCTACCTCTCCCAGACGCAATAGACGAAACACGTAACCAATACTGAAGTTTCAGGATATTTCCGAGTCTGCGAAGCCGCAATTAAAGCCGGTGATTTGAGTTTTTCAGAGGTCGCACATTTTTAAACGCAATATTTTTTACAACGATCAGGCACGCTTTTTTGGGAAAAAACTTTATTGACGGCAAAAATAAAACGGGCAGCTTTAACCAGTAAAGTTCACATATAAAATGCATCTTCAATTTATCAACCTTCGTCCGAAACTAAAATCGGAATCACGGCCTCGAAGCTATTCTTATATTACGAGTGAATATAGCGCATGCGAGTTTACATTCTGTTTGCCCGTACAGGATAGGTATATACTACGAACTAGACAGGATAGACAGGAAAACTCTGAGAAATACACTTTTGAAGGAAGGTCTATGAGCATTAGCGGATCCAGGGAAGTAGGGCTAGGGACTCAAGCCCCCCAAAAGCTATTCAAATGTATATCCAAGAGACTATCCAAGGGTGGGCCAGGGACAAATTCCTTCCCAAAATCTAAGTCCTGGGTCAAGCTCCTCCCCTAAATAAATCCTGGATTCGCTACTGCCTGAGAAGAATACACCTTTGTTAACGGATCCGCCGCTCCCAAAGGACATGCATTCACACCGCTGGCTGTTGAGCTAAGCACAAAAATCACGAAATGCAACTCCGGCAAGTCCAAGCAAACGCAAAAAAGTACAGAACTTTGAATCCCAAAAGGTTTCTCCGCTTACCTTGTGCAAGTTCTACACTTATCCATCAAAGTCCCCTCGCGTCCCGTCTGCATCTTGTTACCGCGTCACTTATCACATTAACCCTACCTCCCGTAATTGGCGACGTAAATAACTAAAACACGAGAACCTGTAACGAGATTTCTTGCTAATTGACGCGCTGAAAAAATCCTGAGGCGAAGTCAGTGATGATGATTGATAAAAATAAAATAGGTGTTAGTGATTCAACCCTTTCGAAACAGGTTTTTTTATGTTTCGAATACCAACTTCTAACCGATTATCAATCCGATCCGGTTTTTATCTGTTAGTGTTTTTAGCGAAATAAAAACAAAAAGAAGAATATTTAGATGGTAAACATCTAAAAAATACAAACAAGTGTTTCCTATTTTCATCTGACACAACTTTGACATCAATATCCGTAATACAACACAACATAAACCATTCTATGATGTGGAAAACAACGGCAAATCCTATCGTGTGCCAAAACAATCTCCCGTGTTATTAGGCTTTAATGTTATTGGCGTCCCTAGGGACCCTTAGGGAGGCCAATTCCTTCAGGAAGATTACAAGTTGTTCGGTGGTTGAATGAGTTGGTAATCTTTTCAATGATGGTGTATTCTTATATGCTATTGTTTTACAATTCTCGTGAAGTAATGTCTACTTTATATCTAGGTTATATCAAGGAGTATTTTCTTTTACCAAAACCTAGTAAACTATGATTGAGAGTTTGTTGAAAGTCACAAAATGGCACCTCCCAGCAAAATCTCAATCATATTTTTGCTAGATCTTACTCTGCTTTGATTTTAGGATATTAAGTGTTACTGTGTCATGCATGCGTAGCGTAGGGTATCACAACATTATTACATACCGACAAAAAAAGTTCTCGCCGGTGGCAGTCAAGCCAGAGTTAATTGCATTGCTTATTATTGAACCATCGTCTACCGTACTAGGAAATTACAATAAAAATGTTTGCATCTTTTCTTGTAAAAAATATTATTTAGGTACTAAGATGTCACTTAGGAGATGAGCAAGATTCAGCCACTTACTACTTCTGTATAGCTTTAGCCAAGCTCTTATCTTTTAACCCGTACGGTAGCGCGGTGACACTTTTTGTCCCGCGCTATCCGTTTCCGTTATCCAGAATAATTCCGGCAGGATAACCTCGTTGAATTGCAAACTAGTTTCTTTGGCTTGTTTATTATTTGAATTGGATACAAAATCGTGTTAGGTTTATATGAAAGAGGACAAAGTAGCATGAATAAGGTTTTGGAGATACATTGGTAAAGAATATTTTTATTAGATTCGGAAAACCCTCTTTTTTTTATAAAGATATAGGTATTATGTTTTACTTAGATGATATGTTTTTCGGCTAAGGCACAGAATAGATATAGTACTTCATAGATAAGGTATAAAACAGCTTATAAATACCATAGCTTCAGGAAACATGATATTTGGAGTTCATTTCCTATTTGCAATGTAAGAAAAAAAAAGTTTAATCTCTAAAGTAAACGGGGGGTGGTTTAGTCCCACCGTACTCTTAGTAATAATAAAACAATACCATTCATTAAAGGCACGATCACTTCACTTACTTTTCTAGTACCTATTTCTAGTATTTCTCTTGTATTGTTTTTCTTCTTTTTCTTGGTGTGCAATAAAGATTATAAATATATCTTAATTTTTTCATCACCGTGTTGATTCGACGCTACCAAATATACTATGTTCTAAAATAGTTTAACATCTAGTTACGCTCAATGCTTTCATAATTGGACTGGTTTTATGACTTCATTGGCGTTAATCTAGCGAACATAAAACTCTTCATTTTATTTTATGCTCATTATCATTTTATTTTCGGAGTCGTTAACTCAGTTTTGGGTTAAAAATCTTTTTAAAAACAGTTTTAAAATAACGACTGCTAATTAAAATAGTTATAATGTTTGGTATTTCATTTGATTATTTTGTTAGATGAGAATTTAGCAGGTTTGTAAAAGTAGCTTTTATACCAACTTTTTTTATTTTCTTTTTAAATACTATGTACTTGTCTGCCCGTGAAACGGTTAATGCCTGCTCTCTTTTCCTTTTCTCTATTTTTAAATTGCAAATTATACATTGTTGTAACTACTGCCCTACTCCCATCTCATCTACATCTAAAGAACTACCTCTATTGTAACACCCTCCACTAGTTACTGTCCGTCAATTTGTACGTCCAATGAAGCGGACTACCCGCGGGATTAAACTCTTTATTGATTATTGGACCCTTTTTATACGGTATGGGGAAAAGAATGGCGGTCAGCGCAAAGTTAGCTCGAAAAAACTAGTGACCAACATTGGTGACAGCGTTTTTAGGTCGCTCGAAGGTATTCACCGTAACTGATATACTTATACAGTCGAGAACAAAAATTGCAGTTCATCTATAAAAACTTGAATATCATGGAAACCATGAATGATAGCGACCAATATCTTGATGTTTCTTCACGAGCACAAAAAAGTTTCTTGCACAGAGTGTTACGGCTTCGAAGTTGTGCCACAATTTGGATTTGTGGCTCGCGATTGAGACAATCCAGTAAAACTTAATTATCATACAGAACTATACATTTTAACAATAATTTGAGGCAATCTTTGAACTTTTTAAATTGAGAATCGCTACGCTTGTCACATAAGGCAACCCCTTAAATCATCCCTCTAGCCTATCTACTATGATTTATATAGTATAGGGTCCCGTTATTGATACGAACTACAAACCCACTTTTTTTTTTCTTTGATGTGCACGTGAAGCGAGCAAACATATCAATTTGGGGCCCAGTAGCCTTTTCGGACTTTTTATATAAAATGTGTAAACAGTGTTTTTAGTCCTTTGGGATCGAAATAGGTACGTGCTTGCAATCTGTTGTTACAATATTTATTTGTTGATGTGGCTTTCTTTTACCGAAAAATAATAATATTATCAGTACTAAACGTAATATAACCTTGCGGCAGTAACCCGTAACCTTGCGGCATTTTAATTTTTTTAAATAATAAACAAAATGTTAGTTTAAGACTACAAAAACTATTATTGTCGTGGATAAATAGCCTCGTTCAATAAAACACAATATAATATTGGTCACACTAAAAACAACCAGCTTAAAAAAATGTTTGCAGTATGAGTGATAAATACTTATCTTAGTGACTTTTAAAACATGCAGTCTCAAAAATATACGCATAATAATGAAAGTGCGATATTCAGTTGATCGTAAAAAACTTTTATAAAAAAAATAGGCAGGTTCTTACAATAAAAAAAACTAAACAAAACGCAAATTGTTTTACACAGCAAACAAATTGTGATGTGAGCAGAGTAAATTGAGTGTAATACAATTATTTGAGTAGTGGGAGCTCAAACGAAATTGTGGAACTACCGAATCAGCCTCCAGCAAATAGAACAAAGCCGACGTAATCAGCTTAAACTAAATAAACCGTGGATAATTAAAGTTTTTATCCAATTATACCAAAACATACATTCAGATTTTAATTGACTGCTGGTAGATCTGCTTATGTTTATTAAGTTCATAATTATGTTTCACTCTCAATCTAGAGCCCTAGAGTAGTTCTTTGCCCTATTTTATGTATTTCGATGGTACAGCATCGACGTGGTATCAGGTGCATTATAATTTAAATAAATAAAGCAAGCTCTAGATAAAAATGTTCAGAAATGCGAATTTCCCGGTTCCCACGGCGGTTACCCCCACAGAAACTACACTTGCATACAAAGCATCTTGCAAAGCACTGTTCAAAAGCGCATCGTTAGCTAAAACGTGGCCATATTGTGAATATCTCGTAAAAATACAATGAATACACAAAAAGGAACAGCCTGCATCGTTTGTCTGTTTTCACACCGCCACCGATACGACACCTGCACGATATCGGAGAGCTAATCTCATACATTTAACTCATACCACGTTTTACATCGTCTCGTCGCCGTCACCCCGTCGTCGTCGGCAATTTTTTTGTTCGATCCCTTGAAATGTCGGTGTCGTGTAGGTGCTGGTATCGGCCAGTATGTAAATGCCCTTTCATGGGCATTACTTGCTGGAAAGTACTCTTTTCTGGCGCCTCGCCAAACCACAGCCTGGAATAAACAGTCTGCAAAGTTAATTATATTGGCGCTAAGTAGCTATGACAATGCAGCACTAACAGCATACGTTTCAAGTAACTGCATCAGTTAGTGAATTTTTGGACAATGTCCTTGGTGTATCAAAAAATTTTTGATTTAGCAAATCAAGCGCCAAAACTTAGCATTGCAGAGTTAAGTGTTTGTTACTTAGTCAACTTGGACCACACAACACTTTCTTAATTCGCGTCAAAGCATAGTGCACAACGACGATACGACGGTTATTCAACAGTCTGTGACCAAGCTGTGTAGATAATTTGATAACCCTATAGCTGACCACGTGGCAGCTCTATTAGCTCTGTCAATGTTGCTGCCAATACCTGCAGGTAGCAACGTAGTGTGAAAACAGTAATTAGTAGATAATAATTAAAGAAAACTAATGGAAACCAGCTTTTATTTTCTTACCTATTGGCAAAATGGCAGAAAGTTTACTAAAGGAACAAAAAAAACATTATTTTCTTCCGTTCGTCAAAAAATATTGTTACTCGTCGTTTTTTTGAGTATTTTCCACCTAAACACAAATAATACTTGATTACCTGCTAATACCATAAAAGTAGGGCGCGTGTTGAATGACATAAGGGAAAAAATAGGCTCACCGCTATAATCCTCACGCATGGTAGACATCCCTTCAAATATGCCATTGCAATGTTTACCAGACCGTCATTTTTATGTCACCGGATGTTTGTGCAAACAGCTAAATGCTTTTAGATAGACTTAGCACTAGGTAGTACTGGACCACACAAATCAAAACAAACAAAGCTTACCGAATTACTAATTTGACAGCTGCCAACAAATTTTACTTCCACCTAGAAGTTAGAACTAGGTACGCGCAACATAATTATTTAACCCTGCCCTGGCGCTAACTAATGCATGCTATTACACGGCTTGTTTCGGTCGTTCAGACCCCGGCTAAATGTAAACAATAGCCGACCCCGGCTGGTAGTTTGTCACTCGTTTTCCAGTTTTGTTTCACGTCTGCGCCGGCTTTTTGGTACTTTTTGTCGTTAACATTCGATATTTTACTGACCTTTCATGCGGAAAGCCTTGTATATTGCGTGACGATGTTGCTACCGTTTTTCAGTGGCTGCATTTGCATAGCATGTCTATTTGAACATTATCTGTCTCATGTTTTTGTATGTTAGAGACGTAGTGACAAGTCGAATTTCTTGCTTTCCATTCTTGGTTAGTGGGTTATAAACTTTTTTGTTTGAGCAATGTTGTACCTACCACTTATTCTGATTAATGGTATTCCTATATTCCAACCACTAAAAACTATTAAGATAGATACGGTACTTTCATAAAGACCCCAAACATACCAAATTTACGAGATCTATTTTTCGTTCTCAATTAAACTGTCCTTGGTTTTGGCTTCAAAAATATTATAGCTCCATGAATGAACAATTATGCCCTTGAAAATCCCCCAAAGAGCCATGATTAATAGGTTCAAGTTGATGGAAATAAATAAAGCCTCCGCCAATTTTGGCGGGATCGTGAATTATTTCGGGAAAATTGTAAAATTAATAATGATATTGAATGCAGTCGGCGGCTATCAATTACTCGGTTGTTTTCGCAAAATCAACGAGAGAACCCTCTTTCAGAAGGCTTAAACTGTTTTCAGTTTTGTGTTCATATTAGAGTTGTAGGTATTGTATGCGGGTCCAGAATAAATATTAAACTGTTTGGTTTAGGTTGCTTTCAGTGAGACTTGTGTGACTACACTACAACATAAATTATCCATAAAAAGTTTTAGTAATATGGCACTGGCCAGTTCAATTCAAACTGAATTAAAAATTAAAAAATGGTAAAAAAAATACACTAATCGCCTCTCAACTTCTGCCAAAAGTTGATCATCGTTTAAAGAGTGCCATGTCATTTTATTGTGCGATGGTGCAAGCCGCCTTAAGAAACTACAAATCTACTCTGAAAGTTTAATATTACAAAACCTTGACAGTGGCAATAGCATTAGTTAGTAGCCTCTGCTGCAACTGTCCTTTTTTGGTAGTTACAAAATCAGTTTGTCAGTATTTATATTAACCGTATTTTTTAAGCGGCAATGAACCTTTTCCCTCACGAAACCCAAAAAGTTCAAATTTACACACATTCAAAGATGCAATCGCGCACAATTAGCGGTCAATTAAGCCAGAACCTCTATTAGGTAGAATTGGCTCATAAACATTATTGGCCGACCAAATCTACATTTGATAAGGTTATTGCGCGCGTTGTATTAATTAGTCTAGGGTCCCGCAGACCGCAATGCTCTATTGATGGTTATTTGTGTGTCAACTGTATAAACGCTAGCGGTTAAAAATCACTTTAGCTTTTGCAACTGGAAAATGTTTGGACAAATTAAATTATGTAAAATATGATTGTAAAAAGTATGTAGATCTCTTCGACGTCTACGTCTTTTTAGATAAACATTGCTATAACTTTTAGATAAGTTCCTATATGATCTAAAATATATCTAAGTAAATGCTTTTTACTTCGGAAGTTGGTTGGTTACATTTCTAGCTATGTTGATAAAACGCGTACCTAAACCCAACACTTGCATCGCCCTCATAAAATATGAACGTTTACTGCAACACACTGCGCAGCTATTTATGTTTGAATCAATGTGTTGATAAAAAGGCAGTGCAAGGTTACGAGCAGGGAGCACGACACGGGTTAAGTTATACTTATGTAAACTTAAAAAAATGTGGAAGTAAATATATTTTCTGGTACCCATAGGCAGGCATGCCTTATCATGTTTCCATTTTGATTAATTAACATGATTTATGAGAGTCCCTAATTGAATCAAATACGAAAACCCTATTTGATACGGATCAGTAGCTGGTAAAGGGTGGTTGTTTTTTTTATTTTTTTTTAAATGTTCACCGAAGTTTGTTATAAAAACAAGAGTTAAGTCCCAAAGTAAACCACACATTTAGTTATAAACTGTTTTGCCTCTATTTTACGCCTCGATTTTTTTACAGGCATTTAGGTATGCCTACCCTGTCGGTTCAAATGGGACATAACGGAAAATGCATGGTTTGCGGTTACAGCTACAACATTACATGGCCCATGCTCCACTCGACCTATTTCCTTTACCGGTTTTTTGATAGTTATGATAACGGGTTAAATTGGGATATGGTTATGTTATAGAACGTTCTCGTAAATTGCATGTAATGGGTTAGATAGGAATATTTTTTGTAGCTTTAACCATTTTGTATCCATGCGTAAAATTGCGTCAATTTTGAACGCAAGAGCATTTATAACAACACCACAAAAGCGAAATTATGTTTTGCATTCATTATTTAATGACAAATAAATTTAATAAAATTTAATTTCTCATACACTCATCTGCACAAGTTTTCAAAAAACTTTTTTAGGCCGCGAGCGTAACGTTTTTTTTGTATAATTTTTGCCGTGACTGGTCCGTATAAATTGCATAGGTATCGCCTATTTATCTTAACACATTTAAATTCTAACTGCAATCCAGCCGACAAACATTAATTACGAAACCCGCAACTTAACTTTATTATTCAACGTTTTTCATTTACCCTGCTTTATGGTGGACATTAAAATTTCATTAAAACCGGCGTTTTTTCTATTGCAATAAACTTAAACCAATGAACAGGTGGTACAAGGAATGGGTGCAACCCACTTCTTAATACATTAGATGTTTTTTATAGATCTTTGAAAGCCAATCACGGCATAACAACTCTAAACTTTGGACAGAATGGAATATAGAAAGTAGTTCGTGAACTGTAACTCATATAGACGTAGCTTTTATAACTAATAGGCAGTAGGTAAGTACTTAAGAAATTTCTTGTTCTATATTCACCTTCAGTAAATCGAATACTTTTGGAAAATGTCAAAATCGCACGAAATCGCATTTTACGTACGATGTGCAATAAGACACATAAGACACGTACGATAAGACAAATACATTGAACTATTTGAAATTGAATTTATTGAGATATTGAACTAAGTTTTTGTGCTGAAACTAAAATAGAAAATATCTTTTCTTATAAAAGAAAATAGCAAGCAGGTATCTGAACAATAAAATAAAACCAACTATCCCTTTACTAGAACCGAGCGTGTCACCCCATACTTAGACACAGCCTGGGCCACGTTAGCTTTGCGTTCAAAAATATTGTATATCCCATTATATACGATTATTACTACGATTACTCGGTAAGTATTTATTGTACTAATTGAATTAATCGGGTCCAGTCACGAATGCTTCATCGGTTTGCAGTGGGGGATAAATATAGCGTAAATGTGTCACGGGTAGAGTCAAGTGTGTTCGTGTAATGTGGCATTGTTCTGATAGTACTAAATATTCCGCTATTAAACTAACTAGCTTTTACGTAAAAAGTAGCTTCTATTGCTAATCACAAACTATAATATCTACTCGAGAAGGCATAGTTTGTAGGTGTAATAATAACTTGAAAAATTTCAAACGTACACGAGTGGAATGAATGGGTAATTAATAATAACCAGGCTCTTGCAACTAATCCAGATGATCTAAAATCTATCTAGGTTAACAGTGTCAGCGTACAGCGTATACAGCGTAAGGGGACATACTTTACCCATGCCCTTATGCCCATGCTCTAAATCGTGAGATGAATAGCTACTTATTATTATAATAGAACAACTAACAGATATTATCAATATATCATCAGTGATTTGAAAAAGCACAAGAAATTAAAGGTAGGTACAGTTTGTAAAACGATTACAAAAAGAAAAAACTCTGTAACTGAAACAAATCCGCAGTAAGCGCGACTAAATTCTTTTCAGTCGCAATTCTGTATTGAGATCCGAGTGCTCTTAGTTCACAGCAGTTCAATAGCGGATCTAGCCTTGCTACTCCAAATCCTCTGAACCAAATAAAGCTAAGCCTACATTTACTTAGGAAACCGATTTACGACCGTAACCGGTACAGAACTCGCTCATGTTCAAGTTTAAGCCAGCTGAGGATAGATACAAGGCCTTCACTTGTAGATGTTCACTTTGAAGACCTATGTTAAATGTCCGTGAATACTTCAAGATCTTTACGTCTCAGAGTGATGTTGAGCTCAGATGAGCTTGTTTCATTACTTTTATCATAAAAAAATTAAAAAAATTATTTGGTACCTATGTTGGGGAGGCCTATGCCCAGCAGTGGGTAAGGTCGGGCTGTGGATGATGATGATGATGATGATGATGATGTTGACATCTTTCAGATTGAAATTCAAAAGATGGAATAAATTTCTATGGGTGGCAGTGGCGGCCACCATAAAATATAACAACTACAAGATGTGAATATAAATCTTAATGCAGTAATTTTACAGTCTCTCTTGATACTCAACGATGAAACGCGGGGGCTGTTTTCAGTCCGTCCTATATTGTTTGGACTAAATATTTTTCTGTACCATATAGGTACTGGTTTCTAGGCGGTTTTTAATTTAACCGCACAACAAATAGACATTTTAACAGTTTATTACCGGTAAATGCGATCTGTGTGAATGTGGCCCAAGTAGTTACTTACCGCGCAGTAAACGCTTCACTCCAGAAACTATTTTCATTTGACCTGTTTTAATAGAAATGAAAATAAAAGATATTTTTGCACAAAGGAGTGTGGTGCAAAATCAGCTTTTATCTGAGGGCTAGCGATTAATTGTTGGCAATTAAGCTATTTTTTAGTTAAAGTAAAGTGCTATGTGCTTATCATAATACCAAATTTGGGTACCTACACTTAACCATTGTCAGTATAAAGTCCGTTTTTAAAAATATCCCTGAAAAATCAATACTTTACTGCAGTAACAAAACTTCTCAGTTATCTGACAAAAGGGTATGCGAATTTTATATAATCGCATTTTTCATTCGTGACCATTAGCATTCCTTTTTGACGCTATCGCAGCCGAGTGCAATACCAAAAAAACGTGTTTCAAGTCAGTAGTTATTTCACTGGCGAATATTCTTATAGACTCGTATTTTGATAGAATACGCAAGTGAATCCTCAAGATTCGACTTATTCGGTTTTTTATAAAAAACTACTCAAACCTAAGCTGATTCTAAGGCGTTAATATCTGAGTTCTCAATGCATTGAATTGAAAATACTCGCATTGTGGAAGCCCACAAGAAAATACAAGTACTGAAACCAAAATATTAGATTCATCAAAACAGTGCTAAGGGTATTGTGCATAATATTCAACACAAAACTGCACTTTTGCAGCGCCTGTGTATGTCACTTCGGGCCAGAGAAATAGCGATTGTAAAGATAAAATATTACTCCATTACATAACAGCTCTCTTAAACAATGTCTTGCCAAGCTCTAGAAAAATACGAGCAACTTTGTACAATACCAACAGTTCATTCTACTAGCTAACACTATAGTGATTGCTAAATTTTTGATTAATTTGGATGATCTCTCATCCTAAGGTTTGCTGGAAGAGAACTCTTTTTAGGGTTAAGCTCGCCTGTATGTACATGTTTTAAGTTTAAGTTAAGTTTATCTGTGTACAATAAAGAATAAAGATAAAGAATAAAGAAACGAAACATGACCTAAAATTTCACAAGGCCACGTTAAGTATATGTGTGTATTAAATATTAAATTGCTCACTGTTTTGACAAAAAAAAATTTAACTCATTCATTCCATCAAACTATTTCGGTAGGCATCGAACCCATACACACAACCCACAGCGCCGAAGGCTGGGATTTACAAACTGAACTGTAACACTTGCGCGTTATATTTTTTGATGTACATTCCCGTTTTACCCACTAAAATTTTGATGGCAACTCCTAATTTCAGTTCTTGGAATACTTTGCAGTTCTATAGCCACACGACAATATCCGCGGTACAGACGTAGCTCGGAGGCTGTTATCGATTACCGACCCACGTAATTGCCTGCCCTTTCTTCTTATTGACAGCGACCGCGGAAATCATCTCCACCATATTTAAAATAGAAATTACACTGCAAGTCAGTGTTACTGGCTTCAAAACCAGTGGAGGGTGTGATATAGATTCCAAATTGGGAGTGATAGGTCTAAAATCTACACAAGTATGTTGTTATAGGCCCTTTGCACATTATAAAATATTTTTCTTGTGTCTTATAAAGCTTTGGTCTCGCGATCGTAACGCACAACGCAGCGGTATGCGGCATGCAGCGCCGGACACATAATTGTATGGAAAACGTCTAGTATGTCTTTTGTTCCGTCGCAGTCTGCGTCAGCGGCGAGGAGCAAACGCGGTACCCTGCGTTGTGCGTTACGATCGTGAAACCAAGGCTTTAGACACTCAGTCGCTTGATTGTTTATATGAGACTGTACATAATACAAGATATTTTTTCTTACTTTATCGGAAACTTAAATTTTTCTTGTCTTGTGTTGATGTCGTATAATGTACAAAAGGCCTTAATCTGCCTTACTGATTCAATGTGCTTGCAAGTGCTGAGTCTAAAAGAGTTTAACACAAGTGTAATTGTTGGTAAAACAAACACGTTCCAAAACGCCCATTTGGTCGCGATAAATCGTTTGTTTTAATTGAATAGCGATAGCCATCGCTAATTAACACTTCATACTGCAAAAATTTGAAACAAAAGAAAAAAAAAGAAAAAAACAATGTTTGCCGCTAGTTGTTCTTCATATTATTAGTTTTGTGCGAATGTGCCTTTAGGGTTGTCAAAATACTAACAAAAGTATTTTACACGTCGTCCTTCAGTGTCTTACCTTACTTGCAATAAATAATGTCAAAAATTCATCACTGCAATCTCTATACAATACAAAATGGTCCTTGCAATTTAGATCGCCAATACTACGTAATTTTCTAAATGGTACCTACCACAAAAACTCCATAAATTAAAAGTAAATTAAGAGAACTAATAACTGCGCTACCAACCTGCACCTCTCAGACAATGCTGATAACCCTAGCACGAACTCTGACCGCGAGTTCAGTCGACTCCGTGGGGATAGCACGGCCATATTAAAGTGCAGAACAATAAATTTAAATAAAGGATAGTTATGCGGTTTTCATGTTTGCCGGTTTATAATGTAACTAATTGCTAGAAGATAATGTTTCCTGCGCTGTGGACATTACTCTGTATTAGGGTTACAAAGATACAGCTGTTGAGTCGTACGCATACCGCTACGAGTCTTACATATGAAAAGATACGGTTGTTTTTACGAGCTTATCAACTAAAGTACTGTTGTCACCAAAATTTCATCATACTTTTTTTGTTAATTTTATATCCTCGTTTTTATTGATCATGCTGTCACAGCATAACTCCTACAAGCAGTCACGGTACAGCTACAGACAAAAGTGCTCCTTGTTGTCACGAGCCTGAACCGAAAATCCTATTAGCGGTCGTCCTTTTGTGTGTTCGCGTTTTTCACTATTTGAGTCGCGACGTTACTTTGTGACTGCTGGACCAGTTGAATAAACTGTTTTTTGGTGACGGCGGCGGCTGAAAGCTTTGCGCTGAATGCACTATTGCTAATTGAATGACTACCTATACCTACATATAGTTTCTACACAACATTTGCAGGTATTTTGTAGTGCAATTGGAAACTAACCGGCTAAGATGCAATAAGGTGGATTTTTCCAGAGGATAATCAACGTGAAACAATAATATACTTAAGTCTCTAGTACATAGTAATTAGTGGCACGTCCCAAGTCGCAGATAAGTTGAGGCTCATTCGTTTAGAAACCGCGTTTCAACACTTCCGGGAAATAGTAGCACAAAATACGACCAAACTTATACGGCCTAAGTTTTAAAACTACTATTCTAGTGATGGGGTATCCAATCTTGATCAGAAAGATAGATCGACCAAAAAAACGTGCTCTAAATTGTGATCCAAAAGAGCGTTTTTTGATCGGATAACTTGTTTAAGTCAAAATTATATTCTTTAAAAAATTTGGAGAAGATCGTTTTAGGTACGTTACTTTACGTGAAAAAGCTTGCGTAACCATTTTCAAGCCTCATAGCACTTAAGTAGTGCATAATGTCTTTCCACAAGCGGCCTCAGCACATGAGTCCTGGAGTCTCATAAACAAGTCCGGACTCACCACACCCAGCACATCACTAGACGCGCAGTAAATCTCGAGCGCACGTGTACGCCGAGCTTTATGCGACCACTAGTGTCGTGTGTGAGGACCCTTATGGCGAATTGTTCGAGTTTCGATTGCTTTTATGTGCTGAAGTGTTTGTTTAAAGGATGAGGTATTTCTCATACATAATATATAAATAACTAGAGAATTGAATTGGTTTCAGGGTAGCTAAAGCCTCTACAATGAGGTAGAAGCAGAATTTAACAAAACCAGGCAGGTTAACATAGGAAAAGTTGAACATTGCCTGATAAATAGGCCACAGGCCGTAGATTTTCGAGAAGTTTCATCAGTTTATCATTCTGGGTTACTTGCTTCATGCTACTAGTTACTTAGTGCACGCTACGAAGAACGGAGTGAAAAAAACTTGACAAACCTATTACCACAAACCACCTTAAGTGAGAATATTTTATTGGAAAGTCTAGAGTAAACTTTCATAAAAATCACCAAGAATTTAAAGTTACTCGTGCCCGGTAAAGTTTTCTAAAAAGGCTCGCGCCTAATTTGGGCCAGACGCGTCTCACGTCACGTATTTCAGAAGCACTTTCACAATACCTACCTACAGTACCTACTTAGTACAAGTAGGTACTACTAACTCAACTGCACGAAAAGTGCCACGAAACTAGTAGCGAAATAACTCGAGAAATGAAAGTTGACGCAATATATTATTTTCGCCGAGTTAATTTACTTTGCGAATCTCTTTGTAAGTTTTCGTAGGCTTTCACGAATTTCTTTTTCTTATATTTTCGGCGGGTTTTTTATGAAAGTATTTTTCGAGGCTCTTTTGAGATATTTCAACATAAAAATGTTGTTTAGCTACATTTTGTTGGTACTAACATATTCTTTGTTGTGACTGTATTTACTTCATAATCATCATCAGTCTGACGAAGTCCACGACACCGTTAGACCTCCATAGATATGAAGTAAAAACAATTGGTACCTTTATTATTTAGTAGGAATTTATTATTGTAAGTAGTTTAAAAATGTTTTTATTTCAGTATAAAACGTTTAGGTAGATACCGATAAGTAAAGTGCAAACAAATATTACGATAGCCAATCAATTTTTTACTTGTTACCATTATATCTAAACCTTAATGTGCTTTTAAATGTACCATCAACAGGTTTTCGCAAATAAAGAATTTTTACTTACATGTTAATTGCAACTTTTTTTTTAAATCAGATATTTTTTTTTATACTGTCTGGTGGCCATATTTTTTGCCCGAAACAACATTTAACTAATAATTAAACTTTAGAAACGGATTCGAACTGAAACTTGTTTAATTTGTGGTGCGAAGAAGCCTCCCTCAAAACGTCGCTTAGTCACGTAATGGCTCTTAGAACTGCTGTGTAACAATCGTTGATGGAGGTTTGCTGTCAACGAAAGTAAAGTTTTTCAAAAACATTGCTCTACCTCGTACTAACATGGAGAGGGAAACCAACTTTAAACTATTATTTAGGGGAACTAAAATGGCTAAGCGAAGATATTTTTGTAACCAAATAATAGAAATAAGTAACCAACTATAAAAAACCATAAAATGAAAATAAAACTTTATGGACAGATATTTCACACAAGAAGGACCAATGACCCTGATAGTTTTGGTAATAATGCAATAAAAAAGTACTTTTATTTAATAGACGAATAAAAATTTAAATTAAACAAATTTTTTTCATGATTTCCACGATATTCACGATTTTATAGATGACTCGTTATTTTTGCTGGCGACTGTACTATCGTTATTTTTCCACCATCGTTAGGGATTTTCGCATCTCGCTACCTGTGTCAGGGAGCGTTCGAAACTTTTTTTGAACACCATCGAAGCACCATTGACGCTTAATGAGCCACTTTACCACCCCTCTCTAAGTTTAAATGTTTTGCCCTTTACACTTTTAAATTTGATTTTTGAGTAAGGACTCTGATGTGATTATTTTTTATTATTTTAGCGTTTACTGCAATCGTTTTTAACTAGCGCTTGTTTTAAAACTCCTAATAAGTGTTCCCTATTTCAGTTTTACAGGATTTGGGTTGTGTCTATGGTTGTGAAAAATATGACTAAAGTTTGAAAACTTCACTACCATTTAGTTTGCGGTAAGGGTGCTGGTTTTACTCAATTTTGTTATATAAACTGCATTTTAAAACTTTTATGGCCGAATGAAACTACTTTAAAAATATAAATTAATCTACTACCCAGCTATTTTGCGAAAAGTGTCAAAATATGCTAGGCAGTGCAGTGTACTAACCGCGGTAATCCAATTTGCAGTAAGTTTCTCCAAGTTGGCCAACTTGCCAGACTTAGTGATTTAAATTTAGAACTTGGTCCGAGCCACACTTGCAATTTTAACGATCACCCCTACAAGTACAAGACTTATCAGCGTAATTTTCGATTTTAAACTTATGTTAAAACTATATTTACTAACCTATTTTGTCCCACTGCTGCTATTTTGTCTATGTATCTATCACTGGTCTCCCCCCAGACCTTCAGTTCTTTTGATATTTTAAATTGACTGATGTAAAAGTATGCACCTAAAAAAATTACAAACTTGTGTGTTAGTATGATAAAATGGAGAAAAACCATCCACCCAAATATGTCTACTGTTTCAACATCTTTAAAAAGGTTCTTAATATTTTTTATTTCTTTTAAATAATCAGCAATTTTGACAACACGAATCAAACCCTCGCAGACCTACCAATCCTTAAATTAACCTTATTTTTATTCTGTTAATAAAAATCCTATTTGGTTCTGAACAAAGTAAAAACGTTGAACATAAACTGTCAATACCCCGTACATAAAGCCACATAAAGCCGACTTCATAAAGTGCATCTAAAAGTGAATTGAACTTTATAGATCGTAAAAGCATCTAACGAAAAGCTAGAAGAGGACTGATGATGGCGTCTCCGTATAATTTACCCGGGCGACGTTTTTATTTCGAGCTAGTTTATTAGATCGTTCGGACCAAAGACCATCGTAAATAGATATACCACTTTAATTTGTGTGAAAAAATTTGTTACGGTTTTTTGTTGCAATTTTATAAACAAATCACTATACTTCTCTTTGGTAAGTCATATTTTTTATTAACATTAGGTTGAAAATCTAAAGAAAATTACAGAGATATTTGTAATTTTCATTTGAGTGTAGGTAAACTAAAATCACAAATATTTTTATAATATCTCAAAAGTTATCAGTTGAGTGTGATTTGAATTTGAAATTAACCGTTTCCGTGATACGTGAGTATAAAAATCTAAATTGTATTTTGTTTTTAAATGGTTTTGTGAAATACTTTACCTATGTAGGTATATACTCAATAGTCATAACGAGCGATCGTTTATAATCAATCCCAACTGTTATATCACAATTCACAGAGAGATCATTTACCAACTGAATTCGAACTAATAGGTGTAAATCATCGAGAAACAACAGTTGCTTTGCGTAGTAAATCACAAACCTATCGGTCGTAGCTCATAGCTACGAAAATGCTACAAATGTGCTACGAAAGTGCTACGCAGTTGTCATTCGTTCGCGATTTCGAGAACCCCCAAAGCCGCCTCACATTTTATACAGACTGCGCAAGCTATCTATACTTTTACGATACTTCCCCCAAATTTACCGTCTTCAGGAAACAAGGTACCCTGGACCCCAGCACTATCAATTCACTCAAGCTGTTCTGAAACCGAGTATTTCACTGTGATTCACAACAATTACTTTGAACTGTTTAACTGGAATGTTAATGAAGAGTTTTAAGATTTCGTTTGGATACGGAATTCGGGGAATTCCAAACATGGATCAAGATATCGAAATTATTTCGAGATTATATTTTAACTAGCCGTCTCCCGCGGCGTTGCACGCGTTAGAGTGTGACTTTTCAAAATTCCTTTCTTAGTGCGCCCCTACACTATAAGGAACCTACCCTCCAAATTTCATATCTCTAGGACTTATAGTTTAGGCTGTGCGTTGATTCTCTGTCAGCTTCAAAAGAGTTTTATATATAACTAGCCGTCTCCCGCGGCGTTGCACGCATTAGAGTGTGACTTTTCAAAATTCCTTTCTTAGTGCGCCCCTACACTATATAAGGAACCTACCTTCCAAATATCATACCTCTAGGACTTATAGATTAGGCTGTGCGTTGATTCTCTGTCAGCTTCAAAAGAGTTTTATATATATTGATGATGATGATTGATATATTGATTAGAAATTTTGACTTTAAACCCAGATTTAGGGACTCTAGATTCATAATACTTTAAAATTGTGATGTTAATTTCGTAGTAAATAAAATAAACCCTTTACTATACTTATCTCTTAGATTTTACTCAGAAAAAAGCTCTGATTAATATTGAAATAATTGCTCAAGTTTGAATCGATACACAAACGTAGATTTTTTAGAAACTTCCTTGCCAAAAAAACATAGCTTGAGGCACTATTCACACTTCAAAATAATTTCTGCATACAAGCCTCAATCATCATAAACCAATAGAAATACGAGAAATAACCGCTTCGTATCACACATGATAACACAAACGTTCAGTTATACCCCACAATGCTCTCCCACTGCAAACACAATAACAAAAGTTACAGAACATAGAGTATTGAACGTAAGGGACGCTGCCGTAGGGCACGACACATGATATATAGCCCTGCATTGTTGTGTCAAGCCTTTATATTAGCTAAAGGACCTGTATGTATAGCCTTAATTTTTTTTATCAGGTTTTGTTTTTGAGTATTGTTACGTTGTAAATTGTATAATTAACATATTATGACCGTGTCCGAAATAAAGAGTTATTCATTTATTATTTAGATGTTATATACATACTTAAGTTGTAAAATGTTAACAAAATTACTCACGCGGGTAGGTAGTGAGATCGTTAGCATGAAAATCGACGATTATTTTAAAATTGGGAATATTATTAGGTAATTAACATTTATAAGTAGGCAAGTATACCTACAAACCAGAAAACTCACATTCTAATCAAATATAGTTTGTTGTTCCAGACTTTAAATATAGCCGGCATTGAATCTATTACCCGCTGTTACCATAGTCCGGTCAATTCAGACTAAGAGATGAGAGTGAAGGTGCATAAAATCACAACAAGCTGAAAATCAGTTCTGTGCCCGAACTAACCTTTATTGATGACGGAGTGAGAGTTCAACGGGCACTAAGCATCACAGAGCATTTTTGTAAAACACAAAGTAGGTAGGTACTAAAATGATAAGATAACATAAAATTGAAATGTGAAAAGACGAGCGAATAGATAGGATAGACGTAGACATACTAAAACCTACGTTTCTACATCTTCCTCATTCGTTTCCGTCTGAGCAATGTTTGGTTTGAGTCCCCTCGTGCCAATTTTCACCTGCACCCCGCGGCGCGCCCGGATTTATGTGCGCTCAGATATCATCTAACATCTCCTAAGAATTCAGCGCACTTTCAAATTAAGAACATGGCTTGCTGGAAGTGACTTGGGATCCCAAATAATATAAAATGAAATCCAGAGAACAGTGCAGACTCCTTGTTCTTTGTAGGACATATTTAATGTACTCTGTGGTAGAAGTGTTACGAAAAAGAATATTTCCAGGTATGCAAAATTCATTTATGTAATAACTTTGGTAAGGCTAACAGGCCAAGTCTGAGTTGGAATCACAGCAGTTTTTTTTTCTACTAAAATAGTTTCAGGTGTATCTAAATGAATTTCGTTTGTCTTGTCGTGGATTTTTGTGGATTGTGTTTCATTAGAACGAAAATGGTATATCCTGCAAATCTGTACATCCATGTCCATAAAAACACGGGGGTCGAGGGTGTCGCTTACAATATTACGATGTTAACCACCGGAGACGATTTACATAATTCATTGAAGGGCCCGATCGTGGCTCGAGTGCACCATCCACCATCTTTCAAACGGCTGGAACAGTTTTACAACCATAAACTAAAACCACATACAAAAAAAATAACCAGCCCAGTGATTTCTAAATTTCAGCGCTCGTTTCAAAACAGTATTATTTCAGGGAAGGGAAACTCAACTCAATTATCAAACGCCACAAAAAGTTGTTATTTTTTTTAAAATAGTCTTTTATAATATCCATTTTATCCCCATTATGAATCCAATCCATTATCACACTGACACAAGGGTTTTCCTCTTAGCAAATATAACTTCTAGGTACTACAAAGTTAAATAATATAAGAAACTACGAAATAAATTATATTTTTTAGTTTCACTGAGTCTACGGTTAAGTACGTCTGTTTAAATGTTCATATTGTTTTTAAGCGTTCTTCCTAGTCGGAAACTCACGATAGAGTGATCGTGGTTCTGAGAGGTTCGCGGTAGCTCTAGCAATGCGTCTCTATTGGTCATGGTAGAATCTGTGATCGATTTGATCAAGTTTGACCATCTTGTCGGAGAACGACCACGGGATCTCTTGCCCTCCTTCCTGCCTTATACTACCAGGCGCTCCATTAAGACTTCCTTTTGAGATGTTTTATGCCTTAGTTGGCTAATATTTGGTTGGACTTCCGATACTTTAAAAAGGAAGTTATGAGTAAACCAGCTGTTTTCATTACCTGTCTCGAATAATTCATTGAAGGCACGATCCTGGGCCACGCCATATGTCCCGATTTAACCCGAGAACGTTAATTGCTCCTGTAGCGGTTTCGGGTTATCGGCTCATTGGGCCGGAGGTATGTTGATTGTATAGTATTATATTATCTGTGGTTGATATTATCTCAAGTACATGGATGTGTGGTAAAGGATAACGTAAACTCCATAATTGGGGTATCAGAGGGTCATGCGAATAATTAAATCAGAATGTTTTTTTATAAAAATAAGTGATTAAATAAGCAGATGGTCCACTTGATGTACGGTAAAGTCATAGTAAGTTTTTGATGATTCAATTTGATAAAAAAATCGTGAATTGTTTCTATTGTCTAGTTTACTGTATCCAAACATATTTGCTATTTGTTTTATTTTCTATTTATTTAATGTCCATGTCTGTTCCTAAAAGAAAAAAGTATCTTGATAGGTAAAGTACGCATAATCGTCACACCTTAACAAAATACTATTTACTTTTCCTAAGTGAATTTCATAAAGAGCCATTTTAGATATCTACCTGATATTTTTATATAAATAATGAGCATGTTTTATTTGAATTATAAAACACCATTAATTCTACTCCACGTATTGTCACAGAGGTACGTAATGCATTATTCAAGCACTGCTCAATCTCAGCACCCCCTATGTGACAGACATAAAAACATACGTCTCTCATAACAAGGAGTTTATACCTCTGAGACATTGTTACACTTTAGGAGCAACTGGCATCCTCGAGAAGTTGATTTTGTTTTTACGATGAAACGTTTTAAAAACACTACTAAGACAAAGAGGTTCGACAGTTATACTTTTTACTCGCGCTATGATGTCCACACTTTTTGCATTATACAGAATTAAAATAAATGAAGCGAACAACTTAATTTTTTTACGTAAATTGAATTTGTTCATGAAACAACTGTCGTGGCTTTACATAGACTAAATCAAATAAAATTTATTCATATCGGTTCATTGTAGTTGACAGGTAAGTCATACAATTATTAGTACCCAAGAGATGGCGCTAGTAGTAATCTAACTAAAGACAATATTTTGATAGTAATTTTAACATTTGTAACACAAAATAAAATACACACAGAATGAAAATGACTGCAGTTAATTTTTTCACGTAAATATTTAAATTTGTTACTCAAAAAAAGAACAAAATTATTTTCATTTCTCGACCACTTTATGAACAGGAATATAATATTATGTCAAATACTCTCACTTTACGAGCGGCTACACACTTTGTTTAACAACGTGACATCAGTTTAATATTTTCCCATGGCCATAAAACCGTAACGTACGGACCTTAGTCTTTACTGGCGTAATATTTATCATGAAGTGAGTCGCACGCAGCTTTGGATGAACTGTTGCCTCTATAAAAACCATAAACTACAAATAATTTAAGATTTGTATAGCGGGCTTCAGTCAAAAAAGTAATGACAAAGTTTTTTTTCAGTTCTGATGCTGATAAAAAGCCATTAAGAAAACATAGGTTAGCCATATGCATGCTTAGAAAGCAGAACCATAAAATCAATGTATTGAAAATAGGTATAATAACTCAAAGAATACAGTATCTGATCACCAAACGTATATTAATAATAATGATTTTTAGCGTTCCAATTTTAATAACATCAAAAGGTGGTTTTTCAATTTTGGTATCAAAAAAAGTTATAACTAAGTATTAATTTTTAAAGTACATACTTTGCTGCCGATGTGCGTGTTTATCGCATGTTTGATGACAACCCTGCCCTTCACATTTACCATAAAGTAAATCAGTAATTCTTTACGGCGGTTGTGCTTCCTGATTGATTGGAACCTCATAAACAAGGTCGACGCTCGCGTGGCTTCCTACCCTAACTTCATTATGTAATGCCATCGATATTCTGTACTTTGTATTGTTCAAGGTTCTATGGTAATCTGGTACCGACTTATTTATATTTACCGTAACATTTATGAATAACGCCAAACTTATCACAATGCTCAAACTCTACTAACATTACGTCAACCGCGGGCGTAAACATTCGAACTACCTACTGAGCCCGAACATATTGCACCATCCACTTTGCCGTCCCCAAAGTTAATACAAGAAGTATTTTATCGTCTTCCAAGCTACTGGTTTCTTACATTGCTGATCTACATAAATTCCTAAAAATTTACAACTCTAGAAATAATAGCAAGAGAACTTTGACAATATCACAAAAATGGTTGAAGTTCAGCTCAACACATCTTACAGGCACGGAATTCTTGTTCGGTTCATTATCCGCGCTTAATTTTACGCATGGGCACCCTCGTCACGATCGCTGAGCGCGGATGGCGCCCGCGGCGCGATTCTAAATTTAAATTTCACGAGTTCTGACGGAATCATCCGAGGGATGGATTTTATGGAGACCGCAATGATTCGCGATCTTTCCCCTATCGTTTACTTACATTACTCATCTGCCTGCAGGCTTTAAAACATACTGTAGCAAAGTTTGTAACGCTAAGAATAACTTACTAATTTACCAACCATGCAAGTAAATAGATAATGTACTGTTTAGTGGGTCTTCCTACTATAAGATAGGTAATGTTTTGATTTGATCGCATACAAAAAACGTTACTATTCTTTTCTCTTTGCTTTTTTGTTTATTATTACACAAAATAAAGTCACTTTTCACCCAAATAAAAATAAAAACATCACCAGCAGACAAACGAGTCTCGTTCCATTTTTCGTAATTTCGCGACACCTATGAGATTCGACATGATAATTCGAACGCACCAAATGAGTTTTCCGCAGCTTTGTTTACGCGGCGTAAAAAAGTAAAATAAAAAATGGCGGCAGGCATTTCGCTTGTTGACATCAAGATTTGTTTTTTCCTCACGGGGCTGTTAGTCATTTCCCGCCGCGGAATTATATTTACATATTAATATTATTGTGACTGTTATAACGTGATGGATTATTTTTGTAAGACTTGCTCGTTCTATCAAACTGCTAGGATTTCAAGTTCGAAAGGAAAATCTCTCCTCAGGGAAACCGTTCAAAAATTAAAGAATAACAAATCTCATTATAAAGGCGACTACACACTGGCGGCAGACGCGTGCACTCTACCGATATACGCGTCACTCAGGATTTACGGATTTAGCCATCAACGATGTCAATACACGGCCGGTTAAACGCGATTTGACGATGTCAGACATGGCAGGCGGGCTAAAAGACGATCACCACTACCGGGCTATGACTATGAAGAGGTTTGTTTGCCTTCATATGTCTATTGCAGAATTAACTGGTGAGTTTTTGAAGTGCAAAATTTTACAAAAAGAGAGAATATTAAAAATAAATTTTCGATAAAAATTTGATATCGATTTTACCATTAAAACCATCATTTCTAATTTTGCCTGATTCATATATAAACAAGCTAAATAGCAAATTGACGAAATTCCCTTCCAAATCCTGCCTTAATAAACATTAACCCACAAATTACCATTTCATTAACACATCCAGGTTCCAATTCCGAAATTAATTAAACATTCGTTAGAAATGCAAATATTAATTTCAAATATTAATAACAATTTGCATTCTCCCCTATATTCATTTTTATTTAAGGGTGGTTGTACACTGCTGGTGCTGTCGACGGTACGATAACGCGCGGTCCGTCCGTCAAGTTGCTTAGAGGCTTACTGCTGGCATATCGAATCAAACGCGCCATTGGCTCCGAATCCTTCCTCTAATTGAAATTTAAAAGCGTTTTTGACAGTCCTCTGTGCGCTCGTTTGTATGTGACAGGGGGAGGTTGTTGTTTTGCAGGGAAGAATGATGCATTGCATTTTTTTTAAATGTACACTTCCTATTGAGCTATATTCATATGCAAATGTAAACACAATGTTTCGCTTCATACGCTTTTGCAGTGTAAAAGCTTACTAAAAAAACGTAAAATTTTTCTACTATATTTCATTTAATTCTTTTTTTTTTTTCAATAGGTCAGTAGGTGCGTAACTCAAAATATTCTTTTTTTACATGCTGTAGAGCGTCGTAGGCGCCTACGAATAGCTACGATGGCTACGAATATTTACCGATCGGAGTAGCACTAGGCATCTACGAATCTACGCTACGCATGACTTACTTCCTTCAAATAATGTATGTCGTGTACTTACTTCCTCCAAGTTATTTTTGTAACATTTCCACTCCAAGCTATTTTTGTAACATTCTTCCCGTCAAGGCATCACTCTCGCAAAATCATATCAAAAATCCTATTAATATTTCAGGGATGTTCATCTTCTATAATAAGCCATATTCAGAACGTCAACATAAGCGAGGTCAATGACTTGTATTCCCATAAGAGCATCAATACAAGCTCATAACTAAGTTCGCGAACTGCATAGATTCTCTAATTAATGATCGGCAAACGCCATTACACAATTAGCTGAAGATGTCTTAGTATACTGCTATGGAATACGTAATCCTGTATACATACCTAGGTACCTATGCACGCTACTAAACATAATGAAGGTACCTATAGCGGCGTAAGATAGTAGGGATACGATACAAAATGAAAATACAATTTTACAGTAGGTACCTACATTGATACTTTTTTTTTATACAATTTAGGCAACCGTTTGACCACAATCTCACCTGATGTTAAATATGCAATGATGTGGTCGACGATGTAGCACGGTTACCTAGAAGATACCTATTCACTCTACTCTTGAAAACTTCCAAATTATAGTCATTCGAGAACACAGACGCCGCCGGCAACGAGTTCCACTCTTTGGCTGTCCGCATAATAAATGTAGACGCAAAGCGTTTACTGATACTGATGCTCGCAACAGCATTTAGAATGATTTCTGACCGCTGCCGCTGCCTTGTCTAATCTTATCGCATTTGTGGAAGTAGGTACCTCTGTCATAGTGCGCACCTTTAGCCGGATCCAATAACTTGACTTAAAAACAAAACTGCTGGAAACTAGAAATCAATGACAACTTTCGAAAGATACTAAAAATAAACTGACTGTATATCAATAAGTCAAAACACTAAAAAGTCTAGCGCAAACTTACGATATTGCGTTAAGTTCTAAGCGCGGTAATGCCACGACAAGTTCACTGACAACGCAGGTGTAATTAATTCTAAACTAATTACTCGTATCGTGATTCGCAGAACAAACTCCGCGAGTTATGTAACTAATAGAAGAGAAGGGTGTGGTGAGATTGTTAGCGATTACTCATAAGTGGTAGCGATATAATACGTAGGTATGTTTATGAAATTGTTGTTTGGTTTTTCTGCGTACATAAATGAAGTTAAAATATAAACAACTGGATGTTGATCGCCATAGTTTAGGGGCTAAGCAGTCGCAAGATTGTCCCCAGCAGTTTTTTCACGTTCATAATATATTTCTTTGATGTATAATTAATCTATACGATAAGATTTTCTTAGGCAAAATTGGTGACTTAATTTTATTTTTACTACTACTTACTCTTCTAAATAAATAGCCCTAAACCTATAGATAAGTTGTTTTTATCAATAAATTGTCTGATCGCGTTCTTTATGACCCAGCCTTTGTGATGTTAAAGCTAATACGACTAGTCGAGTAGTCGTAACTACTGGCGTCAAACTAGACAGAGCAAGTGATAAAACGCAAGTGGTGACAAACTTACTCGTTGGTTACCTCTTCTTGGGGTTTGATTGAGTTTTTAATTGTTCGAGTCGACGTTGAAGTTCGTTTCCGCTCTCGTTTCGATGGTCAAATTGTTCGTGCCAAATTAAGTTCTGCATTGCAGTTTGTTTTTTTCCGTGTTTGATGTCCATATTGTCCATTCTAGAAAATTTCATGGATTTTTGAGGTAGTCGCTCAAGTTTTGAACTGTATGTGCGAAATAAATAAAATATTCCAGAAAAATAAACAAAAAAATATCAACTGAGGATGTATTTTCCATCTGCGGTTTTTCCACGGAGTTTTGAGATGGGGTCCTTCAAAAGGCAGGTTTATCTCATCTTAAAAGGCCGGCAGCGCACTAGTACCTCTGGTGTTGCAGGTGTCCATGGGCGTCGGTGACTACTTTCCATCAGGTGGCCCACCTGCTCGTCTGCCAGCTATGGCACCAAAAAAAATAAAAAATGTCATCGACACGCTCCGACATACAAGCAGTTAAATAATTTATTCAAGTTCTAAGTTCCATAAACTAAGACAAATATCAATTATAACTATACAATATACAGGGTGTTACCAGACCACTTCCGAAAACTTGGAGGTTCCAATCAGACCATGATACTGAAAACATTAAGCGAAAAAAATCGCGAAAAAAAAAATTGACTTGACTATCTCTTTTTAATTTTTTTTCTGGTTACATACACACAGTACAACATAATAAGACATATCTACCTAATTATCTCATTTAAAAAAGCAAAAAAACAAATAAAATAAATAAAGCAGCAATGTACACGCAGCACGCAGATTACGTCTACTACAGCATGAACAGCTGAGAGTTCATCGCGGGTCATTCAAGTACGCGACGTGCGAGCGACCTACGTTAGTACCTACCTACGTTAGTAGGCACTTACGACACAGAATAAATAATAGTACTACGCCTCGACCTTACCTACGTGAATGCGTACATTGCGGGCTGGCGAAATAAATACAAATCTTTAAACATTGTTTTCTCCGGCTATAATTATTTTTCAGGATAACTGTTTTTTTTTTGGTTGGGTTTTGGTGTGCTGTAGCTCCCCCTTTCGTTTTCGGAAGTGGTCTGGTAACACCCTGTAGATGGAGCACTGTAGGTACAGAACCCTTCAGTCCGGACTAAATTCGCATTTGTTATGTTTCGGTTGGAATTCGGGAAATAATTCCGCGATGCCTTTGTCTTCGGGACCGAGAATGTTTAATAAGCCAGTCTTGTTATTCAAGTGGGTTTCGGTAGCAAAAGCCTATGTAACATATCCGCTCTAGGAAAGAGTAACTTTGTATAAAACATTTTTTTGACCAGCCTCGGTACTTAACGCCTACCCTCTTTTAAATTCTCCTGTCATTTTATCGCGGCTTTAAAAATCGTTCAGTCATTATCACTTAGACAACGAAAAGTGATGACAACAGACTTAACAGCCATTTTAGCTATATAGCGCAGCTTTAGAAGACCAATGACTATACCCCGTAGTATAAACACAGTTTGCTAACTCAAAACTATAGATTGCTTTTCATAACTTTAGCATTCATGAATCACAAACCTTATTTGTGTCGTTCGCAAAAGTTTGACGCTTAGATATCTAAAATGGAATCTTTCAGCAGACAGCATAAAACTTGTCCGCTCGTTACACAAAACTCACGAAAAACTCTCTCGGTAAAACTTCATGCATCACACCCTCGAATTGCATAAAATAATATCCTGAACTGGCAACATCGGCGCGAACTCCATGTTAAACGAACCGAGCTCAGAGCCGAGTGGAACTTGTCTCCAAGTCTCGTGAACCGTGAAATGCATTCATTATTGGCTAAGAATAACACCTCCATCGGAGAATGGTGAAAGAGTAAGGCTTTGATGTGCCAGAGAAGAGATGTTTATTTTTGGTTCCGAGCCACAGAATAAATAGGAATGAACTGTAAATGTAGGTCAGGTAATTTCGTTTCAAACACAAAACGGAAATGTTGAAAATGTACTAAAAGTTATGACTGAAAATATACATAAACTATTGTGCTATATTTTTAAACATTAAAAAAACTCTACTGTAAACTAATGTTTTTTTTACAGAATATGCAATTAAATATGATTTGATGTTATAACAGAATATAATAAAAAGTAACAATAGCGATGCAGCCGAAGAAATATAGCATATTGAGTCTTAATTTCAGCTGTATAAAACTCAATTTCAAACACACCATTCATCTCCTTGTTACAGGTGAAAGTGATGCTCCGAGTGGGTGCATCCGGCGAAGGCCCTTTCACCAGCGGCACCCAGACCTTCTCCATGGACAAGCGCAAGAAGCAAGTCAGCCTTTGCGAGACCGCCGCTGCAGCAGCACCCGAGGACCGAAAAGTCGGGGTTGCTGCCCCGAAAATGTTTGCTTTTGACGCAATTTTTTCTAGTGATGACTCCCAGGTAAGACGACTGTGTGAACTGTGAAGGTAATAACAATAAAACTACAGTTTATTTTTTTAAACAAGAAAGCTTGTAACTGTGTTTTTTTACAATCAAAAATAGTAGTAGGTATTGTAGTGTAACATTTTACAAGTCTACATTATGCACGTAGGTACTTCCAGCACGTACTGGAATGCCAAGTGTGTCGCGAGGCACCGGAAGAGGCTCGGGCCCGCTGTTACGTACCCTTGTCGCATGGATAAGATATAAACTACAAGCGATACCTACTGACTATAAATACGAACCGAGTATAAGGGCTTGTTCACGATATAATAAAATATCGTGAGTTTTTGCAAACGACAACTGACTATAAATATACAAATCAAAAGACATTGTAGGTATCTTATAGTATGTAGACCACTTTTAGAATCCATAAAGTTCGGCCAAAAGTTTCAGCAGCAAAAAAACCGTCTTATTAAAATGGTAGAGCGCTAAACGTTTTATGAAATAAGGATGTAATCTGTGGATGTATGGTAAAATTATTCTGAGGGTAGGTAACTTAAAAGCATTGACGCACTTGTGTCATTGGCCGTTACATGTCAGGTCACCTCGCAAAAGAAAACTAAACCTCACACCTTACGCCACTCACGTCGTTTCAGAATTTCATGCACCAAAAATGTCTCCAGCGAAGCGACGGCTTCCTGTTTAAATTGCTAAACGACTTGCACTCTTTGAATACTCCCACGCCGAAATGCGATACTAACACCTCTAACGTTCCCATTTTTAGTAAGAACTGAACTTTCTGTGTCTTGTTTTACTCTTTATTTTAATTTTACACAAACTTTGGCTCTCGGCACAATATCAAACCTATCTACAATCTATTCCGACGACACTTGGGATATTTCGGCACTGTTGCATGGTTGATCACTGGTCAATTTATGTCAGTTCAACCAGTGAATATTCGGAGAATAATACTCACAAGTCATACAAAATATCTCATTTTAAATGAAAACTGTGAAAAGTTTTAAATGAAAATAACAGAAACGGTTACTATTACCACAGATCATATAATACTGTACTAGCTATTACATTTAGCTAATAACGCAAAAGATAAATTATTAAGAAAATTATCACAGAGACGCCCTTTTGCTATTTGCCTTGTAGGTAAAGTTTTAATACGGCAATAAGAATTTATTTAATAGGCTAAAGTAATGTTACTTGTTACTCGTAGTTTGGCAAACTAGGCTAATAATTGGATGGGAAAGTTACTTTACGATCTCTGGCTTGATTAACTCTTCGGGTCTTGGGAACTTTCATAAGCTAACAGCTCTATAAGCTTTCTAGAACTTTTTTAACAGGTTCTTTTTAAAAATTTATTCTGATTACGATTCTAAAGAATCCTTGTAATTTAACCAAAAGTGAACATGTTTAAAACCAGTTTTGTCCCAAAACAAAAGTAATTAGGTACTGCCAAAAATCGGCACTCAATTTCCATTAGCAGACAAACGTACACAAATCCTTTCCAAATCTGTAATTTGGACTGCACACGGCATAAATTAACGTCGCGACTCTAACTGCGCAGTCGAAATTCCATTCAATTGTGTACACGCCATCGGATAGTTGCTAAAACTAAATCATGCCAGTAGGCAGCTGACTTTAGCACACGTTTTGAGATACCAAAACCGTTTAAGACATCAACATCCAGTACTTAGTTGATAACTTCTCAACACCTCGTGCCTTAAATACAAGAATACATGTCATGTTTATGCAAAACACTTGCTCAAACTCCAATCTGTGCTGCAATTCCAATGACTCTGAGATGGGAGAGCAAGATCAGTTTTATAAGGTTTTAAAGGATAGTTGTAAACTGGCAGTACGTAGTCACCCCGCATAGTGGCTAAAAGAGAATGCGATTCACTGTCATTGTGTGTATGCAACATAACAGCGCCACCGAAATCCCATTAATATGGTGTAATCCTCTTTATCTAGCGCAGTGCATATTACCGAATGTTATGGGGCTTATATCGCACTGTGTGTAATTACATTTGCGCTCCATTTCGGCTTATTTAGGTATTAGGCAGTGTGATTGGGGAGAAAAATCTATTTTGAATTCGGCAGGATCATCATCATAACCTTTTATCGGTTTAATACAAAACGTAGGTCTCTTCCAAGACGCGACATTGAGTTCTAAACAGAAATAGATAGGGTAGATACCTCGATGGATTAGTGTCGCTTGCCCGTCGCGCGTCGTCTCGCTCTTTTATCCGCTATATTGTTTCAAACCAGGTCCGGTCCTGATATTTTTGACCATTCTTTAAAGATTTCTTCCATCCAGGTCTGTCATCAGCACGCTTGTTCAACTGCGCCAAATGTGGCCGTGCAGTGCGTTCATGCACTGGCTTATACAGCCACCAAATAAAATGTTTACCCGACCAAATACAGGCACTACTTAAATCGTCTACAACAGGTGCAACGGCCGATGATGATGATGATGATGATAAGATACTTAGCTGCCATATAATGTAGTATGTAGCTTATTCAATGGCCCTTGAAGTATTTTGTGTTAATTATCCTTACACAAAGGTACAGATTTACCTATCAAGCGTCCTTCATTAGACAAAATAACAAAACAATCAGTAACCCAATTGAAACTCAAAATTCAACAAAGGCTATAATAATCCAGTAACAATCCAATAACAAAATAGGCGAATTGATCAACTCCACTTCGGGTCTAAGCGTTTTCAATTAGCGACCGGCACGTGGTCATTAAAATTTTCATTCCACACAATTTTCAGTGTTTCCGCTTCGAGGGAATGTATCCCTAAATTACTGTAACCATGGGTCTGCGATATCGAATGTGAAATATTATATAACTAGCTGTCGCCCGCGGCGTTGCTCGCGTTCTAGTGTGACTTTTCAAAATTCCTTTCTTAGTGTACCCCTACACTATATAAGGATACTACCCTCCAAATTTCATACCTCTAGGACTAATGGTTTAGGCTGTGCGTTGGTTCTCTGTCAGCTTCAAAAGAGTTTTATATATATTGATGATGATGATGATGATGATTGATGATGATGGTGATGATTGGTGATGATATCCAATCCGCAATCCTTTCTTTAGACAGCGGATTATCCAATTAAAAGTAACTTAATGAACTACTGGACTGGACTACACGTAAACAAATTACTGGATTACATGTTTATTGTTTAGGTACCAAATTGCAAAAATAAAATAATTTTTAAAAGCTTATCTACCATGCATTTTCCAAAATCGCGTCCTGAATTATTTTTAAACCTTTTTCTGAACACCACATTTAAGAGACAAAGTGGCTCCCCAATTCCACATTAGTCATGGTGGCCCTAGTAATCTCAGTAGAACGTACCTTAAGTCCTTTTAATTATCTGCGAGCCGCGGCTCTCGAAAGAAAACACTCGCAGGTACGAGGCTTAGACCGGCTTTACCACCCTCAACATGGTAATACGAATAAATTATTGACGGGGTGTGGGGTGCGCTTTTAAGGCTACAAGTAGTGTTCCACTTGGTCTCATCGCTCAAAAAAGTTAAGCATCATTTTGCGCGGTCACTCATGTCGATCGGTGACCGCTAGAGGCTACATCAGAATAATTGCGTAATCCAAGCATTCCTTTAAAGTTAGCTGAATACTGTATCATGCCTATTATGCCAAAACCGGAGTCAAAGTAAGACAAACGCGCGTAGGTTATTAATAAATGGCCAAAAATGGTATTCACTGCTAAACTTGAGAATTTGATAATGTGAATGAAAATTTTTCTTCGAAACGAGGAAAAAGAAATCGAAAAACTTGCTGAGTCCTTTTATCGTTCTTTGGAATTTTATTAAGTTCATTTGGAATGTGTGACGAAGGTTTTCTTAAAATTCTCATAAAATCTAAAACATTTCTTTGAACTTCGCCAGCCAATGTTAAAATGGCTAATGTTATAATGAAAAATTGTTTTATAAACCTACGTTTTGCTCGTTGGGTTTTTTTAAGGTTTAGTGAAAAATCCTGGAACAAAACAACAGCAAAATAAAAAAAATATGTTTGATCCTAGTATTTTTTGTTTCAGACTGAAATATGCTCCAGCGCGTTGACTGACGTCATCCATGCAGTCATCAACGGAACGGACGGTTGCCTCTTCTGCTTCGGACACGCAGGACTAGGTAATAAAACAAGCTTCTATTATAAAAAAATTTTACTGAGCCAAAAACCTTGTCATATAAATTGGCAAGTCTTGAGTCTTATGACTCGGCACTAGATTGCTCTAGTGCCGAGTCATAAGACAAAACTCAGATAGAATATTATTATTTTCTTATCCATTGGTTAGCATTCCGGTGAGTTTTCAAATTCTAACAAAGTGAGGGCCCGTTTAAAATGGTTTTTAAGATTCACAAGTCATTGAGCTATGGAGAGGTTGTTAAAAAATCTTGATCACAGAAAGCATAGAAAACAAAACGATCTTTCATAAAAATATCATAAAATAACATTGGTATAATATCTACAATATCTAGGTAGGGTTGAGTCAGTCAGAGAAAACAGAACCATAAAGGCGAATGGCTCTCACAAGTCACAGTTTTAATATCAAAGCTAAGGCGGTATTTACACGGGCAGAGATCGCACCTCGGTATTTATCAAACTTTCAATTAAGAGACGCCGCAGTCTTTCCATTTCGATGCAAATGTCCCCTTTCACCCCCTTAAGTAGAAGTTTTCGCACTATAGTTGGCTTTATAAACAACCGAGACGCGTGCGGTTTGATTTAAATAATAAGTAAATAAACTTGATCTGATCGAGAAAGTTGAAAAAAAAATTAAAATAAAGCTAGCGAATTTCCACTTTCAGACATGTCCGAGCTAATATAGCCCTTAACATCCAGACTAAGATGTGAACTAATTGATATCGTAAATGGTTCTGTAAAATGACAGTACAGACTCTAGATTTGTAGAGTTTTCTGAAACACTATAGAAGTTTTATAATACGTGTATGTCGAACAACTAAATTATCGACAAACTACACAACAAAGAGAGCCTTCTAATACCAGCAGCAGCACTCTACCAGACAACCCCAGGAGATTAATATCCAGCGATAATGAAAATTAACAAGATACTTATTCGATTTACTCCTAATCCAATAATACCGCGCTTACCTTCCTTCTAAACAATACTAAATTACGAGCTTATATTTTCATTAGCGGCGAAGTTCTGACTTCTTAACTCGCGGTTTCCCCACGTAAAGGATTAAGGCACAGCGCAACTTCAGACAGCTATTACAAAACACTTTATTCTTCATGCATTCTTACTCAAACCTGCACGTAAGACGTCACGTCATTCAAAGTACTAGATATTTTAGGAATATTTTATCTTTCGGGCACTTCACTACATACCTACTATTCAGTCAAGTGCGATCCTTTTCAGAGTAGTGTAACCACGAGTAAAAGAAATTACTCATAGTCACACTGGTGTAGCAAACCGGTGTGACCACGAGTCCGTCGTCGAATATTCCAATGTCGCCATACTTAATGATACGAATTGTGCAGAAAACAGTTCAACCATTTTCGCACGCGTACACACAGCTGGCAGATCTGATACATTATTTGAAATGAGCCAGTCTAGTTGAGCTGTGACTAAGGTCTCAAATGCAAATTGAATGAAAGCTCCCGAAATGAAACTTGCGCTGAGCACGGCTTAGTACCACCGCACCGGTTCCCACTGGTTATGCAATTGTGAACTACCTATTCAATGATTCGTACGGTCGTTTTAATTGGGTGGATTTCAGTAGCATATCATTTTGTGCATAGATTAAAGTGGTAACTCCTGACTAATTGGATACAGAAGTTTCTAGAATGTACAGAACGTTATTGAAACAGTTCTTACACATGATAATAGACATAGTCACGAGCGTAGAGTCGTCAGTTGGTCGTTTCTTACCCTATTTCTTTTAATCCCACGCAATTACAGATTTTTTGACCGGCCGATAGTTTGGTCGGGTCGGACTGCTAGTAGGCATACACGCTAGGCCGATAGGTGATGAATCATTGTAATGCCTATTTGTATATCTGATCAAGTTATTGGTCGATGATAGCCCTTAATATTTACACAAACATGATATGTTCATCCGCAGGTAAATCCTATACAATGTTGGGGCGACCGGACTCCTCTGCAAACCTTGGAGCCATACCTTGTGCCATCACGTGGTTGTTCCGAGGCATAGCAGAACAGCGTCACAAGTGTGGAACCCGCTTCTCTGTCAGGGTGTCTGCAGTGGAGCTCTGCACAAATACCAATCAGATACGCGATCTGCTGGCACCGTATCATAATGGTAAGAGGTTTTACAAAAATAGATATTGGTTACGGTTCAGCTACTTATAGGCTAAATTCAGAAATACTTAGTTCAATATAAAAGTGGATTTCACTATACACTTTGCCAATTGCGCGCACTTCAATTTGAGAACGGCTTAGAGTTCTAGCAGTTCAACGTGAATAAGTTTACTATTGGTCTTAATATTTTTCGCTAAAAGTTTAACTAGTTGGTCTATGCTGTCTCTCTTCGGTGAAATGCTAATAACAATAAGACCTAAAAGGACACGAGGGCCAACTTGTATGGGATTAACCTTGGTTTTTTTCCCCCCAACAGATACCGAACAATCACCGGGGGTCTACCTCCGAGACGACCCACTATTTGGGACACATCTACAAAACCAATCAGAACTTCGGGTGCACAGCGCAGAGAAAGCTGCATTCTACCTTGACGCCGCACTGGCTACCAGAGGGACCAGAGAAGAAGGAAGGGACAGCCACCTACTGTATACTTTACATGTGTACCAGTACAGTGTTGGCGGAAAAGGAGCAGGTAAAAATACATTTCAAAGACTTTTGTCGACTTGAGTATATCAGTAGTTTTGAATGATTTTTGCTTACATTTTTTTGTATCTTTACAGTTGCTGGAGGAAGAAGCCGCCTTCACCTTATTGATTTAGGAAACTCTGAGAGGGGAAAGACGAACGGAGGTATTCCATTATCAGGATTAGGAAACATCCTGCTAGCTATATTTAACGGGCAGCGACACCTGCCGTATAGAGACCACAATCTAACTCATGTATTGAAAGAGTGTCTGGGATCACTGACTTGTCATACAGCAATGATCGTTCACGTATCGCCAAATGTACAAAACTACTCCGACACATTAACTACCTTACAACTCGCGTCCAGAATACACAGGCTGCGAAGACGAAAAGTAAAATACTCAGCAAATAACAACGCAGGCTCAGGGGGCAGTTCTGGAGAAGATGCTTCGAAACCCAGCAGCAGTGAACCTGATCCATCAAGCAGTGATCTGTCGGCAGACACGGTAATTTACGTCGGTCCTCTCGACGATGCAACAGATGGAGAACATCCGCCAGTCTACATACCACATATGAATTCCGGCGATAATAGAGGAGTCTTAAGCAAAGCATTGAGAGGATCATCTGCAGAACAAAAACATAAATCATCACTGTCCAAAGTCATAGAAGAAAGAAGTCCTATTCACAAACTTTATTCTACCCCTAAATCTTCTCCGCTAAAAACTATGTTACCTACCAACCATACCCCAAAACCTTCACCAGTGCACTCCGTAACCTCTAAAGCAGCACCTCTGAAGAAAGAAGCCAAAAATACTAGTGACGAGCAGTGGATTGATGGGCCAAGAATATCAAAATCTAAATTAGTAGAAGTTAGACATATCATAAAAGAAACACATAATATGAAACAAGAAACGTGGATAGATGGGCCGATGCAAGAACCTAAGTTACCCGTGCAGTTTGAATCTATTCCGGTACAGCAAAATACTGTACCACTTCAGATTGGTGTTCTCAGTTCACAAGGAAATGAAAATATTGGTTATGGCTACATGGATAATCACAAGAAAAATATGATAAGGAAATGGGTAGAAAATCAAACGTCTCAAATCAATAAATCTAGACACAGCTCTCCAAGCCATAAATCGCAAAAAGATTCAGGGTCAAGACTGCCTGATCAAGAAGTTCCACACAAAGCAGAGCATGTCATTAAGGATGTAGTACGGCGAATTCACGTAGAAGAGTCTACTATAAGAACTGGTTTAAAAGCCGGTTCAAAAGGGATGACCATTGAAGAAGAAAACATAGGTCCACCGGACCAAAAAGAAAAAAAAATTACGACATCTAAAACTGTTTCGAAGAATGAAATAGATGAAGATGATGATAGTGAAGAATTAGCTGAAATTCCACCTGCTTTACCTCTTATGCAGCCAAGTAGTCTTAGTAGTAGGGAAGTGTCAATGGAAAGTTTAGATAGTAAATATAAAGAAAGGTTGAGAATGAATGAGGAAATGATTTCAAATCACAGTAGAGATATTGACATGCACGGAATAAGCAGAGGACCTGATCATGAGGAAGATGAAATTCTCGAGATTATTGAGGTTGAGGAACCATTAGAACCAGTTCCAATGCAGGATAGCTGTCTTCAAGTCACTGAAGAAGACATAGCTTTTTGCATGGGGCTGACTGAACATCCCATGCATGATCAAGATGATGAAGATCATCCGCTTAGAGTTTTGAGTCAAGAAAATTTAACCGTAGCTTCTACTTTTACGGATACACTTTCTTTGTACAGTGAAGTTGAACGTCAAATACGAAATGAAGCTTACTTAAGACAGACAATTGGGTTTTACGTAGAAAATTTTAACAGCGATCCCTTTAGTGATTTGAATCCTCATGAGAGCTTACCTTCATCAAGAACAAGGCTAGATGATATCATGGGTTTAACAGATGTTTACGGGTCTCGAAGAGTTTTAGACAGTGAGAACCTGCCTTCTAGGATTGCACCACAGTTTCAATCTATATCTCTGTGTAATGTCCGAGATACGGAGGAATATCATGGAGACGGTTCTGTCTATAGTGAACCTGCTTATAGACCAGGCGAAAAGATTTGCGATTGCTGCAAACGCACCATGTCGCGACCGGGAAGCGCTGTTGGAGAATGTGGCGCATATCAAGATTTAGATGTTACGCATAACGATTGTTATGGTCCGTTTGAAAGGTACCGAGGAAACAACATAACTGATGACCGAATAGCGTCATTGCGACATCCCGATGGTGCATCAGATCCAAATTTACAGGAAGAAGCACGAGTGCCAGCAATGGGAGCACTGTCGAAGACCTTTCGGGAATTGAAATCTAACTTGCATCTTGAAGTGACTCCTCCTGTAGTGACGACAGAGCCTAGACCAGAAAAGAATGAAAAAGATAAAGGGGTTGCTAGGGTTGTAGCGAGCTTCAAACCGGACGGATATGACAGTGGACATGAATCGACGCCACGAACCGGTAAACACAGCCCGGCAGCTACTTCCAGACGCGCTGAATCTGGATATGACTCCGTTCCTAGAGATTCAGACGCATCGTCATTGGATTCCTATCCAACTCGTCGAGCCGCCGTCGCTAGAGCACATGCCAAAAAGCACACCACAGCCAAATATAAACAGCACAGTAATGGTTCTTTCTGCTCCTGGCTTCGGAACCCTTTTACTTGTAAATACCACGACACGGACCCTGAAATCAGCGATTTCTAACTTGAAAATTCTAAATATTGTAAGCTACGTTACCGAATTTAATCTGGAGACTGCTTTTGTACTCTCATATTTATAATGCTTTGGCACACGTTATCTCTGTATGTATATTTTTCTAGAACTTGAAGCTTCAGTATGTAATATTGTAAATACAGAAACGCAACGAATGCTACTAGTAGCTCACATTTTGATACTTTTATACTATCTGCCCTATCTCTGTTATGTGAACTTGTATGTGTAGCTTTTGTACCTATTGAATCGTTGTTTCAAGGTCTTCCTCAGTCTTCCGCGATATGTAACATTGCCATATCTAACATAACCATTTCCTGTATTCTCATCACAATCATTTCCATTTTTATACAATTTGTAAAGTAAATCATAGCCCGAGTGTAAGTAAGTAATGGTATTTTATCATCGGATAGAGCATTTTTATTTAACAAATGTTATACAAATCATAAAATTATCTTATTTGAGTAGTTCATAAGACTGTTGTCATTTCATTAGCCATGTATTAAATAGCTTTAATATTTTGATATTGTAATTATTAAGGCTCACGACCTCGAGTCTGTGTGTCCGTTTGTACATAGACTTATGCAATCATACTAGCTTTATGAACTGTTGGTGAACTTAGTTAAACGCTTTATTGTGTTTTTGTTATTGTACTCTATTAATATTAAAATGATATATTATCCTAAATTTTACTATGCGTTCGTATTAGTTTACAGTAAATTGTTCCATTTAAATATCTTTGTTTAATTTCTCCCAACTCTCCAAAAACAATTTCGTCAGACGAAACGCTAAAAATTAAGGTTTTGTACTTATGTTATGGGCCGGAAAATGAGCACCCTTTCTACAAGCCCTTTAAACATTGTGATGGAAGTGGGCTAAACCTCTCTGGCAAATGCTCGTAACTAGAAGTACGAACACAGAATACTAAATTGTTCGTTGCGGTGAGCGATGCGGGTAGGCTACCGGTAGATTAGACGCTCACAAAGAACATTGGGTAATTAACAGGACTCGAATAGTTTCTTTAAACAAGTAGAAAGAAAAATGTAGTTTAAAAAAATACGCTATCCCACATTGAAGAAGCATTGCTGATGATGGATGAAACACAAGAGTTTAAAATGTTCCAAAAATTTATTTGCTACTGTGGCAGTACCATGTCTATCATGCTCCGATAGTTATGTTGTTGATTGGCATTTACCTACATTCAAATCATTAAAAGATAATTGTAATATTACAAAATGGGCAATGAAAACCTCGCGATAATCGCCATTTTAACCCCTAACAGTTTTAAACAAAGCTTCTAATGATCGCCCGAATAGAAGCGAATAGGGAGTTAGTTCAAAAAACCCATGAATAAATAACGCGATACCGCCGCACCCTTGGGGCTGAAATTCAAAATCTTTCAGGATAAAAACTTTTCTCTTTCGAAGGGTTGCAAAGTGTCCGTCTGACTAAATTGACATTTATTATGTCCGCCTTTAACAGTTGCCTATTGGTCTCAGATTACTATAAAGACCGACATTTCAAATCATTTTTGGTCACTGAAAACTCTTGTAATATATCTTGTAACTCTTGGTAAGCTCTTGTAAAGCTTGTCATATAATATAATACAAAATCAAGTTATCTCAAAGCAGTATATCGTAACTACTATTTTTTCAATCTGTGTGTGAGTTACCCATCCTCAAAAATATTAACAATCATAATTCTTCAAGGGTCGGCAGCGCGCATGTGACACCTCTGGTACCTATTGCAGGTATCTATAGTCTACAGTAACCGCTTTCCACCAGGCGGGCCGTGCGCCTACTTAGTAGTATCTTGCTGTGTGAGGTAATGCATTGTTATAGGCAGAAGTTACTACTTAACATCAGGTGAGCTATCAGCTTGTTCCATTACTTATATCATTAAAAAAAAAAATATATATATATATTATGTCCGACTAAACCATAAGCCTTTTCCGTCTTTTCGCAACAGCCACTGGCATCTCTACCCTGTAAAGTGGCACAACTTTTCCCTAAGACAAGCGCAAGACGAAGCCCTATTATCTTTCATTTCGCCAGTAATTTAACATTCTATGTACGCCCCGAGAAAATCAAGCTATCAAATAGGCGTTCTTACCCTCTTTGTAAGGGTGACAACTTTTTTCCCCAAAATCCACCAATAATTTCTTAAAGTGGCAGATGGTTAGCCCATAACGCTTATCGAGCTGTAAAAGATTTTACCGTTTGTACTTAGCCAGGGGAGGCTGTATCTTGACGCGAAATGGTTACCTACATAAACCACATTTACTTAGATTTACGTGTTAAATGAGTTTGAATTTTATGAAAGTACGAAATCCAAAGTGCCAAGTAAAGACCGTTTGAGCACTTAGTGTAATTCTAAAGTATGTAGATATATTCATAAAGATACGTAGTAAGTGATACATTCATGATACGTGGTACCTAACTAGGCATCTACATAATGTACATTTTGGCGAAGAGATAATAAAATAAAATGAACAACAGAAGATTTAATAACCGACATCAGTGTCACATAATATATCCGCCAATAAGCACAATGTGGGATAAAAATAATAGGAAGAACAAAGGCAAGACACGCGTCGGGCGGGAGTCGAACCTACGTGATGGGACCACCTAATCACGATCTTGCGACATACCTTACCACAGCGGCAACGCACTTTCAACCAAAAGATAAGCCTCGTAAGAACCAATATCATGCGACGCATGTTTATGGTGTTGTGTCTGAAACATTGGAACGTGATACGCAAGGAAATAATAACAAAACGAAAAGGCATTATTTTTGTCGAGATGGGTACCTACGTAGCGAAATGGTAAAATCCCAGCTTGCTTGGCTGAAAAAATAAATGAGGGTCGGACCAGTCGGACCTTATGAAACAAAACTTCGGATTGCGCTTGATCTGAATAAATACCTACAGATCCTCAATAGCGCTGCGATAGAGTTAGATCAGAGCTGGAAGGAAATAACAATGTTTTCTTCCTTTACCAAAGCCACGCTTCTGTACTGAAATAAAACAGACGTACCTACGATAAATTTTAAACTACAACCCTCCACTACAATGTCTAGAAATAATTTATTTTACACCGGTCTGAAAACCTGACGAAAATAGTCCTTGTCTTTGGAAAACTACAAGATAAAAATGTGGTTTTACTCATAAATAAAGTACGTATGATAAATTAACTGAGAGAAATATCTGACCGAAATGTTTCGCAGATTCGATTGCTCCGAAAGTTTTTACCAGACGAAAGGCAAAATAGAATAAAAACATATTGTAAAATAGTTTTTAAAAGCCGCTTAGCCACAAAGTCGCATCGATTGATGCGACCCTCGCAGTGTAAACAGTGCAAAGTGCGTGCGGCAAGCCGGAGTGCGCGCAAATCCTGAGAAATCGCTGCGGCTTGCGACGTCTTTCGACACGTCTTCGGATTTGGTGTCGAGAGCAAACAAAAGCGTATTGGCTTCCGCAACGCCGTAGATACAATCCCTCGTAGAGTCGAGAGGAGACTAGTGGATCGGTTTACAAATGCTTTGATCAAATCACATCAAGACATCGGCTTTAAATGAAGTTAGTTATGCTAAACTTTTAGATATTTTGTATGGCAACTAATAAAAATCATTGTTCCTAGGTTCCTACCAGTTACACACAGTCAAAACTACCAGTTTAGTATGAAAAGACGCTATCAAAAACCTGTTTGGATGTACTTGCAATGCTTCAAAAATCAATTCTTTCATATTTTTAACCCGCCGAGAGTATTTTCCTTAGCCCTGTAGCGTAATGCAGATTGATTCGGCTCAACTCGAAGGAGACAAATTCGATTTGCGAGGAGCGGCGTAACGCCCAGCCTGATTTGACGTGATGAAATATATACAGGGTTTTGCATACCTAACCGCAGACCAACTTCAACTCTGGCTGGCAGCGAAATGTGACCATTAAACCTGCGATTTTATCAGAAATGTTACAATGTGCAATGGAAATTTCAGCCACATGGGTTCTTTCACAAACGCGGTAGCAGACATCTCTTTAGGGCATATAATTATAGTTTTCTAGTTGTTTTTGGTCATCCGGCAAAAATAATTATTATTTTCGTTGAAAATCGCAAAACTTGATGACCGAATTTGTTGACTGCATTGGAGGAGCAAGACTGCATGATCTATGGTATTACAAACCATAAGTAAATACATATTTAGATTGCAGTTTCATATTTACTATATTTACGAAACCCGAAAAACACAGATGAATTGTAAGGCTCCGTTCCAAACTCCTTAAATCCGCTTTATCTCGTGTAACGCGGTCCCGTTGCAGCTAAAGCAGCTTATATTTCACCCAAAACGTTACAAGCGTGGGCGTAACCAGGATCAACGTCTGGGACAGCATAAAATAATAAGTATATATTATTATATATATTTTATTTTCAGGCTGTACCTACGCCAAAAATATTTTTGGCCGTTGACTAACTTATTAATTTACCCACATAATACTTTTAGCTTTCACATTATTCAACATCTTCATCACCATTACTCGTGGCCCAGAGATAAGGCAAGCTAACGTATACAACAGCCTGCTAAACCTACATAGTTGTAGAGTCCTAGCTACTCAGTGTAACTACTAAAGTAAGTCAACGTGACTCTATTGTACTGGACGGTTTCGATGCGATTCTGGTTCTTTAACACTAGCGCTGCCCCTGCTCTACCCTAAATGCGATCACGGCCTCAAAGTATTTCCACCAGCACACGGCAAGTCAAGGGTTAGGATATTCGCGGCACGTCGCTCGTCCGTCCTAATGTGCCTCGAATGGCCTTTTTGAAGAAACAAAACTTAGCTCGGGTAGACGGGACATTTGGCTCTAGTGGAATATCCTTAACAATAGGCGCCTGCTGAATGAGGGCTTCGTTTTAAATGGCGTAATTTAGAACCGATTGCTGGTTTTGATGGGTAGATCGAATTGAAAAGTGCAGACTTAAATATGCCGTTTCTTCAAATACTTAAAATAATAAAAGTCATACCTACATTTAAAACATACACACCCAAAATTCAATACAATGATTGTCACCTTATAAGTTATATTTACTTACTAGACCTTCTTATAATCTTGACCATAACTACTTTATTTTATTTACTTATGGTTATTGTGTTATTGATCAAAGGTTTTGTATGAATCAGAATTGCGACATTATTATCACAAATAAAAATACCCTAAATGAACCCATAACGCGATTACATCAATAAAATCCTTCTGATCCTTATAAAGTGGGGATTACTTCAGTAAAAAGTTACCTAACCAAATCAATGTCTTTGCGAAGGTCACTACCATGAAGTATTTAGGTCACAGAAATATCGCCAGCCTTTGTAACATTTCATAATAAAAAAATTGTTTTCAGACTAGTTTATATTTTATCACTAAACCGGCTACGATGCGATGCGACACATCGTCCCCGTTCTCAGATTTATTTTCGTTTTATAAAATCAAAACACAAAATCAATCTTATTAAAGTCTTCTTTATAATCCCATTTCTTATAATTATGCCCATTTAACCTACCTACAGAGATACCTGACAATATTTAATTGCACAGCATTGCAGCGAATAAAATTCGACTACCCAAGGTAGGGCTCGCATAATAGGAGGTAATTCTTATCGATGACGACACGTACATCACTAATTCCCCGGGAGCCCTTTGATCCGGATAAATTGTCGATAAATTGACATCGAGCATCGACGCCTACGCTATAGTGATTGCAATGCATTACGCGCTTTTGCTATTGTCGATAGTATTGGCGCACTTTACAGTCTCATTAATCCGTATCTACGTTGGTGCGATATGATTTGTCATTTACTGAAATCGATAAGAATAAAGATTTCCAGTGCAATATCATATTTTTTTATCTGTCGTACGTAGCAAATGCGAGATCAGATATTGCACGTACTACATAGTTAATGTTTAATGTCTTTAAAAAATCTTAAAGTAAGGCCAAGCAACTTTTTAACAGTCCTAAAACTAAGTTCCGAATCAGAGCTTCTCTATTATAAATATCTAGATCAATTATAGGTATTATTTGGAAACTAAAATCAAGCATAAAATAATCATTTATCGCTTCGGCAACGGCGAGTAGGTACCTAAAACACAAAAATGGCATTAGTATTCTCCATCTGCTATTGGTCGAATTCAAAATGCCATCCTAGTAGGTAGAGTCGAACGGGGCATTTCGGCCCATTACCTACGTCTGAGTTATTCGACGCTTATCGATTGGTTTCCTATAAAATATGTCCCGTCCATATAAATAACTGCAGATGATTGCATACGGCCAATGTTAGGCGTCTGCTAAGGTTTGAAATACCGTATATTCTGAAACTGCTCTACATATCTCCAATATGCTCAGACATTTTGAAAGATTTTGTTGTTTATTCACTGTGTTTTTACTGGGTTAGCTACTATTATTATCGCTGCAATAAAGAGACCTAAAAATGCGTAATCTAGAGTTACCTACTTATTACACAGATAAGTAGGTACCCAATCTCAGGTGCACATGAGCACAAGCAATTACAAAGTAACATTTATGATGAGGCTGTCGTCGTTACCCTACGCTCGTCTCATTTTATTATGCTCCTTATTGTCTCGAATAAAAATTCAAGAAGATGGCCTATAAAGTTTAACGCTTCCAGTTTCGCAGTAAAAAGTGTACGATTATGAAACCCGCTGTAAATCAGAAAGATCAGAGTTATGGGTATTTGAATCAGTCGAGAATTCACTGCAGTTAAATAAATCTCAGTAAGTAAATACATATACAACAGAGCTTCTACCCATTTAACAGGCGTAGGTACCTATGTATCTATGTAATTGTAGGTATATAGGTACCTAAATGAGCGTTTTGGCACGAAATGAGAAATACCGATTTAGTTTGTTTACACATGCAAAATAATGCAAAATACGTTAACACATCTTACCTGCCTATGTGTAGGGGGTACCTACTCGTACACCCGATAGGAGTATTCGACAAAACCCCGAAAGAAAATTCTCCATTTCAAACTTCTGCGAATTTAAAGCATTGCATATAAATGGCCTATTCCAAACCCCAAGGCTCACAGAATCTCATTATTCAAGTTATAAAATCACGCGAGTCTATAAAAAGTGTCAGTTTGTATAATATACAAGCGTTTCGCTTATGTTTCAAATCCTTGGTTTTGTAGTGCGCGGAATACGCACAGAAGAGAGGCGATAAAATTTATTGTCACCCATGCGACATCTGGTGCCTTCCCCTTCATCTGTATCAAGGCATAGCAGATAGAGAATTATCTGTACGAATCTTTTGAGATAAACAAATCGGTTATTATTAATACGACATATTGCAAATGTGTTATGGTCCGAAATAAACTTTTTTTTTTTAAATAAATTAGTCTGTTTAGAATATCCCGGATTAACTGACTGATTTTAATAAAAAAAAACATAAAAAAGTTAAAAAATAAAACATGCTACAGATAGTCATACCGATCAACAAAACCCTCTACCTAAATAGTATTAATCGTACGTTTTACGTATTACGTACAGAGTTACGGAAAACTGTTTTTTCTTATCAATATTTTTTTAATTATCTAGACTACTTGCACTCTGGGCACGAAACAGTTCCTTATGCCTAAACGACACACAATTCTTATTAAAAGCATATTTTCCATATAAAAAACTTACATTATAAATAACTAGCTTCCGCCCGCGGCTTTGTTCGAGTCCCGTAGTAGCCTATGTGTTAATCCAGGTCACGGACAATATATTATATGCCAAGTTTCATCAAAATCGAATCAGTAGTTGTTGCGTGAAAGAGGAACAAACATACATAATACATCCATACATCCTCACAAACTTTCGCGTTCATAATATTAAATATTAATAGGTTGTGTAAGTTTTAAATATAAATAGTCATATGAAAAAAACTCGCTGGCTCTTATACCTTGAGCTGGCGAAGGGGAAGACGAACGCAAACAGTTTCCCGTAGTACTCTACATTCAGAAGAATGAAACGTTTACTTACAATCTCACATGGAAGTAGGCATATAAGCGCAGTTATAAAGTTATTTTTACTTCTATAGTAAGCAGGTGCGGAAGGTAATAAAAATCATAAAGAAAAGTTACTCTGTAATACAGATTACTGGAGAAGGCACACAATACAGTAGAGCTTTTTTGAAAGAGCTTTATGCGACTCTGAAAAAATAAATAACACACAAAATCGTTGCAGGCGTGTTTTAAAAAACTACAAGTATCGGTACCGCACCGGTGCAAGCTACTGATAAATTAGTAACAAAAATTACCGAATTTTAACAGTTATAAACGTGTAGTCTTAAACGATTCTTCCCACTGCTGGGCAAAGGTCTCCCCCAACATCTTCCACTTTTCTCTCCATAAATTAAATTATGTCCATAAATTAAAACTAGGTACCTATATGCAGGTTAATATTTGTAAAACAAGGAGGACAGATACCGGGTTTTTATTTTCTGTAACAATTTGAATTCAAATCGGCAGCGATGCAATAACTTTTTGTAGAATTTTTCAACCCTGTTTCAGGGAGATAAGGTGTTTTTATTCATTTCAATACAGCTTTGCATATTAATTGAATTTTTGTAAATGCAATATCAAAAATGCAAATGAATATTTTGATTGTTCAAAGAAGGACTTCCAAATTATATAGCCAGTCCCTTTTTCTTCTTTTAGGCCTTCAAGAAAAATAAAATGTCTTAGGTTAAGGTGGAACTAGTCGCGCACCTTGCCATACAAACGTGGAAGGCGAACTACTCCACTGTTTGACGTTGACCAACCAAAACTAGCATTTTCAAGTAATTTTTGTCTCGAGTAAAAATCAAAGACATGGCAAACATACCGCGAGAAGCGGCTGAAAGTTCATTCAAGTTCGTCCCACTGGATTTCGTTTCACTCGAAGAACAAATAAGTAAATATTTACGGACATATCACACAACACTTTCTAGCCCCTAACTAAGCAAAGCTTAATACAAACGAACGCTTACAAATTATTGTAGTGAACTTATTTTATTTAACTCTGTAGGTATGCCTTACAAAATTGACGTGGCTCAGCAAGACCGAACGATTGCAGAAGCATTACTTGAGACCATTCCTTCCCTCAGTTAAAATTAAAGCTAATTAACTTTTTACTTGGCCACCCTAGTCCTGAGCAATTAAAACGAAACAAAAACTTTATCCCACCCCAAGGAGTTGACTATGCGTTTCTTTTCCGCGTTTAAGTTTATGCCCGGTATATTTAATTTGTGAAATTAATAGAACTTTGTTTGACGTGTTTAATTCGGTGGTGTTTTATTATAATGTCAATAGACACAGTTTTTATAATATTAATAAAGATGGGTACTAATTTTTTTATAATAGAGCTAGACTCGTTATTGTTGAAATTCAGTTAGAAGTTATGAAAAAACTGAGTAATTTTTGGTATAAGTAGCAAACGTTATACGATTCACCGCATATATGTATTATTATGTAGTATAGGTATACATTATACATCTATCTTCACTTCCTACACAACACATGCAACACTTTAGGATCCTCCGACTGCCTTCCAAAATGACTATTGTACGTGACCCGAACGCAGAATGTCTTCTTATTCTTTTAATAGTTTTCCTTTTGTGTCCCGATTTCGAAATAGAACCCGATTTAAGCGACGATATCCCCCATTGATTGAGTTAAACGATTGCTTTGTTTAAATCTGTGCACCTGCTTTTAAGATGAATATAAAAATAGGTATATCAGTAGGGACTATATATGCTTCAAAAACTGCTTCGGAAACTTACTAATTACATGTGTGATTGATAACAGAGGAATAAATCGAATAAACTTGTGGATCTATAAAAAAACCTGCGGTTTTCTATCTCAAATGAAAAATCAAAACATTGTGCACCAGAAAGTTAGAATGGGATCAGCTACATAACCGCTATAAAATCTAACTTTACAAAAAGTGTAAGCCTGAATATCCCATTATCTTAAACGACACCTCATTCACAATACCCCTTAAGGGTTTTCATAGTGTTTCAAAGTTTTATCAAAGTTCTGAAGTGGCCTATAGAGGATCGTACAGTACAGCCGATAAAGGATATACCGGCCGCTTGTGGCCGCAATAATTGAACCTAGATGGAAGTAATATCTGGCTAGTTGAGGGTTCTTGAAAGGCTTGTCTCATTTGGCTTCAGATTCTTTTGCCTTCGAGATATATTTTATCTAAAAAGTAATTTATTTGCCTAAGCTAGAAGCGTGTAACCTGGTACCACAACGTAATGTGGCTATGCCTTTATCATACATTAAAAAACTTTTTTTGTTTGCATGGCAGACATGCCTTAGGCATTCAGAACTCTACATATCCATGAAATAATATTCCTAAACTCCGCACTAAAAAGTATATAAATCCACGTCACAAAGAGCAAAATCGATATACGCAAATCAGTGATAACAGGGGTCTCTAAACTTTTACCGTTCGCCCTCCCCGATCCGACCTTATCGCCGGCGATCTACAAATCCAATTTCCTAAAATAGGGATCGATCCGACAAATCATCTGGCCGACTCTATTATCCCCCATTCAAGGGGATAAACCGATGACTTGCTCGGAGGTGGACAATGATGGAAAAATATCGGATGCCGATTTGGATTCTGATAAACCTTTCCTGTCCGAAGATAGATCTCACGGCAACTGATTATGGAGAAACGGAGAACCCTTGGGATGAAACTCGAATAATGAAACCCTCAGCTAAAGTAGAGCAACATCTAGAACCTATTTTGACCGGTAATCTTATAGACACGTTTGTATATTCATCATTCACGAACTGAATTCATAGGTACCTACTAACTCAGATTACCACAGTAAAAGTGACGAAGCTTGAAATAAACAGGCGATAAAAGACCAGCTACCACCTGCTGCCCTGATTTAAAAACTCGCCGGGAACGAGATACAGGTTGTAGAACAAAGAAACACGAAAGATCAAACTAATAACGATTACGACGAGGGTTACGTGCCTATGGAATTGGGCAACGATCTTTCTTACGAGTACCAACGTCAAAAGAAAATAAAGCGAAGAACGTAGGCAAATTGAGATTAAATAAATTTTGTGAATTTCTGTGTGACCAAAATTGATGTAGCTATTGTCAAATCGAATTATCAAGGAAGAATGATTCTATGCGTATTCCCAAGTGAGCGATTGAATAATTACAAACAGCTCAGTTACATTTTGAGTGAGAGCCGCAATCGTGCTCGATAGGCTCGTCGCAAATCGAAAGGCGCCGCTGGGAATCTCGGACCTGCCCTAGAATGGTCCATATCATAAAAGTTAGGGCTCCTAAGAACTCCAAAACACAATGCTCTGAACTGAGTCACTGTCTCGTTCTATTTATATGACGATGGAATTAATGAAGATTAACTTTACACTTAGAAAAGAACGGATTAATGTAGAGTAGACAATGTTTATGCTAGGTAAAGAGTATTTTGTTGCGACAAGGTACGTGACGAAAGTCTAAGCTAATTATTTTGGTGACTAGAAAATATACACCAACGTTTTTTACGACTTAATGAAGCAGAAAAGGTGAAGAAAAACAGGTAAGTCTATATTTTGTACCACAACATAATTTTGCATACCGACCTTACCCCGTCTTCCGGGGGTTCAACCTCAACCAAATGTCGCCGTACCTGGATTTACAATAGCCACTTTAAGAAGATCCCTATGCATCTTCCATCACACAGGGGACAGCACAAAATGTCCTGCACTTCGCCTCCTCATAGGTCAAATTGTGCTGGTGGGTTGATAGGGAAATCATAACCTTGGGATTCGAGGTTGAACTGCTGATGCCAAGTAAAGCGTAAGCAATTTTAGAACCCCTTTGCGGGTAAACTAAAAGCAAATAGGGTTTAAACTTCGTTAGTTGCACATTTTGATTTTGTATGAAGAAATAAGATCTCTACCTTACAGTGAAAATAAGACGAATTATTGCTAAATAATAGATTTTGTTTAGTGCATACCTACCTACCTCCTTCATTCTGAAAAAACTTGACCTCTATGCCCATTATAGCTACAAAATGCTATTTTTAGAAAACAAATAGGCACCTAATCGTCTCTGTGTCCTTACAGCATAATAATGACTAACATATTAACAAAATATCAACCCAAAAAAATCCTGAATAGCAATCTATTTCGTTCACAAAATCGATTAGATTCCAAAAATACCGACACTACCACCAACACACATTGGACATTCAAGCGCACTCTGAAATTATAAAAATAGAACGGATCGATCCTGACTACTCCTGAACGTCCCTATTCTGTTTATACTACTTTAAAAATATGTAAGTTTTTTTTGTCACAATTTTAGATGAAGAATAATATTCAGTAATTATAGGAACCTCTTCAGAATTGTCGTTATGGTGAGTGGTTAGTGATTTGCTGACGTGAGCTTTTGGCTAGTTGAAAAACTCGCAAGATGACGCCAATTTTTTCAGATGATAGGTAATAGTGCCTGAACTATGGGCTTACCTAAATATACAACGAGTTATCCATATTAATAAAGCCATTTCCAGAATAGTACAGCGCCACGTAGCGACAACTTGCGACAGTTATCCAAATGTCAATTAGCACAGTTTAACCTGGCTCGCTGCGAGATAAACACGAGCCCTGCTTTTGTATCTAATACTATGTACAATTGCTATAGCACGTATTTGTATAAACTCAAACTCAGAAAATATCATTTAAAAAAAAAAAATATTACAGTAAGTACCTACCTAGGTACATACCTAATTATTACGTCAATATTATACAATTCTTTACAATTCTTGATACAGGATACAATTCTTGAGGCTATAGTGAAGGGTAGTCAGAGCCACGGTATTGCTAGATAAATATTTCAATGTTTACATAGGTGAAGGTGCAACTTAAGAGCAAACACCTACAGGCTTTAGTTCAACATTTCTCTCGGTCCTATGTAAGTAACCTTATCAAAATAGCTGTCCGAAAACTTTCTATGAAGAGTAGTCATCATCATCATCCTGGAAATCTATGGCAGATCCGGTTTGGTCCTTCTCCATCCCTATCGATCCCTCGATCTACCTATAGGTAACTAATGTCTTCAGTTTCAGTAAAAATGTTAAATCTGTAGTTGCCAACCCATGATCTTTGAACGTTTACTACCACAGTACAGCAGGATGAAGACTACCTACTCTTCATCCCCAATGCTAAACAAAACATAACTCGGTGTCCGAGAAACACTTGAAGCAATGGCCAAAAGGCTTTGACGGACAATGCAGGTAGCATAGTCCGCCGACTAATTGACCGTCGGACAGACGGCCGCGATGTGCATTATTCAAGCGATCGATATCCGGCCCGGAACCGGTAGCCGGCACACAGATGCTTGCAAAAACCGAATAAAAATATTATACTACGTAATATCCATTTGTTTCGTAATCCTTACCAGTTGACCAGAGCTGGAGGAGCATTGTCTTGAACAGTTTGAGAGACACTGGCTGGATTCAAATATATTTAGTAGATAACGTAATTTTTAAAGCGTGTAAACTCTGCCCGAAGGTTTCTCAAACTCAGAACTCGTACTGCGCACTATGGCGAAAGAAAGTAGCTCATTGCTGTGTAATTTTTGGGAACGCCTAGGTTTTATAGGTACCTATAACGTGTAAGCGCTGGTATGTACAATCAAAAGCCTGCTTTACATGTGAATGCTCTAACGATTGGTCGTTTGCAAAGGTTGACAACAACATCGATATCCGTACAGCGGTTTGTCACACGTCAAAAGCAGAAGGCTGTTTTAAAGCCGTTGAAAAATGTTCTATGGATGGGCACCCACGGGAGCGGTTAAACATGATGGTGCACTAGATAAACTAGTACATAAACGTTATATACTACATGGGTTAGATAGGTTTGTGTCAAAGGTCAGGCTCGGTCATCGAGCACGTGACGCGATGCGTCGAATACGCAATGACACCACGCACGCAGTTAATACCTATGCATGTCTCTCAGTTCAACGAACATCGATAAATAAACACTTTAGCATTATAAAATAAGTATCATGAAAAGACGAGTATTATTAACATTTAATGAAAGACGTACATGGGAACGTAGCAGTTGAGATGAGTTAGGAAACATACATTTTTAAATTACTCAAATATTTCAGTATGAATGATTCATTTTTATTTTAGCCCGTCTTTGTCTGTTTAAGCCATCTATATAAAAATACGCAATATAACTACGATTGAGATAGAGGACACACTTCAGGTTACAGAATCTGCTCTTTATATTTTTGCTTCTTCAGATTCTGAATCTTACTTGATTCTGCAGTCAGAAAATTTACATGACATTCCCGCGAATCTGCTGACCACTTTACATACCCTTCAGACACTTATATCTAAATCCGTAGATTTTTCCATTCGTAACGTGACACGGTGCGGGCGAGCGGTCTCTACTAACAAATCTAATTTGTCCGTCGATCGGCACGTCCAACTTTTGACGGAGGACTTTTTGAAGCATCGTTCAACTTTGCCTGTTCACAAATAGAAACTGAGTTTTTTTTTCAGACCTTATCGCCGTTTCAATATGATGAGCACATGGTTTTTACGGTTTTTATAAGTATTTTAGAAAGTCACTTTTATGCAGTTGTAGAACCTTTTATAGGTTCTTTAAAACCTTTGAACGCCAAAAGAATTCTAAAACTGAAAATACTACATATTTTGAGTTCTAGAGTTCCTTTTGTCTATAAGGTATATCAAAATAATACCTAAATAGAAAACCTAGGTATTATTTTGATCATCATTTGACTAATCTATAATGTAATTGAATTTGACTACCATTTAATGAATACAAAGATTAGCTAAGCCTACGTACTATTGAATAAACTCTGGTCTGGTTCCATTGAATCAATGAAAAACACAGTATTCTGGCACACAGCCTAATTACTGGGCTTTTCGGTAATTACCCACTCCGCCTGCTTGAACTACACTCGAGAGCAAAAATTCCGAGTCATCTATAAAAACTTGAATATCTCAGAAACCATGAATTGTAGCTTAGTGAAATTATGCAAGCTCATACCTAATGCAATTAAACAATTATATTTATTTGATTAGGGGTTATCAAATAAACTGTCTTTAATAACATGTTGATAACATAATTTATTTCAGTAAACTAGCATTCACAGTTTCCACGACGACATTCAAGTTTTTATAGATGATACGGAATTTTCACTGCCGACTGTACAAGCATAAAAGATTCTGTACCAGTAAATATAACCATAGCATAGCTACTAAAATTTAGTAGCTCGGAACAAAAAAAACAATTGATAATAAATACTTTATGTGGTAGTTTTTTTAATTTATTTTTTACTTAAAACAACACAGAATAAGACTATGTGTACATAATTATCAAACTTCTTTTTATAAGTAAATTGAAAGAACTTTTACCCAACTTAATTAATTTATAACTCTACCGAAAGCTCGACTCTAGATAAACTTTTTACGAGCTTAGCATTTTACGAGTATGCTGTACCTAATATTTTGCTTAGGAGTTAGAAAAGAGAAAATCAATTCATGTTTAAAACTTCACCACAACTCGGTCGCTACGAGAGCTGATCTAAAGCTGATGTAATCAGCTGTACCTAGTTCTGACTTTAACTTTAATATTGAAAAACCGGTAAGAGCACCTGACTAACCTTAATTTAATTAAAAGTTATGGGAAACTTGATGATTATATTTTTAAACTTTACTAGCTTCTGTGTCTATTTATTTGTATTGCAATTTTTTAGAGGTCTAGTTCAAAAAAATCTACGATATTTTATCAGAAAATATGAAAATAGCAAAATTGAGCACCACGTTGTTTTTATAGCTAAAATCTGTCTCTTTTCCGACGCCACTAGATTCCGTGTCACGTAGAGCACATTGAAGAGCCGATAAAGACAAACCGTATTTTGAGGAGGGTTACACACAGCTACGATTGACCGCTCTCCTAACACTATTGCCTTATATAACTTCTGTATTTTCACATTTCTATTGAAAATTCTGAAGGAATTTCGTAAAACGAAGCTTACTATCGAGACTAGACTTGCTAAATAAAAAAGTTGTATTACCTTACCCACCAACCAATAACACAAACACAGGCCAAATACACTAAACTTAAGGGGCAGACGATTGCGACACCGATAAAGGGAGATAGATAAGGCTGCGTGCACATTACCGTTCATCCACCGCTAAGTGCATTATGTGGTTGCGGAAATCTCCTGCCGAAGCACTTGTCTACACGTTGGGCCCAATTACGTATAAAATTCCAATAATAGAGTTTTGTAACATTTACACAAGAAAATAAATTACACAGGTAATTTCGGGCAAGTGTACCCAGTTATGTTTATATGAAGTCGTATCGCATCGGGTAAATATTCTGTTTTAAGCCACTTGGCGTAGGAATTAAAATACAACACATGATAGTATAAACTAACAAAGACATATAAATCCAAACACTGTTTAACATGCTGACAAAATCAGTCCAAGCTTTCAGTAGTTCTCTTTTATCATCGTTATCAGTTGAAATACTTGCAACTTCCCATCGCGGATAAATAACAAACTTGGCATAACTTTTATAAACATTTTTGTTCAAAGTTGCAATAAAATTTAAGATTGGTACTTTACTCTCACATAGGAATTTCATTAATAATGTTAGAAAAATATTAATTGCTGTCATGATAACCGACCCGCGAAAATAGAATAAGATCCTCGGGGAACTCATGCTGTGCTTCGGAATGCTCATGTTTATTTCCGAAAGGAAGTAGAAATGACACATCAAACTAAAACTCGCCACGTACACACGTGTGTAACACCTCACGTCCAGGAATAAAGTAGAAAGAGTAAGAACAGATAGCAAAATCGGTGGAAATATTATTATCGCCGCAAGACCTGTTGAATGTCGCATTAAAGTAAAATTAAATTTTATCTGTACTTCTGCGTCTTGGTTTCCTTCCTGAGTATAATCCATTATGCTCCACTCCGAGCCGTATTCTGAACCGATAAACAGGACGGCTCTAGGGACTAAATTAAGGCGAACTTTAGTTTTAGGAACGGCCGGACTAAATTCTAATGCGCAAACTTGCGTGTCGAATGGCCAATCACTCAAATCCATAGGGCACAGCACTTGGAACACAATAGCAGACATACAAAAAACGCCACCTTTCTTGCTGACTCTACAACGTTTAAGTGGATCATGAAATTGGTGATAATAGTAGCTATTGTGAAGACTAATATCAGGTGTCCATAACTTGTAACTCTTCATAATAGTTTCATCGATACCGTCAAAATGTTCTGGATTCCACTGCAGTCTTTCGTCTTTCCAGGAAATAAGAATCCATGCGGAGACGGAGAAAACTTGTTCTTCACTCCATAGTTGAAAAGATTTTACTGTGAAATAGGGTCGGACATTTATATAGTCTGAGCCATTCAAGGGTTTTGGCGGCGTGCTTGAATTATAGTTGCACATTAATGCATCATTTAACCTCTCCTCCCACACGTTTATCATGGATCTTTGGTCTATGACACATTCTTCAAGATTTACGTAAGCTTGGCTTAGATGTAGGAACAGTAACAATGCTGTTTGTTTCATGGTTCGATGTGCACTAAAACATATTAGCCGCTTAGTAATAGATAGTAATACAGAAATTAGATACGTCGCAATACGCCCACTTTTTTGTTATATAGCTGCTGATTGGGCTGAATAGATAATATAATTTAACCTTGTTAGCAGAACTCTCTAGACGAAGTACTTGTCTAGACGTTTTACTTATTTTCGTAACGACAAAGTTAAGTTTTAATACTTTTACACACCAAAGTTAAAATAAATAGGTACATTGATCCGGATAAATTTATTTGAAGTCGTAACTCATACTATAAATGTTCTGTTCTAAACCACTTGGTGTAGGAATTAATGTACAACACATAACAATATAAACTAACAGCGAAACATGAATCCAAACGCTGTTTAACATGCTGGAGAAATCAGTCCACACTTTGGCGTCATTGTCATCGATTGCAACACTTGCAACTTCCCATTGCGGATAAATAACACACTTAGCATAAGTTTTATAAACATATTCGTTCAAAGTCGCAATGAAGTTAGGGGCTGGTACCTCTCTTTCACATAGAAATTTTATTAATAATGTTAGAAAAATATTAATTGATGTCATGATAACCGACCCGCGAAAATAGAATAAGATCCTCGGGGAACTCATGCTGTGCTTCGGAATGCTCATGTTCATCTCCGAAAGGAAGTAGAAATGACACATCAAACTAAAACTCGCCACGTACACACGTGTGTAACACCTCACGTCCAGGAATATAGTAGAAAGAGTAAGAACAGATAGCAAAATCGGTGGAAATATTATTATCGCCGCAAGACCTGTTGCATGTCGCATTAAAGTAAAATTAAACTTTATCTGTACTTCTGCGTCTTGGTTTTCTTCTTGAGTATAATCCATTATATCCCACTCTCCGCCATATTCTAAATCGATAAACATGACATCCATGGGATTTATATCAAGACGAACTTTGGTTCCAGGAGCGGTCAACGGATTAAATTCCAATGAACAAACTGGCGTGTCATAAGGCCAATCACTGAAATCCATTAAGCACTTTGCTTCGAACACCATAGAGTAAATACATTCGACTCGACCCATCTTTCTGATCTTACAAGCTGTGTAAGGGTCATAGTTTTGGTAGTGAAAGTCGTTTATGCTATTGTGAAGACTAATACGGGGAACCCATAACTTGTAACTCTTCATAATAGTTTCGTCGATACCGTCAAAATTATTTGGATCCCACTGTAGTCTCATGTCTTTCCAGGAGATGTGAGTCCATGCGCAGACTGAGAATATTTGTTCTTCGCTCCATAATTGAAAAGTTTGCACTAAGATGGCAGGTCTGACCACTATGGAGTCTGAGCCATTGCGAGGCATTGGCGGCGTACTGACATCATAGTTGCACGATAAATTATTAATTAATTTCTCCTCCCATGCGTTTATTCGGTCTATGGCACATTGTCCGAGAATAGTGTAAGCTTGGCTTAGAAATAGGAACATCAACAGTGCTATTCGTTTCATGGTCTAATTTGTACTAAAACATGATAGAGAGACGCATTGTAATAGATTAGATTAATATCCATAAATATTCAATACATCGTCATACGCCCACTTTTTTGCTGAATTGTTTAGCAGCTAAATTGATTAAGCCTATCAATACCCTATCAATTTCAACAAAACCTATAGATTCACTTTTACCGCATGGGTTACCGACGGACTTTGTTGATTAAAGATGTATTGGACTTGGAGGCTCTGTTTTATGTATATTTACAGTTACATTCCTATTGCCATACAGCTACGTAATAGCGACCCAAGATTAAATCCTACACAGCACACCGAGATCCTATTTACATATTAAAACAAACGGTAAAAAAAACAGTCCAATGTTTAGAAAACCTTCGGATGGAACCATAAATATGATAAAATAGAACTACACAGTCAGTTCTATTTTATGATGTTTATGGTCCACGAAATATGTACCTAGTGGTAGTTAATTTATATTATGTCGAATGTTCGGAATTTTTTGGACCAAATATTTTACGTTTCTAGCGCCAAGAAGTTCAAGTTACCTCAGGCATCTAGAATGTTTACTTTATAATAGTAGGTAGAGGTACATCACTTACTAAGGTTAAAAATCCGAAACCTCTCTTGTTCTTCTCTAAAATAGCCACAAAGGTTAGTTTAAACTGGCAAGCCTGTTTATTATAGTTGGAAACACTGTCACGTGTCAACCGCAATCGCCCTTCGTTTAGCTCGGATTCTGGCACCATTATTACGTGCCTAAAGTGGCTTTATAAAGATAGTCCCAATCGTTTCGTTCGGCATCACTTACGAAGAATGTGTGAGAATCGATTTCTCTTCTAAGTGAAGTCGGATGCAGAAACCTTGTCGTTAAATAAGAGCTACCTACCTATTCAATTACATAACATTGCTCCAGCGAATGTTCCCAGAAGGAAACAAGGGATACAGAAAGGTTAGGAAAGGGAGTTGTTATATAAAATCCGTAGATTGGAACCGCTTGGGGCACACAGCTGACACCTCGCACGGTCCGAAACCCAAACACCTGGACTTAGGAATATTTTAGTAGCATCTTCGTTTCTTACTTACTTACATTTTTAAAAGATTATTCTAAAGGTTTAATTAATAATGTACAATGAGGTTATTTATAAGATTGATTATTTTACAGCGTTATTAAGTGTTTGGGCTTTTAGGTATACTTTTGGATTTAGGCTGATCGACTGCTGCTGAAAAACGCTAGCAGGCCTTTATAAATTTTTGGAAAATGATTTTTTTATACTACTAAGTAGGCAAACAAGCGTACGGCCTGCCTGATGGGAAGCGGTTACCGTAGCCTATGGACGCCTGCAACACCAGAGGTATCACATGCGCGTTGCCGACCCTTGAAGAATTTAAAAACACCCCTTTATTATAATTTTTTTATTTATTCTTTTTACCAATTTTAAAAACTATTTATTAAATTACCATTTCTATAAAAATATTACCAAGTCTTTAGATAATAATCAATCTACAATATGTAATGATTATAAGTTAGGTTTGTTTCTGTTACAAGAACCGCCAATAATACTTCTCTGTAAATACAATATTTCGTATACAGCGTGATAAAACATGCATAAACTGTAAAACCTTCGTGTTAAGAAATGCTGTAGGGAGAAGCCTGTGTGTGTATCTTTTGTTCACTTACCTACTTCAGCAACTTATATTTCCAACATGAATAATGAATCACCCTGTTTTGTATTTACTAGCATGAAATTGGTCCTTGACTTTTCTTTCATTTCATTTGTAAAGCTTATTTTAATAAGGATTCGGTTGTTTATGAAAATATGATCCTCTTTGCGTCTGTAGATGTGGACCTTTTCAATGCTTAAGCTTCAACGGCTGTACAGGGTGCACAAGAAAAAATATCTAAAACTGAAGACTACTCAACTTTTCTAAATTTATATTATACATTTTTTGAAAGGAGGGTGTGTAAGGAACTTAGTAATAATGATGCACAAGTCATAACCACACGAAAGCTATACCATAAACCAAAAGCCAAATTGGCAAAAAAGTTTGGCATTTTCCAAATTTTTTGGAGACGACATTTTTTTTTATTCACTCTGTATGAAGCCAGAACGCCAACGTTGTTCAATCGTCGAATCAGAGCATACTTACAGCTTATTATTTAATGTTGGCAACATTAGGGAATATGGCCCGGGGCGATTTACGAGGTCGAAGGACTGAGAGCCTTATCTCCAATATTAAAGATTTCATTAAATCATGCCTTGCCCGCAATAAAACAGTTTGATACCGCACTTACGTCGTAAGGAGTCGGGTGACCAAGTTAATGACGTGTACCATTTTGACCCTTCAAGTGTGGTACAAGACAGAGGGTGAAACTAGGACTGACTAGTGAAAACTCTGAGGTTCTTAGGTTTTCGTGTTTTGTTAGGAAGCTGGTCCGATCATTATTTCATTTTTTTTTCATGCCTACCTGTATTTCCCTAATCCCATTTTTATTTTTTATCAAAGCTCAAAAGCTTCAAAACATGTTTCTATGAAGCAATTATACGACTCTACCTACAAACAACAGACAAAAACTGAGAAATACTTTAAAAAAAAGTATTTTTCTGTATAATAATTACGGTGAACATTACTTTTGACGAATCCAACTTGGTACGGTAAAGCTCTCGTCCGAGCATGAAGGCGTACTACCTACGAGTATATATAGACGCTTGTAACTTGAGCCAGCAAATCAAACAGTTACAGCTAGGGATTTGCAAGTAGAATTTACCATTCGTCAGATTATTTGAATACATAAAGATCCTAGTCCCTTGCAATAAAGTTTAAATTCCCACGAATTTCGACTTTATGACTCTACAGCTTTGGTTGCAATTGGTCAGCAACGATCACGTATCAAGTGAGAAATATCTTTATTAATAGGTACATTAGGTATATACTTTAAAGATAATGTATGTAGACCTTGAAGTACACACTTACAAAGTTTGCATGATGATGACCTCATGAATAATGTCCATACAAGTCATTATGAAGTTACTTAACATGGCCCATAGAAACTAGTTATTCATGAAGTGACTAACGTACCTACTCGTAAATTATAACGACGAATTGGAAACTATTGCATGTAAAAGTTTGACTAAAGATTTTTTTTTTTAGAATGTAGTTGACAAACATGATCAGTTGATTATATACACACAGATATGTGAAAATTTCAGTGCCAAATATTTTTCAGACGAATATTGTAAATTAACTAAAACTTTATAACTTTTTCGATGTCCATTATTATTTCGATCACGTCTCACACAAAGCAAATAAGCATCTTAGCCAGGTCAAAGATACTTTATATATTAATTAATACGGGTCATAATCCCTAGGGAGCACTTCGAAGACGGTCCTACTCGGATAGCTTGAGGGTAGTATAGAGTACCGTGTAATAATTATCAATGGACCCTTTGGGCATTACCTCCATACCTTTCATTCTATTTGCATTTTACAACTTCGGACCTTTTATGAAGTTCCCGATTTAATTTGGTGAAAAATAAAGGGGTTGGTTAACGCGTGGTTTTGTGGGCCCTGATGGGGTGAGTGTGTGCTCGTCTAAGTAATTGAGGAATGTTGATGCTGATCTTTTGAAACACGTCAAACGTTACATACCTAGGTACCTACCTACGTACGTATATACTTTTATCATCTACTCGAATAGATGGCAGGTATTTTACAAGTGGCCGTACACTGTGCCACTTAACTAATAGTTCGGCAATCATTAATATCGCTATTCCATCTCGTATGCGAATAAGGCTGCACTGTGAAATCCAATTAAGCGTACGAATCGCGTCAGGAATCTGATTAAATTCATACAAAAGGTTAGTAATATACACAGCGATCTGTATCGCAGGAAACCTCAGCGCCACTCAATGCAAAGGTATTTCCAATTTACTCTCCAATCCTTCCATTTTCCTACTCCGGAAAATTTTATTACACCCGTCCCTTTCGTGTGCTTTAAATTTTGATGAAAGAAAGAGATGGTCTGTGAAGGATTTGAGCCATCTCATGAGGCCGGGTTAATTTCCATCCGCCCGAGGCGATGTCTCTCTTCACTTTTCATACGTAAATTGAAACGGTAACTTTAACTATTTGCTTACGCTCCGTATAATTGCAATTTTAAATTGCTACTGCTATGGAGTTTATTATAAGCATTGCACAGATGATTCCACAAGTTTTTTATTCATCCATCTGGGCTTCTGGATATTTATTGGTTTTAACTTTCCCAAAAATACAAAAGTCAAAAGTCGGGCTGTTGGAAGATTGTCTTCCAACAGCCCGACTTTTCTTACAGCTGGGATTTTCCCCTGATATGTGCCATCTACGCCCAATGCCCATCATAGACATAATCATAGGTTATCATCTCCGTAATCTACCAATTTGCTTGTTTTTGCATAAACTCTCCGTTAAGACCGGGTTCGACCAACTCCGAATAACGCTATTCGTCAGAAAAGCATACCGTCTCTACTTTTAACTTGTCAAAAACAAGGACGGAAATATTTTAATCTAAAGAATAGCGTTATTCGGTTTTGGTCAAACTCAGCCTAAATTGAATAAACATAGTAGACACCACCACTAATGCCTCAGTGACCCGTGTCAGACCCTTCCTGGCTAATTTGAAAGTTATGCGACGCAGATCAGTTGATAATTACCTATTGGACAGACGGACATGAAAAGGGTTGTTTAGTAGAGTGAAAAATACTGAATCTTGCATAATTTTGAGCGAGACTGAGAAACTACATTTAGGCAGGTAGGTTGATTTACTGCCCCATCACTGATCTAGACTCTAGCTTACATTTACATGAAAATCTCTATGCTTGAGTAATAAATGATTACTTTATCAGTTAATGCTGATAAATTGAAACTTTTATAGCTCTCCCAGAGAAGAAAACCTAACCTGGGGCTTTCTTACTCTCATAATAAAAAAAACTTATGTACACGGACTTCTACAGGGTGATATACTGATCCCACACTATATAGGTTTTGATGAAGATTATCACAAGCATTCTGAATCATGAAATCAATACGCGTACTATAAAGCTCATCCGTCAAAAACATCTAACAACCCGTTTTAGAACAATGGTGCTTCACAAACTTCACATTTAGTAACTGAAAACTCGTAACAATTCGAGTTAGGCTTGCGCTGACGTGGAGTGGCGTGGAGTACTACCTATACTGAATTGGTGAAGATGAGGGCTCCTGAATTAGTAGATGAATTTTGAGACTGACAGATATTAATAAAATAGAATAAAGAGATGTATTTGATAAAACACGTCATGCACAATTTTTCACCTTCGATTGCGGGAAGTCAGTGAACAGAGAAGCCAAAAAAAAACAATATTTCTGGAAATATGTCGAGGCCTGTTTAACATTGGACTTCTTCAGGCTCATTATGATGATGATGACATAAGTTGTAAAACAGCCGCATCTGATAGAAAACACAGCAGTTCCTTCATAGAACAAAAACGTAGAGGCTTTTCAAGGATCTACGCTGTGCTACGAGCGACCCTTCGTAGCTTCGTTTCGTAGCGATTCGTAGCATCGATCGTAGCAATTTGTATAGATGTCTCCAAAGCTACAATGAAATGTTATTTCATATTTTTTTACGTTTTTTTACGATTACATTATAATCTCTGTTTGTGATTATATTTCATGAGCGGTACGACCAAGTATAAACTGCTGTTTATAAGTATTCGTCAGAGAACGCTCAGGCATCGAACAATAAGTTATTTTTACCAGTTTTCTGGTTTTTAGGTATTATAAAATAATAATAATGCAAGTATAAGTAATTGAACAAGATGACAAACGGCCAATTACAACTGAAGCATGTTCAACAGAGGTCATCGACATTATCATTACCCCGAAGCCCATGGCGAATGCAAAGCAGCTGACCGTCCATAAAACTTGATGTTATTACCAAGTGCCTTTTCAATTAACTTTGCCTTAGTTAAATCCGTGTCTTGGGATGGGAGGTACTACGGTTTAAAACTGTATCAGTAATCTCGAAGCCTATATAGAGACCCCGACTGAAGTATATGAAAGCCATTAAAGAACTAGTTACTACCTTATTGTTTGTTGTATTAGATAGAATAACGTCTTCACAAGACAAAGGAAAAAGGCTTTAATAATGGGTTAACTTGGGAATGGAACTTTTAACCATTTTTTACAATGATACCTAGTCGTAAGCAGGCGCGCCGTAATTCGTTTTTTTTAAGAATTCCTAGGAAGTTGATATTATTATGTGCAAAGGAGTCAATAATTTTTTTTTTTTTTTATAGTAGCAAAATAATCATTTAGCCACGACAATATAAAATAAATCAATCCAAGTGAAATTATCAGCAGGATTAGTAAGTACTAGGAAAATCTAAATTAGGTCATGCACACGGAGAGAAAATTATACTAAAAACCCACTTTTTCCAACAAAAATACGTGTAAATCCCACGATGACAAACCGTTTCATAAAACCGACAAAGCGACTTTAGTAATATAATTTTGTATTTACAAGTAAAACCCTAGTAAAAGCGAGTAAAGTGACTTTTGTAATATCAAGTAAGTAGTGTACTAACAACACGGACTTTTACAAATAGTTTTGTAATTACTGCAAGTCTCTAGCTTAGGTCTAGGTCTTTAGGTCTTAAGGTTTTACTAATCATTTTGTAGTTTCAACTAATATTTATGTGATTTCTAGTATTCTTTCAGTGATTCCTACTTATCGTTTTGTAATTTCTGCAAGCCTACTGTAATACCTTCCTGTGTTTTTACTAATCATTTTGTAGTTTCAACTAATATTTATGTGATTCCTAGTATTCTTTCAGTGATTCCTACTTATCGTTTTGTAATTTCTGCAAGCCTACTGTACTGCCTTCCTGTGTTTTTACTAATCATTTTGTAGTTTCAACTAATATTTATGTGATTCCTAGTATTCTTTCAGTGATTCCTACTTATCGTTTTGTAATTTCTGCAAGCCTACTGTAATGCCTTCCTGTGTTTTTACTAATCATTTTGTAGTTTCAACTAATATTTATGTGATTCCTAGTATTCTTTCAGTGATTCCTACTTATCGTTTTGTAATTTCTGCAAGCCTACTGTAATGCCCTCCTGTGTTTTTACTAATCCTTTTGTAGTTTCAACAAATATTTATGTGATTCCTAGTATTCTTTCAATGATTCCTACTTATCGTTTTGTAATTTCTGCAAAATAAGATGATGACTAAAAATCTCACTGGCCGCATATTGTAGATCAATAGCCTAAGTATTTTGTTGAACTACTATGTTGTGCTTTGCACTTTCTAGTTTCTTCAAGTATTTTAACACCAAAATACTTGAAGAAACTAGAGAGTACGAAGCACAACATAATAGTAGTTTAAAAAATACTTAGGCTATTGATCTACAATATGCGCCAGTGAGATTTTTAGTCATCATCTTATTTTGCAGAAATTAATCAACTGAAAATAGGAATCACTGAAAAAAAATACTAGAAATCACATGGGTATTTATGGAAACAAATACTAGGACACAATGGTTGGTTGCTTCGGTAAAACGTTATTACACAGTAAAGAATTACCAGTATTGAGGTAGGTAGGTCATATTATATAAAAATAAAAAGTATAATAATTTATAAACGAGTTTTTATTGTTCGCCTTGTACATACATCCAAGTAAATGTAGGTGCTTATTTTGATAATATAACTAAAGTAATTAATAAACGAGTTAGTAGGCCTCAAACGCACTTGCGGTTAACCGCTAGGGCGGCTAACCACGCGGTTCCAGTTTAATATGCAACTGCAACTGCTGTACGCAGCGGTTGCACTGCGGTTGTATATTAAAACTGGAACCGCGCGGTTAGCCGCGCCCGCGGTTAACCGCAAGTGCGTTTGAGGCATAATTTATTTCTTCGCCTTATACATACATAAAGGTATAGTTAGACCGCGACCGCTGTGCCGCTGCTGAGATACTGGTAAGAGATGTGTCCAATTCATTTGCATCAAGCAGAGAAAATGAGACAATATTATCCTCATGCTCGTGAACCTGAAAACAATATCAAGCACTTAATATTGTAAAAAATCGTGGCACTCCGGGAATAAAAAACCGACAGAAGTGAAAACAATAAACGCACCCCTTGATTTGAAATATTGTAACGCTGTTCTGGTATGTCTAAAGATTCCACTTCACGTTTCCAGTTTTCTAAATTTGCCCGAAACCTGGCTCTGTCACCCGGTATAGGTAGCAACTGCATTATATCATCATGCGATAATAATCTTAGTGTTCCACCATCAATTTATCCATCTATAAAGAAATATAAAACGAGTCGGATTTAGCAAAAGTAATGATAGTGTGTAGAGAAAGTGGTACATAGGTAAGCGATTTTCAAAATGGCGACCTAAGACCATGACCAATGATAAAAAAAATAGTTTGAAGATGTGTAAAAACGTGGCCCGGAGCGAGCCGCCCCAGGCAGGCTATACAGGTTTAATGATATAGAAATCGCAAATAGGTCGGTATACTATACTACTAGATGGGGGGCGGAAGAGAGGGTTGAAAAAATTCTGAATAGGTACTATACCTCTAAATGTGTAAGTGTACTCCGACAAGCCCCAATTCATTAATAAATCTCTGGTGAGCTCGTCCATTGTCGGCGGCGGCGGCGGCGGCGGTGAACGGCGAGGATGGCGTCGTTATTAGACACAGTATTTCTTCACGTGCTTGCTACCTCATGCACACTCATGTAGCACGAAAAATATGCCGGTGGTGGCGGGGCGGCGGCGTCGGCGACACTTATCACTTTCTGTCACAGAATACCATTACTCTTTCACGCTTTCTGTACGCACACAACACAATCGATGTAGCAAATCCAGTTTCACTTACCAGGAGTATGTACGCTCAGTTCCGCGGTTCAAACGAAATGAACGAGACAAAAATACCCTGCGACCACACCCAAGTCAGTTACAAAATTTTGTCGGAATTACAAAAAACAAACTAAAACTTACATTTGTGTTTTTAAATTTTCAAAGCGAATTGTCAAAAACATTTTGTATTGTTGAAATTACTACACTCATTGTTGAAATTATTAAGGGCTTGCTATTGACGTGTATGAATTGTAGGGGAAACTGGGGTAGGGGTGTCCACTTTCAAAAAACATGATGTTTTTTTTCGATTCGATACATCAGAACCGTACATCGATGTCATTCGATGTATCGGGTGAAAACATCGATATTTTGTAAGCATCGAGTACTTTTTAGGGTTCCGTACCCAAAGGGTAAAAACGGAACCCTATTACTATGATTTTGCTGTCCTATGTGTCCGCTGTGATTTGCATGATTTGCGGTTTAACTTGAATAAGAATATAATATAGAAGACGTATAAGTTTTAAGAAACAACAACTGTGTGAATCCGATTCATATACGGGGGAAAATGGGGGTGATGGTGATCCATCATCAAATAAATTAGACACGTGTCTGTGCATTGCTTTTTTCAATTGAACTGCCGGCAAGGTACTTTGAGACATTTCAAGCCCAACACCCTCCCTCATATAATCTGTCGTCAGTCCTCTTTTTCTACCTGAAAAAAATGGTCAGTGTACCTATAGTTTATATATCAGAAAAACCTGATGTTATGCATTTTGTACCATTTTCTAAGACTGCCTAAGTTGCCTGCTCGTCTAAAATAAAACGTCGGAATAAATAGATGACACGATATAAACTTTAAAAAGTGGGACATCTATCCCAGTCTACCCTTTCTTTACAATTTAAATAGTTTGATTTATTATCAGCAGCTTTCCCCACAGATGAACCTAGTTTTGGAGTAAATAATTGTTGTAGACCGGAAGGCGAAACGTAGGGCGCCCACCCACTCGATGGACCGACGACATTGTTAAGATCGCGGGAAGTCGGTGGATGGAAAGGGCTCAGAACCGTTCTTCCTAGAAATGTATAGGGGATGCCTATGTCCTGCAGTGGACTTCTACAGGCTGATGATGATGATGATGATAATGAAGTGTTGTAGGTACGAGTAAGTAGGTAGGTACTTACTCAGGTGGGAAGGGAAAGGACACACTATCCAAGTAGATAGATGAAAAAAAATTCTGGTACCTATATGCAACAGTAGGTACAGTACCTAGTATTAGTGGTATTATGCAGGTAGCTAGGTACCTATCCTTAATTCCAGGTATACTAGCTGGGAACTAGGTACATTGTGTTGCTAAAATTACAAAACTGTTTATTAGGATTAAGTATTGCACCAAACGTCAGACATTAGTCATTTATTTATTGTTGTATTTACAAAACCTACTACTAGAAAATAGTATTGTACAAATTGTGTTTTGTCAAAATAACTAATAGACTAGTATTGTTGGAATTACTGAACGGTTTATTTGAAAACACTATTGTATTGCTGCGATTACAAAATCAACATTTACTAAAACCGGTTTGTTGCGATTACTTCATGACCATTGTTTAAATGACTAAACACCAGTTAAAAATACTAAATTTTACTTAGAAATACAAAAAAAACTATTACTAAATGAATTTGTAATTACGACACAAAATTTTCTCTCCGTGCAGTCAGTTGGCAGAGCGGCAGTTATAGTTGAGGAGTGTGCTGAGTAAGTAGTACCTAGTAATCCCATTTCGTAACATGTTTTCAGTTTAAGAATGAACACTTTCCGAGTTGAAAGATGAAAAACCATTTTCAGTAGACATTTCTCACTTGCCGTTATACGATATTAAAAACAGAGGCCATAATTTCTCATGAAAACAAAATAAAAACATAAACCAATATTTTTCGTAATAACTTTCAGGCATGTGACATTTGTAATAACAGAATAATTTATTTAGGCATAGAGCGTATGAAAAGAGTGAAGCTCGTTTCAATCCAGAAATACCTTCGACAAAATAAACCCAACAAAGAGCTCGAACACTGGGTCAGACAAAGTTTGTTCATATCTGAAAGGGTCGAACTCTCGTTCGAAACTCATCTTTAGCGCATTGTAATAAAGCTCATTGAGGATTATTCATTAAAAGGTCCGGCAATACACCACGTTGTTCCGAATTTTTTCTACTGTTTCGTTTGTGTTTGTTTAGGTCTGAAGTTCAATTTCATTAGATTCAGGACAAATACAGGTAGGTACAGACTCGACCATGCCATTTTATGAGTTTTTAACAAAGGTCCTTTTCTAAACTGGCTGGATAACGATAGGAGTTTGAAAGCTGCTTTTTGTGATCGGATTTGTAACGTGGTTTGAGCTTTGTTTGAAACAACTCCAGCCTATAATCCTTAATCCCAGTATAGAAATGGACTAAAAATGGCTTAAATTTCGGTAGTGATATATATTTTTGTCTAAAACTTGAGCATCAAGCAGCTTTAAGCATCATGTACTAAAACTCGGCAGTTCATTAACGATGCCGTCAGTCAGCTACTCGTACATTGCGCAGTATAAATGAAATCTAAAAGAGCCAGTGACAGACATCAAGCGACGCTCTTGCGAAGTGTCCATAAAGTACACTTTACGAGTGTCGAGAGTGCGGGGGCTACTGTGAAACTGCTCTATAGAAATACTCGCTTATTTCAATAGGTATAGTAGTTTCACAAGGTTCATGATGCACACCAAAGTTTGCCCAAAACAGTAAACAAAAGCTATAACTAATTATTTTGGAATAAAAACACAAACAGAAAACTAACGTTAAGTCACATATAAAAAAATATTTACGTATTTCTTTACTAAGCCTTCTTTAAAAGCCTGGAAGAGTTATTCAATAGTGTTCACATCTACCATTACTTGCATGAACTAAAATAACTCCTATCTTACCGACCCTTTAAAGCTTTCGTAGTAGAGCTTCCTTGGGGTTACAGCCACTATCAAATCCCCCATAGGTATTGTAGGTTTGTATGTACCTACTGTTAATGCACTGAGAGACATGTGTTAGCTAAGATGCATTATGAAGTGGCTCTAAAGCGCTGCAATGCGATGTTTCGACCGTGAAATTGTTACTTAGCTTGTACAGTACTGCTACTGCCCCAGGGGAAATAGCAAATTATGTAGAAATTTTGCAAGTCTGTTTTTCTTTACAGGATGAAAGAAAACTATATCAGAAATCTAAACAGAACAGAACAGGCAGTTATTTAAACAAATATGCTGACCTTTTACATAATTATGCCAAAACCACCGTATCAAATTTTTTTGGAGAGTTATCTGTAGTATGTTGCTTGGTGAGACTCAACGCTTGAAAGCTCGAGTTTTGCTTTGAGAGAGAGCTTACTTTGACACCCTGTATCGTAACAAAGTTTGTTTTTCATTACAGCTTAGCTGATTCGAAATATGCAGCTAGGAATAAAACTATTCAAATGTTTTTGAAGGAGCATTATTTAAATGAACTCAGGTATCTCGTTGGAAGTATCGTGATAGCGACTGACGTGCTCTACCAGGCATAAAACTGAACTAAGTCGAAGTAGTTTTTTTATCCCCATGCATGGAACATTTTGTAGCATCTGACTGTGTGTCAACGGGAAGAAAGCGCGGTGGAGAGGCGTACAGATTAGCAGTACATATCTACCTGACTAGACTTTTAAAATAATTTCGAAGTGACGTCACAACAGTCAGGGAGGCCGTCATTGCGCAAGATACGAGCTCTAATCAACGTACTACATTCCAGAGCCGCGAGCGTTACGTAACTCATAAAACAGAAATCGCATTAGCAAAGGGTTGGCTGTGGGCGTTTGACGCGCCGCTGTTGCGGTGACGCGGGGGCTGCCTTAAAACACAGGCGGGATATTATAATCTAGTTTAATTTAAAATTTAAAAAACCCTCGACCCAAAAATACGCTATAGATTTTCTTCATCATTAGACACGAGAGTTAAGAACCAAGCCTTCTAACTTCAAAATTGAGTCGTAACTGAAAAGATGAAGAAAGATCTCAAACTTAGATATAAACTAACGTCAATTCATCCATTCGGCTTCGCGGTAAAAGCGCTGGTCCTATCATCATCAGACACTGGAGTAGGGACTCCGGTTCTACCTTCTGATATATTTTTACCCTTTCTACCAGGTGTGAGTCCTCTTCTAGCTCATCCCACACCGAGTGGTCGCTCGTAAACAGTTTACGACACGCTGCCAGCGGTCGAGATTAAAATCATGCATTTATTTTATTCGTCATTATTCCCAAATTGCTCGTAGCTTCGTTTGGCAAGCCTCTCCGCTTGAAAAATTAGATTGTTGCAACTGAATTAAAATATTTCAGTCGTGCAAACACTCAACAAAACAGAAGATTTTCAAACTGAATTGTAATGACAGCGCATCTAACGAGAAAAAAAATAGATGGGTAAGTAAATAAATAATAATAAATATTTTTGGACATTACACACAACGCCTAGTGAAAAACTGTCTTTCAACGAAATAGGCGTGTATGAAACCATTTGATTTCCCCACTAGGATGTCTTTTATAGGTATAGGCTGCTGGACAGGACGTTACATTACCGTTCCGGTATGGATAAAGGTTGACCCTCACGCTCTGCACTGCACCATGTACTGGATTATTCTAGAGGCTCAATCCAGAAATAGATAAATAAATTCTAAAACAGATCCTGAAAATAGTCTGTTCTGTCTGAGCCCCCTAAATTTCGTAAGCTAAGAACATTCAGCATTTTTATTCATGGCACGCGCTGCTACTATAAATAACCTATTGAACTCTATCAACAAAATATCTTTTTTTATCCTCAAGCGCGTCATAAGAGCACTTTTGAATGGAACAAAGTAGAAGATAGCGACTGATTATAATGTGACCCCGAGTCAATTATAATCACATAAAAAAAAGTTTATACTTTTAAATTCTGCTATTGTTTCTTTGTATTTTTGTTTTGTCGCAAAGTTATATCCTGTCCTGTGTTAGTTACTAGGCTGATCAGTATTAGAATATTAGGTAGAGTTTTTGTAGGTGTCAACGATATAAACCGACTGCTCACCTAATGTTAAGTGGTAACCTCTGCCTATAACGATGCATTGCCTTACTGAACTCATACACCTGAAATAAAAAAGACCTCTAGATTCATTTTAATTTTCATTGTTAATAATTCCAGTTCGATCGCTACCTATAAGTATACAAATTTTTAATCTGTGTTTTAAAAAGAATACCACCAATTCTGAATTTAGCTCGCAGTCTAGGTAGAGATAATCCAGTCTAGAGATTCAGGCCCTTTCTCTTTCACAATGACACAAGCGGATGTTACAAAATGATTCGTATGGTCTTATAATTAAATAACATTTCACTTTGAATAAATAACAGAAGTGGTAGGCGTGCAGTACTGACTAGCGTTACAGGACTTTTGAAAACAGATGATAAGACAAGTGTCAAGCTTCCTCTTGTCAATACCTAAATTTCTAGAAGCACTGAGTTCATGAACCTCGAATCAGCAATGATAAGGACAAAAGGTCGAGTAGTGAACTTGTGAAATAAGATAATTTATTTCATACATACAAGGCCAACGTTACGGCATCGTGTTATTTTTTAAACTTTCGAGATATAATTAATGGAAAAGAAAATATAGCTTAGAAATGATTAATTTCCACAAATTGAGTCTGTAATTTTGTCTTGCTAATAAATAGTAGAAATGTAGAAATTAAAAAACTAACACTTTGACCAATTCATTGATTTGCAAATCAATATCCTGTCTACTTCGTTAATATACGTTGATTTATTTAAAGGCAATCATTTAATATTCTACTTTTGGTAAATGTGATCAGTGATAATTTACAATTTAAATTATGTGATCAATAGAAATAATATTTTAATTTGATTCAGTAGTAACTACCTGCCTACACTTAGGGCCGGTTTTTTGATCCCTTGTTAACTCAAGTAATTGTCAAATTTGGACCAAATTTGACTATTAGTTGATTCAAATTTGACAATTACTTGAGTTTAACTAGGGATCAAAAAACCGGCCCTTAGTAAAACATTATTTTCTTACAAAACGTTTGAGCGTGCGTGAAGTTTTTTTGTGAAAAGAATTTTTGATTGTTTTAATGTACCTACCTACATATGTGAAGAATAAGATATCCCTATACCATAACATAACATCTGAGTTACGATATAATATTTCACACGTAACTCCAGGGCTGCCAGTTTATATTAATTAAGCTAGGGTCACGTACGGGACAAAGTAGATTATTTGCGGACACCCCTGCCTGGCGCGGTTCATTATACCATCGTGTCTTTCCTTATTGTTTCATAACGTTTTCAAGTATTGTGCGTTTGACAACTAGCTATAACTGCTAGATTTATGTATCTCCCTACACCCTTCTTGACTTCTCAGTCAGCTGACTTTACCTTACTCTACATTGAAAACAAAGTATAAGCCGAGCATAGATTAAAAGAATCTAAAACTGTCGTTTTTAAGCACAAATTTTAGCACTGTACTGAACGTATACCTACTATTAGTTAAGCCTTCTGCGTAACCACCTATGCTAAGTATGACTTACACGACTGCGCACAATATAGTTAAAACCTCTATTTTAGATTTTTTGCTAAGCATTCCTGATGTAATCTAAATTGAAATTGTATGACCGCCATCGACCTGTCTTGAATCGCATAAAATAAATAATGACCATAAAAAAGCCAAAGCTTTCCGCAAGTTATTAATATTAACTTTCACCTATCACTAAAACAATTCTCTGCACATTCCACGCAGACGCAATAAATAAGGGCACTGCAGACTTGCGACCACGATGGTACGAGTACAAAGAGTATCGTTACCCGCGCGTCCGTCGTCACAACAGGAAGCGGGAAATCATTCGCCGGCCGGAAGTGAACGGAGACGGCGGCGCACGCCCTAAAACTACCCGCAATAGGGACGTACTTACAGTGAAAAGTTTGAGAGCCCCTTTGATACACTTTTCACTTTGCAACTTTGCACCAAATACTGCAAGAAAAGTATAATTTTAACAGTGTTTTGGGATGTCCTTCGATAAAACTGGAAACCGATCTATAAAGCTTTCTTTGACCGTACATGGCCTAAAGCTCTGTAATATCAAAACGCCCTTATGGGCATAATGATATTTCCACTAGAGTTTACCAAGTACAACTTTTTATACATGCCTTTTCTTTCTCATCTGTAAGTAATTATTATTATTATAAATGTATAATGTATGTATTTATCTACCGAAGAATGCGGGGTTCCCTACTATAAGCCCAGTTACCTTTTAATCGTAACTTCATAGCGAAACTGTAAAAGTAAAATGTTTTCTGCTCTGATCACAAGTCCTAGAAACTTCATAGCGATACTGTAAAAGTAAAATGTTTTCTGCCCCTGCTCACAAGTCCTAGAAACGGTCGCGTCTTTCATTCTGCCATTTTGCCGCCATTCAATTAATCTCATGCCGAAAAAGTTAAACGATAAATAATATTCAGAGGGGTGCCATATTCGACACTGAAAGAGTCTTTGTTTTTAAGATGAATTGAAAGATTCTTAATAGTCTCGCTCGGAAGTTTTTGATTTTTATTTTAATTGGATGCTTTGGAATAAACGAGAGAGGTCCTATATTTTCAATTTTAATTGCAATGAGACACAAAGTGATTGCAAAAAGGTGCTCTTAAAAAGCAAATCCAAAATTGGAAAAAAAGTAAACTGAAATGATAAATGATAAAATGTGGTCTTTATCTCGACGTCTGATATAAAATAATAGCTTTTGAACCACGACAAATAGATTATGTTGTCCCTAGTAGAGATAGTAAGACCAAAAGTAGTAACATAAAAGTACCCGTCAGACCGGACACTGAGCCTTCGTCAGAAAAGAATTAATTTCTGCTAAAAAAGCTCCTACTATTTTTTTCTCGAAATTCTCTGTACCTGATATATTTCTATACCAAAAACATAGCTGATGAAGGTGACCGATGCATCCACAGTTATGTTTATTTTATATGTGGGTATTAGTATGTATTTAAGGAAAAAAATATGTTTATAAGTATTATTATTATCAGCCATATAGTACATGGACTAGTGGTTGCGTTGCGCGCGAGCTGCAAGCAGCTCGCGTCTTTTTTTTTCTGCCGTTTTTTTATCAAAAGCCCCTAAAAACCCTACTTACTCCTACAAACCCCTCAATCTCATTCGGATACCCCGTTGGAACGAAGTCAATTGGTTAAAGTTTCGCAAAAAAAATCTACATAGCCGCCATCTTGGAATGCCCACCACTAATTGCAATAAAAACACATTAAAAATTTAAAAAAGTGTAAAATTCCATTCAAACCCCTCAATCTCCTTCGGATACCCCGTTGAAACGAAGTAAATCGGTTAAAGTTTCGAAAACCGGAAATGACACGGCGGCCATTTTGAATTTCTGAAATGTCATAATTTTTCTGAAATATACAGGATACAAGCTACCTGTCAGTGAAAGAACGGTAGTCCTACCTTAAACTTGGTAGAACAAAGTAAGTCGCCAAAGTCGGGTCTGACTGAAAAATTCAAACTCCTATAGCATGCGGGGTTGCCAGCTGCGGGGAACGAAAATGATCAAATGTCATTTGGGTGGGCCCAATCTTGCCAGCTAGTGGAAATTTCGATTCAAAATGTCGTTATTTCTACTTTTCACGTTCCCGAGGGAAAGCGGGGAAACTACCCTAAAAATGGGGAAAAATTTTCAACCAGGCAACACTCCTCTACCAACTGCACAACCGGTCCTTACAATTCATCAAGGTAGGGGGTTGCCAACTACCCGATATTTTGGTTTGAAAATCGTGATTTTTTCGAAAATCGCAACTTTTTTACAAAATGGCCGCCACGCCGTCCGCCATCTTGGATTTTTGAAAAGTCATAATTTTTCTGAAATCTCAAGGATATAGGCTATCGTTCTGCATAATCGGTGTTGCCAGCTTTTGAGTTTCGTAGAACAAATTAATCCGCCAAAGTCAAAAAGTCCCAAAAACTAAAAAGTTGCAAGTCTCTCGGGGTTGCCAACCAAAAGTTACGAAAATGGTCAAATGTCATTCGGGGGAGGCCAACGCTCCTATGCAGCCCAAGTCTGTATTCAAAATGTCATTATTTCTACTTTTCATGTTTTTGGGGAAAATCTCGGAAATTACCCGAAAAATGGGGAAAATTTCTAAACCAAGCAACACTCCTCAACAAATCACACAACCGCTCGGTACAACTCAACCCTCTATAATGTTGCCATCATACATAAAAATGGTTTTGAAAATTTAGCAAAAACCATGACTTTTACAAAATGGCCGCCACAGGCTCCGCCATCTTGGATTTTTGTAAAGTCATAATTTTTCTTAAATCTCAAGGATATAGGCTACCCACCCTTATACTCAGTGTTGCCAACTTGCGAGTTTCGTAAAACAAAGTAATCCGCCAAAGACAACCCTAAAAAGTCGAAAAATTCAAATCGAAATTGCGCGGCCGCCATCTTGTTTTTTTTTTTTTTTTCACCAAATCTCAAAATCCCAACCTACAATCAGTCGGATGACACGCTCGGACGCCCTCTATCTATCATAGTTTGCGAACGCGCAAATCAACACCGGCGCCATCTTGGATTTCGAGAACCGCTATAATTTTCCTCTACTCGTTTGGTGTTGATACACATTTTCGTAGAACATTATTGTGGTGTAGCTCCACTCCTTCTGCCTTTTCTAGCATGTCAATCAGTCAGTGAGTGGTAATGTAGCTTTATATAGTATAACTAGTGGTTGCGTTGCGCGCGAGCTGCAAGCAGCTCGCGTCTTTTTTTTATGCCGTATTTTTATCAAAAACCCCTCAATCTCATTCGGATACCCCGTTGGAACGAAGTCAATCGGTTAAAGTTTCGCAAAAAAAAACTACATGGCCGCCATCTTGGAATACCAACCTTTTATTGCAGTAAAAACGCATTTAAAATTTAAAAAAGTGTAAAATTCCATTCAAACCCCTCAATCTCCTTCGGATACCCCGTTGAAACGAAGTTAATCGGTTAAAGTTTTGAAAACCGGAAATAACACGGCGGCCATTTTGAATTTCTGAAATGTCATAATTTTTCTGAAATATACAGGATACAAGCTACCTGTCAGTGAAAGAACGGTAGTCATACCTTAAACTTGGTAGAACAAAGTAAGTCGCCAAAGTCGGGTCTGACTGAAAAATTCAAACTCCTATAGCATGCGGGGTTGCCAGCTGCGGGGAACGAAAATGATCAAATGTCATTTGGGTGGGCCCAATCTTACCAGCTAGTGGAAATTTTAATTCAAAATGTCGTTATTTCTACTTTTCACGTTCCCGAGAGATAGCGGGGAAACTACCCTAAAAATGGGGAAAAATTTTCAACCAGGCAACACTCCTCTACCAACTGCACAATCGGTCCATACAATTCATCCAGGTAGGGGGTTGCCAACTACCCGATATTTCGGTTTGAAAATCGTGTTTTTTTCGTAAATCGTAAACTTTTTACAAAATGGCCGCCACGCCGTCCGCCATCTTGGATTTTTGAAAAGTCATAATTTTTCTGAAATTTCAAGGATATAGGCTATCGTTCTGCATACTCGGTGTTGCCAGCTTTTGAGTTTCGTAGAACAAAGTAATGCGCCAAAGTCAAAAAGTCCCAAAAACTAAAAAGTTGCAAGTCTCTCGGGGTTGCCAACTAAAAGTTACAAAAATGGTCAAATGTCATTCGGGGGAGGCCAACGCTCCTATGCAGCCCAAGTCTCTATTCAAAATGTCATTATTTCTACTTTTCATGTTTTTGGGGAAAATCTCGGAAACTACCCTAAAAATGGGGAAAATTTCTAAACCAAGCAACACTCCTCATTGAATCACACAACCGCTCGGTACAACTCGACCCCCTAAAATGTTGCCATCTACCCTAAAAATGGTTTTGAAAATGTAGCAAAAACCATGACTTTTACAAAATGGCCGCCACAGCCTCCGCCATCTTGGATTTTTGTAAAGTCATAATTTTTCCTAAATCTCAAGGATATAGGCTACCCACCCTTATACTCAGTGTTGCCAACTTGCGAGTTTCGTAAAACAAAGTAATCCGCCAAAAACAACCCTAAAAAGTCGAAAAATTCAAATCGAAATTGCGCGGACGCCATCTTGTTTTTTTTTTTTTTTTCACCAATTCCCAAAATCCCAACCTACAATCAGTCGGATGACACGCTCGGACGCCCTCTATCTGTCATAGTTTGCGAACGCGCAAATCAACACCGGCGCCATCTTGGATTTCGAGAACCGCTATAATTTTCCTCTACTCGTTTGGTGTTTATACACATTTTCGTAGAACATCATTGTGGTGTAGCTCCACTCCTTCTGCCTTTTCGGGCATGTCAGTGAGTGAGTCAGTGGTATTGTAGCTTTATATAGTATAACTAGTGGTTGCGTTGCGCGCGAGCTGCGAGCAGCTCGCGTCTTTTTTTTTATGCCGGATTTTTATCAAAAGCCCTTAAAAACCCCACAAACCCCTACAAACCCCTCAATCTCATTCGGATACCCCGTTGAAACGAAGTAAATCGGTTAAAGTTACGAAAACCGGAAATGACACGGCGGCCATTTTGAATTTCTGAAATGTCATAATTTTTCTGAAATATACAGGATACAAGCTACCTGTCAGTGAAAGAACGGTAGTCATACCTTAAACTTGGTAGAACAAAGTAAGTCGCCAAAGTCGGGTCTGACTGAAAAATTCAAACTCCTATAGCATGCGGGGTTGCCAGCTGCGAGGAACGAAAATGATCAAATGTCATTTGGGTGGGCCCAATCTTGCCAGCTAGTGGAAATTTCGATTCAAAATAACGTTATTTCTACTTTTCACGTTCCCGAGAGATAGCGGGGAAACTACCCTAAAAATGGGGAAAAATTTTCAACCAGGCAACACTCCTTTACCAACTGCACAACCGGTCCTTACAATTCATCCAGGTAGGGGGTTGCCAACTACCCGATATTTCGGTTTGAAAATCGTGATTTTTTCGAAAATCGCAAACTTTTTACAAAATGGCCGCCACGCCGTCCGCCATCTTGGATTTTTGAAAAGTCATAATTTTTCTGAAATCTCAAGGATATAGGCTATCGTTCTGCATAATCGGTGTTGCCAGCTTTTGAGTTTCGTAGAACAAATTAATCCGCCAAAGTCAAAAAGTCCCAAAAACTAAAAAGTTGCAAGTCTCTCGGGGTTGCCAACCAAAAGTTACGAAAATGGTCAAATGTCATTCGGGGAAGGCCAACGCTCCTATGCAGCCCAAGTCTCTATTCAAAATGTCATTATTTCTACTTTTCATGTTTTTGGGGAAAATCTCGGAAATTACCCGAAAAATGGGGAAAATTTCTAAACCAAGCAACACTCCTCAACAAATCACACAACCGCTCGCTACAACTCAACCCTCTAGAATGTTGACATCATACATAAAAATGGTTTTGAAAATTTAGCAAAAACCATGACTTTTACAAAATGGCCGCCACAGCCTCCGCCATCTTGGATTTTTGTAAAGTCATAATTTTTCCTAAATCTCAAGGATATAGGCTACCCACCCCTATACTCGGTGTTGCCAACTTGCGAGTTTCGTAAAACAAAGTAATCCGCCAAAGACAACCCTAAAAAGTCGAAAAATTCAAATCGAAATAGCGCGGCCGCCATCTTGTTTTTTTTTTTTTTTTCACCGATTCCTTAAATCCCAGCCTACAATCAGTCGGATGACACGCTCGGACGCCCTCTATCTGTCATAGTTTGCGAACGCGCAAATCAACACCGGCGCCATCTTGGATTTCGAGAACCGCTATAATTTTCCTCTACTCGTTTGGTGTTGATACACATTTTCGTAGAACATTATTGTGGTGTAGCTCCACTCCTTCTGTCTCTCAGGGCATGTCAATGAGTGAGTCAGTCAGTCAGTCAGTGGTAGTGTAGCTTTATATAGTATAACTAGTGGTTGCGTTGCGCGCGAGCTGCAAGCAGCTCGCGTCTTTTTTTTATGCCGTATTTTTATCAAAAGCCCCTAAAATCCCTACTAACTCCTATAAACCCCTCAATCTCATTCGGATACCCCGTTGGAACGAAGTCAATCGATTAAAGTTTCGCAAAAAAAATCTACATGGCCGCCATCTTGGAATATCAACCCCTTATTGCAGTAAAAATGCAGCAAAATTGAAAAAAAGTTGAAAATTCCATTTAAACCACTCAATCTCCTTCGGATACCCCGTTGGAACGAAGTAAATCAGTTAAAGTTTCGAAAACCGGAAATGACACGGCGGCCATTTTGAATTTCTGAAATGTCATAATTTTTCTGAAATATACAGGATACAAGCTACCTGTCAGTGAAAGAACGGTAGTCATACCTTAAACTTGGTAGAACAAAGTAAGTCGCCAAAGTCGGGTCTGACTGAAAAATTCAAACTCCTATAGCATGCGGGGTTGCCAGCTGCGGGGAACGAAAATGATCAAATGTCATTTGGGTGGGCCCAATCATGCCAGCTAGTGGAAATTTTAATTCAAAATGTCGTTATTTCTACTTTTCACGTTCCCGAGAGATAGCGGGGAAACTACCCTAAAAATGGGGAAAATTTTTCAACCAGGCAACACTCCTCTACCAACTGCACAACCGGTCCATACAATTCATCCAGGTAGGGGGTTCCCAACTACCCGATATTTCGGTTTGAAAATCGTGATTTTTTCGAAAATCGCAACTTTTTTACAAAATGGCCGCCACGCCGTCCGCCATCTTGGATTTTTGAAAAGTCATAATTTTTCTGAAATCTCAAGGATATAGGCTATCGTTCTGCATAATCGGTGTTGCCAGCTTTTGAGTTTCGTAGAACAAATTAATCCGCCAAAGTCAAAAAGTCCCAAAAACTAAAAAGTTGCAAGTCTCTCGGGGTTGCCAACCAAAAGTTACGAAAATGGTCAAATGTCATTCGGGGAAGGCCAACGCTCCTATGCAGTCCAAGTCTCTATTCAAAATGTCATTTTTCTACTTTTCATGTTTTTGGGGAAAATCTCGGAAATTACCCTAAAAATGGGGAAAATTTCTAAACCAAGCAACACTCCTTGACGAATCACACAACCGCTCGGTACAACTCAACCCCCTAAAATGTTGCCATCATACATAAAAATGGTTTTGAAAATTTAGCAAAAACCATGACTTTTACAAAATGGCCGCCAAAGCCTCCGCCATCTTGGATTTTTGTAAAGTCATAATTTTTCTGAAATCTCAAGGATATAAGCTACCCACCCCCGTACTCGGTGTTGCCAACTTGCGAGTTTCGTAAAACAAAGTAATCCGCCAAAGACAACCCTAAAAAGTCGAAAAATTCAAATCGAAATTGCGCGGCCGCCATCTTGTTTTTTTTTTTTTTTTACCAATTACCCAAATCCCAACCTACAATCAGTCGGATGACACGCTCGGACGCCCTCTATCTGTCATAGTTTGCGAACGCGCAAATCAACACCGGCGCCATCTTGGATTTCGAGAACCGCTATAATTTTCCTCTACTCGTTTGGTGTTGATACACATTTTCGTAGAACATTATTGTGGTGTAGCTCCACTCCTTCTGTCTCTCAGGGCATGTCAATCAGTCAGTGAGTCAGTCAGTGGTAGTCTAGCTTTATATAGTATAATATTTAATATTAATTTTTAGATAGCCTCATATTGTGTTTTACGTAGTCTAGAACGCTTGTACAAACTTAGGTAGACTTGTAAAACGTGAACTGAATACGAAAATACCCCTAAAATCTCTTGCGTTGTAATAGGTAGGTAGGTACCTACTATCCTACTAATTTAGATGCATGTAGAATTAAACAAAACCAGTCCTAGTACTATTTTTATGCTGACCGCACAAAAATCTCACTCGATTCTCGAATGTTTGTAAACAAGCGGTAATGTCTTTCGGCGAGGACGGACATTTTTCATCATTTACTCAGCCATAAGCGGTTTACTTTTAACGTTGATGCACTATATTTTAAAAGTTTATTAGAGATGCTTTTAATGGGTTATGGACCTTTCTAAAATACTACCGGGTTTTTCTCTAACTAAAGGTAGGTATCAAAAGATCGATCTACGAAAAGAACGAACGTTAAGTGGTAACCACCGCCTATAACAATGCATTGCCTCACTGAGCACGTCCACTGAGGACGTGCCAATGTTGCATTGCACTGCGCCCATATACCCTTCAACCGGAACACAGAAATAGGTAGGGAGTACTTCCCGGACGAGCTCTTTCACCAGAACTTAGTGAACGAATCTGGAAACATTTTCATACAAAATGCAAATAATTTATATAAAATAACTATTTGCAACTTCCAACAGCCCAGTCTAATTTCGTAGCGTCTTTCGCTGGACCGCATGTCCAGAAAGCTGGACCTACTACAGTTTAGCAATAATCGCACCCACTTTAACACAGTTGTGTCACCATGTGCGGCAAAATGCCAAAGAATGTACATGCATTCTGTAATTGTACTCGTATGAGGTCAATGTTCCCTGAATTAGCGAGTTATTCGTGTTCTCAAATTTATCTACATTTCGGTCAACGATCACGCATTCACATAGTTTTTTTTAAAGAAACATAGACACACATGGACTCTGTATTGAAAAAAATCAACTCGTATCAGATACAACAGAGATAGATGTTGCTAGCAAATAACATCACTTAGCTAATGTTGTCAACGATGACATTCAAAGTATTATTTTTTTATCTAGTTGTTACTTATAAACAAACTCGTTAGTAAACATAATTAGCAAACGATGCACTACTAGAACGCACCTAAACTTAAATAGGGCATCATCAGAACGGGCACAAACAAACAGACCCAAATTAACTTAGTAAGATAACATTCCTTGGGCTGACATAATGAATTCTGACGAGACTCTACCGCGTATAAGCACGTGATACAAAATAATTTAGTTTGAGTTTTCGAGTTTGAGAAAAGAAGAGTCGTATAATCGGGTTGTAAAATATTTACATATTTGGCAAGATATCTTTGAGTTGTGTATTTTTGTTATTTAAAAACAGATTGAGTTGTTTTCTGCCTATTTGAGTTCTTAATTAATGGGCAGCAGCGTTTTCACAATAAAACAACTGTACTTTTTAATTTTACAAGTATGTACAAAAGTAGGTTGTAAGACGTATACGAATTTCACCAGCTAGGAATAGTCGCCGGTTCTAGAACGAAAGTATACATAGGTACTACAGAAATCTGTTAAATAGCTGAACATCACGACACGACAAATAGTTTTTTAGTCTCTAACTAGAAAATAAACGTTCTTTAAATTTTCTCCTTTAATGATTTCGATGGCCATTTAATTATACTTAACTAGTAGATGATGCATTCAAAGCTCTATTTTGAACTAATAACAAATTACCCAAGCACGCCCAGTTAATCCCCTAACCGTAAACAATTCCTAAAACTAAGCAATTAATTACAACACATTTATTTCCGTGTGAATGTAAAACAATGTCTTAAATCTTAATGGGTCAGAGTAGCTCGTGTCACCCACGGAGCTTCAGTAGTTTTGTGAGTGCTACAATATGAGGACGTGCGCGGGAGTGGTAGTGCTGGCCGCGTGTGCGGTCGCGATCACCCGGGACCAGTTTTACCCCCATGGACCTGGACTGGACCAGAAACTGCCGAAAGGACACGATATCCCCTCCCCGGAAGTATTCCTCAAAGTACCGATCACTTTCTACGGGGAGACTTATGACACAGTTTTTGTAAGTTTTTTTTTACATTTATGGTGAATATTCTTAGTGAAAACTTTGGCGATCGATATTTAGACAAAGCTGTTGTCTAAAAATGTTCAAGCACAAGTTAAGCATAGATTTATTTTTAATCTAGAGTTTTAATGAGTTTATGCTCGTTCAAATGAAACCTCATCACATCACATAAAATTTTACAATTATATTTTTATTTAGATAACTCTGATCAACGCAGTATCTGCTTCAGTATGCGTTTTTTTAAATTGCTAAACATTGTCTTTACTTGAAAGAAAAAAAACCTGAATATTTAGTTTCGCTCTTGTAAAAACAAACATTTTGTAAAATTAAATAGTTTCGCGACACGTTACACTTCGAATATAATAAAATATTCATACTTCAAACAGCATTCTCACGTTGAATTCGCGCTATTTTCGATTTAAATATTTCTCCTAGAGTCGGAATAACATCTGTAGGTATGTGAAAACAAAATATTAACCTCTTTGCATGTCGAGGAATTCCTGTCCAGATTTAGATGCAGGTTGCGGGAATTCAAAACTAGCTTGCTGCTTGTTCCTTGGAAATCCAAATAATCATATGTTTACACTAAGGTACTCGTATCTATACATAATATTACAAAGAGGTGAATTTTGTACTTTTGTTAGTTTGTAATCTCTGCAACTACTAAAGCGAAATTTTCTTCCACTGATCCTGGGGTGCCAAAGGTTATATTTTATTTTTAAAAAATGGTTTTAATATTTGTATACCAATTCAGAGAAACTCTTACGAAGTTGTGGGCAGTGCTTTTCTAGTTTATATAGATAGAAATTAAATGATGCAGCATCTAAGGTAGCTTTTTTACACGTACTGACACTGTAATTTAACAAAGAAATAATAAAAATACGGTTTAGTTCTACACTTAACCGGAACATGGTTTTACGTTGACAAAAAAGATTTATATCCAATACAATCATTTCAATAAAATATATGCGTCTTTCTTTAGCCTAAATGTCATACGGTAAACCAAAAATGGCCGACTGAGTAGAATAGACGTTGTTTAGAAGTTTCGTGCTGATTTCAATTAGGTACAGCATTTACAGCTTTTACAACTGACTTTGGTAAAGTCAAATCAATAATTTGGATTCGTGGTCGACCTATTAATGTTCTGGGAAAGCCATAAATAGAGACGAGTTGCATTGCATTGTAACAAACCAAACCGCGTTGCCAATTGATTTTTTTGTAAGAAACAGTCTTTACAATAGTGCAAGTAAGCGGAAAGATCTCTCGCCATTGAGTTAGATAGGTAATTCTCTCGCGAAAAAAACTTTTGTAATTTTGGAGGTGTAAAGTACCCACCAACTGTTTGAGGATAAACTTTATCTTCTGTTAACCGAACGCTCAACAAAATATTAGATTTGATAACTTAGTTATCGGGGGGTCACAGCACTTTGTATAAATGTGTAATACCAGTAGATAGTTTAATGTGTGTAGTGTACACGTTATTTAAGTCACAGTAAGTTGCTACTGCTATTGATGGCAATGAATATATAAATATTAAATAGGTAGCTAGCTAGGTACTTTCGTTTATACACTCACTGTTTTTATCATTGGGTGCGTTGGGATTTTCTTTTTTGATGTCGTTTAGTTTTAACATTATAAACATATGTAGTTTACCTACTTTTAATAAACATTTTAGTATAACAGCAATGTTTCTTTCACAGGTAAACAACTTCGGAGTGCTATCATTCAGAGCTGATATTCCATCGTTCATAAACACGGAATTTCCGCTGCCATATCCTTCAATATCAGCTTTTTACACAAACATCGACACCACCGTGGAGGGCTCCGTCTACTTCAGAGAGACCAATGAACCACACATCATATCTAAAGCCGAAGAAAGTGTCCAAAACAATTTCCACGATTACTATGATTTCATACCGACCAGTGTGTTTATATCTACATGGCTCGAAGTACCGTACACGAGCGAAATCCGAAACCGCAAAAACAGCTTCCAAATTGCCATTATAAGCAATGGAACAGAAAGTTTCGCCGAGCTTTTGTATCCTGATCGAGAGATTCAATGGATAGAAAGAGAAACTCAGCCGGGAAGTCAACCCGATGCCAAAGCTCAAGCTGGCTTCGTCGCGGAAGATGGTAGACTATTTACTCTAAGAGGCTCTGGTAGTCATCAGATCAGAAATATCATATCGTAAGTCTATAAATACTAAGATCGCTTAAAAACTTACAAATATCTTTCATAAGCACCTACTAAAACCCAATTCTTTAATTTCAGATGGACAAACACACACGAGCCCGGGAAGTACGTGTACCGAATTGGTAACATACCTGCTGACGGAAGTATCGCGAACCCCGACCAGTATGACCAAAATGAAGTCGAAGTAGAAGAAGAATCTAAAACATGCGCTTTGAGCGGACCCAGCGTCTGCCACATGGAAGCCAGGTGTGTGGACTACCAAGCAGGCATATGTTGCCAATGTAATGATGGGTATTACGGAAATGGAAAATCATGTATCAAGAACGATAATCCGTTGAGAGTACACGGAAAGTTAAATGGAATTCTGAATGATGTCCATCTCAACGATGTCAATATCCAAGCATATGTGATGGTAGGCGACGCCAGGGCCTACACGGCTCTTGCGCTCGCTCCACCTATTCTCGGCAGGAGCTTGATGTTACTGAATGTTCTCGGAGGCGTAGTCGGCTGGCTTTTCGCCCAACCTTCAGGAATCGCCAAGAATGGGTATCAACTGACAGGAGCGGTGTTCAATCACACTGTAGATATTTGGTTCCCTGTCACCAATGATAGAGTTACTATACATCAGGAATATTTAGGTCACGACGTTTTTGACCAGATCACGATTGAATCAGACGTTCGAGGCACTGTGCCCGTCATCATGTCCGGATCTAAACTTGAATTATTCGAGTATGAAGAGCAATACACTATCGTGGAACCTGGGCTTGTTCGTTCAGAAGCGTCGAGGACACTTGTAAACAAAGAGACGGGGGAAAAATATGAGCAACGAATCTCCCAAATTATTTCATACGCGTCTTGTCAGTACGCTCCTATATCACCTGAGTCAACTCTACCGTTAACTTTGAAGGTGAGCAAAAATTACGTGGGATACGAAACCAAAGAAAATATTGTACGTTACTCAACAAGTAACAAAATTATACCTATTGGTCAAGAAGATCCATGTATTAGAGGTCAAGATACATGCGGTATTCATAGTGTATGCGTAGTACAGGGTGACTCTTTCACGTGTGTCTGTAAATCTGGGTACACACCTACTGGAACTTTCGACAATGAATCAGAATGTACAGATATCGACGAATGTAGTACTGGGACACATAATTGTGATACCAATGCGATTTGCTACAACCACGATGGTGGGTTCCAGTGTAGATGCGCCGAAGGATTCGACGGGGACGGCACCACTTGCAGACCACGTTCCAGATGCAGCGACATAAAGTGTGGGAACAACGCTCAATGTGTTGAATCTCAGGAGGGGCCGGTTTGTATCTGCGATCCTGGTTACACCGGTGACGGTAGCTCATGTTGGGAAATTCGAGAGCCACTTTGTGCACGTTGTTCCGTAAACGCTTTCTGTCAAGGAATATACTGTGAATGTTTGCCTGGCTACACAGGTGACGGTTATCAATGTGATTGGATAGGCTACACGACTGCTTCAGAACCACCCGTATATCATTATGAAGAATATCCCACTTCTCCTGCTACAAATATCAATGATGTTTCTCAATATCCAGAACAAGAGAGCAACTACTACGTTTCCGAAGGGCCACACGATTACGAAACGTCCACGGTTCCCGAAAGGCCTTACGTTTCCGAAACACCTTACGTTCCCGATGTTTCATCAAACGCACCTGCCAACGAGGCAGAATACAACGAGACATTCGTACTACCCAACTGTGACTCCACAGGTTGTTCGTGCCCGCCAGGATACTCAAATTATAGAGACGAAAGCATCAATAATGAATTATGCCGTAGCGACGGCTACATCGTTCGTAAACCAATCAATGATGATAGTGACTCTTCAAGTAAGTACCCACCGTAAGTGTAGTACAATTTATACAACGGTAGGTAATACAAATTATACGTACAACATTGTGTTTATTCTTTCAGTTGCTTGCGAGTTGGACACTGATTGCCCGCCAAACGCAGTATGTTCATTAAGTTCGGATCAAGAAAATGAAGACACGGGACACTGTGTTTGTCCAGAAGGGTACGAAGGCGACGGGTACCAGTGCCTGGAGCGTACCGGACCCAGCTGCTCGTGCGGTATCAACGCGCACTGCATTGAGTCAGTGGTACCTGGCGAGCTAATGTGTGTGTGCGATGGCGGTTACGTGGGCGACGGTTACAGCTGCCGGCCCAGCTTCAGCTGCACCAACAACTCCGACTGCGAATACCACGCGGAGTGCCGCCCAAACGTCATCACCAACGAACTCATATGCCAGTGCATCGATGGCTACGTCAAGGACCAAAGCGATGCGTGCATCCCGGACGGCCCTCTCTGCAGCGGTGCAATGTGCGCAGATCATGCCTCCTGCCTCTACGATGAGAACCTAAACGTAAACTATTGCCACTGCAATGATGGATACGACGGTGATGGTATTATCCAGTGCGTACCCGCTGGTCAAACGTGCGATGCTGCCCACGATTGCCACTACGACGCTGAATGCATGCCTACTGAAAGCTCGTACCAGTGCGTTTGCCGGGATGGATACATTGGAGATGGTTACAGCTGCACCCAGGAGCTGAGTTGCCGAGCCGATTCGTATCTATGTAGCCCTCAAGCATCCTGCTTAAAGCGAGACGATAGTTACATTTGCGAATGCAACAGTGGCTATAGCGGGAACGGAACACACTGCGATCTGAACCCGAGATTGTCCGGGAACTTCCTAGTCCTGAGCGAGGGTGCTACTATTTACAGAGTGCCTTTCCAAATGACTCCGAAGGACTATGCAACTCCAATCAGTAGCGGTATCGATCAAATCGCTGTGGGAGTAGACGTGGACTGCCTAGCAGGAAAAATCTATTGGGGAGATGTCGTGGGCAACACTATCAAACGTGTATCTTATGACGGATCAGGATTTGAACCGTTCTTGAGAAGAGGTAAGCTTGTTTAAAAACAGGGATAGGCATTTTTCTTACAGTGTTATAAGTAATAAGATTAACGGCATTGTCTGTCTGTCTGTTTGTTTGTCTGTGTCTAATTGAATGCGGTTATTTTGTAAGAAAGGTGATTTATCTGGGATGGTTTTTAGACATGTTGTAAAAATTGGTGGAGCCGTTTCCAAGTTATGAGGATATTCATCAACTTTGAAAACCAGTTCTGAAGAATCTCAGGCAATCTCAGTTTCAAACATTTAGTTCTGGAGTCCAAGGTCTCAAGATGATCTAAGGAGATTATTGATATTCTACTATTGCTGTACCATCACGGCTACATGACTGTTTTTTTAGCCAGCTAAGACCTAAGCTATTTAAATATAAAAACCATGTAGGTACCTAGGCAATCAAACATTAATATGAATTTTCATGGTTTAACATTTTAATTTTTTGTTTACAGGCGTAATTTCACCTGAAGGTGTTTCCGTTGACTGGTCTGCGAGGAATATATTTTGGACCGACTCCAGAAAGTTGACAATTGAAGTAGCAAACTTGGAGACTAAAATCCGAAAGGTTTTGTTCGCTATCGACGGAATTTCTAACCCGAGAGGCATCGTCGTGCATCCACGAAGAGGGTAAGGAGTACTTTAAATGAGCCATTTAAATTGCTCTTGCTGATAAAACCAAATATAACCTCTACTGTCGCAACAAAGTAGAGCGCTTAATATGAAACTGACTGAGAACCTTGTAACATTTCAGGAAAATCTTTTGGTCTGACTGGAAGCGCACAGACCCAAAGATCGAATGGGCTAATATGGACGGCAGCCAACGTGGGGTGTTCTTGGACAAAAGTGACGTCAGTCTGCCTAACTCGCTGGCCATCGACTGGGAGCGCGAGAGGCTATGCTATGCTGACGCTGGACAGCTCAGTATCAAGTGCGTAGAAATTGACTCGCTGGAAAGAGACATCATCGCCACGTCTTGCTCGCATCCCTTCAGTTTAGCGATAACCGGCAACATGTTTTACTGGACTGACTGGAAGACGTAAGTATTCTACCAATAATTATGGTGTCACTTCTTCTTCTTTTCCTTTCCTTCAAAATCGGTTAGTTCGAAGGAACACCATATAGTGGTGTACCGAGCATAAAACTAACGATGCCTTACCTATTTTTCTCAGAATGAAGATTGAAACCGCGGATGTGGGCAGCAAACTCCGCGGTCAGTTGGCCATGGCAGTTTCCAGCCGACCGTACGGTTTAGCAGTAGCTCCGGGAGAATGTCCCGCGGTCAGAAACATGTGTGCGAATCACAACGGCGGATGCGCGCCTCATCAGTTGTGCTTACCGAACGGTCAGGGAAGGACGTGTGTAGATGGAGACGAAACATTTTCAGAACTTTAGGTAAAAATAAGCTAGGGATACAGTCAGCATCATAAGTTTAATGCTAGCAGTTGTTTAACTTTCAACTCATTACTAAAAATGTGTGTTGTATCATTAAAATTTAGTTTGATATTTTTAAGGATATCGCGTAAGTCAAAGCTATTGTTAGCGAAGCTCGTGTCAACGCTGGTTGATGTTTAGATACGGAAAGGAAGTCAAATTATAAAAAAAAGTTTTGTTTTTGTCATCTCCGATACTTTTGCGCTTTCGCTCAAATGAACATTTTGATTATCGATCACGGATACTTTTATAATCGAATAATGGGAATAAATAAAGTTATTTATTATTCACCTCCAAAGACCTTACAAATGCCAAAGTACAAAGGCGAGGAATTTAACACATAGGTAGGTAAGTACTTATTGGTTTTAAATCTATATTTAAGCTATGTTTTCATACCAAACTAAATTAAGATTTCCTTGTGTACAATAATTTAATAAATAATACTCCTTACAATTTAAGATCTTTAATTCACAATAAATGTTATTTATAAACCAACGGAATAAACTAAAATAATAATTATATTTGTTTCATTTATATGCTAGCTTATTTTTAATTATATAATTCAGTTTTGTAAGCCTTGTTTTAATTCAAAAGATGGAAATTAAACACTAAACCTTTTTCAACTGATATTCTGTTGAAATGTTGCGCACTTTACAATCATTCCGAATCAGTGTGGATTTGTTAGTTATTTTGCTAAGAGGTCTAGTTTTATTTTTACTATTATTTTTGTTAGTATTGAAAATTTGAAATGCGAATAACGTCTAATACTATATATTATTATAATGAAGTCGTATTTTCAGAAGCATCACTTTTTGATTATTGAAAAAATATTTTACTAAATAATAAACCTTACTATTATGAATAAATGAAAAACTAACCGTGGCATAGATATTAGATTAGCCCCAAAGGTCCTCGGTGCGGCCGAATTTGAACACTAAGGATCCGGCGAATATGAACGCATTTTGCATGAATAGACTCACGCCAGGCCATGTGTGCTTGCTGCCTGAAAAAGTAGAAATAGTATTTTACAATTTAAACTATTTCTGATTATTTCCGCCAAAAGAAAGGGACATGACACCTCTAAGCATGTATATATATATCAGACAAGCTCAAATAATCTAGGTAGAATGTAGGAAGAATACGTGTAGTAATAGAGCTGATTATAATTGTGATGAAGTTCGTCGAGAAGTACTGTAGCAATTTCTACCGCCAAGTAGTTTCTCGTATTGTTGTGTTCAAATTGAAGAGTGTATGCGAGAACTTGAGACTAAACGCCTTTACGTCTCTGCTTGATGGACGCACTCCATTGCCTTACAGGGCACATCCCCAATGGACTAGCTCGTTGAGATAATATTAAAAGCAGAGTTAATCTCTTAACATCAGGTGCGTTAACTACTTAATTTATGTCTGGGAGTGATTCATTGTTTTCTTATGGTGCGTTCACAGTCAGCCGCAGTCAGCAGGGAAGTGGGCATGAGCATAGTGTGAACACGATCATACCTCTGTCCCGGCTCTTGGCCCAAGTTCATGCCCTTGCTCTCTAACAAGAATAAAGGTGATACGGCTGTGGGAATAAGTCCGGAATTCATCGCGTCGTTAATACCGGTAGCGGCATGGGCTGAGTGTGAACGCGCTATTAAGAAATTCAGGGTGTGTTACCTGAGCTAACGTTATTAGCGAACAGGATCCAGCAAGACGCAATCAGGGAGGCGAATCCAACGACGAAACCGAAGAACAGCCAAAGACGAGCGCCGCGCGGGCCCATGCAACCACCCGTGTAAGTCTCACCGCGGACCTGGAAACCAACGCAAAACAAAAACTCACTCTTGGTGCGGTGGGAGAAACCCCATCTTTTGATCCTAAGAACAGTATCCACATAAGCATCGCAGTTCCAAAGAATGCGTCGTGGCCAGTCCTCTTTTACATGCGTGTGAGTGAGCTCCCCTGACAGCTCACAGAAAAGAATCGAGCGACAGCTTAGGGTGCCTCCAGCCAAGCCGAGCAACTGAATGTCGGAATGTTGGCGCGAGGACAAAAAGAAAAAAATTACTTTCGTGTTTCGAACATTTTTCGAAATCGTTTTGCCCACAGCCGCACTTAGAAGGTTACACTATCAGGCAGCATTTTTGTGTTTTTGTGTACATGCAGGCAAACATGATGTTTCCTCATAATATTTTTCCTCATAATATTTTCCTTCTCTGCTAAGTATACTATTTAATACTTGGTGAGAAGCTTTTCATTGTATTCGGTTTTGATACTAGGTCTAATTCTTGTTACCAGTACTAACCTGTGCATTGGAGACTGAATTGACCATAACAAGAGATAGTGTTGCCATCACCCCGCACACATGAGAGGCATTGGGCAGCTCTCCAGGATACACCGACACAGCATCAATAATGAACCACCATCCTGCAAAGAACTGAGGAACACCAAACCATTAACACTAGTTATTAGACTCTGGAAAACATAGTATAATCCATACTAATATTATAAATGCCAAAAGTAACTCTGTCTGTCTGTCTAGTCTCGCTTTCATGACAAAACTACTGAACCGATTTGAATGAAATATTGGTACACAGATAGTCTAGAACCTGAGAAAGGACATAGGCTACTTTTTAATGCAAAAAAAGTGTTGTAAGGGGTTGAAAGATTGTGCTGAAAGTTCCATAACCTTTTTCATGAAAACTTTTTTAATGTCACATCTGAAATAACTGTCAGTTGTACGACAGTAAGAGTTTGAATGACAGGACAACGTCTGTCGGGTCAGCTAGTTATGTGTAATTATATTTAATTGTGTGGCTTTTTGTTATTTTGGAAATAAACATTATCTTATCTTAGTGCAATGCATTGCAGAGCACACCTGAGGTGGATGTGCTTATAGAGGCAATGCACCATTATAAGTGGTAGTTACCACAGTATAAATACACCATGTAAAAATAAACTCATGGAGCATCATTGCCAGATTGGCCCTCGATTGGCTATCACTATTTCAACCTATTAAACCTACCAGATTAACAAATGGTCATGGACCTTCGAGCCTTTCATTAATTTTTCTATAGTCACTTGAAAAGTGTACATAAGAAGCATGTATGTATATGCTATCTTTTGTGCACAGCAACACTTATTTGTAAATAACTACCTAATTATTAAACACTAGCCGTCGCCCGCGGCGTTGCTCGCGTTCTACACTTTAGAGTGTGACTTTTTAAAATTCCTTTCTTAGTGCACCCCTACACTATATAAGGATACTACCTTCCAAATTTCATACCTCTAGGACTTATAGTTTAGGCTGTGTGTTGATTCTCTGTCAGCTTCAAAAGAGTTTTATATATATTGATGATTTAGAAAGAGAAAGATAGAATGGTACAAATTATATAGTAGTGATTATTACAAATAGTTCCAACTTGTTACTCTTTTACTCTCAAGAAGTTACTTTTTATAAGTAATAGGTAGGTAACCTAGGTACCTAGTAAATATGTCTCAAAATCTTAGTTGGTCAAGTCAATCCAAACTTCTGTTTTATAGGTAGAGGTAGGTACCTACCCTTGACTAGCAATGTAGGACGAAGCTAAAAGGAGATAAGTACAGCTGTAATGTTTTGTACAAACAGTCTGCTGTCATTTTCGCTAGTGGAACAGTGAATCATCAAAATACTCACCAAGAGTCCTGAAAATATTGAAGCGATGATGTTCCTCTTTTCTCCACCCTCGAACCAAACACAGCTCGGCATAGTCACATTTTCGAAGCAAGGTAAGCAGCTCATCTTGGAATAAAATGTAGCTACCTATAACTGAATTATCTCAATAAAACTTCTATCATCAAAACCAATCAAAACAATAATTCGCGTTTAGCACAGAAAAAAATAACAAAGCAATGCTGCCAGCCAAAATTTTCATTTTACCCCAAAGCCTGATCAATTTTACCCTAGATTCACAACTTTATTAATAAAATACCCAATTTTTTTTAAATAAATTTAAAAAGTTTATATGTAATATAAACATTTTATTTCACTTTAAATGCTCATAATATTAATACAAAATAAATAATATAAAATATTGATACCTACATACCTCTCAAATTAGGATCGCATTCCCACTCTTTACAATATTTTTTAGAGTAATTTTCGGACCAGATTGCGAGATATCACTACTAGACGACGCCATTCTAATTTTTAACAAGAACAAGAATGATTAATGAGAGATTGCCTGAACTGAGCTTAAATAACTGCCAGTCAGAAATGGAATGAATTAATCTGATCTTATTTACGCATAGTGTAAATTACCTTAAACAAATCGTTATCCAAAAAATAATTATATATTCACAAAGAAAATTACAACTAATACAGTATTTACAATATTTACAAAATACACATGGAACAGTTGAGCTATCTACAAACCGTTGCAAACAGGGTAATTTTTTGCAAATCCAAAAAATTACCCTGTCATCTCAATTTTACCCTAAATCTAGGGTATACCCTGACTTGGCATCACTGAAACAGACTTTTTTTTCTGTGCTACACTCAATAAAACGGCTACATCTGTCAAGCAAATCGAGTCGAGACGTCAGTCTTTTTTTGTTCGACATTCCTTATGAATGCTATGTAGGTGCTATGAATGAATCAATCCACATTGCTTGTTTGTTTGTGGGTCTGTGTTCTATTCTACAGATTAAATAAAGCTACTTTTTTTTTATTGGCGTCGCACTGTCTGTGATAAAGCTACTTAGTTAGCAATTTGTTTGTACACAGGGTGTAACAAAACTAAGATATTACGGGAACTAACTGAAAAGATCAGATAAGTTGTTATCGCAAATCAAGGATTCAAATTAAACTATTTTGCAGTTTACGTATGTATCAATATTTATTTTATATTGTTGCATCGAACAAGTTACTGTTAGGTAGGAATTAGGTTAATAAAAAGTAGGTACCTACAGAGGAGGTAGGTATATATGTAAGTAGGTACATATTTAATATAGTTTTAATTAAAACATAGATAGATAGGTAGGTATCTATATAATTAGGAATATTTAAGTAGATACACAAAAATACGCATAGCAAAATATTTTTTTTATAGACTAGGTAGGTATAGGTAGTTAATATTGTGAATCACATTTTAATTTTCATTGCTGTATCTTAATACATACTAACACTGTGCTTTAATTAGGCAAAATATTAAGTAGACGACAAAAATGACGAGATCACAGATAAGGGTGGAGTAGAACTATTAACTGTAACAATAACCCTCGTTTTGATAGCACCACTCAGGCTGAAGAGACTCTGCTTCGATTCCCATTCGGACCAGACGCTCCCTGGAAGAACAAATATCATAATAGTTAATAATAATTAGCCAATTATACACGACTATTATAATATACTACCTTGGTACTAAAGTAATAATTACCTACCTATAATAATAATAGTTATAGAAATTAAAATTAGGTACAGTGATCGAAATCATAACAAAAATATCATGTTGATAGGTATGACATAAGTAAGAATGTAGGTAGGTACCTAATATACCTAGGTACCTAAATTTTAATACGTAGGCAGCGTATTACTTATAAATAGGGATTAAAAATAGATGTAATCCTTGTGATTTTACTTGTCTTCTTGTGATTTGATGCTTACCGCACATGCAGCATCCTATGCTCAGCATCGAGCCATGTCCCCTCTGGCTCAGCCCACAGACGTTCTGCAAGGGCCGCAGCGCGAGGCCACAGTCTTCCTGCTAAAGATGCGCTATCAGCCTGTTCCGACCACAAAGCAGCTTCTCCACCTGCACCAATATACATCATAAAATAAAAATAATATTAGGTATACTAAAAATTTAATCAATCAAAGGATTAGGTACTACAGTCATCATCACAATAAACCTAAAAGTAATTAGGCCTTAACATCTAATCTAGATGATACATACAACGTCATGAGCCACTTTTTACCCATGTTCCCATGAACGAAATGCTGCAAAGCCTGAGACATGAAATTATTTTTAAAAGCACTTTTTGAGCATAATTCTGTTTAATTGCCAAATATTGCTAATATCTCATAATCATATAAGAATTTTTTCGGGCTTGTTAACTTGCACACAATAAAACTCACCTAAAATCTGATCTTTGTGTTCCCCAGCCATTGCAGCTGGGCTGTTATCATAGACCTTCTGCCAACCAATATAAGGTGAGCACCAATTGTTTCCTGAAATATACATAACCATTTTACGTAAAATCCTAAAATAGTTCAATTATATTTTCCAACGAGGGTTTAATAAATAATTTACCGGCTCCGACCCAAGCACCGAATCCACAGTCAAAATAAAGAGCGTCATAGTTCGACATTATCAGACGGTAACCTTTTTCCAATAATCCCTTGATCTGAGGATCAGTACCAGTAGTCCAAACCTAAAACCAGATAAGTTTTATAGAGTTGCAGTGAACAAGTACCTACATACATAGATACATAGCCAAACTATTGATTGAAACTTTGACAGAAGATAAGATTATCATTAGATTGTAGATGTGTCTTAGATTTAGATACCTGTATAATGTAGTCGTCCTTGTCCAAGTATTCCTCGATATGGCTGTATTCTGTCAAAGTACTAGTCCACAAGATAAGCGGCAATTTATTTCCAAAAGCCTGCAAATAAACAAAACAATTATTAGCGAACCGATTTCAGAAAAATAACAATGGACAGCAACAACGTTTTGAAAATTCAACCTTGTATGCGCGGTCTTGAGCCTTCTTTTGGAAATAGTTCCAAAGTTTCAAGAAACTGGACTTGTCCAAACCCCATCGATTCTGGATCATGAAAGTCTGAATTTCTTCAGATGAGTTCCAACATCTCTCGCTTACTTCATCACCTCCCATATGGAATATATCGGTGTCAAATACATCTGAAAGTATAAATGAGAGCACAAATTAGTAAGGAGGAAGTACATAGTAGAAAAACTAACCTAGATAATCTAATGGCTTTATTAATTTCAATGAACGTGGTCGAAGTTGCGACTAGTGATCGCTGTTCCTACTGAATAAACCACAATATCACAAGATCACTCATTTACCAGCCATATCACTGTAGATATCTTCCAAATAATTGTAAAGCTCATCTTTTGTTGGGTCAAGTTGTCCACAAGGAGGCTCCACACAGTAAGTCGACCATGGTTCAGCCTAAAAAGTATTGAGCTTTTTATAATTGCAGAATAAATACATTTAAGCGTTAGAAAAGCTACGTAGGTAAGGTAAGTATATAAATAGAATACTTTAAATAAAATATATATTTAGGTGCGTTCTTTATACCGAAACACAAAAAATAGTACCTTGAAGCAAACCGTCAAACCAGTGTCTTGCCAACCTTCACCGACGTGAGCGGGAGCGTCAAACTCAGGCAATACTCGAACTCCTCTTTCCAATCCAAACGCTACAACCTCACGAATTTGTTGTTTTGTGTAAATCTGAAGAAAAATAAAATAAGAGCGTTATCAAAATCTAAGGTATTAAGGTTTCAAATGGCGTCAAAAGAAAATACACAGATTTAGGTACCTTGCTTGGAGTGAAAGCTCCAAATTTAGATAAATTAGGTCTTCTCTCGGAAACAAAAGGGAAGCTTTGGCTGTCCGTGATGTGCCAGTGGAACGTGTTCAGTTTTACGGCAGCCATTGCCTCTGAAATTTCCAAAACCATTATTCCACTGTATAACTAATGGAAAGCGAAGAAGAAGCGCTGGCGTGACGACCACGACACATTCCACAGAGCCTGGTGGGAGGCAGCCGGTGATCGTAAAAACTGGAGGGATATGGGGGAGACCTTTGCTCAGCAGTGGGACAGTATGAGTTAACAAAAAAAAACTAATTGGCAAAGCAAATTGTTACTTAGTGAAAGATTTCTTACCGATAGTTGACTTGATAGAATCAATGCTGTAATAATTTCTAGCGGTATCCAGAAGAATTCCTCTGTATGGGTAAACGGGCTTGTCGTTGATTGTGACATCTCGGACCATCTGAATCATTGATGAAGACATTTACATTGTACTTAGGTCACAGAATTCAAATTAGGTAAAAATCAACACAGTTTCACAATATCAAAGATCCTATTTGAATTTTAAAGATTTATGGTGTTCATTCATTACGCTTTATGTAGGTATGTAGGTAGGTAAATCTTTAAAAACAAAATAGTTTAGGTACTGCGACAAATCGAATATCTGTGTAGGTATAATTTGAGGTTTGTTTTTATCAAAACCATTATTTTACCAAATTTGATCGAAAATAAACAAGCATCGTGATTAAATCGGAATCAGGTATCTACCAAAACATTCAAATTCTTATTTATTTGACACTTTATAGTGCCAGTGACCCGGCAATACCTACATTAAGCCGTGAGCCTGAATCTTTATGCTAATCCTGCGATGTCAGTGATCCCAACCGGTCTTTTATTCTTAACTGGTTGGTAGATACTTTGTTTTGTGATCCTTAGATCGCTCCATTCGCAACAGATATATTGTTACAAAAACAAAGAGCATTGTTTCTGTCACAATATTACTCTTTGGAGTTGAATCCTACTATAAAATCCTTTTGTCCTAGTTTTTAAATAGGTACCTACCTAAATCTTAAGCATGTATCTCACTGGTATCATCTTAATTATTGTCTTTGAAGTGACTTCCATATTTTACAACAACTTTTAATAAAAAATACGCTACTAATAATAAGTATTAACCTTCATAACAAGAGACCTTTTAACGTTTGATAAGTGCTTTGATATCAATCTATTGTTTTTTTCTGTTTTAGGTAGTTATGTTTACTTAATTATTTTTAAATAATATCTTACTGTTTGGATGGACCTAGGTAAGTCCAACCGTGGATTGATGATGATGATGAATATCTTACCAAGAGATGATTTCTGATGTCATCATATACAATCAGTTGTGACAGCGATTCCAATCCATGTCGGACACCAAAGAACGTGTTCGCTGTTATCGTCGCGTTAATTTTGTCATTTGAAGATGGTGATACCTTAATGCTGTAGCTTTCGTCGAATAGAAGGGAGAAATCTAAAGAAAGAATTGCACTGATTATTGCATACCAAAAAGCTAATAGTTAGGAGCTACCTATTGATATAGCCAAGGTAGGGAACAATACGTTTGGCATGACGCGAGGACTGGTGAGTGGTCAGTAGGATTTAGAGTTTCAGCTTTTAATTGGTACTCATTCGGATCAACTAGGTACCTACGTCATTTACTTATACATCATTTGCAAACACATTAGCTCATCTGTTTTATTTGTATTTTGGTATGGTAATAATATTAATAGAAGAAGCTAGCTCTCTTAGGCATAATGTAATTATGTTTTCAGTTAGGTAGTAAATGTTTTAAAACCAGATTTGAATTAATTTGAAGTAAAAAATGCACGGACTGTGTTTTAGTATATAAGTATTTTAACTATTTCGGCAGATGAGTTTACTTAGATATCCATCTACATAGGTAATTACTCGTAAATTTAGGTAGTTTTAGTACCTTCCTACCGACATACGTAATTCGTATAGGTACCTACTATCAATTTACAGTGTTATGTTATCTGTGCTTTTGGTATCCATTTAACTTTCACAACCAAATCAACTTAATTTAACACGGCACTCTGTTAATTTCACGCTCCTAAGATTGTGATTGGATACGATATCACTTAATGACAAATCAATTATGTAAGTAGGTACTGGCACGTATTGGTATTATAATGGTCTGTGGTATTGTGTTTGAAAAGTTAGCTAGGCACAAAAACAATAAGTTACGTGCTGAACAAGCTTACTCCATCTAAATGTCCCAGATATAACTACAGCGTTTCCCGCCTCGTACATCGGTCTCCAGCAGGTGCAAAAGCCTGACTGTAGCTACAGTACCTACTATGTGTGTGCTGTATGTAACATCTTTAACTGGTTTTACGAGGCGTATTACCCGTACCACAACTAAGTACCTACTTAATTATGTCACTTTTATAGCGAAAAGTATAATGTCGCAAAGTGAGTCGCAAGTTTTGTATGGATTGACCAAAATCGTTTGGTGAATCAAAAACTAGGTATTTACAGTTTTGTAAATAGGTACCTACCTAGTTTTCTACATGCCGACCCTATGCACGCTGTACCATCATAGAGATCGAATACAAAGGAAAAAATTCAGACGCTCTGTGCGCTCCGACATAGATGCACGCAATTAGAAATGGCTAAATAAATTGAACGAAACTCAAAGCTCAATATTTTGATTGCAAGATATTATAAATACTCACTGTTGACATCCGGATCATTATTGATTAAATGAACAGTCATTGATTTTCCTGTAGGCTTAGGGGATATCCCTTTAGGTATCGTCGACGTCAATATTAAGTTTTTGAACCTCTGTAAAATAAAACGATTTTCTAAGTACCTATAGCTTCGAATATTATATACCTAATAATATATATTATAATACCTAATATACTATTCAAAACTAGGTAATTGTTTTTCTTTCCACAAAATACATAAAAAGTACTTCCTCCTAATTTTGTTTTCTAGAATTTTGAAATAGGTACCTACAGAAGAGTTGAGTTGGTAACTAGGTAGCTAGTTATTAGTAGCGACTGCAGGAAAGTAGTTTTAACTTACCTTTCCAGCAGCTTCCATCAAATCACTGGATTTTCCAGCGTTGCTAATTTCTATGTTGATATTATCTATATTGATCTTCGACAAGAAATTTCCGAGATCAGCGTCTCCAGTCGGTCTTGGCCACAATAAACCTGCAAGATTTTATCTATGTCTTAGAAATTTCATCCATTACTCACGAATCTACCAATATTAACTAGGTATCCCAAAAATGATAGGTAGGTAACAGTGGCGCAAATTCTATAGGAACCTACTTATTTCCTTGTTCGTCGAGCAGCACTAGTAGTGTGCGTTACTCCAGCAAAAAAGTGTTGAATCTGAAAATTCTAAAAATGCAGATAATTAGAGCCCACTGCCCTGTAAATGTGCCCCAAGTTTTAAATTTGTGCCTATAGCCGTTCTGGAGTTATTCAAGAAATTCACTTTTTGCTGGGGTAACGTTTTTTGCTGGGTCGATTTTCGTTCCTGGTTGAGCTAGCCGAATGAATGTTAGCTTAAAAGGGGGCTAGAATTTGTGCCTATTAGTGCCCCAACTCCTGAATTTGTGCCCCCAAGGGCTTCGGAGTTATTCCAGTTTTTGCTGGAGTAACGTTTTGCTATCTCCGAAACTACTGGTCGCACAATCATGAAACTTGGTCAGTATAAAGGTATTTCTATTTAGAAATTTGTGCCAGCTCTTGTTTTCCAAAAAAAGGCTTCATTCGCGACTTATAAGGCTTTTATTAAAAATCTAAAACCCGCTCCTAGCTCGCTAACCATTACACTGAGGAACCTATTGAAAGTGTCATTCTGTACCTCTTATTACGCTGCAACTGCTGACGAAGTTTCTTATATCTATTTTTAGTGGTTTACGAGAAATAAAGATTTTAAAATTGACCAGAAATGTCATTACTTTGACCCCGAAATACACCCATTTCCTCTAAAGCTGTGGTACTGATTCTTTGCTAGGAATTAGAGCCCATATTCAAATATATGCACACGAAATTTCAGCTTATGCTATGCTATAATTATAAAGATATCGATAAATAACCCACAAGAATCACTTTCTAACCCATATTGGTGGTTAACCGGCTAAATTCAAATGACTGTTAAAAAGCGAACGTCCGATACATGGCGCCTACATTCTTAAATTTATAATATAACATTATTGGTTTCTGTATAGTCTTGTGCAAAAGTGTATGCTCAGATTGTTTTTTTTTGTTTTTGAAACTTTGAATTGGTTTTATTTTAGATCTTACTTTTTACTCTGTTTTTTTTTTTTTTTGTTCTGGCACTGGAGGCTTGTCCTTTTGCCAATTTTTACTCTGTAAAATTCTTGGGTTGCCCACATACACAACAAGTATTATGTAACCAGAAGTCCGTGGCTTTAGAACGCCTAAAATCGTTCTTTCAGGAAAATATAGAAGCAGACTTTTAGAGGTTAATGATGGTGATAGCCGGATACGTTAATCTAACGAACGAAACGCGATAACGGCTCTTAAGATTCCTGAGAAAATGTAAGTACCTACTTGCAAACATAACTATCTTATGATGTTTCTATAAATGATAAGTATATCTATAAAATATATTTGTCATAGGTAGGTTGTTTGTAATAATAGATCTAGGTAATAGTTTATTAAGTAATAGTTTTTTATCTAGGTAGGTAGGTACCTACATAATGTTTATCTTGATGACAATGGTCACAGCTCAGTCGGTTTTAGCTCTGCCTTTCGTGCTGTGGGTCGTGGGTTCGACCCCCACAGAGAACAAACATTTGTGTGCATTACCTACATAATTATACCATAAATAAGTAGGTTTTGAGAAAACTTTTAGGAGGTCGAGATGCAAGTTTATGCGAGTTTATAGCTGGGTATCTCAAATTCTGAGATTCTTCCCTAATTTTGACTGGACTATTTAGTTTAGACCTATATAGCCTGGGGCGGCCCGCTCCAGGCCACGTTTTTACACATACCGAGGGGGCCCCGGCGTCTCGCTCCGGGCCAGAGGCTTGATGCCAGTTTACAGTCAGTTTTTGATAAATATGAGTACTGGTAACACTTCAACCATAAATGCCAGTTTGTTTGGGTTGAAATAAGCTAACCGTAAAACATCAGTCTATAGTGATCTGTGGTGGATCTGTGTGTCGAAATAGGAAGTTTTTTCGTCAGTAAATTCTGGAGTTGTTGGTTTGGTTGTTGGCGCCATTGGTGGTTGTTATGTATGTGCTTGAGTTTTAAAAATGCTTTGTATGTTAATATGTTAGTACGTTTGTTCGACGAAATATTTCGAGCCGCTTACCCAATCTTCACAGAACTTTGTAGGTATACAGATAATGCTCTTATGTTTTACTGGTTTGAAAAATGAAATTAATCGGTCGGGGAGAGTAAAAAAAAAAAGAGTTACAAAAATCACGAGTGGGATGTCATTATGATAGGGCTTTGTCTAGACATTCCAAAATCGTTTTTATTTTTATTGTAGGCTAAATAGTTTTTGATTTGTTGTTTGTTGAAGTTGTAGTTGTGGGCTCAGTATAACGTGAGCGTGACCTAGGTACCATCTCTTAGTTTCAGTGATTTTGTAGTTCAGGTAAGACAGGTACGTAACTAAATGGCGGTATCGATGTGATTTGCAAAGTTTATTGCAACCATTGCTAAAAAAGTCTAGGTTTTATTAGGTACCTAACCCTCGACCGAAAAACGAGTGTTTGACGGTGGTCGTAAGAAAGATGATTTATCTTGAATCATGTACGTTTTGGATGGTTTATAGCCATGTTTGGTGAGTATTGGTGAAGCGTTTTCAAGTTATGAGGATATTCATCAGATGTGAAAACTAATCTTAAGGATTTTCAGGCATAAGTAATTGCAGTTTGAAGCATTAATTCATCTCAAACTTTTAAAATTAGATAAACTGGAGTCCATACTCTTAGATCTGATGATGACCAGGAATTAGGTATAAATATGTTCTAAGGAGACTCATGGTTGGGTATTATTTATCGGGAACATCACGAGATCTCAGTTCAGGACGAACTACTAGTGAACATGCTTCGTATCTGGCAACCCAACAAAACCACTGAATTAATTTTGTTTGTATCTGTACCAACTATTACTAAAATATAACACCGTCAACTGCAAGAGGTAGGCGCCATGTATCGGACGTTCGCTTTTTAACAGTCATTTGAATTTAGCCGGTTAACCACCAATATGGGTTAGAAAGTGATTCTTGTGGGTTATTTATCGATATCTTTATAATTATAGCATAGCATAAGCTGAAATTTCGTGTGCATATATTTGAATATGGGCTCTAATTCCTAGCAAAGAATCAGTACCACAGCTTTAGAGGAAATGGGTGTATTTCGGGGTCAAAGTAATGACATTTCTGGTCAATTTTAAAATCTTTATTTCTCGTAAACCACTAAAAATAGATATAAGAAACTTCGTCAGCAGTTGCAGCGTAATAAGAGGTACAGAATGACACTTTCAATAGGTTCCTCAGTGTAATGGTTAGCGAGCTAGGAGCGGGTTTTAGATTTTTAATAAAAGCCTTATAAGTCGCGAATGAAGCCTTTTTTTGGAAAACAAGAGCTGGCACAAATTTCTAAATAGAAATACCTTTATACTGACCAAGTTTCATGATTGTGCGACCAGTAGTTTCGGAGATAGCAAAACGTTACTCCAGCAAAAACTGGAATAACTCCGAAGCCCTAGGGGGCACAAATTCAGGAGTTGGGGCACTAATAGGCACAAATTCTAGCCCCCTTTTAAGCTAACATTCATTCGGCTAGCTCAACCAGGAACGAAAATCGACCCAGCAAAAAACGTTACCCCAGCAAAAAGTGAATTTCTTGAATAACTCCAGAACGGCTATAGGCACAAATTTAAAACTTGGGGCACATTTACAGGGCAGTGGGCTCTAATTATCTGCATTTTTAGAATTTTCAGATTCAACACTTTTTTGCTGGAGTAACGCACACGCACTAGTAAATCGGTCAGTACCTATTTCAGTTGCTGAGTGAGATTATTACTTACTAGGTACGATTATTTTAGGTAGGTAGGTACATGTGAATTCTTACCATATTCGTTGCAAAACATCTTACAAGCCTCTAAGCTGAGCACAGGGTCCTGGTTCTGCTGATCGTTGCGCAACTTCACGCACTTCCTGTCTTCGCATGACCATCTCCATGGCGATTGATCATCAGCTGATGTCAGACTATCGAAGACAAATAATACACGTCAGTATTTATATATCTCAAGCTCAGCTTAGCACACTTCGACGACTACCTGCTATCCTGGTAGGTAGGTAAGGTAAATAACGGGTATGCACACATGCAGGAGGTATATAAGACTTAGATAAATAGGTAGGTACGTAAGTACAGTCAGCGTCAAATTCATATGAGCGTCTAGAGTAGTCAAAATGATATGAAAAACATAAAAGCGATTTGATATAATTATGCAGTTCGAATCATCATATATCTGTAAGGACACAAGGTGTTCAAAATATCTTACTACTTAATGTTTCATATTTATATGAACAGTCAGGGTGTTCAAAATTATCTTAGCTAACAAAGCTTTCAGAGGTAGTATGCAAACTCTTTTGAGTGAATACTTGAAATGTCAATGAGAGCTTTGATAGCTAAGATAATTTTGAACACCCTGACGCTCATATGAATTTGACGCTGACTGTACGTATCTATTAACCTTACAAGTAAGTAGGTGCTGAGATGCCGTCCTAAAACCTAAAGTAGTTGTAGGTAGGTACTGTACTTGCAGCGGATGTTAGAAAATGACATGTCAATGATCAAGCCAATCAACGAACTGTCTTAAAGATGGACTAATTGTGCTATTAAGTGGCTTAGTTAGCTCAGCACGTATTGACCGTGTCTTTCCTGTGGACAAGGCCGACTAGGTTGGAAGGATGGCCCACACTGCACCATTCAAATTACGTTCCAGGCTACGCAGCGTCCGGTAAAAAGTGGCCCCTGATGGTACACAAATCATCTAGATTAGATGCAAAAGGTCTGATTCGTAGATTATTTATCACAAATCTACCTACCTAGGCTACCAACATAGATTGAAAACTATAAGAAGTTGCCCAACGACAATAAGGAAAATGTACCTGCTGTAATGAACCAGCCAATATTTATTTATAAAATATCATTGACATTCAATGTACTTACATTACCTATCTATTTAAAATTAATTTCAAATAAAAAAACAAACTTAAAAAACTTATTAACTCACCATGTCACTAGTATTATGATGAGCGCCGTGTGGAAATAAAACTTGTAGAGCCACATTATCTAAAACAAACCAAAAGTACCAAATGAAAATTAGATTGTAGGTACCTACCTTAAACTTACATTTAATTTACCTACGAGCGATTAAAATACTAAAATATAATATAAAACTTTCAAATACATAGGTACAGACAGGTACTTCGTAGTAGGTAATTGACTACATACCACAAAAGTTTACGCGTCCTCTGCATACAGCAAGACCTATAGATGGACTGACCACTGTGACTGTGGTGACTACCGACCGGCTGTGACGGCGGCGCACCGTAGCGGCGGTGGCGGCGGCGGTGGGGTACTACGTGGGTACTACTGTAGCGCTGTGGTATGGTGGGTTGGCTTGGCTGGATAGACTGACTCACCTCCCAACTATTTTAGCGCTGACTACACTACACGTTATTAAGTGATTTATAATCTTCATTCATGCTAGTAAAGTGTAAATACATGCAGGAAGGTAAGCTAAGCTCAATGACATTACTACTTTTTGGCTAAGCTTCCTAAGGCTAAGTAGGAAAGATCGGCCCAAACTTCCTTTATTAATATGTTTCCTTAGAAATGATTCAGATTCAGAAGCCTAAATGTCGCATAAGCACCTAGTGTAATACGCACTTTTAAGTGAGCAGCAGCTCGTGTAAAAAGTAAACAAACAATAATATTTTCGACCATACCATACGTCCACGTACCTACAAGACTGCAAATAAACTTGTTTGCATTGCACTGTTTGGCCCGGGGCCTTTCGAATTCGAACCAAACGTTCCAAAGACATTTTAAAAGAAGTACCTAACCACCAAGGCTTTTCAGCCATAAAATTACAGCCTTAAAGTGCCTTCAGCGATGACTCCGATCAAACTTATGAAGGTCACGAAGAGTCAGTTGCCTGTATAGTCGGGTCAATGGTTGAGAATTCACGATTCACGGTTGTTATAATGAAACCAAAATGAAACGATTTTATTACCAAGAATATAGGCTTCTTCTTCTTCTCTTCAGTAATGGCCTGTGTCCGTCATTTCGACAGACAATTTTGCCAATGTCAAGTGTTAAAATTGTAATAAATAAGTCAAGTCAAGTCATTTGTCAAGTCGGCTGTCTTTGACCAGCTAAAATTTGTGCAAAGAATGACATTTGTCACAATGCTAAGACATCTGACATAAACTCTATAAACTTTGAAGGAGTATTTTATATAGATACAGCACAACGGTTACCTATTTTAGAACCAGAAAACGGTTCCGATGCTACTAACGTCATAAAAGCTATTCTTTGCTTTTATTTTCTTATGATGTTTTAAAATATGTATACACAGGTCCGAAGGCCGATACAAAAATGGTTACTCAAACATAGATTTAGGTACCTACAGATTTTCAAGAAAAATCTAATGCTTGAGTCCGGGTCGGCGACAGACGGGCCTAAGTGTAGGCAGTATAAAAAAAGTACTCTGTGGTGTAGGCTAGGCCTATCTACGCAAAGACAGGTGCATAGGTAGGTACTCAGTATTTTACACCCTGTATACACGTGCGTTAGTGGCTCCCCACGATGAGAGAACTGTGTTTGTAAATAAATGTCAATGTCAAAATTGTCCAAAGACAAGAAGAAGAAGAGATTGAATCAATCAATATTGCAAAATAAAAAATTAGAGGAACACGAAAGTGGAAAGTTACGATTTCTTATAAAATACTTATATAAAGCTAAGTCATGGTGTTAACTGCGTAAAGTAACTTACATTAGGAGAATCCTGATTTATTTGCTTCTAAAAAATGGATCCAGCTTTGCTCAGGGAGCGTGAGGCGTTCAAGAAAAAGGCACTTGCTACACCGAGGTACATTTCATTTTACTTTGGCTGTTCGCAACAGAGAGCGACAACGTTCGAAGCCAGACTATTGTTTTGTTTGTTGGATGGAATCACAGCGCGTACTTTATCTCGCTCCCACTCGCCACTTGCCAGCTGCGAGGGAAGTATACAGAGGGAACTGTCGGTCGTCGTCACGTTCTCCGTTAAGAGCTTATGTGATGATAAACTTTCCAAAAGCTACCTAAGTACCTACCTACTTATAATTGGGTGCATTGTATGTATTCATAAAATAATATATTATGTACCTAGCTTAGCTTATCCAATCATTCAATTCAGCTTTATTTCATAGAAGCTTCGCCAAGTAGGCAAGCAAAACTGCATTTTAACTAGTTTCCGCCTGTGACTTCATCCGCGTCCTGTTTCGTTCTGTTGGTTTTCGGGGATAAAAAGTAGCTTGTGTGTTCCAGGTTACGAATTATATATATTCCAAGTTTCATCCAAATCGGACCAACAGTTGCCGCTTGATTGAAACAAAAACATCTAAACTTTGACTTTTATAATACTTATTCATGTGATAATAATTAGGCAGCTTGTTAAACTAATTTCCTTCTATTTATCACAGTATCCTTAAAACTAGACTTGTTTTCAGTATCGAAAAGAAGAAAAGGGATGATTCACACAAAGATGAAAGTAAAAAGAAATCTAAACCATCAAGCTCTGCCAGCTCGGCACCCAAGCTTGATGCTTCCAAGTAAGTAATGTATAATCTCCTCTCTTAGCGTCAAACTACATCAGAAGATAAGAGGTCGCGTCTTGTAGTTAGAAAGAGAAAATAAATATTTTTTTGAAAAGCAAGTTTTTTAAGAGTTTTTCGTTACAATATGCTTTTTCTTAAAAGCTATTTCAGTTATAACTAAGGCGAAACGGTCTAAAAGGTACAACTTATGAAAAAATAAATAACGAAAACCCAGTTTTGACAGCATGCTTTTTAATAAGAATATTTATTTTCATGTCACTACGGACACGACAACGACGTCTTGTCGTCAGGTGTGCGCCAACGCTTACTTTTGATGAGACTAGTGAATCTTGAATCAATGAAAAACTAATGACTAATATTAGTAGGAATAGGATAGGATAGGATGTACAGTTAGCCAAATAATTTTTAACCATTCCTGAAGAACTAAACTTCACTTTCAAGAAATGTATGCCTAATAAAAGTTTCCATAAATACCTACACTTTTTTTTTTAAATTTCTTTCCAGTTATAAAACAATGGCGGGCAGCTCATCATACCGCTTTGGTGTGCTGGCCCGCATCGTGAGACACATGAGAGCGCGCCATCAGGATGGAGACGATCACCCACTGACCCTAGATGAAGTCTTAGATGAGACAAATCAGCTGGATGTAGGCAATAAAGTCAAACAGGTATTACAAAAGTATACTACCTAATTAAACTTAATTTTTAAAATGTTATTTTAAGGAATTTTAAGGCCGTTGTTCAACAGTGGAATGGGACAGAACTGGCTAGTAAAAATCACATTTTAACTTTGATTTATCACTAAGAAAGCAAGCTATTTATAATTATTAAATGGATGACGTACGTGTACGTGTAAACTAACACAATCATCATGGCCCATAATTATTATTTTGTCTCTTTCACTCACATTATTTTATTTTCAGTGGCTCCAAACAGAGGCTTTACAAAATAATCCTAAAATAGAATGTACAATGGATGGAAAGTATAATTTCAAACCTGTTTATAAAATAAAGGATAAGAAGTCCTTATTGAGGTACTTATATATAATATAAGTTAAAATAACTTCAAAGTACAGTCAGCTACATCAACTGGTCGCCCCATTTTTAAAGAATAAAATAGTATAGAGTAGAATAAAAAAAAACATTATATTATGTAATAAGTGCATTTTATTCTGATCTTTCAACATTTTAATAAAAATATATTATTATACCTACTTACTATAAAACTACATTTTCATAAAAATGTTAATGATGTAAAACCTGTTAATGATGTATATTTCAGATTATTGAAACAGCAAGATTTAAAAGGCTTAGGCGGCATCCTACTAGAAGACGTCCAAGAGTCATTGCCCCACTGTGATAGAGCACTGAAGAGCTTAGCACTAGAGATTCTCTACATAACTAGACCTACTGATAAGAAGAAAATATTGTTTTACAATGATAAAACAGCAACTTTAGATGTAAGTTTTCAATTCACAAGAATAAAGAAGCTATAAAAGCTATCATTGTTACAAAGAAGGTCTGTTATAACTAATTTATATTGCAGGTAGATGAAGAATTCGTAAAATTATGGCGCGCAACCGCCGTAGACGCAATGGACGATGCAAAAATCGAGGAGTATCTCGAGAAGCAAGGAATCAAATCTATGCAGGACCATGGGCAAAAGAAACCAATCGCTCCAAAGAGGAAGAAAGCTGCCCAGAAAAGAAGACAGTTCAAGAAACCCAGGGATAATGAACATTTAGCTGATGTTCTCGAGACATATGAGGATAATACGCTGACGCAGAAAGGGGTTGCGATAAAATAAATTATTAATTGTATAAGTATATAAATTGTTTTTTGTTTGAAATGCTAGGTAGGAAGTACCTACTATGGAGAAGTATATAAGTCTATCCATTCTAAAACTATTTTAGAAAAATAGAATGAGTTCAGTAAAGATTATTTATTACTATTTTACTATATATTTACAAAATAATCTTAACACATCAGTTCACTTGATTTTCATTAAAATATCTGGTATTATTATGTGAAACCTAACATATTTATTTTACATTTATACAGGTCCGTATTTTGCCGCGTAGGGTCTATTATTTTAACACTGTCTTGCAATAGATTCATTACTTTTCTGGAATATGATCCTGAAAACAGTTAGGTAATTTATATTCATTTAGACAGATTTCCGTCATTTTTGTGAGTTCTAATAACGCTTGCTAGATTACTTTTTAATTCTTCACTAGTTGAAGCATTCGGATCGTTTTTCAAACTCTCGACATGGTCATTAACTTCTTTCAGTGCCGAAAACATGTTTCCAGTGTTCATCCTCTTCAGTATTTGAGCGTCATGGAAAGAATGTGTATGCGCACCGACCCTGTACAAAATATTTAAAATAAAAAAAAATACAGTTATAAGTCCTAAGTACCAACCTGAAAAAATAAATTACTATGCATACTTAAACCAACAGCAAGACTAGATTCAACAGTTTATGTATGTACTACCATTTTTAAAAAACGAATTGTAATTTTTTTTGGTGGGAAGAAACGTTTTGGGACTCATGCTAAGCATGGTGGTTCTTATGTATAATATATTTTTCTTGTTTAACCTATTGCATCCCACTGCAGGGCAAAGGTCTGCCCCAAAATTTTACACTGGTCCCGGTTGTTGGCGTTGTTCCTCCACTCTCTCATGTCTCGTATCTCTTTTACCTTTTAATAATTTTGTTGTCCTTAGTGACAAGGAAAGCTCGACAACTGCCCTTTCTCTTGTACGTCATACATCGCCACATCCTTTCACCGCTTTTCCGTGAGCTCATAAGAAAGTAGAGGTAACGGTTACACACCAACTGAAGACTGCCCTTGTTCGAAACTGTATATTGCAGGTTGTCTGTAAATAGACAATTAAAATGAAATCACAGCCTCTTCAACTAAAAATTCTCTTTTTTATTAAATGCTGTACATCCCGTAAATGAAGTTAATTCCAAATAAGGTGCCGCCACTGCAGTTCAATAAAATTGGCTGTATTTAACAAAGGACACCAAGAGGTTAAGTAAGTTATCATTTAGTTAGTAAGGTAAGATCATTTTAGTTTTAAAGAGTATACAAGAACAAACCTGATAAAGCTTTGAAATCTTGGCTGCTGAGTCTATTCTTGGCTGTTGGCATGGGACTGCTGCCACCACAGTGGTAAGGGGTTTGGTCAGCATCGTACGATGATTCCATAGTATCATTGTCACTGCCAACACTGAAATGTTTATAAAAGAAGGTAAGCCAATATCAATAGTACAGTACCTTTAAACATTTTTTTATTGTTCTACTTAATTGACTGATGCTTTAGATCTTATGGCTTTTATGTAGTTTTGGATGTTCATAGATATGTTATTGTAAAACAAACCTTTCTACAATTTCATCCAGTGGTTTAGTACTCTTGTTAGGTTTCTCAAAACTAGTTGATTCTATGTAACTATCTGTGTCATAACCATCAGTATTTCCAAGGTCCTGATTTGTAGTGCTCTGAAAAAAAAGTCTTACTCAAGTATTTATCACTAGCTTCCACCCGCGACTTCTTTCGCGTCTCGTTGGCTCCTGGTGATTTCCCAGGATAAAAAGGAGCCTATGTGTTAGTCCAGGTCACAGACAAATATATTCCAAGTTTCAACCAAATCAGATCAGTAGTTTTAGAGTGAAAGAGTAAAAAAAGAAAACAGCGTAAATGAATCTCGAAGGAGATTTCTGGTTTTTTTATTTTCCCCTGCCGGCAGTCGCAGGGGTCGCTAAGGGGATTCTTGGACAAAAGTTCCAGAAATCACTCGCACAGGAGAAAACGGGAATGAGCCACATTTTCTTACCAAATCTTCAACTCCCTTGATATGCAATGCTTTACATGCATCTAAAAAGTCAGATATCCTCTCTCTTGCCACCATAACTTCTCCAGTGTATGCATACTGCAATATTGATTCAAGTGTGTGAAAAGATACTTGCTGAAAGAAACATATTACTCTCATTAATAATTTTTATTGAAATAATACAAGTTGGTACACTTTTGTACTAAGCACCTTAGTACCATGGCATAGAATCGCTTTTCAATAAAATTTTCTGTCAAAAGATTATCATCAAAACGGTTCATCACAAGATCTGCTTAAAACCAGCAGGCTGATCGCAGATGTGCAAAACAAAAAAAAAATATTGTTCATACGGTTTCAAATAATTTCATATCGTTTTGTTTGGACACTTGTTTGTCTCAACTCTAGTTGAGAGGCAATTAGTGCGCTATTAATTAGGCATGGATCTATTTTTTACCAGACTACTAAATACAATTTGAGATATAAGTATAGTGCCTTCTGGTAAGATCGGCCTAATATTAAGTCCGGATAAATCACGTAACTAAGCAATTATCATATAAAAATATCGCAGAATTGCTTGGCATCCTGACTTCCACTTAGGCCGATCTTACCAGAAGGCACCTTATAGGTTAATTTTTAACTTAGTACTATGGTAATAAGTAATACAACAGATAGTAACTTACATTCAAAAAAATCACAGGATGAGGGCAGTCAGCTGAAGATATCAGATCACTGATGTAAGGACTGACAAGAGATAAAACCATTTGATGTGCCTTCACGAGGTGACCATCAGCCGCAATAGTCATATCCACAAATTTACCTTTCTAGAAAGTTAAAAGGATTGTTATATTTCTACATAATTTCAACTTCTTCGTTTATGGTAGTAGCAGTAAAGGAATGTGGTTCTGTGTTCACTGAGTTAATATGCTCTACGTCATTCTAAACCTGAGTTTTTATTTCAGGTGTTCTTTGGAACAACTGAATGAAACGATTCTAAGTCCTGTATGCTGAGTCACTGCTCAAGCACTGATCCGGACTCAAGCATAGATGTTGTATGAAAATCTCTACTCAAATGCTTGATTAACAATTTCTTTATCAGCATACGGGCCTAAAAATTATTTCGCCATTTAAGTTATCTGAGCGCCTTATGCTGGGTTATTTTGATGAAAATGAGTTCCCAAAAGTTTATGGCGAGTTTTGTTAGTTGATACATATTGACCCGTATGCTGCAAATTTGTTAGGCTGGAAATCGTTAGCTAGTTAGGTACCTACTCAAGCATAGAGTTGAGTAGAGATTTTCATACAAAAATCTATGCTTTTCTTGATCGTGCTTGAGCAGTAAATCAGTATACGTTCCTGAATATTGGAAATGGTTATTTTAGTCGATAGATTCTAACCTGCTGCAGGACACTCAGGCCATTACAGATATTGCTCTGGTATGCATTCCATGAAACAGAGAATGCCATTTTGTTGCCTTTTATTTACCCTTAATATGCAATCATTAGCACAATCACTGAACTTTGGTAGTTATTTATTTACTGACTATAAATACAACAAGCAAAACAACCAGAATATTCAGAGCGGGGCGGGAGAAACATAAACGGCAACGTAGACGACAGACGCACTTTATAATTACGGCGAATATTATTCGTACTAACAATAATGGCGGACGCTTCTTATAAAAGCTGTATTAGACGGTTCATTTTTGCTTTCATTTTCGATGCTTCATCGATGAAACATCGAAAATGAAACGTCTAAACACGTCTAAATAGGACCTTTCATCGTTCATTATCGATGCGCCTTTTTGATGAAAGTCACTAGCCACCCTGACGCTTTCATCGGCATCGGTCTTTCATCGGGCATCTTTCATCGAAAATGAACAACAAATGAACCGTGTAAACAGCGGCGCTCATTTGTTTCACAGCAGAGTAGCGGCAGGTCCTTCTAATTATTGTGATAAATTAATAGTATTGCCTTGAATCATGGTGTTTAAATGGCGGGATGAGCACATGACTATATTTTAGACCATTTTAAGAGCCACAAATGTCTGTGGAACCACAAAATGCCAATTTATAATCAATTCCAACAATTCCAAATTCGACAGACCACGTAGGTTTAATTAAATCTGTAGTAAAAAAAATTCTAATAAAAAACTGCTTTTATTCTCTGCAAGAGTTTTTTGAAGAAAATGAGCCAAATGTTAATAAAACATGATAGTAATTTGTTTTAAGTACAAATTTTATTAATTAAAGATAAGTAGGTAGTAAGTATATTATGTATTAGGTAGGTACAGTATATTAATACTGTTAATTTAAGCCTGATCTCTTAGTATAAGTATAGTATTTAAGTATGATACAGTATAAATAATTAGGTAATACTTCTATTTATCCACCTAGCGATAGATAAAAATATTGTCGTGCTCTGTCAGGGTTCATATTGCAAGCAATTAAGTTTCAACTTTATTTAAGATCTGTATCCACAATATGAATGCAATAAAGAACTTGAACTTCAACAATACGGACGACTTCTCTCCGCGACATCGTGAGAAAATGAATGAAAAATGCCTCACTGTACAAACTGCGTGTAAACATAAAAATGCGTTCATTATCGAGGCTTCATCGATGAAACATCGGAAATGAAAGAAACTAGTGAAACGTCTAATACCGCTTTAACTATGGCCTCTGTCTGTCATGTCATTTCGACAGGTTTTCCCGGACTGTGCATTCCATGGTTATACAATAACCATCCGAAGCAAGCAGCTTCACTTTTGTATGTAGAAATAAGGCTGGCCAAAGTAATTAATTTTTGTTTTGCTCTTTGTTGTGAATGTGCGTGTTTGTTGTGCTGATTTGATTTGTGTTTTTCTGTTTCTTTCCGAGTTGGTGCTAAGCAAAGTAGAATTTCAACCTATGATCTGAACTAAAGAAAGTGCTCTACAGTTTTACTACCATCATGAACTTGGAATTACTTGGTAAATAAGCATTAGTTTTTTTATACAATTACAAAAGCCGATAGCCCACCTGATACACTGCCTAAAACAATGTATTTCTCACTGAGCACGTCCTCTGCGGACTACGCTGTGATGCATTGCACTGCGCCCATCACTCTACACACCTAAAGGTGTTTGTTCAATCTCATGTGCCTCTCTTCCGTTTCTATAAAATCAACTTATCTCTTTTCAGAATCATTTGGTCAGAACTATCCTGAGGTGAGTTAGTTTCATTATAAAAACTATATAGACAGGAATAGATCAAGCATAAAATGTTATATTCAGGTGCTGCCTATATACTTTGTCCTACTTTGTTTATTTATTTACTTACAGGAATTCGATGGTTCCCTGGATTCCATATCTTTAGCAGCAACTTGTGCCTTTAATCGCAGAGGCACACTGTTGGCAGTTGGATGTAATGATGGCAGAATATTTATATGGGACTTCCTTACTAGAGGCATTGCCAAGTCACTATCTGCGCATGTTTATCCTGTTTGTAGTCTTAGCTGGTCAAGGAATTGTAAAAAGGTACCAAATTAAAGTAGTTAAGTACCTTGAAGAACATTTACTGAACACTTTTGTTAATGTTCTTCAACTGACCAGTCCGATACGAAATCTAAATCCATTCACTGAAGGAACTCAACTTGGTTGTATTTTTTTATAAGCTAATTTTAAACCATTTAATGTTAACTACAACTCATGCGACTTAACTTGAAACTCTGCTGAAATGTGACCCCTCTTCCCGCATGCCCCGCGGCACGCCGCACTCGCCTTCGTGCTGTCAGTACCCATAGCATAGAATAATGATGACGTCACAGCGTAAAGTCTCTAGTTAAGTCATACGGGCACAGGTTATACATACCCTCCAGATATCCTCAAAAGAATCCTTCATGAGAGAGTGAATCGCGGCGACATTCGTCTTCGTGCCATCTCCTAAGAATGTGTCACCAACCACACAACGGATTATACAAAAATTGATAATACCGCTGTGATTTACTCCCTTGTGAAGTTGCGGCTTGTTCAATGCACTTTGTCTAGTAAAAAATCGTCTAGCAACTCTATAATCAGTCACATGATGTGAAAGACATAACAAACATCTGATTCTAGCTGCTGTCCGCATCAACAGATCACAATGTCTGCATCTGGGATGTGCTCTCGGGAGAATGTGAGCAACGTTATAGATTCCCCACTCCTATACTGAGAGTACAGTTTGATCCGAGAAATGATAAGAGATTCCTGGTATGTCCTATGAGACATGCAGCATTGTTGGTGGATACTGACGGGGAACATAAGATACTGCCAATAGATGAAGATGTGAGTTAGTGCCTCATTTATTTGTAATACATAGATTTAAGAAAAATATTAAATTAGCAATCAGGGAAAGTAATGTTTTGAAAATTGGTACAATTTTCTTTTTTTGGGAACATCGCGAATTCTCATGCAGTTCAAGGAGAACTAATAGTTTAAAATGGGTTCATGTAAGTTTGTCATGTTATTAGTTAAGAAATTTCTTTCTATCTTTTTCAGGGAGATATAAATGTAATAGCATCATTTGATAGAAGAGGTGATAATGTATACACAGGAAATGCAAAAGGCAAAATATTAATTTTAGACTCTCAGTCCTTATCCATAAAGGCTAGTTTTAAGATAACAGTGGGCACTTCAAGCACAACTAGTATTAAAAGCATAGAATTTGCAAGAAGAGGAGAGTAAGTAACTTTACTATGATCTCATTGTTTAATTGACTTCCTAAAGTGATACTCTAACACTTTCAAGTTTCCATGTTCAAGACATTTTGCGACAGCTCTTTTTAATTCTTCGTGAGGAAGGGCAAAGGTTAATAATTTTGTATATTTACAGTTGTTTCCTTGTGAATACATCAGATCGCGTCATAAGAGTTTATGACACAAACACGGCACTGAAATGCGGTGTGAATGGAGAACCAGAGCCCATACAGAAACTACAGGATCTTGTGAACAAGTATGTATCTATCAATTCCTACATAAATGCATATATTATATATTTGTTTGGGTTGCGCTATAGCCTGAATAGAAAAATGTATTGAAGTCAAAGGAATCATTTGCGCCTGCGCTAATAATATTACGCGAAATGTATGTTTGTGACTAGAAAAATAGGGCATTTTTCTTTATAAGTATATAACCTACGAAACTTGCGAATCCTTTTTCGCATCAGCAATATAAAACTACGGGCTCTGGACGTTAGCAAATATACCTAAATGCGTGGAGTTCCCGCCGCGAGTAGCGTATCAAAATGTTAGGTGTTTATTGTAGAACGACGTGGAAGAAATGCTGCTTCTCCGGCGACGGCGAATACATTTGCGCGGGCTCCGCTCGGCAGCACGCGTTGTACATCTGGGAAAAATCCATCGGCAATCTCGTTAAGATATTACACGGGACTAAAGGAGAGCTGCTGTTGGATGTAGTGTGGCATCCCATCCGGCCAATCATTGCCAGTATCAGTGCTGGTAAGTTGCTGTTCCTTCCTATAGGCATTTGATATTTAGGTCATTTTAAAAGCCAAATTGTTCTGTACCCACTTTCTACCAACAGAACCCAAACATAGTACAAAAAGTACGGTTTAATTCAGACAGGGCCTTGATATATAACTACAGAAACATGGCGGAGGAGGCGGCGTGAACTGGTGCTTTAGATTAGAGCACCGTATTACGCTTATGTACAGAGTAGGTATTACGTACAGAATATTTAGCTCCGAAAACTAAATAAAGAACGTCTTGTCTAATAGTACCTACTTGACTTAGGCCATTTGTCCACCGGCACGTCATGCGGCATCGTTAATGCACTAGGGTAATAAAAAACTCTTAAACGGTGGCGGCACGGTGTGACGGCAGTGGTGTGGACGTGTTCTGTATTGCCCTGGTACCGGTGTGTTGCATTACCGGTGCCGGCGTTGGTGGACAAACGGCCTAATAGTCGTGATAGTGTCTTGGCATATTTTTACTGACTTGACGTATTTTTCAGGCGTAGTATCAATATGGGCGCAGAACCAAGTTGAAAACTGGTCAGCCTTCGCGCCAGACTTCAAGGAGTTAGATGAAAATGTAGAGTATGAAGAAAGAGAAAGCGAATTTGACGTGGAAGACGAAGACCGGTCTGTGGACCAGACGGGCGAAAGCTTACATGATGAAGAAGTAGAGGCAAGTAATCAGTAAATATCGATCCAGGATGAACCGAAACTCAGTAGCAAATTATATTACCTAATAAGTATGCCTATAGCACCTCTTTGCTGGGCCCATAAAAGCTTCCATTTAAAATAGCAAAATATGCTAAACTAGCTGCCGCCCGCGACTTCGTCTGCGTCCCGTTTGATCCTGTTGGTTTTCTGGGATAAAAAGTATCCTATGTGTTAATACAGGTTACCAACTAGGTATATATATATTCCAATCCTGCGCAGACGAAGTGCGCGCACCAGCTGGTTTATGATATTAGTGTGCTTTTCAGGTGGATGTCACAACGTGCGAGCCCGTAGCGGCTTTCTGCAGTTCTGATGAGGAAGGAGAAGATGAAAATATGCTTTCCTTCCTACCTATTGCTCCCGAAATCGAAGACCCAGAAGTATGTTCACTATATTATATTTGTCTATCCGAGTACTATAATCTTCAATTCGTTGTGTATTCAGAGGTAGTTCACTATGCAGTTGTGATCTCAAAAAGTAAAAAACTGCTGCTACATCCTGCCCGTGTAGTATTATATTTACCCTTAGTAAAGGTACCGACATGGTTAAATATCTTCGAGTGACGTGGAATTGAAAAGGTGAGACTATATCTGGTATCCCTTTTCACGGAGGGTTCCTTCGGGAAGTGTCTCAACTGGGTAGTGTCCACCCAGATGATGTTGGCTCGAAAACAAGCTCAAGTATAAATAATATAGAAACTGGCTACTTTGTAACTTTTATCACGCTTTAGAATTCACAGGTTTTTTTTATTCAATTACTCCTAATACCTGTTTTAGCCTACAACGTTAGTACATAGTTAGTCTGTGCTACAGCTCAAGTTCTTTCAGGACGGATGGGCGGCGACGCAAGAAACCGCGGTTCAGCCTGAAACCCCAGAGAAACTAGAACCGGCTGCCAAGAGGCCAAAGAGCAAAACATACGATATCACACTCAAGATTCCACCACCAGGTAGTTCCATCCACAGTAGCACTAATTCCATGAATAGAAATGATAGCAGTTCACATCATTATTCGATGTTCGCGTGTTTTACCGCTTTTTGTTCGGCCATGTGTAGAATGAAGCTCGTTCAACAGTCGTATCTTTTTTCGTCGATGCGGATTTTTTATTAATAAGATAAGACACAGGGGTCCTGAGGACAAATGAATGAAAAAATAATTTTTATTTTCCTTTTACAGAACAAACAATATCTTTCGGAGGCAAAAACAAATCAACGGCAGGGAACAAAAAAGTAGCCGGAAGACCGCGCAAATAAATATTTTACTACACATTTTTGTTTTACTCAGAAATGAAAACCACAAAATTAGGAGAAAACATTTATTTTGCAAAAAAATGTCATATCGTATCGATTTTTATTAAAATTCGTATCCAGAGTATACAGTAAGTACTATCGTGTGTATATAAATAAATCTCACTTAATAAACATAACCAAAAATAATAATACGTCGCTTATTCGAGACCAAAAAAGACTCATCTTTTTAAATATACTCTAATTTCTAGCACTTTATTACAATTTCATATCATACATTGGATAAATAATTATCTATCGTAATATTTACAAGTCACTTCTAAGTGCGATACTCAGATCATTACAATCTAATTAAATACATATTTCTTACCGTCATTACTTCTATACTACGCATGTGAATACTGGAGTTTGCTCATAACATAATAGTGTACCTTACTAGGGACTTTTGGTAAATAACTTGTCAATGACAATACTAAAGCATTCCCTAGGTGTAAGTTCTATTTTCCTACGCGTCTATTCTGAGACGTAGCATACACAAACTCCCATTACGAAGTAGTGATAGCATTGACCTCCAATATGCTTTAGAAAGGTTGGTGAGTAGTTGTTCGCTATACATAATACATATTCCTATGCATCGATATCGTCCTCGTGCTGGCTCGAGAAGTAGCTAACGAGTCCTCCGAACACGCCCCCCTCCTCCCTGCTCGGTTCCTCCTTAACCCGGCCGAGCATCGGCTCACTCTTGATCGCAATCGTCGAGTCGGCCTCCGCCCGCTGGGTCGCTTCCTTGGGAGACTCCGGCGGCTCGAAATCCCGCGGCTCCGTTTCCGGGTCGAACTCCCGCCGCTGCGGCTCCGGAGGCTCAAATTCCCGCCGCTGAGTCTTAGGGGGCTCGAAGTCTCGCGTTGTCGGGGGTGATCGCGCGGGGAGCGAGTCGCGCGGGATAGGTTGCGGAAGGATAGGTCGCCGGTCCGCGTACTGGTAAGCAACGGGAACGTTCGGGCTCGCTCGGTCGTGCTGCGGGAGCACGTGATGCGACATGTTGGGGGGCGTGGTGCGGTGCGGGGGGGGCGTGCCTCGCGACATGAGGGGGGGCCCCAGCGGGGAGGGGGCCTGTGCCAGCGCGGGCGGGGGGGGTCGGCCGCTGCACGTACGGCTGGTGCAGCGGGAGGGGGTTCTGCGGGGGGGTGAGGGACTGACGGCGCGGGGGACCCGGCGACCGGAGCGGGGAGCGAGCCGGGGCGAGGTGCGCCTGCATCGGCTTGCCGGCGACGAGCGCGCTCGCCGGCTGCGAGTGCGCCTGCGGTGGGAACGGAGGCTGGTGGTGCGGCAGGAGTGCGCTCGGCTGGGAGGGCATGCGGTGATGCATGAGGTGCGAGCTCGGCGCCTGCACGGGGGGCAGCTGCGGGCGCGGGGGCAGGCCCCCCGGGGTCACACCGGAAGGCGAGTCACGCGGCACGTTCTGATTGGGCATGGGGTGGTGCGAGTGCGGCGGCATGGCTGGCATGGCTGGCGCGGCCCCGCGCGGCATGCCGTACGGACGCATGTGTGCGGGCAGGTAGCCTCGCGGGGAGCCCTCCACGACCGGGGCGGGACTGCGCGCCCGCTCCGCCGACAGATATTGCTGGAAGGAGATGCGTGTATTAGTATGCCATTACTAACATCCCGTGTATGATACTAGAGTAACCAGACTCAGGCAGAATTGTAACAACCAATTGCAAAAGCCATAAACCAAAAAGTTGAAGTATTAGTATGCCACTTATTATTATTTTTAGCTTGCAGAACAATATAACCGGAAGTCTTGAATAGGTGAATCTCACCTGTAAGGTATGGTGCGCCTCTGGTGCGTAATGCGGAGGAGCATACGGTCCGTAAGGAGCGTAATGAGGCGCGTAAGGACCGAGCGGGAAGCGGGGCCTTCTATCTTTGTTCTCGGTGTGCTTGATCTTAGGATGTCTTGGCGTTTCGTCGGGTCGGGGACCCACTCCTATGCTTTCGCCTGGAGATGTTGGTGGTGATCTGAAAGTAATGAATGTATTGAGTTTTGATCCCAGCTTCAGATGTAAGTGTTTAGTTTTGCCTCGAATGTTGGTAGCCTTTTCAAGTCCATTTAACAGCAAATCGAGCACAAAAAAGTCCGATCCAACTCACCTATACTCGGGCTCCGTCTTGACCTCGGCTTTGATCTTGATAGGCGGCTCATCATGCGGTGAAGGTCCAGTCCCAGGCGCGCCATGTTTAATTCCTGAAGTACCTGGGGCAGGGGACGATCCTCGACCCATGGGTGAAGATCCTTGGTTACCCCCCTCTAACTGATTCCGGGGTCCTAGAGGGTTTTGCCCGCTATGTAGATTCTGCGGTCCACTTTGTAGATTTTGCGGGCCGCTGTGCACATTTTGCGGCCCACTATGTAGGTTTTGCGGCCCGCCATGGGAGGTTGGTGGGCCGCCGTGTGGAATTGGAGGTCCATGCGAGTTAGGCGGTCCTCTGAGCGGATTTGGCAGTCTATGAGATATTGGTGACCCGCCGTGATTAGGAGGTCCATGAGACGGTGACCCGGCATGCGGGTTGACTCCTCCGTGCGAGTTTGGCGGTTCGTGGTTTGGATTTAGAGGATTAGGCAGGCCGGGAGGTCGGCCTAGTTGGTTCAGATGGGGTGGGGGCCCTGATAGATGACTAGGCGGGGTTAGGTGGCTGGGTCCGCTTTGGTGACCCATCGGACCGCTAGTAGTTGGTGGGCCGTGTGAGTTAGGCGGTCCCGTTAGATGACCTATGCCTAGATGGTTCGGTGGGTTGGGCGAAGCACCCGGTCTGTCGGGGAGTCCTTGGGGCATGGAGTTGGGAGGCGGTCCTCGGTACCCGAAGCCGGGCTGATGGTGCATAGATCCGGGCGGACCCGGGTGGTGCATAGATGTAGATGGGCCTGGCGGACCTGGTAAGAATAATTATGATAATCACTTCAATCCCATTGAAAAAAATTTACACATACTTCTAATAGATAATCATCGTATTTAATTTATGCTATGAATAAAATATATATGAAATTTTATTTTGCATTAAAAGCTTTTATAATAATAACCTTGCATATGATGTCTGTAAGGTTGATGAGGTGGTCGGTCAGGTCTTGCCGGTCCATAAGGCGGCAATCGGTAGTACTGCGGGGGATACTGGCGAGCCCCCGGACCCCCAGGGCCTCCTGGACCGCCCCCCAGGCCAGGGTGCAGCTGATACATGTTTTGAGGGCCACGGGGACCATAACCAGAGTTGTTAGGGTACATCATTGGACCTCTGTTGATAATGAGTGAAATGAATTATGTACCAAAATGCTCTGTAGAGATAGACCTATGATTTCAAATATTGAAAAAAATTGTCGACCAAAAACTGTCTTTGGACAATATACCGCGTGCACTCTCAGTTGCAGTCAGCAGGTTCAAATATTGAAAAAAATTGTCGACCAAAAACTGTCTTTGGACAATATACCGCGTGCACTCTCAGTTGCAGTCAGCAGGGAAGTGGGCATGAGCATAGTCTAAGGACGATAATGACTCTGTCCCAGCCTGTTCATATCCTTGGTCTCTAAAGAATAAAGGCGATGTTGCTGTGGCAATAAGTCCGGAATTAATGGCTGCAATAATGCCGGCGGCAGCGGCATGGGCTGAGTGTATACGCACCAATATCTTTAAAAAAAATACAGGCAAGGATAATACGAAATAGTACTTCAGTATTGGATTACCTGTATTGCTGGTTGATCATGTGCGGCATTCGTGTGATGATGCTGGGCTCTTCTGAAACTGGCTTGAAAGGCTGCGGTGATCCGGCTACGGATAAAGTACCTACAATCATCAATATTGTTATGCAACATGTTTGCTGCATTCAGTTCTAGTCAAATATGTTTAGAGAGTAATAAAAAAGTAAAGAAAAAAAATTTACCTGCTCAATATTTCGATTACTCATGTTTTTAAGTACCGGTACGATTGCTACCAACTTGGAACCGTCATTTATTTTGTATTGATACTAAAATACCGTTATGTCAATGAGGGTCAGTAACTTTACCGGTTACTTTCCAGGAATTTTAGCTTTGAATCCCAACACAATTACTGGATTATCCTAATACTTTTACTCGAAATAAAGAAACAAAAAACAATGATGTTTACATAATCGGAAGAATTGTACAAATTGCTTACCTTCTCTAAGAGCGTTATGTTGCTGTTGTGAATGCGGGCCTCTGTCATCACCGGCCAACATTCCTCGCAACTCCGCTCGCACCTAAAACATTGACGTCGTAAACACATGCATGCAAAGAGCAGAAACCCGACTAAGCGGGGCGGTGCCTTGGTAGAGACATACATCCAGCAGTAGACCAATACCTATAGGATGATGATTTTAGAAGTTGTGGGGGCTTATTGTAAAGACCTCACTACTTTGTTCCAGGATAAGTGTCGGTGCAATTGAAACGTAACTTTTTACGCGGACATGTTTAATGAGGCAATGCATTTTTATAGGCAGAAGTTATCGCTTAGCTTCAGGTGAGCAATTTGCTTGTTCCATTAATTATAAAAAAAAGTCATGGAATGTAATTTGTTGGGGTTTTAGGGAATTATAAGGGGTCAGAAAGGGTTGTACGGGTTTTAGACATTTGTAGAGTTCATGGGGGTTGGTAGGAGTTTGTAACGGTATTTAGTTATAGGAGTTAGGACGAGGTTCGCAAGGTTATAATGTTCTGATCTAGATAGAAGTGTATAATAAATGTGTTATAATAATAAGCAAACCTGTAATCTAGGAGCGTTAGGGAACCTCTGATCGTGGTAAGGTACAGGTGGACGTGGCTGGAACATCTCCCCGCCCATACCACCAGGCGGTCCGTATCCAACCATGGGTCCCGCATACTCCTTCTCCTGTAGAAAATAAAAAATATGTCGTGCTAATTGGACTTACTAAGGCAAAAAGTCTGTAGCGCCAACTAGCGCACTACATGAGAACTATTCTAGATCGCGCAAACGAAGTTATCACGGAGTTTGAATATAAGTAATACTACCAAATACCATCCATTGGTCCTCGGACCCCGAACCAAAGGTCGCTCGGCGCGGAAGCTCTTCCCTTTTCGTAGGACACATATTATGTGTCCTACGAAATGAAAACGCGGTAGGATATTATCCTACCGCGTTTTCCTCAAGTCAGTAAATAATACACTGATACAGTATTTTACTAAGTAATTACTATAAACCATATTGAAACTTAAAAAAAAAATTACTTAGTTTTTTTAAACTCACCTTTTTGATTCTTTTACTTTCTTGCAGTGCAATTTTGGCCAATTTCTTCTCTTCCCGCTCTTTTGCTTTCTGTTCTTTCAGTTTTTCTTTTTCTTCTTTCTTCTGTAATCGCTCCTGTCGCTTGGCCTCCTTCTCCGCCTGTTTCGCTTCTCGCTCTTGACGTTTCTTCTCTCTTTCAACCTGAGAGACAAACTGAAGAAGTTAGACTTTCTACAAGCCACTTCTTTTTTCTAGCGTTTTAGAACCTCCATCCTAACATTTACTGAGTAGAATGTGAATATTTACCGAAACATATTGGCTTTTTACTCAGTGTGACCTAGATAGGCCAATTAAAAAAAAACCGAAAGTAAAATCATAAAGAAATGGTTAAACCGATATAAACGAGTTTTCACCTGATTAGGTTTAGTAGGTGATCCATCTTGTCCAAGCTCTTTGACTTTGACTCCAACTAGTTTGGCGAGAGCGTCGTCTGTCTGTGGAGATCCTGACCTGTTACTTCCACCTCCACGGCCGCCTCTGCCTCTTGGACCCCTAAACAATAGGAACACTTGATTTAATAATTTTTATAAAACTTAGTAGATTTGATTTGGTTATTGTAAGTAAATAATATAAGAAAATATTTTTTTTACTAAAAACAGTATATTTATAATGATTTGTAAGTTTAATTGTTTTCTGATCTATACTATTATAAAACTGTAAAAAAGCCAAAAACTAAAATTAAAGATGGATAAACTAAATATGCAGATCTACTAAATAAACGATTCTGATTCCGAAAATAGAGTTTGTCTGTTTGTTTGTTCGCGGATCACGCCTAAACTACTGGACCAATTTCAATGAAAGTTGTACCATTCAGAAGCTTTTTTTCCGGATTGAAACATAGGCTATTTTTTATTGAAACGAAAGACGTGGATTCTTAGATACAGCTTGACCTCTCTAAACCAAAAGCCGCCTTTGGCACGAGGTTCATCGTATGCTGGTTATCAGCTAGTATGTAATAAAATTATGCATTTATGTGAATACCTGCTACCACGCCCGCCGCGACTGCCCTTGCCTCGAACTGGTCTCGGAGTTGCATTGGCTGCTTGTGCATCTAGAAATTTCAACAAATCATATTTCTGATTATTTAATCCCACGCACTACTTGGATGTTTGTGTTTCAATCACGCTGTAACTACCAGTCGGATTGCAGACAGTCAAGAGACGCAATCCCAGCCATCACTCCAAGACTAACACACCGTCTATTGAGCCTGGATAGACAGAACCTCAGAATCATCGTAGGGCCACTGCCCCTTAAACAAACATCTCTACAACATCGGAGCCACAGACAGTCCACTCTGCAGAGGCTGCCTCACCAAAGAAGAATCAGCTACCCACGTAGTCCTGGAATGCCAGGGCGTAGCAACGCAACGACAAGAAATCCTAAGTACCCCTAGGTCACTTCTCCAAGCCTGCGAAGCCCCCAGGAAGCTTCTGTGCTTCTGGGAGGAGTTAGGTTGGCTGCATGTTTAGTCAGTTCACCCCCCCACGTATAATGGACCAACCTTGAGTCTAAATGCGGAAACGGGAGTCCAACTAATAATAATATGAATAATAATACCAGTCGGATTTAGATGAAAATTGGAATATGTATATATTGACCGTGACCTAGATTAACACATGAACTTACCCAAATGCGCCTGCAACTCCTCGGTCTTAGCCCTCGTGACATCCTCCGGTAGTTTCTCAAGAGGTACAACAGCTGTTTTCTTCACTAAATCGTTGATAGCCTTAATCCGTTCAGCGTTGTTTTCATCCTTTCTCTTCTGTTCTGCATCCCAATCGGAGTCAGATGATTCTGTTACTTTGAACTCATCGGAACTGTCTGGCATGTGTTTGCCGCTTGACTTGTGCATTTCCTGGAGATAACAAATAGATAAATATTCTTGGACATATCACACAACACTCTCTAGTTCCAAACTAAGCAAAGCTTCTACTATGGGAAATAGATGCTGATAGAATACCTATATACATTTTTTTGTAAATACATGCTTATGATATATAGTAACACCCGTTTGTACTCTCCCTCGAATAACTACAACAAGGTTTAGTTTATACTTACATCTTCTGATTCAGTGTTGGGCATCTCAGTATAGTTGATTTTTTTCTGCCTTGTCCTGTGTTTCGGCGACCAATCATTCTCTCCCTCTTCCCCGCTGAGACCGCCATAGGTGACTCTCGCTCTTATAACATTTCCTTCGGCATCGTATTGCGTAAGGCCGCGAGAACGTCGAGATTTCTTAGATTTGTCGCGCTTCTTGGACGGATCACGTGACCGGTGGTGGTGATGGTGTGATGATTTTGGTCTGAAAGTATTAGTTAGTTGATATTTCCTGGTGTACAAAATAAGTATATCAAATATGAATATAATTTGATTTGATAGTAAAAAAATAGGAAAATAGCATTTCCTGAAGAAAAACTTACTTAGGTTTCGATGGCGTCGCCCATTCCTTAGCGCCGGTCGATTCACTCGAGCTGTCTTCGAAAACACCTTTCTTCTTTTTCTTCGTCTCGGGCGACGATTCCGTCATTTTTGGACGATCTGTAAAATATTGTATGTTTTCAAAATATCCTACAAAACAACATAACGTTATTTACATAATAATTTCGCGATTCATTTGATCCGCCGACCGCACTATACATATGACGATACATTATATGTAGTAGGTACCTTTTTTATTTTCAGTTCTGCCAGTAGTCCGTCTAATTGGCAAGGAGTCCGATGACCGCGAGTCACCCGAATCTTTGTCTGCTGACGACGAAATATCTTCAGATGACGAAGCCCCTCTGCCCACAAAAAGAATAAAATTAGGTTAGGAAAATGCAACAACAGAATCTACAATTTATGTGTATGTAAAAGCGTTTGTTTTGCGAAAATAACTTCAAGAATAGTTTTTTCTCATGCTAATAAGACAGGTGACACAAATGTATGCCATGTAGCGTTGCCACAAGGTCTAGTTTTCCCTGCAGTTATTACCCGGTATCTTTGAAATCTTCATCAACTTCGTCGTCATCTTCAGATGGGACATCAAGCGAATTCAGCTTTCTAGGTTTTTTGCGTAGTTTCTTCCTTGATTTCTTTGACTCTGAGACTGGCATACCCTGAGAATATACATACTCTGTGTCAATCCACTTCATATTACAAGCCATAATTACAGTTTAAGCACTCAAGTGATTTCACAACACTCAGAGACGTAATTACATAAACCTAGTAACAAGAATAGTGGGGACCTTTACCATGATGTTACATCAATCTATCGGGTAAATCTATGAAGACCGTCTTTGGTAATGTTACTTACATTGCGTACCGACGTAGCAACACTCGACAGTTGAGTTCTCTTTGACGCGCAGTGTAACTCTAAACTCATTCTACTAATATTTTTGTTGTACGCTCTCTAAATAATACCTGGTCGATGGCATCTCTCTCCGCTTTCATTTTCTCTTCTTCTGCTGCTTCGATGATGGTCGATATGTCTTTACCGCGACCCTGATTGCCTGCACTTGTTGTGGGTTCCACATACTCTTCCTGTGAACGACCAATCAGTATTAAGAACACCGACGCATAATCACTTAAATTAGCTAACAAACAAATTTTTTTTTAATTTATTTTAAGGGTTAGATCGCAGTGCCACACAAACTTTAACAACCAGATAATCTGATAATCTTAAGCTGGAACTCATCATTTGAATATTCTGGCGAATGGAAAATTCATGTCTAAAACCAATATGAGCATTTACTGCTGAGTCAATGATTTTCGGAGACTGTACATACTAGTCAGTACAGCAGTGATCGTACCTTGATAGCAGCACTGATAAGGCGATCATACTCCTGCGCACGCAAACTAACAGGTAGTTGTTTCCGAGCACGTAATCTGTACACGCCGCTCGAAGATACCGACGACCATGAACTACAAGAGCTGCCTTCTGTACAACAACATAGGAGAAAAGTGTGTTAAACAACAAGTAAAGACAGTGTGTCAATGAAATGCTGTGGAGATGTGAATGAAAGTGGCCATTTCTGTGATGCAAGGTGTTGTTTAGTCGGTGGTCTTCTTCTAATACCTCACCAGTCGTTTTTTTGTTTTTATGCCCTTGCTTGCTAAGCCTATGGTTGTGGTAAAATTAGTCACTCAAACTGTGTATGTAACTAAAGAGTTGTGTTGTGTATGTACTGCAAAGGCTGCTCCCGGTTTGAGATAGAAGAACTTACCCGAGTCGTCATCAGAGTCTTTCTCTTCTTTTGCCTTCTCCGGCACTGGTTCCGGCTCCTCGAGTTTCTTTCGGGCTCGTTCATCCTCAACAATAACCGCTAATTCGTCGAGTTTTACTAGCTCACTTTCTAAAGACTGTATTAGTTTCTCCTGCGAAAAAAAAATTAAATAATGAAGACTGATGGAGATTGAGCCCTCCTGTAAAGCTCTATTTTGAAATATTTTCAGTCCATTACTGAAAATACTCCTCCCGCTAAATTATCTTTCAAAATTTCTCTTCTTCGAAAATATTTTAGATCAGAAGATCTAAAATACTCACTAGTCGCTTTCGCTCTATCAAATAGAGAACCTATTCTTTGTGATATTTTAAGCTGTGGTCAATTACTTGAGTATCAGAAACCATTAAATGTTTATAATATGTTGTGTACTTTGAGAAACACTTACATGATTGCAAGGCGGACAAAACCAATTGCCCTGAGGTATGTAGAAAAGTAACGGTTTGAGGCAGCTAGCGTGGTACCCAGAGTCACATTTATCGCATAGTAATATCCATTCCGGTTGTTCACCGCTCCCGCACTGCTTGCAAAAGCCGTCATCTTTTTCTGTGGGCAGTAGTACTTTCAAGTAAGTGTACGCAGGGTTGTATGTATATTTAGATGGAGTTATAAATCCAGCAACCAACCTCCAAGTATAAAATAATGTATGAGGTAGAATAATAGTAGAGTTTCTACATACCTTCTTGTAGAGTCCTCGCCCTTTTCAATGGTTCAGCTGGTTCTTCGGTTTCTAAGTCAGATTCCGGTGAAAATTCGTGGTCCGATTTGTCATAATCAGCTGCACAACAAAGAAACGAGCTTGTATGAAGAAGTTGTATGTAAAATTCATAAACATAATAAGCTGATCAAGGCTTATTGCCTAGTTTAGGATACCTGGTTGGTCATGGCGAACGTTTGTTTAATGACTTTAGAATCTGAAGATGAAATCTTGAATTTTCGTGTGGAAGCGACGCGATACATTATACATTTATTATTATACATTGTTTTATTTCTTTGTGGGTTGTGTATTTGCATGCCTTCTAGGGTAAGATTGTACTGGGACTGTTACTACCTATATTATTATCACGACCATTGTAACACCTGCATTCTAGCAAATAAATGATTATGATTGTTTATATTTACGCATAAGTGTGCGTGTGTACGTAGGTACGCAAGTTAACGAACACAAGAGCTGTCACAAACCTGTCAGATGATAATAATAATTTAAAATACACGCTGTATACTCACGTTCCGGTTCCGGTTCTGGCTGAAGCTCGAAAAGAGGGGAGTCCGAATCAGAATCAGGTTCGGGGCCGGTCGAGTCGGACGTCCGCCATGTTTTCTTGTGCTTAGGCTTTCTGTCATCTTCAGAACTACTGCCGTGGCCGCTTGCGCGCCATTCTTCTTCGTCATCATCATCTTTGCCCTACATAATGAAAATAAATATAAATGTGTACTTTCCAAAACATTAGAGCTTGAAGGCGCATTTTTTAAAATAATAAATTGCAAAAATCTGCAGATTACCAGACTGAAATCAATAGTCTTACCTTCTTCTTGTGAATCATCTTGAGTTCCCTCAAAGCGACTTCTTCTAGATGCCTCCTTTCTGCTTCTTCTTTAATTTTCTGCTGCGCGATTCGCCGAGACTGCCTCACAGGCGTGTCAGAATCATCAGAGTCCACCTTCGACTTCTTATCTTTAGATTCCTTTGAGTTCTTTGACTTGGACTTTTTCTTCTTCATCAACTTTTTAACAGATTTTTTACCTGCTGCAAATACAAATATGCGTTAAGAATAATGATTTAAAAAATATTTGCTTTTTTCTTTTATTTATGTATTTTCGCTTTGTTTACCTATACTGTAAAGAGTTTCTTCTTCAGATTCATCACTAGATTGTTTCTCCAGCAGTTTAGCTTCTACTTTTTTTCTGAAATCAAAAAATTTTATAATACGAAGATTCTTTTGAACTATCTAAATAAAATTGAATTTGTTTATAATACCTTGTTGAGGTAATGATTTTCTTAGGCTTAGTTTTCAAACGTTTCCCGCTGGCAACAGGTTCGTTATCTTCGCTCTCGCTTTGAGATTCAGATTTGTTCTTGTCACTCATTGTAGCTTCTACCAAAGACCTCTTTAATGATTTACAATTTTTCTTGCTTCTATCATTGGCCATATCATTTTTAACTAGATCCTTAATTTTTTGTTTTCTTTTAAATTTTCCTTTATGTGCTTTGATTTTCTTTCTTTTTGATATTGAGTCATTGAGGTCTTTAGTCTCGCTAGCACAATCTGAGGTAGCTTCTTTGACATCAGATGTAGGTTCTTTACCATCTGTCAAATCCTTGGAATGTGTTGCATTGTCATTACTCTCAGGAGTGGTTTCTAAGCGTAGCTTCTTAGAAGGTAGTATTTCTTCTACAGCTAAAGGATCTTCTTTACCCGTTTTACTTACATCAGCTAAGTCTTCATCCACAGAAGAAACACTGCTTTTCCTCTTTTCAATGATGTTAGTTTTATCCTGGACATTATCTGTCTCAGATACAGAGTTAATTAGTTTTTTCACATTGCTATCTTTTGTTTTTCTGACTACTTTCTTTTTAACTTTACACCGTCGTTTTTTGACATTGTTCTTTTTAGGGCTTGTACTGTCACTGGCTTCTATGTTCTTTCTGGTGCTTTCACTATCTGTTGTGCTTTTATCATTGACACTTGCCTCACATTTCAAATCAATTTCAGCATTGGAACTGTTCGATTTTTCTTCACGCACACACGGCTTTTTCATATCAGGGTTTGTATCATTACTATCGTTAGGTTGCTTTTTCAAAGACCTCTTTGCTACAGATTTTAACTTGACATTGCTTAGTTTCGTAGAATTTGTATCGTGTTCACCATTTACAAGATCTTTGCCATCAATAACAAGTTCTTTGTTATCATTTTCATCTTCAGACTTAACTTCATTATTTTCTGGAACTGCCTCCGGATTTCCGGCATCATTATCGTAACCACAACCTTCACCGTAAAAATACATGACATCTTCTGTTATTTCTTCACCCAAAAAGAAACTGTCACAATCTGCCCCATTTCCATCCCCTGTTACAACCACTAAAGGGTCTTCTATTGCTTCGCTTACTTCTTCATCTCGTTTAAGATCTGTATCTTTAATTTCTATTTTATTAGTTATTACATCGTCAATATCTTTTTCGTGTTTTGTTTCCGTTTTTCCTTCTTTATTTTTACTTTTAGTATCTATATTTTCTTCTATTTTATCATTATTGCTTTCAATATTTAGATTTTCATCATTTAATGTATTTTCTTGTTGCTTATCTTCAATATTTTCAATTTTATTAATTTCTATACTTACATTATTATACTCTATACTCTCATTTTTAGGATCTTCTATATTTATTTCCTCTAATTTATTACTATCTTTACTTACTACAGCAGTGCTTTCATGTGGCTGATCTATTTCACTATCTTTAGAAGATTTATTTACAAACGGTTCAGATTTACTCTCAGTTATTGGTATAATTGATTTTATTGTTTCTTCTTGTAAAGTTTCAGTGACATCTTCTTTTATTTCTTTAGGAATTTCTTCTGAAACTAGGTCATTATTGTTAGCTTTATTGTCTACTGTATCAGGTTTATTGGATTCTTTTGGTGTAATATCTGATTTTTCATTTTGAACTATCCCTGTTTCTTCATTTTCAGATTCGGACTCAGGGCTAAGGAATTCTTCTTCATTATCTTCATCAACCTCTGATTTAAGGGGCTGTAAGTAAATATAGGCTCAGGTTATGTATCTGCAAGGTATGTTAAATACCTACAGGATCTACAGGGATGAGTGAACAGGGCCCAGCGGTAGTTGCGGGCGAAAGCTAGTTTTCAACAAAAACAACACTATAAGTACGTACTTAGATGTCATTTAGAATAGATAGAAGTAAATAGGTAGGACATTTATACCTTTTCTGGTGGTGGGTTTTCTTCAAGCTCGCTAGAAACTTCATTTTCAGTGCAAGTACTTGAAGGGGTGATTTCTTCTCCGCTTTTTAATTGTGCAATAACTTTTACTAATTCTTCTCTATTTCTGAGAACAAATGTTATTTGTTTGCTGATGATTTATGTTAAACTTCATTTGCAATGCTGAAACCGTCTCAATAGAGACCTATTTGAGCAAAACTCAAATCATTCTGTATAGAGACTCAAATATTAATTCATTCAAAATGCATTTCTTTTCAATAGCAACTGAATATTGTTCCCCTACGAACATATATTGCCTGAGTGGTTAACCGATTAGCAAGTTAAGCAACATTATGCGTAGATGGGTTACCATTACTGGCATTCACATTTGAGTGCTTCTATGGAGCTTCCTTTGGAGGGCACGTTGAACTGTCTGTTCTGGCTCGATAAGTTATTAAGCCACGACAGCGGCCTAGAAACTCCATCTCCAGAGTTGGCCACTAACTCATAAGAACTTACCCATTCCTGATAGTTTGTACATTGTACATAATAACAGGTTTTCCATATTCAGGGTTTTGATAATTAATGTTTAATGAACACGCCTACCTTGCTATTAACTGCCAAGTCTCCTCATCCTGGTCCTCTTTATACAAGCACAAGTTGGCATCATTATCAACTTGTAACCAATACACACAGCCATTCTTGTCACGTCCAATTGGATCCAGTCGTAGTTCTTTTGATGGTATTGCATTAATTGCCGACTTGAACTTAGGATGGCATGTGAATTGATACTCCAATAAAAACTGTAAGTTTAATTACATCATCAATATATATTTCTTAGAATTATTTTGGTATTGTTTAGTTGCTTCTAGCTTTGCTTTACATTTTAGATCTTTCTGAGTCATAATCATAAAATGAATCAGATCTCCACTATATTCCTAGAAAATTGATCATAAGAGTAGGCGGTCGTAATTACTGTTAATTATGGGCAAGGGAAGGTGGCCAAGTAAATTAAAATTATTTAACACCAAATCTATTTTTCTCCTCTGTCACATCTCAAAAACCTCTCTAATCTTTTTTTACCCCGCCATCCGTCACTCCCTACTGAAGGAGATTTGCATCGTCTTACAATTACCTTTAGAACTTTGAGTTTCACTTGAGTGCTAGCTTTTTTGTAAGAAAACCTTTCTATTTCCCAAGCTTCTTGATGGTGGCCTTGTTGATGGCAAAACTTTATCATACACTTCTCCCATCTGTCGCTATGTGCTGACTTGAGAGCACGACGCAATAACTTCAAGTGTAGCTCCTTCAACGCATCAGATACTACCAAACAAAACAAAAAAACATATACATACGATGTTTGTTTATAATAATTTGACTTGATCATTACAAACAAAACAACATACCTTCCTCGGTGTTCTCTATGAATTCTTGTAATTTATTTATTGTAGGTAGCTCCAGCCCGTGCAATTTACCGAATACTTTCAAAAACGAATAGATAGCGGCAAAATTAGGATCATTCGCACACGAAGTTTCACCGTCAGACGCCATCGTCGGAACTCAAAAAGCTTTTTCACTATGCATCACTAATAGTTCTTTAGAAGGTAATAGGATACTTTCACTTACAAAATATATTACATTATAAAACATGTACATGATTCACGAAAATATCTTCATTCTATGCAAAGAAAGCTTTTTATTTCTACAAAATAGTAAAATACAACTTGATGACAGCCATCGCCATAGAAGAGTTTTTTTTGTGCTCCATCCATCCATAGACACATTTTTTTTTATATCATCATGATGTTACACTGATGATATTATGTTGGTTGATGTCAAACCACCATGTATGATACAGACACCATCATCTGTGTAAATGTGTAATACAAACTATTGGTCGCGCTGCCGCCGCTGCCGCCGCTGCTCAGCTCATACAGCGCGGCTGCTCGTTTATGCTTATGAGCAGACATTCTACAAAGAGTACTTATTCTTAATTTATGATTCTACGGCTTGTATGCTGATTTACAGCTCAAGCAAGCACTACTGATTAAGCCTCAGAATAAGCAATGCTCGAAGGAATAAGCATACATTTTTGTATAAAAATATTTACCCAAATATATGTGATTGAGTGGCTTTAGTAACGATTTCCCTATTTTTGTCTTTGACCCAGGCTAAACCCAGGCCGGTCTCAAGCAGGACCCTTGCCAGGGTGAAAATCATTGCTTGGTGTCGTGAAGTAATTTTTTGTCTATGCTCTTTAGCATTATATAGTCTGTGGTAAAATGGCTCGTCTGTCTGCCTGCGGGTGCCGTCATTTCACAACCATGGAAAACACAACCCCGGAATGTACAGTCAGGAATTGATGTATATTTTGGCAGCCAATTCCATGGTTGTGCAATCTCGGGACGTGTTTTCCAGGCCGTACAATGTTGTGCACAGGGTGGGAATACACAGCCATGGAATTGGCTGCCAAAATATACATCAATTCCTGACTGTACATTCCTGACTGTGTTTTCCATGGCTGTGAAAGCTCAGCACGTGTCGGGAATGCCCATCCACGGAATGTACAACCTGGGAATTGGATGCCAAAATACGTCATCACCTATGCTTTGTTTACACTTACTTGCCTGACTATGTGAACGATTGAACGATTGAAAGGGAACGTAAACAGAACAAAATATTTCATTTTTACATATTTTTTGTTTACTGCTATCTAAGGGAATTATCAGTTTCTCCTCGAGTTGCGTGAATGTAACCCAGTAGGTTGTTAGGTTTTTTTTTTGTTAACCTTAAGAAAGGTGCGTGTCAGGTCAGAGGGGCACTTTTGTCGACTTAAGTCACAAAAGTAACCAAGTAGGTTGTTAGGTTTTTTTTTTGCTAACCTTAAGAATGGTGCGTGTCAGGTCAGAGGGGCACTTTTTAAATTTTTACCACCAAAATTACCTCATTCATTTATTTTCTACTCCATATGCTCGAACATAAAGAACTTAAAGAAAAAACACATTGTTCATATAATTCATTTATATTTATTATTCATTTTCCTATTCTATTCAGACTTAGGTACAACTTTGTTGTTTTTCTCTATGCTTTTCAATCGTTCTATTTCTAATCTGTTTAATACCTTTGATAGCCTGTGCTTTACTAATCACTAAATTCACACTAGTATCATTTTTACTCTGTAGTAACATCTGAACGAAGCATACAATGAATCGACCAATCAGGAGCAAGTACATCAATTCCATGGTTGTGCTTTCCACGGGCGTGCATTCCCTACACGTGTCGGGAATGCACAACCATGGAATTGATGTATTTGTTTGTTTTTTTTTTTATACATGAATTCCATGGTTGTGTTTTACCGGGCTGTGCAAAATCGGGCTGTACAAACTCAGCACGTGTCAGGAATGCACGACCGTGGAATTCATGTACATTATACATGAATTCCACGGTCGTGCATTCCTGACTGCGCTTTCCACGGCTGTGTTTTGACAGGCTGTACATTCCATGGTTGTACAATAACCGGACCCTCTGCCTGCTGCCTGGCTTGCCCCCCAAAGAGAATGCCCTCCCTCCCTACCCCTCCCTCCCCTCCTCATATCATGCAATCTTCGGAGGCATTCGTTCGGAGGGAGGAGTGTGTTGTGTTTAATTTAGTTTAGTTTTCTTTTACATTTTTGGTGTGACTGCGTTGTCCCTCAAACAAAACTAAGAGATACCTACCATCAAACACCTTCCAAAATGTCTTCAGTTTGCTGTGGGTCAAAAAAACAGAAGTTAAATAACACTTACGGCAATAGTATAGAACGACCTTTGAATGGTTACCAAGAGTCTGTTGCTATTCCTGATATGTGCTACTTTTGTTTCGATGTTTTGTATTGTCAACTGCATTGCATGGACCCTCCACAGACGCCAAACTTCACTAACGAGGCCTAGTAAGTACCCGTGTGCAACTAAATAGACCTCGGTCTATTCTATGAACCCTCTTGGGAGTCTTTGTCTGAAAGGTTTGATTCTTTTGTCTGTATCGAGGTCAATCTAAAAACTGTTAACAAACAATAAGTAGGTATAATATAAGCAGTTATTCCCGCTAGTATCATTCACACTCAAATCTCCCATTCCCTGTGCACAAAAACCAAGGTGCATTGTGCTTTGTTATATGGCTTCAAGTTTTTTATGTAAAGTTATTTATGTAGGTCAATACTCCCACTTTGTGTTCATTTTATAAGTACAAAATATATGTTTGTGTGCATGCTAACTACTCACAGCTGACTTCTCTTTGTCTTTGAAAAAAAAAGAGATTCAAAGTTTAAAAGTATTTTTTTATTCTTACCCACATTGTTCTTACAGAAGAGGCTATGAATTAATCTCGTAAAATAAAGAAACAGCATAAACAAAAACAATCTACCAATACAATAGCAACTAGATTTATTCTATCCTAAGTTAGTACACTAATAATTTGTATATCGGCATGTTTCTCTTTGTTCAGATTTCGTTGATTGGTGTAAACCAGCTCCAAACGATGTAATTTCAGCAAAAGAAATGTAGTTATGTGTTTGTGCTGTGGGCAAAGTAGAAAATGTGGTTGTAATCAAAGTGAAAAATATTGTTATTGTTAAATAATGACCAGTTAGTATTATTGAATCAATTATGCAACTGTAAATTCACATCCAACTCACCTAACAAAGTCTTATCTACTACCAAACTGGGAAATCGTCATTCCAAAAAGTAACTATACCTACAGGTTAGAGCTGCATTTTAAAATTATATAGAATGTTTCATTAAGATGAGTTAGTGAGGGGAAATCGTAAATGGTGACAGATATAAAAAAATGCTGAAAAGACTTGCATCACATGCTCGAAGTGCATCACCCATGTTGATAAAAATAAAAACTGCATTTGAAAACTTTGAAAAAATATTAATTCATAAATCAATTAATAATTCAATAAATCTGATTGACTGTGCAATTTACAAACTGTTTCACTAATTCAAAAACATGTTCAGAAACATGTTTTGTTTTCAGTCCTTTGTTTGTGACATGGAAGATCGGTAAGGATCACCGTCTTCGAGGATGTATTGGAACATTCAATGCCATGCATTTACATTCAGGTTAGTACTCTTGTGCATTAACAAGTAAGGTTCTTTCTTATTACTCCTAAATTAATTTTTAACTATACCTACCTCATTACCAGTCTTACCTACCTGCAAAAATAGGATATGGATTAAAGTTAGCAAAATACGCAATACAGTGATCGCATTAACTTCTAGGTCTTCGCGAGTACGCTATTACATCCGCGCTCAAGGACTCTCGCTTTGCGCCCATCACGCGCGAGGAAGTCCCCCGACTGACGGTTTCTGTATCCATCCTTCAGCATTTCGAGGAGGCTGAACATTTCCTCGACTGGAAGTTGGGAAAGCATGGCATCCGCATCGAGTTCCTCAGCGAACGTGGCTCCAAGCGCACCGCCACCTATCTACCTCAAGTGGCGACTGAACAAGGTAATAATCTACCCTATTTTGCTCTTGATTATTGTTGGACCACCTTCTTTAAGTAGCGTATACACTCGGTTCATGCCGCTAAAGGCATTATTGCCACGATTAATTTCGGAATGATTGCCACAGCAACATCGCCTTTATTCTTATTAGACAGCAAGTGCATGAACCCATGTTTATGCCCTTGTTGTCTGCGGCACGAGCCGGGACAGAGGCATTATCGTGTTTAGATTAGGCTGATGCCTACTTCCCTGCCCACTGCCGCCATATTTAAACGCGGTAAACTTTACCTACTTTTTGTCAGCAATAATGTCTTTAAAGCAGAGCTAAAATAGCGCCTAAACGCAGTAATTTACACTGTATTTAGGCACTATTTTAGCTCTGAAAGAATGAAATAAAAGATCTAGGTACAAACCCGAAAAAAATTCTGATTCAAGGTTGGGATCAAATACAAACAATCGACTCGCTGCTCCGCAAGGGCGGTTATAAGTCCGCGATCACCGCGGATATGCGACGTAGCATCAAGTTGACTCGCTACCAATCCGAAGAGATTTCGGTAACATACAACGATTACGTCAATCAGCGTTGCTAGCAGAAACCTACGCCCTCTGGGCACGCTCCACTGAGCTCTCATACTCAGGAGATGCTCCTGAGGTCTCTTCAGTGGTTCCCGACTATGCGTCGCTCTAGCTATAACCTAGAATGTAAGTATACCAACTGTGTCCATCAAGGCACCATAATCACGTTAAATTCAGTATGTCAAATTTATTTTCAAAGTGACGCTCGCGACCGTTTGAAAAAGCGGTCAAGGTAATACACTGCCAAGAACATTCCTCAAGGATACAGGTGTCATCTATTGTAACAAGCTTTATGAATTTCTATTTTATTCATTAGCATTGTGTCTGATTGTTGTGTGAGCCGTAAATAGCTACTGTCGAGAAGTGAATTTTAAAGTCAACGCTATGCACTTTGATTATAAATTTTGACTAGACTTTTATTGTATGGACAAATAGAGCAGTATAGTAGGTAGGTAGGTATAGTTGTTGTAATTGTGTTGAGAGTTGATAAAAATTGGTTAGTGATTGGCATTGTTAAAGATTGCCTATGCTTCTAGACTTGGGAGTCAGGCTTGAATAGTTAATGTTGTCAAATTGTTTTTTATGTAGATACCTACAGATAAGTCTTGAAGCGAGCGGTGGCCTGGAGCCCTGATCAGAAATAAATAATAATTGTTTATAATAAAATGAAGCTGTTAATTGTTCGCAAATTTTAGTTCGACCGATCGCAAGGTAGGTATTTTGGCTACAGTACTTTCTTTCGTTTTCCCTTCTATACAAGATGTAATAAAAATACTCCCAAATTTTCAGGGGGTCAAAGCAGGTAGGTATTATACACCAATATGACCAACTTTTCCTAAGGAACCATCTGTGTTAACGCGAAAAAAAAAACACCTCCATACGAAATGTAATAATAATGTGTAGGCGGCTACTTGTTTAAAATGTATGGAACAGCTGATATTTTTTCGAGCTAACACAGGGGTTTCTTCAGGAAAGTTATTCATATTCATGAATAGGTAGGTACTTCAGCACCTCGAAGTTTTCGGGAGAGGTTTTATTACACCCATATTATTGCATAGGGAGGAAGGAGCACAAAATAGTGTTTCATAAAATCTAAAAGCGATTGATCAAAAAATGCCGCAATTTTTTTTTTATAAAATCTTAATTTGTGATTTTGCTCATCTCATTATCTTCTAGAGTCGTTGATTAATATATATTATATCTTAAAAGTTACATTTACCGACAGCGTGATTATGTTATTAGTATAGTACCTACTAGGTAGTAGGTACTGATTACTAACAAAACCACCTGTACCTGGGTACCTAATTAATAATAATAACAGAGCATGTATTAGGTACTACCTATAATAATAATATACTTATAACAGAATTAACGTAAATATAATTGCAACATGATTGTTCAAACTCTATTGTGGCATAATTTAATTACATAGATAGTGTGGAAGCTTGCGTCCAAAATAATTATCTGCAATCTGCATTGATAAAATGAAAATTCGTAAAAAATATTACTAGGTAACCTAGGTGAAAAGTATTATAAAAAATATATTTTTTAGGAACTCATCCGCTATATTGTAGTATCAAATTCTGTATTCATTATTTTTAAAACCTTTTTAGGTATTACCCAAATCGTTTAAAAGATGAATTGAGGGATATTTACCTACTAGTGGCTGGTTTTAACTAATATTGTAAAAATGGTAGGTTATCCAAGTTTTTGATTTCAATTACCTACCATTTAATTTTGCGATAAGTCTGCTGATTATACTCCTCCACATCGCGTAATACCGCGTGCATGAGCATAGTCTACACACGACCATGTCTCTGTCTCGGCATGTTCATGTCCTTGCTCCCTAAAGAATAAAGGCGATGTTGCTGTGGCATTAAGTACGGAATTAATCGCGGCAATGCCGGCAGCGGCATGGGCTGAGTGTGCACGCACCATACAACCCGCGCTGCTTGTCAGACTGTGACTATCTTCAACACTTAAAAATATGTTGATGCTTTAAATTTATTACTTACATAATCTGAAGTAATTAAGGTTTTTTGGTTTTGTTTGTAAAGTTACATTCATACATCACTTAACCATTACATAAACTTTGTCTCCTTGTGTGTTTGATTTTATATTATTATCTTATAGTAAACTGCTAGAAGAATATCATTATAAAATTATATTGTTGGATGAGTCTGTTGTCCACTGATTGCTAAAAAGTAATAGGTAGCACTTTTAGGTAATATAACCATACCTTACGCTAGTATTTTAAAGATCTAGTTCTACCTACAATAATAATACAAGTTAACACTAAACAATACCCCTGATTCTATTGTTTCATTTTCATAAACTTACCTAATTTGACAGCACTATAATTGTTGCTATAATTAATTAATGCTGAATCAAATTAATTAAGTTTAAAAAAATGCAATAATATAATCGGGGTATTATTAGCATAAGTAAATAGATATTTTTGTTACAAAAAGTAAATTTTAGTCATCAATTAGAATTTGTTGATACTTACTTTTGAGTAGTTCAGAGTTGAACAGCATAAAAATATTTAAATAGTTTAGTAAGTTACTAATTTGGGGTCCTTTGAGTTACTTAAATCTGTTGTTTAATCATGGCATTCTCATAGAAGGATTATGATTTAATTTGTATCATGAATTGATGCAGTATGTGTTCAATCTTAGAACATAATTGTTTTTGTACAACAATTGTGTGGAGTTTGCAGTTGAGTTTTGTAATTTGAAAATATTATCAGATAAAGTAATAAATAGGTTACAGAAAATTGGTGATTTTCATTTAGTAGGGTATAGTTTTTTTACCTGACTATGGTGAAGCAAAAAGGAAGTTATATGATTTTGACCAGTATTATGTATGTTCATTTGTTCCCTCAGAATTCTAATTTGAATGGTGTTCATTCTGTTACTGCATTTTCTAAAGTAACCTAATTTGACAGCACTATAGTTACAGTAGTACTTATTCTAGTCTAGATTTAAATAATAAAATATACAAATCATTTACAATTCAAATCTATTAACATACAGTCTATCTACAGATTTATATACAGTTAGCTCAATATACTCACCTATCCTTTAACTCTTGTTCAATTGCTAACATTTTTTTTCTCAAACTAAAATTATTTTTCATTTCAAAATAAGTAACAATTGATGAACCAATCAATTGAGTGACAGCTATCATTACAAGTGTTCCATTGAATGGTCTTGTAGTTTTCTGTAGGAATTTGAACATCTTTTTAGGGCCTTCATTTAGCTGTGGCACTCTGAATGTGGAGTATCTGTTTGCAAACTGAAAATAAAACAAAGGCACATTTAACTCATATTCTGAATGAACTAAAATAATGTATCAAATAATAACTAGTTGTAAAAATAGTAGATAGCATTACCAGTAAGGCAGCAGCAGGTCCTAAGACCATTGGATATGCAAGTCCCATTGCAAGCTGTATAATGGAAGATTTTATTTCATAACATACTGGGCATGCATCTGTCTTCATCAACAGCATATCAGTTGAAACTAGCTGCAAAAAATTGTGTTAGATTTTTCATATCTAGTAACATTTTTATACCGCGAATTAATTATTGTTCTGTTGCTTACATGTCTGTGAAATACCGCTGTCAACATAGCTGGCATTACAGTGATCGGTACAACTGATGAGATGTAACCGTATGTGCCGAGTTTCAGTTTATTTCTATAGAATCTATTGATTAAGACTCCAGATAGTGCATTGAGGCCTCCCAGAAATATTGAGCCGTAGCGTAGCGCCCAGCTGTAGGTGATAATAAATTTTCAGTAATTCCACTTCAACCAACTGAACAGATCAACTAATTTTCTCTCAACAAACTAACATAACATAGTCAGTAGTTAATGCCAGTTTTAGTCTACACCTAAGTAAAGTACCTACCCACTTGACAGGTACCTACTGAAAAGGTAATATATTTGACTGGCTCTACATATTCTATAGGTAGGTATACCTACCTAGGTATCCCTAATCAGAAAATTTGTTGAGCTAAAACTCACGTATCGGAAAGGTTATGCCACTCGCCGACAAGGTCCCAAACGTATTTGGTTGCCTCCAGTTCGGTCATACTGATAGCATCATCCGGCACCACATTCGATTTCATGAGAGCCATGATGAAGTTATTGGTTTGGTTCCGCCTCAGAACTTGATGAAGTTATTGGTTTGGTTCCGCCTCAGAACTCCGAATATAATCTAAGCCTCAGGATATGGAACCTGAGGGTTCAGCCGTTGTCGCTCGCTATAAACCTTTATCAAATCTCACATTCATTGGCGCATTGTTCAAAAATCTCAAAATAGTAAGAAATTGTGAAAATAGTAATTTTTTGGCGAGCCTTATGTTTACATACAAAATGGAGGATATTTATGTAAGGTTACTATATTTTCTGTGATATTTATGTGTGCATTTTAGGTATATATACATTTGTTTGGACACATACCGGCAGACTGTAAATTCTATGGTTGTACAATAACCAACCATACGAAGCAAGCTCCCTTGCATTCCCTTTGCAGTGTCACGTTTTGTTAGCCGAAGCAAGCACAATGTCACGTTTTGTTAGCCAAAGTAAGCAGTTAATCCACTTGATATTTTTTGCATTGATACCTACTTGACAGTAAGAAATATCAGTTTCGACGGTATGTGGGAGACATCAAAATGTACGTAGACATACCGAAAAAACGCACGCATAGGTGTCCGCCATATTGTGTGTAGGAATAAGGCTGGCCGTTGTGTTTGTTGCTTTGCATGCGTTCGCGTTCATGAATTTTTTCGGACTTATTTATATAGAGTTTTACGCACGCATGCATTGCATTCCTTTCAAAGCCTTGATTCCGTTCCCCTGTTACCATCTCCAGCTTTCTTCAGCTGAGCTGACTGACCTACTAACATAGAAAAAAAATAACGTAGAGTAGGTAGGTAGCCAGTAGTACCTACCCACCAGACCTGCTGAACTTCACAATCTCAAAAGGTATGAATGAACTATTTTATGTTTATGCTAATGAGTTATGTTATGGGCTCGTCTTAATTCTGACTATTAGCTGGGTAGCTGGCCAATTATTAGCCTTAGGTAACCATTATGTGAAGTAGGAAAGTGAAAAACAAAGTAAGGTTGGTAGATAGATACCTAGGTACCTATAATAAAAAGCACTGTTCTGCTTCTGTCTGCTAATAACCCAAAAATTCTGTCATCATGATGTGTGCATAATCATTATATACTTCAGCTCTCCAACCATGGACAAATTGAAGAACAACTGGTTCACCGAGTCCTGTGAGATGTGGCCAGGTAGCACATTCTCATTTGAGGTAAAAGAGGTGCTACATTCAGAAAAGTCTCAATACCAGGATATCCTAGTTTTTGAGACAACAAGTCTTGGAAGAGTACTCGTGTTGGATGGTATTATACAATGCTCCCAAAAAGATGAATTTTCATATCAGGTAAGATTCTTCTGAATAAATTAGGTGCTCACCTATTGTATATAAGTACCACATACCTAGGTACTAGGAATCTTTAATAATAATAATAATAATAGTCAGGTCTATCTATGGTCATCTAATGGTCAGTTGGTAGTAACAATTTTCATTATTACTTGATTAAACCTTATTTTTATAAAAGCTACAGATGTCCTAAGCAGGCTGCAGCTACACTCTTCATCAGGTGTTCTAAGAAAAAGGATATCAAATAGGTACCTACATTATTATGTACAAATATATTTTCCAGGAAATGATATCATTCCTGCCGTTATGCTGTCACAAAAACCCAGAGAAGGTGCTCATTGTCGGTGGAGGTGATGGTGGAGTAGCAAGAGAAGTCTCCAAACATCCCAAAGTAAAGCAAATTGTACAGGTATGTTTCAATAAGCTAGGGTAAAACTCATTGGCAAGAGATTATGTCCGCTCAACTTCCTATAATTACCATTTTAGTAAAAACCCAAAATGAAACAAAAAAAAGTATTAAGAATCTAGTAAATAGGTACCTATTGTTTCAAAGTAGGTGTCCTACTGCATTACTTGATAGTATATAGCATTAACTAGATTCCTTCAAGATATAAGTACAAAATAGCTTCTCTTTGTCAACTGCACTCTTTACTTAAACCATAGGACGAAATAGTCTCTGAGTTGCCTACTAGTTTTAAATATTAAAAATCATTGTTGCGTCGCTGTCATTGTGTCATTATTATTGTCCTTACATAGAGTGCATTTTGACTTTAGTTCAATATTTGGTACCCAATTAATTTCATGTGATTTGGTTGTTACAGTATCTATAATAGGTAGGTATATGTTTGTGTTCTGTGATAATGATTAACCACACTTGTGGTATAGTGATAATGTTAGAATTTGATTGTTTGTCTGTTTGTACCTCCTATCTCATAGATAACAGAGTTATAGGTCAAAATTACTGAAAATAATCAGGAAACTGCTTGCTCAATCGGTTGAAATGATGAAACACATCTTATGCCCAATATTAGTTATTACATTAAACTTGTAAATTTTTTTTAGATGTCTGACTGAAGGTAGGTAGGTTAGTTACCCACTTCAAGTACCTAGGTACCGTACTACTACTAGGTAGGTACTAGCTACCTAAGTACCTAAGGAAGAAACTTTAGGTATAATCGAGAATAGAAATACCTGTTTCATATTCTTTATTTCTTGATAAATAAAAAACAATAGACTAGACAGTCATTAGATCCCATTCTCATCCCAGTCAAGCGTGTTTCTGCAGATTTCTCGTGAGCGTCAGGATCCCCTCAGATTTGATAAGTTTAAATGTCAAAGAAAATGGTTTGTTTTCATTAGCTTGCTTTTGCTGATGTTCTGTTTCAATGCAAGATATTCTTAGATTTCTTGAGGTACCAATTATTTAATTGTAGCCATATCAAAAAGTATAGGAATTAGTTACTAACTATACATGGTTATCAAATTGAAATCGGGATCTCGCAAACAAGATGTTGTTTTGTCCGCGTTACCGTACATTATGTTGCTTAAAAAAATATAAAATTAGCCAATTTGACTTATTCCAGGTAGAAATAGACGCGAAAGTCATCGAAGTATCGAAGAAGTACCTGCCATTCATGGCGGTAGGTTTCGATAGCAAGAAGCTAACTTTACACGTCGGTGACGGCTTCGAATTCATGAAGAACCACAGTCAGGAGTTTGACGTCATCATTACTGATAGTAGCGACCCTATTGGACCGGCCGTTAGTCTATTCCAAGAGAACTACTTCGCGCTTATGAAAAGTGCGCTCCGGCCTGGTGGGATGGTGTGCTCCCAAGCTGGAACCGTATGGAATGACCTCGAACTAGTGACAAATACTCTGAACTTCTGCAGGAATCAGTTTCCATCTGCGGCTTATGGATACGCGTCTGTGCCTACCTACCCATCCGGACAGATAGGGTTTGTGATAGGCTCTCTAGAGGAAAACATGAAGTTCGATACTCCACTGCTTACATTCACTAAAGAGGATGAACAGAACATGAATCTTAGGTACTATAATAGCGATGTGCATAAAGCAGCGTTTGTACTCCCGACATTCGTAAAGTATAGACTGGCCTAAGTATAATCGGCTATGTTAACTGGATATCAACCTAAGTTTATAAATCAAAATAAAATTAAGTACGACAAAGATGTCCAGATAACAAACCTTTTCGTGTGAGAAAAGAAAACCCAATATATTTCACCACGTTTTTATTTTAATTTATAAATACGCAGAGAATATTCATGGCGCTTACAGTACCTGTAAGTCAATATGTCGATCTGATGTACTTACAGTGCAATTAATCTAATCGTTTATAATGAAGTGTTGTATATGATAAGCATAATTTTATATTTCTAATGCATTTTATCAATTAGTTTTCTGTATAGTATAGACAGAATTTTAATATTTTTATGATTAGGTAGAGTAAGCTGTTATAAATCAATATAGTTAATTATGCATTCCATTTTAATGCCTTCCAGATGCTAGTAATGTATATAAGTACTTATAAATATTTTTATCTAAGTAATAGGTAAATAGGACTTTGCTCATATATCAATGTGATACAGAATTAACGAATATTTTTGTACAATGTTTTGTATATGGTTATTTACTGTTGAATCGGGGACAATAAACTATATTTTTACACAAACAAATCTATTTTTAAACCATTTTAAAAACAAAGACAGTTTCTAGTATTGGTATTATCTTGTTGCCACCTTGAAACGTTGGTTATGTCGTGAGTTATTACTGCTGTAATATTATTTCAGAGATACATACAAATTTTAAAAGAATTTGTACAGTACTAATATTAGTAAAATGGACTCGAGTCTCGAATTTCATTCACTCGTACTTAATTATGTCTACCTTTTACCTAATTAATCCTACATTTTAATTACCTAGTTTGCCTAGATTATTTACAAATATCATACGATCGGGGTGATCATGATAATATACTGAAAAAAAGTTTCAAAAGTGTTCAATGAAAGGCTGAGCGCAAACGGGCCACTGACTTCAGCCACTGGTGGCCTGCAACAAGCTAGTTCACAACGCTTTTTCAGGCATTTTGTAGTCGCTCCACACGCGTGGCCGGTGGCGCCACTCGTAACACCATGTGGAATGTTCTATATAATAAAATCTAACGAAACACGTGCAAAATTGTTAGTTTTAAAAAACTTAAATAATCCTTACTTAAAATACAAAAAATTAAATCATTTTCAAAAGTCTAAATCATAAAATTATGGTGCTGATTAAGCCCAAACTTATCACTCCGTTACGTTAACCAGTGTGACCGAGTGTCGCTATGAGGAAATCGCTTCGCTTCTTGTTTCTTCTGTAATTAAATTGTCGCCATCCTTTTCTCTCTCTTTTACTTTGATTTTGATTTGCATCCCTTCATCTTCAGCATCTTTTATTGCCCCGTAAACTGCCCCAGCATGGATTTTCTTCATAATTCTTTTGTCGTGGTGTGCGTGTACGTGAGCTGATATCCTAAAACAAGCTATATTTGTACATTCTCTAACATTTTTATTAGGCTTGGTGAGAATTTTTTTTCTTTGATCTCTGGGAGTCAAGATTTTATTACTGCCGAATACTAAACTAGATGGCGCCACTAGTAAAGTAGTACTTCATAAAAGTATTAATAATATACCACACTAACCTCTGTAAGACTAAGTTGTTTCTAGTTGTAACGAGCGCCGGACACTTGCTTTTGTTGAGATAGTCAACACATCGCCACTGTCGTGTGTTGTTTCGATTAGAGTGTTTCAAGTAATACAAGTAACGATTGAGTATCATCTGTATCGAGCCTTGGTTTGACACTGTGTACTGCATTACTGTTGGCTGAAGTCCTAGAATTATAATCAAATCAATAAAAGCGCAAAAAATTCAATCTATTAATGTCTGAACTATAAACATATTTTTTTCTTATTGTTAATTTACCATCTAATGATTTTGACTCTACTGGAAATGTGGGTGTTGGTGTTACTGCCGATTCTTCTTCTAGCGAATTTTCTTCACAATTCTCATCAATTTCACTCATATCCATTGATCGGACTGTATTTATGCTTTCCAATATTCTAATAAATAAATCAAAAACATATAATGTGACTCAAGATCTTAGAATCCATGAAATTTTTTAAAAACGAGAAGAGTATAAAAACACAGATATTATTGAATAATAGAAATGCCTGATTTAAGGAGGCAACCTATGCCTACACTTAACGGGACACTGTATTGCGTGCTACAGTGTTTAGATGGAGTGGGCTTGCCCAGCACTCATACCATCCTCTAGGGCCATATTACAAGATTTGAACCAGCAAATTATTATTATAGATACTAACTCTTCATTTAACTGTAGTGTACTGTAGTTAGATATCTGGCTTTGTGTATCATCACGGTCAGTAATCTCAAAGTAGCATACTTCATCACCCATTTCAGAACTTTCTTTATTTTCCATGTGAACTTCTTGATGGTTTTGTTCTGATTCTGCTTCTTCTTGACTTTGATATAACTTTGCAGTACTATTACATGAATTCTGCAGTTTCTGAGAAATATGTTCAAAGTAAAGATAGGTATCAACATGTATAAGATACTAAGGTTAGTATCTTATACATGTTGATATCTTTACTTAAGGAAGCTTAAATGATATTTTTTCTGTTCCATGTCAATGGCCATATGTTGACACCTCGTATCTATCAAAACCCAAATTTTACAGGAGAGAGAAAAAACTTCGTAAAATTGGATATAAGTGCTTTAAAAATAAAACAAAAATATAGTTGGTAGATATTTTAAATATCTACCAACTATATTTTTGTTTTATTGATGTACCTACATGGAACAGATAAAATATAATTTAAGCTTCCTTTTTGCTGTTGTCTGTAGTAGTCATTATAATATTATTGCAAATGCTGTGCATGCCTGTAATTGGCACACATTTTATAGAATAAGGTAGTTATGGTGCCCCCTCGCCCCTCTGCCTTAGCATAAGATAGATTATAGTATTTTGCTGCATCTTCAATGCACTTCGTAGAAAAAGATTGTTTTAAGTTGATTTTGCTGACTAGCCGTCTAGACGGGACTGGCTTCATCCGCCCATGTTATTTTTTCTCATTCCTTAATCAAACCACCTCCAAATCGGTGTTCTCTCAGTTTTATTTTTAATTAAATAATTTTAACTTTTTAAAAAGCTTTTATTAAGCTCCCAAATCAACAGTAGGTTTTCAAAAGTGATTATTGTATTGTAAACTATGTGCACTGTTGGTGTTGCCTATTGAATAAATAAATCATGATATGCTTCAGCCTATCAGAAACTGTTAAATCTTGCAGCAAAACCTATAATATATTATATATATATTATCTGACAGGGGACACATTTTATCATTGATATGCCTAAACATGGATCCATATTAATTTAGTCTGGAATCTAGGCACACTAGAGATTAATGTCCTGGAGCTGGTCTGCATACCATATCTTCTAATCCCCTGATGTGGAGTTCTTTAGCAGTCTGTATTAGGTCGGCGAGGTTTTCCATTGATACCAGAACTTCACCTGTGTAGATGAACTCAAGAATTGCACTAAGTGTTGAATTGGAGATTTTCTAGAATGAAAATATTATAATTTACATTGGAGTTTGAAATATTTTTACAGCAGCCTACATTTTCAGATTGGCTGACATGTTTAAACAATAATAAATGAAAGTTACATACGTTTAGAAATATGACTGGGTGTCGGCCAGCCGCTGATGAGATGAGCTCTTTGAAGTATGGACTGGCGAGAGCCATAACCATTTGGTGAACTTTTACGAAGTGACCATCAGCAGCCAGTGTCATATCCACAAATTCTTCATTCTGAACAAAAAATATTCAATGTAGGTCTAAAGCAGTCTTTGAAGTAAAAAGAAAAGAATCCAACAGTGGTGGATACTCAGAATAATGGTAATTAATTGTTGATACTGGTACATAAATGTTTTGTCTGAAATTTCTAACCTGCTGCAGAACGCCAAGTCCACTACAAATATTGTTTTTATGTGCTTCCCACGTCAGGGAAAACGTTGATTTCGACATGAGAAATCGTTAAGGTACCACTTAGGTATGAAAAGGTATTTTATTTATGTACAAAAGTAGCTTTTTCTTCGAAAAAGAAAACGCAATATACGCAAAATAAACACCCAATTTGTGCAAACAAAACAAAACTGGCGCTCTTATTTCCACTAACTCTTGGTTTCGTGGTGTTGCGTTAGTTAGCAAACAACTTTAACAAACGTGCTTATTTTCAGATTCTGCCTCACGGAAAAATATTTGTTTGACTTTCACCACAGATAATATAAAACTAGTACTTTCACGTTGTATTTCTAGGGTTGTACAATAATCATCTGGAGCAAGCAGCCAATCCGCTTGTTGATACTTGACAGTATGAAACGTCAGTTCAGTTTTGATAGTTAAAATGTCATGTCATGTACCATACCCGCCATTTTTAAAAGTAAGAATAAGGCTTGCCGATTTTTTGAGTTTCTGTTCGTTAGTTTGTTTTTGTTTTGGTGTTTTTTATTCCTATATCTTGTGCGTTTTTTTTATATTCGTCGAGCGAGGCCACCGAACACCTATATAGCAAGGCTCTGCTTCTTTCTCCGCTCTTTGAAAAGTTGGAGGTGTCTTCTCTATGCAATCAAAACTTCGTCTACTGAAATACAAAAAAGCGTACAACGCGGGAGCTGCGATGAGTGAAACTATCAGTGCTAATAGCTGGCGGGGAGTTCCCTTGTCCGAGATGTACGGGTCCCAGTCGCCTTGGGGCGCTCCCGAGTTTCCTTTAGTAGCCCCAGGTCACAATCATACAGTAATATATCATGTACCTAGTAGTGGAAATCTCATAAGTGATAGGCCACCTAAAGCTCAAATAGGCAAAGACCTATGGGGCAGTGAACATGTGAGGATGCCATGCTCCAGTCAAAGCCTGTATCCTGTTGTTGATGTGAGTATCCTTTGAGTATCAGTTATTAATATTGCAGTATTTTCCCTACTAAAAGTTGCATTAAAATATACCTACATACCATAGGTAGGTTAGGTACCTAATGATTATGTTATCAACTGGAGATAATAAAATTGTAAGCCTATTCCACTCTTACCTATTTTATTTTCAATATTCCAGAACAATGGTGAATCCCATCTCAAAAAGCGCTGGGAACTTATAGAGTTGGCATTATGGAAACCAATTCATAACAGCCAAGAGTTGGCAAGCACCATACTAAGTTACAACACAAAGTTCAAGAGTGTGTGGAAGTTTCGAGCTCTACATAAACTGTTCAATGATGTATGTTTCTTTTAATCCTAATTTTAAATACAGTTTCATTAAAAATAAATCCAAAATCAGTGAAACATGATAATTAACAGTCCTGGGTTGACTTTTGTTGAAAATCTTGAGTGATTCAATGGCATAGAATATCACTTTATGTCTAGACTTGTTCAACCAAAGTTAATAACTTCAAATGAACTGTTAATAATAATATATAATAATAAGATGTCATTGATTGTTTTGGTTTTAGTACTTGGAAGAAGAAGAATCCCAATATTTCTTTGATGTTACATTACCAGAGATAGCCAAGTTGGCTCTAGCTCTGCCAAAGCTGGTTCAATCCCCAATACCATTGCTGAGGTAAATCTACAATAAAGTTCACCAACACATGGTTTCAATACTGATAAATGAATAAATAAGTATTCCTGGACATTTCACGCAACACTAAACTAAGCAAAGCTTAGCTATTGGAACTGAGAGCAAACATTTGTGTGGCAAACACAGATGTTTGTTCTGTGTCTGGGTGTTACTATGTATCTTATGTATGTATTTACAAAAAAAATATTATATAAGTATAAAAATGTATATAAGTATGTATATCAGCAATCTAGTTCCCTTAATACGAGTTTTGCTTAGTTTGGGACTAGAGAGCATTGTGTGATATGTCCAAGAATATAAAAAAAAAAGAAAAACTCAATTGCTGATCATCATCGTTCATCATCATCATTTCAGCCCGTTTGCACCCACTGCTGAGTATAGGCCTCCTCTTTATTACGCCATTCTTTTCGGTCCCTTGCGAGTCTTGTCCAGTGTTTCCCAGCCAGTTCTACGATGTCATTTGACCATCGGGCGGGTGGTTCGTCCATCTCTCGTCTTCCCTTCTTGCCAAGTGTCCCACCCATCTCCACTTCAGCTTCGCGATTCGCGTACCCACGTCCACAACCTTTGTGCGACGTCGAATCTCGGTATTGGGTATGTGGTCTAGAAGTGATATTCCGAGCATGGCCAATTGCTGATAGAATAGATAATTTTTTTATAAATGTTGGATTATATGCACTAAAAAAGTAATAAAATATAAAATGATCCCTAGGTAGGTACATAGTTTTTGTGACAATATACAATTATGAAATTGTCAACAAACAAATTGTGTACTAAGTGATAGTTACAATTTTATTAGTGTCCATAATTAAAAATCTACCATCTATTTCTTTCAGGCAACACAAAAATCAGTCAGTATCTCTATCACAGCAGCAGATTTCAAGTTTACTAGCAAATGCATTCTTCTGCACATTCCCGAGGCGAAATACAACTAAGAAAAACTCTGAGTATGCCTCTTATCCACACATAAACTTCAACAGGTGATCAAAACAATCTATATCTCTTTTGTTTTTATAATTAAAATGCTTTTGCATGTTCAATAGATCTTGTGAAGATATTTTAAGGGTAGTCAGAGGCTCTGCCAAACATGACTTTTGCTAAAGTGGTTATTTCATAATGTAGCCCCTTGCTGGTACTAAGTTTTTAATGCTTTGTTTTCAGATTGTATGAAATGGGACCATCTGATGACGTCATGGAAAAGTTAAAATGCATTTGCCACTATTTTAGAAGAGTTTGCACAAAAGGTGATATCATATTCTTTCCATCTTGTTAAGTTAGTATCTTGCATTAGTTAAGTATTTGATAATAGTAATCTTTTAACTGTACATTTCATTAAAAACTTCTTTCAACTCATCATCTTTTCTGTTTAACAAAACAAGCCGCATATGACTTTAATTGGTTAGCTATACCCTAGCTCTGTATGCAGTACAGCGCCGGTCGGTGTGACGACGTTTTCTCGCCGCTCCGTGGTGCCGCGGAAATGTCCTAACTGGGCGGCCTCGACTGTGCAGGTCGCTTCGCTCCCACTGCATGTAGATCCTGATAACACTATTGAAAGTGCTGATGGACTTATCCAAGTGGACTTTGCCAATAAGTTAGTATGATTTTATATTATGTATTTTTATTGGACTCAGCTCTGTAGTGCTGCAGTAGTGTCCTAACTGGGCGACGTAGAATGTACAGCTCGCTGCGCTCACTCTACATATCGATCCTAATAACGCAGATAGACTTGTTTAAGTGGACTTAAGCTATATTGCTATGATAATATACCTTTAGTAAGGCAAGAGATAGGTATATTGAATATTAAGAATGGTCGTTATGTCAGCCATTAACTGACACATGACTGATGACGCGGGAAATCCTACCGGCTATGCCAAGTATTTACAGCCAGTAGGATCGTAAAGGATTTTCAAGGGTGCAACACCCTTGAAAATCCTTTACGATCCTACTGGCTGCGCCGGCTTTTTTGTAATTTTTTTGAACATTAAATCAAAGCTTATTCTTATCAGGTATTTGGGAGGTGGTGTGCTAGGCCACGGCTGCGTTCAAGAGGAGATCCGTTTCGTAATTTGTCCTGAGCTGATGATATCTATGCTATTCACTGAAACACTTAGGCACCATGAGGCATTGATGATGATTGGTAAGATATTTATTAACTACATCATAATTTCAACTTCGTTCAACTTCATCATCATATTTTGATCTTTGAAACTGGTGTAGCTGTTTCCATTTTCTGAAGATATTCGCTAGCTCCTAAATCCCAGTTTGATTTTACTCAGTATTAAACAGTTTAACGAACCCGATATAGCTATTCAGCTACGTCAAACGAAGTCTTTACTCCAGTCTAGGGTGATGACTAGCCTAGGATGAGCGGAACAAGTGTAATTTTAAAGCTTATTCCATAATAGCTTCCGCCCGCGACTTTGTTCGCGCCCCGTTGGATACCGTTGAATTTCCGGGATAAAAATTAGCCTATGTGTTAATCCATGTCAGTGACAATATATATTTCAAGTTTCATCCAAATTCGATCAGTAGTTTTTACGAGAAAACAACAAACATACATACATACATCCTCACAAACTTTCGCGTTTATAATATTAATACGATTTTTTGAGAAGTATTTTAATTTCAATAATAGAGTCAACTATAATCAGCCTATTTTACCATGTAGGATTTTTACGAGGGTATAAAGTTGTAGTATTGTACCATTTTTTTGCACAGGTTGCGAACGGTACAGCTGTTATTCTGGCTACGGTTACTCGTTTCAATGGACAGGCGACTTCGTGGATCAAACTCCTTTCGACTCGTCGCAAAGACGTCGCGTGGCTGTCCTAGCTATAGACGCATTACCATACTCAAACGTGCAACATGAGTATAGAAAAGAGGCTATAAATAGAGAGATCACTAAGGTAACTAACTAAAACCTTTACTTACGGTATGTGTAGTTGTAACCACTAAAGTATCGAAAAGTATCCCACACCGTGGTGGAGAAAAAATCATATGATTTAGTCACATCCTGACATCAGAATACTGTCAGTTAAGTTTAAATTTGTTCCTTTTTGAATCGAGTTCTGTAATTTTTTGTAGCACCTTACATAGCACTTTTATTTGAATAGTTTTTCTTGTGTTATAGTGAGTATTGTTGTTTAATTTCGGTGGAATTTGGCCAATAATACTTGAGGTCGTAACATAAAATGGGAGCCATTGGAATACATGTATGTAAAGTGGTTTTCCTAAATGATAGATTTCGTTTCCAAGTTTTGAAGGGTATATCCACCATTTTATCTTCAAAACAAACGACAACTGAACTGACGAATGACTTGACTGATATTATTTCAAATACACTTGACACTGGCAAAATTGTTAGTTGAAATGACGGACAGAGGCCATAAATATAATAAGAAGAAGAAGTAAGTACATTTTCATTTTCATTTTCAGGCTTGGGTCGGCTTCTCATTCGGCTCCGAGCTAACATCACCATCTCTCAACTACCCCGGCATAGCGACGGGTAACTGGGGCTGCGGTGCATTTGGGGGCTCCCCACAACTCAAATCGCTGATACAAATGATGGCGTGTGCCCAAGCTAAGAGGCCGATGGCGTATTACACGTTCAAAGATAACGCGATACGAGATGACGTCATCGGGGTTTATAATCTACTAGCTAGATATAACGTTACTGTTGGTAAGTTAAAATACTAGCTCCCCCCGCGACTTAGTCCGCGTTCCGTTTGATCCTGTTGATTTATCGATAAGCAGCGCCTTCGAATTTCGTATTTGAAATCAATTTCAAAATTCATGAATGAATACTTATTTCATTAATTTTTAGGGCAATTGTACAAGTACATCGTTCAATTCTCTGCAACTGACGTACGGTATACAGAGCTACATGCGTTTATTCACCAAAAGTTGAGAGATGAAGAGAAAAAACCACAACCACAAGATCCCGTTGAGAAAATGGAAATTGTAAGTGCGATATTTACAATATAAATAATTATAAAGTTATCATCGTAAACTACTTTCTTTTATAAATATATTTTATTCTGTAATATGCATTTTTGCAGTGCGGACTAGAATCTAGTCCCATCTAATCCCACCATTCACTAGATGGTGTGGTGTAGTGGCGTGAACTAAAACGTAAATAAATATTCATGAACATTTTCTTAGTTCTAGCACAGATCATATTATACTGGTTCTAGGCAAAGAACGACCACCTAGTCTTGTCACAATCCTGTCGAATTATTAATTAATCTCGATAAATATTATATTAGTCCTCAAATAACATCGTAGATCTTGGAAAATCGCGAATATTATTGTTTTTTTTATTTTTCCGATTTTATGTATAAGTTTATTATTAGAGTTCGTATCTATCGTAGGTAGAATCTTCCTCAACAATTGCATTCCTAGATGACTTGACTTCAAATCGTTTCCAAATTCCTTATATTTACTCATTCCAGAGTGCATCTGATGATCCTGAAACTCCAAAAGTAGACGTCTCTGAGACTACACTGAACGTACTCCAAGAGTCTCCCGATTTATTCTCGCAAGGTGAAGTCGAAGCTCTAACAGAAGTCACAGTACACAAGCCCAATGACAATCAAGAAGCAGTCAGTAAACAGACCAAAGAACCTAATAACTCGAGGCTGTTTGAAGAAATGCAGAGGATAGACGAACAAAGCGGTAGGTTGAATCTTTCTGTACCGAATGTATCGCCGTTTGGAACACCCGGTGAGGCAAACGAAACTAATGCCGATACACAGTCCGATGCTACGGTAGAGATGAAAAAGAGGTTAAGCAGAAAAATCACAGACTATTTTAGCAAAAAAAAAACTCTCTGACCTCTGTTTGGTCCAATGATTGTTTTAGTTAATATCTACCTATGTATTCGGTGAAACGCATCTATTAGGTACACTATATAGATATAATTATTTTGAAATAAAACACGTAACTAATATAATTAAAATTATTTATTATCATTCCTCATAATTCTAGCATACTAAACGTAATAAGTGTATAATAATAAATAATTGAATAGTTATTTAGTTTGAAATATTTCAGCAATATACTAATAACTCGATAAAAGGTCATTTAACTAAATGAAGACATGCAAAATAGGCTTTCATTATTGTATTAGTTTCATAATAACGTGTTATCAACAAGGTTCACATTGTCTAAATCTGACAGTTTTATACTAAAAATCTATAAATTAATAAATATTATAACTAAAGAACAATATTAGCCTAGCGACTCAAAAAGTGATGATAAATATATTTAGTTTCTCTTTACAAACTTTGGCGAACTGTATAACAATAAACATTTCAATCAATGCTAGCTAATCAATGCACTCAATCAAACTCCATCTAGTTTGAACGAGTACTGTCAACGCGAAAATTGAAGAAAAAATAAGCCAGCCATAGACACTTGTAAAGGGGATTAGTTATGGTAGTAAACGCGGGGCCTTGTACACTCCAAACGTGCACGAAAACAGGCCAGACTTATAGCTTGAAGAAACACTCGTATAACCAGATAAACATATCTTATTTTATGTATCTATAACATTAACAACGTTAGTGATTAATCTAGAACATTCATAAATAGATCCTCAGTAGTGCCTACAGCTGGAAAACGTCTACTGTTAGCAGCGACTGATTTCAATACCAACGTCTATTGGTATTCAAACGAATCATCACTAATAGCTTACAAAACCTAATCTATTTTGTATTTCTTATACATACTTGGGGCTGAGTGGTATAGATCATTTACACTGAGCCCGCAATGGACATTTTGGTATAACTATTTACCGCAAACACGACGGATTTGAGAATATCTTTCGTAGACAGCTCAAGAAAACAGCAGAAAAAACAATAGTAGAGTAACGACATCAGCCGCACTCTTAACAGTCACTCGCGATACTGATCTTTAAGTTTAAAACGTAAGGTATATAATGGTATGGCATATACATAGGATTAATGGACGATCATTAAAAGCGTATATAACAGGCTAGTGTTCGCGAATATTCCATTGATGTAGAAGAAACAAGTGTCGGTGGACCTTTTGTTTTCTACATCATAGCTAAAAGGCGCTTGCACTAGTGACCATATGTCGCGCCACAGTTTTGAAACGTGACGAAGCGTATACTGAAAACTAACAGATTGTTACTTATGTCGATGATAGATAAAAGTTGGTCTTTGATATGGGGGTGGTCATTCTGCCTCGTTTCTTTAATTTTGGACGTAATGCGTCTCAGTTCATGAACAGTTGCTTACTGCGAAATTTTGAACAGAGGTTTGTCTGCTTTGTGCATAAGCCAAAGTTCCGTTTGTTTATTCCTATGCATAAGTTATCCAGAACAATGCGTGGCTGTTATTTTATCACGCTTATCTTAATTGACGTATGAAAACAAAGTCTACCATGAAGAGGAAAATGGTCTCATGCGTTCCTAAAGGTATCAATACACACTCGGTACAAAAGTAGCTGAAACACTAAGAAGTTCACTACATTGTAAAAGTTTATATTCTATCTTTTAGTCGATGAATGAACTAGGATGCAGTATTTAAAAAAAAAGTGATAGAAGGAAGTCTTTAGAGGTTTTAAATTGATGTTTTTATATTATATCATTAGCACTAAATATATTTTGATATTTACAGAACCGCTTATACTAAGTTTCATGATTTAATATAAATAAAATGTTGCGTTTTCCCTATTGGTCTTGAGTTCAAGACTGGCTATCTAGGGAACAAGCAGAAAGTATCTACTTACAGACAGAGTAACTTATCTATCTTTCAATCCCACCCGCACTGAATCCTATCAAATCACTTGGCTTTAAACAGTGAAATACATTTTCCAAAAGATATTCAACCTTAGTGTCATATTTGTTTGGTTTCACTGTTCACACTTAATGCCAAGAAAGTCCATATTATTATGTTTAGCCATTGTAATGTAATTCCAAGTACTTTCAAATAAGGTTGAATATACAGTGATAATGCCCAAAGTACTCATAGGATCGGCCCAAGCTTGTCGCCATCTTACAAGGGCGTTTCTAAAAACGTGTAATGATTATGATTCGTCTTAGCATTAACAGCGACACCCTGATAACCGCCCGGGCGAACCCGGGACAAAAGGCTAGTAAGCTCTAAGGATATGACGTCATATGTACAAATTGCATTCCTGTGGTAACTGTTTACTTCGAGCTCTTGACTCTAAATCAATTGTATACTAGATGGATGAAAAAATTATGTCTTACAAGTACTGGCCTTCAGTTGCTAGGTGGGAAGTCGTTCGCGACTTCGATTCATTACTATTTTTGTTTTTTCTCTTCTGCAAGAACACTTCCATTTTTATAAATAAGAAGAAGATATTAAGATACCTACTACATGCCACTCGTGAGAACAATCTTATTATTTAAAAAGAACACCAATTATATAGCAACACTTATAATAAATTACTTCTATGTTTTCAAGAGCTCGTCGTAATAACTGTCAATTAAAATAATGACGTCTGTACTAACTATACGCTATATATTTTTTATTATCTGTGGGGTAGGAATCAGTGAAACTATCTCAAGCGGTCTAAACTCTGAACAGAATCATCGAACGGTAAATATAAGTTTAATCGGACGGCCGTTTCTCTAATCCGACGATGTATTGAGCCTTTGAGGGTTAATTTACAATACATTCATAGAGTAGTGAGCTTTATGGAAATATATAGAGTGGTTAATCATTTTGTTGAATAAATTATGTTATTCTAGCAGGAACATGTTTGCGTAAGTTTTACTTCTATGGCTTTAATCGATTTTCAAGCGATGGTCTCAAACAGGCTCAATATTTCGTCGATAACATTAACAAACTTTAGCAGTACTATTTCAGTTACTTCCTCTTATCTAATTCTTCTCAATAACTTCCTCTAACGTTTTACCTCCTTAATTCCTTGCGTAGTCCAACTTATATCCAAACCTATTCAACCCTATACCGAGAATATTTTATGAAAACTGCATTTGTTTCAACTACAATATTCTGGATAACTTATAAAAACTAAACAATTATAATAGCATAAGAAATCGACGTAATTATTTTATATATATATATATTTTACTAAGAGGTAACCAGTAGGCATTTTCCTATTACTTAATTTACTTACACAAGTGAGTTACAAACTTGAAAAGAAACGAACCAATACTTCTAAGTTTAAACAATTTAAGTACGGTAAATAGAGTAAAGTATACAAAGTGTGCTTGAAGCTAAACTATGCTAAGCGATAGAAAAAATTAATAACTGAAAGAGATATGACTAGATTGTTCACCTAGGACCTACGACTCATAAAGCACTATGCGCTCATCTCTCAATATCTTTATTATATAAATAGATATAATATGATTAGTTCGAAATTCTAAGTTTGTTTTCTTGATTTAATAAATATTGGCAATCGTCTTATGTACTAACTATAGCATCGAACGGTGTCGTTTGCGCAGTGTAGAGGGCACCTCGCACCATCCGACGATCTAACTACCACTACTCAGGGGTAGTCGTCCCGTAATGACGACCGCGTACTGAAACCAACGAACCCTTCGAGCGATCTTGTCTTGCGCGGCCGTTTACCGATCTGTGCACGCGACTTATACCTATTATAAATACCTAACAGTAGTATAATTTCCGCCATATCTAAAATTCACTATTTCACGGCAACTTTTTTATTATTTTGTTGATTCGTTAAGAAATGACTTGCTTTCAATATCAAGGGGCGCAGAATCATAAAATTGATGTTGAGTGTCTTTTAACTTTGACAACGAACCGCTCCGAACCACATCGTGATATAAACACAACATACACTTTTTGTTATGGTAATTTCTTTCGATATAATTATGGTTTTAAATTACGCCCAAGTACGAGATATTTTTCGGTCCGAAATTGTTGAGCTTTCAGATTAGTAAAAATTTAAGAAATTTGTTCTAGTATTACCTAATTAGTGTTGGATATCCCGAGACGCCGCACCGCAGCCTTTCGAATTAAAATTTACCTAATTTACGACACTATCTAAATTTGTTAAAACATCGCAGGCCGCGGCCGAACGCTCGTGGCGAAAATAACAAGTGAGAGGATACTCAGTGGCGCAAGACGCATCTATCGGAATGAAGGGTGCCCATAGTCGGGTACGGACTGACAGACAGAAGTGAAAGTTCGCAGATGAGGATGAGATCTGTAACTCTACAACAGTTACAAGAAGTATAAAAAGTCGCGACAGACTAGTGGACCCGAGTTACGAGCGACGCGCGCTCTGCCGGTCTGAGCGGCGCCTGCCGACAAGTGGCGACATCTGCCCGCGGAAACATTTAGATACATTTAAATAATTGCAAAGCATACCCTGTATCCTATAATCACTTTTGGGTAATCGTTTCTTTGCAGAATCCAGTACGTCCGCGTCTCCGAAATTTATCTATGGGGATATTTATTTTATTTTTAACACGGACGGCGGCGGCGCACCGCTATGGTCGTCCAGCCGTGACATGCTACTACGTTAATGTGAAGTGATATCAATCGTCACTCGATACGCTAAGTAAGACTTTCGGTTTGGCAACGTTTTCTGTTATCTAAGGGTGGGACCACGCCAGGCTGGCCGGGTCCGGTCCCGCTGTGCGCAGTTCGGCTCGCTGCCGTCAGCACTGCACTCGTATCATCACGTCGACTCGAGCTCGGCCTTTGTGCGCAAGGGCAACCTCAACGATCTCTGAATTATCCTATCTAATGAAAACTAAAAGTCCGCGCACACGCACCGCTGCAAGGTTAAATACTAGAGTTATGCTCTATCTCTACTGGCGATCGAATGCACATAATAATTCCGTGCTTTGAAGCTGAAAGATAAAATGAGCCGTCGCGTCGCGTGTACGCGCACTCGCCTTATTTACAACATCGTATGGGAAGAGGCCGGCTTCCGAGTCGGATCACGAACCGATACCTCGTCGACCGAAAACAAATATGAAAACGAATCAATAAAAACAAACAAGTCTAAAAACGACATCAAAAGATACGAAGCGTATAACAATATTGCACGAGAGTTCAAGAGAAAAGAACTACATTACTTAAAACGACAGTAATTTCATTGATCTAAATTTCACTTACATGTAAATTAAACGCCTAAAACTAGGATACTATATGAATATAATTTGTGTAAATATAAAATATTTTGTTAGATAGGGAAGTGAATATTTGACTAGAGTTAGCGCGGGCGGCAGGGCGCCGCACGCACGGCTACGCATGTCGTCTGCCTCTTGCCTTACTGTGCCCGCGTCTATAGGCAACTATCAACAACTACTAAGTACATTATACTAGCTGCGCTCATGGACATCTTCTAACAATATTATACTCGTTTAAATGTTACTCGAAATCATGCAACGAGATGACAAGTGGGTAGTTATAGGTTGACATTTGCATTGGCGCACGTCTACTCGTAAGACAAGAGTTTTCGAGTGGCGAGGCACGAGAGTCGAGGGGCGACCGTCCTTTTTACCCCATTAACCGAACTAACCATTCGAAGGCCGTGGTGTCGCTGCAAATAATGTGAGCTAGTATCGAGTCTACTGTAAGCACGATTTAGGATGGCCCCTCGAGCCGCACGCCTCGGCACGAGACATAGTCAAAGCTCGTTCACATTTCAGTAATCATGGCACTTACACTATTCTGCCTATATACATGTATAGATTTATATATATTGGTACGTTTGATTATGAAACTATTTTGTTTGTTATGTATACCTAGTAATTACGCTAAGTTTGTAGTTTCACGCGTGGTTAACTGTTGCCTCCCCGCACTGGGTTACCAGTCACATTTATTGTATTTAACACCTTAACACGATTAGTTTTTTTTAAATGTATTGTATGTACATACACTGACACGTAAAACAAATAACAAAAGCACGCTCTTGGGAATTGACATCGCGTTTAGCGAGTTGGTATCGCCTCTCGCACACTAACTACAAGTCCTATTGGAAACTTGGACATTGAAAAATTGCTTGTTGTAAAGAATTTATTATTGGGACACTTTTGGATTGTCTCCCTATGGCGTACAAAAATAAATATTTTAGCAGTGGAAAACGAGCCAAAGGTGACCCAATGTCGGCCACTATAACCATAGGATTTTGCTTTTATTCTTTGTAATAAGAACGTAATGTGGTTGTGCGAGTTGTATAGCGCGCGAGAGGCAATGAGCGTAACACACAAATGCAATGATACAAACGGCCTGTACAAGATATTATAAATTTTATATCACAGCCCATATTGGAAATATACAACATATAATATTGATCTTTCAAACGAAGGCCTAACTTTTGTTTGATGAAGTGCACTTTGATTTGTACACAGCGTTAAATACAACATTTAATTTTTAACAACTTTCACTACCATAGGTTTGTATTACCGGGCGTACCAAAAGCATCTATCTATAGAGACCTAACAATATAATTGGTCTACCATAGTACAGGGGACTTATGGAACAGTGCGAATTCATGATCTAAACTCTAATTGGCTTAAGTTTTTTTAGATATAATAATACACCATGTATTTAACGTCTCGCCTTTCACTCATGGCACATATTGGCAAAAGTGAGACAAAAGTTAACCCGTAAAAGTTCGTGTTCAAAGTTATTTCTGATTAACTCCTTTGGACCAATTTTTCTATAGCGTTTTATAATCGAAAGTTGTGAAAATTTGTTTATTAAATGAACTTTTCAATCCGAAGGATTAAAAAAAAGTGTCTTGATCATCATCATCTCAGCGATAACATAACAATTATATATTTACATAACACAATATATTTTGGTACTACCCAGCGTAATACCTTACTGGAACACACAATTATAAACTTTAACAAAATATAGGATATTATAATATTTTAATAGTGCTCTATCATCTTACATTAGTGTGAGTCAGTGTTCGGAGGCAACAGAGTCCGCGGCGTGGGGGCTACTCCGGCATCCTTGTTGTTCGCACACAAACAAATGAATCGACCACGGGGCGTGGGAGCCTACTCGTAGCATTCCAAGAACAGCGCCATCTATCCCACAAAGATCAAACAACAAAATCATACAAAGATGCCAACATTCACCCCACGCTTCATTGTAATATACAATCATTAAAATACATTCTTCTTAAATTTTCAACTTACTTAATAAATTCTGTTTCGCTTAATTCAAGCAAATAACTAGATATAATAAATTTATGTTAAAAGTTTTCAGTTAAACTTTACTTATAAGTTAGAAGATGTTTGAATGACAAAAATTTTTATAACGTCATTTTTATAGTAATAATAATTTAATCAAAGTTAATAAATTGTATATAATAATATAATAGATTCAATGATTAATCGATAATGATAGAATGAAGCATCTCTACGCATTGATCAATAAATTAATTAACTAATTTAGTATACTTCCCACTGTAAGTAATGATATTTGCATGCTTTACTCCTCGTGGGGATAAATTCCTCGGAATTGTTGAAATTGCGCGAAATTGCGCGCCTCGGGCCTAAGGTAGTACGATGGTCGCTCCTGATACTCCTGCTGGTACTCCTGATGGTACTCCTGAAAAATTGTAAAAAAAATACGGACTTAGATATACCTTTCAATCGTAACAATTGTACAGACTTCAAATAAAGTTACGGTAAACAATTAGTTCAATGTGAGGAGTAAGCCGAATATTAAACGCTTTAACCTAATGATAAGCTAAAAGTTGTTTACTTACAAGGGGCAGGTAATAGGCGCGCGAGGACGGTATCGCGTGTTAGTAAGGCCGATTGGCGTCCTTTGGCCGCTTCAGTTGAACCTTCAGACGCTTCATGCCGATCTGAAACCCATTCATAGCCTGGATGGCAGCATGGGCTGAATTCGGGTTGTCGAATGACACGAAACCTGGAAGTAAAAACAAATGCTATCTTTAAAACGATGAAACAAATGTGATTTTTAGCAAAAGTTAAATAATATTTCAGACTTTCTTGACTTCTACTACTCGCAACTCTGGCGCTAGTAACGTTGTTCTTTAGCGGATTCGAGTCACTTCTGGGCTCTGAGTAGCATCCAATACAACATTTCATGAGACCCCCTTAAGCGGCGCATTAAGCCACAGTCTCAATTCAGCTTCATTGTAAATCATCATGTTTAGAAGTTATACAGGCGTAAAAATATAAAAGACCCGTTTCAACATTTTAAAACAGTCATTCTGAAAACATTTGCTTTGCATATTCAAATTCCCCGAAGACAAATGAAAATAAAATGTAATGTTCACGGCTGTTATTCCCAGGCAAAATAGCAGGCCCCTCCGATTTCTTTCAAGTTTTTGAGGATGTATTTACAATAATTACGTGGTCTTTTATATTTTGCCAACTACCATTTTGTATGCTGAAACTTGTGGATTCTTACCGAAGCACTTGCTCTGATTAGTGGCGCGATCAATGAAAACCTTGCTGCTGATCACATTGCCGAACGGAAGAAACATCTGCATCAGCTCAGCGTCTCCAAACTCTTGAGGCAGGTGGTAGATGAAGAGGTTGCATCCTTCCGGCCCTGATATGGAGCAGCCTGGGAATATCATAAAGTCTTTAAAGAACTAATAGGTCTGCCCGCACACACCTGCACAAAATTCTTTATGAAAGATTAGTTTGTGTTAGGTGCGTGAGTACTGTTATATCACAACATGCGATTCTATTAGAATATAATAAAAAAAATTAGTACCTAACGAAAAATGTTACATTTTTAATTCAATGGATATTGTTTATTAGCAATAATATTAAAGTTCCACATGCATGTTATCAGGAAGTTACAAGCAAAACTTTTTGAAGGTATCTCGTACATATAAAGCAGTTAGTTTAGACGGAACTAAAACGTTAAATTAAAATTTGATTCTTCTACACTCGCACATTATAACATAATATGAACATACTTACAAATATTTTTTACACGTGATTGCAAGACATGAAACCGAGCATAGTACAGCGACAGACATTGCAATGGAAAAAGCAGTGCGCGGTTACGGCAGAAAGGAGAAAAACAATCACCTTTCATATTTAGGAAGATGAGAATGTAAGTGGTTACAGAACAAAAATAGCCAAATGCACAGTGCATTTTATGTACCAAGTACCAATCTGTATATCACTTACAGATCCAATTTCTTAAATTATGACGAAGGTGATTAATTTTCCACTTTTATTAATATCAAAATTATCGACTTCTTTGTCACTGCACACAGTACACACACCCTTTTTAACAATATGTGACATGACATTCAACTTATACATATACATTTTCGTAGATCAAAATATGAATACCATGAATGATAGCTTAGTGAAATTATGCAAGCTAATACATAATTCAATAAAATAGTTACTATTATTGTTCATTAAAGACGCTGTCTACGAAACATTTTATTTTACTAAGCTAGCATTCATGGTTTCCACGATATATATGATGAACCGGAATTTTGGTACTCGAGTGTATATTTGGCTATGCACATAACACAAACAGTTGCTCACAATAATTAAACACGCTCTGGTTCAGAAATTCTTAATAAACAAAGGAGTAGGTATAGATTTCCTGTTTTTATATTTATTTATCATCACTAATCATGTGCTATGAATAGAAGTAAAATTAGAGTGCCCTTTTTTAAACATCAAGAATGAATTTAACAGTTTAATGGAGAAATTCCAAAAAAAATATGCTTCTGTCTATTTCAGATTTGAGCGTTGTTTTGGAATAACTTCCTAGGGACTAGACTCTAATCCCAACAATTCCAAATCTGTACGACAGTTTTGAGTGAAATCTCAGCTGTGAAACCAATAGGTATCTAGGTACTTGACTCTTGATTAATACTTCAGCATTGAAAATACGGAAAAAAATACGGTTTGTTGAGTCACGAGTTGTGAACCAGGCTTTACTTACCATCTCTTTGCGCAGGCGCAATAGTCGGCATCGGAGGAGGTATGGGCTGTGGGAACTGCCCATACACCGCCGGGTAAGCTGTCGAACAATTATTGCACATTGTCACAAAAACTACTACTTAACAGTTGCGTTGCATACACTCATGCATATGAAGCGCGAAGCATAAATAATGCTTTCTTAAAAAAATCAACATAAACACGCTCTTTTTGATAAGTTTGCAATTTTCATTCATGTTTTAAATCATCAGAATACAACATCAAACTACTAGTATATCTATGAACATTAAACACACTCGGTTGAGTCAATATGAAATATCTAATATCTAGTAATCCATTGACTGATCAAAGTTCGATATAAAAAAAGGTTCGCTGTTTTTTTTAGATTAGCATAGGAATATATCTGTTTGATGATCATTCAACCGATATACTGAAATTCAACAAACATACAGTGCGGTAACTAAACATGTAACTAAGCAAAAAATAAAGAAAAATATTTTTTTAGCGTAATAAAGGCAATGTGTTGATAACATAAATCTATCGTAAAACTAAAATAGAACGTGGAGTACAACACAAAGAATGTTGTACTTACTTGGAGTAGGTACCTAGGTACTACCTAGGTACTAGGTACCTACTTATATTTGAAAAGTTTTTGAATCTTATTTTGTCTCGATCCCTGGTATTTTATTCATGGCCCTAAATTGCTGATTACATGTACTGGGTACATCGACGAGTCAATGTTTTTAATCTACGTCTCAGTACGTCTAGAGAGACTTATCGCTAGACGTACTGAGACGGACTTAGACTCATCACCGAGTGTTTAGGCGAAGAAGAATTATTCACGTGACTCTCCCGACCAAATCATTTCACTGATGCGTCACACGGTACCCTACGTGTAATCAGCCCATAACAGCTGTCACATGGTACTCACCAACTCCTGGAAATGGTTGCATGCCAGAGTAGGCCGCGTGCTGCAGCGCTGCGGCGTCACCGTTCGTTAGACCCTGGGCTGTCACCGGCACCGCTGGAAGCGAATTCAGGATCAATGGGTTGAAACGATGGTATTCTGTCCTTTCATCGTTTGTGTGAAGTAATAGGTACTGCTGAAAACTCTCATGTATTTCAACAGGAAAATACACTTACTTTAATGGTAGTAGAGACGGCTACGGTCGCACCAATGCTACGGAACTTGAACTATACTTAACTTCTGCTCGAATTGACGCGTTCAGACATTTATAAAAGTAAAGAACTCACGGCCAGTAAAAGTCTGATGGATGCCGTTGGTGTATACAGCCTCTTGAGATTGTGGCTGCCCATTGGCGGTCTGCGCGGCCATGTTGAATCCTGGCATAGTCGGTGACGGCAGAGACGGCAGCGCGCCGTTCAGTGGCTGAGCCCCGCCGGTACCTATTGCAAGGCCCGTGAAGTTGTCTGAAAGATGCGTGATTTCGTTCACACTGGTTCTCGTTCAAATACAGGATTGGGTTACGAAGTAATATTCTTTCTTCTGCCGTACCTTAGGGCTAAGAAAGGTGAATTCCTGTCTGATCTCAGGCATAAAATAGTAAACTTACCAGAAGTAGGTGGCACTACAGAATTGGCCAATCCATTAAGAGCGTGTGACGTCAGCGCTGTCATGGGGCTGATGTAACCTTGCGCAGTTGCGGCTACCATCAGCGCAGCTTGTTGCTGTTCATCAAACTACGCATCAATACAGCATTATTAGTTTTGCATGGTAAGAAACGGAAAGCCTGACTAAGCTGGGGGGGGTTAGGTCAGCACGATTAAGGCTCACAGTTGTCGCGTTGCGTAAATCTATCATACCTAGTAGGTACTAGGTAATTAGAGTTACACTGTGCGGTGAATGTAACTTACATTCGTTAGATTTAATGACGTGATGATTGTCAGATTTAGCCGTGCTAGGTAATTCCCCAGGTCAGGCCTTCAAAAATATTGTCTTATATAAGTAGCCGGGTAACGCACCCGCCCCATGTAGAGTATGGATTTCTACTACTTGGGACAGAGTGCGGAACTCATAATCTGTTCAAGGAGAACCTAATCGAGTTTACTTAGGACTTGGTAAACTGGATTAGGTACCTACCTAAGTATATAAGTATATATAGTATATGTAGGTATCTACCGTGTGTCACTGGTAAGTTAGGTAATACATCAAAATATAAAGGTACCCAAAATGTCTAGACAAGTAAATAGTGGCTTATTAAAACCAACAAAATGTAATAAACTGCATAAAAACATTCTAAAATCTACACGGCGAGGTGGTGTTGAGAGTGAAGTAGAATTATTGCCATCCGAACTAAGTCCAAGGGGGAAGTTTTGTAGCGCTGAGCGCAAGCGGTTGCAATATTACATGCCAAAGGTACAATAAATTTTCCATCCGGTCCGAAGTTGAAACTTTTGACCGGAATCTGCTATAGAGCTTACGTGTAAGATGTTTATTTTCTAAACGAAATTATTCTGTGCCTAACATGCAATATTTTATGTAAATATAATGTGCCTTGAGCTCTTTGACGTCGACTACACAATATGTTCCGAGAGTGTTTATTGCTTTCTGTGTCATTCAAAATGCATTTTGAATATCTGATACTAAAGGATAGCTCAAGAAAGTAGGTATTCTACGCTGTTATATTTTGAATAAAACTGTTGTATTGTGACCCGAATAACGAATCCGCTCATAGAACTTCAAGGGTAAATTAGAAAAATATTTTACTACTACCTAGATAAAAATTAAAAGTAAAGTAGTTTTAAAGTAAGGAGCGCTACGATGTTCGTTGACGGAATATGGATATAATTTGTTATTTTCTGTATGTTGTCAGTACGTTACGATCTTGGATTGGCGCCTTACTGGAGCTTAGAACCGTAATTAACTCATAGTGTTGGTACTATGTAAGTTAATTACTTACACACACACAATTCAGAATTTTACTACTCTAAGGGTACATGTTTAGATATCTACTTACAGACGTAAACTAACATTACATGCACAGCATAGTCAGTGGCTCGGTTCCAAATCTACTAAGTGGTCTGTATCCCCTAAGTTTCGGTTTATTTCCTGCCATTAGTTTGTCCATTTCACTCAGTTTCAGATAAGTTGGCAGTCTTGGTTTCAGTAAGTCTGGTTGATGTCCGACTTCTACGACTAGTTTGTACAGAGCCACGGTGTCTTTGTCTATGTCTACCTACACACTACGGTTTTAGTGTTATTTGTGTCCGAAATTGCTTTGGATGAAATATATTTTTTTAATCGCCATTTGCCTATTCAAGGACACTAAATCCTTGAGAAGGTAAAGGTTAAATTGTCTTCTAAGTTACACCATGGGTAGGTGTCTCTAAGGTCTACGTTGGCTACGAGAATTGCTTCTCTTGATACAAATTTATAAAAATTATTGAATAGTCTTAATTATAATCTAAAATATTGATTTATTTAAAATAAGTTGGTTTTGAAAAATGCTTTGGAAGCCCACGTTGTTTATATTTTTTTAATTAGATAATCTTCGCGCTACACATTCTTACAACTACGGTGTCATAACTTTGTAACATTACTGTAAGTACATAACTAGTTTGGAGAAGTAATGAAAAACAGCTATATCGATACGCATGCATCCTACAGCGTCAAAGGTACGGAGTGGTGCGTACCTGTTCCTCTAACCGCGGATCCGGGCTGGGTACGATGCATACCTGTTCCGTGATGACCTGCGCATACGCGCCGTACGCTCCGAACTGATTAAACACGAACGGGTTCAGCAGACTCATGTTGCCAGCCATCTGCTGCATCCGTCGCAGCTGCCGCTCCTTCTCTGTGTCAGCGAATTTAACCACTAGGCTCGAGGAAGCTCCCTACAACAAAACAACACACTTTACGCGATGCAATTTAATAAGAACTTTGGTCTTTGAGCAGAGATTTTGGTTACCTTTGAGTTTTAGCTGTATGATAAAAGATACATTATTGGATTGGGCGGTCGGGTATTAGTCTGAATGTTTCCGTTATTTACCTTTGAAACTCAGTTTTCGCGGAAACAGTTTGCGAGATGATGTAGGATACGTTTTGACAAGGGGATTAGATAGGTCAGGGTTGAGGGTTTTGTATCCTCGAGTTAGAGCTTAGATTATACCTTTTTCGTTCTAAATTATACATGCAACACCTGTGCCTTTACCTCGAAATAAGCCATCAGAAGCCACTTTCAAAGCTCTGGGATTGATGGAAAAATAATAGTCCCAAAACAACACTCCCAAAGGACGCATGTATCAAACAAATCGCGGGGAGACTTTGATCTCGAAACATACGAGAAACTTCACCTTTTTACGTGTTCGGTGGAAAATAAAATGGCATGTAAATCGTAGGCATTTCACGCGGAACCCTACTTAAAAATGTAACGTGTAAACCGCTCAGTGAATAGTGTAAACGCCTAAAGAACTCCCCCGTCGGCAATCCCACAAAGTGCGGCGCAACAAAACGTCCGACACAATGGCGAGAGAGCTAAACGTTCAACATTCACATTCATTATGTATTTGCACTCAGGGTACTCGCAAAAATGGCTTGGCAGTAGGCAGTAGGCTGTTCCACGCAACAGGTTGGGCCCCCTTTCTGTTGCAACAAGTTATTTGGGCTCACATCCAAAAATGCATCGGCCGAGACGAAGAACTTTGGCTTCCTTCCTACCGCAATAGTTGTGAAGCTAATTGAGTCAGAAGTGGGATCGCCATCGTCTGTTGATTGTTCGTGTATTCGCAGCTGTGCGTGGCAGACGTGGCCACGCATTCGCTTGTTCAATTATGAGAATGGATTTATTCGATTTCAATGTTTGCGTAGTCCGATATTGAAATGGTGTTGTGTAAACGCTGTGGTTTGTGCTTGAAAGCTTTCCGTTTGCATTAAATTTTCAGTCGCTAAATATTTTTATGCGACAATGTAAAATTTCAAAGTAACCGCATTGAAAAAAAAAGTTAGTACCTATGAGAATTACAACTGTAGGCATCAGGCACGTTAAACGTACACTCAGATCGATTGAAATGAATGAGCCTGAAATACTCTAGTCATGTCACGTTTAATTAAAATACATAGTTAATTAATTGCCAAAATTAACCCAAATTAATCCAAAACTGGCAGATATGATCAAGTACATAGGTATAATGGTCATCATCCAAAGCAATAGGAACAAGACCTTTTTCTTCATTGTAATGTTAATAAGGCTTGCGTGGAATATTGTGTGTAAGTAAAGGTATAAAAGATGCCTGATAACAGAGCGCAACGTTATGCGCAACTTTCTAATGTAAATGGAGTTCGGTTGAGTCATTAAATTAATTATTATTTATTAACTTGAGAGATTGATGAGGGTAGGTAAAATACGGAACTCCTTTCAAGCAATATTAATGATTAAATACTTAGAAACTCTTGGCTTGAAATACTGACTATAATTTAGGATACATACACTCACCATTGATTATCTTGATTACCCTATGCATATAACGTTCATTCATTCATTCGTATTTATCGCGTGATGGTCGCGCCTTTCTATGTAGACTAGCCAAGATAGTATAAGCCGGGTCATTGTAGTCATCGCCGTAGAGAGGTGTGTACGCCGTAGCAAACGTCGTAGCACTTTTAGCTATGTATGCATCGTGTATCGCATGCACCGCACTGCGCGCAACGCCTGCACAACACCGTTTCTAATAAAGATAGTTACTTTGACTACGGCGTAGCTATCTACACGCAGTAGAGGTGTCCACGTCGTAGGTTGCATCGTAGTACCGTAGCTTCCGAGTTGTAGACGAAGGTACGTCGTAGCTATGTCTACGCCGTAGCTCTTCTCTACGCTGTAGCTCTAGTCTACGCGTCGCAGTAGCTTCTACGCTGTACTATCACTCTTATTTAGCTTCATCTAACTGCCTTCAAAAGCCTACGCAGGTCCGACACGCGCTTGGCCAACATATTAAAATATAATCCGAGCTGTTTATTGCGTATTTCACGTTTATTACGCAATCACTGTTATCTAGAGTTGGACTGATTCCACACAAAATTAAAAAGTCGGCAAATGGACATAAAAAAACAACTACAAGACATAAAAAAAACCGGATTGCTAGGCTTAGGTCCGTATTCGCATTTACTGCTCAGTAGTCAGTAGTGCACTTAAAATTGCCCTACCTCTTAAGAGATGGCAATAATTTAAGCATTCGTTAAATCCTGAGTACCTTTTAGTATTATTTGTCCGGAAAAGATTCTAAAAAGCCGGTTATCACACCTTTAGCGCCTTGTCGCACCGGAGGCCATTTGTTACGATGTTAACTACTATTAACGAACGCATTATTACATTCATAATTGTTGTTACCTAGTTCATAATTTACATTCCCTTTCGTAATAGTTGACGCTTCGAAGTTTTCCAGAAGATAAACTTGTTAGTTAACTTGAAATAATGTATTCATTTAGCTGAGTAGGTTTTGAGAAACAACGATGTATATTAATACAAAAATGGACCATCAACGTTGTATCAAAACAATATAATCTACAGGGGTCTTATACTCAGTTCATTAGAGATTTTAATCTAATAGCGATGACGTCAAAACAACGACAAATAATTCGTCCTTGCGTCAAAATTACTGAACATAAGGCCTCTGCTCTGAAAAGTTGTTTCTGCTATTTATGCGGCAGTACCTAATATCAAACCTGTAAAACCAAACCATTAAGTAGGTATACTACTACTTATACTAAACATAGCTAATTATAAGTAGGTACAGTACGGCCTGCGGATCTAGACCGGCGTTAAGTTCGTTCGGAACGCTGCGCAGTAGTCACTTTTAGGGTACTTAGGTTTTAGGTACTCGCCTGTACCTGCGCACAATTTCCGAAAGCGCAACTTCAAACCGGTCTAGATCCGCCGGCCGTACTGTAGGTACTTTTAGCATTGCAATTTTACATTATAAAAAGTAAAAATTATTGTTTATATTTTGACACGACCAAATTAGCTTGTAACCACTACCTACATTTAGGTAGGTAGGTACGTATCTAGTTTAAATAAATAAATGGAAATGGGGGTTCACGGTTTGTTTTAGTAGAGCAACCGGCGCGGCAGGCACTCTCATCGCAATAAATAAATAAAACATGGAACTGACAACAGTTTAACAAAACCCAATGATTCAAAAGGCCCGTCCATTTCTAAATTAGAAACCTATCGGAACAACAATCGTGGCTTCACAATAACAATCTATTGTGGGCGGAACATAAATATATCCCATATTTCGTCCCTTGGCCGCGGCCGTTCCATCAACGGAGATTTATTTCGCTGTTTCGCCCCAAAAATACGTCGGCGCAGTTGACCCTACACCTAAACAAACATACCTATTGTGTGTTATGTAGATGTAGGCGACAGATCGAGATCAACAGTAAATAACTGCGAGGAGACGGAGAGTTTCCTGTCAAACTGACACTTAATAGTGTGCTTGGACAGGGGCGGACTTAGGGTTTTGCATGTGTCTTCTACCTAAAAAAATAACCTTTGTGTACATAACTTTTGTACATAATATGATTAAATCATTCAGCGATTTAAGTATATTTTGTATTAAAATTAACATCGTAAGAGCAAATATATTTTCATAGTCATAACCTTGATTTTTAGCCTCAGATAGAAATTCTTTAAAACAAATGAATGAAACAAAGCAGCCTATTAAATAGTTTTGTAAGTTTATGAGCAAAAACTAAAGTAAACTATAATAATAAAGTATACCTACTTATAAAATTCGTAAATTAATAAATTCGGCAGTATCCTCGTAGTCAAAACTCACCAAAATAAACCAATTGTTTAAACATATTAGGCAAAGGGTTTTTCGTAAGTTTTCGAGCAAAGAGACTACTATGATAAGTAAATTAGGTACCAATCTAATTCGGAAATGAAGACCAATGAACAAACAGTTCGGTCCTGCTCAGGGCAAGCGGAAGCAAGTCAACAGAGGCAGGCGGAAGCTGTGGGGAGGAGGCCCATAATAGCCTCTGTGCATCCCTTCCATCTGCCTACACTGGGTTTCAGCTAGATTATGCCATTGATAGAACATAATTAACGAGGGGGTTTCACGAAATCTGTGGTTTCATTTTTGATAGCAAAACTAAGTATCTACCTAGTCTTAAATTGTTTTTTTTTCCTTTGTAAATAAAAGAAAGCATTGTATCTATCTGCATAGACACATGCAATTTTTTTTATAAAATACATAGTGATAAATTTCTACTAACGAGAAACATGCATTCAGTGTTTAGAATTCTTCTGAGGTTTAGAAAATGTGGAACTGCCATAAAATCCCATGATATTGTATTAAAAGTGAGTTTTTTTCTGGTTTTCTTCTACGTGTTCTGGATTCAAGTGAAACACGTTCATAACTTCCTATTAATAGTACATGTCTGGGTCAGGCGACAGATAGCATGATACCCTGCATTACCGGCCGGCATTGTGTCCGCTTCGAGCCATTTCAAACGTTGATTGTGCCATTGTGGAGGGACCGGACTTGACTCCGATATTCGGAGATCCTTCATCTTTTCCAACTTTCGGAATGACGCAATCAAGTAGTAAGGTTTGATTTCCATTTTCCGGGGTCGGATGTTTTGGTATGTTCTTTGGAGTTTCTATTGATATTATATGCGTTGTAGTAAAATTACATACTAAGTAGGTAGGTACTGACTATAATTATAATTTAAATACTACTATTCAATTACCTAATTAGTACACACAAACTTTTGAACTTCCAAATAATATAATTGAGTACCTAAAGAAATAAGGCTCAAGCAGTAAAATAAAAATATGATTTACAGATGTTTTGATGATTACTGATGAAGTTTTTAAAAACCTCGTAGGTATAGGTAAGTTTAGTTTAACTCTATTCAAAAGGCCGGTTAAATAATAGCGCTTTAATTTTAATGACTTTGCAGTATCAAAAGATATCCAAAACTAATCTAATACTGAATTAACTTAACCCTTTTCCCCGAGTTCAGTATATTTGAATAATTCGTATTAAGCATCGAATATTTAACTTCTAACAACTTCAGTTTGGCTATAGGAGATAATTAATTTGTTTTCAACTTTTAGACCCACTTACTCTACTTTTTAATGAAATTGGAGTGAACACGGAATGTTTGTGTATTGAACGGTGGTTCGGCTGATTAGATTTAGGCAAGCTGTACTTAGGTAATAATAAAAAATGAGCTTACTCCGGTAAGAATGGCGACATAACTCTGCCTTTCTTTTCTAACACTTGATTATTTTCAGAGGTTTCAGGAAATCTATCTAAATCCTCTAAATAAGGTAAAATAAATGTACACCCTGTGTTATTATTTAAATGAAGAGATAACGTATATTTCGATGTAATTCGCATATACCTAGTAAAACTAGTTGACAGTTACACAATAACATCAGCATTATCACGTATAGTAATCTTTGGAAACCGCAGCGTTCGGGTTCGCTTAATTGAAACACAAATAGCTAGGTGTGATTGGAGCTATGGAGGATTTAACTAGTTTCAACCGCTTTTAATCCCTCACTAAGAGCTCAGGGCGTGATGTTGAAAGGGTGGGCCTAAGGCGTTTTTGCACTGAAATTATGCCAGTTTAGGACTAATCGAGTTATTGAAGTTGTACTATTGTTTTAGTTTGGATTACGTGCCTGCGGTGTCGGTGGAAGTGGCTCTGGGCAATAGTCCACATGAACGGTTGTGGGATTTTATTTAGGTGTTAATACCTACTCTAGTGTGATTGTCTTATAATTTTGCGGTACGCATAGATCGTTAATCATCAATCATCAATATATATAAAACTTTTTTGAAGCTGAATTAGAATCAACGCACAGCCTAAACTATAAGTCCTAGAGGTATGAAATTTGGAGGGTAGTATCCTTATATAGTGTAGGAGTGCACTAAGAAAGGAATTTTGAAAAGTCACACTAAAGGGTCTAGAACGCGAGCAAGGCCGCGGGCGACGGCTAATATCAAATATTAAGCTACAAAAGTTATTGAGAATGCCCTGTTTTTATGTAAAAAGAGTTTCCACAATATCTCTAATAGTACAAGTTTTCTGTAAACAAGTTCGCGGAAACTATAGTAATACGAGGAGCGGCGTACTGGGCCTAAAAGTGGAAGTTTTAAACTGAAGCGGCATACCGGGAAAGCGGAATATCGTGCCTAATTCCATCATTTGTTAACATAGATGTATAAAGAGCATCTAACAAGATGCATCATAAAAAACTCTTCTACTAAATATAAAATTCTCTTTAGGATAAGACGTCATAAACGTTTAGTCCAAATACAAGCTGCTGTTTAAGAATCAAATAAAACAACTTTACTAAGCATACGTAACTAATTTTAAGCCGCCTTGATTGAGCAATAAAGCATAGCGCCTAAGCTCTTAGCCCGAAAGTAGTGAGCTCTAACTTAAACCGCCCCAATATAAACGCGGCTTTACCCTTGTTTTATTAGACCGAGGTCCATGGATGGCCCGAAGTAATTCTCTTAGAAAGGCTTTGTGCATAGTGGGGACGGATTGCAAAAATCCTGTTAGCTATGGACAAATTGGGCTACTCCGAAAACTTATGAATTTCGTTGAAGTCAAATGATGTGACCTATCAATATCGCATTTTACTTACATCTTCTGAGAGAACACTGTTTGGGAGCTATGGTACAAAATATACAGTGATACTGTATTTGAGTTAATGACGAAGAAAATACAGTTTTAGCTGCAAAGGCTAAAAACAACACATGTATTTTTCGGAGTTTGCGTCAACACAGATTCGATTTATTTAATCATTTATGTACCTAATAGGTACGCGTCTTTCTAAAGGCTATAACGTTATGGAGGTACGGAGGACAAGTGTGGGGGTGTATTTGGCCTTAGCTCCGTGTTGCGCTGCGCCTTACGTTCCGTTCCACGCAGGCATTGTTCCATAAGAGGGTACGAGCTAAAAGCCCGCCTTCAACTTAATTGGAATCTTTTACAGTTTACTTGGGCAATAAAGGAGTCTGAATTACTTAAGTACAACGCTTCGTAAGACGAAGGATTTACCTCCGATGTGCCTGTTACAGATGTAGGGATAAGTGCTCATGTTGTGAGATACACAAAGTATACCTATGTAAGTAGAGCGAAACTTTGTTCATAATATTGAGTTCAGAGAAATTGTTTATGGGTCTAGTGGAAATAGACAGGTATTTGCAGGATCTTACTGCCGGGTGCGTACTTTACGCAATACCTGCTAAAAATAAAGTATCTGATGTTGAAAATTTACTCAATAAAGATCTCACTAAATAGGTATTGTGCAAGTAATATTCATAATTTTAGCAGAGCGTTCTGTTATTCAAAAACAAAGCACTGAGCGTGGCATTCCTTCGAGGTTCTGTTTAATATCTTCCACTTCCCTAATGCCTACACTACGTAAAACACGAAAGAATTTCAACTGGCCCTTACGAGTTTCGGGCAATAACTGCCTTTTGTATTATTCATCGTCCAATTATTGTAAAAGGAGTTTTCTGTTCCCTCTGTTCCGCGTAATGCGCAGGTAGAGAGGGCTTGTTTAGTTCCAACAATTGGCTCGGCCCTACTTGATCGTGTACTTTCATTATTCAATATTATATCAAACGTCTCCAAGAAATCTTGTTTTGTGAAAGGTAATTCAGGAATTCAATCTTATTGTTCCGCCATTATTTACCTCTCTTAAATATTCCACATTTCTGCACAGAGGTGGACGATAGGCACCCTTTCTATTATTTTACTAAATGTTTTCTGTCGCCATACAGCTTAGTACTTTTTTACAGTTTGAGTGATGTAAAGGCCTATAATTTTAAACCGCAACAGTAAGTACAAAAAAATTCGCAAATCCCAGGCAAAATACCATTAGAGAATAAAGTCGGCACGACCAGCTTAATTTGCGGCTGTCGATATTGCAAGTTGCAGTGCGCGAATCAGAGATCTTACTGTACTTTTGTCGAAAGCATGTAATAAGCGGAATTAATCCCAAATGTTCGCCGTATGTGACAATTTTGCAATACTGCTTGATTGAAAAAAAATCCACCAAGAAACTTGTAGAAATCAAATCAAAGTTCAATGAATCACCATTTGTACTTATGAGTAAATTAGATATTACAGAAATTATAAAACCTTCCCATTCCTATTTATAACCTACATGTTTACATAATAACTCACATTATAAACTGTATTCTCAACTTTCGACGAGAAAAGTTTAGCAAGTCACAATCTTACGAGGACAAATCGAGGTCATAACCATCTAAGACCAGCTACCATTCAGACACTCCAAAAGGTTCTGCAGTATAATAACGAAAGAAGGCAACATTCAAAGGTCGAGAAATAAAGATAGGACCACATTCCAGATTAGCGAATGACCCACTTAGGCCGTATGATGTGTGATTCCACGAGATTAGGAGATTGCAGACCCTTGGGCGCGAAACTTGCGCCCGCGGTCACAAAGCAAATTTGTCTATTATAGTGGCTCCATCTGTGATGTAACTGAATGACTGTCGCTCTGTCATTCAGTTACATTACAGGTCAAAAGGAGAAAGTAAGAATGCAGTTCGAGTTTTGTTCGAGCAACGCTACAAAATGAATGCATGAACTGCAATGGCTGGGCAGTACTGCAAATGTAGTGGTTATTATGATCAGTAAGTACAGCAAGTTACAACTAGGACCACAGTGACGAGTATAGATGAAATCCTAGTGTAGAGTAAGAGCTACATTTAATGTAAATGTTGAACGCTTATAATCATCGACTACGAAATTGACTAAATTTCGGTATCCTCTATAATATTTAATAATGAATTGTCGGACGTTTTTCGTTTTCTATAATAGGTACCTAAATCAAGTAGTCATTGATGAATCTCATTTTATAAAAAAGTCACCTCCTGATTTCTCAGTCGTTTTATTTGATATTCCATCTAACTTTTACTGAAGGTTTACTGCTAAATAAAACAAGTACGAATTTGCTGAAATTACATATCGTATGACTTTTACCTGTTTATTCGCCCAAAATAAAGGTAAATTAGACCACAAAACAGTGACAAAATGTTTCCAGGCAATAAAGTGGCAGTATAACCAAATTAGGGCACCCACTAACTTTACGATTGTCCCCTATCCCGACGTAGGGAAACTCAGAAAAACACTGTATAGCTAGGTTAGTTTATAACTAGGGAAAGTCACCTGCGCAACTTATCTTAAAATAAACTTAGCCTACAAAATCATCGAGATTAGTCTATATGCCTTCTTATTTTATTTGCAACAATAATCTTACACGCAAATAAACGTCAGCAAAAAGTAAGAATAAGCTACAAATATATCCCAGCTTTTTTCTTTTAGCTATGACATAGAGCAGTTACTCAAAGACACAGTTAAATTCAAATTGGCTATAAAAAGGTACCCTTCGCGGCCTTAATAACTTAATAAATTACTGCAAACTTAGGTCTAAAGCAAACAAAGACAGAGTTAATAAGACGAGTAATAACTTCATTTTGCTGAAGGTTTATTAAATACTTTTTAAGGGTTTTCTCTGCTTTATCTAGGTCTTTGTTTATTTATCTAGTCGAATATTTTTTTACGGTTTTATTTTAGACGGTGAACTAATAGCTGGGTACTAATAATAATAAGTTTTGGATACCATGTTTTGCCACACGATAACTCAGTTACAGATCAAACAGCAAACACGACATAAAGTACCTACTATTCCGAATGTATGCCAGTATATTGGTAGCAATAAAACTCTTTCTAGCTATACCTATCGATATTTTTGATGTGATTATGAACAGTGGTTCATACAAAAAATTACGCAAAATTTTCAACCGGAAGCTTTGGTGAAAGAAATGCAATACATCCTCCTTAAAAGGGCTATAAATATGAAATATGGTTCGCCAGGTGAACTCATCGCTAAACTTGGTAATCCATAATAAAACGCCTTTCTTAATAAATTATTTAATAATAAAGAGGCCGCAGATGAGAATGAATTTAAGAGGCTGCAAAATTGGGCATTTTATGTGTCTAGGCACTTTGAGTGAATGAGATACACCGATACCTACTTACACTCACGCAAAAACAAGTAACCTGGATTCAATTATGTTATTGCTAACTAAACACCTAAACACTATGGTTGCAATAAAAACGTGGTAGCTACAAATATGCTATCCGTAACTTAATTTTAGTTACTTTTTAACCAAAAAGTCCCAAGTAAACCTATCTCTATTCGATTTACCGAGTTCCACCACAAAAAATAAAGACAGCAGACGTAAAATAAACGAATTCGCGACAAATTACATTCCAAATAATATTGTGGATGCGTATCCTTAGCTCAGTAATATTATAGTGATCGGTCGTCGGTGAAGCGTAAAAGTCATAGGGGAGATGAAAAGAAACGAAATAAGGAACACATTACTTCCAGTACGTCGGCAATCAGGGACGATATAATCTTCGGACTCGTCAGACGAATGTGCCGAAATATCATTGTGGTGGAGTATAGTTCCCTAATATTTGGAAGATATATACAATTAAGTAAACTTTATAGGATGTGCTGGATGTGGCAGTAGCTTTTTGATACTGAACAAGTTAGAATTTGATGATAAGTATTTGTGATAATTTTTTGTTTTTAATTTAGATTTTTGATGTACCTATTTGATTAATAATTAAGACTTAAAATAATGTGCTAAAAATGAGAAAAAAAAAGAAAAATATACTCGCGCCGGATAAGAGAAAAACCAGAAGCCGACTATCATGGAATTTTCCGAGCGGCTCAGTATAAGCCGTCTCTTGTCTGTGCTCGCGAGCTCGCAAATTGGATTCATTCAAGCAATCAATGCGGCAGGCGGTACACTCTACGACCACTACAATCTTCTATACTCCAAGAAATTCTTTACCTGCTCCGCCGACGAGTCCACTGAGGAAAATTGAGTTCCGACTTCATTAGCCACCGACTTGCTAGGCGGGATTTAAAAAAAACTTTTTCATAAGACGTTTAGGCTCGAGTCAAGTTTTCCATCAACAAAATTAAAGTACCCGCTTTAATATCAAAACTTTGCCTTAATGGATTTCGAAATTTTACATTTATTATACGAGGGCGCTCCGTTACAAAGTAGATAATCAATTTATATTAAATATACAACCGCTTCAGTTTTTTTTATGGGAAAGGCTTAGTTCATGTTTTTTTTATTCATTTTAAAATTTGGTTCTTGCTAAGGGTAATTTAGGATAATTAAATGATTGTCTTAATGATCGTCAATCAAAAGACGTTTTCTTGTGCATTAATTCAGTTCTGAAGCAGCGCCTTAAATTGGAAGCGATGTCTCACTTTAAATACCATCCATTTAACATTTACATTATCTTTGAACGACAAACGACTGCGTCCATTAATTCAGGACCCACTGCACTGCACTAAAAAAACTTTATAAGAAGTTTTGTAAAAAGAATCAAATAGCATTAACCGCTTAAGTTTCGCCCGCGGCGGCTCTCACTCTTGCCTCATTAATTTTCATCTTTCGCTCGGTACCCAGCATAATTCACCGTTGAACGCTTCCATATTACGTGATAAGCGTACTTTTATAACTGGGCAACACTGCACTTTTATACTTTAGCGTCAAGTCGCTGGAGTGTCGACTGCTGATAGCGCGCGGATTGTTTATAAAACAACGGCTTTCCGCTCCAAGTGAATGCGTATTCTCTATCCTGTCCGCGTCCGTGGATACCTAATGCGTATTGTTTCATCTTTTTCAAACGAAGGGATGCGTTAAAAAGTGACTGGCTTGTTTCAAAAGGTAATGTTGATTTCGCGCCGTTCTCTCAGGAAGGGAGGTCGTTAAGGGTGGACACTGTAGGGTTAATAAATCTTTCATTCGTTTGTCCGTGAGTTATTCACGGCAGCTCTTTGCTTAGCGTTAATAATACAATTTTAAGATGAACTTTTAATGAAGAGGGATCTGTTTATTTAAGAAATAATTAACTGGAAATGTTATGCTTTGGTTTGGAGTGGAGTTGATTAAGCAAACATCCTGAGCATGGGGAGATTCCATGAACGAAGACGGAAGTTTGTACTCGCTCCCCACAGCAGTGTACTTAGTTCACTGACTTCAAACATATACCAAAACTGTATTAGCGTAAGTTATATCCACATACATACAGTCTTCTAAAAAAGGCGACATACAGGCGGGCGCACATTTAGTTTGACGCCTGTAGGTGTAATGTATCGTACCTACACGTAGCACCCGTACTTATAGTAACAATAACTCCCAATCAATCAATGTTAGGTGTAGTTTGTAAAAATACTTTCCTATAACACGAGTATGTGTTCACCTCACTCCCGTTACGGTCACTGAGTTCGGTACAAGTTTTTTAATCATACTTTCGTGAGATCGCGCCAACTTTCTCTGGCATCGTGATAATATTTTCTTAAAGAAATGGTAATAGTAAAAATAATAGAAGATGAGCTGATATTTATTCAGTGAAATTTTATTGAAATAGAAAACTACAAAGTTGTGACGGCATGCGTATACTTATTACTTATACTAAGTTCGTATGATTTTACTTCAATTGGTGTTAAATGCTCCAAAATGTACACAACTTATACATTCAAGAAAAAGTAAACATTCTCGTTTAAAATGTACAAAGACCTGAGTGCAAGCAATGATTGGGTCCAAATATCACGGGCCGAGATTCCGAGAGAGCTCTTTATTCCGAGCGCCGCAAGCATTCCCTTGTTATTCTATGCAAATTACAGACCCCGGCCGAATGTAGACTAAACGGGCATTTCGGAGATTCGAGTTTTTATGCAAACAGACCTAAGTTATTCAAGTGTGCGCCTTTGCATGAAACTTGCATACAGAAATGGTTGAATGCGCTAACGTTTATGCGCTTACCGAGCGCTTGTTAGGTTATTCTGAGAGAAATCATAGTTGAATGTGTATTTAAAGTAACCCCGAATGTTTTGTACACTTTCTGCAAGATTTTCTCTTGTTAAAATGTAATAGACCCGCCAAGCACCGAATATAAAACAGTGCGGCCACAAAATTAATGCTTTATAGGCACTTGTATGTACCGAGTAAAACTAATTATTATTTACTTAACTTCACAAATTCATCAGATACTTTTAATGTATTTATTTTAATGTTTTAGCATCTTCACTAAGCTTTTCCTAATATTTCACCGACATGGATGCGTTGTTACAGCAAACTAACTAAAATTCCGATATTAGTCACCTAAATAAAAATTATGAAGCCTAAATGATTGTAAGTGAGCAGTTAAAATATAAAAAGAAAAACACACGAAGGTGTCAAAGAAATTGTTAATTTTATTTATTTTGACGCCCAGATTCTCGAAACTTAATAAAAAGTATACATACATGAGGGTTATTTAAATCGGTAAACATTTACCTACACGGTAAACAGATAAACTAAGTCATATAAATTATCCTACAAATCAGATTAAACTGTAAAAGAACTTTTCGTATAGTAAAATACGTATCTTCGAACTTCTAACGTGTCCTGGACTCATGCCAATGTGTTGATCTTCTAGTTTATCTTACCTTAGCAGTGTTGTGCTAAACAATGTAAATCTAAGTACGGAAAATTGGTAAGAAAATACTTTTTTTATAACTATAAATTGTTTTTGTTTGTTTATATCTTACTACGAGTAGCATAGAAACTTACATCGTATTCAAATTCCAGTATTCAAGTTTTCAAATTTAAATTTCATAAAAATAACATAACTTATTATTAAAGTACTATTATCATCGACACTCCGATTCACTAAAAATAGATAACGATAGAGATAATCAGCCATTTGTAATTTTTTTACAGAATCCTGAGCCGAACCGTTACAGCCTATTGAGCGGACTCCTGAGACCAGTTCAGTTCTTAAAATTCTTGGACTCTCGTACCTCGTATACAAACCATAGTTTCGTGCAGAGCCATTTCGTGTTACAGCTGTGTCCTCGCTTTTTTCGGAAGCCGGAACATCACTAGTACCTTGATTAATCTTGTGGACGAACAAACAAACCTTCGGGTTATAAAACTGGCTATGATTCACAGGATGCGCACTTTTATAGTTTGTTCGATTTATTGTGGACTTTCAGCAACATTGTACTAAATGTGGGGTGTAATTTGATTGGGGTCAATCTTTCGTATATTCATTAAACTGGGTATAGTTATGGGGCTAATAAATTGTGATTGTAAGAACTAAAGTTGTATAACAAAGTAGGTGTCATATTACCTACATCAAGAGGTTAAATAAATATATATACTTCATCATTTCATACAACGAAAGAAAGCTAAAGTTCAATGTCATTTTTCATCAAATATTGCTAAAGCAGTAAAAATGTGCTGTAACCAAAGATACCATAGTTTCCATTACACAAATGAGAATTCTCTCCATATTTTCATTCTTCTGCCTTTTAAAGCTTTAAATCATGCATTTTAAAATGCAGAGTAAGGTAGCGCATAGATTGGTTCGCGCTAACTAGTGAATAATTACACAATGATCCCTATTACAAATGCAAAAATGAGGAGCTCCCGATGCATACGTAACGAGCCCTTGTGGCTGGGTGCAAAGAACGAGCACTCTGCGACATGCACTGGCAATTTCAGCGAGTTACTTAGAGATAGTATTATACAATCTGTGTTTAGAGTATGCAATTGAATATATAAAAAACACCATCGAATTCTATTTGTGTCAAATGTATTTTGTAAAAACCATCGGTAAATACTTATGTATGTGTTAATCTTTGTATGTACCTTGTTTGTCAATATCATTTTATTTACAATAAAGAATTAAACAAAAATTTTACTTCATGTGTAGGTATTTTAAAAGCGCAGTAGGAATAAAAGATACAATGACAAATACTCCAAATATTCAATTTTGTTTTATCTAATGTTCAAGTTTAAATATCTAAACAAAGACACTTAGATTACACAAAAATATATACATTGTTAAAAATAACAGTTTTTATTATCATTGCTTTTACTACAGCAGCCGGCACCATCTTCAATACAAACTACGTGCCGAATCTTTAGTGCATCATCTTAAAATATTAACAGTGTTACCTATAAGCCTATGCACTTAAGCCGCGGTCTCCTTCGGCGAGCGGCCGTGCAAACACCCGTCGGTAATGACTGGACAAACAGACATCTGCATACGCCTGCAACGCTGCACTTTGCTGAATTTATTACGGCACCGCGAAAGATCGTTTCGTTTTTTAGCCGCCATTTTGTTAGTTAGCTGTCTTTTGTCATAAATAATTAAGTAAGTATATTCAGGTATACTTATAAATTGGTGTATGTTTACATTTTTTTATGTAAAGAACTGTTGTTTTTTGAGATAGAAAACAAGGAACCAAATACGAAATGTAACAAAAAGATTCAGACTGGATTGTATGTATGTGTAATACGATGTTAATGAACGCAAAGATTAACATGTAGTAAACTCTGATTGAGATCCAACGTAAATTAATGTCACAGCAAGTTCTCCGGATTTCATGAAACGTAAATTATTCCTCGACAGTAATAGAGTTCACATGCCCCTAATTCAAATACCCACTAAAGGACTGAACTCTGGGCACGCTCAATAAACTAATATGCATTTATGTATTTGCCCGCTTAATATCTTCATCACGTTTCTACTGTGGCGATAGGAATAGTAATTTGGGTGTATGATCTTTTATGGCATCTTTTAGTTGGACGTGGGTTCGAAGGGATAAAATATTTTCCTTCAAGGAAAAAAATATAGCGATGACAAAATCTGTCATGTTCATTATTACGAGGGTATAAACCAGGATGTACTTCGTCATCATAACAGTCTACTACTGGATATAAGATTTTTGCATAGATTTCTAGAAATAACAATTTTGGGCCTTCTTCTCACCATATCTTGCTTATCTGCAGGATTGACTCGACCAAAATTGTAAGTAAAAGATACCAATTGTTTGTTAACTACCTGAGTATGTATACTCACCGCGTCTAGGCATGGATAACTTCGCGCCGAGAACTGATTTAATGTAGGTAGCTTATGATTATGCGGCACGCTCAAATGCCGAGACGGGCGTCTAATTAGCCTTTGTTATTTTATGTTAGTAAAACTACAGCCCGATTACGTGCAGCCTCCTTCGTGTTCAGACGTTGTCTCGCAGCTGCATGAAATGAGCAATGATCCTGTAAATCTTAGAGTTGGAATGCTAGATGCATGAAAATGAATTATGGTTCTAGTCAACTTAATAAAAGAGTCACAGAAAAACATTTCTGGAATTTACTGACCCAAAATGATGTTCTACAAACTGATCGACACCTGTCTACACGTATACTAATTAACATAAATCAATTGATTGCTGTTATAAAGATCAAAAAATTGATTCTTTTGCAATAAGTGTCAGGCTCTGTTTATAATTAGGTAATTATGATATATTCCAGAAATCCCCGCCGAGAAATCCCAACGAGTGGGATTTTTTTTTTCCAAAAATCCCTACTGGCTACGTCGTAGAATGCTACGGTGTAGCAGTGGAATCTCTTGATTCACTCATCATAACCTATAAAATTATAGCGAGGAGACTAAAGTTCAAAAATGAGTTTGACTCTGCACACTCGGGGGAACTCATCCGGGAGTCATAACGATGATGCCGCTCGCGATAACCCCAACTCTTACGTAAGTCGATCGAACATTCCATCATTACCTTAAGCCTGGGGTAAATCGCCGATTTTCGACAACTCTGACAATATCCCAGTGTACAATATGTCACGTTCAGTGATACGCATACATATGTAAATGTTTTCAATAAGGCTGGGACGCCGGAGGGTGTACTGGGTTTTACTGATTCTTCAAATTCAGGGCTGGTTTTTACAGAAGCTACTTTGGTATTCGTAAATTGAATGAATTTGCGTTTAGAAACCAATGAATATAAAAATGTAAACTCCTAATAATTTTAAGTGAAGAATACTCAAACCACACTGCTACACTGTGTGTGGCTCGTTAGTAATTTTGCTTGTACATTTAGTTCTATCAACGAACGAGTTGTATCACTTTCGTTAAATAAATCTTTGTACAAAACGAAACGGCTATATCACAAAGCTAATTAGCATAATTTTAATAAATTCAAAAAGCAACGTCAAATGCTCCCGAGAATTATAACACTAACCTAAGTAATATTACTCAAGACAACTTTGACAAAGAAAAGACGTGTAATTACAGTGCCACGAAAGTGAAGTTCGTAGCACTCCGTAGCACTCGTAGAGCCCGCGTAGCTCCAGCGTAGCATTTGTCTCTAATACAGTTTTCTCTAAGTTATGAGCTAATTTTTGAGTTTCATTCTTTTAGTAATTTTACCTGCAGAGAACTTTGAAAATTTTGCATTTTTTGTGTGGGTGGGTAATGTGGGTATGCATGAATTTGATTTAAACATGTCTACTTTTAGTTTTCTTTTAGTCACAGTAAATTAATATATTTACTATGACTTTTTGCAACTATTAGAATAAACACGTCTTGATCAGCGTCTGTTACATTTCGATAGGTAGAAATACGTAAAGTAGGTATTTACTTATTGCCTTTTTTCTATTAGACATTAAAAACATTCTCGCTTTACTCGCAAATAGATACAATATCACAATCTGATTTCAAAATAGAATTTAAAAAGCCAAGTTTTAACGATGTTATTATAAGGAATGTTTATAGAGACAGTTACTACTACAACTGGAAATTGGATATTGGAAAATGATGTTTTTGTTTTGTAACTCACCTTGGTATTGTGACGTCTAGTTTATAATTGGCTTTCCGAATTTGCTGGCGAATAACATTTTGTTTACGAAGATCGTTCTGTATTTATCTTATCTTGCAATCTACTACAATAAATAGTTTTGAATTCGAGCGAACTCGTTATAGGTTTTAGTAGACAGTTTTTATATTATTTTACTTCTTTTATTTACAAGTTTTAATTATCTGTCAGTGATATAATTATTTGTAGATTTGGTTCCTTGAAATTGTATTTTTTTTAAACTTAATTTTTGGTATGTACTAAAAACCAGGTATATTGCATGCTCTGGTCACAACTCTTATGTTGGCTCGTTCGTCTGGGAATAAAATTGTATGGGTAATAATCAAGTGTCGAAACGTTTTGTGACTCATATTGATCATAGATTTTGATTAAAACTTCCCAACACAACTGTTTATTTCACCTAAATGATAATGTTTAAACACTTCTAAAACTCGGAAACGTTAGGTACTCAAATTATAAATCAACATCTGAACCTTTGGTGGTCAGTAATTCGTAGATCCGCTTCCTCTTACATTGATAACCAGAGGGCGTCGTATTTACCGAGCTCGGGCGAGTCAAGCGCAAAATTAAGAGATTTTCCCGCCGGTGTGGAGCAGCCCTTATTAACCAACCCTCGTTTTAAAATGAAGACGTTCATATCTCCTATATTTGTTTAGGAGATGTAATCACGTTGTAAACCGGTAGCGGAGGTGCTTGTTATTGAAGAATTTAGAATGTTTGTTTAGTCTTTGTTAAATGGTAGAAGTTATGCCATACAAAAATAATAAAATTAATTAGATTTTCTTCTAAAAAAGGACAAGTGACTTGTTCTCTTTTGAGTGCAATTTATAAGCTATAAATGATAACTCATTCAAAAAATAAAAAACATACGATCAGAGTTTAAGAATTTTGAAACCTGACTGATTGTCTGTGCTCGTTTTTTTTTTATATAATTTAATATTGATGTCATCCTTTTTAGCTCGAAACATAAAAAGGTATTCCAAATATTTAATTACCTTCCCGTCCCTACAATTAACAGTACAGAATTGACCGTATTTTGATAATAAAACAGGTAAATTTACTTTACGAGTTTCGTTTCAACTTCCAACCGAATTCCTTTATTTATCGCTTTGGAACTCAATTATAAAACAACCTGGAATAAGGGAGTGTTCTAAACAACCAACAATAAAGGAGTGTTTCTAAATATTACTGTATTGTAAATAATTTTACAAGACTATTATCCTCCTTTTTTCCACAGGCTGTTTTCAATCATCATACTACTAAAATGACCACAGGTTGTTTACAGTTTTTTAGTCGAAATGCAATACAGTAAAATTAACGGTGTGGTAATCAGCTATAGAAAATGTGCTTGCACCTATATACTTCCCTAAGGCGAACAGATAGAAAGTAGAAAAATGATCTGGTGCAACCCTATAATCAAGGATATAAACGCAAAAAAGGTAGTAAAATCTATTAATTTTTAATTACATTTTTGTGAGAAGCGCTGTGAAATATTTACTGCCTGCAAAAGTATTAATATAGTAAAGCGAAAGTACCACTTTGAATTTCTTGTTGTTACTTAGAAGTATTTATATATACAGTACGTAATACCTCCACCTCCGTCCAAGCTTGTTCCATTACATTTATAATAAAAAAAAACCCGGTGACGCGAATTGTGAAAGGCTCCGCTGAACGTACTTGAATCTCCCCTTAATAAGGTCCACGAAAGGCTTCACGGGCCCAAGTAACGGCCCAATTATTAAAAACAGCAGCGTTACATGCCCTAACACGGCCCGAATTTGTAATTGTTTGTTAGAAGCCGCGTACCGTTGGTATTGGTTTCACGTTTCTTTGATATTTTTTTATGTTCAGCGTGTTTAGCTTTTGTAATATTTTATAACTAAGCGTATATATTTAATAGAACTGCGTACCGTTTCAAAATGTCTAATCTTAGGGGGTCCATTCACACAGAGGCTTTGCCATTTTAGCAATATTTTTTCATATATTTACTGAATACTCTTTTGCGTGACCTCGTCCATATAACTATATACATTGCGCCATTTGCGCCACAGCCGAATTACGACATATTCTGATAAAATGGACCGCTTCTGTGTGACTGTACGTTTAAGTAACACCATAACAGTTGTTGTTTTCTTCTCTGCAATCTAATTAATGATTTTAATTTTATAGAAAAAAAACTGGTATCGTGTAAAGCCAATGAACTATTAAACATTTACATGTATACACTAAAATGTAATCAAAAACTTGATTTTACGTTTAAAACATGATATTTCCGAGGACTTTTATCAGTAGCGCCTGAATGATATTTTTTCATGTTTCAGTGATAAATAGCCGAAGGGATATTTATTCAGCCGGCTTATGGAGGGCGGCGAACGGGAAATTAATTTATTTTTATCTTTCACTACCGGGTCTTAGCTTTCTTCTTAATATGAAAGTAATTGCTAATTTTTTGAAGGTGAATCAACATTAATAACGAAATAAAAAACAAAATAATACTTGTGAAGTAGTCATTGTGTTTTGCATACAATTTGCTTATATCAAATCTGCTAAGCCAGTCGGTATGTTTGTGATAAACACTTGTAAATATACCGAAAGGCGTTTAATAAATAGGCAGGCATGGAATCAAGCAAAATATATCACTGATGCCCCAGATACTCAGCAAAATGACTTCAGTGACCAAAAAGCAGAACCAAACATAAAAAGCGTCGCAAACATCAGACCCTCTGTAGCCCTACAAGTCAATCAATATTTGAGTGGTAGGTACTGGGACAAAACGACATTAGATTAAATTCGAGCAAAACTGGTGTACAGGGCAAACTGGCCTCTAGGGCAAATCGGAAACAGGCTGGCTTTAGTGACGGCAAAAGGAATTATCACAGAGCTTCCACGAATTCCATTCGACGATGTCGGCACAATGCCTCAGTCCGATGGAAACTTCTAGTTGATTAAGAATCTGTTCATTTAAGACTAATCTTGATCAACAATAATATTTTACAACAGATATTACACAATGTTTCTTTTGGGTGTTCAATTACAAAAACAAATCATTTTCTCTTCATTTTTCTTCAGCAAAACAACTAAACTGAAATTTGAAACTTGTTTTCCATTTATCGTCATTTTCTCTAGAATATTACCGTCGATCGATTGAACTTTCTGCGATTCACAATTTTCCCTAACACCCTACAGTAGTAACCAATTTACGAGTACTAGCTCAGCATATTTTATCAGCCAAAAGTTCAGTAGAAATCTGTTAGCAAATGGCTTATTGGAGACTCGTCTCCCCACCAGTGACGGGATTACACGAGATCCTATTGGAATAAGGGGATTACACGCTGAAGTAAGAAGAGATACAAAAGATTTGTAATTAGAACTACTATACAGGTAACTAATACCCACTTACGCCAAACCTAATATCGTGAGCTGCTCTAGCTACCCGTTCGTCTTAAGGTATACAGGCATAGCCTTTTTAGGCATCTGTACCGAAAGGGTGTCAAGGTGACTCTACTTACCCTTATAACTAAGCCTAAGCCATCCGTAGTGCTGTCTTATAAACCGTAATATTTTTATTTTACACAAATTTGTAATCCTATATTTCACGTAATACATTTTTAGTAAAAAATACTTTGTTAACAAATTACGCGAAGTCATTACATTGCCAATAACTAAAATAGCGCAGCTAAAATTGCCACACTACATATTGCTTTCCTGTTATTGAAATTGAATATACGAGTACGTCCTAAACTGTAACGTTCCAATTTACGCAGAAATTAAAATCGCTTCAGAGCGCTTACAAATCGTATATGAAGTTGAAAATACAGCGTTAAACTTTAGGCTGGATGTACAACTAAAAAGTGCTGAAATTGACTGTCCGATACAGCGCTAACTTTTTAATTAGTGGTCACGGCATTTCCGAGTGGGTTTAGGGATGCTACTTTGTATCTTGTGCATATTCATCGCTTCTTTCTGTTTGCCGGTTTCATTTGAATCGACTATTGCAACGTAGGCACCAAAAGATTCGTGCAGTTATTGCACTTTCGGTTGTAGACAACGTTTTTATCAGAAATATATAGTGGACGAAAAAGGAGTCAATTTTGTGACTCATCTACAATTCCATCATTTTAAAACCGGTATTATCTTAATTATTGGTGAAAAAAGTTACGATTAACAGCGATTTCTTATTTATGTTTCTCGCAGAGCTATTGCAAGATATGTAATCAAAAGGTGAAACGTTGTTAGCCGAGGGCCATGAAGACCGAACCGTGTTCTGTCTCAAAATGCCGCCGTGTTTTCTGATCGTCGTTGAAACGCCAAACAAACAAACAGACGACGGTACGAGTGCGCTGTCCAGACTGTCTGTTTGTCGTTCCTGTTATTATATATACCTTATTATTAGAACCATACAGTTGAAGGTTCTTTGAGTTATGTAATTGATAACAAATGCCATGTTCGCAAACAGTTTCACATATAATATGTAACGTCGGTATCAACTACAAAATTGTTTATATCGTTAGTCACGTTGATCAGCGTAAGTTTTTTGTTATTATTTAAATTCCAGATCATCAAACAAAAATGTCTAAACTATGTTTTCTGTTACACTTACCGGCATAGTCTGACTTCCGTGCAGGCTAGTGATTGCCGCTTGCGCTTCTTGGTGTGAACTGAACTTGACGAAGGCACAACCTGAAACAATACGACTCCCATAAGACAGAATAAATTATCGTGGTGAGAAATGACTTTTATAAAGTGGTTTTATAATATTTGCATTTGACTTTGTGCGCGGGAATGACGCAAGGATAGAAGACTTTACGCACACGCGGTGTTTTTTAATGAGTCTACGTTCCTAAGTCAACTCTTCTCTACTATACTGAATGCATATGGGCTTTCATTAAAGTCTTGGTCTATATGCATCTTTACAGACATCTGGTGGGAACCATTAAAACACAGCCTTGTTTAAGTTTATAATAAACATGTTGGCGCAGAAAGCTATTCAGTCAAAACAGCATTTGGAAATCCATTATTCGTTTCCACTAAAAGCAAATACATATTCGCTGAAAGCCAAACAGAAAAATCTTAAACAATGATAGGCACTGTGAGATTATCACTCAATTTTTCAATAACAACCTGTCAAAATGGCGCGGTTATTTCGCGGCTCATCCTCCTATCAATCTTTGTATCCCAGATACAGATGCGGTGCCCACAGGTAGGTAGGTACGTGGTGATGAGCCGACGTCATGTTCCCTTAATGACGACTGATGGATCCCTCGCTTATAAGGATAGGATTACCCAAATCTGCCAACTTCGCTCCGCAACTAAATCAGTTAGGTTGATCTTTTACGATTATATTGGGAGTGACGGACACACCGCTATACAAAGATAAAATATTATTATTGTAAAAGATCAAGATGAGTTGCTGCTTTTATAAGGAAAATATAAACAGAAACGGTGGCGTCCTAAATTATGTATGTGGATTTAATTTGCTTTGCATCTTGTTAATGAAGCCGTGCTCAATTTTGGAAACTGAAATTGTATTAACCCGAGGACGGCTAAAGAGTAAATATTATTGTTCTGCGCTTAGCGTACAATTGATTATGCAGAAAGTCCGAGTACACCGAGCGCCTCAGATGTTTTAAGACGAACCTGACGGAAAATCGGTCCAACGGTTTCGAGGTAATCGAATATAAACAATCAACAAGCTCGTCTCGCTTCCAACGACCATGTATATTATAGTCGTTCCTTTGTTCGAACATAGCTCTACTACATGTACTAAAGCGCGCTCGTAACTTCTTATTGAATCAGCTTTCGAATCCAGCAAAAAAACCGCCGCAAGGTTCAAACTCCACGGGGAAAATTGCGGTGACTATTTTATCTTTCGCGAGCTCTCGACGCGAAAGTACGATTATGCTCGACTGGCTTTTATTCGTATTATCCTTTGTTGAACTGGATAAAAGAGCATAGCCGAAACGTTTTCCGAAAAGGCGCCTCAAATAAATTAGGACGCACTTTTAAGCCAGAGCCGTGTTTACACACCCGCCTCCTGCGAAAATAGAGACAACACAAAATAAGCAGACCGATACCAACATAGCGAGAAAAAAACAATTTGCACGACGATCGGCGAGCGACGGCAACGTCGCATAAAAGAATAATAACACGGATTGTGCGAAGCACACAATTTAAATGGCGACAATCGGAGGAGCAAATTGAGGAGCGAGGCGGTCGGCCGCCGCCGGCGCCGCGGGCGGCCAGCCCCGAGACTACAATGGCGCTCCACCTCGGGAAACCCATTATGAGAACGTCAGTCGGCAAGTGAGAAAGAAGTCAAAACTTTGCCGACAAACATGAAACTATTTACTGCTTCCACATTTGGCGACGTGTGCTGCGAACTTGAATGCAATTTGTTAACCCTTTATCGCGAGTGCAGAGTCGAGCACGCAGGGGTGCGTCGCGTCGTGCCGTGATGCGAGCCAGCACAGGTAACTTGGCCTTGCGCCAAAGATCTGTTTTCCTGTTGTTGGCGAACAAACTCACAGATCAGTTTTTATCGCGCGAAAGGCCTTTATAGGCGACCGATAGGGGGCGCCTCGACCGAAATGTTTTCGCGTTGCCGTTGAACACAAATATTATCGAATGGTTTTATGTATCGGAAGCATTATACGCTAAAAACTTTGGCACTCGGCGTTCGTAATGGACACACTTAAAACTGTATATAGTGTAAAACTGCCACTTATATCGGCGTGAAATAATGGGTGTAGTTTTATCTTTATCTGTCGATTGGGAGTGTGTTGTCTAGAAGACTGAGGGATGTTTGCTTGTCAGTTAAACGGGATAATTTGTCAAAGGTTCTTTGAGGAGCATTTTTTGTGAGCTGTGTAGAGGCACCTTTTGTACGTTTGACAGGCGTCACGTCGAGTAAACATGTGTCAGCGCATGTCAACATGAGGGCTGCTCAAAGGTCGCCCCTGTAGGCAGGAAATTGTCTGCGCTCAAACGTAGACGTAATTCAAGACGTGATTTAAGTTCCAATGTGATTCGAATAATCACTTTTTAACAAGTAAGAAAATGCTCTACAAGTAAAAAAAATAAACTTTCGTAATTCCTCAACGATTTAAGAAAACGAACATTTTTCGAGTACAATATTATCCTGACACTATAATGACGAAAAAATAACCAACCAAATTATTTCTTCTCTTCAACAAAGTTAGGAATAAACTTTCTTCCTTTTATCAATTTTATATCATCTTACCATGTTTTTCCATTCTTCGAAATAATATCAATAAATCGGGAAGAAGTAAGTACTCGCATGACAAATATACTGAGATATCAAAAGTTTCTTCGAGAGGGTGCCAAGAGGAACTTTGTAATCAATGCCCCCGGAGCCAGGTAGGTACGGGTTTATGTATTGAAAATATTCAGAATAAATGTACTTACCTATTTAGATGCGAAAGTTGTAAGTATTTTGTTTTGTTGTCGAATGTTTGTTGTCAAAGTAATTTTTTTGCAGGAAATTTTTCACGCAATCAAATTGTTTTGAAGGTAAATCTTTTGTTTGTGACTGGAAGACAGAATGGAATGGTGGTATCACAAAACTGGGTTTATACTAGGTATCTAAAAGCATTGTATGTTCGATTTATATCGAATAGTTAAGTTTGCTCTAAACTTAATATTATTAGATAGCATGCACGGAATCTTTCATTTGAAAGTTATTCGTGCGAGCGAGCTCCCATTCCGTGATGTTCGAGATGAACTCACTAGTCTAAACAACAGTTGATCTATCGAGTTTTGATCGTTTGGTGAATTGTGCATACATTCTGCGAAGTGTATGTTGACAGTGTTGAAATAATAAATTATAAGTTATTTATCCTGAGGGAATGAGCGAATCTGGGTGATAGATTATGGCTGAAAAGGCTTTATAAATAAAGGACCAAGATGTGTAAGCAAACCTTTTTGTTAATACTCGGATTAAATAAAAGGCTTCGAGTAATAAATAAACTAATTCATTCATCGTCTATACCAAGAAAACCTACGCGACGAAGTCACACACATAACAAACATTTCATTATAAACAGTTGTAAAGTACGATATACCGTTGCACGGTCTCAGTCACTTCAAGTCGAGTGCACAGTCGCAATTTTTCATTCGATCTCCATTGACCCCCCGGAGTGAGTGGCGCCCCCTGCCGTCCGGGGCCGAACCGACCCAACTGATAACAACTCCAATGAAATACACCAACTCCCTGTGACGCGCTTATCTCTCGGGAATTTGTTCCCACTTTGAAATATCACCCAATTTTTTGACATTCGAAAACATTCGGCCGTAAAAATAAGGAAAACGGCGAGCTTTCTAATTTGTCGGTGACCGACCGTCATTGTTGAATACTAATTTTGATTATTGGCACTTTGATTGAATCTTTAAATCATTTGCGAAATTTAATTTCGCTGCAAAGAGTCTTAGTAAAACGAAATGGTTTTAATATTGCAGAAGGTAAAATTTAGAAACTCACGTTGAAGGAAGACGGTTCCAGTAAAAACATATCCTAATAAAAACACACGTATTATTTGTAAAATCAGTAGAACCAAACGACATCTACTATTACCACAAAAGCATCCTTTCAATATTTAAAACATCGGCGTATCACTCAAAATGATAAGGATTTTGCTACGAAGATTACCAAGCAACCCTCCGGAGCATAATTAATGTTATGCCGTGAATATTAGCTTTACAATTAGCTGCTTTAAGTACCTCAAAATGGGCTATCTAGTTACTGTGAGCCTGGGTTATAGATAGATAGATGTATTATTTATTGCACACCAAGAAAAGAAGAAAAACAATAAAAGAGAAATAAGTTTTAAGTATGAGGTACAATGGGCGGTCTTATCGCTATAAGCGATCTCTTCCAGACAACCTTTGGATGGACAGAGACATGGATGGGTTATATTCTTTGAATACTTGTAACTAGACGCATAGAATAAAAATAATACAAATGTATAAAATGACCACTCTTTGTCTCCCGCCAGACGCCATTTCGTTTTCTCGCTAAAGCAAAGGGACGACCCACGTGCGTTTCACTGCAATAATTTGTACTTAAAACTTCGTACTCTGTGGCGATAAATCAAATGAGTTATTCCCACAATTACACACTGCATAGTGTGTAATTTTTCAGACTCACAAATAAAGAATCCATTCCAATCCATTCAATTACCAATCTAAGCATGTGTTGATCACATTTGTTAGTTAGATACGTTTTATCAAGTGTCTGGGGTGTGCTTGTAACAGGCTCAGAGAATGGTTATTCTTTACACCTGGTAACGTTGCAAGACGATAGCTAATTAAATCCATACCCAGGGGACCTAGTAGTGGATCTATTACATAAACGCGGGTAATTAGTTCTGTTGAGCTTCCCGCAGATTGCGAAGATATAAAGGTACGAGCAGGATTGGGCTACAGCTTAGTCGATCGTGCAAAGCGAGTGATCTGGTATGTAGTAAGACCTACTTTTAATTCGGTGTGGTAACATGTTTGACATTCGCTACCAATATTTTACTCTATAAAAATAAAATAATGCTACTGTGAATGGAAAATCCACCTACTTTTACACAAGCTTGCTTCAAGTGTTTTATGGAAAAGCAAACCAAAATCACCGTAGTTTTTTTATCCCTACATCCTATCACGCTTCTAACGCAATCGACTTCTGAACGTGTACCTATGCTATGCATTTGCATTTTTAAACTTCGTTTTACATTTGAAATGCTGAAATGCGGCATCAAACGGACAAAGCACCTTTTTGAAAAAAAAAAGCCGGCATTCATAGCGACATCTCACCGTTTCGACAGCGAGCGCGTACCTTCTTTGCAAAAACAAAAGACTGTCGCATTGCAAAAGTTTGTTAGGCGAGTTCAGCTCGGCTCTTTGTTTCACAATCAAGTTACATTAGAACAACGAGGCCATTTGGAAGTCTCGAACAATGGCCATGGAAGTCGTTTTAACATTCGTTCGAGTTAGCGTATAGCTGTTTTACGCACGATTGGCGTCCATAAAGCGATAGACTGGCTCAGTGGGACGACGTCTTTATGCGTGTACGGCGCTCTTTATACGTTTAAGTTATCGAAAATTGCGAGGTAAGGTTTGAACCGTGCCCTTTGTGCTTGTACGAGTATTTATGGAAGACGTTGGCAGTTCCCTTCGATATAATGAGGTCGATGGTGAGTTTTTCACCAACACAGAAATAAACTAGGCTGTGAGTTGATCACATAATATATGAAACAATATTGCTAACTGCATATCTACCGTATCCTTGACCTCGCACTATCACTTAGACGAAAACACTCATAATGTAATAGAACCTACCTATTTGTGACTTCATGTACTCCTCATAGAAGCTTTAGGTACTGCAATGTTTATTGTTATTGGCAAAAAGTTTAAAACTAAAGTAACGGCCAAGATTATTCGATTGCAATAAAATCAAATTATACCTGTCACTTCGAAAACAAAATTTCCTCGCTGTCGGAACTCAAATTATTCGTTAACAACCATAATTTAATTATTTCACATTTACGAAGATGAAACAAGCTGGTAATTTATATTATAATTTAATTTTGGTTCCGTAATTGACGTATGATTCGCGATGATGTATTTTTATTTTTTTGGAAAATATTTTTCGAAAACTCATTGAATTTACCATGACGTAATGGAATTTTATTATTTTGTTTTCCGCGTGAAGGTCCAACCAAAATTAAATTCAGTAGATATACAACGACAACACGATCAGAAAATATCACCAAATGATTATACTGTTAACTTATCGGGGACAATCACTAACAACTTCTTAGTCCCATTAAACTGAACCATGTTACAGTGTCGACAGTGGGCAAACTTTAGAGCATTAAATTTTATTATAATCCAAACAGCATTAGCTTGATTAGAATTTACTGTGGCGCGCAGTTGGGGTCCAATAAAGATGATTACGGCCCTCATTTGCTGTACGTTTTGTGATAGTAGGTACTACATGTAACGTCAGTATTTTTAAATAATTTATTGCTTTGGCTGTATCCAATGGTGGATATTGATTAGGCAATATTTTATAGGTTTGTTTTGACGTAGAGCCGTTTTATTGTTACCCCCATTGACTTTTACACCTCACTCTCTGAGTTTGGGCTATTGCCAAATGTTATTTCTGGACGTGTCTCTGACTATACATTTTACCATGCGATGTTTAACATGCGTAGATAATATTGAAGCCATATTTTCTTTAATTACTTTATTTATAAGGTAATCTCGTTAAAAATCTTGGACCGTGCAAGATAAAAAATTATATAAGTAACCATAGGTTATAAACATTTAGTTAAAATTGTGTTTATATTACAAAGTAGGTAAACAAAAATGTATACTGATAATCCTATATCTAAAATGAATTACATTCTTCATTGCGGGTTGATGGATAAAGGTGTCCGCGCAATAAGGAAGGCAGACTTGCGATAACCGCGCGGTCACGCGAACTATGTGGCTTCGTAGCGTGTTGTAGACGCTCGTAGCAACGTAGATATTCGTAGCACGGCGTAGCTTTTCGTAGCTAATTATTATTTGTAGGGTTGGCGTATCTGTATTCGGTTCCGATAGATGCCTGAATTTTATTTGGAATATAATAATTATTGAGAAACTTATGATTATATTCTTTAGTGTTTTTTTTACTTGTCGATTAGCTTAGGACCGTAGTGCATGGCACAAACTTGGGGAGGCCTATGCCCAGCAGTGGGTAAGTAGTGAAGTGGTTAGTGGATAATGATGATTTGCCGATTATTATGTTTTTAAAATACCAACCAGATCATTACCATTGTTTTTTTGGAATAAATGAATGTTATTTAGTATTTTTTATTTTAAGCCCAATAAAATAATATAAAAACCAAAATTAAAAAAAAACTAATCAATACAGAAATCCTGATTCCACAAAGTAACTCTAGATTGTACCGTGACTTCAGCCGTTTAGTTAAATACCACTCAACGCTGAGCGATTCATAATTCAGTTTTACTTAAGTTTGATGAGCTTTTACGTTCATATTTTATTCACGAGGAAATTACAGAGCACGTATCACGGCTTATTTATGAATCACGGGACGCTCGCATGTTTAAATAATTTAAGCAATACGATATTTAGCGATAGAATATGATCACTTTGATGACTTCGTAAAGTTATCTCGCTGTTATGAATAAATACATTGTGACATACAAGTACATAAGTTGAAACATTCTTGTACTTATGATGCTGTTTAACTCTGCCACAGCTCCGTTGGTAATAACTCTGCTGTCCGTGTTGTGGGTCGTGGGTTCATGAACCAACATTTGCATCTTGCAAATATAAATGTTTGTTAAAATGTTTGGCTGGGTGTTACTATAAGTAAACGTATTTACAATTAATGTAGGTATCTAAGTACTTTATCAGCAATTTGGTTTTCATATTTTGCTTTGTTTGGGACTAGAGGACATTGTGTGAAATGCCCATGAAAATGTGTTATTTATTTATTATTATTGATTCAAGCAATGTCCGGAAAATGTAAAATCCGCGGATTACACTCAACACTCTTTGATTATCATTCTGTTCATTATTTTAAAAAGAGATTATTATTAAATCTTGCAAGTTGTAGTTCATGTAGCCGTATTAACGTATGCGTATTAAAGGAGTCAAGTGCTTATAGTCAGTTAATATCAAATAAATATGGCAAATATTTATTCTAACATCAAACTTATAGCTGCTCTAAATAGATAAAACATTACGTATTAATAAAAAAGAACTGAAAAAGACACGTAAATTCTTATCCTACAAGTATAAACACTCACAAAATCAACAAACAAGAGCAAAAAATCGATTGCGACCTTAATCGCGATATTAAACGGGGCATAAAAGATAAGGCGATCCGCACACGTGCCTACACGTGAGAATCTTAGTGCCTTAAGGGGCTCTTTGGCCTCTTTATAACAAGTTTGCAACCGCGCCGGGCTCCGACACCCGCCCTTATGAAGGTAGTGAAAAGATACGGCGGCGCGAAGCGCGCGGACAGAATACGAATGCCGAATCGAACCGACTATTCGGATCGAACCGAGTTATAGCGCAACTCCAGCTTTTTAATATTGAGTGTTTTTATGGAAATTTTAGTGGGGTTTTACGATATAGCCGCGGTTGCGAGAATGTCGATGCTCTTTAAGGTCTATAAGGGCATTTGTGCCGACAGCACGTAGGGTAGTGGGTATTACCGTTGACGTTAACCCGGATTATTTATAAAAACTTCTTAGGTGAAGTTCACACTGGAAAGTCATATCTGCCTTCTAGCTTTTCTGTCGAATAATATTGAAGTTTTTATCTTTATCAGATGAGTTTGACTATTATTAGTTGAAAATAAAAAAAACTACGCATAAATCCAAAAACTTTTTTCGATAAAATGATCCCTTCTCTAGCATCGATACAACAGGCGTTAATAACGATAGGCTTGAAGGAACCTCGGGGGTTAAGTTCGTATTAGAAAGCCTGCCCGGCCCGATAAGGCGGCTAATTGTCCCGGATAGATACGAGAATGAAGTGCGAACTTTTGTTTTATACGCTTTTTTTGGCGATTTGTTTTATTTATACGCCTTTCTGGCCGATAATGGCCGGCTTTCAGGGAAGTTTCGTGAGCCAGTTTAATTCTAATGAGGTTTTGAAAACAAATTGTTTGTCAGAGATTTATTAAACAAAATAACGGCCCGTGAATTATAAATCTTCATGTTTTTTGGCAAAAATCAAGTAATTTGCGTATACGAATGCGCGTGTATAGTGCGTGCGTATACAATAGCAATGAATTCAGTGCAGTGTCATAGTCATAGTTAAAAACATATTCGCACTACGATAATGCTCACACGCCCCTCAACCCTTTCCCTACACCGTCTTAAGCACTGAAAGCTAATTATTAAAGCATTACTACGGCAAATAGATTGGAAGTCGCATTACAACTCCAACATCGTTTAGATAGTGTTACGACGCACCCACTGATAAAGCGCGCGTAGACTAAGCAGTTAATAGCTTACGATAAATATTCTGTGGCTGGCGAGTAAGCGGAGAGCGGTTTTACTAAAAACTAAAACAAAGATCAAGTTGCCAAGGTCTATGCCGAGTAAACGCCGGTACGAGTAAATTCTCATAAAGTGCAACCAGTCACATTCATTAAAAATTTTACACTTTTACATTTGAAAAATTAATAAATAAAAAATAGTAAGCACTAACAACTTTACGTCATCTTGACATAATATTATACTCTTAGATGAAGATAATGTACCTAATTATAATTTACACCATATAATTAAGTGTATGTTATAGATTCGGTGAGTGAACTATCCAACAGTATTTACTTACTCGAACTATTTACCATGTTTTTCTTACAGTATCATCAATATTTAGCAATCGCTGACTCTACCAACTTGCGCCTGTATTCGCGACGTTCGCACGGCACGCAATACACCTATTTTTTAGCCTCTCGCGACGACCATTCACAATTGCTGCCTTAAATTTTGATAACAAAAATAAGAAACAATACTAAGCTCTACGATTTAGGAGCTCTGTTGGGACTGGGGGGCGTCGCACGAAATGTGACGTCATTTTTCTTGCGTTGCAGTTATTATAGTTTGCGAGGTTCTAAAATAGGCTTAAGAGAGAAAAGGAGGCTTGCTTCTTGGGTTCTCTATTGCTGGCGTGACTTCACCCGCTTTATGGAATGTAAGTTTTCCTATTATATTTGGTTTCCAAAAAGATTGAAGGAACGAACGAAAAAAAATGTCGAACGCAAATGATCAAAACCGCATTTATTAGAGTTTCGTCTACGCAAAACGTCGTAAATAATGAACCATTTAACTTTTCAACGCAAATATTGGCGATGATGCAGAGCTCATGATTTGCATATTATTGAAGCTATTAATAACGGAGCTACCGACGAAGGTCCGTAGATTAAACTAGATTTGAACTCAGGTACTTCTGTCGCTGCCACACGGCTGACAAGCAACCATACATTTTGGTTATGTTTTTACATTTAATTTTGTTTAAACGAAGAATTTTGACGTCAAAAATCTAGGTACTTTTTTCTCTACGAGGTATAACAGAGGTTGCTGTCAGCCGTGGGGCATGGGCTTAAAGGATGACCGACATGACCGTATAGTAAATTGGAACTAAAAGCCTGTAAAAGCCACTGTATGTACTTTTTTAGCAACACGTCATGCAAATTTTACAATTTTATCGAGTCGGTAAAATAATATTTTACAATAACTAAATTAACTTATTCTCCCATCGCCCCATATATTACAACTAGCAGTCGCCCGCGGCGTTGCTCGCGTTTCCTTTAGAGTGTGACTTTTCAAAATTCCTTTCTTAGTGCACCCCTACACTACATAAGGATACTACCCTCAAAATTTCATACCTCTAGGACTCATGGTTTAGGCTGTGCGTTGATTATCAGTCAGCTTCAAAAGAGTTTTATATATATTGATACGTATAAGTAATTGTCTATTTCAGATTTCAATTTTTTTTTAATTATTGGCATTTTTCATAATTTCTTCTTATCGGTACGGTATAACAAACAATTATTATTTGCAAATACAAAAGCTTCGAGAATATACTGTGGGGTCAGGAGTAATAAGAAAATCTCAGTTAGAAAATTCTAACTAGGGTAGGGTCACTCGAGGGTACGTAATAAAGAAATCCTTGTTAAAGTATTTAGAAATGCTTCTACGTACCTTTAATAAGGCTAAATCCAGAGAATTCTAATTTGGGCTGTGCTTTGGGTTAGGGCATCTAACAAGGATATATTGTTAACTCACATGTTTTTGAATCTGTTACAGTTTGACAGAGACTTTTGTTTTAATAGAAGGTTCAAACAGAAAATTACGATATAGCTACTTGTTTTCCAAATTTTGTACTTTGCACTAATCATGCATAATTTTGGCTGTCGAGTAGATCTTGTAAATGTTAAGCAGTATTCTGGAACCTTGCTTCGCTCTCTGCGATTGCGATGAGTGGTGGCCGACGAGCGTAAAAATAATGGGCGGGAATCGGCCGAGCATCCACCAAGTGCCCCGACTGCTCCATACTTACTATTCTATGTAGGTACGTACGTAATCTTGTACTTTTTATTTATATAGTTATACTAGTATCTACCTACCTTCTTTATTATGAATGTATTTTTGTCATACCTGAAAATAGCCATTTTTATCTATTTTTAGGTACCTATACGTACTTACAGAAATCGGATTCAGATTGCTACACCTAACTCATAACACATATATATTTTTACTAATTCTTATGTAACTATTAGCTATTAAAAAATACGATCTATAAAATGTCTCTGAAGCGCATGGATAGAATTCCAACCCAGTTTTTCTAAATATGAATACGCATGAAACACCCATTCAATTGAGTTACAGTCACAAAAATTCTTTGTAAACCCATGAAAATTATTAAAAAGGTAAGCGTTTTACACTCAGTGATCATACTTCACCTTTCACAAGCAGCTGATATCATCGCTAACAAAAATAAGTAGGTAAACAAGGTGGCAGGAGGGTAAAACATTTTTCCATACGCAACGCACATTTTGGAACATACAACGACGAGAACGTTTTGAAGTGACGCAATATAGGCCGCTGAAACCCCTATGTTTAAATAAGCCGACATCAAAGGTAGCACGAAATATTGGTTCCTATCGGACTCAATAAAACAATTTTTCCCCATATTCGCTTTTATTTTTATCAAAAAAGGAATAGGCAACCGTACAGTGTCGCGTTTTATAGTGATGGGAAACCGATAAAACGTCAAATTGCATCGATATAACTCTACATTACACCAGTCTGCATAAAACGTACGAGCATTTTATACGCACCTATAAAACTCATAACAATTACCGTATTCAACTGAAGTACGTTTTCACGAGAAAAATACTTGCGATTAAATCACAACACTACGGCGAAATAAGTACTTAGAGAAAAAAAATGTGAAGCGATAAAATCTTTTCATCTCGCAAATGCAGCTATTCAAGCACGGGCGACTACGGTCGTTTAAGTAAAAAAAGCTACAGTAGCGACTCAAATCACAAAGTGAGTTTATGTCGCTCGTTTTTTTGCCGTCGTTTTAGTCGATCGGCCCAGGTGAGCGGCATACCTACTGATAGCTGTTTTATCTTATCTCACGCCCCAATCTGGACTCCGATCGAATCACCTCGTCGAGTCAACTTGAACTCGAATATCGATCACTGCCCGCGCCCTATCATCATTAAAAAATACAGCTTCTAAAACAATGAAAGCAAACATGAAAGTTCACTTTATTACTCCGTTTGCAACAGACTTTAATTAATTAGTGTAAGTGCCGGTGAGTCTCGAGAGATTGGTCATTAATTAAACGGGTCTTTGGCTATCGATCTACGGCAAACAATACACTTTATTACTTTTATTACCCATTTCATTCGTTGTCTACCCACTCCCGCTCCGCTGCGGTTGCTTTTTAGTATTAATGAGAGCGGAGTGCCGAGTGCCGAACTAGTAATGGGGAAAACGTAGTTTCTTATTTCCCATTATGTGGTGCTTATTGCCCGCGAGGAAATTTGTCGAGTTCCCGGTGAAAAAGCAAATTGCTCTCATTGCTGTTTTTGGAAATAATGTACAAACCTCAGTGGCTGCGACGGGGCTTCCCGTTTTATCGATATCGATATTTTTATAGTTCAGTGCATATCTACAGCGAATATTTTACGCACCCATTCATTTAGGCAGTGGAAATAAAATCGCTGAGGTGAATTTTACGATTAGTAGGCATCTATAAAACGGAGGCAGGTACTCATTTAAGAGACGAGCTCGGCACTCTCGGTAAAGAATTAATTTCAATTCATAATGGATGAGTCTTTTGTAAAAAAAGATTTCAAGCAGTTGAAATTAAAGTATTCCAAAATCAATGACAATAAGATTGTAACGAGAAGGAAATTTGGAAACCAATGAAATTCAGTAATGGTATTCCACGAATTAATTTAATATCATTATAATTTAACGGCATTGCGTTTAAATATTCATTTGGTCGTTAAAAAAATCCATTAAGCTAAATCGCGCGTTCGTGGTCCGTCGGTACTGAGCTAAAATTAAAAATCGCGAGAATGGTCTCTTATTAACAGCTCAACTTTAAGCGGTTAAAGAACGTTATACTTTTCAAGGGAGTTTAGCTGTTCTATAATTTTATCGATATGGTTATGGTCTTCACTACTTGTAGGGCATAAGCACCTTTAATGAGTTTTTAGGATTTGTTCTTTCAGAGAAAAAAATGCACCGTCAGAGCAGCAACTTTTTGTCAGTCTTTTTATTTCTTTTGGAAAATTGCATTTGTTATGAAAACTACCCCTTTACACCATGAATGGCACAAACATTTGTATTTGTACCAAAATTTTGCTCAATCTGAAACCTTTCTAAAACGCTCATTAAGTGTAATGTTTTCCTGCGATCGCCACATCGTCCAGCAATCCAACTCGAACTTTGGCAGAGTGCCTGCTTCCTAAGTGAGAGTTCTGATTTTATTTCCTCGAATAAAACGAATATTTCGGGTCAATTGCACGGGAAAATCTTTTAAACGACGGATTGCGTCGTCGCGAAATACTTGTTTATTGGCGTTCCCGAAATGACAAGTGATATGTAATTTCCGAGGATATATAGACTGAATCCCAGGACACATTCAAAGGGTTACTGACTCAATTCACGGCCCGGAGGAAATCCTGACCGTTTTATAATCTGACGAATGTTTCTCTGAAATGTTGAGACATTTTGTTTAGAAACTGTAAGAGGGTATTTCTCTGAAACCGTGAAAAGCCTTAAAAGGCCGCATTGAAAGTGGGTTTGTCGGGGCACTTGCGTTGAAACGCGACTTTGAGCGGTTACGGAGGAGAAAGTGCCTTTTGTGTATAAATATTGCCTTGGATTTGAGGTTTTTACGCTGTAGAATACTATAGTAGGTACTATTTGGCAACAAAATTGGTTTCTACAATGAATTCGTCTCAATAGCGACTTCACTGTCGATGTCATCTGCACTTATTATTGGCAATAAAATATTTAGTTAGTTAAATGCATAAAAAGCTGGTCAATATCACAAGATCAATTGGAATAATCTTCGTGTCAATAAAGAGATACGCAGTTAGAGGCGGTCTACGGATAATCCGGGTCCAAAGGGACGTGTGAGTATCCCTTTATGCTCCTAGACATCTAAAATGTACTGTATATGCACTTACGCAAATGCTGAATACCTACCTACTTATGATCAAAGACCTAACTTTGACTCTGTCACTCGAGTAACCTACTCTTCTCTTATAGGGCCACTGCCAAGTTAACATTGAATAGAAAACGAATCACTTGAAAAAGTTACATTTCCTGTATCGACTGTAGAATGTCAGCTTGGGTTAGGGAGGCAGGACAGGACGGGAATAGAACTGGTTTTATTACAAACAGGGTTTTTGTTGTATATTTGTTAATTCGTCAAAAATACTTAATATTATAATACACAATATAAGCTTTAGTATCAGGTCTTTAGCTTTCCAGTAACTAAAAAAAGATAAGGTTGGGTATAGGTCAGAACGTTCTGAAACCCGGGTAATCCGGGTCCAATGAGACGTGAGCTTCACCGTAACGTGTTTCCTTATGCCGCTGATCGATTGGGTGACGAAACGATGTAACGAAGATTTATAGGCACATTTTAGTTATTCCAACCTACCGCTGACAAACCGAATAATTATGCTCATGAGGCTCTGTTGTTTTATCTTTTATTCTTCCTTATTTCTGCACAAATTATTACACTTTAGTGTAAAGATTATTCAGCATATCAACTTCGTTTGCATTATTGACCATGTTAAATGTCCATGACCAACGTAAAATGCGTCCCAAACGCACCCTAAGTTATAACAATAGCTTCAAATTAATACCCTTAATTTCGCCACCAGCGCAAATTCCGGCATATTTGATGTACAAATTTTTGCAAACAACATTTATCTCCGAAAGTCGCGAGCACCCCGAGCCACGGGCTCACACACCAAGACGATTAATAGCCGTTTTAATTTAACACACATTTGTGAAAAAAACATAAATTGCTCATAACCACCGCTGCGGTGAAAACATCCACGGCGAGGTTTTAATTACAGAATATGATTAAGTCGAATAAAAGCAATTTAGGAAGAGTTGTGATCTACGAAACGGATGGATAGCAAAAAAATATTCACACATCAAAACGTCGTCTTTGAATGAAATGAAACTAAACAAACTATATTATTATGTTCATTGTTCAATTTGTTCATACAACATTAGATAAAAGGTAAAAACAGGGTTCACTAAGTGAGAATCTCTGACATCTAACGTTCAACGTTCTTTGGTAATACGTTTCATTTTCTTTCAACTAATTTAATAATTTCAAAGTGCAGAAGTTGTCATCAGCATGCATCGGCTAAATGACGGTACTTAGCTCGCCATGGAAGCTTTAAAATAGCACATAGCTTCTCCATTCATTTCTCGGTCAGAGTGGAACCTGCGTCCGGCACGGGACAAAGGCTCAGATTTCCATACATAAAAAGCATAAATAATTTTGATTGTGGGTTCCTATACACAAATAAAGTAGTATGTTTTGGCGCCGGCACGTGTGCAAATACCCTCGAGCGCGCAAATAACGTGAGTGTGACATGAGTCCGAGAAGAGTCTGAAGAGGGGGGATGTGAAGAGAAGAGGGGATGTTTCGGACGAAAAATGAATAGGTACACAATCTCTGTCACACAAATACACACATTTCGACGCTGTAATGTGTTTGCGGTAACCCAGAGCCCTGAGTCTATCTCGGTGTTTTGTTTTCTTGCTATTTTTGGCATTCGGAAACGCTCAGATAATTTATTTTCTTGTATCGAATGCGTGGCGAGGACAGATCTCAGGTAGTCTTACCTATTCCTTCCGTCTTAATGGGATGAATCAATTAGAATTAAGGTTACACTTCGACAAGAATAAATGTATGTGTGGTTCAATGCGAATACAATAGATAGGTACCGTACAATAATTGTAGGTATTACTTAGACTGATACGCTCAGTCAGCGCAGCACAAGTTTTAGGAAATAAAATGCTCAAGTCGCTTTTCAAATTCAATTGGTTGATGATAAACAAGGCACCAGAAGAAATTGCTAGCAGGAACTTCGGAAATAACAACCTTGAGTACTGCTAAGGAAGCTGAGGAAATGACTAGAACGCAGACTCGTCGGCCGCCTGTTACTTTATTCGATAAACTTGTAAAAAAATGCGTATTTTTCCCTTTGAAATGTTTGAACGGTTTTGAAATAGACATCTCCTGCCAACTTGGTGAACCTAACTTGACTGAAAGATAATAACTTGAACAAAAAATATAGGTGTAGGTAATCTAAAGTTTTATAAGAAAAAAACGTCGAATACACGAACAATGTTGAAACAGTCAAAATTACAAACAAATATGTAATACGGACCTTACCATACCCACAAAGTACTCAGCTATAGGTAAAGATTCTGTACACTAAAGGAGAACCGACTTGGCAAACGTCAATCTCCCTACTCGAGTCTTCCCAAAGGCTACACCGCCATTTACATAAGAGAAACCTCCTAGTCCTGTTTGTTTTGACCGTACCAAGCCACCGAATGTAATTAACTTAAAAGTTAAGTGTGCTTTGAACCAAAACCAACGGAAGTGCTTTAAGTCAAAATAAACATTGAACAGCGCTTTAATTTGTAATTAGAAATGAGTTGCAGTTCATATGGGTGTTGTCTTAGCAAGTAAGAGTGCCTACCTGACTTTGCGAAACTGTTGAAACTAGAGACGTATGAATTTATCTAACATCAAACTGCACGCCTCCATGTTTTCTTCACGTTGATCTCAGTGGGTGTATAATTGTTACATAAAAACTGTTTTCTCGTTTTATAAACTGTTTTCATACTAAATCATAGATATTCTGTGACTAAATAGTGACATTAGCACGTTTCAGCGCGTTTTTTGCCGTCAAAAGCTTCTTGTTTTCGTATATCTGTAGCCACGTCACTTGACATTATGCTGGGCTGTGGAAGCAGTTCAGAGCTTGTGATACGGGGGCAGTAAATAATAATGTGTCAGTATGTTGAATTTTACATTTGATAAATTTCTCTTTATTAGTGATTGAACGAATTTCTTTTTAGGTGGTCAGTTAAAAGTCAGGCGGTTTCTGCCAATATTTTTAGTAGCTTTACCTACTTAACAACATGATTAGGTTAGGTACTAGAGGTCATAATAAAAGTATACCTCAGTTCTAAAGTAATAAAGATCTGAAAAGTAGTTCCCGAAATTAAACTTTTGAGAGCAGGAAACGAAGGCACACATTCGTATTCCACCATTAAAATTTATTCATTGAAAATACTGCTCTAGAAATCATTATTTATTTTAACATAATACTTGAGAAATATTACGATAGTCATTCGAAGAAATGTATCACAAACAATGGGTGGCCATATTACAGTTTATAACCGAACCACCTTTACGCAGCCTATAACCTGACTTAATAAAGTGTCCCCACAATATTAATCTACCAAAACAAAAAGGCGTTTATTCGCCTATAACATAGGGCTGTCCAATTGAAATTGAAAAGCCGGAAAAAAATAATTCTTAAAAAGTCTGAAAAAAAAACAACAGTTTAAAATCTAAACAACACTGCAATTTTTTTTAAATAAGCGTTAAAGGAAAGGTAATAAGGCCAATGCAAAATTTACCCTGACTATACTATTTATACATACAGTGTATTTATTGAACGGTCAGAAATACAATATCCGGCTTATGCCATATTAACTGGCAAATTCTTCCATCCCTAGTGCGTATATCTCATTGTGGTAGGAATAATATGTTGAAGGCAGGCACGACTTTACGACGGACATAAAGCTTTGCAGAAACGCGGTATCTACCATTATCTTGTAGGTACAATGAAGGGGAAAAATCTTAATCACTTTCCGGAGTGTAAGATAAAAGCACCAAAACGTATTTGTACCTGTTCTTAATATTGCACCCATTTCCCATTACTTAAAGTGCGGTAAACTGCGTAAATATTTATAAAAAAAAATTATGGAAAAAAGATCATAGAGTAAAATGAAAACCATATTCTCAACGAAACTGAATGGAATGACTATTCACAGTCAATAAAGTTATATGAGGTGTGAGAAGTCTTTGTCCCTCGACTGTACTGTCGCCATTAGTTAGCGCCATAACTTCTGTTTAGAAGGCGCACCTTCTCATTGTTGGGAAACTCAAGGCGTGGCACTCATGCATGTCTATTTGAGCCTGGCTAACCATTCTTTTATGGCATCTAATGGCATGACAGTTCAGTTTTAGTTGACACACTTTGTCATGAGTGAATAATAGGTAGGTACTTTTTTTTTCTAGATCTAAAAATGTGGCCTAGCCCAGGTTAACCTTCCCAATTATTTTCAAAAAAGCATCTCACCCCCACATTTCTACATTTTTGAAAATATAAAATCTTTGAACTTACCTAATTTTTTCTATGCAAAATCGCTAAACTTCATGACCTAGAGAATAGCAATGTAAAGGTTCAGCAAATATTATCATTTTGATCAAAACCTAGTTTTTCTGACCAATTTTGGTCAGAAAAACTAGGTTTTAGGTAACTAGGTTATTTTGTGTAAATTTTTGGTCGGAAAATTGCTCTGTTGTCTAATTACATTTTGTGTTTTTTTTTGTACAATATAAGCAACCGTTTGACCACAATCTCACCTGATGTTAAGCAATGACGTGGTCGACGATGTAGCACGGTTACCTATAGAAGATACCTATTCACTGTACTCTTATATATCTTAAATACTTCGTCGAGGGTCCAAAATCACGTTAATCAATATGTAATTCTGTGAGTCTGCACACTTTGTGTTTGATCATCAAACATGATCATAGTTTTACAAACACATAACTTTAGATAGAACTAGCTCTCTCCCGCAAAGCAAAGCTCCCAATTCACCCACAACTGATCGTAAATATAATTTCCAATGTTTACATCGACTTTCGATTTCCATTCCACCACCGCACCGCTCGAATTTTGGCTCGAGCCTCCCCAAAGATCTTGTATAAACAAATTCATTGGGCGATGTCTAAACTTTCACTGTTTGGCATACAGCCAGGCCGTGCTTTGCCAAATCGCCGGTGACTTTCTCAGTAAAAACGATATAAAAATGTATTTTTGTGATTTTTTGGCCAACAGTGTCGATTTCGTTTGTCCTTAACTGGTTTGACGAGGGAGTTGAAGCGGATGATGTTCTTATTTTCATTGTTTGGGAGAGCAAATTATAAATTTGGACCAAAATAAAAATGAATTGGTAAAACGTGAATATATTTCTATGAATGTGGTATGAGAGAAGCTTACTCAGACACTATTCAAGAAATATGAACCATTATGTTTATCGGCAGTAGGTATTTTACTTAGTATTTAAACAAAAATGTACCTATGTGTTAGATTACAAAATAGCGAAAACATATCATCCACTTACAAAGTTCAAAGTCTCGCTGTAATAAGTTAAACTCGACGGTACCTCGAGGTACCAACAGTAAGAATTCTCACGTATTCCTCGCGTATATCTCTCTCGGTAGTTGGAATTACTTTATGGTATCCCTGGCCGAAGTAAACCGACTGTATGAAGTTGCAGACGCGGTGACTCAGCGTCTCGAAGACAAACTAGCAGATAACTCATTTTGGTAATTGGTAAGTGGGCCGGATAGAAATGCGAACATGTAGGATTACTAACTGCATTATGATTTACAGTTCAGTTTTGTGTTTGTTCTTTAATTTTAATTAAATTTTATAGCATTTCCAAAAATACTGTTAATAAAACTAACACTGGATAGTGAATGTGTTCTTGTCTACTATTGCACTCACAATTGACTCAGTTGCAAAAAAGCGTTTCAACTTATTTACTCAACATAAATAATGTTCCGTGTGAGTTTATTGAAAAAATTTCATTAAAAAGCTTAAACAAAGATAGCATCTTATACAATGCTGAACTCGCTCGAGAGCACGTTCACTAAACTCTACGTCCGTGTGTCCGTACGTTATTAGCTACGTGAGGGCGCCTTATCGTGAGCTACTGTGTTTGTTATTAGGATTACGTTGTAATCAGATATGCTCGTGTAACGCGCCGACCGTGTGTGATGTGTTTGTCTGTACCACTTGGTAGACGTTCTATATGTGTAGAAACTACTGTGTGTACCTGACAACTACTTACTCTTTTTTAGCTCAGAAACAATGACCTTCGAAAAGTAATAACGGTATTTTGTTTAACAACAAAATTACGCATACACGCTGAAACGTTGCTTTCAATATAGATATAGGTAGATAGCAGATAGGTAAGTAGATGTGTCATCAAACATCCAAGCGCCATAAAGGCCATGAAACGGGGTTTCTCACGACTTCCATATTATTTGTCATACATAGATACTAACTTATTATAAAGCCGGTGATAAAACGCACGCATTGCCGACGGTTATTATCTCGTACTTGTTAAGGGGGCGTCAGTCGCTGTATATTTATTCAAACAACGCAGATGTTCTCACATGTAAATTATCCAAGTTGAATTCCCGGTATTTGATAAGAGAAACTATGAACTAACTTGAGAACTCGAAAGTGCTACATTTGCAATTAGGTGTGTTCATGAACTGTTTGTTCTAATTATTAAGAAGGTAAAAATGTGTTATGATTCCAATTTGCGAACTGTTGTTTCGAGTTTCTCGAATTGGTGTGCGGTGAGTGTCCTAATTATTTTATGTGAAAACAGGCGTGAATTGAGCCCCCTTAAGACGTGCCATTCACAGCGCGACACAAAGACAATACGCGTAAGACGATTGTCTCGTTAACGCCCTGTTTAAGACGCTAAAATCGTTAGTACTTTATTCGGTACTCAACTTCATTACCGCCTATTCGGGTGAATGGGTAGCTTTTGTGAAGCTAATATTGGGAACAATTGGGATCTTAGTCGGTCGTTTGCAGAACTAGGTTTCGATTTTGATAAAATAAGTCAAAACCTCATGAGAGGCAAAAGAAACGCATCATAATAAACGTTGACTTTACGAGCGTAAAAGTCTATGAAAGTAATGATATTGAAATTATTTTTATGAATTTGGATAACACGTAGTACAGTCGTTCACCTTGCTGGTTTACGACATAGGCAGAATATCAAATAGTAACTCCCCCATTTCCCTGATTTGAAAATCTTGTAGATAGATACGTGCAAACATTTTAAGTGAAAAGTAATAGCGTAAGGTTATGAGTGTAAAAAAAAAACATTAGTTCGGTCTCTACTTTATATTTTGTCTAAAAGTATTCCTTTAAATCTGCAATCCATCCTTTTCGGGACAAAAGAAAATTCATCAGTCACTTTTCATGTAAATCGCTGACACGGCGTTCTGTTTTCGATCAAATTATACGCCAAGCTAAGAAATTTGCGTGATGAATGAAGAAAACGGGCATGAAACTGAGACAGCGGAATACGGTAAGACTGTTGTGTGAAAGAGAGGAGTGAAATTCGTTTTTGTTAGAATGTAAAGTGAGTTAAATCTCGAAATAAAAGGTGGGTTGCCATGTCAGCAGTCTGAAGTTAGCTACGTTGCAGTTATTTAGCAGAGTAGGCGGTTGCTGACAGAGTCGGTATGCTAATGAAGTTGTTGGTAGGGATGTGACGAAATAAGTAGGCTACCTGCTCGTGTGTTTGAATTTTGTAGTTCCAAAGGTGGTGATAGTTTTAGGACTTATTTACTTTTCAGAAAAAAAGTCTAGTAGACTTTCTAATTATACAATAGTGATAAACATAGTAAAAATCACTCAGGTGTGGTATGTGTCCACCAATATAAAAAGAATTGGGAACAATTTTAATACGTCATTATAGCAGATAACTGTTTGGTGTGTGGTTTTTCATTGAAAAATTTTTTTTATGAGAAAATATATTAGAACCTTTTATCTTTTGAACTTCGTTATTATAGTCACCCTTGTAACTCTTAATTCAAGACGAAATAAGATTCATTGTCATCTGGAGAGCACCAGCGCAGCACAGCGCATCACTTGCCCTTCCGCTCACTTATCAGCTCGACGATCTAAATACAGGGGACTGTGATTACAGACGCTCCAGGCGCCTTCAAGACACACGCGATCGCTAGTGATAGCGCAATGTGCGGACACCAATTCCAGATTATCGTGTTACTAAATGACCGAAGTTCGTACAATAGTGTATGTAGGGGTTTTTTGCTAGCTTTTTTTCCATTATCTCTTTCGTGATATGATGAGGCATGCTTTATATCTATTGTTAGTATGGAAATTTGGTTATAATTTAAACATATTATTATTGTATACAATGTAGGCTTTATAAAAAAAATCTAATTCATTAAAGCGAGTCTTTTCTCGGATTCTGAACTTTTTTCTCAGACTTTTTAGTAAAATAACTTACAAGTTTCCTTTTAAAAAGTTAGAAAGATCAACAGAAAAATTACAATCTCTTATATTACTTAAATAACTAAAATTGTAAAAGTTATCTTCAGTAGGTAGGTGCTTATTCAATTTCAATACTAAAGCTAAGTAGGTAGGTATTAAAGTGTATTAAAAAGCCAGTCTAGAATAGTATTTAGGTAAGTATATTTATCTATAATTTAATTGAAATTTTAAAGAAAAAAATGAACCACATCAAATATTAGGATCGTCTACTAGTAAATAAACGTTTATATCTTCAAACGAAAACAGTGATTATAGGGTAGACCACATAAACAGCAGGCCACAATCGAATAAGAGCTTTAATATCTGGCGGGTAAAACCTAAAATGGGGGTTAATGTTGTGATAAAAAGGCTCATATCGCCGTTATGACGTCATGTAATCTCAGTGTGGAATCCACTTAACCCGAAACGAACTATTGGCTAGAAGTGGCGACGGCTTATACTCATATTTTGACACTATTTTTATTATACACTTTGTGGTAGTACCTAAGTGAAAAGGGACTACAATAACTTTGACGTCCTATTCTGGTTGTTCCGCAATCTCATAAGAATGCAAAACGAATAGAAATCTTTTCAGATTTGCAACAGAAATCTGCATACATTTTAATCACAGTAAACTTTATAGTGACATCTTCTAAACGGAACAGAAGTTGAATCCCACATGCCCATTTGTTTACGTACCTACCTACTTATCCAATTTGACGTCACGTCAAAATAACAGTTCTTGGTATTGAAATGTCCATTGTAATTCACACTCTATTGCCCAAATCAATTAATGCTGTTTTTCTTAAAACACAGTGTACAAACAAAGTCCTCCAGAGTTCCCCAGGTAATAAAGTTGCAGGACTGCAGCAACGTTTGACTCCGGTCGATGCGACAATCACCGCTAAGTTGAGGACTAATTAAACCCCAGAGAAACTTACTTGTCTACAGGCAGCGGAAGTTCGTGCGTGGTGTAAGGAGTGAGATTGCAGTTCGTAGAGATGCATTCAGCTGATTGGAAAGCAAACTGTCGTTAAACAAGATCTGTTTAGAAGAATTTCTGCATGAGTGGAGCTATATTTGCTCTGTCACTAATCGTACAATCTACTGTGAGGACTCTATCCATTAGAAACATGTCTACGGTGATCATTGATTTACTAATCAAAATAAAATAAATCTTAGTCTTAGCAAGGATTAGGTGTCTAGTTTTTTGAAATGATAGATGACCTGACATAATTTTACCGTGGCACTGGTTTTGGTTTTTCCTTCTATTTTCAGAATTATGGTTTAAAATCCCCTCTTACATCTTACACCGAAACGATACGTCTTCATGTTGAACAAGCAAATTGTTTCCGCGCGACAATTTATGGAATGTGTAATGTCGGATTGATTCCGTGTTGAGCTTCCGTAATTTATGCTTATTGAGAATATTGATTTTGTATATTTCTGTTTTGAGCTGGATCTGTTTCGAGGCTGTTTCTCATACATTGTTAAAACTCACCACCAGAACTGTGATTTGTGACATACCTGAAAAGAGAAAAAAAACAATTAATAAGTGAAAAGCAAAATAATTTTAGAGTAGACTACTTCCTAAAGTATAAGACAGTGGCGGTAAAATATAACTGGATAAATCAGATGAAAATGGAAATCGCCAATCAAGGAATCTCATCAGAAATTAACTTTCCCTTCAGTTGTTCTTTTGCTTGTCGATTCGCTGACAGTCCTAAATAACCGTAAAAGAGGAAATGATCCTTACATACAAAGAAAAATCCCTCCACTGAAAGACGGCGAAGTATCACATCGAGCTCTTATTATGAGCCGGTGGTACCTTTAGCTATCTTATTTCAATTTCTTCGCTCCATTGATTGCAGATGCCTCAAGCGTTCGTTTGCAGTTTCGCAGACAGAGATGGCAAGACTTCATATAACGAGTGCACGACAAAGACGGCCTTTATTTTTCTTGAGAAGACGAAAATATCGAAAAAAGTTATCGCATCAAAGTCTCGGCGCCCGTAAAGGTCTCATTAAAAATGCTTTGTGGAAGAATTCGTTCCAATTTATAAGCCAGTCGGCGGATAGCTTGGAGTAAATAACCGTACTTTATATTGTTTTAGGTGAATCAAACTTTATCAGGGAGTTAATTTGCCAGCCAAAGAATAATAAAGATAATAAAGGATTTTCTATCAAGAATTTATATAATTGCTACAACTACTAAAAGCTACAAAACATACTTTGAATAAACAAATTACTTCAAAAAAAATAATAATCACCTAATGCATCTAACTAGAGGGGACTTTTGGAAATAGTTTCAAAAACTATATCACTGAAAAATTATGTGATTAAAAAGTGCTAACTAGGTTGGTTACAAAGTAGATATCAATAGTGGAACTATCACCTAAATCGTACATAATTTTTTTAAACCCATTCCAAAGCTAGACGTGGCCAGACACCGAGTTCCAACGCAACCAGACTCTACTTTTTCTTAAAAATAGGCTTCTTATTGGCTGCAAATGTGCACACTGACAGTTTAACATTACATCTCGTTCAATTTCGAACTCTGTCATGTGTCAATAGCGGGATTTATTTTTAAAACATGTCATTATTTTTTTATATCACATGGTGCGCGCAAAAATGTACTTATTTCGCGCTCCGGTGGTCTGAAAATGTGACATCAGCGAGTGTGAAGGCGTTACTCCATCGTGCGTAGGGATGATCGATGTACGATATCGATGTTTAACCTCATTGACCTGAGTATGTGCTCGCTATTTTTGGGTTTCCAGAACATTTACGCTCCAAAAATCATCAGGACTCTGAGACTGCACTGAGAGATTTGGAGGTACGGGTTATGTTTTTGTGATAATGTTTATTTTTTTCCTCATATTTTATCAGATTTTGGTACATTATCATCGACAGCAAGCGCAACCTTACTTTACTGCGTGTTTTACGAGGTGGTGTGATACAGCACTCAATATCTCGGCCTCTTCTGTTTACGGTCACTGGCTTTTATTCGGCTGTATGCGGTATAAAATAAATAAAACTCAACAGCCACATACGTAACCTACGGACTTGCACTAGGAAAATAAAGACTACACAGCTAGTATACTAGTCAAGTTACTTTGCATAGGTGTAGGTTTTCAAACCTACACGCATGATTTTACAGCAGCTGTCAATGCAATCCACACATACACCCTCTCACACGTAACATAGATACCTAATTATAGCAAGCATAAGTATACAAGGCTTGAAATATGGAAAACAAACCTCCGTAATGCCAAAAAATATTACATTTTATCTGAAATCCTTTAGTACATTTTTATAATTATCAACTCAAAATATCACTACAACCTACAACTTTTCATAAGTGTACTGTCGGGTTTAATTTATTTTCTGTAAAATCACTAGCTGTTATGACAAACCCAAAACAATTTGCTTTGATGTTGTCAAAGATAACTTCGAGCGTAGCTTAAACACCTTTGTTGATTAGGTACATAGTTCTGATAGAACATCCAGACTACGAACAAATAAACGCAACCAGCGTTTAGCAAACAGCGCCGGTTGCGTGCGTGTGGCGTGAAATAACGCGTCGCGTGGCTGAGAGGTAGCCACTGAAGCTGAATATAGAACCTCTATCCATCGACAATAAATACGCTTTGTATTTTTATAAATCAGAAGTCAAAAGAAAAAACGCAGTTAGTGTGATTAATATGTTATTTGATCTTATAAGAGGAAAAGTGAGAATTTATACAGGCTGAAGACACCGCTAGTGCGTTTGAGACCTTACACGACATTATTTTTTTTAATTTAATGTCGTGTATGTCTTTAAACCTGCTTATCGATCGGCATTAGGCACGGTTTGAAATATTAGCGCTGACTCTCAATAAGAGTCAATATTTTAAAAGGTATTATCTAAAGCACAAATATTTACTCTATATGAATGAGATTTTCGTGTGTTTAAACAAAAAATGTTCCCGGATTTTGTTAAGATTGTACTTCTATACTGTACTACGAAAAGGTCTGTGATAAGTAACATTTTATAATTTAAATGCTCTTTAAATGTGAAATTAAAAGAAATAATGTATTACTGTTTCAGAATATTTTAATTTAAAACACGTTTTGCTTTCAACAGCTTTCTTAGATTATAATTTGTTTTAATAATTCGAAACAAAGAACATACGTAGTATTTCATTAGTATCACGTAGACATTCGCAAGATCGTTTGTTTGTATTAAAAATATTGTAAAATAATTAACTTCGACTAAGTTGAGGTCGCGCCAAGCTCTTCATAAAATGGTTCCAGTCCATGATGTACTGTACATGTTTATTAAACAAGGCTCCTGTCAGCTCTTTAATTACATGTAGGCTTGTTATAATGACGGGACAACATTCTCCTGTTACCGCTAACGCCATTAACGGCCTTTGACACCCGAACCTCGCAACATGTTGCCGAACAATTATCGAGCTGAGATAATTTGGTGAGATGTACCATTTTGAACATATAGGTAAGGTTTTTGACATATTTATAGAAGTAAAGTCATGTCACAGATCATATAGTACGCCATGTAATCACTAAGCAATAATTGACAAGTCGTGCAACACGATCGCTCAGCGTGATGACGTTGATGACGTTGTTTTTGACATTATTATAACGCAAAGTCATATATTTACTAGACAGCCATCGACGAAAAAGTGGTCTCCTTTCTTCACCGTTAATTTTACATAGTTTACATACTCAGATCTACGCCTTTGGTTAAAAGATTAGTAAAAAAGAAACGCCAATCAACACTGACATTGGCAGATTCGTGGCAGCCCTAGCCACCGAACAGCCACAAGAAAAAAAGAAGAAGACGCAAAAGTGACAGCGGAGTCGATCAACATGATGTGCTACTTTAGCACGCCCTCTGTCAGATGTGCAGTGTAGGTAACAGTTGTTAGTAAATCTGCGTGTCATCGCCCAACATTTTTGCCTGTGAAAATAGGTACGAGTGCTGCTTCCCCGATAAACTCTGTTCAAATTGCTCTACTACCAGTAGTTTATGGATATTTTACAGTTTATAGTCTACGTTTTTAAACGTATAGTAAGATGCCTGAACGATTGAAATACTTTGCAAAATGATGTGAGTCCCTATACGGCGAGCGTTATATACCTAGTTAAAGCTTTTTCAACCACCTCAGGCTTTATTATTTGATAAGAAGTTCAGAACTAATTTGAATTTTAAGTAGCACAACATAAATCGCTTAGACAAAATAAATAAAGCCCAACTAAACTCTAAATTCAAACCTGATAAATATCATTTAGTTTCTGAAATCATAGCGGTTACCTGAGTTTGGGCTATATTTAACCCCGTACATTATACTCGTCGGGTAAAGGGTACAGGCTTGTTGGGTATCAAGTCGTGCGTGAAAGGTCGAGCCTCTTCTTACTAGGGATGCTACTCTGCATTGGAAAATACAAATGTTCTAAATGTGTTGTTTTTTTTTGTTATTGGCCACGCTTAATGCTTGAATACTAAACGATTTCTTAATTTTAATTACTTAATAATATTAAGGTCTTTGACTGTTAGTAATAAAATTTATTATCCAGTGAAAATATATGGGTTTTTACGTAGTGTTTTAAATTTATGTTTAGCCTAATGGGAGTGAAATTCTTTTATTTATATAGTTCAAAACTAACAGCTGTACTGAGGTGCCTTGTCAGAATCCACGTCAAAACCAAGATAGGCATCAAAATAAATAATTATGAGAATAATATGTCCAGGTCGTCCTCCTCCCAAATATTTTTCTTCCAGTTACTGACGTTCTTCTACTTCTCCGCGACCATCTACTGCGACTGAAGAGAGCTGAGAGGACAATCTACGTGGAAGCATGTGAAACTCATCAATAAATCACAATATCTGTGCGTATATTTTTTAAAAACTATTTCATCTTGTCTACAGCATTAGGTACCCTGATCTACAACTCTACAAACGTGACTCAAGAAAAGACGTGTGTAAATATAATTTCAGCATATTCAGACTTTCATTCGCCGAGCCTTCGATGTCCATCTCAGATTGACTTTGAAGAGTTTTCGAAGTCGATCATATTATGTAGAACACTTTGGAACATAAAATGAGTTTTTACAACGTCGAGGAAACACAATAGACTTATTAATAAGCTTATTTATTTGCTTACCATAGTAATAAAAAAACTAATAAGACAGTGAACAAAAGTTATTGTTTTTTTTCAATTCGAGATTCCAGTAAAAAATCACAATGTAAATGTGATTCAATGTTTCGCTCTTCGAAATATATAAAGATATCTAAAGAATTATTCCACAATAGGTAACCTGCACAAACTCTACATGTTTGAGTAAAATATTGAACGAGACCCCACAATGCTTCTCTCCGATGCAAATTGGCCCTCGGGACGCCCAAGCGCTGCACTCGATTATGTGACAATGTCGTCTTTTACATAATATGCTTTTTCTTCGCATTATAGGAGAAGGAATAACCGTATTCAGGAATCAAGAGGCATGAAGAGGCGAAATAATGCTGATGTGGACATTGTTACCTAACTTAGATTAAAAAAAAATCTAATACGGAAAAAGGTACATAATATTACCATGCAACCTAATGCATAATGGCATAAATTATTCCATGATTATGGTAAACTCACTTTGGCCATGTTACCGTACCTTGACTAAGTACGTAGTACGTATTGCTCTCAAAAAATCAAACTTAGTAAAACATTGTTCTAGAAAAACCTTGCAAAGTTCTAAACTATTGAGAATTATTGATGCCTATTGGAGCTTTTAAACTAGCTTGAGATGTTTAAAATTTTAAGCTTTCGTGTGTGAAAAGATTTGTAGATTAAAAAGCTCATGAATTGAAGAAGATTTATTTGCCATAGTCTATATTTATTTATGAGGCGTAAATTATAAAACTATTTTGAAAGTAAGCACAATGTTATTAAAATTAGCTACAATCATAATGAATAAAAAAATATATCTTCAAAGTAGATTGTAATAACATCGATGAAATGACTTGATTAAAATGTTGGTACTTCATTTTAATTAAAACTTGAAGCCTTCGTGAAGTTTTTTCCATCAATAGACTTTTTCCAGCATTTAATTACCGGCGAATAATTATTTTAAAACGTTTCTACAATATTTCTTAAAATAATGAATTCGTGACCGTCAGAATCTGAGGTTATACTCCGAACATTCCAGGGCACCTTTAGCATTCAGCTGTTTTACTCAGAAAAGTGCTTGTTTATCCGAAATCGAATTTCTTTCAAAAGGTGAAACCGAAAGTAGGTTAATTGAAACATTCAAAACGTAATACACGCTGTTGATTTTAAATTACTTAGTTTGCAGACATTTTGATTTCGCTGATTTAAATTACTGTATTGATACGATAGCCATTTTATAAAATAACATGGCATAAGCCCATGCCTATTCGAAACATAAGTTATTCAAAAGTTGCGAACGTGATAGAGCTTACAAACTCGCAGTTACTCGTACCTATCGAGATATCGATTATGGAAACGACCTCGTATACCAATCATACTCTGCTCCGGTTCAAATAAGATAAATCAAACATGTAGATAATAATGTCTACAGCCGAATAAATTTCCGGCAACGAAAATAAAATCTATCGTGAAAAGCAAAAGTAAGATTGATCGTGCAACTTCGATAAAGTTCGCCGCGAGTTTGGCGCGTCTGTTCTTTCCCCTTTAGTGGGAACTAAACTTACTGTTTGCTATGCTGTATGTACTTTCGAATGGTTGGAATGCACTAGTATTTCAATGCACTAAGCTATCAATCGTCTATATAGGTATAATGGGCCTTTACATCTATTGAAGATGATTTATACAGCGTTAAGAGGCAATCTATGCCTACACTTAACAGGACACTGTAGTGCCTGGGACAATGTTTAAGTAGGCTTGCCCAGCACCTATACCATCCTCTCAGCCTAGTCAGCCATATCCACAGGAAAGACATCGTCAATACGTGCGGAGCTGACTAAACCGCGGGTTTCCTCACGATGTTTTCCTTCACCGTTAAGTTCGTGTTAATGCGCATATAAATTTTCCGAAGCGAAAAATCTATTGATGCACGGCCGGGATTCGAACTCACGACCTTCGGATCGAAAATCTAGGTGCAGTCGGCCAACACGGCTTTTCAACCATCTAGTTATTATAAAACCATCATAATTAAACAAAAAGCTATTTGACTAAATAATTAACTTACATTGAACTATGCAGTCACTAAATTAATTTATTCAAAGTATATAGAAGCGAAACTCAACCAGAACTTTTTTATTGTTATACCCACTATGTAAAATGTGATACTACCAAATGGTTGACAGAACCATCTTTATTCGACACAGAACAAATACCCTTCTATATAAATTCTGAATAACTCAGCATATCTGATCCTCAGTAAGTAGGTAGTAGTATAGCTACTGATATACCGTGTTACCATAATTTGCAGCCAAATTCGCATTTCGCGGTTGGTGTCACACAGCGACGTACGTTATATAAGTTTTTCGCGAAATGCTCTACATGGTATGATAATGATAGGGTTTCCAAATAATATACATTTTGTCAGTAATGCGTTAAATTAAAAGGATATATGGATTATTTATATATTATTTATACATTTAGTATTATAATACATATATTGCACTGTATCCTAATATGTTAAAATTATTTACATTTATTATTCATTTTAATGTAAATTATTAATAAATAATCACTCCCATAGAAGAATCTAAAGAATAAATGGTGCAATATTAATGTATGTTTTTTTATGAGGTAATATATACAAGTAGCACAAAACCAAGAGCCTAAGCAAAGCGACAACCCTATAGAATAAGGATGGCCGGGGACGGCGGCAGATTGATATTTGATCCCCCGAGCTACGATCTCGCTCGAGGCGTAATCCTCGACTATGAATGTTATACTGAGGTAGATATTAAAAGTTCGGGAATTACCCTCTTTTGGGGAATCAAAGGGGTAAGTAAAGGGAAGAATGATAAGAACTGCTGATATATGAAATAATCTGGCTTTGGATCTCAGAAAAAAACTAGCATGCACGTATCTAAGTAAACATTTACGATGGGAAGTTTCAGGCACATAGTTATCAGTTTTAGTTAAAATACTAATTAGCCAATAGACCTTAGTTGTACCAAAAGACCTAAATCCGTCATGGACACAAGCGCTACGAACTACTATTTACAACCGACCTCAAATCAACAAAAACAACAGTAACACAATTTGATCGTGAAATAAAGTCGTTCACAAACACCAAACACCGCTGAGGTACTGCAAATTGGACGAACAAAATATACTCCTTAAATTATTGGGGTCGGACAAACAGGGCGGCAAATATTGTCCGACCGGACGGGCGGACGGGCGGCCGGACGGCGGACACGGCTCGACGCTATTCATTAACTTACACTGGTTCCGAACAAAAACTGGACTTCAATTCGCGCTCGCGATGAGCTCTGCTGAGATAAACACCGCTGGATGTGGTCTAGTATAAATTAATAATGCGAGTTTAAAAAAGAATGTTGAAGCATATTTTTTATTACTTAAGCAAATATAATAGATAGGTCAGCCACTGACAAAGGTTTTGGGAAACGGCTTTTTTTGCGAACATTAAATCCGTTATAGAACACAAATACCCACACTCATAACCACTGGTAATGCTACCTACTATCAGAAAACTCACAATTACAACTTATGGTACTTCATTTAGATCTAATGTTCATTACGAAAGTGAAATCATGCTCGTAAAGTTTTACCACCAGTGTCCGAAAGTTTTTTTAATACGCACCAGTTTATCTATTCATAATATCACAAACTGTCTTCCGTATCTATAAAGTTGCAGTTAAAACTTGCTGGACTAAACTTAGCATAGAAGTAAAAAAGCGTGTGCCTCGAGCGGTTTCAAACTTTTTACATCCTTGACATGATGTAGCGCATAGACAACCGACTGCACATCCGCTCTCATATTGTGCTTGAAACCAGTCAAATGTTATTTAGTATTTACTTATCAAAGTGGCTAGTGACCTAGGCTTGACCTTTGAAACTAGGGCCATCCAGGCATCATATAAATTAATAGGTTGGTAGGATCTAGAATTTATGCTAAGGACGATGAGAATGTCATGAGCTTAATTTGGTAAGCAGTTCTTTTTGTGATTGATATCATAAAACCAGAAACTTTTCCAACACAAAGACCTGTCAAATAAACCCACGAAACGTAACAGATTATAAATAACATGTCATTAATCACGAAGGGGGACCTGTTGCTCAACACTTGACGGGCGAAAACTATTTAATATTAAACGACTACCGTGAAAAATTCACGAACCAAGTGGCGGGGAAAGTGGGAATTATATCATGCACGAACTTTCATTACTAAATTTGTTAAGCAAATGTAGTAATGTGCCTTTTTAACGCCTCTTTTAAGCTAACAAGGTGAGTAATGACAGTTTTAGTGGTGTGTAATCACCAGATTTCATGCGATTTGTTCCATGTCATATGCAAACACGAAATTTTATGCTAAAAAAATTTTTAAGCATATACCCTGTTAGTTTTCATCGGAAAAAAATACGCTTTTGAACAACACGCAATAAGAGTTATAACAGAACACGTCTTTTATAATACAAGCGAGATAATCCGTAATAGAAATTAATATGAGAGTGATGATAACTATCGCAACTCCCTCGGGAGTAATCCACCTAATGACATTGGGATGACAAAGTTATAATTACTTTTTATTTTCCCTCATCGCTGGCAAAATTAAGCAATGTCTATTATTATGTAGGTAAGCCTTTGAGTTTGATATCGTTGAGGTGTCTTTTGATGGAAAAAGTCGGGGTATTAGACTTTGTAAAAACTCTCGGTTTCTGGTGGTTTCAATTATTTTTTAACGGTATTTTTTATGAAAGCCGTTCAACTATTTATCAGCGCTATGAATCTTTTTTACATTTATCGTTCACCTACTTTCACCTGGTTAGTTTTACCAATTATCACAATCATGATAAGAACCAGTGACATAAAAAAGTCGACGGAAACTGAACAAATCACTGAAATTGAAAAACAAATTGAATTTACTGAATACTCAAATATATTTTTAAAGTTTTTACCTAAGTGCTTCTAAGCGGCTTTTAATTTGTTTGCTTTTTTGAGGTACAGTAACATAACGAACAGTCATGACTATCTCTCTCTTGACTATTGGTCCCACATGGTGGTGGGGTCAGCCTTCCTCACATTCTTCCTCCACTTCGCCCTATCCATGACGTCGTCTTCGGAAACGTTGCATGCCTTCATATCGTGGTTTAACACAGCTGTCCACGAACAGTCATGACTATAAAATTGTAAATAATTTCTGTAAATATAAGCGCTCAATGTGAACTGCGTTGTAACTGTTGTACACCATTGAAATGAAACAATGCCAGTGCATTATTGAAAAATCATTACCATTCTCTCTTCTGTGTCATTACCATCATATCGCATCGATGGAACCGCAGTCGTTGATGTCCACGGATTCACAACGCATAATTTTATCGTAATTGAAATTGTTATGATGCTGAAATACTATGTGATGTTAAATACTACGTAATGTTCACTGGATATGTACCCACAGGTCAGAAAATATGGCCTGTCAAAATTAAGGTGCAAGTGAGTAAGTGACTCTATGGTCTGACCGCATCTGTCTGAGCATCTCTTCTATTACACAACTTTTTTCACAAAATATTTGTTTGTAGACCAAGTCGACCAAGATATACGAGAGATCACGAAGCGCATTTAAAAAAAAATTGGTCCTAAAAACAAACTTGTTTACCAACTTTGTAAAGTGGATGAGTATCGATCACCTATATGGGACGAATGGCATAAGTACAGAAATTCATTAAAGCTCTCGCTATTTACGTTCGACCCAGTGGGGTGAGGTGGACAAAATAAACAGAGTTTAATGATTATTGGGGCCGAACAGTGCCTAGGTGTTTTAGTCAAGTGAAGTTAGTTAAATTAGGAACTTTGTAAACTAGCTTTTCAAATAAATAGCGAATTTGACTTTATAATTATAATTTTAGTCTATTGAAAACTAAGTTCTTGTATATAGTTAGCGTAGCCACATTTGTAGACCAACAAATATTTTATATTATTAATTACATTGTGTTGTGTAAGACGTTTTTAACAAGTATTTTTCTAGTCTAGACTCAAGATAAAAATTGAACAGCTGCCTTACCGCGAAGCGTATTGTTAATGAAAATCCTAAACTTTGGTTGCCATTTGCACAATTATTAATCAAAAATATGTTTGACATGAGAAGTCAAAACTAGTCGCTAGTAAAAGATTAACTTTTTGAACTCCATTACCATTCAACTTCGCGGTAAAGGTGCAGGCCGTATATAAGTTTACAAGTACTATGTATCAATAGAGATACATTGACAAGTGCACAATACAAGTAGGTACATAGTAAATGTACGACGTTGTTGGTATGCTCAGTTTAATTAACTTTTTATGGCTATTTGAATGTAGCGTGTTCAGTTCGTTAGTCCTATCTAACAAGTGTTGAAAGACTAGGGTTATCCATCAAACAATCTTTTACAATGCACCTTATAACTACTAATTACATTTGTCTATTTTAGTATCGAGGTTTACTCTTGCAATGTGTCCGAGTCAGGTTTTTTGGAAAGATGACGAACCAATCCTATTTTCCACTTCATCCGAGTTATCTCTGCCACAGATTATATAATCTGCCTATTGTATACTGTAAGTACCACGTGAGGAACAATGCATTAATCACATGGCTTCTTATAACATGCCAGTCTAAACTGTTTGTAACTTTTATAACATACCTATACCTAAGCATGTATAAAGTTGATGATAATAATAATTGAGACAGGAAAAACATTACTAAAACTTATTGCACAGCCCTAGACTAAGGGTTGTCACGTTTGTAGCTAATTAACGATATAATGTTCGACAGCAGTCGCGTGTCGGTCGGTTTGTTCGCGCAAAATTATTGCTTTAGTAATTAGTAGACATGGGTTTTTTATGTCCCATTCTTTGAGTGACTCTTAACGAGTGGAACGTTATCGTAAAGCCGCAGAATGTACCTATTGTAAAGCTATTATGATATTGAAAAGAAGTAGGACGGTGAGAGAATGATTTATAATAGTGTTCGAAAACTGCCTCTCGCGCAGGTAAAGTAAGAGGTAAAAGCTAACGTCTATGTAAAAAATCTGTAATATTAATTTAACGAAGTAGGTGGGTAAGTATTTAATCATTGTAATTATAATGAAAAAAATATTACTTTACGAAGCGATCACCGAAAAATTTAAGGACGAAAATAATATTTACTCAAAATAATATTTGTAAGAGATGCAAGCTCCACCAGACGAGCTAAGCAGCTTACCCACTAATTAGTTGCAAACGTGGAGAAATTCTGGCTAAACCCATTCAGTGTGTGGAAGCGCCTTATGAAGAGCACTATTCGTAAACTGTTCATCCAAATATAAACTTTATAAGGACGAGTACATGATACGTAACTCTACTTAATATTGTTCAAAGCTATGGGTATTGTAAAATGTACAGTCAGCCACTTCTTTAGAAAACAGGTTTTTTTTAACCATGATTACGGCTAGAGTCTTGTTTCTACAAACTCAAATCTTGGTAAATACTTTTTACTTGAAATGGAAAATCCTAAATGAAAGGCACAATGTCGCCTTTGCAACTGACTGCGAGATTTCTAAATGCCACAGGCAAGGCGGCCTCATTTCATCTCAAAAGGTAAGTTTTTTGGCTTCACCTTCGCGAAAAATATCATGGAATCGCTAGAAGTGCACAGAACTCCATAAAGAAAATCCTTTGATTAAATGCAAGCTCGGCACAAATTTTTACTTAAACTTATTTTGACCACTAGCTTTTGCCCGCAACTTTGTAAGGACTTGATTTCTTGTAGGAAGCAAAAAATTCCGTGCCAAATAATTTTCACCAAGAAAATAGTCTTAGTTTTTCAGCAGTCGAGCTAAAAAATAATTTAATTGTAACATTTGAACAGTTTAAGTACATTATACATATTAACGTATACCTATGGAAATAAAGGTTTCCGTTGAACTTATATCTAGACTTGAACCGATTGTTTCGAAACTGACATTTGGTGTATTTTACACAAGAGTTTGGTCGTTGAGTGTACGAGAATAGCAGATTTTGTTTGAAGTGATACCCTTTGTGGTTCTGCCATTTCGAGGCGTTTGAAAAGTTCCCTAAAACGTAATAATGTTTGCTGTTGTCAGTTTGGAGTAAGGAACGGTGAATGTGATTTAGTTGTAAACTTGAATTTGTACGATGCGCGATATTTCGGTAAAGAATTCTAGGTGGTTGTGTGATGGCGAATAAAAAGAAATGTTTTAATTTAATGTTCATTAATATAAAACTCGATTTCCTATGATTTAACTTTTTGAATTCAAAATAAACTTTTCATTGCTATTGTTCACGCATTGATACCTACATGCCTAACGTTCGATATTGATCACCTAGGAAAGTACTAAAATTAACGATGACAAAATATTCTAATATAGATTATCTTTAAAATGGCAAACCATTCGTCATATAAAATAAAGTTATCTTGTAAAAAGTGTGAGTAGACACTAGGTATGTCTGTCTTGATTACCAAACGTACTATGAAACATTATACTTATATCAACTCAATATTTCTACATATAAAACAAGGGGATAGTGTGTTTAAAACATACTAGTTGTTTCAAACAAACGCAATTCTTTGCATGCAATTACAAAACCTGGGCTGCTTTTAAATGGGGTACTTAGAAAGCCGTGAACTGAATGTAGAGGGTTATAGTTTGATAAACCGCGACCCTGACAATCATGCCTTCAAAATTGTCACCTGCCGACAAACAGAATGACGCATTATTGTGAGTATGTCCTATTCTGTGCGTCAGGGAGAGTTCAAGCTTTACGAGCTAAGGACTCAACTTGGGCCTGCGACTGATTAATATTTCTGAATAGGGGTCGGATGTAGTTAAAAGAAGGCAGTGGTTCAAGTTAAAATCTTTAATTTTGCAAGATTTGGATTTTTTTTTAAATCTACAGTTTATATGACTGATTGAGATAGAAAAAAAACCAATATTTTATTTTTTTATTTTCAATTTCATAATTATAGCTAAACTAGAAAGAGACTTGACCGAGGCTAAATCGGCCTTTTTCAACGTATTAGGTGTTAGTATTCTGCATGGTATTTGTTCATATCAAGCTTACGTGAAATGATATGAATTTTATTAATATTGTTGGTTGTACCTACTTAAACAAACGTACCTCGTTTCACTGTCGGTTGTGTTGAGTCAGTTAGCAGCCCCTATAAACAACCTCACCATAAACGTCTCATACGCGTAAACAGGCCGACTTTCCCTACTTTACAACCTTCGACTGTGGCCAAAACTAGTGCCAGCTCATTTAATTCGGATTAATGCTCTCGACGCCTTGTTTATTGGCCTCATATCACGTGATATGTGGAGTTTCCTTCGAGCATGTTCGAGAATATTCGAGAAGGTTTGAGAAAAGTTTCCGATCCTTACTACATGTTTATGGCTTGGGTTTATTTTATTGTATTGTTGAGGTGAATTCTATACGTGGTCGAAATGCCTGATTTGGGCGAGTTAGGAAGTGAGATATTGTTATGAAGTGGGAGCAGAGCTGTCCGGTCTATTGTTTTTGTATCTTGTATGAACATGAATTTATATGCGACTTATGTTGTGATTTGGTCTTTAGTTCTAGGTGCAGCATAATTCAATGATTCAACCTTGGCTACAACAAGTTTTTTTGGGATGACTCACTTTTATTTGTAGTTATATGACAAATTTTTTGGTAAAATTATATTACGCCATTTCTTAATTCTAACCGTGTTTTGGAAAAATTGAGTTTGTTTAATTTTTTGTATTTACTAGTGTTTAAAAAGATACTCTCATACACAATTCTGATTTGAGTCTACAATCTCATAGATGTTAGTTTTACTTACTAGATGCTTTATTATGTTGGCTACAAACTCTTCTAATAAAGCCATCAACTGAAGCATTAGACCTGAAGTAGGGCGACGTCTATATCATAAAGAAGTTTCACTTTCACGTTGAAACAGAAATTCAAGCCAACGGCACCATCTCGTCTAATTAATCAGCAAATATACACCCAGAAGTAGTCTATAGAGCATGGTATACCGTATATAAAGCTTCATTTATAGTAGATTTTAATTGCTCGCACGTATACGGAATTTCAAGTAAGTGAGGTAAATCTCATTTTAATTAGAAGCGATTGAAGTGACACAGAGGTTGCGACTAAATAAAACATTTCCAACTTCCTCCATGAAATAAATTTCACCAGATCCCTTTACAGTTTACGAGGTGCGAGTGGTAAACTAACGCGAAAGACTTAGTATGTGGTTGCCGCTTAGACTTACGGCTGGTGAATCCGAGAAATCAGTATTTATTCAAAGTTGGTGATTTGTTTTAAGTCATGAGGGTGAGGTGGGTTCGTCCGTGAACTTGAACCTTTCGGTTTTAATATGATTAAACTAAAGTCTCTTTGAAACAAGATGTATTGAATGGTAAATGAATAACTAACGAACAAAAATACGCGTAGTTTAGCTAGAAAACAATTGAACAAAGGAGCGAGTTTTTCAATCACTCAAAAGACCAACCAAGACAATACAACCTTAATCTTTTAAAAGCACAAAAGAGTGTTGCTTACTCTCGCTTCGCAGAGTGTGACCTTATGTTTTTATTCGGTTTCTATTCCCACGCATATTCCGTAACGTATGCATTGAGTTTCACCTCGATGCCATTGGGATGGAGTAATGTAATAACTCTCTGAATATTGACGAATGGGACTCGTGTTTTTGCTACTGTTTTTGGGATTATTTTACCTAATATTATGTGGTATACCAATCTAAATTAGGTAGTATAGTACGAAATGGATAGATAGATAGACTATATTATTTATACCTTTATTGTATACCAAAAATAAAAGAAAAAGGTTTTTAGTACGTAGTTAGACCTAACATTCTTTGTATGTTATGATAAAGACAAAGTACTGATAATATTATTTCAAAACACCCTGTGCCATAGGTACCGACTGCAAATAGAAAGCCATTGAAAAACTTGAAGTAAGTACAAAAAGCGGTCTCAATGCTGTAAGAAATCTTTTTCAGACAACCTTTATCATAATAATTTTTATAGCTAGTAAAAGGTCATTTTTGTAACCTTATTTAATTAAAAAACTTACAACAACCGTTTGCATTCTACCTTTAAAACTGTCAAAGGTCTATTCATTTATAAATATCGATGAACATACCAGTTAGCACGGCATGGCTAACACTAGTTTGAAAAAAAAAAAAACAAAGACTATAAATAATACTTGTACCATCTTACATTTTACGAAGTGTTTATGCTATCCATCATCAAATTAGGCAAGAAAGCCCGCCCGCAAACTGGTAACATAAGATTGTGCAAAATATTTTCCGAACTCCTGTCTGCTCAATATCTTCGAAGCTGGTAGTTTCGTGGAAACAAAACGGATCAGCTGTATCTCGTGTTCCCAGCGAGCCTTCGAGGCTTTAGAGTTACTAGATACGACACTGGATTTGAATAAGCGATTTGTTCGAAGCCCGAGTGCTGCAGCTGTATTTTAGAATCTTGAATTTGAAGTTTAGATTTTTAAATAAAAGTTACAGTTTTGAGTAGAGGTCTTAGTTTTGTATAAATTGACGCGAGTAGTGAACATGCCCAAGTAACGTTGTTTTATCTACGTCATGTAAGCTCCAGAGTAGTGCGAGACATACAGAACGCGTGCGTGAGTCGGGCGCGGGTCGAATAAAACACACAAATTAAAGCTCCCGACCCGCACCCGACCCGCTCGCAGTTTATGTGTTTTGGGCTTAAAATTTCAGATGTTTATGAGCATCTACTGAAATTCCTAGATGTAACTTAGAACTGCGTTCTTATAGATAGACTTTAATATAAACTTCTTAGATGTATCTTCCTATATCTAGAGGATATAGGTCCTTGTGAAAGAGTTGGCAGGGAGCGAGCGATACGAGAACCTTATTTTTCGCACATTACACTTTGAAATTGTTTGAAATATGTTATAGCCGTCATCGTGGGCGAAACTTCTTTAAAACATACGTGCTTTTCCAAGGTTCTTTGAACTGCGCTGTTTTCAGAGTTGATGAGAGTTATGATTTCAAATAATTGGCGGGTTGTTTTGCTGAAGTTTCGTCTTAAATTATGTTCGTATCTGTGTGAAACTCTGGTGAACCAATTGTAGATACTTTTATCTTAAATGTTGTATTCAGTTTGTATTCTTTATTACACGACACAATACAACATAGGTAATTTATATAGAAAAATAAACAAAAAGTGCTATACTTTAGGAAGAGGCTAGAAGCAGGTTTTTTGGAAGGTAAAGAAATCTACATAAAAATAGGTTTTAAACTCAAACATATACAAATAGAACTTTATAATTTTGCAGTGAGAAACTCTTTAGTAAAACAAACAAAACACGTACCTGTTTGAAACAGATTTCGTAGCGCTGTGCTACGAAAGGTCTACAAAACGTAGACACGCTACGAAAACAACCCAATAAAGTATAATCGACACTTTGAACAGTCATTACTAACTCCCAAATATATACGTCAAACAAAGAAAAAGTTGGAGAACACCAAAAAAAGCCCCTCCTCAAAGAGTTAACGCGAATTCCGAAAAGTTAAAAAAAACTGCTCGTCAGCGGTTCCTAAGTATTTCGGTTACAAAGATTGGGGGGATCCGACGAGTAGATAGAACATGCTAACTCTTTATAAAAGTGACAAGTTATGAGCAGAAGCGGGCAATTAATAAACGAAGATTTTGGTGTTCAACGACGTGAAGAAAAAGTAAGCAGCTAGGTACTTACTCTTTGAAATATTGATGTCTATGATTTTTGTAGTAATTGATCTTAACTAAAACTTTTTTTTTTAATTTCACACAATACTTGCTCGTTTTTAACTGGTTGTTTTTTATAAACTTTAGATCAGAAAATACATATTTTAGTTTTAAATCAGTTTGATGAAAAGACATAAAAGGCTCTGCATAAAGTTTTGTGTTACCTCACAACATATCTTTAGGGTTTTATGAAAAGTGGCATTGCACGCACACAAACATTTTTGTTAAATTTTTGTGTGTGTGTTTTTTTTGTTAACTTGATTTCTCTCAAACTATAAAATGGACGACAATCCATAGAAAGTTTTATTTAGGTATCTGAAAGTCTCACTCGCTTTCAGTTCATGCTGGAGACGATAAATCGACAGTGTCATTTTATTAAGTCTCTCTCCCGAATGAGATCGGATCGAGATAGCCGACATGTGTCGTGGACGTGTCGAATATGTGCTCGTTCCCGAAAAATGCTTCAAACTTTCTTTCTAATGCTGTGTGCGAATGTGAGTTTTGGAAGCGATTTCAATTGTTTGTAGAGTTGGGTGGAGGCTTTTTATGGGTTATATTTTAGGTATTTAAAAATATACGCTTTGTTCAGTTCAATGAAAATGGGGTAGTAATAAATGTAGGATTCAGAAAAAATGCCAATAGATAAATACTAGACTTACCTATTTTTTATAATTTAATACTAAACGTAATATTGCTACATAAAACCTTGCAAAATCAATGTTCGTCTGATTTTTATCGGTGGGTCGCATTCAACGGTAGATTGAGGGTTAAGATTTCATGTTTAGTATTCAGGAGGCGCTCAGGTAACCCTCTCTTTCCCGGACACTTCACCACGTGTACCACAGAATAAACAGCTTAAAATTGGAATAAAAATCAGTGGAAAATGGCTTTTTTATGATCTGTACATAAAAGTTTAAAAGCAATTTTTTCCATCGTAAAAATAGAGCCAAACGTCTTTTTTTCCCTAAAAAGCTCATTGGTACGTACGCACAAACACATTACGTACATGTAGACGCCACCTTGAAGTTTGTTTTGAACATAGCAAATAAAAAGAACTTTTTACATCTAAACTTTATTTCCCCCGCGCAGATTCGTACGTGAGACCGACTATATTTCGCGCTGATTACTGTCTTAGAGCTGTGTTTTTTTCTATTTTTTTAAACGTTGTTCAGACGTGGATAGTATTTTTTTGTTCATTTAATTCTGATCGTGCACGGACAGATTATCGACGGATATTCCTACATCTATTTCGCTAAAAACGTCATAAACAACTTTTGAAGATGTCGGAATAATTCTGGGATATTTGAGTACAAGTAACAAGACCAGTAACGATCCGCGTGTGAAATATTCACCAGTACACTCGTGTGTAAAGCCGCCAAGTTGCATTTTGCGAGGTTACGTATAGAGCAGTAACTGAGTTGAATGAAAATTGTTTTATAATTTTGTAAATTCGTTTTCGGCGCATTCATAAAATGAACTCGAGTTTTACAATTTAATTTTGTCCAGTGAATTTATGAATACTCCTGGTAGTTTTGTTACTGCTGATAAGGTTGTTACTTGTACCTTCTCAAATTGTCTGAAATTATTCCAACGTCTTTAAATAGTTTTTGATGTTTGAGCGCAATACAATAAAAAAAAAGAATACAATTGAATTGAGAACCTCCTCCTTTTTTCAGGTCGGTTAAAAAAGCGTCATACATGATCTTAAAATCAAAAGGTTAAATTGAGCGCTTTATTACAATACCTACTTGAATAGGTGAGTGTCGCTATGAATAAATACAAACAATTTGTGTACTTTTCTATTTTTAGTTTGACGTAGTGTAATGTTGACGGCAAAACATAACATTGGTCCTATGCGTGCAATAATATGGATTAAACTTCCTAATTTATTCAAAGCTATCATTATTGCCATAACATAATTCAACTACTCTAAACCCAATACTGAATTGCAATCGAAACTCATCCCATTTATCGACTCATAATCCAACCCAATTTTATAGTACAAAACAATGGTCTAATCTAAAGCACAATATATCTATAGCTAGTACACAGATGTGTCGTATAGTTGTTATAGGTAGGACCATTAGACCGCGCGTCAACGCTCATTGTGTAAAAGTCACATCTAATGGATTAGTGGTGGATGGTGGACACTATTAAATAGACCGGGAGTCAATCATTACTATTCTGCCGCCATAAAGCTGAAGCATAGAAGTATCAAAAACCAAGCTTATAAAAGTTATAAATTCAAAATGACTAATACCATGATAATAAACATTTTATAGCTAATCGTAATGATTAGACGAATTGGACATGCCTTTCATTATCCCTCTTAAGTAGGTGTCTTAGGATACCTATGGTCTTAAGTCTGATCTGAACTTTTTTAAGAGCTATATTATTTTTATTTGCTCATCGAATTGAATTTAAAAATAGTCGGAATACTAATTATGCTGTTCATGTTGAATACCCCGATACTGGCAGCATAAGCGGACAGTTACCAGGCAGTATTTTACCAAGAAATTATATGTAAAAAATACCTCTGGTTTTCAGGCTAGCATTGATAGTGACAGTGCGACTGGTTCGGATATTTGGTAGTGCGGTCGGATTCCACGGCCGCTGCTATTGTGAGCCCGTCATGTGCGGACAATTTCTGTTCAGCTTCGGATTTCACCTGTCATTAGTTGAGTGAGTTTGGGATGGCTGAAATGTGATTCGAACATTTGCTTTTTCAAAATGTTTTTATACGGTGGATTTTCGTATGGAGCTTTAGCGTTTTTAATTGAAATAAAATATATTTTTTAAGACGCGTGCCATTGTAATAGATAAATAAATATACTTAATGTAAAATCTTATGTGAAATGTACTTAAATATTTATTTATATGTATAACTAGATATACAAATATTTTCGCTGCAGTGACTCTTGCATGTTTTCCTACTTAGAACTAACTGAGTTTACTAACTAATTGTATCAAGAAAGGTTTTCTCCAGCCTACAATTTGGCTATATAGTAGACAATATTTTCATATGTTACGTAATGATCTTATTCTAAAGTAAGCAGAAACCATACTCGATGTAAATTAAATTGACCTAAGTATAATCGTATTTACTTTACGGTAGATAATCTATAGTGAGTTGAAAGCGGAGGCGTCTGATTAAATTCCAGTAAATAGTGAAATAATTTGAACATCAATTTTACCAAATTCAACGGAGGAATTCAATTACCTACTACGCTAAATGCTTGCAATATTTCGAATATCGAATCAAGTTGCGCGAATAACAATTCCAAACGCTAACATTCAATTTGTTAGACAAAGAGTTATAATTAATGCTAAAATATAAGCAGAAAACGTTATAGGCAAACGTATTTCAGTTGTCTTGTCAGTCTTCAGCAATCACATACTCGTACAAACACAAAACAGTCACAAGAATAAAATAACATTTTAGTGTCGTCTTCTTCAATATTTGATTGGCAGGTATATATTTAAATGCCTTCTAGAGACTTTAAAGTGTAAACGGGCCGTTAGCGAAAATAAACGAATCACTAAAAGTTACAAGTACCAACCTATTCAAATACCGCAAAATGTGATTGCATGCATATACCTAGAATCCAAGCCTAAAATAATAGACATATACATATAAATAATTAGTTACAGTTAGTACGCGCCCATCTACACATCGTGTAAATAATTATTGAAAAACATTTTTATGTTAGGTATCTGTGACGATTGGTGAGTGAAGTGAGGTGAGTATTTTTGTACGTAAGTTGACATGCGTTTGCGGTAACGATATAGTTCAGATGTTTATCAACCTTAATAGTGACGGAAAACACGAAAATCGTATGGTGATTGTCATGTTACATGCATAATAACAAACTAATATTTGTTATTACCACAGCTCAAAATATTAACAATCGTAAAAAAGTATAGTCGTAGTTTTAAAAAGTATTTATAGATAACACGTGCTTTTCTTATAGGTATTATAAAAGTTTTATTTCAGGATACTATGCTATTGTTTTACAGCGCCTTGTGCTGTTGTTAACCTATAGGCTAAAGGACATTGTCGAGATATGCTTGCAGAGTTACTTTTTTTACATCTAACGTACCATCTGCGTTATGCATTGAGAACTCTTAGGGCTCTATTCGCATCACCAAACTTACTTTAATGTGGTACCTACTCTTAGGGTGTTATGCCAGATGTAGATAGATAGATAAGAAATACTTTATTGCACACCTTAACCTAGAAATTACAAGAAAATAAAAAAACAAAACTTAAATTAATTGTGCAATGTGGGTATGTCTCTTTCGTAAGATAGGCCCTCGCGAATATTTCAAATAACAAATTATTTAATTTGGAATGTTCTGTTCTTAACTGTTTGTTCATTACGCGCTTGATTTATGACAGCTGCCAAAAGTTTGCCAATTACTGTTGCATATTTTCTTTTAGCACAGGAACGAAATCTTTGTTATTTGTCTATTGTTATTTGTTTAGATATCACACTCACTTTGTGCTAGCTTCCTTCGAATGATGTGTTATGTATTGAGTATGGGTTATGTATGTGTGTCTTATAATTTGTATTAAAGGACACAAGTTAAAAGAAATAAATAAATTTAATAGAGAGAGCCTATTCTTTTGTTGTTAGTTACGAGTAAGTTTAGGACGCATTGATACGTCTACTACAATAGCTTCCGTAAATGAGTAAATACGCTACCTTGATCGTTCATTCGTTAAACCATTCGTCATGTCATTCGTTCATCTCTTCATGTTAACAAGAAACTTTAGCCAATTAAGAGCGAACCCGACTAGCTACGCTCAAACTTCCTTTTGGACTTTTGTTCGTCATAATCGTAACATAATATCTAAAATATACGTACCTACTATATTTTTGTTTTCCTTGTTCTTTTATGTGGAAACGCAGAATGAATACAAATAACTTTTGTTGTAGAAAAATGAATACAAAGCGTTTCTGGAAGTGTGAGCGAATATTTTTGGCTGTATATTTGTAGTTTAGGGTAAGTGAAGTAACGTGTCGTACCATTCTTGTGGTAAAATTTTTATAAATTGACAGAATCTATCTACGCTACTTTTGCCTTTGTAGTAGACAAACAATATGTTTTATTATACAAAAAAGTAGACTGACAAGCGTACGGCCCACCATAGTAAGCGGTTACCGTAGCCTATGGACGCCTACAACAACGAAAGGCCAAAGGGCGTTTAAAATTAAAAAAAATATGTACTTATCTCTTTTTAAAATATACTAGTACTAGTAGATTTTACTCATCATAATATGCAATAATATAACCACAAGTAACGTGACTCACATAAAAAAATTCTGAGGTTTTATTATAGCACCCGCAGCCCCAAGCATTCTGCCAACCAGTCACCACGCAATAAAATAACGCTCCAAAATATGCTCAGAAAAATGAACGTCACATCTCAGAAAGGCGTACACTTGCTCTCATTAGCCTGTAATTACCGGAGCGGGCCGAACGCGCCCAACCGCTGCCGGAAATTCAAATTTTTGTACGTTCGTCGCTCGCAAATTACGATTTTTCCCACCGCCTAGCAATAAAAAAAGCAATACCGATACAAAATTTAAAAACGGTTATTGTTTCCTTTTTATGTTAATGGCTCGCATTGAGCCGGGTGTCTGACATTTAAACGACAAGATTGAGTCGCCATTTTATTGTTCACCCGCTTTGTTTTGGCGCTTAATTGAGCTACATAGAATACTCAAATAGGTACATTTTCCTCATCAAGTTGTAGGCGCTTTTTAATAAAAATAATCCCTCTCCCTGGCGCACTTCATTAAGACACTCAAAGAGGCTCGGGAGCGATTATCTACTCCGATAGCGTTCGGGATGGCAACACCATATTATATTAAAATATTTTTTCCTGGCGACCTCATCTTTAACCGTAGTCTCATAATTATGATTTTCCTGCTACTAAGCTACGTGTCAAATTGAAATATCAAAGTAACTTTTTTCTTCAAAAAAATTAAATCTTTTAACTGTTTTAACAATGACAGTAAATTAACAGTCAACCTACTACCTCATTCTGTTTATTTCCTTTATAAATAGCTAAGTACAGACAGAATATGACTTTCATGAGTATAAACAGATACGTAAAGAAAGCCACCAATTAGCACCATATAGAAATAAAAAGTGAACCCCACTGCTCATGCGCGATGGAAACTAGCCGACAGTAGTGTATAATTGGGTTTTTTGGATCAGAGGAGATCCAAAAAATCCAATTATACACATTTCGATGCATTCATCGATTCATTTTCATCGTTTCAAAAACTAAGCATTAGTTTTATTTGAAAAGATTATTTTCTCAAAAACTAATCAATTTCTTTATTCATTTTCATCTATTCAAAAACTAAGCATGAGTTTTTTTGAGAAGATTATCTTCTCAAAAACTTAACAGTTAATTTTTTTCATTTTCATTGGTTTTTCTGGATCAAAGATCCAGAAAAAAACAGTTATACACAGTTCGATGCATTCATCAATTCATTATCATTCTTTCAAAAACTAAGCATTAGTTTTATTTGAAAAAAAAATATCTTCTCAAAAACTAAGCAGTTCATTTATTCGAAAATTCAGCAGGAGTTTTTGGAACGGAATAATTAATCTTTTCATTTTTGTATACCTAGGTATTAAAAAACTATATCCATTTCTTTTCTATTCGTGAAAACCTGTTATTGGTCTTGTGTTTCTATGTTTGCTATCTTATTCTTTTTATTGTGCTGTTGGTTTTCCTTCAAATAAATAAATAAATAAAACTAAACATAAAAGTATTTAAATTGATATCTTGGTAAGTGTATATAACCTAAATAGTTTATCTTCTTACTATCATTGTATTCAAAAACTAAGCTGTATCTTCCTAATGTTATTGTGTATGATTATTAATAAATCAACTACTGTGCTGTAACTGCATGTGTGTGTGTGTGTGTGTGTGTGTGTGTGTGGGTTGGTGTTTTCAACTCGTATGAATAAAACAAATGACATTCTAATATTTTAATTTATTTAGGTTTATTGTTTATTTATAACATAGACGATAATTAACATAATATATTTGAATTTAAAAAAATTGAATTATCTTTTATGCAAAAATACAGTGATTAACATGATCATCACACCATTTCTTAATACACATCACATTTTTGAGTGCACAGTTTTTTCTGTGATGTACACAGTTAAAAGTATTATTTACATCTTCATAAATACTATGTAATATGAAAAAATTAGGACAACCATTTTCACCCACATCTATAATTTCACTGTTTTTGCACAAATCCTGTATCCACTTGACTTTTTCAATGCCCTTGGTAACAATTTTTTTGTTACTTAAATAAGGTATAACTGTACGCTTAAATTCACGATAGTCAATAAATCCTTCACTCCAAAAAAGCCCTCGGTTATTTTCTAGCCATCGTACTCGTTTTTTTTCTTCCGCTGATAAATTGTTGTATGAAAAGGGTGGCTTGATAATAAATGTTTGCGTGTTACCGTTGAACCAAATAGCAAACTCCTTAACAATAAAGTTATTGTTTGCATCCTTGAATCCTTGCAGATCTACTATTCTCATATCATAATTCATGATATTTTTTTTACTAAATTGCTCAGAGGTCTGTATTCTATCATGCAATCATTTAAAATGAGGCAATATGCTGCTGTCTGATCAGGAATCTCTGAATTGCACTCAAGCTCGACACGTACACTTACTACAGGACCTGACTTGAGGTTTTCGCTTTGTCTAGAACAGTCAATTACGAACAGAGGTGCTTTTTCTAAAAACTCGCGAGCACTTAACAATGGCTCACTTCTGCGTCCATAATAAGACTGTTGAAATTTTACATATTGCTCATATATTAAGGCATATTTTGAATCGCTAAAATTAACATTCAGATTTTCATAAGGAAAATATGTAGAATTGAGATATACTTTAACATCTCTTAAATTACAATGATCGAAACGTGACATATCTGCTGCTGTCAAGTTTTTTCTGTTTGTTTGTAGACCTATGATAACATATCTAGGTTTTTCAATCTGTGACGAGGTTTTAATTGACCATGTATGCTTAGTAGTTTGTGGTAATAAAGGGTATTCATATAAATCCCAATTTCTGAATGCGAAACGTAGAGGACGATCTTTTTCTAAAAGCTTCAATAAATTTACTTTTTCCTTGTCAGATACTTTTACGTGCGGAACGCGCCATACCAATTTATGAATTGTTATCTCTTCAAGAAGCTCTCCTGTTGGAACTTTTAGTGAGTTTAAATCGGTATTACTGCGTAATAATATCAATTCATGTTTGCAGTTGATGATGATTTTCTTATAGTCTTCTGCAAAACCTAAAATACTGCTTAGGGGGATTGAAGCTGAAAAACTTTCTGTAGAATTTGTTCCATTTATATCCCATCCCCAAGCTTTCGCTATTTTAGCATCGTTTTCATTTAGGGATAGCAAAGATTTCATTGTTGTAGTTATCCCAGCATTTTTTAATCTATCTATTTCCACTCCATTCAGTTCACATCGAATATCTTGAAAGAGGAACAGTAATGGATTATTGGTGAATTCCACGCTTGTGACTTTTTGTTTCGAATCCTTTTTTACTATATTAACTGTTCCTTCTAAGTAAAGGGTGCTTGCTGATGGTAAAATGTACAGATCTTGTTGATTAATAGGTATACGAACTTCATCATTTCTGTTAAAACTTGTTACGTATGGTTTATATGAATGGTATTCGATACTATCGATGGTATTATCGAATGTTGGCAAACTTGATATATCCAAGATACTCATTTTAGAAGTCCAATTAATTTTAAAAATCTTTTATTTTCTTCAGTTATTTTAATATTTCTCTTAGTTGTTCCTTTTAGGATTGTTCTATGAATACTGATGTGTTTTGGTTTTGTATTACCATATTTATTGTAGTCAATCATCTTTTCTTAATATGCAGATATAATTGAACCTCTTCTCCACGTAAATTAATTAAATTATTCCTAATATCTAAAAGTCTAATATTTATGCAACTAACATTAGATTGATTGACCGGAAAGTAGATTATATTTTTGGGTATTTCAATGATTCGGTATCCTGGTGCCACATTAGGTGCAAATTCATGAATTATATGACTTGATTTTCCGTTAATATATGATCCACTCACTATATCACATTCGACTCTCACCACAGTCGTTGATAAAATGTTGACTGGAAACTTGGACTCGTGTATTATATTGGATTTTAAAGTCTGCTCCCCAAAGCCAAGTAACGCCCCTAGGGAATTTTTTTTTTCAAAATGTATATCTTTGGAACAGAAAATATGAGTTTTCAAGGTGTTGTTGTTACAAAATAAGTTAAATGTTGTTCCTTTTTTTACACTTGATCTTAAATTGTCAGAGATATCTTGCAATTCATAAGTACCTTCGGGTATTTCTACGACTTCATTATCCCCGTAGTGAAATTTATTATTTTCACAATCAATGTTAGGAATTGAATTAAACGTTGTGAGGTGCAATAAAGCGCATTCGTATTCACCGTCAAATTGTAAATTAGGATAATAGTTAGTAGCTAAAGTAGATGTATTACCAGTTATCGACAGGGTGAAAGACATTTTACAAATGAAGTAAATAAAACCAGTTCTTAAATTTATACAATTTATTCAGTAAGTACCAAGCGATACCTATTTACGTATTTTTTTTCCAAAACTCATAAAGAAACTTTAAGCATAAGTGACCACAGTTGAATGTATTTAAATTCTGGTAATTACAATAGTTGTATGTTATATTATTAGTTTTTAGATATTTATTAATCTCTAATGGTGGCTTCAAATTTCCATAGCTATCAAAATACTCACAATAATCTAAATATTTAACGTAGGCTACCCAATGTGTTCCTTCATTCTCAGAACTGTCTAAATTTATAATAGCACATTCAATGTCTTTTGGGTTTTTTGGTAATTCATCTCTCATGAAAACACCTCTAAAATATGGTATATTTTTAGAAGCATATTCTATTAAATCTATATTACTCAGAGCACGATTGGGTAACCGTTTTATTAGTTTTTTTGATTTTTGACAAAAAGACCATTTCCTTTCTTGTATGGTTTGATATACAATCCTTTCCCTAATGCAATAGACTCCATCATTTTATTATGTCTTTGAGCCTCAGCTAAGTTTTTTGTAGCTGATTTATGATCATTTACAGCTTTGGCAATACCTGCTGCTCCTCCAGCTAATGCACCTAGTGCAGACAGTCCAGCGAATATCGGTATCAGCGGAAGTATACCTCCTGTTTTCGGTAAAGGTATAATACGGGGTACACAAACTCCTTTCTTACTTTTAATGAGCTTTTTCGCAGCAGAATATGCTACTTGTATGGCTTTCGCATTATTTTTAGGCTTCATCTTCTTCAGGCGTGTGCGTATTGTAGAAACAATCGATTTAAACGACTTTGTTCCAGCACCATGTTTAACTTTGGTTTTCATTACTTTACTCACTAGCCATGAAGCTAGCTTTTCTCTTTTTCCTGCATTCTTGGATTGTAGTCGCTGTTTTGCCATGCTTAACAATTCTAAATCAGCTCTATGTCGATCTTCTAAATTATTTGAGTTATATGCAATGTCGTGTTGCATACAAGCGTTGTCTAACTGATTAATTCCTTGATCACCTCTCAGTAATCGTTTTTTTAATCGAGTACCAGGACCGCAATAATTATAACCAGGTAAATGCAATTCAAATGGTAGGATGTTTATCAAACTGTTAACTAGTCCACCACCTCGCATTGCTCAGTCATTAATGACATGATTTCACTGGTATTATATAACTTTATATAAGTCCAAACTTATGAACTTAAAATAGTACGTTTTTCAATCCAGCTATTTTCGCTGCTGGGGAGACCTAGCCATTTCACATAAAGTTTGTTGCCTTTTTTTCTTAGAACTTTTTCAATCAGGTAAACATTAGGACAGTTGGTTTTCTGAAGTTCTTGTTCATAAAAAGTTCCTAATATCGGTTGCTTGTGCAAATCTTCTATTACATAAGTAAAAGGTGTTGAACAATTTACTTTTTTAACTAAAAACAATTCAGTGGACCAGTTTGGTGTATAACCTTTTTCAAAACTACCTTTATATTTGCTTATACGTACAAAATCTCCGACGAAAAACTTGCTTTTCTTTAGTTTAATATTTGTGTTATGAGATTTTTGAATGTTAGTCATGACTATATTTTGATTTGACTGATTAACTTCGTTTGGTTTATATTTTGTTGTCCGATGTTTTGTATTATTGTATGCGGCAACAACACTTTGTAACGTTTTCCCGACCCACTTGTAACTACCATTCAAGCTGAAACATTTGTGTAGTTTACTTTTAAGAGTTTTGATAAGTCGCTCGACTATATAGAAGCTTTCTTTATAGAGTAGGTAGAATAGTGGTTAATTTTGTAAGAAAACATAATTTTTTTAAATTCATCGTTATAAAATTCTGTACCCATGTCCGTTTGTAAGTTGGCGGGTTTACGATGAGTCTTAACTAAGATATTATTAAATGCATTTGCTACTTCAGATTTACTTTTTGTTTTAATTGGGATAGCCCAAGAAAATTTTGAAAAGCAGTCTAATACCACTAATATATACTTAAAACCATTGTTATAAGTTTTAAAATTTTGGTAATCTATAAGATCTGCTTGCCAAAGGTCATCGATTCCTTTTAACACTACGTATCGTCGAATAAAATTTTTACGGGCTGTTTTATGAATTTCATTCACTACTTGTAGCTTACTCATTTTAAATAGGTTCCCACTAGCGTTATCGTTTTTAATTATCTTTCGCACGATAATCTTCTTTTTGCTGTTGAATATATTTTTTGATATCTGATTTTATTGCAATAACTAAATCATGAACTTCTTCCTTGCTTGCAAATGATTCAGATTGCTTATCAACGTATTCTTTAGTTACAGCGTCGTTTGCTTTCAATGGACTTGCAACACCCGTCAACCTCACTGATAGAAAATCTATTTCTCCTTTATGTAATGCTTTCTCAAAGATTTCAAATGATTCTGGTAAACGTAATCGTTTATGAATGTAATGACCAAATTTATCCATATTTTTCTTATTTATATGGAGACTTGAAAGGCGTAGAGGGTAAGGCTCAAATGAAACTAGCATTGATGATTTCATCATATATATTAAGGTATAATACCACTCTCTCGCAATTCTTCTATAACAGATATTATTTCATTATCTAACCCCGTGTTACCAGCTTCTCGAGAAGCAATCAATAGTTTTAATCTATCAATTAATTCATTAGGATCATCCCAGTAAACGTAGTCAACATTTTTCTTCCATTTCTTCATTGTAGGCAACCCTTTTCCTTGATATAAGTCAGGCTGACTACTGCCAGTGCTTGATGATAGTTTACGCATTTGGAACAATGGTTTTATGATCTTCATGTATTTTTGACCCCTGTTACTTCTAATCGGTTTTTCTGAATCATAATCTCTTCGATGAACATTCGTTTCTAGCAACATTAACTTGTAATTTGCCATGTCGTCGCTAGTTATTAACGATAAGTCAGGCTCTTTTTGAAAAAGCAGCTCATTTATTCCAAGAGTTCTTTTAAATTGGTCTCGCCCAATTCGAATATATTCACCAGAAACAGCCACAAGTGCTGATCCCATCATGAGCTTACCTCCTTCATTTCTCACACCAAACGGAACATCAACTAGAGCTTCAGAAGACTTAGACCATGAAGATATATCAAAACTTGGGTCACTCGAAGCAGATTTAATTGTTTTAAATGAATCATTATTTTCTTCATCTGTATAATAATTTTCTAATGGTTCGGTGTTGTCATCGTATTCTTCTGAATTATTCGAATTCTCTGAAGTAAGCTCGTCTAACGCTGCATTGGATTCTTTCTTCTTTAAGGTTTTGTCTTTATCTACTGGACTTGATGCTTCGAACTTAACCTCACTATTTGGTAATGCTTTCAGACAGTTTTTACTATCAATCATTTGATTTAAAGAATCTGTGACTGGTTTAAAAACAGATTGTAATACAGTGTTGTTCTCAGTTTCAATATCTCGCATTTTCTGAACCTTTCTTTTAACATTTTCCGCAGCCTTGGCAATTTGTCTCTTTAGTTTTTTTTCCATATTCTTGTTAATAAAATAAAAAGTCATGCAATATTTATGTTGAAAACGCTGTAGTCTTCAACCGAGTGTTGTTCAACGGAGTTTGAAAATATTTACTATCGTGTGGTTGTTAAATAGTAAATAATAATGACGTAAGTATTGAATAGCATTGTGACTACCAATGCAGGTGTTAAGTTTTCAATAGGAAAAAAAGGTTTTAAAAAAATTATGCGAGAGTACTAATGAAACACAACAAACGTGTCAAATTTTTTTCTATAACAACCCTTATTTTTTTCGCAATCTTTGTTTATAACTAAATAACTATAAGGTTCTTTCCATATATTTGAACACATATTTCGAAATTCTTGCCATGTTATATCTGTGTTTACGTGTTCATTATAAATATGTTTCATATTTACATCATCTTGTTTAAAGACGACTATTAAATTAGCATTATCTCTCACCAGTTGTTTAGGTATTTTGCTATAAGTTTGATTTAAATAAAAACAATCGATGTTTTTATGTCTACCCATTGCAAAATAATTCCGCATACTATTTTGGTTTTCACATGCAACGTCATCGAATATTATTATAGAATTACATATTGCTGTTTCTGGAGAAAGAACGTCTTCATTTTCATGATATTTAAAAAACTTTACGCCTGGGACCATTTTTAAAACCTGCTCTAAAAATATATATTTTGGCTGATAAAGAATTTTCGAATAGACATACACATTTTGAAACTGTAATCCATGCTTATGTAAAAGTAGACCAATTACTAAATTGGTTTTTCCACAGTTTGATGGGCCACAAATTATGCAACGTATCGTGTTTGGTAAAAGTTCACCATGACGAGAACTGTGTTTTTTAGCATCTATATTAATGTCATCAAATTGCAAAGTTACTGGCTGTTTTACGAACTGCATCGTAAGACACTTTATAACCAAATGATCTAAAAAATACAATAGCTTCTATATTATACTCGATTTTACTTATGCAATTCCTAAAGCTGCAGAACAAATCATTTTTTATTCTATGTAAGTACTTAGGCTATCGAGAGTTAAGGCTGAAATTATAGTGCCTACTGTTGATACTTATGTATTTTTTATTATAGATCTCTAATTATTCTTTGTAAACCAGGCTCTTATTTCATTTGGGAAGCATTGATTGATATTAAATCGCATTCGAATTTCAGGTTTATCAAAGTGCGCACGTTTTCTTATTGGTAAGTCAGTTTATAAATTAATTAATTAAAAGCTTTATTATACTTTAAGGCATGGTTTACTTAGTTATTTAATATTGTAACTAAAATAACTTATTTTTTTATTTCAGATAATGGAAAACAGCTATGAAGACGTTATCGTCTTCATAGCTGTTTTCCATTAGGTGATAGGGTTATCCCTATCACCAACCCATTTTACTACGCCCAAAATATGGATGCCGTGTACGAGACAGAAATACAAAGACTTCAAAAAGTAATGGAAGAAGAACAATCAAGAAAGAATTTAGAGGCAAGCACGTCAACTAAGGAAATTGCGGAAAACAAAAAGAAATCCAAATTATCTCTTAAAAGGAGCATCTTAAAGCCGGAAACTTCCACTTGCGCTGCAGGTACATCATATGTTATTCGCAAGGAAACAAAAAAAGCCCATCATATAATAAAAATATCTATTGAAGAAATAACAGGTACGGATTTATGTCAAACAAACATAAACAACACTAATATTAGTGCGCAATACTTAGTTAAGGATAGTTATGATGAAATTTTAAATGATACAGAAAAATTAATAGGTAAAATAGTAAAAAATTTAAGTTCAGTCGATGCATTCTATCGTTAGATAATAAGCAAGTGAAATACATTGTGAAATACATACAAAATGTAAGCAATAATTAAAATTATGTAAATAAACAATTTAAAAATGTTAAAGGTACCTATTATTTGATATAATTATGATTATTATTTCTATAAATTTACTATTAGAATTTACTTAGAAAATAAGAGAATTAAAATTAATAAAGAGAAATATAAATTGCATTCTTTGTATTTTTTCAAAAACTATGGGGATAGGAATAGGAATAAGGATGAATGAATACGTTTGTTTTATAATGAGAAATAATATTTTAGGTTAAGTGGGTAAAGGACATACAAATGAATGAAGAAATTAAGTTTTTTAGAGTAGTCTTTATACTCCCTGTAGATATTTTTAATTAGTAGGAAACTAGCAGAAATATTCTGACATTATTACTGTAGGCTGATGATAATGATAATGAAGTTTTCGAGAGCAGTCTTTATACACCCTGTAGGTATTTTTTATAAGTAGATAACTAGCAGAAACATTCTGACATTATTACAGCATTCAGGCTGATGATTATTGATAATCAAGTTTTCAAGAGTAGTCTTTATACACCCTGTAGGTATTTTTTATAAGTAGGTAACTAGATAAAGATGATGAAGTTTTCGAGAGTAGTCTTTATACACCCTGTAGGTCATTTTTATAAGTAGGTAACTAGATAAAGATGATGAAGTTTTCGAGAGTAGTCTTTATACACCCTGTAGGTATTTTTTATAAGTAGGTAACTAGATAAAGATGATGAAGTTTTCGAGAGTAGTCTTTATACACCCTGTAGGTATTCTATGAAGTGCAGACTTGCAGAATCGATGCAAATCAATGCATGGTGCCTCTCGATAAATGCATCTCAAATAACATTCCCTATAAGGAAGTCAACGACATTCTTTGTGCTATCATGCATCTTATTAGAGAACTTAATACCAACTTTAACAATAAAGAGAGGTAATGTTTTAAGTGAATTGATAATCATCGTCATCATTGCCCCGGGGATGGCGTTTTTATGGATGGCGTATTTATTTCACTATCATGAAGACACCACTGATACTCTAGGTACCTACTACTCTTTAGCGCAAAGTATAATCAAAATAATTTCGGGATGACTAAAAGAGTCAGATGAAGCTCCAAATATTACATTAATTGACATAACACCTAAATTTGTAGTTGGTATTCCGTACAAGACAGATGTATGCCCATCACAACTGCTACTACTGATACTAGCTATTTTTCTCATGATAGATAGATAGATAGATAGATAGAAAATACTTTATTGCACACCTTAACCTAGGAATTACAGTAAAATAAAAAACAAAACTTAAATTAATTGTACAATGGGCGGTCTTATCGCTATGCAGCGATCTCTTCCAGACAACCTTGGACGGAAAGGATGATGTTTTCCTTCACCGTTTTAAGAGCACTGCCAAATTATCTTTTACATTATGTTATTGGTTTTTTCTTAATCGTTCTGAGAGTACCTACAAAACGATAGATTCTGATATCTATCCATAAATAAAAGGTTCGATAGCTAATACACAAATACTTATTCATATTTATTATAAAGTTTCGTCTGTAATAACATAGTCATTAAGATACAAATTATTTTGATCGGATACTTTCATTCTACGCGAGAATTAAATACAATTTTGTTGATGTAGCTTTTTAACACTAGTAAGATCATGTCGTATGGATAGCTAGCACACTAGTGCAAATAAAAGTCTATAAATTAATCCAGGAAGGCAGGAGCGCCGCATTCAATATTTTATTTTCTAACGAGAAACAAACAAATTAAGTGGTTTTTTTTATCAGTGAAATTGTGAGAAATGTGAGTACCTATTTAAATATTCATTATTCGTATAGTAAAATAATTCACTTGAATAGATCAGCATTCAGATAATCCCCAGTATTAAACGTGTAAAGTTTTTCAAATTACAATTGAAAGGAGCAGTATATTCAAATAAAAGTTCAAAACGTATAAGTTTTATTCGAAATAAAGATCTGAAAAGCAGAGTGGGTGCAAGATAAGTTTATGCATGACTGATGGTGATGACGGATAATGGAAAAAGCTACTTATCACAACAATGAATTGAAGAACTAGAAAGTTTAACTTTTACGTCTGATCTTGTTTTTTAACGTTCGATCGAAAAATAACCAGATACAAAACTCTAAAAGAAGCCTCTACGCGCAGACTTATCTTGCGCAGACTCTAGTATTAAACATTAATTTTATATTATTCAAATTTTAAATAGATAAAAAGAATTCATAAAATAGGTACCTAGTGTACCTACTTATAATACTTTTTACGATAAATAATACAGTCATAACATTGTATTTATAAATTATGTTTTGCTATTACAGGTCTAAAATTGCTGATCAAGTTTTCCCATCGGACGATAATGAAGGGTCGGGAATAGACGATCGGGAAATAGTTGTGCCGAAAAAAAGGAGCAAGCCGGCAACTATTAAGAAGCCGAAACCATCATCATCATCGTCAACCTACAGGTAATATTTTTTAGTATTCAGTATTTAGTTTTCAGTATTCAGTATTCAGTATTCAGTTTTCAGTATTCAGTTTTCAGTATTCAGTTATCAGTATTCAGTATACCTACACTATCATAATAGTGTAGGTATGTATTTTATGACAGATTAGTAGTTAACTACTTAACTAATTTAGCACTTGAAGTTCATTTTAAGTTTATTATTAAATTAATAATGTTTTTACTTACGATCGTTGATGAACTCCTTTCGCTGTATTTATATCATGTTTCTTTTAATTTCAGATCTAAAAATACTGAACTCTCCGATGAAGAATCAGAAATTGAAGAAGGTGAGATAATAGAGGTGCCGAAAAAAAGAAAGAAGCAATCTACTCCAGCAGCTAAGAAACCCAAATCTACAGTGAGCACCTACAGGTAAAACATTTTTTATGCAGCGCGATGGGCTTTACAAGCTCATAAAATTATAAAAAGATCTGTAATTCTGTACTGTCTATTCAGCATTTATCACGATTATTACTATTACATTAGTTACATCAACCAACCAAACTCAGTATGAATGAATAGTAACTTTTATATAAGCTTAGTGATATATTCAGTACCTAATAATACCTACAACTAATCATCAGCCACTAACAATCCGGCTGTATAATTCCAGTGTATCTACTTCATCATTATCATCCACTTATTAAAAACAATTATACTTATAAAAATGTTTTTCTTTTTACAGGCCTAAAAACGGTGATGCAGCTCATTCGGATGACGACGATTCAAGCATCGAAGATGTTGTTGAGAAAAAGAAGGTTAAGCCGTCTGCATCGAAAAAACCAAAGCCAGGAGGAGCTTGCAAGCCTACCATGAAGGATTTATTCGGTGGTGACACTGATGACGATGAGGACGCAGGCACTGGTGGTAATAAAGAACCCCCTAAGCTCCCATGCTACATTACTCGACGCGTGGCAAATGGCTACGCGAAACAATTTTACCCCGAAAAAAAAGGGGGTCTATATGTAGAACTAAAGGTGTATGAATGCAGCGAAATAGAGAAGCTGTCGCCAATGAATCGTTGGCGACAGGCTATAATAGCGGTGAAAACACGAGCTGATAATAATTCAAAAAGTTGGGGCTTTTTAGCCAAATATGTAAAAGAGATGCGGGAGGAGTTTAAACCGTGCGCCACTACTTTTACGAATTATTCATAAACATACCTAGTCCATAAGTTTTTTAGTTTTTAACCATTTTTTAGCAATTACTACTGTAAAATATTTTTTATGTACCAACCCATACAATTTAAATAAACTTTTATTCATTATCAATATTTTCTGTCTTTTCAGTTAATTCAACAGCATCGTGTTATTATACAGAATCAGATAACGAAATATTGAAAGACATACTAGAAAACGATAAAAGTAACAATTTAATGATTTTTTGTAGCAAATGCAATGTTAAAATTAATAAATCACGTTACAGATACCATACACGAACTAATGTTCACAAAGCTAACTGTTTAATAAAATCTGAGTTTGAAAATATCGATATTATAGGCACTGCTTTTAAAAATAGAATCAGATCATATCGAGTAAATCCACATCCCGATGTTGAATACCGCACTCCTGAGACCTTTTTATGTGAACATGAAAATGACATAATTAAACTAATTGATTTATCTATTATGAAACATACTTGCGCAAAAGTAAATTTTGAATTGTTTGCCTTTTTTGTACAACCTAAAAACGAATGCTTATCAAGGCAAATAAAATCATTCAGCATAAAATATCATACCATTTACAATAGTACAAATTTATCTGAGTTATATTTAGATGTGATAGAAGATTTAAAAAGAAAAATGATGGAATTTGAGCATTGTGAATCAGGCTGGTCTTTTGAAAAAATTAGTCATTTGGAAATCAACATTAATAAATACTGTCCACTGAGAGGTGGATCATACATTGACTTGCCATCTTGTATAAAAAATACTAAAAGCTGCATTAATATAAAAACACATGATGATGATTGCTTTTTGTGGAGTATTGTTGCTGCTTTGTATCCTTGTAAATTAAACGTGAATCGAACAAACTCATATCCTCATTACTCTCAAGTTCTTTATACACGAGGGCTAAACCTTCCACCGACTCCGAATGATATTAAATTATTTGAAAATAATAATCCAAGTATAAGTCTCAATATATATGGATTAGACGATAAATACCAAATCACTGGACCCCTGTATACTTCAAGCACTCGAAAAGATAATCATATCAACTTGCTATATTTCGAAAAGACAGGTAAGCGGCATTATTGTTTAATAAAAAACTTATACAAGCTAGTACGACGACAAATGACTCGACATCAAGGTAAATCATATTTATGCGAAGAGTGTCTTCAATTTTTTGCCAGCAAGAAAAAATACGAGTCTCATAACTGCTCCAAGGTTTTAACTGTATTACCCGATGATAAAATATTGCAATTTGAACATTATGAACGACAACAAAAAATCAATTTCGTAGTCTATGCTGATTTTGAAAGCCTTTTAATAAATCATGTGGACACGAATAATACAAATACTCGCAAATATAAAGTCCACGAACCGTCTTGTTTTGCATATTATATTTGTTGCTCACACGATCCCTCTTTAAACAAATATAGAACTTATAGAGGTATTCAATGTGTTAAAAAATTTATAGAGTATTTGATAAAAGATGTTGAAGACGTTTATAATATTTTAGATGATATAAAACCTATGACTCCATTAACAGTTCAAGAAGAGAATGAATATAAAAAAGCTACAATTTGCCACATTTGCAAGCGATTGCTATTAAACGATAAAGTAAAAGACCACGATCATGTGACTGCACAATTTAGAGGACCCGCACACGCCCATTGTAACATTAACTATCGTAAATGTTCATTTGTACCTGTTATTATTCATAATTTGTCAGGCTATGACTCTCACCTTTTTATAACAGAATTATCAAAACATCCAGGTGATATAAAAATAATACCTAAAACTAAAGAAAAATATATCAGTATTACGAAATATATTCCAAAGAATAGAAAGAATACAAGTAATGCAATGCAAATAAAGTTCATTGATTCTTTTCAATTTTTAAGCACAAGTCTGGATAATTTAAGTCAAAATTTAGATAAAAACGAATTTGTTAATTTATCGAAAATAGTTGAAAATGAAAAACAATTTAATTTAATAAAAGTTAAAGGAGTATATCCGTATGATTACATGGATTCGTGGTCTAGATACAATGAGTTAAAACTTCCATCTAAACAATGCTTTTTCAATAGTTTGAAACAAGAGAATATCACCGACGTAGAATATATTAGAGCGCAAAATATATGGATGGAGTTTAATATCAAGTCACTGGGTGAATTTACTGATTTGTATCTAAAAACGGATGTGTTCATATTATGCGATGTTTTTGAAAAATTTAGAGGCACTAGTTTAAAATATTATAAACTTGATCCTGCTTACTATGTGAGCTCTCCTGGCCTAAGTTGGGATGCAATGCTACTTTCTACTAGAGTTCAACTGGAATTGATTCAGGATTTGGAAATGTATCAGTTGTTGGAAAGAGGCATACGTGGTGGGCTAGCACAATGTTCTCTGCGACATGCTGTGGCAAACAACCAATATTTACCTAACTATGATAAATCTAAAGATTCCGAGTTTTTAATATACCTTGACTGTAATAATCTATATGGTTATGCAATGATGAAAAAATTTCCAATATCAGAGTTCCGATTTTTGTCAAAAAATGAAATAAATGCATTTAAAATTTCTAATTGCTCTGCTGAAGATGAATACGGCTATATTTTAGAAGTTGACTTATGTTACCCCGAGCACGTACATGATTCGCATAGTGAGCTACCGTTTGCTCCAGAAAAATTTATACCTCCAGGTGGTAAAACCACGAAATTGATAGCAAATTTATACGATAAGTATAACTATGTCATACACTATATGCATTTGAAAGAATGTATTAAACAAGGCCTTGAAGTGAAAAAAATTCACCGCATAATAGGTTTTCGACAGCAAGATTTTTTAAGAAAGTATATTGAGCTGAATACACTATTAAGAAAAAAAGCCACATCAACATTTGAGAAAGATTTTTTCAAACTATTAAATAATGCTATATTTGGTAAAACAATTCAAAATAAACGAAAACAAGTGGATGTCAAATTGATATCTTGCTGGAAAGATAATGGTAATAGAACTAATAAGTGTTTGGGTGCTGAAAAGCTAATTGCAAAGCCAAATTTAAAAAGTGTAGCGATATTTACGGATGACCTAGTAGCAATTCAGTTAAAACCAGAAAAAATTGTTTTAGATCGACCTATATACATTGGTTTTTCTGTTTTGGAATATGCAAAGACACATTTATATCAATTTCACTACGACTTTATAAAACATCGGTATGGAAAGAGAGCCAAACTTTGCTACACTGATACAGACAGCCTTCTTTATTTAATAAAAACAAACGACTTTTATAAGGATATGAAAAATAATATCGAATATTTTGATACAAGTAACTTTTCTCCCGAAAATACATATAATATACCATTAGTTAATGCTAAAATACCTGGCTTATTTAAAGATGAGCTTGGCGGTGACGTTATTTGTGAATTTATAGGATTGAGAGCAAAACTTTATTCTCTAAAAAGCTTAAACAATCATATTAATAAAGCTAAAGGTGTAACTAAGCCAGTTACTAAGACACTGTCTCTTTCTGATTATGAAGATGCATTATGTCACAACAAAGAATTGAAATGCAGAATGAATATGATTAAGTCTATTCATCATGCCCTTTATTCTCAAGAAGTAAATAAACTGGTGTTAAACGCAAAGGATGACAAACGTCAAATCTTTAATAAAGTTCAAACCATGCCTTGGGGTCATATTAAAACCATACTATAGTTATTAATCTTAATGTTATCTGGTTCGTATTTTGGATGAATTTGTTTGTAAAATATTTTACTTAATGTTTTAGCATAGGTCAAGAACTATCTATAGACTAGACTAGATGATAAGAACCTTGTAATTATTACATTAAATACAATTTCGTCAATAAATAATATTGATTCCATTTTTGATTTTTATTTATCGATAATCTAAAATTGTTTATTTATTAACTCCAGCTTAGTTTTTTGAATAAATGAACTGTTCAGTTTTTGAGAAGATAATCTTTTCAAAAAAAACTCTGCTTAGTTTTTGAATAGATGAAAATGAATAAAGAAATTGATCATTTTTTGAGAAGATAATCTTTTCAAATAAAACTAATGCTTAGTTTTTGAAACGATGAAAATGAATCGATGAATGCATCGAAATGTGTATAATTGGATTTTTTGGATCTCCTTTGATCCAGAAAATCCATTGAAAATGATAAAATGAACTGTTTTGTTTTTGAGAAGATTATCTTTTCCAAAAAACTCCAGCTTAGTTTTTTGAATAAATGAACTGTTCAGTTTTTGAGAAGATAATCTTTTCAAAAAAAAAAAACTCTGCTTAGTTTTTGAATAGATGAAAATGAATAAAGAAATTGATCATTTTTTGAGAAGATAATCTTTTCAAATAAAACTAATGCTTAGTTTTTGAAACGATGAAAATGAATTGATGAATGCATCGAAATGTGTATAATTGGATTTTTTGGATCTCCTCTGATCCAGAAAACCCAATTATACACTACTGCCGACCGTCATTTTCGCTTTTTGCTCATGCACACTTTTTGTAAACAAACTATTTTTTTCTAAACAAAACGTCGCTTGAGCTTTGTTTGCGCTTTCGATAAAATATTTTTAGAATAGCCACTGTTAGTGGGAAGATTATTTTTATCAGTCGTATTATACCATTTCTATTTTATATATAACGCTTTGCGAATTCAAAATGTAAAAATAGCAACATATTATTTTTTTACTGGCGTAGATAACAAACAAAATAAATAAGTAAATGACGTTTCACTTGTAAAATGAAGCTGTCCTGTAATTTTACTGTAATATGCAAAGCCTTGATTACACCGGTTGAGTGTTCAATTCCAGTCATAACTCCAAGCCGGCGCCCCTGAGACCGAATTAGTACGCAACGTGACCAAACTAAAGATTTTTTGTCGTTTCCTCTTCAAATATTATGCTGAGTTTCCACCGGGTGAGTTGGTGGCGCGAGTCTAAGGAAAATGAATTTTAAGCACGACTTTATATTATTATGCATTGGGCCTGTGCTAGTAATCTTTTTTAAGATAATGCCTTAAATAGATGTAAGAAAATGAAAAATCTATCTGAAGTACGTTTTAGATACTTATGTGATTTGGAAACATCACAAAACCTGTCTATGGTTGATTTATTGCTCAAGCAGTGCTCCGGACTCATACATTTTCGTATCAAAATATCTACTCAAAACTATGCTTGAGTAATAATAATAATAAATAAAATAAATATTCACGGACATTTAACACAACGCCTTCTAGTCCCAAACTAAGCAAAGCTTGTACGATGGAAACTAGATGGCTGATAGAATACATACATACATTTTTATTTGTAAATACATACTTATAATACATAGAAACACCCAGACACAGAACAAACATCTATGTTTTACAACACACAAATGTTTGTTCTCGGTGGGGATCGAACCCACGACCCACAGCACGGAAGGCAGAGCTACTACCGACTGAGCCATGACGCCTGTCAAAATGTAATGATTTCTGTATCGGCATACGGGCCTAATTATTTAACACTATACTATGCTTAAATGGAATGTACTGGTAAAAACGTACACTTCACTTATTGCAATAAGAAAACCTAAAGTTAATGTCATGGATTTTGAGACCTTATGTATCACTTTTTACTGTTTTTTTTGCTTTGGTCTCAATACTCGAGAATAAAAGTAAGTCTGTATTACATACCTTTTCGCGGGCTTTGGCTTCGTCAAAAAACATTTAGCCACAAAGTCAAGTCACCCAGTCAGCATAATGTTGCTATCTTGCTATCAAGTACTTGGATCTACCCTTATTTAAGTAGCCTCAGGGGAGCTTGTTTTTACAATGGTCTAAAGTTGAATGTTATCGAATTTTGTTGAACTTAACAACTTTATACAAAAGTATGATGACTTAGAAAGATTTGTGTTACTTAATTCGTGCTGTGGCACGAATATATATTTTCAAGGGCCATTTTTTGCGCTCTCATCAAATATTAGTAAATTTGAAATTAAATAAATATTTTAATCGTCGCGGTTGCTTTTCTGCCACTTAACATCAGGACCAGTGACATGTTCCATCATGTTGTATAAAAAAAAAGTATAATAATATACTGTTTGTTTTTTCTAGTGTAAGTATCTGTTAGATATTTTGAATGAAAAAAAGTTACTGGGCAAAAACAAGGTAATATTCAGGCCGCTATCCAGTGGTGTTATTTGCGCTAAGAATGAAAAACTATGATGAGCTTAACTAAGCTATAGTAAGCTACTCGAGATATAACTTATCATTTTGATCACACAATCACTGTATCATTATGAAATACTGACCGGTTTCACTAACGTCTAAATATGAACATGACAAACACGTATGAGCCTCGCCGACAGAGACGCGTGAGGGTCATTAATTAATGACGTCACTGCCCAGCGCATGACTAATGACGTAACAGTGATGCGATCTACTGACCTGAGGGTGGTTCTACCAAGGGGTAAATTATATCTTGGGGGGAGGAATAACTTTATGTTAAAAGATTTTTGTTACAAATAAGATTTTAAAAATTTCATTATATTTTTTACTATATTAATATAGTTTTATTGGAAACAAGTAATGAAGACGGTTTCGGTGCAATAAGAAAAAAATAGTTTGTCTCAACAACAATTTTTATGCAATCCTTACTAAACTTGTTATGAAATCTTTCGTATTTTTGGACAGTGAAACAATATTCTTGTTTGTAACACACTAATAACCTTTCACATTGAACTATCAAGCCTTTCACCTTCAGAAGCAGCAAAGGAGACATGTCTGGCCTGAATAGCTGACAGTCAGCGATATCTGTAACACAAAGTCCATGAACTACGCATAAAGGTAGTCATATCAATAACAATAGTGAATCATATTACTGACCGGTATAATAAAGGCAGCCACTTATTATTACAGCTAATATATCAAACCCACACAAAATATTTTCACAAAAATGCTAGTTTATCATCCCCCATGAAAACAGCCTGTAGGGTAAAACCCGACCTAATTAATTTCATCTGCCTTCCGTGTCCCATATAACTCGAGGTGAATTATAATCATGGTATTGGAAATACCAATCTTTTTTTATTGCAAAATTGATTAGAGATTAAAAGAAATATTGATTATTATTAGGTACTTTAGTAAATTTTTTTTTTTATGAAAGTTGTTGTCTGCCATTTGCCTGCCAATACATCTGATATAATGTGCAGTTGCAGTTAAAGTCCAATACGCTCAGGCTCAAATAATAAACCACTATATTTTTTTTCGATGCAGAAAAATAAAGCCATGTCTACTAGAAAAGCGTGAACCTAGAAATCAGTACACCTAAAAAATATATTATAATTACTGTATGACCACATTGACCACCGCGACCCAGCTCTATGGATACCTCTTCAACCTTTTATTTATAGCCTTTTGTAGCCGCTTACTCCACGCCAAATGCTTTTCAATAAGTACAATTTACCGGTACCTGCCACAAACAACTTTGTTTCCTATTAGAAAGTACGGAACTCTAACCGTGATTTACAAATTACCCGTTTTTACGACGAGGCCCGGGTTGTCCCGCCCATCAATGTTTACGTGACCCTGTTTTATTAAAATTCCTATCCCATCTTGGTTTTTCTTTCAAGCGGCTGAAGGAGTGGGAAAGTACTGCAAAAGAAACTAGCCTCTGACTTTTCTTGTGTTTTTTTTAATGTTTTGTCCGTGGTGGTCAGCATTAAAATGGTTTTAATTATTTTAATTTTGTCCTGGCACCATCTCTGTTGCACGCGTTTTTCTGTGGACAGTACTATTAGCACAGTACTACTGTACAAGTATTTTTTTCAGGAATCTACTTTCAAAAATTTAAAAATATCGAATAGTGTTTGGTAAAAAAATATATAATCATGAAAACAATAATTATCATGAAAGTCAGTGCAACGTGGCTGAACATTTTTCTGATCCCTACTTCTATGAGAGACTTAATTAATTCGTACTGGTTGACTCGGGGCTCCAATATTCTTTAGTCAAACACAAGTTTTTGTTCATTTTCCGATGGGTCGCATCAAGTTACCGTTTGCATTAAATTATTGAACAAATCTGGACGTGGCTTGGATTTTTACTGGGGATTCAGGATTTAATAAGGGGAGTTTGGCGGTAAATTAGATTATTAATCAAATGTATATTGTACAAAGCTTTTGGTATAGATTCTACGACACAATATTGTGTTTATTTTTTCAGAAAGTGATTTTAATTTATATATGTAGCTTTTATAAGGGCGTAATTTATTGATTGGTTCTATTATTTTTTTTAACTAGAGTACTCCAGTTCTGGATTTTCTGAAATTGAAAACATTTAGGTAAGTATGTTATAGTTCAATCCCATAACGTCTCTTTTGTGTATGATGCAATCACAAAAAGTTTAAAAAAAATGTATAATGGTACTGCATACCTTCGTTTGTTGCATACCTGTCGCAAGATAAACAATCAGGAGGCGGATCGCTGCTTGCTTACCCTATGTACCGTGAGTGACTGACTCGTCATGATTTCACCTCGTTGTCTTCACATTGTAGTCAGGTTAATGAGCGGAACGCTGTTCCGCGCTCTCATGGGTTATTCCTATCTACCCCACTCATTTTGTCCTACTGGTGGAGAGGATGGGAAAAATTCAAAATATATACCTACCCATATGTTTTGAATTTTTCTATACCCATATGCTCCTCTCAAAAAAAAAAGTAATTTTCAGCGGAATGAAATAATTAAAGTAGGTACGCCAAATTCTCCCAACAGCATATAATTATAATAAACCTTTTCTTATTATTTGCGGTGCGAAAGTGAACCAAATCACATAAAACTAGTTTGTTTAAATTATTTCGGTATTCTAGCATCATGGCATACTAGGAAGAAACTTTGAATATTTGTTTTACTTACCATCAGGTGTGCTAGCAGCCACATGCTTAGCTATAGCTCATAAAAAAAAGCTTATCTTTCCCACTGACAGCGAATTTGTTTGGTAGTGAGACAAACGCCCGTTTTGAATTATACCCATCATCTCCACCAGGGAGACAAACCTGGTGGGGATGATAGGAATAGGTCATTCTCTCGCACCCTTTGGGGCTGTAATAAACTCAATAGCTGACGATGGATTACTCGTAACTTTGTAAACATCAAAGGTTATGGTGGTGATGAGGGTGGAGATATGATTTTAATTTAAACAACCTAATTTGGAGGGTAGAGTGTTCTAATTTTAAAATATTGACTGGTTTACTAAGCCAAATGGTAGCGAGCGTCAAAACTTTGGTGATAACTTTTACTATCATAACAAGATCCATAAACTTTTAAAACTAAAAACACATGGTTATTATGTCGGGGTATTTTATTTTATAGAATTAAGCTCAAGTTAATCTGGACATTTCAAAAATGATGACCAAGCTTTGGATAACCATAATTGGTTTTACGCAATTGGCAATAAACAGATTTTTCTAAACTTCGATAAACTGCACCATAAAATATAATAAAATAAAAAGTAAGAAAGTCAGCGACCTTTTAATGTTAGATACTTATTAACAAAATTATAAAGGCCACCTTCAAGATATTTTGGATTTCAGCCAAACCATTAAGGAGACTCTGCAATTTCAATAGATAGCCTCTAAATCGCATCGATTAACTTGAAAAATGTTGCCGTGTCTTTAATAAGAGCCCTCATTTAGTTAAGAGAGGTTCCCCCTTCCACCTCAGCCAGGTGTAATTACGATACAGAGCGTCACCTCACCGCACCACCACCACGCCGTTTAGGCCTGACGCATACCTTGGATAGAGTACAACTAATCCAGTGGGTAAACTTGGTCTTACCTATTTCTGTAGTGAACAATAAAAAGTTTTTAAACTCTATTTACTATTTTAAAATACAACATTCGAATGATATATTATGTTTGCCTTATTTTTTTTCATTATACCAACTTAGATATTTTTTTTTAAATCGAACGATTTATTAATATAGCAATATTAGGTTTTCAGCAATGGTTTTCAAAGTTGTTTCTTACGAGCTGTGGATTTAGCAATAAAATAACTAAACTTGAATATATTCTGTTCTGCGTCACCTCCACTACGTGCCAATTCCACACAGTAATCAAATATCTCGTTTCCTCTCATTGAAGCCATTATGTTGTGAGCGGCTATTAAATTATATTCCCCGAGGTTCCAACTCTCAGTTGCGTTAAACGACAAATTAATTACAAAAACTCAAAGGAATCTGAAGTAGCTTTTGAATGCTTTACGGAAATTATTTGGTTTTGAGCGCGAGAGGTGTTTAATTGTTTTAGGAAACCCTGTTTGTATCTGTTTGTTTTAATTATTTTATCATATTTCTAATTTGTTTTAAAGGTCAAAAAGTGCTCATCATCATCATTATCCACAACCCGACTTTATCCACTGCTGGGCATAGGCCTCCCCAAGTTTGTGGCATTCACTGCGGTCCTGAGCTAGTCTCTCCCATTTACGGCCTGCGATTTTCCCGCGACGTCCCACGTTTCTGTATCCGCATCTTGCATCAAAATATGCTGAGTATAATGGCCCGTAAATGTTAAAGAAACAGAAACTTTGATAAAGTTAGGAACAGTAAAAAGTAAAAAAGTCTTAAGAAAACATATATACAACCAAAAATCATGGAAACCATCAATATTCTAACATCAACGTTAAAGATAAATACGTTCATTGATATCAATATACCGGTATTTGCTTCCAAGTGACTTGGCTTGAAGCTACCTAAGCTTTTACCATAGATAATTCAAAAGCGCATAGAAGGACCACACTACGACTGTTATCGAGTAAAATGAAATTAATCAAATATTATAAGGTAGTAAAATTTTGCTTTACAAAATTTTAGAAAAACTGAGAGATAAAAAAAAAATATATAAAAACATTAGGCAATAGTATTTTTGGGAAATTATTTATGTTGGATTTAGTTTCGTGAGTTTCACTTCTAGGTATACTCGTTTGACTTAAGGTACTTTCACACAGTGTCATCATGACGCAGCGGTCTGTACGACGAGGATTAATCGCGCGATTCGTTTCACGGAAGGAAGGGCGCTTAAGGGTCAACAGTTATGTTGTATCAAGTTTCAATGGGATTAAATTATTTCCTTTGAGTGGGTCTGAATAGCACTTTGCTAATTTTTTTTTTAAAAGCCGTTTTAATAACGTGATAATGCACCGTTTTCTATCAATATATTCGACTTGATAGGAGTTAAGTGTTTCTTATGCAGTAACTTAGGAGCCCAGAGATTAGTTCTACTCACAAAGTGATAGATTAGAATGTAAACTTGTATAGAAAGTGGCGTAAAAAAGTAGGCATCTAGCCAGTCGTAGACAGTTTCGATAGTATGCTAAATATGACATCTCACGATTGATGCTCATGAAATAGTTACTTGAACTACGAATATTTAAAACTTTTAAATCCATTTGTATTTGAATATATGGCTATAGGTAACTTGGAAGTTTCATAGAGTAAAGTGAATCTTCTAGGTATCTTCTAGGAACCCGTGCTACATCGTTGACCACATAATCGCTTAAAATCAGGTGAGATTGTGATCAAACGGCTACTTACATTGTATAAAAAAATTATAATTTAGGAACTCATTTTGTCAGATTAACTTGCTAGACTAGTCAGTAAGTAAAGAGAAATACATACAGACAGACTGACAGACTGCCAATATTTCAGAAAGTGGTTTTGTTACTGTAAAAATGAAAGCAAACTTGCGTTATTAATGTTTAACAAACTAGGCGTGTTTTACTCTGGAATATATAGTTTTTTACCCGTAAAATACCAACCATAGCATTAAAAAGTGGGGTTATTCCCATTTGTGAACTTTTAATTAATTTAAAACTACTAAAGCCTTCATGTCACTACCATAAGACACACATTTGCATAAATGTGTTCTAAGTTTAAGGTCGGAGCTTCAAATTAAGTAACTATTCAGCTTTGCTCAAAGACTGGCAACTTTTAAACAAACTAAAAGTTTAACGAATAAGCTTCTGTCAAAAACAGCAAAAAAGCTGGATAGTAAATGGAGCTAATTCCTTTTAAAAAAGTTTTAATTCTCCCTGCGGACTTTCCAGTGTTTCTAACATCATTGTCCGCAACGTTTGCTAAGGCTATTGTTCTAGAGAGGGTTTTTCTATTAAGTGCCTAATTAAGCTATCTATTAGGAGAGGGCAGATCCCTCCCTCCCCTAACAGATAGTTTAATGCTGAGCATGAGTAGAGAGGCTGACTTTTCTGATTCTGAGAGCACACAATGAAAATGTACTACATGGTTCAAAATCATTATTTTATGACATACGGAGAGTCATGAATATGGTAGTCCTCTTCGTCTTCTGAATGATGACACCTTATTTTCAAAGAATTCATTTGAAGAAGTTCTTTGAGTATTATAACCTGATTGTATTTCTTTCATCGCAACAAAATTAAATATCAATGTTTAAAAATAAATTCCACTGAAATAACAAAATAAATGCACACGATACGCGCTGAGTCAAGGTACTATGTATTCATTTTTGTTTTATTATAGGTAGAATCGGATGTTCTGTTATTGCTCACAATTAGAAAAAATATAATACCGTGTAACGGTCCAATACCTATGCCAGTAAGATTTTTATCAAGTAGTTCAATTTTAAATTCCTACAAAGTTAGATGGAGTTATATTACCCTGTCCTCTAAATAAGGTAGTTTGAGTAAAATAAATGAACTCTGACATAGAAAATACAGACCATGCCCCGTCTCCTCTATGTTTAAGATAATCTTCATACAAACAAGCAAAACATACAAGACGTAGCCTACTTTTAATTCATCCTATTCACACGAGGCGAGTACAAAACCGCGGCACGTCATTTCACTGCGGTTGTCGTGCGGGAGACGTGCGGGGCGCGAGCAGGGGGCGTGCGGCTGACGCGCGCGCGATGGACACGCTGCGGCCACGCGCTCTGACAGCTGCGGAATTGTGTTCGCGTGAAGCTTGAGAGCTCGCGTTGGTTTCCTTACATTAGTTTACTTATTATCCTGACTATAACCTTTAGAGTCTAGAGTAGATTATGAGACAACTTTGTGGGTAAATATTGTTGAAAATAAAGCTGAATCATTTTAGCTAACGTCTCATGTTTAATAGAATTTACCTGCTAGTTACTGTTTTTAAATCTAAATAATCTCAAATTGCAATAAATGGTAAGAAATATATCTACCACTTGTAAACAAAAATAATATATCCATTGACGCGAATGAAGAAAAATGTAGAGCGAGCCTTATGGCTTGTCGCAGGAGAAAAAATCTTTTGAGATAGAGAGAGACTTCGTAAGTATAGTTGGTTTGGTTCCTGCTCTAGCTACGAGTATAATGAGCTTGACTTTGACGCGGCTGACTCGAACGTGTGTGAGGTCTTCATTTGTATTGTGTGAGGTAGGTAGAGCTAAATAGGGTAACGAGGCTATCCACTGAATAAGAAATACTAGTAAACCAACCAATAGATAGATGAATGAATGATATCTCGTGGTTTTATATCTTTAAAACAAAACGTGTTGTTTATCTTTAGTAGATTTAGTTTTCAAACCACAATCGATCATTCCAATTTATTGCAAAAATGATTAAAAAATCTTTTATAGGAAGTCCCAACTCCTTCATAAAATGTTTGAATATATCATTAGAGTTACTGGACCAAAAATAAGTGTCTATTTTTATTTGCGAGGGATCACTTGGAAGTCAATAAAAATACAAAACAGCAGATAAGGTATCGGTCATAAAATATAGGGAATCGCTGCGTCACCGACCCTTGTCCTGCCGAATGAGATTTCAATTTTACCACTCTACATATTCGACTTTTAGGCTTTGCATATGTAATACGGGCCTGATGTTTGCGGAGCGGCGCCTTGAGTGAATCGGCTCAGACATATTTCTTTTTAAAAAGGGTTTTAGGTTTTCTAACCTAATTTTATATTAAAACCTCTTTATTGATTTTTTACTTTCTTTTATTCAATGGTGGTGATTAGTTTTCTCTTATCGCATGGAATGAACATTAAGCAGCTTTTTGAAATTGGTTTTTTTATAAGCTACGTAGAGATATTCAATTTGAATTTAAATTATACATTCAAAAAGTTCGAAAGTAATAAATATAACAGTACTAAAGCTGTATACGAAAATAGTCTTCAATTGAAAACCTCGTGTTATAAGTCAGTGTGTCACAAAGGTAACATTGCGGGCTTAACCTCGTTTGCCTTACAAAAGGTGTAATAAAAATGGGCGGTGTAACCATTGTACGCGATTATGTATCGTATCGCTTTGCATCGAGATACGTGCCACATAGTTCACGGGGTTCTATGTCAAGGATGCAGGAAAGTCACATTTTAAAAGTAACTTGTTGAAAAATTTAGACGTCGAGTTATGTAATATTGTCTGGGTTTTTTATCGTACATTAAAAAGCCATTTTCCATAGTGTAGGTGCACGTCTAAAAATACCAAAATCACAACTTGCACTACAAAAATCTCGCCTAAATAAATTTACAAGGAATGGCAGTCCTCATCGTTTTGAATTTTCTAGAAAACTCATATTTTACGGCAAATATTAGGAAGATGAGACGCCTGGGCATAAAGAACAGTGCTTTGCACTATAAAATGTCTCGAAAAAGATATCAAGATAGTCTGACCCTGGACAGTCTCGACTATGAGCTATTGATTTCTACATCACTTCTAAATATTTTTGTAAAGTAACTCAGTTTCTACCAGTTCTACGCGTTTGTTCGTACAATTGTATAAAAAGATTTAGAAAAAAACAAAAGCAACCTACTACTTTCAATTACTTTTTAATAAAAGCCAGGTTGTACTACAATCTGTATTGTTTATTATTACAAAAACGACTAAAAATAATTGCTTAGATTCTAAACAAAACATTCTGAATACCATCAAATCTACTCGTATTTCTGAATGGCTACTGACAATTTTGTCATTTGAGAGCTGTAGTGTAGTCTCTATATCTATGGTACATTTCACGTTTCGAATGTCTTTGCACAAGGTACAGCCGACAAAGTATCTCAAGCAATCCAAGCCATATCTCTTTGACTTAAAGGTCAAAATGGCACAGCACCTGCTTACTTTACAGACGGCATTGTATTTGTTTCGAACAGCGCAAAATGGGATTACTTGTTCTCAGAGTGTTTGGCGAAATTTTGTTACTAAAGCGAAAAGGTTCGCTTGGAATTACGAGATTATTGTATTTCGTCTTGTTAATAACGAACTCGGGTGTTCGATTGCAAGGATAAGTAGGATTACTGCCAATAAAAATGTATAATAAAGCCTGCGAAGTCGATGTGGATTTGCAAAAATGTTTTGTTAAGTTTGGGGCTTGCAAAAGTTCTGAGAGTTGTCGTTCCAATTTAGGGAAGATACTTTTGTATGAAATATATTCACGCATAACAAACAGTGATATAATTAACAGTTTCCGTTCCAAATTATAGAAAGTGACAACTTAAGACAAAAATATCTGTTTTCTATTACCCAATTTTTTCTCAAAGCCTCCTACTGTCTCAGCTATAGAGTTTAGGTATTTTTCTATCGCAAGCAGAATACCAAGCGACCATTTTTCAAAATATAAATTGATTAAGAAATGCGGGGAACGTCGCCCACCATCTACATAAGAAGGAATTTATATTGAACCAGGCAAAGAAAGTTCGGAAAATACGGAAAATATTGGTACTTATCTATGGGTAGTGATATCGAAGTAGGTAGGTATATGGTCTCTAGTTCATTGATATCTGGATGATCGTATAGACCTATTGGGATAGTAATAACAGTTGGCAATGGCTGTGATTGCTCGCGTTTCTCGTCCTTTTTATGATGTTTTTAGGGATTGTGATCGTCCAATACAGTCGGTAGGTAACCTTTGTAAGCTTAGGAAGATCATTCCCTGGATTTACATAACAATACAGTTCATTCAAGCTGGATTCTATCTTTTGGAAGACATGTTGTTGGGCATTGCGTTTTAGGTAATGTAAACCAGCTGAACTTTCATGATGTATGATATATTTTAGTAAAAAAAAATCACCACACACACTGCAACTGCAAATTTTAATGTAAGAAAGGTTTCCACTCAGCATATACTCCAGCCATAGAAATCGTGGTTCCTATGGCGCTGGTTTTCAGCGAAGAGCGGATGCTGCAGCATCTTATAAGACACGTGATCCGTTTGAAAAAAATACAAAATAACATTACTTGTTGCCCAATCCAAAAACATTTTAGTGACATTATCACGGAACAAAAATTCTAATTATCAATAAACCTCAATATCAAAATTTTTTTTACTATCCATCAAAAAACTTCCTAAAATCTAGGGTACCGACAGGAACCTAAAATTCTAATTTCGCGTCCTATAAAACCGTGTACCGACACCCGTTAAACGCAGCGAAATCACTTTTGGTCGAGTAACAAAATCTAGTAATGGTCAATAAACGTCGTTTTAATTTGCAATTCGTAGCGTTATCTGGTCGTCGCACGTCAGCTGGCGGTGTTACGGACCGGTCGATGGAACGAGGGTCTTAAAACGACTTGATTGAAATACGCCTGAAGACATTCTGCATTGCTAAGAAATTGCCAGTACTGTGTTTTCTACTGTCTCACTGCTTTCTTATTTTGTAATTTTTTTACCGACGAGATTTTGCAGTTTATGCGGGCTAGCATCTAGATATATCTTTACAACAACGCCTATGTATAAATAGGTACCTACTTATATTTTAATTATAAGTGGTAAAATATAGCAGTTTGTCAGTGTCAGTAACTAAAATAGGTTTATAATAAGTAAATAAATAAGTCTAAAAATCTGAAATCCATTATTTACTTAGCGATTTTTCTATAGTGCAGATTGATAATGTATTCCCTAAAACATTATCTTAAGTGGTAGGTAAACCTATGTAATAAGATCGCGGGTCACACTCGTGAGGAATCCATCGTAAAGCTTTACGGCCAAGGTAATGACCCACTCGTAAAATATCGCCAATTTAGTCCGCACTCAGACACGCCGCGTTTATTGGCCGCGGTGCGGACGTGGCTTTAGTAATAGCTAAGAATGCAGAGACTGTGTTTGATAGTGTTAAAAGTCTAGCTTCGTTTTAGGTACCTAGGAATTTTCAAGAAAAGAGTGAATAGGTGGATTATAGCTAAGCGTGCTCCACCTTAGGCTGCAGCTACACTTACCACCAGGTGTGCTGGCAGCCAAATGCTTAACTATGGCTCATAAAAAAAAAAAAGGTTACGGTTACATTATTATTTACTACTTGTGGTTTTATTGTGCCCTAATATCTATTGCACCTACTTTTCTAATAACAATAAATATGTAAAAGTATATTCAACTTATTACATGCGTTTTGATGTTCATTTAATCAAAGTTTCACCCTATTTTTTTCTCTGATAAAGCTGAAAGATCTAACTATTAGGACCCTGATTCTCCCCCCGCTTAACATTGTAAGACGCCAGAATTTCACGACGAAAAGCCCCAACATCCTTAGAAATCTCCTAAAAAGTATCCGTGTTTCCGTAATCATTGTACACTGTAACGAAGAAGCAACTAATTAACCCTTTGTATAAGGGCTTGGTATAGTAATTGTAATTTATTCTGTGGCCCGAGCCTTTCAGGCATTAGTGAAAGCCTCGCCATGATACTTTAGTAATTATCTCGTTTTTACAAAGTGTTAAGAGCGTGCTCTCGACTTGAATTGGTAAGGGATTGTAGCGTTTTGTACATTTAATTTTAAAATATGATTTTGGAATTCTACGAAAAATACAGACACTTTTTTTAAACGAATAGCAAATTGTAAGATTCTAGATTGTCCACAAGTGAAAAAAATCATTACTGGTATTCATTTATAACAAAAAGCCACAAATTACTTATGTGATGTATGCAAGAAATTGTAAATCACTATTCCAAAGAAACCATGAGCTGAACTAGAGCGTCGAGATTAAGCTAACATCTCGTTTAATTTACAAGGAGAAAACATTAACGATAATGTTCTTCCTCTCGTAAAAAATACTTTATCGCTGCAGACGGGCCTTAAGTAATTAAGGCGAATTAACGTTCGGTTGTTCGGTACATTTGCAATGTACTCTCGCATCATCGTTTTATGATTGGTGTAGAAATTAGCAAGGAAAAAAAATTAAGTACTTTAAGTTTGGCGTATAATAAAGTAAAAATAATAGTGGGTAGATATATAATCGACTACTTGGCTCAATTACTGTGTGAACAAATGTCTTCAACCCAAACTACTGAAAGTTGTTATTTCCCTGAAAGCATTTTGTGAACGAGTTTACTTTTACGCGAAAGTCAAAATAATACAAAAGACTAAAAACAAGCCAGCAGACTCAGCGTTTCTCAACTTTACGACCGGCGTCAGATCTCAATTAAAATCCAACAATTTCAGCCCCATTTCTATACAATTTCGGTGTACGAAATGAAATTAAAGTTGGGTAACGCCAACGCAGATTACTTTATATGTAGTCTGTCGAGCTGTCGTGTTCTCATAATGCCTACTGTAGCATTTAGGCAACTCGCTTTAATTGTTTCAAGGTAGTTCTAGTTAGGTGTACATGTTTATTCAGATAAATAAGTGAAAAGCTACTTTGAATGTGTTTTATTTAATAAGAGATTATTTATTACTTATCACATTGAATCAAAGGGTTGTTTGCCTTTCGGTCTACCATTAACCTGTCGATGATCTTTCCGTAGTTGTAGTTCAAAATAAATAAAAAATTAAGAACATTTTTTCTTGAGTATTGCATGATAAAGAGTGTGTATTCTTACTTTTGAATGCACGGTGATATGAATCTTACAGCACTGCATAATTTATCACGTCAAAATTGAATGACACACTCTCATCTCATCACATTTACCCGAAAACCTTTGTTTACGTTTACGTTCACGTCGAAGGTGTACGATTCTTCAAACAACAAAACCCAACAGAACTTTTGCTCATTGTAAAACATGGGTTACAAATTTATCGTCATGAATAAATCATGATAATCCCAAAATAACAATCACCTCGAAAACAAAGCACTGAAATTATACGAGGTATCCGAAACTAATAAACGCGGTCTTAAAAAACAACAATTCATTTTCTGACGGTAAAACTTTGGGATCCCTTTTGAGGGCGGCCGCAGACGATTCTCAAGATTCATGTTTGCGTACCATTTCAATGCTCTCAGTGAAAATTGTAAACTCAGCAATTCAGAAATGAATTCAGCAAATTTATGTGGCATAACCCTAGTACCTTAGAAAATCTAGAAATGAACACTAATTATAGCGATATAAATATCAAACTTGGCTTCCGATATTCGACTGCATTTGGAGAGGCAGCAGGAAGGAAGGTACACAAATCGTAAATAATTCATCAGATGCCCGCATTTTATACTATCATGCTTGCAAACAGCAACCCATAGGCACGATAATGAGTAAACCTATCATGGGTTATCAAATATGTGTGTTATGAGAACGTAAGGCATGATGTGAATTATTTTAAGAATGTTATGCTGCCGTATTTTTTAATAGTACCACACTGGAACTGGAATATTTCTTTGTAAAAGGATCATATAAAAAAGCGCTAGGAACCAGGCGGCAGTTTTCTGCCAGTTCTTTGGGGGTCTGGTCGCAAAGAACTGGCACCTAGAATCACCTAGTTTATAAAACGATCCGTGCGATTTTACTAAATACATCATGTGACTTTGTCATTGTCAAAATCGAATTTAGAGGTTACAATAGTCTGTCAAAATAACGGACAAAGGCCATATTGGTATAGAAGAAGAAGAAGAACTTCTATATAGAACTTTGTCTCACGAAAACTAAATGTAACAAGTCTATAAATACAACGTTTTTTTCTAAGAGTTCATATTTGGGTATACTACAGTATACAATACAGTAACGAGGTAGGAGTACCGGTGGGCGGGCGGCCAAGTGGGCGGGCGGAAACTGTAGTACCTACTCTTGTAGGTACAAGACTGGGTCACTCGCGATCTCATTAGAGTTATTGACGAGAGTTGCGTGTCCCGTGACGGTCCCGGGTTTAACTCTCTGGATGTTTAGACGTATATAGCTTTTAAATGTTGATATTACGTTTGTTATAGTTGTGTATTAGAACAAGAAAAAGAACTATTTTAAAATACTAGAAAATAGTACTTTTATAGACTGAGTAAACCAGATTTTAAACAAGAAGAAATCTATGATAAAAAGTTTTGTTTTAAAAATTCAACTTTCCCTAAGTTTTCCTGATTGATTCTTTAGGTTATGTATATTCAAAATAACGTATACCTAATGCATTTCAAGTTTATTTATTTAAAAGTATATAATTATGACAAAGGCATTTATTTCAATTTAATTTTTTTATTTGAAATCGAGACCTGATGATGGTGAGTAAACTTTTTGCTTCTATTCGTCACGCACAGCGAGATCACGTGGAGAATTTTTCTTTAAAAGCTACGTGTGACCGACGCTTAAACAGGACAAAAAGCACTCACCTTTACTTGCACCGTCCGGTCCGCGTAGTATCGAGCACTCTTCTATAGTCCCGAATGGTGTGAACAGCTGACGCACATCTTCTTCGCTTTGTTGTTTACTCAGCATACCCACGAACAGCTTCCGATCTGCAAAGAGTATCAGGTTAGACAAGTGTGAGTACGAGGTTCCGTTTTTAGTGTGCTTTTTTACGTAGTGGATAGATTTGATAGTTTAACATTATTGATGCAGTGAAAACTGTTCACTGTTTGTATTAAACTCGTAGTTTTTTGATATCAACAAATATATCCATTTAAGCCTAAACGCACAGCTAGCAATGGAACGCGATCCGACAATCAGCCACACCACATTAAGCCTAGCAGTGGTGCCTGAGCAACTTTAGCTGGACTTCAGTGCAGATTACCCTGGGAAACTTTGAAAGTGGTGATGTAAAATGAGCAGATTTTAACGACATTAACGGTTAAGAGCAAGCGCACACAACTTGTGTGTGAGATAAAAAGTGGCGCAACATTGACAACTACATAAATTAATTAAGAATGCAAATTATGATTATCAAGTTGGACTTTTTTGTACGAGTAAAATGTTACTAAAATATTTTAGAGCACCACAGTCACAAGCTCTAGTTCCCCAAACACCAATTACAATGAATTTTTGGATAAAACTTTTTAGTTAAAAACTATACTTATATTGACTTTAAATATAGACAACTTTCATTGTTGATACAATATCCAAAAACATGTTGTATCAGAGAAAAAATCATAACCGCTTATATTTAAAAATCCAAAATGTATTAAGCTATTATTCATTTAATACACTTAGATAAAAATAATGGAATCGTAAATCGACTGAATTAAAATATATGAGCGATTTTGATAATTTCCGTAGCGCAGTGTGCGCGCAGACTAAAATCTACTGTTGTCAATGTTGAATCAAAAAGGGACAGCCTATAACCTTGTGTATTCAGAAATAAACAAAATTATACTAAATCCAGCCAATTACATTTTCTGAATACACTACAATGCGTCGGTACAAATGGTAACCCCCAAGCCCTCTCTAACCACCAATACAACGGTGGACAACAACCATAGCTCGCTAGGTATAGACACATAACACACAGTTTTAGTTATTTTTACAACGGTAAAACGCACAAAATTCAAACCCAAGTAAGAAACACAAAAAAAATTAGCCACATTACACTAAAATGTTGCATGATCGGAGGGTTTCGTAGAGGAGCGCTACGAAACTGCTACGAAACTCTCGGGGGGTCATCTCAGGTTATTCAGACTTCTGCTTGAGCTTACTTACAACGCGTCACCCAATTTGTTTTTTTTTGCAGTTTTGAGGCGTGGTTATGGCTCTTTACAGAAATCTATGTATCAAATTAATGGTATAATAACATAAATTCACACTAATACGCTTTATGAATACGAAAACAAAATATGTTTACAGCACGACGATTACTAATGTGCACAGTGAGTGTCCGTCCGCTCCACGTCGAATGCCGGTGCCACTCGATCCGAGCGCCACTTACAAGAACAACTACCATACCAACTTTATGAATAACACAAAAACCAACATCAACTCGGATATAAGACACAGTTACACAGCTATTTACTATTATTAACAAAATTAAATAATATAAGAATTCTCATACACTTCACATTGTAATAGTATGTACAACACACGTTACTGATTTGAATAAATCAGCACAGTTAAAATAGAAAAAAAAACTCATAAATATAAATAAAATATAAATATTCACGGACACTTTAACACAAATAAAGTAATAACTACGTCAAATAAAAAAAACAAAGTTGACACTAGGCCAAAAATACATAAATAAATATACATGGATTATAAAACATAGAGAAGACAAGTGGCACTCGATTCGACGTGTTGCTACCTCACTACGCGCTATCCACAAACAGTGACAACAGTATAGCCTATTGCACGCACAACAAACGCTACCTGGGTCTTCTACGCGCGCCGTCCGCTCGCGCCCCCTGTAACACAAGAATAGGCTACACACGCTTACTCTATACTACCAGGCTTGAATTTAAAAAGTTACTTCTTATCCTTAAGTCATTGGAGAACAAATGACTGCTGATGGGTTAATGTGTTTTATATGTTTTTGAAGCATGCTACGAGTATAATGGGATGGAAAAATGCTTTATCATGAAATGCTGAACAGTATATTTCAAAAGCTAATTTTAAACAGATACTTATTCCCAAGCAAATAAATTTAAGAGTATTCTCAAGTTTCCTGAAAATAAGTCTACCGGTGTCGTCTACTAAACAACTATGCAAACTAACAGAGGCTAATAGTTCAAAGTTGTTTCACAAAGCGCACTTGATGCCAAACTTGCAAAAAGTCAAGTTAAAAGTCAGTTTATACGTTTACGAGTCCCATAAGCAAAATTTTCAGCACAGTGCAAAGTTCCTCTTTCTTAAACGTTTTAATAAGCTTCCCACTGGGGCACACTAAAGCAGGGAATTGGTAATTTTTACCCCGTTACGTCCCAATAAGAGGTTTATCCGGGAATTAAATGTAAACATCCGGGACGGGATGATTGTTCCGATAACGATGTGAGATTAAAAACAATGGAATGCGATGGTAATCTCAAGAAGTTCCAGCGTTAATAGTTTTTATTTCTTCAAATAACGTGTAAGAAGTGTTGTTATGTGAATGTAAACCAAAACTAATCAATTTATATTAGCCACTACAAAGTTTATGGCGTTGATTGATTTTCAAAGTTTTCCTTGCTTACATAATTTTCTCCGAGCCAAGTTAATGGGTTCATTCGTACTTTTACATTGCTCTACTCGTTTCTATCCAAATTAAAGCCGCCCAAAACTTAGCCTTTCATCTTTTAATTAGCCTCCGCATTTTCCGACTGAGTTATTTCCATTCCTATCTAACCTGTAAATGTATCCGTAGCCTTATTACCAACTCGCTGTGAAATTATCTCAATTTAGATGGTCATTAGCAGAGTCGCATGGGAGAGATATCCGACTGTCCGGGCATAAATCTGAATTTAATGACCAACCCCAACTGGTTCTAATATTTCCGAACATTGTTGCGGGACAAACGTCCCGATTGTACTCGTTAAGTGTGCGCGTACCTTTATAATTTCGACGTTTTTGCCTTTGTAATTTGAGTGTCATGTTTTTGCTTTTATGTTGATGTCGTGTTATGATGTCACTGTTTTATTTCACGGATTGTAATGAGGGAGTTTTGCGAAAATGTGTTCTTTATGAGGTTACTTACCTTTATCTTTCGTGTAGAAATATTTATACAGGCAAGATTTGTAAAATACAACATAAATCATTATTTTAACACACAAAACTGTTTAACAAAAAGTAACATTTAAATACACTCGAGAGCAAAAATTCCAGGTCCGGTTATGTTTGATAAACAGAATCAAACTCAAACACAATTTGTTTTACAACACTATAGCGTTCATGGTCTACTCGTTATTCAAGTTTTTATAAATAACTCGGAATTTTTGCTCTTGATTATAGATACCTATGACTAAATTAACTCTTATGTGCTGTTTCAATACGCATGGCACTCGCATGGCTTTCTGTTTGTAAGAGTATCAACAAACTAGTAATACCTCCGTCCCAACTTCAAATGCGACGTTTTTACTTTAGGAAATGTGATTTCTATACATTTTGGTTACTTTTCTGTTTTCTCTACTGATTGCAAAATGTCAACTTAAAAATGACTAACGAAAATTCGATAGTAACTTTTGTGTTAGGTACACAGCGCGGCTGCCTCGTGCAATGACACATACTTTTGCGAAGTGACAGCTCCAGCGCAGTGTAACACAAACGTCACTATCAAATCTTCGTGAATAATTTTTCGGAGTGCAGGCCCATTGCAACGTACTCCAACGTGCTCGACGATGTTTGATTCGTACGTTACCGGTTCGTATTGTCATTGGCAACGACTGATTTACCAGTGCAAACTGGTGCTTATTCCCCTGAGCTTAAGGATGAGTCACGGCGCCCGGCGTGCTGGATTAAATGTCACTATGAGCAGAGTTACACGGCTAAGCTGTTCCAAAGTTACACGAAGTCTCCAGCTACTTCGACCAGATTAGCCAATTGTCTAAAAGGAGTCATATCAACGGGTTGATTTAAAAACTCTTTTGAGAGTTCAGCTTATCTGTTGCAAATGAGTGGGCTCGATGGGAATTTTTTTTTCCATCTGGCACACTGGTGGGCCGGCCGGTGGGCTCGATGAGAATAACCCCTTATTAATTGTATTATTGTGTGTAACAAATAATAAAACAAAATACAGTCTAAGTCTATACATATACAATTGATGACTATACCAACTAGCCACCTAAAAGCCTTTAAATATCCAATGTAAATTAAATAATTAATTTCTAAAATAAAACAGTATAGACCCTTGACTTTACTGTGTTATTATAATGCAGCGTATTTCAGCGTAAACTAACTTCATGTGTAAATTGCGTAATGAAGACTTTACAGTAGGTAAATCTAGGTAAATCATTACTGCCCCGCTTACACCCCGCGACCGCAACGCAACCACCGTGCAACCACCACGCAGTCACACCGCAGCTTCTCATTAAGCGCTAATGCGGCAGTGCTGTTAAATAAACTAATTACGAGGCGGTTGGACTCCAATTCTTCGATAATAAGTGGCTGACCTATATGGCTTATGATAATAACATTACTAAATATATATATAAAAAAAAAACTAAGATCATTCTTACCCATGATCCTATCAACGGCATGCTAAAGTGGCTGAGAATTTTTAAATAATTTTTTGTGTAGAGTAATATTAAAATCTAATAATATACAATGTAATTGAATAGTGTATAATTTCTCAGCTATTTATCATTCTGCTTAAAACCGATTTTTTTTCCGAAGATAAAAACGCCTACTTATTGGTTAACAAAAAAGCTAAGCATATAGAATCTGTTCTCATCCCCAGGGCTTTATTTCAAGAAAAATATAACAGGAAGTGACGGTCCACCAATCAACGCTAATGTTGCATGAAACCTATCAATAATATCCGGGTGCCCTCATAAATATACGTTACATCGGAAAATCGCCTTGCAGGAACAATATGTTGCCATGATTGATTGGAGACTTGGTAATGTGAAAAGGTGCTGTGATGCCAGTTGGAAACTTTTAGGGGTCTGTACTAAATAGTGATGAAACTTTCTAGTTCGTTTAAGCAAATTCACGGAGAAATTTTGATTTTGAAAACAATAATAGTACATTATGGTACTAGTGTGGTACATTGGTGATTACCGCCGAGGTTCCATTGAGACCCGAGCCGTAGGCGAGGGTCTTAAGAAAGCCGAGAACGGTAATCACCAATACACACGTGTATCATACGACGTTTTTCAACACACTTGTGAATAAAATAACAATAATATATAATTTCAACAGTGAAAACGCGTTGTGAAAAATGTTTCGCTATGGCGGGAAAAATTAATCAGTTTTCCTATGCGCGCGCATTGCGATCGGCCACAGACTAAAGGGATGAGGTTTTTTTTTTATTTATTTTCCGCGCTTAGGGCTTGCACCTATTCTGCCACGTAAAAAATGAGGAATTTAAAGTTTTCTTTTATTACAGAAAAAACAAAAGTTATATTTGAGTGAAAGTTTTATTTATTAAACACGTACGAGTTAAAATTATCTATTTAAATAAGAAGTTGCATGAAATGAGCAAGCAATAGGAACATTCATTTATTTGTTCTATTGAACACGATCTTTTTTTTGAATAAAAACTTTTTTAGTAACAAAGCTACTCAACCAATAAAATTAAAAAAAAAAATGTATAACTCACTAGTGAGTTATAGCAATGAAAAAGTCACAGTTTGATTATGAGTATCATTATGTGCCTAATTGCGGTGACCATAGAGCCACTTTATGAGCAAGTGTGTTGAAAAGATAATTTTATAATCTCTGTAAAAAGTTTGGTCGTTGTAATTTGCTTGACGACTAGAATTACCACCAGTTTCACTGCCCATTTTGCATTGATCTCAGATTCATTGAAAAAACATTTGGGTCAAATAAGTTTACTAACCTTTTTTCCTAAGATTGTTAGCTAAATCTGCGATAAAACCTTTTACAAAAACGTGCGGAACTCTGCCTTAAATAAAATGCATACTTGACTGGGTTTTACCTCAACCGGACTAAATTAGGAAACGATGTATCGTTCAAAAGCTTTGTCGCTCATAAAGCTAGGGTTTTGTGAATAGTGCTTTGTGTGCAAGCACAATAGTGACCTATGTCCAATCATTGTACTTAAAGTGGGTCAGATATTTTAAGGTAAGTTTTACATTTAGGTCAGGCTTGTAACTCGAATAAGATTTTTATACCAGTTATTATTATTAAGCCTTTATTTAACTGAACTTAAAAATTAAATCTTAAAATTACATTACCTAAGTATCTAGCGCACATCAGTTTTCACCATTCTTCCACCAGTTTCACCAGTTTTATACCAGTAACTAGCCGTCTCCCGCGGCGTTGTTCGCGTTTTACCCTTTAGGGTGCGACTTTTCAAAATACACTATATAAGGATACTACCCTCCAAATTTCATACCTCTAGGACTTATAGTTTAGGCTGTGCGTTGATTCTCTTTCAGCTTCAAAAGAGTTTTATATATATTGATGATGATGATGATGATAATAATAATAGGCCTATACATCTATTGAAGATGATTTATACAGCGTCAGGAGGCAACCTATGCCTACACTTAACGGGACACTGTAGTGCCTGGGACAGTGTTTTAGATGGAGTAGGCTTGCCCAGCACCTATACCATCCTCTCAGCCTAGCCAGCCATATCCACAGGAAAGATAAGGTCAATACGTGCAGAGCTGACTAAGCCAAGAGTTTCCTCACGATGTTTTCCTTCACCGTTAAGTTTATACCAGTAGTATGTAGTAAAATATGGTGTGGTACAATAATTCTAAACCTTTAAGATTAAAATTGGCTGGTTACTGATTGCACACCGATTCATCGGCATTTTCATGGTGAAATCTGTTTCAATATATTGGCTAAGGGGATTACGACCATGACTTTCAGAATACCATGGCTCCAGATGTTCCATGCCATGTAACGGTAATAAAATAGCTTCGGTGAGTTTTTTGTAATCAGCTATTTTATAAACCCCTTGATATAGCTATTAAATATAATAAGACGAAAAAAATATAGAAACATTGTTATCCCAATAGGTGGGGAAAACAACAAACAGCGACAGGTTTTATGTAATTTAAGCTTTCTCGGTTGTTATTCAGCGTTTATAAGAAGGATCATTTAGTTTAAAAGGTGTCTTCGTGATATCAAAACTCCGAGCTGCAATTCATTGTAGCTTGAAAACTTGTCTGAAGCTCACTCCGTATAATAGCTTTATAATTATTTATCTCTCTCACCAGCCATCAGGAACCCTTATTATCCGCGACGGGCCACCGTTTTTGCGTAATCAAGCCTCCAAGGTCACAGCGTCTTTGCTTCAGCAATTAAGCCTCGCCCTTTCAGTTTTAACATAAATTCGTTTCCAAATTGCTCTGTAGGTAGCTTGGGGCCGTTGAAGCGAAAATTTCAATGTTCAGCTGATTCCATTAATTAGGTATGCTGTGTTCGCCCCATCGCGCCAAGTTGAATAGCCAATTACATTGATAATTGGTCGTGCAGGTGTCTCGGGGACTAAGACGCTGGTGTGAGGGATGAACGAGTTCAGAACATTGCGTCTGCACCTTAATTGCACTGGATGAAATACCGATGCATTTTCTTCTTTAAGAGTAATTTTAGTCCACCTGCTAATTCTAACATTAAATAAAATAAATATCCTCTTGATTCTTTTCTAAGCATCAATCAGGACATTAACAGAATTTTTTACCTACTATAATTAGAAAAAGAAATGGTTTAATCGTGAAAAAAATCCAAATTAAAACTATACACATTTGGTAACGGTCAGTTTGCTAGATAGAGTACCTGTAAATTTTTTGATATAATGATAAACTACACAAAATTTCTTTAGATTAATAAAAAAAAACGCCTTTAGTAGAATATAACAGATTGTAGACACCTATCTCAAGTCCAACTACAAACCGATTCAACGATTACGATGCCAAACTGTGTCTCGTTTTTGCTGGAAAGCCTCTTTGGCCATAAATCAGATTATGCCACATTATAGTGGTGATAATGTGGCGAAATGATTTAGCTCGGGAAAGGGACCAATCTAGGTGATTAAACCTGCAGTGGGGTAATTAAATTGTGAATTAATAAGTGCGATTACGTAATGTTGTAACTTTTGGGGTAAAAAGTTGGTTTAGTGGAGTATTTTGGGCCCATAACTGGTTTCACTTGAACTATAGCTACACCGTACATAATTGTTAATTTACGACTGTTAAACGTAACATGGTAGGCATACTTTGGTATGTCTTGTTGCACCAGACGACTTTGTGAAACTCTTTTATTCATCCTTTAAAAAAATTTCTTCATTATTTTCCGTACAATATTTTTTTTTCTATGCAATTTTATCTTCTAGAAAGTATTTTCTTGGCATGCAATGGCGAATATAAAAATTACGTCAGACTGACGACTATATTTCAGCAGTATACTTCAAGGGTAAAAGACCCATCATCGCTGCTATAATTTCTACCAAAATTTCCTGAAACTAAAATAAACCGTCTTCATACAAAACGTACCACTGTACCTATGCTATTCAATTTGTTTTATCCTCCTATAAACATTATCACCCCCCTACCTGTCAGTTACGAGTTTATCACAGCACCCCCTGCCACCACCATCGACTGACAATGACACTCTGAAAACGCACCACGGATTAATACGAAAGCATTAATTAAACCCCATAGTGTTGCCCGTAAATGTATGGGTGTATAGTAGCTGACCCCGAATGCACCGGATAGATTAAGACCGGCGTTTAATTTAATCAGGTAATGGTGTTATTTGGAACAATAGGCAGGATCGGCTATTGTGTAGCAGGCGCGGAAGCGGGAAATTAGGTCTGTGTTCAGCTTGAAATTATCTATAGGTCTCTTCGAGAAATACCTAACTTAGATTGTAGAATAATAATAATGTCCAACTAGGTACAAGAGCTTTAAATACTTATATCTTTTTAGTTTTCTTTTTTATAAAAATACAGACTAGTTAATATAACTGGCTGACATAAATGTAGTGCTAAATCTGTCTACCACTTTTTTGTTTTTGTGTGGAAGAGATAAAGTTAGCAATAATCATACAGAAATATAAAAATATCTACCAACTTTCTAAATAATAGTATCATGTCTATCACGATTATTATTTATCTCAATCAGTTAAAACAGTCGTAAACATTATGGCATATGAAACATTATGACATGAAAAAAGTTTTTTATAGCAAGCAATTAAACAGAAAGGCTTCTGTTGATAAAACGACTGTAATATGTTTTGAGTTGTGCTTTCATAATCTATATTGTTGTTACAAGTTCACTTTATGTAATTCAACCAGTTTTGGTATCTACATTTTCATTTAGTTTGTGATATAACCCATATTTTTTATCTCTTCTTTTATTTTTGATTTACGACATTTCGGTAGACATGTTTGGATTTGAATGACAGATTGAGCACTACATGTTATATCAGCCAGTTATTTTTAATTAGCCTGTAGGTTTATAAAAAAGAAAACTAAAAAGATTATACTAGAAGTATTTGAAGCTTTTACAAATATCTATTTATCACAATTTTACCGGGCACTTTCCGGGAAACCCGAAACCCAGCCAATAATACATGACCACGGCCAGTCAAATGGCGAACGCACCGTGGTTACATTTAATAGTCATAATTGCTAGTGTCCGGTTTGAGGCGGTTTGATCCAGTCCAAAACTTAATTGGACCAACGCAATTAATTTACCCCGGAGTGGTAGCTAGCGAGTGATATTAATATGGAAAGGTGATACAAGTAGGTTGGTTGGAATTATGATTGTGGCTTTGTCAGTTTACGTGTAGCTATTTAGTACAGGTTTTTTAAACTACGGTGTAAGGTGGAAGGGTCGTTCGTCTTCATCACTATAGATTCTTTTGGGTGACATTCTACTCACGGTTGCTTTCAAAATGCAATTACGTTCCAATCTGCTAATCAATGCAGCTTCGTTGGCTCATTAGTTCAAGATGTCCCTAAACTATAGGGCTGAACTCAAACTTTGGCCCTATAGGCGTGTCCGGGCCAAAGTTACACACATTAATGAGACGACAATGATTCGGGTCCCGGACTCGAATAACTCCTGAATTAACTGGAACTGTTCTTGTGTCTTTTCGCTTGAGGAATAGGCTTGTAAATAGAAAGATCAAATTTAATAGCCACATCTTTGAAATTGTGTAGTGGGCTTAGGCACAAAAACCCTTTGCCGTTGGTATATATGGAAAAATAAATGTACTTTTTTATATGAAATGCACACACAAGAACGTTTTTAATATTATTTTTATCACTACTTTTGGCAAAATTACACGGCCCATATTAATTTCACCTCAGAAATTACGGCGCAAATTTTTATTCGAATCCAAAAGGCGATATTTTTGTTCGGAGCGATTAACCATAATCGTTTCGGTGTGGTGGCAATTTTCATCAATCCGTCATTAAGCAGTAAAGTTTGGAGCCGCTTATCCCTCGCTCGGGCCCGCTGTCCCAACTGATTAATTTACGTGGCAGAACACTTGCAGATGACAATGTCGCTGGATGCGGTAAACTTGACAAAGGCGAACGTAAAATGATTGCAATCAAATTGTGCAAATTGCGTTAGTTTAGTATTTTAGAAAAATTTGTCAAAAAATAAGGCAATTTCAAAAGAAAACCCTTAGTTTTTAGCAGCTGCAGGGTTAAGTGGTCAACTATGAACGGTCTTATTAGACACAAAATAGTGATCTAGGCCACAATGATAATATAAAAGCCAATTATAACGTCTGTTACCACTTATCAGTGAGGATCGAACCCAAGACCCTCAGTATGGAAAGCAGTGTTATACCGACTGAGCTTGACCTCTGTACATAAAATTGTAGAGCTCCGGAATAACCTTTGACAAGAAGCTCTACATTCCTACAACCAAGGGGTATTTGATAATTTCTGTTATAAAAAGTTAAATATTTTTTTATTCTTGTCTATTCCAGTTTCTCTAAGCGCCAAAGGACTTGGAAGGCAAGGGGTTGGCTCGTCCCGCCAGGTGTCACTGTCAGCTGCACCGCCACAACAACACCATCCTTCAATGCCGTATCTATTCGGAAATGTTTAATTTATCGGGGATTATTTTAGTATATTTCAGTTGGTTATCCCTTTCGTAGGAAATTCAGAATAGGACAAGATTTAAGTGGTGAAGAAATTGATTGATTTATTATTTTGATATAGGCTTCTGAAACTGGAGTGGAACTGAAATGAGATTTGGTAAACAAACACGAGACTGGAAGGAGTAGAGTTTGGCTATAAGGTTTATGGAAGGAGTAGGGAGAGCCTTACATTAATTAACTTATAAGTTTAAAAACTACAAAATCGACTCTATGTGCGTAAACGTTGGGGTCGTCTATTAATTACATTATATTTTTTTAACAACTTTTTACCCCCTTTTCTTTGGAAAAGAGAAAAAAGTAGAACCCTATGAAAACATCCCCCTTTTTTTAAGTTGGTTAAATATTAAATAGACAGCACTGGAAATTAAGATGATGATGACAGAGGCTTACTCTTGAGGTAACTCTCTTAGATCACATGAAAATTACGTGTCAACTAAATATAAAAAGTAAATAAGAACCATATATTTAGACCAGTTTTTGGACCAGTTGAGCTATCTATAAATCGTTTGCAACGGTTTGTAGATGGCTCAACTGTTTCATGTGAATTTTGTAAATATTGTGAATATTGTAAACACTGTATTAGATCTGACATTACTACAGAAATATATTTTTAGACATTTAAAAAAAAACGAAATAGTAAGAAATGTACTAGATTGGCTGTACTTCCGTTACGTGTAATACATACTACATTACGTAGGTATACACAGTTGAGGACATAATTGTGCCAAGGCGTATCGAGGTCTGTAATTAGTTCTCAATTAACATGGTGACAGAACAGTTGATGTCCATGGTACGGGTAGGTCGTGTGTAATTCAAGATGGTAATAATTGGTTCTGGTAATTAACATTAGCATGACAGCTGTCAAAATAAATTCTAAACTGTCAATATTTAGACGAAGTTATGTTATACAGCTGGTACATACATACATACCTATATTTTTTATTATGTATATATTTTATGAGCACATAAGATAGGAGATGCCGACATGGCAATTGTCCGTAGCCATACTATGGGATTCAAGAAAATTGCATTAGGTTTATTTTTAATACAAAAAAATCGTAAACTTGCCAGTAAATTTCAAAAATTACCAATATTTGAATCCATTGTCCTACTTTGGACCGGGGACATATAGGGATTATGGTGCAATACTGGATTAACGCTGGATAAACAAGCCTTTCCATCACGAGTGTGTGACTAAGCAGTACGCGTAAAACATGCGACTAATTTATATCGTTTTGAACTTTATAACACCCATTAATAAGCATTAAATTGCTCTAAATCGTCCCTGTTGTTATTCATTTAAAAAAAAGAATAGGTGTGCCAATTTATGCTCGTATTTTCACGAATTTTTATAAAACCATTTTTTTCTCTACTTATTTATGTTGAAATAAACATTCCGAAAAATAACACTACGAAGTCTAATGCTAAGTTGGATTATCTAACCAACCACAAGCCAATTTAGTGCTAAGCATTTTATCATAATACGTACAGAGACTGTTTTTATGCCGTTGCCTAGATCTCGTTCGACGCCTAAGACCTAAAACTACGTCATTAAGCAAAAGGATCGCATTTCTTTGATAAATGGAATGGGTATAATAGACTTTTATAGCGGGTACATACAAAATAGCTTATAAAGTACCTAGTAAAAAGCGTACCTTCGCTCAGTACCTCGATCACGCTGGTTGTTATCTTCTGAGTGTGACAAAACACCAACTATTTTTATATTTAATCTTAAAATGGCACACTTATCTATTTGATCTTATAGTTCGGCCTATACTCTGTCATGTCACCTCCTCTTAGTAGAAATCTGAAGTTCGTCACAAGTTTTTATTACCTATGCTAAATCTAAACGAAACTGTTAAATTAAGGGAATTTGATGAAAACTGTAACTTTCATTCTGAAACAAAGTCTTAGTTAGAATCTCAAGACAAAATGAAGTCCGTATGAATAGATCAAAGAGTTGGAAACACCAAATTGGCTGAAATTGGTCTATGTTTCTAAAGAGCTTGAGACCACTTGTCTGCATAAAGATACATAAACCGAAGCAAGATACTCGTAAGGTAGATTACAATCTTTGGATTCAAATGCGCAATAGAGCAATACCGTCGAACTTCAGAAAGATAGTATCTGTGTCATTAAACAATCAATGGGTCGATCCGGACCCGGGCCATCCGAACCCGGATCGGTCCGGACCCGGGTCGGAAGGGTCGTTATTGGGACGTTGCGGGTTCGCACTCGGACGACTTTGTCATTAAAGTGGAACGTAAATTGAGGAATTTAATAATGGAGATTGTTATTGACAAGTTGCGGTAATATTAGATGGGGAGGTTACTATGAACGGTGTCGTTTTGAAATCCATCTTCTACTTAGTTTTATCTCTAAGAGACAGTAAAATAAGAGCATTCATTAATTTTTTGTGCTATTTTTGTAATCGGGTGACAAATAAACACTACTCGTGAGCTAGGAAACTTGTAACAAAAAATTGAGTTAAAAATATAAGTTAGCATGCTACGTTTTTGGTACCTAATAAATTCCACGTAGCACAAGCTAAGGAATTTACATGTTACTGAAATAATCATCTAATCAACTTGAGCAGTACCACTGGTAATTAACCTAATATTACCATCGCATCAAACCGACCAGTGCGTATATAAAGATACTCGCTCCATTTATCCCTTGATCATGGCCTACATCCGAGTCTTTTCGTCACAAAATTGATCCTCAATTCGGACCAAAATAAAAAGCAATTAACCTCCCCTCTTATAGAACCGTACGTGCGAGCCTCTAGATAATGAATGAAGGCATTGAAGGCCCAAACACCCGAAAGGCCAAACGGCGATATTAAATCGTTACGTGTAATACGACCTACGTGTCCTCTTCGAGTGGAAAGTTTTATCACTAATTCAGAGGATGATCGATAATAGCTTTGGGTTGCGAGAAAGCGGCGGACGTTATTGTCATGACCGTTATTGGAATGTCACGGGAAACTATTTATAAAACAACCAGCGCACGTGTTTTGTGTCTTCCATTCTTCTCTGTCCTGTCCCCAGTGGTGACAAAGAAGATAGTGTCAGTGGTTGGAATAGTTTTTAGATAATATCACATTTTACACCACTGGTGACAAATGCAGTGCAAAAAAGAGAGGCAGAGAAAAAGAAATAGAAATACACCGGAATACATCACCCGCGCCCAATACACCCGTCCTCGGAAAAATGCTTCTCTCACTATATACTCCACAGCCTACTGCAGTCTATTATAATTCTATGTCCTTGAATGGTAACCACGAATCAAGAGCTAAACGTTGAGTTGCCCAACTTAATAAATGGAGAACATCATAAAATTGCAGTGAATCGATGATCTCAAACTTCCTATAGGTTGATGATGATTGTGATAAACCGCTGTCAGTTATTACAAAATCAAGGGTTCAGAACTCTGTTCAAGACGTTGGTACTCTAATAATAGATGGGCAGTGACCTTTATCAAGTTCTGACATCTGAAAGTCTGTGCAGCACAATGATCAATAAAATATAATATTAACCGTCGATCATTTGGCATTTTCTCCAATTACAGAATTGGCCGCAATTTGGGTTTCGTCCATTTTCTTCGCTTGAATAAGATATGGGGTCTATGGCGAAGTTTTCACGGTTGCTGTTTCGATTTTATTAATAAGTCTAAGTTTCGTCTATAAAATAACCAACAAGACATTCTAGTTTAAAGATAGATCCATTATTTTACACCTATAGTTAAGTTTTAGTGTGTTATCAACTGAGCTTCTTAGAACTTATATGTATGCGTTTCTCCAACTTGATTTACAAATATTGAGATGCTCTGAAACCGAATATTTTTCAGAATAAACATAGTCTATAACACTTAAAATTGCGTAGCTCGGTATAGATTTCATGTTTTTTATAGCTTCAGTAGTTCTAAATAATGCCTCCTACAAACAAACAAAACTACAAACTGTAACTTTCATAATTTAAAGTAAATGTACCTACTTGTATCCTTTAGAACAATCTATCAAACGTTATCAAGTAGGTATTCACGCCAAACCAGATTTCTGTAGGTAAGTATTAAAAATAAAACCTAATCCATCTTCAGATTTCAATAATCCATCTAACAAGAGGATCTTAAATAACAAACCAGTTGGAAACTTATTATCCGCCCGATGGGACGCTCGAGCGAGTCTATTGAATACTGAGCCTCATTAAGTCGGCCTAGAAGCCTGCTCTGTCCACTTTCACAAACTATTTTGTAAAACTAGCTCAGGTAGGAAAGCTGGTAAACTTTTTCGCGACGTCAAAGTGTCGGAAAACTTTATAACAAAAAGTAACGAAAAGATTTGACTTTTAATTTAATCCTTACCCCAATCACACCTCTATAAATTAGAATAGAAGAGTTAACTTTTTATAAAACTATACTGAAACACTAATAGTAAACTTAATGCAAACTTGGAATAATTACAACATGTTTTGTCTCCTTCGATCAAATTTGAAACTGCATGTCAATGCAAAAGACAAGTATACCAAACCACAGATCATATAATACTAATCAAACTAAGATGTACTTTTTTTCAAAAACAATCAAGTGGTTATTATTTGTACCTACTCACTGTAACTCAATGTTCGCAGAATTATTTTGCAAACGAGATATTGAAATGCTTTTACAGGCTATAAAGGCGAGAATTATTTGAATGCTAATAGCTACAATAAACTGTGTAACAGCTTCGGCGTCACATTGTATTAAGGAGCTTGTATAAGTGGTAAGATTTGGTATAAAATAGGAAATCAAACCCCTTAAGTGATCGCTAAAGTATTTAGGTTATTGGTATTTAAATTGCACTTCGTATCTACATTTTAGTCACTTTTAAGAGTTTATAGCTACTTGCAAGGTCTCTACGAGTATGTATAGTATCCAGTTCAATATTTGCAACCAAGTGGAGCCAGCGAAGCATAGCGAATATTATTTCTTACTGTTGTTAGAGCATTTTCTAAGCCCATAATAGTACATTATGGTACTAGTGTGTTACTTTGGTGATTACCGCCGAGGTGCCATTGAGACCCGAGCCGTAGGCGAGGGTCTTAAGAAAGCCGAGAACGGTAATCATCAATACACACGTGTATCATACGACGTTTTTCAACACACTTGTGAATAAAATAACTATAATTTCAACAGTGAAAACGCGTTGTGAAAAATGTTTCGCTATGGCGGGAAAAATTAATCAGTTTTCCTATGCGCGCGCATTGCGATCGGCCACAGACTAAAGGGATTAGGTTTTTTTTTTATTTATTTTCCGCGCTTAGGGTTTGCGCCTATTCTGCCACGTAAAAAATGGGGAATTTAAAGTTTTCTTTTATTACAGAGAAAACAAAAGTTATATTTGAGTGAAAGTTTTATTTATTAAACACGTACGAGTTAAAATTATCTATTTAAATAAGAAGTTGCATGAAATGAGCAAGCAATAGGAACATTCATTTATTTGTTCTATTGAACATGATCTTTTTTTTGAATAAAAACTTTTTTAGTAACAAAGCTACTCAACCAATAAAATTTAAAAAAAAAATCTATAACTCACTAGTGAGTTATAGCAATGAAAAAGTCACAGTTTGATTATGGGTGTCATTATGTGCCTAATTGCGGTGACCATAGAGCCACTTTATGAGCAAGTGTGTTGAAAAAATAATACACGCACCTGCTTGATATTAAATCTCAATATTGAGTCATAAAATATATAAGATTTCAATAAAGATGACTATAACATAGTTCTAAGGTACACTAAACGTGACCTAGTAAGCTAAAGATCGTAACTAAAGTCGTTCAGTGCATAGATTACAAGTTTATTAGCTGTGACGTCATGCAATATCAGCCTTAAGGTCTTTTGTGACGTCAGAGATTGCATCACACGCGCATATTAATGTTGGTAATGGCTTTGTAACGGTTATATGGAAATTAGATATGGAAAACTGAAGTATCAATAAATGTGAATCCTTCCAACACCTAACATAACAACTAGATAGCTTTTCCAGCTTTTATTATAACACACGTCAAAGAAGTTTTTTATAGAATTTTTGACCATAAAAAATACTTAGCCTTTTTCCAAAATAGTCCACCAAATTAATGACCCAAAAATAGGTCAACTTTTACTAAGTTTTTACAGGGCCACAAAATAATTAAGACAAAAACAACGATGGCTACAAAAACGATGTTTCTGAAGCATCGTGTCGTGAGTTGCACGAATAACTCAGACATTAGTCTGTTAAGAAAATTGTGCCTTCTCGCAGTTCCCGAGGGACTAGTGATGTGTATTATTCTTTCAAAAGTACTGAAGGTAGGTACATACTTTTGTTGGACGTGGGTATTCCAAGAAGTCTCGCCGGCAGACCGAGCAATAACTTTTTAAAAGTGGGTACGGAAAAGAAGATTTTGTTTGGAAACGAATATACAGGCTTTTTGCCTTGCAGTGGAAGTTTGTAAGTTGAAAAGTTACCTACGCTACGGTCTATTGAAAATGTGTCCTGATTTCATCGTAATAGTACGGCGTTTGAAAAACTATGTGTTATGAATAGGTAAAAAAACAGGCCATCAGAGACTTGAGGTCCCATCACTGGCTCAAGTGCATGCCGTGAGACGGCCCCATCACCCTGGATCCCTACTTATTATTTATTAACAGGTCATAAGTGCTAAAATGTGTACAATTCATAAGTCCACTAGAACGTGTGTTGCCAGCATATATAAATAATTCAGTGTATCAGGGTGCTCCTTCTCGACGGAGGCATTGGATACCTCTTCTTTTAGTTTCATATATTTTTTGGCGAACTCGGGTAAATCTTGTTTCGTGGAGTTTTCAGTCGATAGACGGAATGTAATTGTACGTTATTGAAGACAGGTGCGGAATAAAATATCATAAAATTTTGAGTAGCGTTGGAAAATTCAGAGGGTAAAGCGAGTTCGGGTGAAGCGTAGAGTGCCTTTGACAGGATATGGGAAACTGAAGAAATATGATTTTATCAACTCGTATCGCAAATAAAAGTACTGAAGTCGTGATGTTGAGCTATAATAATAGATATTCAGAAGCCTATCTAAAGTAGTGTTTTAGTTTAGCAAAATGTTTGTTACAAAATCTCAACTTCGCGTGTTTCGACAGTAATAAAATCAAGACGACTACTAATTCCCGAAAATGTCCTAAACGTGACAACACAACCACAAATTCAATTTAGCGTGTTCGTTCATACCAGCCAGCCACATAAATAAAACTTTTAGGCTTATGGCCCCAAAATGGCGAACTAAAAAGCTCTAAGGGCCCGGCAAAATTGAATTAGGCCAAACCTTTCTTGCTAAGCTATTTGCGAGTGGGCAGTAAGGACATGGTCGCGGAAATTATAATTGGGACATAATATGCGAAGTTGGGATCACAGGCTTTGGGATGCTGTTACGTTTTTACGGGTCAATTCATTCGTACTTACGTATGTTGTGGGCTAAACCACAGGCTAAACGGACACGCAAAGGAAATGATGGATAATTACATTTTTGGGTAAATTCGCTGGATTTGATTGTGTGAGTGGGCTAAATCAATCATGCATAAATGCGCTTTTAATTCGTATAATCAGATCAATGCAAGTATGTATAAAGAGTTTCACGGAAAATACTCCGTGCATCTGTCACATAACGTAAACAATGCATCATTGAATGAGGAAGAATAGAAAAGGCAGCAATGGCCGTGTCCGATTCCGTCCTACAGATGAAATGCATCGGAAAACAAACATTGAAGAAGTCCGCGAAACTTTTATATTTCCCGGTCTCTGTTTCGACAGGGTTATTCCGGAGTACACCAAAGAGCGCTTATATCTGGAGAAGAAATGTGGCAAGTTGCGTGAATCTAACTATCTTTGTATGTTAGTAATATCAGAAATCTATTATTTCTCATATTACTAACATATGAGATAGATATAATTCTCAGTTGTCACCTTTAATGTCCCTAGTAGTGAAAAAATGCAAGGTTTAAGATTGTTTTGTTAAGTCAGTTTGATGAAATAAAACACATTTAATTATTGGAGTTGACTGACTACCGTAATAAAATTGCTCGACTAGTAATTAAAACCTGCATCTTATCTAAGAAGAATAAAATTGAATTCACTGCAGAACGCCGCATCGTGTGCAAGATTTTTCAACGTTTGTCACTTTTCCTTCAGAGGCAACTTTAAAATATTTACGAATGAAACTTTGCTGCAAGAAATTTTTCTCGTGTTGCAAATATAATGTGGAAATGAACCGTAGAATTTCGTATTACAAATAGAGATTATCTTAGTTTTTTCATCTGTGGTTTTAGTTTTGGTAGAAGTTTTTATTATTAAATAAAGTCAGATTAATGTTTTTTTTTAATAATTTTAGGCCTATTGTTGTGTCTAGTAACTGCTACCATTTCTCTTCTCATATATTTATACGTGTATCAAAGTAAGCTTAATAAAATGAATAAGCTCACCAAAGGATTCATAGAGAAGGGTGTCTCTTTATCATGTAGTTTGGTGTCGAGTGATACAGCGCGACACTGATAAATTGACTGGGTTGCCGCTAGGCGTGCGATGTCGGCAAGATATTGTACTATATTACAACGCTTTTGAAATTGAAAAAAAGCATTTAACTACTGTGAATTCAAACGATATGAGTCCACCAAGTTTGGTATTATTAAGCAGGTGTAAATTGAAAAATTTGCACCGTACAAAAATTACGAGCTGCCTCCCGCTTACTTAGAGCATGACTCGCTTTAAGAAAAAGTCCTTAGAGTCCTTCAGGGTAGGCACCGCACTGACAATGTTCCTAGTGTCGTCGGTGTTACACTGACTCTAATTTGGTTCCAGAACCTGCAAGTTAGACTTGATAAAAAAAAAATTAGGTTTGCCAGTTGTAGCATCTAGCTTGCTTACTTACTTAGTCAATCTTCACCGATCATCTAACTCTATAGGATTAGGTCACTATAGGATGGGTAGCCGTGTGGCATTTACGTTTGAGCGCTTCCGTGCTTTGGAAGGCAGGTTAAGCTGTTTGTTCGGCTAGCAGTCGATAAGACACGACGGAGGCCTTAAGGCGGCCTAAAAACTCCGTTACCAGAGTTTACCACTAACTCATACGACTTGCTTAGCGCGTGGAATGGCAGAAGCAAAGAAGGGCCTATAACCAGGAGTGTGTCAAGTTTAGCTGCTGATGACGATGATGTACTAACCATAAGGCAACTGACATTTTTAAAGCCATGAATTTCATTTACGTTTAAATGTAACACGGTATGATCATTATAATCCAGCTGCAGTTGATTTATGCAACGTTTGATAAATATTTCCAAGACTGTGGTGGTCACACTGTATACAAACACAAACTCCAGCATCATGTTAGACGCCTTTAAAGGTCTTCAGCAGCGAGTGTAATTGCAATTGGAACTTTAGCCTCACATCCTAAAGATTGATAGTAGTGCAGTGCTGAAGTATGCTTGCATGGTAGCTTCAACTTAACGAGGTGAGTCACGCGATCTATTATTATATCATTTGGGACGGCGCGCTTCGTAATATATTAAATAGTATTGTACGTTTTGAAGGGTAGAGGTTCATTCATTTTAATAATTGAAAAGGTAATGGATACTTGAACAATTTTTAGCTATATTTCCACGAAAAGAAGAATAAGTCATACAAAGCTACCACTGCCGAAATATAACATAATATTCATTTATATTATTTTATTTTATTTATTTAATTAGAACATTTTCATGATGGATGGGTACAATGTTACGGGCTACTAAATGTCATAGTTTTCCCATCCAATCATGCAGCTGATAAAAAAACAAATGAGTAACTACTCAATTTACTCCCATTCCAACCACGACAAAAAAGTACAGTTCAGAACAAGAAGCTTTACTATTTATTTTACAACAAGAACGTTACAGCTTTTTTTTTCTTTTTACTCGTAAGTGTTAAATTAGGATAAGTGCCAATAATAAACTAATACAATTCTGAAAAAGCTATCAAATTATTGGACAATGACTGTACAAGAATAATTTGAAATCGTCTTAAGAGTCCAAAACCAATCCGATTTAAATAGTTTCACCACAGAATTTTTTTACCAGCAAAAGGAAACGATGTTCAACCCACTTAAGATGGTAATAAAGTATCCCCAATTCGACCATCAGGCTGTCGGGGTGAATTTAAATAACAATTTAGCTAAAGGGTGCATACGTGCAGTGGCTGTTAATTGCCTGTATTTAATGCTTCGGCGAATGGCACCTTGTAGTTACGCTAAGCGGTTTTTACAAGATCTTGAGTACCTTAGCTGTTATTATCAAAAGATCACTGACATCTTATCGGTAGAAACAGCCATAGATAAAACAGAAAAAGATATAAAATAGATATAAAATTAAAAAGGCCGATAAATGTACCGCTGCCTGGGAGAACAAAGTTTAAAGTGCCTAATTCGAGGATAGTAATAATGTTATGCTTTTTTGCTTTTTTGCAACAAGCGTTTGGCTCTACCTACGAGTACATTATATGCAAACTGACAATGAATGGAACTCGTTGCCATCTTGTCTTTCCTGAAAACTAAAAGGAAAGTCTATTTAATAATATAAAAAAAAAATTATATGCTCATAATTTGCTATTTAGCAGTGTTTTATAAGCTGAATTATAATAATTATAATAATAATATTATTATAAGCTGATCACAATTTATTCACGTAAAGAATTTTGATGGATGTTGCGTGTACTACAACTCAATGGGCTCGACGACAATTAGGCATTCGTGGACGTAGTTGTAAAATTAACCGTGGAACGTGTTAGGTAAATTAAATAACCCTGATAAAGATCAAATTGTAATTTACATTAATAAAAATGTAGCTTAAAATAATTATTTTACTTTATGAACTCGCCATGTTCTGTTGAATTAAAATCGCGTTTTGGAAAATTTTTTGGACATCCGTACTTAGTATTTTTGATGTAAGAAAGTATTTTTTTTACTATCACAAAATGTGTTTTTTTAATCATTATTTTTATTTGCTTTTGGTACTTTGAAATAAAACTTATGCAAGTAGATATAATATAACATATTTTAACTTAAGATTTTAGCTTTGTTTTGGCTATTTTCTATTCAAAACTGGCGCAGTACAATGTTTCAAAATTTCGGATTCTTTTACATTGTAGTGTCTCATGTATTCCCAAAGTTGTGATCAAAGGTTATTGAATAATATAGTGATGTGTCTGTCAATGACGAATTGATGAGCGTGCGGATCCAGAAGTTATTACATCGTTAAAGTTTGGAATACTTTTAGGTATAAATAAGTATGTGCATAGTTTTATATTATTATCTTGGTATGCGTATATAATCCTCAAAACTATTTGTTTTTAAATATATTTCTCATCAAAAGAATGAGCAACCCGTATATTATTCAATCCTCTATTAAATAGTGCTTTTATTTTGATCATTACTAAACAAAACACGAAATACTTTTTATGTAAAATTAGGCTTTTAACTGCAGCAGTTTCTTAATATTTTAAAAACAAGAGCTTAATCACATTTTCATGAAACAAAGCCCATTTTTATTCCACGTAAGTAGTTAAACGAAATCCAAGTTAAAACCGTATCTCGTCCCTAACTTATTCCGTGTTTAAGTTTCAATAATTTCCTTCGGGAATCTACTATTTGACGATGGCCGCTGCTTGAATTATTAACGTAACCCTTCTTCGGGTCATTTAGACTTTAAATTAAATTACAACATCTAATGTTAGTAGTAATTAAGATTAACATGATTATTTCAATTTATAATTTACTTAGCTCATCCAGTAGACGCTTACGTGAAGGGTTAATAATTGCCGTACTTATAAACGTCGCATACTCTCGAATTTATGAACGATGTAGAGAGGCTTCTTTAGAAGTCGATTCATGTGCTGTGCTAGGTAAATGCTGGTTAAAATAGTTTGATGGAATGATTCATCCTATTTTTATAAATTCAGGTGTAAATCAATTTATTTCGACTGCTGTCTAAAATAGAGGTAGGTATTAGTTAACCGTTGTTCGTCATTCATAAGTAACGCATAGAATGCCTGGCTTTTTAGCCAAGCTTAGTCGATGGTGAGTAAAAAATAAAAAAATAAAAACATTTTAAAAATGCTAGAGAATGGTCACTTCTAACATTTTGATTAGTTTTCTATATCTTAAGCGATTGCAAAATGTTTACTTTGCTAAAAAGGGTGCACTGTCCGTTTGCAGAAACCCATAGTTCAGTTTTGGAAGCTAAAGCTGATCAAATTCTATAGAATTTAGGTATTTGATCACATTACTATGAATAGAAACTGGTTTCAGTTAGTGTTTCAATTATCGGCAAAGCTTGGACACTACGCGTATCCTGTCGTATATGTCCAAGCTTTTGGACATACGACAGGACAGGATACTTATTGAAAATGAGCCTAAGCTAAATTACTACCCTACGGTCGTAGCACCGTAGAGGATCGTAGAACATCATTAGCGGTTTGGTGAAAAAATGCTATTGAATGAAATTCAATATGAAAATAAAGACGATTTTTTTTATTCAATTCCGTAAAGAGATCATTCGAGGCATAAACCTAAAGTTTTTTTTTTACGCCAAAATATAACACATTTTTTACTTGGTACAAAACTAATACTTTTTTTGGTTCAACAATGTCTAAAACATAATATCAAAGGTTGATCATTATTATTATGCTTTTCTGAAAATCTTTGTGGCGGCTATAAAATATTTCAGGTGTATTTTCAATATTCCAAGAGAATTTCAATACGGCTTCTAAGATTTCATAAACAACTTGAAAGTCTCGACCGCCGATCGCATTACAATTCCGAACAAAACCAAAGTTGTGATACCTAACTATTACTTAAACTTATAAAACTTATAGTTTTAAGAACTTTGGAAACTCTAGAAGATGCTGAAAATAAGGAAAACAGACCCCGAGGTCCTGTTTTTCAGCTTTTTGCTTTATACTGTGCAAAGTTGTTCTCTAATCTCTGTCATGTTTAATTATGAGGAAAATGTTGGCTTTCTTAAAAATATGCGCAGATTTACCTAAAAAAACCCAAGGCTAAGTAGAACGGTATGATTTGAAACTTCCTTACAATTACACTTTTTGTGTATGTGGTTAAAAAAATATTAAATAGAAGCAAAAAACGTTTACATCGCTTGTATGTTTTTTATTTTAGAATTAGCCAACTAATTTAAGAATAGACACATCTCCATTATACCATATGGTGTTGCTTGTTGTGTTAAATGTAATTTAAGTATTTTTCCATTGTTCAATTAAGGCAACGAAGCTACTACGAATAAATTGAAAGTAGTAACCTTGAATAAATAAGAGAGAAGAAGCTTACCTCCTCTATTTTCACTATCTGCTGGTTTCACCTGTATCGCCCGGTTCATCTGTAAACCAAATAAAATACGTGTTAATACTGGCGTTTTTATTCCAGACGTATAAACACTATTGTCGCAGCAAAGGATGGAATAACAAAACCCTAAATAAGTCGAGTTAAATGTGCCTGTCCTAATAATCTAATTTGCTATGGCTGATATCGGCTAGGACATCATCATCATCAGGCTTATGACAGGCGTCACAGTCAGTAGTATATTTGTTCTATGTGGCGGGTTTCGATTTATATTATCGTCCTGATAAGAGACAGCAATAATTAGCTGAAACAGCTGAATAAAGTTATGCAACGGTTAATACGCTTTTAAGCACGCTTTTTTTGTTTGGCGATTTGAGTTTGGAAAACCAATAACTGATTCTGATTCAAGAGGCATATTTTTTTCTTAAGTTGAATTAATTTTAGTAACACATCACCAAGGTACGTGTAAAATCATAGTGCAATGCAGTAGTTTCCGTTTAATTTTGCAGTTTCATTATTCAAAATTTCAAATATTTAAATCAATATTATAATGAGAATAGAATAATAATGCTCATAATTAATACTATTGTGTTTGGTTCCAATAACTGTGATATTGCAGCGAGTATGTTCAAAATGTGGTTGTTTTATTTGATTGCAGATTTTAACATGTATATGGAAGTGTACTACTAGGCTTTTATTCATAATTTTTATCGGTTTTATAGCGTCGCGTTAGAAGTTTCACTTCAATAAACAAAATGTATAGAAATGACATTTCCAAACTATAAGTAACTTCAAAAATGTAATTTTGTAATAACCAAAAATAATTGTGCTTGATTTTCGTTAAAAACAAACCTCGATAACTTGATGAAAGTTAAATATTAAAAAATCTTGACATTGCCAATAGCATTTTGTTGGTAATTACAAAATGGTGGTGCATTTAGTGGACAATTTTTTTTATACTACTACCTGATGCAACAAGCAGATAGCCCACCTGATGTTAAGTGGTAACCATCACCTATAGCAAAACATTGCACGATAGAAACGTGCCCTACGATGCACTGCCCCGCGTCCATCAACTTGCTTATACATTTTTGACGTATCCTATTCTCTAGCTAGCGACTATACTCGCAGAATGGCAACTTGGCAAGAGGAGTTATTGTTGTTGCAGTTTCTTAACCTAACTTTATTAGACAGCAAAAATTATCTAACCAGGTTTGTTGCTTCAGTTCATTATAAAATTGACGGCAACATTTAGAAAACTAAATGTTTCGGTTCGGTCTTGTCAAACAATGTTCGTTTACCTACATAATGAAAAAAAAAGTTTTTGTGAAAATAAAATGATGAAACAGGCAGTTTTTTGTTTATAACTGCCACGAAGTTGGTACACATTATTTGATGTAAGTACATCGTTTAATCGCTGGTAAACTAAATCGGTTTACTGCATCAAAACCCCGACTTGCAATTCAGTATCGCGCTTTCATCAGAACTAGGACAGATTCACAGAACTCATTCATACCGTCACTATGTGATGCAACGCTGGCCGTGAACAAACGTACTAACCACTAGACTCCACCAACCTGCGTTGTAGAATGGCACAAGTATTGATTGCTCCACAAAATATGAAAAATACTTTAAAATGAATATTTTTATATTTATAAACGCTTACGCCCAGACGATGCTTGGTTCAGAAAATGCCCAACTTCCACTTACAATTTTTGCCCATAATAATTAATGCTTTACGAGTACTTCTGACACAAAATAGATAATAATAGTACTTCACACCTCTAAACAACCGTTATGTCTAGACACGGTTTGTCGTTATACCATGGGACTTACAGTAAATATTAATTAGGCTATTGGTTATCTTTGAACGATATTTTTGTAGTACTTGTATCAACTTATTTTTAATTTAAAGAGCTTTAAATACTGATGTTCATTTTCAAGGCAGCTACCTAAGTACCTCTTATTACATAATCTCGCACCTAAATTGCCACTCCAGGGATTAGTTGAGTCAGTCTCACTGCAAGTGGATCGCGTGTTTGTCTACTATAACTATGAATTTATGAATGAATTATATTTATGAATGTATTTCAAACACTAGCTTTTATTAAAGCTGGATTCAAACTACATCACCATGCTGAAGCCCAGACTGAATCATCAGACTAGGAGTAACTTGCGCTTGCAAGGTGATAATTATAAAGTAGCTGCATATCGGTATTTTTAGCAAATACGTCTGACACTTACTGACAAGTCACTGGAGTGACATTTCAGCATCTGAAATAATTTGATGACTATCAGTATCGAGCTGAATCTTCTTACAAATAAAGTTCAAACTCGTCAGTCGAATCACTGGCAGAGTGTAGCAAAAATCAAAGTTTAGGCTGCTAAAAAAATGCTTACCAGTGTTATAATTACAATTATATTTTTGCATATTTTTTACTGAAAATATACATACTTTATGTTTGAGTCACAACGCAAGCATATTATTATATGCCTCAGTATGCGTCCAAGTATTGGTTAGTCCGTGCTCTTTCGCGGCATGTTGCTCATATGTAAACCAAACGGAGCGACCGCAATGCTTCGAATATTCGCGGCCACTGCGGTTCCGTACGTTTCTATTTTGTAAGGCGCGAATTGGACGAGAGGAAACGGAAGCAAAATGCATGTTTGAATGAGGAGAGATGTTATTTTGACTTTGAATTAGAAATGCAACTTGAATTGTGGCTTGCTTTCAAGTCACTATTGCAATTACAGACTATAGTTTAAATGAATTGATACAAAACACCTTGTAAATATTTAAGTTAAGTTAAATAAAACAAACTCAAAGAAAACGTTCCACAACCAATAATCACGGTATTTCTTAACTTCGTGAATTTCAAGGTTTATTTAGAGGTTTAAGACAAACCTTGAAATTTGCATAGTAAAAGCACGTGACCGAAGTGACAAAGTTAAACAGCATTGACAAGTTTTTTGACAAAACAAAATGTTCTGATAGATATCCAAATGTGTGCAATACTTGGCATGTAACGTGTATTTAAAAAAAAAATTCGAGAAAATTTTCACCAATCGTAAAACACGTACCTAATCCAAGATATAATTAAGTTCGAAGTATCGTATATATCTAAATTTTAACGTGGTTACTTTCACAGTTTCTGAGATAAATAACGATTTCGAACTACAATATTACGTTTATACATTCTTAAAATGGCACGTATAAAGGGCACCTTCGTACAAATACCATATTTTTCATATTCCTGGACGAGCATTAGCGACCTATGTAAGTAATCGAGAATTATATTTTTAAATCGCACACCTACTCGTCTATTTATTTTATTTATTACATTCTAAAAAGATGAACCCACTTATAAGTTAGTAAATATTTTGTTAGTAATTTTGTACCAACATAAAAATAGTGAATTCAATAAATATGAATAACAAGAAAATAAAACCTTTATTTTTAGCGATATTCCTGAAATTAGCGAGTGAAACCGTGCAGAAGTGAGACAGAGGTATGCGCTGTGCAATGGGCGGGGTTTATAGCTATAGGTACTAAATATATCGTTTTTCTTTGAAGCCTACTGCAAGGAAGCTTTGACCAATGAGATGTCTGTTGAGCTATAAAGAAAGTAATGAACAGAAAACGTATTGGAAACGTTTTAAAATGAAGCTCAGGGTTTTAGTTGCTTTGAGAAAAACTGTTTGTTATTTCCTTTTTAAATAAGCCAGACCGAATAACATGTAGTTATTGAAGTAGAAACAAGAAGTTTTAACTAATTTTTCTTAACTCCCTGACTAGTAATCTATTAAAAAACTAAAAGGTTAGGTAGATAAAATACGAATTTAGTCATAGTGGACGTGATCAACAAGGCAATGCGTTGTTACAGGTAGTAGTTACCAATTAACATCAGGTATGTGAGGTTGTTTCATCTTATAATTTTATAAAAACTTTAGTTTTATATAGCCAGTTTGAATAGCTAACATATTTTATTTATTTATTTATCCACAACTTTATTTGCGTATTGTATACGTAGGTAAAAGTAGATTGCGTCATCTTGACCTACATCATAAATCTTAGTAAGAACATCTTGACAGTAGAATAAAATATTATGGCAAACGTAATAATATGCGTCACTAGAACAAGTTTGTAATTTAGCTGAAGAAAATACTTTTTCTGAGAAAATAGAATTATACCGTACGTTTAATAATTCATTGTTTCCTAATTTGACGTAAAAAATGTACTGTTATATTTTTTTTCGGTTACAGTTACATGTAGGTAGGTACCTAAATAGTAGATTGTTCAACAAGGGAGTAAAGTATAGTGTTCCAGAAATGGCAGCATTAAAATAAAAATATTACTCAGATCAAGCCAAATGAGCAGCTTCATTTAGATTTTTGTATAAGATGAAAAAAACGCTCATTCCGAGCGAAAGTGAAAAAGGTAGGTACTTTTCTTAATGAAAAGAATAGGACTACTCTGATGGCCACATGGAAGGTAATCTATTATTACATAGTCTTGATACCGAACTATGTTTCCTGTGTCGTGTGTAAAAGTTGTTTCACTTTGCCAAACACAAACTAAAGTACAAAACTAATCAATGAAAATGTCCATTGTCTACCGACTGGGTATAACTAATTTAGGGTTCAGTAAAGTAATGACATAAAAGATACTATCTATATTATGTAGCATGCTTTCAAACCATCGGGGATGTTAATCGACTTTTAAAAATAGCTTTTAAGTCATTTTAAAGGTATGTTTTAACATTCATGTAGGTAGGTAATGTAGTTGTACAAAATTTGCAGGTGGGAAATTATTGTTTATAGACACCACAAAGACATGACATGATTTTATTTTTGTCCTTTATTTGTAGGGTTAGAACAATTGAAAAAGTATCAGGTTCTATTAGTATATTCCTAAAGCAGTAAAATGATAACCGACACAAAACCAACATATTATTATTAAAACAAAATGTTTGTTCTCGAATCCAGAACCTACCTACAGCGCAGAAATCCATGCACTCAAGCGCAGAGTTATACCAATCTGTGAGACCAGTTTATGCTAGTTTTATTATTGAGGCCAGTTTAAGCAAAGATTAACCCGTTATATTCCACCAGGATGCTTAGAAGAGAGAGGTACTTGCCTACTTAGAGCCTTCTCACACTCAGCACTCAGTCTGAGTTTTGTTTTGTTCATCGAAACGCATATCGAGAAACGACTTGCGAGTTTATTTTGTATGAAAATCCGATAAGCGCCTCAAGTGGGAGATTTGCAAACTATTTTTCTCCATACAAAAACCACGAGTTTCTCGATTCTCGTTTGTCGCAAATCAACATAACAAAACTCAGACTACGTACTCTGGTGGCGTGGTGATTTGCAAGCGATTCCACTCACGGAATACGCCGCGTAGACGCTGCGTATGCGCAACGAGCTTGCCGCAAATAGCGCCATACAAAGACACAGCGCAGCGATTTCGCTACGAGGGAATTACCCGCGTATTGCCGTATAATAAGTTTCTTACGTACTTATTTGAAAATAATTATGCCTAGTATAAAAAATGTACAAAAAAAGCAAACAGCTTGCACAAAACTGTCAAGTCCCTGACGTCGTGAATTTAAAAAACAACAGAACATTTTCAGCTGTCAAAACTACACCGTAAAATAAACTGACTATTTGAGCTGTCAATGAATGGTCAGCAGTAAGCACAATACCATCCGCTGTCACCGTCACCAAGCAACCGAAGCAACAACAACTTTAAATAAATTGGACAGTATTTCTGGCTCACGATGACAAAGAAAAACAATAAATATAAGTAGGTATGTACTTAGCTTTTATGAATGCACGCTCATTTACTTCTATTGACAGTGATGACAGCTAGTATCTAGATCATAAAGTTAATTAAAATAAGTAAGGTATCATGATAGGACATGGTAGGTACCTTAATTGAGAATTAGTTATAGGTACATTATTTTGTGAATGCTTTAATTTTCTAAATGTTGAGATCTAACGAGAAAGATTTATTGGTAGAGCCCACATATCGCGAGTGTTACGGATCTAACGATAATGATTTGTCTTCTCTTTTGTCAATTTCTCTATTCCATTAATTTAGCAATATTTTTTTATATTATAGAAAATTTCAATACGTCAAAACGCAAAAAGTTAGTTCCCAAACATAGAAACGTAATATTAATCCGAAGTCTAAAGTTAATGCCCAACAAGAAATTCTCTGACAAATTGAGCTTTTGTTGCTAAGTAAAACCGATCATAAATTAAGAATCCGTTATCCAATCCTAAAACTTAAACAGAATTTATTAAGAAGGTAGTTTAATAGAATGGCCGCCTAAAACTTGAAACGCCCTTAATTTTTATTTATCTTTTAAGAACACGCTTTATATCTTTACTTTTAAAAGTGTAACAGCTTATAAAACTGTGATACGCAAACTTTTACAGATTGCTTCTTCGTAATGGTTTTTATTTTCATCCACATTGCTATTTTACCATGTTTAGGTAATACAAAAATCTTATTTGTTATGAAACGTTACCATTTAGCTAAAGTGTTATACATTTTTTGTTAAGCCTTGGACTACTGTCTCTGAACATAGGTAGAGATCTCAACTCGACGTTACGTAACCAAAGAGCTTTGATAATTTTATTATTATCGCATGAGTATTGACCGTATTGACCGTCTAATAGACACTCTTTCACCCCAAAACTACTAAAGTCTGAAGAAACCTACTAAAGTACTATCGTGGTGCCAAAAAACTTAGACAACTGATTAATTCCCGAGAAAATATCGCCACATCGTGTCTACAAATTATTATAATGCCGAACAAACAGTTAACCCAAAAGTTTTAGAAAAAATGTTACTTGCCCGACTCCCAACGTAACCAAGGAGGTAATGGGGCGAAGCGAGAATATTCTTTTACAAGTTTCGGTCTTACCGGCGGGCCATGATAAAACTTTTTATGCTCTACTTATATGGGATAGGACAGTTTTGGAACCCATAACGCGTTGTGGTGCCGTTAGTTTTAAGGGAAGGGTGAAATCGGTTATGATGTCGTGAGATTTTTTTGTATCGAAAGAGCTTTGGCACTATACTCGCAGAACCTTTTGAGCACGAGTGAGTCAAAACTAAAATTAAAAGTAGTACAAAAAGTTAAAGTTCCAATTGAGACTTGAAAATTACCAATTTCTGTTTGAAAAATAATTTAAAAACAGACTCAATATTTTTTTAACGGTAGCAGAATACAGCGCGAAGGGTTTTTAAATGAGTAGTTTTAGAGTAAAAACTCAATAAAGTACTTATAAAAAGTGCATCTCATACAAAAAATGCTTTTTATAACTCTTGTTAGGCTTGCATAAATTATTAAAATCTGAGGATAAAATTGCATAAAGTTTTATTTAGTATCACTTTATACAAAACGTGTTATAAAAATAAAACAGATGATTACGTATCTAAGGCTTTTATTTATATTGGTTACATAAATCTAAAATACAAAAAATACGCAATAAAAAAAAAGCAAACTTATAAGCGATAAGCGGTAAGCTGACTTGACATTGACAAAAGTTGCGTGGGCAAAATAGCAGTCGCGAACGATGTCGTAAGCAAAACAAACAAAAAGCACATGGCTCTATCTAAAACAACAAAATGCTGTAACTAATACCTAATAATTTATGAAGAAAATCCTACTTAAGCCCTAAATAAATAAAAGAAAATTGATATGAGAAAATATTTTGTTGTGGTAAAAGTTTTTAAAAGTTTACTTACAATAATTGGCGGAGGCGGGTATTCGACCTTCGCAGAACGAAAAATATCTACTAGGTGAACCATATGGACCGCTATAATTATGCTCAGTGTGATAAAGAAACTTTAAACTGTGTGTGTATTGATAAGAGGGAGCGGAGTGTCGCGGTCGTTGCGATCGTAATGTCAGTTGGAGAATCGACGCGACACAACCGAGCAGCACGGCGATCGGACGTCGACTGACTGAGCGAGCAAAACCGTACGCACGCGGGGAGGTACGCACTCACGCAGCTGTGACAGCCAATCGCGTGCGTGCGCCGCGCGCACCCCCGCACCCCACGTCCGCCCCGCGCCCGCCCGTCACCTTACAATCGATGCCCTATATTGCATTAATTATTTAGGAAACACGCAATAAGATAACGCGAGGTGGCAGATAAGGGATCTCACAGTAACTTTAAATAAATCATGGTGTCTTCGTCCGTTTGACGCGCGGTGTCCGCGACTGATCGCGTGCTTTCGCCCTCGTTTTTAATTCTGATAACGTGTTATTTACGTGGACGGCGTACCTTTGTTTTTATCTGTCAGTTTATTTATAGACGGTAATAATACAAACTGGAAAGGGTGATTTATTGATATCAGGTTGTGGTATTTTTACAAGTACCTACATAGTAAGATATAAGCCCTATTATATCTTTGCGCTAATGCGCCTGGTTTGTTTACGTAGCGTTCGAGTAGAGAACGAAAACAAACGTTGAACATTTTTTGGAAGAATGTCAAATTGTCGTTTGCCAATATTACACGGATAATGCAACGTTTAACTGGAGATGTTTTTTTATAGTTTTACACAAAAATAACTGTCAGTTTTATAAAAGTTAAGAGATAGAATATCTTGATTACTGTTACGTCTTTTTCATAATCATCATGATTATTTTGGCCATCAAAATCACGTTTTTATCAAAATCACTAAAAATCGCGTAAGATGTTCTATTAGAAATGAACCCTCCATTTTGCTAAATCTAATAAAATTAGTATAACTACAAATAGATGATAATAATTATCATGTCTTGACCTATGAAATATTTGAATGACCTATCCCATGCGATGTTTATATCTACATTATGGTGTAGTTTTGTGTCTTTACCTCTTTTCTGTTGTGTGTTCTCTTTGTACCTATTCTACCTTGTTTGTCACAAATAAATGTCTTTTATTCTTATTCTTTATTCTTAAATTATCAATGCAAACAGTTGTCGAACAAATCCCACAGACAGACAAACAAATAAGTATATAAATATAGTGTATTTATTTGTTAGAAATAGAGATCAAATGCCTATTTGTTAGGTGTACATTTATATATGTAGGTGTTCTAAAGCACGACTCTAATATCAATCTCCATCAGAATTCAAGACGGCGCGAGGTGGTCACCTGCCGTCGAACGTGAGTGGAATCTGCGTCATGGAATAATTACTGTTATTGTTTACCACTTTGAGGTTGCAAGGGTCAATTTAGTGTGGACTTGCTGGTAACTTATTTTTCGATTACTATGAACTACGCCACGTGACATGTTTAATTTTCAGGGTTGCTTTGCTACTGATTTCGTTATTTATGTTTATGGTTCTGTCAAAATGTAAATTCTTTATAAAATTGATTAGGTATGCACATAGTTTTAATCAATATATGTAAAACTCTTTTGAAGCTGACTTAGAATCAACGCACAGCCTAAACTATAAGTCCTAGAGGTATGAAGTTTGGAAGGTAGTATCCTTATATAGTGTAGGGGTGCACTAAGAAAGGAATTTTGAAACGTCACACTCTAAAGGATAGAACGCGAGCAACGCCGCGGGCGACGGCTAGTTTAAAATACCTATATTTATTTCAAAAATTGCTGAACACTTTAAACATTCAAAGCTGCTTTCATACTTTTTTATCAATTTGATTGGTTTTATCAAAGATGCTATAATTGACTGTTTGAATAATTCATATAATCTCTTTGGTATACAAATTTTGTGTTCAGATTAGTTAGATTTATTGTGATTTAATGAGCCAAAAAGCCATGATCCACTCTAATGAAATGGATTTTTAAATTAAGTAAGCACTTATTTAAAGATTTTTAAGGTGTCTGAAGATATTTGAAATATAGTTTTCTGTTTTGTCTATGTTGTTGAGACAACCTTTTTGGTGGATATTTATGACGTTTTTATATTAGCTAATTATTATTAATAATTTAGCTAAAATCAAAACCATGCAAAATAAATGTTAAAATTGATTTGACAATTTAATAACGCCAGCAACCATCGTGGGACGATACCGTTAGGTTTATACCAAATATTTCATAAAAATCATTTATTTATACCAAATTGAGCTACGTCACTGCTGCATGGACAGTGGTTGACCGATTTTTTTCCACCTCCATCAGTAACGTTTGACACATGTCAAATTGATTTAAAACAGGGATGACGAGGGCCAAAATTACAGGAAGTAGTTTCGGATCATAGGTCGGTAAGCTATTTATGAGGAACTATGCTGACACTGGCTGATGTATTCCATAGCATAATAGAAAATGTATAGGTAAGAAATATTTTTTTATTAGTGTGATGTTTTTATTAAATAATTTTCAACAGTGTCCATGTCAAAAACTATCTATAAATCTATATTTGACCTACTTGGCTATACTTAGTTAGATTCACCTAGCTCAAAGACGAAAGTGATATAAGTTATTGAGTAGACTTTTTAACTTTGACTTTGACATTCCCAAGATTCAACAGACAGATTGAATAAATCATTCTTTCATAAAACACCTCAAAACTTTAGAAACTGTCACAATTTCAAAATATTCATATTTTCCGTCACAAATCTAAGTTATTGTCTACCGGCCAGACGGCTGGCATCATAGTGCAGGGTGTAAAAAACCGATTTCAGAACATGAAAGGAATTGTTCATGTCAAAACACGTCAGTTTAAAAAGAAGTCCTGTTGTACCAAAATACCGTGTTTACAAAACCACACGAGTGCTACTGATACCATTAAGTACACCATCTGGGATCTTATGCTCACTTCAGCAGAGGTTTTACTCTAATAAGGATAACGTCAAAATTGTGGTCAAAATGACATAGAAATCTCGTTTCGAGAAGAGAAAACAAATCGGGCGTGATATTTACGTAAAATCAGAGTTCTATGAAAGTTAAATATCTTTCAAACTGAGCCAAAGGCTTCTGCTTCTTCCATCACTTATCTTATTCTCATAAAAAAAAAAGTTCTATGTAAAGTTTTCAGGAGTAATTTTTTACACCTTGTATTATGAAGTAGCAATTTTGCGACGTCACTTTGAAGTCAACTCTGAAAAGGCGAACACACGCTGGATGAGGTTATATTAAAATAAGGGGAAATTAAACTGTAGACTCCTTTAAAAACCATTTAGTAATTCTATGTAATTAAAAACTTACTACGTGCCATACTTATTAACGCTGAATAATCTTAAGCATTTCAAAATTACTGGCACTGTTTGACAGTAGGTTACTATATTATTATTAGTAAGAAAAAGTCATAGGTTATGTAGGCCCAAGATTTAAGCAGAGCTATTTAATAGCGTCAAAAAGTATTTTAATTAGCTCATTATTTAGTTTGTGTCATCAAATTTAATATTAATCAACTTAGAGCATTATCACTAGTTATCACACTGGCAATTCCACTCGCATGGTCCACGCCGCCACTCGCTGCGAATAGCGCCATACAAAACACGTGGCCCAAGCAGCTCACTGCGTGTGCGTGGCGTGAATGCCGCGAGTGGAATCACCCGCAATTAGACACAATCAAGATGTTACCTAATAGCACAGATCATATATAAATAAATAAATATTCACGGACACTTAATACAACGCCTTCTAGTCCCAAACTAAGCAAAGCTTGTACGATGGAAACTAGATGGCTGATAGAATACATACATACATTTTTTTTTGTAAATACATACTTATAATACATAGAAACACCCAGACACAGAACAAACATCTATGTTTACAACATACAAATGTTTGTTCTCGGTGGGGATCGATCCCACGACCCACAGCACGGAAGGCAGAACTACTACCGACTGAGCCATGACGCCTATATATAATACTCTATAGAGTTTTGCAGATTTGTAGCGTCAAGTTTCCGAAGTACCTATCTATGGTGTTTTTCTTTGGTAAGCATGATACTTTAAGTTTAGTACGCCTTTTCTCGTCTGATTGAGTTCGTACTTTTACTCCAGCTCTCTCATAGATTAAACGACCGCAGTGACATCTGGGCGATATAAAATGCACTTGTCCTCATAAAGGATGACTTTACATCTGGCATACTTTACCGCATCCATTTCACCAAGGAACTGTGATATACCAAGTGGTTTGTTTTATTTTTCACCATTTAATCTTCTAACCCCCTATCTTATAAAAAGTTAGAGTAGTCATTATGTCTTGTTTACCATACGTAATCAGGACATAATGTCTACTCTAACTTTTTATAAGATAGACCTATATAAAAGTTTTTTGAAGCTAACTGACAATCAACGGACAGCCTAAAGGAAGAGGTATGAAATTTAGAGGGTAGTATCCTTATAAAGTGTAAGGGTGCACTAAGAAAGGAATTTTGAAAAGTCACACTCTAAAGGGCTTAGAACGCGAGCAACGCCGCGGGCGACGGCTAGTATTGCATAAACTCAAATAAATAAAATATCAATCGAAAAAGTAAAGTTACTATTACCATAAAAGATAAAAAATAAGTTGTAATGGAATAAAATCAGATGTCACATGTATAAAATAAACTGATTTGTGAGTTAAAGAGCCTCGAAACCTCAATTATTATTTAAGTAGACAAGTTCTTCATAAAGTCGTGTTTACTTGATTCATTACAAACTGACATCGACAGTTATTTTTACCCGACTACGACGAAGCAATAAGGAGGGTTATGATTCTGCGAAATGTAGCTGGCAAACACTGGATGAGAAGATTCGAAGACCGGGCTTCTTTGGAAAGACCCACGTCCAGCTGTCGACTGATATAGGTTGATGATGATAGTTACTACTGTAGACTATTGTGTTTAAACTTTTTGATCGGAATTTTTTTATAGTTACACATGATTAGAAAACTGAATTACATAAACCATTCAACAAAAGAAGAAGTACACTAACCCAGGCACAATACCTCCTCCTAACCTCTTATCACAAGCCCATCGTGTCTGCCCTCACCATAAAACCTGCGGAATTTAACGACGCCGTAAACCCATAGCGTGAAGATCCAGGAACGTCTATAAAAACTATAAAATATAATTACCAGATCGCTTTCACGAATAAAAATACGGAGTTGTGAAGTCTTACGGAGTCGGATAAAGGCACATGGCCCATCTTATGTTAAGCACGTTAATGCACCTGTAATTACTACATTACTATGTTTTATAGATAGATAGATAGATAGATAGATAGAATATTCTTTATTGTACACCACAAGTAATGAAAACAACAACAAAATACCATAATTGGTAATACGTTAAATATTTAGGAGGTAGGTACAATGGGCGGCCTTATTGCTTAAAGCAATCTCTTCCAGGCAACCTTTGGATGGACAGGATCTAATGCACAAAACACGGACGGGGCGTACATAAAAATAATCTGAATTATTAAAATAAAATAAATAAATTAATATAATCAAAAAGTACATAATGATACCTACATAAACTAATACATAATATATTATTATATCTATAAAATAAACATACATAAACCTAGATAAATAAATAAATACCTATATAATAATGACTATAATTTAAAAGAGAAGAAATAAGATTCATGATGATGATGACGCTAGAGAAAGTGTAGACAGATAATGTCGAGTAACCATGTTTTTAAAAATAGGAAGAGATTTTGCGTGCCTTATAGAGATAGGTAAATCATTCCAAAGTTTGATTGCCTGAACTGTAAACGATTTGCTATAGAACAGCGTGGAGTGGATAGGAGTTTTTAATTGAAGGGTGTCAGATGAGCGCAGGGATCGGGAGTTAGAGTGGTGAAGGAACTCAAAGCGTTCTTTGAGGTAGGCCGGAGTAGAGGAAAGGAAAAGGATGTTGAAGAGGAGCGAAAGGGTATGAACATTCCGGCGAAGACGAATTGGTAACCATTTGAGCCTGTTACGGTACTCAGATATGTGATCATATTTACGCAAGCCAAATATAAATCTAATGGACAGATTCTGAAGACGCTCAAGTTTATTGAGTTGGTCTTCAGTTAAATCAAGATAGCTGGCGTCGGCGTAGTCTAGGATAGGATGCAACAAAGATTGTGCAAGCGCAATTTTGGTGGCGGTTGGAAGGAAGTTCCGCAGTCGTTTAAGAGAAGCAGCAGCAGCGTAAGTCTTTCGACTGACAGCTGATAGCTGTGGACCCCACGACAACTGTCTATCAATGAGGACACCTAGACTTTTTACAACTTCACTGATCTTTATATTAGTGTTGTCAAATTTAATTTGGGGGAGATCAAGCCAGTCTACTCGAGATAGCAAGCGTGAGCTACCTATTACTATAACTTGGGTCTTTACCGGATTAACTTCCAAGCCATAACGTTTACTCCAACCAAGGATAGTGTCAAAGTCCCTATTAGTACAAGTTATGGCTTCATCTAACCATTCGACAGGAGCCTGAGTATAAATTTGCAAATCGTCAGCATACAGGTGGTAGGAAGAAGATAGTTTTTCGGAGATCGAGTTTATAAAAATAGCGAAAAGAAGAGGAGAAAGCACGCCGCCCTGAGGTACACCAGCACTCAACTGACACCAAGACGAATATGTATCATCAATACGGATACGTTGCCGGCGTCCATACAGGTAACTACGAAACCAATCAATTACTGTTGGAGATATATTAAGAGAGCGAAGAAGAGCCAGGAGAATATCGTAATCAACATTATTAAAGGCATTACTAAAATCCAGAAGAGATAAGACAGTAATAAGTCCAGCTTCCATGCCAGACTTAATGTCGTCTGTTATTTTAATAAGTGCAGAAACGGTGCTATGACTTGGTCGAAAACCAGATTGATAAGGATTTAGGAGGTTGTTTGAATTTAGGAAATGGCTGAGTTGTTTATAGGTATGTATTTACAAAAAAAATACATAAGTATTCTGTTTGCAATCTAGTTCCCATAGTACAAGCTTTGCTCTTTGGACATTGTGAAAAATTTCCAAAAATAATTATTTATTTATTTAATTCGTATTACAAAAAAGTTTGTCTGAAATTTTCATGGTTCAAGTTTCAAGAAAGTTTCATGGTGGTTTCTGAAACTGAACCTGTAGGGGATCGAATGAAAACGCGTCATTTAAATTAACACTAGAAGAAGTTGGGGGTGCAATACGGAGTGTTTTCGTGCTATTTATCAAAATTTATATAAAGGGCTACGGAGCAGCGGTGTTGCTTTCTCGTAGGTTAGCGAAGACTAGAAAAAACTAAAGTGCATCCACCCGCAAGTTCGACTTTTTATTTATTTAGTACTCCAATGATGTTAACAGATGGCGTTACAAGTATTTAACCATAGCTGTAAAAGACAAAATGTAGAAAAACATATAAAATTTAAATACTAGGGCGTGTGTCGCCTACAATCCACCCTCTTAGTGCTGAAATGAGCTGCTAAACTAAAGGAAAACAAAACAAAAAAAATTAAGTTCAGATCAGCACTAACTATTCCGACGGTTCAAGTAGTGCGACACGCGTTACAGGACGGCGCACCAAACCAGTCCGGGTGCGTACGTCTACTACTCGCACACGACCGTCGTCGGCAGCATGGGTCGCACTCACAACTCCGTGCCGCCAGCATCCACGTTCAAGATTCGGTTCTACTATCAGAACATAATCTCCATCTCGCAACGCTCTCTGATCCCTACACCACTTCTGCCTAGGTATCAAAGTAGGTAGATATTCTTTAACCCACCGCGTCCAAAACATGTCAGTCAGTCTCTGTGCTACGCGCCATTGTTTACGTAGGCATAGGTCGTCGTTATCGTACCTACCGAATACGGGACTGTTCGAGGACGTTCCTAACAAAAAATGATTAGGTGTTAGAGCTTCAGGGTAATTAGGGTCACACGAGACGTGTGTAATAGGGCGACTATTAACTAGCGCTTCCACTTCCGCGAATAAAGTGAGAAGCGTTTCAGGATGTGGAGCGCGTTCCTTTAGTACGACTTTCAGGGCCGTTTTCACCGTGCGTATCATACGTTCCCAGGCACCACCTTTCTCAGGGGCCCCGGGGGGTATGAACCTCCATTCAATACCTCTCACGGTACCGTCCTCATAGAGTTTACTCTCATCGAGTTCCAGCAGACTCCGCTTGAGCTCATTATCCGCTCCGCGCAGGTTCGTCCCGTTATCTGAATAGATAACGCTGGGTGTCCCGCGGCGAGCGATCATGCGTCTGAGTGCCATAATGGTGGAGTCTGTACTCAGACTCTCACTGATCTCCAAATGGATGGCACGTACAGTCAGGCACGTAAACATCACACCGTACCTTTTGAGTCTTTTTCGGCCGACGGTTACCTCCATCGGTCCGAAAAAGTCCACCCCCGTATAGGTGAACGGTCGACGATTGTGATGCAGACGTGCAGCGGGCAGGTCCGCCATGCGCTGCGGCTGCGGCGCGGCGCGGCGGTGCCGGCAGAACGGGCAGCGTGCGGCGACTGTGCGTACAGTCGGACGCAGCTTTAAAATCCAGTAGCGCTGTCGTAACTCATTTACGACCAGCTCGTTGGCACCATGCATAGCTTTTCTATGGTGGTACTCCACTATCAAGCGAGCTATATGGTGACGACCATCGAGTATGGCGGGTCGCATTGTCGAGCGGGTGACACCTTCCACTTTGTCGATCCGGCCAGCTACTCGTAGCACGTTAGCGTCGTCAAGATAGGGCGTCAATGTTATCAAACGACTATTTGATAACAAGGGCTTATTTTGCTTGACAAGCTCGATATCTTGCGCGAACGAGTCGTGCTGAGATTTCTTAAGTAGAAGAAGCTCGGCCTCGTTCATTAGCTCGACATTCATGCTTGCTTCTATTCGTCGACACCGTCGAACGAACAAAAGTATTCGAGCTGTTACTCGAACGAGTCGTAGCCAAGATGAGTAGCTATCTTCATTTGGCAAGGAGTATTCAATGGCTTGAGACACCACTACATTCAAGCTCCTTTCCTCGCAGACAACGTCTGGCGATGGTTTTTTGGTGGACACACAATCCTTAGGCCATGTATCCTCAGGCTGCCGTAAGAACTGCGGTCCATGAAACCATACGCTATCGTATGTGAGCGGTGGCGTTTCGTCTTTAGTAGCTAAGTCGGCTACATTTAGCTTAGTAGGGACGTATCGCCATTCCGACACATTCGTAAGCTCATCAATTTCGCCTAAGCGATGAGCTACGTACGGCTTATAGCTTCTAGGATCGCTCCGAATCCATTGCAGGACTGTTTGCGAATCGGTCCAGAAGTACCGCTTATCGGACTTCATATTTTTATGTTCTCGCTGAAGCGAGTCAGCGAGGCGTGACGCTGTGAGCGCGCCTTGCAGCTCCAGCCGGGGAACTGACACAGGGCGGAGTGGAGTCACTCTGCATTTACTAGCTGCGAACATAATTAAAACCTGTCCGTCGGCACGAGTCAAACGCCAATAAATAACGGCCGCGTACGCTTTGATAGAAGCGTCACAAAATATGTGCAGTTCTTTATTTACGACCGACTCGGCATCACTACCTATACCTACCGATATGAGATAACATTGAGTCCAACTACCAGCATTGTGATACCACCTAGGTATACGTAGGGATTCTAAAAGTTTTAATTCATCGAGCCATAACATCCACTTAGTGTGCTCACATGAGTGGATGCGGCATTTCCAATCAACCTTCGATCTGTGTACATCTTGAAAAATAATTTTACTTTTTATAACAAATGGCGATAAAAAACCGTGTATATCATAAATAGACATAATAATGCTGAGCATTTTTGCTTTTGTCGGAGGCGTAGAACCATCTAAAATATCACTAGGTATCTTATCAAGCGAGATCTGAAACCCGAATGAATCATCCGCAGGATGCCATATCAATCCTAAAGTGCGCTCACTTGTATTCATAGCTCCGTGTTTGAATTGCACAGCTGATTGCGCGAGCGCTTCTGCAGGGATCGAGTCTAAAACCGGTTTGCTATTACTCGACCAGCCTCTAATTTCAAAGCCTCCTTTTGCGTGAATAGAAGTTATATCGTGAACTAATTTAATAGCTGTGCTTTCATCGCAAGTCGAATGACAACAGTCGTCCATGTAGTGGTCATTTATAATTACATCTACAGCCTCAGGATTTATATCCTTGTATTTTAGTGCATTTTTATTTTTAATGTACTGAGCGACGAAAGGGGAGCAAGTTGCACCGAAAATCAAACTTTGCATCGAAATAATACGAATCGGTTTATCGAAAGATTCCTGCCACAAGAATCTAAGTACATGCTGATCGCTAGGTTTTATTAATATTCTAAGAAACATGTCGCGAATATCTCCAAGTATAACAATTCTATGTTCGCGAAATCTGAGCATAATTCCGTACAGAGAATTATATAAGTCCGGTCCTGTTAGTAAATAATCATTCAGGCACACACCATTAACTTTAGCGGCGGCGTCAAAAACTAACCGTAACTTGCCAGGCTTATTTGGGTTCTGAACACCAAAATGCGGTAAATACCAAACATGATCAGCTGAGAGTTCGTTATCAGTTAGTTCTCGAGCGTAACCATTGTCTAATAATTTAGATATCTCTTTTTTATACCTATCGGCGTAATCATCGTTTTTACGGAATTTGCGCAACAATAGTTGTTGACGCGAGTAGGCATTGTTGTATGAATCAGGCATCATAAAATCGTCCTTTTTAAAAGGTAAACCTACTTCCCATTGATTACCTACCTGACGTGCTGTTTTATCAAGAATTTCGACAGCTCGAATGTGATCCTTATTCTCCCGGGATACGGGTGAAATTCCTATCAAATCAAAATTAAAAGAATTTTTAACTAGGTCATTAAGTTCGCTAATTTCCTGCACATCAGTATCGCGAGAGTGAGCGAGATGGAAGACGTTTTGTTCACTTACCCGAGGCTTCGAGGAGTGAGTGCGCCCACGGTGGAAACCATGGATGGTCCATCCCAATCGACAGCGTGATGCGTACAGCGAGTCCCTGTCTCCATGTATAACCTCCAGCGGCGCTATTAGGAAATAATTATCCTCACCAATAAGTAGCCGCGGTTTTACACTGGTATCGGTGCAAATCATATGCTTGATATGCGATAGGTGCGTACTATTTACGCCATTCAAAACAGACAAGTTTTGAGAACACAATTTTAACTGAGCACACTTACGTAACTTACAGTCATAATTAACATTGTCGTGTCCCGTTATTTCTACCTTAACACTAGGCACTTCCGATTGGTACACTGATAAACCGAACGCATCTGTGAACCTAATAGGTCGCGCACTAACACACTCTAACCCTAGGGTATCTGCCAGATCGGCATCGATCACTGACACTTCAGCACCATCGTCCAGGAGTGCGTATGTATTCACTACACCTTTAGGGCCGCGTAATCGAACCGCGATCACTTTCAGCAGCGCGAACTCATCCGGGGCGATGTTCGCGTCGTCACTATCTCGAGCGAAGTGCATCATGGACGCGTCGGGTCCAACTACAGGTGCTGCGGGTTCCGGGGTCACGGTCATCTTATCAGGTGACGATGACGTCATCTCAGGTTTCGTCCAGTGCAGCAGGCGATGATGTGCCATGCCACAATTATCGACGTCACACATAGGTGCGGGGCACGTATCTTTATTGTGTCGAGTTAGGAGACAACAATAACACAGACCGCGCGTTTTGACGTATCTCCATCTATCTCTGCGCATCGCACGTTTGAATATGCGACACTCTGGCAATGTATGACTGCCCTTCTGACAGAATTTACACATTGTGGTATCAGCTGCGGCGACGACGGAAGAAGTGTAGACAGTACGGTGACGATATTTATCATCAGTGCGCTTTGCAGGAGCGCTCATCGGCTTCTTGTCTTGCGGCTGAATACACCCGACGACTGATAACATTTCAGCTTCCAGCTTCAAAAATGTAGCCAGTAGTTCCAGTCTGGACTTGCCTTCACGGATATATTTATATGCAAACTCCGTCCATCTTCCGATCAGAGTACTCGGCAATTTAGAAATAATAGCTGCTGCGAGCTCTGGACTTCGAAGGTAGTCGCTCTGGTCTAGTGCGCGTATTGTGGCCACGCAATTATTGACTTTAACGGACAAATTAATCAAGTCTTGTTGATAATTAGTAGGTAACGATGGGAGCTTTTTTAATTGCATCGTTATGTTGCTAATAATAATATCAGCTCGACCAAACCTGAGTTCCAGCGCTTCCATGACCGCTGACGGCGGAGTGTTGCCGATCAGCAGGTCAGTCACTGCTTCCTTGGCCTCACCTCGTAGAGATTTACGAAGTCTCCACAGGTTCTCACTGTCACTGAATTTACACACGCGTGACGAATCATCATAGGCATTTTTAAAATGTAGCCACTCAATACTGTCACCACTGAAAATAGGTAGCTCTCGTGGCGTGGCAAGGCGACTCAGAAGCTTATCTTCATGCTTCGATGCTGATGATTGAGTAAGTAGATCCTTCAACGTATCAGCTAGTTGTTGGATACTAGTGTCGTGCTAGACGGGTACTGTACAGTTCGTGTCCAGCCACTTCTCCACATTCTTGTGGGCTTTGTTCTCGCTGCAAAGAGACGAAGGATAGGAGCCACCAGCATCTCCATCAGGAGCGACATCGGTGCCGACGTTATGAGATTTCTCACTTTCATGGTCGACCATGGCAAGCTGGGCTTGTAACTTTTTGTCAATTAACTCCATCTGAATCATGGCTTTTGCTTCCGCCGCTTCTAATTCGAGTTGTTTACGTCGTGCAACCGACGACGCAGTAGACTTCTTCGTACACACAGTAGCCTTCGAAGCACATGTTGATTGCTGCGCAGTACCGGGCGACGCCATCTTGCGCGGTGGTACCGGCGTTGACACGTATCCTTCCCGCGACGGTGTAGGACAATCGGGGCCGCGAGGAAGAATCAATTTCTTGAACTCCTTTTTCATAGGTGCACTATCCAACTTATTGGTTTCCAAAAATTCCTGGCGTTGACGGCGCGTGAGAACTTTCGAAGGCGTGTCCGACATGACGACGCACGTTCACTGGTTTTCGATCCGGGCTCGGAAGGACGAATTGTAGGGGATCGAATGAAAACGCGTCATTTAAATTAACACTAGAAGAAGTTGGGGGTGCAATACGGAGTGTTTTCGTGCTATTTATCAAAATTTATATAAAGGGCTACGGAGCAGCGGTGTTGCTTTCTCGTAGGTTAGCGAAGACTAGAAAAAACTAAAGTGCATCCACCCGCAAGTTCGACTTTTTATTTATTTAGTACTCCAATGATGTTAACAGATGGCGTTACAAGTATTTAACCATAGCTGTAAAAGACAAAATGTAGAAAAACATATAAAATTTAAATACTAGGGCGTGTGTCGCCTACAGAACCAATACAAGGCTTTTTGTTTTTATTTACCTATTCTTTTTGCATTGTAAAAAACAATACATTGTCATTAAAACAGATAAAAAAAGTTATACCTACCTAAAAACCTTTATGCTGTAGTGTACCCGTATCGTAAGCTGCCCAAGGCTAATAAGCTTAACTTACCTAAACTCATTTTTTCCAGAATATAAGCAAAACTCAGTCAAAACTATCTCAAAAAGCTCAGTCTACATCATTATTTTAACCCAGTAAGCTTATAAAACGATTCAACATAATTCCATTACAGAAACTGTGCAGCAGAACTAAAGTTATCTTACAAAATAAACGATGGGACTAAATAAGCTGAAGGCATACTGTGCAAAACTACAAGCAAAGGTTCACAAAAGTCATTTAATTTACACTGCGTGGTTGTCTCGAGCGAGCGCGACAACGGCGTGGAAAGTTGCCGTGATGACCCGCAGTCTATCTCAAATCTCGATAGTAGATCTTCGTTTATCGGTGGAGTAGACGTCCTGGCGAGTTAATGAGATTGAATCCGGTCCGTTCTACGCGAGCATAAGGCTCTATAGACGTCCCAATTTCGCCTGACCTGAGGTGAATAGATCAGTCTGGCGGATTTGAGAGGACAAGAGAGACGACCTCTATGGCGCAGCGGGAAACTAATACCTAGTACCAACTTAGGTAGATATCATAGAAAATCTTATTCGTGAACTACTTTGTGAAAAAATAAAACGGCAAATTTCAATGCAAGACAGTTCAATTTGATTATAAGGGGATCGATTGTGTTTTATAATACTGCCTATAAATTATAAGCGGTCAATAGAATTTTACTGCCGTTTATATTTATTTTAATAATTCATATCTGATGAGGGCACTGGACTAAACATTTTCAATTATTTCTAAGTTCTTTTGTGTTAAATTGATACCGAAATTGTTATATCTTTTGCAATACTACTTTTACTAACTTTTGCAATACTTATTTGCTTTGGTTAATGCCAAAATTAATCAGCAATGTTCTAAAATTACTGCAACGTTCGACGGATAAAAAGCCAAAAGGTAGAGGCACAAACTTATCCAATAAGGTTCCCGTTTTTCCTCTAATAAGATTATCTAGCTTACTTTTAGTGCAAGTGAGTCTCATCACGAATACCACCCGCTGCTTCGTTTCCTCTATCAGACAAAATTAATCATCATAACCAAAATAAACTTATACCCAATCGGGAACAATGTCAACCTTTTCATACTTTTTCATATCCATTAAGGCCTGGTCAAACAAAAAGCGTTCTTAGTGTAACGTTGCATTGCGCGTGTAAAACCGTCGGCGCATAATGAAGTCTTACAAGCGCAGTTTGTCTTTGACGCGCACCAAAGAACGCTTTCTGTTTAACCAGGCCTTAAAATCTTTCTGAATTCAAGTTCATCCCGATCTTGTTAGAGGAAAAAATGACGGGTGAGGATCCGTCGATCATTTGGCTTGTTAAAACTTCCACGTACCAGACAGAAAAAAGTTTTAATGATCAACCGTAGGTAAACACGATCAAAGGAGATGTGAACTCGGAATATACTTCGAGGGGCTTAATGTAGAGCGTCCGATGTAATTTTAGTATAAAGAATATAAAAATTGAAGTTGTAAGAAACAGGTGAAGATTATGTAATCTACTCTTTAAGTCACAGAATCATTCAAATATAGAAAAGTTAAAGTTATTCAAACATAGTTTCGTTTGATTTGGACTCATGAAAAATAATATATGAGTGATGTTTAAGTGAGCTAGCTAGCTAATGTATAAGTATAAATGAAATGTAACTTTTATTTACAGACACATACATATTTACATAATATTTATCTACAAATACCTTAAAAAAATAATGTTATGAATACAGTATTTTACAAAACAGAATGCAAATTTAAAAAGAGAATAAAATAATATATTAAGTTATAATAAAAACGCCGGCCTATCTAAATAATCTACGAGTACGAGTAAGTAATGAACCCCACCCTCCTTTTCAGCGGGAATCCAAACAAAATCTAATTTATTCATCAACCTTTCATAATGCTTTATTTCAGAGTTTCATGTAAATAATTGGCAGCATTCCGTTTATTAATAATCGGCCATCTCGGGGTTTCTGGGTCAATTAAATTGGGAGGCTTCAAATGAGATGAGGCCTTGATTTATATTGGCCTACATTTATGTTCGTGAATAACGCGAATGGTATTTTTAGGCAAAATATTATTATATTCAATCGAAAATACCAACGATAGAACTAACGAAAGACAGTGTAAACAATTTTGGCAGCTGTGTTTGTAAACAGAATAGACTTTTAAACCCATAACCCTCTTATTTTGTTCTGTTGAGTAAAAATAAGTACCTATTAGGTACCTATTCACACAGCCTGGATCCCGAAAATTTGCAATATGGTATGTTTTTTGGTTTGCACGTCCACTTTGTATGACGTAACAAAAGGGATGCTAGTCTTTTAGATTAGACGGTTTCTTGGCTGTATGTTTACGAGTCACATCTCATTAGTCATTTCCGTACTTCGGAGGGCACGTTAAACTGTCGGTCCCGGCTCTAGCAGTCGTCAAGCCGTGACGGAGGCCTTAAGGCCGCCTAAAAACTCAGGCACCAGAGTTGGCCCCTAACTCATACAAGCTTGCTTGCTAAATCTCATTATAAACCAACAAACAAAGTACTAGAATAAGATTGCAGGCAGTAAGATTCTCACCTCGTACAAAGTTACACAGAGCCCATTAAAAGTTATCGTATGCAGCCCGCTTCACATACTTTTATTCACAGTGAAAGATAGTACGGATAACACACTGGGCGACAGAACTTATGTTTCTAAAGGCCTACTCGTAGTTTTTCGTACTTATAACACAGGGAAAAGAGTCTACTTTAGAATAAGTCAACAATAAATCTATATCTATATACTATTACTAGCCGTTGCCCGCGGCGTTGCTCGCGTTCTACCCTTTCACGTTTCAAAATTTCTTTCTTAGTGCACCCCTACGCTATCTAAGGATACTACCTTCCAAATTTCATACCTCTAGGACTTACGGTTTAGGCTGTGCGTTGATTCTCTGTCAGCTTCAAAAGAGTTTTATATATATTGATGATGATGATGATGATGTACGAGTGTACTAGCTTCCTTAAAACAACGCTATGCTACCTTTCCTACGTAACAGGCGTTAAAAAATCACCCAACTTATTATTAAGGACGTGTTAAAATGTTGCAGTATAATTTTTATCACGCGAAATGAAATTTTATTCAACGTAAAATTTTTACGTCAGCTTTTACGGTCACTGTTTCGGTTAAAGCTATCTCGTAGTCATTATATTTTTACCTGGAAACACATCTTCCTAAATGAGTATGAAAATACATAAAAAACTAAACAATGTAACAATGTTTTTTTTGTGTGTATGATATTGTAAAGTTATGGTATTCATAGATTTTGATTACAAGTTATTCAAGCAGTGTTGGCCATTACAGATGCTACGGTGTAGCTTTTTCCGTAGATATGCTACGGCGTAGCTTCTACTGTAGACGTGCTACGGTGTCAATTATACCGTAGATCTGCGCTACGGCGTAGCTGATACCGTAGAACTGCTACGACGTAGCAAATGACTGATAGCGCACATTGACAAAATGACATGAAGTATGTACCTAATATGTAGTTTGTAAAAATAACAAAATAAATAATTTCTATTAGTATTTCAATAATTTGTACAGTTCCCGACTACTCGCATGGCACTTTGAAACTTCCCGATAATCTTCACCGGAAATGGTTGATAAACTAATACGGTTAATTTAACCGGCTCTGATGCATGACTTCAAGAGCTTATACCGACTCAAAGGACTCGAAATCTGCAAAACTCACTTCTAATCCAATTAGCGGCCGCATTGTGATATAATTGGAGATCGGAGTGTCCGTTGTTAAAATTTAGGACGGGTTGGACGTTTTAACCGACTGTGGAATTGAGGAGGCTATTGTAATTTAACAATAAATATTATATCAGTGTAATATAATCGTTGCAAGCTAGAAATTCGTAGAGAAATGAATGTTATTGCTATTTTGTAGAAAACTATGATACTATGTGTATAGTATAACTATTAGAAGTTCTGGTTAACTAGCTTTAATAAGGAAATTTTTATCTGGTTGTGATAAATGCCGTGCTCAGCCACACACTGAAGGTGAATGAAGTGAATGTGTTTTAAAAGGTAATGCATTTGTTTATCGTATTAATCCTGTAAATAAAAAAAAGTAATGTGGAATTTTCTTCACTGCTTATTGCTAAAATAGTATTTCTTATAATCAAAACTTCTAAGAAAAATCAGTCAAAAACGATGTACTGAAGTCTATCTCGAGAAAGTTCAAAAATACGAGCTTGAGAATACCAGCGCTTAGTTCCATAACTATCTCGCCGGCTTAATCGGTTGCCATGGCAACCCAAATGTGGTTTACTCCGGACAAGGTTATTAGTGAGCGTTTGAGGTGACATATTGGTAACTGAACTGTAAAATGGTATTTTGGACTGTAAACTGTAAAACAGTTGAATGTCACGAAACTGTGACTAATGAATGAACAGAGGATTAAGCACTGGGGCCTTAGAGATGTTTAAGTTTATGCTTTCACTACAAATGTGCGACCTATATGATGAGGTTTAAATTAAAATAAAGGTTTAAAGTAAAAATTAATGAGGAGTAAAACTATTGATTTTATAGATAGATAGATAGATAGATAGCCAGATAGATGGATAGATAGATAGATAAATAGATAGTTAAATAGATAGATAGTGATGAGGTTTAAACTAAGTAAAACTATTGGTTTTATCCGCAATTTTATCATTTAAGAGTAGCACTTTCAAATATTGTAAAATCTTGTCTATGGCAATGAAATAAGATATCAATCTAGTATTCAGCTATTTTCAAAAGAGCCCTAACCAATATGAATACAATCTATTTCTGTGCTATGAAAACTTCACCGTCCACTCTGCTCTGGAGCCCGTCGTCTGAGTTCTAGTTCGAAAATCGAGGACCAAATTCTTAGTTTTTTATTGAAACAAATCGTTATCAATTGTATAAATGTGCAAGGATATTAAATAATTTATTTATTAATTGAATTTACCCGTACATTTCTACGCGCTCACTGTAGCTATATAAAAACAAAACGTAATCATTGATTTTTAAAAACCGAATACGATAAAACTTTAATTCACCACTTTGGTCCGTCCTTTAGTAATCTCTAGACCACACCTGCTTCTCAAATATACTAGAAAAGTTTAAAAAAATACCATAAAATCATGCCGTTTTAATATAACTCTTGTACTAAACCACTCTTTCACACCAAACAACAAAAAACCTGCTCATTACACATTAAAAAGCCTTGCAAAAAATTATCCTTCACAAAAACCACTTCATTTCTGAGGGTCATTAGCTCGCAACGAGATGGAAGTTAGAACCTTATTACAACCGTATAGAGTCTATAATTGGCACTTCATACCTGGTTTAGCTGGAGTTTAGGAGTCGGAAGTCCAGTGTCACTGGACTGGACCTGTTCACTCGAAAATGAAACCAATTATGAGTTTGGTGCAAGTAGTAAACGGTAGCGGGCTTCCTTGACAGTGGTCAAGGAAGCCCACTACCTTACAGTACTAGTGAGTAGTGGTCACCGACCACTACTCACTAGTAGTGGTCACCGACTGTACAAATTACTGTCAAAATGAAAGTACTTGTATAAATATTGTATAATTTTTTTTATCAAAACGTGCGTTTTAGCACGTTTTATCTCAATCTTTTGCCTTCAAACAAAAGAATATGACTACCAATAAAACTGTTGAAGGTAACTAATAAGCAGTACGGTAGTCCTATATCCTATTGTGATGATGATTGAAATGAGAATTGAATTTTTTTTACTTAAACTTATTCAATAGCCTATTTGGTTCTCTCTGTCGACCTAGAGTTTTACGAAAAAATGCAATGCTCACGCTACTTTTCCACTCTAACTTTCTATATCGCTTGTATCTTATTACTTGAAACATGCAACTCCAATTTCAACACCAAAATGTCCGCTGTCGATTTTAACAAGTACCACTGTTTCAGCACATGAGTGAGTTATTCAGTTACTTGGAATCAGCTATTTTCCTAAACTGTATGATTTGGCCTATGGAATATTCTACTTCTATGGTGCACTCTAGCTCAAACCCGTCTGCTATAAAAAATACTATCGGTCTAATTATGTTTTCGGATTTATTTTGGATTTTTCGAGGGTTTAGACCCGGCTTAGCTAGGCTCGGCCTAAAGTTAGGCTCGAGTTAAAACTGAGACGTGATTATGTAAGACTTTCAACGAAGTTTTAGAAAAATCAGTTCTTTTGTGAAATTATTCATTCATTCACTCAAAACTGATCAGTAAATGAAGTCAAAAAAGAATTAAGCGGTAAAACAAGGTAAAACAAGGGTAGGTAGGTACCTACGGTTAATTATTTTATCAATGTAAATGTCAATGTCGAATATATTTTCGAAAAAACCGTACGTAGTAAATAATAGGTATAAAATAATTGAGAAAAAACAGTCACCGAATTGATTTTCATGACAAATGTGAAGTTAGACCCGAGTTAAACCTGGGGTGGGGTCGGTCTAGCGAAAGTCTATAGTTAGACCTCGGTGAAAGTTCTAAATATGTCACGTAATATGAAAAAATTTAGTTATGTCCAAAACACGAGTTAGAGACGTGGTTTTTTGATAAATCCAAGATAAAACTAGTAACATAATGACACCGTATGAGTTTGAGAAGAATTTTACTCCAAGTTCTCACTTCAAGGGCTGTAGTAAGGCTTGACCATGCCCTTGACCAGGCTAGGATCCAAAATTATACTGAATCCTTCTTCATGTCATTGAAAATTTATTGAAAGCCAATGACAGCGTCTTAAAGGCATTGTCCAAAGGGTCAACATTTCACTATAAAAACATACTGCTGTAGATTTAATAAAAACAAAACTCTGGGCAGTAACAGTATCGAATAACAGTTATCTTAAAGAGCATTTTATGACTGTTTGCAACATTGCCTTTCGAAAGAGAAGAAAATCTGACTTAAGTAGACATCAAGCAACAAAATTCGTACTTCAAAAGATGTAGTCAAATAAAAAAGTTTCTTATCTCACCAAAGTCTTAAGTGACTCTCCAAAAAATAAACGAATATGGACTTTATACGACCGAATTAAAGTTTTTTATCGGTCGTTCAAGATATCATAAAAGGTGAATTCAATTAACCTTCCCTCTAAAACATGGGACACAGGAATGCCGTAAAAAGTTAAGATACGGGCAATTCATTCAGAGATCTAGAACTTAAGAGGATGAATGCTAGCAGGTGATAAACTAGACTTTTATCAAACGTACGATCCAGGGTATAGATGGTACTTAGGACAAGTGTGCTCTTCGGAAAACTTTAGATATTTCATTGAGTTCAAACAATAAACTTAAACTCGGCAAAAATATGTTTCTAAAACAGAAAGCTGATGACTTTATGATGAAAATAAAAGTTTTGACACTGTGCAGTCGTTTGCATTCAGTCATAATCTTTTATTTGATAACTTTTCACAAAAGTTTCACAGAAAACAATGCAGTAATCAGTGCGTAGTTTTTGCGGCATTCTATTGGATTAGGCGATGTGAATAGACCATTGTTTGACACTGCGAAGTTTCAAACTGTGATATTGTTTTTATACTATTTGTTTGTTCGTCCATGGTAGAGGTTTGGTGCGCCTAATATTTTTTTTTTTTTTTTTTTTTAAGAACAAGGGGCACGTCATCGCTTTTGGCACATGCCCTTGTTTTAAAGCAGTTAGTAAGAAATTACATAGTTGACAGTTTTTTTTTTAAATGATAAATGTAATGGAACAAACTGATAGCTCACCTGATGTTAAGTGGTAACTTCTGCCTATAACAATGCATTACCTCACAGAGCAAGTCCAATGAGGACGTGCCCTGTAAGGCAATGCACTGCGTTCATCACTCTGAGACGTATAGATCTTGAAAACCCATGTGCCTGTAATTACACCGGCGCCCTTACCCTTCAAACCGGAACACAGCAATGCGAGCATCGCTGCTTGGCGGCAGAAATAGGTACGGTGGTAGTACTTCCCCGGACGAGCTCTCATAAAGAGCTCTACTACTGCAAGTTCATTGCAGTTACTAGAGTACTAACGGATTCATCAAACACTAAGTCTAGGTTTTTTTCTCATACCAAAAAGCTCTACCTCAAAGCACATTAACAATTCTTGGTCTCTGCATACACCGCACTATTAAGAGATGTATTACATAGGTTACACGCAGTAAGTTGTTACAGAAATAAACTAGTTGATTTCCATCTACAAGCATGAGCCGCACATCTAACAATTAATTTCAAGAAAATCAGAGCGTTTCTAGCACCAAAACATTCCTCGGGCTCGGAAAGCCCGTAATCCCTACTACCGTCGCTCAGTCACGTTGGGACAACAGTACCAGTCTTAGCACGCATCGTGTTGCGTACTAACTTTGGAATGAACTATGGTACTGTTTGCGTTGCGATTCAGAGGCCTACCTCTGTAGGCAGCCTTTGTAGAATCTACATAAATAGGGTCATAATAAATAGTGTTTTGAACGGGTTTAAAAACGACGATTGAAGGATTTATACATTTAGTAAGCAGACTTAAAACGATACTAAAGTAGAGCCTCAATAAGTTGTTTCATCTAAACAACTCTTATAATAATAATCATAAAAGACGATAAAACTTCAGCGGAATGATATGACTCTGCTATTTTAAAATACCATGTAGAATGACTGCATACTAACGAATTAGGAACTCAGGTTACTGCAAGAATGACAATACAATTTACATTATATACATTCTAATGACACATAAAATGAATGCACAAGCAGAATATCAACAATTAACCTAAAAGTAAAACGTATACTGCTCATGTTTAATTTCACCGAAACAAAGTTTATTACAAGTAACAAAGAGTTCAAAATCTTAGTTCATTACAAGAACGGGGCAACTCTACATTGTTGGCACATCGTAAATCATTACGGGCCCCTGATAAAGCGCCCGAAACAATTATTGCTTGTTAAGGAACCTCTCGGCCAAGGAAATAATAAAGAAATAGCAAGGACTATTACACAACGCTTTTGCGTGACTTGTTTTATTAGTTTACAGCTGAGAGAGAGCGTTTTGTAAGGACAATTCATTTTTTGTGTCAATTAATAACGTGGTTAAAAAAAAATTATATTGGGTTTTCGCTTTAGTTCCTACCGCAAAACTTGGGAGATTTTAGGGTCTCTATTTAATATAAAGTATAAAAATATACCTAAATCCACATTTCGCGAGTTCTGTGTAAAATATTGATGTCCATAAAAAATACTATGAGACTACTATAAAAACAAAAAGTTGAAAATGATTCAGTAAAAATTACAAGTAAAACAAACAATAAATAAACTTGTTCCATTCTAATTTCCGAAGGACAAAGTAGATGTAACATATAGTTTCAGTTACAATGAAAAGTGGAACTTTTCGTATTATTTGACCAATTTAAACTATGTTCATACAATGATGGCAACACTATTTCGTTTCCCAAAACTGACTTAATTTGACAGCTCTAAATGGTTGCCATTCCTCATAAACCAAACCAACGAGGATGGCTTTAATTTTTGTGTTTTAGGTTTAAGAAAATGCATCAACAGAAATCGATATCAATGTTACCAACAAAGAATTTTGTCTCAGTTGTTTTCATTATCTTTCTATCTACGGCGCTAGGTAGATATTTCTTGACAGCCGGATATTGCATGGCATCTCAACCTGCAATTTCCTCTTTCAAACACACTATCCGAGGTTTATGCAGCTTTATAATGCCTTTATAAGAGTCTACTGAAGCTTATGTTGGGACGCTCAACTTCCCATTTTCTTACTATTTAGTGATTTAGTGCCTATAATTTTTAAGATAGCATTAACCTTCCTGATCTAAAAGATTTAGTTCAAAAATCTTTGACATTGACTATTTCCCAAAACTCTTACGTCACTGTTTCGTTACGATCAAAAAATAATTACAAAAAATCATATTAAATTATGTAACACCACGCCAGCTACAATTCCAAACCTCATTTACATACCGCTTTGATCTCAAAAAACTCAACATCGAATCAAAAGATTCATTTCTACTTAAACCAAATGGTTTTCTGCCGGTGTTTTGACAGGGGACCCTAATCCCAGCGCACCGCGGGACGTCAGTGTGCCTGACGTTTTTCAATTATAACCAGTCGAGTCGTAACACTTTTTGAGACCAAAACTAACACATTGTTCCGACCGTGTCGTTTGTTTTCTAAACAGATTGTTTTAGTTCGTTTTATTTCTTTTTTTTTCAGATTTTTGCTATTTTGTAAAATTAGGTACTTTAGCAACTTTTTATGTTATGTAAAATACAAATATTATTATTTTAAAAGCGTTTTAAATCTGTCTTTATATTACAAAAAATAAACATGGAAAAATATTTTGGTCTAAGCAAATTGTTAAGGAATATTGCTCGTATCGTTATTTCCTAAAGTGAAATCAAAGTCTTTTGAGAAACTTTATTCAACTTTTTTAATGAAACCTTTTTAAAAAGAAAAATATCAAAATATGATACCACGGCATGACAAAATCACTATCTTCGAAATGAATCAGTTATATCACAGAGGTACGTTACCTAGAATATAAGTACACACTTCGTCGACAGAGACGAACGAAACTCTTGGTATACTTCGGATCAATTTCAGAAGTTTTACTTCGATCTTTCTTTAATAGGGTGCGTGTATACTGCTAGAGAAAATTGTCTTCATCTGTATTGCTTTGAGATATTTTACATTTATTTTTACTTTAACTGGCTCGATCGCATGCAATAGTGCAGTGGTTTTTATTTTACACTACATAAATGATGCAGAATCTGTACATGTACCTTTAGTTTGCGAGTGTTGTACACAACTATCTTTTATTTGTAGGTACTGTAACTGTGAGAAGTGGTAGCAGGTATTTCAGAAACTTTGATAAGTACATCTTGTTTCCCAACCGCTCTGCACGCGTCCTAACACCTAAAGCTCAGCTTGTACGGAACTTAACCATTCACTTTATTAGCAAACTTGGCTATGAGTAGTCTTTTAGTAATTATACCGGATTATTTTCAAGCGACTGAGCCTCAAACTCGTTTACAAGTCATAGGAACGTGGAAAATGTTTACTGTTTTATCTTAAAGAGGCTTGTTTAGTGTGTTTAAAAGACCTTTGATATTTCAAAATCTTTTAGTGATTTTATCAACTAATATTTACTGTATTTTTTTCAACTAGTTTTAGCAACAAAAGTTAATCACAATGCTTTTAGATTTTCAAAAACATTCAATAAACCTTGCAGTGGTATGTATTTAATTCGAAAATATAAATTGAATTGTTTAGGTCAACCGTTTTGAACATCACAGTGCTACCAAACTATGGACGTATTTTCCACTCATTTTATATTGCAAAACAGTGTCTGGCTTTCACCACAGTGGTATAGGTACATAAAGGTGTCTAAACGGATAGGCATCGAGTCGCACTTGCTGGGCGCGTGTTTGCGAAGCGCTTGTGTTGCCTCGCGTCAAACACACGCCTGCGACCCTACAACAATTCTGCGTAACTCTTATGATGAAATATTGCTCTGTGAAGAACGCAAAGCCTAAAATAACTACAATTTTTGGAAGCACACTCAATGAGTCAGTGCATGCGGTAACATTATTCCAAAAATTTCGTTAGAGGACAAGTTATTTGGCGTCGTATAAAATCTCGATATTCGATAGCACCGGGATCCTTATTTTTCACTAACAGTTTGCTGTTGTACTTACACGAAAAAATTTCAGGCACAGATTCTCAGATAATAATAATTATGACTGGTAGGTTAAACAAAAATAAAAGAAATAGGTATTTTAGTAATTTTATATAAAAAAAAGGTCAGCTATTATACTTTTTAGATAATAAAACAGTGTAAAAGATTTTTTCCATTAAATAAGATTTTTAATTTTAAATACTACTTTGTAACGCCAATTTGAAAATACCTAAGCGTTGTATCTATTATCGTGCTCACTGGTAGGTATTGAATTTGTTGAATAATTCGGCCGTTTGTAGACCAAGTTGGCCGCCTCTGAAACTCTCAAGTTTTATTAGGATACTTGTAAAATTTCCCTCTATACCGCTGGAAGTGCTCTCGCTTGATTAAATAAGATGAATTTATTGACTTAGACCCAGTCAATGCCTCGTGTATTTTCATTATTTTTTAATTTATTTGAAACTGGGAAGATAAAAAAGAAATACTTACTCTAGTTTATATAATTTTTTCAGACAAATAAGATAAAGTTTCACTCTGAATATGACCAGCTTGGCCGCAGTAATATCTGGTAAGCCACTAAAGAAAGGCGTTATTCTATTCCATTTAAAGCATTTTTTTTGTGTTCAATGCAAATCTTCGTAGTCATTTCATAGGAGGAACTTGTCGTTCCGTGACGCTCATTTGGTTTGGCTTTGTCCAAAAATGGATGATATTTTTGAGCATAACAAATGATTATCTTTTGAAGTTTAAAAAAAGTTGAGAAGGCTTCTAAAAAAATCTAATCTCATAACATAAATTAGGTATGTACGTGTTCGGTTATAGGTAGCTATAGCTTAGAAAATTAAACTTTTTCTATTAAACAAAAGTGAAAGTACCTTACTGATGTACAAACGAGCTTACATTGCTGACAAAAACAAAATTATTTTGATCACATAATATTTAATTAAAAAGTTATGCCAAAGAAAAAAACTTTCTAATTGCAAGAATGAGGTACTAATTATTAAAACAATTAAGTTACCGACTTTAGGTCGGAAGACTTTTTTTTTCGGTATCATTTGGCAAGAACGTCTGAAAATTTTCTTTATTTCTGGAACTTAAGATAACGAATGCCTTTTAACTTTCAGCACAACAGTGTTTTTTCTTTGATGAAAACAAGAAATTGTGTATTTAAAATTCGGGGTGTTTCCTTTTTCAAGTTTATGAGCAAGTTAAAATTCAAGCACCTAATTAAGGAGGGGAAGGGGTGCCAAGAAAAAGTAGGCTGGATTGCGAAGCCAGTGTTTTGTAAGTAAATATCTTACTAGAAATTATGATTTTATTTAGTAAAAAAATTATCATATAAAAAAAAATGCTCTGTGTTCGTGAGAAACACAAAAAAGACAATTTTAAAACCCATACAAAACTGACAATAAGATACTGAATAAAGAAGCACGAGCAAACACTATGCAATTTGCTATAAATATCAATAACCAAACTACAAAATATCTTCCTTCCGCAATACAAAATGTTCCTAAAACAAAACTTTACACTCTACCGACTCCATCCCATATCACAACTTGAAGGTGCCGCCAAACTTACGCGTTAAATCGTCCGCATCGTCACATAAACCTATTTCCCAGTGTCAAAGGACATAAATAAAGTTGGACAAGAAAGTGCGGCAGTGAGCCAGTAAAGGCCAGTAAGTAATGAGGGAAAACCCATAGCAAACATATAGTGTAACGGAGGTGCGGTCCGCGTTAATTGATTGCTTGGCCGCGCCTGTACAATTGAGGCTATTGTAGTTTTAAGGCGCATTGTGTGTGAATGATGTGGGACAAAACTGTGATACAAATCTCACTACAGTGAGATAGCAATTACGAGGACACTGGCACCCGTAATGAAAATTGGTTATAAAAAGATTTATCTGTGAAAGTGAAGCGGCACGTTATATAGGCATAGGTTCACAATCAGTTGGTTTAATGGTTTGTTCCAAAAGAACTATTGGTGTCATAATAATGATATACCTATTTATTTATTTATCGAATAGATTACTACCTATACAATTAAAAAGCTGTTGAGATATCGTTGTTAGGTATCAAAATAATATGCAAGACTATTCTGTGACAGGCCGTCTCAAAGGAGGTCAGATGCGGTGCAAGCTTGGAAGACAATTTCCGCCTGGCATTGCCTCTGTAATAGGCCATCTTGCGGTCAATTCATTGGCGCGTCTCTCATCTTGTGATTGGGAGGAGATGAACACATCGCTGGAGAACGGGAGATGAATGTGGTCGATCTGTGAAGTGTATGCAGGAAACGTGTCCATTCACTGATAGTAATCAGTTTTAAAGCAACTTGTAGTCGTAGAGGACGTCTTGTTAAATACTTTGTCTGATGGGAAAGACTACCACCGTTGACCGTACCCATATTTGCCGCCAAGTATTTATGTTGCCTCATATAATCTGTGAGGAATTATTAACAGCCAAAGGATATCTGCTTAATACTAATTAGGTCATTTGCAGACTCAGTCACTTGTTATTAAAGAAACTAGGATTGCTTTCTACTCTGCAAATTGTAAATCATCGTTCTTAATAACACTAGATACAATTATAAAATATTTGAAATGGGAGTCTTACAATCAATAATTCGGCTAATTTGCAACTAAGCACAAAGCAATGATTTTCCCATCATTTGTTCGATACGTAAAAGGCACGGAAATGAGCAACAGTAATAAGACCCACAGAGACACTCAAAAAAGGCAATCGCACTCGAAGCGGACAGACCTCTTTCCGACCCAGGAAACTCGCATATCAAAGTCACATAATTAGGCAAAGGCACTTTCATCCCATATAGTTGTCCACCCCGACCGCTGACGCTGATCAAAAAAGGCCAAAAGCCCACTTTCCGCACCAACTAATTGCCACAAGCATTTACTCCTATGAAAGTGGAAACAGCCAAATTCAATTTCGGCGGCATACTGTGGGCCTTTGACCGGCGCACAGTCACAATTTGACATTACGAGCTTTGGGAGTGTGGGTAATTCGATTATGCGCCGATTTCATAGAATCTTTTATCGTCGGCTAACTTTGTTTCCCCTCGTGAACTATTGGAATTCTATCTAAGTATGCAAAGCTTTTTCAATGCAAAATATACATTTAGTTCATTCTGTTTTTAACTTGCCATGTAACTGTTGCCATGTTATTTTTGATTTCCCGGCACTTTTAGATTTATGAACCCATAAATGTATGGAACTTGATTGATCCTACCAGCGTATGCACATTCTTAGCTGTAATAATATTCCTTATTAACTAAATTTTCATCTAAATAATATTAATTTAACATCAGAATAAGCCCTACAAAACTTTCAATATTTCCTCGACTTCTGTTTTACTTGAACAAGATGATTCCAATAAAGACTCGTTTGTTTGTCTACTTCATATTATTCGTGCACGCTCGGCTGCTTCGCTCACTCAACTTTGATTCAAATTCAAGATTTAAGAAATTTCTGTAGCGTTTTAATTAATTCGAGTAACTGAGCTACAGGAGGTTACGAGTTGAATAGTAATACATTTAATTATTTTACTTGTGCCAAATTGCTCTTTTTGTAATAGTTCTGCTACAAAATTGAGTTCTTACAGTTTGGTTTTGGTCAGTTACTGTGTACATATACACACACAGGTAGTATCCGACGCATACATTCATAGTTTTATACTTTATTGATAGTAGTCGATTTAAAAAAAACTCAGTGTCAAAACATATTTTAATTTATCGGCATTAAAGATACACCGCAACATTAAAGATTAAATACTTGCGAGAAAAAAAACATTATAATATAATATATTTTTACCACGGTCAGATTGATCCGCTTAGCCATAGAATTAGAAAAAAGTTGCATACTTCCAAAGAATTCTCATCCCGGAAAAAAAACTTTATAATACATCTTTGCAGCGCGGATTAAAAGCGCTTGTTTGACTTAGTGGAAAGAAGCAGAGGGCGATGTTTGTACGAGGCTTAGTGAAAGTTACGTAGATCCAAACTACGTGACGTAATTAAGTTTGAGCCCAGCACCCATTCGGTGGCTTAAGTTTCGTCTACCCGCAAGGGCGCAAGTAAAGAAGCTCATTTTAGGCTGCTTCAAGCGCTTGATGGTTTTCTGAAATTAAGTTTGAAGGAAGTTCTCACGCTGGTAAAAAGTTGCGATGAAGTATGACAGTGAATATAGCTCATCATACCAAATAGCGAAGCCAAACTGGAAGTATCGCAAATTTTTAAAATACAAGACTGATGAATTAATTAAATCTAGTACTTTTAAAGTACAAAATATGGAACGTAAAAAGGCAACTGAATAGGCAACATTACTCCAAAACAACACACAACATTTATTACAAAACAATATTCGCTAACACTTTTCGGAATATAAAAGCAGAAAAAAACAGAAACGTTAATGAACTTTGTCTTTTCACACCCTTTATGTACCTATTTGCACATAAAGTTACAAAAAAAAAAAAATTTATAACATACCCAATGTCAAACCAAAGGCAAACCAAAGGCAAAGGCAAAGACCAAGTCAATTACTAAATCACATCTGTAATTTGAAATGTTTGCCGCCGGGAGGTTAATGGTCGATTTAAACTAAGCAGAGGTTAACTATTGGGTAGCCGTTCTCTTGGGACGTAACGACACGCCGTCGCCTAATGAAGCTATGGCCGGTATCGTCTTTGTGGGTACCCAATGTACCCATGGCGAAGGAACAAGACCTTTGTGGGAAACTGTACACGAGGATCGAACTCACTACCCGCAGCACGGAAGGCAGAGCTACTACCAACTGAGCCCTGACGCCTGACTAAATCTAAGATAAATCTAAAGATAATAGTTATTTGGGCAAACCATCAAAAAATCGTGTCGAGTTTATAAATTGTAGAGTTACCCGTAAAGCTACCATCGTTTATAATAAGAGCTTGTCCCCTTCAGGCTTTGTTTGCAGTGACATTGTTAACACCGATGACATCCACCTCACCTTCAGTACCTTAAGCAGTAGGTTCTAGTGTTATCGTGTCGCTAAGCCAGCAAAAGCAATAGATGACCGCTATGGATGGAAGTTTTTTGAGACAGAATAGAGTTAAAAAACTGGAGGAGGTCTATGAATGTATTCAGACATTTTGTTGTTAATCGATATAATGGAGAATAAAGAAACTATAATATGTCAAAACACCAAAATACACATGTAAAAATAATATTAAAGAATAAAGAAACTTATCAAATCAAAATACTGATACTTGACAATTATACTGGCAAGAAACACGAACTAGTGTTAACAGGCACCGTATACATTCGTTCGCTTATTACAGTTTCTTCTAAAGGTTCTAAAGTAAGTATGCTTTAGTTATAAAAAGCAGCTACCACAGTTGGTTATTGATTCCTATAAAAACAAATGAATGAATGAACTACGCTCAAAGGTTTGAACAAAATAATGCGATTTATTTAACCAACTTTAAAAATAAGATGTGTTGATAGTATAACCTTCTTAGATAGAAAGCAAGTTCACATTGTAGGTGCAGTGCAGTTAGTGATGTCACTGCAAAATAATTCTGCATCACAATAAAAATCCACATTTGCCAAGAGACTCGCAAAGTGGGCACTATGAATATACTGTGCAGGGTTTTCCTTTCATCTCGTGCCAAATTCACACAGCAAAGTAGACGAAATGGTAGGTAAACAGCTAGATGGCGCTTATACGTATACTCATAAAGAAGGTAGGTATATCCATTACACTAGCTATGTAGATAATAAAACCATACTCTACTTGCATCTCCATAATAGAAACATAGATAGCACGTACATAATGAAATTGCATGTAATAACTGAAAAGCTTTCAACTTATTGGGTGTTATATTACAGTTTCTGCGTCATATATTTAGCTTGAATGGCAATTGGAGCTTACAACATTGTCTTTCAAACCATAAAAAACAGAAAAAACTAATGTGAACCTTACGGTCATGCGTCTTTGGTTAAAATAATTTGAAAAAAATTGATAATTATGTTCACAAGAATTGCTGCTTTATAAATAAGTAGTAAAGAAAGAAAATTGACAGGCGTCATGGCTCAGTCGGTAGTAGCTCTGCCTTCCGTGCTGTGGGTCGTGGGTTCGATCCCTACCGAGAACAAACATTTGTGTGTTGTAAACATAGATGTTTGTTCTGTGTCTGGGTGTTTCTATGTATTATAAGTATGTATTTATACAAAAAAAAAATGTATGTATGTATTCTATCAGCCATCTAGTTTCCATCGTACAAGCTTTGCTTAGTTTGGGACTAGAAGGCGTTGTGTTAAGTGTCCGTGAATATTTATTTATTTATTTTAAATAATAGGTCAGAAAATAATATTAAATGCTACAGTCAACTTTTCTAATAGTTGAAGTGGCTGTGTATAAAATTTTGTTTTACCTCAAGATTTCTCTTCCAAGAAACTTAAGACGAGCACAACAAGCCGTAACATACCACGAAAGGACAGGACAAAGTCTTAACAATCATAGCCAGTGACAGCCATTGTGAGGTTCGCAACGGAGTGCAAAATAAAGCTTTTGGAACAGTAATGCACCCAGTCTCTTTTACATCCAGGGACACTATGAAGCTGTTTGTATAATGCAGTGGACTTGTCATTGGCTTTCATTGGCCTTGGAAATTACCTACACCTCTAACCGAGAGACGTGCGGAAATGTCCAAGTGAGTTAACATTCAAAATTATAACTTTCATACAATTTCATTACTTTCCAATTTTTCAATGGTTGAATATCAACTTGGGACTCGTTTTTTCGTCAAAACTTCTCAGATAGATATAATATATAATATGTAAGTAAACATTTGTTTGAATTTTTAGTTTAGCAAGACTTGTCATTTACTTACACTGTCTTCCAAACACTGTAAGAAATGAGAGACTTTTTTTACGAGTGCATGGTGTTTAATAGATAAAAGGTGGCACTTTATTCTACCAACATATTTTATTCAAAACGTCGTGAGTGCGACCAACGAACGGGTCCTAATGAATTTTACGAAAGTGGCGCTCCAACAGGGGCAGCTTTTACGGATTCTAATGTTTGGCTGATTTGCGTATTATTATTATTTTTAGAAAAACCTGCAGAAGGAACCACTAAGAAAAACATAAAGCATACCTACTTTGTGATTGATAAAAAATATATTATGGGGTTGCGATAGAAGTGCGTTAAGAGACGCAATAGTAAGTATTTATGCCTATTACGATGTTGGTAGGTATTTTTGCTCAAAGAAGCCAGTCCAAATAAAGAAATTCAAAGTCTTTATTCAAAGCATTATGAATACATACCAGTGCATTGCGCTTACAAAGGAACGGAAAAAGAAATAAAAATCATTAAACATTTTTCTTTACTTTGCGTCGCATAAGCACTTTCGTTTTATGTACAATAATCATAAAAAAATGCATTATGTTTTTGAAATACCTCACCACGAAGCAGAAAGTCTTCACAAAGCACTTCATACCTATTTTGTGAACCTCTATGACGAAAACATCACTAGCGAACAGACGTCCACTGCAATGGTAGCAGTCAAGTGCGTGATGGACTGCGCATAGTCTAGGGTTTTACTGTGACAAGTAGACCAGGTCAAAAAGGGTTGAATAAGAAAATTAGTAGACACTGAAAAACCAAACTTTGAAAAACAAAAATCAATAGGTATTTGTCGTACAAAAATTGTAACACAAGAATTGTAGATCCGAGATCTTGGGTTTTTTTGACAACGGAACCCTAAAAAGACTCATTCTTTTGACAAACGCGAAGGAACGGTTGCCGAGGATACAATTTGCGCTAAAGGTGGCGTGGTTTCTTTCCAACGTGACGAGGGTAAGGGTTCAGTTAGAGTTGGAGCGGGAAACCTTACTGTACCTATATGTATAAGTATCTTGTATAGCAAATATACTTACAACATGCTGTATTTTGAAATTCTAAAATTTAAAAAAATAGATTAGTACCTACATTATGTACCGTTTATTTATTTTTGAAATAGATTTTGTGCCATTTGTAGCTTTATTTGCTTTAGTTCGCAGACTCTGTAAAACCATACGGCTGTTCTTTTCATGTTTCACTATTGTTTATTTAGGTTATTTTATCAGATGTAGACCAGATTGTCCGCAGATTAGCGTGCATTTTGGTTACCTGGCATAAATAATTTACAGCAAGTAGCGTTAGACTATACTAGACCACAGATCATATAATATATATATATATACCTAGACGCGAGTGAAGTTTTCCAACAACTCTTTCCTCTGACAAACGAGCCGCACAAAAACGGGTATACGAACGCGACTGCGGTAAGGAACTGAGCATTTCTAATGCAAATCTGGATACGTGGTTCATTATGTTCTGATTTTAGAGCGTTTAGTGGGAGCGAGATTTCTTCGCGTTTCTTTGTCGTTCGCTGGGAAATGCCACGTTGTTTGTAAAGTAAGCATAAAGTAAGGTGGAGTGGTTGTGGAATTAAATTTTACCTTCGTACTGGATGTTACTCGAGATTTTGTTTGGTAGAAGCAGTTGTTTGAACTCCATCGTAATTTTCAACTTTAGAACGAGGAAAAAATAAAAAAAATCAGGTTTCGTATTTTAAAACCGGTTTTTCTGACTTTCAACTATTTTTCTCAAACAAAACCTACAATTTGCAACAAACTATGACAGGGCAGATACTATGATCAAATGCTCTTTTTCTTTCTATGAAAATATTTTATTAACACAATTATAGCATATTAAAAATGAATGCCTCATTCTTATTCATACCCACTCATGTAGTTAATATATTGTCGCAAAACACATTATTCCATTATAATTGCTGCGCGTCACTATTCTGTAAGACGACGTTTTTGCCGAGCGAGCGTCTCTAGACCGCGAGTAATTCAAAACATTAATTTTCCTAATGGAGTAGAGCCCCGCTAAGCCCGACGACAGAAAACGAATGTCGGGAGAAGTCACTAGGTGTCTCCGTGCGTAAACACCGACTGTTGCGCTTCCCTTTCCCGCCCAGTCTTAATTAATTAAAATGCAAACCGCTGACTGTACTGAGTTATTCATCTCATATTACGATTGCTATTTTGATTTACGGAATAAGACCGTGTTGAGCGGTGTTTCGCTATTAGGCGTTTAGCTTTCAACAACTATTTTGATAGTTGGAACTCTTCACTGATATTTCACTGAACTTAAAATAATAAGTACAACTTAGATTACTAGAACTAAAACTTTGAAATCTACATTTCTATTCATCGTTTAGACTTTTTTTTAGCAAAGTATACAAAACCTTCAAAGTAAAAAAACGAGTCTACCCAGTTTTTTCAACTAAATTTCAGATTTTTGTTCTCTGGTTGTACTGAATATATTTTAGTGTAAGCCCGCTAACCGACTTATTCTACGCTGGAACATCTGAGCGATTCAGCCGCGTGCCACGTACGTTCGCGCATTCGTTGCTAGACTTCATTTCCTTTCGGTGATGGATGACGGTGTATCTTCAATGAGATTTATAATGGTGTGTCACATTCCTGGCGCGTGATGTGTGGCTCCACGGATTGATGCTTGGATCGTGGCTACAGTTTATAAAATCAGCCAAGCAAAAGATTGATAAATTGAAGCTGAAAATGTCTCCAAATTGAAAAAAAAACAACTCCTGTGTTAAAAATAACAATAACTCTTATTATCTGTTTTTATTACTTAATAAAAAATTCAAATTATTATTATTTTTGATTTATGATATGATTTAAATAAAATGAGATGAAAGGGTCTAGACGACCACCAAAGATAAGAAAAGGTTCATCAAAAACTCACAACCTAACCCTATACCTACTACCTAGCAAGAAGTAATGTGATCGTAATGTAATTGCAACGGGCCGAAAATGCCAGTACAAGCCAAGAGGAAAATTTTCTTAAAAGGTTGTCCATAGACTGGGTAGCACGCGACCATTACTTATGCATTAACCTGGCCAAAGCGGTCCCTTAGGCCCCACTGCCTCATGATTTTATTCCGTTCCTTGCCTTTTCTTTTTGACAATGTGAGTGTTAGTGTAATTGCTTTTCATTGTTTTTACGAGCAATTTTATACTGTCAGGTTTTATGAAAAATACGTGACGTTATATTTTAGACGTTTCTATGTGATTAAAGTATTGTGAGCGCAAGAATCGAAACCATATTCAAAGCAAAATAATGAACAAGAAACTTCGTATCAAAACATCCTTTTTCAAACACAAATATTGTACTTTCAATAGAGATCCAACGAGCGTTATAGGAAATCAAATAAATACATATTAAGGACTTCCTGCGGACGGCATTCACTGAAAAAGAAAATAGATACTGAGACATTATTTTGGATAGAACATGGAATATTTTCAAAGAAGAAAAGTAGTGTGTCGTGTTGATATACATACTAAAATCGCTCATGATAGCTATTCAGTACTAAGTATTTTTTTATTTTATTTTACCCTCAATGAAAAATTTAAATAGTCATGTGACAGATTTACAAAAAAAGTTTTTAGTATCTTATGTAGAATATTGAAGAAAATCATTTCTTTTATCAATTTGTTGTTATAAGTTGTAATATTTACTGTGTTTATCAAACCCAATGTATATGTATAAAATATACAAAAAAAGAGCCGCCCAATGTCACCGGAACCGGAAAGCGTAGAAATAGATATAACGGCATGATTGCGTGAATCCGCGCACTTGTTGTACACTGAGTTATATTAGCATAACGCGCCTTTATGTGCTCTGCTATGAGCATAACTACGTTATTATGTATAGTGTATGATTTAATAAAACGGAATTAGGTTATGAACAGTGAGGGGAGGACACGAGAGGAACTTGTAATTTTGGCAGCGAAAATATAGATTATTAGCGGGAACTAATAAATCTTGTCTAGGGTATGATGTATATTAAGTTTCCAAGTATCGTTTATTTTGATTATAATAACAAAGTATGTAATAATATTGAAAATCAGAAAACTTTTTCCAATTTTATTGCAGAGGGCCTATTATACGAGTTTTCAGTGTATAGTGGGTGTGAACCGTCTGACGCCCAACACGCCAGTATGGGCGCTGATTTGTATGGAGACACTGAGTAGATTTCTTGAAAAGCTCGACATGCCAGTACGGCCTTGATGTAGACCAAGCTTCTCAAAGAATCCGCTCAGTGTCTCCATACAAATTAGCGCCCACTGGTGTGCTGGGCGTCAGACGTTTTACATCAGATTTACACACCAAAACTCGTACTAGACCCTCTGGACTAAAATTTAGAATTACAGCATGGTTTTTTACTAAATAACAAAAACGTGTTCTTGGTAGAACAAATTGAAAAGCCTGTTTCTTTTCACCGGAAGCACTCCGGAAGGTAGTCTAAATTACGTCACATCCGTGATCATTGCGGTGGGATGCCGGCCTTAACCGGTGGGCCATTGCAATAACTCTTGACCTTCATCGGGCAGGTTATTGCCAGTTCATAATATAAAGGTTGTTTAGCTGTTATTTTATTGTTTTGGGGTGTGTGGAACGGCGGCAGGTTTGTTAGGTACGTATTGGTTCGTTTATCAGGCGTATAACTGTTTACTTCGACTTTCCACGAATTTGACGTGGGTGGTGGTGGATGGAGAATGCTAAAAATATTTTTTCTTGGAAATCTATTCGGAGGCTTTTATCGAACAGTGAATTTTTCAAGCTAATCGTATGATAATTAAAAATAAATGAATGTGGTAGATCTTTTATTTTATAAGCATGATGAACTTTACTGTTAAGTGATTGTCTTATATGACATTGTATTACTTGTTTTATCTTCAATTTTAGTGCAAAAGTTTCAGTCAAAACATAACCCTCCCTCGTCGAATTTAGTTTGCATCAGAAAATGTCACTTTCAAATGTAATATAAATTGGTTCTCGGAAAAAATCTGGCAGATTTCTTAGGCGTAGCGGATACCGAATTTTTATTGATGAAAATGTTGTAGACACAAATTATTTAGCAATATTAAACCAAGATAATGAAAGAAATATGGAGAAAAATAACTGTATTATTCAGATATTATTTTCTTAGCTAGTCTTTCTCTCTTGGGTCAATAATATATTATTTCAGACATCGTAGCATCATCAAAGATCTCAATGGGGTGATTTGGCCATTTCGTATGAGCCTCTGATAGATTAGGAGGGAAACAAATCGGACCTCCCACTTGGGCAATTATGCTTAGATTGCTGATAAGGTGAAGTTTTATGAGCTGACAATGGCAAAATGTTAAGGAAATGAATTTGTTTTCTTCATTTATTGAGCTACCACTTAGTTAGAATAAAAAATCGTTGTCTCAGGAGAAAAAAAATACCTTTTAACTCTACTTTAATACAATAAACATAATGTTATTCAGCATTATGTGGCATATGTGGTTCATTGTGGGCCACAACTTGTTAATTTTTTATCAGATCCGTTAAAGAAATATTTTTTGGTTCCAAAAATTCAAGTAGCTATGATTAAATTTGTGTATTTTGGCTATAGGTAGGTGAGTAATTACGCAATGACGTCATCTCAAGATTAAAAAAAACTCCTACTCCATTTTACTAATCACATAAAATAAAAGCACTACACACAACGTTGCTTTTAATCGTCCTAGGGCTATCAAAAAAACAATAATGCTCGCATGAGTTCGTAAAGAAAAAAGTATGTAATATACGAGTGACATTACGAACATAATAATAAAAGCATTCTTTCTGTCGTGCAGTCCTGATTCTCGCTTCCTTTATTAGCCGACGTCCCTGTTTACGCTGACGACTTTTTTATTTCTGGTTATCTGTCTACGAGACGTGTTTTTGCCGGTTTTAGGGACCCATACCGCAAAAGGAAAAAAACGGACACTGAAAAACTTCCGGGCGAAATTAAAAAGGCCGCGTTATTTGTGAATCTGTTTACTGTTGACACAGACGTCTGTGTCGATGCTTTTATTTGTAGAAATAAGAAAACTCTGTAGCTTAATTAAGTTTTTTATTCGTTGAAATAAAATGCACCTTTTAGTAGTTAAATCGTAAATTAGAAAACAAATTAGTTGAAAACCACAGAATGGATAAAGTATTTCGTAACAAAACCACAATTTTGTAACTCAAACCGCAAGTTCAACTTCAGAACCCTTGTCACGCGATCTATCTCGCTCATGACAGCTTTTTAAACACCTTTTCCTGTCGTAAAATAATTTTTGACGTAAACATTTTAGGGTTAATAAAGTGATGCAGTTGCGAGGGTTCGTGTAATAACTACTTGAGTAGTGAGCTAAATTTTTTACAGCTTTTTTCATAATATCATAATAAAAACCACATTCTGTGTTATATAAAATTTTAAACATAAGTGTTATCAGAAGTTTTAAGTGACAAAGAATTGTTAAAAAAAAACTGTTGTCAAAGCATTTATGGCACTTACTAGAATTATTATTATTCAGCCATTATTGTCCCACTGCAGGGTAAAATCCTCCCTTCCCTCTTTCCACTCTTCGCGATTCAACGCTGCGACACGCCATGCGCTCAGGTGCGAGTCAAGCTCGTCTCGCCATCTCATTCTGGTTCCTCGACGCCTTCGCCTTGCATTTTGTGGGAGCCACTCTGTGGTCCTCTTTGCCCACAAGTCGTCTGGCATGCGGCAGACGTGTCCGGCCCAGTTCGACTTTAGGCTAGCAGCTTTTTGACCAACGCCAACGATGTGTGTTTTGGAGCGCAGTATACTGTTCCGCACGCGGTCTGATATATAGTTTTACACCTAAAATACTGCACTCCATGGCTCGTTGGCATACCCCGAAGGCGGACTTTTGATGTTTCGTCATTGACCAAGTCTGGGCACCGTAAGTAAGGATGGGGAGAATGCGTACGTGCATAAGTTTTTTTTGAGGGTCAGTGGTAGACTTACTAAAAATAAGTCAGAAAATAAATACTAGTAGTTTACTGTAACTTATCTACCATGGTCACAGATGAACGAAGACTTGTCTGTGACCATGGTTCTAATTAACAACATAATGTAAAGACGTTTGATCGTATAAGGTGAATACTCAGGATGAATAAGGCATTCCAAATTTTACTTTGGCATCATATGTATTTAATGAGTAATTGTTCATTTAACTGATTTAAAGTCGTTACAAAACCGAAATAGTCCTATCAAAAGACACCTGCCGAAAACATGAACGTATAATAATCATTTGAACATAATTACCGAAGGCTTTCTATCTACAGCATCTTTAGAAATAAGGTCGTAACTGTAAAATCATTTCATTACCTTCATAAAAGTCTTTGCCTATCTACGTTTCAATTGTAACACGCAACGATAAAATACAGAGCAGGTTCAAATAAAACACCGAAATGTTGTAAGACTTTTTTAAGGTATAACTGAAAAAGCATTCTGTATACTAACTTAATAATCTGTGTCGATTTGTATCACTCGCAAGCTTTTTCGACTAAGCTAAAAAGGCAAGACAAGCATTGTACGAAAAAACTTGCAACAAATAAATTGTAGAGATTCACATTTACAACAACTTTAGTCCTCACCATTTTTGTTGAAAAGTTGAAAATGACCGAGATATTAAGCAAAACCCGCTTAAATTCAAGATGGCGGCTAACGCACCGGCGGAATTTGACCACCATTTTGGATTTAGACTACCCTGTGACTCCCCATAAAGGTTGCAGCAAAAAATTGCTGCCGGTAATTAATGTAATTTGAAATGCTAACCCGACTGGGCTAAAATGTCTATTTGTCTAATGTATGTAGATCACCGACAAGAAATAAATTAACTGAATTTGTAGTTTCTGAGCATGCTTTTTAAAAATAATAAGACTATGTCTTGTCGTGTCTATATTTACCTCTTCATAGAAAAAAAAACTTTACCATTTGCTCGACTAATGTGCCACGAATCATAACTAATAAGAAGTATTTAAGGTTCTAAGTTTCAACTCATGGAAACCAAGGAATCAATTTTTAAACGAGTTATTACCGTTGAAAGGAACTTAAAGTTTGTCGAACGCCATGATTGCTGTTTAAAAGGCGCGGAAGCCTTTAGATGCAAGACTTCGATTCTACCTTTATAAAGGCTTAAATAAAAGAGCCCGCGCACGAACGACTTCGTTGCCTGGAACTTTCTAGTCTCTACCGATTTCTATCGGTTGCATTTCATATACACCCGTAGACTTGATGTAAGAGACAAATTAGCGGAGACAAAAGTTGCTCGTGCGTAGCGTCCCTAACGGTGCAAGTATGTTGAACAATTTGGTGCTTTAACATTCCTGCATTGATACTACAAAATGTGATATAATGTTTAGAGATAGATGAGTACTCAATTATGTAGCAACGACAGGACTAATTTGGATGAAACTTAGAACAGATTTATCATGACCCGGAATAGCTTATCTAAGAAACGCGAGTGAGATGAACAAATAAATCATTAAGTCATCTTCAGTCACGGTTTGTCTTGATAACAAAGAAGTGAAGCAAATACACTTTTTGCACCTCTAAGTGCGAGTCCAAGAAACTTAAAGTAATTAACCTTGTGCCACATTTCAGTACGGGATAAGGCATTTACACACACGCCGATGGCGACACTAGACGCGACACCGTCATCTAAGTGCCTTTATAAAATATCCCGGTCTCGGCGCCAACACGGGTGAAAGCGTCTAGTACTAAGTAAATGAGGTCCATCTCTCCGTCAATATCGTGTCGGTGGCTGTGTGAAAGAGGCATAGCAAAATAAGGTCGGCAGTTGAATCCACTACGGTAGGATTACCATAATTGATATTAATGTACTAGGAAAGGTTTAATTAAACAGGACAAAGTAAGTCTCGAGAACTCGTAAATTGCGCGGAGCACTATTTTGGCCGTTCCCCCGTGTCTCAAATTGCTTTTATATTTGTTTTTATTGCGTAGGTATTTTTAGAGTTATTTATATAGATGCTGTTTTATTAGGCTAATAAAAATTCCACGTGAGTCATCTTCTAGGTTCTAACATCTTTGAATAAAAGGATTAGACTGCGTATTATACAGAATTAAATACTCATACATACATATATCTAAATATATAAAATTATTTTGAAGCTGACTGAAAATCAACGCACAGCCTAAACTATAAGTCCTAGAGGTCTGAAATTAGAAGGGTAGTATCCTTACATAGTGTAGGGGTGTGCCTACTAAAAAGGAATTTTGGAAAACCCTAAAGGGTCTAAAATTAAGATTAAAGATTTTGTATGCTGCTACCACGCGAGCAAGGCCGCGGGTGACAGCTAGTTTTTTTTAAAAGAATTTGTTGCATAAAAAACCACATGTCAACTTGGCTATAGGGGACAGATTGGACCAGATTAGACAGATTGGACACACTTGAAAACATTGGTAGAGACTGAAACGGTATCCTGAAAAGTGGTACAAACAAAGAGAGGTCTATACAGTAGTGGGTGAAACAGGCGGTGAATAATGATGATGATAAACACTAGCCACGAAGCGCGCTCAACTATTCTTTGAAGTATAACCACTTAACAAGATTATAAAAAAGAATCTCCAAAGTAAAGAATGACTTCAAGTACACGTTGTCTTTCGACCCTTGAATCAAATTTATTAAGACGTAAGTTTTTTCGCGTCTCCACTGAACTTTGAATCTCCAGGGTAAATGTGAAGTTAATGTTTCGGAAAAGGAATAAAAGTAGTGGACTTATTCAATTTTCAATCTAGACTGGTGATTTTATGAGAATTTCTTTTTGATAACTTGCTAACCGATGACGTAGTCAATATATACATTTCATTTGGTTCGTTTTTTACGAAATAAAAAAAAACAAATCAGTTATCTATTTTACCCCCGACCGTAGTATAGCGCTATGTAAGTTTTGGAAAACTTTTCTAAGCAGCAGTGTTTGATAGTTTATTAAAATTTATTAAAGTAATTTTTTTGTTTTATAAATAAGAATAAAGAATAAGAAAAAAAGACATTTATTTGTGACAAATAAGGTAGAATACAAAGAGACCACACTACAGAAAAGAGGTAAAGAGTAGTAGAAATAGCACAGATAACAGATGAGCATACAGATAACAATGATAACGGATACAGATTGATTGAGACTAATGCTAGAGCTACAAAATAAATATTTTCGAGTACGATAATAGGTAAATGATAAAGCGTTATGAATTTTCACAAATAGGTAGTTCGTACCAAAATACATAGCTGCTAAATATAGTACCTAAATAAAAAACTTTTGCTTATTCATTTACCAAATAGAGAAAAAACTGCGATACAAATCGACTGCAAGGATTTTCCAGAAAAGCATTTTAAAACGTAGTTCCTCCACCGTCCGAGTCTCGAATTTCCCGGTACAACCACAGAATAATTAATAGTTCTAGGTTCAGAAATGTTCACTTCGTGAAACCATCTAAATAAATAACTACTCTGGTATAACCCAATAAAGTACAATTAACTTTGGGTTGCGTTGGATGTTACAGTTTATATTTGTTACAGAATGCATTTTTTTCTAATCTACTTCTACTATGTAAAGTTATCCATTTACTTGTTTTAGAGCTAAATTATGGAGTGCACCAGGGTTGGCACATTCGCGGCTTTTCTAGGCGACCGCTTATGTATTCTTAGCTTCATACCTAAACTGAGCCTGTAGTCTGAGTTTTGTTGTGTTGATTTGTGACAAGCGAAAATCGAGAAACTCGCAGTTTTTGTATAGACAAAAAAAGTTTGCAATTCTCCCACTAGAGGCGCTTATCGAATTTTCATACTAAATATCTCGCAAGTCGCTTCATAAATCATAAATCATCATTTATTCATATATGGTTAATACACGTCAGATTATAGTTAATATTAATATTGGTTACTTATCCTAAATAAGTAATTTAAACAACATTCAGCATTATAAAACAGTAGGTATGTATCTCATACCTTTAATTTTAAAAATTCATCTATTGTATAGAAGGATTGCTTGATAAGCCAGGTTTTCAGTTCGATATGCGTTTCGATCAACTAAACAAAACTCAGACTACAAGCTCTGTGAAGTGTACTAGGGTTAGCAGAAGTAAACCATACGATACACTGCAGTTTTTACCCGGACCACGTTCCTGGGTATCGTCACGTACGGTTTGCAACAATTAAATCTTTCGTCGGCACGCGAGGCACGGACGAAGCTCGTGTGATATTGATGCGTATTGATAGTACCTAGATTGGATTTATTAAAAGTACCGAGAGCCGTGTTCTCGTACCATAAAATTATAACTTTTTTTAATGTACTAGTTTAACATTTTTATTAAAAACTAGCCGTCGCCCGCGGCGTTACTCGCGTTCTACCCTTTAGAGTGTGACGTTTCAAAATTCCTTTCTTAGTGCACCCTTACACTATATAAGGATATTACTCACCAAATTTCATACCTCTAGGATTTATAGTTTAGGCTGAGCGTTGATTCTCTGTCAGCTTCAAAAGAGTTTTATATATATTGAAAAGATGAATATCCTGCATCTATAATAAACACGAGTTATTCAAAAACCTATCAACTCTAAACTCTCATAAAAATAAATTTAGTCGGTAGGCATAGGAGGTATACAATGCGAATAAAATGCACAGTTAATGATATAGGCACCTACTTACGATTTTTACCTAGAAATCATTTAAAACCAAAAACAAGGAAAAGGATTTTTTTGTATAATAAAGGTTACTAAACACAACCGGCTATAAAACTCAATACCGTATAATATTTGATGTTCTAAAAGAAACATAAAACCCAATCATTATTATGTTAATCTACATAATTTCGATCCTAATCACCTAGTTAAGTAACAGGGTTCGTTAAAAAAAGAATATAAAAAAACCGTTCAGACGGGGCGGGTACCGATTGGATTTGCGGCGCGCGATTACATTAACAAGTAGTAAGGAACATTTCCGGACGGAACCGGTCTTAACCGGTTTAGCGTGTAGGGCTGTCACGTGAATTATGTCCGGTGTATCACAGGAAGCTATGCGACGATGAAAATTATTGTAATTTTCACGTTTGTGGTTGAAATAGTACCTAAACGTACGAGTATTACTTCAAATAAAGTAGTTTAATTTTACTTTAGTAATTGTGATGACAACGCTGGTATAATATTTACGAATTATCTACATAACAGTACTTGAACTAATATTATAAAGTTTGATGCGATTGAACTTAAAATTATTTATATTTGCAGAATCCATCATAATACAGTGAATATTTTAATGGATAATTTTATGATAACTTAGGCAATTAGTAAGTGATCAGAAAGTATTGAAAGTTCCTGATTAGGGAGTAGAAGGCGTAATTCAACAGAATATGAATCATAACATTGACCAGAAGAAAGATTGAGGCACAACTTATACCCTCGAAACTTCGTAAATTACCTATGAACCAACTACGTGGGGTGAAGTTTTGGCAGCCCTAAACCGGACGTAGCCGGTTCAAGTCGGTATAGTTTGTTGTAATAGTGTTGTATAGAAGTGGACTTAATCGTGTTCCGCGGTTTCCGAATGTGCTCCCGGAACGTGCCGGCGTGAGGTGGGAAATTAGTTAAGGGTTGGGGTTGGGAATTTTCGGGAATGTTTCGTCACAGACCATCGGATAAAGCCTGCATAAACAGCGCACCTACTGCATTTCTGTACTGCATTATTTGATATTTGGTCTACACTTCATGTAAATATTACATGTTTTCGATATGGTTCAGCCACTGTATTCCATAGTTCAAACCACAGGATTGGCAACGAAATTCATAAAAGGATAACGTAATCACTGCGCCTACCAAATCTATCGAAAGAAATGAAGCGTGAGCGTCAAAAATAGCAACGTACAGACTAAACAAGCTGTTTCAATGTTCTACAGATTTGTGCTTGTAAGCCGGGTGTGCCGAAGTTGCAGCCTCCATCCACGTAGTTTTAATATTAGTTCCGGAAATTATTGGTTACCTCTAATGGAAGCTGCATGGTTATTTATAAAGCTTCTTCATGTGCATTAAAACAAGGGAAAATCATTACAAACCATGGCTTATTTTTTTTACCATTACAAGGTAAATAAAAAAAAACGTGTCTAAATAGATAGGCTTAATTATTATTCAAATGTTAGTAGGTAGGTTCATTCAAAGGCGTCAGGATCATCCCGCCAACGCTTTCTCGTCCGACTCCGAAACTGCCGACCGTCAGGAACCCAAGGTACATAATGGTCACTCACCAAAGAAAATGGTGGGAGAAAACTCGAGATAGCGAGAGCTGGGAGTCTTTGGAGGAGACTTTTGCCCAGCAGTGGGACGAGTTAGGTTAACACAAAAAATAGGTTATTAATCGTGTCTAATTGTATTGATTGGGTACTCTGCCAAGCGATTACAAGCTTCAAACCTATATACCTAAAGTCTAATTATTCGTACGTTTCCGGATCAGTGACGTCACAGGCCGGTATCATACGAGACGTACTGTACCGTATGATCCGACATCCGACGAAGATGCAATTGTTCCGCTTGGCGGACCAACTAACTGAGTTGCCCTTCATTACTGCATGTCATGTCTGTGACCAGAAAGTGGTGAAATCTGAAATTTGCAGCGAGACTGTTTCGCCCGGAGCGACTCATGGGAGTTCGTTTTTATCGGATTGTATTGGTAGCGGAGTTTTATCGTAACATGTAGGTACCGGCACTTCGAAAATAAAACGAGTAATTTATTTTAACTCGAAAACAATTATAGTTATAAGTAGTTTAGACAAATAAAAAAATATAAAAAAATAATATTCTTGGACATATCTAATCTCAAGCTAAGCAAAGCTTGTACTATGGGAACTAGATTGCTGATAGAATACTTATATAAATATATATTTTTTTAAATACATAATTACTATAGGTACATTAGTAACATCCAGACACAGAACAAACATCTATGTTTGTTCTCGGTGGGGATCGAAGCCACAACCCACAGCACGGAAGGCAGAGCTACTACCGACTGAGCCAGATACAACATACTGTCTGTGTTGGCATAATTTATTCTTATTTGGAAAGTTGGAGGCAAGGGTGTCGATTCTGTAGTTCCATTTTTCTAAACTTATCTAAGTAATTTATAACCACTAAAAACGTAACCTTCCCTTTCTCATAAACTGAAAAAATAAAGACTGCTATAATTTTAGCATTGTCAAAAGGTTAGTTTCGAAGAAATGCACCAGCAGAATCTAATTAATTAATTAATTAATTAGTTGTGTTAAGTGTCCGTGAATATTTATTATTATTATTATTATTATTATAATAACTGAGTAAGGTAAGGTTACACACAAAGTAATATTTTGATAACAGCTGTCAAAATAAAGGATGATTACAGCAATGGCGGCTTTAGTTAGCCAACAATTCTCAAAGAAAATCGTGGCCACTCGTCATAACCCTTTTCATTTCTAAAAGCAACCCAAACTACATAACTCAAAGTACGTAACCCTTCATAAAATTAGCTCTCGACTCGGCGTAAAACAAGTCAATCCGGCCCAAGATTAAAAGTGTAACCGGAAACGCAACGCAAACACTGAAATGCCATTAAGGCACCCAACACTCGACTTTAACTTTTAATTTCACCGGAATAATACACCGGCTTTGAATGAAATAGCTGGATCACTTTGGTAAAGCCGCACTTGACTGTACTCAAGGCAACGGCAGTTCTTTTTACGCGTCTTCTCGGTTAATTTATCGTACTACATTATAAACCACATACGGTTTAGCTGCGGTTCAGCGTCAAAGTTTGACAGTAGAATATAAAATAATTTAAAAACAAATTAATAGCAACGATACAGCAGCGCTTCAAATGACAAGTTCGCTAGCGGAATTGGCCCCTGATATGAAAGCAGTTTTCAAGACATTCAATATTAGTAAGTTACTGGTGTATGAGTAATACAACATACTTAGTTTAACTAGTATAGTATTACTAGCCGTCGCCCGCGGCGTTACTCGCGTTCTACCCTTTAGAGTGTGACGTTTCAAAATTCCTTTCTTAGTGCACCCCTACACTATATAAGGATACTACCCTTCAAATTTCATACCTCTAGGACTTATAGTTTAGGCTGTGCGTTGATTCTCTGTCAGCTTCAAAAGAGTTTTATATGTATTGATAAATATGATCTGTGGTTTAACACTAGCCTACACTCATTATGTATATTAAGTTAAGTTTATGTTTTATTTACGTAGTATGAAAACTTACTCTTTAAATATGTTTTTACAGAATCAGCTTTTTTATAAAAGTCTAAATTGATCTAGAGGTTAATTTTATAGGCTGTGTTACTTGGCTTAAAATCTTCTGATTTTAGAAGCGAGAATAGAAGCTCGGTTTTCATTAAATTAGACAGAGTTTGCAGGTAATAATATTAGTTAAGCGTTATTATTCGAGTGCTTATTAGAATGGAGGCTTGTTTCTGAGGATACTGTTGCTTGAAGCTCATTTCCCTGGTTTCACACTATACGACACCGACACGATATCGTACTAGATGCTTTCATACCGTCGTCGTCAACGTCGATATTTTCTTCGTTATTGCAATGACAGGTCGACATCGTGTAAGTGGCTGGTATGGTAACGCCCATTGGATCTCTGCTAAATACCAACCCATCATCATCATATTGTTACCTATTTTGTGTATCTTCTGTTGGCAATCCTCAATAAATAAATAAATCATCATCATCCATAGCTCGACCTCACGTACTGCTGGGCATAGGCCTCCCCAAGTTTGTGCCATACACTTTGCGGTCCTGAACTAGTCTCTCGTTGCACCTCTGCTGAATACCAACGCATTTACCTACAAAAGAGAGGTTTGGTATATATGAATAGGTAATTTTGTACTTTATACTGAGTGACAGTGTGAGGTGTCTCGTAAAATTGGTTTCTCATGAAGATTTATGGCAAAAAGAATTTCATCGTTTTATAACCCAAAAAATCATGCCTCGTTCGCTTTCTTTCATAAACCTCATAACAAAAATGAAATAAAAATATTGCAGGTAGAGACTACACACAAAATTCGTTAAATTTTCGTAACCGGTAGATAAAAATACCGTTACAACTGAAAATAACGCAATATAATCTGGAAATAGACTAATAACATATATTTCGATAATTATAGTATACGGCGCAGCGCACGTATAGTATTATAATTTTAATGCTAGTAATACTACATAGGTATCTACTGTAAACAGTACAATAGGTACTCGTATCTTATAGGTACCTACTACAGGTCTGTATTTTATTTAAAGAAAAGGTACAAAGTTTTTAAGAATCATGATCTCAAAGATTTTTATAACATTCCAAAAATGAGTTAGTGCAGTATAGAATCATGACGGTGATGGTGATGGTGATGATGATGATGATGATGATGATGAAGCATATCACTGGGTTATAAGGTTATCACTACACACCACATTCAAGGGGTGTATTCACTCAACGCTCGTACCATGTAACGCTTAATAGAAAATTATGAAAATCATAAACGCTTCATCTAGTGCTTAATTAACAATTTAACCTAGTTCCGGTTGATGGAGGCGTGATTAATTATGCTTAACCGACTTTCAAAGAGGGAAAATGAGTTTTGATTATACACCTAAGTTTAATTTCTGTTTTATTTTAAATTTGAATACTTAGAAACTTTTTCAATTGCTTCTGATCAAGTGAGATCCAAAAGGAAAAAAAATAAATATAAAAAACCTTTGCTATACTCTGTGATTATATCACAAAAGTCGACTCGTACCCGACTACGGCAAAGCAAAAAGGAGGGTATATGATTTTGATCAGTGTGTACCTATGTATGTTCATCTGTTTCCTCATAACTCTTATAATTTTATCATACACTAGCCGTCGCCCGCGGCCTTGTTCGCGTTATAGACCCTTTAGGGTGCGACTTTTCAAAATTACTTTCTTAGTGCACCTCTACACTATATAAGGATACTACCCTCCAAATTTCATACCTCTAGGACTTATAGTTTAGGCTGTGCGTTGATTCTCTGTCAGCTTCAAAAGAGTTTTATATATATTGATTGATGATGATGATTGATTAATGATAATTATTTTTATTGCCTGATTTCATTCATTTGAATTTACCTATTTCTTTGTGTTTACGCCAACGAGTTTCCTGATGACCCAGCGCAAAGTTACGACTATATGAGCTAAATACTTAAAAGACAATGATATTATCAGGTCACGGAAACACCAATCATCCACTTATGTCATATAAGAACCAAGACTTGACAAATTCTCTTAGTAACAGAAATATCTTTTTCAGTACAAGCAAACTCACGTAATTTGATCAAAAACAAACCAAATAAATACACACTCGACTCCGATAGAGCGCCGTGATGTAAGCCAAATCTGAAGCATAAGGGGCATGAGGGCATTTCTTTGTTCAAATATAATAATACAATGACTCGCATTATAGTCTAGGAGACGAGAGGATTTGTTTACATCATACATATTTTTTAGAATCAGGACTGTGTCTCCGTATATTCATAATAGCACTTTGTCTAATCCATTATTATTATTGTTGGAGCCCATGGCCAGTTGGGCAGTCAAGATAATTTAACTTTGAATTGTTTAAAATTAATTGGTATAAACTGTTGGAGTCTGAAATGTAATTATCATGGGTGTTATGAGCCATTTTAACTAATATAGTTGAAAATACTCACGCGGTTTTTGAAAAATCAACACATCGATTAATTAAGTTTTTTTTATTCTGTGGTAGCAGTATTTAGTTGAGTTATATCAATGTATATTTTTAAAGAGCTTGACATGAGAAAGATACTTCGTGCTCCCGGTCTAATAACCAGAATGACTAGCATTCAGGAATGAGATGTGAAGTGAACGCGAAGTGAACGCAATCTCATTGGGAATAGTGCTTTAGGCAGTGATGGGTCACTGTGGGGAATGTGGGGATATTATATCGATGATTTAATAAGCAAAAACCCCATAAATACTTTTTGTATATTTTTGAGTAAAGATGGAATGTAGAGAGAATAATTAGTAATTTTGGACCACCAATTTGGATTCCATTGGATCACCAATGGAATCGATTCTATTAATTACAAAGTATACCTACAAGTTACACCTAAATTATGAGTGCCTTTTTGAATATTTTTGTTGAATTGAGTAATTTTGCACACAATCCCTTATGCATTCTTCTCTTATATTTCTTTTGTTACAGTCATTTATTATAAAAAAATAATTCGAATTTAAACTTCAAACTTTTCAAATCCGAATCACAATATCACAGAAACCTGCTCCCATAAATTTTGTTGTTGAAATATCGACTTTAGTTCAATCGATATGGAATCGAATCACGTCACTAAAAGATTGGTCTCGAGCGCCAAGTGATACATTATGGGGATAAAAATATTTCACTCTACCTGTTGCGGGATTTGAGCAAGTGTAAGGCTTTAGTGTGGTGATACACCGAGAAAACAATGTCTGTCGCAAAAGTAAACAGAAGTTATATAATACCTCTGAGTGCAGCTGTTACAAATACCATCTAAAATCAATGGTTTATAAAGTTATAGGGCTAATTTCATATTTCATATTAGGTATAGTTATGTTGCTGAGTGCGACAATAATAAGTTAAAAAAAAATCCTAGCACAACAATGGAAAGTACGAATTGGCTATAATCCTATTAATAAAAAGCTTCATGCCTCTTGTATAAACAAAGTTAAAAATAGCTTTTTTTAGTAGTAGATTAATTTAACACTTCGAAATATTTATTTTGATTTAAAAGTGACCTAAAACAAAACTCATACAGAATGTAACATTTCTTTAACCTGATATGTTACAGCCCTATGTTTTTTCGAGCGAGTAGACTATCTCGATCGATTTCGTTTGGTCGAAGCGCACGAGATTTTATCGGAGTAATGGTTAGCTGTAAAGCGACGGCTTGAAAGGTGTTGATTTATTACAAAATTGTTTACGTGATTATTGTTTGAACGCGTAGATATGCATACAACCTTGTTAAAACATGGAAAGGGCACCGATTGTTGATCTTGTAACTAACGAAATCAATGGACCTATTTCAGCTCTTTCTATCTTTCTATCAGCTGACGGTTAAAACAATCAGCTATAAAAAAAAGTTAAAATAAAGCTTTTTATCAGGAAAAAAACGAGCTGACAGCTGATAGTAACAACTATTATTTTAACTATCAGGTGTTAGCTTAAATTTTTTGTAACTTTTTATCTACTTATCGACTTTTTCGTTTATATTACTCAAAAACTCTACTCAAGGATGAGTGACTCGGGATCCAAAAATGCACAGTATAGAAGAACCAACAATAACATATAAAATACAAACCCAGCGCAGATTTTTTTTCATGTCAAGGCTTCCAGCATAGATCACAAAGCGAGTTCAATAAGGTAGTGTACACACGAAGCTACTAACCGCAGCGGGGTGGAAACATCTATATGGCTCTTCTTCTTCTTCTCTCCATTAATGGCCTCTGTCCGTCATTTCGACAGACAATTTTGCCAATGTCAAGTGAAATGATTGTAATAATATAAGTCAAGTCCAGTCATTTGTCAAGTCGGCTGTCGTTTGTTTTGAAAAGAAAATGGTGGATTTTCTCTTCAAAACCTAACACGAATTTTCACATTCAGAAAAACCACTTTACACACATTTATTCCAATGGCTCACACTTTATGTTACGACCTAAGTATTATTGGTTAAAATTCCACCAAAATTAAACAACAATACTCACAATAACTCAAGAAAAACTATTAAAATAAAAGTGCTGTGTCGTTTCAAAAAATGTCAAAACTCGTGTCTCTATATGGCTCCGCTGTGAGCGGATGTGTGAAACTGTCACATGTCACTTGACGGAATAGCATCAATAGTGCAGTAAAAACTCATTTTAATTACTTGATAACTTACTGTGGTAAGACAAAACCACAGCAAATTTTTTTTTTCTTATTTTGAACTTTGAATGTTTTTACGTAATATCGGCCTTTGTATTTACACTTCGCTTACCTGAAACAAACAATCGAATATTAATAAAATGCACCATCGGTTTCCAATTACTTTAGAAAGATAACATAAATAGGACTGCAACTGCACTTGGCGGCCAAGTGCAGTTGACAGGCGTCATGGCTCAGTCGGTAGCAGCTCTGCCTTCCGTGCTGTGGGTCGTGGGTTCGATCCCCACCGAGAACAAACATTTGTGTGTTGTAAACATAGATGTTTTTTCTGTGTCTGGGTGTTTCTATGTATTATAAGTATGTATTTACAAAAAAAAAATGTATGTATGTATTCTATATCAGCCATCTAGTTTCCATCGTACAAGCTTTGCTTAGTTTGGGACTAGAGGGCGTTGTGTTAAGTGTCCGTGAATATTATTAAGTCGCGGTTACTGAAAATAGAATGGACTTAATGGTCACTATGACCGCTTGGCCGTCTCCGGCCGCGCGTGACCGTAATTAGTTCCATGATAGTCGCTAAGTTCATTTGCGGCCTAAAAAATGAAAACAAAATAAAAACTCAAAACAAAATCATAAACATAGTTTATTTATCAGACAGTACGGAAGATAGAAGTTACTCCCGTCACCTCCTGTTTACACAGCAATAAGTTACAGGATGCTTCCGACACAACTTCGCCTGCTCTTTTGCATCCTTCCTTATTGCATAAAATAAATTAACATCCTGTAGCAGGTATTCCGATGAACAAACTTGTGAGCGTTTATCACGGACAGATAAAGCCACCGTGAAACTATTAGTTAGATGTAATCTTAGATTTTTCTTAAAAAATATTATATAGTGAGCTTTATGTTATTCTGAATACTCGCTCGGATATTTTTTAGCTTTTCTACTGTTTCAGTCATACTGCCAGCATAATAATTTGAAATAAAAAATTTTTGTTCGTTCAAAAAAATGCTTTTAGTAAAAAAAAAATTCAGTTCCGAAACCTTGCTGTGAACCGATAAATGAAACAAAATCGTAATCGAATTAAAAACGTCAAAAACCAGTGGCAATCGTTAACGTGGAAAGCAATACCACAGATCATATAATACTGGCGATACTATCCATAATTCTAATTATTTACTTTCACGGTAGCCTATACGGAGCTAACCACGGAGTAGAATTGCAAAATTAAATGGCCACGCTTCCTGCTTTCTGCCTGTTGTTTCTACTTAGGTAGGTACGTTTATTCTTCACAGATAACAGTAGTAAAGTAAATCGTTAGTAAAAATAGTTTTGATCTGAAATAATATATTGTATCTGCCTAAAAAGACACAGTTAAAAACCCTCAGGAATAAAACAACATTGAAGTTATCTCCCAAACCTCAGTTTAGCTTTGCCTCCACACTGACCTTTAAAAACAGACCGCTTCAAGTTCCCTCCACAAAAATAAGCAGTAATTACCATTTGCAATTCGACAATCGATTCGTGTCAAAGCCGGGTGTGGCAGGTGAAATCGGAATGTACGCTGCAGGCTCCCCGTAATCCTATCGCACGCCCCGGACGCCGCAAACATTAAAAAAAAACCCAAAATGACATTTCCAATTTTCTACTGTTGCTCCCGGCCAAATTCATTTTATTTCGTAGGCTCGGATTTCGCCCGTCACCCCAATCGGTACCTAGGCAATATTTCATCCCCATCAAAGGAATTCACGCCACGCGACTTTATTAACGAATAATTTGAACTTCCGACGTAAAAAAGGAATTTTCTTAAGAAAATTAAAGAATTTGCCGCTTGCTTTTTGATTTCCTTTTTACAGCAAAATAAAAAGTAAATGAGTTGAAGTGCGGCGTGTGTACCTACGCACTTTTCTAACAGTTCAAATTTTAATATTTGTTTTTTTCTGAACTCGGATACGATACGGACGAGGCCTAAAAGTTTATTAATAATTTATTAGTCCAGTAAAGTTAAACAGGGTGTTTTATCTCAAAAAATACTAAACGAACGGAGCACAAACAAATGTTTTGTAAAAAACATATGATGTCTGAAATAATAAAGAAATAGTTAATTCCTTCGTCAATCCTTATTACAGTTGGTACTTATTTATCAAATTTTCAAGCTAATCATTTTTTTTGTGCTGTCTTCTAATATCAAAATCAAAATTCAAAAAGTTTGAAGTTAGCTTTGGACTTTTTAATCTAAAAAATATATATTTAGTATCTTAATGATTGAACTGTTTCTAATTTTGTTGTACCTTTAAGTAGTTATATTTACGATGAAAAATTATGAAATTCGTTAGCCTTTTCACAGTATACGTAACAGCCTTAAATTCAGCACTTCAATCATCAACACCATCTGCTTTAAAATATCGAGCCAGACTAAAGATTCAAATGAGCTTATGAAACGAAATAATTCTGAAAAATGGTGGAGTATCAGCGTAAATCACTCGTAACAAAGAGCGGCTGCGATTGTTGAAAAACTACGAGCGGAAAATGTATAAAAGATGAACAGAAATTATCAGACTGATAAAATGCATCAGCTGATCACTTAGGCGCTTTGTTAGTCCTTTGCATTTTTAATGTGAATGAACTTTCTATTCAGGGTTTTAGTAACAAGCTCACGATTAAATCCTCTAGTACAGTAGGCAAATTTAATTAAAATCTTACTTACCTACTTCTTTTCATTATGCTTGCGCTGCTCAATTTTCGCGATTAATTTTTACTTGTAGTACTGTTTCGTATTTCCCGGCTATTCCACGAATATTTTAAAGAAACCAATAATAATCTGAAAATAAAAACGTTAGGTATTCCGCCTTCTCACTGCTGGCAACCCAGGCCGCGTGCGCTGCCAACCCTTCATTATCTGTTTTCGTGCGGTACCGGCTGTTTACACGTTTGACTATTTTTTTTCAATTATTAGGTTTTTGCAGTTATTTTGTTGAAATTGTGCTTAAATTAGGTGTAGGAAGTGTTTTTCAGGTGTCATAAGGCTTTAAAGATGGGAAGAAAGCGAAAACACAGAGATCGGGATAGTAGTGAGCGTCTGTTGAAAAAGCTAATCAAACATGAACTACGAAAACGACGGCGTAGATCTTATAGTTCTACCAGTTCAGAATCAAGTATTGGTGAGTTTTTTATTTGTGTTTTAGTACTTATTAATAGTACTATCGTACTTGTCTTAGTTTCATAGGTACATAATGGGTACCTACATACCTAGTCTACCTACGTTTACCAGAGAGTATAGTATTATGATCTGTGCCAGAGATTACAAGTTTAACTCTGTGATAAAACATTTTGTTGCTGTTGTTCTGAGTACCTGCATTTTAGGTAACCTACTGAGGTACATTTTAGCTGTTTTAAATGTGCCATTATTGATGCGAACAGTACGTTTTGGGACTGTTACCTTCATAATATGAATATCTGAGGCAGTGTACGTTTGTTAAAATACATTTCTTAGACACTGACATTTGAACTTTAAAGTTGGGGTATACAAGTTAAACCAGAGCCACAGAGATGCGAACAGTACATATGGGACTGTTACCTTCTCGATAATAAACATAGGTAGTATACAACATTCGATACTACAAAATAATTATTTTATAGAGGAGTTATAGTGATGCGAATGATTTTCGGGATCATTTCCTTCACTGTTCCTAACACTACCTCTGTTGCCTTTTCCAGGCTCAGAAGTCGATGAATACGTTCCATATTACCAATGTAATGCAATGGATACTGAGACAGCTCCTGACGTATCTCTTACCGACAGCGAGGCTGTATTACCAGTCGCACCCGTGGTAGTGGACGAATTGACCCCACAACCGTCAACATCCGCTGTAATAGAAACAGATGGTGACAAAGACGATCAAACAGCCCCAACACTTGCGGATCATTTGGACGATGAAATACTGACATTGCTTGGTGATGCCCCAAAGGAGGAAATTCCCGTTGGAAAAAATGTTCACTCGGACATCGCAATGAGGTTGGCAGATGTCCTTCAAAACGGTCTAAAAAAAGAACACAAGGATAAAATCATAGAAGAGTATCCGATTCCTGGAAACTGTCAGTTATTTAAAGCGCCGATCTTAAATCCTGAGGTGAAAGCTGCTTCATCGGAGCTCCTGCAGAAAAAAGACGCTTCTCTGGCTGCGCGACAAACACAAGTGGGTGTTGCTTTATCAGCGTTGACAAGCGCAATGGATATTTTGGCTGCAGAAAAATCAGATACGAATCAAATCCTATTAAAACACGTGAGCAATGCTTCTCGGTTGTTATGTGATTCCCACTACATAGACACAAAATTAAGACGTAATTTCCTAATTTCTACGCTTAACAATAAATTGAAGGACACGCTAAAAGAATCGAAACGAGACAAACATCTGTTCGGGGAATCGTTACCTGAAAGTTTGAAAGCGACTAAAGCTATCAATAGAACGAGTCAAGATTTGAAATCTTATGTAGCCAAACCCAAACCTGCCATGAAAAATAATAAACCTGCTCATGCCAACAACCATTTAAACTGGAAGCAGCCGCAGCCGAATCAACAGAATGCGAACCGAAAAATGACATCGACGCCACATCGGACTGCGGGCTCTTCATCCACTGCTCATCGGAACGAGGCACAGCGGAAATCGACGACATCGCGTGCCAGCCGTCAACATGCCCATTACAAGAGTCACCGGAGATACTAGATATCCAGGTAACTAAACGAGCAGGCAGATTGCAATATTTTTCACAAGTCTGGCATAAGCTTACGGATGATCCTACGATACTGTCATGGGTGCAAGGGTACAAAATACCTTTTACATCTTTGCCTATGCAAAAAGAATACCCCAGGAATAATTCTAAAACCGAAAGCGAGTTATTAGATTTTGAGATCGAAATTAATAAGCTCTTGGAAAAAGGTGCTATTTCTATGTGTAATAGAGTTGATGGTGATTTTCTATCAAGCATATTTCTTGTAGACAAGCCAAACAGTGATAAAAGATTTATTTTAAATCTTAAAAAACTAAATAAGTTTATAACACCGCCACATTTTAAAATGGAGGATTTAAGAACTGCCTTAAAATTAGTTACTCCGAATTGTTTTTTAGCTTCAGTCGATTTAAAGGATGCCTATTTTTTGATACCTGTACATTTGGAACATAGAAAATACCTACGATTCGAATTTAAACAAAATTGTTTTGAGTTTAATTGTCTCCCATTTGGCTTGAATACTTGTCCACTGGTATTCACGAAAATCATGAAACCAGTCATGGAACACTTACGTTTACATGGGTGGCTATCTACAATTTATCTTGATGATATCTTGTGTATTGACAATTCGTTCAGTAAATGTAAACTAAATGTTAATGAGACTATATGTCTCCTTACTAACTTGGGATTTGTCGTTAATTATGAAAAAAGCTCTGTTGAACCCAGAACCTATTGCAAATTTTTAGGGTTTGAGTTAGATATGAAACACTTTTGTGTGAAACCGCCTCAAGACAAACGAAACAAAGTTATCAAAGAACTATCAAAATTTAAATCAATAAAGAAATGTAAAATTAGAGATTTCGCAAAATTTTTAGGTTTATTAGTATCTGTTTGTCCAGGAATTGAATATGGCTGGTTACACACAAAAATCTTCGAGAGACAAAAGTTTTTAAGTTTAGGTAGTAGTGAAAATTATGAAAAAATTATGAAACTAGACCAGCATTTATTAAAAGACGATTTTGATTGGTGGGATGAGAACATCAGAAAGTCATCATGTCTTATCCGTTACCCGAATTATGATCTGGAAATCTTTTCAGATGCCTCTCTGACAGGGTGGGGCGCATCTTGCTCTAATCATAAAGCAAATGGGTTCTGGACAGAAGATGAAAAGAATTACCATATTAATATTTTAGAATTGTTAGCAGCATTATTTGCTTTAAAGATATTTGCCAAAGACGTTGTCGATACACAAGTTTTACTTAGGATAGATAATACAACTGCAATATCATGTATTAATCGTATGGGCAGCGTTCAATTTCCACATTTGAATAAAATAACGCGAAGTATTTGGGAGTTCTGTGAACAAAGACATTTATTTATTTATGCTTCATATATTAAATCATGCGACAATATTGTAGCAGATTTTGAGTCTCGAAAATTACAGAGTGAAACTGAATGGGAACTAGCAGATTACGCATTTTCAAATATTATAAAGGCATTTGGAACCCCTGATATAGATTTATTTGCAAGTAGAGCTAATGCCAAATGTGAAAAATTCGTGTCATGGAGAGCTGACCCATATGCATATTGCATTGACGCCTTTACCATGAAATGGAGTGACCATTTTTTCTATGCGTTTCCACCATTTGCGATAATTCTTAAAACCCTTAATAAAATAATCGCAGACAAAGCTGTTGGTATAATTGTGGTACCTAATTGGCCTACACAGCCGTGGTATCCGGTTTTTAAAAGATTGGTAGTATCAGGGAACATAATTTATTTCGAACCAAGTGGTGATTTGTTAATTTCTGGTGATTCCAGGTTGCAGCACAAGCTGCACAAAAGTCTTACCCTGGCTGCAGCAATATTATCCGGGAAGCTCTCTTGAAAAGAAGCGTACCCCCGTCGTCGATAGATATAATGATAAACTCTTTGGCTCCTAATACTCAAAAACAATATGATTGCTATTATAAAGAATGGTTTAATTTCTGTGAAACATCTAATCTTAACTATTTGGCTGCATCAGTCCCAAACATCCTTTATTTTTTGACAAAACAATATAACTCGGGTTATAAATACGGAAGTCTAAATTGTTGTAAAGCGGCTTTATCATGTATTTTGGGACGGTCTATCATGAACGATGACAGAATCGTAAGGTTTATGAAAGGGGTCTTCAGAACTCGTCCACCCCAGCCAAAGTATGAATTTACTTGGAATGTAGATATTGTGCTAGATTACTTGTCACATATGTTTCCCAACGAAGAATTGTGTCTCGAATTACTAGCGAAAAAACTAATAACATTGTTAGCTATTGTTACAGCGCACAGAGTTCAAACTTTATCAAAGATTCAAATTAAAAATATGATATTTGATTCCCATTGCATATCAATAAAAATTTCTGATATGGTTAAGACTTCTAGACCAAATTCTCATCAACCGTTGTTAAAATTACCATATTATAATGAAAAACCTGAAATCTGTCCAGCAAGAACTTTGATGTGTTATAAAAATAAGACTGATTTATTGAGAGAATCTGATAATTTGTTTATTAGTTATAGAAAACCTCACGCAAAAGTGACTAGTCAAACTTTGAGTCACTGGATAAAAGACGTGCTCCTCAAGAGCGGTATTGATACGAGCATATACAGTTCGCATAGTACGCGTCATGCATCCACGTCAAAGGCGAAAGCTGTTGGTGTTAACGTCGACATTATACGAAAAACCGCTGGGTGGAGCACGTCCTCGTCCGTTTTTGCTAGGTTCTACAATCGAGATATTTTAGTTAATGAAGATGATTGTTTTGCCCGTTCAATTCTTAAATAGAAGTAAAGAATATTGTGTTTGCTAATATATTTATATAAATATATTATCTGCAAAATACATATTTTGATACTAATGATTCATAAATTTTTTGTTTTATTTCCAGAATTATATATCAGAACCTAGTTCAAACCTAATCCAGATTTTGAAATCCTTTAAACATCTACAAGTAAAAATTAATCGCGAAAATTGAGCAGCGCAAGCATAATTAATGATAAAACGAACATACCTGTTATGTGATGTTCTATCATAATTATGCGAGCTGCTCAATTTGAAGCGATTAATACTAATAACCCTCCCGATTCATACCCCCCCGTACCATTCAAAATCTGTATTGGCCTATCATGTGCATTATAGATTAGAATGATAGGGTAATTTTTAGGATATTCCATATCACTATTATGTTTCAGAAAAAACTTTAAACTAAATGAAGGGTTGGCAGCGCACGCGGCCTGGGTTGCCAGCAGTGAGAAGGCGGAATACCTAACGTTTTTATTTTCAGATTATTATTGGTTTCTTTAAAATATTCGTGGAATAGCCGGGAAATACGAAACAGTACTACAAGTAAAAATTAATCGCTTCAAATTGAGCAGCTCGCATAATTATGATAGAACATCACATAACAGGTATGTTCGTTTTATCATTAATAATATTTTTTTCTGTCACGGTAAAATATGTATTTGGTACCAAGTAATAATAGATACATTTAGTACATTACAAAGAGTAACTGAACTTAAAGTTACTGTTGGACTAATATGTTTTTATAGTTGTTAAGTTACTTATTTGCCTTTGAAACGTGCTTAATTTGACATTAACCAAGTTATTATATTTAAACTGAAAATGTACTAAAAATGTGAATCACAGCGCGTAGAACTTATCGATTATGTGGAACATAACAGCAAAGTTGTTTGCGCTCGAACTGCACACCTTCGAACAATCCACGTAAACAAGTTTTACAACGTCATACCGTCTGAGTCTCCCGAAAATGAATGACGGATCTTGTCGCTAGATTCATGTAAAATTCATGCCGATTCTGCTCCGTGCGGCGAGAATTCCCTATAAAATTACTCTACGTCTAATCATGTTACGCGTCTGTCAACTGAATAAGTTTGAACGTTCGAAATGCTATTTTTTAGATGGAAATTATTGAATCCAGAATCTATGTAGGTACTAGCAATTGTAAACAGTACGGTAAGCACGGTTTTTACGTTGAGGTCTACCGGTCTCGAATGGTATAGGTACCATTCGAGACCGGTAGACTTCAACCTACCATAAGTAAGTAGGCTTACTTATGGTAGGTATAAACATAGTTAGAGAATGTACAAAACTGCTTGCTGGTATATTACTAGTTATAAATTGTAAATAACTATTTTTTTTATATATATATGGCGGTGCTATGTGAATGCGTAAATTAACTTCCAGCAGTTTTAATTATTAATTTGTTTTATAGATTCTAAAAAAACAGATGAAAAGTATATCTTTGTGTTCAAATGAAAAAAAGTAATACAAAAAATAAGCCGTCTATTGTCTATTGTATTCTTTTCTGCACGTGAGTAAAGTATATTTCTGAAATAAATCTGTATTGTTGAGAATTCCAGTGGCACCTTTCAATTGTCACAATAAAATTAACAATAACTACCAATCCGCTTACGAAAAGCCTAGAACAATACACTACTGGACGCAAATTTCTGACACAATAAAGCTTTCACGTTCCACCGTTGCTGACACTCACTGGAACGGAACAGATGCATGGTGGATCATATTTTTATAACTACATAATATATATTTGTATATTTCACCCTAAATCACTTGCTCAAATAGGCATTGAGACACCAATGACATCGAACAAATCAAAATAATTTTTTTTCAGTCGGTAGTAGCCTGTCTTCCTTGCTGTGGGTCGTGGAATTGATCTCCACCGAGTACAAACATTTGTGTGTGGCAAATATAGATGTTTATCGTGTCTAGGTGTTACCATGTACCTACTAACAAAAAAAAATAAAAAAATGTATAAGTAATATAGTTCCCATATTGTAAGCTTTGCTTAGTTTGGGACTTGAGAGCGTTGTGTGATATGTCCAAGAATATTTATTTATAGTATGAGTAGAGTAAGGATTGGTCCCTGTATGAGCTAGGTGCTCATACAAGGTCCAATCAGAATGTCCGTTGTTATAAAACAAAAGCGAACGTGAGAATTGCACCGGCCGTCTCTTTGTTAGTTAACAACTGTTTTCGTAAATACCCTTGTGTAGCGGGGCGTCAAGTTTGGGGAAATAATTGCTTTGACAAACGGTAGGGAGACAAAAAAAACATTGATTTTGAGAAGTATTTCTATTCGTTCTGATAAATGTATCGTGGTAAGAGAGGAGAAAGTTAGAGTCTGACCATGTTACGTCTACACTACACCATCACCTTATTAGGTAAGTCTTGTACCTTTGTACCTAAAGTTTTTAATAAATAAATAAATATTTACGGACTTTTAACACAACGCCTTCTAGTCCCAAACTAAGCAAAGCTTGTACGAAGGAAACTAGATGGCTGATAGTTAATAATTAAGTGTAAGAGCCCAAAACATTTTTGAAATACCCGAAAAGGGTGAATAAGTTTGAAAGTGCCTCCTACTATAAAGACCAAATTCTAACACTTCTTAATGCAAATAATAAATAATAATAAATAATAAATATTCACGGACACTTAACACAACGCCTTCTAGTCCCAAACTAAGCAAAGCTTGTACGATGGAAACTAGATGGCTGATAGAATACATACATACATTTTTTTTTGTAAATACATACTTATAATACATAGAAACACCCAGACACAGAACAAACATCTATGTTTACAACACACAAATGTTTGTTCCCGGTGGGGATCGAACCCACGACCCCCAGCACGGAAGGCAGAGCTACTACCGACTGAGCCATGACGCCTGTCAAAAAACGTATGATAAAAAATAAACGTGAAATAAACGTATGATTTTAAAAGCATTGTATTGAGGTAAGATAATCAGATGAAAAGACTTGCACATAGTTTTTTTAAGGTTGTACTGTACATCTAATCCCTTGCAGTCTTGCTTAAAGTGGGTACGCCGAAACCTTATTGAAATATTGGAAAATGCATAAGTTGAACGTTTTATAAAGTAGCTAGATCATTTTTAATTAAGCTTTGCAAGACTTAACTAAACAACTGTTATGAGACACGTTATGTAAAGTAACAGAATACTTTTGTTCAAAAATAAACATTGAAGTTTTGAGCTGCTATCAATAGGAACCGTTTCTATGGGGCTTACTCGAACAATAGGAGTTTTACAATGAACGTGTTACCGATACTCTACCTAGCGGAATAATTCTGCGTTGTTTTGGGTTTGAATTTGAATACTCAAATATTTCATTATAGAGAGAAATATTGAAGTGAAATATGAGCTATCTAATTAATAATAGATTACAATACGTATATCGTCAGCCATGATGCTCTAACACCAACGATATAACTAAATAACTATACAATGCTGTTACTATGGATTATAAGTATGTATTTAAAAAAAAAGTATATAAGTATTCTATCAGCAATCCAGTTTCCATAGTACAAGCTTTGTTTAGTTTGAATACAAGTATTTTGTGAAATGTCCAAGAATATTTATTTATTATACATTACTGTTTGATCGTTAAAAACTTTGAAGGGATAAGGTATCGAAGAGCAATATCTAACAAAGGTAAATAAAAGCGTTGTTTTTTTTATAAATAGGTACAACTAAATGATGGAACAAGCCGATGGATCACCTGGTGTTGAAGTGGTAATTACTGCCTATAACGATGCATTCCCTCACTGAGCACAAATACTGAAGAGGGAATGAAATGATAGATCAAGTTTCCAACTTGTATATCTTTAGCGCCTCAATACTTGAGAGCTCTGTATCGCAAGCTACTCTGTGGCCGGTTGCCACACTTGCCGGCAGCTGCCGTCACAGCCTAGTCTGGCAAATTAACCGCCGAGGTGAGGCGAGGCGACGTAGCAATTGGATTTGCGTCCACGGACTTACAATTTACGATGCGATGGTATGTTGACGTAATGTATTAATTTTGGAGTAGTCCCTCCGTTTCACAATATTTAGAGAGTTGTTCCAATTTTGAAAAGACGATCCTTGACATAATTCTGCTAACGTAAATATAGCTCGTTGTTACTATGTGCTGGGTATCAAGGTGATATTGAAATCAGCTCTTGACATATGTTTGCTGGTAAGGTAAAACAAGCTTTCAAGTTGAAAATTCAAAAAAACAATTAGTTATTCATGAACATGTCACAAAACACCCTTTAGTACCAAACTATGCCAAGTTTGTAAGGAGGGAACAAGATTGCTGGTAGAAAATACTTACTTTTATACTTTTTTTTGTAAATATGAACTTATACCAATAATACACTACTAGTTAGTAACAGTGAAGCCCTCGTGGCGTAGCTTGCTTAGTCAATCTTCAATCATTATGCAAGTTCTGAGCGTTCACGTGGGGATCTTCACACTGTTGTCAAATCAACACGACAAAGAAAAAATAGTAAGTCTACGGTAAACCTTAACCCTGAAATCACAAAACTTACACAACTACGTAACGTAGCCTTAAGCTCATTACGTCACCGCATCACGTAACAGCATCAAGCCCTAAGCCACACCTATACTATAGCTCCTAATAATTGTGCTCTAATTGATTTGCTTTGTATATGGATTACCAATTAATTAGTACGTAATGTCCGACATGCGTCTCGGCTGGACGTGGGCTGGATTTGAATGCTCTATTTCGGACTTGCATAAAAAGTAAATTTGCAAAAACATTAGGAATGTTGTAAGGTTTTTGCGAATGTAATGTTACGAAGAATGTTATACTTTAAAAAAAAAAAGAAATCTGGGAACTGACATTGCTTTTTTTCACGATGGGAAAATTATTTAGGTATCAATTTCAATTCCAAAACAGTAATGGTAGGTAAATATTTTTCAGTTTATTACGACTTATTACATTACTACCATATTACATACTCTTATTACTTATTATAATATACTCTTATGTCTTTTTCTTTGTTTACTCTAGCGACAAAACGCTGTAATTTTTACAAATATAAAGTTCACGGTGTCTACTATGCAAAACGATAAACAATGGTACGTTTTATTGTTTTTAGTTACATTGCATGGCGATAAACCACTCTTGCAAAACGCCGAATATGACGCACAAGGCAGTCGCGTATTGTAACTTAAAACGAGTGAATTTAAGCTTGTCGCAGTAGACGCCCTCGGCTAATTGGCAATTAATAACAAGTCAACTGGCTTGTAATGATGCATCTGGGTATGTATTGTACTGTGTGTGTAATTATGTCTGTTTGATTGACTGTAGTAAAGTTACTCAAGGGTTTTAAGTTTTAATTGCATGAAAATATATTTAAAATTGTGAAATTTTATTTATTGTTATACGTCAGGTATAATTCAAGAGCAGGCTCATCAGAGACTAATTAATATAGCGAAATGAGGCTTCCAGGTAAAAAAATATAATAATTTATACATCGCTTGTTGACTTTGCTCTTGTATTTGTAACATCAAGTAACAACGAACAAGGGTGGTAAAATAAAGAACAAAAAACTGCCTAGTAAAAGTTATAACATGGATGTAAAATTGCCATTAAATTAATAGGATTATTATCATATAGCGGTATTGTGTTTTAACAATTTATTTTGTTTCCCGTCAGAGAATCTAGTACCATCAAAAAGACAATCACTACATCATGCACGTACATACAAATGCTACAAAATTGTACATCAAGTCACGCAAATAAAGAGTGGATGTAAGAAGGATTCCGTATAATGTCGTGCAAGGGTCAGAAGACGAGAACCAGGTCAGAGGCTTTGGAGAGGTCACGCTGGAAGGTTTTACATACATTTAAACTGACTGCGGAACAGATTCGAAAAACAGGACTTGCTTATTGGAGCTTACCATCGTCATGAATAATCATTGGAATAAGAAACAAGAAGAAGCAGCTTTGAAACAAATGAAGACGGGACTGAGAAAACGTAATGTTATAAAGCAAATAGTAAGGATAACTAATACATGACTAAACTCCTACCAATTAAAAAAATTCAAAAATCATCTAACAAAGGCGTAAGAAAAAAAAATGAAGTCTGATTCAGTGTGATCAGTAAAAGTAATTCATTATTTAGATAAAGTAGACTTAGTTTGAAAAACTGTAGCATATGCAGGACCGGTTTAGAAAAAGCTGGATTCTGCAACAAAATAATATGATGAAAAATAAAATCACGTCCCTATTTCGTTTTACATCTACAACGCATAAAATATAAATATCTAATAGGCCCTATGACGAAAAACGTTAAGTAACCGAGAAAGTCGTGAGCCACATCGTAAAAACAATGTGAAGAGAAAAACAAGCTAATGTACGGGATATTATCATGAATAATATAAAAAGTACAGTATCGTAAAGTGATGTTAAAGAAGTAACGGTGGGAAAAGCGCCCCTTGGGGCCTCTATGCGTATGCTATGAAGGTAAAGATTTAAAAACATTAAGGCTGGATGTGTCACAAATAATATTAGTCAAATATTTACTGCAAAATGCGGGTAGGTATGCTTTAATAATGTCGTTTTCAACTTGCCTCTTACTAAGTCTTATTTTAAGACTTATTTATAGATCTTGAGAAGAGATTATAAGGAGGTATTCGTCAACTCGCGAGTGCGCGCGAGTTGGCACCTTCCGATTTTACCTATTTTTTGGTCGTCAACTTGCGCGTACAATATTATAAAGTACAGTCATTTAAAAACGGATTGAAAAAAAATATGTTTGTTTCTTTATAACTTTGTCTATTATAAATAAAAATATAATACATATCTATCATATATTTTTGATTGCCTATTCAATATCAATAAAATTTGTTATGATTAGAAGAATTTAAAGCTATCTGTTATAATGTTTTTGGTGTTTGCAGATTTTTTTAAATGATTTTAAACATTCCTGTAATATTATTTTGAAATGCATTGTCCAACTTTACAAATCCTTTCCAGGAAACTACCTCCCTGCTTGGTATCCATCTCCCCAGGGTACAGGGTAAATTCAATCTGTAGGCCGCACTCCCAAATCACCTGAACACTTTCCACCGAGAGTATTAGGTTTACGTATAAATCTAATTTGGATATATTTTCTTGAATTTCTAAAGTTATGTGTATTTTAGGGTGTACTTTTCAGTATGAACAGATGGAAAATTTGGAAATTATGGTGATTCTACAAAGTTACGATACTTTTTGTTTATATTATGTACATAATTGGTGTTACATATTTCGTCTGGATAAATAATTTTTTTTGAATTACCATTCATATTTTATATAGCTAAGGTTCTTGCCAATTCTTTTAAACATGATCAATGTATAGGGCTTCTTCTTCTAAGGTTTAGAAAATGGCACTTTAGTATGAGTACCTAGATATCTACTAGATTTATTTTATTTCTCGAACTTTTTAACACGATCATTGAGGTACGACACGATTATTGAATAAATCATGAGTGGTTATTTTTTTTCGCAATTTACCCTTGTTAATTGTCTACATTCTTTGTAGATTATCTTAAATACACTAGCTGCGTATGAATCAAATTCAATAATACAACCATCTTGAACTTATTCTGACCCTTGAATTTTCTATGCTATACATTTCTTGAGTTAAAGCCAAAATCAAACAGCAAAGCCCAAGTTCTCATACAGCCACAATATGTCTTGCTTTGTCCCATTCGTATTGGTGTAGAGACGACGGTGGCATACTGATGTGCTTCTTTTAAATTTATTACTCTAACTCTTTGCTGAAATGTCCCCTGTCGTTACTTTTATCGATAAATCTGTATTAATAAAATGGATGTAGTCTAGGCTATAAATTAAAAATGTTTTCAGAGTTCTTTCAGTTACAATGTGTTTGGAGTGGTCAGTTTATTGCTACAAATTGGCATTTGCAATTATATATGTACATATAATTATTAACAGTAGGTAAATAGCTATGCATATACAAAAAACTTAATATTCCGCAACAATGTGAAAAATCTTATAAGTATTCTAGGTACGAGTTTATAGGTATAAAAGTTATTTTATAAAAAGTAAATTTTCCAGTAACAGTTTGTGAATAAATAAAATGTAGCATTCCATACTATCAGACTACATTCCAGACTATTAAACAATGAAAACAATAACAACCCCAGCGAATGATGTTCACAAAAAGATTTCTGTCTGCTCACGTATTTCACCCCTTTTATCTGTCAAAATCAATTTACACAACAAGTATTCGCTAATGGCGGTTTTTACGCTGACATCGACACGACACCTGCACGATATCGGCATGAAGCTAATCTCAACATTTATAGTAAAGGAAGTTCGTATCCAACTCTAGTGACGGAGTTAAAGCCTCCGTCGTGGCTTAACGACTGCTAGAGCCGGGACCGATAGTTTAACGTGCCCTCCAAAGCGCTATAGCGTTCAGATGTAAATGCCACTAACGGTCACCCATCAAAATAGTGACTGCGCAGAACGTCGCTTAGATAATCGGTGTAGATTGACTAAGCGCCACGAGCGCTTCTATATTATAGACATTTAGATGTTTTCACGCAGTGTCAGTGCTAACATCAATTTTAGTCAAGCCACTTGGTTATCGTGCAGGCGTCGGTATCGGTCAGTGTGCAAACGCCCAATAGCTGTTTACCCTCACTAACAATCCCTTTCATCGATAACCCGACCAGCGCTGAATGCACTCCTCGACTGCGTCGCTGAATAAGAAGTAATGAGTTTTCTTTTACATCGCGCCACCTGACTTCTAGTCCGCCATCCAACGCCTCGTAGACTTTACTAAACAAGATTAAAATCTTTTTTACTTTTGCACGGCTTCTTATTTTCATTCACTGGCGGATGTCTGCTTTGGTAGGTAATGTAAACTTTCCGAGTCTTTGGTAGCTACGTTGCATTTGAAGACGGCTGGTGTATTATTGAGGTTTGGAAGAGGGAAAATCTTTTTTAAATTTATTGAGAAAGATCCTTACAAAACCGCACCTTACTATGTAATTTTGTTACTAAGTAAACTCCGTTTGAATAAAAAATAAATATCCTTGGATTTCACACAACGCCTTCTAGTCCCCAACTAAGGAGAGCTTGTACTATGGGAATTAAATTGCTTGATAGAATACCTAAATACATATTTTTTTGTAAATACATACTTATAGAACAGAACAATTTTAGATGCAGCTGCTTCTAAAATTTAATCACGATGTAGACTAGACGAACAAAGAAACACTAATTTCACTTAGTTGAACCATCGACATCTCACGACAGATGTGCCATTTGCAAACTATTTGTATGCGGACGGGTGTTCCAAGACCACTTTTCTTACTTTCTGTGACGAGTGACTTGGCAACGGAGGTTCGCGTGTTTTACCTACCGAAACTGAAGCTCACTATATTTTTTTTGTTTAACTATAAATAAGTACTGCTGTAAATTTTATATGCAAAAAATATGTTTTGTCGTTTTTATTGGACCTACTAGTTTTTTTCCACCCCTTCATCGCCCTTTAGACTTTGAAATTATATTTATACTTTAGCATAGCTTTACCAAATTAGACTGTGTTGATTTTCAATCAGTCTTGCAATTATTAGAATATAAATAGCTACATACGTAGGTGTAATTTTTATTAGTGCTCAAACAATAGGTGCCAGTGTAAAATTAAATAAGTTTAGCTGGTACTTTGTTAAAAAAATAAGTTGAGTTTACCGGGAAAGATTCGTTTATAGAATTTGTTCCAGACCACTCAAGAGTATCCCTTCTGCACGACAGCCATTTAATCTATGATAACAGAGCACAGTGTCGATTCTCTTCATTCGCATCGGTATTTATTTGCAGTACGAATGAGGCGTGCATGCTCTCTGAATGAAATTGTGTTCGTGAGATCTTCACGATATTCGCTTGATACGTTGATTGAAAGGTATTTCTGGTACGTGATCTCAAATTGCTCTATCTATTTCTCGGTTGTCAGTTCAAGTTTCAATTTGGTTTGCGTCAACGTGAACAGTTCAGTTTCAAGCTGCATGAATATGAATTATAAAATGGAAAGTATAAATAAGAATTGTCTAATCACAGTAAAATAAATAAAACTCAATGTTTTCTTTAGATACGCAGTCTAGTAGCAAGCTAAGAAAGTCCTAAACCTGCAGTTTAATAACATTTGTTCACTTTCTTCAAACATGCCGTAGACAATCTCAAATCTTATTTACAGGAAACTAAACTTATTTCTCGTGGAGTCCGATATTGTCGAAGTATCGCGTAAGACAGTTCAAATAAACTATCTCACGAACCAGTTCCAACGTCTGATGCATTTTTATTGCCAAGGCAATAAACTGCTACGAAAACGACAATACTACACTTAAGTTTCCCATAAACGTTATATCGCATCCTATAGACATTGTTATTTATATGGATTACGTCATTTTGCTTCGGACCGGATTCGAGTGCAATATAACGATAGGCGTGTTTGCATAACGATACCGAACCCGACACGAGGCTTGAAAAAAAATACCAGTGTCAGTGCCAACGCGTGAAACATCGTACTATATGTATGAAGTTAGTTCTTTGCCAATATCGTGTAGGTGTCGTGTCGGTGGCAGTATAAAAACGCACATAGTCAGAATGAATCATGAGGTAAGCTCACTTTAGTGTAAGCGGCTTACTATCAGCTATTAGTATGTTTTGGTTTCGAATATTTGTTGTTGAAGTACTCGACGAGCTGTCTGGCTTTTACGCAGGAACGACTTAAAATGTTTGCAAGCACTATAATCAGTAACTACTGGATTAAATGGGAGAATCCACTAGAATGAGTAAGCTTATAGGTATTTACACAGAGAGTTTGTGTTACCTACTTAAGGGAAGGCACTATAGAGTTTGTATTTTTTTTTTCCAAATATTATTGAAAAGATATGATCTCACTGATACACCGTAGTATGTTGGAAATAAACTGAAATCCCCACTGGTTGGGATCTCTCAGTGGAGATGTTGAAATATACAAAAAAAGTATAGGAACAAAACATAATAATATGAATGAATAAGAAACGGTTCAAGAGTTATAATAATTTTGACTTAAAATATAAAGCCTGTTCGTTCAAAAACATTTTGTCACAGAAAAGTTTCAGTACCCTCAAATCTGTAGCGCTTTTCAAATGATTATGAGACGCAAGCAAAAATAGTTTAGGTTACTGTTGGATATCGTAGAAGCCATGTCATATTTTTATTATTCTAGATAAAATTTTACGTTCCTATTTGTAATGCTACGCTAGTGTTTGCGGCGGCCGTTATGCACGCTTTAGAAATTTTACGAGAGATGAAAAGAGATGCACTGTTCTTCAATAAAAACAAGGACAAACTTTTATTTATTATTCTCAAAAAATATAATAATATGCATTAGTTATGCATTTTCCATAAAAATGGGTGTTTTTTTCGTTCCCGTTATTCAGTTATTATCTGTGCTTTTGTATAGAAATATAAGAAAAAATAGTAAGAAATATCAGTAAGCTTAACCAAAGCTTAAGCCCTATGGAATGATGGTTTTAGTTTTTATTTCAGTCTGTCTTTGAATTTCAGTAATATTTATGTAGATAGCTAGATTTATAAGTTATTTTTCACATTTCTAAAAACCTATGTTAAAAATGCGATGTTTTGTTAAACTAGCAGTAAGGAGTATGTCGCATCTCTTGTGAAATAAAAAAAAGTCTTTGTAGAACGATGGGATATGAAATAAGTTTTCCAATAATAGAATCAGCTCCGAATATTCCTGGCTGTGATTGGAATATCTTATTCATATCAAATTGAACTGGCACTTAGACAGGGAGCCAGTAATTGAATACTCCTTAGGAATCCACGACCGGCTATCACATAATGGCGGGAAGACCGCGAGGGTTCTTGCACTAACTTGCACAAATGTTAGCTTTAGAATATGGTGACCATACTGACCATTTTTCTTCAAATATAATAATATTTTACGATGTCACTTTAAGAGTAGTAGAGCTCTTTGTGAAGGGCTCGTCCGGGGAAGTACTACCACCATGCCTTTTTCTGCCGCCAAGCAGCGTCGCTGTTTTTCGGTTTGAAGAGTGTGGTCGCCGGTGTAATTACAGGCACAAGAGGCTTTACACCTGTTTGCCTCAAGTTGATAGACGCGGGGCAGTGCATCGTAGGGCACGTTTCTATCGTGCATGACTACGAGGCAATGTTTTGCTATAGGTGATGGTTACCACTTAACATTAGGTGGGCCATCTGTTTATTTCATCAGCTAGTAGTATTAAAAAAAAAGTTCATAAGTCAATGCTAATTTATGAAACTTCTATACATACATGTGATTCAGCAATTAAATATACCTTGGCTTGGAGAGAAGTTTCTCTTTCTGTCCAAATACTGTGACATTAAGAACAAAGAAACAGCTGTGTTATTACCTAATAAGCTTTTCCTTAAATATTATGTTTCCTAAACTCGATTAATCAGTAATTAACGCCACTTATGTATTTATGATGTGCTTGACGGCCTTATTTCTATTAATAGTTTCCTATTATACGCACACCCACTCATTATGTAACATAATGCGTAAAATTGTTATTCAATACGCTATTTATAATTAGGTACTTATCTCTTAAAATAGGCTCAATAATCAAAGAGCAACAAATAAATGAACTAACCGTTTTATTACAAAAACAAGAACGACAAGAGTTTTTCTTTTCTCAAATTCATGGTCACCGTACAGCATCAAATGCTCAGAAAGTCCAGCGAGAGGCAGTAGTCTCACGGTAATCAAAGTAAGAGTCGCTTCTTCAGTTTGCTCTGTAAGTACACTGTGCACAAAAAAAGCACGAGACAGGTATCGAGAGTCCTCAGCTAGGAGTTATGCGATAATATGAAAATTGGCTCAGTTGTGTTTTGGCAAAGAAATGAACACTAAAGTGACTCTGAAAATACTATTTAAATTTTTACTTGTGATAAAGAATGATACTTTATGCGTGTTACTGCGTGGTTTTCACATAAATGAATGAAAAAAAAATATTCACGGACATTACATTGAATAACGATATAACTTCCTTCCTTGGCCGTTTATCTGACCGTCCAATAACGCATTTATAAGTTAAATACATACTAACCTATACGACATACACAATCTATTTATAAATCAATCCCACAGTGTTCAACAAACAGATTAACCAAATACAACACACCGCGCTGTTAGTAAAAGTAAATAATATTTTCATTGGAAAAAAACCCACAGTCGACTAAATGGAATCATTGCGCGGCGTTGAATGGAGGTTTTTCATAATTATATTACTTTTTCACCGGAATGCAAATATTTGATGATTGCCGCTTGTGGCGCGGCCGATACTGCAAAGATATACGGTACTGTGTTCCGGTTTGAAGGGTAAGGGCGCCGGTGTAATTACAGGCACATGAGACTTCAAGATCTTTACGTCTCAGAGTGATGGACGCAGTGCATTGCCTTACAGGGCACGTCCTCATTGGACTTGCTCTGTGAGGTAATGCATTGTTATAGGCAGAAGTTACTACTTAACATCAGGTGAGCTATCAGCTTGTTCCATTACTTTTATCATTAAAAAAAAAAGATATTGGGATATGGAATAGTCACGGTTTTAAAAGCTGTTGTTGAGTAGCGATGTTGTCGTCATAAAAACCACTACGATTTAGTCAACTCAAAAAGTTTCCCATAAGTAATGCACTGGAGGGTTTCATCTCTAAAGCCAGACTCTTATGAGACCGTCAGAAAGAAATAGTAAATAAACTCTACATAAGCGAAACCACGACTTCACGCAGGATATAGGACAAATAACTGAAAAGCATTGCATATTATGTAGATAACATAATAATAATCCGTATTGCAACCTGTCTACGGTTGGGTGCGCGGTGCTGTGCGCCTCATCGGTGCCAGTGCGGTACGGCTGTCGAACAGCTTGGTCACCACGGATTATCGTGCACTAGAGCCGCCGGTCGGATATCCCGCCACGCTAGCCTTAACGATATCATCCGCCGGGCTTTTACCAGCGTGAATGTGGCAGCTATTCTTGAGCCGAATGGTCTGCTGCGTGACGATGGCAAACGGCCTGACGGTATGACTCTTGTTCCTTGGGAGTTGGGAAGGCCTTTGGTGTGGGACGCTACTTGCGTCGATACCCTTGCTCCTTCACATCTGCCTAGGACTTCCGTTGAGGCTGGTGCGGCGGCAGATTTGGCCGAGGACCACAAGAGGCGCAAGTATGCAGGTCTCGATAGGGCCTACACATTTGTGCCTCTTGGGGTCGAGACTCTAGGTCCGTGGGGTACCGAGGCCCTCCGGGTTTTCAAAATTCTTTCAGGGCGTCTAGTCGAAGAGACGCGTGACCCGAGGGCTGGTGATTATCTAGGCCAGCGTATCAGCATTGCTATTCAGCGCGGCAATGCAGCCAGTGTCTTGGGCACGCTTCCGATTGGTACTGATTTGGACCAGTTGAGCTATCTATAAATCGTTTGCAACGGTTTGTAGATAGCTCAACTGTTTCATGTGTATTTTGTAAATATTGTAAATATTGTAAATACTGTATTAGTTGTAATTTTCTTTGTGAATAAATAAAATTATTACATAATAATTATATATTAGCTGTTGTAGAGTAGATATTGTATTAAGCCAAGCATATTACGTTCCGAAGGTGTCGGCCCGTGCGAACGCGCTAAATTATTCCCACGAGCCCATTTGGTGGACCGTTTCATGAATTTTTAATGGAATCACGACACCCCATGTGACTACAGGTTCTGAATGGTGTTTTATTCACCATGGTGTATCTAAGAGTGATGTTACGATCTCGAAATTTTTCAAACCAACTCAAACCGGTTTGAGCTTCAAACCGTTCAAGTCGGTTTGAATCTATACTAGTATTTCTACATAGGTTCAAATCGACTTGAACGGTTTGTAATACTAGTCTAAAGTACCAATTACAGCGTTTGATTTAAAAAGTCGGAGAATTATTTGTTATAGAGTGGCGTCATCAAACATTGGCCTACATATTGATTTTGACCTCTATAAAAGTTGGAATAGGAACCAAATTATTTTCACATGTGCTATTTTTACCTATATATGTTCATGTTTTTTAAGCTTTAAGTCTTTATGTGTAGGTAAATAAACCCATTCAGATCTAAGATGTTTAAACTGAGAAGCGGCCCAAGCGAAGGCACATTATCTAATATGTATGAGAGCCGCATGCCCTTTTATGAAAATATTAAACAAATATCGCGGCAAAGCACAGACTTAAAATACTGTGCGGCCATGAAAAATGTAAAGAAAATCTTATTCTTTCTAATAACTTAACTTAATTTACCTATAAGTATTACGTTATTTTGGAATGATTTCCATATTGGGCTTTTTATTGTTAGTATGATCAATTACAAATTAATTTGTTACCACAAAATACATTATATTCTCTCTCAGACCTTCAGCTTATTATTTTATTAAGATCGCGGGAAATCGATGAACGGAGATGAAAAAATTATTTCTGGAAATCTACAGAAGAAGTCTGTGCCTAGCAATGAACTTATACTAGCTGATATGATGATAATGGCGAGAATACAGTGCTCATTACCTTGCATCTCAAAACGAAACTTAGTTCAGCAATGTGATGTTATAATTCATCTAACTCACAATCAGATGGTATATTAATATCCTATTTAATATCAACTTTCCGTGTATTTCATAGCCACACCAAAACACACAGTCGGCTAAACAAACCTCGTCAGATTGAAACGTTTCTACAAACACTACACTCGTAATGAGACCATTCGAAGATACTGTTGTATTTTTATTTCGTGGAATCTCGACGCAGTTTACATATATTTAACCAGCATATATAATTATAAAATTAATATAATAATTAAGTTTTAAATCCGAGTTTACTATCTATCATTTAGATTCTAGATTCTATATCTCTCCTGTATCTAAGATTTTTGTAAAATTTCGACAGAGAAGAATTTTCTGTAAGTAATTTTAAGACCGTATTGAAAGAAGGCGATCAAATTTTTACGAGGTCGTAATCGCGCCTATTACGGGGGTCACTTGGTATTTTCGAAAGCGAAAATCCATATTTCAGTCATGATAATAAAATAAAAAATTATCGTTAAACTGCTTTCAGTGAGTTGACCGCAGAGTTGAATTTATTTTTCCAAAGGTCGTGGTTTATTTTTCAAAGTTGTTTTGAAAATAATCGATAACTATTTATCATTGGCTCAGTGGCGCGTCTTGGGAGAGACCTACGTCCAGCAGTGGACCGATATAGGTTGATGATGATGATGATGATTTATCATTCGAGGTTATTTCGACTAGATACAAAGATAAATGAACACAATGTTGAGTGACACAAAGTAACAGCAAACGACAGCGCAATGCCCCGCTTAAAAGTACCTAAAACGTTTTAAAACTTTAATATTAACTTCCATTAAAATGACCTCGCTGCATTTCCTGAATCATAACTAAATAATGTGAAACTACACGTGCTTCCTGGACACGTGAACCAGCGGTTGCACCCTGGCCGATGCGACACCGACGTCTTACATGTCAGGCTTGAACAAAAATGTCGGTGTTGGCGTCTCGTGTATGAGATTATCAGAATCTCTCCACCGATATCGTGCGTGTCGTATCGGTAACAGTGAGAATGGCCAACAGCGTGCGAGTACGTGTCACGAGTTATATTAACTCGGTATTCAAAACTCATGCATCATCTACCCGTAACGCAAACAAAGTGAAAGCGGCTTGTATTTGAGTTACGAGATGATGATTTTTTGAGAAGAAGCGCTCGTGGCTAGGCTTGCTTAGTCAATCTTCACTGATTATCTCAGTTAAGCAACTTTCTGCGCGGTCACTATTTGGATGGGTGACTGTTAGTGGCATTTACATCTGAGCGCTTCCGTGCATCGGAGGGCATGTTAAACTGTCAGTCCCAGCTTCAGCAGTCGTTAAGCTACGACGGAGGCCTTAAAGCGGCCTAAAAACTCCGTCACCAGAGTTGGCCACAACTCATACGAGCTTGCTTGATGATTTTTTACTAACTTTGTTTAGTTTTCTTTTCTATATTTAGACTTGAAAATAGAGACCTAAAATGGAATAAGTAAAACGACGCAAAAAAAATTCAGTACAATAAAATAATAAATTCTATTTTTATTTACTTGTCTTTAATTTATTATGATTAGCTTTTCGTTTGCTTCAAAATATATTTTCTCTTACATCGTTTGTAAGACGATATTTGTCTACTAAAGCTTACGATAGCCACATCATAACTAGATCGTACTCAAACCTAATAAAGTTAAACTCGTGTCTGCACTATGAGCAAACTTTGATTACACTTACAGTTAATAAACTGGTCAACAGATTTCAACGTTGGGTACCGCCAGCGTCTAAACGCATTATAGTATAGGACTTAGTTCAATCTACATAAGTAATGACGTCGTGTAATGCGTAATGAATAATGGTCCACGTATCTACCTACTATGTTTTTCATATAATGTAATGTAAGTGAGAATGTAAGTTTACCTCATTTTAACACGCTTAAACCTTAAAAAGCAAGCTCGTATGAGTTAGTGGCCAACTCTGGTGACGGAGTTTTTAGGCCGCCTTAAAGCCTCCGTCATGGCTTAACGACTGCCAGAGCCAGGACCGACAGTTTAACGTACCCCTCGAAGCACGGAAGCGCTCAGATGTAAATGCAACTAGCGGTCACCCATCCAAATAGTGACCAAGCAGAACGTTGCTTAACATAGATAACCGGTGAAGATTGGCTAAGCAAGGCTAGCCACGTGTGCTTCTTTTGCTTGCTAACACGCTTAATCCTTGGAACTATTTAATTGAATAATGTAATCAAATCTTAAACGTCAATTTTAAGAAAATCTATACCGTCGTATATATGTATTGTTGATATCAACGTGCAATTTTTACTCAAGCACTTAGCTTCGTAGCAGAACATAAAAAACCACCTACTAAAAGTGTGTGTCCCATAAAACACCGATCGGCCCCCGCTGCCGCCCCGCGCTCGCCCCGCAGCCGCCGGTGATACGCAGCGGTGCGTGATCTTGCATGAAACTAGAGGATTTCAGACCTGCCTGAAACCTCCCGATTCTAATGCAAACGTTTACCAAACTTTTGCACTCAAAAGAATGTATTTGTGTTTGCGGTCCATAAACGGGTACGTGAGGTTTTAAGGAACGATGGCAGGTTAAATAAATAAAGGAAACAAGTAAACTTGCCTAAAAAAGTACGTATAACTTTCGTTATTATTGCACATACACTTTGCTTTAACTTTACTACGAGTTATATGCATAAAAAGAACCGCAAGCAAAACAGTGCCTTGATCACGAATAAGTGTGACTGTCGCAAACGTATCGTAACGCTAGCGGATCCAAGATACACTGCGCGGTGACACTACAACGATTGGCAGTCGAGCTGGCATTGACGCGCAATATAACTCGAATACGCTAGCGCGGCAACTGTCAGATTTGTTTGTGATAGAGGTACTGACCTGTCTATAAAAAGGTTCTGCAAAACGAACAAAAACGAAATCGTTGCTACTCCGTTAGTGTCACGTCAGTCAAAAGATGAAGAAATTCAAAAATTTTGTGATCACTACTGAATACTAAGATCTACCCTTTAAATACCTGCTTAGTGAAAAGAGCATTGATAAGGCTCAATTCTATTTGAAAAGTTATAATATTAGTAAAATTAAATGCCTTGCTCATAAAACAAGCAATTACACAAAACTCCATAGGAAGTGGCTCTGCCGAAATAAACCTCTTTGATGTACTTATCAAAAGCTGTGTAATTGTGTGTCGCATTCTGTATCATATAATATTTGCTATTCAATTCGTCCGTAGCTTAGATTTTGCAAATAATGTAAGCAAAGACGGATATTTCGAGTACCTTGTAGACTTGGTCCTGTGATACTGCTTTGAAATTCGACAGATATACAGACATACAGACGGTGAAAATAAATGGTATTTGTACGTTTCAAAGCCTGCGTTCGACATTCAAAGGAGAGTATTATGCCCTAAAAAACTTCCAAAGAGTTAGTATGCGCTCGAATATTGAAACACCACATCGTCTAGTATTCTTTGTCAGTACAAAAATTATGTTCTTGTTTTACTAGATATAACATTACTGCTGACTATTTGTGTTCCGATTTGTACATCAACCACCTCATGCAATAGAACCAATACGTGCGAGTATTGGTTGCATTGCGTCTCAGCGAGCTTATATGATTAATTAACCGGTTCAGTCATCAGTAACTCTGTATGTATATCTCTTACCTTAAGCAAATACTATATCTACCTTAGGTGAGTGGTAACAAACACAGGGTAATATAGCTACAGAGAATGTCACCGGGCACAATGTTCAGAACGCCAATACAAACTCAATGCATTAAATGTGGTTGGTTGAAAACAATAGTGTTTTTAAACAAAATAAAGTCGAAATTCAAATAAATCAACGCAGAATACTTCCAGTGAAATGATCATCACGTTGTCACTAGAAGCCGTAAATATCGGATACAAACGCTGTGAATCGGGTGCCTATGCAAATTTCATTTGGCCGTAATCCACTCAGTGAGATTGGTGTTGATTGATAGGCGCAAATTGGAAATAGGCTGGAGCGACAAACGTCGCATGCAGCAGGCAAAAAGGACGCTGTTTACGTATTCGAAGGTTGAGCTGATTGACCTCATTTAAAAAAAAAAAAACTTTTCGCATTTAGCTTTGTACCATCAGTTACAGCACTGTGATAATTTTATAATCCTATTTCCTATTTTTTTGGGTTATTAGATCCTAAAAAACTAGTCGTAGAACATGTTCTTACCCTTCAAGTTCCACTTTAATAAATAGTGCGGATTCTCCATACGAGTTTCGACTATGTGATCTAAAAATAGGCTGACCGCGTTTTTCATAAAAAAATATGCTGTAGCTCGCTTTTGACGGGACGGAACAAACGGCGGAAAAGCCGCCAGCGACATAGCCACGCGTCAAAAATTCGCAAAAAGCAGCTCTCACTCAAAAGGACAGGTTTCGAACAGATTCCAATGAAATTTTAATAAAAAGAAACTGCACATGCAAATGTATCACAAATACCTACCAACCGATTTACTAACTGAAGTATCGCTATTTTTATTTAGCACTGTTTTAGTCGTATCCTCACGATGTTTTACTTCAACGTTTGAGAGCTCTGTGGCGCGAATGTAAAATTACAGACGTTGCTTCGAGAGCCTCTAAGTTGTATGCTAGGTGAGCTGTGGGCAAGAACTGCTACTGAGTGTCATCATGACCCAACAAGAAGGCGACGCGGCAGACCTAAAAGAAGATAGCGGGAACTTAACCATTTTTCGTCTAGTAAGGATAGCCAAGTTCGGAGTGCGTGGAGAGCATGGAAGAGGCCTTTGCTCAGCAGTGGGACACAGAGGGCTGAATATAATAATAATCTATTAATGCACGACCACATTTGAACCTACAATCTAAAAATCGGAAGGCATTAGTTGCTAGTACTACCACAAGACAGGTTAGTGCTTAGAATAATTTTCTTTTATTTCGAGTTTGATTTGATAACTCTGCTCGGACTTTTGAAGGGGTTTTCTAGATATTATTACGTGATAACCATAATCGCTACATACACTGTACTAGGTATTGAGTTCTGACTACCGCTTTGTTATTAGTTTTACTGCTTTTTTATGGCTTTAATTGAAGTTGACGCCGTTTCCTGTGTTTTTATCGTCGGTTGAAAATTAAAAACGAGTGTTTTGTACACCACGTACCATCAAGTAGGTATATCACTGGTTTTGTGTAATATTTCAATATGAAACGTGTATAATTTCAGAAACAGAAAAAAGCGTTTTTGTGAACAAAATAAAAGTTGACGAAGCGAATAAGTTTGGAGTAAGTTTAAAAAAAATAGTAGGTACTTACGAAGGTAATAAATAATGGACATTTTGTTGCTCATCCATTTGAAATCAATTTACTCAATGTTCAAGTCACTTCAAATAATGTAGAACAACAAAAAAATCCTCAATTATTTGTTTTTTCCTTATCGCCAAGACAGATGATCTTTGCTTAGACGTTTATGCCGTTGAGCCAAACAGCTTGATCGCACCCCCAGACGTCGATTGAGATTAACGGTTAATCGATACGGAACCCTAATTGAGACAAAAAACTGTCTTAATCCTCGCTGTGACGCTGACTTTGCAGTAAATGAAAGGTTTATTTTTAGAAAAAAATATTCTGCTCAATTTATCTGCAGTTTTTGGGAGTTTGCATCAGGAAAATAAAATTTCATTAAGATTTTTGACGGACTTTAAAAAAAAGAGGTTTTTTTGTTGGTATGTCACAAAATGGCAGCCAAATCTGAGACTGTCTTGACGAGTAAATAAAATGCTAGTGATAGTTTTACTACATTTTATAAAGAGATTTTATTGTACCTCTCAGATTTAGTTATAATATTATCACGATTATCAGTAGCAGCATGAAGAATCCGTTTGTTAGTCGTACCATACGTATAGATTAAAAATAAAAAATAAACTTTTTATGATCCTTTTCTATCTACCAAGTTTATGCGATCTTATTGTCATCGGTTCATAGAATTTTACTGTATCACATGCGACTGTAAAAATTTCAATCTTAACAATTCTGTCAGTCATTGGAAAGTTTAGCCGTTAGAGTAACGACAATGGGACAGAGCAAGACATAAAGGAGGGGTTTCGTGCTGCGGATGCGAGTCGACGTCCCCATTGACCTCGGATGCTAGTTGCACAATCGTATAGAAAGTGGTGCAAGACAGCGACTTAATAGGACAAGATGCTATTATGTCAGAACTGGGTTATCCTTCCAGATTTTTTGGCAAAGCTAGGTTCTAATTAGTGCTAGTATGAGCCTTACAGATAAGTGTTATTTTAGTTTAAAAAAAACGCTTCTGACAAACAGTCTCAAGACTCAATAGTATTGATCTGTGGTTCAGGTAATCGACCGCATGTGCAGTTGATGGTTTTTGTGTAAATAATTCTGAGGAAGGAGTTGATTGAATGTGACAGGTTCAATGAACCATTGACAGCTATGGGAAGTTGTTACATGAGGTTGACTCAAAATTATATGCTGTGGTAAATCCAGCATCTAAACTTCTATTTCACACAAGAAAGCGGGTATGAAAAATTTGTTTATTAATCGCGATCTCCTATGCTTTGATACAAAACACAAGGAGACAGTGTAATACTCTGTGTCGAATTTTCCGGAACGAGTACTATCCGTGAAACAGGGCAAGGCAGCCTTTGAACTTAGTCACTGTTTAACTAATCGAATACCGACTTGGCTCAGAACTTCTAATAACCTTTTATACATACCTACAATAGAACAGTTATGTACCGTTTTTTTCGTATTTATTTACTTCGGGCTGATCTGGTTGCAGCATTATGCTAATAGCTATATAGAGGTGTATGAAATACTAACTTTACAAAAAATTCACAGAAACTTTTAAAACTTCCTACTTTGTCTGTGTGTACAGAAATTAATTGAAACGGTGCTATTTATAAAGATCGTTATAAAAAAAAACAATAAAAACTCATTCTGTGTAAACTATTTCTTAGCCAGTTTTATACAATACTTATTGATTTACAAAGCTTAGTCAACCGTTAGCCAGTCACAGCTCTGGATTTTTTTATGGCTATGCGGTATTTGTGTCAAATAACTACAGTCAAAAACTAAAATTCTGGGTCATCTATAAAAACTTGAATATCGTGGAAACCATGAATGCTACCTTAGTGAAATAAATTGTGTTGGATAGACACTTCATTACTCTTTAATTAAACAAAAGTAATTGTATAATTGCATTATCAGCTTACATAATATCACTAAGCATTCATTATACATAGATACGCTAAGTACCTACCTGACTATGTAAATACCTATAAGATAGTGCCCTATTCTTTACTTGTATTCTTTTACTCTTAAACTTTTGTGTAAGAAAAATAAACGTATTATTATTATTATTAAACATGACCCGAAAATTTCGAGTGTATTTCATTGCGTAACACAGCCCTACCTACCTTACATACCTACACCTAACCCACACTATTATCGAACAGGCACGAGTAAATACAAACTTCCAGTAACATTTACGCCATTTTGCAAGTCCTCTGGCGAGTCAATATTAATCGAGGATCCGTCAATTATCAGTGTTTAGTGACGCTGAAAATTGTGGTCCATCGGAGGGTGGAGTCGAACCCTACCGTAGATATTGATCTTTAGAATGTACTTATTTATTTATTGCTGAATCAGGATGAGTATTGACAGCTTTTGGTATCTAAAACTGAGCTGTTAAAGCGCTTCTGAAGGCAAAAATAGCTTTAAACCTGTGACCTCGCCAAAATTAAAATACTATTGAATATTGGTCTAAATATTCATGCGCCTCACACGACTTCATAAGACTTCCAACCTACTTAATTAACATTCAAGAAACTTGGAGTTTCCACTAAATTAAACTTATGCAAAACAAATATGACTTTGATACGCTGTTAGTAGAGGTTGAGGCAATAGATAGTTTTAGGTTACCTCTAAGTTCAAGTACTAACAGACTTGGAATTGTTTAGTTAACATTTGGTGTATATTACAATGTGTACAGTTACTTCAAAATTACTAGACTGTTCAATGATTGATTAATTATAATGAGTGAATGTGACGTGTCATAAGTCGTAGGCGTTGCGTAGCACGTGCTACGTCTTGCTACGCCGTAGAGGTATTCGTGTCCGCGTAGAACAATAGTATTAGTGTGTTCTACGCGGAGACGAATACCTCTACGACCTTGTAATTATAGTATCGGTTATAATACACGATACTATAATTAAAAGGTAGTGCTACTAGAAAACTATTTAAAAAGTATTTAGTCAATTCAGGTATATATATAAAACGTAGATTTACAAATATTACTTTTTATTTTACAGTTTTCTCGAATCATATTACTTCTAAAGTTCCTAGTAATTGTAGTTTATTTGAGTCTGCTAAATAAAGATAAGATAAGATAAAGAATGTTTATTTGCTAAAAACATGTGTACATAAAGGTGGTATGTTTTCGTAAGTGTATCACAAACATGTCTTACCGGTTACAGTGTGCAAATTGAGATGGCATGCTACATTAATGTCGCTGCTAACAACATCGGAAAATAATAAATTAGTTTGACAAATAGACACACAGTAAAATACAGTAAAAATTCTAATTTTATCATAATTAAGTAAAAAGCTGGTTCAAACGTGTACATTCGAAGGAATTGATGCGAATTACGATTTATCAAATGAATGTGCCGAAACTCACGTGTACCGTTGTTTGCGTTAGCAACTCAGCTGTGATGGCGTGTAAACATTTAATATCTGCAGGCAGTATCGATGTATCGCCGCGCAAATATGTGCCGAGTTGTGTCACGCTTCTGTGTTGATAAGAATGGGTAGGCTTGGCTGTGAATGTTTGTAAAATTATTCGGTTTTAAAATAAGCGCACAATATCCGCGACAAACACGATCAATATTCATTTGTTCGTCTTTTTTATGACCACCCAATGGACCAACGAAACCAACATGATAGTTCCAAAATTGGAGTTATTCCCATCGAGCCCACCGGTGGGGCGGATGAGAAAAAAAATCACAACGAACCCACTATCCAAAGTCTATCCGAAAAGAAGAAACCCAGCCCCAGATTCGCAAAGCTATTATTTTGATTAGAGTTCAAAATGTAGTTCAGTGAATCACCATGATATAATTATAACAAAATATTAGGGGCCAGTTTTACCACACTCGACTAACGCTATCTGTCAGATAAACAATAATAAACATATTTCTGTCATTGTTATTGTACAGTCGAAAGTAGAGACAGACATTTGATTGGTATGGACTAGCATTGATCTGTGGTGTGATAGATGGTGTGTAATCTGATCTAGATGATGTGATGGGGTATTTTAAAATTCTTCATCGGCAACGCGCATGTGATACCTCTGGTGTTGCAGGCGTCCATAGGCTACGGTAACCGCTTCCTATCAGGCGGGCCGTACGCTTGTTTACCTGCTAAGTAGTATAAAAAAAAATAGATGGTGACATAGGCACTAAATATTGTAAAATTACTAAGTAATTATTGTTTGCAAAGCCACCACTTTTCATTGAATCCGTAAAAACAATTTCTATATCGCTCCCGTAAACAAATTAACACAAACAAATAATTCCCTACAGACGAGTCAATACGAAAAGTATCTGATGAGATTTGGAGAAGGGTAAACAAGAAAGTTTAATTATACAGCTGAAATAATATTTAGATGGGGTTTAAAACTGCTTTCAAACGGTGAGCTTTTTCATGCGCACTGGGCAGCCAGATAAATATCCAACATTATTTAGGCATATTACTTTTTTTATGCAACTAAATGATATAAATAAATGTTACCTACTATAATATTTCAAGCTATCTTCGATGAAAAACCAAAGCTTGATATGAGATATCTAATTTTATATGATTAGCTAAATAGATTAAAAGCTCTATAGATTTTAAGCTTTTTACTAGAGCTTAACTAGTTAATCTTAGAAAAGAGATTAGTATTTTCACAAAACAATTGCTTTCATGCATTTTTACAGAACTACAAGAAACATTGCTAAAAACAATAGTAAAAAATATTACCTACATTTTTATTTTACCATGGTTAAAACAGTATACTGAACATAGCCTGAACATAACGTCAAACTCACAGCTCGCTCAATTAAAAACATAATTGAGTATTTGGCGAACGAAAACACACGACTATTATTTAATCTATGGCTCACTGTTCGGTCATACAAACTATTGTGTATTCTGCACAGGAGGGTGAACTGAGAACAACATGATTAAATGACACTTGAAAATACTCGAAGTTTAATTTGACGAGGCGGTAAGCTATTCATATTTCGTATACTGCCGGCTTAAAAATGTCGCACAATGTCCTTTGGTCCCAGACTAATAACCAAAGCTTGTACTATGAACTGGATTCCTTAGCATGAGCGCTCTAGACTTACGTTTTTGTCACCGGAGGAAAAACAGCTAGTACTTCGTCTCTTTCTTTTGTTCTGTCTCGTTTTTCCAGAGTTTTAGTTTTTTTTTATGTATTATACAGGCAATTAAAAGAATCACAACTATGTACTAATTTTTTTATGACATAAAGTTTTATCAGTGGCTTTGACAGTTTTTTATTATGTAACTGTCAATATTGTACCCATTATCGTCGGTTATTCCCATCGAGTCCACGAGCTGATAGGCCAGATTCATGGACGAATTTTGGCCATATTGTTTAGTTAATATCGTATTTATTTCTTGTATAGGTCTTCGTCTTTCCAAAAGTATATTCATCGATACGACCGCCTCAAAACTGTACCCGAAACATAAATTTCTTTCCGTACCCCGTACCTTATTCTTCACTTCCAATCCCACTAAAAAGGTCAACCTATAAAATGAACCGGGCCCGTTTAAATCGATGTGTTCAGTTCCACTCGAGTAGGTTGTCTGACACCTGTACTGTCACTAGCACAATGTACAGTTCTCGGCAGTGTATATTGCACATCGAACTGGTTAAAAAAAGGTACAATTTACAGCACCTTGCCGTTTATAAAACATGGAACTTTAGATAGTTGATTAGTTCGTCCCACTGGGTTTCATCCATGGTGAGACAAACGGGAGTGCTTATAAGATATGTAAAAATGTATCTTCATGTTGATTTATGTAGATAATTATATATATGTAAATCTAAATAATATTAAATAAACTTAAATAAACTAATAAACGTATGTCACTATTCATAATACTCTATCAATTAAATTCTTGTCTATGGCCTTTGCAGTGTTGCCCGCAATTTCGCCAATGTCACGTTTTATTAGACCTTAGCACGATGGAGAATGACCTTACAGTGGTACGATAAAATTACCTGTCATTGTCACTTGATAGTACAAAAAATGGTTGCAGTAAATACTTATAGCTATAGCTAGTAGAACTCTCAGTAACCATCATGAACCAGTTGGTTCGTTTGTATTCTCGCTTCTTCTAAGTATAGTACTTGTTTTTAGATATTTTACTGTTATTATTTTCTGTAAAAGTAACCGTTTAGTATCAAGAGAGTTGTTGGTTGCATTACTTTTTCATTAAAAAAGTCTTGAAGCTGGCATGTATAAATCTTCATGTGCATAGTTAACGGGCGGATACTGTAGGAGTGTAAGAATAATCGTATTGTAGTGTTGTACAGCAACGCAATAAGGAAATCGGAAAGGGAATTGAACTATCCTAACGTAACTGCCACTCAATAAAACCGTTTTCTAAGATTTATTTAACTTTGAAATACAAGACTCTTAAGTAAAAATATTTGAACTGTAAACTATCTCATAGCAGGTTTATTTGTGATTAATTATTCATAGTAAAAAATAAGAACATAAAATATGAGATTGCTATACTAGAGCTCTAGAATACCAGCTCATACGATAAGAGTAATAAATACCTTCATATTTATGAGATGTTAAAATATAAACGAAAATAGTCCGAAAATATGATATTCGCGAAGCCGTTCTATACATGAATCCATCCCACCGAGATGATGAAATCGAGATTTACGAAATCAGAAAACTTTCCTTCAAGAAAAAATATTCATTATAACTTTGGTATACACGACTCATACTAATTCTCTGAGGATACACGGCACGATCTGGGACGAGCAGACGCGAAAGCAATTTTCTATGTTATTACCACAGTCTTACTTCATTTTGCACCTGAGTTGACATCAAACCCCTTATCCGATGGTAATTACTAGTGTAAATTAAGTATTGCGATAGAATCTGGTAGAGCAGGCTGTTTTATTGAGCGGTTGAATGTTTCCGTGATCAAACATTTCTCATAGCTAAATCCGTCATGAATAGGTACGGTTTTCAAAGCAATGTTTTTGAAGATTATTTTGAGTTTCTTTCAAATTGATAATTATAATAACATTAAAATTACAGCTGAAACAGTTTAAGCCTTTTAGAACCGGATACAACGTCTTATCAAATTCAATAGGAATTTACATTGAGTAATTGATTTACATTACTTATTATTTATTCTTACTACAAATACTATGTTTACTTACACGAAAGTGACAGTGGTAAAAACATTTTGAAAAAAATCATAATATCACTAATATGATTATGATTCTATTTTTGTTACTCACATCCGTGATTGATAAACCACTAGCTTGACTTACCTAAAACAATAAACAATTGTTATAAACATAAAAAAAAAACAAATAATAATAAACTATAAATGACAAAACAGAAAAACAACTAAACAGGAACATGCAAACTAACCGGACACCGAAAACTTTTTCCATTCCATTTTATAGATATCTCTGCGTTCCTCGAAAACTTTCACTATGCAAATCTCAGTAGCGTTCCCTTTGTTTACAGTTGCGCAAATAACTCAATCAGAACCAATCCATCAAGCTGTCATCTTACACAGAAACACTTTTCAAACGGCTTCAAACAGTCATGGGGAAAGTGACTGGAGCCAAAAACTACAGTCAAGAGCAAAATTCTGGGTCATCTACAACTTGAACGTGGTGGTATTTTGTAAATTCTGACGTAATTTTCTTTAAATGGTGCAGTACCCTGTATTTTGTTTACCTATATCTCTACTTTTCATTTGTTTTATACGATGGAGTGCATGGTCAAAACTGATTGTCGTTTCGAGTACCTAGATCAATTTCTTAGCCACACAAATATTATTATATGCAACATAGTATTCTATGCAAAATAAGGCATTGATTTAATTTTTGTTTCAGACTACACAAGGAGTTTTTAAATCTATAAGTACTTCTTCTCGATTCGTCTACATTTTGAACTAAACACAAGAAAGCCGGTCTCCGGTTTACGATCGGTCTTGTACCTGCCAAAGCCATCCTCACGTATTTTGTTTGTTATTTTTAAAAAAGGAATTGAAACGTATGTTTCGACAGCATAAGTAGTAACCGCCCATTACTAACATAAGAATGAAATAAACATTGTTCAAAAAATATTGTGAGAGACTAAAAGTAAATAAAATTTAATAAAAATATAGTCCATTTGTACAAGACTTGAAAATCTTGAGCTATTTTTCTGCGTAGAAAATATCTCGAATACGCTAAAGGACCGGTCACTACACTTATGTTCACGGACGATTTCTCACGATATTTTAAAAGGAATTTACCGAGGCACGATCAAAATTCAAATACTTGAACGACAGAAGCTTAGAATGGAAATATTACACAGCGCATATAAATGCGGCTGCGGTGCGCCAATGCACAAAGTAAAATAATATTTTTTTACAAACATTTTCAAGACAATTACCTACTTCCATTTAAGCGTGTCAACAGAAGTAAGTTTTAGCGATGATTAGTAGATTTTTTATAATTTATTTTTTAAAGGTTTTCTTCAAAAAGAACTAAACGAAGAAAGATCTCTATCGTGTATGTTTACTCCAAGGTTCTTGTTGAGGTCTCTCAAAAATGTATACCGTGAAAGGAAGATTATGGATTTATTTGATTCAATAAATGCTTGTAACAGAAAGGTTTGAACTTCCAAATGTTCTAAGAACATCGAAGCTGAGCTCACAAAACGCCGGGATAGATAGGATTACTTTTACGATCCCTGAACGAATTCTAACTTATTTAAAGACAAGGGGATTATTTTCAGTAAGCAACCATTTTGTTACTGAAAATCAACCCCTCTGATAAGAGCTTACGCCTCATATTTGCTTAATATTCTATTTGTAGTTGTCACAAAAGGAAATGCATGTTAGCTATGTAAAAAAAAACTGAAAAATATTACAAAAAACACTAGTCTCTTTTTCTTTGACAAATTATCTCTAGTCCACTTTTTTTCTTTTAAACGCAACATCCGTCACTTCCTGCAGAAAGAGGTGGTATGCATCGTCTACGCTTAGGCCATATATTTATTTTTTACATAAAAGTTATGGCTAATACAGTACTTACATTTAGAAGATACGCATGAAAATGTTTGTATTTATACTTTATTTTAGAAACAAAAGTTTCTGCAAAAGGAGAGTTTAATGCTAAAAGCGTTTTCTGCGAGACATCCTTGAAGGTAGAGAGCATAAGAAGTGCAAATAAGATGCAGTATCTACAAAACTAAAAATCACTCTTAAACAGTTGATGACCATTTAAGAAAATTTTAATCAATATCTGTTTTAGTATAATGATGACAAGATTGTTGTAGTAAAAAGAATATAAAGCAAATAACAAATCCGTGTGCAATGTTAAATCCGATATAAATAATTCACGCGACCGTTCACGCTTCTATTTGCACTTTTAAATTTGTGCAAATTAAGTTATGAATGCATGCGACGTCATGCTCCCTTGGTGTCACGCAGTCAAATGCAATTATCTGCTATACAGTGGAATGACGGCTGTCTTCCTCTAGTTATAACCAAATCGAGTCTGTATTCATTTAGTCCAGTTTAAGTGTAAGGGAGAGGCAGTATTGCAGCTCTGTGGTTAAGTTCTTGTCTGAACTGGCAAGTGCTTATCACAGTATTTTTTTCTGCTGGCAAACAGTGGTTTTGATTCTCCTAACACATTTAAATGAAGAAACTTGATTTAAATATAAAAATAAATCTCTATTCACGATCTATGCCGTTAATTTTCTATTCGCGATTACCCTGGTAGATACCTACACGGAAAAAAAAGATGTCTTAGATCAAGACAATATCGACTTGGTCAAGACAAATGTAGACTCATATATGGGGAACACTATATATTCTTGAACAGAGCAAATTATTGTCTCAGTTTTATTGTCTTCGCATAAGACATTCGATTTTGAAACAAGAATTCTGAAATTTCGTTTGAAGAATGTACGCTATTTTAGTTAAAGAATTTTACTGTTTTAATATTTTTTTGTTTTTTTGCTGCAGAATTATTACCGTTTCGTACCGAGACAATATTATCTTAAGCAAAGCCTCTACTATTCTTAACTGAAGAGTTCTTTGTGTTGAGTCAAGAATTGTTTGTTTCCTACAAAACCTGTATAATCTTAGTTGAAACCTTTACTAGTCTTAACTGAAGAACTATTTGTATTGAATCAAGAATTGTTTGTTTTCTACGCAGACAATTTAATGTTAGGTAAAGCCTCTAATATTTTTAACTGAAGAGTTCTTTGTGTTGAGTCAAGTATCGTTTGTTTTCTACTAAAACAATATAATCTTAGGTGAAGCCTCTACTGTTTTTAACTGAAGAGCTATTTGTGTTGAGTCAAGTCTAGTTTTTTTCCTATTAAAACAATTAAATGTTAGGTGAAGCCTTTACTATTCTTAACTGAAGAGTTATTTGTGTTGGGACAAGTATCGTTTGTTTCCTACTAAAACCATATAATCTTAGGTGAAGCCTATACTATTCTTAACTGAAGAGATATTTGTGTTGATGCAAAACTCGTTTGTTTTCTATTAAAACAATATATTCTTAGGTAAAGCCCCTACTATTCTTAACTGAAGAGCTATTTGTGTTGAGACAAGACTAGTTTGTTTCCTATTAAAACAATTAAATGTTAGGTGAAGCCTTTACTTTTCTTAACTGAAGAGCTATTTGTGTTGGGACAAGTATCGTTTGTTTCCTACTAAAACCATTATAATCTTAGGTGAAGCCTTTACTGTTCTTAACTGAAGTGCTATTCGTCTTGAGTCAAGTCTTGTTTGTTTCCTACCTAAACAATATTATCTTAGGTGAAGCCTATACTATTCTTAACTGAAGAGATATTTGTGTTGAAACAAAACTCGTTTGTTTTCTATGAAAACAATATATTCTTAGGTAAAGCCTCTACTATTCTTAGCTGAAGAGATATTTGTGTTGAGACAAGACTAGTTTGTATTCTATTAAAACAATGTAATCTTAGGTGAAGCCTCTCCTATTCTTAGCTAAAAGATATTCGATTGATTTTAAAAACCAATCCGCCTTCAGCTAAGAATAGGAGAGGTTTCCCGTAAAATTATATTATTTTACGGGAAACCGCTTCTATTCTTTAAAATAAATCGAATATATTTTAGATGAGAATAGGAGGGGCTTCTCCACCTAAGATTAAATTGTTTTAATAGAAAACCAACTAGTCTTGTCTCAACACATATCTCTTCAGCTAAAAATAGTAGAGGCTTTACCTAAGAACATATTGTTTTAATATATTGTAAAATTATATTATTTTAATGTAAAACATACAAGTGTTGCCTCAAAACGTCTAAGGTTCTGGAAGCGTCACGTAAATTAAATACAATGATTTTTATGAAATATTTATATTTTTATTAATTAAATAATATAACAAAATGTCTGCAATGCACATCACATTATAAAAAAAATCTTCATATGAAATTAGAATAATTACCTAGGTAGCTACATACAAAGCAAAATTAACATAAAAATACTCTACTATTAGAAATTAGTATTAAATTAAAACTGAGAATGAAAACGTAGAGCTTACTATGTTATTATTAAGGATATTTATATAAATAAGATTTTTTTATAGTCTTATGATAAGAGAAAGGTTGAAAATGCTTGGTGGCATGTATTGCATCTAGTGAGGGCTGGAGTAGGGCGTGCATTTTTAGACTGAAAGATTTCTACTTATATAATAATACCTAATCTAATGTTCCTTTCTCTTATCATAAGACTATAAAAAAATCCTTAATAAAAACATGGTAAGCTCTATGTTTTTATTCTCAGTTTTAATTAGATATTAACTTCTGATAGTAGAGTATTTTTACCATCTTACTTTTGCTTTGAATGTAGCTACGTATGTATTCATTCTAATTTCGTATAATGTAAAGATTTAAAAAAAAAGTAAAAACCAACCGTCATCAACTAACTATTCCATTAATATAATGGACTAAGCCTGCCACATCTTCATTTGCATGTGGTTTTTTTATGTCCTCAATATTTGCAATGAATTCCTTCCATAGTAGGTGAAATTTATTGGCTCTTCCAGGATGTAATGCGTCGAAGTCTCATTGAATCTAAAAATTAAAAAGTTTATTTTACATTACTTACCTATCCAGAAACATTTGATAAATTTGACTTTACTCAATTATAATTAATTGATTCAGGCATGACTTTGCGAAATCCCATTATCAAATATAAATTAACTGAAATAAATATATACCTAGTACTAATCCGCTAATATATTACAACTTACAAACACATTCCTACATTCCATATATTTAGACTGCTAAACACATACCTAACCTTCTGTAGTCGGGTAAAAGAGAGTTGTTAACTTACCAACACATCGCTTCTGACATAATTTAATATGGGCCAATTTTCTATTAATGCTTCCACGGTTTCATATTGTAGCAGCTGGCGTAAGTTATATGTAGCCTTCCACTTGGTAATGACATCCTCCCATGGCTCAGAATTTATTTTGAGTCATACAACATCATCTTTGTGCAACTCTGAAATAAACAAACATTGAATGTTTAAAACATCCCTCTTCTCAGCTGGTCAGTTTTTTTACATAGCAAGAGGCAAATGAATAGAGTAGGTACTTACTGATTTACAACACGTGTAAAAGTACGCCTACAGATGACATCTGTGAGATTATTTCGATGTTTGGCTGTCAGCTGTTTATGCGTCTCATAATATTTGAGAATGTTATTCCCAGAAGGTGATGTTGAAAGTAGAGTTTTTAAATCAAACTCTGGAAATTGTGGCCGACATCCAATTATTTCCAGCAGTATGTTGTCTTCCAAATTCGATTCAATTTCGCTGATTTCAGTTTCTGTGTTTTGAGAGCAACTGGGCACAGAAGTGATGGTTGATGTTTTACTCTAAAAAGTAAAATAAATATTTTATTATAAATATTACTTGAAAGGATCCAACTACATCAATTTAAATATTTCATCTATAGTAATATTATAGAGGACTGATATTAAAATATAACCCTTTGTACATTTACTATTTGTAACCCAAAATGTTTAACAAATAAATGTACACCCGTGCGAAGCCAGGGCAGGCCACTAGTAGGTACTACATTATAAAATAATAAATGGCGGGAAATGTAATTGCTTTATAAAACTAACCACAAAATAATGGTGTATCATAAAAAAATATTATGATTAGGTGCCTTGCATGCAATGGCTGCTAGAACAGATGTTCAACTTGGTTTAGATTAGACAGACATACTAATATGTTATTATTTCCTAGTAGAAGTATATAGTAGGTAAATACAAACCTCTGCTGTTATGTATTCATGCGTGTAAATTTTTGGGCACAGCTCCTTTAGAAGATCATCCGTTAGGTCTTTAAAATGACTTCGAGTAATGCCATTTTCTGAAATTAATAGGTAGAATTTGAAACTCATCAGGTATAATTATGTAGCTAGGATTAACCATTAACCCCATAGAAGACTTTTTAAAGTGTCTAATGGGTACATTCATGAATTCTTGTTTCCAAACTAAGTACCTACACTGCCTACTTAAAATGAAATGATTTGAACCAATTGACTAGCTAGAATAGGAAGGTACAAGTTAAGGTACAAACAAACCTGGTAGGAGGTAGGTATCTACCTACCTAGGTAGTAGGTACTCAATCACGCGTTTATCTACGTGTAGGTTAAGTTAACCTTACCTACATGTCATCATTCTGGTAAACGAACAGCTCCCTCGGGATTAGATATTGCTTACAACCACTTACAACGTAGATACCTACTTCCGAGCAGACGATGCATTTGAGAATATGTTTCTTGAAATAAGACTTTATATGTGTTGAACGAAGAATACAATTCTTGGGAGATTAGTAGATACGTACCTACCTAGTAGGCCTAGGACGGTACTTATGTTGTTGATTCACTATGTATCTTCTACAAAATATGAAATAACTAACACCCAATTGACTAGCTAGAATAGGAAGGTACAAGTTTAGGTACAAACAAACCTGGTAGTAGGTACTCAATCACGCGTTTATCTACGTGTAGGTTAAGTTAACCTTACCTACATGTCATCATCCTGGTAAACGAACAGCTCCCTCGGGATTAGATATTGCTTACAACCACTTACAACGTAGATACCTACTTCCGAGCAGACGATGCATTTGAGAATATGTTTCTTGAAATAAGACTTTATATGTGTTGAACGAAGAATACAATTCTTGGGAGATTAGTAGGTACGTACCTACCTAGTAGGCCTAGGACGGTACTTATGTTGTTGAATCACTATGTACCTTCTACAAAATATGAAATAACTAACACTAGTACTAGTTATTTCTATAGAACTGTAGATGTACCTACTATGAGAAAAGACAAAAGACTTACACGTAGGTAGGTAGGTGCTTAGTGAAAATGCATTATGAGACTTACTTGCAAAATTGTCAAATTATGGCTCCCTCGATGTCCCAGCTTTTCAAAAGCTCACGCACTAGGTTTATTTCTAACATTATAACCACAACACACTCCTCAGAATTATTAAATCAAAGACACCAACCAACGCACGCAACGGCAACGGTCAGAAAAGAAAGAATGGAATGAAATGAACAGTGTTGCCAACTGTCATGGCAAAATTATAGCTAGTTTTTTTCAAAAAATTCCAAAAATATGCTGAAAAAATCTGATAGGTACTTCTGAAAAATGCTAAAATAAAATGCCAAACCAATATTCTTTATTACTTAGTTCTGATAAATGGTCTATTGCCATTATAGGAGCATTTATGTTCACAAATAAACAGAGCTAAAAATGATCCTTCTGCTTTTGCAACATCATGGTTTCTTGCAACTGAAGGTCAATCCTTCTTTGACTTCTCAATGGTTCAACAGTTTTAGAGTGTTTTGCTGAAAAAAGATGCTGTTTTAAACAATACATTTTAGCAATTATATTGCACTGACAATATTTACAGTAAGCTTTAGCTGAATCGTCTGAGCATGTTATACTATGTACCTACACAAAATAAAATTTCTTATTAAGTCGCTGCACTGCCTACTCGTAAGCTAGGTTTGGTTGGATTGGTTCGAGACAAACGGCCGTTTTCATCAAAAAAGAAAAACTAAAGACAACGTTCGTTCATTCATTTCATTGTTCGTTGAAATTTGTGTTCCTAGCAAGGACAAAAGTATGTACCAATTTTTTTAATGCTAAAAAACATGTTAGCAAATGGTAAAATAAAATGCTAGGCAGCGTAGAAATATGCCAGGTTTAGCCATAAAAATGCCAAATTGGCAACACTGGAAATGAAGGAAGACTGGGATGGAAGAGTGATTGGGTGGACTGGGGTCCGTCAAGACTTGTATTCTTGAGACAAGAATACAAGTCTTGTTTTTACCCGACTGCAGGAGGCGGCAGGAGAGTAATATTTTTTCGTTTGATTTACAACTGAATTGTAGGCTTGTAGTTATTTAGGAAGTCGTACGGACATTCCTGTTCGTAGTGCCCATAAATGTATACCTACCTACCTACCTACCTAAATAATTTTAATTTTCAAATGAAACTGAAGCGTGGACCTACTATACATATAAAAGGTATTTAGGTATCGCTCGCCATACAATCACTATAACTACCTAGGCCAGTAATATTAAAATAGGTAGGTAGGTAGGTAGGTATTATCTTAACCGTTTGTGGTGGCTCATAGTGATTGTATGGTAAGCAGCGATATTGTAGTCTGTGATACGCTTATGTAGGTACCTACCTAAGTACCTATGAGTTTTGCCGCTTGCATTATCAAACTTAAACAGTAAAAACTACTGTATGTGAACACTCACGAACGATATCGAACCCTATCTATTAGAGAATTATAGTAGGTACCTATACCACCATTAACTTTACCGATGGTTGATCCACACACAACCCGGGGTGACATTGCGCGGCAGCGCGCACCATACATAAATAAAAAATAATAAACATCGGTGGAAATTCCACACAGCACTATCTAGCCCCAAACTAAGCCAAAACTTGTGGATATGGGAACGAGATAGCTGATATAATACTTGTAATACTTTTTTTTGTACCTAAATACTTTATTTTTGTACATGTATAAACACAGAACAAACATTTATGTATGTTCATCACACAAATGTTTGTTCACGGTGAGAATCGAACGGGCAACGGCGCAGAAGGCAGAGTTACTGTATAACACAATGGATTTACCTATATACCTACCTAGTTCGTAAGTTTGTATCAAATACCTTGTCGCTAAGTACCTATCAAATGATATAAAACTATAAGAATATAATAAAAGCTTAATTTAATTGAGGTAAAGCCACTTCTTCGATTAGTCTTGTGTTGAAGTATTTCTATAATCTATACCTACATTACCTACCTACCAAATAGAAGAACCTTTGTCATGACTGACAGCAACACATGAAAAAATGTGTATCTACCTAAGTACATATTATTATCTACCTATATCTTGATATGAAATAAATAAAATTAAAAAAAGGTATAAACAAACATTCTTGAACGAAAAATGTTGTGAGTTTTGTTTCAAAAAAGAGCAAAATGATTTAAATATAAGAAAGTGACTTCTTGAAAGAAGAAAAAAAGTCTTGATTTGAAGTATTTCTATGACGTTCATATAAACCAAACGCGGTCTTCAAATAAGATTCAGAAATTCTTCAACTAACCATAGTATATTCTTAAGTCAAGCAAATAAAATTACATTATTTTAATCGCAATTAAAGGAATCCGAAGTTCTTGAAGCAAAATTACACGTTCTTGGTATGAGAAACAAAATCGTTTTGAATTGAAAAAATGTGTAATCTTGATACGAAATAAATACAATTTTAGAAGAAGAGGTAAACATTCTTGAACGAAGAATGTAGTGAGTCTTGTTTCAAAGATGAGCAAAAAGATTTAAATATAAGAAAGTGACTTCTTGAAAGAAGAAAAAAAGTCTTAATATGAAGTATCTCTATAATGTTCAGATAAACCAAACGCTGTCTTCAAATGAGATTCAGAAATTCTTCAACTAACCATAGTATATTCTTAAGTCAAGCAAATAAAATTACATTATTTTAATCGCAATTAAAGGAATCCGAAGTTCTTGAAGCAAAATTACACGTTCTTGGTATGAGAAACAAAATCGTTTTGAATTGAAAAAATGTGTAATCTTGATACGAAATAAATACAATTTTAGAAGAAGAGGTAAACATTCTTGAACGAAGAATGTAGTGAGTCTTGTTTCAAAGATGAACAAAAAGATTTAAATATAAGAAAGTGACTTCTTGAAAGTAGAAAAAAGTCTTAATATGAAGTATCTCTATAATGTTCAGATAAACCAAACGCTGTCTTCAAATGAGATTCAGAAATTCTTCAACTAACCATAGTATATTCTTAAGTCAAGCAAACAAAATTAGATTATTTTAATCGAAATTAAAGGAATCCGAAGTTCTTGAAGCAAAATTACACGTTCTTGGTATGAGAAACCAAATCGTTTTGAATTGAAAAAAAATTGTAATCTTGATACGAAATAAATACAATTTTAGAAGAAGATGTAAACATTCTTGAACGAAGAATGTAGTGAGTCTTGTTTCAAAGATCAGCGGAATGAATGAAGGATAAGAAAGTGACTTCTTGATATTAGAAAAAAGTCCTGATTTAAAATTCTTGAGGTAAAAAAGATTTAAAAAAATGAAACAAGAATGACATGTTCTTATAGGAAGCAAACGTTTCTTAGATTAAGAAATTATTTATCTTAAACCAACTTTTTTTTAATAATCTTAAACGAAGTCATTTATCATCTTGAAAGAAGACAAGATTATCTTGATGTGAAAAGTTTTCAAAGTATTCCGTCAAAATCAGATGTCTTCTTCAATTGAGATTGCAATATTCTTGACTCAAAAATATTTACTTAAATCAAGAATTAAAAAGAAGAAAATATTATTTTATATTTAAGTAAACACGTTTTCTTGGATGAAGAACATTTGCTTTAGTTAATAAAATATTTACTTGGATTGAAACAATTTTTATGAGAATATTGGTATTCTTGGATTAAGATATCCTTTTTTTCATGTTTGATTACTTACATAGAGTTAGAAATTAGAAATACCACAGGTAAACGACTCCAAGTTTAATGAAAAAAAGCCCCGAAACCATCGACACTATCAATAGTAACTCTATAACATCTCTTTTTCCAATTCCCAACTAATTGGAGACACATTTTTGGAATTCCCATTCCGTTATTCCTTTTGGGAACGGAGAAACTCACTAGATTTTATCTAACAATATTACTGTCTGGAAGTCAGTGTTAAATGTTTGTGACGGGTGGAAGAAAGGGACACTGGTGCCTGGGAACAATATCTTTTGGAAACAAAATGCTCATGGTCTTTAGACAGTAAGTATTTGAAACAGAGATTCAACTTTGCAATTTACTTGTACTTCGTGCATCGAGCTTTTACAGAAAATGTAATAAAAGAAAATGCATACTTCGTTTCATGACAATCTATAGTTGTTTTGTTTATGTACCTCTTTAATTTGTTCTGAAATCTGTAAATGGCATCCATGTCTGCGGACACCATGACATAAGTATTAGTTGATTAAAAAAATAAGTTGGTTTGTTAACTCTTGATTTGCTTCGTATCTATCTATACACTTTTGTTTATTATAGTAGGTATATTCGTGATGCCTCTAATGTTCTTTATTCTCTAGCAATGTAAAATGTTACTTAGCATAGTTATATTTTCAGTACGAGTATTATGACCACAGACTACTTATAGTAATACCAGTCATAGTGAGTCACTTCAGAATTTCAAGGCACAAATCGCAACTATACCAAAAGGATAGCTACGCTTCTGTACAATATTTGTATTGTGATTATGTAGCAAAAGAGGGAAGTACGTGACCGTAACAGTTTGTCAGAGGTCATTTAGCTGTTCGATGAGTTCTTTGGCCGTAGAATTTTATTTTGAGCCCTGTCTGGTCTCAATGGACTCCAATATGTTTGGAAGCACCCTATTCAGTTTCTTTCAAACTTTGAAAGTCGTTTTATTTTTGGACGGTCTTTGTGTTTTGTTTATAAATAAATCTATGGGAAGTATATGAAAGTGCTCAGCTATTTTTAAAATAGCTTGAAAGTATTTTTTTGTTTCGAACAAAAATCTTAGATGTAATAAAAGTACTTGAATTAAATTTTTCAAACTTTGTAGCTCCAATTTGAACCAGCTGAGCTCTCTACTCGTGTAAATCGTTTGCAACGGTTTGTAGGTAGCTCAACTGTTTCATGAGTATTTTGTAATGATTGATGATGAACTAGTTTTAATTTTTTTTGTGAATAAACTTACAAATCAGAAATAAGTTACAGTGCTAACCTATTCTATTGATAAGTAGTTTTTTTAGTAGTGATTTCTGAATGCAATATAAGAGTGAAATAAATATGAAATATTTTTAAGCTGAGAACACAATAAGGAAACTACCGCGACCTAACCTTAGCCGAAAGAACTCCCAAGTCGGCGCAAACAATTACGCTTCACGTTTAAGGCGCTCCACAAAAGAAATTACTTCATTCTTTCTAAATTTCAACTTCTCCGGCGAACGTCTAACGGGCGAGAGTTATTTATCTTAGCTGCCGTATAATAGAATTTAATTAAGTTAGGTGCGACATTGCTCGCAAGCTTGGAATTTCGCGAAGTCGCGCCAACCCGATACAGTGTGTACATAGCTTTATGTAAATAGGGTGATACACTCTTAGTTTCAAAATGAGGTTAGTGGTTATCATTTCATTGATATTTCGATAGTATTATCACAGATCATAATTATTATCCTCAAAGGTACTTTTCAAAAGGTGTAAGACTTAGTATTTCCAAAAACTTTGGGGGGTTATAATATATTATATTTATATTATATAAGGTACAATTATGTGAGCGCAGGAAAAAATAAAAAACTTAATGAAACATTTTTTGTTTCTTCTATTTATTTATTTTTTTATTTATTTATAGGAAAACTGACAGCACATAACATAGATTAAGTACAAAAATGGAAACAGTTGGCCAATAAAAGGTTTTCACGAACTTACTAAGAAAACATTGATGTTAGGTATCATAGTTCTTGGTGCATGTATTCTATGATTGAGATTGTCTCAGTTTAAAATCAAAACACCCTTCAAATTTAGTCCTGAATGTAAACACTTCATCAAGAGAAACTGTGTAGCTCCACACAATGTTGTTGAAGCATAGACTGTTCTGACTTAATCCAGGATAACATTGTTCTTCAGATTAAAAACTAAGCCAACACCCATTGTCTACGAAAAGTATCCGAACAAAATCTCTCAGAGCTTTAATCACGAACTGATCAAATATCCATCTAAGTTAAGACGAAATAAACCTGTATGTGAAGTGTATCTACTTTGCATTTCGGCTGTGGTCCTACCCATGCGAATAGTACGCGTCTGACACGTCTGACGCGTCTGCTTGCATTTTTGATGGAGTGGTCGTTTAACGCGTACTGGTACGCAATTTGCTTGCCGAATTATGCAGACAGCGACCGATTCACAGCCTAAGTTCGCGTGTAATTTGATTTTTGACGCAATGATGAGGCACTATACCATCACCAATTAATTTATTCACTTAAACTGAATTTAATTTGCAAATCAGAGTCAGGTAGCCGATAGCCAGTCGCAAACTATTAGGTTAGTCAGACCGCAGCATTCATGCTTACCTTAGCTGATAAAGATGCAAGACGGGACAGCTTCAAAAGTTTACAAGTTCGGCATCTATTGTATAAGAAGCTTTTACACCTGATCGAAAGAGATTTTGAAGGTTTGAAGTCTATGAACGATGAAGCAAGCAAGATGAGCTTTGTCTTAGTTTCGTAAATGCATTTAAGCAAAACATGAAATGAATTGTGACATGTTTTCGTCACTCGACTCGTCATGTATACGAAGGTAAACCCGTAGAAGAGCAAGATATAAAACAGTTCAGTGTACCAGTACTATCGATCATTGAACTTTGTTGATGAATGTAGCAAACTAGGTACCTACTGAAATATGAAAAGTTAAATCAATATTCCCTCCAAAAATTACTAAATACCTTCATAGTTTTAGCGAAAGGTGTACCAAAACAAAGTACCAGCGAAAATTATAAAAATGAAGCGCTGTTTCGAAAAATAATGGTATGGAAAAGGACACATAAGAGTCGCGTCGGTTTTAAATCGCTGACCGGAAGACTTTTTACGCAGAACCCGCAGTGTTCACAAATTCAAGCTACAGCGAACCTCTAATTTTAGATTCGCGGAATTTTGCGCGCTTTCTAGTTTTGAAGTATTTTTTGAAGTGTGTAATTTACACACACAACAACACTAACCTACAGGGGAATTGCTACAAGTACATACGCAACGCAGTATAATCTACCAGTTATCGTTTTTTCTTACATTTTCGACTAATGAGGACACAAAAGTGATGGAAAACCTAAATAATTAGCATGCTTTAAGAAATTCTGAGAAGTTCGTTAAGTTTTTGATTATCAGCAGCTGAACATTCTTTTACTGAGTTGTGCGCACCATTGAGATTCAGCCGCTGACTACTAAACTATTTCTGACGAGCACCGCAAATTATCTGAATGCTTGTCTGTACCATTTAATGCTAAATTTTGAGATAAAAAACAAGTATTCTAATTAAAAATCATAAACGACGAATAAGCTAGCGCTAGCTTTCACCAATGGATAGTGAAAAAACGTAACAAGGTATATTTTACTCAAAAATAATTAGTACAGCAAAACTACTCAGTTGACCTACTATATTACTTGAACTACTATTATTTACTCAGCACTGTAGACACTAAATCTTCCAGGGCTTTCGCAGGGTCTAGGTGTATAACAAAAATGTTACCTACGATACGACCACCAACATGGGTAAAAATAAATTGGATGGGTACTTTTCGTTGGCCAAGGTTCAAAGTAGGTACAGTTATCACTAAAAGGTACTTTTTGGTTTTATCTCGAGCGAATTTGTCGCGATAATTTTCGGATGTTTTATGCGAAAAGTTATAGAGCCTGCGGTTATTGAGTGAATTTTCATTCGGTTCAAATTATGTGCGTTTACGACAATGTTATTCTATTATATTATACTACATGGTTATTATAACGTACACTGTAATCGTATAAGCAATTATTTTATTGATTTCTTTTGTAAACACTTTAGATAAAAAATTTGGTTTCAAGTTTCATAGGTAAATAGGGATACACTATATAGAACCAAAATAAAAGTCAGACAAGTAGGGTACCATCGTCTTACCGTAATAATGTCGTAAACTCGATCTTTACACAAAAAACAACGTATTCTTCAAGTTATGAAAGTTTTCATATCGACGTTTATTGTGTGTCGGTTCGGTGAAATGTTTATATTGAAATATTTATTCTGTAAATAGCTTGAATACCGATTTTATGAGATTTTATAAATTCAATATGAACGTTTTGAAGGTGACTTTACCCTAGCATCGATTTTGTAAAACCTTTTATAAGTTAGATAATTGATAGAATATGGTGATAGTCATATAATTTTTTATAAAAAAAACTCTACTATTTTCATAAAAGATTACTTATAAATAAATATTCACGGACACTTAACACAACGCCTTCTAGTACCAAACTAAGCAAAACTTGTACGATGGAAACTAGATGGCTGACTTTTATTTTGGTTACTTCTTTCAAAAACATTCCTTCACCAAAAACTATTTTACCATCAGTATCAAAAAACAATTTGCACTGCAAAGAAGTCCGTCTCAAAAGTAATCATAGTTCCAACTCAGACGTTGGAACTTGAAATAATATCATCGAGGAATATCCTGAAATTTCAAGTTCACGTGGCGAGCACGTTGCGGACCCACTTCGAGCGCTCCTTCCCTTTGGGGACTGTTTACACGGAAGAAGTAGAATATGCTTTAGTAACTAACCAACATGACGCAACATCACTAATTCGCGATTTTAGGCAAATAGTAGATTTACGGTTTAAATAACTACAGTGTAAAAGGTACTTTGATCTGATCAGTTAATCTGATTATTATAAACCAGGTCAAGTTGTTTGATATAATAGAGTGTTTCTAGACTACTTACGAGTATTTTAGCTCTTTTACATGGATTTATATTAAACTTACTTAATTAATTACAAATTCTATTACAAATTAATCTGGTTTTCCAGCATAGTTTAAGTAACTAAGCTGTCTTATTTTTAGGTACCAAAAGCACTGCATAGGCATAATTTTGATTATCATTGAAAAACCAAGCCAGTAACTTTAATTAAAATGATTACTCGACTGTCTCCATCTAAACAACCCTAAAAGAGGCAGAAGGGGTCTTGCCCTCTTTTATCGGTGGATAATTGAATTTCCGCGCGCCGCTACAAAACAGGAAGTTCCGCTGGTTCACGTCCGCTGTACGCATCCAACCTGATAGAGTTATTATATTGAATGATTAAGGTGAAGTTAGTTTGAGTATTACGAGCTTTTTGAGTGTGGCGAGTGTGGCTTCAGTATTTATTGCTTGTCAGTTTGTAAGTAATATTTTAACTTGTGCTTTTACGGCCAGCAATAACTATAGCGGAATTCCGCGTATATAGATGTTTCCGCGTGGTTGTATTTGATTTATCAAATCCTAAAGCCAATCAAAATAGTGTCGTTATAACGATCTAAAAACATTTCCGCTTGCTAGAGCCGTGCGGAATTCCGCAAGGTTTCTCACTACATAGCACTGCAAAATATTTGGTAGGTTAATTATCATCACTGGGCATTTTTTAATTATTTAATGAGCTGTATCAATTATGTAAAAGATTTGTAAATCTGTAGATACCTATACTAACAGTTTCTACCGGGTTATATTGCATTTAGTCACAAAACATGTTGAATTATACAATTTCACAACTTGCTTTGTGATCACGTTTCTGTCACTGATACCAACATCCTGCATCGGCGATTTCTTCAAAGCCTCTTTAAATAGTTTTTGAGAGCTTTATTCGAGGCCTTCTGCTCGCGACTTTCCCCTACCTCCCCTCTCAGGCTTCCGTTCTTATTTACACAAGGGGAACCTTCAAAGTACCAAGTTGTTTGGCACTTTCTTAGCAGCGTTGTTCAATTTCAGAATGTGTTAAAGGAAATTGGTAATCAATAGTTTTAAAGCTCTGTGATTTTGCTTATATATGTTATACAGCGTTTTAATGAAATAACGCAAAAGTTTAGACATCTTAATCATATACCTATTATACGAAATTGTTCTACCAATAAAAAAGTGCTTAGCTAGATTATTGTAGATTTTTTATTGTTTGTATAATTTAAAATTTTTGTTATGTTGTCCGTGGAAATTCTGATACTTTATAGCTCTACGTAGCTTGATAGAACTGTCAAAACCAGTTTTAACTTGCCTCCGCATATTTGCAAATCTATCGTCTTTCTTTGATGAATTTCACTATTAATATAAATTATAGCAGTAGTGAGCTATTGAAATAAGCTTTGAATATCATTAAAAACACCACTGGGTTTATATTTTCTTTCGAAAACTTGTCTAACCGTCAGTACAATCCATAAAATGAAATCAACTTCCGTTTGCTTTGGTACAAGATAGGAAATTGTTTTTTGCGCATTATTGGGAACTTGTCAGTACGCTTACGAATTTTATTTACTACAGTAAAGAAGTTTAAGATTCAGTGTACCTACTAATATATGACAGGCGTCATGGCTCAGTCGGTAGTAGCTCTGCCTTCCGTGCTGTGGGTCGTGGGTTCGATCCCCACCGAGAACAAACATTTGTGTGTTGTAAACATAGATGTTTGTTCTGTGTCTGGGTGTTTCTATGTATTATAAGTATATATTTACAAAACAAAATGTATGTATGTATTATATCAGCCATCTAGTTTCCATCGTACAAGCTTTGCTTAGTTTGGGACTAGAAGGCGTTGTGTTAAGTGTCCGTGAATATTTATTATTTATTAATATATAAAGGCAATGGTACTATACAATCTGATTCATTTGATAGTTTTTATCTTTGTTAAAAAAACATGACACACGACAAAGTTATTTTTGAGCAAGCGTTTACTTACTTTTGAGTATAAGTTTAAGATTTTGTCGAGTCAAACCATGGTAAAACTCTATAAATATAAAGCACAACTAACGAGCATACCCTCTTTCCTCTTATTCCGTCTCAAGAGAGCTTCGGACTATTTGTAAAAAGCAGCAAATAAGACTTTGTCAGCGATAGGCAGCCGTGTAATAGCGCCACAATACGCTACGATTCATTTCCGGTACCACAGAGTAATTAATAGTAAAAGTTCAGAAGGTTCACTTCGTAAAGAAGTCTAATTAAATGCCTACTCTTGCTAAGCAGCAATAAAGTACGCTTATTTTTTGACAGATTGCCACAACACGTTTTGTCTGTTCGTTGCAGATTAAAAAAAGAAATCAGTTAAACTCTGCTGTATGGTTTTGTTTCATTATAAACGACCTAGTAATAGGTGGGCACCCGTCGGAATTATTTAGTACTAGCCGTCGCCCGCGGCGTTGCTCGCGTTCTAGACCCTTTAGAGTGTGACCATTCAAAATTCCTTTCTTAGTGCATCCCTACACTATATAAGGATACTACCCTCCAAATTCCATACCTCTAGGACTTATAGTTTAGGCTGTGCGTTGATTCTCAGTCAGCTTCAAAAGAGTTTTATATATTTAAGTATTTAAATTAACTTTATATTGGAGAAATATGAGTAGTGGCATTTAAAGTGGTTTACAAAACATAAAATCCGTTTACAAGTGTATAAAATGCGAAATGTGTGAGAATCTGCCATCGGTTTCATTATGAACCTAACTGACATCATAATAAAGGTAATTTTCGATTGTATATTCCACATTCTGTTTACACGCCTCACTAAATATTCGATAGGGTGGACAAGGGATAAGATGTGACCCTCGAGCCAGAGACAAAATTAATCAATTTCACTCATAACTATCACATATTAACTTTTACATCCCTATTGGTAGTTAATACAATGAAATAGGGATTTCAAAAGGCCTTTGATGTTGTAAGGCTTGACGGGGCCTGATTGTGCGCGTATTTGCGGTGCTTCGTATTCGATCATAATATAGGGCGGGTGACACACAAAACCTATCCTTATTCGTAAATGTTTTGCAATACAGTTCTGACTTCTGACAAAAACTGTTTGTCAATGGTACCTAGATTCTGGGCCTAGTCGTCAGCGATGTCAGACGACCAGCGTCCTATGTTACCGCTGACTGAAGGCCGGCTTACATAAGTTCCAAGGTAAGCATGTACCTGGCAAGACAAACGTGGACTAAGAAAGGCTGAGCTCTTTTCTCAAAGGCCAACACTTAGGGTCGCTAAAGCAGAGACATCACCAGTCTCAAGTGCTACCAAGTTGAAAATAAGTTACACATAAAGTACTTTTTGAGCTTCAGTTGCTTAAACGTTTGACACGGTAAGGCATTGTTTACGAAGCCATATAAATAAGGAAAATATTCATTAAAGAAATTAATTTATTTTTGAAAGGTTATACGCAGTGCTGAAACCATTTAAAAGGTTTGAATAAAATTTAATTAAGTATACATCAATTTCGCAAAACAGGCTGTGGTGAAATAAAGCCTTGAGAGTTAAAGAAATGTACCTACTTATATAAAACAGAAATGAACAGAACCAAATTTTTTTGCTACTTTGACGTTACGCACCACACACAGTGCAAACTTACTACATAACTACAGATTAACTAAAATAAGTATTATCCTATGGTTCGATAATGCAGGTTTACACGTTTATATCTTACTTATTGAGTTCAGTAAGTAGTTCATACCTACTATTTGCTAAACTAAGCAAACAGGATGTAAACCAACCATTCGAATTCGAGCATCGTATTCAATACACCAATTTATTTAAGGAGCTCACTTAATGCAAACCTCGAGTCTCAAGCAGCACAGCAAAGAGAATTACTAAGTCATGCCTACACTAGTTAGAAAATGGCTTACCTTCCTGTGTGCTACGAAGACTAGGCTACGAAGTATCTATAATTGAAAGTTTCTAAACAAAGTTTGTAAGTTCAACTTAGGGTACATTATTTATTAGTTTTATGTCTACGTTTACGTTATGTTTTGTTGTATAATAAGGCTTAATAACTAGTTAGTAAAGTCAAACTGGTTATTAAATTACGATTAATTAAAACAATTTACTTATTTATCCTTTGAATCGAGGAAACGATGGTGATTTATCAAAGTAAAATATGGAAAATTATAATCATTTTGTCAGAATTTTTATTTTAAGAATGGCAATAATTTATTATTTTTGTTTAAAATAAAACAACCCCTATTTAACAGAATGCAAAAATGAAAACACAGCCCGTAATCCACAATTACACAGAGACATCGGTAAGAGATTCCGAATAAGACGCGTAATCCGGCGACCGGCCGGATTGAGCCGGGGCTCTCGAATCGTGCACGATGCAATGCTTATATATTATTTTATAAAACGTAAGTAGGTACTTTTGTAAATTGTATGTCATCATCGTCATCGTCAGTTTAGTAAAAACTTGATATCGCAGAGTCCGTATGGTTTTAATGAATTCAAAAACTTACAATGTACACATTGTTAGTATTTTAGTTATAAAGTAACTAGTAGTAGCTACTTATTACTAAAATACTAACAATATATATATATATATATATATATATATATAAATATATATATATATATATATATATATATATATATAATATATAACTAAATAAGTACTTAATTTAAGTTTTTTTTTAAGATTGCTTTGTTGTGTTAACCATTTTATTGCCAATAAACATATTTTTATTATTTTATTATTATTATTTTGTAAAAGTTGATATAGAATTATAGAATAGAAAATAATTCAATTTAATTAGTCAAATAACCAATTTTTTATGTTTAGTAAAAAGGTTTATTAAGTAAGCCAATTTTGTTAGTAAAATTTATGCTTTCTTTATCCGCGGAATCCGAACCGTTTGCCGAAAGTCAGCTATCACTCGCGGGAATTCGGCTGAGTTTACTAGATCGGGTGCTACGGGTCCTTTGGACAGGCGACTACTAAAGTGTTAAAAAAAATTAATATTCAATAAAAGTTAAAAAAAAAATTGGTAAAGAGTGGTCTATGTTATTGTAAGTGATGGTAACAAACATCATAAAAATGACACCTTCGTGTAAGATGCAATTTTATTACGTTGATACGTTTACTATGTTCTAAAAAATATGCACAAAACTGAATTTTATACATACACTTTAAACCTAGTACGATATATTTGTGGATAGAATTTCAAAACTATTTCAGCTATATTCATGATCTGAAAAATTGTTTATAAACATTTTGCTACGCGAGGGTACTTAGACATTGTTACTGGACGAGAACTAAAGATCCACTCGTATTTTCCGATAGGGCGGGCACAGTATCATTCAACTTTTTTATTATCTTCGAACAAGCTGGACTCGAGTTTGTATTGATCGGGCAGTCTCTATGGAGATCGGAAGGCTTATTGTGATAAAGTATTGTTAAATCTAATAGAAAATATGGTTTATAAGTAACTTTAAGAGGATCAAGGCCGTGGTTTTAAAATCAGAAAAGCCCGGTGAAAAAAAAGCGTGACGAAAATCGTGACTTTAGTCAGCTTTGCACATGAGCACTTCGTCCTTCTTGTGAATAAAGCCAACTATAAACAGAGGACGGGAGGTCCACTCCATCTACATTATGTCCCAGGCACAGTATCCAAAAAAGGACATGGGCCAAAAGCGGCCCTGATAATCATCTTGAATAAGTACCTACACGTGCTGGTTAAAAGGTCTTTGATAACTTCATTATTCTGCAAACTAGTATACTATGCCACTTAACATCAAGTGGGTGATTTTCCATCGGGATGTTACATCGTTTAGTTAAAAAAAAACTGTGATATTGTAAGATTTCAAACGAAAGTTTTTCTTGCAAAACTAAACCAGTAGATCACTCACATTAGGTAAAAAATATATATTATATATAAAAAAAAAAACACTTGGATACTTACTTGTTTAATATCATTACTATTGCTTGGTTTTAGTTTACAATCTATCAGTGTTGCGTCCACAGTTTATTTCATGTATATTGTTTTGTTTTTGAGTTTGTTTTTGACTGTTTTTTTTTGTTATTCTTTTTGCACATTTTTTATTTTTATTTTTTGTTCTTGTTTTTTGCACTTACTTTCATTGTTTATGTCCGCTCACCGAAATTGGTCCTAGCGGAAGACCAGCGTGGGTTGTTCTCAACCCGCATAATGCTGAGCTAGGATCCATTTTGCAGCACTATGTTTAGTTTTGTTTTTATAGGTAATTAGGTTTTTTTTTTTTTTTAACTGGGTTTTGGTTTCTTTTGTTTATTTATTAATTATGTCATGTTTTAGTTTAGTCTACCTACTTATGCTACCTACTTATGTTTAATTTTTCTTGTGTTGTGTTGTAAATAAATTATTTTCTATTTCTATTTCTATTTCTACTCTACAAGCTAAATTGTTCTACCCATTATTATAGTGCTGGTACTACTTCATTGACATGTCCAATTCAAATTCAATTTTTCAACACCCTCGCGCTAATTCAAATAATGAACGGCTAATTTAAATCCTGTCCGGAGAAATCCGGGGAAAATCCGCTCAGATGAATTGAATTTCGCAGTTTTTTAAGTAAAATGTTTTTGGCTTATTGTAAGCCTGTTTTTTGCGTTGCTATTTAATAACATAAAGCTCAACGGTTTTATAAAAGTGATTATATTAGTAACTAGTCGAAATTATTTGCTTGCCTTGTAAATTAATCAAAGCCGAAATGACCTCACTTAAAATCTTTAGTGTATTTAAAAGTGCTTAGCAAAAAAATAAGTGATATTAATACAACAATTATCTGAAATATATTTTTAGGGTAAATTGTGATTTAATTTTCCATTTATTTATGAATATGTTAAAACCTTTTACATTGAAAAAAGTGACCTTTTTGAAATTACTATTTATAGGTTACTATATGACCAAAATCCAATAAAGGTGTCACGCGCGCTGTAGAACTTAATTAACATTCGAACATGTTTGCCGAATGGTAATATGCCCGGTCTTTGATGTCCAGGATTTGCTGACGCAGGACCCCAGTGACGTCACGGTCAAATGCACACGAAAAGCCGATTTGAACTACTATTTTGGGTAAAGCTGTTTCGGTTTGTTTGATCGAAGGACGTTATTTAAGTTGTGATGAAATCAGAAAGATAGATTTGATATTCCTGGGACTTTGAGTAGATCCTGAATATTCAATATCAGCTCATATCTCATAAATCCACTTTAGTGCGCAAATATACTGTCCCACATCATGGAATATTAGTTACTCAATAATGTTTATGTACGAACTCTAGAAGTAATAAACTTGTAGTTTCATCATGCAAAGTATGAACAGCGGCTTCAAATACCCTTAAGGTATGAACTGTAAAACTTGCTTTTTTGTATCATCTTTAGAATTAGTCGTTTCCAAATACTAAGTAATAGCAATAGGCTTCAAGATCACTGGAGTTAATCTATAGTTTCAAATACCTAAAACTCATATTGGAAGCTTTTAAGCCCGAAAAAAAGGCTGAAGAGATTAATACATATACGATAGATTTTTTTATGTAATTATTTCGTTATTTATCATACTATTATCATCATAATATCAGCCTGTAGAAGTCCACTGTTGGAGAAGACCTCCCCCATATATTTCCAGAAAGAATAATTGTAAGCATACTCCATCCACTACTACCCGCGATCTGAACAAAATCGACAGTCCAACTAGTAAGGTACCTTCCAATTCGTAATTGCTATTCAATAATTATTGTTCCGCATCGGTTGTCAGTTCCGCAAGTTATGTGGCCTGTCCATTGCCGCTTCGGTCTCCTTTTTCGGTCACCTTGATTCTTTTTTTTTTATTTATTTATTTAAAAATTTCACACAAACAAGTACTGCTAGGAGGGCTTAATGCTAAGAGCATTGTCTACCAGTCTTCCTGGGCGTGCAAAAGATTATTCTACCATACTTCTAAAATATTCTAAATCCTTATAAGTAATGTAAAGAAATGCAGACTAATTTGAATGCTTACATAAAAGTTTTTTGGATATTTTTAGTTATGTTCTATGGTGTCCTCTTATTACTCGTAGGTTAGCAATAACGGTTTTATTGAAGGTTCAATAATACTCCATTTCAGTTTAATGCGAACCTAGAGATGCTTGGGAATTGATACTTTTAATAACAATAAATAAATTATTTGCAGCTGGTTTTCACTAGGACTTATTTCCTAAGTTTTTCTTGAAAACAAAATATTTTGAAATCATCAAAAATTCCTGACGAACGAACTCAAAATATTTTCGTGTTTTCGATCGACCGATAATCGGGGAAGGGTAAAAAGTGGCCTTTAACGCTGTTTTTTATATCATCTAGACGTCTAGTCTAGGCAAAAGCCGTTTAATGTTAGTCAGCTTTTTAATTGAAGCAGAATCATCAAATCATCAACAAAAAGACCATCACAAAATCATCAAACTTCAGAATCATTAAACCCTGTGACATTCGTTGTTTAATATTTCCTGATAAGTTCATTTTCAGCGTGGCCGGTAGATTAAGACCATATTCAGCTGACTGCAGACTTTCTGATCAGTCGATAGTTTAATATGTAGATGATTGCAAGTGTGTATATTATAAGTATTCAGCATCCCCAGTTTGTACAGGTCAATTTATCTGATATTTTCAGACCAAGACAAGCCAATTTTGAACATTAGACTCAATTTTTATCTCGAGTCTTGCTTGAACTTAGTATCTTTTTACTATTAGTCCAGCATTGAATCTCAATTATACTGTCTCCGCAGCTACGAAAACGTTTCAATTCAGTTGGATCCTAGTTCTTTCTCGTTTAATTAGATCGGCTATTGGTGGCACCTGAGGCGAGTCTTTGTGCTTCGTTTGGCGCAAATTGTGTCTTCTTCGGTTAATAGTGACGGTTTTACACTGGTCTGTAATGTAAAGGTATGTTTTAACAAGTGACAATTATTTAGCAGCGTTTTTTACTGGGTAGTTATTTTGAAAAATATCATATTTTTATATAAATCAAGCATTTTTCTGAATTACTAGCAAAATATAGAGAAAATTGCAAGGAGTACTTTTTAATAATCAGCTAAGTAGAGCGTAGTAGAGCTAAGTAGCTCATTGAAATCAATTGGTAAAAAAGTACTTAAGATTCGCATCAGTGATTCTATAGCTATCTCGCACAATAATTATCCTAGCCACGTCGTAAAAAAATGTTATCGTCACAAGCAAAGCTTACTAGGTTTGAGCGCTCACGAAACCAGTGAACGCGCAAACTTAATAAACGTTACGCTACAGTGTAATAAAGCCCCATTTTCCCGGTTAATGGAAGTGCACGAGACTATTGCTCGATGTTCCGCGGGATGCACTCGATGAAAGGCGTCGTCTCGAATTACGCGACATAACTCTCTGTTCAGTCGAGCGTGCTCCGTGCGGTGTAATTGCGGCCTGAGTGCCAATTTGGACCGATACTGCAGAATACACAATTTAAGTTTGATATTTTGATAGGTAGTATATTCAAATTATTCAAAAAGTAATGAAGTGTTGAAGTTTATTAGAATAGAAAGTGGATGAGTAATTAGTACATTAAAAAATACTAAGTTATGAGTTATATTTTTCTAAATAAACTCAAAACAGAAACGCTAAGCATTAAAAGCCTTTTTTTCTTATCTCAGCTGTAGCCGGTTCTCGAGTACTCAGAGTCAGAACGGAAAGTTACAGAGTCACGCCCTACGGGAACACGATGACCGTCTGTCAACTTGTGTTTGCCCCTCTTTACGAACAAGCCCTCTGGGGGCTCAGATTTTGAGACGGACAGAAAAAACATTGTGCTTAGAAAATCATACATATTTTGTAATAACTTTTACTTGTTTTATGAGATGATACTTTGAAAAGTTGAAAAAAATGTTTGCTAAATAAAATAAGAAAATATCCGAGATCGAGATCTGATGACAAAAGTTACATGCCCATGAAAAGCTGTATTTCTCGAGTGACGTAAAAAAGAATAATTTAATATAATTGGATGCAGTGCAACGTAAACAAACCAATTGCATTAACAAGACCGTCAATGAGAGCCTAGTACTTATTACAATCTCAAGTTGATGCAGCATTGTGCGCACAATAGCACGTAGACTAATGCCGCGAAACGAATTGAGAGCGGGACAAGTTCATTGTAGCTCGAACATAAATAAGCATTTGCGGCGATACGGTTCGGTGTGAGTGACGGCTGTTAGCGTTTGAATGTGGCGATCACTACCTTCTGATATTGGCCTCTGAGAGTTCTGATACTTTTAATCGATATGACCGTTAGGTCTGCTGTCTACTCTTTCCGTTACCATGCATGTGATAATAATAAAAAAAATATATAGAGCCTCTTTAAAATTACTAGCAATTGTGAATAAATTTGTTAGGTTTTTCTTGAAAGTACTAGCGTATTTTAAAGGTAAGCGCATTTTATAACAAATACTAACTATGAAAAATAACAGCAAACGGTAAATTAGTGCAATTCTACTATTCTACTATTCAATCTTGTTATTTGAACTGTTCATTGATAAATTAAACCTGTAGATGGATTGCACTTGAAATGATGCAAAAGAGAAAAAAAAATTGTTATTGTTTTTGCGATTGAAATCCGCTATATCTCATGGCTTGAACCAAAAAGGACAAAAGGGGCGTCCCAGAATTAAGATCGCACCACCCAGTGATATATTATTGAGACTGGTGAGCGCATTTATCATAAGCAATTATTTTCACTGTGTACGAATGGGGCTTAATGAGAAGTGGTACTGCCTTGAGTTGTTCTGTGGCTTTTGGTAATTGTTTAGGAGATTGGCTATTAAAATCAGGTGTGAGAAATTACTTTCAGTAAGTTTTAGTAACTACATATAACAATTAAACATTTTGTGCATAATATTTGTATAAGTTAGTCAGAAATATATAAGTTTTACTGCATGTTTTTCTACAAGTCAGTCACCCATTGCTAAATTTAAGGGGTATAATCATATTGGTTTTCTAAAGCTGTGCTAGCTAAAATGGCTCCTAAGTCCTAAACCTGCTGTCATCTTTTTCTTTGCCATGCAAGTAACAATGACAAACCCGCGCTAAAATGACAGGCAAATGAACAAAGGACCTTTTTCTCATTGTAAGTTTGTTTTTAACTTTTACAGAATAGGCACAAAATTGGTATGATACCGTCTGTAGCCAACTGCAGGTAGCAGTGGTGCTTCGGTAACCCGTAGCACTAGGTTTTTATGTACATCTATGAACATAAAAATATTATTAAAATATTATCCGTAGCAACACGTCGCATGGGTCTACAAGCCGAGCGGTGACATGACGCGTCAACACGTCGCATGCTACTGCTGCCTACAGTCGGCTACGGAACCATACCTTCTTCTTCTTTTATTTATGGCCTCTGTCTGTCATTTCGATAGACAATTTTGCCAGTGTCAAGTGAAATATTTGAAATAATATAAGTCAAGTCAAGTCACCGCCAAGTCAGATGTCGTACCTTTAACCGAAATATCGATACACTGACGTTCTGCCATAACCGCATTCACGATCTCTCATGTTTACTCTCGACAAGTGAACCTCGAGCTACAAAATATACAAAGCATAGACAAACAAACGACATCTAAAACTAGGAGCGCATATTCATATACAGCCTGCACGGATGAGAATTGAATTTAGTAGCACTACGAACATAAAAGGTAGGGTACTGTGGAAGTGAGAGCGACAAAGCGGATGTATCATAAGCAGCGCGGATGAAAACCAAGGAGTGACTAGACCGTACTAAGGACATACTGACAGTGTCTCATGTGCTAAACGTCTCATACGATGAGCACGACCGAAGACGGTAACTACGAGTATTGTGTTTTAATTTAATATCACACCTAAGCAATATTTTTTTATTGAATAGTATTAGAAAAATATTTATGATTGTTCTTTGTATCTAAAGCTACATAAAAGTGTGAGTTACAGTGCTTACTGTTGATGACGCCAAAGTACCAACTAAAAAAGGTTTGTGTGAGTGTGACAGCATTAAAAGGATATTTTAAGGTTTTATATAATTGTTATATTATGTATATCCTCGTATTATTATGTTTGACATTTCTTTAGTAAGATTTTTCCAAATCAATTTTGAGAGACGTTAAAGAGGCGATTTCACTCCACATAACTACCTCTTTCACTGTAACCACGCACTGAGTAGAGACTAACAAACAATTTGCGAACTCAAATCATTGTAGGAAGTTTGTCGGTGATTCTCGGGAACGGATACTTTTACTATATAAAATAATATTAAAAAGCTTTTAGAAACTGTTCTATACAGTATATTTTATGAAATAGGAAAATACTTAATTTTCTGGAAGTTTTGTGTCTTGAAGAAGGCCCTCTGATACAATGGTAGTTGTTACTTCTCTGGATTAATCAATTTACCAAAAAATATCCTGCTCTACTTCTGCTAAAACTAAAAAAAATTGGTATAAGCAATAAATTTTCAACGAAATTATGAAAGAAATTCAATTTACTTCGAAACCCCTGGAAAATGATTTACAACGAAACCACAAGCTAATCAACATGCTAGACGCGTGATTTGTTTTGCGTCAAAGTTGAAATTAATTCATAGCAGCTTTTTGAAGGTGAGAAATTCATTATGCATTAGAAATATTCGAAGAACGCTCTATGGTTTTTAAATCATGCAAGCATAGGAACAATAAGCTTGTTCCATTACTTTTTCAGTTAAAAACCCGATTAAAAAAAATAGTAGGACTCTTGGTCTGTTCGACGCTATCTAGAAAGACGTGCTGAGCTGACACAGTAACGGGTTTCTTCACTATGTTTCTCCATTGTTTGAAAGCTCAGTAAACACTTAACATCCAATCAGTCAAAATTGTTACTAGAAAATAATAATTATAAATTTTATATTTCACAAACCGAGCCCGTCTATGTACGGAGCTGAGTTGTCACTTGGGCATCATGTTATCGTGTTGTTGACATCTCGTTTCGACAGTGATTATGGCGGATTACATCGAGTAAATGTAAATGGCAGTTTCCAAAATGGTCGTTTCATTAATTTATCACGAGAACTAATATTAAAATAATAATAATATAATAATTATTAAATATAAACCTAAGAGACATAATGCATACATAGTATTTTTATGTTTAGTATTGTGGAAGCGAAATTAACATTTTAATTAGCATAATCGTTCAGATGTTCACTGTTACTAATGGCGGAGCCCTAGTAGCTACTAGGGAGTCGATAAACTAACTTGTTTGATCAAACAAGTTAACGGAGAAATCCTAATAGGAACGCCGAAAGAATAACGCTGAGGAAACGCTGAGGAAACTATACTTTATGACTTTTTTTAGTATCTTTTTTTGGAACACTTAATAAATACCAACTTGGCATTAAACAATTAAAAAACTGAAGAAACCATAGAACTTAAGATGTCATTAGTTTTTACTTAAATCTTATTATTACCTAGATTAAAATATTTAGCAACATTTTTGCCAAACTCCTCCACAAAGGTTATTCTTGATTCGAAACAACTTTTCCTATTAAACAAACATTAATAACAAATATTTTGAGGGAAATAAATCTAAACTTTAGATTAAAATAAACGAAACCCTTGGATCCCTCACCGCTTGAACCCTTCTAGCGAATCATTTTTACTTAGGCTTAGCGAAAATTTCGGAACATTGTTGCATGAACGAGCAAATACTCTATGTTATCCAAACCTTTTACATACGAAATGGAAGTAGATCCGATATTTTAACAATTAATACTGTGAGACCAACAAAAATACATGCAAATGATTTGTTACGCGAAACCTCAGCAGTTTTAATATTTTAATCCTCGAATACGAAACAAATAAATTCGTTTCGGCTATTTGATCGCCGCCTATACCCAGATTCGCATAGTATTCCGACGCTGTCGAACAATTTTGTGGTTACAGAAGGAGAATGTAAACAAGGGATATGGCGTGAAAGTTGGATGTAACAAGAATTTCATTGGAGTTTTTTTGAAATGGTTTTTTGTGCATAATACCACTGAAGTGAGTAAGAAAATGGAAAATGAAACCTAACAAGTAAACAAACATTTAAAGAAATAATAACATGCAACCGAATTTGGAACCAAATTAATTAATTAATTAACCAATTTATAAAAAAAAGTTTTATTGGAATTTTTCTTGTATTACTGACGTTCAAAAACGAAGACAAAAAGAATGAAATGGTGTGTACAGAATCGGCACGTGAAAGCTGTAATAATAAAGTTGGGTGTGATGTAATTTCTTGCCATGAAGTAAGTCGTGCTTTACGACTTGTCGAAACAAAGCTCCCTAATGGCAATAGCGTTGAACAACGCCACACAATGCCTAGTTACTGAATCGCGGCGTTTTCAGGGATCGTTGGCGACGAAATGTGGTGGATTTACCCGCCGAGGCAAACATTCGGTTCTAATAAATCACGACTCTTTGTCAGGTGCTACAATTTGTATTGGCTCACGGAAGATTTTTCAATTTTTCGGCTTGTTATCAAGCAGAGACGGGAATGAATAATGTTCTTTGGACAAGTCAACTGACGGAAATTAAAATCGGATGCAGATACTGATGGTATCGAGGCTTTGAAGATTCGAGCATCGTTGAGGATTAAATTTTCCCTCAATTTTGTAACGTTCTACAAGTAGCTACTTTAGTAAAATGAAATAACTGAAAGTTTTATATTCATTACATTCTTTGCGTTTTGAATATGAACGAACTCTGCAAACATAGTTATCCATTAAAGTTAGTTTCTCCAGTAAACTCGTAACTTGGATGTAAACACAGACTTCAATGATAAAGAGCATGAATGCCAGTTAGTAAATGGAAAAACACGTTCAAATAGCATACTAAGTAATGTGATAGGAGCTCACGTCGAAGTCAAAGCGCAGACAGAATTGCACATTTATTTAAATAGTGGCACACGCGAACAAATATTAAAGCTACATAGAAAATGGCGGGTCGCTCTGCTACGAGACGCCTTACAAACAGAACTAATGTGATCAAGTCGATATTAATTGAATTATTGTGTCTGGGATCAGTTTTGATTTGTAATTTGGGTTTTATTTGATTGAAATGTAGTTTTGATCTATTAGTCTGGGTAGTGGTACTCTAGCAACTATTGCTGAGCATTGCTTTATTCATTTGTGTCAAAATAACAATTTTGCATGCAATATTGTTCTAAAATAAACTATACTGGAGGTGAATACTTCGAAAGTCTTTAGTACTTTACCTAAACAGTTTCAATGACATTTTTGACGACTATTTCATTATTTTCTATCACTGTCGTAGATACTACAAAAATAGGTACATAAGCCCTATTTCCTCCAACATAAGTCAGTGTTTATAAAAACCATGAGTTTGAAGGTTTTTATTTGTCACAGGAAGTTACTTTTATTCACCCCATAGGCACACATCCGGCCAGAGGGCATTCATTGATTCCTACCCTTTGATATTTGTGTATCGGGACCGTAGTAAATAACGATATATTTAATATTTGACTTGGCCTGTTGGACATTGAATATAAAGCGTATTCTTTGAATGTAGCTATTGAAAACACTTTAAGAAAGTATAGAAACTTTGGTAGTATTGTCATTTTTAATCCAATATTCGTTTATTTGAGTTGGGTACTAAATAAATTCAATATCTAAACCAGATGCAATGAGTGGATCAAAATGTTTTATTTTTCTTTGTAAGGCCAACAAATCCTAATCTGGTAAGACTTTTCGCGCGTCCTCATTATTCTAGCATGTAGAAAAGTTCCAAAGGAGTATTGATTAAAATTACGCGTGGACGCCAAAACACTTTTTATTACCATTGGTGGGTACTGCCTCTGATACGATCAGCAACGTACGGCAAAACAACGCAGTGTAAAATGCACATCCAGTCTTTACAACACACCAAATTGCGACCATACACTGCCTTATTAAACCCCAGGCTCGGTTTAAAAGGCTCTCCTATTTATGATTAGGCTGTGATTGCCCGACGCATACAAATGAAGGCACCACATCGTCTGTCACACTCCATGTATGAAAATACCCATCACGAGCCAACGAAGTTACTTTGTTTTGAATAACGTCGCATCTTTATGTAATTTGCTGGTGAAAAAATTAAGGAAATAATTTTCTGATGAGAAAAGTTGGAGTAAAATCTAAATGAAAGCATACGCAACTAATAAATTGATTGGTTATTTAATGAAATGGTTTTTAGTACACATTAGTCATGGTTTTTTTACTGAACTCTTTATTTTTGTTATAGACACTTGCATGACATAAAAGAGAGACAGCAGATATTGCAGATGTTTTAGCTAGTACAGCTTTAGAAGACCGATATGCATATCACCTCTAGGTGTTTCATCTAAATAAAAATTATGTATTCTTCCTGTTTTAACAAAGTTAAAAACATTTAACAGTTTACAAGACAAAGTTGGAAGCATCCGCTGTTTTCATTGGACTCAAATTGCATGCCAACCTAATTAACAACCTCGCAAAATTTTCATAAACGCCCAAACATTTTACGCGCGGGAACGCCAACCGTAAAAACCTTAGGACACTTCGGGGGGCGTTTAGTGTTTTATATGCCAAAGGGATTTATGTTATTACCGACCATATTTCTGCAGACCGAAGCCGCTGAGAGGTCACGAAATCTTGCTGAAAGGTGTTCTCCTTCTGGCAGATAGATGCGTCCCTTTCGCTCGCATCAAGTCGATTTAAAGCGATGAATATTAGGAGATGTTATTCGGATCACGTAGGAATACGCAGCGTGCGCTCTTATGAACTCTGATGGCAAACTGTATGAGATATACGTAACAATGAAAAAAATTCTCCTGAAGGTAGAAGAGTTGCGATGACAACTTCCAACAAAGTTGGTAATCAGTTGTAACGAATTTATGTGTCGTGCGTGAGAGTTGTGTAGTAATTCGACGTGGCGGGTTGTTACGACTGTTTTGGAGACGGTAATTGTCTTATTTAAAGCTTATTGTGTGGAGCACGGTTGACAACATTGGTGACTTAATACAGTTTTCATTTTAAACTTAATCCTTATATAATATTGTTTGTTATGAAATAAAAAATAAGGTCATGACCTCATTAGTTATGCACTCTGATCTTTTTGAAGATAGTACATCGGGAGGGGGCAGTCAGAAGCACTTCACGTCTGCAGCGATGGAAAATACTTGGAATATTTTTAAATAACAATATTAGTTAAAAAAATACAATCGTTTTTCAGTAGTTTTTATTTAGTCAACGCTTAACTTGTAAGTTCAAGGTCTTGGTACAGATTTTCTTACAAAAAGAGCGTTGTATTTTAGATCCAACACAAGCTATCGTGTACAAAACAAAAGTGCGCTGATGGTTCATAAAACCCCGTCGAGACATAAAATCTGAATAAGTAAATGATCAGGGATAGTGGATCGGTGATTGATTCCCTTTGGATGGGTTCAAGTAACAAGAAACTTCAGAGCAGTACAAAGACTCACACACATGATATGTTTATTTGGACATCAATTTTAAAAAATAAATAAAATAAATACATACAATTTTTTTCGCAGGTAAGTAGGCTGCGTTAGTAATTTAAGTGTTTTTTAATATTTATAAATGAAAATATAGTAGCGTCAGCATAGTGAATTATATAAATAAGATCGAGTAGATACCTTTATTGTTTTAAATTTGAGTAAATTTATTTTTGGGTTCGCTAAATCTTTTTCTCTACGGCACGACTCCTAAGTTTATGTGACGGACGAGTTACAACGTTTACGAGCCAGGGGTACATTCGCATATATTGTAAACTGCCAAGCGATTTTATACTCAAATCTGGTAGACAATAAAATACAATGTAAATTCCACTAAAATCACTGCTGCTGCAAGTTGCAAATTATCATGTTTTCGATAAGGCTGCAGAAACTTTAGGGTTCCTCGTACATTCTTTGAAACATCGATTTGGAAATAATGTAGTTATACCTAAACTCTTTCTCTTCAGATGTTTTTGTCAGTACTTTCCAACATTATGTATATTTGTCTTAGAAAATCGAACTAACGTTCGATTCTACTTTTTTTTGAGCTTTTTTAAATCCACAGTTTGAAATAAAAAAAGCATATTTTACAAAACAGGTATTTTATATGTCACTGTTATTACCTTTCAATAGATCTTTGCGTTAAGAACCTAATGAAAACACAGAGTTGCAAATAAAATATACAAACACTCCAAAACAGTCATAAATAAATGAATAACCTATACATTTGAATGAATCATTTCAATTTATATTCTCATCTGAAAGAAACGCCTGATTCAGCTCATTAAAACGCCTACAGGCACGCTCGTAAAGTGCGAACAAAATTTTCAGTACGCCATCTAAAGCATAATGATCGGTCCGCCGTTAAAAAGCATTATCTGACAACGGGAAAGCATAATCTCACTCCTTGAATGCGTAAAGAACTATAAACGTCAGATATCATCTAATTGAAGTTTAAGTAATGGGGAAAGGTAAGGTTGTTAAAATGCCTACAGGCGGAGGGTGAATAGAAGCGCTAAAAATGAGAATTTAGTACGAGTTACTTGTTTTTTTTTAAATATAATTTTGGAACATCTTCTTTTTCTAAATATATAAAACTCTTTTGAACCTGGCTGACAATCAACGCAGTCTAAACTATAGGTATGAAATTTGGAGGGTAGTATTCTTACATAGTGTAGGGGTGCACTAAGAAAGGAATTTTGATAAGTCACACTCTAAAGGGTCTAGAACGCGAGCAACGCCGCGGACAATGGCTAGTACTTGAATATTTTTTTTACATAATATTTTTTTTTTTTTTTTTTATATAAATTTTTTATTATTTTTTTTAATTAATTAATAATAAAAAAAAAAAAAAAAACATAATAAATTTATTTTTGAAAAAACGTAAATTACATTAACTGAAACAGTTTGTTAACTTTTCTATAATATTCCTCCGTAATTAAAGATCTCTTAGAGTAATTTGACATGTTTTTTTATAATATATTGTATGGCTTAGATACCATAAATATTATAAATAACCATAGCCTTCAATCATTAATTCCATATATTTTGGGTGAAATGTGATATTTGCTAATTTCCTACCTAAAACATTGACGTACCTAAAGAAATTATTCCAAAACGTCGAAGAAACTTTAGGAATTTCATATCCCAAACAAATTTCTGAAGTAATGAATTCCTTCGAGAAAGGAAGCTTGGTCATTGAACGACAAGTCATCCGAAAATGTTTAAAATACTTGGTGAATAGAAGAATACGTTGGTATTTATTACACATAAAGTATGAAGAAAAAAACACCGTAACAATAGACTCTAATGTTTCTCTACCGATGTTTTGACTAAACTCATGTATGATAATTATAAAGAAGGTAATGAAAGAATGACAGATTATCACATACCTACCAACTTATTTTTTTTAAGAATAATACTAATTATACTAATTACGAGTACTATCGTACTTCCGGTTATTACTTTGATTCGTATAAGAGATAAATATAATGTACCTAGATAAAACCACACTAAAATAATACAAACATGAAAATAATACATTTGCAGACTAATAATAATAATAGGAGCATTGAATAGAACAGATAATAAATAAACAAAGCCAAAGTAATAAAGTTCATTGAAATAGAACAAAGAGTCGCACCTGTTTTTATTAAAGCACACCTTAATTTATCACATACGACACTTCAATAAAATTAACTATGATAAATGGAAAAATGTCTGTTGGTTTCATCAATCATAAAAGTTAGTTGGGAACTATACAGCGGATTCTAATGGCCGATACGATTTGCTCACGACATATTTTTAGAAATACCATGCACTTTTATATTACGAGCTCAATAACGGCTAACTTACAGAAATTGTAATGTATGATTGTCAAAGAATGAGGCTCTCATCATTCAATAGGTCTCATAGCTTCCTTTTTTTTTTTCTTATACGCTCGTACGGTTTTCACTCTATATATAATATTTAATTTAAATACATAATGTGAACTTTTCGTTATGTAAAACGCACCTACTTCTACCATCAAATCCCCAAGGAGTCCACTGACTGACCTACCAGTGAATTTGTTAGAAAAAAATCCAGTGACTACCACTGTAGAAATCTGCTATAGAGAATTGAGTCTACTAGCTAGTACAAAGGCTCGATCCCCTTACACAATCTTAAATATGTTGTTAGTTTATAAGTTGGAGTAGTTGTAAAAAAATATTCCTAGCTCCTAGAAGACATTTTCCTAGCTATTTCTTTTCTGTATAAAATACTTCTTATCAAAAAAGTTAAGTTTTGATTTCATTACATAGTTACTGAAATTTAGGGATAGACTGAAAATATGAATAACAGCATTCAATAAGAATCAACCTTGAAAGTGGAACCTTTTATAAATTGAATAAAATTTTTTTAGTCAATCGTCACCTAAATTCAAAATGCAAAAGTTGCTTTGTTTTGATTACAAGCGTATCATCATCATCATCATCAATATATATAAAACTCTTTTGAAGCTGACAGAGAATCAACGCACAGCCTAAACTATAAGACCTAGAGGTATGAAATTTGGAGGGTAGTATCCTTAAATAGTGTAGGGGTGCACTAAGAAAGGAATTTTGAAAAGTCACACTCTTAAGGGTAGAACGCGAGCAACGCCGCGGGGGACGGCTAGTTTTATAATTATATAAATGCCGTTTTGTGTAAACAGCCCACGCTAAGCGCCTGGCACTAATGGCGTTGTTATTGTGATGAGCGGTGGTTTTTAATCATCTTCGTTGACATCACGTTAATTTGTGACTCCTTTCAACGGGCACAGCTGGGCGTGCCGGAGACACATCAATATCTATTATCTTGATGAATAAAAGCATTTAAAGGTATTCTACATCCTAAACCCTAGACTGACACTCTGAGAGTTATTTAGCAGCTCTTCAATTATAATTGATCCTTATTAATTCTCTTTAAGATTACAAACTAATCGCTTACGAGAACTAAAATAATTTTTAGAATATAAAAATGAAATGGGTGGACAATCAGTACTATGGTCAGGTTAACTTAAACCATAACAAAAAACATGCCTTTTTTCATCTAAATTTGCTCTTAACCGGTGAAGGAAAACATCATAAGGAAACCCGGCATAGTCAGCTCCACACTTATTAACCGTCTTTCCTATATGGCTGACTAGGCTGAGAGGATAGTTTAGGTCCTAGGCAAGCCTACTTCCTCTAATCATGCCAAAAACACTGCAGTGTCCCGTTTCTATGAGCATGGGTAAATCTTCTATTTAACACCTACTCGTAGCTAAGTATTATACTCGAAAACAATAAATACTAAATTTAAGGTACAGATGAAATATGAGTGTTTCCAGGTTCGTATTCCCAAATTTGATACGAAACAGTGGACGGAGTGCTTGACTGCTCGTCTGTTTGGATGAACTCAACCCTGCCGATACCATTAATTACTTTCGCTATCTGCACTTTGCAAAATGTTTCTGCTCAAGGATCTGAATGAACAGGTCTGAGCAATTTTTGTTGAATCATTCGCTCACATTATTTTTTATTTTATGTTGTTCGTTTGTACTCATGCTATACTTTTTGTTAGATGGCATTTTTTTAAAAAAAATTTTTTTAGATACCATCAAATTTATTATAAAAATAAATTACATAAAATTTTTCATTAATCTGAAGTAGGTAAGGATTTAACAAAACTCGACGTTCTATCAAAAAAAGTAAATATTGATTGATATCCTACAACTATTTCAAAATCATTTCTAAGCAACTAAAACAAATAAGCAAATAAAGGTTAGGGGTAAATTATTGATTGACATTTACTCACAAAAATTCACGTATAACTATTTTAATATTAAATCTCGAAATCTGATCAGCAAAGCTACCGAGTCGTGAGTAATTTATCGTCCTGGGGGTTAATAAATAAGCAAATAAAGTGACGTCATCAATATTCATGGTGGAATTACCGGTGTACGTGTTGAGTCGCCTGTCGACGGAGGCTGGGTAGTGATCCAAGAGGATTACTCTTTGAGCTTAAATATTTTGAAAACAAAGTCAGTTTCACCTAGGTATTTTAGAAAATATATTATTATATTTATGTTAAAGCTGTTAAGTTCAGTTAAGCCGTTTTAATGCGTGTTTAGTGTGTATTTGATACGGTTAAAGAATTCTAAACTATGTTATAGTGTCGGGTTTTACACGTTTGTTTGTAACATACCCGTAACCACTACGTAGTAAAAGGTAGGGGCTATACGAACTACTTTTTACTATGAGTAAGCAATGTCATTTTAGAATCAAGATTTAGACTTATTTCTTCTAGTTCTGTAACTTTTCAAGCGTCATATTTTATTTGTCAAGTAAAACTTATAAAACCAAAAGCGTGTCTTATTTCAACTAACTTACCCAGCTGCAAAGTAATATAAAAGCCAGTACAAAAATAAATATCAATGAAAACAAAAAATGAAGTAAGCCCCCTTGGTAAAACTGGTTCATCTGTCATCGTTACCCAATCCGCCGGGGCAAGGGTTATCTTCAGGTGCAGAACTCGGTTAGGGGGAAGAAGAAAAAAAAAACAATTTTGTACTGGATTTGCCGACTTCTTTATGGAGTGTTTGACGACTCCCCAACTTCGGGATTACGGTTTTTTCTAAGTTTAAGAGATGTGATTTAACTTGGTGATTTCTTGAAGGTCTTAATCTTAAGTTTCCTTTTTGCTGAATTATTAAAACGAGTTTGCGCGAATGCGTTGTTTAGGAGTGTTTAAGGCTTTTTGCTGCTGGCTTTGAACGGGGTGTTTTCATGAATATTAAAAGGATTTTGAATGAAAAAGTTTAGAAAATACTATTTGTAATTGTTTTGTACTACTACTATTTGTTTGTTTTTTTTTCATATTGGTCCCTAACATTCTATCCCCGATAGGTCACAACAATATTGATGAGAACTTGTAACCAAGTTGACATTCAAAGGCTAGAGAATAAACACTAAACACCGTCAAAAATGTTATGTTCCTAGTCTAGCGAACGGAAACGTAAGGGATTACATTGGATTTACTTAGATCATAACTACAAGTAGGTTCAGTCTGTATTTGATTGGAAGCACTGATCTATGCTGCCTGAAACAAGCGTCTGAGTTTTAGTTAAAAATCTCCAGCTAAGTCTAATACAAACAGCCGAATAGCAAACTTTTTACGACGCCAGACAATCGTGAGCCATTTAGAAAGAGCTTACCGAAGACTTACAAACGAACTACTACCAACTATTGCGAAGTCGGTAAAGTCTGTTCGTATCGCAAAACCGTGGAACTTTATTCACAAATTGACTCCACGTATTCGCTTAAGATGCAGTTTCTTTCATTCGAGCTCAGCTTGTGGTATGGTATTAAGGGTAGGAGGTGGCGATTTTTTTTTCTCTGGCAGGTGCCGTTTTAACCTCACAAGCGTGCATGAATCGATGACACCCAGAAGATTGGGAAAACGAATTATAGTTTTATTGTTCTATTGCTCGGACGAATACCGAGATGACGGCTAATAGAGGTGAGCAAAAGAAACAAACATGTCGTATGGACTCCAACTACCTACTGTGAGATAAAATTATGATAACGTATGCAGACCTTTAATATATGTTTTATATGTTTTGAATAGATTTTATTTGTAGTCATTTTTATTTCAGTTTCATGCAGCACAGTCAAACAGAACACAGATGTGCTGGGTTTTAGAAGTAGATTAGTGTAGGATGCATTTCGATAAGATGAGGCGAGGATCTGTGAATATGATAGCTGGTAAAAACTATAGAAAGAGCCGAAGACCTGACCCACTGGTATCCTTTGGAAGACACCTACGTAGAAATCAGTTGAAATTATTATGTAAAGGTAAATTGTGATGAGGAAAATTTTCAGCTTCAGAGATGTGGTTCATGTGGAGATCATAAACGCTACAGCTTGTACAGTTTGTAAAACATTTGGGTTGTATTAAGAAATACGAAAACTAAGCAGAATGCTGTTTAAAGAGTTTTGCATCTTAACTTTGTTTTGGAAAAGTTTTGTCGTCGTTTGCCAGTTTAAAACTCTTTAGTCGACAGAATGGATTAAATTTTTGTCCGTATAATGATGTATACTCAGATAAATAGACAGAAGAGTTAGAGTTAGAGAGGTAGAATAGTTAAATAGTTATCACAGGTCGAAATTATGTATTACAAATGAGTTTTTATATGAATACCAGTTTTACCGTGGAAACTATTATAGCTATTAATGGCTATAATAGTTTCCACGGTAAAACTGGCTTTATTACTATTGCTTAATATTAATTAGTAATAAAAAATATTATTATTAATTAATAAAAACAACTACAAAAAATACAAAACGTCTATGGTTTAAGTCCGGTTTTTATAATAATTTAGCTATCTTAAAAGATAATTTGAAGGATACAGTTTATACTAAAACTATTAACATTTATCCCATTAAACAAACAACGCTAACCCATGTTGAGAATATTACCTACTGTTACAAGTTTGTAGACTTCCATGCCCTCAAGTTCCCAAGAAAACAATCAGTACAAACTGATAATCAAACCGGGACCGGGTCCATAGCAAACAAACTGGAATGAAGTCCGCAACATCAACTTTAAATACGTACCCGAAAAACAAACTGACGGGATTCAAACAACAAACGTAACAGTAAATTACACAGCGATCCGGTTCGGACTAGTGATGTCTCTCGATTTCATAATCAGAATTTAAAAAAAAAAATTAAACCTGGCTAACGCGTCTTTTGGTTGAACGAAAAAATGTACAATACGTTATTGTGATTTATCTCAAAACTATAGAGAGATCTTTTAACCACATATTGTTCATTTTTTGCAGCTCCTCGTAGTCAGTTAAAAGATTTATTATTATTTATTATTATGAGCCTGTAGTGTCCGTGCGCCTGCAGGGCAAAGGCCTCTCTTCCTTCTCGCCAGTCTTCTCTGTTTTGGACAACTGTGGACCAGTCCTTGAGGTAGGCGTCAATCTCGTCCCTCCATCTTAGCCGTGGGTAAAAGATATATTTTTAAAATTATACAGAACCATTGAGTACATTGGTAAAATCCTATCTATCACACATAATTTTAAATTGACAAGAACAGAAAGACAATAACATAATATTCGTTAAGGAATGAAAATTGTCCATATTTTTTTATTTATTTAGTTAGACATAAAAAAGGACGGTTTAAATCCCATCACTACCGAAACAGATCCTACTGTTATTTGTTCAGAAGCAATCTCTTCTCTCTAGATATGATTAAAACAGTGCATAGGACACCGCCCTATGGGAAATCACGGACGCAGTGCATAATTAGCACTCGCAAAGGCATTCCTGCTCAACTCCCGTAGCTGGTTTGATAATGTTGTTGTGTAGTTTTGAAACTGCAATTTACTAAGTAAAAAGTAAACTTCTGTTTGTCAGCAACTTCTAGTTGCGTATAAATGGAGGAACATCATAGAACTACTAAAAAGTTTTTTTGCTTAAGTTGCGTTGGGAATTCCATTTTTAATACTGGTGTTTAAGTGCCATTATGCCTTATTTGTTGAAATGGGTGTGTGTTATACAATGCTACTTGCATGGTAGTTATACCTCACATAGATGTGCCTGGTATATACTCAAAGAGCGACTAGAGTTTTGAGTAAATAGTGCCAGAGCAGTAGCCAGAGTACGCCTCGACAGGTCAGGCAACAGTGTGCCTGTGTGCGTGCACTCTGCTGTTACTACAGAATATCTATCTACTAGAGTACTAACGTGTCATCTCATGAAAACAACAACATATTAGCTGCAACTTTACATTTAACAATGACTAGCATAGAATAACTAAAAAAAAAAAGATTATTCAATTCCATATTCGTATATCAAATGAAGAATCAAATTAAGATTTAAAAGATAAACCATACAATTAAGCTTTAACTGTCTTGGTAAATGTTTCAAAGACGTTTCAAAACTGGGCAAGGGTCCCTGATTTATGTAGGCAATTATTTAACAAGATTCTGATTGTAGAGTCCAATAGGGTTGGATCCCGCGAGACAATCCATCCGCAATCGTAATTTATTTGACTTTGATAACTTGAAGGCGATTTGTTCATAAGGAGATACAACGATGGAAGGTTCCAAAATGGTGGTCCATAAGTTAGAGACCAAACCAATCGCCAACGCTCGGATAATCATGATAGTGGGGAAAACGCCAATAATTTTTTGAAGGTTGTCATAATCCCCACTGGTGGGGACAGCTTAGTGGGGATTACGACAGTAAACCGTTTTGAGTTTGATTTAGAGCGACCTTTCACGAAAAAAATTCTACTGTCCACATAATTTTGCAATTTTTTTTTCTATAGGATTTTCTATAGATTTAGGAGTACCTGAAAAAAGTACCTGCAAAAGGCTAAAATGGGTGCTTTAGCCGACTCGCTCTTACTTCATATTCTGTTGTACCTTTGTAATTTCTTGTCTTTTTCAGATTGTTGTTCAATCGATTGTATAATTCAGAAAAAATATTGTTGATTTAGCTAACCCCATTACAAATCTTGGATTTCTATAGGTACTATTATAAAACTGTAAAAAAGCCAAAAACTAACATTAAAGATATGGATAAACTAAATATGCAGGTCTACTAGATATACGATTCTAATTCCCAAAACTGTTTGTTTGTTCACAGATCATGCCTAAACTGATGGACCAATTTTAATGAAACTCATACCATTCAGAAGATCTTTTTCCGGATTGAAACACAGGCTATATTTTATTGAAATCAATAACGTGGATTCTTAGATACAGCTGGAACTCTCTAAACCAAAAGCAGCCATTTGCCACGAGGTTCATCGTAAGCTGGTTGACAGATATTTTGGAGGAAAGTTTCGCACGCGTACGAAGTCGCAGGTATCAGCTAGTTTCTTAATAAATCTTAAAATTTGAAATCTTCATTTCAAAACCCTACTCACTACTTGTAATTTCCTTGCCTCTTTGTCACAAAGGCTTACCACATGAGTCCCAAAGCTCTCTATTGCATGCCAGATTCGCTAAATGAAGACACTGTTCTTAACACCCTTTTGTTTCTTACGCCTGTGTTTTAGAGCTCATTAAAGAGAACTGGTACAGTCGAGTAAACAATAAAACCTTCTAATTGAGACATTCGTATATTATTGAAACTAAGACATTGTAAAATATTTTCAAAGATGTTTGTTTAACCCTTTTAAAATCAAAAGTTGTTAATTTTAATCGCCATTAAATACCATTACAATGCTATATAAAAAGTGCTATATAAACAAAAATATAAATCGTTGTTGAACCCTTGAATTTTCTAACTACACCATTTTAATTCTTTCTCAATCTGTTGTCTGTAATTGAACATAAAACTAAAAACTACATCACCAGAGTTGTCCACTAACTCATACGAGCTTGCTTCCTAATTCAACATAGGTCAAAGTAAAAATACGGCGTTCAACATTTTGGTTTAACATTTAAAAATCTTCATAACGATAAAAATATGTGTGTTTGACTGTACTCGTTGAAACCCGTAGTTTCAAAACGTTTTTGTTATCATCACGAGTTTATGTGTATTGCGCGGTCGGTATCGTATGGCTGAGTCTTTAGTGGTTGGAAAAGGGTTCATTTCTATGAGCTAAGTAGGTCAAACTGCTTTTTGAGAAGAGATTTAGGATTGAAAATTTACTTGCATTTTGTTTACCTATACCTACTTACTTTTAAGACGGACAACAAGGTAACTAATAAAAAAAAATGTATGACCGACAGCTGTGATTTTTAGATTTTTTTATATATCTCGAAAAGAGTTACCATTATTATGAAAATACACACAGGCAAGAAATAAAATATAATATAGTTAATAGTTATACTTATAAACTTACTGATCAGCATTCTTCAGTTACATGGACTAAGTTCAACTTACCTGTAACAAGAAAATAGTAAATTGAATACAACACACATCATAAAGTAATAAATTGATAATTATACTTCTAACTGGCGGCGGCTCAGTCGGTAGTAGCTCTGCCTTCCGGGCTGTGGGTCGTGGGTTCGATCCCCACCGAGAACAAACATTTGTGTGTTGTAAAACATAGATGTTTGTTCTGTGTCTGGGTGTTTCTATGTATTATAATAAGTATGTATTTACAAAAAAAAATGTATGTATGTATTCTATCAGCCATCTAGTTTCCATCGTACAAGCTTTGCTTAGTTTGGGACTAGAAGGCGTTGTGTTAAGTGTCCGTGAATATTTATTTATTTATTTAACTAAAAAGCTACGGATATTTCACACAACGCCCCAAACTAAGCAAAACTTGTGCGCTTGGAACTCGATTGCTGATAAAACATTACATAATATATTTTTGTAAACACATACTGGTACTTAATACTTATGATATTAGCAACATATAGACATAGAACACACATCTATGTTTGCCACACTACCAATCACATAATTATATGATTAAAGGTTTCTATATAATCAGCCGGTGGCACTCCTGCTGAATTACTAAAGAACACAAAAAATATTGTATCAAATAAAATAAGTCCATGACGTACATAAATACAACGTCCCACCGTCGTCGGTCACCTAACATCCCGGAAGGCCCTACTTCCGTTTCCCACAATATATTATTAGAGCTGTTACGTCTAATGCTCTTAGTGCGAATGAGTGTCGTAATAATATCGTCTGCCGCTTCTGCTGAGTTGAGAAATATTGTGTTATATTTCGTACTGCGTTTTAGTTCTCATTTTAGGGTATAATGTGCAATTTTAGATTGTCCTACAAAGTGAGATATTTTTACCTCTTTTGAGAGTGATTCTTTTTTTTCTTTTTTTATTTGGAGGGTTTTGTCGCTGAGCGACTATGTAACCCTATTATATACATCATCATATTACAACAACCATAAAAAAAACCTATATTAAACATGAAATATAAAAAAAAACAAAACATGTTATCCAGTACCTGAATGAATAAATATATTTTTACATTTAGTATAGACTTAAAACAGTTATTCTGCTGCTACGATAAATTAAAAATTATTTTTATTGTTAAAAACTGTGAATATATTCAAATTGAATAAGTAAATTATTAAGAATTGAAACTTATTCTACGTAGACAACAAGCTACGCCGTAGACCATCTACAAAATACGAGGTCTACGCCGGAGATGAGTTAGTAAGAAAATATTTTCGCTTAAAATTTAGCGCATTATCAAAACATTGATGATGTAGGTAAATTAAATATATTTTGGAACAATTATCTAGAAACTGTAAAATGCCACAGTCAATAGGGTAAAAGATGCAAAATTGTATTCGAACTTAGTTTAGTTTAAAGTTATGGTCCAAACCATTGACACGCAAGAAGAAGAAGAAGAAGAATGCCAACATGGACAGAAGGGTCACAAAATTTGGTAAATTATGAACAAAGCAGATTGTAATTGATTGACAATTTAGAATCATTAAACACTTCATTTTAAAATAAATCATCATAATATTGTCATAACTATTTGAATATTTTGAACAAGTTCAACTATTTTGTCATAATGAATCAGTGTTCATTTTCTAGTGGATGGGTTTGTAAATGTGACAAGCTGTTTTGAAATTTAAATGCGCGGAACGCCCACTCCACTATCTCTCATTAATGCTCTTATGAATATTATTTTAAGCGGTTTGATTTGCATCTAATAGTTGAATTTTCAATAGGTGAATAACTCAATATTTGTGGACCACCACTCTTCCTATGGACCTAATGTTAGGATTGTAAGGTAGGTACCTACTACTTATTAACTATAATAAAGTTTAAGCGCCCAAAACATTTATTTTGCGATACCTGAAAAAGGTGAATAAGTTTTAAAGTGCCTCCTACTATTAGGATCAAATTGTAACACTTATTTATGCAAATAAACATATCTTATCTCATCTTATCTAGTAAGTTTTACTTAGCCTCAGATAAAATGATGAATACAATTTTCATTGTATCCGATTTTTGTTTATAATTGACTTCAAACATTTAATTGAATCCGGTCAGTCATATTCGAGCATGCACCTACTATTATACATTCTCAAGATTAGTCCGTGCCAGTACAATACCTCAAAAGGCACATCTTCAGTGAACATGTCTGTGATTTAAGACCCTTGGTCACGGGAGCCATCTTGCTTGTTCGGCCACTAGTTAAAAAAAAACATTAATCGAATATCAATGTCGCTCGCATAATATCTGATGGTTACGGGTAAAAAGCAAGTTTTTTTATTGAATTCTTCAACTCCAAACAACTAATTCTAAAGACCTTCATTTTAAGCGATTTGCCTATCCAATCATGGACTTGAAAACGCATGTAACATCTTGAAAGGACAAAATGCTGCGTCCGAGGTCACCGTTATTCAATTTACATGCAAATGGGACGGGGCGGGTGTGACCGTGCCAATAGTACGCTGATGTATCGCGTCAGAACGTGTACTGTGCAGGAAAGCTGAGGCGGGTGGTGCAATGAGAAGTCTGTCGCGATTATATTATGTACTATTTTGATACATGTATTTGCACTACCAATAGGACACCTACCCGATAATATAACAATAGTTTCTTTATTTTTATTTGTGCGACAAAATGCTCTTCGCGCCCACTGACGTCACATTGAGACGAACCAGTGAGACTAATATAACGGGAATGAACGCACAGAACAGCGTGTTCATAATAATGAGCTGTTTATTGTTTTCCCTATCTCACATTATTATTTTTTATCATACCTAGCAACATTTTTATTTTCATTTGGACCAAACACTGCAAAGCAAAATATGACGCTACAGTGTAGGTAGATGATATTGATAGGTTACATCAGATACGTTCTCGGGTTCATAATAATGTCTGGCTGGTGAGTGGGGCTTTATTAAATAACTTGTTTTTTTTAAATATAAGTAGCTATCAATCTGCCAAAAAAGCACGGTTTCATATCAACTCACAATATAATCAACTTACACATAAACTAATACGCCCTGACACGGTTTAATAGCTCTTACTATAAATGGAGGGAAAGTTGGAGGGTGCTATGCACAACGCAAGAAATATAGGAGGAAATAGGAAAATAATATAAAACAGATTACCTATATAATACATTCTTTTCCACTTTCGCGGACCGGATAGACACGTCCAAAGAAATAAAATAAATTCCTATAATGTTCGAACATTGGAAAATAGCACAACCTCTAATAAAGATGACGTCATATCTCACCTGAAAACTCGTGTCTCTCACTAGAGCTTTCGACGTCACTTCAACATCCCGAAGTAAAAAAATATAATAATATATAATTCGATAAGTGTTAATATAAGACCCCAACCCAAGGTATTTTTAGAGGCACACATTCTAAACCCTTGCATTATCGTTCCAATAGATCTTCTCACAAAGAAATAGCTCGCTAAAACAGTTGCGGTGATGCCAAGGATTGCCGGTAATGGCAGGTCGTATCGAAGCTTGTGGTCACTTTCGATTTGTCGCGGTTCAGCTGTTGAGGTTAGCTTTGTTGTGTTATTGATGGATATAATGGCGGTGGTGTTTCAATAATTAAAAAGTTGAATAATTTATAAGCTTTACGCTTTATTTTTATTTAAACGAAACTGCTCGAAAATATCAATTGCAGTTTAAATAGCTTATATGCAATATAAAAAATGGGCTCTTCTGCTATCACCAAGTTAGGTAGAACTGCTCTCAGATAGGTAATGGTATCCTGAATCTCATAAAAACACGGTCAAAATGTGGATTTAAAAAAAAACCCTTGCATAGATTGAGAACTAATAACTACAGGCACGAGCCTAGCAAGTTCTCATTTATCTATAAATTTGCTTAGTTTCTTGTTTATGTGAAGCAATTATTACCTTCTGTTTTTGATATCCAAATAATTATACAAAACAACTCATTCAAAACCTGTTTGTGTACAGTCCACTTGAGTTGCATGGCAGGCGACATTGTTCTGGCGTATAGAATAGGAGAGAAGCACAGGAGCCGCACGGTACATTAACATCAGCTAAATACGGTGGTTTGAACGTCTTCGTTTCTACTGTACGTAGGGTTATCAGCTAAACCAAGTTAACATTTAGCAATCGCGAAAAAATATAATACTTCTGAGATAACAGCTAAAACTTTTTGTTTCTTCACTCACATAAAAATTTAAAGATATAATCACGTCACCTAATTGTTCATATTACATTTCATCATATTCACTGATCATAGAATTCGGACTTGGTTGGAAAGAGTTTGAAAACCTTTAAAAACTAACCAGTCTAATCTAACTATTCGTCGTCGTCGTTCGTATGAGTTAGTGGCCAAATCTGATGACTGAGTTTTTAGACCGCCTTAAGGCCTCCGTCATGGCTTAACGACTGCTAGAGCCGAGACCGACAGTTTAACATGCCCTCCAAAGAACGGAAGCGCTCAGATATAAAAGCCACTAACGCTCACTCATCCAAATAATGACCGCGCAGAACTTCGCTTAACTTAGATAATCGGTGAAGATTGACTAAGCCACAAGCTCTTCTAACTAATGTAACTATTGATATTATAGAAATATATTTTGTAGGATAAAAATCGATAAGAGATTACAGTTTCTAATATTGCATTAAAACAAAATTAAGTAAAGGAAGAGTGTGAGGAATGCTTACCCCTCCACTATGTAGGACGAATAGTCGGGAAGAGAAAGAGAGAGAGAAGTAAAAGACTGACGAATTTGTGATAACGAGATGGCAGGTTCATAAACAGCTAATGAAAAATGAATTCTAACCCATTTTAGAGGGATGGAACCTTAAGAAATTCACAAAAGCAATTGATAAAAAAACATCGAAACTGAAAACAAAATACGAAGCTAACGCGAAAGCCCTGGCGCTTCGGGCTATCTCGATTGTCACGTTCGCCTGTAATGGGGCAGAAACACAAAATATCCAGTTTTTAACAGTGTAAAGAGGTTGATTTACTATAGTATGTATTCTTTTCATTAAATCTACTCCTACAGTAGCTAAGTTCGATTTCTTGGTAAATTAAAACTGATGAAATGGTCCAGTTAAATAATTATTTTGGCTGATCTTTGAGTAACATTGATCTAAAAAAATATATAAATGTTAAGTAAAATTGTGGCCTGCCTCTGGCCACGTTGACATTTTACAATCGTTAAGGAATAGAAAACGTGAGGAATATATCAGTCACTTGACTTTTTAGTCAAAATTGTTTAAAAATTGTCTGTCGAACAAAATGATGGGCACAGACCATGAATAAAAGAAGAAGAAGACTTTTGGTTCAGAAATGTCATTTCCATATATTTTGATGAGTATCTGTTTTTTTATTCTATTCTAGATTGCAGAATGTCAACAGCTAAGGCTTATTCAACATCAAAACATGAAAATAGTTATGCATCAGCTAAATAAATATTAATTTTAAACGGATCCGGTTCTGTTTGTGCGCGATCCATCTTTCTGCGCGATACGCGACATAATGCATAAACTTGTTTGCACGCCAGATGAAAAATCAACAAAATCACACGAACTCATTTAATATGCGACTACGGAACTTTGGGTGACTCTGACCTGGTTTGCAAAAAAAAATGGGATGAAAACACACCAAATTTTTGTCTTTGGCACTGTTTAGTTTTCTTTCGTCATTTTAGTTAAAATCTAATCAAAAAGCTCAATAGTAGTGTTGTTGTTGTTTCAATTTATAAGAAAGGGATGTCAACAAATCTATTGCTGCTAAATTGGGTTTGTTATGAAAAGTGCAAAAACAGAATCGACGCCAGGACCAATCTATTTGATAATAATATAAATAGACTAGCCGTCGCCCACGGCGTTGGTTGCGTTCTACCCTTTAGAGTGTGACGTTTCAAAATTCCTTTCTTAGTGCACCCTTACACTGTATAAGGATACTGCCCTCCAAATTTCATACCTCTAGGACTTATAGCTTAGGCTGTGCGTTGATTCTAAGTCAGCTTCAAAAGAGTTTTATATATTTAGAAGATAATTAATGTTTTTAAATAAAATAACACCTTATTTTTATACAAGTGAGTTTCAATGCACACAGTGTTTTTTATGTTTGTTTGAAATCAAAAAAAGATATGCAAACCGCCTTTAGTCAGCGAGAGCACATGCAATAATACTTTTTGCCATTTTCCATCACCAATGTTTTCACTGCCATTTACCATACGTAACGACTTCAAAGAATTGAAAAATAAAATAAATTAAAAAACCGCAGCTATAAAGACAAACGGACCATTCTACCAAAAGCAGATTAAATCTCTTACACACAATTTGGTAACAGTTTTTACGAACCGGCCGCAAGGGAAAATAACCTCTGTGTCGTGGGAGATACGTCGTTATGTTTGCTGATAGGGAATAGCTTTTATGTCTTGGTGATGTGACAGGACATTGTTATGATGTCCGTCCTCCTAATAGGTGTCTGGTTACATTTGAATGGGGCTGCGGTACAGCTAGGAAATATACGAATAACAAGTTCCATTACCGTCAATATGCCGTATGTAGTATGGAATATAGCGGCAAGATGCAGAAAGTAAAATATGAGATGTCCATTGCCCACTTATGTGTTCATTTCACTTAAGAAATAGTAGGTATGATAAACATCCATCGCACTCGTTTTTGCTGGACTGAGAAGAAATAATAAAAAAGCTAATGATGTAGATTCTTTTGTTGGATTTTTCGCAACTAACTTAATTAAATAGGGATATAATTATAGCTGTCTGTTGTTTTCGTTTATGAGACAAGGACGGGCAAATTTTTAGTGCTGTCAAGTTAAAATAGGTAAGTTCAGAAAAATGCAGCAACGACACATACTGGTAATTAGCAATCTAATAAAATAACGGCTAAACTTACCAAAATTAAATATTATTGTTCTTTCTAACAAGTTCAAATCTTTTAGTATATCTTTTAGTGTGTTAATGATACTGAACGATCTTCAGACAAGATACAATTTGGGATGGCGAGCAAATAATACAGCATGTATTACATTATTCAGCATATATTACTCAAGTGTGGGCAATCTATGCTTGATACGAGCGATTAGCCCCCATAATTCGCAAAACGCATCGTTAGCGCGTTCTAACTTTTCCTGTGGTGACATCTAGTTTGGATATGTGAACTAAAATTACAATATGCAAAATTATTATTATAAAATAATTTCCAACAGGTACATCCACAAACGTAAAGGTTTTAATCAGCTCATCGCTTAATTTCTGGCCCAACCCTGTACAGTTGCTTACAGTAAACAATTAATCAGTTATGACGAAGGTGCTAAGGCAACAAAGGGTGTCTTAATAAGGTGATACTCAGCCCCTTTATGTGGGATGTTGGCTATTGTTTGATACCTAAATGGTTTTGAGTGCCTTATAGTACCTGTGTTATATCTTTAGTATAAATAGTTAAAATTTATATTTTGTAGACATGCGTCATGCTGGTTCGAGAGAGTTCAAACCATTCAATAAAAAAAACTTTGATTTATATTTTGAATACTATATATTTCCTGTATTTTATAGTGCGAATACCAGACTTTAGGAATTTATTATAAATAACTAGCTTTATGTAGCTTATTAATATCCCACTTCTAATATTATAAATGTGAATGTAAGTTTGTTTGTTACGCTTTCTCGCGAAAACTACTTAACCGATCTCATGAAACTTTGTACACATATTCTTGGAGGTATTAGAAGTAACATAGGATACTTTTTATTCCGGAATATTAACGGGATCCAATAGGACGCGAACGAAGTTGCTGGCGGAAGCTAGTTTAGAATATTATAAATACTATTGAATGAAACCGATTTGTCTAGAATATTTTACCTACGAGCAAAATTAGAAAAAAAACTAAGAACTCGAATAAAACTAACCACATTTATTTATTGGAGCGTGAAACAAATTCCAAAACCACGTTTTTACTTAATCTACTTATGTACTGAAGTCCCTTGAAGACGTAAGTGTCACTTAACGGACCCTCACTTAAGAGGTTATTTTTCACCTCAAAAATATTGTTCTACTTTTCTTCTTATTTCTTCACGAAAATGGTTAAACTAGTATGAAGTTTTTTACACTCATTTTTTCACTTTCTTTTCCGAATTTATAACCAATGTTGAGTTATATAGTTTTATTCTGATGGAATATCTAAAAATTAATGTACTCATACAAGTTTACGTATATTTTCAGTTTGAAACATTCTTTATTTTCAAGAAATTTTACTAAAATGAGAAACTGATGTTTATTTTTAAGTACTTGGTAAATGCAAATACATAAAATAATAGACCTTGAATTACTTTTATGGCTTTGAAAAATCATACCAAATTTAAGCAAAACCATGAATTTTAGGCGCTGTTACTAGGCAAATGGCTATTCAAACTCTTATCTTCAGTAAATACACTTGATCTGCTCTTTGAACGGTTTTCCTTTGACATTGGATTTTCCCGTAGGTTACTATTGAAGAATATTTTGCGTTTTGATTTGCATGAAAATGTCCGTTTTGTATACAGCTGATTATTATCTTGAGCTTGATAAGAAAATTTCGAGTTGTAACGAACAAAATAAATACTTAGGAGAGAAATCCTTACATTTTTTTACATCTCTGCTTTAAAATTGCGTTTAACTATGTTTATTTAGAGTTATTTACGATATAAATCAAAATTAACAAGCGAGACCAAACTTTGCTACGTTTAAGTTACTATTTCTAATAATATCCTAAAATCTCTGCCTCTTGAGTTTAGCACCTATCTAAATAGGATATAAAATAAAATACAATTGATACTTAGAATACCATCTTATATGAACACAATGTGTATGTAGGTTCATATTTTTAGGCATTCCACTTTCAGCACCAAGATTTACAGCACCAACGCTATTCCACTTTGAAGCACTGATAATGTTTTTTATGCAGCCTTAATCTGGACTTGAAGCTGGTCAAAACTCTTGCATATTAGGTACTTACATTTTGTGGTCACAAAATTCTTCAAACGTAGGCCAAGAACGATGACTTGCACATTTGGAAGGAGTCAGTCAACAAAACATCCGCGTCCTCAAACTCGTAAAAAGGTTTTGTAATTAATTGATCTAAAGATTCTCGGAAATCGGTTCCCCTCACCGTATTTCAAAACAGTGTATCTTTAGCTTTAATTTAGAATTGTTAGCGCAAAGGGAATGCAATTTACGCAAAATAATTGTTTGATTTCGAACATTACCGGTTTACCCTTCCGCGGGACCTTAATTTGGTTTATGAAAAAGGCCTTGACCAGTTTTGTTATATAAATGAGATTGGTTAACTTCGTTTTTGCTGTTTCTTATAATATATTTTTAGAGATCGATAAAATAAACCCACCAAGGTTAATGGCCTATAAGCGATATCTTATGCTACACGTCCACTGGGGCGAAATCAAAGCGTACACAGCGTACAAGCCGTCAGTATTTACTATACCTATACCTAATAATTATATGCTCAGATATACCGATCAAGTGTATACAAAGCAACAAATCATTTTGCTCCTTACGCTCTGATTTCCAACGCAGTGGACGCGTAGTTTTAAAAACTATACCAGTTTCGTAAACATCTTTTTATTTTTTACGTGTTCGAGTTTATTAACAGTTAGTTCCAAAGGCAAATTTTAAAGACCACAAAGTAGGAAGCAGAGTCCGTAATTTTTCCATTTCATCTTTTTCTTCTTGATTTGCAAATTTTTTGAGGTTTCTAAAGCCATTCTCAAGGAAAAATACGTTTCAAGACCACTGATAAAATTTTTAATCAACATTCATATTAGGTATACCTCTAGTATAACCGAGACTTTATCAAGCTGGTACCAGAGGAGCACCTGAGATGATAACGTATTTAAATTACCCCTAACTTGTGCAGACTGGGAGCTATATCAAAGTTATTTGTGTGTTTTAAGTTGGGATGATTTACGCGCGCTGGTTTTAGAGGCCGACGAACGACGCGAACGACAAGCAAATCTATGCAAAGCGTTTTGAAAACTGGTAGGTATAATCTCAGAGTTGTTTTTCGGATTGGCAGTACGAACGCTCAGAGTTGTTTTTTGGATTGGCAGTACGAACGCTCACCTGATTTAAACGGTTACGTGTTCTTTTAACAACGCAATGCACTGCGCCCATTACTTTTAAAATCGGTCTCATGTGTCTGGAACGCAGCAGAATTAGCAAAGTAACAAACTAGGGTCTTTTACATCATCTCTGATTATTAAGTTCTTTTGTAATATTTTTTCATCAATAATAAATCTATGATATAATAATATTATTCGAAATTTTATTTAAATTGAGTGCGGTTCCAACAAGCCACGCCAAGTGTATAACACTTCCAATGACACGCTCCAAAAAATGTTTTTAAAACATCAACGAACCATGACAACTACAAATTGGGTTTCGTTCTGAAAATTGAATAACACCAAACCGACACCAAACAATTTAAAGCTCAGCATTCGGCCGGTCAGTGTGTCACGCGCTTTAGTGAAGCGGTGTTACTATAATTGGTTCTGACTGTACCAGGTGTTACCATTAACGTACGGTGTTTTACACTGAGCGTCTTGCAAATACCTACTTGACTGTCATTATGTGACAAACTGTATTGTTTATCAGTTTTATTTTTAGCTTATACATAATTATACAAGTAAGCACGGCCTAAAACAACGCATTATCTGAGCACGTCATCCATTGCAAACGTGTCCTGTAATGAATTGCACTTTAACTAAAACACATCAATGCAGTCTGTAGTCTAATTTTAGCTAGAGAATAGATCACTTAGATTTTTATTCGTTTTATATTCTTTAGCGATTGTTAAAAGTGAACTTAGTCAAGGAGTCATTATTTTTTTGGTATGATGTCCTCCTTGGCGTATCCGCCAACGGCGAACCCTGTTATCTCCGAACATGCGAACATTTTTTGGTATAAAACTTCCGCTAAGCGGATTCTCCAGATTACGCTCTTATATCTCTATCAGTACAGTCCATTCAGCAAAAATAAAATTTTCAAAACAACTAAAATTATATTTTAGTACGCACAAAATCACAATTCTTACAACCTTTGCTGTTCTATCTACTCGTATAAGACTCCTTGAGCAATGTACCTCGTACAATACGGTCTGTTCATACCATACGTTTTATAAGATCCAAAATGGAGCTGCAATGCACTACATTCAACCGTCTGGGCTCTGGACGTACTAACTCAATAATAAAAGCTCTTCGGTAGCCTTGACGTCTCGTTTTTGGAGTTCTGCGCAGTACTTGAGGTAAATTGAAAGCGGAATGTTCGTGAAATGTAAAACGAAAAAGACCCTGTTTTATAAAAGAAGCAAGTTCACGTTAAGAGGCGAAAGGAAACTTAGTACCTACTATAAATGTATCGAGTATTAAACATAAACTTTTTTGCAGTAAAAGTATAAGAGTTACTCCTTGAAATATTACCACAGAATCAATACACACATTTAATTTTTTTTCTATATAAAACGAATTTCAAACCTAACATTGGTTTTACAGTACAAGTGTAAACTGTCAGCTCATCTTTTTTGTAAAATCACTTAAATATATTTACTGTAAACAACTTATATATTCGTGCTAAAAACGTTTCCTTATATAAACCAGTTTGAAAGAAATTTTATTTAGCACTCGCTGGTGACATATGGCTGTATCCTGACTCACTGCTCAAGCACTGATCCGGACAATTTGTTTCAACAACAATCAAACTTTTTGTGTAAAAATCTCTACTCAAATCTATGCTTGAGTAATGTTTTCTCTGTATCGGCATACAGGCATATGTGTCTATTTATAACAGGTGGGTTACTCTCGACCACAGTTCCAATCCGGATTCACGGAATTTGACAGATCTCGTGTCATTTTGTACTGAAGAATGACAGGACTTCTGTCAAAATCTATGGATCCGGATTGGAACTGTGTTCGAGAGTAACCCACCAGTACCCAACATAAATGTCAAAAACAATTCAATAGGTCTTTATTAAAACTGCCCTCGCATTGAAATTGTCAGCTGCCAACTCCATTGTCTATCACAACAAAACATTGCAATACTTATGGAATTTATATAAAACTATAGGGTGAAAAATTACAAGTCCATATTCAAAGCATTTTCTGCTAGGTCAAAATGGTTTTTATCTTTTAATATCTACCCTCCAAATTTCATACCTTAAGACTTATAGTTTTACCTGTTGATTGTCAGTCAGCTTCAAAAGAGTTTTATATTGTTTAGAAGATAAACAAGTTGGAGAGATGAGAGTGGAGAGAGAGTTAAGTTATATGATGTGAGTTATAGTGGTGTAAAAGTAATGATGACACCAATCAAATACAAGTTGAACTTAAAAATAGTTGTTTACAGGCGGTAGTTGTTTTGTAGAGTGGACATTAAGGACAATTATTTTAGCTATGTATTTAGTATGAACGATGAGGTTTAGTTTACAGAAGTCGTTTTTTAACACCCTGTATACCTGTAATGACGTATCAGAGTGTAATTTTAATAATGACAGCGGATGGTTCGGTTCAAATTTCTGATAAAATGAAAATCTGGTCTGTAACAATGTGAAATGTATCGAGTTGGCTTTGACGTGGTTTTCACTTTGTGTGGCATCGGTACTTATTCGGAGCGTAAAGTGTACTCGTCGGTAATGTGGTTTGGGTTATTTACGCCTATTTTTTTTTTTTTCTATATTTTACATAACAAATAATGGCTATTTATTTATTATTTAATTTATAATAATTCACACGTGAAAATATTAAAATAATCAGATAAACTATTTAAGTTCTTCACTTTTACTGTTAGATATTTTTTTACGATTGTATGGTACTAGCTGTCGCCTGCGGCTTTGCTCGCGTGGTATTCATAAAGCAGCGTACAAACTAATTTTAGACCCTTCAGGATGCGACTTTTTAAAATTCCTTTGTACACGATATAATGATACTACGTTACCTCTAGGACTTATAGTTTAGGCTATGCGTTGATTGTCAGTCAGCTTCAAAAGAGTTTTATTTATTTAGTTCTAGTCTAGTTTGTCTTGTCTACTTTTACACAATTTATATTTTTTTTGTAAGATAAGTTTTCCTTTGTTACTAAATAATTAAATAAAAGTCAGCCCAGTCGGCTCACTGGGACCTCTACATCTGTCGTCAGTAATGCACATTTAATAACAGCACTTGAAAATCCACCAAAATGCTTTATTGCCCAAAAGTTCTCAAGCCGACTCAAGCCGACGATAAAACTTTACAAGCATAATGAATCTTAATCGCGGCGCCAATTCTCAAAATTGTTCGGAGTTTTGTTTTAAAATAAAACTTTGCTTCATCTCGTTTGGAAATTAATTTTGTCTTTTGTTACGTAATCGGTTACCTGAATGAGTTTTTAATTCATTATGAGACTTTTTTGTACGAATAATTTGTTCTACGGTAAAAAATTTAATAACGTGGATAAAAGAAAATAAAATACTCTTGGACATATCACACAATGCTCTCTAGTCCCAAACTAAGCAAAGCTCGAACTATGGGAACTACCTAGATTGCTGATAGAATACTTAAATATATATTTTTTTAACACATCCTTATGATACATAGTATTGATACATAGTACAACCAGACACAGAACAAACATTTATGTTTTGCTCCACAAATGTTTGCTCTCGGTGAGGATCGAACCCACGACCCACACCACGGAAGGCAGAGTTACTACCGACTGAGCCATGACGCCTGTCATGCCTGGCATGTAGATATTAATAGAATATAGTTTATTTGTATAAGTTCAAAAGTTCATAACAAAAGATTTGTTTCGACAAAGAATGGTTTATATAGAACACGAAAGCACGTTTTAATTAGTCGGGGTATTGCTTTTCAAACAAATTTGACTAAATCTCAAAGGTTAGAGTTAAAGTCCAGAAATTTTCAAGAACTTTGATAATATTGCAAGCTTGCTGCAATAGTACTTAGACGCTGTTGAAATAACTACATTTTGTGCAGAAAAGTTAAACCTTATTCTGAGTGGAACTTAGGCAGGTATAATTCGGGTTAAGATGAAGACTAGTTTCTTCAAGGTGGCACTAAACGGAAATCTCAATTTCAATAAACTTTTGGTCATAAAAAAAAAACTGCTCCCATATTGTAAGCTTTAAACTTCTTTCGCTGCCCAGCATGATGTCAAGTAACGTGGCTACCGAAACCAAGAAGCTTTTGACTGCAAAAAACGCGCTGAAACGCGCCTATGTCACTATAATGTCACTATTTACTCACAGAATACTTATGATTTAGTATGAAAACAGTTCAGAAAACCTGCCAGGCTTTTAAACCTGTTAGGTTTTTATGAGGTAACGATTGCCCCCCAGTTCGCTCAATCTATTTATTTAATTTAAAAAGGCATTTTATTTAAAATCATAATGTTTAAAACATCAACATTGTAAACTGCCCATAGTTAAAACCTCGCACAATCCTAAATGGCTGAAGTTGGTTGGTTAATATCCATTAAAAGCAGCAAGTTAGGTGTGTCGTTGAAATATCGTTTCAACTGTTTGTATTACTTACTGAGTTATTATTGTTCCAAAGGTTAAATACTCTACAAACAATTACTTTGTACATAAATCAAAACTATGTTATAAAAAAGAAATGAACTTGTTACTAGACTAGGCTCTTCGATCTGGGTTTTAAATTCGGTCGAAAAATACGGTTTAACTATGCTTACGCCGTAGTCATAGGGCAATTTATTTCTATTACTGGTTTTCACTTATGAGGCATACCACATTTTTTTAATATATCATAGTTATCAAAACAAAATTAATCAAACGAATGTGACAAAAGTTTGTCACATCAGAACGACAAATTTCATAAATTTTACTCAACAAACAGTAAATTAATTTCAAACAATTATTTGCGCTTTTGAATCAATACTTCTATTGTACAGAACTTAGGGTTTTAATTAATTGTGAAGCTTACTACTACTTCTTCTGGGGTTTGATTGAAACACTTCTAAAACTTGTTAATACTGTTTGGACAGGTTTAAGACGGGATTACCAGTGTTTTCGGATCCGGGTTCGCATTGTCACAATGATTGAAAATGTTTTATTGAAATCATTATTTTGAGAGCACAATTAAATCCATTTGGGATATTTTGAATCCCGTCTAAAACATAAATAATGTAAAAAAAGTTCGTTATTCAGACGTTGTCGAGGTTAACAGCGTTACCGATAAAAGAAATCAAATAAAACAAAGGGTGCCAAAGTCCAAACTAATTTCATAAATCGTAGCTAAATGATTGCACAACATTCTTTTATATCTTCAAAAAGAAAAATATGTTATGTTCATTGATATTGAACTTTGTTCATTGAATTGGAAGTGTAATAGGCCTCATAGTTTTTAAATATGTGGGCGTCAAAAGTTGCTTAAAATGGTTTTTGTACACACGGGGATGCGTCGCATGTTGCTTTGCTGAACTTGGCTAACGCGCTCCCGTGTGTCTAGATTATAATGAAAATTCATCATCATCATTTCCCTGCCCTAACCCCACGATAGGAGGGGTCGGCGCAACATGTTTTCTTCTTCTACTCACTCCTATCATTCGTCAACTCTGAACCTACTCCTCTCACATTCATATCCTCTTTCACACAATCCAACCACTTATTTTTCGGTCTTCCTCTAAGGAATCCGTATAGCTTATAAAATGTAAGCTAGCGATGTAGGTACCTACGAGTACTTTCCAAAAAAGTTTCAACAATCTTAACAAGTTCTTGTTAAGTGTTAGCATCACCTTTTTATGTTTAAAAACTTAATAAAACTGAAGGTAGAGCATAGAGGCAGCATAGCACCTACGAGTAGCAATTTATTCGAGACCGCAAACAATCTAATTTAAATGTAGAGTGAAGACTGATGTGGCAATTTTCTCTGTCTCACATGGCCTAAGGGGTTTGTCGGTTCCAGCGAGGTTATATCTTTGTATTAAGTGTGAGGCTAGATTTGAATTCAGTGAAGTTGTGACTTTGTGCAAGGCTTTTTTTGTATGTTATTTGCAGCAAAATGTTTAAAAAAGTTTCTGACAATGATAAAAACAGAGTAGGTACATACACTACCTTATTTTTTTAATCTATGCTAGTTTGAAAACTATTTTATCCATAGTCATAATAATACATTATATAATGTCAGATTTGTGGTACATTTTTGTTAAATACTTATATACTTTATGGTTAAAAGAACTTACCTTAAGTGAATTTCTACCAAAATTACACGAGATGTTACATCCGAATAGATTTAAAAAGACCATGTAGTCCGCATTCCACGTAGTGCATTGCCACAATGTTTATAGCATTTATTTTTTCAAAATATAGCTTAAAAAATATTCAAAAATCGCACCTAGGTAGGTACCTACTTAGCCTCTTCGCTCGTAGCTGTACCTACCCGCCGTGCGCGTCATTCATTTTAGAGTCACTTTTATCTGCATTCTGCAACTGAGGGGTTATTATACTAGCACAAAATAAAATACAATCAGTGCGTTATATCGGGTGGGTGGGAGTTTAAATCTATTCGGATGTAACATCTCGTGTAATTTTGGTAGAAATTCACTTAAGGTAAGTTCTTTTAACCATAAATTACACTTCGATGTTACATCCTCTAGATTTAAAAAGACCATGTAGATGTTTAGCGTCTGTTGCAGAATGAAAGTAAGTATAGTATTCTTTTTTAGAAAAATAATCATTTAATTATATTAATTGAATAATACCTACTCACAATCGTAACTAAATTAAATTGAAACGGCAACATGAAACGTTATTTTCAACTACTTATAATTTCATATTTAAGTAGGTAGTATAGTTAAATAATAGGTACACTTTATTCATATGACGATAATATTGCCTCAGCAAAGGATGTGTCTTCAGTGTTAAGTAAAGGTTGATTATAGAACTTTGCAAAACATACAGAATTACCAGTCCAACCAGCAGTTCTCTTGATGATGTCGATGGATACTCCAGACCTGCTGGCGGCGGAGGTGGATGCGTGGCGCGTGCTGTGCGCTGTGAATACAGACACGTCCACACCGCTTTCTTGTAAAGTTTGCTTGATCCATCGACTAATCGTTTGAGAAGTTGCATTATGGATTGGTTTTTTCACAGTAAGAATCAATTTAGCTGTATTTGGAAGGTTTCTATATTGGTTGGTTCTTTCAATGTACGAAGTCAGAGTCTTAGCTGGGCAGATAAGTTCATTTTGTGCAAAAAAGGGAATAATTAATTTCGGGTTACGTCGATTAGGCATAGATGTTTTTAAAATATCATTTACTGTTATTGTAATGTAGGTATTCTGATTAGAAATACAACTGAGATCAATAAAGGATAACGTCTGCACACGTTGTCCGGTAGATAACGCGAGAAGAGTTACCAATTTTTTTACTAAGGAATCAAGAGGGGCAGATTCATTAGGTATTTTAGATAGATATTCCAGAACGATATTTGGATCCCATGTTGTATGATATTTCGGAAAAACAGGTTTCATTTTAAAAACACCTTTAAAAAATCGACTTATAATATCACAATTGCAGGTTTCTTTACCAATGGTTAGCGATAAGGCAGACCGGAATGAATTCAAGGTTCCATAACTAGCCCCTTTTTTGAACTGCTCCGTCAAAAAGGTAACAATGTTTTTAATCGGCGAATTATAGCAATCCAAATTATTAATTTGACAAAATAGGTACCATTGTTTTAATGCTACATTATACTGACTTAATGTGCTTTTTGATAATGAGTTGATGATTATATCGACGGAATCACTAGGGATATCTTGCTTTAGATACGCTTGCTTGATAATATGGCGCACGCCAGGGTAAGGTTGCGCCAGAGCGGGTGATGTTCTCTGGAAGGTGATAGCAAAAGATTTTTATGAGCTTTTAAATATATGATTTCTGAACTAGCTAACGATTTAAACATAGGGTACCAAGGTTGGGCAGGCCAGTAAGGAACAATTAAGATGCCACGAGCGTCATCTACAATAATCTTTCGTAGACATTTTAAAACGAGCGCAAAAGGAGGAAATGCATAGAAAAAATATTTATTCCATGTAAGTGTAAACGCATCTATATCATAAGCACCGGGATCTCGTTTCCATGAGACATAGCGATCGCATTTATAGTTCAGTCTAGATGCAAACAGATCGATATTTGGTTGATCAAATTTTTGAACAATGTTTTGAAAACTAGCCTCATTTAAACTCCACTCGGTATCGATATTAGTATGCCTAGAAGCCCGGTCTGCGTCTGTGTTATCACGTGATCTAATATAAGAAGCGAAGATATAGATGTCTTTAGATTCACACCACTGCCATATTTCCCTAGAAATTTGATTGAGATGTGGAAACTGTATTCCACCCATTCTATTTATGTATGAGATGGCAGTGGTGTTATCAATTCTAAGTAACACATTAATGTTGTGATAATTTTGACAGAATGATTTAAGGCCTAAAAAGGCAGCCAAAAGTTCGAGGTAGTTTATATGGTGAGTCATTTCAGTAGCAGACCAATGACCTCTAGTCATATCACTACCGCACACTGCACCCCAACCAGTCATTGACGAGTCGGTATATATTTCTAGTGTGTAATTATCTTTATATAATTTATTTTGGGCCTTAGAAGCGATATTCGACCACCAAGCAAAGTCTTCTTGTAGGTATTTTTTGAGACTCATGCGACAGTTATAATTGTCGTTTGACTGTAAGAGCGCTAAGTACTTTTCGCGCTCGAAGTGTTTGGTATATACCCAACTATATGCTACAGCTGGGCAAGACGCAGTGAGCGTACCAATAAATTTAGCGAAATCTCGAATAACAATAGATTCCTTGTGTTTTATACTATTTAGTAACTTTAAGATCTTTTTGATTTTTTCTATTGGTAACTGTAATGTCATAGAACTAGTATTAATTTCAAAACCTAAAAATTTACATATTTGTTTTGGAACCATATTACTTTTTTCTTGGTTAATTACAAAACCTAAACGTTCTAGGTTTGTAACTACTGCGTTAACTGTATTTTTGCATGCCTTTGAGGTAGGACCGATGCACAATAGGTCATCAAGATAAGCCACTATTGTGTGACCTTGACCTCGTAAAAATGCTAAAAGAGGTTTTAATAACTTAGTAAACACGTATGGTGCGGAGCTAAGTCCATAGGGTAGACAATTAAATTCATAAAGTTTATCTAATCTGAACCTAAGATATTTTTTGTGTGATTGGTGAATAGGTACTAAAAAATACGCTTCTTTGAGGTCAATAGTCGCCATATAGGCACCGTCACTTACTAACTTAGTAGCAGTACGAATATCTTCCATTTTAAAATGGGGTGCAGTAACGAATTTATTTAGGCTTTTAACATTAAGTATAAATCGAAAACCTCCATTACTTTTGGGGGTCAAGAACACAGGGGAGACAAACTGACCCGGGTGCTCGACGCATGGCGATATTGCCCCAAGTTTTAAAAGTTTCGACATAGAATCGGTCATTTCATCTTTGGAATAGGGCGGGTTAACAGGTTCAATGTTTTGTTGAACAAGATCAATGAATGGAATTCGATAGCCCTTTACATAAGACAAAACGACTGGGTCATTTGTGATCGACAACCAGTTGTGGTAAAAGAATTGTATTCTACCAGCATGAGGTACCTCTTCTAGTTGCGCCGTCGTTCGCGGGGCTTGTTCGGCGGCGGCTGCTTGTACTGGCGCGGGCGCGATGAGCTCTGGTTCCTCCTCGCTGACGTCGAAGGCTGCGGCTCGTAGTAACGGCTCGGGACTGTTGCTGGCTTCGAGTTGCTCTGCTGGCGAGGAGGAAATCGCGAGTTTCCCGAAAACGAAGGTTTTGGTTGAAACCTTTGCTGCGGGGCGGTAGGTTTTTTTATTTGCTGGCCGGACTTTTCGATGTCCTTTGAGTTTTTAATGGTCTCACCGAGTTTGTCTCCAAACAAAAACGTTTCTCTTTTAACACCGTTTGTTGTATTCCAAAAGCTTTTGTCCAACAAAGGCAGCAATAGTTTTCGCCTATTGATTGTCTCCTCGTAGTGCAGATCCAGCAAGATTTGGGCTACCTCTGACAGTTTCTTGATAACTTCAAGCTTGGGCACGTCTGACTGAATCATGTCCTTGGTAAGGTTAACTAACCCCGCTATTCCCGATCCCAATTGGTTTTGCGAAAACTCCAACCTCTTATCGCGTTTTTTCGCTGGTTCGGTTAAAACGGCGCTTACCTCGGGGTTGAGTCTCGGAGCCCGGACAAGGAGAAAGTTTTCAGGAATTAACATTTTGTCCCTCAGTGCTTCCTTTTGTTCTTTGACAAGTCCATCCAATAATATCTTCCCCCAACGTTCAGAGATTTCTTTTGGAATTTTCTCACCAAGTTTCTCCTCTAAATTCTTGGCTTGTCCGAGCATTTCCAAGATTTCTTCTGGAACTTCAAGATCTGGGACCGGAATTATGTTCTGGGCTTGAGCCTGGACCGGGTTAGATAAGGAGGCTTGATCTATATCTGGAACGGGGGCTACAGATGAAGCAGGAGCTGGATCTTGTGGTACCTTGGAAGTGGAGGGTATAGGTGATGTAACCACGTTCACTACCGACGCCAGGCTTTGTTCTGGGTAATCTTCTTCTAGAAAATCATTTTCCATTCGTATGTCGGGTATACTTTCCTCATCACTAATACGGTATCGGTCAGACGCCGAACTGGATGAAGGAGTTTCCGATCTACGACTGCGAACTGTTTAAGAAAAGGGAAAAAACCCTTGTTGAAAACAAATTACCTTCAGGATAGCATCATGTACTATCACACTAAGAAAGTAGGTGAATAAAATTGTTCCAGGGTAATATCTCGTATTACCACTTTAAGGAATCAATAAGGTCAAGTACCATCAGGATAATATCTGGTATTACCACATTAAGACGGACTCATCAATATTTCGAGAAAAGAAAACATTATTCACAACTTTACGTACTGCAGGTAGGAAGAAATTTTGTAAACTAACCTTTGTTCCGTTCCAATTTCCTTTCCAAACGTCTAATCTTTCGATGAATACTATCATCACTGTGATCCTTATGTTTTCTTTTCCCCATGATAAGTTTTCACTGCGATTTAACGTAAAATTTTACGAAACTTGTTGAACTGATGTTGACAATGCGGCACACGAAACACGAATGACGCGCACGGCGGGTAGGTACAGCTACGAGCGAAGAGGCTAAGTAGGTACCTACCTAGGTGCGATTTTTGAATATTTTTTCAGCTATATTTTGAAAAAATAAATGCTATAAACATTGTGGCAATGCACTACGTGGAATGCGGACTACATGGTCTTTTTAAATCTAGAGGATGTAACATCGAAGTGTAATTTACGGTTTACTTATATACTTTACGGAATGGTTTGTTTTTTTTACAACTAATGACGGAACAAGCCCATGGCCCACAAATTACTAACACTCGTTAGAGTAACATTCACCAATCGACGCTCATTTTAAACACAAACTCAATAAGTACTAGAACTATTACCAATGTAGGATTACAACCAAAAATATAAATCATGCACACAGAAGCACCAAGCCTATGCTAAAAGCATCGTGGCGATTCATCAATGCCCAAACACGTATTCGAATGACTGATCGATAATTTGGGCCTATCCCGCGTGCATCAGAGGTATTGTTTAGGGCAATACCTCTGATTATCACGGGATAGGATTAACGCTTAGTTTAGGGCCTAAACTAAGTTCTTTTAGGTACGGACATAGCAATGGAAAATAGTAATTTACATTTTCAAAGGTCAACAGCAACTTTACTTGATGAAAACCAAACTGATAATCACGCCATTGTCGTCGGCAAATTTGTTTCAAATGCATTATTTAATTAGTATTACAAGATACCTTATTTTAAAAGAAATAAATATTTTCTCCTGTGTCACACACACCTTAGTGGGGATTTCTGAAAAAAAAAATGAAACCCCCACTGGTAGGGATTTCTTAGTGGGGATTTCTGGACATACGGCGACATACAAAAATTAGAAAAAATTAACGCGATACTCAATAAACTATTTAACTTTTTTTTTAAATAAAGAATTTACCTATTATTTATTTATTTATTGTGTTCTAAATTCTTCGTAGTATACAAAACGTAATAAGTGCCAGTAAGTTTGAGTTCACTTTCTATAATATGTGTCAAGTTAAAAGTGTTCAAAGTAAAGTGGCCGTAACTATCAGGCAATCTAGGCACACATCATTTTTTTTATTACCTACCTAAAAATGTGATTCGGTTTTTAAAAAACGTCTTGGTTGTTCACCGATAATTAACAGTTTTTAAAAAAATTTTTTTTTTTTGCCAAACATTCTTATCAAACGTTCTTATCATCAAAACATTGTTATCAAACGCTCCTACCTGATATCTCAGCTCGGCGTGCAAGTCTCTTCGCACCGGAGTGTAATCACCGCGGTACTGCGCGAAGCTTTTAACTCTCATCAAGTCTATTGAAATGTACACTTAATAAGGTAACTATTGATACATTTGGTGATTTTATTGATGGGTTGAGAGTCGGTGGCTGACTGGCGTCGTGTCCACCGGACGCAGCAACAGGCAGCATGGGCGGAGTTATGAACGCGCCTGCGCCTACTGTCCGTTGGCATGGCAACGCGAGGCGGATGTTTTTGATAAGAGATTTTGTGATTGAATGTACTTCTTTTCATACATTTACTGTGTACCTGAAATTCGATAATATAGCAAAGGAAAACCAGTCGCCAGAGTTTATGTGATTCATTTACCGGTTGATTTTGCGTTGTTTTAGGCCTATTTTATTTTTGGTCATCCGTCTGTCCGTCGCAAAATGTATCGTCAAAAAAAATTGTGCTATAGCACTAATGTTTTTGATGTTGTAAAGCAAAATAAAACATTCTCAACTCATGTATTTTAAAGAAATTAAGCCGTAAAATCAAACTAAAGCTGAAGGTTTTATTTAAAACTTAAAGATAAAACTAAGATGATATTTGAATATTCCTCTCAGCATTTTCAAACTATACATTTACGCAAACGCATACTATCAAAAGCTAAACGCGGGTCAACGTCACAATGAAAGCGAAATAGCAGACATATGAATACCTATAGGTGCTGAGTAGGTACTGTACAGCGCTCGAGGTAAAAGCATCTGACCATAAAGTTTTGTTTCACTTTGAGTGAAAGCCATCTCAAAGCTAAATTGTATAGGGTGTCTTTTTGGTCTTTAGACTTTCACTTGGCATGACACTCAGACACACAGAATTATTGAATATGTACTAGGTACTTAATCTAGGAAGCATTTACCTTTCAAATTAAAATTATTATTATGTTGTTTTATATTGGTCTCGTAGAATTCACCAAAAATAATAATATTATGTTTTTACCCTGTTAATGTTGAGTCATATTAAATTTTAACTTTTTTTTATATCTAATATATGCTAATATGGACCAACGAGAAATAATAATATAAGTAAAATACTTCTTTTCTTTTATTTGTATAATGTGGTATAACCTAGAATAAAGTAAAGTAAAATATTTATTTATTTTAACATAGCATCCTGTAGGGTGATAGTCTCCTTATGGGTAAGAAGTAGTTTGACTCAGCTCGCGAGTAAAGAGGGCAATGAGGGGCTATTTGGAAGTTGGTAGCACCAATGTGTAGGTAGTTTTGTAAATTTAGTAACTATGACATTTTGTTGCAAGCAGTAAATAAACACTACAGATGTCAAGCAAAAATGATGAAAAACACGATTAGAAATACCTACTTTTAGAATACAACTCAACAAAATGTTCAAAAGGTTTTAAAAATCAATTAAATTATCGACATAAATAATACAGACTCCCATAAAAAAATAATCCTCAATTATATTTGTTTAAGACAACAGCTAAACAAAACATTTTGCCGTGAAAAAATTCTTCGAAAACAATCCATTATGCTCAGGGGCTTAGATTTGAATCCGTCGTTTGAAGACCGTGATACCAATTAATTAGTACCTTTTAATCCTTTCTCTTATTACAAAAACAGCGTTGGCGTTTCACCCCCACCCTCCCCTAAAAAACCATCCTGCGCTTAAATTTAATCACGTTCAAATTAACGATACTGATAAGGGTTGATTTTAGATTTTTACCTTCTTTTATCAATTAATTTTCTTACCTACCAATTAAAGTGTAAGTACCTATCATGTACCAATTTATACAGCTTTTAAAATAATGACCATTCAGTAGTCTAATCATTGTAACGATTTTAGAATTGTAGAATCAATCAATCAATCATTATATTTGGTAGATCATAATAAGGTGGTAATAGTAGGTACCTATCACATATTTTATCTTATGTCACAGATCATATAATACTAGTACTTATGTTCAACCACAAACATAAGGGACAAAACCTTACCTCATCATTACTTAACAGCAGATGAGATTGCGGTCAAGCGTTTGCCTCTAATATAGAGACTCCTTTGATTTTAGTTTCATAACGAGACCTAAAACCAAAGTTTTTAATCCTTCCGAAACCAAGCTGAGCTGGTCAGCAAAGAGCAGGTGAGATTACGGAACCTTCCAACTTCCTCAGCAATAAATTACGGAGTCACTTTTACAGCTCATGAGAACATACGGCTAAACTTTATGAGCGGTGTGAGCGATGAGATTTTAGCGGCTCAGGTTTATGCCTCACTTTACGAACTAGTCAAATACCAGTGAATAGTCACAACAAGTTCTGAAAATGCCGATATTGCATTTCTACTTATGCTGGTCCTGGTTCAGATTTGCCACAACTTTTTTTGTTGTATGTTTTTACACGCTTTATATTAGCTTCACTTGTATGTTTGTAACCGACTTCTTTGGGCGCGATTTTGACCCATTTTAAACTGCCAGATTTCATTCAAACTTTGTAGATTTATCGAGGACCGATGACAATACACTAATTTGATAAGATTATTCCTTTATTCAATTTGCAAAATAGGATTTTTGTCAATTTATATAATATTCAACACTCTTTTTCAACACGCTTTTTTTATACATCTAAATGATGGAAAAAGCTGATTTCCCACTTTATGGTGGGCTAGGGATATCAATGTATTATAAGTCAAACACATCCTTAGCAACGTAGCTTATCTTAACTCTGGTGGAAAATCACCTTTTAAATCATGCAAAAGTTTGTATCGCTATCTTTTACTTCTTAAACCCCGATTGTAACCTCTATAGCATTAAGTGGATAATCCAGGGTTCATACTTTCATCTGTATAATGGATGCAGTGAAACCATTTATTGCCTCCGGGTTTCCATGATATTGAGTGCCACTTGTGCGTATGTTTATTATGATATTGATACGAATATAACTGTTGCCGCTTTTATCGAGTGTAATCGGCTTATGTCATGTTTGTCATTTGTGATATTAAAATGTTGGCTGCAAAGATTAACTTGGAGTGTATTTGGTAAATTATTTATTTATTTATTATCCGGGATTAACGGTTCATAATATCAGGCTTATCGAAATAAAAAACACTATGCAAGATTTCAAAAACCTATACAAAAAACCATACACAACCCATACACATACTAATATAATATACATTTTTGCCTATACTTAGCATTTTGTATAGAACAGCTTTTGTTACTCTTGGTTCCCAAGAAACAGTTGTTTATATTAATAAGTAATTTAGCTCTTCCAAAGTTTTCAAAAGTGGTCTTATTACACCCAATATAAATTATTATGTCTAATTTTTCAATTGCAAAAGATTTTCAACTACAAATTTGGCGAAGTTTGTAAAACTATTCGTTGGTAAGGAAATGTTCAGGACCTTTTACCATCAAATGCAGTCGCTTCAGGAAATGACGCCTTCTTAAAAGAAGTTCCTCGACTTTTAGTTTTACTTGAAACTTTTTACCGTAGCAGTCTTATTTTGTAAGGCGGCGCGGAGGTCGGAAATATAGTCTTAAAATGTAGTTTTAAAAGATTTTCTTGCTTCTCTTGAATATTCGAGGGGTTATATTGCTGCATTACGTTTTTGGAGCAGCCAAATCTAATTTACTAGCACATTTATAAGCGTCAGTATTAGCAATGATACAGGAAGACGTTTGTATGACGTAGGGATCTACCGAAATCCGCTATGATGGATCACCGTCTTGCATTAGGTTGTGCAGGTATCGTGAGCTCGGAAGATTTGATTGTACCTACTATGTATTTTGTTGATAGTGGTAGCAATTTTTGTATGGAATTGGGATATTTTAGTAGATAAAAATATGGTTTTTTGTATCTTTCCTCAATTTTAATGTAGGTTGTTTATAAGTTTTACTCAAAACCTTATAACTCTGTTATAAACATAGTAAGGCATGTAAGAGATTATTTTATAACTTATGAAAATGTCACAAAAAAGTAGGATGTTCTAGCTAAAATTTAACAACAAAAAAGTGAACTGTTCTGTATTGTATATATACTTACTTACCTATCTACATATTGTATAATATTCTATTAGTAGTTTGGTCTTTATGTTAATGCCGTAGTATCCTACAACTGAAGAAACACGTAGATATAAGACCATGTACCTACCTTTTATTAGATTTTTAAATGTAAATTCTACCCTACACTGTATGTAGACAGTTCATTTTGTATAAAAAAAAACTATTCAGTGGCATAAATAAAGCCAATTCTCAAAGCCAACCGACTTATTTGCCAAAAACTTTGTATTTATCCCTGCAGTGTCCATTCGTTCCAAGTTGACAGATAAATTAGACGCAAAACAAACAAGTGGATGTAGAGTAGAATTTGCAGTTTTGGTGTACTGCTAAGTACACAAGTGTGCAAAGAAATTTAAGCATTTTAGTATAGAGGACAAGTAAGTACAAAAAGTAATTTAAAATCCCGGCCATGAAAATATCTTTACGTTTTTAATACTCACAACATGTTCAGCTGTAGAATCAAGGAGTTCCACTCAATAAATCACTCAAAATCTCTAAGTTGATTCCAGATTCTCGTTTCTATGAAACTTACCTGACACAACAAAGTTAACAATAGGCAAATTATTAATTTTGATATTGAAAACCAGAGGTATTATTTTAGCATAAATTTTAAGCGAAACGCAAAGTTTATTTTTAGGAAGTGTAGTACTAAAGCTACTCGTTGGTACCTCAGAGTATTTATGAATACTACGACATTTCTGTACTAAAAAATCTGCATAGACTAATAATGGCTGTAATCAATAAATAAGCAATAAATGGCTGTAATCTTTATGCACCACCAAAAGGAATCTCTACCGTGCCTACGAATCACAGCCGATCACTTTTTTACTCTATTTAATGCCTACTTCTTGTGTACCTTCTCTACATTTGTAAAGCATCTGCATATTTTAATTATTTGCTTGAAAATAACAATTAGTATAACATCCTGTGTCTGCAAAGTCTACGTACATAATTTTCCTCAAGCTAAGTCATTTGTTACGAGCTTATTAGCGGTGCCCTCTGGAGGCTGCCTTGCGAAGTGAATGTAAGCTACTTAATATCACTGTATACTTAAATAGTGGCCAAATCTGTAGTGATACCCACGTCTGAAATTATCAAATTCAGATTCAAATTCTTAGATGTTTGATGGATTTATATTTTCATCGTAAAGGTGGAATTGATTAGGATAAAACTTGCCGTGATCATTTTTAGTAAAAGACTGAATACTATAAGTAGTGCTTACTGCATGCAGGTGGTGTCTAGCAAATAAAAAAAAATATGGTTAGTAAGTGAAGTAAAGATTATTTTAAGTTTAAGTAACTTTATGGATAACGCCTGAGCCAATGTATTATTAATGTATGTATTCTGGGTATTGGTTGTCTCCACAATAGGTACAGGAAAATACTAATAACGTAAGAAACGCAACCAGCAGCGTATAGACGTCACTTCCTGATTTTTATTTGGAGTCACCGATATCGACTTTTTCACCTAAATGTAGAGTAAAAGTGTATAGTCAGCATGGTTAGCATGCTAAACAAAAAGTAATTGATATACATTTATGTAGTACAAAGAAACATAATTTCAAACTTCAATTCAGGTTCGTTCAAAAAAATACAAAATCTCGGATACATTTCTATAAATCCAATCCCAAAATCCATAACCTTAGTAATAAAAATGTCTACAATGTATTTACTTCCACCAAAATAGATAAGTTCTAGTCACAGAGTCGTGTGGGTTAAGGTGGAGTTTTGAGGTAAGCTGTTTATAGCGTATCAAGAGGTGAGACACAAAAATAAATACTCAGAGAAAAAATCAAAGGTGCTATAATGTTAATTGGTGTAAACGATGAGAATCCTAGCCAGAATCACAATTCTATAACTGAAAAAAAGCGCAAGTACTTATCAGTAATGTTACTTTAAGGATTTCTAAAAGATATACTACTAAATACTAAACATTATCTACTTATTGGTACTAATTTATCGTTGGTAGAGCGGTCTGAAAAAAGGAGATTTTAGATATTAATAAGCGTTGCATGAACTAGGTGAATTTAAAAAAAATTCGACATGTAAGTAAATGACACACCTACCTAGTAACATCGAAACCATAAGTAATGTGATTAGTCCCATATCTTCAACGTTTTCTATTTACAATATGTCAACTTAGTCAAGCTAGAGAGTCAGAAAAGTGCAACTGAAAAGTCGCAGCCGAAAGTCACACGTCTTCAAACCTCACCTTAAACAGAGAAGAGGTTGTATTCAATTTACCGACAGGTCGTTTTGATGATACACGTGCTTGTACTATTTTGCTGGATTTATGCTTGAGAAATGTGTCTTGTTGGCGCATACAGGTAAAACGTTTGGTGAATATCAGTCCAGGACTTTGGCTTCCGTTTAGTTTAACAAAATTGAAATTAGAATTTCGGATATTACGAAAAATATTTCATTGAATACAAATGACTCACAATTTTTCCCTTAATTTTGACTCTCAAGTTCACAATACCCATGTCATAATATAAAACAAATCGAGTCAATCCCATTGGATCGGGAAAAAAGAACCATCGACTCCGTTCATTTGCATAGTGGGCTCGTTGGGATTTTTTTCCCATCTGGCACACCAGTAGGTACAATGGCTTATTTTGCAATTTAGTGTATCATCATGTATTTTGTTTCTATACGTTTGCAACATTTTATCTCCTCTCTTTCTTGTCTGGGTGTATCAATAGTCTAAGCGTAGTTAGTGTGCTTTGAATTCCGTTATTTACGAGTTCTAACAGCAAATAAAGAGGTTCATTAGTATGTCTCGTTACGTGTCGCTTGCACGGCGTCCCGGGTGATTTGTCCGAAACTATTCGGTCTGCTTTCTACGTTTTGATCACCGTCCTAATTTAACTTTTCAGTTATTTATAAAAAAAAACATTCATATTTATAGGTATTCTTAGCTTTGTAGCGTGGCATGTGACTTTATTTTCTGTTGATCTGTAAGTGCGCAACTGTAAAAATACATTTTTCCAAGATAAATACCGATAGCAGAAATAAATACTTTCGCGCAAAATTCTAGGTCTAAAGGTACAGTTTATAGAAAATAATTTGGGTGACAATTTACATTAGTAAATTGTTATTTTAGCACTAAGTTATTTTAGCATTAAGTTCGCCTGTATACACTACTTTAAGTTGTGCAATAAAGAATTTTCTATCTATCTATCTATTAGTTGAGTTTCACCTACAATAATGTCAAGACACTTCGAGCATTGCAGTCATCTTTTTTCTCGGTATCTACAACAAGAGCAGCTGCTATGCCGGAGTACCCTGTTTCATAATCTCAACAAAACCCAGTATAAACAGCCCAAAACCCCAAACGACTGCACTCCACAGAATAAATAAGACTAAACTCCTTTCGGCCAACGAAGACGTATGGTGTATCGCACCCATTTCATTCTTAGCGTCGCTCGGTCGCCGCGCTGAATCTGTTTTATGGGCTACGTGAGACCGGACTTGTACTTAGACGGCAGTAAATCTAGCATAGCTATGCTTAGGTACCTAGCATTAATTGCTCGGACCGAAATTAAAGGAAGCAACTGAAGCAACAAGAACTGTATAACATTTTGTAGGTGGTCAAACTGCTACTTGTTTTGATAAGTGAGCTGAGTTTTCAATTCAGATAAGAGTTTGGACGTGTACTATTTGTGTTCGCTAAGTAATAGTAGGTGAAACTAACACGTGACGACCCCACCTTATGAGATGAGGGCAGGAAGAAGAAGTAGTAGTACGTGAAATAAATTTTCTGAAGAGCTTTTTATAAGTCCTAGAGGTATGAAATTTGAAGGGTAGTATCCTTATATGGTGTAGGGGTGCACTAAGAAAGGAATTTTGAAACGTCACACTCTAAAGGGTAGAACGCGAGCAACACCGCGGGCGACGGCTAGTTACCGTATAAGACGATTGACTAAGTAATTAATTGATTTATATTTTGCGATGACGGCTGATAGAAGAACATGGAAAAAAACACATGTTGTGCCGACCCCACATAAAGTGGGAAAAGGACAAGAAGATGACGATGATGATTATATTGTGCGATCATAAAAATTTTAAAACATTACTAGAATTACCCATTCCAACTCAGTTGATATTAATCGAGATATAAAATCTCTGCCAAAATAATCATGCTTATCGAACCAACCCACAGAAGCCTCAAAAAATTATAGCACTCAAAGTTCACCCAATCAAAATATCGTTACTCTTCCGAATGAAATAAATTGGCGCTCAATATAAAAATGAGCTTGGTTTAAAATTGCTTCATTTTGCCTACCAAGCACTGAATCGGGTCGCACGGTCCACAAAAAACGCAGTATCGGAAATCCAGGTTGAGTTTTAACAGTATAGAGACTGTAAATTATAGAAAAGTACTTTTAGGGATTTTAAATTGTGCCTGAAACTTAATAATAAATACCGGTAGTCACGTGACAGCTAATTCTAAGGTTGTGGGCTTGAATTCGGTCGTGGAATAATAAAATATGGACCTTTTTTAATTATGTGTGCAAAACGGTGAAGGAAAACATTGTAATAAAATCCGCAGCTCAGCCATCTTTGCATGTATTGATCATGTTTTATTGTACTTACATAAAACCGACGAGACGACGTTTCTTCATGGTGCTTGCCTTCACAGAACAATATCAAAAGAAGACAAATTTTACAAACATTGAAAACTAGAGACCGTATTTCGCATATCGCGAGAAGCGACTTGCGAGATATCATCATCATCATCATCAATATATATAAAACTCTTTTGAAGCTGACTTAGAATCAACGCACAGCCTAAACTATAAGTCCTAGAGGTATGAAATTTGGAGGGTAGTATCCTTATATAGTGTAGGGGTGCACTAAGAAAGGAATTTTGAAACGTCACGCTATAAAGGGTAGAACGCGAGCAACGCCGCGGGAGACGGCTAGTTTTGTATAAAAACCGAATAAGTGCCTCTAGCGGGAGATTTGCAAACTATTTGTCTCCATACAAAAACTGCGAGTTTGCCGATTCTCGCTTGTCGCAAATCAACATTACTCAGACTACGGGTTCAGTTCGTGGCTTCGACCATCGGCAATAACTGTATTTCAGTTACACGTTTATTAAATTTTGTATGCCTCGGTGATACTTCAGCTCCATTTTGCTAGGAAGGTATTGAAGCTTGAAACTCTTGAAAGCCTAAAAACGACTACGTGGAATATCTCTGCGCTCTTGACAAGGTTTATTTGCTGGCAAAACAAAGCTCAATATTTAGCTTTTTGATAAAGCTCACTAATAAAATGCTGATAACCTGTAGAAAAAACGTTATAGCTAGGTATTATGCTTTGTTTAGAACCGAATAGCGCACAGTACAGTCGCGGTGTGAACACACTCATAAAAAGTGACTTTGGTGCACTTCTCGGATCATAGTATATTTTCTAAAATGTTATGCTTTGTTGTGCGTGATTGTACCATGGGCCCTTACAAACTTCCATAAATTTTTTACACTTTTACCACGACTAGAACCATTTTCTCAGAATAAGTCTATATCTAGGTTCTACCTACAAGAAGGCAGCTTTTACTTTAGCTTAATAATTAAGTAAATGGACGTCCAGTGGGCACAAAGCAATCAAATTAATTCAACCCATTTAAATTTTTGCAATCCCTGTGGACGCTAAAGTGATATTGTGTTGGGCTCTTTCGAATGATGAAAATAAAACCTAAATATAAAGTATAAGGGGAGAAGTACTTAGTAAGTTTTTTAACTGTTCCTTAGTATTTAGTACTTTTTTTCTATTCTGATTCTCTAGGTATCTGAACCCAGTAGGTAGGTACGTTATAAGATTTTAGATAACAGGCAAAGTTTCAGTAAAATATTCAATTCACTTTTATTCGAGGTCCGCTTTAAAAATTTCGATCTTTATGCCATTTCATTTCCTTTCATTTTCGGTCTTTCTATGCCCGGGATGACGATGCGTGTTACTAGACTAGTGTAAACATAGCACCACCTAAGTTTCGAATAATATTTAAAATTTTGAACTTCGAACGTAGTTACGTCATTCCATAATGTTAAGACGTATACACACATATTATTAATAAATGTATGGAGCATAAATAAAGATTATCTGATTTATTTATTTTGTATTCCTTCGTGCAAATTGTGTTATTATGAGAGAAAAGTAGCTCTACTTATTATTTTGTGATAAGAAAACAATATTTAGTTACCAATTAGGCATGTTTACGAATTGAAGCTTTACCATGATAAAAAAATGAGGCTAATCTTTTGTTACTTACCAGATTATACATGAATTTAATATTCGAAAGTCGTGGAATACTCCAAAATGAAGACAATACATTAGTATCCATCATTTTGTGCGATTTTCTTGTAAAATAATAAATTCCTCGCAATATTAAAATGTAATAAAACTCTCGATAATTGCTTTAGTAAAATAATTTTGAACCGGCCGCGGCCGCGCCTATATACGCCGACGACCGATGGCACGGCCGGCAATTCACTTACCTAGGAAAATTAGTAAAATGAGGTTATATTTTATGGTCAAATAAATTATGCTGTATACCTACTTACGTAACATTTTTTTTTAATAGGTAACTTATGATTAATATCAGGAAACGTGGTTGAAAAACCTGGCATAACATGAAGGAGGCCTATACCCAGCAGTGGGCGATACCGGGCTGAAATGATGATGGTGGTTAATATTAAAGTTAGTATAAGCCATCTAGATAAATTCATTTCCAATGTACAGATTCATAATCTCAATTCTCAAGCCAAATAAAAAACTTTACAAAACAAAATAAATTCAACGAGAGTTCAAACATAACAGAATAAAAATAACCGTCACGTACGCAATATCGTCCTGTGTACACCCAGCTTACCCGGCGGCGCCACCGTCGCAAATCAATAGGACAGCGTTGCTAGGCAACGATCATGTTGCAAAATAAACAATCAGACGAGCCCAGGCCCTGAGTAAATTTACCTTCTTATTTTATTACTTGTGTCAACATTTTAGATCTATATTATTGGATTATTTACCCCTGTATACGGAGTATCATGTTTTTTTGAATTGTTTATTGAGATATTGTTCTGAAAGATGGTTCTGTTGCCACCGTGTGCGCCCGACAACTGTGGGAAGGATTTCAGGAACTCTTTGAAGAAGCCCAGTCCCAACTATCCCTATGGAAATAAGACCAGGAAGCCCAGGATTGTTCCTGCTTTTACTATTCAGGGTAAGAAAACTTTTTTTTTTTATTTCATGCCTTTTTTTGTGCTATTTTATGTTTTTTTTTATGATAAAAGTAATGGATCAAGCTGATAGCTCACCTGATGTTAAGTAGTAACTTCTCCCTATAACAATGCATTATCTCACAGAGCAAGTCCAATGAGGACGTGCCCTGTAAGTCAATGCACTGCGTCCATCACTCTGAGACGTAAAGATCTTGAAGTCTCATGTGCCTGTAATTACACCGTAACATTGTATAACAATCTTATGAAACTGGAACACATGACATGACGTACTTACCTAAAAGGTACCTACCTAAATGTCCAATACACAAACGGAAAGCATAATCTAGCGTTGAATGACTTCGTATTGTCGCAAAGATCTATACGTTTTATTTGAAAAGGCCTATGTTCAGCATAGGTCATAGCATACCCGAGAACAAAGAAGATAGTGATTTCAGTTAAACTGTATTTACAATTCCAGCAATGCAAAAAAACACAAGAGTAGTGGGTCCCCCGAAGTGTGGCGTCCGGGACCCCAAACCACCAAGGCCTACGATGTTCAGGAAGTGTTACCAGAGGGGAGAGTTCCCTATCTCTATAGAATTTACCACGTTTGGAAAGCAGCTGGCTTGGAAGGTACTTATACCCACATTTTATAATGAATGTGTGTGTGAACATGGGTATGAAAGGAGTGAAGACAAAGATGACGGGTGATAAAGGGGAGTGAAGAAGAATCTCACCCAGCTTGGTCTAAGAATAAAGGAAGATGATAAAGTTAATTCATCAAAGGCTTTTGTCATATTAAAATTACCAACTACAGATTTAGAATAACAAAGTTACCTATGATGATTTGATGACACAAGACTAATTAAGTGGTCCATACAAAATGCTAAATTCGATAGAAAGCATAGACAGAAAAACAAATACTAATGTGATTTTGGTAGGTATATTTATTTATAAACAATTAAATGCTGTTTCACCAGGTCCCCATAGAAAAGCTGGACTTCCACCACTACCTTCCAATGTTCTTCGACGGGCTGGCCGAAGCCGCATATCCCTTCAACTTTATCGTGGAGCGTGGTATCAATGACCTGGTCACTAAAGGCTCTTACAAAGTACTACCCGTGGTGCCACAACTAATTATACCTATCAAAAGTAAGTTTTTTTTTTAATGATAAAAGTAATGGAACAAGCTGAATGCTCACCTGATGTTAAGTGGTAACTTCTGCCTATAACAATGCATTACCTAACAGAGCAAGTCCAATGAGGACGTGCCCTGTAAGGCAATGCACTGCGGCCATCACTCTGAGACGTAAAGATCTTGAAGTCTCATGTGCCTGTAATTACACCGGCGCCCTTACCCTTCAAACCGGAACACAGCAATGCGATCATCGCTGCTTGGCGGCAGAAATAAGTACGGTGGTAGTACTGAACCCGGACGAGCTCTCACAAAGAGCTCTACCTAGTATATATTTTTCGAAGTATTTATATTCCGTTCTTACGACTGCGTGCGGCTTTTTATTCGTATTGTTTAGATTTGAATGTAAAACAAAACATAACGAACCAAGCTACTTCTTTACTTTGACTTTATTAAAATGTTCTACTTCTTTCTCCTTAATTTTTCTTGGATTTGTTTTTTTTCGGCTAAGAAAGCTCAATACCAAATTTTTTTTGATGGTGGATTCGCACGCTTATTTTTAAACTTTATTAGTAAATATTTAAATTGATTATTGTCTAGTCGAAGCGACGCGTGACCCAAGGGCTGGTGATTATCTAGGCCACCGTATCAGCATTGCTATTCACGGGCACGCTTCCGATTGGTACTGATTTGGACTAGTTGAGCTATCTATAAATCGTTTGCAACGGTTTGTAGATAGCTCAACTGTTTCATGTGTATTTTGTAAATATTGTGAATATTGTAAATACTGTACCTATTAGTTGTAAGTTTCTTTGTGAATAAACCATAAATTGATTATCATGATACTTTTCATATCACAGATGCCCTAGCCACTAAGCGGCCATCGGTTATCTGCCACGCGCTAAAATGCATCCAAATGCTGGTGACCGGGTGCGATAGAGTTGGGGAGGCACTCGTACCTTACTATAGACAAATTCTTCCGATGCTCAACATTTTCAAGGATAGAAACCGTAAGTGGAATTTTTTGTTCATTTTTTCATCGTCATCTATATCGGTCTACTCTTGGTATTTGTCAAGACGTGGTACTCTGAGCCCGTTCTTCGCAACTTCTTTAAGATGTTTAATATTCAGCCAGTAAAGATAAAGGGCAATATTACCTAATTAGTAACTTAGCTAAGCATTTGCCTGCCAGCACACCTGGTGGTAAGTGTAGCTGCAGCCTAGGGTGGAGCACGCTTAGCTATAATCCACCTATTCACTCTTTTCTTGAAAATTCCTAGTTTGTATCTTTCAGGAAATACTCTTTCAGGAATGTTCTTTAGAATGTAGGTGTACCGATCTGCAAATGAAGTAAAATTTTGAATTGTCTAAAATATTACAAATTTAGAGCTAATAATATCATAATTATTATGGCAAAAAAGTAGAATTATCGTAACCTGATTTAAACAGTTATAAAAGAATTTTGTAAGTAGGCAAGCATCAGGAATTTAGAAGAAAAGCCGAAACCAAAGTAAAATTTACTGTAAAATCACCCATAAGTACTTTCTTAATTTACTTTGTCAGCTCATTTTAACCAAAGCCTGGTTGAACAGTAATGACGAACAATTTACAAAACATTAGCTCTGAGTAAACTGAGCACGAAAACGACACTCCAACCTCGGTCGTACTATTTCGCGTAGAATGTACCCACCTCATTTGGGCTTAGTAGGCTTTCGACAATAGTTCACCGACAAAATTATCTCAACTTAATTTGAGGTGACAAATGAAATTTGATAAAACGATGAGAACTTATGAATATTTGGTACAAATTTAGTATCGTCTAGTTCAACTAAACTAATTTTTACTGACAGATTGTTCCCGGAATTTGGTATTCAATTTGGTTTAGTTTTAGAGAATAGTGGTTTTCAGTCGTTCGTCTGCTATGTACAATGTACATGTCATGTTAAACAAAAACCTTGGAGCGCGTTGAAACTCCCTAACAATGAGGTTCGGTGTCAACCAGCGGCAAGCTACGTCACCGCACCCTAAAACAACGAAACATTTGCACCCCTATCTGAATCTACATAAGATTCAACTTACAAAACACAGTGTGTTGTGTATGTAATTAATCTCGGATGCCGACGAGTCTATTACCAAAAATAATATCATCTCGCGATGCGTGTCAATTATGTCGCGCGTTTGATTGATGTCGTTCGATCGTGTCGCGAGGTCGCGTGTCTTTGTTGATACACACATTAGAATGTACAAATTCTAAATAGGCATTTTATAAGTAAATTCAAAATTTGTATTTCTAGGTATTTATTTATAGGTATTTATTTTACTAAAATTTCAGTTTTATTAGTTTTTGCTCAAAAACAAATCGATCCAGCAATATTTTAGGCTCAAACACGGATTTTATTTTTCGCAATATGAAAGGTTTAGGTTTTTGTCTTTCATATGATACTGCGTTACAAAATAAAAATCAACCAAAGCCCATTCAAAGGCAGTTTTGATTGGATGTTGCGAAAGTTTTATTTCGAATTTTGCGATATTCAGTCCGTTTCGGAATGTTAATCAAAGGTTTTTACGTTATTCGTCATACACCATCAAACGACAAAAATCGTCAAAGCTATGCAGTTTATTTTGATGGAATAACTGGATGACTGGTACGCTAATTGCTAAAGTCGCATCACCAGGATTTTATATCGCGGTGTATACTTTTATTCCTTTAACACGTCATTCAAATTTACCAAAAGTAAAATTGCCAAAGCCTTTGGCAATTTTACTTAGAACTACTAACTACTAGAACTACTAAGAAGTACCAAGCTAGAGTAACATGTACGTCTTGGATTTGACAGAATCGCTGGGTTCTGGAATAGACCACTCGACCACCAGAGGAGAGAACGTAGCGGACCTGATAGAAGATACTCTTCAGATCCTCGAAAGATACGGAGGTCCAGACTCTTTTATCAATATCAAGTACATGATACCAACCTATGAGTCTTGTGTGCAGAACTAAATGTAGTATCTTTCTGAAGATTGCTATGTATACGAATGCTATACTTTTATAAACTTTTCATTGCACCTTAGAAATGAGTGCACGTTATACCAAAACACTAGTCGTCATTTCATAATTATATAGATATCCGTCGTTTATTTGAGGTATTTAAAAAAGTTGAATATTAAAAGTTTATAGAGCTGTATGTAGCTTAGTTTAAATTTATATTACTAGCACTGTGTGGTTAGCAAAATGACTATGATACTCTCTCGCTTTATTGTATGTGATAGCTTATTTATTTAGTTAGTTATTCATATTTTGTATCTCATATTTGTGAACAAAACTAGTTTTAGTCTGTTAATACTTACTTTCTTATTACTGTTAGTTTTACAGATTTGGATATAAAGTCTGATAAAATTATTAGGTGCTTTTTGTTTTATTTTTTATGCCTAGCAATAAAATTTTGAGTGATATTTCAATTATTGTTGTTTGATTTTAATTGAACTTTCGGTAGGTATAGATAACCTTAACTACATACAAAATAATGATTAAATTTCAGGTCTATATTCATGTACAAAAGTACTATATAATTTCAGAAGAAGAGTAGGTACTTATAAAACAAGGCAGACATAGATAAACACTATCTTGATTGCGTCCGGTTTGAATCGATATCTCGAGAAATTGAAGCAAACTTGTCTTGTCTACCAACTCATTGCTTGTTTCATACAACTTTGTTGTTCATGTTTGAGTTCATTTTAAGTTCATGTTACAAGTCGAAAATTTTCTTATTATTTTATAAAATTTATATTTTACAGCGATGTCTTATTTTTCTATATTATTTTTGGTTATTCTTTACTTAAAACAAAAATAAAGCAAAATTATACAAACTCATGTAGTTCTGGCATGATAGATAGATAATCATTTTAACTCTGTAAAATTAAGATCTGATTGATACATTGCGCGGTTACGCTACAACGTTTGAATGTCGAGCTGGTATTAAAGCGCAAAAGTTAGGTTTACGTTACGCTGTGATTGTTTGATCTGTTCATGCTTGCGTCCCAGAGTAACGCATGTGAGTGATTTGCATCACATGATGCTTGTTTGCAACATAACGCGTATGTACATTATTGTACCTTAAACTTGTACATAATATGCGTGTTAACTATCTTATTATAAGATGTGTCAATACAAATTTTAATAGCTTGACTATTAGTAATACTGTCTACTAATTACACCCTTATGCACGAGCAATAACGTTTACGTTTCTTTGTCACACTAGTGAGAATTTACTCGGTCACTACGGTAATTGTAGGTCAGGTTAGTCTAAAAGATACACAAATAAAATTGATCGTTAAATGCAACAAAAAGCTTTTGTGATATACTGTCTCATCCATCATTTTGCTACACCGATTCATTCATTAGCATGCTTTTAGCCTATATCGGGGCTTTATCAATGCATTATAGTTATTTAGGTTAGGTACCTACTTTTGAAAACATGAGAAACGATATTATTAAACAACTGACAGTGTTTTCGTTTTTTCATATTATTATATTTAACTCGGTTACACAGTGCTCTGTCTTTTTCGATCGAATTTGAATCTGCTTGTCAAAGCAAAAGACAAAACACGGTGTAACTATTTGAAGAACTTATGAAGATTATAATACACAAAACGCTACTATAACCAGTATATTCGCTTCCATATTCGCATTATCAGTAATAACTACTGCTATGTTTTCAGCTAACTTCAGCTACATCAGAGTCCACAGCCAAAAAACTACAAGGTAATTCATAAATTTTGTTATTAATCGAGTGCGCGGTTACGGTACATTTATCAGCGGGTCGCAGACGTGGTTGGGATCCAGGCGACACCTTTTTAGTCGCTCTACATTTATTACAAGCGGAGTTGAGACAAAGGTTTGGTAGACGGCACTTCTTCTAACTAGAAATATAGAGGAAAATTATTGCCCAATTGGTGCAATGATCCTTACACTTTGGGTCCTCAGAGACCCAAAGCGTGTCTTGGCGTGTCTTTTGAAGATCACGCAAGTTGGTCTCCATAATGTCCTTCAAGCGATACCACGGGCCCCCCACAAGCCGGTACCCGTAGGAATACCAAGGAACGCTTTCTGTGGGTTTCGATCCTTACCTATCTCTCAAGATGAACCAGCCATATCGAAATCTGTATGCTTTAGTTTCACCGATGATATTGAGTTCACCTACTGACTAGCACTTTTAAGGACTTTCCAGCTTCCTCTGCTCGTTGGCCTAGAAATATTTTGTCTATTCCATCACCTCTATACAACTTTTCGACTTTGAAAAATCAGCTCTATTACCAACACGACTAGCATCAAATTAATCCCCAAACAAGGAAGCCAGATATTAATCAGCTACACGGTAACAGTGAAAAGCACTATAGAATAGAAGCTTGCAATGAAATACCAGTAGAAAAATAGCTACGATTAATAACGTGGCCGGTCTGCAGCCATATTTTTCATCATTACGAGCTCATTAAAGGCACGAATCGGATGAAACAAGAAAGAGGCAGCAACAAAAAACAGACTATTTATCAAGTAACCCTTAGAGGTACAGTCATGCGATTTTATTGCAGTCTATATGCACCCACAAGAAAGCGATATCTTGGTTTGAAAATAGCACTTACTGTATTGTCTATGATAAGAGTGCTATGTACTAAATATTTGGAAACTAAGCTTCCAAATTTATCTAGTACTGAATAATATAAAGTTTTTTTAACATTAGTTATTGTTATTTTTAGCAAGAATGGTTATTTTAGAACTTTCAGCAGAGTTTCTGCAATTTTGCAATGTAGTTACGTCAGTCCATGAGGCCGTTTTATGCTTTGCCTTTCGATTCGTGGTTGTCATTCCAAAGTCATAGTTTTTCAGCGGTTGTTATGAGACGGTCTTATGAGTCGGCCTGCCACTTCAACTTACTAATTCTGTGAGCTTACTGAGAAAGGTAACGTAAAAGTAATTGTTAATTAAAAATATTTGAATATCGTTCAGAGAATATCAATTTACGGCAAAAGGTAATAAAGTTACGGGCGGATGAGTTCGCAGTTTGATGAATTTCATATTGAAGTGGTCGAAGTTTATTTGAACTAGTTGTTCAGGCTTAAAGTCAATATTTGATAATTTCTATGGCCAGGTTCAACTGTATTGACATTGTAACTTGATTTTGATGTAATATCTCTTTCATTTTTACCCTAGTTAGGTACTCAAAAAGAGGTAAGTATAAGTAGGTACGCTCGAAATAGTCACACATATTTTGTTTCTTGTCATCACTAATGTAATTGAATTAGAAACTTGGACTGATACTTGGTTACATACTGCTATAATAAAAAAAAATATGTAAAATAATCATATTATTATGGTGCTGAATAAGGTTTTTCTTTTATTAGGGTATCTACATTCGAAAATAAAACTATTCCACTACATAATTCTAAAGAAATTTTATTTTCTACGAACTGAAAGAAATAGCAGACAATCACAAACCTAATCAACCAATAAGCCCCTTAAATCCGAGCAATTCAAATTCAATAGAAAATAATTTAAGCCGATGAAAAAACACCGTTGAAATAATAATCTCGCTGTACCTCGAGGTTGTTCGCTGGCAATTTCTGCTGTTTCTATCGATTTGCTGGTAGACGTAAACAAATTTGCTGGTTTAATCTCGTTTCTTAGGGCTCTGTATGTTTTCAAACCATTTCAGTTTGGCGTACAATTTTCTTGTTTGTTTGGTAATTTGATGTATTTTTCGTACCTTACATTGAATTATTTGGTGGTATCATGTTGATAAATCCTAATACGAAGGTGCAAAGCTATGTAGTTTCAGAACGACTAATGCTATGATAATAAACTGGTTATGTTATCTACCTATCCTTATTTATTGCACCTACCTACGAAGTAGTGTTTTCATGCGACGTATGTATATAGTGCACAGACAGAGACATAACATCCTGCTTGTTTGTTTTGAAGCCAGCACAAAGCACATTCACTAATTGAGACGCAATGCAATACTATTTGAACATACGAATCTACATTTCTTCTTCTAAGAACTGTTTCTGTTTGATCATTTTCAAATCGATGATTCAAACTAGTTAAAAAAATTTAGAATAATTGGTAGTATTTGCTAATATTATAACAGAACCTAAGCCTAGTATGGTAGCGGGGCTCATTATTCTCTGCGTATAAAAAGACACATATCCCATTCATTTAAAAACTGTAGATATTTATGTAATACTAATGGTGTGACGTATTTGATCTAATAACTCCTTAAGCTATCTTATCTGAAACCTTGACATAGTTAGGTAGGAACTGTTTTATCCTAATTCCTTGGTATGAACTGTTCAAAATCGATACATTCGTAACTTAAATAAACGTAAACATCATAATTCTTGTTCAATCTTTGCTCTTGTCGTCATTCTTTTTCAATCTGTTTATTCTCCAAGCCCCAAAAAACAAAGTGCCCAATTAAAATAAACAAGTTTTATTCCCTGTAAAAACCTCCACCATTCTAACAAGCGTCGCAATAACGGCTAGTGCAGCGGCAGCTAAAATAAATCGCTCTAGGTACTTACTGCGAGCAGTTACAGTGTTGTGTAACACCGAACGAGCGGTGCTGGTGAAAACACCTACTCTATTCCACAGCAACTCTGTCATTTTCACTATCATCAAAAAGATTTAGTGTAACACTGGGAGATTTATTATGTTTTTCAAAAACTCCCGCATAGGAGAACTCTAAAAATGTACATACTTCTAATTCAATTTGGCAAAAGTGACGCCACTTAATACTTCTTCAGATAAAAAAAAATGCTGACTGTATTGGGTCTGCTCCTTACTGCTTTTTTGTAACACAAATTAGTTCAGAAATCTGTGAAGTGATACTACGCGAGAATGTTATTCAAACAAACGCAAAATAAATTGTATTTGTTTGATATAAGAAATTACGTACACACCTAGGTATAGCAATTTTATGTAATTAAGTAAACAATTTTATTTGAAGAGTCATTTGGACCTTTCTATGGAGTGTTTTCAAAGATTACGAGAAATTTTGCTTGATTTTGTAAAATAATGCTCTTCCCGAAAATTTTAAATTACACTACAGTGTAACATGCGCCCATTTTTAGACTATTTACAGCTTCGCCTAGACAAATTTTGCAGCGCAGATAAGAAAGAAACAGGACAAAAGCCGCATTACGGTGGCTTGTGGTCCTAATGGGGATTATGCGGGAACGAATGAAGGGACGATGCGAGCTCAGCTTAGTTTTTGGGCCAGATAATGGCAGAATGAGTCTAGAGATTTTTGGTAGTGTGTGAATGCGGTTGCTTAAATTTCAATAGAAATTATTAGCAATGAAACGAAAAAATGTAGGAAATGATAATAAAACATTTATCTACAAAAATAAGTAAAATATGCGGTGTCGGAATGCTTATTTTTTGTGAGCAAAAAAATTATAATAAAGACCAAAATTTGCCCACTTACAACCTCAGTATAGGTTTTATTATGTAACCAAGAAACGTTTGAAACGCATATTTTTTAAATCCACAAAACTGCTGAAGCATAAATCAACCCTTACAAGAAACAAATAAACAGAGAACAGGTGGGCCTGTCTGCTTACGTTTTCCAACTGGTATGAGTGGTGATCGTCTCGACCCTTCGGAATCGCTCGACTGGAAAAAGACACGTGCAAAGATTCTCAGAAACTATAAGATAATATCTCGTGACACCGGGTCACAGACACATTGAATCAGGAACGCGCAGCGTAAAATATTTAACATCATATCAGTTAGAAGTTCACCGTTTGACAAAGGCCTCTATTCTACTTAAAAGAAAGATTTTGGAACTTTTCCATCAAGCGACTTTCCGCGGTCTAAAAATGTCGGCCCATACAATTTACCTTCCGGTCTAAGGTTTAAGTCTATTTAAGATCCTTTGTTAACAGACAACAATTTACAATCTAATCCAAACTCTATTCAAATAAACCTCATTAAAATCGCTTCGTCAAATTTACCAGATTACCAAAACAATAGTTGGAAGACAATTACAGGCCGATGCAATTACCGAGGGATTACAGAAACACGATCGCACAAAGCAACGAAACAATTAATACCGAGCCGTGGTGATGACAGCAAATCAATGGACCAATCATAGCGTGCCTGGCCAAAGTCGAAAATAAAATAGACGATGGGTTTTAGAACAAAATGTTTTTTGTGGGTTAATTTTTATTATTAGTTTCTTTATGTTTTTTTTATTTTTCACCAGATTATCATACTTACTTATAAAATTATCTTTGTTATCTATGCATGTACTATGGTACAATATTCAGACGTACATTATGCCCCGTCAATTTCACACCTGCTACAGTGTATCGACGACCCTGTCAACGACAGCAAATCAATTCACAATGACCAGACGGGCGATAATTAAAGCGAGCGCTAATAGGTGCCTTTACCTTGCATGCTATAATGCGCTTCGATATTTTAATGATTTTTTGTTAACGATGTTAATAATGATGGCCTTTTTGCAGCTTGTTAACTAAAAACTGAGTAAAATCACACTTTTGTCTCTTAAAAAATATTTTTTGTAAAATTCGTAAATGAAATAGTATAATCTCTCGTAAAAAAGTATCGTTTTGTCAGTAAAGAAAAAAAACTGACAAAAGCGGAAGAAAAAAAATAAAGCGGATGTGTTCTGTACCTACACCAAATTTCCCAAAACAATTCACATACTTCCAGGTTGACTTCGTATTTGGGTACGATTGTTGAAAAAAATTCACGCAGGTTCAGGTTTTTTCATGAGAAAAGTGATGGAACAAGCAGATTTAATTTTATTTACCGAATCTCCACCAGAAAGCAAAAAGAAATAGCAAATCCCTAATATGTTTTGAAGGGTCATGTTTGAAACTTTTTTATCTGAATAGTTGTCGGACACAAATCCTTATTCACGTGAACTGGAAAATGAAGCTTGACAGAACCTTTTAAATGCTTGTTTTTCCTTTGATGGCAAACGAAATCTGATTTTCGAAGAAGGGAAATCATAACCCGCCATTTTGCTTCGCCGTAGTTGGGTAATAATGTTTTATAGAAAAACGATGGGGTGTTTGGTTTTCCTGTTTTGATATCGTAAGTTTGAATCCCGTGCATCGCAAAATAGTTTAAACTTTTATGTTCTACCTAGTACTAGTGCTTTCTTTGTTAATTTTTTGTGTTAATGTAATTTTGGTAAGAGTAAATTGCTGTAATGTATTAAAATATTCTAAATAACTATTTTCTACTGCTTACTTCATGATTAGGCCGTCTAAAATGTATGTAACTTCATTTGCCTTTCGTGTTTTGTCCCGAATATAACAATTAGGTATTTAATTTTATCTTTACTACCAATATACCTATCACAGCTATTCTTGCTTATAAATCCAATATCTTCCAATAAATCTTGGCACTATCGAGGCTTCATTGATCAAGAAGTGCATTGAAGCATGTTTATTGCAAACTAGAATACCATATTTCTTGGAGCGAAAACATCAAAACAGGTACCAGAATTTACTATCAATACTCGGTTGAAACTCGAATGTCGCATTCTCACAAACATAATCACTGTGAAGTACACGTGATTATTAATGTTTCTTTATTTCAAAAACTAAAATAATTTTTTACATTGTCTAGAATTACGTATGGAGAAGACAGAAGGATGTGTGCTCTTCTATATACGAAAAGGGACAATCTCCCACCGAGCAACCTTTCATTTGGGGTCTGTACCAATGGATGGTTTTCTGTAGTACCTACCTATTACTACCTATATGTTTAAACTAAACTCCATGATAGCTTTGTTTGCGTGATCGCTATTTAGCGATAAGGCCGCCCATTGTACATTTAATTCAACCCGTTTTGTATATATCGTAGGTATATGTTTCGGTGTTATTTATGTACAATAAAGCGTTTTCATTCATTCATTCAATGATTTTTGTATGTCGATCAGCAACAGTGCTATCTATCGGACGTAGTTCTGACCAGTTCTTATTTAGCGAGCTAGATGGCGCTACATTTTTTTTTTATGTTTCTCGATCGTTATTCACCGGAAACATACGTTTTGAAACCAATAGTAAAGCGATCAGTTAGCAAGCTTGCGAGATTCTCGCATGAGTTCTTGCACTAACTACGCATTTGTACGGCTCGCTGCTGCCTACCTACAGCAGAATACATCCAAGATTATAAGCCTTGACATCTTGACATAGAAAACAAGAGTTTTCTTAAGAAATAGGTATCCTGTGACACAATTTTATTCGTCGATATCATAGGTAAAACATAAATATTGTGAGTTTATTTCAAGCCAACATCTCGACGAGTAATAATATAAAAATGGAGTTAGAGATAGTAGAAAACCTAAATAAAAGTAGTGGGAGAGCAGAGCAAAACTAGTAGAGTTGACATTCATTTCATTTAACTACTTTTTTTTTCGAACGGCCTAAATTGCTGTTGTAATCGTCTGACTACTGCTGACAGCGTTACCTACCTACCCAGCAATGTACAGATGGTACTAGCAGTTATACTACCTAGTGGGCTAGTCAGGTAGTCAGTGAGCCCGATGGAAATAAGCCATCTGTCCCATACCTTTGTAATTTTTTTTTTGAATAAATACTCTACGTTTTTCTAAGCAACTCTTTCATACAGCTCTTGCAGACAACTTTTACTCAACAAAAATATAGGTCAGCAATAACAACGAGAAATTTCAAAGTGGAACTACTCCACACAGCCTGTAATACATTGCTACGATACTTATTGACGTATCGACGACGCTGATAATCAGAATCTATAGAAAGAAAGTTCTTCAACTATAAAGGCAGTATTTAATTAAATGTTATATGTTTTGATAATTACCTCTTTTGTATTATCTTAGTTAGATTTTCTATACCAATGTTTGTAGCCATAGATATCACAATGTCTTGATCACGAATAAATGTGACAATCGCAAACGTGTCGTAACGCTAGCGTATCCGAGATACACTACGCGTTGAAGCTACAACATTTTGCAGTCGAGCTACCGTTAACGCGTAGTATGACTCGAATTCGGTTTATGTAACGCGAAAAAGTTGTTATGAACTTGTCATAGTAACAGGGTTAACTGGGTATGGGCAATAATGAGTATAAAATAACTACAAAATGCATGTAAGAACCATGCCTGTGTGGGTAACACGATTATTTTCTCAGGCAGGCCAACTAATATGATTAGAACCTGGGTCGAAATCTAATTTTGCAATATCACCGTCACAGGAAGCTACATAATGCAATTCCACCGCAATGGATCGTCGCTGGGGCCGCGCAAACATTTTTTTCACCCACCACCCAGTGACCTAATTTGTGCTCAGGTGACCTGAACTCATATTTCCACCAATAGTATACAAGAGCCTGTCAATTGGTTAACTATATTAACCAATGGTGGGCCTAGGCGTGGCGTGGCAAAGCGCCAAGCCAAATATTCCAAGCTGCATCTTTTACGCTTGTACACTTGTTGATTTTGGCGGAAGTTTTGAACTGTAGGTGGTTGAGAGTGGTAAACGATTCGGTGGTAGGCGGAGGTCTTGAAGTCGGATTCTGTAGTAGTACAACACGAAAGTGGGCTGGTTGAACGCAAGTACAGGCTACAGCATTTTCCGTTTGTAGGTTGAAAGAAATTCCTTATTGGACAGGACTGGCCTGGGAGTGCCTACTTGCTGCGGGTTTCTAGAGTTCTCTTTGTTTTATTACAGTCTTTCCCACTTTGCAATTTATTGTTACCGCTCATCCACTACCATGGCTAGGTCACAGAATAGATTATAGTTCTTCCTTTGGTACAAGATCTCATTTGATTTAACTATTCTATGATTTTTTTATGGAATATGGAATCTTGAATGAATAGATTTGCGATTGTTATTTGCAATGCTATGTTTTGCAGACAGACATCCTAAATCTCTTGATATTCTCAAATCTCTTCATACTTTTCTAGAAAAAATACCAATTTACAAATTCAGAACAAACAAGAAAAAATTCAATAAGCTTTTGCTCATATTTCACGTTCCACTCGACATCTTATAAAACAAGAGCATCCATACAAAATAATCCCACTCTTGCGAAGGACTTGCAAAAAAGCAATCAAGGCGGAATCACATTACAGAAAACTTTACGTACGGCATGTTTTCGTTTTAATTTCAAACGAAGACGGAAGATGATGCCTCTCAAAGTCCCGTCTAGAGCTAAATTAAAACTCGACTCGACGAACTAAGTCGAAGTTCTTAGGCATTTTATTTGTATGATACCATGGTCTCAATGTTTTGTCATTGCTTTTATTTTGCTTGTAAAATTATAATTATTGTTTTATGCCATAAATTTTGAGTAACAACAGAGATGTAAAAAAATACTATTGTTGTTTGTCTAGTGTTTGGTTGAATTTTTATTTATTTCAGCACCGTAACCATCTTTGACTGTAGTGGGGTGTAAAATTTACTTTGCTTAGCAATCTAAAAAGTGATAATTATAAAATGTATGCTCTAGGGCACATTCTTTTACTATTATTGGTCAGTTATTTCGACAAGTTATATCATCTACTAATAATATCGTGTATGATAAAGACGCATGCGAGACGTGGTTTGGCAAACTGCCTAGATGCAAGGGCAATCTGCCACAACGTTCTAAGTACGATAGCATGGTACAAGTTATAGGCGGCAGCGTTTTTCATAATAATTATCTGGTGAATAAAGTACTAAGAGTCTGAGTTAAATACTAATGAATGATAGCAAAAGTGGCCTCGTTTGAAGTTAATCAAGATAAGTGTACAAATGATCAATGTTACCAACGTAACAAGTCGATGTAATGTATGCAATAAACTATTTAGGTAGGTAACATAAAAAAATTATAATTTATTTGTTTGACAAACATAACACGGAAATTAAGCAACTAACAGCAAATAACTAATAGATAACTCGGATAAGCATACGTAAGTAGGTAGGAAACAGTATACAATGCAAAAAGAAGAAGTATTTTCCAGTGAACGTGAGTGACACTGCCGAATAACTCTCCCGAACGGAGGTATGAAAACAGCGCTGGTTTTTAGACTAGACATCAGCCGGGGAACATCACAGGCGCAACTACACACCATCACAAATAATAAAACATTTATTAAAACCTGAGCGATATCGCAAGATAATTTAAACATCAGAATAAAACCATGTGTAAGGGACTCTATAAAATAAACAAGCCGAAACGCTATACTTGTCTATCTTGTACCAAACAAAAGGATCACATGCATGCAATTTGTTGGCGACAAGCTATGGGGTATCATTTTTAAGGTTCCGTATACAAAGAGTGCCAGCGGAACCCTATTACTAACCCTTACCTACGCCATCTGTCTTTTTGGTTTATGCGTCAAATTATGGTTTATTTTAGTGAATATTCTTCAGAAATATAAAAAACGCCTGTTATAAATTTTATGCTAAAAGTTTGTTTGTAAAGTTAACAATCTGCTAACTTGACACTTGTGCTAGGAAGCTATTATAAATTCATTTTTTTGTTAACAATGATTTAATGAGCTTAAAGTGGTCCGCTAAGCGTTGGCGCACACCTGACGACAAGACGTCGTTGTCGTGTCTGTAGTGACATGAATATAAATATTCTTTTAAAAAGCATGCTGTCAAGAGAGGTGTTTTTCTTCATACGCTGTTTTCGTTTGTAACTTTTATACTGTTTTACTTTCGCTATAACTGAAATAGCTTTTAAGAAAAAGCATATTGTAACGAAAAAGCTCTTAAAACAACTTTATTTTCAAAATAAATATTAATTTTCTCTCCCTAGCTACACGACGCGACGCCTTCTGATGTAGTTTGACGCTAAGTCATCATGAATCAGACCGTACAGAACTGTTATTGAGTAAGCTCAACTCACCCTTGGCCAGTTTTTATAATGAAGCTCAAGCTTGTTTGTCGGAGACGCGTGTCCTATCTGACAGAAACGAATTTTCATTTTTATTTTTAGCTACGAAAAACCAATAGCGAACCTTTATTTATGTGGTGCTAAATTAACATACTTAATAGGTCATAGGATAAGACAAAGATAATTTATTTAAAGATAAATATAATTTATTTGTGGGTGTTTCTATGTATTATAAGTATGTATTTACAAAAAAAATGTATGTATGTATTCTATCAGCCATCTAGTTTCCATCGTACAAGCTTTGCTTAGTTTGGGACTAGAAGGCGTTGTGTTAAGTGTCTTTGAGTATTTATTTATTTATTTTTATTTATTTAAGTATAACAAACATCGCTACATACATAAAAATCAAAGGGGCCAGTAATTCAAAAACATTTTGTAGCTTATCATTACTTGACCCTTTCCAATGGTTATGTCAAGTATTGATGGGTCAATCTTAAAAAGGCATTTGCCTTCAGCTGCTTGCTATTCATCAGTTTTTAGCATGATTTTATTCATACTATTTTGTTACCATTGCAATCATTTCACACTAAAACCAAAGAATGCAAGAACAAAGCTACTAAAACTTTATGCTACTTAAATCCAAATTAAAGCGCTTTGTTTCTAAAACTGACTAAATTAATCGCGTCGCGTACATAAAATATGTAGTTCACGTTAACACTCCACGGTTAATCTGAAAATGAACTTTGCACGTGAGATAATGTATCTTTTATTTAATTTTTAAATAAATAAAATTTAGACATACCACACAACGCTCTCTAGACCCAAACTAAGCAAAGCTTGTACTGGGAACTACGAGTAGATTGCTGATAGGATATTTATGTACCTACCTATTTTTTTTTGTAAATACATACTTATAATATATCTATGTGATATAGTTTTTAATGTTTGTTATACTACGAAATCTTGTCAATCGAAATTTATTCTACATACTTCAGAAGCACTCATTCATTTGCCATGCCGCTGAGCATGGATTCAATCACTCTCATTGTATTTCCATTTATTTCCACACCATTTGGCCCGCGTAAGTTGATTTAGGAAATACGAGAAATATAAAGGTAAGTAGGTGCATGTTTTATTTATGTTTTCCGTTGAAATAAAGGTGAGAATAACATTACCTAAATTGGTAATTATGCGTACTCCGTAGTATTTTTTTTGTATGCTGCCTACATAAAAAATATCATTATTGTAAAAATCCAAAAAATCACTCTATACTTAAGAAAACAAACGATATTTATAAAAGTTTATTAACGCCAAACAGTTTCGCCATTGCTCAGAAAAAAAAATCTCTATTTATAAACCTTTCCAAAGAAGTACAATCACAGACATCTACTATTTTGTAACAACATTCGTTTTAATTAACATTGGACGCGAATGTACAGACAAAAGACTGTAGGATATCCGGCCGGGGGTGGTGATACACGCTTACAGCTTACGACTCGATTGCTACACGATTTATCGCAATTTTGTTTTAATCTTGAATTTATTTCAAAACTACATCTTACTTTATTCTACCATTCCTAATGTTAGGTTTGTAACTGTGCTGAAGTCGGAATTGAACCTCAAAGCTTTTTTTACACAGAATCAGCCAAAACATTTACAGTCATGAATGTCATGATTCACACTTGAAAAAACTTGCAGCGTACACGAGCCTCAGTAAAGCGCACATAGGCATCAGTAATTCTTATAAGCCAAGCCATCATACGCGATCAAAAGCACCTAAAAATACCGCAAAATATCGTATAGTTGTAAAAACCATTCGGGTTAAATTATTCGGGGTTCCTCCATCCGAGGGTGTCAGTACTATTGACAAAGGTCATTCATATTGTACTTTGCGCTTGGCCGCTCGCACTAATTCTACCTACCTACCTATCTGTCTATAGCGGTTTATAAAATACAGGTATAGATAAGACACAGACTGGTAGTAGTTTCTTTATAACAACTGTTTTAGAAGAAAATCATTTGTTGATCAAAATCTTTTTAAAAGAACGCTATAAATAATAGACTAAAAAAAAGAAAAATCGTATAGAAAAAAAAACTAAATCTAAGGCGTCTTTAGAATCATTGCTACTGCTAGAACTGAAATTTAAACTTAGTGTTTTTGACACTTCTTACAGAAAAACTTTTCTTAAATCTATGTTCCTAAATAAGGGCCAGAATCGCGGAGCTCAATAGAAAAATAATGGCAAAACTATTATCAGCAACCCTAAGCTTGTGTCCATTGGTTCTACACACGTCCTCCATTCGTATGTAGATATATTGTTAGGCTGCGGTAACAAGCTTTTGTTGTAGCTCACCGTGCGTGATATGTGACATGTCTGGATTACTGTGATATACCTAGATACAAATTCACTTTCGTTATTGACGGACAGAGAATCTATTGAATCTTTTGTAGTTGCAAGACCATCGTATATATTATTATCAGAAATATATTGTTGGATTAAAATCTGTGAGTTGTTGCGACGAATATAATTAACTATGTCGTCGGTGAAATAATATAGCGGAAAATATCTTTATGTCTCTCTCGTTTTAGCATAATATGAGAAATGGAGTGATTTTTTTTTTAATGCTGTCAAATTAGGTCACTAGAAACAACAGAATAAAATCGTCTGTTGAAATGTCGGAAAGAAGCCGTGAATAAAAGAAGAAGAACTTTTGACAAAACGATTTTCAAACTTTTTAAATTACAGATTTATTTTTTGTTTTTATTTTTTGTTTCAACTTTACACAGTGAAGAGTAGACGCAACAACAGCAAACACCACTTGGCAATGCTCTTCAGCCACCATTCCATACTCGCTTATCAAATTATGCTGTCACTAATCGTATTACATCCCACAAGCAGCTTACAAGCATATAGCTAGCTCAATATTGTGTACATTCCTTGTACTAGTCCACCTTGCATTAATCTACAGCTTAGAATCAAGCTGTTCAATCAAAATAGTCCAACATTTCATTGAATAAACGCATATTGAATTTGCGTTCGAGTTTCTGGAACACTTTTAAGATCTTCATGAGTTTATTAAATAATTCTTTTTGACTTAGCTGAAAATATGCTTGTTAAGGCTCGAGTAGTTATGCATCAATTTATCAAGCAAAACTTTTGTAATATTTGGCAATATACTAAGCAAAGCTTGTACTAAAGCAAAAATTAGATTGCTGATGTAATACTAAAATTCTTTTTAGATACATAAACAGCTTGCCCAGTCTGTACTTTGAAATAATCAGCTACTTGTGCTTAGAATCAATAGATAAATAAATAGATAGATAATAGATAGATTGTTATGTTAGGTTACCTATAGCAGTTACTAAGCTAGTACTATTTGTTTGTTTGTTTCTTGTATAAGTTTGCTATATTTTCTACGTCCGTTCTGTATTTTTCTGTGTGTATGTCAAATAAACTATCTATCTATCAATAAACAAAATATTCTTGGACATTTTACACAACGCTCTCGAGTACCTAACTAAGTAGAATGTCTTAAGTTTCAAAATGAATGAGCCATCTTCTACCACCTGTACCACAAGCATACTTGTATCTAAATTATGGATATGCTGATGACGTTGATGACATACCATTGTGGCCAAATCATATATCAGCCATTAATTATTTGGTAGGGCGTACGGTGCCACCTAATGAATTGGTTATGGTGTCGTGTTTTGGAATTTAGGCACGTCTAGTTTGATAGAATTTTGATAGGTACTCAAGATACATTTAGATATCACTAAACTTACGAAATTTCCACGAAACCGTCTATTTTCGATTCGGATAGCTTACCTGAAAAACAGAGAAGAAAAGGTTAGTAATGCATGTTTTAAGTTATAGTAGAATTTAAAAAATACGCCACCAAACACAATCAATATTTTTATTTTTATTTTATAAAACTCTTTTGAAGCTGACTGAGAATCAACGCACAGCCTAAACTATAAGTCCCAGAGGTAGGTATGAAATTTGGAGGGTAGTATCCTTATATAGTGTAGGGGTGCACTAAGAAAGGAATTTTGAAACGTCACACTCTAAAGGGTAGAACGCGAGCAACGCCGCGGGCGACGGCTAGTTTTGAATAAGTATCTAAAGAAATCTGTTGTTAAATTATTGAAACAGTAATGTAAAGTCTAACATTTATGGTTATTAAGTCCTAAAACAAACCTTTCACCCTTCCTTTTGAAAAGTATATAGATAGGTATTTTTTTTTCCATAAAGGTAATGTATTTTTAATAAGTATGGCTGTCACTCAAACATAATAAAATGCAGTAGCCCAAACCTATTTTTTAAGGTTTCTATCTCTAGCAGTTAAAGAATCTCATCTTTGCTGAAATCTCAAAAGTATGATACTTGTTGTCTGTCTTTCTGGTTGTAGTGTGAGGGCACTAAGAAACACACTTCCATAACCCAATTTCTCAATGCTTAAATAAAATGTGCGAGTAAAGTCACAGGCATGGCTCTAGTAATCCATAGGCATAACAACTTCTAACATCTAGCAAGCACCCTGCCATATTGTGGTTAATTAACATCTCGGATTACTGAGGCCATATTGCGAACTCATTAATTAGTACCCGCAAGAACTTCTCGCATCACAGAACAATCATAATTAGGTGTATAAGATTACTTTTGTTTTCATACAAAATATCAAATAAAATACAGGGTGTATATACGTACAGAGTGTATATATAATACGACCACTTTCGAATACTTACTGAAACTTGTTCGACAAAATGTCACCCAACTGACTGCTTGACTGACTGGAGACTGCTTTATATAACGCCTCTAATAATTTTTGAAATAAATACTTCTTTATCGTTGTGATTTGAAAGTCGATGAAACGAAAAAGCGACAGTTCGACCCCCACAAAATAGATAGCGCGTTCTAGGATCCGACCAAACTTAGCAGCGCCATCTAGCTCTGATTTAGGCAACATGAGCATAGAACCTTTTCTAACTAAATAAGTACTGCATATTGGTTTTTGAAGGTTTCACTTCTACCACGTGTGAATTGCACAGAGGTTTTTTTTATTAAATTACAGTCGAGACTAAAAATTCCGGGTCATCTATAAAAACTTGAATATCGTGAAAACCCTGAATTCTAGTTTACTGAAACAAATTTTGTTTGATAGACAGTTTAATTAATTTTAGTTAGTTATATGTAGTAAGTCATTGTTTAATTATATTTGCTTGCACAATTTCACTAAACTAAGCATTCATAGTTTCCAAGATATTCAAGTTTTTGTGGATGACATGGATTTTCACTCTCAACTTTAGAACCAATGTTTTTTTTTATAAAATAGATCAGCTTTCCTTTAGTATAACAGAGTTTGCTTTCAATAAAGTCTATAAATAAATAGAGTCCCATATAAATATTGACACAATATGATAAGTTCCACGGACTCGTTAAGGGCCCACCTACATCGTACCACGTGTAATCGGCTCCGACCTGGCGTGTAAATATGTCAATACTCTATTTACGATGTCAAGTATGACTACTATACGTAGGGTACCCCTGTGTCAACGCTTAGTGCTATATTGGAACTTTTTGAAGGTGAACTTTCTTTGTATTCTTTGAGACGTCTTCTTCTTACAATTTTGGTGGTATTACGTAGTTTATTAATTACCAATTAGTAAATATCAAGTCGTGTTCTTTCCCTTGGATACGAAATTGCGAATAAAAAAATATGTCATAATAAATAACTTATGTTTCACAAAGCACCAGATTATCATACCTTTTAAAAGGAATAAAGCTCATTATATTCCCCACTTTTATTGCGTCTACTACCCTATACTAATACAGGGTGTCAAAGCTTCAGATGCTTAGAAACCTCACCCGTAAGAAAATCCTTCAGTTTCAAACAGCTGCAGAGCTTAGTGATGAACTATGAACACCTTGATTAGGGGTGACACCTACACAAGTAAGCAAGCAAGCAATGTCATATGAGTTACTAGCCAACTTAACACAAGTGGCGATCACAATAAGCCACCTAAGCCACAGGGATATTAAAGTCACAAAGAGCTAATCAAAAAATAAACAATAACTTTAAACACCCTGTATAAGTTATTTTATTACCTCTCGTATTTCTTAACAAGCGCTATGGGAGATCACTTATGTAATCATACACTGATTTCTTTACTTATTGGAAGGAATCTAATTACGTTATTATCATTATATTGTATTGGTTTATTCATGAGTCTTAGTTTGATCAAATACCTTCATTATTCAATCTCATCGTGATTATTTTGTATTATTCTCTTTACTCGTGTAGCTTTTTCTACCTACGTACTCTGTTTTGGGTTAGTAACTTACTTAAAGTAAGAAAATCTAAGCGGCTTGTAAGATTCTAGGATCCTTTATTAGTATTTTCAAGTATTAACGTACATAATCTAAGGATTTCTTACCAAGGTAAGAAATCTAAGCGGCTTGTAAGATTCTAGGATCCTTTAGTATTTACGTAGGCAATATAATTTACTAACCTAATATCAAAAATTGATGCAAACAATCCAGTGTTAGTTTGTAAGAATAACACGAACGAAGTCCCAAGCAGTCTCCTAGTGTTTTTATTCTAGTGATGCCCAAACTTTTTCCACATTTGAAATTGCATATCCATCACCCTGCATCCCAAGTACCTATCCCAACGTAATATTAATCTACCCACATTTTCCGTACAAAAAAGCATCTCAAGTTTCTACGTGCAGAGGGGGAGGGGGGTATAATAGAGTGTCATCTTGACATAATAAATGATTATGCTCTATCCCTCAGGTTACTTTTACATTTACAGTTTGCGGAACCCCTTTTAGGGTAATAAAAAAGATGGGGAAACCTGATTTCTTTCATTTGTTTGTTAGTAATAGGGTTTTTGTTTTGAAACTGCCTATAAAAAGCTACTTAAGGGTTTTGAAACTGTCATCTTTACTATTTTATTATATCCTGCGAGTAGGTAAACTGTCGCAACTGTACACCTTATAAGTATGAAAACGCATTTACCTTTAACAAGCAAAGCAATCGTTTGAAACGCCGCCGTCGCCGTCAAAACTAGGTGAAGGATACGCATTAGATAGAGTCCGCTGCATTTATAATTGCATAGACTCAGAAGTTGGATTGAATATTATTATTTTCGTCTTGTATTGCTAAAAAAAATTATCTAAAAATCCAAACCTACCAACTTTTGGTACAAACCAAATCATAAGCTTTTCAGTATTTCTAAGAGTTTCTTTGTATGATCAAAGAACAAGGTAAATAAATTAATTGATAAGAACCGTACAGAAAAAAAAACTTTAAATCATACAAATAAGAGCAATCAAATTTTGTGGTCGTGGTTACCGAGGTATTTCGTTTTTAAAGCCTTATGAGGATTCGTGGGCGAGCTCACGGTGAATATCGCCATACAAAAAACGTGACGAGCTCACCAATCTCAGGCGGAGTCTACGCCACGTGATCATCACGTGATCGCCACGTTTGTGCGGCATAAACGGTCGCGAGTGGAATCGCCCGTGAATCACCAGTGTGAAGGCTCGTGAGATGCGAGTGAGCGAGTGAAAATGACGTTTTCGTCATCCCACGCTAGAGAGAAGTCGATACAACGTGTTTTTTTCCACTCTTTTCTGTGGACGACAGCGAGTGAAGGTGTGACACTGTCGCCATCTTCACCGGACCTTTGCGTGCGTGGATTTTACAAATACTATAAGTAGATGTGATTGTTTCAATGAATTGAAATGAATTCGTACGCTTAGTAAAATAAAAAAACTTGTACCTATTTGTAAAAGATGTTTGGATTCATCAATCCGTCACAACGACTAGCCCGATTTGGATGAAACTTGGAATGTCAATAGTTAGGTTAGAAAGCAGAAAGGACGAATGAGACGCGGACAAAGTCGCGAGCAGAAGCTAGGGCTATAAAGATAATAATGATAATTGTTTTCATAGGATATTCGTAGAGCGCCTCAACGCTCAGCCTCCACCAGCCTACCCTTTACCGAGAAAGGAAGCGTTGTACAAAGCACAGGAAATTGCCTATCAGAACTTAGCGGCAATCAAACCGGTGGACGCCAATCTAACTTTGCAGCGGACGTTATATTCCACTTAATGAGATATTTCTTGAGACTGGAGGCTGGGAGCTGAAGGGTTTGGAAGGATTGTTATAAAGATCTGATTGTTTGAACTCTAGACGCAAAAAGTGCTTTCAATTTGCGATGAATTTATATTATGAAATTATAGGCAATTGTTACGAAGTTGAAGTAAAGATTTTTAGATAAAAATAAATGAATAAATATTCATGGACATTTCACGCAACGCCCTCTAGTCCTAAACTGTAGGACTTCATTATAAAGCACAGGTCAAATGCATAATAATGCATATGCATATTATGCATGCATGTATGTCTAGTAATATAAATAAAACTACTAGACAGCTTATTTTAAAGACCAGCCCCCCTATTTTATAGTTAGATGTCTTGATTATCATACGTAATCAGGACACAATGTCAACTCTAACTTTTTATAAGATAGACCATTCGTGTATTTTAAAGTATTATAGTTTAGTATGTAGGATACCTCTGGTAGATAAAGGCACAGTCCATTCTGTTTAAGGTTGTCTGGTAGAATTCGCTGTTTAACGATATGACTGCCCATTTTAAAATTTAAAAGAGATGTACCTAATCTAAGAATATAGGATTTAATAAAGTTAAGTTAAGCAAATAATGAAAAAAAAAAAACATTTTAAGTAACATTAAATAAAAGTAATTTCTCTAAGACAAAGTATAATAGATAATAGATCACTTCACAATTTACCTCTGAGTATCCTACGTTACAAAGTATCTTTCAAATATTGGCAAACTTGGAAGAGTCTCTAGATGGAGTTCCAACTTTAGAGTGTTAGATAAATTAAGATGACGGTAAGTTTGTTCAAAAGTATCCGGCTTGGTGTCCAATCAGAAGTTTCAATGCGAATTTGTTGCGAAAATTATATCTGAACAAACATTTCAAGTTGTACCTATATACAGCATGTATCCACAATGGCGACATTAAATTGACACACGGGTAGAGCTACTTATTAGTATTCATAAAAAAAATGTAAAGTACAGTCAGCTGCACTAGAATGTGTACAATTCGTAATTTTCTATGTAGGGCCGCAGACTGGTCCAAAATTAGTATTTTGATTATCATAAAAATATTGTTCATCAATTACGAGAAAAACTCATCTGCACTTTATTTAAACTTAAGTTCACCATTAAAACAGTTAAAGATACAGCGAGTGTAGGTAGAGTGTAGTGCCACATGGTATATTTTCTAATATTCTTTTGCATTTTGATTCTCGGATTGCTGTGTTCCGGTTTGTAGAGTAAGGGCGCCGGTGTAATTACAGGCACATGAGAATTCAAGATCTTTACGTCTCAGAGCGATGGACGCAGTGCATTGCCTTACAGGGCACGTTCTCATTGGACTTGCTCTGTGAGGTAATGCATTGTTATAGGCAGAAGTTACTACTTAACATCAGGTGAGCTATCAGCTTGTTCAATTACTTTTATGATTAAAAAAAAATTGTAGTTGTCTACAACCCACACTAGTAGAAATTTATCATGGACTCGCCGTCGCCCGCGGCGTTGCTCGCGTTGTTGTTGCCCTTTAGAGTGTGACGTTTCAAAATTCCTTTCTTAGTGCATCCCTACACTGTATGAGGATTGAGGATACTACCCTCCAAATTTCATACCTCTAGGACTTATAGTTTAGGCTGTGCGTTGATTCTCTGTCAGCTTCAAAAGAGTTTTATATAATATATTGATATTGTAATTTGTGTGTAAAACGGTTATTTATTTATTTGAGTAATAAAATAAAAGTTATAGTAACATGTACCTAAAGCTTTTTTGACATCAAAAATCCTTTGTAAAAGAGAAAAGCACTGAATAGTTTCAGCAAATATTACCGGGGGTTTAAAGGAATGCTTTTGTACGCTGCGCCCCATAGATGACAAAATATATTGGTTTACATACACAGACGCACTAAAAATGCCCTACTATCGTTTTCTGTGAAAGGAACAAGCACTGAGCAAGTCTCAAACGGTTTCTGTTCTGATTTGAACGATTTTTGGATCGCTTACTACACTCCGAGCAAAATATTTTTTTGTGGTTACACTACAAAGTGGTAAAAACATCGCCTTTTAGACTTATGCCCGTCTGCACTAAACTTTGACAGCTCCTAAGTTCATGCCTAACTCGCTAAGACTGACTTAACGTTGTAAAATGCGTTGCACCAAACTAGGATGTTGCCTAAATGCGTTAAGACATGTCCTAAAGTTACGACATCGATTTTGCGGGTCTTAGCGCTAGGCAAGTGCCTAAGAAGTGTCAAACATGACAGTCACATTGTGTTGTAGGTTATCAGTACCTAGGTAGTTTCAATCATGAGTGAAATCGGCGATTTTATGGGGTTTCTTGAGTACGTTGATGACCTGGATAATACACATAGCAGACCACGAATTCTAAGAACTCGACAAAACCCGCTTGAAAGCCTGGATGAATTAGATTTTTTTAAACGTTATCGGGTCTCAAAAAGAGTATTCCTCTTTATACTTCACCAAATTGATGAAAGCCTGACCGGTAGCGTATTTTCTCTATTAAAACTTTATTTACATGAATTAGTAGGTATAATAGGTGAGTATAAAAATAACATTTCATTGTTCTGATTTTAGAAATTGCAGCATTTGTCCGGCGGTCCAGCTGATGGTGGCACTCCGGTTTTATGCAACCGGCAGTCACCTTATGGCTATCGGTGATATACACGGCATTTTTAAGCGCATCGACAGTTCTAAAATAAATTAAACATTAGAATTTTAAAATTGTTCGGAGCCAATTAATTTATAAAGGTGATATATTTGATTATGGGTAGTCATTAATTATTCAATTTCATAATGCGTTGTTATCACTTACCTTAGTACAAACCCACTAGAGTTTAGGTCCCGACAAATTGCTTCCCATGATTGTTCTTTTAGTTTATTTGTACGCGTATCATGCGAAGTAATTTTACTTATGTGTCCTTTTTCTTGTATCAGCCGAACAAATCGTAACTTCTCCTCGTCGGAGAAATTCGTGCCCCTTTTTCTCTTTTCTATTTGCTTCTGCATTTTATATAGTTTAGATTATTCGGAAAAACACCACAACTCCGGAATTCAAGAAAGGCGCCGAATGGTCTGTCTGCTGCTGCTGTCAAAGTGTCAAAACACAACAACAATCATAGACAACCGTAGAAAGGTTCACTCTTTCATTCTTTTACTTACGAAAAGTCAGTTGTAGGAGTCACCTAAGTAAACTTGTTGGCGCAGAGGAAGTTGATGCCTAGGGATGCCTATGTCAGACTTAGTTTAGGTGTTGTCCTAGCTAAGTTTTGGCTTTGTTGACTTTAGTGCAGACGGGCATTAGACATTCGGTCTGACTCAATATATTTAATAGCGCGTGCACACTATGCCCGGCATGAATGCTGCGATTAATTCCGGAATTATTGCCACAGCAACATCGCCTTTATCCTCACCAAAGAGCTAGGGCATGAACTTGGCGATGTTGCTGTGGCAATAATTCCGGAATTAATCGCGGCAATAATTCGGGCAGCGGCATGGGCATGTGTGAACCCGGTGTAGGAATAAAGGCGATGTTGCTGTGGCAATCATTCCGGAATTAATCGCGGCATTCATGCTGGCAGCGGCAATGACATAGTGTGAACGCGTTATAAGACTCTGCAGCGTTGTGGTCGAACACACATTCAAATTTATAATTTTATTGCCATTATTACCTAATTACTTTACGCCTAGGTATATCGGAAAATAGACGATTGCAATATATATGCTATTGCTTTTTCTTTTTTTTTGTTGTGTTTAGAGATAAAAATGTGAGTTGCCTCCGACTTTTTCTCACATTTCTATCACTAATCTATCGGTGACCAGTAGTAGCACTGCGGTTGGAATATTCAAATTCTTTGCCATAACCGATAATACCGCTCATGCAAAATGCATACAATATCATTCTTTACTTCATACGCAAATGCTCCAGTAATTCATTTGAAACTGGCTTTATTTGAATTTTATGCGTTAACATTTTGGGTGTATTTTAGTCTTAATGTGAAATTTATTGGAGAAATAATTTTTGAGGGTTCTTGTCTTGTCCTTTGAAATTATTTTCGGAACAATGTATTATCAAGATTCAATGGCATAGATACAAGACAATAATATAAAACGGTATTTCTAAAAATCTTTCTAAAAGGCAATGCACTACGTGGAATGCGGACTACATGGTCTTTTTAAATCTAGAGGATGTAACATCGAAGTGTAATTAGGTAGTAGGAGTATGAATAGGCACATTAGGCACGTTTACTAGACGAGCGTGTTTGAGCATTTCCTTACTCTTGATTTATCCGAAGCAAACCGAAATAGCGAGTAAATTGCGAGTATTACGTACCTTCATATTATGCTTTTACAATAAAACGATTTTTTTTAAATTTACCTTATAAAGTGTTGGAAAAAAATACCTACTAAGGTTTCAAGTAACGCATGTTGCCTGTCTAGTCTAAGTACCCTATTTTATCAAAAACACCCTAGGGAGGTAGCTGTTTTGTTTTGTAATATTATTAGGACCCCTTAAACTACACGATTAGGTAAATAGGGTCTAATGGATGTTCACAAATTCAGTTAGCGGGAGACGGTTGCAATACGCTGTACGTACGTACAGTTAGCAAAAAAAAATTATCGTTGTGCTAAAATATTTGCAAGATGTCTCAAATTACTAGTTTAATAATGTCCTGATTTTGGGACAGTAAAATGGGATACCAAAAAAAATTTGGAATATTTTTGGTGACTATTTTTTTTATAACCAATAACCATAGTGTTTAGTTTTCTACCAAGTCGAAGGACAAAAAATGTCAGAAACCTTTTTGATTTCACTACCTACAAAAACACTTTTGTGAAATTGATTTTGTTACTGACCGTACCGGCTGTACCTATCCATACACATTATAGGTTGGATACGGTTAGAGCAAACAAATTGCGTTTAAATATCAGTGAGTGAAGCCTTGTCTCGTAAAAGGCAATTCTAAAAGGCAGCCATATAATAATGTTACCTTGTTATTCTTCAAACGATATCATTCAACATTTTGTACCTGGGTATATACAGGGTGTTACCAGACCACTTCCGAAAACGAAAGGGGGAGCTGCAGCACACCAAAACCCAACCAAAAAAAAAATCAGTTATCCTGAAAAATAATTATAGCCGGAGAAAACAATGTTTAAAGATTTGTATTTATTTCGCCAGCTCGCAATGTACGCATTCACGTAGGTAAGGTCGAGGCGTAGTACTATTATTTATTCTGTGTCGTAAGTGCCTACTAACGTAGGTAGGTACTAACGTAGGTCGCTCGCACGTCGCGTACTTGAATGACCCGCGATGAACTCTCAGCTGTTCATGCTGTAGTAGACGTAATCTGCGTGCTGCGTGTACATTGCTGCTTTATTTATTTTATTTGTTTTTTTGCTTCTTTAAATGAGATAATTAGGTAGATATGTCTTATTATGTTGTACTTTGTGTATGTAACTAGAAAAAAAATTAAAAAGAGATAGTCAAGTCAAGTTTTTTTTTCGCGATTTTTTTCGCTTAATGTTTTCAGTATCATGGTCTGATTGGAACCTCCAAGTTTTCGGAAGTGGTCTGGTAACACCCTGTATAGGTATTAGGTATGTATGGGCGACTGTATTTATTCATAGGACTCAGATCTGAAGCCAACTTTGCTACATTTTGTACCTATATAAGTAGATATACACACACAGTACATAATATTGAGTCAAAGTTTAGTTATTCTGCGTCATCAACAATCACCTTTGAATTTTTGGGTGGAACAATAGTAGGTAAAACGATACGACAGGCGTGGTGTGATAAAACAAGCTTTTATCTATAATTGTATTACTTATTTAGACGATTCTAAAGATACATACTCTACACATCTTTTTAATAAAATTCCGCTAAAAATTTTACACAATAAAATAGTATTTCCTACATTATTAGTAGGTAATTAAGTTCACAATAAATACGTATTTAATACAATTGTAGCGTGCTATTGTTACGATAGCAATAATATTCGAATTGAGTAAGTACCGAGCGACCTAGATTCGCTTTCTACTAATATAAATGTTCAATAACCCGAAATCAAAACGGAATCCATATCAATCAAGTTTCAAAGCGCAACTATTCACTAACAAACTTGCCAATTACTATGTTGAGCCGTCAGTCTATAGCAAAATAGTTTCTTGTTAACAAATTATTCAATTTGCGCTACGGCTAGACGGTAAAGTTAGTTTTATCTGAATAATACTGAAATACATATTATGAAAGTTATTGAAGTAAGAGTATGTATGTATGGTATGTTATGGTTAGCATCGCGGTAAATCCATGATCTCTAATAGGTACCCCTTGTGTGTGTAATTTTTTTTTTCTTCCAGTCTCTTTATTTATACAGCACCCCTTGTATTATATCTTGAAGTCCTTTCCGTCCAAGGTTGCCTGGAAGGGATCGCTGCTTAGCGATAAGACCGCCCATTGTACAATTAATTTAAGTTTTGTTTTTTTATTTTCTTGTAATTCCTAGGTTTAGGTGTGCAATAAAGTATTTTCTATCTATCTATCTATGAGAAAAAAGCGTGACTATATGTATGTTCTTACCATAAATAATAACTTTATTATCGTTTGCAACGGTTTGTAGATAGCTCAACTGTATCATGTGTATTTTTTTAAATATTGTAAATACAGTATTCCTTGTAATTTTCTTTGTGAATAAAGTATTTATAAAGTGAATAAAGTATTATTAATAGTAATACTAGAATATATAAACGAATTGTCCTGATCCATTCTATCAATAATAATTTGTACTTTCGGAATGCAGTATTTTCAGAACCTAAGCACCAGAATTTAAAAATGTACAGTTTTTTTAGCTTAAAAATGTATGCTCTTCAAAATAACTTGCAAACTACTGGCAAATATGGTACTCGAATGACGACAGCAAAAAGGAGGATGAAACGTGACGACTTCGTCTTTAAAGAAACTAAATAATACATGAAAAAAAAAATTATTACCAGTACCGACTCTATGTGGATTTATAACTGAATTTCTCGTTAAACATTTCTCGTTTTCATAAACTTTGAAAATTTACTATTCAAAATTAATGAAAATATATTTGCCACAGAAAATATCTAGAAACATCACAAAACAACACAAAAGCCTTTTATACCTGCGACACGTTTGAGCAAAATGTAGAGACCTCAAGTAAGGGTCGCCATAGAGACAGGGAGCCGTCGCTAGGTGATGAAAACCGAGGGAGTGATCGTAAGGGGGAGATCGTAAAACGTTTTTTGCTTCTAAGGTACGAGGAAAATGTTTCTATTGAGGTATTCAACAAAGCGCTTTAAATAGGTAGGTAATTTGGAAATACGAAGAAATATGTTATTTACCAATTTCTAGATAAAGTAAATATTCTCAATTTCTGAAAAACCGTACCTACCTTTAGTATCTGCCTACTTCACAGTTATTTACTTTTTTTATCGATTAGTTATTCACTAACAAACCTCTAGTTTGCAATTATTGTTAAAACATAGAGGTCGATGAAGGCCACAATCTTAACTAGGTACTTCAAAAGCCTATTTTAAAATGGTGGATATCTCACCCTGAAGAAAAAAAACTGAAAATTTTAGTCCCTAGGAATTTCCATAAAACCATCTCATTATGCCAAGTAAGTACAATACAAACCAATAGACATCAATTCTAGATCAATAGTCAGACATTTGAAGAAAAAAAATGATATCGAGCACAAGGCTTTAAACTTATAGGTAATATCTTTCCATTTCGTCACAGGTCAAAAATAATATAAGTTTCATGCCTTTTTTTTACTTTCAAGCAACCAAGGTAAATACAAAAATTGCAAGGAACCTAAAGCTAAAGTTTACTCAAAAGGCTGAAGAAGATCTCACGAGAAATGGTTCCGACTTTTACCATTTCCAGCTTACGGCCAACAGCGCCATCTGTGTTTTTCAGGCGGTATTTCATATCTGTGGGCGGGCGGGGTAAAACTGGGCGAGAAAACCTTAGTTCTGGAATACGGGAACGGTCCTAGGTGTCGCTACCAGGTAGAAATGTTGCTCAGTGGCTGGATGTCGGAAGCTGTTCACGATGAATAGATGGCGCCAGTAGTGATTGTAAAAAATAAAAGGTAATGTAGTGTTGAACGAGTCGAAAATCGACGTAGTATAGGTATGATAAATATGAAATTGAGCTACACAAATGCAAACCATACAGTTTTTCGTGTGTATTGTTATGCAAAAAAATAACCAATTTTACACGATATTTTTACGTCAGTAAGTACCTACATCGTTTAAATAAAACAAAATTCACTCATAAAACTATTTTAAAACAATCCATTCAATACAACTATCCTTAAATCTGTTTTAAAATTTACACACGATTTCTAGTGCGAAAAAATTTACATAAGAGAATCATAAAAAAACATTAATATCATAAAAACAAACTGAAATTCTCCCATAAATTACTCCAAGCACGCTTCGCATCCCCCTGCTGTAAGTCCCGTCCATAATTCCCCTGGCAATTTGCTCAGGTGTCAGGGTGTTGGACAGTATCACGGTGTGCGACACTTGCCTGGAGCGGTCTGGGTAAGGCTTAGCTCAGACCGCAGGCTATGATCGTAGAAAACCTTGGTTCAAACTATATTGGATATACCTACATCAATTATAAGCCCACCAAATTGTTTTAGGTTTTGGAGCAACAGGAACTTTTGTCTTCTATCTATCTATCTATCTATTCAGCCTGTATGCACCCACTGCTGGGTATAGGCCTCCTCTTTAGTACGCCAGTCTTAAGTTACGCTTTGTCTTCTAATAAATTAAAATAATTTTGATTGTGAAGATGTACTACCTGTAGGTACCTATATAGAGGAAAGTAGACGAAGACATGTACCGATCCCACTTAGCGTGAGATAAGGATAGGAAGATGATGATGATGTATCCATAGCAAACACCTGTCTATAGAACTTATTTTGCTTTCCAAAAGCACTCCAGTCTGGCTTTACCTACAGCTGTGTGTCCGACACTTTTTCGCGAAATTTGTTTATTTTCCACGCTATCAGGTTCCGAATTGTTGTGTCGGCCCGGGTGTAAATAAACGCGGTTTAAGTGGAAACTTCGAGTGCATTGTTTATACTTTACGGTTTGGTCTGTTTTGGTCAGGGGTTAAAAAGGTAATTTCAGGTCATGTCACTAGAACCATGATTTATTTGAGATATTTTTGCTGAGGTAGATGGAGAAGATGAGAGTCGCAATACATGGAATTAATAATTAGAGGTTGAGACTATCATTGCTAAAATACTTCTAATAAAAATGATTATTCACATTGTCTATGAATAAGAATAATTTTATTTTTGGAACAGAAACATGGCACAAGTAGTAGAGTAGTTAGTTATGTCACAAGTTTTTTTTTACAATATTAAATGAGTGGTTACAAAACAAAAAAAACCTTCTGTTGCACGATAATAACGCTACCGCTTCGTGGTTACAATGTTATAATTTTTTTCCAAACCGTTTCGTTTAGAAAATAATTATAGGAATAAATTTTTCCCATTCATTAATTTAATTCTTTACGCGTGTGTAATTAAATGCTGTTCCTATAAAAGGGGCTACAACGAGTTCGCAGAAATATTCCTTCAAGTCATGATCCGAAACGCAGGCGACTGATTTCTAGCAGAGATTAAAGTAAGTTAATTGGTTTAAACTACTAGTAATTCTTATACAAACACTTTTTGGAAAAACCTTGGAAACAAAATAAACACAAAAATTTATTTAAAAAAATGTATACCTATAGATACAATTTTGACGATCCTTTGACAATAAATTCTTACAATATCATAACTAAAGTCGCAACATCATCTTTTTCTATATAAACACTTTTAAATCCTACAAAAACTATTACCATACACCACGGGCCGCTTCGACACAGATTAATGTCACACAAACACGCTGAGAATGTAAGACGGCCGCTGTCCGAAAAACTGCACGATAAACCTCTAGGGGGCTTTCCGATGATAGCGACTAAATACTGCGACTGTGTAAGGGGTTATATTTTATACACCTTCTCAGCCATCATGTTTTAGGGCTAGCAGTAGGCCTTTATTTATCTCTTAGTAAATATTATGCAGCTCTAATAAAACATGCAGTTTTTTGAGGTAGTTAAATAGATTAATTTGGTGGTGGTGCATGTAAATAGATAGGTAGTTTTTGACATAAATAGGTAGTTTTTGACATAAATACAGTAGCACAGAACAGACTAGAAAAATAAAAATAGCTAAGCTAAGTAATGATTTCCACAACTAGGTTACCAGACGTAACCAGTGTATTCTAGCCGGACTCGTCCCATGCCATATGAAGCCAAATGATCCCGACTCAGCTTATGGATGCTAAGTTTGCATCCAAATACATGAGGTTTTAAAATAATAGAAAAATTTAATGAAATTTAACATTAAATGATTTCATTTCAAGTATATTTTTGACTTTGCTTACACTTACCACAAAATTATTTCTTGAGGTCAAGATTAATTTACTAACTATCATCGACTATTATTATATATCTCTCACGAAAAGTCACGCTCAAGTCGCTTTGGATCATACGCCACCACACCACCCAAGCCTACAATATACTTTGCATAAGGTTTGAGGCACTTTATGGGTGTCTGTCAGGGGCCATTGAATTTTATCATGCATTAAATTGTTTATGAGTTTGGTCAGTTTTTTGGCTTCGTTTTTAGGGTGCTGTAATTCAGTTTTGAAGGCAGGAAGGGACATTTTATGGAAAAAGGTTATTTAGTTATTGATCTGGTTGGTAACCACGTTCAGACTAGAACTTTTTGACTCTTAATAGCGAAGGTGATTACTCCTGGCTTTGCACCATAAATTTATACCTTCTCCAAACTTGACTGTTACTCTGCAATGATTGTATACTTGCCCTTATTGCTAGTAGCTACTGGTTACGGTGACTGCTTTTCCTCATCTTTAAAGGTGTGAGGTTCAACTAAGGGCGAAGTTAATGAGTGTAGCAATGGCATTATGTTTCTAAAATAGGTAACTGTTCAAAGTTCAAGTTATTATCACACGGCACGGGCACATTATAAGTTGATGAGGTATAAAAGTTATTGTAACAATAAGTAGGTTACACGTGGTTATATAAGATACGGAGCCTATTGATTTATTAAAATAAGTGTTGGTTGCTTGTGGACATTGTAATACAAGGTATTGAAATCAAATTATAAGAAATCGTGTCTTCAATGAACAACCACTGTAAAGTAGACCCTTCAGGTAATCTTGTTATTTACATCAAAATCAAAACAAATATAAAACGAGTACTGCCCTCGTATCGCAAGCTCTGAACTGCGTTCGCTGCCCAGCATAATGTCAAATGACGTGGCTACCGATATACGAAAACAAGAAGCTTTTGACAGCAAAAAACGCGCTGAAATGCTGTAATGTCACTATTTAGTCACAGAATACCTATGATTTAATAGGAAGACACTGGCAGAATTGTGACAACTAGCCACAAAAGCCACAAACCAAGAAGTTGAAGTTGAAGTTGATTTAATAGGAAAACAGTTCAGAAAACCTGCCAGGCAGCACACCGATCGCGCCCCTGGGTAGTCAGCAGCTCGTCTAATCTCTATTTGACAGTTGTTAGTATTCTATACGTCACAGTGCCATACTGGTTTCTTCACGGCGGAACCAGGCGGAATACCTTACGAAGGCGGAAAAAAATTTATAAAACCCAGACCCAATGCAATTCACGTCTGAAAATAACATTCCCGTAATTGATATTTCATAATCGGCATTTCCATAACAAGTTCCGTCGGGGGCGTAATATTCGCACGCAATATGGGGCGCTATTGTACCCTAACGCGGGGCACAATTGTACCCCTTTATAGGGAGCTATTGTACCCTAAATTCGGGCATGAATGCTGCTGAAGTCGCTCGCTGAGGCAGTGAACCAATTTGATCGGTAACCTTGGCTCGTAATGATGCTTTTATTTTTTCATGCCAGAAGCAATATTTTGGCAGATTATATTATTGCGGTTTAACCCGAAACTGTTCTATTACGGTTCATATACAACAAGGTTACTAACCACCGTTTAGATGAAAGTACTTAGTAAGATAACAAGATATCTTATACAGCAGTATTCTTTCTGAGAACTATTTTTGAACAACCACTGACTGATTTAGTTCGTTGTATAAATTAAACTCAAGAGCTCTCATGCATCAGTGAATCAAATCAAAATTCGAATTTCGAAAATTCACGCCAAACAGTGACCTGCTTTTACTAAACTGTAAAGTAGGTTCGTTGATTGAATAAAGAGAATTGCCCAGTCAGCTTTTTGCCCACTTTCAACATGGTTACAAAAGGGGCATGGGAACAGACAAATGTTTGCACCCGTCTGTCTGGCATTTTCTCAAAGCCTGGCATTTTGTTTTAAAGGTGACGGGTTAGTTCCAAATGTCACTGGTGGTGCAAGGCAAGGGTTCAACTTTAGAGTGAACTTATTTTCAAAGCTAAAACTTTACTAAGAAGTCTGTAAAATTCAAGAATTCTGTTTATTTGTACAAATATTTCATTTGAGCCAAAATCACTGATATTTTTCAATACCCGTACGAGTATTCACTATTTCATTAAATCCGTAATACTGTCATCAAATTAATCAAGTTTTAAATTAAACAATTTATTCGAGTGCTCATCAGTTTTATTTTCGTCGATTTTAATGTGCGCAATCCCAAAGTTTATAATTTGCTGCAAATGCAAATTTCTACATTAAAACATCAAAACACGCGTAACTTTGTACGAAATGAAACTGGTTTACGATTGTTTTACACTTCGATTTAGATTCAGATAGAGTTTATGGTGAATATAAAATGCGACGCGTAAAGTATATTGCGTAGAACTTTCTTTCTTATTTTAGTTCACTATAAAATTTAAGAGAAAAACTATCGAAAGCGGCCTAAAGTGTATTTGACAATTTAAATTTTGTAAAAAGAAAAAAGGTCTACTTGCCTCCTTTTTACTTTTAACTGTCCAAAAATCGTCTAAGAAATTAAAAGGTAGTTCATAAAACCTAAGTATAATGGACTAAAATTCTTAATCTCAAGAGTTACAACCGATGTAATCCCGCAAAAAGCTTGCTCGTGCCAAAAAACGTAGCAAGATCCAACCATTATAAAAGAGGAGAGTTCAAAGACGTCAACTTCATTACATTAAGAAGGCGGTATTGTTGTCGTAGCAATCCAATTTCTCCCTCTAAATAACTGTATTTTGTGAATAACTAGTGGAGGGTTTAAAAGAAAAAATATACTGTGCACAAACGCCAAAGGAAAGGTGGAGAGGCAAAAGAGCTTTTATGAAATAACTTTGGTAGACGGTGTCGCAGTGGCAGCGTTTACTAGGTATGGTTTAGTTTTGTAGGTATTGTAGCGAGGTTTAGCTGCTGTTACTAAAGATTTGTGTGAAATCTGGTTTTAAGTTTTTCGGGAGATTTAGTTTTAAATGTCAACTTGTCAGTTTGCGGAGTGAGTGTACTTAATTATTTTTTTCAAGAGATTTTGTTACTTTTAATTCCAACCCAGTAAATTTGCATTAAATTTACCTAAACTTTGAAACTGAAATATAGTAGGTACCTCCACCAAATCTAAGTTTTAATTTTAAATTGATTAAATCGGTAATGTTAAATGCACACACGTTGGAAATCTCTAGTAAATATTTCAACCGGCTACAACATTTTCTGCTGCAGACGCCACAAAAAACAGACCTCAAATTACTCCCGCCACCAAAACAACCGCACAAAAAGAAGTGTTGGAAAAACGGGCGGAACGCAAATGTCCGCGACTTCCAACGATCTCCATAGATACACTGGATTTATGTGAGAAGCAGATTGCCGGTGCTTGTCTGTGATACAAACTTATACACCTTATCGTTGGTTATTTGATTGATACAAATAGCAAGTCAAAAATTGATTATTAATGTGATATTTGGTGGCAAAGAGCAAGTCAAAGCCTAAAGCGCGACAAAGTTTTAGTTTTCATGTCGTTTCTTGAACTCTCAAAAAAAATTTACTCCCACCAACGGCCATGGTATAATTGCCTTCAGGAAATACTATCGGTGAAGAATGTGAACATTTTCTATGAAGTTTTACATACCTAGATAGTAGACATGTAGCATCAAGAGTTTCTTCTTGATTCATCACATCTTCTCATACAAAATGTGGATTGAAACAGCAAGAGAAAAAAAAGTTGTGTAAGTGCGTTACGGGGTTTTATATCTATAACCAGTACAAGTGAATATCGCTGGCAAGTCTGGCAACTAGACATAAGTGAGCTCTTCCAGCGATCTCCGTAGATATGCAAAACTCAGTCCTTTGTAACATGATCTTATTGTGTTCGAGAATCCGCGCCCGCTGAATACAAAACGACTTATGTCGATTTAGAAATTTATTAGAATGCAATGTGAAGCGGGAAATACGTGAGTTGCGAACGAGTTATTGTTGCGTTTCGGCTTTGCATTCTCAAGTGCAAGCGACACGGTAATACCATCTGCGCGGACTGTGATTTGGTTTCCAAGTGGCTTAGGCTGATGTTCACCAACATCATTATTCGGAAATACCGATGGGTTTTGATTTAATAGAAGACTTGAATATCAAATTAGCAGTGTTCATGTTTAACTCTTGTTAGATGCAGTAAAGATAGAGAAGTTGCTTGATCAGAGAATGATGCCATGTGCCTATTGTGCCTATCAACCACTCTAAATAAGGTTGCTTTTTACCAGACCTAAGCTAAGCTACGTTGCTAAGGATGTGTTTGAAATCCACCAATAGGATTCGTTTGTTTTCATATTAAACGACTCCATTGATGGAATTCAAACAAATTTTTAGCAAATCTTTAGCTTAGCGCTCTGGTGGAAAAGCATTCTAAGCGCTAATTAAAATAAGGTCTATTACTCTTAATTCCCTAGTCCTTAATAATTTCCCTAGTTCTTAATCAGACCAGCGTGGATTTTTTTCTAGATAAAATTTCACTAATCTTTTACCTAGCTTTCCCTTTTTTGTAAAATTACCAACAGTAGCTGTCATCGTAACAGCTTGTTAAAGTAACCGGACGTTTACATGTTGTGGAAGTTAGCTTCGATTTATTTGGCTCTGTTGATGGCAAGTTTCAGTTTTCAGCAGAACATTGCGTTGCTGAAAACGTTATTGCACTGTAGGCTGTACATAATATTTGCTACTGCTTCATTTTTGTCAGCCGTAAGTGGAATGAAAACTGATTAATTTGTTATTGGTTATATGAAATAATTAACATATTTTATAATATCTTTTGTAATCACGTTGAATCATACCTACCTAATAATATGTAGATATTACTTTGTAAACTGTATTTAGTATGATTCGACTCGTACAAGCTTGATCAGTATTTTTAGTACCATATTTTTACAACGAAATGAAAAAATAACAGATGGAGTCTTATGCTTACTTCAGCAGATATTTTACTGTAGTACTTTAGGAACATCATATCTCGGCTGAAATCTCGTTCCACTCACTATTGAATCAAGTTTTCGACGTTATTTTGATCCTATTAAAGTAAAATATCTGTCGAAGTGAGCATCAGGCCCCTGAGGCTCTACTTTATTTCTTTTACCTAGTTATTTTTTTACAAATACTGTATGTTTATTATACGGCGGTTTATTAAGCCCAGAATAAATTATTTTTCCGTGATCCTCGTACGAAACATTGGCTTTCTGATATATCTCACAATCACCCAGTAAAGGTACAATGCCTTTATAGAGGTAGGAATGAATTTGTTTTCTTTATGGTCCATAAAATTGATGGGTCGGAAGTTGTTTGCGAGTACATTTGTTTGTATCTATTTTATGTACGGAATTTGATTTCCTACAACTGAGGTGGTGACAGAGAACGTCAAAAAACTGTATGTTATTTTAGAAACTGTGTAATAAAAATAACACCGTGTTTCTTGAATTAATTTGATTAAATAAAATAATTTATATAAACAATAAATTTGAATAACATGGAAACTTGATTATCAATCTCTGATGTAATAAAAAATGTCTACGAGTAGGTACTTATGCCAAAGCACAATTTTATGGTTCAAATTTCAGAACAGTCTAACCTCTGTTACAAATCATGATACGTTTGATCATAAATATTACCACAAAATAATCTACAGAGCATAAATAGTTATATTTGAACTCGATCGTAAAATAGATTGCTCTAGTATATCGGTGCCAAATTTTATTGAAATTGATTAAGATTGTAATAAAATAAACATAAATAACGAACCAAATGTTTTATGGGTAGTTTGAACTTTTGGTTCTGAAAGCTTCTTTATATTTAAAGGTTTTGCTTATCATTGACGATGAGCCATACCGACTGCCGATACCGTCTCGAAAATTCAATAGTGATAGTTTGTGGTACACTGTGCAGTGGCGCTGTCACTTTGCAAGAGCCCGCGTCTTCGCACGAGGCAGTCGTGCAGTGTAAAACAAACGTCACTACTGAATTTTCGTAAGTCATTATTCGGAGTAGAGGCCCTGACTCTCGCCAAACCCCGATATAACATCAACTACGATATCTAGAATCTGAAGCAAGGTTCTATAGTAAAACTGCTATATTCGTTTGCCAAATAAAATCTACATCATTTTTTTGTCACATTCCTATACCTATAGTAACCAATTAATTGATATACTGATTTAAAAAAGTTTAATATATCTAGTACCTATGGTTATCATAGGGTTAGAGATTATCTATTTCGGTTTAAAGATCTTTATTCTCATTAAGACAATTTGTCACTTACATAAGAAAAAATTAAATAAGTTTTATATGCGTTGCGGGTAGACTTAAATAAGTATATTTATGGCTTCGTATTCATATTTACTACTCTCAAGCACTGACCAGACTTGTTTTGTATGAAAATCTCTGCGCAAATGTAAGCTCAAATCCATGGTTGAGTAACGATTTCTCAGAAGAAATTAACGTGGAAATCTTACTTACATGATGATGATTTCAATAATCTAAAAAGTAAACTAAAATCTTCAAATCAATTAATTTGTTTTGATTTTGTTGTTAAATTTTTCTAACCTAATTTTATTTGACGGCGCTAAAATTATAACCATTTTTGTTTCTTCAGTTTATGTGAAAGGGACGGCAACATTTTTAGTGCTGTCAAATTAGGTTTGTGTAGAAAAATTCAAGAACAGAATTGGCACCATTATCAGTGTTCATGGCGTTACATTAAAACTCTAAAGCCTTTATCTAGATCGGCTACAATCAAAGAAAAGTCCGACTAATAGTTTCATAACCGCAAAGGTCACAGACTACTTCTGACCTTGAGACTAACCCTAATTGACCTTGAACTTTTATTGACATTGAAAACCCTGACCCTAATACAAAAGTCAACTAATCCAATACTAATAAATAGGGCTAAGAAAAAAACAAAGTGTGGGAATAAGTTACATTTGCATAACTTAAGCTACCATTATGCTAGGTATAACGTCTACTAAGATAGAAAAACAAGTGTGCGATTCAAGTAACTAGCTGTCTACTTTTTATCATTTTGTTTTTTTTTATACTCGTACGACGTATTTCATCACAAATTAAATTAACTTCAACAGTGTCGTTGATTCTGTTGTTACATTTTTCTAAACTAACCTAAGTAATAAATGGAACTAATATGGATCTAGTCATTTTCTAAGTAGATGCAATAGATCCAATTTGTGACGTAGTTTTTTAAAATAGATTTATTGGGAAAAAAAGTTCTCAATAGAACCAATTGGATCTTGATCACTAGATCTACAGAGAGTAAACGAAAAGAAAATCGCCACCAATATACGTAAGGTAAAAAAGATATATTCCAGAAATCCCTACTTAAAAATCCCTACCAGTGGGGAATGATTGGTGTTTGTTGCGATGTCATAAAAGTTACAAAAAAAATATACAACCGAAATGAGAACCTCCGCTTCTTTTGAAATTGGATAAAAATTGGTAGTTTTTGTCATGTGACTTTTATGAGTTTTATAATACGACGACTAAATACTAGCAATGATATTTTTACCCTATGACTCATGGGGTAAAAATAAGTTACTTTCGACAGTAGTCTCATAGGCTATGAGACTACTGTCAAAAGTAACTTATTATTCTGATCATAGAAAATTATGGTATGTGCTTTATTTGTAAGCATACGTTATTTTATTACGTTTTCGAAATAAACGTGTAAACCAACATAACATAACAAAATTATGGGTTTCTATTTCCATAATGTAAATTCCTTCCATTTTGATTTAGTCACCTCTAGCCCCTTTAACCATTAAGCGTCTGCTGAAACGTCGAGAATTAAATTATCAAATAAGGTTTAACTTAGTCCGGTGCCCGATAGGTGTTCAGAATCAATTACCTCCACCTAGTATAAACCTGAATAAGGTTTCAGAGTAAAATGAACTTTAGGACCTTCATACTTGAATCAATATGGCTTGAGAAAATTGGTCTGTGAAATTATAAGCAGACAAACGTATTTTTAATCACGGTAGAGTTACTTACTACTCTATTAATACTTACAGTAAATTATTTTGTGATTGTAACGATGACACTCTGTTTGTATAGGCTTAAGTAACCGTATTCCAATTGGGTAAACCATTTGTTATAAACATCAGATTTCTCAAAAGATGATTTGAATAAAGCTGTAGTAAGTGAAAGTATGTATAATTTTTCGTCTTTGTCGTTATTCAGTGTTGCTATCATGTTTTGCCATTCTTCTTGTACCATGCCATTCGATTCTTGCTACCCCAACCAGACAATAATTATGGTCATTTTGTTCTTTCCTTTGTTAGGTTAAATAAGTAATGTAGAACTGAATTTGATGCATAATTAAAATTCTACCTTGATTTTAGCTCTCTGATCAAGCGAAAATATAATTGAGATTTTGTTGGAGTTTTTTAAGTCATGCTTATAATTTTTTTACTTAGCCTGCAACACAACTACTTGGCATCAATAGTTGAGCCATAGAAATGATATTACAAAAAGTTCCCAATGATACTTTTACTTTTTCTGTAAAGAAAACCAGAGTGAAACTTTTGAGCGAAAGAACTGTAATATTATTCTACGCCTGCATCTTGATTGGACAATTAGTCGTGTGCTAATCCCCAGCGATCGATATTAACTAAATTATATCATCAGGTGGAGTAAGGGCCTAATCGCCTGTCCCGTGAAGAAATATTCGCTTAAACTTGGACATTTTTAAAAATGGCCAGCTTAGTTTGGTAAATTGAAGAATTTTAAAAAGTGTTCGTGGACAATGAAGTAGCTTTAAGGGTGCTTTATGTTTAATTATCTTCATTTACTTACACCGCTGTAAGTAAATGGGAATATAACATTATTTTTATGAAAAGTGATAAAGTACGTATGAGTTAGTGGCAAACTCTGGTGATAGAGTTTTTAGGTCGTCTTAAGGCCCCGTCATGGTTTAACAACTGATTGAACAAGCAGATGATACATCTGATAGTACCATCTGTTTATGTATTGCCTCACTGAACACGTCCACTGAAAACGTTCTCCTTCAATAAATAGTTCTTCCAAAATAGTTTTTTTAACATGTAAGTGAGTATATAGTTCGTTATATTTATGGTGACTTTATTGGTACATCTAAAGAACAACAACAAACATAAAGACACGTTCAGACAATCTGTAATACCATCATTGTTCTGAATTGATATTGGTATCTCTTTCTACTGTTATTCTTATGATAAAGTCTACTTAATTTTAGTCTTTCTATTTTGCTTTACCAGATTGATCAAACAAAAATAGAATAAATTTTTTTCTGTTGAAAAATAACTTGGGTTTTAAAGTTCCTTATATTTTTCAGTAAAGTAACACCCGAATTTACTGACAGAAGCTGAACAGTCCGTCAAACCAGTTAAAACCAGAATTTGTCTAGAACCTGAATCCTGACGCATTATCGAGATTGTGGTCAAATTTTTGCATAGTTAAAACCATCAGAGAAGCCTCTACAATTTTACACCGTTCATAAATTAGAGGGTAAATATTTCATAGCCATAAGTAGTTAAATTTTTTTATTTATGTGCTATAGCTAAGCATTTGGCTGCCAGCACACCTAATGGTAAGTGTAGCTACAGCCTTAGGTGGAGAACGTTAACCATAATCCTCATTCACTCTTTTCTTGAATATTCCTAGGTTATATCTTTCAGAAAATACTGATGATGGCAGAGAGACTCCTTGGCAGTTCGCATTATGAATCATAATGTAAGCGTTTATCGTTTATTGCTTTTTATTTATTTAAAATCGCTTCTAGCCGTCGTACCCCAGTCACGAGGCTACTTCTAGTTACCTACGGTAAGAATCTGCATTGCGTCTAAGGGTAAGTAGGTAAGTGCTCAATTCAAGGTCGCGTCCACAGAGCGTAGGTACAATCCTGCGATAAGTAGGTCTAGCCGACGCACAATTGTGCTTCGTCAGGTATTCAGTAGTTTTGGCGTTGTTCCAGCTATGATTTTAAAGGTTATGCTAGTTAAGGTCAAAATAATACGTAGAAATAAACTATAGTATTTAATTAATTATTTTTAAATTTAGAATTCACGTATAGGTAATTTTTTTTGCATAACTTTTTATTCTTTTACCTTACTATTGTACCAAGCAAAAAAAAATTAAGCACACATAACGCGTGTGCGGGTCGGGTGCTTTAGTTTATATAGGTTTCATCCCACCCGCGCCCGACTCCGTATGCTGTCATCTGTAAAATTCAAGAATGAAGATGGAACCCATACCCGCCCTCTGTGTGCTCCATGCTTGAGAAAAAAACTAACGGTCACAATCCAGATTGTTAAGGCCCTAAATCTCAATCTAGCTGCTAACATAAACGGTAGCCAGGATAAAAAGCAGTGCCAATAAATGGACGCAAACCCATTTTAAACTCTGACTGAAAGTGTAACCCAAAAACCAGTCAAGCAAGATTTGGTCCCGCACGGTAAGGATTCCATGCCCAAAAAAATTTTCAAGCTATTTTTTTAAGCTTTATTTTATAGTGAAAGATAGGGCAAAACTAGTTCTTTATATAAAGAATAAAATGATTTTTTACACAGTAAAGATGAGGCGATATACTTAATTCATCTGGGGTAATTTATCCGGGTGTACTGAGTACACTTTTAGTAGACATGTAATGCCCCTGTTCGTGATAGCCGGATGGTGTTGCCTAGACAATAGGGTCTAGTTGTCGTCATTTGGATGGAGAACCCTAAAACCTCACCCCACCAACGCCACATCCAATATATTCAAAAACCCCACGTTTAAAAATCCCCACATGTATGTACGTAAACGCTATACGACATAACAAAAGTCATGAAGTCCTCTTTGAAACCTTTTTATTCGTTCGGAAATAGGGAAAAAGTATTCGTAAAGCCATTCGGACGGCGTTCGCAACGGTTCCAGATATACTTTGACTCTATACTTTGTGCAAACGAGCGTTTGATAGGGGCGTAGAGATGTTTAGCGGCTGGATGTGCCTAGGATGAGAGATTTATTTTATCGGGTGTACGCTGAACAGAGATTTAGACTGGGGGATGGATTACTTAGTTAGATTTTTTAAAGTTGTTCTTATTTTACTGGATTCTTATTTGCATCAAGAAGAACTTAACTTTTTTTATAAAAAAGTATTTATTTAGGCACTGTGCTTGTACCACTTTTTTTATGAAACAAGTTCTTGTTTATTGTGCCTGTACCTACCGTTTACTTCTGGGTATTTATTTGACCGTCCATGAGTTTTGATGTTAGTGCGAAAAAAAAACAATAATACTTAAGAAATCTATAACTAAGACGATTAGTTGTGCTTCTTATTAGCTTATTGGATCTATAGCAGTAATCATTCCTTAGATAAGCATAAACTACCATTTTAAAAGTTATAGAAAAAATTGGTGCGGATTTGTAGAAAAATATGAAAAAAGTTGGTACTGACATCCATAACAATTTGGGCGATGTAAACAAATTATTTACAACGCAACAAATCACTTCCATTTAATCTCCATCAGTGTAATATCTGTACACAGCTCGGTATCGCTGGAGGGATTACAGCCTCAGGATTACATCTTTTATGATAAAACGTCGGCATTACCGCCCAGACGGTAATAACTTTCCACTATTAATTAATCTGGCTTGTGAGCTTTTATTATTGAATCAGTGTTTGTTTTGAAGGTTTTTGTAAGAGAATATAAGGCAATGGAGTATTAGCTAGCTTCAAACGTTTTGAAGATGTGAAAAAAATCCTATAGGTACCTACGTGTCTAAGGGGTCTATTTCACTAAGACCAATGGCGGCGCAAATAAGCAAACAACAAGGCACCCTCCATACAGTTGTATATACATTTTGTTGGTAGTTGTAACTGGTTGATCCGCCATTGGTGTTTCCGTGAGATAGATCTCTAAGAAAATGAAATATGAGAAATATTGGTTCTAAAACCATGAAACAAGGAAATAAAAGAAAATTCACTATCAGATTTTGCGTGTTATAGTTACAGCAATTTAGGTAGAGAGGAATAATTTCAAAGATCCATCTCTCCAATATTATGTGGATTATTATGGACACTTAGAAACCGCCACCGTAGAAAACCTAAGCCATCTGGAATTCATACTTGAATGCTGAAGTGGCAGTCACAAAAGCCTACCACACAATGACACAATACCCCACGACTGTGCAAAATCTTCCGTAAAATTGACGGTTCGTCGCGGCAAGTCGATTCTGCCATGCAGTTTCAGCGTCGTTGAATTGAACATTTTAAATCTTCCGCCATTTTAGAGGCTGTTGCAGTTGAGATATCGGTAAATCGATACGTTATTGTTAACGATATTCTTTGAGAGGTTTTCATAGTTCTAAAGTGCTTCGATGGATTGAAAATATTGCATTTTAAATATTTTATCCTATAACGCTACGCCATAAACGTAATGTTTTCTGATATCGATTCAAGAGCTAACCGAGAACCATAAAACGTGTAAAATATAAAACTCAATCAAATCCGAAGAATAAAACTAGTTAAGGAATAATCCTCAATCCTCAGGTGCACAATCGAAAAATATTATAAGAACTTGGACAATTTTCAATAGTCGCACGCTCTTTCCAAACTTTTGGCAATCGAGGAGAGAATGGCTGGCGAAATAAATTGCTGCATTTTACAGACGTGTGACACGACGTGCATCTTGTCATGTTCAAGAAATGGGTGTAAGGAATCTACTGTATTTGATATAGCAATCTTATTTTTGGAGTAGCTCGATCTGAACGAGGTTTTTATTTAGTCGTTGTGATAATGATGATCTAATAATGACTAAATAAATACATAGTAGGTACCTGACACCATGACACAATTGCCGCAGTTATGGGTACTAGGACTTACCATAGCGTTCATACTTGGCATCACCACTTATTAGTGGTGATGCCCCTCATCTGTTAAAACAGTAAAGCCCAAAATACACAGAATGCCGGCGCGGGTTGAGTGCGGGTTGGATGCTTGAATTTGTATGGGTTTCATTCGATCCGCCCTCGATAAGCGCACGCGTTTTGTGTGTTGTCTTCTATATAAATTCAACGGAATAAACGCGCACCCGACCCGCGCCTGAGCCTCTTTGTGTTGGCTGCATTTTGTAAAGTGGAACATATTAACGTTTTCCATATTTTCTTGCTAACATAGTTTCCAAAACGTGTTTTAATAAAACAGTAATATCCGGGCCATCTCAGAGATTGAGTCGTTAGACAGTCATTATGCAGATCCGGTTGGCGGTGAATTTAAAATTTTCCTTTTACGCTTATTTGATTAGGGTGCACAAATTGTTTCATCCCCAACGTTTGCTTAGGTTTTAGTGCCGATACTGGACAAAATTAAGGTTTTATGACTTACTAGCCGTCTCCCGCGGCGTTGCTCGCATAAGAGTGTGACTTTTCAAAAATCCTTTCTTAGTGCGCCCCTACACTATATAAGGAACCTACCCTCCAAATTTCATACCTCTAGGACTTGTAGTTTAGGCTATGCGTTGATTCTATGTCAGCTTCAAAAGAGTTTTATATATATTGATGATTGATGATTGATGATGATGATGATGATGATTGATGATATTGTTTATACAAAATCTTGGGCTACGTTGTGTTACAGCATAATTAAATTTTTAAATGATTGTTAGGAAGTAAAATATTTTATAATGGTACAAATTCTGTTATTTTTTAATGTCTACTAAGTCGTTCGATTTCTTAATACTGATCGTAATGGTAGTTTATCATAATACGTCACAACGAGTGTGTTTCTCCCAAAAAAACTATTCACATTTGATCTCAAAAACTTTCAAGAACAAGTTCTAGCACTTAGACGCACGTCAGGTGGAATTTGTGAATTTATTGTGTCCCAACTGAATTTCAACACCAGAAACAAAATCGAGAGTAAAGCTTTACTGACTTTCCGTTGAAAAACGGTATTATTTTGGGTGAAATCAATTAAATTGTATTTTTTTAGCTATTATTATTGCAACTATGTAATTTATAAAGACGTAAAATAAAACTTGACTGTTGATCCGCTTTCATGAATAAGTTTTTTTTTATAATCTGCCGTGTCACTTACCTGAAACAATGAAATAAATTCAAATAAATATCGAGGAAATTATTATGAACTCGTTTTACATAACAGGTATACAATTACACATTATTAGGTATAAGTATTAAGTACATAAACAAAACATGCATCAAAACTCACGTTGGAAATGTCCCTTGGCAAAGGTAAAATCCGACCTAATAAATCTATTACAAGAACTACACTAATGGAATAATGAAGACTAGAGTACACAAAATGTTCCTAAAAGTAGATCCCTTGTCTCGCGTTTTAGCTGCGTTTTTCATCGTGGTGCAGGAAAACAATTAAGCCCTTCGCTTGCTCCATGGAAAGTTTGTGGGGGAATGCATCCGTCTCTTTTGTACCTAAAGTGGGCGACTTGAGTGATGGGAAGCGGTGAAGCCAATTTCTTTATGTGAATCTGTATTACTGTGTAGTGAACGCGGCTTTTTTTTTGTTTGGAATCTATTTCGTTTAGGGTTCGTTTCTTGATAAGTAATTTAGTAGGTATATCAATTTGTTGTAGGCGTTTATGTAGGTATTGTATATAAGCGGGTCGTATAATATCTTAGGTATTGATATCATAGAACCCACTAACTTAAAACGTGATAGGATTTGAAATCGATCTAAAAGCTAATCTATGAAAGAAGTGTGCGCCCAACAGTGTACTTCTTCATGTTAATTTTAACTTTTTATCTTTCCATTTTGCGTTGCTAGTTTAAAATAATGACCAAACGAACGAATTTCAATTTATTTAATGTAGTGATCATTACGTCGATTCATCTGTAGCCTCAGGCAATTCATTTGCGCAATGAGCAGTTACGTGTGTAAGCTGATTGGTACTGGAATTGTACTTCATCATAACCATTTGCCAATCGGAAACTTGTTTTTTTTTAATGCTACATCAAACTTAAGCTAAAGTTTAAGGATTAAAGCTCATGACTGGACCTTCAAGGAAATAAAATATCGTGGAAGAATCAGGGGCCTTGTGCTCAGTTTGGCAGAGATTTTACTCTTATAGAGATGACGTCAAAATGGTGTCAGCTAATATATTTTGCATGAGTGAGTAGAGTAGGTATAGGGTTATTTTTATTTGTGTGTTATTTCTAAAAACTAGTAAAATAAACTTCGTCTAACTAGTAAAATGAACAACAACTATGTGTCCAATTTAAATTAAGAAGCATTCATCTCAGTCCCACTTATCATAGCGCCACTCACCCCACTATCCTATTTCAGCAAAGAACGTACATTATTCCGCATCTCTGACGTCATCTCTGTAACGACCACTCGGTTTTCAATTACACTGTAATTGTGGCTGCTATAATAATGCAGGCAATTCCGTCGAACGTAAATACCGTTTGTTTTTCTACTGTCTGACGGATGGGGTGCAGTTGTTAATTTAAATAATACACCCTGTTTACCCTTTGTTCTAACTACAGAGTACGTACTACCTCGAAAGGTCATTCACGTCAAGACGGTTTCGAGTGCTTTAGGAACCCAGAATTACAGGCTGATTATGCTTGATAGCGGTCAAGAAAAGTACCAAATTGGTCACTTACCCATAAGACCGGCCATGTAAATTACAAAGACTTAACAGAAAAAATGTCGCTGAAAAACTGAAGTTGGAAATTTTGAGTTTAGAAAGTGGGCAAGTCTTTGACTGACGCTCGTTTTGTGTGAGGAGTACAAGTACATACACTAACAACTGCTAACACAAAAGTATACTCGTATTTTCCACTATTTAAATTCATAAATAAATAAATATTAATGTACATTATCACTCACGCTCTCTAGTCCCAAACTAAGCAAAGCTTGTACTATGGGAACTAGAAATACTTATATACATTTTCTTTTTGTAAATATAATTATACTTATGATACATACATACAATTTGAATAGTGATGTAAGTACATAAAATTTTATAGCGATGATTCTTAACCCAAGTAAAAATTAAACTCTTATCAGGTAGTTAACCTTATAAATGAAACTAAACCTCTTATTACTTGGGAATACAGAACAATATTGCAAGTTTCATCACTCACCCGCTCCTAAAAATGTATCAGTCTCCAAGCATGAATAACAAAATAACAAAACACTGTCTCAGCTATCCTTCATTAAACTTTTGGCAGCAACTTTTCCCAGAACTTATTATTACAAAAAATCAACTTATACGTCTCTTTTAAAAAGTGAGTGACTCAAGGAGACAAGTGCCATAAATTCTGGAAGAGGTTTCTTGAAATTGTGTTGGGGAAAGTGACTTCAGCTGGACAATGAACCCTGGACGAGCGCTGACGGGCTGTAATCTCGGTTTTTTGTCGGTAGATTAATGCTGGACGACCGTAAAAGCTAGCGCCATTTAACTAGTTTTTAGGATTTGAGAAAAAGATTTTGTATTTACTAAAAGAGTAGTGTCACAGATCATATAATACTATGTAGTGTCTTCTTTCTCACATTTTTTCTTGTAATTTTCATAAAGTTATAGTTATTGAAAAGATAAAACACTTTATTCACAAATAAAATTAAGGCAAATACAGTATTTAGTTACAAAATACAAATTTCATGAAACATTTATTTACATTAAATGTAGTTTTTATTTTAATAAGAAAATTACAACTAATACAGTATTTTAAGTTTTTCATCTACACTATAATTCACACATTAGTATTTCAAAATACTATTAAAACCGTCATTTTAAAAAACCCGTTAGAACACCGCGGCGGAACTGGCGGTATTGATCAAGGTATCAATACCGCCAGTTCAATTTTACCTCCCCATTACAGAGTTAGTAGAACTTGTTAGAAAAGTAATTAACCGACTTACTTTGTTTCAATGAATTGCACCGAAGTGTTGAGTGTCTCGGTGGAGTACTTTGTTTAACCAAAGGTTAAGTATAGTTTTATATTATCTGTGGTAAGACCATTGAATTGATACTGCTGCATACATTTGAAGCTGAGGCGTAATTTTCATAGTAAAAAATCATTTAGATTTTTTTGTAACATCACAAAATGGCTGCCTTGATTGACATCCCTGGACGAATAATTGTTAATTCGTCCAAGCTGACATCCCAATGATTTTATTATTACATTTTATTAAGAAAACCTGCAACTGTGTTTGCATTTGTAGGGTGCAAGTCAAGTTATAAAGCATTTTGAAGTGCAAAAAGTCCACACACAAGATATTATATTTCCAAGAAAAAAATATCGAGTTATTGAAGGTATCCTGCGTTGTATTGTAATTTTGCAGTAGAACCTATGGTAGTGCTAAATAAAATTGCTCTACTTGATATCAGATAATAACAAAAACTCAAAAAATTATCTATTTCATTGAAAATCCGGAACTTGTTATACTCGGCCATTTTGATAATAATTACAGGATATATTCCATCTTATCGCTGATATAAATCAATAACTTTATGTAGATGACATATAGCTTACACGCAAGCTTACGCAATCCATTAGCTTCGTCACAGACGTGTAATTAATAAACTTTATCGATAAATCAAGTTATGCAAACAGAATATAAACTTTGAACTTGTGACTCCGAATTTTGATCCCAGATAATGCTTATGACAGAGAAAGTGTAGAATTTCCTATAATTACCAAATAAGTTCCTATTTATAAGCAATGACATAAATACCTACTTACGATAAAATTATAGGTTATTGTGTAGGACACAATGTGAGCTTGTTGTCTTTTCTTATGAGATAAGTGATGGAACCCTGATGCGATTATCTCTATAATGTAAACAACATTTTTGTATCCACACTAAAACTAGTATATTTTTAAAATATTGGATATCAATCGGCGATCAAAATTGCCGTGGTTATAAAATAGCTGATAATTGGCCTACCGACAGCAGAACACAATCCTCTCAGAGTAGGTAGTTTCTGATTTAAGTGGCGATTAAATTGAAACGTCTCGGCTGGTAACACCATCCATCAAACGGGACGTTTTACTCAGTGTTGCCAGACACGATATTACGGTCATCAATTTCGTGTTACAAAATAAAACGACAACGCAAAACTTTGACAAAAACTATTCTGTACAAATATACGTGATGAATCGATGGCGCGGAACTGTATCATTGTTTACTGGAAATGCTTTAAAATAATTCTTCAGTAAGGCGAAAGTACTTTTCTTTACACTTGGTTCTAGAATAACATTCTAAAGAAACCCACGAAATACTTAGCATCGTACGTATTGGCCTTGTCTACTCCATCTAAACTCCAGCGTCCGGTACATCAAGGCATGGCTAAAAATTGCCTTTTGACGCTATATACGAGTAAATCATGTATGCGAAGGCCTGCTTATTATTTCTTGGTTTTTCATACCTCTAACGGCTACAGGCAGACTAGGTGGTCAATTGTAACCGGCAACGGGGCCATGAGGCGTATTACAACTATCCTTTACACAGCTAAATACGGTGACGGTTAGTTTTTTTAGGTATGTAAATATTGATTTGATAACAATAAACCGAACTGTTGGGCGGATGGATGTAGCTATGATTTAAATAAGTCTAGACCGCTCCTGAAATTGTAAGTGGGTCTATTTCTTTGTATTCAGTTAGTCATTTATCGCTAAATTACTTTATTAGTAGACCGCACATTGCTAAACGGTCTACGATTTTGCCACCAATAAATTGCCATTACCACATTCTGTCGTCTCTACATCTCTATCGGGTGACACAAAGAGCTTCACTCCCCGTGTTCCCGTGCCAACAAATGAAATTTTCGATCGAGACGAATGACTGTACATTACTCTTTTTGTTCGCCCGACAACAATGCTGCTTTCAAAAGTACCTACAATGTAGAGAAAAATGATTTATTAAAAAATATGCACAATGTGTCAAGGTGCGAAAAAATCCGTACCAGCCAATCTTTTTTCAGTCTGCGACAAGGAACAAGCGTTTAAAAAGATTTTGTATTTTGCTTAGTGTCTCTCACAAACGTGTGGGGCTGTACCTATTCTGTAGAAAATAAAGGGGAGATAAAATCAGACATGTTTCTCACTTTACGGTTGACGAATGTTTACTAAGGTACCCTTGGGGTAAAGAAATGGGCAGATGGCGTAGCTTATAAGGATTTGTTCAGTGTTTATCTGATAGGCCAACAAATAAGGCTACATACACACTGTAAATGCATTGCTTTGCTATTTGCAGGATTATACAATATTTATAATTAGTACTGAAATAAAAAAATGTGATCACGCTGAGTCTCAAACCCAAAGATGTAGGATTTTGAATCACCAACGGCAACCACAATCGCATAAGTTGAAGATTATAACACAACTCGTGTTTGAATTAGGGGATTAGGATAGACTGGGCTACCTCAAGGTCTGCCGTTCAGACGCATGATCAAAACCGCATACAACTTAGGTGTTAAATTTATGACAGTTTGTAAGTGTGGATGTCGCTCATATTGTGATTATATTTAGGTTTAGTTTGTTTCTGAATTTCAGGTCCCAAAACTTTCTAGAGTTTATCACTTAAGCTATAAAAAAGTCGGCTCCAAATTGGCAACGGGCGAGAGTACCCAAAACAGAATTTAACTCTTTTTTGTCTGACGGAAAAAGGATACATTTTAGTTATCTGAGCACAGTTTCATTAAAATTTCACACGAGCTCTCCTACTGAACGAAATTTAGAGATAAGGTTCGTTCGTTAGCTGTTCTTTTGTTCAGTGTTTTGGTGTTATTTTGTAAGGATCTACTGAAGTTAAATAATGCTCATACACTCTGAAATGTCAGACAAACTCACCCTATACATACATACATTTAAAGTCAAGTTTGAATTGAGCAGAGTCACATTGAGAATCTTCACCTTATATAGCACTAAAGTAAAGTGTAGGCATGTGATTAGTCACGTGACTTATCGCTCAAAGTTTTGGTTAGTGTTTTATATTTTAGCCATCTTTTTTTTTCGTCTTTATTAAGCGATTGCAGAATGACTAAACTTTTGTTTTAGATGTTTCTATGTGCACAGTCATGACAAAATGATATTACAGTTCCTTTGAACTGGTAAATTGTATGTTAATTCTCTCAGCGAAGTCTGCAAGATATTCAGAAGGGATAGGACCGTGGCGACATCTTGGACGAAACTCGATTATTAGGGGTGAGGGGGGTTCAACCCAACTGGGTTTTATTACGGGCTTAAAGTTCATGTTTTATGTTACGTTTAATCTGTCAGAGATTCGTCTCAGACAATGACGCTGAGATTTATAGCTAAGTTTGTTTATTTGTAACTTTGTAACCTTTTTACAAGAAACAAGTAACACAATGTATGCTTTGTGACTGGTTGTGATAAGGTAGTAAATATAATAATAGTTGGTTTTGAGAGCTTTAAGAGTAGTCATCGGCACGTTCAAACATTATGTTATAGCAGCATTATTAATGTTCTCATTCTGCAGTTAGTTTGTATTGGTTTAGTCACGTGATGGTTGTAATAGTTCCTATCTTCTTCTTCTTCTATCTAACAATCAACGCACAGCTTAAACTATGAGTCCTAGAGGTAAAAAATTTGGAGGGTATCCTTATGTAGAGTAGAGGTGCAATAAAAAAGGAATTTTGAAAAGTCGAACCCGAAGACCCTTGAAAATTGGTAAAGATTCCTCAAATCAATTTACTGGACACGTGATTCAGGATTTTTAAACGTTTTCAAAACTGTTTGTATGCAAATACCACGCGAGCAAAGCCGCAGGCGACAGCGAGTTTGAGCATAAATAGGTAGATGCAAAGTTTTTCAGATTTCCTACCTTTTATTTTTTTACTCTTAATCTGAAAAATACTGGCCGGTTGTACGTTGCTTGTTTAGTAAAAACACGAAAATATGAGTTAACACACAGTAATTAAAAAAGGTTGTCGCTTTTGGATCAAACAAAGCTCTATCCCGGCCTTAGGGTGCGTGTCCACTGGAGCGGCAAGAAGAGTGCGGTGTTTTTTTAATAAAATCCATGTGACGAAAACTGTGTAGCCAGTTTATATGTGCCAGTTACCATCATGAACCACTTTGTTATTTTCCGTGGAAATAACCATTATCCATTAGTTTTTCTAAGAACCACGTGTCAGTGAGTTTCATTTGTTTTGAACCCTTCGCTTAAATGACGTCATCACCATTGTCCACGTCTGACTCCGTCTACTTGAGTATTGAAACTCGTACCTTATTTTGTACAGGCATCGCGAATCTTTGAGTCTTGTCTAAAGTCAAGACCAAAAACTCCGGGTCGTCTATAAAAACTTGAATATCGTTGAAACTATGAATGTTAGCTTAGTCAAATAACTGTGTTAGATAGACAGTTTCGATAAAAGTAATTGCTTAATTGCATTAGCTTGCATAATTTCATTGAGCTATCATTCGTGGTTTCTTAGATACTCAAGTTTTTATAGATGATCCGGAATATTTGCTCCTGAGTGTATTTACAATCCGTTTATTTGTTTTGTCCACGGCTGAAATTCATTTTAAAAAGCCACATTTATATCGTTGGCAGAAAAAATAAAAGCAGTTGACATTTTGTCCACGGTCACACTCCACTCGACTAATGAATGCAAATTTCATCAAGCCATGAACATTATGGGGACTACATACTGCCAGTATGAAGTATGCGTGGCAGGTTCAGTAAGCGGTATAAGATGTCGAGAAATCAGAATTTTCTAAAATATCTCATGGTTTTTCATGTCAGAGGCATAAACTGCTGATCCGATTTGAATGAAACTTGGAATTTTTGTCTGTGACCTGGATTAACACACAAGCTACTTTTTATCACGGAAAATCAACAGGATATAATGGGACGCGAATGAAGTCGCGAGTGGAAGCTAGTAGTATTATATTACTGTAGCACGACAAGTAGCTCACCTCGAGTGTTTTCACCTTAACCACGGTTCGTAATAAAATGCTTACTTTAAAAAGCACAATATTAAATCAGTGTACCTACGTTTATTAAAAGTTGCGGGCTTGTTGTTTGCATATTATTTATAGCGATAAAAATAATAAAGAAAAATATGGAAACTGTTCAGGGGTTTCACTCTTTTCTATATTAATTTATCCATTAAAAAAACGTTTTAGAATTCAAAAAGAATGTCTCACTGCGAGAATTGAACCCAGAACTTTTGCGTTCCAATCAAACATTTGGCTTCTACTCTGCAAGATCAAGACAAGAAAATTTACAAATAATTACATATTATAGGCCTTTATATCTATTGAAGATGATTTGATACAGCGTCAGGAGGCAACCTATGCCTACACACTTAACGGGACACTGTAGTGCCTGGGACGATGTAAAAATAATTACATAAATAAATATATTAACATAACTGTTTAAATAAATCTAACATGTAATTATTAGCAAAGCTTTAAATGGCAACAACAAATGTCAGAAGTAAGAAACTTCTCTTGCATTCAAAATTAACTTTGAGCAACGACGTGTAATTTTTTTATTTTTTTTATACAATATGGGCAACCGTTTGACCTCAATCTCACCTGATGTTAAGCAATGACGTGGTCGACGATGTAAATCCAGAAAAACAGTGCGAAATACTCTCATAATTGTACACTTTTTATTATAAAATAACTATACATACAAGATTGTTTTATAACTGGTACAGATACCTACTACATACACACACACCCTCACACACAGCTTATTCAATTGGAGCTCTGGTACAGCTTGCCTGTCAAATATGACCTTTATAAACTCTTGCAAAGTCCCTTTAGTTTACGTTTGCACGTCACGTAATTCACAAAAAGGCTTTTGCCTAAAAAGTGGGGTGAAACGTGACTTCAAGCGTTCTTGAGCTTTATAGGTACCTATAGCTATAAGTTGCTAAAGTGTAAAAAGTATTTCTTTGGTAATACTCACGCATAAGAAACGAGATGGTTTTGCTATGAAACATAGTGTTTGTGGGAAAAATATTCAATTTAGAACTTAGAATATCAAAGAACATAAGTAGGTATAGTTTATCACAGGTTATTTAGCTTAGATATAATAATTTTATTATTTTGGAAAAGTAACACAGGATAGTTTGAAAATTTTTTTTTTTTTTAAAGAATACTAAAGAATGTACTTTCTAAACAGAAGCATATACTATTATAAACAGATGAAAAAGTAAAATAAGGCAAAATATGTGTCTTGGGATACAAATTCAGTAATTTGAGTTGTATTGGTTTGCAGCGTCGATTACTTACATATAAACAAATAGCCGTTGCCTGCGGCGTTGCTCGCGTTCTACTCTTTAGAGAGTGACGTTTCAAAATTCCTTTCTTAGTGCACCTCTACACTATATAAGGATACTATCCTCCAAATTTCATACCTCTAGGATTTATGGTTTAGGTTGTGCGTTGATTCTCTGTCAGCTTCAAAAGAGTTTTATATATATTGATGATGATGATGATTGATGATAATGATAATTGTTACATTGCTATTGTTGCCGAAGACCTTGTAAAAACTTCTAAAACCATTATTATTATAAAAACAAAAATATTCCCGCCAAACATTTCTGCCATTCCTCTACAAGATCGTAAGCGAAATGAATTCAGCAAAATTACATTTCATTTTGTCTCAGAAAAATGCAATGCAATATCGCTTCAAATTTCATATTACTTTTCAGTTATTATGAGACGAGCTCCCAGAAATATGCTGAAACCTGAAACTAAAATATGTGATTTTTGACGGAGTAGTTTTCAAATGATCTATCTTGTCAGTAAAAGTATTTTTGTAGAAATCCCAATGCTCAAACTCTGTACTCTTAACAACCATTGATACAGTATGTTATGTTTGTATATAAATAATTATGTATACGTCTTATGTTCATAAAATTTATAAAAAAACTATTTGAAAGTATTAAATCCTATCATGTTGCAAGTGAAGTCTACTTTAAGAGAGTTCTTGAAACTTCCACAAGCTCCCTCGGCTACATCTAATTATTTTAGGCAAGTTGCAATACAAACTAGCATTAAAGCGAATGCATGCCAGAACAGGTGGCGACGTAGGGCTTGCTACGTGCGTTTACTTCACGTTACTGTATCAAAGACTAAAACTCATGCTAGTTATTTTATGTTTCGCTATTTCTTAGTAGAAAAATATTGTCTGTTTCGCCAAACTATCCATAAAAAAAAATGTGACACACTTATCAGAAATCAGCAAACATTTAGAGAGGTGCTGAGGATTTACACTATAGTATATTTTTATTGTAGTGGCTCTAGTTGAGCAGCAGTGGAGAATACTCGCACAGGACCGGAGAGACTGGCGTACTAAAGAGGGGCCTATACACAGCAGTGGGTGCACACAGGCTGAATAGATAGATATTTTTATAAGTGGTAAGACGTATGAGCTAATAATGTGCTTGAAATAAACAATTTTTATTTATTTATTTATTACAAACGTGAGCTGTAACTATTTATGGTTTCTTTTTCACCCGCCTTTAGTAAACATGCACGCATAGGTATCCCGTCCCGGTGAAGAGCGAGTGTGTTAATTAGACGAACTTTATCTTGGCTTAGCGCGATGGTGCGACGTGGCTTAACGACGGATACCGAGCTGCAATACTTGTCATAGTTAGAAGATATTGAACTTGTGAAACTTCGTAGAGTGATGTCGATAACGTGGAAAAACTTGAGTGGTTTTCTATGGAAATTCAATAGTTTTTTAGCGATAAAAAAGACGCTATTATAAGTTTTGTGAAAGATACTGCGCTGTTTGCAAATGAAGGTTTCTTATGTAACAGTAAAAAATACGACAGAAAAAATAGCTTCAAGATATAAAACTAAAAATTATGGCTAAACTAGCTCCTGTCATGGAAACATTTGAAATTGTACTTTATTTTTGTAATCCTAAGAACGGAATTTTTGAAAACCCGCGCGAATGCAATCACGGACATCTCACCAGCTAAACCTAAAATATCGTAAGACTTGGCAAAGTGGCTGATACTAGCCAGAACAAAAATAAAAATAAAAGCAGTAGAAATGTTAATGATTATTTTGTACCCTTAGCACCAGGTTATAAAAATATAAATACTTTATTTAAGAGTATTTGAAGCTAAGCGTAAGCTGTCTGGAAAATTTCATAATTACACAACTTTTAAAGCAATCCAACTCCACATTGACAAGCAAGATCAACAAAACAGCTGCATACAATAATAACTACGAAATTGAGTTACTCGTACAAGTTTAATGTTTCCAACTGTCCAAAGCCGTTCTAAGTTGCGACAGTGTACAGAATCCTCGCAAGAAGTGGAAAGCTGATTCCGGATTAAACTTTGAATATGTAGGAGCGACTTTACTCCGTGCTGGTAGCTTTCAGACCGTATGAGTTGTTGAGTGTCAGGCGATTGAGGCACATTTGAAGGATTATTGTGTCTAGATTGTTGTAAAGCTAAGATTAGGGAATCCTTGGAGATGGTTGGCTGCTTTGTATGTTGCATTAAGTTTCTGCTTTCAAATGAACGAACTACTTGAAATTTAATCGTTCTAGTGATATCTCCAACAGTGGGCTTCTACAGGCTCATGATAAAAATAAACTATTTGGCTTTAGCTGAAGTGCTATACAAGTTTTCCATATTACGTTAGAAGTTGCAACAATGATTTTTTTTAATGAAGTTACCACGAAAGTTACCTATTCTCCTTTGATAAAAAAAATAAAATTTGATTTTGACCCACTAGTGCTCTACAATAATCTATATTACAATAATAGTAGTTCATTATTTCATTTATTTATCAAACATTGATGGTGAAAAACATTCTATTCTCTAGTATTACCATCGTATTACTGCGTTATATCATTAACACTAGAAATCCCAACCCCAGCCCACAAAAACACAAAACCAACTAGCTAGCAAAGCGAACAAAGAAAATGCTGAAAGACGGCAATTACATACCGTTTAGACTATTCTATTACGTTATACATTCGCACAGTCATGCAGAGAAAAGCCAGGTCATGGGCACAGTAAACAGTACATAAGCAGTAGAATAAGAACAACAGTTGATATTCTCTTCATTTTACATAAAACGGATAAGGGTAGCCAAAGGCCGCAGGAAATAGCAGGAGCAAAAAGAAATCAGCAAGGGGTCTAGTCAGACTGAAGATGAGGTGCCGTCGACTTAATTCACCAGAGCTAAGTCACCTAGGTGAATTAAGTATACTATTTAGTAGACTTACTACCTGCCTTTTTTATAAAATATTTTCGGTAAACTTGATGATGATGTCAACAACTGACCATTACTGCAAATAGTTTGACAGACCAACGTTTATCTATGCCACGGAAGATGATACGAATTTTATACTGGTTGTTTCTGATACAGAAGATTGTGTTCTTTTAAACATGAATGTTGAATTGTTTATATTATACTAACTGTGAAGACTTTTCTGATTAGCCGAACCCAGATTCACAATGCAAGCTCACTGTGACGTTTTGTAAAAGGATAATATTGGTCTCGAGTTTTAAGTTGTTCTACTGTTTACCGAGTTATATTTACTGTAACATGGTTGTAAGCTAGGGGAATTCACTGTTTCCCCTAGGTGTAAGGGTAAAGCTATAATAATACGTAAGAGAGCAAGGGTAGGACTGTCGTGCACTTTATGTTGATGGCTGACAGAAGTTAATTAATCCAGATGTACACAAGCTATATAAAACAAAGCATTTTATCATGCTATAATTTTTTTTCGCACAGGCGACGTTGTCAGGAAAAGATCATTGTAACAGTGAGATCATACATGGAAAATTTCTATAATAACTATTTTCTAAGAGAATTTTGTTATATTTTTCATTTTCTTTTCATTATTTCGGAGGTTGTACGTTTTTACATTTTTAAGAATACTACAGCTATGCTACAATGTTTCTTAAAATTGCTTTTAAAAAATATATATAAATAAATAAATATTCACGGACACTTAACACAACGCCTTCTAGTCCCAAACTAAGCAAAGCTTGTACGATGGAAACTAGATGGCTGATAGAATACATACATACTTTTTTTTTTGTAAATACATACTTATAATACATAGAAACACCCAGACACAGAACAAACATCTATGTTTACAACACATAAATGTTTGTTCTCGGTGGGGATCGAACCCACGACCCACAGCACGGAAGGCAGAGCTACTACCGACTGAGCCATGACGCCTGTCAAAAAAATACATTTCTATTATTTGCTAGGATGTCGATTTGTTGACAAATAATGACGTTTCATAATGACAAAGTTACTTGTCAATAGCCATGCTACAATGTACGTAGCTCTAGGTCCCTGTTTCATTCTAACATGAGTTGAATCAAGTCTGAAATTAGCTTCATTCATTACATTCTAACCTAGAGTAAGGGTGAAACTAGGAGGAGATTTATCTAAACATTTTTTATTTTCGTGTGATTGTCCTAGCATTTACTTTCACGTTGTAAACGACTGGGCAACTTTTGGGTATAAACAAATACTACAACTGCAGTACATTCGTGTCTGGTTGAGATTGCTGATAAGCGATAAGACCACTCATTTTATAATATGAATTAGGTTTTGTTTAGTAATTTCGTTTTTATAATTTTATTATAATCTCTAAGTCTAAGGCCCGAATTGATGATCTCGACCACTCTGTGTCTCCTACGTAGTGCAAAGTGATTGGCTGAGCTTATATTCTAGTAGACTCAACATTAATTCCCTAGGTAGGTAATATTTATCTCTTTAAGCATACCTCCTGAACGAAAATTGACCTAAATTCAATATTAATCTAGTCCCATAGAATCCTATGATTCATCATTTAATTTAGCCATCGTTATGCGCCATTAGGCCGTAAGTCTTCAACCCCATATCTAAGCATACCATTTCATGTTATGAATATGATCTTAAATTCATTTGAGGTAGATACCGAATGTAACTGGAAATGGTGGTCTTTTTGTGCTAAAATGTAGACCGGATGCTAGTGTGAAATTCTGTAAGGAAATAGAGTAGATCTTTGCCCAGTTTTTTTTTGGTTCTGATACTTCCACAAATAAAAAAAACTGAACTGCAAACGTGAGCTTCTCCCATAGATTTTCAGAGCAACAATCTGCGCCTATCGTCTTTCAGAAACATTTAACATAAAACAGGTTTTGTTTGTAAAGATAGGCAAATACAAAAGTCGCTATCTAATCTGATGCTAAGTGTTGATGCAAGCTAAAGTGTCGCACTCTTACCTTAGAGGATCAACATGACAACCGCAAAAAATAGCATAATAGCATCATAGCATGCCAACACATGGGTACAAAGCTTAATCCTCCAGCACGTCCCTCATGGCTTGCACCATCAGACTAATGTTCGGTTTATGTAAATATTATGAGAGTTTAACTATTCACTTATTCACTTAGCGTCGCCTCTTTAAGCTGTCTTTTTGTATCGAATTTGGGAACGACTTTGGAGTTGAAAGTGTTTTTGTAACTAAGTTTATTTTCTGAATGAATAAGGAGTATAATATTTTCTACTGCCTATTTGAACCTGCGTTGCGTTGGAAAATTTAAAATAGTCTTTACATTTACAATATAGGCTTTTGCGAAAGAAAATAAAAAAATGCTCTCAAAAATTTTCATAAAATTCTAAAAGTTAAACACAGTACTGTAAATATGACAAGGTAAGCAGGTGTTGGTGCTATGAAGTCTAAAATTTTTTTAACATTTTCCTGCCTAATTTTGAACTTGATCTGAGTATAGGATCCCTTAATTCTGACGGAGATGTGGTAAGGTAAGTCAAAGCTTGTATTTTGACATAAACGCGACTGTTTTTCTACACTCATGTTTGTTTAACCATAATACTTTATGTAGTCGTAATAATGATGTTAAGTTCCAAAATAATTTCAACATCAACAAAACATTAAACTATGTAAGTGTGTCTTTACATAGTCCTCAGAGTTGTACAATCTAGTTACCAAACAGCGTGTTACGTGAGCAGCACGAATGTAAGACTGAATTAGTTGTCGAGTAGAGTTCTGAAAGTGCCGAAAGTGGTGTTTGTTTTCTCAAACACTGATGTGAAACATAGAAAAATTGAGATATAGTTACCTGGCTGTAGAGGTGTTTATTTTGATGTATCAAAATGATACAAATATTTCCATAAAAAAATCTTTTAATGTTTAAACGTTAAATTCAAATTCATAGCTTAATTTTAAGAAAAGTAAAATAAAAATTTGGTTAATCTGAGCCATACAAAAATGTGAACAATTATGAATACGCGTCAATGTTCCATTTAACACTGAGTAGTTATGGTGTGGACATTTCCAAAGAACTCTTGATACAATAAGACCCTTATGATTAAGGATATAGAGGCGTGTTTTCACTGTATATCTGGTACCTTTAAAGGACGAGTTGCAAGCCCACCGACTGCCGTGTCTATTAGTTATCTTTGAAACCAAAATACCATGGTTAAAATAACTGCTCCTTTCTTTAGCAAAAACCGCCAATTTTTATTTCAAAATCAATCCGCCGACGCCTTTTCTCGATCATTTCATCTGTGTTGTTTCAGTGCAAGTCGGGTCACGTACCCGGCTGCACGTATGTGTCCACCTCGCCTTCTTACTCGGATTAGGAGAATTAAGATCTCAGTAACGTATCTTTGTTTGCCAGACGTTGCTACTGATCTCTGGAGGCTTGTTGGGAATTTGAAATTTTAAGCCAATTTTGTAGGGTTGGAAAACACGTGCTAAAACTTTAAGACTACTTCTTTAACAGTAATTTTTTTTTAAAGAATCGTATTGGTTTCTTTTGTGAACTTATTTTACTTTTTAATTAAAAGTACTGTTAAAATTAGATTTTATGGGTTTTCAACGAATCATACCAGACCCAATAATAATAATTTGACAAGCTTACCGTTATTTTTCATGCTTATATTGTGTTTATGATGCTATTTTGAATAATGATGTCATAGATGCTGACACATAAAAGTCAAACGAATAAATTACAAAAAAATTATATTTTCATCATTATTATTATTAAAAAACATGAAACAAAAAGAATACAACTTTATATTATCCTGCCACTCAAATTACTATCAATACATACCAAAGCAATAAAAAAACTATAGAGTTATTGCGTTTGACAACCATGCACAACAAGCCCTCCCATGCGATATATAATTCAACTGTCAACAACACTCACACAAAGTATCATAGTGCTGGATCAACCATGAAGTTTCAGAGACGGACGAGAAACCCGGATTACGGGTTTTCAGGATCTCACTTGCTATTATTTTTGTATCCTAGAGCACCCGTTTCTATGTCCAATAATACGCAGTGGTCAAAGTGCAATGCAGTGACAAAATATTGTGTCAGCTTTACAACAGTGTAAAACGCATTTTTTTAAATAAAATTAGGAAGATGACAATTTGTTACAATGAATTACATACTCAAGTAACTCTAACATACCGCAACCTAGTAATTTATTTAGCAACATTTTGTAATAAAGAGGTTTTCTGTAGCAGCTTATGTACAATTTGTAACCGTATTTTGTGGTTTTGATACTGATTCAACTTGATTCAATATTCGGTCAACTAATATTTCATAACCCTACATTATTTCAACTCTATTTTGACCACTTTTAATATGCAGGTTTTTAGTAGCCAAACGAATACAGTTCTAAACTATTTAAACTGGTTTTCTAGTTTAAAAACAAAATCTCTTATTTCGAAGACTTTCTTAAAATATAGAGTTAGCTCTTAGTTTGAAATGTTAAAGATCGGAAAAGCTCGTGTTCGAAGCAAACCTACCACATTACTCTCTGTAATTACCCAAGCTGTTAAGGAACCCATTTAAACCGCATTTCAAGTAACTTTCAATCACATCTTAGAAGGTGCAAAAACCGGAGTATGTCGGTTAGGTTGGAAGTACAGAAAAACAACTATTCGTAGTTGTGATACTCAGTTCACTCTGGCAAAGCCTGAGGACTTTTGAAGAGGGATTCTTTCATTTGCAATATGCATGATATTAAATACCTACAAAATATTACAAATGAAAAGTCATAAGACTTCAGCAACAGAGTATAATACAGCTGTTTTGCCCAAGAAACCAAATACTAAACGATCAGACAAAACCATAAGTGCTTAATATTGTTAAAAGTAATAACATATTTGACATCAGGTTAACTTAATAATTTCACAATTTAAAATCTTATTAGTTCTTCAATTTGAAACCAAGATGAAGGTAATAAGGCTCATTTTACTTCAAAAAGTAGTAAACAGTAGTACAGGCCGTGTAAGAGCTAAGAAATAGCACTAAAACACCTGTAGAGACGCCGCTCGTTCTCACGATATTTTGCTGCACCGAGACAGGTTTATTTCAGTTATCTGCTATGTAATTTGAAAAGGTATGACTAGGGATTATAGTTTACCATAAGCTTTGGCTACCTGTACTACTCTGGCACTCACTAGTTAACGCTTTTCAATGCTTTTAATAGTCGATCATTCTTGTATAATGATTTTTATTTCCGAACCCTGAAAATGCCCTTGATTCTACAATCGCTAGAAAAATATCAAAAATGTATGAAAATAACATTTCTAAAAGATTTACCTTGTGCGTGGCATAACTGGCATATATTTGACGTTTTCGGTCACGTTTAGCTCAATGATAGAATGTCAATTATTGGCTAAATATTCTTAAGAGAAATATCTCTCCCATAAACTAAGATTTTTATCTGTACTGTACCACATCATCTAAATCTGTTGTAGCTCAAGATGTGCATCTCTTGACCCGCGTGACACTGACATGTTAACTGTGGACATGCTCCTGTAGCCTGTTTGTGTCATTCAAAAATACTCCCCTGACTGACGTATATCTCTGTCTAGCCTTACCCATAAAGCACACCTAAGGCAGTACATCCGTGTGCACTTAAGCCGTTTGTCATGTCGTAGGGATCGTGATCGGACTTGGAGTACTATCATGGCAGCGCCAAAATAGTAACTTACTCATGCTAATTTGATGAAAAAACTATTATCACTCATTCATTTACTCATCTGCATTTATTGGGCCTGATTTTGTTAGTGCATCTTTTGTAAACTAAACCAATTTCACAGTAGTAAAATGATAACAGTCTTTGTCGTTTCAGTTTATGAGAAAGGGATGGCAAGTATTTTAGTGCTGTCGATTGTTTTAAGAAAATGAAACAACAAAATTGGGAGCGTTGTTTGTTAGATAGTATATAATTTTTTTTAACAAAAAGTCGACTTTTATTATTAGTACGTACTTTTTAAAGACTACGGCATGTGTTTACAGTCATTGCAAAATAAATATCCTTCCTTACTCTTGTACCTAATACATGTCTGATGATAGCATAGTATGGTAGTCCTTCCCCCCCTTTCTGATCTCCCCTCCAGACACGCCACGCAGAATGCGGCCAGATTTATTGCATCTACTCTGCGGCCGTCTCAGCTGATGTGAACGAGACGTGGATTTACGAGACACTTATTGGCCACATTAAAATTGCACACCGCCTTGACATTTTGACAGTATAATTAATATGAGCTTGTATGCTTTATTGCATAAGATTGTGCGTGTTTGGAGTAGTTCAGTTAAACTATCACTGAAATAATTTAACTCATATAAAAACGCATTTTTTAGGATTTTAATTTACTAAATAAAGATTGTATCTACGTTGATTTTAAACGATTTTCCTTGAAAAAAATTCAACTTCTCAAAGACACTTATTATGTATAAAAAAAATTAAATATTGCAAAGTACAAGATAATGTTTGAATTTTTCAATGACGTCACATAAATCACTAACCATGGAAGTATTCCATTATAGTTTATCAGGAAAAGTTAAATTCAAAACTAAGTAGACTGTCTTCATTATAGCTCTCTCATCAAGCTCATTCAATGCCTATGATTGTTTCTCTCAGTCAGAAGCATTAGTCACTAATCCTTTGGCATCTGAATAATCAATTTGCTATCATTTCAATCAAATACTTGAACTTGTCTAATTGGTATAGGACTAGGACCAGTCAGGGTTCACATATTACTGATTGAATTGGGGTTATAGTAATTTAGTTACGAGAAAATATCATTATACGTAAGGGTTCCGTCCAACCTTTTGGCACGTACTGGTTAATATTATTTATTCAACTATCCTTATTTTGGTGACCCAAATATTATGATTTGATTACTTTCTATATTAATAGAATTTGATTAGATATATTAATTGATTTTAATGGTCTCAATTACAAAATTATTTTTTCTCAGATGCCTTCAAGATGCGTTCATTATTTCCAAGAATAATATAATTCCTTAAAATTTTGTTTGTAATTTTTTTTTCTATAATTATTTTAATTTGCAAAAAGAGTGTATAAAACGCATCATTGTTGTATAGCACGAGTAAGTATAATGTTTGATAAGAAGTAGTCAAATTTTTAGTTTTTTTAAGGGGGTATTCTGGGTCGTTAAAAACTACTGAAGAGTAAAACAAGACGAACTGCACGATAACTATAATAATGCAGCAATATTATATTCTTTTATTTGACTTCCTAACGACTTTAAAAGTATTTTGAAATAGTCTGTGTATACTTCTAACAAACGAATGTTAATGAAATAAAGCAATTATTCAACTTCAGAGGTCTCGCAATTACTAAAGCCATGAATATTTAGAACATTGGCAACGACAATAACCAAGACGCACAGACGTGCTGATGTTTAGGTATGCTAATAGGTTCCAGCTTGAATATAGATTGATGGAACAGTTGTCTGAGTGCCTAAAGATATTTTTTATAGTTTCTCGAAGTAAAACGGCGAAAAGAAAAGAAAACTACTAGTGGCACTAGTGGCTGGTTGGCACCTACTCAGCCAAAAATTAACTTGTGGACTGTAAAAAGTTTTAGCAAAATCGAGTTTCCATTGAAGTAAAATATTTATTTTCTAAAATATAAGTGGAATTTTGACCCTGTTTTTAATTATTTTTGTGATCCTGTTTTTTATTCATTTCTGAAACTTTTTTTTTTCTTTGCTGCCAAACAGTTTATAACGACGACAGAAAAAAAATGTGTGCAATTGTTTCAAGCAATCTGAATAACATCAATGAATTTGTGCATTTTCAGATTTTTAAGTTTTTCTATTCTTAACCACGTAATGTACCGTAATGCCAATATTAATTTAGGTACTACAGTAATATTAATTTTCAAAGGTAACTAACAATTATCTACAGACGCACAGAACAGTCGCTTAGGTATGCTAATGGCTTTGGCGGCGTGCATATAGATTGATGCTCAGAAGTACTTAGTATGTAACTTGCAGTGCTTAGGACTTACATTGTTGCAGTCTTAGGTATGCTAGCTTGATGTGCATCGGTTTGCAGAATTTGTAGCGTAATCATGGAAATTGGGCCAAGCTGCTCCGAGACAGTCTGTCGTAAGATAAGTTTTACATAATTATAGACACCTGTACATAGTGTTTGTATATACTCAGTAGATACTTTACCCTGTCTCATGTGCATGTGGTTCTTCTTCTTCTCTTCAATAATGGCCTGTGTCCGTCATTTCGACAGACAATTTTGCCAATGTCAAGTGTTAAAATTGTAATAAATAAGTCAAGTCAAGTCATTTGTCAAGTCGGCTGTCGTTTGTTTTGAAAAGAAAATGGTGGATTTTCTCTTCAAAACCTAACACGAATTTTCACATTCAGAAAAACCACTTTACACACATTTATTCAGTTAATTGTCACTATCAAGCTTCTGACCTGTCAATGTCATCCTTACGTTTGAACGGGAAGTCGGGGGAGAGCCGATGGACACGGTGGATGACGGAGGTACGGATGGAGACCAGCTTGGTGTAACAGTGAGCCAATGATATAAAATATAGGATTTTACAACATCTATTGCAATAAAAAATACTGTCATACAAACATAATTATGCGATAACACTTTGTATCTTTTTCATACGTTTTAGTTTTTGTTCAAAGCAAGTTTTGTTGTTGACATCTCACATTTTTCATTGACATTTCATTTCACATGTGTCGGATGCAAAATTGCGAAATCAAACCTCTGGAGAATTGCAACACGCTCGAAACGCAAAAGGTGGCTAATGCGAAATCGATTGGATGAATGGTCGGCGTGACAGGCGGGACGTTGACAGTCGTGACGGATGTGCCTGTCCTGACCGTCGCTTGTTCACTATCCGTTTTTAGCCGTGTAAATATGTTTACAATTGAATCGGCGACGAATGTGGTATCCATGTTTTTTCTCACATTCATCATTAAATTTTTAACTACATTATATTGTTTAGACAAATATAGAATATTGTTACAAACAGGTCATGTACAAATATAAGGCTCTAGTTTACTAAAAATTGTCACACTAATATAATATTTTTTTTTAAATGCACTATATTTCTATGACAACAGAGCGAAAAATTTCAAAAGTGGTCTAACTATTCAAGGTTAGTTTTAGCATAGATCATATACTATGCTAGTATTTACTACCTACTACTTAAACCATAGCAAATAGGAATCAATGCCGTCGTGACAAATGACGCTGGTTACAGTCTTGACGAAGGCGAGACTGACTGACGGACACAAGCCTTACTACGAAACTCTGATTGATTATAGAACATTGTTGTCCTCACATTTTCAATCCAACATTGTTCTTCAAAAGAATCTTTTGCGATGCGTAAAAATTCATTTCAAGAAAGAACGCAAACCAATGTTGTTTTTAGTTTTTTGACGTTGATTTTAGATAAAACGTTCACTTCTCAAGGCACCACATTCACGTGCCTATTTAATATTTAATTTACTACAATTGTGGAACAAAGCACTTAGTAAAGTCAACCTACCTATTCACAAACGGTGTTTGTCGAGATACATTAACAAAGCAGAGGGCAGAGAAAGCGACAATAATTCGCTCACAGTTCCGCCTGTCTACCGCCGAGTTTGTGTACGCTTCCTGTAGGCTTGCACAGTAGAAACAGGTGGAATTTGTGTTCATTCCGTTAAAAACTTACTTTTTTTTACACTGAAAGCACTTTTTAAAAAAGTTTTTTTATGATTTATGTAACCATTAATAAACGACAGGCGAGACCAATTTTGAAAAAAAAAAAAATTTATGAGTCAACATTATAATTTTATTTAGCTATAAATACAATCACCAGGAATAGGATAATGACTGAAGGTGGTCACCAACCCTCAGATTTGAGGAGTGTGATTGAAGAGGCAGTAAAATTAATAATAATGTAAATGCAATTATTTCTCAAAATCCAAAGTTAGGCTCAACTCAAGTTTTTAGACTTTTTAGAATAATCACAAAAAAAATATAGATAGATAGCTACAAAAAGTAAGGTGGTATTTTCCACACCTTCAGTACCGCTTGCCTGCCAAAGCTACGATGAGCCAAACTTCATGATGGTCCATCGGTTTTTACCTGTGTTGGGAGCATGCATTGACAAACTGCCTTTATAAAATAACGAAGGTCTGGGCTACTATATTTTATACATTCTAAAAGCAAAATAACTAAAGACCTCACTCTACTCAAGCGAAAATCTCTAATTCACTATCGCTAAACATCAAAGGCATCTAATTACCTGGCTAATGCTTTGATTAGCTACTTAATGGGAATTAATTAAGGAGATCACGAGATTAATTAATTAGGGATTAGCTCCTGAAAGTACAATTGGGAAATCACACGCGACATGTGAAGTATGGAACTGCTTTTGATTTAACAAAAGACTTTTAAGTGGGTAGAGAAATGATTGCCCAAGATAAAATTAACCTAGATAAATAGAACCTTAAAAACTTCCTACAGTTTGTATTCTGAAGGGTATATTATTCATACTAGCCGTCGCCCGCGGCGTTGCTCGCGTTCTAGACCCTTTAGAGTGTGACTTTTCAAAATTCCTTTCTTAGTGCACCCCTACTAGACGTGTAGGGGTGCACTTAGTATCCTTATAACTATATAAGGATACTAAGTTTAGGCTGTGCGTTGATCCTCTGTCAGCTTCAAAAGAGTTTTATATATATTGATGATTGGTCTTTTAAGTATTCTATCAGAAATCTAATTCCCATAGTTCAAGCTTTGTTAGTTTGAAACTAGAGAGCGTTGTGTGAAATATCCATGAATATTTATTTTTTAACTGCGTTTGCTAAATTTGCTGTCACCTCTTTTCGTTGTCATGCACATGACAATGACAGGATATTTTTAAGCCGCGCTAAAATGACAGGCGAGTATGAAAAAACGGATTATTACAATTATATCACTTGACATTGGCAAAATTGTCTGTCGAAATGACGGACAGAGGCCATTATTGAAGAGAAGAAGAAGAAGAATATTATTATTATACCTACCCTAAAATTGATGAAAATGTGAGAATTATAAGAAGATTGTAGCGATGGCTGACATTATATAGATTATAGGAAATTGATAGACGGAGAATGTTACAAATCTCTTTCTGGAAAACTCTATGAGCTCTGAGCTTCTTGCAGCCAGTAATGACTTAACGAAAGATAAGTATTTCGAGCTGTTTTGAAAAAAATCTTACCATTTCTAAGTAAGTACTCTAGTGTTTTTTATTTATTTATTATTTCTAGAATACGAATTTCTTAGAATTTAAAATATTTTCAAAAATAAAAATTCTAAGTAAAAATCCCAGCCACACGCTTTCTTCCCGCTATTATCTTCACGATTACCGTTAAAAGAAACTGGCCGCCGCCACTGAGCGAACACAGTAACAGCTTATGGGCTCGCAGTTACTACGTAATGCGCTTTTAAGGCTGTTGTTTCATATTTTTGCGAATTTTAAAGCTTCATTTTGTACTACCGTGACGGAAGCGGGCCGTGACGGAGTCCTATAAATAATTTGATCTTTATCTGTACACAAATAAGGCTGTATATTGAAGCCGTAAAAGTGACCTGCATGCCAAGTGTGTACGTTTGACGTTTACTGCAACGTCACGTAAACTATAATTTTGTATGGAAAGTCACAGGTTTTGTAAATTACCCGCTAGGGGCTCTGGGCAATCTCTATTCAAAAATATAGTTTACGTAAACTTTGTAGGATACGTAAAACAAACACACAAAGCACGTCAGTTACAGAAAAAAACAGTAAATAAATCTGACAAGCGGTGCGTGAAAATTCATTGTAAACCCAACGTATGCATCTCACATTGCGCGTGAACAATAGTAAGACTATCGAACGTTGTATTGGTATCGCGCATTGTGACTAGGATACGATACCGTTACGATACGATTCCGATTTTCTAAATTATTTATGCTTGATGTGTTTAACGAATGCCGATATTCAGCGGTATCGCTTTACAAATAAAGTTTCAAATCGTACGGCTCGTTCTCGCTCCGGATCCGCCACGGTATACCATGATGACCGTAATACGCTTTTAAAGCAGTTGTTTCATATTTTTGCGAATTTTAAGTCTTCATAGACTGTGCCAAAGAAGCTTTTTGAAAACGTGGTTGTGTTTTGTTTTGTTGTACTCAGCTACGGCGTAGAGCCTGCAGAGCTACGCCGTAGCGCACGTTAGCAAAGTCTGCCAGATGGTACGGTTTTTAGGTCTCTATTTTTTTATACACCAAATTTTCCTTTACTTTTTACCCGACTGCACGACGCAAAGCGAGGGTAGTGTGTTTATCCGCCTGTGTATGTATGATTGTTCTTTTGTGTCGTTCTAGAGACCAAGCGCGTAGGTTGATTTGATGTTTTTTTCTTTAATCGATTTGGTGAGTGTCACTAAAGAAATTATAGTAACCAAAATTCAATATGGTGGTAGCCAGATGACAGTCGGAGGTTTCAAAATATATTTTTTTTTAATGTGTTTATTTTATTGTAGGCTTAGAACTCATACAAACTGTAATTCATAGTAAATTAACTTCTAACATCGCAAATATTTATTAATAACACACTGTGTTACCCAAACACTGATATAATCCAGTACTAAAACACTAATGACAAACACTGCACGGTCACAGATGAGAAATAGTTACTACACAAACTCACAACAAAACCATGGTATACGTAACAGTTAGTATTAAACTATCTGATTTAATGACTAAGTTGCAAAGTTTGCACATCATTAACTCCGATAGTTGTAACATCGATTTTATTATCGCCTGGGCGGAATTGAGGGTAGTTGGAACGTGTTATGGTGCATGCTAAGCATAGTGGTAGCATGTTTGCTTTTCTTCTAAATTCATAATTTCGTAAGTTTAAAACGAGTGGTTAAAAATTAAATTTACATACAAATGAAACATCCTTTCAACAATGAAGTAATTAAATGAATCATCATCATCAATATAACTGACCTACTAGTAAAATCCAAAATTTGGTAGAATAAACTTGTAGGTATATACTTTCAGGTATGTTTTTATAGAATATAATGAAATTGTCATTAAATTCTGAACTAAATAGGCTTTTTTTATATATTTTTATTTTTAAAACGCCATGTCCATTTTACATAGGCAAATGAAATAGACAAACCTTCGTAGGAGCTATTCAAACACGATCTAAGCACCGCTAGCACATTCAACTACCTCTTAATTTTATTAGCTGAATAATTTGCACATAAAACCGGTTCCATTAGAGCAAGAAAACTTAATTGGGGGGTTTATTGAAAGCCTTTTAAGACGCCTACGGCAGAATTGTTTGAATTAACTAAACCCTATGCATTTGAGTCTGTATTGTTTACTTTCTGATAGCGGAACAATATCAGATGTTTCGATATTGATTAAACGAATTATAATAGTGTAACAGAGTTAAATAAAACTCAGGTACCTACTCATAATGGTTGCAAGCAAATATTATTAAAAAAAAACAAAACTTACTGATACTCTTACAATATTTTTTTGTAACATTATGTAAATAAAATATTCTCAAAATAATACTGGCCCTATTATTATTTCTACTTACCTTCATCTATGTTATGACACTGTAAAAATACATTGGCAGAATTGTGACAACAAGTCGTAAAAGTCAAGAAGTTGAAGTTGAAAGTTGATTGTCAATCAGCAACGTATAGGTTACACAGAATTTAACTACACAGATCGATAAAGTTTTATAGGTCCGATTGGCTACTTTTATTGGTCGAGGGAATGGGAAAGCTCTTATCTCTAGCTTCCATGCATGGCTCGCTTATACTTAGAGCCGAGATTTGATGTTGATACTCTGAACGGAGCCGCATCACAGCCTTTAGAACAGCTCAATCACTCCTTGATTAACCACTGAAGAAAATGATAATCAGTTGCTTAATAAGATAACTCGAAGTTTAAGCTATAAATGCTGTGATTTTTTTAAGAAATATACATTGAAAAACCCACAGAATTTTTTTTAATAGACATTTTTTAATATGTAAATACTGTTGTTTCATTAAAATTTAAATTCAATTAAATAATCAATTATTTTAATTTTAAATAATAAACGTATCTTATTGCTCAGTGGTTTATTCATAGATAGATATATATGAAATTCTTTTGAAGCTGACTGACAATCAACGCACAGCCTAAACTATAAGTCCTAGAGGTATGAAATTTGGAGGGCAGTATTCTTATTTAGTGTAGGGTGCACTAAGAAAGGACATTTGAAAAGTCACACTCTAAGTAAAGGGTCTAAAACGCAAGCAACGCCGCGGGCGACGGCTAGTAGATTAATAAAAAGCAAAACAATTACAAGTAGTCATTGCACAGTAAAACTTGTTGAACTTTTTGAAGAATTATTGGCAACTTTGCAAGGTAATTTTGCAAGCCAGTTGTTTACCTACAAGCTGTGTACGTAGAACCATAGAGATGTAGAGTCGTAAAATGAGGCTGTACACTGTACAGCTAATCTCCTAAATAAGAGGTCAGTGGCCCGAGTGATTCGTTTACTTACTGAAGTTGTCCGAGCACGTTGTCAGAAGTAACTATACAACTTAAGTGACCACTGAACTTTACTAACTAATCAAAGAGCACATGAAAGTCAAGTTTCCTATCCTAATTAAATTTTGATTTTTGCTTACTTTACCCTACTGCAATAATAATCTTTTATGTATAGACATTTTGTCTAGTTTAATTAAAATGTTTAAAAATGGTTGATATTTTATATAAAGATGTTTTGGCACCATTTATAATACAGCAGTTTTTATTATTTTTACTAGCCGTCGCCCGCGGCGTTGCTTGCGTTCTAGACCCTTTAGAGTGCGACTTTTCAAAATTCCTTTCTTAGTGCACCCCTACACTATATAAGGATACTATCCTCCAAATTTCATACCTCTAGGACTTATAGATTAGGCTGTGCGTTGATTGTAAGTCAGCTTCAAAAGAGTTTTATATATATTGATATTGTTTCAGTTTATCTTATAAAAGGAGTATGTAATCAGTACCTCGGTACAAATACAAGAAATTCTCTTTTGATAAATAAAAATATTACAATATCCAACTCGATTAACAAAATTTTGCATACTGTATGATATAAAATAATAGCCAAAATTGTTAACATCTTAATCAGTTTCAAGCTAATTTGGTCAGTTATGATGTAGAGCTATATTTGACAGTGAACCCATGTATTTAAATCCTAAGGGATTTATTATCAGCATTTGTAAAACCCTTTCTTGAGTAGTTATGTTTGGACAAACATTTCATGGCTTATCTCTTGTTTATTTATTTTGATTATTTTATTTATTTAAAAGCGACCACATGTTTATGTCTGCGATTTAACTTACGGGAGTTAATTATTTATAACCCACTTAACTACCACACTTTTTTGGCTTAAAAAAAATCACTAACCTTTCTGAAGTAGGTAAGGGTGTGTGTTTAAATATCGAGTGATATTTCGGGTTAGGCCCGTTCTGATCCGGTCCCGTACTCACCCGGTCCGTTCTCCCCCGATTTGGTTTAGGTACTACCTATTTTATCCGAAGCAATTTTTGATGAAAAGTACTGGCAGGCAGTGTAGATTCATACAAAATAATTGCACAAAAGTAAGTCCATAGGGCCAGCTGATTACAAAGTTAACAGAATCGAAATGGGCCACTCCATTCATTACGGAACTATCGGATCCGCAACTAAATCCGTCGGATATCGGGTTTGATTCCCGTTTAAAGTCGAATAGGCCGGAAATCGATTGCTTTGGACGCTTTGCATTCGAATTGTACGCGGATTCGTTGCTATAAAGTCACTAAATGTGATATTGGTTTTAGCGAGAGTTTGACTGTAGTCTGTAGAATAGTTTTTGGGACATGTTGAATCGGTTGAAGCTTGTCAAGCTTATAGTTGTACACAAACGCATCATGTTAAATTTACCAAAGTGTTTTATGGGATCAGCCAGTATTTTTTTTATATTAAAACTAACTCGATTTAGTAAATTTTTTTAACTAATTAATTTTACTGACACAAACTTTAATTTACGCATTTTACTTATAATTTTCATCATTATCTTATATCATAATTCTTAGAGTAATTTTGTCTGGAGATTTTCATATCCCACTTGAAGAGAAATATAATAATTTATAGTCCCAAACGGTTATAAAATATTTCTCTATCTTAGAAACGTACGTGCAGGCATGTTTACGTGTCACATCCAGCAAGGCTCATCTGCGCCGGCCTGCGCGAACGGAAATAACGAGCTTAATAGATTCGCTTCGGCTCACAAGTACGCTGACAACTGGATAATCTATTTACGAGGAAAACTGCCCGCTTGCCGGCTTGACGCGTATGTATACCATACTCCCCTGAACACCAGTCTGAGTGTGAAGTAGTGTTTTGTTTGAGAAACACTTTGACAGGCGGTGTTCTTCTTTCCAAACATCGTTCACAGCTGTATTTTTATTATGTGAGTTTTTTTTTAAATTGTTTTTAAAATACATTGTAACTTATTTTGTACTATAGCACTAAGGAAACCACAAGGTTTATAATATGAATAAGTTAAGGGTTATATAAATGAGTTCTACCGTGCTGAAGGTCGTATACTGACAGAGTTCATGTGAACTTACTTTTCCAAATCTCGACTAACTTAGAAAGTAAGTCATTGCAAGTATTTGTAAAACTCCAAGAAAGATTATTATATTTCACGTCGTACAGTATTGCCTTATGTAATTAAAAATTGCCAGACACAAAGCTAGTTATTTGACATTCTCAAAGTTGATGGCAATTTGATAATTTCAAAAACTTGTGCTAACATGCTGTGGGCGGATACAGCAGTGTACAGTGCACATGGGACGTGCATGCATGTTACGGATTTATGTTGATTAGTAAGTGTTTTGATTTAGTCAAACAGAGTAACCACTCATGTTTAGATGTTGGCCTCGTTTTTCTATCGGTTTGGTACACTTATAACTAACCTACTTCGTAGATATAGGTTACTGAGCTAAGGTACATACCTGAAACAAAAAACAATAACAATTACTGTAATGTACGGATTTGACGCAATTTATAACGCAAAATTACATTGAAGGTTTTCAAAAATTGAAAGATATGAATTTTAATTTTTATACATTTTGGTCACCTTTAGTTTTAGTTCTATGCTGAATTTAGTGCGTACGAGTATAAAATACCATTGACTTAACCTATAATATGACAGAACTTAAGTTGCTGCCGTCTCTCTAATATAAAAAAAAGCAAACGGGTCATTATTATTATACAAAATATGTAAATCATATTACATATTATATTAAAAAAATGCGTATTTGTTCATTGTTTTTAGGCTTCGTAAGCTGTAAAACACTTTCGTTCTGCCATTAAAAAACAGCTCAATCATCGATCAGTTAATGGCGCCGGCATTACGGCAGTTTTGTTTCCATGATTTACATTTACATTCAAACATTCAACGGGTTCATTTGGACGCGGAAGTTTCATTTTATTTCATGTTATATTTATTCGGTTTTCGGTAATGGGAAATGTGAAAAGCAGTCATAGCTGAGCTAAAATGTAGCTTTTATGGACTTTTATAAATTATAAATAATATAAAATTATATGATAATATAATATAAAATAAATTATAAAATTAATAATATAAAATAATTAATTAAGCCTTTTGCCATCTAATGTAGATGATTTAAACAGCCACAAGAGTCACTTTATACCCAGAAATGTACCTAAATCTTTGAACAGAAGCAAACAAAACCAGTATTTATTATGAAAACAGTGTCATTTATAACAAAAGGCATCTCAAACGACTCCAAATCGTCTAAAGTTTCAACTTTTAATTCAAAGAGATATCATTAATTCTTGAAATGAAACTGTGTCAAAGACAATTGTGGATTTTGGGAAACTGTTCCTTAAGGATCTTAATTAGTTTTTAGACTCAGAATTGTCTAAAAAGTTTTTTTATATCATTTCGATATTATATTTTGCATCTCTATCTATAATGACATCAGATTCGTTTTGTTCCTTTAGTAAAACTTAAAATAAAGCTATTTTAAGCATTTAAGTGGTAAATGACTGTGACAGAATAAGTATTACAAGCCACTTGGTGTTGAACGATTACCTAACTGCACCTATCGTATATAGCAATTACCGCACAGAGCTTTGAAGATGTGCTTTATAAGGCTTTGCATTGCATCCTCTTGGTAAAAATCGCGGTCTCGTTGACATTATCGATTAGTAAAAATATAGAAATTATTTAAACAGCTGATTAAAGTTATGCAACAGTATAAGTATCAACTCCCAATGATCCGCAAGAAACAAAACACTACAAATCAAGTTAATTTAGAAATAACACGCCACTTAAGTAATTTTTATCTTCAGCTGCCTAAAACCATAACTCGATTTGAAATGCTAATACGATAGAGCTAACAAACCGTGCAACGTGTTAAAATTCCACGTCATATTCCTCATATTTCGGTGTATTTTCGCTTATTTCGGAAGAATTGCACGCGCGTTGATTGAGACAATTAGGTTTTGAGCAACGCAATTGCATTAGGTAGGTAATGTGCGGGCGAGAAACTTGGATGTAGAGAATATGGAACGGCATAGCTACCAAAGCTTAAATAGTATTAAAGGATTTTTAAATAGTAAAGAACTTTTATTGTCGTTTGTGACCAAGTGATAGACAAACTAAACCTTTGATAGCTAAAATTTACTTTAAATACAAAAAACCAAATGCATAACCTGTTTGTTTGAAAATTGATAGTTTGTCAATAGAAAACATGGCCATTACAGGTTTATTGAAATTCTTGGCCTAATTGATGCTTTCTACGTCCTATGTCCGTCATCATAGTTTTCGTTATTTTTACCTCTTTAATGTATTTCTTATTTTATTCTTTTTTTTATTTCTCTTTGAGTTGGCTGGCAGACAATGCTTTCAGCATTAAGTTCACCCTTTGTAACGAATTTATAATTTTGTGCAATAAAGTATTAAATAAATAAATAAATGCCTAAGTCATGGAAACGTTATACAGAGAGCAATAACAAGACTTAGTAAAGGTTTTTTTGTGATCCACACGTACCTACTAGGTAAGCAGCCTGACGCTGACTAAAATGACATTGTTTAGTTGTCCTCATTAATTAATCAAAATTAACTGAATTACACCGACCTAAAGATGATAAAATCTGCCAAACTCAGAATATAGTACGGGAGCCGACAGTAAAATATCAACGCTATCTGGTACAAGGATAAGACCCATGGCAACAGATCCTTAAATATATGCTTACCTTCATAAGATAAAAAAAAACGTCTGATTTGTTCGAAAGCACCAGAAAACGCCGAAAGTATAGGGTCAAAAAAGTGATGGGCAAATTTTACTGTTGGCTCCCATACTAATACATGAGCGAGCACGTTAGGCACTAGCCTACATTCTAGGCCAAATGTAAGACTACAAAGTCAATTCCATCGCCTCTAAATCTTTATCCAGCACGTTAGCTGCTACAAAACAACTCAGTTCGAGCTAAAATTTCCGTATTTCGTGTAATTGTGATTAAGGGTGGATTTGAAGCGCGATAATCTTATCGCGAACAATCGACGCCCGAAATATTGCAAACGCAAATGATATTTTAACTTGTGTGTATTTACAGACAACATTAACTATTTCTTACAATGGTTTTATGGAATAGAATTGTTACTTTAGAAATAATTTTATATTTTTTACTGAAATCACGGCTTATTACCATCGAGCCCACCGGCCGGCCCACTGCTGGTGGGCCGGATGGGAAAAAAAAATCCCATCGAACCCACTATGCAAATGAGTGGGCTCGATAAATTCCTGACATTTTAGTCAATGGAAAATCTTTAATAATGAGTTTTGGAAAAGAGAAAGATCTATTTCCCACGTAGATACTTCCCCATAGCTGAACCCTAAATCCAACGAAAGCAAAATAAATGGCGCTTCTGATACACGGCTTCGATGGCAATAATATTCATTATATCTTATTGCGGAAACAATTACAAATGTAACAGATGCCGCGCCAATAATTCATTGGATTTCGTGATATCGTTCGGTTTATTTTTATTTATTGAATGAAGAAAAATCTGTTTTAAATGTTTTTGTGCTCGTACGAGTAGGTACCTACCTACCAGGAATTTCTGAAAAAAAAAAATATACCCACTGGTAAGGTTTTCTGGAATATACCAACAAATCATTAGTAGGTAGGTATAGCAAAAAATTCAGTCAGTATGTACTTTAAGTGTATTTTTCTTAAGTGGGTGACCGTTTGTGATACTTTATCATCGGCACTAATGTGTCGTGACTTGAACCTTAAACCAATTTCGTGATATGTGTTTTGAGTATAACAACTTTAACTTGTTTTGTAATTCATATCCAACCAAGTCGATCCAAAAAACCAAAGTTATTTTAGAATTACATCGGAATCATTTCTTTACATTACTATTGTTCTTAGTAGGTATTGTGTGTATTGTTTATGCAAAATTTTTACATGAGCAGGTATGGTAATAGTTGGCTGAAAGTTGGAATAACAAAAAGTTCTCATAATATTGAACCCCGTTATTCCGACTCGATGTGGCTATTCAATGGATAGTATTATTTATTTCTGAGCCCGCGTATTGCGCCCAGCCATCGGCGAAAAGAGCATTTTTATCGCACTATTAACTGAAATAAAAATTATTGCAATATTTTATTCGTTGCATCTGGCGCAGCGGAAACTGGAAACGTTTAAATTCTCAGGTTAAAATGAAGCGCTTATTTTGACCCTAGTTTACTTCGAAGTTATGCATTTTGTTACGAAACTTATCTACGAAATTTAGCAATCTGCACCTTACGTGTATGTTATGTTTTACATAGTATTTGTAACAGTATCGGCATTTATTTAGCGCATACATACTAGTTGGTAATCTACATCGGGGACAGGCCAGTATGGGGTCAATCAATTCTAACCCTTTGTATTATAGAGGGAAATGTAGTATTGCACTATAGACGTTTACAATCCAGGCCATATTGAGTCAAGAGCTGTGATAGTAGTATTAATGATCTGCAGTAGTGGAGACACTTCCAGGCTTTAATAACAACACTCACCTGCATTTTTGTTTACAAATATTGTTTACAAAACTCAATCGAATATAGATATAGGAATATTATTTTACGTTAAATAAGATAAAATATCAAGGCAATAACTTCAAAAGATGTCCTCCTGGTTGACCGCATCGTAAAGCAGCAGAATGACCTCTTGTAAATACGTCTTCATTTATGATGTTACATGCTAAAAGCGGGTGTGTTTTGAGCATTTACTTCAGCAAATTGGTTATTGAAAGTGGTGTTTTAATCCTTTAGTTATTCCTAAAAAAGTTCTGAAAAATAATAAGCTCTACATAATCATAGTGCAATTATTTCTCTCCTTAGCGCTCTGACTTTTTCAAAATATAATAAAACCAGCATGTCGATTTGAATAACTCAAGTTTAGAGATAGTTGAGTGACAAATGTCTTATGAGTCAAAATAATAAATTTAGCAGCCAAATCTAGGTTAAAATAACCCTACATGATCATTCTATGTCAAATAATATGGGAACTTTACGTGTGATAGTGGAAACAAACTAAAATTGAAAAAAAAACGTGAATGTTTATCTGACCGTATAGAAACGCGGCCGTGATCTCATTTTTGTAATGCTTCAAGACGTTTATCGTTATTTATAGCTGTTACATTTAGCATGCACGCAAAATTGAAGAATCTATATGTTACAAAACTGTTACTATGTATTAAAAGTATGTATTACTATTAAATAAGTATTCTATCCCCCTGTATGTCAAGCTTTGCTTAGTTTGAGACTAAAAGGCGTTGGATAAAAATGTTTGGTTATTATCAAAATAATTAGTTATTATTATCATATCCAAACTGCCTGTTATCATAGAGATCAAAATCATACCAGTAGACAGCATGGCATAATTCACACAAAATCGGTTACCCAAAAGCACAGAATGCTAAACAGTTAGTACGCCAGAAAGGGTTGACAAAGTACTCCGTCCCTGTGCGTAAATGTTGCTATTGAGTGAAAATAAATACATAATGAGCCCTCCCTTATAGCTGAACTTTTGGAGGACAGTAGGGATTTCAACTGAAAATTAAACTGGTGTTGAGTACTTAGGCTGGCTTTTAGTATTTTGATTGGGGTTCTGTCTTAATTTTGTATCCCTTGTAAACATTTTCATTTTCACATTATGATTTTGCAGCGATATTATTGGGTCATTTATCGTGGAAAAGGGTAAGATGAAATACTTCGAGGGAACGATCTGTTCCAGGGCGGAAAATACAATTTGCTTTCTTGCAGGGCGAGATAAGCCTAAGATTGAATGCAAATCGTTTCTTCACACAATAAATTGAAAATTAAACCTCATTTTTCAATATTTTGAAAACGATTTATAGATAGCTTATATTTATAGATATTTTTGCAAAGGTTTGTAGATGGCTCAACTGTTTCATGTGTATTTTGTAAATATTGTAAATACTGTATTAGTTGTAATTTTCTTTGTGAATAAATATTTATATTTTGAAACTTTATGTCTCCTATCAGAACTAGATACCACAGTGCATCATTTACACCTCATTAGCTCTACAGACACGCTATTTATCATGCTTTAATTAATTACAGTATCAATGTCCACACGCCACGTAACGTCTGGGTAATTTTTTATCAACTTAAACCCACGTTTTATTAAAATACTTTTAATTTACGCTACGTACATAAAAATACATAATAATCTAGACGTAACGAGAGTGCGTCAGTTAAGTTCGACAAAGCAACAAGCGACGCATCCTCGTGTGTATATTTACCTACACCTCTACACGAACCATTTCAAGCTATACTTTTGACACCCCGATTTCTCAAAAAAAACTATGAGCCCAACACAACTACGAGGCAATTTTTCGTACCTTAAATTAATCTTGTCACTGTTCTTGTGATAAAATAACAATAGCTGAATTCGGTATTAAAACAACAACGTTTAAGATTATATATTTTGACTTCGTGTTTCATATTGTAAGAGTGAAGCATTTTGCGTCTTGATTTTCCCCCCTTACAAGTTATGCCTTACTAAATTTCCATCTGAAATCCCAAAGACGCTGTTTAATTAATATTCACGAAATCAAGCCTCCCCTTAAATAGCGGCTCGAGATTTCTGAATTATAAACAGCATTTTAACAAGTTTTTCGGAGCTAATGAAATATTGATATTCTGATGCCCACACTGTGACAGTTTGTTGCGACACACAGATTTGAACAATTACTCTGAAACTGCAAAAAAGTCTTTGACGGAACTTAAAAAAAGAATGCCATCTTTAATTAGTGTAAATCATTACGTAAATGAGCATTTTGTAACTTGATGTGTAAAAACGAGTAACTTGGTAACAGATACCGACCAGAACAGATGCTCACAACTGTAAGAATACAACAGTTTAAAATCTTTATTAATTCTCTTTAAGATTACAAAGTAATCGCTTATGAGAACTAAAATTATTAGTTTTTCTTCAGGAATAAAACAGTCAATAAGTATTGCTTTTCAGAATAAAAAATGCACGCAAACCGAACCTAAGAGTCGCATGCGAATTCACTGCTCAATCACTGATCCGGACTCAAGCATAGATTTTTGTAGGAAAATCTCTACAACTCATATTTTCTGTATTGATATACGGGGCCTGTCCTTATATTCACATGTCAGGACTGTTGCCACAACACCAACAGCACTTTGTTACACAACATCCGTATTTTGTACCCTTTACTAACTTGCAGCAGCTTATAACCCATTAAGAAAAGTTTTCGCCACACGCTCGTTTGTAACACAGTTCCCTAACTGTGTGTAGCGTCCTATTTCTAGCACTAAATTATTCACAGCCTTGAAGGTCCTAAGTACTTGCTGTTACTTACTTGAATCTCGTGATGTTCTGGTTTGGTTTGCTCTTGTTAAGGACATAGCACAGTCGTTCTAAGGTGTTTCAGTTTTTATTAGTCGTACTAGCTGTCGCCCGCGGCTTTGCTCGCGTGGTAGCATCATTATGCATTATTTGGTTAAAATCTTTGATCCTAATTTTAGACCCTTTAGGGTGCGACTTTTTGAAATTCGTTTCTTAGTGCTAAGGATACTACCCTCCACATTTCATACCTCTAGGACTTATAGTTTCGGCTGTGCGTTGATTGTCAGTCAGCTTCAAAAGAGTTTTATATATTTACTAGCTGATACCCGCGACTTTGTACGCGTGCGAAACTTTCCATCAAAATATCTGTTAACCAGCATACGACGAACCTCGTGCAAAAGGCGACTTTTGGTTTAAGGACGTCATGGTGTATCTAAGAATACCCGTCTTTCATTTCAATAAAATATAGCCTATGTTTCAATTCGGAAGAGGGCTTCTGAATGGTATAAGTTTCATTGAAATTGGTCCAGTAGATTAGGCGTGATCCGCGAACAAACAAACAGATAAACAGACAAACTCGATTTTCGGAATCAGAATCGTTTATTTAGTAGATCTGCATATTTAGTTTATCCGTAACTTTAATTTTAGTTTTTGACTTTTTTAAGGTTTTACAATAGTATAGAAAAGATTATTCGAGCTTTTTTTTTAAAGAGCTCCTACAACAAACACTACTACTCTACCTACTTCTACCGCCAAGCAGTAAATGATCGTATTGCTGTTTTCCGGTTTAAAGGATATGGGTGCCGGTGCAATTACAGGAACATGAGGCTTATGTCTCAGAGTAATCGGTGGGGTATCTCATAGAGCAGTGAACGTGCTTGGTGATGCAATACATTGTTATTGTTTTGCGTCACCAAGCATTTGATTGTTTCATTAGTTATTCTTATAAAAAAAGTCTGTGGAATTATTACGTGAATGATATAAGAAACGAAACAAAATGAAAGAAATTATACCTATTGCTTATAAACTCTTTTAATATGCAAAAAAATGTGCTTACTTTACAAAATACAGAACAGTTTTTTCATCAGAGTACATTTAGTATAGTCTCCAGACTCCGTCCCAACTTCTTTATTCAATTAAGGAGCAACAAAAATTACGACAGGCTCTATAAATCAGCCTTAACAGCCTTCAGTATTATTTATTTATGTTAAATAGGCTTAAACTACCTTACGTCCTGGCCTTATAAGAGATACCAGCCTGAGACATGTTTAGCTTGTTTGAATATTTTGTATAATAATGCGTTGGTTTACAAAAAAATAATTTTACTGTTTAATTATTACACTCTATTTTTTTATTTACACCAACACTGTAGGCGACGCCTTATTTTTTCTTTTTTTTATAAGTTATAATTTTTTATCATGATGTATTGTGTACTCTATGGTCCGACTTGGCAATATGGCCGCTTGCTTGAATCAAAAAATTTAGTGTAATTTCAAAGTAAAATAAATAATAGCTGTACTTACCAAAAAGTGTCTTGGTTTTTGTCAAAATTGCTACCACTTCGCCGGAGCTCACCTACAAGAATCATACTTTTTATCTGTATAATCCCACTAGTTATGAAATGCAGCTTAGATTAGATAGACACGGAGGCAGTACTTTCCCTGACGAGCTTTCACCAAATGCTCTATGCTATTGATGATTGATCGATCATTCCTCATAGTTTATGCATTTCAAGAAAGGTCCACATTTTTATATTCATATAGAAGCAAAATATACTTCCATAATGAATGGTTGGGTCGGGTAATAGTTTGCACCGTACATTGTCGAACCTTTTACGTGATTCTACCCTCAAAGCGGGAAAGCTTTCAGCACGTACCCCGTATAAGTTGACCGTTGAACTATCGCATAGTCATTCTGCAGTAATGGACGAAGCTACTTTAAACTTTTAACGATCTTACAGCTAATGTTGTTTTACAAAATTTTGTTTCGAAAGCCTCGTTACTCGTACAGTATCAGCCTACAGAAATCTTCTACTGAAAATAGGATTTTACCTTCAAATAGGTACTAAATAAAATGAATAAACAACAATTTTTTTAGTAAATAAGGTTTCTACTCATTTCAAAATACTGGGTACTCAATACTCATATTTATTGAATATCATCACATTTTTAAGTTATTATTTAGTAGTACTATAAAACATCTTTACTTGTCATCACGAGATAATCTTCTTCTCTTCAATAATGGCCTGTGTCCGTCATTTCGACAGACAATTTTGCCAATGTCAAGTGTTAAAATTGTAATAAATAAGTCAAGTCAAGTCATTTGTCAAGTCGGCTGTCGTTTGTTTTGAAAAGAAAATGGTGGATTTTCTTTTCAAAACCTAACACGAATTTTCACATTCAGAAAAACCACTTTACACACATTTATTCCAATGGCTCACACTTTATGTTACGACCTAAGTATTATCGGTTAAAATTCCACCAAAATTAAATAACAATACTCACAATAACACAAGAAAAACTATTAAAATAAAAGTGCTATGTGTCGTTTCAAAAAATGTCAAAACTCGTGTCCCTCACGAGATAATATTTTTTTTCTTTTTTAAATGAAACTTTATTCTCTTATGTACAAGATGTACTTGTACCGAAAAAAGTTACTGTCATTATTTTAAAATGATTGCAAAAAGTTTCAGGCTCTTTTCGAAACTCATTTTTGTAAATCAACCATCTGCTACTTTCTTTGCAAGCAGTTTTCAAACTCAAACTAAAACAGCATTACTTAGTTTTTTTTAAGCGAGAGCAACATCTGCTTTTCATAAACATGATGCATATTTCATTAGTCTGCTCGTGTGTACAAACTTAAGATTTCACGGCGTGGCTGTTTTATTTTGAAATGCAAACGTATTCGGTAATAGTACAGAATATCTAGATTTTCTAGATAAAATGCATACTTGCATAGCCAGAGTGCGGATAATCCAATGTATTAATGTACTAAATAAAAAAAATGTTGTACTTTTTTCTTGAACTAGAATCTTTTAAATCGCTTCAAATCTAATAGACCCAACTCAGACTAAGGTTGTATAATGTACTAGCCGTCGCTCGCGGCGTTGCTCGCGTTCTACCCTTTACCGTGTAACGTTTCAAAATTCCTTTCTTAGTGCACTATTTAAGGATACTACACTCCAAATTTCATATCTCTAGGACTTATAGTTTGGGCTGTGCGTTGATTCTAAGTCAGCTTCAAAAGAGTTTTATATAATATATTGATGATATTCTGAAAAAAATATTTGTGTGTTATTTTTTTAGGGATTATCTCTGTGCCTAAGATAAAGAGAGCGTTAAGTGATTCATGCACTCTTGTACTTGCCTGAATCAATGAACGAATGAATAAAAATACTTTATTGCACGTAGGTATACTTTACTAACTAATATGTAGACAGCTTATGCAGAAAATAAATGATATGCCCGATTTCATAGTAACGGCTCAAATTCACCATCGACAATCAATTATTATAGTTAAACATTTATTTCCATTTATTGAAACTGTTGTGTTGTTGTGATACGATTTGTCTCAATATTTCCGCTATTATATACGTTTAAGTAAGTATTGTTGACCAATTAACCGTCTCGAAAGATCTTTCAATAAGGTGCCTTCTGGTAAGATCGGCGTAAGTGAAAGTCCGGATGCCAAGCAATTCTGCGATATTTTTATAATATATGATAATTGCTTAGTTACGTGATTTATCTGGACTTAATATTAGGCCGATCTTACCAGAAGGCACTATATTTTTTCTATGATATTATTCCTAACTCTGAACCCTTTAGATGCAAATGACACAAGCGAACCTACAACTATTTATCTATCTAGCAGGAACCAACCCAGTACATTCTTATCTAGGTAGGTATGTTCTAAACAAAATGTAGGACACTCGTTTATCAACCTAGAGCGGCTCGTCTCACATGTCGTGCTGGGCTGTAATTTTGCAAACCCCCAACTTCGTCTAGTGAACTTCGATTATAGGGTTTCATAAGGCATCGAAGTTTATATCCTTATCGTTGATAAAGATTTCTTATCACAAAACTACACATAAAATAATTGGGTTATTGGTTACTGCATTATTAAGTCTTATGCTAGTTTCATATTGTAGGCAGTAAAAAAATTACACGTTAATAAGAGAAAATAAGAAGCATTATTATACGGTTTTTCTTTTTAATAAAATGTTTGGCTACAGCTATGTACCTACTGGTGAGTAAATTGTAATCTAAGAATTGCTGAAACACAAGTCCAATTTTAGTTACTTGTTAAATTTATAATAGTGCCTCTATGTGATGCCTGTTTTTCTTACTCTACGATAGGCTCGAGGCTTTGCAACTTTGACAGGAAAAGTCGGTTTATTTTCTTGTCAACGTAAAGCAATAAAGTGTACGTGACTTTTTTATAGGTGGAAGACATGAGTTTTATGCAGTATAAAATTATATTTAGGAGTAACTTTAACTGATATAAGTACTTTTATTTGATAATGTACAATGTACATGTCTGTTTACCTACTTACCTGATAATTATTACCTACTGATAAGTTGACCTCCTGTCATGTAACAGGCGACCAAGAAATTGGTTTACCACTCTAAGGCTGAATATCATTTGCATGTACAAAACATCAAGGGCTATTTTCGCTTGACAGATTAATAACTGCTACGTCAGAATCTGTCATTCCTGTTTATTTTTTCCTTAGCGAATAATTATGTTACTGGGAGATGTCATCAAAAGTGGTAAACCAATTTCTTGGTCGCCTATACGTACGTACACCTATGTATAAATAAACGATTTCACTAAAAGTAAAATAAATGCATGTTAAGGAAGTTCTTAGACGTAACAGATTTTGATTTTAAAGGTAAGTACGGAACGATTATCTAGAAGAAACGTCCTAATCGTGCCCTATATCCTAGACACAAGGCATGTGATCATGATACTCTGTCAAAACATAACCACACTTTTGGTATGACATACTAATAGGTAGGTATCTATTATGTGCTATTGGTGTGGCTACCTACTTATTTATTTATGTTTTTCGCTACAGATTGCTAAGGATATAAAAAGCAGTCAGTTTCACTAAGATTACTATGAGAAACAATAAAATAAAGCTCAGTTTGATTATATAATAGAAAATATAAGCTTCTAAATAAAGTTTGATGAGCGCAAGTCGCATAGTGTTTATATCCTGTAAATATTTTCCCAATATCGTAAATCTCAATGGAGTCCGTTGAAACGTTTTTAAGCCGTGAAACGTTGGCTTATGGTTAGAATACATTGTTGTTGAATAACAAGTAGGTTTTGAGTAAATTGTATGAGTGAAAAGTTCATCAAACTAAACCACATTGCGCTAGCATAGGGATTATTTACATCGTCATGATTGGTCTCATCCAAATCTAACCAGAAGTGATATTATTGGTAATTTCGAACCAATAAAAACGTCATTCTTATCATCTTACCGTTTGCTTAATCGATTTGAGATTTTTCTTACTTCATTCTAAATTAGATCAAAAGTCAGAACTAGGAATGGAAAAATTCCGTTCTAATCTAATAAAAACAGCAGCGGATGTTGATTCGCAAAAAAGTTTTAAGCCGGGAGATAAGGAGATTTAGAAATTCGAGGTCTGAAAAGGTGAAAAGGGAATCGCAAGTTTCAAAGCTTGGGTAATGTAGGCAGAGAACTGGATAAAGTTTAACACAAAGCTGGTCAATCCACTTTCAAATATAAAACCAAGGCAAAAAGAATCAAATTGGAATTAGACACATTAGTATCGACATCTGTATAAAACGTTAGTTCTAACAGATTTTTCCAAATAAGTTTCAGTAGTTTATTTCGTTATGCCAAAGTCAGCTTTGTGATGTAAGATTATAAATAATAAATATTCATGGACCTTTCACATAACGCTTAGATATAGAACATACATCTATGTTTGCAACACACATGTTTTTGTTCTTAGTGGGGATCGAACCCACAGCACGGGAGGCAGAGCTTACCGACTGAGCAGTGACACCTGTCTAATTATTATCTCGCCTATATTATAATACAAATTCGATGGGTTCCTACAGTTACACCCATACTAGTCACACTGGAACACTGCGTATGACTCTGTCTATGGTTTACTGGTTTTAAAACATCTACCATGTAAACAAACCAGTTAATTAACTTGTTTAAAGTCAGTTTAAAATTCAGAGCTAAATATTTGCCATAAATCATATTAACCACGATGCATTATTATTTGTAAACTAACAGCTAATATCCATTTACTATGGTGCGCCACGTTTTTTTTTTCGCGTTTATAATTTCTACGACACTATCCCTGAAAAAATAAAAGCTCATTATACAGTTTTTTGCTCAAGTTCAACTCAACTTCTGAAAATTTTTGACAGATGTGCCAAAAACGACCTCATGTGTACCAACCACAAAGTGACAGCATCGTGTGTGACAAACGTCGCGTAACTGAACAATAGCCTTTACCGAGTAATTTGAACATTTAAGATTCCATACTCAATAGATGGAGTTGATGGACCAGAACTCATAATGATTTATATTTTTACATCACAATTTTATAACTCCACAGTCCCAATAGTTTTATTCCAGTTCAAATTTCTATCTTACCAAGCACTTTGTATAGCACCGCCATGAAAGTTCAAGTAGCGATCTCCATTTGCATACCAAGTGTCATTATAAATTCCTCGCCGCTACTTGAGCCGTGATTATAATACGCTGAAACTGGTATTTTTAATTTAAGAAGGCAGTGTCTTGAGGAATTTTATTAATGAAAATCCGGAAGTGGTTACATTGGTTTCTATGATAATAAAAATATATTAAAATATATATTTACTTACAGTAAAACTATTTCATTGTCATACAGTACCTGCATGGGACATGGGAATGGCCAGGAGGCAGAATATTATATTATTTATAGTTGGATTCTTGAAAAAAAACCCCTAATTAAAGTGCGTTTGGTAGGCTTTCAAGGCTAGGCTAGCTTAGCTTAGGTAGGTATGCAAAATGTATTCATGGTGGTTCACAAAATACAACTGAAAATAAAGCTAGTTTTATTCCGTAACCCAATTCACTATAACCGATCTGGGTAAAAAAAGCCAATTCTGCTTAGTAGTTAATCTTTAATTCGTGATCCAGCCCGGGCTGCGACACCGCGCCTATCCGTTTAAATGGACGGAAAAATCTAGGTGTGGCCGATTCGACCATTGCTGGTTGGTTGCTGTGAGAGCGATTAGCGTCTATCTTGTATAACAACATTCAGTTTTTGAACTTGAAAATAATGAAAACATACCAAATTCTGATACAATGACAGCAGTAGACGGCATAAAGTAACTTTTACTGCCGTCACTAATAATGTAGGCTGTTGAAATGCTGTTATGTCAACTCTCTATTCCAATTTTAAAATCTAACTCTATTACTGTTTGACATAATCTTTTAGATAAAGTTATGCAACGATTATAAGTAAGCAGGTTAGTCTTTTTAAAATCGCTTGCAGTCTAACCACGCCGAATGCCGTGGTGTGCATTTGCGGCCTCAGAAGGACAGGCAAAGGGGATCCGCAAGCTAAATTGGACTACAAGTCACTTTGTTTCTTTTTCACCTTGCTCTTATTGTGTTCTAGATTTATCTTGCGTAGTATTTTATTTTTAAGTAATAGCAAAACCAGTTAGAAAGAAGTCATTTTTTTAGAAAATTCATGTTATAAAATATTTTTATATGTAGGTAGGTATATTTTTTGGTATATTTTTTTATTTATTTTTGGAAAGTTTCATGTAGGGATATACATAACTCCTAGAGACAAATAAAATTTTAATAAAAAACATCAAAAATAAAACTATTTAAATTATATTTATTTGCATTATTAAAAATCTCAACAAAATGCAACTGTATCAGCCTTAAAACCATTTATTCTAACTTTCAACCTAACATAAACTTTATTACGTCTCCTTACAGTTCTATTTAGTTCACTTTCGACGCTAACGACCAAACGACTTGTGGATAAGACTGCACCTGCACAAAACAAGAGTTGTCTTATTTTACTATTCTGCAGCATCCGATCACTGGTTTCCTTTACGAACCGTCACGGCACGTGTTCTTGTTCTCAATTCAAACTTTTATTCTTAGTTTTATAAGATTTGTGGTCTGTATTAAGCACTAATTCAATTAAGCTTTTTACCAAGTATCTGACACCTTTTGGTAGGTATATATAAAACTAGCCGTCGCCCGCGGCGTTGCTCACGTTCTACCCTTTAGAGTGTGACGTTTCAAAATTCCTTTCTTAGTGCACCCCTACACTGTATAAGGATACTACCCTCCAAATTTCATACCTCTAGGACTTATAGTTAAGGCTGTGCGTTGATTCTCTGTCAGCTTCAAAGGAGTTTTATATATATTGATTTAAAATATAAAGATTTTGTAGGTATAGAAAACAAAAAAGTTTATTTTTGAAATGAAAACTTCTTTAGCATCGTTGTGATTTGAAAGTCGATGAAACGAAAAAGTGACAGATTACAGATGAGCTACTAGTTACTATTACACTTACATTTTGCGTAACAGATTATCTAAAAGTTAGTACAAGCTTCCCAAGGTGCTTCTAGTGACACAGATTCAAGTATAAAAGCTAATAAGCAGTAGTAATTATACTTGTACCTACAATTTATGACCTTACCACCATTTATTCTTCAAGAACTGCATAAATCAAGATAGGTATAGTTTTCGCGTCAACCAATAAATAACTATGACTCCTAGACCAATGCATTTCGAAATAAGCATGCCTCAGAAGGTCAATAAAGCCGCCAAGCGTGTTTATCTCGGGGGTAACAAATGTCGTAAGTTTCCACTGAATCGATACGACCCCTGGGTGCAGTTTGTTGTACCGGACCTCATTGTTTGAGTCCGACTGGATTACGAGTTCGGGTGAGTGAAAAAGTTTGTTCCTTTTTTCGTGGTCAATGTACTTAGACAGGTAGGAAAAACATTTTTCTACGTACCTATAAGTAGATGAAACCTGGTTTTTTTTGACGAGTTTTAAAACATTTTTTGACACGTTATATTCTCAGATTTTCTTATTATGCCCTTATTTTTTCGCATGCAAACTAGTTCCTGTAAAAAGTCTTTGAAAAATGTTATATAACTACTACCACTACTAAAAAACCAAACCACAGAGTTTGCAATTATTTCAATCTAGCCGCAGTTTGGTGGTTTCATAGGTTTTTAACCTGATGTGTTCTAAGTCTTTGATAACTGATACTGCAACAGCTACCTAGAAATCACTAAGTAGATTTAAAAATGGAATATAATTTACAAATTTCGAATTTCATATTCATTTTCATTTTCATATTCACCATTTGTGTGGATTCGGGAAAGGAATTTGTGTAAAATCATGAAAAAACGAATTGCACAGCTCACTATCAAATGACCCTTGAAACCTAGGGTCGTAATATCCTTCATTACCATTGCTATCTACCATCAATAATGCTAATAATATTCAAGCCAATGTTAGGTGAACTATTCAACGGCCATCGGACACGCCTATACATCGATCGAGATAGGCACACCTAAGTATCTTTGTATTTGGTTTCGTTTACAACCAACTATAACGAAAGCTGTGGGGTAAAATATGGGGCAATTACAGATAAAAACTGTAGAGCCCTTTGTTTATAAGCTCTAAATAACTTTGGCGTCGAGTGGCTTCGTTGAAAATATGCTGTAATTTTTTGAGCTGTAAAGAAGAGGTTTACAGAGTCGGTACATGAAAAACAATTGGAAACCAACAGAATGTGTGAACCAACCTTAAATCCTTAATGTGCATTGGTCCGTGGTTTCTTTTGTTTGGACACAGGTGTGTGAATGAGACATTAAACCTAGATACGGTTATTATTATGGATCTGGCGAAAAATAGCATTGGAACAACAGACTTTAGAAACTTTCTTTTTATTCGTTCAGACAGATTTTATCGATACCCATTTGTTATTTTTAATCATCGATCGGTAGCTAGCTTTTATTGGACAGAGTTTGGGCCATCCCATTTAGCTTATTCGACTGGAAAACCATTATATTTCTATTGTTGTTTGCTCAACTGAGGATCAATAATCATTCTTATTACCAACCGGAGATGGGGTTTCTTACAAATACTAAGTATTCGATCCGTGTGTATTGGGCCTTAAATAGTTGCTTAGTTTGACCGATATTTTGTATTTTACTGGAACTGCTATACGAGATCCCATTTTATTAAAAGACCGCCCAATTCTCAAGTCGTAAACCAAAAGTTTCAAATTTAAGGTGCGATAAATGTCCCGATGATCTAAATTAGTATTACAATACAAAAACCAAGATACCGGCGTAGCAGGAACGTTGCCAACACTTGGCACTGCGAATCAATTTGCAAATTACCTTAGTAAAGGTAATAGGTTTCGGGCATGGCTTGCCAAATGCCGTATCGGTTCAGATTGTGTGTACAAGGAGGCTGACATAAGTACATTATAATACCTATTAGTCTTCTTATCATCACTCACAAAACTCCTTATTACACCACCACGTTTGGGTTGGTAGGCAGACAATGCTTTTAGCATTAAGTCCACCTTTCGTAACAAAATTAAAATTCTGCAGTAAAGTATTAAAATAAATAAAAACGTATGCCAATGATTCGATAGCTGATATTATCAGCAATCACTGTAATCAGTCAGTAACATGCAAGTCAGCTGTGAGCTACAGACAGCACAAAATAATTTGTACCGCTTGCTCTGACCAAGATCGAGTCGTTTTCAAAGGACAATGTTGCGATATTTTGCGAAGCGTTAAATTATGCTAATTTTAATGAAATTTTTCATTTCAGAAAAAAAACTAAACTGATTTATATCAGCATGAAAAAAAGCTGCAATACGCCTATTTTTGATGTAAGTATCAACTGATAAATCTTTTCAATTTACTCTTAGACAAGTTGTCTTCGAAAGGACTGATAGAAGCAAACGGGTTTGTTATTTTCTTTGATAATTTTGTTCTAAGTGAATAGGTACTACTAAATCGATAAGCTCATCTAAATATATAAAACTCTTTTGAAGCTGACTTAGAATCAACGCACAGCCTAAACTATAAGTTCTAGAGGTATAGAATTTGGAGGGTAGTATCCTTATATAGTGTAGGGGTGCACTAAGAAAGGAATTTTGAAACGTCACACTCTAAAGGGTAGTACGCGAGCAACGCCGCGGGCGACGGCTAGTCATACATAAAATAAAACGATACAGCGTTGTCAGTTGCGGTGTATTTTATTGGTTATTTGCAAGTATACCTTAGTTACGTTATAAAATACGATGAAACCGCAAAACAATACCATTTTACAAACTTAAAAGCCAGCAAAGCTCCTCGTTATTTCTTCGAAAACTTTCAATAAAAATCCACTGAACCGGGCTATTATTAGTTAAGAATAATGGCCAAATGAAGCATTGTTTCGTTGCCAACATTCGTTTAGAGCAGGCTCATTTTCTCAAAAACCAATATAGCATTGCATTGCAATTGCAATATCAATAATCAATTGGCGCATTCTTGGCTTCGGTTCAACTCCATTACGTCTATCTACATATACTATTATAAAACTTCTCCAGGGTCTGTACTTTATAGAAGCTTTTAAAAAATGATTGACTTATAGAAATAAACCACTTCAAATCAACTGTATCTCACACTCTAATTTGTATATCGCTTATGAACTAAAAACTAACCATTTGGCCTCATTTTTATTAGAGTTTCACATTAGGGATTAGGGCTGAGACATCATTACAAGTTTTTAGCAGTATTATCAATCCGTAAAAATATTAAATAGTAAATTAAATTTTAGAAAGTAGACAACCCTATTGGCATATAAACGCAGCAGATTCAAATGTATTGCATATATCCTTTTGTGTTGCATCTGGCTTCGTCTGGGATCCACTGTGCTTATATTGGATGGTGTTTTGTTGATATGAATTTGTCTAGATCGCGAAGAATTATTTTCAGTTAGGGAAACGGAATTTTGCGATTGGCATCTCTAGTGAATTTATTTTATTCGATTAGAGTCGGATCAGTTTTACGAAAGCTGAACTTGTATAGTAAGTTCTAAAAAGAATTTATTTTGAATTAGGTAAAGAACAATTTTTCCTAAGCTAGACTAACTTTTTTAGTATTTTTTTTTTGGAGATGCGAGGATAAATGAAATTAAATAAGAATCTTGACATGTATAACCCAACATTTTTTGGAAAAAATAATTTGAAAAATATTACAGTTGTTTGTGCCATAATGTACCATTTTCGTCCTAAAATACAGCTTTCCAATCTTTGAATTTCTAGTTAAAACTTCTACACTGCTAAATTTTACTTTGACACGATTAAAAACGGCGGGAAAGGTTAAACAAAGTAAATAAACAAGTAAGTAAGTAAATTAACAATTCCAAAACTTTCTTCACCCCTGACTAAACTATTGTTTATCTTCATTCAACACTCCCCTTCAGTCAATTTTCCGCTGAAAGACAGCCGTGACGCAGTACTTTCAGTTAAATTGTAGTTGTGTTGTGAAATAAGTGCATTTCCAACCACTCCAATACTTCTGTTTTGCTAACCTGTAGTAAGTAGCCTTTTGCAATCTATTGTTTTTGTTACTTTTGCAATATACCCGTATTATTCGTATAAGATAGTAAAAGCAAATTGATCATTTTACAAAAAGATCTATCATCAATACGATCTTTTAGCAGCACGTCATCTCTTGCTAAACGGTCTGTGGGGTAGGCTTATACGTTTGCCTATGTGTTTCGACATAGTAAACGGGTAAGGAATGGATAGTTTATCTTTAAACACAAAATCAACGGACATCAAAACCAATCAATTCTAAATTCTTTAAAATAAATACTAGTTCTGCGGATTGTATTAACTCTAGACGATTTTTATACTTTTTTTCAAAACTTCAGAGCTAGCGGGAATACGCCATTGTGCCGTACTAACTGTGCATTACGCTGTGGCCGTGACCTCAAACCGATCGGTCATCGTGACTCACAGAATCGCTAATTTTCGTATCACGAACTTCACAAATCGGAACTTTGGTGCGTGCGTAAATAAACATGTTAAAATTAGACTTGATTATGGAACATTTTTAAGACTGTATGTTAAAATCAAGAAAAATACAGTATTCGCTGTTTACAAGTGATTTTTATTCTTCAGGGAAAATTAAAATAATGGTAGGTAGAGTCGAAAAAACATAGCAGTAAGTAGGTATTTTGAGGAGTACGAATGTTTCTACAAATTTCTACATATAGCATACATAACATAAGCAAATTACTTATTCAAAACACAACAATTATAATTGAAAATTACTACGAATTTTCTCTAATAACCATCAAAAAATACCACAAAACTAAAGTTAATTTTGGCACGCCAGTCCCTAAAGGAACTTAATAAATTAGTTCAGGGACCGAACTGCTAATATCGAAATGGAAAGTTGTGTCTCTAAGGATCGCGCCACAGAATAAAAACAGAACTATCGGACAGAACCGTCTCTCTAAAACTGTCGTTTCGACAAAAAAGCACACGTAAGCTATTTTGAATCTAGTGCCAAAAGCTGTAACGAATATATTCCATTCGTACCGGCTAAACCCTGCCTCAAAATAAGCAAGGGATTCTAAATCTAAACTAAAACACTGTAAAGTTGAAATTCTTTTGAGTTTTGGTCGCGGTGTGCGAGTGAACTAGTTGGGTAGTCGGGGATTGAGGTAGGCAGAAGAACCGGGTAGTTAGGGAACTTTAATTTAATCAGTAGGCTTGCCCGTTATTTGTACAATTTCATTAGGTTCAGGTACTCGTAAGTGCTTTGTAAAAGGTACGGTACTGAATCTGAAAGTACGTAGGTACGTAGGTACGTAGGTATATACGCTTTTCTTCTAACCTAACTAGGTACCTAATAACTTTTATTTGACGTAGCCAATTGACCTTTCCAAGCATTAACCGCTTTTAGGCTACTTTTCGCAGAACCTCTCGACATACATAAAAAACCACTCCATTTAGAGATGGAACCACCCTATTATTACCTCATTCCAAATTCATTACTAAAGTAGCTACTTCATAAGTTTACGGCCGAAAATTTACATTTCCGATTTCGAACTTACAAGCTCTACATTCTCGCTTTATACTTTTTCCAGATTCTAGTAAAAAAACCAGTGCGCGGAAAAGTTATACTTCGAGTGCTACGCATTCACTCTCGCTCTTTGTTTAATGTGAAATTAATTTAGTATTTATTTTTATGTACTTAACCAATATGCAGTACTTATTTAGTTAGAAAAGGTTCTATGCTCATGTTGCCTTAAATCAAAACTAGATGGCGCTGCTAAGTTTGGTCGGATCCTAGAACGCGCTATCGAAGTGTTTTGCGGTCTCCGTATGTGATCACTCTCGCTAGGTCTCTCTCTAAGCGTCTCTCTAAGCGTAAGTCTCTGTCTCTTTCTATTCCCCCGAATAGAAAGAGACAGAGACTTACGCTTCTCGTTTAACGCATCCTTGTACGCTGTCAGTTGAAAGTCGCATTAGAAGTATAACTTCAAAAACTCTTTTACACAATATCGAGCATGGTAAAACTCAAAAGCGAGCTATTCAGTTATCGGCATAAAAACTATTTAGGGATAACCGTCGAGAATGTACAGCCGCCATTAAATAACGCTTTTAACACTGCTGCAGGTGACGAATGTCGCGTTTGTCAACACCATGCCTACATCATTTGTGTCACGAATATTTTTTAATGGGAGGGGCGTTTTTGCTATGCTATGATTCCATTCCATTATATGGAATGAAATAAAATTGCAACAATAATAAGCTTTCGAAACATAAATAAATTTACCTTATTTTAGAGGAAAATGGTTAGAAGTAGAAACTAAAGACGAAATATTTAATAATTTTACCGCCACTTCAAATAAATAAGTACATACTTAGAACTTTTAGTTATAGTAATATCAAATTATGGTGTCGTCACAAAGCACGAAGGACATTCTCACAAAAGCCGCCTCTTCGTCACAGATTCGGGAACAATTCCGGGATCAGGACCTTTGTTCCCGCAGCCCCTTTGTCGATGGTTCACAATAAAATTTTATCCCGGAAACCTATCCGCCGTTACCTTTTATTATAATGTTGCAGCTTTCCGGGTACTTTTCAGTGGGCCCATTGTTGGCGGGCATAATGGGAGTCGACCTTTTTATTCCGCTAGATTTTTGAAGAGAGCTGATGTAGTTTAATAAAGGCTTTTTGGGAACTATCTCGTTGCTACAGTTTTTGGGGTCATGGCCGTGAACTGGGTTGACCTTTTATTACGCTTAAAATATTTGACGCTAAAAATTTTTGGTATAAAGTCGCAAATTGTATTACATCCAGTGTCATGAATAACTTGTGCCCTGTAATGTAGTCAAACTATTATAACACATTTTTATTTTTTTTTAATAAAATTTATGTCTAAAACATACCAACCATGATAAAAATTACCGACGTCATGATCATGACATGAAATGACATCACAAATTCTGCAAAAAAGCGTCACCGCGGTATGCGCTCCCATTCCCAATAGGCGTGTTGGTATGCGCCTTATATCGCAATGTTCCTTTATTAATATTCCGTTCGTTGCGTTTTTCGAAGGGGATGGTTCTCTTTTTCTGAAAATTATTTTGATAAGCACTAGTAAGACATTATTGAGATGCTAATTTATTGAAATATTATTTACTTCATTAGTACAGAATAAGCTTTATTTACTGTTTTTTTTTTGTGTCAATTAGTATTCTTCACAGTTTAGTGTAAACTAAACGCCTACATAATTGTGTTCTGTCGTCTATAATAAACTAGGTATCTTTAGAGGTCTACGCCCAGCAGTGAGTGAAGCCGGACTGTGGATGATGATGATGACCTTTAATCAAGTGTGTTTTACAATCTTTTTTGTGAGTAGCATATTGTTTTCATAAAATAACCTTTCTTTATCAAAATGGAATAAAGCAAAAACAAACCACGGCAAATTTAATTATTATACAAAGTGGGGTGCGCCTATCTGTGCTAGTATCGCCTGAGGCGTCAGCCTGTAATTGATTGATATGTACCCTCTGTAGTCTTTGAAGTTGTACGCAGGTATTTAAATAAAAATATATGTTTTTGTAGAGGCTCACTTAATTGCAAAAGTTCTTTTTATTTCTACTTCCACTATCATTTTTACTTTGTCCGTGTCTCGTTCGATCCTGCTGTTTTTTTGGGATAAAAAGTAGCCTATGTGTAACTCCGGGTTACGAACTATATATATTCCGAGTTTCATCCATATCGGATGGCAGTTGCAGCGTTATTGAAACACAAACTAAACATCCACATATCGAAACATTTTCTAAATCTAAAGATAGGGATACGGTCATATTAGTCTGCTAAAGCAACGTTAGCTAAAATAACTGCTAAAAAAATTGCAACTGGTACAAGTGAACACAACGCAAAAGCACATCTACAAGCCCGTCTATCCTCTTTTCTCCATTTCTCTTTAAGCTCATCATCTCAACTCAGTGAGCCCAACGACTATTCATTACCGGATAGAGAACCTTCAGCGTCATAATAATGTCGCGAATCCTATTGTCCCTGAAGAAACGTGAAAGGAAACTTTAAAATGTGAAGGTATCAGAAGAATTTTTAACTTACAATGTGATTTTGAAGTGAAAACTTCTTTAGCATCGTTGTGATTTGAAGGTCGATGAAACGAAAAAGCGACAGTTCGACCCCCACAAAACGCAAAATACTTCGATAGCGCGTTCTAGGATCCGACCAAACTTAACAGCGCCATCTAGTTCTGATTTAGGAACATGAGCATAGAACCTTTTCTAACTAAATAAGTACTGCATATTGGCTTTTGAAGGTTTCACTTCTACCACGTGTGAACTGCACACATGTTTTTTTTATTTTTGTTTTTTTTTAGGGAGATTTGTAACATACTTACTGTACAGAAATAAACTAGACGTGCATATTTAAAGACAAAATTTCGAACCATTGGTTTAATAAGTAATAAATTGTGTATACCTGCTACGTAGATTCTGTAGAGAAAGAAACGCGCTTCATCGTGCAGTGCAGGCTATCCTTAGTAAAATAAGACATAATTTCTCAGACAAATCCCCACTGGTAGGGATTTCTTAGTGGGGATTTCTGGAATATATCATTATTAAGTGCTTTATTTGAAACATGACGTTTTAAATGTCAATGTAATCCTAACTAATATAATAATTACTAATATTATAAATGCGAAAGTAACTCTGTCTGTCTGTCGCGCTTTTACGCCAAAACTACTGAACTGATTTGAATGAAATTTGGTACACAGATAGTCTAGAGCCTGGAAAAGGACATAGGCTACTTTTTAATGCGAAAAAAGGCTGTACCCAAAGACGCTATTCCACGCGGACGAAGTCACGGGCACAGCTAGTTTCTAATATGATTTACATGTTGACAAAATGCTTTTATACTTTGTGAGATATCATCGTAAAAATAAATGACTAAAGTAAAAATATAAAAACATATTATTTTAAGAATAATACCACTGTAGTATTTTTACCAATCTACGATATCAAGCTTAATATAATGAATTCCTGAACTAAAAGCAGAACGTTTTAATGCCCTAAATAAATGTAATATACAATTTTGAGAAAGGCAAAGCAATAAAGTTTACACTTTTATTGCGTACTAATTTTAATTAGTAGAATTGTAAGAACCATTAAACATCTCTAGGGGAACCCGTAATCATTTCTTCTAAGTCTCTTTACAACGTTGCAAATAATTATTTACACAATTTCCGCGCTTTGATCTTTATTCTTAAAAGCGTTCTTGCGACAACAGTTAATAAAAGGAAAGGGTTTGTGTTAGTCAAAGTGTTGTAAAGTTTAAGATTTGTCTAATAAACTTCTTCATTAGCAAACGCGAGATTCGCGATTATTTAAAATAAAAATAAAATAAATATTCATAGACATTTCACACAGCACCTTCTAGTACTTTGCCTTATGGTAAAGAAATCGTTACTCTAGCATAGATTTTAATCAAAATTTTCATACAAAAATCAGCTTATTTCCCCCAAAAGCACAGAAGCTTCTCAAAGCTTCGAAGGCGTGTAGTGACCGTGTCATTCCTGGAGAAAATCATTGAAGTTCGCCTGTTATTTAGTGTCGTTTGGTCGCGTCGGCTTGGCTGAAGCTTTAAGCTGTAAAACTCAGACTGGGAAAATTATACTTTACGGTTCTCTTCAAGTTTCGTTTCAGTAAAAATCTCATGCAAATGAGTGAACAAGAATATTCGTAAAGTCCAAATCGCTTTGAGCATTTTATTTAGCGAGGGAATCTACCAAAATTGCAATTAAAGTCAAAGGAGACCGGTCTTAGAGGGGCAATGTACCGTGATCTGGGGCATGTAAACGTATTAGCACGTCGTAAGTAATAAGAGGTGGCGAGTTCTTATAGCGAACGTTTTTTTATTGTTGTTTTGTAGTCCATTGGATCAATCAATCAAATTATATTGTGTTATTAAACTTGTTTAACTATCATTATTATCATCACTGCACTATGACGATTTTTTATTTATCAACTGAACTCTTCAGTACAATATTGTTTCCTCGTACAAACTGATAATAATCCTTACCTAGATGCACAATACACCATCAGTTAGTTCTATAAAAAAAACTCAAATACAAGAGAAAACAATAGAACAATAACTATTTTGTTTCTATTTATCTGCTAAAAACTTGTTCTTTTACGAGTAAATATAATATAAATATTATATAAAACTCTTTTGAAGTTGACTTAGAATCAACGCACAGCCCAAACTATAAGTCCTAGAGGTATGAAATTTCGAGGGTAGTATCGTTATAAAGTGTAGGGGACTAAGAAAGGAATTTTGAAACGTCACACTCTAAAGGGTAGAACGCGAGCAACGCCGCGGGCGACGGCTAGTTCATCTATAATATTGCAATACTCTGTCATTGTCACTTGCATGACAACATTATGACTGTCATGAAAAAGATGACAAGACAACTGATTTAGCCTTGGAAGATTCTTTGAAGGATTCAGCAATTCAATTCAATTCAATTCTTGTCTATGGCCTTTGCAGAAGGATTTAGCAACTATTTCAGCTAACGCAGCTTTAGAAGACGAAATCCGCACTCCCTCATGTTTGTGACACTAGCATTAGCGAACCACACTGGCAGAATCGTGACAACTAGCCACAAAAGCCATAAACCAAGAAGTTGAAGTTTAGAAGACCAATGACTATACCCTTTGTCGGTTTGGACAATATTAATTAAATAAATGAATTTTGATATATATTTTAGACTTAATTTTTTTACCAAAAATGTCAACAACACATTCCCTTAATGAATTGTACACAAAAGTTATTCCAGGAGCATTTTAGCACGGTTCCGCACGCAATGATCACTACAGGTAATTGTCATAATGGTCCCACTTACGCTGCTCGGTAATAATGTTTAACCTTTTAATGTACTTTGAGCTTTTAATTTAATTAATATTGAGTCATGTTTGTTTAGTCTCGATGACGCAAAAATAAACGAATCAAGTTAAAACCAGTTGTTGTTGTTCTTCGTCATTGCTGGTTATCATCAAACCTTGAATGAAATGTATGGGGATGGAGTTCATCAAATCTAAGTACATTGATAATTTACAATAGAATACATACATTATAAAAATATTCTACTATTGTTTTATTGACACAATACCACTTACACCACTGCGCAAAGAAAAATTATTTTTTACTATCTTCTTCCTTCTCTCTAGTGGTCCAATCCATTGCTAAAACTGAGCAATGCTACCTCGAACATTTTTAGATAGTCAAATTATCACTATATACAAGTTGGCAGCGGGCGACATGAGGCAGCAGCGGACGACGGGTCGCAGCGACACTACCTGGTTTCTATGTATTTCTATGAAATTTCCTCCGTAGTTAGCGAGACGAAGCTAGCGACACGTCGTCGAGCGATTTCATACAAATACATAGAAACCAGTAGTGTCGCTGCGACACGTCGTCCGCTGCTGCCTCATGTCGCCCGCTGCCAACTCGTACCTTTAATTAAATCTTATGCAATACTAGCCGTCTCCCGCGGCGTTACTCGCGTTCTAGACCCTTTATAGAGTGTGACTTTTCAAAATTCCTTTCTTAGTGCGCCCCTACACTATATAAGGAACCTACCTTCCAAATTTCATACCTCTAGGACTTATAGTTTAGGCTGAGCGTTGATTCTCTGTCAGCTTCAAAAGAGTTTTATATATATTGATGATGATTATTCCAAATGGTATGGTTATAATAACCCTGGGAATGCTTACAGACCGATTACTCAGATATTCAGCAATACAGTTACTAAAACCTCGGTCAGCCAGTCCCGGTCAGCGATTGGACTATTGAGTTGCCTTAGGTGTGAGTATTCAATCTATGTGGATATCTTGAGTATGATTGAATGTTTCATTATTACTGTTGGATGATAATATGATAGCTTAATGGGTATTTGTATAAGGGTGGGGACGTATTTATGACCTTAAATAAAAAGTCGGGTGGAGAGAATCATTAATTATTCGTAAAAAATTGATAAATTAAAAAAAAATAGTTATTGTTCATTGTTTAAATTCATATTTATTTTTATTTCAGTGATAAGCTATTAAATAAGTATGATAAGTGAGCTGATCTTTTTATTAGATTTTTGTGGCTATGATATCACTGCGACCTAGATGATCTATTGTAATCACCACTAAAGCTGAGCTGATTAATCATGTAACCCTAATATTTGCTATTTTTTTATGTCCAGAAAGTTTAATTTTAATTGAAAAAAATATTTCAATAAAAATATAATATAACAGGTATGAAAATCATCGCTAATAATTTTTTATGTACCTACTAGCAAACATGTGTGCATTTCTGTGTACCTATACATACGGCTAATACAAATACACATCATGAAAAATGAAACATAATAAAGCTCCGGTAGGTGTTTCAAACGAATTCAAAACTCAGTATAAAAATGTCCTCATCAAAAGTTAGGAATGGTCCGACGAGCCAAAATAGTTACGGATAGGCTTAACTAAAAAGTTGATCAAACAAAGTCGCAACACCAAAAAAACTGAAGCGAAAAACTGAAGCGAACTTCATTAAAATAGGATGATGCGATGTACTCGTGTGGAAGCTCTGTACTTGTTATAAGCCCTGAAAGTTGGAACTGGGTAGGTTCTCAGGGAATCGTTTGACGAAATTGTTTGATTCTTTTGCTAATATCTGTTTGGCCATCTGGTAATGGTGGTATCATCGCATTACATCCCGTATCGTAAGCTCTGAACTGCTTTTGCTGCCCAGCATAATGTCAAGGGATCTGGCCACTGATATAAGAAAACAAGAAGCTTTTGACGGCCAAAATCGGGCTGAAACGCGCTAATGACAGTATTTAGTCACAGAATACCTATGATTTAGTACGAAAACAGTTCAGAAAACCTGCCGTTTTTATGAGACACCGAGCTATACCAACTCTTTGTCTGAAGATATATTTATATGCAATGACAGTAGGTACACTGGAGACTTAAATATACAAAAAACGTCTGGTGGGCATTTTAAAGTTTTGCCACGACCAGCATTACAATATTACAAATAGGTCCAAAGTAAAAGTTAGAAGGAGGGTAGAAACATTGAGTCAATCCCAGTAAAACTCCGTATTTATTCGTATTACAGGCAAAGTAGTAAAAACCTCAATAAAATCATGAACGCTATAGTGAGACCGCAAAACGCTCAACAATCGCAGTAATCGTATTTACTCTCACGAAGTCAAATGGTAAAGTTTTCATTAAATTGCTCTTTTCAAATAATTCAGGGTAAACAACTTGTTTGCTTAGGCTCTCTGAAGGATGTTTAAATAGCGACGGGACGGAAGCGAGGAAGGTAAAGGGTAACATAATTTACTCGATAAAGAAGGTTAAATGCATGTTATGTAAATAAAAACTCATTGCTTTCTACGACACTGATAAGCGTCAAACAACATCTCCCTCGTACATTTCAACATGTTTGATGATAATAATATGACTAGCATTTATATTTTATAACCTTTCAAATTAAAATAAAATAAATAGAATACAATAGAATAGAAAATGTTTATTTTGAGTCATATAAAGAAACATGCACAGTTACACCAAAGAAATCACAATAAAAATTAAAGTCTAATATATGACAACAAAATTAAATAGGTCGTCACTCAGCATAAGCTGTAGCAGCAAGTGTACTGCTACAACGCTTGTATTATGTGACGCCAATGTAAATGTAGATAAATATCCTTGGACATTAACACACAACGCCCTCTAGTCCCAAACCAAGCTTTTACTATGAAAACTAGATTGCTGATAGAAAACTTATATACCTACTTTTGTTTGTAAATACATACCTCCTTAAAATACTTAGTAACCTCCAGACACAGAACCAACATCTATGTTTGCCACACTCAAAAATGTTTGTTCTCGGTGGAAATTGATCGGTTTTGTCCGAGTATTCACGCTCCACATACCGTTTTACTAAACCCGTTGTTGCCAAACTTATTTACTTATTTTATCACGTCCCGGGCTCGTCCCGTTGAATTATCAAACAACCATCTAAAGTGCCTTACAGAAGTAGTATTTACTCTACAAACGATTGTATTGAAACATTGTGTTCTTTAGAACGTCGAATGGTGATTAAAATTACTAATGTTTGTTTACGTTTGTTGATTATTATTATCTTAGTTGAAAATTAATTGTTTCAGTACAATTCGTGTATTCAGAATTTCTTGATATTTGAACTTGGTAATATTTGAAAAACATTTTAGTCCATACCTTTCATATAATTTCTAACATTATTATGCAGGACTATCGACCATGACATGTCGTGTGGATCGCTAAGGGCCTGTTTCACCATCCCTAAGTAACGCTATCCGTCAGATAACAATATATACCCAACTTTGTAAACCCTACTTTTTCTTCGCCAAATCTAAAGTAGAGACCGAGACATTTATCAGAAATCAGAAATATTTATTCATTAACATTGATGTTAAAATGTACCTATTATAAGAGATACAATATCATCCTACCAGTTGTTGTCCTGGTGTAAAAACATATAAAAATCAATTTTTTTCGAATAAAAAAATGGCATTCAATATTAATACCAGACAAGTTAATTTCATTAGCAGTCTGCATTTCGTAATTTCAGCACGGTTACTTTATTTTATTACCAAACACAAACTTTCCAACCAGTGTGCCAATACGGCTATCTAGCCCGATAGCACGTACGTGCTTGTTTTCCTTTAATTAAGACCAATTGTAGAACTTCCCAGCTTTGAGGATGCAGCTTGTTTCAGAAAACTTTTTTAAATCGATGCGGTAGCATGTAGGAATATATATTTGTAGTTGTTGATAATTTGTTCTTTTTTGAAATAAATAATGTCTACAATCAAAGAGTTTTGTTCTTTAATATTACTTGCTATCTACTTTTTCCTTTGACTGTACTTTTCTGCCTTGGACAATAGATTTTTTCGATCATTTCGAGAGCGGTCCCTTTCGCCGGAAGAAAAATAATAAAATTAAAGCAATCCGGCGAAAGGGACCGCGGTCCCTATACCTACCGGTCCCAATCGACGGAAGCCTCATATTGTTCGGTTGTTGAACGATTGCAGAAGCAAAATTAAGTCATTGATTACAATGGCATAGTAAGTTCTGCAGTTGACATCATCATCATCATCATCCACAGCCCGACTTCGCCCACTGCTGAGTATAGGCCTCCCTTTGTTTGTGCCACTCCTCACGGTCCTGTGCCGATCTCATCCACGTCCTGCCCGCGATGTTCGCAACATCGTCTGCCCATCTCGCTGCTGGTCGACCGACGTTGCAGTTGACATTTTATATTATAATAGCGTAGATTTAGCATAGTGCGATTGTCTTTATAAATGCAAAAGTTATAATAATGGTATTCTACCTATTGACATAAGTATTGCTATATTTTTATTTTTTTTGAATTTTTTATTTGACCGAATTTTTTCATTATTATTCTTTATTCTTTTATTAATGTAATAGGTTATCCGTTTTTATTAAAGAAAAATAAATTGTCATACAGCATGTAGCTACAATGGCGACAAAAAATTTACACACTAGTAACTGTAGAGCTACTTATTAGTATTAATAAAATAATAATTAAAGTACAGTCAGCTGCACTAAAACGTGTACGATTCGTAACTTTCAAACTAGTGTCACCGTATTGAAATAGACATTTACAAGATAAAAACAAAAAAATTATGAACACAGTTGATAATTTTACTTATTTATTTAGTATGGGGACCGTCAAAGTCCATAACAATGCTGCGGCCCTACATTGAAACTTGCTTACTTTCATGCTAAATAAATGCCGTTGTTATAAAAAAAACACTAGTCTATATTTCACTGGCAAAATATTGTGTATACTGGCAGAACAAATATTTTAAGAACTTACACGTAAAAACATGTACCTCGTGGATTCTAAACAATACCTGTATCGTGGCATGCGTGTTCTCCGTCGAAACAATACAAAACTGCGTTAAATTATCTTCAAGGGAGCATAGTAAATTATTAGGTAAACCTTGAGCCATCAAGAAAATACCTCTGCAGTGTCTCATGTTAAAGTACAGCCAAAATGTTTTATCAATGAAACTTTCGTAGGATGTGTATTTAGCTTTAGATTTTATTACAAAAACAAAGTTACAACCGAATTGAGAACCTTTTATGAAGTCGGTTAAAAATTACAGTAAATGCTGCCCCATTTACTGTCATTCTTGGTTTTGAAGAGAAAATCCACCATTTTCTTTTCAAAACAAACGACAGCCGACTTGACAAATGACTTGACCTGACTTATATTATTACAATTATATCACTTGACATTGACAAAATTGTCTGTCGAAATGACGGACAGAGGCCATTAATGAAGAGAAGAAGAACCGACTTCATTGGTGCTCTTCAAGAGCTATGAAATGCTAAAATTTTGGTAAAAGTCTTGAATTACGACAAAACTACTTTATTTCGAGACCCATATCAAGCTTGAGTAATTAAATATTTTTATATACCAATGATATTAAGTCATTTCGTTACTTTTAGAGATGGAACCAAGCTCCGTACATCTTTGCTTCTTCTCCTTTCTAAGCTAAATTGCATTGTACAAAGTATTTGATTACACGAATGTACACAGCGCTCTATAAAATCGTAGGTACATAGTTATTTTTGGCTTTTAAGACCAAGAACTGCATGCGTTCATACCAAACGGATTATTTACGATGGTACCATCATGGTTCATGATTAAAATAGACGTGGTTGCTAGAAGCCAGTGTTCTGATTTCCGTCTGTATTATATAGAGTAGGGGATGGCGAAATATAGAGAAGTTAAAAAGTTGAGCTTTGTTTATTATATCTTGATAAAGTTAAGTTTTAGTTAGTTTTTGTTTTCAGACAATATCTTTGTGATGAGTCACTTATTTATAAATAATAATTAGAAAAATAGTATGCGAAATTTTGGGTTATTCCCATCGAGCCCACCGGTCGGTCTACTGGTGGGTCGGATGGAAAAAAGAATCCCATCGAGCCCACGATGCAAATGAGTGGGCTCAGTTGACAGATGAGACAGAACATTGTTGATACAGCAAAGCCTAACGTAAAAATAACAATTAGATACAAAAATAAGGGTAAATTTACATTAATTTATAAACCGACCCAAACTCGTTAATCTAATATTAAAGTACCTATTACATAATATTTGACAAAGCGATTTGCGGAATGACCGGTTTCCAGCTCGATAATTAACTCATTTTAATTTGGGACCCGCATTAGGGTTGTCTAAATTAGCTTTGTGGCATTTTGCGTTATTGTAAATTCAAAAGTAGACTTTCACAATAACTGAAGTATTGTAACTAGTCAAAATACAGTGAAAACAATAATTATTGACTGTTAGATTTGTGGGATCAAAAGTTTTGACATACTAAATATTTAGATTTGTTATTCAAATAAATCAACCTTTAAAAAGGGTATCTTGTACGGTACGAGCACGACATAGTATTTTGACAACCCTAGCATATTACGGTTATTATGAGATTTGAGTTCAACGTAATTTGATATTCGTTAATTGGGTAAACAATATTGTTTACTTTCCATTTAAATTACGATGTATTAAATGCTTAGTTTTCAAACAGTTTAATTCATTGTATTAGAATGGCTTATTTTATTAATTCTGTATTTCAAAAGAGTTAAAAAATTATAGCATTTAATAATGCAGGTTAGTAAATATTTCAACAAATTTTACCACTTTTATCTTCTGCCAAAGCTTATCTGCGCACAAACTCAGGGCAATGAAAACATCAACACATTGCCCTATTTGAACTACATGACGTAAGAAAAAAGGGCTTTTAAGCAGAAGTGTATCCCGAAATAAAACTATAAACTATTTGTGATAATGCGCCACGTGCCGCAGCCAGCGTATTGTTTATGTGCTGGACTGTACCAAAGCGGTTTCACACGAAGTGTAGTTCTTAAGAAATTTTATTTGTTTATTGAACTTTCATAGAAAGGGTTGTTGTCATTTTCTAAATGCAATAAATAAATAACCAAGTTTCATAAAACGTACCTTACTATATTAATTATCGGCCGTATCGGTACTTACCAAATATTTTCAAGAATAGTTCAAATGCTTTAAAATAACAATAACTTTTTTGTGAAATGTTTTAGTTGCAACCTTATTTATATGCATTTTTATCAAAATTTTATACATATCAACTAGCCGTCGCCCGCGGCGTTGCTCGCGTTCTACCCTTTAGAGTGTGACGTTTCAAAATTCCTTTCTTAGTGCACCCCTACACTATATAAGGATACTACCCTCCAAATTTCATACCTCTAAGACTTATAGATTAGGCTGTGCGTTGATTATCTGTCAGCTTCAAAAGAGTTTTATATATATTGATGATTGATGATGATGATTGATGATTGGTAACAATATTTGTATAATCATATGACGATTTGTAGGTATAGCCGCAGTTACTTAGACTGGTAAACCGAAATAGTTCACTTCCTAAAATAACTTGAAGTTTTTAGGTAAAATTAGTATTATTTTGAATGTTAAAGCTCAAATCATACAAAATGCACACGCAGGTCGGGCGCTTAAATTTGTATACGTCACCAAACTCGCGCACAAAATGAAAACGGTTTTTTTTGTGGTTTTTATAAAAGTATCTAATACTATTATTACACAGCGCAATATTCCCCAACATACCTAATTAGTGCGCACAATTAGAGTAGTGTGAGGTAGTGATCAGCCTCAATACCAATTAGTAACTCGCCTCGGGCACAGTAAAGTAGTGCAACAGTATCTCAAGTGTAATTATTGCGACAAGCACGCATGTGTTCGGGCAAATACTGTCTAGTGTTGCTTTCGCACTATTACCGCGTGCACACTATGCCCATGCTGCTGCCAGAATGTATGGCGGCATTCATGCCGCGGACTTATTGCCACAGCAGCATCGCCTTTATTCTCACTAAGCGGCATTCATGCCGGCAGCGGCATGGGCATATTGTGCACGCGGTATATGCCGCAGTCGGCAGGGACTTGAGCAGGGAAGTGGGCACGAGCATAGTGTGAACACCATCATGCCTCTGTCCCGGCTCCCAGCCCAAGTTCATGCCATTGCTCCCTAATGAGAATAAAGGCGATGTTGCTATGACAACAAGTCCACGGCAATAATGCCGACAGCGGCATGGGCGTAGTGTGAACGCGGTATTATATAACACTAGCTCGTTAGAAACAGTATTGCACACTATGCACGCTTAAATTAGGTACAATTTATATTCTACGAACATAAAAATATATTCTATGTTAAAAAATAATACATTTTTTATGTAAACTTGCATACAATTATAAAAAATTATCGGTTGTTTTTAGATTGAAGAGTGTTTTTTGAAAATGTGTTTTAATGCAACAAACACCCCGTAAGACATGAGTATGTTTTCTACACGAGTGTGTCTTTTGTTTCTTGTGTGTTTTAACTAAAGTTACTGTTTATTCAATACACTGTTTTTGGTTGAACAATGACTCATTGAAGGCTACACACAATGCTTTCTGTTATTGACTTAGAAAGGCATTGTTGGTATTTCATTGTTTTTACTATTTCATCAATGTGTACAATAATTATAAAGACAAATAGTGAGCTTTTAAAGCTAGAAAATAATCAGTACTTCACATTTTTGTATAATAACTACAAAATTTTATATAAATTGAAGTAGATTTATTAAAAGTAATACAGATTATACACAATTAGTTATTTTATACCTGCTTTAAGCTATCTGAAGTTGATAGTACATGTTGGACAACATTAGTACGTAACCTACACTAGGAAAAAACTGTGTGAATGAATAGTACGTTATTCCCAAAATTCCAATTATGAACTCATGTATTTTTAAGTTGGAATGTCACAAAATTGTCCTCATTTAAACTAGTAAGAACGGAAAGTTTTTAATATAAGCTCTCAAGTTTTACAGCTAAACTACAAAATTGGACTTAATATTTTATTTTATTCACCTTTAATAAAGTTTTGCTTCAAAATGTTAAGATTAAATTAGAGTTGCGTCTTGTAAGTTACTTTGCTAAATCACCAAAGTTTCTTCGTGCAAAAAGTGAATCGTAAAATGTAGAAAAGTGCCCCTCGTCCTTTTCTCCTTTATGCCGTTGGCTTGGTACCGTTGAAAAAGCCTTGTAAATGGCCGTAAAAAAACCAGCGTATTAAATGTTTTTTTTTCTACAGACAGTCCAGCCCGTTCTAGAATATAAGGTTTGAATCCTTTTATTTCTATTTTTTGTAAAGTGGTATGTTTTATTTTTATCATGCCTTTTCATGCCGTATCAAGTATTTAATTATTAATATACAAGGTACGCATTGTAATACCCTGTACTCGTACTCGTAGCTCAAAAGTTTCTATAGAAAACCAAGTTTTAACATGAAAGCAAAGCTTACCAAATCATCGTAGTAGTTCGCAATGTGCGAGTAGATCAGCGAATCGTAATCCATTTTGTCACACACACTCACCACACTGAATGAATGAATATATTTTTTTAATTCACTGAATGCTTCACGAACTCACTGGATGCCGGACGTGGGCCGTCGATTCAAGACGCATTGGTACAGTACGCTCTGACGTGTACTAGCGTTGTAAAGCTAAAATAAGACCCAATTTTAAACACAAATCTTTGATGCCGGTACGTGTAAATATAGAGATGGTATAACCGATTTTACGAAGCGCATCGATTGTGTTTTGTTTTCCAGAATTTAAACTTTTGACCGACTGTTCACTTCGCTTATATTCGTACCATTTCTCTGGGTATATCTATATATTCTATACCCTTGAAGTATAGATAGTTGTGATATATTTTTTCAGCAAAACCAGGATTTTTTAAGCTTAAGATAATCAAGTATCAAGAAGCAATCATATAGCTGAAATATAATAGAAGTTTTAGGAAAACATTGGACAGCAGAAATGCTTGTATCTGTTTTACAAATTAAAACATAAGCAAAGTACAAAATGAAGTTATTACGACTAATCATTGCAACCAACACTCGACAAACACTCACAACTCCATACATTCCGCTCGCGAGAGGAAACGTGGCGTGCTCTACTCGTGCGTTTCAAACATTTCATGTTATGGTTTGTTTTATAATTTCTACAGACTTGGTTCATGGAGGTAGATTGTTTCAATATTCTCTTGCAATACATTCTTTCTTCAAGTTTCGTGCAATGAAGATGTTTCTTTATGTTGAATGAATGAAGATGTTGGCTTACTTATTATGGTTTAGTCTTTTTCTCAAAAACTTGTGTTATTAAACAAATTCACCAAGTACAACGTGCTTTATGAAAATACTTTGTAAACAATATAATTAACTAGCCGTCGCCCGCGGCGTTGCTCGCGTTCTACCCTTTAGAGTGTGACGTTTCAAAATTCCTTTCTTAGTGCACCCCTGCACTATTATAAGGATCCAATTTCATCTACTCTCCCAATTTCATACCTCTAGGACTTATAGTTCAGGCTGTGCGTTGATTCTCAGTCAGCTTCAAAAGAGTTTTATATATATTGATGATGATGATGATGATGATGATGATGATTCTAGGTAGAAACTGGCCAACTAAAAAGTTACATTTGCCTTTCTCTGTGACCTAGCACTGAGGCTTTTCTCGATTTATATTGTGAAAGAGTCGACCTCTTCAAACGCTCAGCTTTTTTTTTTATTTGCATACTGTAGTTTTCCGAGTCGTGGCAATGACAATGTGGATGAATGTGAATAGAGTTCTGTGCTTGTTGTTTTAAAACGATAATTGCGTTGGCTTGTTTTTATAGGTCGCTGGGAATGTTTGTAATGGATTGAATAAGTTGTGGTTATGTGAGTCACATAGAACAGGATTTTTACTTTTACTAAAAACATTTTTTGTAACCATTTTTGCTTTTCTATAAGTTTTTTTTAATTAAACAAACTCTACGCAGGTAATAGTGATGGAATTTTAATTGCTAGCAAATTAAATATTATAGACTTGACAAACTCGTTATAGATAACTAGATACGAATACAATATTACTAGCCGTTACCCGCGGCTTTACTCGCGTGGTAGCAGCATACTCATTATTTGGTTAAAATCTTTGATCATAATTTTAGAACCTTTAGGGTGTGTCTTTTCAAAATTCCTTTCTTAGTGCACCCCTATACTATTTTTAGATTTTACATATTATATAGGTATTTAGATTATTTTTTCGGTGAGAATAATAGTAATATTCTAAAGTATCATGTTTACAGTACGTTAAGTAAAATCAAATAGTCAAGATGTAGAAGCTGTAGAAACACGTTGGTTGTAAAAATAAATAGCGTGCACATGTTTGCGAATGTTATTGTTGAAGCTATCAATATGGAGAAATGTTTAAGATCGCAGACCACCTGGGCTTTACCTAGCTAGAATATTTCGGTGTGAATTATTAATACTTTGTTGCCAAAGTTTTGGTAAGCCGGTGCAACGAGTATACTGTCTTGACTATAAAATTTGATACAATATTTCATACTTAGGTGTTTCAAACTGTTGTCCATTATCAAACATCTTTATCAAGCTTGTTTTCATGAATTTTTCAAACAAACATTTTATCTATTTAGTTATTTTTGTAGTTTGTAAATTAATTTCATTAACTAACTTCGAAACTAAAAGTACACGTTAAATAAATCAAGTTTTATCAGGAAAGGTTTTTTTTACAAGGAAGAAACTTTACTTGCGAGTTTAGTAAAAAAGGTAAGTGCATTTTATAAAGTTTTTAATTTCCGCTTCCGTTACTTTGCTCATGATATTTTAGCAAAAAGATTATTGTGCACTCGAGTTATACCTACCTACCTATATCTAAATTTTAGAAAATCTCAGCAAAATACCATCTCGTTTTTTTGAAAATACCAATCGTCTCAGTCCATTCATCTGAAACATTTGTTTAATTCAAAAACGTATCGCCTAAAATAAGTTTGTTTTCAGGACAAAAAGAGAGAGTACAAATGTAACAAGCCAGAATAGAAACAGACAAGTGTATTAGTCGTCATACAAGGCGATGAGACCGCACAGAAATTTATCGCGTGATCCCAGAGTGCGGTCTGGCAACGCACTCCGTAGCATAGATGCACATGTGGGGAAACAGTTAGAATCTAGATGAGACTAGAATAATTATTGAAATTTCAAAACTTATTAATTAATTAGTACAATCAAACTGTCAAACGTTTTATCTATTTTACTCCATGCCTGTTGAAATCCATACAGTAAAAGTACAGTTGGTAGGAAATCCTTCTGAAATTGCATCGAATTAAATTTAGATGAACTAACGGTGAGATGGTTGATAGAGAAGTCAAAAAACCTGCTTGTTTCAAATCGATAGGAAAGGTCCAGCTGTAAACTTCTACAAGCTAGTAAAATATTGGTCATGAACACTAACGATGACTTTATGCAGGCACTAGACGTCGCCCGCGGCGTTGATCGCGTTCTAAACGGTTTAGAGTGTGACTTTTCAAAATTCCTTTCTTAGTGCACCCCTACACTATAATTATAAGGAAGGATACTACCTTCTAAATTTCATACCTCTAGGACTTATAGTTTAGGCTGTGCGTTGTCAGTCAGCTTCAAAAGGTTTTTATATATTTAGAAGAAGATTGTAAACTTTTGTAATGTGGATTTCGGTATCACTTCCATGTTCCATTACTCCACAATTCCAGCTAATCCAAGGCACGCACGACCTGTTGCAGCTGGATAACTTCCAGTTAAGTGATATACAGTCAAATAAACCGCTTTAGTTATCATTTACATTTTTCAATTGCCGCTTTTCGTGCCAAGAGTGCGTTTTAAAGTTTGGTAGAATGGTTACGCTTGCTACCACATTTGGTTTGTTTGATTTTAAAATGTTTCCGTGTGAATTGGATTAGATGTTCGTTTTGTTTGAGTGTTTAGTATTGTGTTGTAAATATAAAGTGGTTTAGTTTGAAGGTATTACTATTTCTTGTTCATATTACGTTGTCAGCATTACTTTAACAGTGATTAACAAGTTATTAAAAGTCTTGTACGAAGGACGATAAATGAAGGAATCCTGTTTCTTCATTGATCGCCCTCCGACCTCGATCCAATTTTTAGTTTTAACGTTCTTGTTGTTTTTCTTTTTCCTTCTTGTGATTTGTATAGGGATCTTTAGTTGTCCGAAATAAAGAAGTTTTATTTATTTATTTTTATTTTATTATTTAGTATTTATTGATTGAGTGATTTAGTAAATAAAACCTGTACTTTTCTTGATGTAAAAAGCACATACAAGCAATTCTTGTATTATTATTTTTTAGTGTAAACAATTGCACCACACAAGAAAATGCCATCATGTAAGTTAGCCTTAAGAATAGCTGAAGACTGAACTTAGTGTCGCGCCTTGATGGAGGTATTCCAACAGTCCATCGATTACAGGGTTATGATGATGACAGGTAGGTACATAAAGGTAAAACCCTCATCGAAATATTTTCACCTTTAATATTAATCTTCATCCATATTTCAAGTTACCACAACTGCATTACCCTAGAAGGTTCCATATAATATTTTTATAGGGAAATTCCGGGACATCTCCAAGGGATTGACTCGGAGAACCGGGAGGCCTGGATACATATGTTATCGGTACGTGTTTGTAAAATCATAACAAATACATACACACGTGACCCGCTTACCGAGAGCTCGTTTACGAAATGGAGAAGAATTTAATGTAATAGTTGGAAAAATGTGGAAATACTTATACATGGATGTTTTTAGCGTTTTCCTACTTATATTATAAACTAGCCGTCGCCCGCGGCGTTGCTCGCGTTCTACCCTTTAGAGTGTGACGTTTCAAAATTCTTTTCTTAGTTCACCCTTACACTATCTAGCTATCTATACAAAACAGCAAACGATGTTTACTTGCGTAATACAAGAAATGGCGAACGTCTCGTGAGCGAGTTTGCTGCAAGAACTTCTCTCTATCAAAGAAACTGCTACAACATGATCATAAAAATTTTCAATAAAATACCACATAATATAAAGGAACAGCCCCTTAAAAGATTTAAGAGCGTATTACGCACCTGGTTGCTGGATCATGGGTTTTACACGGTTCGTGAATTCATGGAGTTTAAGTAAATTGTATAGTTGTTATTAGACCTACCTAACTATTATTGTAAAAAAACTTTGCATGCTATAATAAGAAAATAGCGAAATAATGGATCTAGTTAAAACTTGTTTACCACCTGTTGTGTACCTATTTCAAGCAAATAAAGAAATTCTATTCTATTCTTCTATTCTATTCTATTTATGGATACTACCCTCCAAATTTCATACCTCTAGGATTTATAGTTTGGGCTGTGCGTTGATTCTCTGTCAGCTTCAAAAGAGTTTTATATATATTTAGATATGTTTGGATCTTTGGGTTTCAATCACACAGCATCTACCATACTAGTTCGATTTGTATGTATAATTCGTAACCTGGATTGGTACATAGGCTACTTTTAATCCCGAAAAGTTAACAGAACAAACGGGACGCGGACGAAGTCGTGGGCGGAAGCTACTCGTCTTAGAATTATTTATTGTTTTCTTTTAGATTCGTTATAGGACAGGAGTTTTAATAGTTATTAGATACTATAGTAAATAGGAAAGAAGGTTTTTTGTATTTTTATATTATGTAAAAAAATGTAAGTTTGATACGCCAATCCCTAAAATAATAGAATATAATGTTTTCATCTGACTAAATGGAGCAAAAGCAGAGTTATTTAGTTTATGTCCAAACTAGTGAACCAAATGATGGAACTTTAATACTTGTTTTAATTTAACGCAATCCGCTTTAGTAAAATGAAATACTCAAAACGAAAAGCGTTAAATATTTTCCGCTGAGCGATCAACCAAAACGTGGATTTACGTAATACGGGCATTGCAGCCTTTAAATTAACGTACAAAAAATACCATAGAGTTTTCTCCATAAATTACTGTAAACGTTAAAATTTTTTATCTCAATGATTTATAATACCTACTTTTGTGTATAGGGAATATTTTTGCCACTGAAATAATGTATTATTTACATAATGTGAGAACGCTTAGAAGCTCGATGTGTTAACCTAATAATTTATGAATACAGTTAAGGGAGCAAAATTTCTTTGGCTTGAAATATTTAATCTGCTTTTCCATTAGGGTTTTGGTAAAATGACACAATTTATATTCCGTGCGTAGGGTACAAGTCACAGTATGGTTTTATAGAAAGATTAGGGTCGAGATCAAAAAACTTTGCTTTTAATTCTTCTTTGTTTTGTACAGTTTGTACCGTGATTGTTTTTATTCGAGACTTCAGTAATAAATTACGAAGAAAATTCAAAGTAATTACAATATCAGGTGAAATAGTGATCAAACGGTTACTTTTGTTTAAAAAAAAAGTCTTGAAGTACTCTGGTATAAACCTAGACTTCAGACATAATATTTGTAAGACTAGCTGTCGCCCGCAGCTTTGCTCGCGAGGTAGCAGCATACGCATCATTTGGTTAAAATCTTTGATCCTAATTTTAGACCCTTCAGGGTGCGACTTTTCAAAATTCCTTTCTTAGTGCACACTTTATATAAACTACCTTCAAACTTTCATGCCGCTAGGACTTATAGTTTAGACTATGTGTTGATTGTCAGTCAGCTTCAAAAGAGTTTTATATATTTAGAAGAAGAAGATGATGAATGAATCGAAACCCTTTTTTGCACCTCATAAGTGTTTGCAAAGGTTATCGAGAATAACCAAGAACGATATAAAAAAATAATGAATTCATTTTACTAAAATGAATCGTGGAATCCCGCAGTAAAGCACTTTCAAAATTCATGTTTAAAAATGATTTATCCTTGCGATTTCAATTCAATAGGTGATATTCCTTTCACGCATTGAATACATTTCAGCCGTTTATGTTTCAGTCATTATCCGGAATCGTTTCATGGCCCTAAATAAAATTACTTCACAAAATTCTGTGGGCACTGCTCGAATATAAAGTAGTGCTTAATTCTGTAGGTTAAGTTATATTTCATAACATGATTCAGCTCCGATGAAAGAGCTTACAAACACTTTTTTTTCTAAAATATGCTTCCTTGGTATTCGTTTATTCATTTTTAAATAGGATAATTTACCTAACCTATTTTAAAATGATAGCGTTTCTAAATAATGTATTGCCGTCTCTTTATTAATAAATTGGAACAGAAGAGATAGCTATATAGCTTTTACTGTTAGATAAGATTCTTTTAAGAAAAACTAAACAGCAGGAATAACGCATATAGCTGATGCATTCGTAAATGTAGCCTAACCTCAGAGGCCTAGCTTTATTTTGTACGCAATTACCTCGTGTTAGGCATACGATAAGTTTTATGTCTTTATTTTGCGGTTATTTTCCACACTAATACCATCCCACTTGCAGCTTGATTTAAATCAAAACTAATAACCTGTTATTTTTTTATTTTGTGGAGTTTTATTTAAACCTAGATAAATACACTGTATATTTTTGGTACCTGTCTTAGAATTTTTTTAAGTAATCTGAAATTTCCACAATCCTGCAGTAAAACGTAAAACTCAGTGAACGGAAAAAGAAGTCCTAGAAATAAGAGCAAAATGGTGTAAGACAAGAAAGCTGCTTACCCCGGGCAACGTCCGTTTTTCATGGAGGGCCGACTGAGCGCTTGAAGCGCTTTCTGGGTTGAAGTACGTCAGGAACGCGCACCCTGAAAAAAATTAATATCTAGCTTAGAAGGGTGTGATTGGTCAGTCAGCAGTCAGAACAATCAGAACGAAAAAAATAATACTATAGTAAAGTAGGGTAACGTCTACAATCATCTAAAATGTCTAAGTACCTTAGCATCAACAACGTGTGGAATTTTCTCAGATCAACGCTGAAATTTGTAGGTGAAAATATTTGCCAAAACATTTCTGAAATCCCTATTCATTCGAAAATACAATTCCACATAATGAGAACCGTACGGTAGAGGGCGTAACAGTGGCAGATTACCACGGCTTAGATACCGTCGACTCGGAAATAAAAGCGGCTAACTGCTAATTAGTGGCCGGCGATGCAAATTCAAGCCCTGATATAGGTAGCTTTTGGGTTTCGGCTTAAAATTAAATGTGGAAGCCTACAATGCACCAGTTAGCTGTATCATGCGGTTTGCTATTGATATCAGCTACTTTGCAAAGGATTTCAATTTTGAAAATAAACAATACTCTTGTAGTAAATCTTGACTCTGACATCATCATCATCATCCACAGCCTGACTTCACCCACTGCTGGATATAGGCCTCTCTTTTGATGTACCGCTCCTTACGACCGTGCCAGTCTCATCCAATTTTTGCCCGCTATGACAGCGATATCCTCTGCCCATCTTGCTGCAAGACGATCGACATTTCTGTGACCGTTGACCCTGGCATAAATAGTAAAATCTCGACATGATATTCCATTTTTAATTAATTTAATTTTTACTAAAGAATTATTTTTTATGGCAGTTTAGGTGCTATGTATCAAACCATCGATCTCCAAATTCTCGAATCCATTTCTAACTTTTTGCCGCAAAAGCATTTATAAGTCAGCAGAATTATATTCGGTATAAAAAAAAATCTGATTTAACTAAATACATACTCACCTATTGTTAACAAGATCTTTTTTGTTGTCTTAATAAAGTTTCAGCTAATTCTGTAAGCGAACCAAACGCATATCAACCCCAGACTGCATCTACTATTGAACTTCCAAACAGGAGCAAATCTCCAGTCGGTAGTCTGGTCACGGCTCGGAATATCATTTCATTAGCTCGCAGCGACAGGCGATATCATAACCATTGTGTTTTATTCAACCGAGCTTTGGAAAATGCGGATTAGGTGTTTGGTAGTGTTTTGAAAAAATAGGTCGAGATATTGTATTAATTACTCAATATATTAAAAAAAGGTAGAAAATAGGCAAAAGTAAAGAGTTAAATTTTGTACGTGGATACCATAAAAAATATTTTTTTAACTTATTTGTTTCGCAAAATGACATACGAGAGAGTAAAACTCATAACAAAGTGTTAGCTATTTAAATGTTGGTAACAAAAGAATATTTATAGATTTAAAACAAAAGTTGTCGTTAAAACAATATCTAAGCCTAAACAGTCGAAAAATCACAACAATTTACACTGAAAGCTCAAAAATTATGAGTTGGCAACATCGCACCGGAAATGTATAGGCGCAGGAAATGAACCCGTTAGCGCAATCCAAGATGGCGAACGGAAGCGACCAGCGATTTATTTTCGCTGGACCCTGAGAGCGTGTATGAAACTTTATTGTAATGCAAATGTAATACTTGCCCAGGTAAGATGAGACAAAATTATATTTATTTTTACCAGCTCTTCCGAGACCATTTTTAATGCACTGGCTTCTACCTCGAAACTCGCTCATGTATATTGCGAACAGAAACTGAAATATGCTGTCGCATATGACTAATTTTTTTTTCTCAGGGGTAATTTTGACCGTAAATTTAATTACAATTTGCATTGCGATTTGGTTTGTGACTTTTATGACACCGCAACCCAATCCCATAGTGATATTTTTACTACATTTTACTAAGATATTGTTTTTACTATCAAGAAAAAAATTATGCGAGTTCTCAGTATGAATTTTAGTTACAAAACCTTATTAAGTTATTCAAATCTTGTAATATTACAAATTATATTCTGCAATTACTTGCTCAAGATGCAATGGTATTCTATAGTAAATCTTAAAACACATAACTTTACAAATTAGATAAACGATTTGCATCTTTATCTCGCAGGCTTTAAAGTAGATTTTCGCAAAACTTATCAATGCTCATAGTTGGTTTTGATACGGGTAAAATAAAGGTTCACTTATAACTTAAAATTAGTTTCAGCTGAATGTTAAAGATAGAGGAATTCTAAGGACAATGAGTTCAAGTCAGTCCCTTTGTTTGATTCAGTACCTTTAAATATGAGACAAGTTTTACTCAGAATGTGCTTTCTTAGAACGAGAGACATAATTTTATTCAAAGTGAAAACCCAAAAATGGAAACAAACATGTAAATTAATCGAAAAATATCCAGTGAGTTTCATTCACACTTTATTTCTCACTTTTGCTTTAGTGGATTTACTTGTACCAGTTTCACCTCGAGACAAATGTAGGAAAAAGTCGGGTCTTAGTTTTAATAGAATTTACTCTTGCCAAGAAAACGGTTTCGTTTTTATTATTTAACATATTATACCACAGATTTCTTTTCATACCTAATATACTCTTTCTTGGAAAGGCTTTCTTAATTTTTTTTACTCAACAAATTATATTATTATGGTACCTATAGACATACGTAGTTACAGCTATAAAAATAAAAAGTTGTTACTCAAATTTCGATCTCGTAACAGTTTTTTTTTTTCAAAAACCGAACCATGCACCTCGTCACAGCTCATTACTTTCTCATAGACCCCTTAAATTTACAACCCTCCTCTTTGGTGCCACTAAAAATATAATCCACTTCGAGCTGATCGGCCCGCACTCGTATATTCATTTGTTTATGGCCCTGCAACGTTCGTGCCTACAATTTCTCTTTAGCAACCTTTTTAGGCGCCCGTGCCGTGAAAATTTCATGTTATTGAACCGTGCACCAATTTGAAAGTGATAGGTGACATGGAAAAAGGAAATATTTTCATAAAATTATCCATTTACAAGGAACGGTTCAATACAAACCTGGTTGAAAGGATAATATAACAACGAAACAGGAAAACGATGAAGACCTTTGACAGTGTTTGTGTTTTTTGGCGGATATACAAATAAAATATTATTATTCTTCCTTATTTATTTTAAACCAAAATCATTGACATTTTTATTTAGAAGTTTGTAGTATCGTAACTGCTAAAAACAATCGTCTTGATATATAAATGGTATTTCCAATAAATAATAAAGTATCATAAAGCATTTTGGTTGATACAATATCAACAGTGTCTAAAACATTTTTTGCGGAACCCCATTATACCGTCCATAAGGCCACTTTGCATTTCCCCAAAACTCTTTCTAGTCTTAGCAATTTGCACATTGCTACCTGAGTGTTTATGTTTCCTTTCTCTGGCTGATTTGTTGGCCTTTTTTATGGTTTGCGTTTTTGTTAGCCTTTTCACGGTGGCCCGACGTTTTTCTTGTTTAATTACGTAATAATACTCTGGAATCCAGTTCTAAGTTCGTTTTTACTTTGGTTTTTTACTGGCGCGATACACTGAAGAATAAATGGTGGAAATGTTTTACTAGTGAGTAATTACTCCAATCCTATTTTAAACTATTCTAGAATTTACTGTGTACTTTAAAGTAAAGGCAGGTACATACAGGGTGAGGTTTAAATAAGGTGACATGAAAGAAATGATTTTGGTAAAAGTTGCAATCACCCAATATTGGTCACCCAATTTTACTTGGAAACTTTCGAGTATTGTACAAAAGTTTGTATTCAAAAGCAAGTTGATACAACTCTCAATCATTCTGTTTCAAACCCACCATCCAATTAACAGCGCAGTGAATGAGGGATTGGAAAGACATCTCGCCCAAAACCAACAGCAAAAAAAAATTAGGGCTGCGTTCTGACTCAGGCGACCATCAGCGACTATGGCGATAAAGATTTGCATACACTTAACTAAAAATCTTTATATGACTTAAGCTTTATTTGACTCTTCATAGACCGTACCTTATTATGTAATTTTTTAGCAACTTTATAAAATGCTCTGCGATTATCACTTACATAACAACAAACAGAGATGGCAACAGTTAGTGGAATCTTTAGCCACCAATATGATTAAACGAGTATTTTTAGATAGTAATCTATCGTTTTGATCAGTTCATTGGATATGTGACTGCAATATGAGTGTTTTTAGATAGATAGCTATCGTTTTAATCGATTAGATATGCAACTTCTAGTTCTTAGTAATTTAAGAACCGTTTGCATTGCAGTAGTTTGCGTCATAGCATTGACATTAAGTAGGTATACAATTACGTATGCAAAAACTAACTAATGGCGATTGAACATACAACACCGTAGAACATAAAAAACCGCCTATGTGCCAGTTTCTGCGTAGAAAGAAAGCCTAGGTAGGTTCTGAGTCTCAGTTCATAATCGTAGTGGAAAAATCGAAATGCTTTCTTTAGCTGCAAAGCTCCAGGGTAGGAACTGGCCATTTCAGCAGACTTAATCCTACCGACTGGGTATTAGTATTCTTTCTGCGACGGATAAAAGCCGTAGCCAGAATTTTTAGGTTAGTTTTTGGGTTCGCACAACTTTGCAGGTTAGTTTTTTAGAAGTAATTATACAGTGTCGATCGTGTTTTCTCCTTCTTCCAAATCTACTCAGAAAATGTTGCCATATATAAAAACCGATATTTTCACGTCTTTGAATCATAATTAAATACTTAAGTTAGTTTAGCATACTGTACATACTATCTAAAATGACACCAAAGATATATATATTTATTTGTACCTTTATTGCACAAAATACAAAATTTTATACAAGGGAAGGACATTGTACTTTTACCCAAATCTATGTAGTACCTACTATATTTTTTTGTGACCAATTAAATACTTCTTATCAGTAACTGTTGAGTCTACTCGATCAACTTTTTTTGTATGTACCATAAACAACTAAACCTATCTGTCTTTGTAAATTATTAGTATTTTATAAGTATATATTTATAGGTATATAGGTAGGTATATATAAAACGTTCGCTGGAAGAAAACTCTTATTACGGTTAAGCTCGCCTTTGTATATATCTTTTGTTTGTTCATATTTTTCTGTGTGCAATAATGAATCTCAGAATTTAAAAACCTTAGTTTTAATAATTTCAAAATAATATTCCTCAGTTTTTAACTCGCTAACTTATTGCATATCGTGGAACTAAAACCGCTTTGTAACAAAACGTGTGAAAAGGCGTGTCTAATAAAATGTCAGGATAACTTAACAGCTCACTCTAATCACTTTTCATGACTAGTCATGACTGGCCCGCGCTGAAAGCTTTAGTTTCATTAGAAGTTATTAGTTAATGGGTTGAATTTGTTTCAAAATAAACGGACATTTATTTTATTTTTAAACTTTGCGTATGCCTTGCAACTGTCCAGCTAAGAGCAATAAAATTGGCTATAAAGTCTGATCCACATTGATTGATAGCAATTTTGTTGTTTCATATTCCTAAGCGAACACTATTTTAAAGTAAGTATTTTAATAATATGATCCGTGACAGAACTAAAACTGTTCAGTTATTAAACTACAGTGACAGCTTTATTTTGTGTTGTCAAATTAGTTGAAAATTTGCATCGACGGAATAAAACATCTTTTAAAATATGAACCATTTTTGTATTATTTTTTTCCACAAAAAAACTATTTACCTAACTGTAAGTAGAGCCTAAATGACAAGTATTTCGATAAAAAAAACTTTTAAACCTAGTCGAACTAATGGCACTATTATAGCCTATGCGTTTTTGATCTAAAAATGTAGGTACAGATTTCTTAGAGTTTTTTTTTATTTTTTCATGTTATTTTCTTATTAATTGTACTAGCATGTGCTTATATCTAAAAATGTGTAGTACATACAGTTTTCTTAAGTTTTTTTTATTTTTCCATGCTATTTTCTTAGAAATATTTTCAAAACAAAATCACAGTCTCAACAGCAGCAAACACGACACGAGCACGTAATCCGCCATAAACTTGTACTTAAAAACACAATTAGGGATAACATGATCCACCGTACTTAATCCGGGCACTGCACATTATACCTATTTAACAGGATATACCGGGCCTGACTCTGGCAACACTACACAGCTGGTACATTCAATAAATATATAAATACAAATTTCAAAGGGGTTCTCTTAAAGGAGTATAAATATAATGTATCTAGGCAAGAATATGTTTGTCATTAAATTAAATAAATATGTAAATCTTGTTATATTTCATGACTAGCCGTCTCCCGCGGCGTTGCTCGCGTTAGAGTGTGACTTTTCAAAATTCCTTTCTTAGTGCGCCCCTACACTATATAAGGACCCTACCCTCCAAATTTCATACCTCTAAAACTTATAGTTTAGGCTGTGTCAGCTTCAAAAGAGTTTTATATATATTGATTTCTATGCATTGTATATAACATAACGTATACCTAGTTTACCTCATGAAATTAATAAACTACTACCCTATTATTAGTAAACTCGATGTAAGCTTGTTATATAGTTACACCGTAGGAGTCTTCTTTATTTCTATTTTTACCAAAATATGCGTTTCAGTGCTATAATGACGTGTGTTTAAGTTATGCTGCTGTTTCATCTGAGCTATGACAGTGTTATGAGTCCCGGACGTAATCCCGGCGTAATTGTTGTCCGAGGAATGCCTTGAAAGTTTCTCTTAATTGCCGGAATAATATGATCCCGGGATTAAATTTGGTTTCGATAATTGCTCCCAGAAAAGTTAAATTACTGTATGAGGAACTGCCTTCCTTTCAGAAAAAATTTCATGCTGAAAAGATTAAGTAGTAAAAAAAATTAAGTAAGTTAAAATAAATCATTTGCAGTGATATATTTAAGTAACATTGTTATCACGTAGGCAATATGTTCACAAAACCACTATATATGTATGAGTCATAGGTTTCCGAATATATTCGTTGTAAGTATTTCACCACATCGAATTTTTTAAAGCATTTAATACCTCACTATACAAAAACGGTATACCAAAAAAGCTCGATCCAAAAGATTTGCGAATCTTGAGAAATTAAAGAGTCATAAACCGCTCGGCGTAAATAAATTTTATGCCTTCCTCGACATAAACATGTTGGAAGCGGAACAGGCGGGGCGCAATAAAACCACCTATGGTGTAACATATAACATGAGCACATATAACATGATCACAATCGAGATACCTATCATCCCGCTGAATTCGCACTCCTGTACCCGGCCTAATGGAACCACGGGAATCAATAACTGCTGACCACCTCATTACAGAACCCCACTTTCAATCAAATACCTTCAACCTAATTCCGACTTTGAGTTTATAGTGATAGAGCCTAAATTCGCGGAGGTAGAAAGTGATCGTTAGGACCTTTAATGGCGATAGTTCCAATAAAAGTGTCAAACTGCTATGTCCGCAAGAAAGAAAACAGTGGACGTTTTATTGACTATCTAATAAAATAAAGGGGAAATTTTCGTTCGATTGCGTATGATATAGGTATGTTTAATTTTGGACCGTAGATACTTTTTTTTTATTATACCTACTCATAGTTATAACAAAGTCCAGGTAATGCCGATACCGGTCATTTCAATTAAATTCTGCTTAGTACATTTACTGAAGTTATATCGATTCATACTTTTGCCACTTTTAAAGAAATTCCTATCAAAAATGTTTGATACAATTTTGTGACCAAACTCTGTATATGACACGTGCAAACTTAATTTTTTGTGATGTTTGCAGGCGGACGATATCGTGAAAGTGGCAGAAGCACACTGGATTCGATTGGCGCAGGATCGGAAAGTTTGGCGTGACAAAGATACCTACCCAACAGTGGGTGAGCATAGGCTGATTAGATAGATAGATAGTTTGCAGGCACATTATCAGATAGCTACAAAAAATATTAACTGAATAAATCTACCAACATTACCAAAATGCACGAAAAACACCGAGTCGCGGTAAAATTTTAAATTCGCCTTATCATTAATCATCCGAAGAGGCCGAAAGACGACGCCGTAGACAACACATAACAAACGGTCGGGTTAAGTGCATCCTCTATCTCCCTTACTCGTATAATGCTAGAACAAGAGACAGACACCATATTTCAATGTCAATTCCAGTGGTACGGGACAAGATCCGTATTTTCCTAAACAAAACTTCAGTTTGTGGTATTGAGATATTGGATGCGAATGGAATTTACGTTAGAAGTAGAAATCTTTTTGATGTCATTTTTTTACAATTTATGTGTTTCATTGACATAAATCTTGAAGTGCGTGTTCAACTATAGACATTCCCAAGACAGACGTGATCAACTAAGGTCTTTGTACTCAAGCCGTGAGATTGAGCTAAGTGTAGGAAAAACAGAGCTGGCTTTACCATCAGATGGAAAGATCAACTGTGAAAAAACCAACTAAGTGTTGTACCAAAGGTGGTCTGGAAGAGATCGCTTATAGCAATAAAACAGCCCATTGTACCTCGTACTTGTAACTTATTTCTTTTCTGATTGATTTCTTCTTTTCTTGGTGTGCTTTAAAGAATACCCCCCAATCTTATAAAAGGTTAGAGCAGACACTATGTCCTGATTTCGTATGGCAAACACGACATCATGTCTACTCTAACTTTTTATAAGATAGACCATAATATTCTATCTTTCTAAGTGACTCCATTACTACATGGGAATAATAAATGCAGAAAGAAAGATGTGAAGTTGTTGGATGGGCAAGGTCTGAAATAGTTATTACTAGAAATGTAGAGGAAAATGAGACTGAACCAGCAGTGGGCTTTTACATGCTTACAATAGTAATTATAATGATAAGGCAAGAGCGAGGGGTAACGTTCAAAATAAAACTAACAATGTAAGTACCCCTTGTACTGCTTGTACCAGCAAAACTGAAGGAAACTATAAAAACAACGGGCTATGTGAAACTAGCAGCAATTCCGTTCGAATAGGTATGTACAGTACACCTCGGTGAGTCTTCATTACCCGCCATTGTTTCATATTTAAAGCGAAGTCTCCGTCCGCGCCGGTTGACCCGAATAGTACATCGATGATTTTGCATTATTAAAAACTGTCTGTTCTTTTATTAGGACTATGATATGTCGGGGGCGGAAAGCATCACCTGTCGACGGTTTTTGTTTTATGTTTATGAGTGGGAAATAAATGATATTATTTCTAACTAGCCGTCGCCCGCGGCGTTGCTCGCGTTCTACTCTTTAGAGTGTGACGTTTCAAAATTCCTTTCTTAGTGCACCCCTACACTGTATAAGGATACTACCCTCCAAATTTCATACCTCTAGGACTTATAGTTTAGGCTGTGCGTTGATTCTCTGTCAGCTTCAAAAGAGTTTTATATATATTGATTTTGGATATGAAATTGTAATTTATTTTCTTGAGATATTAGATTGTTTTGGCGAGTTTTTTTCCTAATAAATAATCATACATCAATATATATAAAACTCTTTTGAAGCTGACTGATAATCAACGCACAGCCTAAACTATAAGACCTAGAGATATAAAATTTGGAGGGTAGTATCCTTATATAGTGTAGGGGTGCACTAAGAAAGGAATTTTGAAAAGTCACACTCTAAAGGGTCTAGAACGGGAGCAACGCAGCGGGCGACAGCTAGTTGGTTTATAAAAATATTGATAAGGCATCAAATCTATAAAATTCATAGTTTTTTTTTATTTATGTTAAATTTTTTTATTTAAATTAGGAATAAACAATTGCTTTTTAATTTTATGGGTACACACCAAAAATGCTGTTCCGACTGTTTTTAGTTAGATTGCAAATTCTTTACGCGTTTTATTTGATGTGCAACTTTGAAAACCAATTGAGTTCGACTGTTGGTTTGGGATCCAGCTCTCTAATTTGCTGTAAAACTTTTTATTGTTAAAACCGAATTGAAATTCCGTAAAACATACAAAACAACGTTTATTTGTCCAGTGCTTTGATTTGATTGAATAGTTTCAGATAGCACTTTCTACGGAAATATTTATCTACACTTCTGTGAATTAATAAAACACAAGTATTTAATTAAATTATTTCAGCTAAAGTTCTCTTATTTTTTTTACCATTGATTAAACACTATCGTTTTCAAATATTAGCTAATATAGTCTAAATGTTAAATATCGCAATAAAATCATAAGCGTTATTAATTATTGTTGTGTACGACTTCCCTGTCAATATTAAATGTTGACAAAACAATAAGCATTTTCACAACATGATTAAGAAAATTGGTGCGTAAAAAACAAGGAAACTTATGTTTTCGTAAAGAAAGCGTACCAAAAACATTTTTTACTAATTCACTCAGGAAAAACAATTCCCAAGCGCGCCTCCTAATCTCACTAACAGTGTGCGTTTACCTTCTCACGGGAAACTTTCTCAGGCGGATAAAGGCAACATTATGTAAATAGCCGAGCTTCATGATTAACTCCGGAGTATTTTAGCTGTTGTTTTTTAATATACCACGCGAAAGAAACAAGTCAAATTGATTCTTAGACAATGAAATAAAGGCTTTATTTACTTTGACAACATTTATTATACATATTTATAACCATACTTTTAGACAAGGTAATTTTGTCTCGAAGGTCAATAACGACTATATTGTAATCACATTAGAGTTTGTCGGTTATTAAAATTCGGAACAAAGTTTTTGCATAACTTTCGTACAAGTCTTACCACTGGCCTAGGTACCAGTAGATGTAAAGATGACGCTACAGTTTAGTGGAAGATTCGAAAACAAAGTATCGCTTAAAGTTTTTTTCTAAACGAAACCACAGAATAGAGTATCTTTTTATGAAACCCTAACGTCAAGCGGAAATTAAATCCTTGATAGCTTTTTTGCTTTGCACAATTTCTTTAGATGGTTTCTAAATAAAGGAAGACTGAGGTAAATGCTTTTTCTATGTATAAATAATCTACGGCTACTAAATATATCCTAAATCTTAAAATTACTCATTCAAACAGTGCCTTTTATGAAATGCAAGTAAAAAAAATCCTTGCTCTGAAAATGTGTACTGGTTTTGAAACAGCTAAGATACGTCGGAACTAGGGTATAATAACACGGGCTAGGTAAACTGCGTAATTTCTGATGTCTCATGGTGCGTGTCAAATCAACTTGTGAGCGTCGCGTAAAGTTTTCCCTGATCTTTTCCTTGTTTTTCCCCGTTGCCCGGGTAACCTCGGATCTTCGGGGGTCCCTCGTCTAATTGGGTGACGCTCCCGGGGAGTACTACCTTGAGTGAGTTCAGGGGGATTGATGATTGCCGATTAAACTAGATTGGGTTTTTAAATTAAAACGGTGTGGTATATTTTTGTGTTTTGTTTTTATCAAAATAAAATATTTTATAGTAAAACCGGCTTTTACAGTAAACTGACTGTAAAAACCAGTGACTGTATTTAGTTGAAGCTAGAAATCTGGGGTTGAAGTTTGACGAAAATCAAACCGAAAAGTCGTTCGACTATGTTTTAAATAGAATAAATATCAGCTGTGCCAAATGCTATGCGATAGCAAAAACCAAATAATTTACCCATTAGAACGGAATAGTTACCTGAATAATGCTAACAAATTCATACTCACCCCAATTTCAAAGACAAAAGACAGCAATTCGCATAAGCAAGTAGATACCTATCAACAAATCTCGTACCCGAAGTTCCATTCCAAACCCGACAGCACTAAAACTAAGTACCTAACTTAAAATCCCCAATTTATCATGCAGACGTCTACACAAAAACCTAACCTCACATTTTCATAAAGCGATCTACTGATAGTGATGATTTATTCGTACCAGTTAAAACTAGTGGGGTTGCAGCGACAAAAACTAACTGTGACTCTACTTTAACCACGAAAACGTTGGTTATGGTCTATTATTTATGCTACCTACCTAACTGCACTCAGTTGCTGAGTTGCTCAACGAATTTTATGCCAAGTCAGTTTTTGTTGTAGGTTTTTCTAGGTATTAAGAAAGCACAAAATAATTATAGGTTAATCCTTTTAGGCTAACATTTAGTAAAAGTATGTGATTTTGTTCATGTGGTTGGTTAAATTATTTGCTTGTAGTTACTTACTGTTTACTTCTGTGTTACTAATTAAATGCTTTATCACCCTGTCGATATGCTTCTTCCTGAAACTATTATTTACTCTTCGTAAATATTTTTTAAATTCTGAAAAAAACATCTTCAGATAATTTTCCATCACAATTTTCCACTGCTTGTCAAAAAACGTTTTGAAAATGTATGAAGATTAGATAAGTAAAACGGCGATGAGTTGCAGTTAGTTGCCATTTAAGCTCCCTTTTACGCTAATTATACCATGATCAAAGAAATGGCCATCACTGACACCTACACGATATCAACCAACACGTCAGTGGCTTGAACAAAAATAGCGGTATATCCGTCGTACCTTAGGGCATGCGCGGGTTAGCGCGGGTCGAGTCTAATGGTAAGAACACACGTACGTACGTACATGCTCGGTGAGTATGTTTCATCCGAGCATAGCTACAAAAATGCCCTGCGTCTACACGTAAAAAGCTTGCTCGAAGAACATGTCAGTGTACATTGAAACTCTTCGAGCAATAAAAGATTCGCTGTTGTGTTTGGTAGGGATCGTCTGCTACATTTACTGTTGAGGAAAACCACAAACACTCTTCCTGCCGATACCTACATAAATATGCATAAATTGTTGGACCTACCACCTAGAGTTTCTATGGATTTCACCCGACACGCGCTCGACCTGCGCACGCGTTTTGTGTGTTGTTGCTCTTATAAAAGCAACGGAACACACGCGCACCGACTCGCGCTCGACCCACATTGATACGTCCTCTAGGTTTTTTTTAGCTCTGCGCCATAATCGTGTATGAATCGTGTCGATTGCTGTATTAACACCATCATACCCCTAACGCTTTCATTTTATCTCTATGCACCCTTCATGATGCAATATTTATAAAACGAGCCTGAATAAACGAAGCTTGATGGTTGTATATTGCTGGGAGTAATCTTCATTAGGCGAGACGAGGTGGTGAAAAAATTAGGCCATTTTTTTGGGGCCGAAACAGGGTTGCCTGTGGAATTTACAAAATGGAAATTAATGAATAGAAAGGATAGCTGCTATTTTTTGAGGAAAATTGTGATATTTCAAAAGAATCTGATGCTGTAACTTCTTGTTTGCTAGACCGGGGAATAATTAATCATAATGTAGTCTACTGTAATTTAAAAAAAACCTACAGTACAGCCAACCAACAAAATTTATTGAATCTAATCTAAATTTTTTCTAAAGATAGTAGCGTAATACTTTTTTTTAATTTTGGGGAAGAAAAATCCGATATGTTGGCACCTTTTTCTATATTATGCCAGAAACACAACTCTTCAAGAAGAGAATCGACCTCCGCTTATAATAATGCAGTGCAAGTCTCAGAATCGTCGTGCAAACAACGGCACAATGGAGCACGTGAAATGAGATGTCTCATAACAGTATGACGCGATTCCTAGTGCGGTGGACGGTATTCCAATAAAGTACACTGTATTTGATATAACTTATACATTCCATATACATTCACCGCATATCACTAGTTCTAAAACCTGGTAGAATTGCACCCATAAAATTTTGCACCGTTCGTTCTATTAGGTAGAAATTTTCCTACAAGGCCAAAATGCTTGAGCAATTTTTTTTTGAGAATGGCGGACAAAAAATAGCAATACAAGCATAATGTCAACATTATGCTTGTACTGCTATTTTTTGTCTTGCTTAAACCTCCACTAGCTAAAAGATTAATAAATATGGATCGGTAAACGATACTAAAAAAATAAAAAAAACTTTAATATCGTGCCTATAAATATTACGATTTAGTTCCCTAAATTTTTTGTATTTGAAAAAATAATATTTTATGTCAATACTTAGTAAGCGTTATTAAAAATACGAGCCTGTTGATTTTGCGTTTATATAAATTCTCTTCTGAAAATTTTACCAGTAAGTAACAAATAACATTTAACAGTACCAAATGCGTCAGTCTTTCAGAGAATTCAACACGTGCGCCCACTCTGCTCCTGACAGATATTAAATTCGCATTGCGATCCCACCGGCCGCTACTACGATGCGATGTGTTACTACTGTCGTGTCGCATTATTACTCAAATAAACAAAACGACAGCTGTTCACTGAGTAACCAAATTGAGATTGGACTGGATGCTTGAACCTGAGACAGATAGTCATGTTTTCTTGACTTGAAGTGACTTTAAACCGCACGGTGGCCAAGTTCTTTCAAGTTATCGGTAGCTAGAACCACTCTGGTATACGAGTTTTGTCATTTTTTGAAACGACACATAGCACTTTTATTTTAATAGTTTTTCTTGTGTTATTGTGAGTATTGCTGTTTAATTTTGGGGGAATTTTAACCAATAATACTTAGGTCGTAACATAAAGTGTGAGCCATTGGAATAAATGTGTGTAAAGTGGTTTTTCTGAATGTGAAAATTCGTGTTAGGTTTTGAAGAGAAAATCCACCATTTTCTTTTCAAAACAAACGACAGCCGACTTGACAAATGACTTGACTTGACTTATATTATTACAATTTTCTGACATATAACAGGCATAGAGTCTTCGGTGAGCTGAGAAGACGGAGAAACAAAGAAGATTACTGACCTCATGTAATGCGTGATAAAAGTAAAATGATAATAATTCTGTCCGTGGTTGACGTAAGGTTTAACAGTAAGTGGGTTTTGTGTCTTTTAGTAGTTATATCTCACAGACAAAAAACCATAGAGCGAAATTCAAAGAAGGTTAAATGTGTTCAGAAGAACTAACTCAAATCAACCATTAGCGAAGAAGAGATGATCCATATTAGTTGATTTCAAATTCACCATTCATTTTCGGCTAATACCACGCTGTTATCAGCACATCACTCTGCCCATTCAATATTTGATAGCCTCATAACTACAATTATATTAGCAGCTATAAAACGACAACGAGCTCAATAGAGCAATATCAATGACGCCGGGAATCAAGAATTACACGTTTCATAAGTTACAATAAATACTGGCCTGGTTCAAGTCAAACATTACTCGGTGTGTCACTCATTTTGTGTGGTCCGAGTGCAAGAGGGTAGTGGAGCGATGAGCGAGAGCGTGTAAGTATAAACATACAACAAACTATTTCAATCTGGTCAATAAACTTTATTTAGAAGCATTATCATCAATAGCCTGAGAGGTCCACTGAAACCTTCTTTATACATTGAATTTCCGATTCTTTTAGAGTTTCATTGAACCAACAAGTACGGAGTCATTTTACGTTTTGTTTACTAGCTGATGGTCGGCATTTAAAAATATTTTGATGCCTTTAAATTGATTTTTAAGTCATTGGTGACCGCATCTAAATCATGTCCACACAAGCTTCCTGTTAATCAGGGTACGGATAAGAAGTAGCGTAGACCTGACGCCGTATAAAAAATCATCTAGATTAGAAGACCATTTTAGTTAGAACTTGTTTGTTCTTCTAGTTCAACAATGATTCGATATATTGCGAGATGCTACCAAATTGTGAGTAGGTACTTACTAGCTCTTTTGAATCTTGATCAAGCTGGTTCATGGTCTATGTTTTAGTTGATAGTGTAATTTTCTAGTCGGAATCAGCTTCAGCCTTGAACTTGTGCCACTAACCTCACCCTAAGTAATTCACCCCACCCGTCGAGGGGTGATTACCCCTTTATTACTCCCCCGTGCGAGCCCTAATGCATGGCACTATTACGGTACGTGGACTAATGCTTACAATGTATTTTTGCAAGATATTTCTATAGGCCTAGGCGTAAGAAGCTTTACCTATGCTAAAGATATTGCTTCATTGTACCAAATAGAGAAAACAAGCTCTGGATTAGTACTAGACCATCGCAAACATATTTGCGTGTGTGTGCATTAAAATAAAAACTGTGGTCGCATATCTTCTTCTTCTTCTAAAATATAAAACTCTTTTGAAGCTGACTGATAATCAACTCACAGCCTAAACTATAAGTCCTAGAGGTATGAAATTTGGAGGGTAGTATTCTTATATAGTGTAGAGGGGCACTAAGAAAAGAATTTAGAAAAGTCACACTCTAAAGAGTAGAACGCGAGCAACGCCGCGGGCGACGGCTAGTTTGATTATATTTTAGAGACAGTCTAAATGATCAAGGTATCATAATTTTCATTATAATCAGCGTGCGAATTTGTTTGCTGGATGTATCCCAAACTACATATTATTCATTGTATACGTATAGTCTTGTTAGAAAAATGGATAAAGTTTTATACCTCTTATATTATACTTTTTTTAGGCCTTTCAAGCAAACTACCTACACAAAATAAATCGTAAATGAAACATATTCTTATCTACTGCCTATAGTGTCTATACGCCCCAATCATACTATATCCTCTGTACTGTACTGATACTGCAGTAAGATCCAAATCTGTGAATAAATTAAACGTTCTGAGAGTTATACCGGCAATATTAACTGGATTCTAGTCCATGAGTGCAGGTGTCATCCAACAATGAACTCGGTTCAAGTGGCTCTCCAGAATTTAAGGAATCTTGAATTTTCCAAGCCATGGAGTTACAACTAACGTGGAAACGGCAACTATTATTTTATATATATTTTAAAATGGCTATTTTGTTCATTACTCAAAATATGTTAATTAATTTATTAATTTATTAAGATTAATTAATTTGTGTTATAAAGATTTCTGGTATAAAATAATTCTAAAAAATGAATGATAGCTGAAACCTCAAATAAAATATGTTTACTATAGTTTTTCACTCGCTTATTTTGTTTGTTTGAAATGACTTAAAAATTAATATCGGTGTTTGCAACAACACGTTGTAAAAACATCTAGATTGGCGTTAGTTCTCCATCAATATCGTGTAGATGTCGTATCGGTAAAAGTATAAAAACAGCCAATTTCGTGTAGTAAAATGCTGTCTCATCCATTAACTATCACCTCTTTACAATCCAGCCTTGCCAGAGCAAATACATTCGAGACGATGATAAGTGGATTGGGCCGGTTTCATATTGCGCCCCTGTTTCAAATTTAAACATCGTGACTTGAATTCAGAAATATCTTGTATTGTTTTAAGCTTTATATTCTCTCTTTATTACGAGGATTTTAGATTGAATTTAACTGGTAAGTATCATTTATACACGGTGTACCATAATCAACCTATAGATCCCACATAGGGTATTTTACAGGCCATGGCGAGCATTGTCTGAAGTTTTTCATTCATGAAATGAGCTCGTCACTTAAAATGTACCTACACACAGAATGCGTGTGAGTGCGACGCGGTAGGAGGGTATCTACGTGTGCATGCGTGTGTACGGGTTTACGCAAATAGTTAAACAAACACTTGGGGATGTCGCAAATTTCTAAAATATTAAAAGTTGTACGTTTCTATGGAAATTTTAATTACGATTTGTTGACCCTTTGCACATGTCCAAGCACTCATGTGGTCGGTCTGATTACGCTCCTTTTGGGCTTATAGGGTAATTATGTAACAACTTGTATATTATGATAATTACTAAATATTGCTTAAAAACTGAGCGTACAGCATTTTCGAACAGTACAGCTCTTTTTAGAACAGTTATAATGTAGATATACCTACTTATAGAACGCTATTTATAAGAACACGATAGAGGCGTCACTTATCCCGGTCGAGTGGCTCAGGTATCCTCGTCGCCGCAATTAAGCACGAGATGGCACTCCAGGCTCAATGGGTCTTGGAGGGTTCGATATTTTCATCAGCGTAGTTTGAGTTCTAGTTTCGTGAGAAGTAATTTTTCTTGAAGTAATACGTATTACGAGAACTGAACAGTTTTTGTTTATCTTTAAGAATTTAAATAACCTCAAGGTGGACATACCTATAGGCTTAGATAAAACTCATTTAAAAAAAATCGGTTAAGAAATTATAACAAGCACAGACTTGGCATGATTACTCAACCAAATTTTTGGAACATTTAGTCTATTCCAATGGTCCAAAGATTCATTGTCTCGTTTTCTGTTTGATATAGAAAAAAAAGTAAACAAAAATTTTTTTTTCTTTAAAAAAAATTATGAAGTAATTTATTTACAAAGAAAATTACAACTAATACAGTATTTACAATATTTACAAAATACACATAAAACAGTTGAACTATCTACAAAACGTTTCAAACGATTTATAGACGGTCCAAATCAGTACCAATCGGAAAAAAATAATATTGAAATCTTATCTACGAATAAAACGTAGCGTACAAAATCACTTAGCTTTTCAATGTTTCAAAATCAAAGAAGCAAAGAAAATAGTTGCATTTCTATCAAAACAACAATGTTGAAAACGATATAACTTTTATTGACATCTGGCGTTCCCCAAACTTATATCCATCTAGTTTTACGTATCTTTGAAAGCATTAAGGTTCTTACACACGATAGCAGTACGCCGCAGAATTGACTTTTAGATTTTCAATCTATTACCAACATTGTGTAACGACCAGTCTTCCGGCACGTCACATTCTTACTTCGTAAATTAAACTTCAGTCTTCATTTAAAACAATCTCTCTATTCGGAATAATAAATACATTTCTCGACAAATTATGCCTTTTACAATATCTCATCGTCAACCACACAATGTTTTTTCTTCTTATTTTAGGTTATCATTCAGTTCCTACTGTCAAGCAGGTGACAGTTGACGTTTATGACAGCGTCATGTATACATGCATTAATAATCTTTACAATTGTTACATTAAAACTGTAAAGCAGTTCATTACCAAACGCAAATCGCAATACAATGCAGTTTAATACTGTTCAATTTTAAATGTATCACCGTTGAACTTTTTGAATCTATAACTTTTCATGACACACATGTTTTCATTTACACCTTAATTATACCTATAGTTTTTAATTAGATTTAACTAAACAGTTCATCAACCCTCTATCAATTATCTTAAACAGAGAAGTACATAAGAAATCAGTGCCTTGATCAGGAATAAATGTGACAATCGCAAACGTATCGTAATGCGAGCGTATCCGAGATACACTGCGCGGTGACACTACAACGGTTGGCAGTCGAGCTGGCGTTGACGCGCAATATAACTCGAATACGTTAACGCGGTGACTGTCAGATTTATTCGTGATCAAGGCACAGCTGTTGAACAGTTTTTTGTTTGTGTGGTTATTGGTCATAACATCGAATGAAGCAACGGTATGCGACCCTTTGTCATAGTTTACTCAGTCAAGTATTACGAATCTTGCTTTAGTAAAAACTAAAAGTACTTAAAACTTGGGAGGCTTTATGCGAAAAAGTTTACATTGTTTTGTTTTAAGCAAACTGTATTAAGGCTTTATGACTTTGAGTTTTAAATAAATTGGTACAATGATAAAGGTTTGTGGAACGGAGTCTACTTGTTATGTCTGCGCTAGTATAAAGAGCTTTGTTTTTACGAGGTTTTGTTTACCTCAGCTTGCTACGTTTTGGACCTTCTTCCGCCTTTGTAAAGCCTTTGAATTTAGTATACTCGTGCAGATTTTATGTGAGAAAGTAGCTTTTACTGTTGATATAGAGTTTTTTTCGTGAACCTACATTATTTTGTTTGGGCCGACCAATATAGGTAACTGATTATGGTGATGACATGATTTTTGTAATCCCCGTAAAGTTTCACTTGATGGTAAGAAACCTATGTCCTGATAAACGTCTTAGTTTACATTATCTGTGCCTTTACCTTCGTAAAGCAAATAAATTATGTTCATTGAAATAAAATATACTTCACTAGCGGCGTTGCTCGCGTTCTACCCTTTAGAGTGTGACGTTTCAAAATTCCTTTTTCAGTGCACCCCTACACTATATAAGGATACTACCCTCCAAATTTCATACCTCTAGTTTTATATATATTGATTACCAACCAATAGTAAATCAGACAGTTCATTAGTTCATGATAGAACAACATGGTGTGATCTCTCAAATTCTTAATGCCTTATTTTGTGGTCGTAAAAAGTTCATTTCTGACACCGCTTTGTGTTCGAATTCGTAAATACCTCAACTGAATCATTAATCTAAAGATAGAATTCCAGTCACAGTAAAAAACATGTCTTTCTTTATACAGTGACCACTCGATGTGATTTGTCTAAGGTTTTTGCTTATGGTTTAGAACATCAAGTTTTAGAAAACTGATTCGATAAAAGCACGAAGTGGGGCGCGCCACGTCTCGGTCAATCAGCTCAATCCGCTCGATGGAAGGTCAACGAGTAGTGTTTCGAACTTCAAGTCTGGATCTAGAAATTACTAGGTATTTGTGTCTTGTGCCAACTCATTAGTGCACACAGTCTACGGACTTTGCTAAAATGATTTAACTTAGGTAGAGGTTTTTCTGTCGTGTTTTGGATAGACCTTTTTATGTAAATAGATGTTCAAACTTATTTCTATGCTACAAAGCCCTAAAATTTATGAACTAATAAGTCCAAATCTTTTAAAAATTAAGTACAAGGTTATGAAAAAAATTTGGCCTTCTAAAGTTACTAAAACGTTTCTTATCTAAATTTTTTTCTTCTTTTATGTATGGTCTCTTTTCGTGATTGCGACAGAAAAAACTTAACTAACTTGACAGCACTAAAATGAAAGCTGTCTTTCTCATTACAGTGCATGAGAAAGGGATCGCAACAATTTAAGAGCTCGCAAATTAGGTGGTTTAAAAAATATTAAATAAATAGATCGGGATCAATATATACAGTTATTATTGCGCGTACCAAACTACCAACTAAGGCAAAACACCAGAAATATGTACTCCCGTAGCTATGAAATGATATAAAGCGAACAGGTTTTCACACAACCAGCTGAACATGACACTTCAGCTTTCAGAAGCTGTATTTTCACACCCTGTATTTACTCTGCTGTTCTTCAATAATTAAACTGCAGTTTGTCGGGTCTTGTTACTAAAAACGTAATTGCTACCTTAATTACAAAGAGGTTTTTTCGTGAAAGTGAACGTAGCTAGTAAAGTAATTTTGTAGCCTAAATAGCATGTTTTTTTAGTGTTTCAGTACAAATAGTGATGCAGTTCGTAATAAAATAATTTAGTTTTTGGGACGATGCTTTTGTTAATTAATGAATCGTTCAATTCGTAACCTGAGAGCTAAAATTTATTTTAATGAATTCTAGTATTCAAATTGCAATTTTGTGACTTACTTATCCAATCTAGTACGTAGCCAACTACCAAAAGGACAAATGTACAAATTCATACGCAAAAGTGTAAATATAGACCCATATTATAATACACCTAATAACTTACATGCATATTATTATAATAAAAACTGAAACATTGAAAATACAGAAAGTTTCCTAGAAAATAAAAAAATAAGATGAGGGCTCATCATCATCATCGACTCATAGAAATCCACTGCTAGATATTAGCACGACTTACCACGATCTTAACAATGTGGTCGATCCATCAGGTGGGTCATGCATGCTGCGCTTTGCCTTCTACAGTATTACGTCGTACACTTTACTATTATTCTACAAATTCTGTAGAATTTACCGTTTCTACCACTATAACTAACAATAATGTCGATCCCTATAAATCCTGGTCGCATGACGACAGCCACAGCATATAAATACAGCTGGCGGGTCGCGTTGCAATATAGATGCGAAGCGAATTTGAAATCTGATATAGATTTCGTTGATATCTGAATTTTTAAGCTTTTGGAAGTTTTACTTTATTTTTATCTTACTTTGTTCCATAATTTTTTAACGCTTTGTTAATCACATTTCATTTTAATATGACTATAATTTATATTACCTCAACTTACAAATAACAAAACACGCGTATGATATACAAAATTCTTTATTATTTGTGTTCCTATATCCCAATTTATAAAATCCGCTCGAGCAGTAAAACAATAAACCTTTTTCTCTACCAAAACATAAATTGAAAACCTGCGTTTTAATACTCAAACCCAACATAAAAGCATTTCAATAAACCGACTAATTTATAATAACAACCGCACGAAAACATTAATCTATCCATCTCTCAAACATTTTGTGAATCGAAACTCGAAGGATTAAAAGGAGAAAAATTTCAATTATCTCTCCTCTCTTTCCACCATTCAGGATTTTATTCCCACCTGAATTAAAACTCAAATGGAATCCCATTTTATAATTTCTCCGGTTTGAAGATAGACGAGCCTTTTCAGCCATTTTATTGGTTGAATTCTGATAGTCGACCGATTGTGGGTGAAGTCAAATGGAAGGAGTTCTACTCCATATTTAAATATTGCTCTGCGTAAAGAATGTTTTATAGAGACGGAATAATATTTTGCTCAAATACTTATCTATCTACTCCTATATCATCGAAAATGGACAAGTAAAATTAGAAATTAGGTGAGAGTATAAATAGATGTTTTTTACTATTTATGACTAAAGGCTTCGTAATCATAATGAGCTTTCAAGTAGCTCAATAGCAATGCTGATACGCTGGTATTGAATAAACTAATCTAACAACTACGAGTATTTTCTTTATTGAATAAACATTACAATCCTAGAAAGTGGGCATGAGAACTCTGTGGTAAACACAACACTATCGAGTTTGTGCTCGTTTGTTTTTAAGTTACCGATTATAAATACCATCACAAATCTTTAGCTCTTGATTATAAATTGTAAGATGTCGGCATCACTCAACCTTTTTCATGTTTGAAAGCGCTCGTGGCGTAGTTAGCTTAGTCAATTTTCCCCGATCATAAGTTAAGCGTCGTTCTGTGAGGTCACTATTTGGATAGGTGACCGTTAGTGACGTTTACATCTGAGCGCTTTCGTGCTTCGGCACGTTAAACTGTAGGTCCCGGATCTTGCAGTCGTTAAGCCATGATTGAGGCCTTAAGGCGGCCTAAAAACTCGGTCACGAGAGTTGGCCACTAACTTAACGAGCTTCCTATGTTTGGTGGTTCGTCAGTTCAGTTACGGTTTCCATTCGCCTTCGGAACAATATGCACCCTATTATTATAATAAAGAAAAAAAAACAGCGTAACCAGTGTGCGCACCTTTAAAAAGAAATATGACATTATCTATGACACAATTCAGGGGAAGGTGTACAGAAAGTAAATAATATACCTTTGTTGTCACCGGAAGGGGGTAGGGAGAACAGAGCAATATATTTTTGTGGAAAAGATAATGATACACAAAAACATCTCGCTTCTGTAAATAAAATGTAAATTGGACTTTTAATGTAGAATGAGCCTTTTTCTTTGCTTGGTTGATGACGACGTGGCTTGAAGAATACTGTTTTATTATTGTAATTTTTATATTCAAATTTTAATTAACTTTGAGTGATACTTCTATTCTATACATCACTTGCTCTATGGCATAGCGCTATCAAAATTGGTAAGTATGAATAGAGTCCATTTGGTTCGGTCACAATTTGACCGCAATGATTCTACTCTTCATCATTGATGATCGATATTTTAAATATTCATTCCTGAAAATGTTATCGCTAAAGCCAGAATACGGGTTTCAGCGCATCAATATTCTCTATTATTCACAAACTCTGAAAAAATATGATTTTAGTTTTATTTCACACAAAAATTTTGCGTTATCTGCATTTTTCCAATATGTCTATTCTGTGCTACCGGGCATATTTTTAGTGACAAAATTCACATACTGTTCGTGAATTCGTTTGTGATAAAAAAACTAAGTTTGATCAAAAAGGAGAATAATTTGCATTGAATTTTTTAAAACTTTCAGCCAAAATCGTTTAGGCACTTTTGTAATAAATTGAAAGGCAAGTGATTGATGGTGCACTGAGCGTGTACAAAATAAAGGCACTAAAATGATGTACACTGTACTCACAGTGTGTGATCGACATTTACAATATTTTTCAAACAAGTTTTTGGCTTTTACTGAAAGTACTCGATTTTTATTTAAAAAAAAACACTGAACATATTTGTTTTTGGGTTGAGTCAATAGATTCAGAATTATTGCTCTCTCTCTATCTATCACCAAAGGGGTAATCAGCGGCACGTCCAAGTACATCTGCCGTGTGCAAAATATAAGTACGCGCCAAGTAACTTTGCAAAATAAAATCTTATACTGCTGAAAATAATGTAAAGCTAAAAATGTTTTAATACGCCTATCTAAAGACCTCAATTCACGAATGTTAAAAAGTGTTCGCGAAAAAACCCGGCGACATAAAATCGTGTAATAAAAAAACGTCGTCTCGCGCATCGTTAAGGAAATGAGTTATACACATGTAAGTATACTCACAATCGTGTAGAAATGTCGCACACTGGTGTGCACTAGTTTTTTATTATACATACTCACCCCTTTACTTTACTCATATTCAACAGACATTTTAGCGCGGCTTTTAAATGTGCTCTATCATTGTCACTTGCGTGACAACGAAAAGAGATGACAACAGATTTAGCAATCATTTTAGTTAGCTCAGCTTTAAAGGACCAATATGAATATACCTACTTACCCCTTATTTTATAAAGAAAAACTTTGCATTTTTTTACGAAGAAAAATCGTATACCCACTTAGGCAACTACAATTTCAATAATAACCAAATATGGCAAAAAAAACCAAACACGTTATTTCAAGAATAAGTAGAATGGTGTTTCGGTCCCTACTTAGTACCACCTGATGTTAAACGGTTACCTCTGCCTATAACATTTCCTTATTCCACAGCATAGGTCCATTGAGGACGTACCGTGTGCGAAAATACACTGCGTCCATCACTCTAAGACATAGGTTAAGGATAACTTTTATATGCCTGTAATTGTACCAATGAAAAAATAATATACAAAATTGGCAATGTGCGACTCACTTTAGAGATGTGCGACGCCGCAGCATGGAAAATTCCAGTTTTTAATTATATACGCAAATATAAAAAGATTACTTTAAAAGTTTATTTTTTTATTTAATTAAATAAACACAAGAATATTTCACAATTGTGGTCAAACGGTTGCCTATATTGTATAAAAAAATATATATATTAAGTAAGAAAAAATTTTGAATAGAAGGAACTAAACAACCGTAATATAACCGCTATCACCAAAATACTCAAACCATTATCATGATGATAAACCACTTATCTATATTACTTGTTTAATATAACCTATTTTTCATCACCACTTATCTCCGTCCCAAATAACCATATGAACATAAAGCCTAGCCACACCAAACGCGGTCAAGCTGCGGTTTACTTCACACAGGTATACATTATTATACTTAAAGGTACACAAGAAAAGTCACACCAAATGCGGTGCGGTTACCGCAGACACCGCATCCGGGTCAGACCCGATTTACACTTCAAAAAAATTAAGGTGAGTTATAGCGGGAACAACAATTAAACTGCGGAATACTGCCGTGATACTACGCAGTGTAACTCAGGTGTGAAGATCCCTTTACCATACCTGATAAGGGAGATTTGTAAAGGCTCAATATAGGCTCCGACATCAGCGCGGCGGGTTCTGCAAAATAAACGCGTAGCTGCATTTTCAAACACATCACTTTTTGAAGACTGAACTTTGCACTTTATGTTGGTTTTTTTTCATACTCTCAAAGTTAAAATCTTGTATTCTCATCTTAATTTTTTTAAATAATTAAGTACATTTTTTCATAATTTTTTTTTCAACTAAGTACTTGTACATTTTTTTGTGGACAAAACTATATAATGTTATGTTTTGTCCATATCTACTAACAATAACACTTTCCATAGCTACTAACAGAGGTAAACACACTAGACATGAATTTTGTACACGTTGGCCTTTTTCATCTCGTTATCAAAATAAAAATTCCTTTGCCTTATCTCATGAGAGTCCGAGCCATCTCATATTCAAGCACAATGTGTTAGGCCGTGTTTTTTCCTTAAGGTCGCAAGAGTTAGGATAAAAGTGTATAATAATAATAATATATTTTACAAAAGTGTATAATTTGTATTATTTATACTTGTAATATTCAAATTTAACATTGCGCATTTGAACTCTAATAGAGCTAATTATCCACATAACTTGTTTCACAACATAACGGCTCGAACCATTTATTTTTTTACCGCCATTACGCAAATTTCACTTCCGGCATATTTTCAGTAATAATGATTTATTAACCTTTGCTTGAAAGCTCACATCACATTCTGTAATTACATTTCAAATGTTTCCCAAGAAACTAGATTTTTTGTTATTATTTGAATTACGAAGGTGGTTTGCAATAAATAACTTATTTTCTCACAATAATGGCTTATTCCCATCGAGCCCACCGGCTGGTCCACTGGTGGGCACGATGGGAAAAAAAATCCCAACGATCCCACTATGCAAAATATGAGTATGCTAGAAATTACACCACTTTTAAACATTACATCTAACACTTATAAATACTTTTTTGAACTTCACTTGAACCACGCATAACTTAACCGAAAGCGATATCTAAAATTTTTGTTGAAACGTACAAAAAAATGTACTTATAAAAAACCATGTATATTCCAAAAAAATCACTTTTTAAAAACTATATTCCGCAACACTATTTATATAACTATTTTAACTGCATAATTGTAAAAATAAAATTGTTAGGCCCTTACCTATCAATGCAATCATCTTAATAATTATATTTAATTTTAATACTGTACAAAGTCTTGACACGACTTGAAATACAATGTATCAAAACTGTGATTTTTTATACTAATAATGGATATTTCCTTATTTTCCGTAGGTTTTCTACTTGCAACATTCTGCCAAGATACCTTAAAATATTGTTTTGTAAGTCTTGGACACATTTAAATAACTTTATCTTAATTGAAATCTTATGGGCGGTCTTGGGACGCTCTTTTTACTGGGAACGTTTATAAAATTTTCTTTTGAAAATATTTTTTCGCCTAAAATCTGATCGTCGCTTTTTAAGCATTGTTTGTGTCCTATATTTTTTATGATCATATATTCGTTTTGATATTAGTAGTATGTGTAGTATCCTATAGTACCTAGTAACCAATTTATAAAACCTTTTTGCGATACCCGAAATGGGTAAATAAGTTTAAAAGTGCCCAATACCCTAAGATAAGACCAATTTTGTAAACACTTATTATGCAAATAAACGTATCTTGTATCTTGTATATTCGTCAAAGTATTATTCCAAACATTATTAACAAGAGATTATTTTTTCAGTCATTATTCAGTTTTATAAAATATTGTTAATTTTCTACAAGTTTATAAACTATTACATACTTATGTCAGCAATAATAATTATATTTAATTAAATAAATTAGGTACCAACACATTATTTTATTCTAAATCATAATCAAACTTCATTATAATAAGCTTGTTCATCATTGTACATTTAAATTATGATTTAATTGGTTTAACACTATCAAAGTTTATAAACTTTATAATTAACAGTTTCGAGCCCAACAGAAGTTTTAGGTCAAGTATTAGGTACGTCTATAAATCAGAGTGAAACTTTCAAGTCGGTAGGCTGAGATAGGGCCGTCAGTGAATTTATTCCGTTTTACATCGGAAAGCCGGTAAGCTCCTGTTTTATACGAGTTTGAGGTTATTTTAATGTTCAGTCACGTGGGCTTTACGTACATTTTTGTTCGGAAAAGTTTGAAATTGCAGAGAAATATACTTGCAGTGTAAAATTCAGTGAGAAAATAAATGTAGTATGAAAATATTAATTTTAAAATTGAAATAAGGTGTTATTATTTTGATTGTTTGTTTACATTTTATTTTTATTTTTGTGTTGATTGGTTGAGTTTGATTAATAACAGAAAGACGGAATAAAATATTATATTTTTACCCGCGATCAATCCACTGTTTACAAACGGCATTCGATATTCGTGTCGCGACCTTATGAATCACGAGATAATGTCCCTGTCAAATTCCACGAAATCGAAAGTGAGTCACCAACGTGTACCCAACCCATGTCTGGCCTCAGTTTACTTACCTCCACATATCAAAGACATCTTCAGAGGTATTTGTTTATTAAAACGTTCCTAATTAAAAGTTTGAAGTAACCTATTTTTATCCTAACTTATCTCTATCAAATGCTCAAAGCTTCTAATACTATAATAGGCATGAAGGCAATGAATCAAACATTTGTACTGGCGATATATTATGCTCTATCTATATCACTTTTAGAATTATTTTAAAATGGCACTAAAAAGACACGTTAACAAATGCCGGCTGTCAGCAAACGCACATTTAAACACTTATAGTTGAGAAAATGAATACATCAAAATTGGAAATAAATACACCAAAATTGGTTTGTGTGTGAGTTTTATCATAAGCGTTGTGACATAGTGTTGTTTACGCGAGTATCGCGCAATGCCGGCAGGCTGGCGGCTTGGCTTGGCCGACGGCTTGAGACTGGCCACGGAGGCACGAGTGACGTCAGGGTATGAGCATATAGTGCCGCGCATGCGTGCCGCCTCGTGTGACATGGCCCTTATCAAAACTTTGTGATAGTAAGTTTAGAAGTTGGGTAACTGGTGGTGGCAGGTTTTTTGCCAAAATTTCTGATGGGCGGAAAGTTGGTGTTATGGTTTTGCGTGCGAAACTTTATAATTGTAATGGATAACAAGAGAACGTAAAATTAGTCAATTCATTTGGTTTCCTAAATAATTAAGAATTAAGTTCTGTACCAAAAATAAGCATAAAGAGAATGAACAATGTCCTCAGTGGACCTGCTCAGTGAGCCAATGCATCAATATTAGTCAATCATCACCACCTAAAATCAGGCCAGCTATCGACTTGTTTCAACTTTTTTCTTTTTTAATCCATTATTTTTACAATTTTCCTTGAAACAGTAAAAACGTGACCCTAAAACGTCACCATATGAAAAACTAAAAAAAACGCGATTGTTTCCTATGAACGGTAGGCGTATAATTTGTTTTACAAATAAATAATACTAATAATTACTTATAGGTACTGTATTATTTGTAAATATTATTAATACTTAATACATAATTTACAAATAATTTACAGTTCTGACAAATTCTGACAGGCGTCATGGCTCAGTTGGTAGTAGCTCTGCCTTCCGTGCTGTGGGTCGTGGGTTCGATCCCCACCGAGAACAAACATTTGTGTGTTGTAAACATAGATGTTTGTTCTGTGTCTGGGTGTTTCTATGTATTATAAGTATGTATTTACAAAAAAAAAAATGTATGTACGTATTCTATCAGCCATCTAGTTCCCATCGTAAAAGCTTTGCTTAGTTTGGGACTAGAAGGCGTTGTGTTAAGTGTCCGTGAATATTTATTATTTATTTATTATTTATTAGTTATAATAATTACACATCATTAATTACGGGCAAATGAGACTCAACACCTTTATGTCTCAAAGTGGCGCAGTGCAATGGATCACAGAGCACATCCTCACTGGAAGTGCTCAACGAGGCAATACAATTAAAGTTACTTACTTAATACCTGATGTAAAGTGGTGGGTGAACACTTAACAAACCTTTTCGAACCTTTGTCCTTTCAAAACCACGTGACCATGACCCAGCAAAATAGAGTCTTTACCCTCAATACATCGCCACAAAAAGCATTTTACACCCTAAACATACATTGCAATAAGACCTTCCATAATACCCCATTATAGGCCTTATAACCTAGTATGTGAGCCTATAATCGCGTGATGATGATGTTGGTATAGGCTAGAGATTTGTAGTTTTAAGTTTAAGGGCCAATTTATGAACTTAAAGTTACTGGTGTAATTACAAGGACGCGTACTACAAATCATTGTATGAAAATTGTTTGTTTGTTAGTGTGATCTTACCTACTATAACACTAAGAATAACTAAATTTACATATAAGACAAATTATATATTTGTTTTAAGCCTACTAAAGCTCTGCTTTTTGGTAATTAGTTTTTTTTTCTGTGCAACAAGGAGTTTTTTATCTATCTATTTAATTCATTCAAAATGCCCTTTTAAGATAAAATAACCCCAAATCAATAAAAGTCAAATTAGTAATCGTAAAAACCGTCCCGCTACCTGTTCAAAGGCTCTTCGGAACGCTAAAGATCGAAAACGAAACATAAAAATATCCACGTCTGACTGTCACGTAAACTGTCTAACTAAACGGTTAATAAAATGTCTACAGCTGCTACGGCATAGCTACGGCGTAGCACGTTGCTACGATAGTTGAGCGTACCTCGAACGTAATGGTAACGTAGACATCTAAATTATATAGTTTTACTTTCAATTTTTTTTCGACTTATATGAATGTTATTTTAGGGCTAAAATTCAAAGATTTTATACACAAAGAAAATTACGCCTAATAGGTACAGTATTTACAATATTCACGATTTTTACAAAATACACACAAAATAGTTGAGCTATCTACGAGCCGTTGCAATCGATTTAAAGATAGCTCAACTGATCCAAATCAGAAGCGCGCCCAAAACACTGGCTGCGTTCCCGCGTTTTTTGTATATACATACTTATGATACATATTAGCACCCAGACACAGAACAAACATGTATGTTTACCACACAAACATACATGTTTGTTTGTTTTGTATGTTTTGTATGTTTGTATGTTTGTTTGTCCTCGGTGGGGATCGAACCCATGACTCACATCACGGAAGGCAGAGGTACTACCGACTGAGCCATGACGCCTGTCAAAGATCTTTAGAGTTATTAAAATTTTTCGGTGTTAAAATTTTAGGTTTAAATCTAGTCAAAGTTACTTAATAAGAGATACTACAAAGTGTACTACAGCAAGCATCATGCCTGCGCAGAATTATATACGTGCATTGGGGTTCGAACCTGCACTCTGCACCACTTGGCCAGCTTGGCTACCTACTACGGTGTTATTCGCCATAGAATTTCCGATCACCGCTCTCTCTGTCATCCATCTGTATTTACAGGCACATGAGACTTCAAGATCTTTACGTCTCAGAGTGATGGACGCAGTGCATTGCCTTACAGGGCACGTCCTCATTGGACTTGCTTTGTGAGGCAATGCATTGTTATAGGCAGAAGTTACCACTTAACATCAGGTGAGCTATCAGCTTGTTCCATTACCTTCATCATAAAAAAAAAAGAAACCAGAGGGGAAGGCGGTTTGGAGAGGCGAGGTACCAGTCTGCCTCCTTCTAGCAAAGTTCTTTTCATTCAATCGTTTTATAGTTAAAACCCAGTCTCTTCATCTGTTTTATCTTTTTTATGTGTATACTAGCTGGTATGATAATTATGAAGCAAATATTTAGATTATCTTATTTTTATAAGATGTTACCAAAGTTTTCTAATATGTGCAACTATCTGTCGCCCGCGGCTTTGCTCGCGTGGTAGCAGTATACGCATTATTTAATAAAAAAAACTTTGATCCTAATTTTAGATTTTTTATCCTATGCTATATGTAAAGAGCAGCAAATAAAAAAAAACTAAAAACTCATAAGTGATCATTTATTAACATCCTCACAGCTTAGTATGTATTACTTAGATGTGCCTTCTGTCATGGTGTAGGTTGTGTCATTCATATCTAGGACCAATAATTTTGTATCATGAACATCAATAATTAGTATTATGTGTTTTCATGTTACAATGTACACCATAGCACGTACCTACATGTTTATCATTATTTTATTTTTACAAAAAACAAATATGTATGATAAAATTTAGCTAGGTACCAGTAGAAACTTTGCCGAGTTTGTGGCTAGATGGCGCTGTGAGTAAATCGCCCAAATATTTGTCATTTTTTAAATGAAGCACATAAAAAAATCATTATTCACATCGACACACCCTAAGCCTCCATCATTGTATCCTATTCCTAATCAAAACCGGACCCGGTACGTGATCGTACTCTAAAACACAATTCCTATAGCGCTACGCATAACGATAGGCTTGTGCTTCACTGAAAGATAATATAAAGCAAACTAAAAGATAATAAAGAAAATAAATGCACTTTATCTTTTACTTACTACGTTTTATTGAAATAACTAATTACCCCTTTGTATAAACATTTGTTTCCCATCACGCAAAATAAACCAACAGAGAACCAAGGTGGTCGACATAGCTCAGAGGATTAGTAAGCTGAAGTGGCAGTGGGCCGGCCATGTTTGCCGCAGAACCGACAATCGTTGGAGCAAACTAATACTCGAGTGGAGACCGCGTTTAGGCAAGCGTAGTGTAGGACGCCCTCCGGCTAGGTGGGGTGACGATCTGAGACATGTAGCTGGCAAACACTGGATGAGAAGAGCCGAAGACCGGGCTCAGTGGCGCGTCTTGGGAGAGACCTACGTCCAGCAGTGGACCAATATAGGTTGATGATGATGATGATGATGATGACGCAAAATAAGTTTGCTAATAATGTTCAAGGTGGGGATTGAAACCACAACACACAGCGCGTAAGGTAGACTGTTGCTGAGTGACCTGACTTACAATTTTGTCAGTTGATACTTTGGTAGTAAATCCCTACGCCATGCATTACATCGTTCTAACCACATTAAGTGTGCTAAGCCACTAACACGCACACTTGTAGTTTGTTCAAGTAATATTAATAACTTATCAGTAACTTTTTATAAAAGTCACAAACAAGTATTTTCATTATAGCTTGCAATTAGTGTAACACCAACTTTTGTATACGTAAACACTATAGAAGGACAACTTAGCAACTTTTATATTTTAACATAGATTTTATATCTTGTAATTTTATAGTTTCTAAATATTTTTATATTTTTACAGCTTTCAGTGGTTAACATGCCCTACACCAGGCGATGGAGGGTAATTAAGTAAGGCGGGCCGTTGATTGACGGACGGCTGATTGCGCCCCGACCCGTCGGCAATGATCTCCGCCATGATTCTATATCTGTGGCCTCTGTGAGGCAAAACTGTTATTTGTGTGAGTTTAGAATCAATGACAACTGTGCACAATTACGCCGCTCTTGGGAGTTAGGCTAGTTTTAGTAATCTGTAATACCTAGTTGGTACTTTCTAGGCCTTAAAAAGTCAGGTTTTTTTTAACATTTCTTAGTGTCTTTTTTTTTACGTAAGTATTTACTTTTATGTGCGCCCCGTTCTTACCAAATCGACATGCTTCTGTCCATCCAAAGGTTGTCTGGAAGAGATCGCTTATAGCGATAAGACCGCCCATTGTACCTCATACTTATAACTTATTTATCTTTTATTGTTTTTCTTTTTTCTTGGTGTGCAATAAAGAATATATCTATCTATCTATCTATCTATCTTTTTGAGATCTCTAAGATAGAAAGCGATAAGCATTCTTATCGCTCCAAATACCATACATACATATACCATACATTTCAAAACCAGAAACGCTCTTCTGAAATCGCTTTACCAAATGATGAATCAATCGATCGACTGTGTTACGTACCTATTGGGCAACGCTTTCAATCTAAATCAGTTTGAGTTGTTTAGAACTAATTTTACTTTTACCTACATAGGTTTTTTATCATTGTGTATCGTAAGCTTTTTTAACTGCCAGTACCAAGAGCAGACATATTTCTTCAAAAATATTCACCAAAATATATATACAAAGCACAAAATACTGCTGCATAAGTGAAGAAAAGAACAAATAAGAGCCTCCGCTTAGAAAAACGTAGGCAATTGACCCATTTCATACCTGTGAATCGAGCTACGGGAGTTTTACGGATGGTGCTACGAGTGCTACGAAGCTACGACGTAGCAATCACCACCGGATGAAAAGACGTGGAGGTGTTGGTAGCCAGAAAAATGTATTATTATACGAATATATTATATTTCCGTCCTGTGGGTCGTGGGTTCGATCCCCACCGAGAACAAACATTTGTGTGTTGTAAACATAGATGTTTGTTCTGTGTCTGGGTGTTTCTATGTATTTATTATAAGTATATATTTACAAAAAAAAAATTATGTATGTATTCTATCAGCCATCTAGTTTCCATCGTACAAGCTTTGCTTAGTTTGGGACTAGAAGGCGCTGTGTCAAGTGTCCGTGAATATTTATTATTTATTTATTTATGAAATAGCCCTCAGCGTCGTCGTATTAAAAAAATACCTATTTTCATAGCTATTCAGTTTTACTTTTTAGTCGTCGCCGTTTACTTCCATCTGCTCTTCGAATAGTTTGAACTTACTTTGTAGGTACAAATATCACTTCAGTTGAATTTCACGACAAAGAATTTATTCTACTTTTACATAACTGCATACAATTTTAAAGAAACCCTGTCATTTGACCTTTCTTTTAATGCAAACTTTTTCGACGTTTTTCCATACATAAATATGTATGATGTAGCCTCGTTTATCGGTGTATGAGTGGGAGGCCTTTATGTAAATCTAGCGCCACACATGCATAATTTTATTGACAGACATTGTGAGTGCGTGCTGTTCAATTTTGAACTTTATATGGTGGTGGTTAAGATTGGTGAGTTAATGTAAAATTAAGGTGTTTTTAACGAACGAGTAGGCAGGTTCAAAGAATATTGTAGCGAAAAACAAACCTAAAAAATGACACCCCGTTTTCTGCTCGATTAAACGAAAACTGTTGCTCAAACGAGCGTATTGTTGTATAGGCGGCACTCTTGATAGCCAGGTGAAATGTAGGTTAGAACCTAATTTTTTGTGCAAAAAGATAAACTGGGTTTTTTAAAGTGACTTGAATGTCTATTGAAAAATTTCGCCGGATTTTGTAAAAAAAAAGATAGGATAGAGATTTAAATGTAAATGAAAAATCTGCTAAGTAGATAGCAGTGGTAGAGAACAGTTTAAATAAATAACATGTTCCATAGAAAACGTTAAATTTATTCAAAATATACTTGTCTTTAACACAAACAACATTTGAACTTTCAAGAACTTTTATTTCTCAACAAAATCAATTGTTAGGAAAAACTTTGTTGGAAATAATTGACTTTCGCCTTCAGGCATGAAAACGTGATTTTGATTTTAATTAAAAGTACCTAACAAACTTTTTTCCTTCCGATTCCACATTTTTCCCATTATGTTAACGTATAGAAACATTTTATGAGAAATGCAAATAAATATTGTGCTAACTTGAGAAGAAGGAAACTGTTACTATCAACGAGTGAACATGCTCAGTGAGGCAATGTATAAGCAGAAGTTTTACTTTTTTTTTTTTTATGAGCTATTGCTAAGCATTTGGCTACCAGCACACCTGGTGGTAAGTGTAGCTGCAGCCTAGGGTTGAGCTCGCTTAGCTATAATCCACCTATTCACTCTTCTTTTCACTTGTTTCATCACTATACTCATAAGAAATTGAAAAGTGATTTAATTTTCGTGTATCGAATTAAATAGAATCATTAGCTTTGTAAACTATCCGCTAGGGGCGCTGCTCAATCTCTATACAAGGTATAGTTTACATTAACTTTGTAAAACTAACGTAAAACGAACACACTAAGCATGCTTAGAAGGTTTGTGTATTTACTCCAAATCACAAAACGCCATTAAAAAGCCCACTGCGACAGAAACGTCACGTCGACACTGACATTACGTCACCACTTAACCCTTCCATTCCGTTGGTAATTATCGCGACCCAAGTGTCATTTCGTCCATTCCGGCACAAAAGGCCCTATATTTTATGTTACGAAATTCATTTGGAAGAAAACAGCCTTCCGTTCCTTTTAAGGAATGTATTTTTCGAAGTTGTATTCGAAAATGTACAATAATATTTTAAATCATTCTACTTACTTAAGACTGTAGGTAGGTACTTATTGAAAAATGAGTTACTAACATAATTTGTTCAATAAATCATCCTAATCTTAACTATTATAAATGTTTAATATTAAAACTATTTCACTTTGAAAGACCAAGCTTAAAATTGATTGGTGCGCATAAGTGGAACAGCGTACGTGCAAAAGAAATAATAAAAAAAAATTAAGGTTTGAATAAAATTCACATTCCCGTTATCAAAAATAGACTAACATTATTTTACTGGTTACTGCTGATTGGATATTTTTACCTTGTGCTTTCCTTAGTGCTTTAGTACAAAATAAGTTATAATGTATTATTAAAACAATAAATTAAAAAAAAAAAACCCGACACGCTCAGAGCCATCAATTCCCCAGTAACACTACCCCGCTGTAACAAAAGTAAAACAAACGCCTAGCCCGACTGTCCCTTCACTCTATAGTGTTATTAAATTTTATGTTCTGTCTCCCCTCTCATAATTCCACCCTACTTATTGTAATTGCTTTTTTAGGTTGTAATAATGATAGCTGGATTTTTGCGTCGGAAAGAAATTTTGATTCGTTTTTTATGGTCGTTAAAGAGCGGAAATCGTCAAAAGTCAAATGGCATCAATAACGGTGGGAATGAGATGTTTTTTCCGAAGGCCGTGATATTTCAGCAAGAAACCTTTTAGATAATTACGACTATTAAATGTTTTGAAATATTCTAGTCATTTGCGTTGAGTAATACTGGTGCAGTGAAACAAATGAGTCTAGCTAGTAAACAGAATTAGATATTGGTAAGTTTTTATTTCATGCTTTGATTTTGTGGGTGGTTTTATTTTATGTAAAACCGATATAACATTACTAGAATGACATTTTTATGTCACATTTAATAAAAATATATCTTATAATTAAACCCATACAATAAAATACTAAGATATGTTTGTTCTTGATTTGCCTATGAATTTTCCCGGAAGGTGTAAAGTCAAATATAAAGATATAACTATATTATAATGCATGCTTACGATTAAATATTCTACCCATAATGGTTTAGAAAAAATGCATGATGGATATAAAATAAGCTGCTTCTCACCCAAAACATATTTCCGGCTATATCCTACCTTCTAGGTGAAAAATAATCATGCTTTTTATGCAAGATGGCGTCCAACGTCCACTCAAAAAACAAACAACCACTCCTGATTACTCTCACGCAAGCTGCACCGAACACAAGCCACTGTAATCCCGTTTAAAATAAAACATTTTAGGCTTACGTATGTAACCGAGCGAAAATGCAACAAAACCGAAATAATTTTTCAATTCCCGCATGCAAGAACTACTCATAACATGTTTTGCAGCTTTTTGTGTGCACAATTTCACTTTGCCCACAGTTTGTAAGAGGACGGTTCGTTCTTTAAGTAAATGAAAGTTTTAGGAAGTTTTCGTGTTTTATTTTTTATGTTCAGATAGTTGCAGTTTAATGTTGACAGGCGTCATGGCTCAGTCGGTAGTAGCTCTGCGTTCCGTGCTGTGGGTCGTGGGTTCGATCCCCACTGAGAACAAACATTTGTGTGTTGTAAACATAGATGTTTGTTCTGTGTCTGGGTGTTTCTATGTATTATAAGTATGTATTTACAAGAAAAAAAATGTATGTGTGTATTCTATCAGCCATCTAGTTCCCATAGTACAAGCTTTGCTTAGTTTGGGACTAGAAGGCGTTGTGTTAAGTGTCCGTGAATATTTATTTATTATTTATTATATTTAATGAACATACCAACTAATCAAGTTGATATTTAAACGATAATCCGACGGCTATTGCTATAGATCGTTTGTCGACATGATTATAGAAACATTCAGCACTGATATTGTTCTTTCTTTATTTTGAGACTTTTATGAGAGAATTCCAGTTTTTACCACGTTATACTAAAAACTAGTTTTACTAAAAAAGGCCGGCAGCGCACTAGCATCAGCTCTGGTGTTGCAGGTGTCCATGGGCGGTGGTGACTACTTTCCATCAGGTGGCCCGCCTTCTCGTCTGCCAGTTATGACATTAAAAAAACTAGTCTACTCGTAACAGCATTTTGTTTGTCTTTTCTAGTCTGTAGATTCTGTTGTTTCTTCGGGATAAAAATGTAACTACAATCATGCCGATAGTCGTTGGCTATGTGTAAGAACTAGGGTTTTTACAGTCCATATAAAAGTGGACCAGTGACTTGTCTCTTAGCTGTGCCAAGGCTTTATTTGTACCGTCGTCGTCGCACGCAAACTGTTTTGACTGTGGGTGAAAAATTTGTCGCGGTGGGTTTTATTAGTCATTTTCTCTTCGAGCGAATCGTGAATTCCATATTCGGTGTTACACGGTGTGGATTGCCCTTAATACTGTGTACTTTCCGAGTAATGATTTTCGAGCACGATATTACTGCTATGATGGATGCGAACCGTTTCTTGTTTGTATTGTTTTCTTTGTAGTTAAAGAACTTGTGAATAGCTTAAGGGATGGTCTTATTCAGTACTTAAACAGTAGTAGCATTTATAATATGAACTAACTAGCCGTCGCCCGCGGCGTTGCTCGCGTTTTACCCTTTAGAGTGTGACGTTTCAAAATTCCTTTCTTAGTGCACCCCTACTTTATATAAGGATACTACCCTCCGAATTTCATACCTCTAGGACTTATAGTTTAGGCTGTGCGTTGATTCTCTGTCAGCTTCAAAAGAGTTTTATATATATTGATGATGATTAAGTTATGTATGTGTGAGATGCTGTAAGCTCTAGAGGCAATCAGATGTCCAAATTGTCCAAGGAAGAGACACAATCTAATAAGCCGACTAGATACATCCTACATGGCTTTCAGGCTATCAAGGAAATAGATTGTTTGTGGCATGAAGTATTTATAATTTCAAATGTATAATAATTGATATCCATCTGATAGTAACTTAGGCATTTATTAATCATCTATTCTTGCAACAAAGAAAAAAATAGGGAAATAATCGATCATCATTTATTTATTAACCCTTCATTGTTTATTTATTACATTCCTTAACCTACCCTTTCCCGTGGAGGTAACAACCCAGCATGAAACTAAGCACCAAACTTCATGATATCAACGTCCTACTGTCAACATGATCAGTACAGTATATTAAAGATGTACCCTAAAAAGAGTTTTCCAGCAAACCTTAGGATGAGAAATGGGAAAATAAAAGGGGAAAATGAAATTTTAATCCATTATCACGGAATAGAAATTATTCCGTGATAAGGGTTAAGCTCGCCTATATGTACATGTTTTAAGTTTAAGTTTTAAGTTAAGTTTCTCTGTGTAGAATAAAGAATAAAATGATGATGATGATGAGGTTGAGACTCAAAAAATATGAAGCTAAAAACCTTTAATTTTGAAAGCCGTATTTTTCACACCTCGACACTGCAAATAAAAAGTATTTAAGCTATTTTTCACTTAAATTTCGTCACGCATAACTCTGTTTGCGTTTGTTTCCCCATCGGTCAGTAACATAATCACGTGACGAAAGCGCACGATACGGGTTAAATGCATTTTTTATATTTAATTTTGCATTTTCAATTGTGGATTATGAACGGAAGACGGTGTTCTAAGTGCATGTGCTCTAAGGCCCCCTGCAGACTAAACCCGTAGTCTGAGTTTTGTTATGTTGATTTGTGACAAGCGAGAATCGAGAAGCTCGCAGTTTTTGTATGGAGAAAAATTGTTTGCAAATCTCCCGCTAGAGGCGCTTATCAGATTTTCATATAAAATATCTCGCAAGTCGCTTCTCGATATGCGTTTCGATCAACAAAACAAAACTCAGACTACGGCCTCTGTAGACTCTTGGATCGGCCGATAGTATGTTTGGGATCTTAATCAGTATGAAGTGAAGATTAATGCAAGTGCGCCCAGGTTGCACCAGCAACCCAACCCGACCGATGGCCCATCTGATATCAAGTGGTAAACACTGCATATTATAATGCTTCAGTGAGAGCACCACTGCTCGGTGGTAGTAATAGGTACGGTAGTAGTATTACTTGCCCGGGTGAGCTTTTTTTCATAAGAAGCTCTATTACTAATAATAGGAATACAAATACTAATCGAATAGAATTTTTATTAACTTCCATTAAAGACTGCATAATTTTACACCCTACTTGAAAAATATTTTCATTTCCTTCAGGGAAAAAAATGGAGACTTTAATCTTCGCATGTCGTGACTGTTACTATTTAATTGTTGTTATGATTTTGATAAACTGGCTTTATTCCTTTGTAGAAGTGGCTGTTTGCAAGTAACTTATGCATATGAGTTGCATAAAAACGGCATACAATATAAAACTCTATGCAGAATGCAAAAAACATTTGCTCTACGATTTCAAAATATTATGTCGGTAATAAAAAACCTTATGATTTAATAAAATCGGATTTATTTAGCCTCATCATATATATTTATTTATTTTCTTTTGGCCTATTTCCGAGCGAACCCTTACTGTCCAGTTTTTACTTTAAAATCCTTACTTACTTATCTTTACTCTAAATTGTATAAAAAATTACATAAAAAAACGATTTGTGTATATATTATACATCAATAAAAATAATGTGCTATCCGGACATTACTGATATTTCAAAAAACAAATGACATCATGCGTGATTCTTTTGTTTTATATATCTTTGTTCCTTTCAGATTGGGTGAAAAGGCTTTGTGCGATCGGCAATTGTTTATTTTTATCGTCGTGGTCCCAAATAGGGACCAATGGCTTACATCAGGATATACCTCGAAAGCCTTGTTACCAATTACATCGGCAATACTGAACAGCGGTCGTAAAAAGCGCGAAACTAAAAGTTTTGATTTATTTTTCATCGTTTCATTGAAAATAATTCTAATTTATTTCCCTGCAGGGTAATTTCCCGTTACCTAAATTTTCTGTAAAAAAATCATACATTTTTTTATCTGTGGATGCCAATAAAAACTTACCCTTGTGCATGCCGGTGTGTTTGTCCTTGAGTACGGTCAGCTCATAAATCTTCCCGAATTCTTCGAACATGGGTCTCAGATCATCCTCCTCGAGATGACGAGGGATCTGACCAATGAACAGCTTCACAGCATCCTTCCCGGCACCGGGTGGAGCGCCAGTGATCTCCGAAAGCGTCAACGGAGAGGAAGAAGAACGCTTCTCTTTAGCTGTATGGTTGTGGGTGTGGTTGTGATGGTTGCTATGGACGGGCGTCGCCGGAGCCGATTCCATCATCGGCGTCGGAGGCGGCATACTGACGTTACTGATTGGAGCCTGCATATTGTACCCAAACAGGATCGGGTTCACACCGAAATTCGTGCCTACCAACATGTCTATCACAGTTACTGAACACTAAAAATCACAATTTTTGTACTATTATTTCTTATAAATATAGGAGTAAATTCGGTTTTTTATGTTAAAGCTGTATTTATGAGGGCGACGGCAGGGTGGGGGTTTGTGAGTGTGCGTGCGGCGCTTGCCTGTGTGCGTTCCTCTCAGTCACCCCGTAATGCGTAATATTATCGATCCGTATAGTAACTGTTGTACACCGTCGACCCCCGTTTTTCTCGACGCGAGATTTATTTTATGTTTTTACACTTAATTTTTGTATTTTATGTCTGTATTTTTTGCACAATTTGTTTTTGCTTGATGTTGCGCGAGAATTTAGGCAGCTATTTACACTTATTTACAACACACTTGAGAGAGAGTAAAATATTTGGCACGAAAATTACGTTTCACAGTTATATTATATTTTTGAGCGGCGTTCCGTCTAGTTTGTTCGCATTAGCCGCGGCGCTGCTTAGGGCGTTATCAAAATAATTTTCACACATAAAGTATATTATGTTGGTCAATGTTTACACTTGTTAAACGCACGCGGCAGTGTTTACAAACAAACCACGGTAAACACAAGTGTTTTATATTTTTTTCGACTCACCGTTTTATTGTTAGCACGCACGATTTATCACTCACTATCCAGAATATTTATTTTATCGCCAAAAAGTTAGCGCACTCACCCAGCGACGGAAAATTGGCGCGCAAATTACGACATTCACTAAAATATATTTACACTTAACTAACTTACTCTAAAGCACGAAACGACAACGAACTATGACGTGACGCACAACGAAAAGCACAAAACGACACGAACTAAATGAGACAACAAATTTGCCGTGTTCCCGTCTTTATGCCTACATGTCCACTAACCTAAAATTCCCTCCGAGTCCCCTCATAGCGACGCCATGGGGGAGTCTCGAGTCTTGATACGATCCTCCCTTTCGCTCACCCTCGGTAGATTTAGGTACGAGTAAATTCGCCCTGTGTGAATAGGTTGATTATTTGGAATTTCTTGTTTAGCCGCGTCTCGTGTTGACGCGTCTGTCGCCTCTCTTTGTACCTAAGTTATGTGGAATATTCCTTTAATTTAAGACAGTGATTTTGTTGAACTCAATTTTACTGAACTACGCAGCTTCGCCAAGCCGCTGTTTCTGTGATGTATGCGCAGTTTTTCCGCGTCGATCCCTCTTGATTTCTGTCTTAATTATACTTGAGGGTTTCGCGGCTTAGGAAGGATGTTTACTGTCATTTTGTTTTTGTTTATTAAGGGCTGAAAAGTACAAAAAGAGATTGAAGTAGGTTTTATATTTTAAAAACTTACGTACCAGTTTTTAAATTAATTTGTAAATATTTGAGCCGTTCTCTGAGGACATAAAACTTCAACTTTTGATGTTCCACGATGGGTTAATAAAAAAACTTTCAGGTTTTTACCTGGATAAAGCGCATTCATTACATCGAATTATTAATACATACAGCTTAAGTTCGCAGACCTTTAAAAAAACTTTCTGCTGAATAATTTAGAAAACCGACACGCTTAGGATCCTGCCGTAAAACGTAACACAAAATTCGGTAAAAGCTCTTCAATGCTTGGTCGGACTATAATTCAAGTCCCGAAAATAGCGAGGGGATGGCCCCACCCCTTACCCCCGCCCCCGCAGCTGCCAACCTCAGTTGCGATGATTTTCGCACGCAGCTCGTAATGGTTGCTTAGAAAAAAAAATTAAAGGAAGCTCCCCTCAAAATTTCCGGATGTTGACCGTGAATTTCAGAATTCTACAATTTATCCTTTTTTTTATTGAAAATTATGCGGGAGTGTGATCATGAATTCGCATTGAAATTGTTTCGCAAGAAAATATTTTACAACCTGTAAGTGGAACAATAAAATTTAACCTTTTAGAAAATGATGATTTTTCCGCTTCTCGAATTGAAAATTTATAAATTTGCTACAGTATAAAATCTTGTTATTTAACTTTTGTTTGCAGCAAAGTGAAGTCGTGTTATTATGATACCCTCTATAGTACCCTCTATGATAAGTAGGTACCTACTTCTTACCTAGGTAAGAAAAAGCTTCAATATACTGATAAAATCAAGTTTTTACTTGGTAAAACTGCAAAATAGACCAAATACTTTAAATTAAAACACGCTGTAGAATAATTAGACTCATCTACATAGTGTCCCGGAATTTTGTAGGGACACATTTGGAATGTATTCAATGTTTAATAAGTAGCATCATGTTAGAGAATATACTCGTAGCTACATTTTGAAATTACCAGTGGCTTGTATTTATACATTTTTAATAGTTGGCTAGTTTTGTACGGCATAATGTGAATGAATGAATTTAAATTGTTTAATGACGAAAATTACTTCGATAGTTTCAAAGAATTATTTTCAAAATAGAATAGATGCGTAAAAAGGTACTTGCTCAAAATAGTGTTGTACTTTATTAGAACACTTATTAAATATCTTGCATAGTTATATTTTTATTATATTACTCGTCCTAATCCATACTAGAAAATTAATAATATTTTTTTTTTTAACTAAGATAGCTAGAAATTATACACAAGTGAACAAATTCTTTGTAAAATTGGTATATTATGAGCTTTTTTGTAAGTTTTGTAAATGCATATAAATTATAAGACAAAAAATTATTCGTTGAACTAAAGTATCATCATTACTTGTGCCAGTGCTTGTCGGGATTTTTTTCCCATCTGGCCCATCGGTGGGCTCGATGGGAATAACCTATTTTTCACGGTCCTGCGCTAGTCGCATCCAGGTGCGACCCACAACGCAATCTCATCAGCTCACCTTACTGCTGGGTGACCAACGTTGAAAAATAGCATAGCAAAATTCAAAATCTGTATGTGCCCGGATCATTTTCCTAAAAGGTTCTCCTCGTGTGAATATGACTGTGATGCTAAATAAATAGTGTCGTATTTACAAAATGTAGCAACATTGTGGCCGGCTGCGGTTTGTATCTCGTTGGCGTCCGCCGTTTGGAATTGTACACGTGGAGAATGAAACACTTGGCTGGTTTTGTAGAACATTTTGTGCTATATTTTAAAATGTCTATATTTTTCATACGTAGTAAAAAGATCTGTGATAGCTCATTTGACACATTGTAATTTGAGATGGGACGGTAAACTTTTTATAACTTTTTTATGTTACTTCGTTGATTCCATAAGCTTAGGATTTGTAGACACGTGAAATTAACTTGCCTAGTTGAGCTATCTATAAATCGTTTGCAACGGTTTGTAGATAGCTCATGTGTATTTTGTAAATATTGTAAATACTGTTGTAATTTTCTTTGCGAATGAAATGGTTTCTTGCCTAGTTATGTATAACATACAATTTGTTCCTACGTCTTGGAAATTATACGAAACATACTGAGATTTTTTTGAATGACTGAATAAAAAAAATACAGTGAAAAATAACTGTAAAATTATACTTTTCTTAGCTTAATATAATACCTTACTCAAAACCTAATATAGCCATTGTTGCGTTAACTGTACTCTACCAAACGCTGCCTAATTGATACATAGTGGTGGCGACCTCAGCGGCTACGCCACTTCCGCGCTAATGCTACGGGCTACGAGCTGCTACGAGTTATACTCAATAATGCTACGCATATAAGCGTTGTACACATACCGACATTTACACGACACGAATACGATAGTGCCTCAAATAAAAATATCGGTGTCGACGCCAAAAAGCCAGCGGATAGCTCTCCGCTGCTGTCATGTGTCACGTACGTCGTCGTATCCTGTCTAGTTAAAGCATTGTGTTTGCGGGAGTCACAGGTGTAAGCTTTTATTTCTTATAAATTTTCAGGGCCATTACCTCGTCATAGTTAACGATATGGTTTCAACAAATCATGATCTTCTTTGCTTTTCAACAACCCTTTGACTTGACGACCTTTATCAGTAGGACCGCGTGTGCCATGATACTTCCCCTGAAAAATAGATAAAATACAACTAAAAACGCAACTAAACAAATTCCAATATCAGTGTTTCTGGCCAAATCAGTGCCAAATTCACCCCATCAGATGTCATGGCTGCGCACCCCGTTATAATTTCGCAAGGGATGACTCCCTGGCCACTGTTCTGTTGAATGTACGATCAAAAGTAACTGTTATTTGCACTGTAGCACAGCCGCTGGCTACTTTCTGTCTTGGGATCTGTTTATTACCAGGAAAAGACTCTGTGTACATTTTGCCGAGCGGTAAACACAATCTCAAAAGTCAAATAACAATGTTTATTAACATTTTTATTCTGGTTTGATGAAACAAAATGTTATAAAAAAAATATGCAAAAGCCAACAATGGCAACACAAATCTAGATCAATCGACATTAAAAAAAAATCTTAAACATATTTTTAATAAAATTTAGTGTTATTAATTATTTTGTTTGTATGTACGCGTACCAGATGCCTACACAATTACTTACTTAACTATTCTATTTTTTATAAGTTTAGCAAAATAAAAATAATACGTTATCTTGTACTCGTACCAGACGCCTGTACAATTACTTACTTAAGTATTTTTTTTTTATAATTTTAGTTTAAGTACCTCCTCAAAACTGCTAAATATAAAAATAATGCTATCATTTTGTACCTATTACTGGATCATGTGTCTGAAATAAAAGATTATTAATATTATTATTATATTTTGCTTGCCCACGTCAGTATAGTATTATATTATGATCTGTGCCACGACCTACAAAATAACTCCTACTGTACCCTGACTTTTCTATGTACCTACATTATATTTCAGTGACACGTTGTGGTGGCTATTCTGCACCTTGGGAGATCAGCTAAACGAGAAGTCGCGCCATGTTTGCTCTGTGGTTCTACGCACGGCTCTCTGTGGTTAACCTGTGTCTGACTCGAGCTTTGCTTTGTAAGAAACCCGACTTCATCCTCTAGTTTCTCTTGTAGAATTTAGTAGGTACTGTACGTGCATATTTCATTTGATTATTTTAAGTTTTTCATAGAGCCGTACCACCATCTGTTTTATTAAAAAACCCTTTTACACTTACTAACTTATTAAAATACTTTCATAATATTATATGTACGTATAGGCACAGATCATTATTATTATTATAATACTATACTGTATAGGTTAAATAATTTAAAATTTACGTCTACACTGCGTAAGACGATTTGACTTTACTGCCATTTTGATTGCGTTAATTTTAAATAAAATATTTACTTTTTTAATCATCATCATCATCATCATCAATATATATAAAACTCTTTTGAAGCTGACAGAGAATCAACGCACAGCCTAAACTAAAAGTCCTATAGGTATGAAATTTGGAGGGTAGTATCCTTATATAGTGTAGGGGTGCACTAAGAAAGGAATTTTGAAAAGTCACACTCTAAAGGGTCTATTTAGATCGCGAGCAACGCCGCGGGCGACGGCTAGTATTATATAAGACCTTTAAAATGAACTCAAAAGAAATATTTCACCAGGCCCTCCGAACAACTAACAACCTTCGCTGGAACAAACGAGCCCACCCCATCGCAGTTTCCCATATTCTATACCTTCACAAATTCGACATAAGTAGGTCACCTCCCCTTTGTTCGGTCTTCGCAACCGCACAGAATAAATAATAGTATGAACGTATTAAAATTTCACTTTGATTATATTTTTGAAATCACCTGAGAGTAATTTTAATTTGAACTGATAAAACTCTTCCATTCTTGGGTATACGAGTGTTTTAGGCTCTTGGTTGGTACTATTGAGGGTGTAGATCTTCCTTTTACTCATATTGTTATCTTTACCTAACCCTTATTTTTGTATTGAACCCTTGTGAGAGAGAATAAACGTTTTATTTATTATTATATACTACACGTTTTTAGTCCTTTATCTTATGGACTGTGATACGAACCCATTGCTGAGATCATCTGACCAACACACTGATAATCTTGCCTTACGGCACAGAATAAATAAATATAAATACGTCACACTTACGGTCATTTCCAAATAATAGTCGGTTTATACTAGTAAAGTATTATAATGATCTGTGGTTTAAACTCTGTAGTATAAAAATAACGACTGATAATTACATGATCAAAAAAAATCTTCAAAACATTTATAGGATAATTGAAAAAAAAAATTTTTTTGACGCTACTTTGAATTTTGAATCTACATTCAGCTCGATAAAGGTTACTTTACAATACAACTGATTCAGAGTGGCATAAGCCTAGTTCAGTCTTTGCGACCGCAACTTTTACATTTATTTGTAGAGGTTATGAAATAATAGAAGGGGGGAAAAGGAGTTTAGTTGCCAACTAACATTAATGTGGTAATTACTGGAATGTTTCGGACCGTGGAATGAATGAAACCCTAAAAAGAAAATTTGTAAAACTACTTCCGACACTTTGAAGTGGGCACCGTATTGTTGGATATTTGTTATACACCGCATTATGACTTATTATTTATGACTAAGACGTCTTGTCTTATATCTATGTTGGGTATCGAGGTTGGTGGTGAAATGAGGAAGACTTCTTGAGGTGTAAGTAAGTGTAATGAGGCTTAGGTTTTACAAAATATTTGTATTTAATTCTATGTCGAATAATAATTGACGTGCGGTTTGATCGCCGTCGCAAGGCTGAATGGGCCCGTTCTTCCAGTCGTGAGTGAATATAAATAATAAATAAATATTCACGGACACTTAACACAACGCCTTCTAGTCCCAAACTAAGCAAAGCTTGTACGATGGAAACTAGATGGCTGATAGAATACATACATATATATTTTTTTGTAAATGACCGAACGGGAGCGAACATACTGCCGGCGTTGGAACGTTCGGTTCCAATGTTAAATATAGCCAGAGCCAATTGAGAGCTCTTCTCAGGGTTCCAGATGTGGTTCGTACGTCCGCTGCTCGGTCAGTTTTTGTTCCCTACTCATACTTTAAGGCATTAAAATAAAATCACAGACCAAAGTAAAATTAACTACTTATAGCGTAAAATAACTACCTATATCTATCTACATATCTATCTATTCAGCCTGTATGCACCCACTGCTGGGTATAAGCTTCCTCTTTAGTACGCCAGTCTCTCCGGTCCTGCGCGAGTCTTCTCCACTGCTGCCCAACTACAGCCACAATAACATCGGACCATGGGGCGGGTGGTCTGCCTCGTGGTCTTTGAGCGTCTCTTGGCCACCATTCCGTAATCGCTGTCGTCCATCTTCTATCATTTCTTCTTGCCACGTATCTTGCCCATCTCCACTTCAAGCTTGTGTGTACCTATATACTGTTAAAAAATGTAAATAGCTAGATTAAAATAAAATATAACTAGATTTCAAAAGAAAACTCGTTACCGGCGTCTGTGTTCCCGAATGACTATAATTTGGAAGTTTTCAAGGATAGAATGAATAGGTATCTTCTAAGTTAACGTGATACATGGTCAAAAGCATCAGAGCTTGGCTCATTCCAGTTTTCCCCTGCGTGAGTCCCCTGCGCCCTTACGCATTCTGGAACTTTTGTCCAATAATCCCCTTAGCAACCCCTGCGACTGCCGGCAGGGGAAAATTAATATCAGGTGAGATAGTGGTGAAACGGTTGCATAAATTGTATAAAAAAAGGGTTTTAAAAATAGTTTCAGTTATTACCCGTTGGCGATCGTAATCTTAGGGGTGAAATTATTAAAATGCCCATGAAAATAAAACGATAAAAATTTCAAATCATACCCTTCAAAAGGAAACAATAGCAGTACCGGAAAAGTAAGCACATGTCGTAAAACCATTAAATGCACCCTTTAAATTTTAAATAACAAAGCAGCCCCCATATCGCAAACTCTGAACTGCTTTCGCTGCCCAGCATAATGTCAAGCGACGTGGCTACAAATATACGAACACAAGAAGCTTTTGACGGCAAAAAACGCGCTGAAACGCGCTAATGTCACTATTTAGACATCTATGATTTCGTATGCAAACAGTTCAGAAAACCTGCCAGGCTTAAACCTGGCAGGTTTTTATGAGATAACGATTGCCCCCTGTAGTACAGTTTTTATTTCTTCAACGCATGTTCCAATGACCAAAATCTGTTGCTTCACTGAATTCACTATGAAGCTTTCTTTTGTGTTATTCAAGTTTTATTCAAATGGATTAGTCAAGTTTTACACTTTGCTTAGAACCTTGAAGAGTAACAAAGACAAAAAGGTACATATCCAGATCTGGCAATATTGACTGGTGGAATGATGATGATTTATACACCTAAAGCTTAAAACTTGTTAGTGATCCGGTTTGAGATATCCTGCGGTACCTATTTCCTATTTTTTTCCATACCATCTTTTTTTTTTTTTACCTTTAAGATTTTTGTAATCATTATCAGCGATAGTACCTACCTCAGATAGTACTTTGCTTTAAAGTAGCCCAGTCTCCCCAATAGTTTGGTTGTATACATTTTCGTGAGAAGAAACGATAAAATTTCTGGAAGCTTCAGTGGTGGTATAATTATTATTTTACCCGTTTTGGTAATTAAGTAAAGTTATTATTGCAGTTTACTGAAATTGAAGCCACTATTCACAAAATGAGTCACACTTGAAAATAAACGAAAAGATGCTGTCATTAAAATTAACTTTTGTACATAATCCGTTTTTGGGTTTTGAGTTTTAAAATTTAGCATCTACATCTTTGTTTGTGTTTAGTAAGTCCTAACAGTGTGACCACGAGTAAAAGAAATTACTCGTAGTCACACTGGTGTAGCAAACCGGTGTGACTGTTCAATACAGAACATAAATAATTCTAGGTAGCAACACTAAAAATATGTTTTTTTATTATGTCACTTCCGGTGGCCATCTTTGTGTTTTGACACTTTTTTTACTTTTGTACGGTCCGTGCTATGGCGGTCATTATTGGTTTCAATAAAACCTTTTTTTATATATTATAACAAATATAATTAGCCTTTTATTTAACAGTGACCACGAGTCTGTCATGAGTATTTTTGTCAAAATTAATAAGTATAAGCAAGTACATAAGCGTGAGGATAAAATGGAATTATCTACATAAGTGTACGTGTGTCATTTTATGAAATACGAACATGCAAAGGTACACTCGCATTAAAAATACTTTCAGAAATGCTAGGATAATACCGACAAAGTGTGCCCGAGCCTACAAAGTATATAAAACTGGTTGCAACCAACCGGTTCAAGGCACGCGCATCTTGACGCGTGGACAACCCTCGGTCGTTGAACCTTGGGGTGAAAACTTAGGGTGATCTCAGATCACGTGATCGATCCGTTTTCTATCCCAATGATAGAGATTAGGAACGGTTTTTGGTTACGTAACAGGTGGTAAGATTGCTCGTAACATTGTCATCAATACAGTTATAAGTTTTTTTTTTTATATTTAAAACATAATTATCAAGTAAATGAGTACTTTTATATTTTAGATTTGCACCTATAAGAAATGAGATCGTATATTTTTTTGTTGAAAAAAGTGTTCAGTGGCCATTCTCACAAGCAACTTTTTGAAATATTCTTCGTAGTGTTTTCCCTTCGAATGGAACCATAGAAAGAAAATCCTCGGGAAGAATTCCCAGCTAGAGAGAGTTAGAAACAGGTGACTTATTATAATTTTAGTTAAAACAAAGCTCATTTTATACAGTCTAATAAACACAGGGTTATGCATATTACATGACATTTACATAAACATTAATTTGTTAATTTACAATTGGGTAAAATCAAATTCACGACCACGTTAACCACAAATTATTTGAAGTTAGGACGTAAATTAGCTAGCAAATATTTTACTATGATCAATATTAGAATGTTTGAATTAAACTATTACTTAAATTAGTACTTCAACCGTTTGAACCAGAAACCATTCCTTTTTTAAAAATAAAAACATTTTAACTTGAATAGTACACAAACCGAACCACATTCTTCATCGTTTTCTTGGTTGAAATGATGGACAAATGAAAGAAGATTAGAGCAGTTACGCACTTATCCGATCCGAATACATTCCAAATCCGTGAAAATACCGTCCGATGTAGTCGTAGAACTATTTGTAAGGTAACTTACGCACTACATCCGTCATCCATCATCCGATTTCTGTCCGTCATCCGTGAATCTCTAATTCGGAACAGAATATTGAAATCAGGTTAGTGCGTAAGCTGAATTCAGTCCGAGTTTTTTTAGACCACATCCTTATTTTCACTGATTGGTTTGTATGTAGTGTGCAAATCAGTAGGTATCCGAGTTCAGTCCGAGTATTTTTAAATCCGTATTTTCCCGGATTCAGATCGGATGAGTGCGTAACCGCTGTAAGAAGATGCGAGGTTTGATTATTCTCGTCGGTACAAGTATAAGGAGCTCGATGTCACAAACAGCCTATACGAATGTGTTATTGAATCGTCTCCCTTGTATTTAAAAGCGCTGTAATAAGACGTATGTGTGGTGAGAATAGAAGATCTATAGAGTCGTCTTTTGTTTATTCTAGTTCTTTTGATTATTGCAATCAGTAAAATACATGCAGCTATTTCATTTTGCTTTTATACTTTTATTAAAAACTGTTTTGAAACATACTTGTTGTTACATGACCGCCGTGTTATTTTTTTTGTACTTATTAAAAATCGAAAAATTCTAAAGTTCTAAATTTTGAATTTTGAATCTAATAAAAACAATAATCTTGATTGATGTTAATATTAAGTTTTTAATATTCTCTCAAGAAAACTGTGTTTTTTTTTAGTATTTCCTTATAATAATTATACGTGTTAGTCTTCTCCACCCTTTCCACAGTTCATTCCCAAAACTGAGTGGGTAAGAAGGGCTCGACCGACGACGGGGTGTTTTATTGATTTCCACTATACCTACTGTCTTAGATGTCGCATTACTATCAGTGACGTCATATACGAGGTGCCCTATCAATTATTACTAGTTCCGTGTTATGTTCAGATTACCGAAATGTGTCATGTAAGTTTTTTAAGTTACCCCGCCTGATGTAAAGTGGTAGCCTCGGCCTATAACAATGCATGGCCTCACCAAGCAAGTCGACTGACCACGTCCTCTATGAGGCATTGTACTGCGTCTATGGATCTGAGACAGAAAGTTGTTATTTTTCTGAACTAAAAATTCCAACGCGTATATTTTATTTTGACTGAAACGTACCTCTTTCACACAATTTTTATCAGTTATTTAAAACACCGCAGTTTCAAACCATTAAAAGATTGCAACAGCCAGACAAAGATTTAAAATTCATTTCATAAGGTGAATTCTATTTGAAAAGGTGATGGAGTGGAATGAAATACGAATTGTGAGGTATCGGCAACGCGATACGATCGAAAAAATGAGGCATTCTTTATAGGGTACGACTAGGGATGGAATGCAATTTCCCTGAGGTTTTTTCATTCAGAATAATGTAGGACAGAAAATAATAGTTCGAGGACAAAAATATGAAGGTTTTCTTTTTATTAAAAACTTACTCGTTCGTATTACTTTTAATCTATATGTAATTATGTTTGGTACACTTTAGTAATCTAATAATAATGTATTTCAGGTATTTAATGTTTTAGTTTATAGATGTTTAGTACCTATAAATACATGCCACACCAACTTTTTGTACAACCAGGAAGACTGATAGACAATGCTATTAGAATGAAGTCCTATTTGTTTATATGAAATATTAAAATAAATAAAGAAATAATTTTGAGTTGCGAAATAAGTTCTTCAAGAACGAGCGAAAAGAGTACAGCCAGCAGAGGCACATCCATTTTCTAAATTTATGAAACATATGGACGAATACTCAAACGCTACTTAAATTATCTCTTACAAAATTAAATAAGTAATGTTCAGAGGCAGAGCAATTTTAAGTGGGGTTTAAAGTTGAGTGACGTTTCAGTATTCCAGCCTTAATATTATAAAATACTAACCGATACCAAAAGCAGTTGAATATTTGAACAATGTTTCAATGTTAATATCTGTAGAACGCAATTAACAGCCCAACGAAATAATTGGGGCACAAGGGTCCTTCAGTAATTTGTGTAAAAGCGCATCAGAAGCAATTCAACACCAAATGAAATTCACAACGAGTCGATCGCTCAAGACGATAATATCTCGGAGTAAATGGAATGAATTTCAGCTTCAGTCGGGCCTTCGCACTAAATAATTTATTTTACAGCGCTAAGAATGGAGGCGAAGCAAAAATGTTCATAACCTAGTCTTGCAAGTGGGTTAGGTTAGGTCAAACTTGTCAAACATGATATTCAATATTAGACCTAGTCACACTGTAATTAGATTCATGAGTAGTTGAAACGTTTACGTTGTTACTAAATGGTTTCTTCGTGGAAAAGTAGCATCGATATAACTAAAACAAGAATCATTCAATCTATTCTTCTTACTGAATGATGAATGATTTTTGTACTGTGTCTATACAATGGTTACCGGAGCTCTTTGATAAAAATAATTACTTTTAGGGAACTTTCGAGCTGGTAAAATAACTCTTAAAACTATGGGTTCTAACTATGAACATTTCATTATGAAAATTTCAGGGGTGACATGAAAATGTAAGTTCACTCAAGATAACTTAAATTGGGTGAGTCCTGAGAAAGAAAAAGGCTATTAAAGTATATTTTTAGCCCATTGTACATTTAATGCAACCTGTTTTGTTTTTATAACATAAGAATATGTTGCGGTGTTATTTACGTACAATAAAGCGTTTTCATTCATTCATTCATTCATTTTTAGATCAGTGGCCACTGCCTACTAGGCCGCCATAACAAACCAACATGTCCTTCGTTAGAACAAAGCCCTTAGAACTAAGAGTAGACTAAGCAATTTCACTAGCACTGGCAAAATAAAAGAAGCAAAATAAAGTCCTTCCATGCAACGGGCAGTGGAACAATCTCCTATGAGAGCAATAACGCGATAGGAAGGGTCGTATCACGGCTTTTGGTATCTTCAAAACAAACGCTGAATGTCAGAAAATGGTCGCTTTTACACTGAAACGAGTAAAGATCTTCTAACCTAAAACTAAACACTACACTTTAGTTATTCGAAGTGAAATGTTACATAAATAAACCATTTTAAAACATCTGGTTGTTGGCATCCCCAACACTAGTTTAAAAATAAATAAGTCTAGGCTCTATGACGTTTTGACAGCTAACCTAACAAAGCATTCATTCTGCTTCTTGTCTTGTACTGGCTTAAAAAATAACGTGTGTATGCAGCAATAAAACAATTGGCTTTTTCATTAAAATCGTATAATTTTACCCGGCATCCATCCAGACCTCTAGAACTAGCGCACATTTTGGTCCTTCGAGCCGGATATGAACCAGCGACCTATGGATAAAACATGTACTTTCGTAAATGAGAAAACACGCTGGCGACTTTTATACACCCATGCATGCAATTGTATGCAAACTTCAATGTCTGAGACATTTTATACGTTTTAAAAATCAACGAGAAGAAAGATTCAGAAAGGTTTCGTACTTTCAGAAAAAACAATAAAGCTATTACACTACAGTGTAACTCAAGGAACTATCCAGATGTAGGTGATATAGAGCAGACTGCCTGAGGGCGGTATCGCGAATGGACCAGGACTCTACCAACTTAAGGCAAAGTGCTTCTTGAAAGCACTCTTATAATGTAGAGATGATAATACATAGACGTCTAGAGATTTGATCGTAACCGTTTAAGATTCTGCAGAAAATAAAGTGGTTGCATTTTTCTTGTGTAAGTTGTGATAGAAATGCAATGATAGCAAAGTAGTCTTTGAGTCATACTCGTAATCGTTTTTGGCAAACTAAGTGGCATTTACTCCTCATAGCAGAAAGAGTCTTACGTTTAATTGTGGTAGCGTATCTTCAAAACAGAAGCTTCAATTTCAATGCGATTTTTAGTAAGAAAAATATTTAATTGCAGATGCATTGTCAGTAAAAGATAGATGGTCGTGTTTTGTGGAAATAAAGGCGATGATTTTTTAAATCAATATTAAGTACAAAAAAAGACTCGACTCTTCAATTTTAGAACTATAGCATTGCATTGTTCTAATGCCACCATCGAACTAACTTATAATCGTTGCATAACCTTATTCACTTATTTTTATTGATGTTCTCTACTAACAAGACGTAAGACGTGACGTGTCAAACAGTGACACAGCTAGATTCTTATTGATTGTTTAACTATGCCGCGTTTATAAGTATAGCCCTAAAAGTTGAAAGCCATTCTAGATCAACAGCTAAAACTGAAACTAAAGCAAACCGACCAATTTAAGATTCACAAAAACCACGTTATGTAACCCTACCCTACCTTTATACATTGTATTGGTTCACAACCTTGGAACGTTTCTTACGAACAAAAGTCCATTGGCCAGTGGCTACGCGAAAATTTCCCTTTTTTCCAATTTATAAAAGCCAACAGCGCGTATTCCCATTGAAGCACGCATCTTTACCCGCGAACTCCCACAAGTTATTGGCAACGTTTCACTAAACGGTCCGGCGATCAAACGAGTTCGTGCACAGAGTTTTGGTATCAGCTGGGGCATTTTGGTACGATACATCTGAATACTCACGTTTTACTTCTGTGAAGATAGCGTTAACATTGACAGGTGGTATGAACCAGCTATTTCCCATGAGCTGTGTATCTCTACATTCCGCTGGGTCACTGCGGCTCACATAAACACTTTTGTGAGAACCATCGACCGGTAATAAAGATAGATTAATGCCATCATCCCTTCAGTACAAGTGCTCAAATTACCGTGAACCTGTCTTTGCTGAATTTTCTCAATAGAAAATTCAAAAATAAAACAGTTCATCGTGAAAAGTGATTTTGTGAGATTATGTCGTTTGCATACTGTATTTTCTAGTTTATTCTTAGGATTCACCAAAACTAAATAGAGAAATATTGTTCCATTCTTTTCTCTAATAAAAAAGATGTATCAGCTAATTTGCGCTTACAATTTTTGATTCATTTAATATAAAAAAACTGCTTTCATAACAGATCAGTTTACAATAAGTAGTGCTCCGGTCAAATGTGTATTATTCGATCCATATGGCGCCCAATCACTCTCAAACAAAGAAAAATAAAACTTAAGCTTTTACTTATTCCCCACCATTTTCCACTACCATAAATCCTCTCACTGAATTATTTATTCCGCAAAAGCTACCGTCCACTTTCAAATGCTCGCATAGGTCGCAATTACAATGAAAACAGGCTGCCTGCTCATTGATTATACTCATGGCCTTTATGGCGGCGGGGATCCTGAAGGTTAGTATCAATTTAAAATTACACGCCTAATGTCTTTGTGGTCAGAATAGGAAGCGCTTACGACTGCCGCGAGTTGCGAACGCACAGACAACCACAGTCATGAAATAGTTGACCGTATGCGATCTGTAAAACCTTTTTTACACGAACTAATTAAAAAAAATTAAAAAAATTAAGCGTATTTAAAAAATTAAGCGTAGAGAGCACGCTCTCAATTGAAGAAATAAAGTGAAACGAATTTTGGTAACAGCTTTTCAAAGTAATGTATATATACGTAGAAACAATAAGTAAGTGCCGACCACTCGTGTAATAAATCAACCAATATAATAAAGTTAAAACCCCGATTTAAACAAAACCAACTTATTACGTCTTTTTCTTGGCAACAGAATAAAAATACTGCACCCGAACTCTGCGTAATTGAAGCCTTAAGCTTAGGGATCGCATAGGGAAGGCATCGTCCGTTAATCTATCTTTATTACTATCGTTTGATGGCGATGAATTCGCACAAAACAAGTGGCCTGAGAAAAAACGGAATAAAAATAGCCCTTTTTGTAAGTGATGAGCCAGCTCAGGATCTACCAGTACATAAAAGGGAATTACTACTACTTATTGAGGATGTTAACAAACATTTTAAAAGTAGTTTGGGGTAACCATATCTTTTACATGAGCCTTTAGCTATTATGACAGTCGGGGGTGAGTGAATGATCGGTCGCGCTGTTTTCTAATGGTTTCCAAATAAGAACGTTTTGTTTTTTTTTTGTAGATATTTTATTTAGCAGTATCATGCATAACTAGCCGTCGCCCGCGGCGTTGCTCGCGTTCTACCCTTTAGAGTGTGACGTTTCAAAATTCCTTTCTTAGTGCGCCCCTACACTATATAAGGATACTACCCTCCAAACTTCATACCTCTAGGACTTATAGTTTAGGCTGTGCGTTGATTCTCTGTCAGCTTCAAAAGAGTTTTATATATATTGATTGATGTTCTCATGCAAACGAGTGTTTTGGAATAATATAAGTATCTATTTACAAAAAAAAAAATGTATATATGTATTCTATCAGCCATCTAGTTTCCATCGTACAAGCTTTGCTTAGTTTGGGACTAGAAGGCGTTGTGTTAAGTGTCCGTGAATATTTATTATTATTTATTTATATGGAAGCGTGCAAATTGGTGTAAATGTGTGAGACCAGTACAAGTGTGTGTGATATGGGAAAAATGGTCTAACTAGTAACCATTGTTAGTATGTTGTGTTGATTCTTTTACAAGTATCATTTTTATGTATCGTTGGTAAACCTATTTTATTATTTTCATAGTTATAAGCGGTTGTATAATACATTAGGCTTGGATTTTATTCCCACAAATAATTTCAACTCCGTAACTCCACAACTTTTTCGACCTATACATATAACTCGATTTATTCCGTAGCGGCTAAGCATACTACACTTGACAGGCAAGAGATTTATTACCCTTATTTTTTCCTCCACGAAAGGTAGTTTTGTTTATCTTGAAAGGTTATCTCAAATGGTGTAAATAACGAAAGTATGTTCAGATTAAGATATGGTCCAATAAACATCTCACTCCCAGTTGAAAAATAGCTGTTCTTTTAGGCTTCTTTTACTGTTTCGGCTTGCTTTTCTGAGGTTAGTAAATTAGCCTTCACCAAGCCACAACCATGTAAATAATAGCCATTCACTATCTTCTAGCCTTCCAAGATGGAACTGGGCGTATTTACTAGAATGATATTTTCTGGTAAAATAGGAAAGGGTTTATAATAAAAATTATTACGCCCAGAAGATTAATGAATTTTAATTTCTTCTGTATTATTTTTTTCCTTTTTACTATCATTATTAGTTTGTAAAGTGTACAATAAGGAGTTTGCTATCTATTCTTCCCTTCATGTTGACTATACTCAGAGTGAAAAAGTTCCTAAGATTTTAAGGAGGAAAATAAACGAGTTACAATTAAGTAAAGTACACTCATTTCCAAAATACACTTATTTTGAAAATAAATTTTATTTGAAACATCGTCGACCAACAAAATCGATTTAGCAAACCTGTTTTTACATACTCATCATACAGGGTTCCTTTTTCATATAATCGTACATCTTTCTTCTTTACTGTAACAAAATATTAGTTTTTCTGAGAACCCATATCATTATTCCACCTTTGTTTGTCATAATCAGGAAAACCTTTGAAGGGACCTATAGACCTTTAGAAATCCAATTTCTCGGTTACACGAAAGTGCCTGAGGCATTTTCGTATCCATTATAATGTCTTCAGAAAGAAAAACTGTCGATTTTATGTGAATCTACCAATGTTTGACATAAATAAGTGATAATGTGAAATATTGACTTACATTATTTTAGTCACGTTTCTGCATTTCATAATTTATTTCATAAAAAAACTCATAAAATATATTTATTCAAAAAAATAGAAGAAAAAGATGAAGAAACTCGCTATTTAAACAAAAGAGAATCACCAGATAGTTAATATTTGCTAAGTTTTTATTTTATTTTATCACCTATTCAAAACAGCGTTTGTAAAAGGTATCCATTGGATGAAACAAAAATCACGTACAAAAACATGATAATGCATAGAACAGTGTCTCAGTAAGCCATCTATTTACCAAACAAATTGCCGCAGCACCAAGCCGTGTGTGATACAAAACTCAATAGAACGGTGGGTGTGACCATTCCATTCCATTTCCTCTGTCACAGCTAATACTACCTCAATAGCTGGTTCAATTACTATAATTATATTCTCCTTTAAGATAAGATACCTACACAATAGTTTTATGGTTTCAACTGAGTACCAAGCTCCATAACCCAAAACCACATAAAAAGGTCTAGGGTAATAATTCGAGACTGTTTTGGTATCATGAAAATAAGAAAATACAGCCACAAAAAATAAACAAAAGAAAACCAAAACTCCATATTAAAACAAAAGAGAATCACCAGATTGTTAATATTTGCAAAGTTTTGCAACGTTTGTGACATGAGAAAACTCAAGAAGAATCAAACGAAACCAAATAAAACAAAATTACCCGATCGACACCACACTCTTCACTCAAGTATGTCTTGTTCGTTATTTTTGAAGCATGATATTTGTCCCGGAGGGGGGGATCGTCATCTCATAAAAACCTGGTACGTTTTCTGAACTGTTTTCCTACTAAATCATAGGTATTCTGTGACTAAATAGTGTCATTAGCGCGTTTCAGCGCGTTTTTTGTCATCGAAAGCTTTTTCGTATATCTGTAGCCACATCGCTTGACATTATGCTGGGCTTGCGATCTGGGGGCAGACAATATCAGTGAACAGAGCATAAAAACAATTAAAAAAAATTTGACTCAACCACGACATTTGTTTACTGCGCCCTAGTTCTGCGATTTCAGCCCTACACGGAAGGGGATGCTCCCAGATGTCGCTAGAACAAATTATTTACTACCCTCCTTTTGTAGAAGTTTCGCACTCCATATTTGTGAATGAGGTTCCTGTAATAAGGGAATAAGATACCTAATATTTTATTATTTGACGTATGTATAGATTCAATATGACGTCTTTTATGTAAGGTGTAAAAAAACACTCGATATTTTTTTCCTTACGCGTCAATGTGGTTGCTTGATTGTAATTAAATTCATAAAGGAAATATATTTACTTTACTTTTTTTCGGTGGAAAAGATGAGGTAAAATAAAGGTGACAGTAGATATAAATATTACAATTCATGGACAAAAACCATTTTTTGTGCGATACTTTTACAACCTGTATTTGGTATAGCGTACAGCTTACGTGGTATTTGGTGAAGTAGGTACATAATTTGGACGGTGATTCGTCTTGGAATGGAAAAGGCCTAATGTGCTTTTTCGGGACTATCTTGATGGATCCGGGTAAATGGGAAATCTACTTTATCCCGTGGGAGAGTTTTGTCTCTATGTTGAGATCAAGCTAGTTTATTATTTCTGAGTTTTTTTACTTGAGTGAGTTGGTCCAAAAAACTAACACAAATTCAAGAGATTTGTTAAAAGTATTGTTTCAGATTGGATTACCACCAAGTCTGTATATAGATAACTTTTGATACAGATAATATAATCCCATATTTTTATTCACTTATCACTAAGTGAATAAAAATATGAGATTATACTTCACCTTGCAGGTCTCAAGTAAGGACTTAGTTCGCTTTACTTTATTAACTTTCCTCTAGAAAGATAGTCTGAGGCAAATCTGAACAACGCAATTATAAACCAGTGTTTTTGGAATTGTAATATAATTATACTGTATACCTACATAAGTTTCTTTATTTTTATACCCAAAACGAGGTATAATACTCCTTATGTATAAAGTTGTTTGGCCATTGAAGTATTTTCACGAACGAAAAACGCATTCTACAGTAAACAGCAGCATTTAAAACAACACGACAAATTAAACAATAATGATTTAAAAATCTACAGCACATTTCAATTAAGAGGCATAACTCTCGTCGTGTAAAAATAAAAGTAACGACCACAGGGTGAAATAAAAACCCATGCTACAGAATACGACATAATTACTTGGAAAATTCACTTAAGTACTTTATAGGACTCCGTGGCTTTTTCAGGATAATGTCCGAATACTGAAACGCTTGGATTAAGTTCATGCTTTTAGTACCATCTCTTACTAATGGGTAAGGTAAAAAAGAGGCAGGAAAACTTAGATGTTTATTTGAGTGACGTTTTGATTCAGAAAGGTTCTAGCTAAGTAAAAAACCTGATAACATAAGCATATCTTTGTTTACTATTACATTACCTTTTGTACCCTTTCTGATAGGTTCTATCTTTACTTGTATCAAATATTTTTTTTTATACAAACATACCTGCCATAATAAAATAAAAACAATAAACAATCTAAAGCATTCAGGAATATCGATACGTTTAAAGTTTTTTTATTTCCTCTCAAAAGCAGTAACGCATTGAGAGTAAGTTGAGAGTGACAAAGGCCGGTTCATGCAATGAAATTATAAAAAGTCTCGGTGAATCTGACCAATAACAGCTCGGGGACCGCCGGTCGGAACAAACGGACATAATAAAAAACTCACGTACATGTGTTGCAGGATTGAGTGCAATGACCAGTGCTGGAGCCACGGTTAATAATGTTTTATATGTATATAGAAAATACGTTTATGAAACTTTTTAGTTTTGGTTAGGTTCTGAAGATAGCTAGTTATTTAAAATGTACTATAGCAACTGTTAACGTAGAGGCGATTGCGTAGAAGCAATGGCGTAGAGGTTTCGTAGCATTTCGTAGTAAAGAAATAAATTCATTACAAACTTGTTTACCATTTTGTGGATTTGTCAAAGTATACGTACACTCCCTAATCGAATCGTATCTATTTAATAATCCTCAAAATAGTGATTATGAATCTTATTTTGTATTTGGTATAAGGCGTATTATCCCTCACAAATACAACATGATGGAAAACCTATATAATAGAAACCATCGCATCGCAATCCTATTTGGATTCTATTGGACGATTCTACACTGTTCGTGTATTTTTGGTAGATTACGGGCTTTGTACCCCTACTATTTACACAGAACGCGCTTAAAACAGCAGTTGTTGCACAAGCACACAATAAACTCGTACAAATTTTCCATTAATCCAATGGTATGTACAGTTAGTGAGAGTAGAGTAAACAATGTATCTCAACTTTTGTTAAACTTTGGTTTTCTCACGTTTGTTCGTAGGACTCGAGTAGATCAAAGATTCGATGGATAAACTGTGTTTTCTACAACAACCTAAAAAATTTACATTACGTTAAGGAAATAATTACGAAATTACATTTTTACATCAAGACCTGCACAATCATAAATTAATATCAGTCTGAAAAAGTCTTAGTCACAAAACCTCCCCAAAAAATCCTACTTTTCTGCCTTCTACTAACTTTGGAACTAGTCTATCCCATTCTTCTTGTTACTTTTCGGGATAAAAAAGCCTGTGTTATCCAGGTTATGAACTAACACATTCCAAAGTTTCATCCAAACACAAATATCCACATAATATTATGTTAGAGGTGGTTTTCATTGAAAAACACGCGTCTTTCTGTTTATATTATTATGAGTTTGTGACAATACAATAATAAGCACATAATCAGTTGCAAAAGTGGGAATCGCATCGCGGTCGCTATTATACGTAAATTGTCGAGTGTTTGCGACCGAGTGCGTTTAAGTGCCCTGCGATTGTAAGGGCTGGCGCACATTGATTTGACAAAACTTTCATAGCAAGGTAACTCTGCAATTTACGTTTAGGCAAGCGTAGTGTAGGACGCCCTCCGGCTAGGTGGGGTGACGGTCTGAGACATGTAGCTGGCAAAAACTGGATGAGAAGAGCCGAAGACCGGGCTCAGTGGCGCATCTTGGGAGAGACCTACGTCCAGCAGTGGACCGATATAGGTTGATGATGATGATGATAATTCTGCAATTAGTTTTCCCTAGTTTAATATGTTTTTCCTTGTTCTTATTTAGTGAATAAGATACTAAACTAGTTCAAATAAAATTCAGATTACTGAAAAAAAATATTATTGATAATTTTTACAATGTTTTATGATACTAACATAATTTGATTTCTATAAAATAAATAAGATTTAACAATAGTAAAATCTAACAGTCGGTGTGTCATAAATAAAAAAAAATCATAGTCATTTCACGCAAGACTAGAGACTGAGACTAGAGGAGTCTCAAACTAAGTAGAGGCTGAACTATGAGAACTAGGTTGCTGCTAGAATACTTACATACTTTTTTATAAAAACATACTTATAATACATAGTAACAACACCCAGACACATAACAAACATTTATATTTGAAATTTGAAATGTACCTTTATACTCAATATTTTTTTATTTGCACTCAATATTTATAACCTAAGTTACTAAGTTAGATAATACTGCTTAAATCAGCGTATTATAATTATTAACTGCATAACATTGTATTCGCTAACTGGGTAATAAGCTTTACATTATTATTTTTACAGCCTTATTAGCAGTTACGTCACAAGCCCATAAACAAAATCCATTCGTTCATTACGTCTACAAGATTAGCTTCCTTAATAAAGTACATTATGAACGCGCCCCTACCTCGTTTTACTGTTTGTTACTTTATACGGAGTAAAAAAAAAGTAATTTAGCTATGATGCCTTTATTACGGTCCCTTTAGACGTATAGAGTTATGACCCTTCTCATTCCTTTAGATAGGTCTTTGTTTAGAGGCATATACTTTTATGTAGGCCGTGCCTTTTTTACGCGTAAAGTTTTTCTATGTGTCGTAACTTGAACATGTTGTAAGGAGGCTGTTGAGACTTTATTTTGTGGAAATTTTGAGGTCAGGGCTCGTAAAAGTCGAGTGAAAAGGAATGATAAAAACAAGACTCCTTTTAAATATTTTTGCTTAAAAAACTGAAGTACAAAAAATGTAGGTTATAAAATCTGTAGGTATAACAAAGTAGGTAAATTAATTTATTTACCTGCTAACAAAAGGTTAAATCGGGTATAAACATAAGCAAATTCAGCAACTGTGATTTTCATGGTGGATGACCTTCAGTAGACGTACTCTATAATATTGTGCAGTTGCTACAGATAAATATTTGCTACAGTCAGTTGCTACAGACAGGCGTCATGGCTCAGTCGGTAGTAGCTCTGCCTTCCGTGCTGTGGGTCGTGGGTTCGATCCCCACCGAGAACAAACATTTGTGTGTTGTAAACATAGATGTTTGTTCTGTGTCTGGGTGTTTCTATGTATTATAAGTATGTATTTACAAAAAAAAATGTATGTGTGTATTCTATCAGCCATCTAGTTTCCATCGTACAAGCTTTGCTTAGTTTGGGGCTAGAAGGCGTTGTGTTAAGTGTCCGTGAATATTTATTATTATTTATTATTTGCACTCAACATCATAAATATTAGATGCTGGTTCGGTTTCTTTTTTCTCAAAAGAACAAATACAAAAAGGAATTCATAATATACTCTTTTGGAATAAACGGTATTCCCATAATTTCAAAGAGAGACAGTCACCATCTCATTTAGATAAATTTATGTTCCCCCAAGATCCCACCTCGTTCTCAATTGGTAATTCATAACAAACCCAACTTCCTGTTTTCAAACAGGCTCCAGTATTGAAAAGCGTAACACGCAAACAACAAAATCGAATATTTCTAGTACCTACCTGTTTCCAATATTTTCCGACACGTGTTAGGTCTGTATTTTTAGAGGGGTAAGGTTGAAGTTTGCGTGTTGACGTGTCGGGCCGGGAAGTTTAGTAACATTGACAATGGGGGCCCGCGCACCGCCAAAATGTTTTGAACAAATATTCATTGGATGCAAATCCACCCGGCCAGTTGGGATTAGAAAATTGCGCGCAGTATCTATAGTCCGTGTGTGCAGTTCGTTTTGCAAACGTTGGCTGTGTTTTTGTGAAAAATACAATCCGGTACGTGGATTACACGGAAATTGGTTCAGTACTCACTTGCCATTACTCTGAATAAAGGGAGCGGCGCAGGAGCTTACATGATAAGCTCACCCTACTTAACTCTTCAAGGGAAGTAGGGTCCACAGGTCTTAGGGGAGAGTAGCGCAACAGTCGCCGATCCCTAAGGCAAGCCCATCGGTTACCTTCACGTGGTGCTCCTGTTATAGGTCTAGTTCCCTCAGAAATAGACGTAACCAAAACCGACTGGACGCATATTTCCGAAATACCGAGGTCAGTTTCGGGAAGTTCATCATCGTGCGTGCTGAATAGCACGACTGGTGGACATTGTGACCTCCCGCGTGTTCGTGCCGTGCGTGGAGACCCGTACGGGGGGATGAAGGAGTCCTGGTGGTTGAGGATGTAGCAGGCCGGCGGTAGTGCAGGCTACATTCAACACGCCTCTTTGGTCCGGATTTCTCCTCAAACGGGAGGTTGTAGATTTGCCGTCTACAATCAATCGGCTGTGGCGTCCCGTCTGAGGGCCGCTTGGCGAGGGCCCCTAACTGGAGGAGGGCAGGCGACGAGGCGCGGGACCCGGGGGTTAGTGACCTCCGGGCTTCTTCGCAACGTTTAGTCTCGTCTATCTAACAGGGTGTGGGTCCTATATCTTTGAGGTAACTCTGGCGTTTGCGTACTGAGTGCGCGACGTCCCCGACTGAGGACTCCATGGCGGGTGGAGAATCTCATTGATGAAATTAAAACAAACCACAGTAATGGCTTCACAAAGAAATCACTACCAAACCAAGGCTGCTTTAGCGCCACCCAGTGAACATACAGCGTCCTCGGATGCAATGGTCCCCACCACCACAAAGGCCGCGCCCTCGAGCGCGCCAACCACGGCTGCACCCTCGGGCGCGCCAAATGAGGCTGCGCCCTCGGGTGCGCCGGTCACTAGGAACCCGACCATACCTGCGAATGCACCAACTCGTCGCAAAGCCGCGCCTCAGACAACGCCAAGTGCGAAGACGGCTGCGTCCACGGGCCCCGTGCCCACGAACGCGCCAGTTCGACACAAAGCCGCGTCTCTGACAAAGCCTAGCACGAATATGGCTGCGGCCGCGGTTGGGTCTAGTTCCAAAGTGCAATACCCCTCATTGTCCACAGGTATACCCCCCGGTGCCTCGTCTGAAGACACCATGGAAATGTCAGCCCTCAAGGATGTCATTTCGGAAGGTCCACCTGAAGCCACCTGGTCCTTGGTTTCTCCTCGCAAGAAAACGAAGAACAAGAAGAACAAAAACCACCAGCGCGCAGCAGCGGACGCTCAGGCAAGAACGCAGGCAGGGCAAAAGGTCGCGGACGGAGGATCACGGACCCAATCCGGGGCCAGATCCTTGGCTCAAGTAGGCGAGACCTCTGGTCATGCCGAACGGGCCCAGGCGCAGGCAGCGCCAACGGCAATGCCAGCGACAAGCGAAAGCGATCGCCGCCCCCGCTTCAAGCCAAGAGGGAAACGCGCAGGCAAGCTGGCGGCTAAAGCTAGACCCCCTCCAACCGACCCAACCCAACCAACTGGCACCGGCAAAAGGTCAAGACCCGACGACTCCACTACGCCCACCGGCGACGGGAAGCGAGCAAGAGCCGGATCTAGCCAAACCAGGCCCAGTTACGCAGCGGCATTCAAAGCTAATGAGCTATGCGTCGCCGTCATGACCGAACCTTTCTACGACCTAAACGCGGAACAAGCCAACGGGATAAAGACGTGCATCGAGAAAAAGCTGGTTGAGGACCTCCTCAACCCCGCTATCTCCGACCAAGTCGCAGACGTCGAGTTCCATGGCAAGGCTCACTTCAGCGAAAATGTTCTCAAATTGTGGTGCGAGGACAACGCTACGCTGGAGTGGCTCCGCAGTGTGGTTCAAGACATAGCCTCACCAATCGCAGGATCGACACTGGTAGTACGTCCACAAGCGGAGATCCAAAAACGAATCCTATGTGGGCTGCTTGTACCTCAGCTCAACATGGACATCAACACCATCCGCCAAGTCCTTGCAGTACACAACCACAAGTTTGCCAACGTCAGATCCTGGTCGCTCGTGAAAGCGGAGAAGCAAACAGAGACGGAGACACCAGGCATCTACCTGCTTCTTCGCATACCGGAGTCAGACGTTGAGAAGCTAAAGAAACGGGACAGGCGGCTTAAGTGGATGCTCGGCAATATCTATGTCCGGATACTCGGCGAGAAGGGCGGTGCGTCCACAAAGGACACCCCACACACTCCGGCAATACCTACACCGACCCCCCATACCCATGAGAAGGATGATGCCACCCCCCCACCACCTCAACCGGATGCGATGGACCTTACCGTCGATCCTCCACCAGCATCCATACTCGACGAGGACTGCTTTCAGGACGTCGAGGGGAGCGAGGCCAGCGACAGCTGCCTTAACTCCTCTCCACTACGTCCCTCGTAAGGCCGTCTCCGTCATACAATCCAACCTCCAGCACAGTGTCACTGCGACGGCTTCCCTACGCAAAGCGCTGGAGGACAACACCCAGAGCACCATAGCCCTGATCCAGGAGCCGTGGATCCGAAAGGGCCGAGTTTGTGGTCTGCTCAACACTGGTGGAAATCTTCTCCTGGACACCTCTGTAAGCGACCCTAGAACTTGCATTATCACTCCTAAACTTCTACAAACCATACTAATCACCCAATTCTGTTCTAGAAACCTAACAGCTATTAGGATCGCAACAGATGCCACCAACCAACTCCGCGACACAGTCTTAGCGTCAGTCTACATGCCCAGTGACGAAGACATCCCACCGCCAGAGCTGGTATCACTCGTTGAATACTGCGAAAGGGGAAGACTAGAGCTCATCATTGGTACTGACTCCAACGCGCACCATAATCTTTGGAGCAGCGAGAGGAACAACACCCGTGGCGAAGAGCTGGTAAACTTTCTTATTTCCACTAACCTTAGTATAATGAACCACGGCTCGGAACCTACCTTCGTCAACAGCCGGGCGCAAACTATTATCGACCTAACTCTATCTTCAGCAGGGGTGGCGCACTCTATCTCAAACTGGCGCGTCTCGGACGAGGCGTCGTGCTCGGATCATAGATGGATCCGATTTGATCTGTTCATGACCCTGCCGCCGCCGAGCCCGAGGCGCGTTCCGCGCAAGACTGATATGACAAAGTTTGCGAAACTAGTCCAATCAGCACTAGCAGCCGGCAGCGCGCCACCAGACCTCCTAAAGCTTAACGAGATTGACCAACACATCAATAATCTCACCCAAATCCTAACCAACAGCTATGAACAATCATGCCCCCTCGTGACACCGAGAGGGGGAAACAAACGACACTGGTGGAACCCGGAACTGCAAAGACTACGCTGCAAAGTACGGAAACTTTTCAACAGAGCAATGAACACCCGACAAACCAGGGACTGGGAGAAGTACCACTCCACGAAATCCACCTTCAAAAAGCGTATACGACTTAGGCAACTAGAATGCTGGAAACGCTTTTGCACAAGCATCGACAACACCAGTCAGGCAGCAAAAATCAAAGGCATCTTGTCCAGCGACCCAGCACGCACCATTGGATACTTGAAAAAACCTGACAATACATACACTAAGACAGACGTCGAAACCAGCGAACTACTGCTTCAAACACACTTCCCAGGCTGTCGCGTACTAGACTCTCATGAGTGGGAGGCTCATAGAGAACGTGCAGCCAGTAGCCAAGACTGGACCACAGCACAGAACCTTATCAACTCAGAAAAGGTAATCTGGGCCATCAACAGCTTCCTTCCCTTCAAATCGCCAGGACTAGACGGAATTTTCCCAGCCCTATTGAAATGGAGTGGCGAAAAACTAGCCGAACACCTGGTAAACATTTTCAGGGCCTGTGTCGCTCACCGCTACATACCCCAGAAATGGAGAGAAGTGAAGGTAATCTTCCTACCAAAACCAGGCAGGAGCGACTACACAATGGCGAAATCTTTCCGCCCCATCAGCCTAACATCGTTCCTCCTAAAAACCTTAGAAAGAATATGCGACCAAGATATTAGAGGTAACACTCTTCTTCGCCGGCCGCTACACCCGCAACAACACGCCTACAGCCCCGGAAAATCAACAGACTCCGCACTCCATAGCGTAGTCGCTCGTATTGGAGGCGGTTTAGCCACAAAGCAACCAACTCTAGGAGCTTTTATAGACATAGAAGGAGCCTTTGACAAAACAACCTTCACTAGCATAGATCTCGCTTTGACAAGATACGGTGTCCCCCGAACGCTAGCTGAATGGATAAACAACATGCTCAAATTCAGAGCAATACAACTCACAGTCAACACCACGACAAGAGGCATTGTAGCAAGAGGCTGCCCGCAAGGCGGCGTCCTCTCGCCATTGTTATGGAACATCGTAGTGGACGAACTAATCCGAAAACTAAACGGCCAGGGGCTCGTCACAGTGGGATACGCAGATGACCTCGCCATCCTCGCAACTGGATGCTTTGAAAACGTCCTATGCAGTATCATGCAATCGGCCTTTAAAACAATCGAAAACTGGTGCACCGACCACGGGCTATCGGTTAACCCAACCAAAACAGAACTCATCATGTTCACACACAAAAGAAGTCTGGGCAACCTCAAACTACCCAAGCTGTTCAACACCGAACTCCAACTAACCAGCGAAGTCAAGTATCTAGGGGTCATACTAGATAGCAAACTGCTCTGGAATAAGCACCTTGACTTCAAACTGAAACGCGCGAGTGCCACATTCTTCCAATGCAGCAGAATGCTTGGGAAAACATGGGGACTCTCGCCAAAAATAACACTATGGCTCTATACAACCGCAATAAGACCAGCGCTTACATACGGGGCCATTGTATGGTGGACCAGAACCGAACTCAACACCGTCATCACTAAACTGCAACGCTTTCAGAGACTGGCATGCTCTGGAATAACAGGTTGCATGAGAACGACGCCGACGGCGGCCCTGGAGATAATACTGGGACTAACGCCGCTTGATCTTTATATACAACAGGAAGCGACGATGGCCGCTATCAGACTCAAACACTTGAACCTATGGGGAACATCCAGGAGCCCCCACGCATCCATTCTGGAAAGGGCACTAAAGCAAGAGCCGCTAATAGGCGCACAGTGCGACAAGATCCCCAAACAACAAATATTCCAGAAGCACTACCGAATACAAACCTATGAGGACCAAAGAGACCAATCAGGCAACGGCGAAGTACGAGTGTACACCGACGGCTCAAAAACTAAACGGGGAACAGGAGCAGGAGTACACTCGCTGGACCTGAACATCAACATCTCAATGACACTCGGCCCACACAGTTCCATCTTCCAATGCGAATGTGCAGCCATCACCGAAGCCGCTACAGCAATCAACAGGAGAGGAATACTAGATTACAGCATACGAATCCTCTCGGACAGCACAGCCACACTCAATGCTCTGGCGAGCTACAACTGCACATCCAAACTCATACACGAATGCCACCTTGCTCTAGAAAACATCGCCACAAAAAATAGGGTAACCCTACAGTGGATTAAGGGGCATAGCGGATCACTGGGTAACGACGCCGCTGATGAGTTAGCAAGAAGGGGATCAGAGACAGTATTGGAAGGGCCAGCACCCTTCCTCCCCCTACCCTTCTCCCAGCTACGCACTTGGGTGCGTCTAAATACCCTGAACTTACATAACCGACGCTGGGCACACACGACTGACTGCAGACAGTCAAGAGACGCAATCCCAGCCATCACTCCAAGACTAACACGCCGTCTATTGAGCCTGGATAGACGGAACCTCAGAATCATCGTAGGGACCCTGACAGGCCACTGCCCCTTAAACAAACATCTCTACAACATCGGAGCCACAGACAGTCCACTCTGCAGAGGCTGCCTCACCGAAGAAGAATCAGCTGCCCACGTAGTCCTGGAATGCGAGGGCGTAGCAACGCAACGACAAGAAATCCTAAGTACCCCTAGGTCACTTCTCCAAGCCTGCGAAGCCCCCAGGAAGCTTCTGTGCTTCTGGGAGGAGTTAGGCTGGCTGCATGTTTAGCCAGATTACCCCCCCACGTATAATGGACCAACTTTGAGTCTAAATGCGGAAACGGGAGTCCAACTAATAATAATAATAATAATACTCTGAATAAATAAATAGAAATGTCAATTTTTTTGTCAGTCTATGAGATAACCTTTACGAGCTTTTTCTCAATTGTTATCAAAATAAAAAAAAAATCAAAATATCTTTATTTGTGTAACAAGATATACAAACAATTTTAACAAGGCCTCCCTGTAAGTAAAAAATACTTGTGTTGGAAGGACCCGCTCTTTTATATCCATGGAATGTTATGAACGTTCATTTCAAATCAATTTATTTTATCATCATCTATTTTATTTTAAAGTTGAAATTTTTTTTTGTCTAAACGTGACTTAGGGGTCGAGGGGTAGACGGGTACTCTATTAGCAAGGTTATCTATTACTCTATTAGCATTAGATAATAAATAATAATAATTAAACTTAAACTCATACATATTGATAATCATGTTACTAATTCATCATCACCATCATCACCATCATCACCATCAACGTATATCGGTCCACTCTGCTGGACGTAGGTCTCTCCCAAGACGCGCCACTGAGCCCGTTACTGGTTAGTTATTAGTCAAATGGTCAGTATAATAAAAAAAACGCATAAATGCTTCAGTTATCATGATATATCCCACAAAACCCCACTAAGAAATTTTTACCCCTCGGTTTGCTTAAAGCAACACAGAGGTCAATGTCAAAATAGTTTAACCCTCTCAAAATATTTCGATAACATAAATAATATACCTTAATATAGAGTGTCGGTAGGAATTCACACCCGCACCCCCTTAATGGGGGTAAAGGCTTAAGGGTTGTTGTAATTAACATTTTTATACGACCGATTTGCATATTGCCGTGATAACTTTATGAATTTAAATTTATTAAAGGTTGCGTCGTGTTGCCCTCACTGGGAGGAGGTAAAAGGGTTGATTTTAATAATGAAATAACGCACTCTATGCGAAAAATAATATAAAATTTCAAAAGGTGAGCAGAAAATATAAGAAGAAAATATGATGAACAAAGCAGTGTTTGAAACTAATATGGGATACTGCGTGTTTTAATTCAGATTCATGATTCATATATACATTTATTTTATAAAAGTTATGTATTGTATCTCAATAAACTATCGAACGATGTATTTACTGTGTTTCTAACAAAACTTTTGTTATTCCCAAAACCATGTACCAAAAGTACTTCACCTATAAAAATATGCGAGACGTTGTACTAAAGTTTCAATCGAGTTTCAAGCGACAAGTAGAAAGTTAGGACTCCAAGGTGCACGGAGCAAGTTTTATTGTGCGCACATACTGCCTTTACTTTTGGCAGCGGTTTGGTTGAAATACATATTTTTATTTTTATGCGCTGCGTATGACTTGTCTGTCGCTTATGTTTCTTCATCGTCAATATATTTTTTTAATATGTAAAACTCTTTTGAAGCTGACAGAGAATCAACGCACAGCCTAAACCATAAGTCCTAGAGGTATGAAATTTGGAGGGTAGTATCCTTATTATAGTGTAGAGGTGCACTTAGAAACGAATTTTGAAAAGTCACACTCTGAAGGGTCTAAAACGCGAGCAACGCCGCGGGTGACGGCTAGTGTTCCTATAAAGTTGTAGAATATGGGCAGGAATTTAATAAAGTAACACGGTCTGACGAGACTAGACCAAAGTACTATTTGACTACATTAACTTGTTGTTGGTTATCATTGTATCTACTCACTAGTGATCAGATAGATACGGCCTATCACAATAGGCCATCTAGGCAACAGTGATATTATATAGCTGCGAAAAGTTAATAAATAAATTACTAATAAAAAATGTAAAAGAAATCTTAAGCAAAGACTTGCGCTAAGAAAATAGTAATTAAAAAAATATATAATTACACATTTACTATATTAAACTGCGGTTATTATATAATAAAATGAATGTTTGTTTTATAATAAGTGTTTTTTATATTTTTTATACAAGGTTTATTGCCTTCTATTCTTTCTTGGAATAGGTATTTATCGAATAATTTTCTTACAAACAAGTAAAATATATTTTCATCGGAGCTACTTAGTTGCTTTATCAACAAACTAGAGTACACCACAGAAAGTAGTCTCGCAAACTAAAAGTTGCTTATAAAAGTTCTACTCATTTACATTTTTCTCTGGCTTCATCTTGAAACCCGCAATGCAGGTAGGGCAACTTTATCAGAGTCGCTGTAACTATAATAATTAACATGCAAATAAACCGTAGGCAGGGTACTATAAACTATAACAGTAGGAAGTTGTAGTAAGGATAATAATTGCGTTAACTCGAAGGGAGAGGTGAATGTGTAGAAAAAATAATAATATGAACTTGTTTATGAATGTAATGTAGACATGTTCATATAGTTGCAGATTGTTCGAGAAGCTTTGGTCAAAGTCATAGAAGTCGGGTGGGAAAAAAAATCCAAACGAGCATACTATGCAAATGAGTAGGCTCGTTGGGATTCTTTTTCGCATCGGCCCCACCAGCCGGTAGGCTCGATGAAAATAACCCTTAGAAGTAGGTATTTATATCTCTCTAGTGGCTCACTATAAACACTACTCCTAGTTCAATTAGTTCTATTTCAGTTATAGAAAAGGTTTTTAAGTTTTGGAAAAAAAAATATCGATATGGTATTTTAAAACTAAAAATGCGTAAAAAAAAGCTAAAATGTCAGACTGATAAAGCATTCAAAACAGTTTCTCCGCTCAACTTCGCTTCAACTAGAACACTTACAAGTCTTCTAGCCATACTGTTACGATAGAAGCGTTACTTCCTCCGCACGCTATAAGAGGCCAGATTTATGAACAGCAATAAAATTTAATTATTGAAGATTGCGGTGATAAGAGTAGAGTACACTGCCGTGCGTGTATGAGTTATCGATACGATTTATTATTAGAATTTTTCAATGGTGCGTAAAGTTATGCACAATGAAGTTACCATAAAAAAAACTTTAATTTTACAATGTTCATCATCTCAAATTCTCAACATCAACATTATGTAGGTATAGCTAAGTAATATAAGGTGAGCCTGCAATAAGTCCAAAATATTACAATTGGCAGTTGATCACTAGCCCCTACATCGTAAGCTCTAAACTGCTTTCGCTGCCCAGCATAATGTCAAGCGACGTGGCTACAGATATACGAAAACAAGAAGCTTTTCACGGCAAATAACGCGCTGAAATGCGCTAATGTCACTATTTAGTCACAGAATACCTATGATTTAGTATGAAAATAAACCTGGCAGGTTTCTATGGGTTGCCCACAGTTTTTTTATCATAGTAAAATCAACTTGTTTTTACTACCTATTAAAAGCAGTATTTCACACAGCTCCGTAGAACAACCGCAGGAAAACAAATAAACTGCAGCAATTACAGTACCGCAATTACTTACACTTCGGGCAAAAAAGCGTAATTGAATGCGTGGGGTTTACGAGACATTCGTTTCAGTCATTTATCTGTCCGGTCATTCGGCCGTTCCGGACGCTTCGCCAAAATCCGTTCCGGCCTGACATGACTGACAAGTTCAGAGCATCCATATTGCAGTTAGGGCACTCCATACAAAAATCTCTTGTACTGAAGAAAACGAACTTCTGAATTTTCAATGAATAATTATGAGATAATTTTATTGTTGAAAGCGATTTAGACAACGCATATTGGCAAGGTTTTGTAGATGAGGGCCTATAGTCGTTTAGGTTTTTTTTAATGAGAGTTCTAATGAAAGTTATGCTCTTATGTCAAAACTTGTTTGAAAATAAAAAAAACCTCTGCAGTGATTACAATTCCTTTTTTAGCTGTTGTTGAAATAAGATAGATAAATTTTTTGGAATAGTTCTCAGATTCTCAAAATGTATGCCTTCAATCTTGAAACAAAGAGTAGCATACTGTCCATCTTACCAATACTGTGCCTACGCCGCCAGCCCCCAGAGACGACACGTGCGAATGGACAGCGATTTTGGCAACACGGTGCGTTGTTAGCTTTGATTGTGCTCTCTCATTGATTTTTACTCTTTTTTTTTTTACTTGATGAATTGGGTCGTGGCTTTGGCAAAAGCTAAACGTTTTGGCGTACGGTGACGCGGTGGACTGTGCCAAAAACTAGATTAGAATTTTTACCTGGGACAAGAAAGGCTTTCAGTGAAACTAGATGAACAGGTACGGAGAACAAAATACATTACCTAAATGTTTTTAGCTTACCTATGAGGTAGCCAACTGTATAAAGGATCTGTTGAATCTTTCTAAAAAATATTTTCTTGTTTGGAAAGTGATTTCTCTATAGTTATGCTAGTCTGAAAGTAGGTTGAGCTGCTAATAGTCAGAAGAGTGAAAATATCATTTCAATTTGCTGCCATTATATGACTATTCATAATATCTAAACAAGATTCCAATGATATTTTTACTAGATTTTATTAAGAATCACAATTTGACCGAACTAACAAAGGAATATTTGGTCAAACTGTACCTAACACGACTACATTAGTTTTTATAGTTTGAATAAGCTCCTATATGTCCTAATCGCACTTTCAAAAGCAAATTTATAACATTTCCCAATCTAATCCAATCCAACGCACCAGCAACTGTCCTATAATTCAAATATACACTCCGTCAGTGTCGTCAAACTAGCCGAACTGCAAAGTGGAGACGTTTAATCTAATTCCAACATAGAGCAGCGAAGTATTATTTCGCTTAGAAAATGTAGCAACAAAATCAATTCATTAACAGAAGTTTTTTGCAAAAACGGCAAGGCTTAATCTTTGAAACCAATAACTTTATCATCATCAATTTTCATACTGTACCTACTATAAGCAATTACTGTAGAATATAATTTTATGTTTCACTCACAACATTTTCTTTTGTTTCAAACGGAGGGTTGATTTCAATTTCTTGCCAAGTTGGTATTCTACTAAGAACCTTTAGAAAATAAATGTAAAAGAATATGACGTATGAAAGTCACGTTATCACAACTTGACTTTTTTGACGGTTGGCTTACCTTCTCCAGCGCTTGTAAAAATTCTGTATAAATACTCATCATCATCATCATCATCAACCTATATCGGTCCACTGCTAGACGTAGGTCATTCCCAAGACGCGCCATTGAGCCTGGTACCCGGTAAATACTCGCCTATTGGTAATTTTCCTAAGTTTATAATTAGATTATAATATAGAGATTTTACTAGAGAGTTTTTATTAAGATTTTACAGAGATGTTGTTCATTCTCTCCAAGATTCGTCTCTATCTAGACTTCGCCAAGAGTCTCCCTACCCCGTTCAGTCATCCATCACGTGACAGCGGCGAAGTAATTCAGTAGCCGCTATAAATCTCGGAAACCACCCAACATGGCGGAATTAGCCGCGTTGATCATCGGGTTATTGTTAATTATTGATATGGATGTGATTTGTAGGTGTAATTTGATGATGTAATGATACATTGTGTAAGAACAGTAGCTAAAATGACCTATTTATGTCAGTACCAAGTAAAAAAACATAGGCGTCTTAGCTCAGTCGGTAATAGCTCTGCCTTCCGTGCTATTAGTCGTGGGTTCTATCCCCTCTGAGAACAAATATGTGATGACAACAATGTTTGTCATGTTTGTTCTGTATCTGGGTATTATAATAAAAGTACACATACATATTTAAAATTATATGATAATGACAAATATTCCAGTTTCAATCAACTATGCGTATTTTTATGAATTGAAAGAGGTCTTGCTAAGTATACTATGGAGTGAGCTATAGTACTTGTGAATAGTAGGCAGTTTTATCTCTATTCCCTAGCTGAGGGATCCGGTCACAGGCGGATATGCCCGACAATAACCCGCTAAGTGCGCCTACCGGACGGACGCTTTTACGACGCTGTATAAATTCCATGTCGTTATTTACTTTTTGAGGGTGTCGCGCGTCTGAGCCTGCTTATAGGTTATGGGTTGCGGTGTCTGTGAATTTACGATGTGCTATAAAATTGGTCTTGGAGATGCAAATGTGAATGACAAAAATTTTTCAAAACATATTTTTGCTTTCCATGTACCTGCTGGGTTAAGTTATAATGTACCAGAATGAAACCAAGAGAGAAGATAAATGACTATTAAAGCTCAAATACTTAAAAAAAATACTTTAAAAATATCTGAACAAGTACTTGCATATTTTCGGAAAAAACAAAAATGAAAAAACTGAGTTATAATACTTACTACCCTGAGGGTTTTTTTCTCTTTTATGATTTACCTAATCCACCACATCGATACCTATAAATACATAAATACTCGTACGTAAAATTAAAAAGTAAAAATTTTGTTTTAAAAAAATCATAGAGCTTATCAAAACTAACTGGATGAACAAACGCAGAGTCCGACATCGTCACATTTGAACTGCAACACAGTTAAAAGTGAAGAGATTACGCTCTGCGTACCTAAATTCTGGCTGTGGGTTCGCTGTGTCGCATTTTTACGGGTGCTTTTTTCAGACATTATTTGTAGCAGCTCTACTTTTACTGTTATTTTGTTAGTATTTAGGCGGTTGCGGTTTATCAAGCTTATATATTGCTCAAATTAATATTAAAATAACTAGTTTCGGCAAAATATTTATGCAAGTTTTTAACTTTTGCAGTTGGCATTCTTCATCGTGTCTCTTGTACCTGTGTTTTGTGTTCTTAATAATATATATTTTAATTTACAGTTTATACAACACTTTTGCAATGATTTTCATATATACACTGCTGTAAATATCCTGTTTTTGTGAACTATCTCTAATTATTCAAACAATCCTATTAAATATTATAAACGCGAAAGTTTGTGAGGATGTATGGATGTATGTATGTATGTTTGTTCCTCTTTCTCGCAAAAACTATTCATTCGATTTGGATGAAACTTGGAATATATATTGTCCGTGACCTGGATTAACACATAGGCTACTTTTAATCCCATAAAATCTACGGGATCCAACGGGACACAAACGAAGTCTGGGGCGGAAGCTAGTATGCTATAACCTTTCAAAATCAATGAATGTAGAGCCAAATCAAGCGCATTACATACTATAATGTATTTATGCTTTGTATTCGAACGGTACTTGCTATTAAATCATCGAAATTCTATTGGAACCTAATTTGCGTTCGCTTTGCAATGCATTTGGGTGTAAAATCAAATTATTTTGGTTATTTCGGTATCCAAAGTTGGATCTGGGTAATGTTCAGTAATTTTAGGGCACAGTGAAAATTTCCATACGATCGTATCGTATGTTTGATTATAAGTCGATTGAACACCAGCGGTAGGAAGCCTCATCATTGGCGTCGATAGTATTTGAGACACACGGGACTAAAAAGATACGGAACTAAGGTGTCTCTTTAGTAACTCGACACGTTAAAGGCCAAATCTATCCAGCACTTAAGACAACAGCTGGACAATACCAATTTAGTGGTCTTTGAGGCTTGTATGAGCTCAAAAACCATGAAATATCTGCTAAAGTAAATCGTATTTTAAGCAACAGTTTTATTTCGACACAAAAGACAGGAAATAGAATTAGTTGCTTTGTCTTGGTATTTTTTGTTTATTTTTAAATAACCTTACCTTAATAAATAAAAGTTCAATAGCTGTTCTTGGATGTTAAAAAATTTACTCACAAACCAGTCAACTTCTTAACTAACACTAGACTTCTGATGAACGCAACCCGTGTCATACCGCACACGGGTACCTACAGAACAGGACAGGACTAACTAGCATCATTTTTATTGGTTTTTTTTCTGACACTAATTATTTGCTATACTTTTGTATCTACTTTCCTACCACTTACTCAGTTTTGCTCCTTCCTGTCTGACTTACTTTTTTTTTCTCTCTATTGTATCTGTGTGTTTGTACCCAATGGGTTGAATAAATGTATTTCATTTCATTTTTAAATTTTTTTTATTTCTCATGTTCCAAACTATCAAACTCAGTTCACAGCTGGATATCTTACGCTATGCTTGCATAATATTTGAACCATGAGTCATGTACCAAGCCATAGACGCCCCTATTAGTCGTGCATGCAACGGGCGCATGCAACCTGACTGTTATTCTATGAGCCCATATGCACGTACGGAGCTGCCTTTTGCGAATATCAAAAATGACTGACCACTCTATATTGTACGCTTGATGTATTCAGAGCAATATTGCACACGAGACAGATTTTAAGCCAATAAATCAGTGTTAGGAGCTTTGACGCAAATACTGGGCACAAAAATAAAATCACCGTATACTCTGATGTAGAACTACCAATCAAAATGAAAGCGTTTGTTTCTTATAAGTTTTTTTTTATTTCTTTATTATTTATAACATACCTGATCTTACTTACGTATGTCTATGTTAAATTGAAAAAGTTCTAAGTGGTGGCCCTCAAGATTAAAGTTCACGCGATTGTACTTTCGCACCCCAATCCTTATCCAACTTGCTAAACACAATAGATGTCATGTAACTTGTACAGGGTGAATGGATCCTTCACGGTGGCGGCCGACTCTTACACAGTTTATCAGAGATCAAGGAGCTTCATAGTCGCGAATGCAGTCGTAGATTACCGAATAGTTACTAGCTAGCTAAATTACACTTTGATTACTGAAACACTGATAAGCTTGCTCCTGAACTATTGCTGCAGTGCGAAATTGATTATAGTCGCTTATTAAAAGTGCCCGAGTTTTATTTTAGTCAAATTGCATTTCTCTATTGTAACATACCTAATGTTCGGGATTGTTTCTGTATACTACACTGTTGGTGTTCCTTTTTTAATAAATAAACGTACCTTACAATCTAATAAAATCACGGTTTTGTACGGTTTTTAGCGCGGTAAATGAGATGAGTGCTTTACTGTTTTTTAACGTTGTGCACATGGTGAACATATCCACGTTATGAGTATCAGTAGTGATAGTATTCATAGCCGTGGTGGAAGAGGCATTCTGCCAGCAACTCTACGAGAACCAACATAATAATGTATGGGAAATAATGGGGATCGTCACGTGACTTCTTGTTCGGCTATATAATTCTCATACATTTCGATTATTTCTTTTTAACTAAAAGCAAGCTAGTATGAGTTAGTGGCCACCTCTGTTGACGGAGTTTTTAGGCCGCCTTAAGGCTTCCGTCATGGTTTAACGACTGCTAGAGCCGAGCTAGAGCTATTTTCAACTGATTGTAGCATAATGAACTCTGCTACTTCCTCAGAGCCAATAGCTCATAAAAAGTTCCGGAGTCAAATCAATACAGCATGTATCTACAATGGCGACAAAAAACTGACACACGGGTAGAGCTACTTATTAGTATTCATAAGAAAATAATTAAAGTACAGTCAGCTGCACTAGTATGTGTACAATTCGTAATTTTCCATGTAGGGCCGCAGCATTGTTATGCACTTTGACGGTCCCAATACTAAATAAATAAGTAAAATTATCAACTGTGTTCATAATGTTTTAGTTTTTATCCTGTAAATGTCTATTGCAATACGTTGACACTAGTTTGAAAGTTACGAATCGTACACATTTTAATGCAGCTGACTGTACTTTAATTATTTTTAAGAATACTAATAAGTAGCTCTACCCTTGTGTAAATTTTTTGTCGCCAATGTAAATACATGCTGCATACCAAAACGCGTTCAATTATCTTAAACCCTACAAATCCCCCCAATACCGTCAAATGACAGGAGTAGAAGTCTGTCACGGCTTACGGCCATCGGGGCCGTAAATCTGTGAAACTATCTGCAATACACTAGATGTCTGGAGAGCACTTAGTACTGTCCTAGAGTTTGGGGGTGGTGCAAGGTGAAACAAATATACAGCTCCTAATATATTTTGATGAGACTTGCACAAAAATAATATCCGGTTTCATAAAAAAAAGGTTGTGATTTTTTTTAACATAATACTAGCGCAAATTTTTGGGATGAAAACATTAGTTAGCAGGAATAGAAGCCTTTATTTATCATGAAAGGCATTCATCTGAATGCTTAGCAGCGGAAAAACTCACCAAGCACCATGTATGTTACCGAGCCGTAGGAATGAACGCTCTAGGTTTTGGCCGTATGAAACTGGTACCTTATAACTTTAGCCATTGGTTACTTATGGCTTCATTAAATAAAATGGTTTGTGGGTTTGTTTTTGATAATACCGCTTTCCGTCTATGTTTCAGGCGTGGTCTACACAATCGGCCATACCGGTTTATGCGCTTTTTAGCGCCTCGGAAAGAGAAAACGACATCTTAGGGCAGCAGCTGCGCCGAGACCCCTCGTCGGCGTTTAGTTGCCTGTGAATTATTTTTCTTGCGTTAGACCAAGATACGGCTTAGAGATAGAATTTCACTAGAAAAATGCTAAAAGGAAATTTTGTACCGTGAAATTCTTTTTACGAGACGGGTTTTTGGAATCGTTTTTAGTTTAATGATACTAGGATTGGATATAACATTATTTATTTTATAGGCACGATACACGCAATATATCGCACCTTAATATTATAATAACCGATAAAAGAGGTTCAGGGGTTTTGTGAAAAAAACGCAAAACTCGCATTATTCTAGTCGAGACTAATCTAAAATCTTATAAACGTTGATTTTTTCTAAAGTTTGTTTTATTTATATTATCAAATCACACTTGAATTATTTAATTACAAAGTATGGAATAGGTAACTTTACAATTCTCAATTTAGTTACGTTAAGTTCCTAGTTCCAAAACTGAAAAAAAACTTCATAATCATTTGCTAATTTACCGATCAACATTCACATAGTGTAACGATTACATTTTCACCGAGCTCCCTGAAAATAGCCGAACTCATTCACGCACGGGTTGGCAAATCAGTCAGCATCACGAATATTTGGCGTTGTGAGTGTCAGCCCTGAATATTCAATCAATAGTGTCAATTATGCCCAATTCGACATTGTGGATTCATAGCTTTGCAATGCTTAGATACTTCGGTAAATAATTTACTGGGTATAAATAGATACTTAGTTAACCTTATACAATATACCACTGTGGTAGCTACATCATCGATCAATAGTCTAATAAGTAAATAATACCTACTACGTAGAAAAAAAACATGTGTGCAATTCACACGTGGTGGAAGTGAAACCTTCAAAAATAATATGCAGTACTTATTTAGTTAGAAAAGGGTCTATGCTCATGTTGCCTTAATCAGAACTAGACGGCGCTGCTAAATTTGATCGGATCCTAGAACGCGCTATCGAAGTGTTTTGCGTTTTGTGGGGGTCGAACTGTCGCTTTTTCGTTTCATCGACTTTCAAATCACAACGATGCTAAAGAAGTTTTCACTTCAAAAAACGCTTACGTGTTTTTGTACTTATCCACTTAGGTACTGTGTTTGCTCGAGTGCCCGAATTTAATCAAATTATCTATTTTACGAAGGCTAGAGATAATTGTTTTGTAAAAACACTGGTTTTTTCAGGTTTTTTTACTACATATTTGTAATACCATTATGCGGTGTGTATGTTAAGACGAACCAAAGAACCCTCAGAAATAAAAATGATTAATTTAAAACGTATAATGCAGTTCTCTTTACCATTAGGTACCATTAGTATACATTATTCCATATTAAAATAACGCAATAAAATCGCAAGACGTTGCCTGTTTAAAATAACAGATGACAGTCCCATGTATTATTCATTGCCGGCTCGGAGGGAAAGTTCGTCGGCCGATAACTTTGAAAGGCGGCGGTGTAAGATGAAGTCCGCGGTAACGCCAATTTACATTTTAATTGGTTCTAGTGTAGAATCATAAAGCACAGAAACCGTATAGATTATTTCGTCCAATCGATTTTAATATCGGGTCGAATTTTTGATACATCTAATTTTGAGTTACCAGCCGAAGCAACTTTTACACCTATTTTTTCAGTAAAACAAAGATTACACGGAAATATTACCAATTTAGAATTTAAAAAAGTTTCGTTTGTTCGTTACTAGATACCTATAAGTACTCTATACTACGAGGTTGGTTAATTTAGCTCATAATAAAGCCGCATATTTTTGGTCACTTGACTAAAGTTTTTCGTAAGTAGGTACAAACTATACAGGGTGCCTATGCTACGCTCTTTTTAATGCTATCGTCAGTGTCGAGAATAAGTCTCAGGATAACATACCTTCTAGTTCTGGGACATCCAGTATAATGATTATTGAGATAAAACCGCCTAAACACGTCTAGTCTGTGTTCTAGCAAAGTAAAGGCACATGCAGACCGCGTCTTCAACAAATTCGATAACAGCGATCACAGACTCGATTCCGTCGACGCGATTACTGACGAACCAGAGCTGAATCTTAGAGTACCTGAAGCCGTGTACCGTGTAGATTATTTTATTTTCAATTGTAAAAATCTTGAAAATACCTTCAAATTTAACAAATTTTTACATCCTATCCAGTAAAAAATACCTTGGTTGGGCCATATTTTCGTTCATTCTTAAATTCTTAACATAATAATACAGACTGATATTACTAAAGCTATGTACAAAGGCGAGCTTAACCTTAAAAAGAGTTTTCTTCCGGCAAACCTAAGCTAAGGAAAAGTTAAGAAAAAAGGTAACATTGTGTAAATAAATGGAGTAATACCACTATATTGGTATAGTCACTTTTTCAATTTAAAAAAAACCACAAAATTAAAGGAGAAACAAAAAAAAATCTCGGAAAAATGGACGCTGGGTTCAAATTACCGATGCTGTAGGTAGATTACAAATTCCAAATTAATAAAAGTCTAGTATCGATTTAGTTTTATTAAAAGCTTTCATAAACAAACCTTTTCTCTAGCCACAGCCATAACAATAACAGCAAAAACCAGAATCCTAACAGGCACTAAAATAAACAAATAGATAAAAACCGAAAAGGGGTTTTGCGGCAAGTGTCCTCGGAATCACGACTCAGCCCTTTGCGATTATTCGCTATTGAGTTTAGGGTTGTCGCTGAAATTCAATAATACACAACGGTAAAAACGAACCGGCCCCAAAAAGTATTGAGGTCACCCGACAAATTTTGAACGCTGAATGTTTAATATCTGCCTGAAATAGTAGATAACCAGTGTCAAGATCCTTTCATGTCCTTTTTTAAGCTTATTGGACTAAGAAAATGGCACTATATAGCCGCTCTGTCCTCTATGCTGCCAGTAAACTTGGCTTATTCCCATCGAGTCCACTCATTTGCATAGTGGGCTCGATGGGAATTTTTTTCCCCATCTGGCCCACCTGTGGGCCAGTACAATTTTAAGCGTAATTTAGATTTATGTTCAAATTAAGGATTTAATGTTAATACAGACGAAATAATAAAAATATCTCAAGCGTTTAAAATTAGCCTTAGTGACGAGCATACTCAAGCTTCATTATCATGAGTACAGAAAATAAGTTAGGAAAAAATAGTATGTATTATATTATCAATATTTTTATGAATTCTTGCAATAACTCATGGCAGTGGCAAGATTCGAACGCTCCTACTAAAAAGTTAAATTTTTATCCTTAGAAACAAAATATGTGATTTATATAGCATTTTTTTTTACCCTGTTTTAATAATGGGTAAGCCGGATAAATCAATTACGCTATCCACAGGAGGTAATCACACAGGCAGCATAAATACCATTACTGTCGGGCAGAAACCCGTGCTACCACAGAGTATATAACATTAGAGGAACTCAAACTAACGGCGGACTATGACGGGATGTACTGTTGAGGAATAAAGTTTACTAGTTAAACATAACTTTTGGTGTTTAACAGAAAAACGCGGTGTAGATATGATATTGCAGCGGGACAAATGTATGATCTGTAAATTTTTGATGCGAGTCTGGTTCGTGGTTTGAAAGGCAAATGGTAAAGTTCACTCAAAGTTACACTTACTATAAAACAGGATGTTTGGGTTTGAGATTGGAGATTAGTCCGATTCTATAGGTACCAATATTTTCAATAAAACTAATCAAGACACAAAAACAAATTTTGACAGTAGTTTCCATCGAATTTTAGCTACAGTAAGGCAGCTGGAATAAATTATGACCAGTCCATAACGGCGACCACAAAACAGATGATAAACCAATAGCCGGGTAATGACAAAAGCTAATCGCATACTATTCGCAACTGAACGGGGTAAAACAGACTAATAAATAAACCGTTGAGAGAATAATAGGGTACATTTGGTACAAATTTTTTAACTTCCTAAAACAAAAGCTATATTTTTTATTAGCTGCATTGGTTCTTATTAAGTCACTCTTTTAAGATGAGATCTCATATCTGTATAACATGCCTAAGAGAGAGTTTTGAACTGAAAATTCGAGTGGTTTCACGTTGAAATGAAAATCAAATTGTGTCCCAAAATAATAAAGTGAAGTAGGTAACTATTTTATCAACGGTACAAAGAGAATCATCGGATAGCTGGTCGTCGAAATATGTCCATAATTAACCACCTGCCTAACATTGACGGCAAATAGATGAGCTCGGTCGGCTAATTTTGTGTTGTGTAATCAAGGAATTTGATTCGTTTGACGTATTTGCATCATCAACCACAAACTGGAGACTATTTTATACCGCCAATAAGCCTATTTATTTACACTAGGTTTACACAGCGTGCTTGTAAATATGGCTAAAGCATTTTTTTTTCTTATAATCTCTTAATCTAAGGCCTTTACATCTATTGAAGATGATACACTTAATGGGACACTGTAGTGCGTTTTTTTTTTTGCACTGGGAAAATGCATGACGCATCCCCCCTCCACTAGAATGGCAAGGGGGGTATGTGGGACTCCCCGGCCTCCCGCCAGGCCGATTCTATTTGATTCTGATAAAATGATGAACATTTTATAAACATCTTTGAAGGGTTTGGATTATCAGCACATCACAAAAGTCTACATTCTTTGATGGTGGTCAATCGTGCGTGTTATTCTTATATGTGACTTGGTATTCGACTCTCAAGAGAATCATAAGGAATACTTACTTATTGATACTAATTATCACTACCACACAATCTATAACGGTCCACTATAATATATCTAAACGTAAGTCTATACTATGACATGGCACTGGGGCCGGTTTCAGGCTCAAAACCTAAGAGTTATAGGTATGGTTTTTTTTTATATATCTATGTTCCAATATAATTGAATTAATCAATTTCAATATACAGAGAGCAAACGGCATTAGCAAGAGCCAGCCCACACCGATTTGTAATAGACATTAAAGATATGTCGCCGACGAGCCTACCGCACGCAGATGCTGGTTAGCTTGGTATGTACGGGTAGCTAGAGCAGACAGCACTATTGTACCAGCCATTAGTGACCACTTTACCACCAGGCCAAATGACCACCACAAACCAAAAGACATAGTGTAGGATGCCCTCATCCGATATGAATGACTGAATGAATGAAAACGCTTTATTGTACATAAATAACACCGAAACAATATTCTTATGATATAAAACAAAACATGTTGCATTAAATGTACAATGGGCGGCCTTATCGCTCAATAGCGATCTCTTCCAGGCAACCTTTGGATGGAGAGGAATTGAAAACACAGACGTCACAGCAGGACCACATGTTTTACGCATGTCAATTTTTTTGTTTTTTTTAATACACCTAAATGATGGAACAAGTTGATTGCCGCCTGATGTTAAGTGGTAACCGTGGCATTGCCTCACTCAGTACATCCACTGACGACGTGCCCCGTGATGCATTGCACTGCGTCCATCACTCTAACATACATAAAGGTGCTAAGTCTCATGTGCCTGTAATTGCACCGGCACACAGCAATGCGAGTATACTGTTTGGCGGCAGAAATAGGTACGACGACGGCGAAAATGTCTTAAAAACGCCTATACTAAGCAGTTTTCGGTCAATATTTTTTTTATTTAATAAAAAGTAATTCGTTTTCCAAACTTTCCGCCTCTATGTCCCATAGCAATCTAGAAAGAAGGAGGGGAAGCAGCAATTAGGACCACAATTAGAGGACAGTATGTTTCAGATTACAGGCGCATTCCGTTTGGTGGAATAACAAAGCTTGCCAACTAACTATTAAGATGTTCCCCATTTTACGACTCTACTGTTAACTTTTGTTCAAATATTACTAGGATTTGAAGTTAATTATCTGGAGTAACCTCAACTTTTACCGTATTAATCCGTTTTCATTACATGTCTTGGTAAGTTGTTTGATCAACTACGAGTATATCAATACAATAATAGACGGATAGATATAACAATTACGAGCCTACGCCAGGTTTACTGGTAGAACGGCAAATATCTAAACAATTATTTTGGCCTAGAATTTGTGCAGAGTTGTGGCTTTTTCAACCGTTTCCTTGGTTGAGTGGGTTTAATATAGCAAAGTAGATACGAGTCCGCCCGCCTGTGGTTCAACAAACCGGCGCAATATTTTTGAATTTGTTACGGAGAAGCAACTTAGCATATGAATATGCGAAGGATTGTATTGTCAGATAGGAATGCAAAGCGACGGCTAAAAGTCCAAATAATATTTTATGCAGATGGCTTTTTGGTTAGAGCTTGGTAGGATTAGCAAGTGGATTCCAAAAGTGTCTTCTAAAATACGGTTATTAGTAAAATAGAGGTTTTGATTTAGAGGGTAAAAGAGTCTCGCCAGACAGCAATAAACCTAGGATTTTTTTAGTAGGTATGAGAACCGCAAATTAATTTAAATAAGTAATACCATTCTACTACAAGAGCTTAAGGTTTTCTCATTACAAAAACTTTTCAAAGCAAACATTCTTGCAGTAAAAACACAAGTCTTCATTCCTTACGAATTCGCTTTCTTTTAAATTCTTTTCTGGCGTAAATATAAGTAGGATCCAGTTGTTTTGTAAATAGCATTTATCTGTGTCGAGGGAAGGCCCTTTCGTAAATTATTAGCCTCTGGGCATCAACCCTACACAGTTAGCATATTGAAGGGATAACATACTATCCTTTGTCTTGTTAATAAGGTATGGAGTTCTCATGAAATTATTTTCCTTGATTTTAAAAATAACTGAGTCCGTATTTTGTTAAAAGAGAAAGCATACCGACTCCTCTTGTTTCTGTAACATCGCAGTGGCATAAAAAAGGGTTACAAAACATCTGTAACCAAACATCCACAAAATAAAAAACAAAATAGTTTTACACAAAAACTCTCCCCAAAACCGCAAAGAAACCAATTATTCCCAACTTAACGCCACAGCAATCGGGCCACCAAAGCGAGAATCCGTGGAATGCCACAGAAAAAAAGATTCGCGAGAGAACAAAGATTATTAAAAAAGCAGACGGCCGGTACACGTTCAATAAAAATCCGCCTGAACCCGTACACAGTCTGCTAAACAGCTGGCTCACTATGAAGACTGGTACCTACTTTTTACCGTACTTAAAAAGTATCTGCTGCAGGCAATGTAGCTACTCAATAAACAGAGTTGCTATTCATGAACCTTTACACAATTTTTTAGCACACGCACACAACGAACGAATAATCACGACACAATAATAATAGGCCTTTACATATATTGAAGATGATTCAAACATCGTCAGGAGGCAACCTATGACTACACTTAACGGGACACTGTTGTGCCTGGGACAAGGCCGGCAATTATGACAGTAGTGAAATAATTACCCTGTTACCTACCACTCACCATGAATCCCTACAAATTGCAATGTTACTATTATTTTTAGATAAGCGAAGTGAACCAGTACTTGTTCAGAGCTGTGGCATGAGTCGGCCACTGGCTCCCATTCAAAATACCAAACAACGTAGGAAATTAAAATGTCTAGTGGAAAAATCGCTATGTGTTTTCTTTGAATATTGCGGCAATAATGCTTTTAGTGGGAATGGAATGAAAAAATTAGAAGAATGCTTGTTTGAATAAGCAAATATCTGCGCCGCTTTTCCAGTTTATTTCTTTACTGTCATCACTTTTGGGCTGAAATAAAAAGCAATAAATTGCCCTGTGACCATGATAATAGATAACAAAATTGAACGTGACACTGTGCATGACACTCAGCCAAAATGTATTTACAAAATAATAATGTAAACAGTGAACCAAATGCATGTTTAATTTCGTTCAGTGGTTTCGCGACACGAACGGATCACCACGCTGTAACATAAAGCCTGCTACACATTATTCGAAATCCGATATCCGAGTGTCGTGTAAATAACATGTGTACGGCCTATAGTAATGGTCTATGCTAAGAGGAAAATACACCAAGTACGAAGCAGGGTATCAGACGTGGCAATCTTTCTTTACGCAAGCCGCTTTGGAGTTTTTTGTCTTGTCTTCGTTTGTGTAGAGTTCAAAATTTTTTCAACTTATTTTCATACCATATTTAAATAAGTATTTAACAGTCGCTTAGTATATAACTTTTCTTCAAATTTTTTAGTTTCAGAATTTTAGAGTATTCATAAAAAAAATCAAATTATGTATCAAGGTTATAGACCAAGATAAATCTGCAAAACAAACTAAATTTTGGCGATATTCACCTCCGAACAAAACCATTGACACCCACAAACTATAGCCGCTGCAGGCAAAAATTTATAGCTTTTGTTTTCTCAGGATAGTTCCGTTACTTATTGCTTTGTTGATTTACTACCATAGATCTGTAGAGGCAATGAAAAATTTCTATTGGCCGATGATTTAAAAGCGAGAGGTAGAAGTTGCAATTTATGTGCAATTAGAAAAGTGTTTTCGCACGGTTTTTGGAGACAAAGCTCTGTGACGGATTGTGACTTCTGGCACGGTGACACTTTAGCTATTCTGAGTTATTGTACCAATAAAAACGATACCTAAAACTTAAAAAATTATGTTCTCACTTATTTTAAGACTATATTGTTTACACCAAGATCCTTACCTAGTTTAGGCGTCAAAACATCATAAAATTGCACTTGCACAACCTTTTTTTGAGTTAGCTTTGTTTAGTCCTAATATTAAATTGTCGGTTGAAGGTTTTCAAGCAGTTAATTTATCATTCTCTCAGTCTACTCAGTTTGTTAATAAATAACACTAAAGAAAGCATCTCTACTTCCAATAGCAGGTTCTATACCACCGATCTAACTTGCGGAAATCGACTCGCAACACAAAAAGGTGGGAAACGTGCGCGCGGCCGCTGAATTTCCTGTATGTAGCACTGATTAAATTTGCACGTGGACGTTTGCACGTGAATGTACGGGCACGGCACGAATGGTGAATGCAACTTTGCGCGGATTTTTCACATCGAATGTACCTACGAAGATTCTAGGATAGTAACGAGTCTGGTAATAGACGTGTTTGATAAAAATTAAGATTAGCGAGAGAAATAAAAATTCTTATACTTGGAAAATTCAAAAAAATTTAATGTTTTTTTATTTCAACAATAAAATGTTGTCGTAGTATAGTTGAAATTGGGACATGACAAGACTTTTTCTTTTATATACATTTTTATTTTCACAGTGTAAGCTAATATTTATTTTTAACCGTTGCAGTTTTTTCCAGTGTATCCAAAACATATTTGTGCGTGAATAAATTAGGCAAGTGTAACTATGTTTATGTATATGACATCGCTTGCTTCACGCAAAGCAATCAATATAAGCTCAGTGGATAGCAAGCAATCGATTAGGAGCACCGTGAGACGGTCCTTAATCTGGCGAGTAGCCATCATCGGATTGGACCATAGCCCAAATAAAACACACCATACATTTCACAGTAACTACTCATCTGAAAACTGAGTGACACTTTATTGACAGAGTGCTGGCCTATGAGATACAAAACTTTAGTAGGGCCACAGATCATATAATACTATTCTAGTAATGATATAATTTTGCGTAGTAGGACTTAGAGTTGCGAGAAAAATACAAAAGGTGAATCTTTAAAAAAAAAATGTTTTTTGCTTAGCAATGATAGCTCACGGCGCGGAACATTGCCACCTCACCGCGCCGCTTAAATCGGTTACACTACCATTTTTGATAAGTTTACGACTGTCAGATTTATTCATTTCGACTTCCCATTTGAATAGTGTAATATAGGTAGTGACAGTAAAAGTATAGTAGTAGAAAGCTAGGAAGTACATTGTAAGTGAATCAGCTGCGCATCTTTATTGGCTGTGTTGTGTATTGGGTATTTCGGTAAACACAGGTATTGTGTTTGCTCTCTTGCCTTGGGAGGTCTTCAGGGTATGATGGTTCTCTGAAGTATCAATGTCTTTAGTGTTAGAGCTCTTTAGTTGAAAAGAGCTACTAACCAAAATACAACGTACCTACTATGTTTGTATATATAACTTTTAATAAAGAAACTAAAGAAACTTTCCTTTACCAAAACTTTATACTATTGTTTTAATGGTAAATACTGCAAAATGGGTTGGTAAACACCCCTTTATTTTAAACGATGAGATATTCGGAAATCTCTTTCCGTTTGTTCTGGTTAGAATTATCGCTATTTCGTTGCTAGAATTTTTACAATTTTTGTGAAATTGTAAACGGTGAACACACGTCACTAAAATCTTCAAAATTGCACCAGCTAAATGCACAACAAACCACTCTCATATAGAAAACATAATAACATAGATGCACAGCGACCGTCGCCTATAAAATTAACAATTCTTATCACTGTCGCCATCGTAAAGTTGGAATAGCGTACAGATGATGACATAACTACTAGCGAGATCGTATGGGACCACAGTTGACAGAAGAGTTTAACTCATATGAGGCAGATAATGAAAACGGCGACCAGTTTCATGAGGTGACTAGCACTTGTTAATAATCTAGTTGGATATTTTGGCAAAGTATTTTTTTCACCAAATAAATATACGTGTGTTAGTCAAATATTGGTGACAACACCTTTTATATCAATTGTGCAATGAAGTTAATGTAAGACAATGGACGAATAAGTCAATAATATTATGACCTAAAATTATCTTGTAAACTTGGCTATAGGGCTCCAAAAACGGGACACTGACATGACTGTAAGTTATAGGTAGGTACAAATCAGGTACATACACAACGGTCTTACTGATAAACATATTAAAAATATTTTATGTTTAAAGAAAATCTCATGAAACCTACACGAGAACCAGCCTTCGTCGCAAAATCACACTATCGCGTGTTAGAAAGTAGACTGACGGTGAAAAATAAAAAGCCAGCATCCAGAGACATAAAGCTGCACATTACAGCGCAAAGTCATAGCAACTGGTATTTTATCTACGTCGTAGTACAGTCAAAAGTTACTGAGCAACATAGGTGTCACTCGTATCAAACTAGTTTTTCAATACATTATTTTTTAATAGCAGTAGCGTCAGCGAATCGCCGTGGCTACGTTTCCGTAGTCAAGCTGCGTAGACGCGCAGTTTAACTGGATACGGTCCTTGCATCACGTAGGTACACCTGTTAGACTTATTCTCACCCCCAGCTTCATTTCTAGTACAAATTAACAAACTGTTTACTTAATCATGACATAAATAAAAAATTGGAGAACATTTTCGTACATTTCTATCATTAAGAAAACCCAAAATCATCGTTATAAATAGTTATACTCTCTGATACAATTTTGACTATCTATTTACTATGTAGGTTTCAAAAATAACTCAACGTACATTAGTAGCGGTACAAGAGGTTGTTCAGCTACTTCTGATCGCAACTGTCAGTAGTATTATTTATTCGGCACCACAGCAATAAAACGAAGGCTTTCCACTTTAATGATCATTCGAAATGATAGTTGCATTTGTGCGATAGGGCCGTTATTTATGCTGACAACCTGCGAAGTCGTTACGCATATCGCAAAATTACCTTTAAAGTATGCATTAAATAAAAAAAATACATGGATTAACGAACCAAAAGCTAAAAAGTGGGACGTAAAATTATTAATTCTTCATGAGGATCAAACTCACAGTCACAAAAGGTAGAGCTACCGAGCCGACACACTCGTGAGTTCGTTTTGAAATAATAAAAAAAGTATGCATGTCATTTATTATTGCCGTGTCCATCCGTCTGCCCGTATGTCACTCAGACCACTTACAGATCTCAGTTTATCATGAGCCAGACATTTATTGATAAAAATATGCCTGTAGTTTTGGATCTGCAACACCCCTCTGGCAGTTTTAATTACGTAGTTAAAAATGATCTTACAAATAAGAGATATCAAAAACAAACACTGGAAGATCTTGTTTAAATAATAGTGACTCAGTAATAGTGTTCAATAATGTTAAATAACACTTCGGACCTACCATACCCCTGGGGGTAGGGTGGGACGAAACCATACCACTGTTAGAGTACTGTTAATAGTGTTCAGTGACTCTTTTTCAAAAACGAATGTATCTTTAATTGGCTTTCCGAATGAATCAGAATAGTCTGCAAGGGTTTATAAAATAAAATAAAAATGTATGTAATAAAAATGTACAAGAGTAGGGGTCACTAAATACCTGGTCGAGTTACAACGGAAACCTTCGTTCATTCGTCTAATGAGTTAGTCGACTTTTTCAGGGGTTTAAAAAGAACTTGAGAATATTTCCAAAGTACCTGCGGCGGGCTCGCTTCCTCTGTTTTGTTTTCGTAACCGCAAGAACTTTTTAATGTTTATTTAGACCAAAAAGTTTTTAATCGCATTTTTTGGGCAAACCAGTTTGTGATAAAGTCTTCAGATTGCTTTAGAAGTGCCTTCGAATTTTCGTTGCTGTTGGTGTGACCAAAGTTTGAAAATTTAATCTCTTTTTAGTTTTTATATTGGATCGCTCGTGGCATGGCTTGCTTACTGCTTAGTCAATCTTCACCCGATTATCTATGTTAAGCGACGTTCTGCCCGATCACTATTTGGATGAGTGGCCGTTAGTGGCATTTACATCCGAGCGTTTCCGTGCTTCGGAGGGCACGTTAAACTGTTGGTCCCGGCTCTAGCAGTCGTTAAGCCATGACGGAGGTCTTAAGGCGGCCTAAAAACTTCGTCACCAGGGTTTGCCACTCAAACGAGCTTGCTTGCTTTTTTAGTTTTTATATTTTGTAAAAGAAGAGTGTTGTAATATCTTTGTTGCATTTATTTTATACTATCTAGCCTGAAAACTTAACGAACATTTCAAAGTATACACAGCAGCGTGCTTTTTAAACAAGTCACAAAAGTTTTTCAAAGCTCCGCTGTCCCAGTAATTGGGTTTGGCTGTCCGATTCCGCGTGGCTTTCTGCTACGGCGAGTATACTCCTTACAAAAGCGGCAATGGGTACTCTGCTATTTGGTAGAACATTTAGAAAGACTGAAAGGGTAAGCCTGGAAACATTTTAGCTTTTGGTAAAGCAAATTTTGAGGGAAATATGGTGGCTCTTTTTTTAAATAATGTGTCTTTAACATACAATATTCTTTAAAAAGAGGTTTGATGAGACTTTTCTGATCTTCTTTGCTGTAGGAAATACTCTGGCAGAATCTAGATCGGAAGGGCAAAAAGAGGCTACATACTGTTACAATATAATTTCTACAGGTCTACCAAAAAAAAAAATGTTGTTCACAAAAATGTATTATTTTTAATTCCTCACCAAGGGTTACAATGTTACAATTTTATTTCCTCACCAAAAGGGTTACAATGTTATTTGCTTGCCTAAGGTTACAATTTTAGTTCCTCACAAAATTAAACGGTTACAATATTAAACGGTATAAATTACATTTAGAAGAAATGCCAGTCTAACTCAGCGAGGGGTTTTAGATTAGGTCACCAGAGATAATGTCACCAGTATGCTATAATTGAAAAGTTTAATTAGACAAAAATTGGGCGCCACCAACCTAACGGGGTTGGACCGATAAAATTCAAAAAAAAGAGAGAGCTTAAATTTTCCCTACCTAACCCGGGGAGTTGCCAACACAACCTACAGAAGCAGGCGTCCTACAGCGACAGAAGCCGCCTTAGCGTCGTCGGCAAACACCCAATATTAACATATGAAATTGTTATCTTCTCATGGAAGAACGCTTAAATTTTCCCTACCTAATATGCAGCGGTTACCAACACAACCTACAGAAGCAGGAGTCCTACGACGACAGAAGCCGTCTTGGCTTCATCGGCAAACACCCAATATGAACGTATGAAATTGTTATCTTCTCATGGAAGAACGCTTAAATTTTTCCTACCTAATATGCAGCGGTTACCAACACAACCTACAGAAGCAGGAGTCCTACGACGACAGAAGCCGTCTTGGCTTCATCGGCAAACACCCAATATGAACGTATGAGTAGAGATTTCCCTACTCACGATACTCCACAGGTTCACAAAACACGTTTCTCCAAGGCTCTGGAATCCCTGGCGACAACCCGGTCCCCCGGATAAACACCTCCTGAAAAACAAACAACAATTTATGTCCTGCCCCGAGAACCTAACTCCTAGCTTTTCTACATGTATAAAAATACTACAGTTGGATCTGTTTATCACACTACTAAGTACCTTGGAGGAGGTGAGGAAACACTGGGAAAGGTTTCAGACGCCACGTCGTCTTCAAAATGGCACAAGATATGTTGATGCCACGCCTCAACAATTGGACAATCCTTTCTTCCGCAGACCTATAAAGATGGAAAACGAGGTGATGAGAGGTATGCGACCTCCAAACAGACAGTTATTCTTCCAAAAAGTAGAATTCTCACCAAACAAACAGGACACGTACGCACGCGGGTGCGTCAACACCTTTCGTAGTAGGAGTTTGGGAAGCTGACACCACCTAACACAGAGCGTGTTGGTCCTCCGGTATGACAAAAGTCTTCCTTGGCTTTAGTATCAGCCACACAAATCTACCAAAACTCCATGAAATTAAAATAAAAACTTGCTGTCATGCGACATCTGCAAGTCACCGGGCAAAAAGGGCCCCTTTAGAAATGCCCTCCATAACCTTATTTTAGCGAGCCACCTCTCGACTTTTTCCCAAAACATAGGGAAACTTTTCGGCAAACAGCGACACTTATACAAGTAATTTTCTGTAAGAAAAGTACGTAAGCTGACGACTACTATGACAGGAATAGACTCCTAAAAATGATCCCAATGTTTGTTACCTAGCATAGCTATAACCAAAACATAAAATCCCTCAGGACAGGCCGCAAAACCGCAAATTCTCGCTGCAAAGAACTACAACATTACTCGGAGAGATATCTACTTACTATTTCACACCCTACAATTACTTTTCATAAAAGTAATAAACATTATTAACATAAAACCTTAGGGAAAATAGGAAGCCAATAATTTAGATGGTAACACCGAAAATTTTAATAAATCAGTTGATGAAATGAGACTGTCATCTCTAAACGCTTGTCAGTGTCAAACCGTAATGTTCATTCCGGACTTGCAGCGAAGCATAGACTAAAAAAATTCCTTCAAAAATAAAGTTGTAACAATACCTAACAGTCGACGACTTTCAATGCTGGGTATCTAGGACGTCAGACTATAAATGATAATGATGGGTTCAATAAACCTAATTATTGATATTTTTACCAATGATCTATTTTACACAAATATACTCTTAAAACTATACTATATTGAAACGACCGCTGACAGGAGGTTCATCTTAGAAAAGGCCAAAGACAACCAGAATATTAGGCACTACCGAATCATTTATTTTTACTTCGAAACAATAAAAAGCACTTAGCAATAAGTGGTATGATCCACTGTTTGAACATTTCGTCCAATAGTATTTGAGCTTAGTTTAATAGAGACTACTCTGTTCCGCATTATGTAGAGCACAAAGGGGCATGTAGCCCGTCAGCGGGTTTCCGAGCTATAACATGTGTGATACACAGACATAAAAGAAGACAAACTTGATCCATACTACCTAGACGAGCTAGAGGGCCGAATGCCGAATCCTCATCATCATCATCAACCTACATCGGTCCACTGCTGGACGTAGGTCTCTCCCAAGACGCGCCACTGAGCCCGGTCTTCGGTTCTTCTCATCCAGTGTTTGCCAGCTGCATGTCTCAGATCGTCACCTCATCTAGCCGGAGGGCATCCACTTGCCACGCTTGCCTAAACGCTTGCCTAAACGCGGTATCCACTCGAGAATTAGGTTGCTACTACACATATACCCGTAGATTCCTCAAAAAAAATTGTGGTAATTTCACAAGCCAGACTGGAAAAAACTAAAGTTGGTTTGCTGCGGCAGCAATATGTAGCAGTAGTCTCGTGCGGCCCCCGGCGCTACTAAGCCTGCTTTAATAATGTGGACATTCGACTCATAAGTCGCTGTTACCGGCCGGGTCTTGTCTCGTATTGACATAAATGGGTAACGTGCCTGCTTCTGTTACTGGCTAACATTTCTGTGTTCCTTTTTGTAGCTTTCAAAATAGACACGACAATGCTAAGATAGGACAAGATAATGATACTTCTTGAACTGAGAGACAAAAGTTGTCATGAGTAGAAAAGTGCTAAATGGACACCAACTTAAATCATTACTTCAATGCATGAAAGTATAACAGAATTTAATTTGAAACTGATGTTTGTGACTCAATAATAAAATCATCTGGGTAGCTTAATATTTCACTAAGGGCAGACGGTTGTATCTGTTACAACTTATTCATTTTCATCACCTTGAAGAAACTATACATATAGCACACGCAAGACGTATATAGTTCAGCAGTGTCCTACATAGATTTTCAGAAAAAATATTTCTAATATATTATTGCTCAAGCGAAACATAAGACTTTTCAATCAAAACCACGTCACTATTTACAACTCAAACAACCTATCAAAACCACGGACAAATTCCACCTTCCATTTCGTGTACAAATAGTGCCAATAAAAAGCAATTAAAGTCGGCTCTGCGCCTGAGGCAGATTTGTCTACCGGCAGAGTTCGAGGGAAGCCGATCAAGTTTGCATTTTAGGGGCTTTCGCTGTAAAGGAAATTGATGTTTGGGTTTACTGGGTGATGGGGTTTTATAAATCAACCCTACTGTAGCAAAACAAAAGTGGAAATAGCTTAAAAAGCTATACCACCTAGGTTTAGTATTATTTGGTAACTGAGAGTGTTTTATTATTCCAAATATGCGTTTTATCTATTTTAAAATACGTGTTACATCATGATCACGATGTGTTACAGTGCTGGAAAAGACACTATATGCGTCATACGAACCTACTTTATGAATATTCAAGATAAACAGATTTCCAGCTTTCTTCATCTACCGCACGCTTACTTACATATTTTTATGTTAGGTAGGTATACCTATGTACATTGTAGAATGTACAATATGTACATGATTAGGAAAACCTCCCAAAGATTTGCTACAACACAATAAAACTGTGTGAAACTGGATGAGTGATCTTTGGAAACTCATCCTAAAAGGACCTTAATTATTTCTAAGCAATGTAAACTAATACTTAGATTTTCCAAAGACTCCTGAAGCAAGATCAGCTAAATAAACACCAAATACTTGCACGTGGTCCAAGCTGCGACGTAATTGCATTGCTTGTCTGTTAGTGGCACGGACTGTTGAAGAGAAAATCTTGTGAAAGTTGCTAATTTGACAGTACAAAAATAGCTTGTTCCGTCGTTTCAACTTATGAGAAAATAAATTTTAGTGCTGTCAAATTAAGTTAGTTCAGGAAAATTAAACATTAAAATTGGTATCGATTCGCTTGTTGCATTTTTCTAAGCTAAAATAATTTGACAGCACTAAAAATGTTTCCGTCTCTTTTTCATAAACTGAAACGACAAGGACGGCTATAATTTTAAAGCTGTCAAATTAGGTTAGTTTAGAAAAATGCAACAAGCAAATCGATACCATTGTTAACTTTTAATGAGAATTTTCTAGGTATTAAAGTACTATTGTACCTATACTTTGTCTTATTTTATTGAAATACTTACAAAATAGTAAAAGGTGCTTACAAGATTATTTGTTAACCACTAAAACAAAACTCCTTTGCTGCCTTTGCAATATACACCGTATTTTTTTTTAGTGAAACGTTATTTTCCTCCCGTGTACTTAGATCCTTCTTCACGTTGTCGGAGAGACTTGTTTGCACGTCTTGCGACACAAACAACTACAAAACAAGCTCTAGTAGTGTAGTACTTACAAGTATTAGTTAGAACCCACCTTTATATCGGAAGGTGCTGGATTCCAATAAGAGGTCCTACAACAACGACAAACAATCTACTAGATTTAATTTTTTTATTTAGTTTGATGTGATTGCTGATGACGTAGTCAGAAGCACATCTATATACATACCTATATTTTACAGTAGCATAGTGCAGTTTGCAATTTCTTAGAAACTCCAAAAACAGTTATTGTTGGACTGATAATTTATAGGTAAGTTTAAAAAACTGGAAAAACCGACTTCAATTTGATACGCGTTCATCATCAAATGATGATGATGATGATAATAGTAGTTCATTGGGACTGTTCTATTGATCGTACACACCACAGAAAAGTCACAGGAAAGCAAAATACGCGAAGTACTGAACTGATTTTGATAAAATTTTATAGGACCAATCTGGAAGCATACCTACTACCTACCCTTTCAGATAAAAAAATAATTTTTCAAATCGGTTTATAAACCTAAGGTAACAAATATTAAACAAAAGTACAACCGTATTGAGTACCTCCTCCTTTTTGAAGTCGGTTAAAAAAATCAGCTGTATCTTGTTATTAGTCATTGTCAAGTGAATAGTCGCCAGTCTGCTTATCATCATCATCATCATCATCAACCTATATCGGTCCACTGCTGAACGTAGGTCTCTCCCAAGACGCGCCACTGAGCCCGGTCTTCGGCTCTTCTCATCCAGTTTTTGCCAGCTACATGTCTCAGATCGTCACCCCACCTAGCCGGAGGGCGTCCTACACTACGCTTGCCTAAATGCTTATAAATAGACGTTTTCTCTTGAAGGTCCCTGACAAGATCTGTAAGCCTTAGGATGAGCTATTGTTATTCCTTCTCCTTTTGGTCCAATTAGTATCGACGGCCCTAGAACAAGCTTTTGTTATCCCTCCTTTAATCGCGTAGTATTGACTGCTTCAGGTAGGTACAGTCAGTGGTAATATATACAAATGCTAATTGACTAAAATATGTAGCGGTTAATCAATGAGATCTATTTGATATTGCAATTTATATGGCAAGATCAGTCACAGATCATATAATACTATACGTACAGTATTATAGTCACAGATCATATAATACTATACGTACAGTAGGACTCTCATGTGGATACATTTTTATGAAATACGTTACATAGTTTTTAAATATTATATTCATATTTTTTTTGCACTAAAAACAATAAAATATCTAGCATTAACTCAAAGTTGCACTAGACACTCTGATCTACAGACAAGACAAATTTTGTATACTTACTTCAAAACTACCCCTAGATAGTATATCTAAATAGTCAGCCAGTCAAATACTAGTGCACAGGATTTTTCAATCATAAGAAATGTTTCAATTTCGGAGATATTTGTCTAGAAAAACTAAATCCAGACTAGCTCATGTTTCCGCGAACATGCGAGACACACGGTCACGTAGAAAGCGTAGCGAGCGATGTAGAATCATCCGTGCGTATCTCATCGTAGACGATCTACTTCGAATAACGATAAGCGAATGTATACGCTATTGATATTTGAGTGATACTGCGCGGCCAACTCATGCATTATGCGAGGTCTGGCAAACTGCTGCTGTTTTGCTGCGCAGTGTACGTGAAATCTCTATAGCGATCCTTCGGCTATCATTTTGTGGAGTAGGTCTACTCACTTCCGTTCGAATGGTTCATAGTTGAAAGGATACATCGCAGATTGTACGCTGGTGATCGTGATTGTTGTAAATCTAATGTATTGGAGGAACGCAAACTGAATTTCAATTCCATCATTTTTGCATATTGTGGTAACATAAACCGATATTATTACTTCCAGTAGTCGTTGAATTGATAACAGTCATAAGTATTATAATAACTACTAACGCAATACGTGCGAGTATGTACGAGTAAATAGGTAGCTCCTATGACTCCTAAGATATAAATTAAAACTTGACATAAATTATTTCCTAGCAGTTTATAAAGTTGAAAAATTTTGTAGCCATTTTTCAAACCGAATCCTACTGACAAAGCCTGCAATATTTCACTATATCGAAAAGAAATTCACTCCAGTCGATAAACAGCGTCGGGACACGTAACATTTTGCACGGAACTTTCGCTTAACTTTGTTTTTGGCAAGCGCAGCAAAAACTTACGAAGTTGGCCTTCCCACATGTCCGTGTATAGCGGCATCTGGCACGTCTCGAACCTGATCCCGCTCGCTTTTTTAATTAATACCACTTCGAACACTCGCGCAAAAGAATGCTTCAACTCATTAAAAGTTTTAATAGCATTTGACTTCGCTGCAGCGAGAGCGGCAAGTTTTAGTGTGCGTCGAAAAGTTTTCGGCTACAAAATGGTTTCGAATCACAAAGAAATAGTGTAAGTTTCTCTTGGCTTGGATTATGGGAGTTTTTTGAATTTATTCCAGAGCCCGTAGTCTGTGCATTTGTCTGACTTTCGACTCGAGTATAGCACACGCAAACGCATTCGCAAAGCGAGTCATTTTGTTGGGAATTACACAATTCTCAAATCTCCCGCTAGAGGCGCTTATCCGGTTTTCATACAAAATTTCTCGCTTTGCGAATGCGTTTGCGTGTGCTATACTCGAGTCGAAAGTAAAACGAATGCACAGACTACGGGCTCTGAAGGGGCTGCACACGTCCGCCCGAGGCGGTAACGAACGCCTTTTCGACTGTAAAGAAAAAATCCTCTGGGGCTGTAGTTTTTCAAATAGGTTAGATCTTCCTTGCTGCATTAATTAAACATCATTATCGCTGTTTGTTCATAGGCTAACTGCTGAGGCCTCCTTCGAGAAGTAGGTTTATTTCGCCATCTTCATCCACCAACACATCAAAAGGACTATTTTAAGCCTCACCTTCCTGTTTAGTTCACAATTCGAGAACTCTAGAGCAAAATCATTATTTTGAGGATAATATTTACTGATAGTTTTGATAATCTGAGGATTTAATCAATGCGCCCAATTCATATTCGTAGAAATTGCGTGCAATATTTCACTTTATTTCAATATTATTTCTGTAATTTTAAAAGAACATGATCCATTCCCGTCTCGTGCCTGGCACAGTCCGGATTAGTATGAAAAGTCCTCAACTCCATTTGTATAAGTCAATGCCAGACTGATTTATTAAGATTAGAGTAAAGGCCACTCACCACCGTAATGTGCCTTTTAATCTACTTTTAAAGTGTGGATTGTGATTTATGCGGGCGTTTCTCACATTTTCAATTTTATGATTCACGAGAGACTGCAACTCTATGAATATCCCATTTTCTGCTTCCAAAAAGTAAAATGAATAACCTCAAAACTTATCAGAAAAAAAAATACTATTGATTCATATTTCAATCAGTAAATGTACCTACTCCATTTTTATTGGAAGCCCAATTTATTATCAGTGACAAAAATGTGGTAATTGTGGAGGTGGTTAAGTTGTGAGGGTTTCACTAACCCTTGTTTACAAAAGGTAGAAACTGTGCGACTTTCCATCACGAGCCTTACGAGGTAACACCCCATAATACTCATTTGCAAGCGAAATGCAAGTCCGCCCTGCAACCTCATTTATGCAGCTACCTTTAAATCGAAAACCAATTACGGAAAAACTCCACACAAGTGCACGCGTGCGATGTGTCGCACGCACACACGCGCGGTATTGTGCTACAGATGTAGAGTTACTAGAACAGTACCACTATTGGTGTACTCGTATTTAAAAAAATTGTATGCAAAGTCAAGATAAGTTTTTTTTATAACTTTATGTTTATAATTTTTTCTTTTTTCTCATACCTCACTTATATAAGAGACATTATCATACTTCACACATCATTGCATTGCACCTGGGTTTTCAACCATAAAGATCTAAGCAGATAGGGAGGTAGAGGTCCAATAAAAAATATATTAATTAAAAACACATCTCTTGAAATGTGGGAGAGGAAAAACACGGTACTTTTTCTGCCTAATGTTTTCCGCTATGGATTACTTTCAAATATTAAAAAGTCACTCAATCAAGCAGAGCATAGTGTTATAAAACTGTTTTAGAATATACCTAATTAATAACTTTTTACATATTCCAATTTAACATATCCAGGAAAGTGTACATTCGCAATGGGAACGTTTAATTAACACGAGTGACAGCGGCGCGAGAGCTGGCTGGCGTGCTGCAATAACAATACACGTGTACCCGACTATAAATGGGACTTGATTTAAAGGAACTGCAGGTTTACCTTTATAATACCACGTGTGCAAGCGCCACGTGTAAAATTATCACGTGTACAAGTACTAAGTGTAAATATCAATGGTTGTGGCCAGAACATGTACGAAATCATCTAGTTTCTTTGGCCTGCCTTATTGATTTAGGGTTATTCCCATCAAGCTCACTAGCTGGCCCACTGGTGAGGCCGATGAGCAAAAAAATTCCCAACGAGCCCACTATGCAAATGAGTGGGCTCGATGGGATTTTAAATTGGTTAATACAAAGTAATCAAGGACCCATCATCATTATTTTAGTCATGGAAACTTCCATTGCTGAATTTAAGACTATACCTATAGATTTTTAGAGCAAACTAGTTTGTATAGATATAAATGAGTTTGCGATTTTGTATCCAACTGTTTCGAGCAAATTTTACTATATCGTGTTGCCATACACTACGAATAAACAGAAGAGAAAAACCAAATAGCGGAAGAAGCAGGCATTACCAAACATAAACAGTTTACAAAATCCTTTGTCGTTAAACAAGCGCTCCTAGCGCTTGTCAAGAACATAATTCTGAAATAAACACCACTTTGCCTATTCATTGCAAGGTGGGCAATCCGCCAGTCTATCTAAAAAGAATTCTCTAAAAGAAACTTTATTTGAATTAAAAGCAGTTCCGGGAACATTTGCATGAGTCTGCGGACTGAGCACTGTGACATATTTTGAAGAGGCGCCAAGAAACTTAGACAAGCGCTTCTAAAGATTAAGCGTCCAGGATTTGACGGAACCGTGTTATTTATTAAATATCTTTGAGAGCTTCGAAAATTACCCTTGCTGACTAGAATAATCACTACCGCAAACAGCATATAAAGGACGGGTGCGGTAAATATGTTTGAGAGATTTAAAAATGACCATTGCTGACTAGGATAGTCACTAACGCAAACAGCATATAGAGGACGGGTGCGGGTTGGGTGCGGCTTGGCTGCGGATGTATTTCGTTGAATTTAGGTGGACGACAACACACATAGAACTCGTTGGACGGATGGAAAGATTTCTATACCCTTGCGCCCGACACGCGACTAACCTGCAACTGTTGTCTGTGCGTTTTTATCATTTAAAAAGAATTGACGGTCGCCATTTTTACGGAAGCTGTTTTTTAAGAAGATGAGGCTTTAGCAGTAAATTCAGCCGGTTCTCAGCTAGTTACGAGATTTGAACGCGTCCTTTTATTCGAGGATTTTATAGATCTGTACCATATGTTACTTGAATCTCAAATTAAACTGAATGTGTTAAATGCACAGATCTTATTATCTGTTTATTTAACACATTCAGTGCATGAAGCTGTTCTTTACAAAACGTAGGAAACAGACTGACTGAAATTTTATTTATTTCAGGTTTCTTAAACTGGCTCGAGCTCGTTAGTATGCAAATTGTTTTACTGAATTTCGTTGCAGAATTGATACACACGTAAAACTTTCAATTAAAACTGTGTCCTCACCGAAAACCAGTCGTTCGCGTTTTCTCAATGGGTGCAATAATTAGTGAAATTGGCGCAGCTCATACTGGGGATAATTAGTTTAAAGCAGTCAAGTGTGCGCCGAGCCTAGTGAGACGCCACTCGGCGAGCTTTTTGTACCTCTGTTTTTTAGAGTATCGTGTCAGTACTAAAACATTATTGCTTTAACAATAAAGTTGAATTTTGAGTGAAGAAAAAAATATATAAGTATATCTACTACATTATTAACAAACGCTTAATGACTTTCAAGCGTACAATATGTAATGTATTTTTTTCTCCAAATATTACACTCCGTCAAAATTAATAAAAAAAAAAAATTTACCGACATTGTTTTTACAAAAAAAAGTGAATATATTTGTTTAAATTTATTTGAAGCGTCGTAATTTTTATTGTAAACATACAGGAACCCTACTGAAACCCTTTTCACTACAAATAGCTAAACTAAACCCAAGCCATTGAAAAACTCCAACAACCGATTACGAGTGCCATTTAGACCGTTAAAACTACGGAACTAGTGCCTCTCGTCAAACTCCCACTTGCCCATTCTCACCCCTTACAATGTAAAATTCTAATTCTCTCGTTAAATCCTCCGGCCTCCTCTGGCCACTTTTACTGAATATAAAGTAGGGTAAATGGATTTAGTTTAATACGTGTGTGTTGGAAATTATGGTAATGCACTTGTTTGTGTGCTGTGGACAAGTTGACAGAAGAGGATTTTTATTCACTTAGATTTTTTTAAACATTTACAGAACCACACCCCACAAATAACCTTTATTAATAAAAGTAACAAATAAATAAATAAATCAAAGTATTTACTAGTAGCTTGACTTGGTTTATTATAGTCACCATATTGTGATTCTGTTTTAATTTGCACGCCATGCTCTAAGATCATGATCATCAATCATCATCAATATATATAAAACTCTTTTGAAGCTGACTTAGAATCAACGCACAGCCTAAACTATAAGTCCTAGAGGTATGAAATTTGGAGGGTAGTATCCTTATATAGTGTAGGGGTGCACTAAGAAAGGAATTTTGAAAAGTCACACTCTAAAGGGTCTATTTAGAACGCGAGCAACGCCGCGGGCGACGGCTAGTACCCAATAAAATCAACATAAGCTTTAAATACCGTGTTTTGTCTTTTACATTGACAAGCAATTTTCAACTCGACCGAAGGAGACAACACAGTAACGGCATTCTAGTACCAGGGGTTATAGCTACTTTGAGGAAGAATTAATTAGGACGTATGTATGTATTCTATCAGCCATCTAGTTTCCATCGTACAAGCTTTGCTTAGTTTGGGACTAGAAGGCGTTGTGTTAAGTGTCCGTGAATATTTATTTATTTATTTATTAAACTCAACACACATACCTACAAACAGAATCCCCACACACCCACATACACTTGCGTGAAAATTCCGTTCCCCAAACGTTTTAATCCAAATTAATACTCAAAACGGATACAAGGTCGTAATAGAGTTTACCGACGATGAGTTATATACCACGCTCAATGGACGCAGATTACGCTCAATAAATTATTATGAAGCAATCAGTATATGGTAAAAGTTTTGTCAGGTTTAGTCCAGCCGATACGATTGTTTTCATTTTAAAACTACTTTGTAATTTTTGAACAGTTCTAAAGCTGGGCACTGACCAACGCTACGAGGTGTAATGTAACATTCGCATCGAGCGTGTTACGCATCGAGCATGTTTGCTGTGTTCTAAAATCGGCGTAACATGCTCGTCAAAACTCTGTGCTCCGCTTTCAAGGCACACCTTCGCTGCGAAAAAAAAAACTCAAAGCTAGCAACGAGCGGCTCGTTGCTCGCTGGTTTCCCCGTAACACGACGTACTGACTGCACGAATGCTCGCTGTGTAACATGTTACATTACACCTGGTAACGTTGGTCAGTGCCCACCTTAATGTTGACAGTCAGTAGAATATTGAGACATGACGTTTAGTAATTGCTATATAATTTTTTTTACGCATAAATTAGGTACCTGCTACACACATAACTCTACTCGTAGCTGGACGTAGCAGTATTGCTACGCGCGTAGCAGTCTATCATTTGTTTCTAGAACATCCAACATTTATTTTAAAAGGATTGTAAATAACCCTTATATCATTAAGTTTTATAATGCACTAGAACGGTAAGAGCGTGTATGGTTTAGTACGAGTATAAGCAGTATTAGTAAGGGTTGAATTTTTTTTTACAAAAATATAAAGATGTCCTGTCAAAAATAACAATAGTACAAAAATGTCGTATATTGTAAGAAGGCATGTTCACACAGCGTGAGCTTCCGTAGATTTATTGGTAATATAATTTTGATTGATTGCCCGCCGCCGACTCAAGTTGAGGTTTAAACGACGTACTAAGAGCAGAAACGCAATCAATCATACCTACATGTTTTCCGCGGAACTAATCGATTTCACTTTAAATTGACACGCGGCAGCTTTATTTAGTGCAGGTAATGCAAGAAAACTTGAAGAATGATCGATTTTAACTACTTTTTTATTCACAAAAAATTACAAAACTGCTACACTTCATTTTGTAGATGAACGATTCGATTTCAACGAATTAATAGAAAAAAGATCGATTTGAAGATCATTGTCTTTGTGACTTATTACTGTTCTATAACCTCCTTGTAGTTGTACTACCGAGAAAATAAAAGTTGCATATCACCAGAAAATGGCAGTTCTGAGAGATTCATTGCACAAATTCAACACTATATTAAATCGTTCCGCAAACACATCAGTATCACGTTCAATTTAAAAAGACACTAAATCAATTGCTACAAATGTGTTGACCAGACATTGTCAGTCACAGGCACCGTGCCAGTTTTTAATTAAAACGGTGCAGTTGCCATTTCATTTAATTACTCGCATGCCAGCTACTGGGCCGAGCGTAACGCATCGTGTATGCAAACCTTTATGACGTTGCATGAAATAGCTGTCGAGTGAAAAGGAATATTTTAGTTTTGGACATGTCCACAGGGTTTGGAGCAGGATATTTTATTTTAGAATAAATAAAAAATCCAAATGGCTTGCTAAAAGTTGACATAGAAAATGTTTTACGTGTTTTATAAGAGTGACAAAGGGTAAAAAGAAAACTTTATGAGGGTAGGTTCATAATCGTCTTTGTTGTAGAACGTCTGCGTGAGTAAAAATTCTTAACGGAAGTCTAGCCACAAGGAAAATAAGGCCAATCTACATACAAACTTAAGAGGTACTATTAAGGGTAATCAAACTATTATTAAAATTGGCTATCACGGAGATAGCTATTTAAATTATTCCACTGTAGTTTTTCCAAAAAGAACGAACAAGTCAAGAGAATACTCCAGTAAATATTTCCTTGCACAGCCCGCCCATTAGTAAATAAAGCAGGCGATGAAGCGCTTACCTCGGAATTGGGAATCTCGTGGGAAATTTTAATTATGTCCGAAAATTCAAGTTATGCTGCCGCGAACGCAACTTGCCCCGCAGAGAAATACGAATACCAACTTGAGTTGCGCAGTCAGTGAATGCACGCAATTTGCAAAATGAAGCGCAGTAATAAAGTACTTAATTTTTATAACCTATAGAAAATAAATAAAGTCTTGATCTCGTTTCTCAAGCATCTGGTTAAAATTTGTAATCTGGCCGATACGTCAGTGGCGCAAGTAAAGATATCCGGATGTCGCCAACACGGTGATGGTGCAAAGCGTCTACTCTTCACTGATAGATAGTCGTCTAGATGTCGTATCGGTGGTAGTGTAAAAACAGCATTTTCTGGCTTTGCATGCCAGACTATCAAAAGAATGCCTGTACTGGTGTAGCAATACGAAAAAAGAGTTCCACCTCACGATAGTATCCTGAAATTTCCCCAGCATCCCTTAGATAAGCATTAATAATTCAGCATCCGTAGACCACGACAAATACTACCCTGCATATTCATAGAAATGTTGATTTTTTCCGTCTACCCGCATTCGGCTAATTACAAATCCCTCGTTTTATTGAGTCTCGATGTAAAATGTATTTAATGGTGATTGTGCTTTCAAGATCACAACACGATTTTCTGTATCAGTGAAGATTATTTGCATAATCGAAAATAGAGAAATATAAAATCTTATTTGATTTTACCATAAGCTGGACTTCTTTATGATCAAAAAGCATTAACTCATTTATATTAGTCCAATTCATAGCACATCCACAGGCTTGTCTAGTCTTGCATTGAAAATCTCATATATTCAGAAGTGTAAAGTTTATACCCTAAAGGCCATGAACCCCAAGCTGCAATTGTCACATGTCACGCTGAGAAACATGTTACGCAAGCTAATAGCGTAGGTATCTTCGCTTTCCAGCATTTGAAACTTGGTCTACAACAGCCTTTGGAGTCTACACGAGTTGACGGTTCATTCATCTTCATATAATACACGAGGACATGTCGAGCGTACCGTGTTGCATGTCAATTGTAGAAATCCAAGTGAATCCCTGGCTTTAGGTTATTACCAAACATACAACTAAGATATTTTTATAGTATTAGACGCGTTTTTCATGTTCTATAACTGGAAAGATAAAAGGGAGGTAATTTTCTGAGTTTTAGTCGTGCACCGAGCAGCGACGCGGCGATGTATATCTTTCTAGGAACAAGTGTGACGTATAAATTTCACTTCTAATCTTGTTTATATGTGGCCTCTGCCAAACAAACACTATACGAGAAAGTAAATAATAAAAGCACTTTCCTCTGTTGCGCTTATTATATAGCTGTATGCTGTGTATGGGTAATATTTCCGCTATTTTTTCTTACAGGATTTTGATGCAGGCATATGATCCGTCTATTGGAATCATGCCATATTCAAATACAAAGCCCGTAGTCTAAGTTTTGCTATGGTGATTTGCGACAAGCGAGAATCGAGAAAATCTCAGTTTTTGTATAGAGAAAAATTGTTTGCAAATCTCCCGCTAGAGGCGCTCATTGGTTTTTCACACAAAATATCTCGCAAGTCGCTTCTCGATATGCGTTTCGATCGACAAAACAAAACTCAGGCTCAGGTCGTGAAAACTCCCCTCGTATTCTTGACTATTCATTTCACTCTGCTCTTGATTGGGTATCGGGACACTAGAATATGAATCGTGGATTTAATTAAGCCTCTTTCTGTAAGTCGGTTCGGATGCGATCGTTAGCATATTCCTATTGATTACAAAGAGTCTGTAGGGATGTGGTGAAAGATTTTCAGAGCTTTTTTACTGTGATATACAAGCTGGAATGGTATTAGTGCGAAGTCCATTTTTCAATCACCTTTATAAACATTGAAGCACATTTTTCCATAGCCGGAAATTGAGCTTTGCGCATATCAGAATTGAGTTTGAATCGAGTTGCGCAACTTTGTGTTTTCAGTTTGAAAAATGACTGTTTTTTCGTATCCATCACACGCTGACTCAACCCACAAGCCAAAAAACATTGTCAAAACTTCGAAAGTCGGTATTTGTTCGAAATTATTTTTTATCGGGTTTCGTCTTACAACCCTAGGCAGGACTTTCGTCCTTTTCTGTGTGCTTTGCTGAATGCCCGGATTTTGACAATGGCCCTTGTTAAAGCTTTGATTCAACTTTTTACATAGGGATTTTAATTTTGTTCTTTTAGTTCATTTAGCTATTGAATGGAGACTTTACCGAAAATCGATATTGGTTTTTGCGATGAAATATATCACACTTGATGAGGCTTTTGAATCTATGTAGAATTGTAGAGGATGCCATCGAAATCTGAAACTTACGCCATCCTTCGTCTTTCATCTATTCTGTTCCTTTTTTCTTCTTTTGATATAAACATAAATATGAGCACAACATTCACTTTCAAACCGTTGCAAACGATTTATACATAGCTCAACTTGTCCAAATCAGTACCAATCGGAAGCGTGCCAATATGAGTGATGGAAAGAAAAACTAATATCCCCGGGAAGTCATGTGGTATCCGAGAATCGAACAACATACTACTAATATCAATTTGATTCAAAAACGTCATAAACTCGTGTTTAAGTTTACAAACGCCGCAGTCGGTCGCTGTTGTCTTACTATGGAAAATAATTTAATATTGTTAAATTCGGACCGTGCTGTTTCGAAAACCACAGGGTTTACTAGGGATTATCGATGCTAACTCGATTGAAACTCGATGTCGGTGACTGAGGTGTTATTTTGTTTTGTATCTGGAGCACACATTATGAGCTTTTAGATCGATCGTAAGTGTAACGGCTTTTAAATACTTTATTTTCACGAAGCTAGATAGCTTATGAAAGAACTAAATGAAGAATAAACTAATTAACTAACAACGAATGAAAGTTAGATAACTTTCATTAGTTCTACCAAAACTGTATCAAAACTGTATAGTGTTAACCTACTGATTTGATCAAAAATTCGAAATATATTCGAGTTTTACACAAAAGCCTCCCGAGGCTTTTACATCCCGATGCAGAGTTTGCGCCCCGAAGCTATCATGTAAAATTCGAAACTTAGTTTACTCTACTTTTATAATAATGCTTATATTTGAAAAGGTCCAATGATGGTAGTGGTAAGTGACATCAAGTCAAAGTTAGAGAAACGGGCAAGTGCCAAAGTTACAGTTGTAAGATGCACAGTCGGACTCGCAGCCAACCGATGTGGTGCTTATTGCATTGTATTTGGTAACGTTTCATATGCTCGTACTGTCTTGTCTTCCACTGGTTTGAAAACACTTTTGGCTTGTCACAGTGTGAAGATACTTTACTTATACTGATAGGTAAAGTTGCTTATGGACAACGAAAGGCACAGAACGACATTCATATCGATTCTCTCGTTGCATTTTTCTCAACTAACCTAATTTGACAGCACTGAATATTGCCTTCTCTTTTTCATAAACTGAAACGACAAAGACGGCAATTAGGTTAGTTTAAAAAAATGGAACAAGATAATCAATACCATTGACTACATAGAGTTGAAGCGCTCTTGGCGTAGCTCGCTTAGTCAACGTTGTGAGTGGTCACTATTTGGATGGGTGACTGCTAGTAGCATTTACATCTGAACACATCCGCGCATTGCAAAACTGTCGATACCGGCTACTAGCAGTCGCTAAACCACGACAGAGGATCGATCCGCTCCATCACTTATCCTATAAAAACCAGACTATTTCATGTATTTTGTTCCTTTGATAGTCACCAATTAATATACTGATACCTACCTATGTCTATTGATCTGGTAGTTCCACTTTTTACTCTGAAGTTTGTAAACGTACAAAGCACTCCAAAATGATAACAGAATACATTAGTAGGACAAAATACAGTAATTAGTTAACTGTTTGGAACGGAGTCGTAAATTAGCGTGCAAGTGTGGTTCGCGGAGCTCGATTCTATGTACCTATCGGAAATGTGCAATATAAAGCCTTTGATAGCACAAACTGTGTTTTTTTCATAACTTGTTTTACATAAGAAATATACAACTATCATTGTATATTTCTTATGTAAAACTCGTGTTGTTCATTTCTCTATTGATTTTCTTGTAACTATTTACCACAGTTTATCTAGACAAAATGAGATGGTACTATCTTGAACAGTGACTAACCTTTGAAGAAGCATTATTTTCTACATTCACATTCACGTTTCAAATTGGAACTCAAACTCGTGTTTGTAAGCGAATGAATAATTGTTTTGTTTAAAGTTTATGGTCGTACTGGAAACTGTGTCCACTCAGATTCATTGGCAAAATTGCTCTCTCAGGCGAGTAACGTTTGATTCTGTGACGAGGGTTGACGGAAACAAAGCGGATGGACGGCTGTCTGTCACTGAATTGTATGAAAGCACTGTCTCTACGGCTCTACCACTCGATTTGGTATTTGGAAGGTTTCAAACAGACTTTATCTTGTCTGTGAAGACCTATTTTAGAGGTTACTATGCTATGATTATTATTATCACAAAAGTTAAATTGACCTCTAAAACTAAACAAAAAAAATTGCAAACTTTAGAACGTTTTAAAACTATGTTGTTACTTATATTTTTTGTTTTCTGTTTTCTAGATCTTAAATTGTGATAATCTCAAAGATTCGTACACACTAGACGACTATTTAGAAAATGCGGTTTGTTAAATCCGTATCAAATTCCATTTGTAGTAAGTTGCGTTGGGCCGTTCGAGGGGTTAAGCCGCGTTCGGCGATAGGACTCCTTTGGGACCACGACGCCAACGGTTACTTCGACGTGTTTGGTACAAGCCTTAGAAAACAAGATTTCAAAAAAACAAAATCTGTAAGAAACTCGCATAGTTATTTTTATAACTATTATTAAAATTACAAAACACGAAAATAATCCACGAAAAACATAAAGCTCAACAGCTGATCGATGTTCATAATGTAAGTGCTCTAAAATGGGCACTATTTGTGAAAATCCCCAAAATAAATCTGTACCCATAATAATCTTTACTGTAGCAAAACTGTTATATAAAGGAATAAATAAATACAACACTTTCAGCTTATGGCTTAACACAACAACACAGATGAAATTGGACTCGAAATGATTGAATGCAGTTGTAAAAGCGAGTACTAGTTTAAAATATAAGGAATGGTCTTGTCTGCGATCTTGTCAGTTGTTAGGACCATTGTATGTTAGATACCCTAACTTTTTAAATATCTTTTCTGTTTTTTTTAAATAGATATTCTAGTACCCTCTACAAGACAAAATGACGAACGGCGTCGTGATATGGAAAAGGAGTATCCCTGAATGGAAAATATGTACATCTAAGCAATAAAATAAAACTTTCCAGTAAAAACAAACCAACAAGCAGTGTAATGTTTGACCTAAAACAAATAGCACACATCCTTATTTTTACAGGAGACCAAAGTCGTGTTTGTCCTAAAACAAATACGAGTGCCAGCCCTATTTTTACAGAAGATACATTTTTCCCAACAAAAATACAGGCTAGAAACACGGCGGCCATTGATTTTTGTATTTTTTAAATAAACTGTGTCTTTGTGCCTTTGTTTCAGCCTTGTGGAAGATTATTCTTTGCTTTATTAACAGACTTTCTTTGAGCTTTAAGTTGCTACTGAGATAAATTAACCGCTTATGTTTTGTTGTGTATTTTAATTTTACATCCCCTTTTATATTGTGAACACTAAGTATAACCCTTGCTACTGAATCAAGACTCAATTTAAAAAATATTTAAATACCTATACCAATATTATTTTATTCAAATGAAGCTACCCGTGTTTGAGTTTTTATTCAACCTCAAACACCATTTTTGAGTTACAAAAATTAGGTGTTTCTCCATAACTAAATCCATTAACATGCAAATAAATGCACCAAATAACTAACAAGAAATACTGCTCAGCCCAAACAAGGAATGTAATAAACACAAGAAGACAATCTTCGCTGGAAACTGCTCAGACGATATAAGTACTTAGATATTAGACAGACTAGTTAATGCATAACCACTATAACCAGTTTTCGAGTTATCGGAGAAACCCTGATTCAATATTCCATTTAAGTTGAACTACATTTTAGAATACGTTCCTCAAAGAACGCTCACTTATTGGTAAAAGTACTAGTATGGTATTATAGGATCTGTGGTAAAGGTTAGCTAAATAGCTAGCAACAATAGTAATAAATAGAACAAAAACATGGAGGCGGCTAGAATATCATGATGGTGAACTTTGTGGCGTTTTTTTCGTAAGATAATTTAGCAAAAATACTAGCTAGTATTGTGATAACCCGTCATAGATTCATCAGTGTATCTCCTGCGGGCCTAAGATGCGCACGCGAGATATTTAGTCATGTCGTCTGTCAAAATGTAAGCATTTTGCACTAGTTTTTGAACTTTTACATTATCTGTGGTAATGTTGTCGACAAAACGCGCCTTGTTATTGTACACTTTTGACACTTCTTAGTCGTCGTATCTTTCTGAGGACGAGATAATAGTCATGCAGAAATGTCAAAAGTTGAAGATTCAAGGCGCGTTTTGTCGACAACATTGCCACAGATAATGCAAAAATTCAAAAACTGGTACAAAATGCTTAAATTTTGACAGAACGACATGACAAATATCTCGCGTGCGCATCTTAGGCCCGCTGGATTCTGTAGTGTTTTTAAAATCCAAAATGACAGTAAACAGTCAAAGGCCTTTAAAATGAGTCATCTAAATTCCGCCAGCGGGCCAAGGTGTCAACCTCCATACCTCCAATTTGAGAGCTCTTCTAAATTACAAAGGTCTTCACATAAATTGTTCCAATATTCGCAACGGGGACGGCATGTTAAGCTTAAATAGGCCACGGTTACACCGAAGTGAGATGAATGAATATTTTACGGCGTTTCATTTTAATACTGAAGCATTTTAAATTTGTGAGATTTTAGACACACACACAATGAACTACTAGTAACTTGCTAGAGAATTTCAATGACGATGTTTTTCACATCACTTGACCCACACTTTTGTTTTCCTTCAATAAACTATTTCTTCTTTCCCCGTTCTCTAAATACTGAAATATGCGTAGGTATAATGTTACAAGTCACCGGTTTTCATGAAACACGTTTCGGCTACCAACTGGGGTTCATCTTGATCTGCATGGTGATTGAAGCTTTGGAAGTCCCACTATAAGTACTTTGCGTCTCATCGACAAGCAGCTGGATAGCGTGTTGTGGGGCGTCATTTCATGTCTTTGGTAATAGACATTAATGTAAAGCAAATCATCAGTGACCTAACCTTACAGACCATGTGGTTTCAGTATCAAACTCACCTTCGGTAATGTTCACGATACAACACACCCATAACAGTATTGGGTATTTGGGTATAGCAGTTGGCGAATATTGACTCAAGACGGTGTAAATGCATCTACTCCAGTCACGAACTGTAGAGATGCGTCAGCGGAGATCGATTTCGGATGCCGCTGCGTGCGTACTTTCATTAGCGCCAACTTTCCATCGAAGAGAAAGAATGCGCGCTATGGCATCTACGATATTACTATGACGTATTCGACTTCATAACGAAAGAGGGCCAAGCATCTTGCACTATTCACATCAGAGAATTGGATCGTGGATCCTACAAAGTTCAACGTGCTTTGTAGTATAGTTCACAAGCTGAAATATCAGAGGTTCGGGTTCAGTTTCCGCTATGGGACTTCTCTCCATCGTTATTGGCTGAAGTTGGCGAAAACTTCTATTATCATTTAAATTATTAAATGATCTCAACTAAATGTGGTGAAGGAATTCTTGTATACATTTACATACCTGTAAATATCATCAAGGTCTCTAAACTTCAACAATTTTCGCATCCCCTGAGATCAGACTTAAGACGTTTATGCAACTGAAATATTAAACAAGCCATTCCCTAAGCAATACTTAGCTTAAGCAAGAAACCACCGAACAAACTGATATTACTCCCTTTCTCTTGCAAATCCATCTTTTACTTCCGACTAAATAATTCATCGGTTGAAAACTCATACTTTCTTTGACGTTCGTTCGAGTATTTATTTAAAAGAATCGTGAGTACTTGAGCCGCTAAATCAAAATAAAATTACATCGTTGGCCTTGTTCAATCATCCAGTTGTAAATATTTAATGTTTATTAGAATCTTAACAAAGTAAGATACCTATTATTAGTGTTCATTTTGTCTTTTCAGAAAATATTTTCAATACTTGCAGGAGTAGGAACACCTACTGTTAAACTGTTCTTGCCAAGATAGTATGATAGGGTGTCAATAATTGAAATTAAAACGCCAATCACGAGCCTCTTTAGCCGACATGGCGATAATTGCTTTTTGATCCGCATGTGAGCATCTTAGTCAATTTTGAGCATGTTATCGCTGGGATAGGTAGCTCGAAATTGAGTATCTTACTAACGGTACTCATTAGCGTTTCTAATACTACTTTACGATATATTATCTGGGATACTCTATACTTAAACGGAGATGCTAACGAGACTATAGAATTTACTGTGTCTGGAAGTCTTAGACGTCAAATTATCATCCGAATGTTTACGTCGAATAACTCGCATAAAAGTAAGCTTTATACCAACGTGAAATGCACGTAACTTTTTCTTTTCTCTAGTTAACGATACTTTAATTGTGTTTGTAGCGCAATGTGTTGATGAACGTCAAAAATAGTTAAAAACCTACACTACCTATGGCAAAAACAAATCTACGAGTAAAGCAACGGTTTTTAATATTATACATTATGCCGTGGGGCAGTATTGAGTTTTCACAAAAAGATTTGCCGAATAAATTATTTTCAGGACAATAAGCCTGAGCTTGGGCAACATTTTAATTAGGTTTTCAAATCTGAAGATTTTGCAAGTGGTCTTAATCATTTTTCTCAGAAAAGGAAATACCCGTAACTTGCACGTTCTATGAATGGCACACTTCGATTTGAAATAGAAAAGTAAAGAGATTTTAGCTTTCAGAAATACGTATTATCGGGCCAATACGCTCTACACTATTACAGTATACCTACTGGTGTATGATAAGTTATAAGCTTTTCTTTCTACATCGATATTACTAGAATAACAAAAACTACTTTACACTACCATCGACTCGACGACACCTACACAATATCGATGGAGAGTGGATGCAAATCACGCATACATTTACTACTGAACGCTATAACATTGTGCCGTCACCGATATGACATTTTTACTAAAGCAACTGACTATTTAGAAAAGACTATTTAGAAACGGAAAATGGTTCCTAGTTTTCAGTCATATAACATTTTTACAATTTTGTCTCATCATTATTTACGAACGATACTGACTGTACAAGCGAGATTTTCAGTATCCTTTGAAATTTTGGGTTACGACCCAAAATTTCAATTGTTTGAATTTTTACCATTTTCCCATTCCACATTTACAGAGGGGCAATCGTTGTCTTATATAAGCCTGGCAGGTTTTCTGAACTGTTTTCATACTAAATCATAGGTATTCTGTGACTAAATAGTTACATTAGCGCGTTTCTTTGCCGTCAAAAGCTTTCGTTAGATTAACGAGTTTTCGTATAGCTGTAGCCACGTCACTTGATATTACTAGTATAGTGTTATATTATGATGTGCTTGATATTATGCTGGGCAGCGAAAGCAGTTCAGAGCTGGCGATATGGAGGCAGGGCTCGCTTCAGCCACTGACTTTGAACACAGCAATGCATCTATCGCGGAGATTGGCTTGGGACGTATTCAATTTTGCCGTGCCCTATCTGCCGGCTCTATTAGTGCTCGAGGCCATACAGATTGCACTTGTTACTATTTGAATAAGCGCAAAAACACGTAATTGGACGTGGATTCAAGTACTCTTTTGAACGTGATTTTATTTAATTAGACGAAAAGGGCTGGCGAATTGTAGTTTGAGAGGTTTGCCACCGAGATGTGAAATTGATTGAAATTCAAAACGAAACCGATTAAAACAATTGTAAGACGTATAAGTACAAACACTTATTCTGGCGTAGCTACACAATCGTGAAATTCTGCTCAACTTTCCGCTAAATAAAGAAAGGATTGACAAACTTTATCCACCGAATTTGCGAAATCAACTTGAAATTCACCGGAGACTTTCAATACAAATACTTTATTGCATTCCTTTACCGATACAAGTAACTTTTGAAAGGGAAACTTTCAGAAGTTTATCGTCTGTCCTGCTCGCTCTTCATGGCTCATTTGCTACTGAGTGAGTTCCGAACTCTATTTAAATTGCTAGAAAGAGATAACGTACCTAACTTGGTAATTTATATGTCGCTGGGGCGTTTTTGACTAACCGCCAAAACGGAACCGAATAAGTACGTTGTGTTGGAGCTTACCTATAATTTGATCACTTAGATTAGAAGATAGATTAATTTAATTAATCTATCTTGATCAAAACTGAAAAAAAAAATGATTTTTGCAGTAATAAAATAAAGTACCTGCAGTGGGTGAGGTCAGGCTGTTGATGATGATGATAAGTAAAATGTCCTGCTTCATAGCGCAAGGTTTTTCCATTATATTTTTCCAATTTTGCTCGTAACTAAAAACTCCCACCGAAACATTTTCATCGCATGTTATGATCAAACTAAATTACAATCAGCCGCAGGTGAGCCGAGTATTAACACGTAAAAACACGGTGTTGACATCGAACTCATTGAACTGAGCGCACTCAGCTAAATTGGAACTCTAAACAACACAGGTGGGACGAAAAAATCAATTCTCTTAATGGCAGCTTGTTGTTGGGTGGATTGGAGGATGAACATTGTTTTTCTGTATTTTATTAGGACTCCAGAATAATCAGGATGCTAATAAAACGAACTTACCTAACTAGGAAACGAGTGAGAGACTCAAACTTAGTCTAGCTATGAAGTTCTATTGTGTATCTACGAGTATCTATTCTGTGGTCACGCTAGAATTTTACAATAAGTTCGTATGAATTTGTGGCCAACTCTGGCTATGTGGAGTTTTTAGGCCGCTTTAAGCCTTTTTGCATGGTTTTTTACTTCTTCTTTCATTTATAGGCCTGTTTATTTTAATATTTTCATATTGCTCTGCTTCCAAAGCCAAGTTGATTGACATCCTACAACCGCTAGAGAATAGAAAATGTCAATAATTTATTTGATAATCTACTGGTAAAATTGTCTTTTGAAATTGCCATAAATAAAAGATGAAGAATAGGAAAAGGTAACGACTGACTATGAAATGAATACGTCTTGCAACAAGATGCACTCAAAACCGTACCATACAAATTATCTCCTTCAAACCCTCGATGTCACTTCACTGGAGCGTCGTCGAGCCGAGAGCCGTCAACGGCGTAAACATTTTTACATCACCAGTTTACTTGACACGTCCCTCTCCCCTCCGGCAGTACCATAAAGGTGTAAACACGGGTGATTGGCAGTGATGCCACGGGTCTGTGTGAGATGGCTGGTGGCAGGCGCCAGGGTTCTTTATAGTGACGATGCGTGCGGCGCCTGTGAGGCGACTGATGACGTCATTAAGAGGTTAATTGTTTAGGATTTGTGACGTACGTTTTTATTGAGACATGAATGAGCTAAGTTGAATGAAACTCGGTCACAATAGTAATCAGGTTTCAGCGTAGGTTGCTTTTCTTATGTAGTCCTAAGCTGACTGGTTTGTAATAATAAACACGTTAATCTGGCTATATTAATATGTGAAATTCCTTAGACAATCTTAGCATATTTCAATAATAGTCCGTTTGGAATTCCACCAAGCATTCCAAGACAGTATCAACAAGTGGTAACTTACAGTGCGATATAAACATATCTGATATGAATAATGAGAACAAATGAGTTGTTATGCCTTGAATAAGACAAAATAAACCTGATTTTCCTGGTACAATTGAGACTCTTCAGAAAACTGAGGACTAATAAAAAGTAGGTAAATTATTTTGAGGAGAGGGTGCAACCACTGATTTTATTGGATATATATTTTATGTAATGCTATTTTTCTGTTACAATATTTTTTCATGGTAGTAAAAAAAATAGAAAACAGCAAAATAAACATACGTTATTTTCAAAGACATAGAAGAATTATTAATTTTATACGGTAAAAGGTTTAAATAAATATTTAAATACAGTTTTAAGTCATCTAGCTAAAATCTAAAATATCCACTGCTAGACTTAAACAGGCTTTCAGACGATTAAGAACCTTCTGCTCCGACTTCTCCAATATTAGAATCCTATCTTCCTTCCTTCCTCTATCCTATTTTATAATGGATGAGGATAGATGGATGAATGTATGGATATATGTACGTTTATTGCTCGTTCACGCAAAAACTACTGATCCGATTTGGATGAAACTTGTCCGTGACACATAGGCAACTTTTTATCCCGGAAAATCAACGGGATCCAATGAGACACGAAGGAAGTCGCGGGTGGAAGCTAGTATAAAAAAAATCTTCATAATAAAAATAAATAAATAAATATTCACGGACACTTAACACAACGCCTTCTAGTCCCAAACTAAGCAAAGCTTGTACGATGGAATCTAGATGGCTGATAGAATACATCATAAATTTTTTTTGTAAATACATACTTATAATACATAGAAACACCCAGACACAGAACAAACATCTATGTTTACAACCCACAAATGTTTGTTCTCGGCGGGGATCGAACCCAAGACCCACAGCACGGAAGGCAGAGCTACTACCGACTGAGCCATGACGCCTGTCAAATAAAAAATAGTGAGGATAAACATTGATATCACTATAACTTTTCTCATGCAACCAGCAGATGACCTGGTTTAACATAAAGATATCATACTGTATTCAAGTAAAATAGAAATAGAAATAGAAAAATAATTTATTTACAACACAACACAAGAAAAATGAAACATAAGTAGGTAGACTAAACTAAAAACATGACATAATTAATAAATAAATAAAATAAACCAAAACCTAGTTAAAAAAAATATACCTAATTACCTAAAATAACAAAACTAAACATAGTGCTGCAAAATGGATCCTAGCTCAGCATAATGCGGGTTGAGAACAACCCACGCTGGTCTTCCGCTAGGACCAATAGTAGTACTCCAAACTTTCCAACGTAATCATCTAACAAAAACCAGCCGAACTACTACGTGAACTTCGAATTCCTTTGACACGACCGCCCCGGCCAAGTCTTGAAGTCTCGTATCAAGTTTCCGAACTTGAGCGTTCGAATTGTATTCTCTACTCGAAACGGAAATTCTACTGTTTACTTCGCTCGAATAAACGTTCGTTTAGATATTTCAAGCTACACTGCGCTTTGACTTAGCCACTTCGTAAATCAACGCGTATGACATACCATATGCCGCGCAGTGTAGTTCAAACACCACGAGCGAATAGCCTTTAGTTTTTCATAGTAAAAGCCCTGAACTGTGTCGTGTACATCGTTTGAGGTGTTACCTGTCTTTGGGAAATGTTTAACGAGTTTTAATGCTATTAGAGAGAGGAATTTAGAACTATTTACATCTATTTGACTCGGTTCATAGCTCAGTTAGTTGGTAAGTCTGCTTCTGTTGTGGTGCAGATTGCTGGTTCAATTTCTTGTTAGGCAAATATTTATGTGGTCAACCGGCACCTTGGTTTAGCAGTGGTGATGATAATGATGAAAAAATATATTCTAATTTCCTTAACCTTTTGTATTTTGGATTGTCCATTTTTCCCGTACGTACCTATTTCATTAGTACTAAGGTACCTTGCCTAAACAAAAAACACGTCTTATTCTCTTAGTGAAGTCAAAATAAAGGTCTCTAAGAAATAAATTACAAGTAACAAAATTACAACGTGTTACATTTCAGAAGTGAAATTATCTCACTTAATTTTTGGCATCGTAGCGGATTGCTACACATCTGCTACGCGCGTAGCACATCTGCTACGGAGCTACGCTTTGCATTGTGCTTTGTATGTCATTCATGCTTTGTTACACAGCCGTTTTCTTGTAATATACAGTCAAGAGCAAAAAATTTAGGTCACTTATTAAAACTTGAATATCGCGGAAACCATGAATGTCAGCATGGTGAAAAACCGCTAACTAATGAATCCCAACGAGATTTTTTTCCCATTTGGCCCACCAAAAGACCAGCCTGTGGCCTCGATGGGAATACCTCTTTCATTTAATGTAAAGCATAAAAAAATCTTAATTTTGCTCTCTTATAAAGCACGTGCCGTCGAGACTGAATTTTACTCTGAAAATTTGTTGGATTAATTTATAAAATGTACATAAGTCCCCAAATTCAATGCAGAGTTTATTATTAAAAGAGACGAATGCGAAAAAAATAATATTGCTTGCTTCGTAAAAATAGCAATCTTGTACTGCAACTTACATTTACTAGACTCTATGTATGGAAGTAATTGATGTCTTGCCAACACGATGCACAAATCTTCCCAAACTTTCCGAACAATATATTAAAAATCCGGCTGAACCGGTGCCAAACCGAGGCTTTAAACACTTTTATATCGCTTCACACAATACAGCCTAATGTTCAGGTTCCAGTTGCCAACAAGTTTGTGTATAAATCGCGGCGAGTGCGACTTGCAGATAGTGCGCGGCCGAGTTGCTGGCACGGAAAGTATCCGATTTAGCGGTGAGAGGTTTCTGAATTGTAATGGTTGTTTAGTTTCTGAATCCTTAGTTGGCACATGCACAGTGAGCCCATTTGTAAAACATCTTATTTTGTAGTTTATTTCGCTTTAGTTATATTTTTCAAGCTTACAGCGAAATAATTTAATAACCTAGCTATTTAGTTTTCTATATATTGTTTTAAGAAAATAATTTATGTTTAGAGTTTAGAAAATTCACGAAATAGAGACTTGAAAAGTGTGAAAATGTAAACGAAATTTTTGCCTTAAATAAATTTGGGTTGGCTGGACTTAATGCTTCAAGCATTAAGTCTAACCCTTTGTAACAAATTTATAATTTTGTGCAATAAAGTATTAAATTAATAAATAAATAAAAAAATTCATTGTAAAATATATGACTTATTCCCATCAAACCCACCGGCTGGCCCACTGGTGGGCCATCTAGTGTTGCCATATTTCAAGTTAGCACTAGAATGTTCCACACAGTCAAACAAGATTTAACATGCTCCCGCTATTATTAAAATACTCATTTTAGTTCACTTTTGCGAGCTAATTGCATACAAAATCTGTTCACACTGCCAGTGCTTAACAAATTATGCTTTTACCCACTTCAAAAAAGGAGAAGGTTCTCAATGCAGCTATATTTTTTTTGTTTGTTTCTCAGCACCCAGTATTTTTTTACCTGAAAGGATATACTTTCAACAACACTTAATTTTAAATAGGCATTTGAAACTAGTAGAAAAACAAAAAATAAACCTTTAGATTTAAAGTCGGAAACGGAGAATGGATAAAAAATGTTCTCTCTCGAAAGCCTATGCGATGGACTTCTACAGAAATATAATGATGATGAAGTCTTCTCTCTCTCGTCTCTTAATCCATTTTGAATAATTCCAGTGGCAGACTCAGAGGTGATGCAGGCCCCAGATAGCGTTTAGGCCGAGCTCTTGGCACCGAGCCCTCAATAACCGGGATCGGACCGCTGATGTCACTATTCTGATAGGCGACTGATAAGCGATACTGAAGGGATAAGAGGTTTACGGGGTGGCCGAGATGGATTGTGATTTGATGGCATTTTTTTCCTTTATCCGTGATCTAAGATTGATATTCTTAGAAAACCAGCTAATTCTTAGTTTTTTTTTAAGTTTTATGCAATGTATTTCTTTGTTTAGGTAGCTACGGATTTGCTATTATAGAGGTAAATATGTAGTTTCCGGAACAAATACGTACACACGCTACTGACCGAAAATAAAATAAAATTGCTGTAAACCATGTTTATTTTAGCAATCACTTGATTTTTTTTATTTCTTCTATTATTTTTACTTCGGTAAATAAACAGAATATTACAGAATAAGACTTCCACTACGTTGTGAAATTGCGTTCGAGCAGCGAACAAAAAATTTATATTACGAAATTCAGCTGCCGACCGCAACCAACTTGGATAGAGTTTAGGAACAACAAAAGTGCTCACGTGGTTGCAAAAAGTGCTGAAGTTGCTACGGAATTGATGTTTGTGACTGTCTTTACCAGCAGTTCTACTGCAAAGCTGGAACAGTAGACTTTTACCACGATTATTTGGGTTAGTCTGGCCTGACCTCATACTGGCCTATCCCCGATGTAGATTACCAAATAGTATGCGCTAAATAAATGCCGATACAGTTGCAAAATAAGTGAAAAAAAGTGAAAAGGACGTTATTGTACGGTGCTTTTATTTTAGCGTAGTACCTGTAATCAAAACTAACTTTGCATGATATTTATTGGACTGTATGAAGTTATTCTATTAGCTCACATTTCTATTTACCAAATTGTTTCCGTTTGACAACAATACGGTCTATATTTTGGTAAATTTTGTACGCCATTAAGATATCTAAAAACATTGTAAACATCCATAAACTTGATAGACAAGGCGTTAGGTATAAAACAGTACCTATACGTTTTCATTTATTTGGGCTGAGCACTTATCTCATGATCAGCTATAAAGATGCAAAAAAGCATTTGGGAGGCAGCGATTCGGAGGCAAGTTTATTGCTTTTTTATCAGGTACTGAAAAAGTTGGGAGGATTATTGGATCAATTGCTTCATGTAGATTCTAGAGTATTGTAGAGATATATCCCTTTAGGCAATATAATATAGTACTTTATAGTACCATGTGCACTGTTTGTGTATGGTTTCGTGTATGTTGAAACGAATTATAAACTCTTCTTCTTCCTGGCCTTATCCCACTAGGTGGGGTCGGCATAACATGTTCTTTTCTTCCATTCTCCCCTATCATCCGTCATCTCAGTGTTCACTCCTCTCCTATATCATCTTTTACAGAAATACAAAGTACACTTTCATAAATGCAGGGAATAAATTCATAACCTCGAATGAAATTACGGTTCGTTACATATTATTACGATTTAGAGCGCAAACGCACTAGGCAGCTACGGTCGCAACTTCCATCTTGGATTCTTCTTTAGAGCGTCGGCGTCGTGTCTATGTTTTATCTGGTTAATTCGCGAAAGATTTTCGAATGGAGAAAAAATAAAACTAACTTACCGATATTAAAAGCGAATTACTCTTCAAAACCAAGTAAAATGTATATAAATATAATTTGGTATGATAAAGTAAATCTAAGTTTTATCTGACGGTGGTTTTTTTTATTCAAGTTTCATTTTCAACAGCTACGTGACTTATTCAGTGTCATATTCAAAGTGAACCAGGTAACCTAAGCTGTGCGTTGATTGATTCTTGAGATTGTTCAGAGTACCTATCGGCTTAACTCGACTTCCTTCCGAATGGAATGTACGCGATATTAACCTCTGCGTGGTCCAAGTTGCCATACTTCTCAATCTCAATTAACTAACATGAATATCAACTACCTAACTGGCTCACTTGCAAGAATAAAACTTCTCTATATCTACTTACTTATACTTACTGCTTTACTGAAAAAAATGCGTATCCGAAGTAGCAATAAAAAGGCAAAGAACTGGCCAAATATTGCCTAAAAATAAATTAAAACTGCCGACGTTTTATTTAGTGTCCCACAACTACAAAGATTTTTTGCAGCGATACAAAGGTCAATTTTAGTCAAATGCGCGACTGTATCGATACAACCGATGATAAAGGACAATTCAAAGCTTTTGACACTCGGTTTTAAAGATTTAAGGATCAGTTCCGCTTATATCTTGCATCCCTGTTTCATAATTTCATAACTAACGTAGGATCAGCCGCTTACTCCATTAATGTTCGATAAATTGTAGAACATTTCAAAATTAATTAAAATTGTTCAGTGATTCTTCCTTGTATCCCATTACACTCGAAATAGTAGGTACTTGTCGTGTTTGCTTTTTGATGTATAATTTAATTATTCAAGTAATGCAAATAATCAATTTATGGTCATTATTTCATTTGCGAAGATATTCTAGAATGATATAGAATAGCGCTACTTTGAGGTAACAAAGTATTGTTCAGTCTTTGACTCCGATTAAAAATGTATGGAAAATTGAAATTCGTTCGATCGAGACCGACGACGTTCCAAAGTCGGATACATAGAGCATTGTAAAGCTGCTTCCTACGCCACTATAGAGAATGCAACTTTTTCGTACAAGAATTAAAGACAAAATTCTGTAAACATTCAAATAGGAAACTGTATAATTTGAGAAGTTTTAGAACTTTTGAATAATGATGGTGTCTAATGTTTTGGGCGGTAGAGTTTATATCATTTAGTTCATAGTGTGAGTATACATAAAGTCAATAAAAGTAGGTATTTGTTTCATAATACTAAGATTAGTTTCGTCACAATTACTCATAAATATTAATAATACATAATCATAAATCTTACAGACAAATAGGTACACTATATCTACTGATAATATAGTTTAAGTTCTGCTAATGGAGGATCAAATCTCTGGTTTTGGTTAGGAGAAAATTGGTTCTATATTCATCCACTAGGGGCGTTTCGTCTAACCTGACTTTATATCTGGATTTTTTATTCAGTTTTCTAGAAGTCGACTGGGTAAGTATACTCGACTGCGGAATCTATGTGTCCGTCTAAATAACTAATACTGTCAATACCAAGAATATAAATTAAAGATACTTAATCACCAGACACGACTTCATACTCCACGGTTTGGTACTCAGCGGCGAGCGTGGCTCATTGTCCATTCCCGATTGAAGTGCAGCCGATTCTATCGAGTTTTTATTCAACAGTCAAGTTCCATTTTATTCATTGTATATTGAAATTTCATAATTTATTGGTCTTAGGTTTGGATAAGTTTACTTTGATACAACTTCTTGAGGGATCCAAATATTTTTGATTGGTTAGTAAGTTTTTAAACAGTATCGTGGTTGTAGAATTGATACACTATAGTACAGTCAAATTAGACAATCAACATATCCATAACTACGCTACATACAATGCACACGATTGTTAGAAAGGAAGCGCGAGGTGTAGACGCATACGACGCGCACGCAGCGCGTCCCATACAAAAACATAATCGTCCCTCTCGCACGATTCGCAACGTTCAACTTCTAATAGCTCAGTCCAAACCGTCTAATCTAGGTCGATTTGTCGCGTGTGTACATTTGTACGAATGTACAGGATCCAGAATCAGAGAAAATATTTTCAGATCATTTCGTAATTTCGTTTTGCTCTGGGAGTTGAACCTGCCTCACATACCAGCCTGATTATTACTAGCCATTTTCCAATATTTATAGTGACAAACTATTTAAATATTTTTTTTCCATAAAATAGAATATTAAATCATATTTAGTTCACGCCAATATTTCCTCGAATAAAAACCTACTGCTAAAAATTATTCGTCGAGTCACAGTTCTTCTATAGTTTTATACTATCGGCTAGATTTGAATCGACGCCTACTCGAGAGATATCGATTTCACGTCGGCGTCGTCTCGAATGACAAATGCTCATTGGGTTGAACACGTGTCCGGATGAATTGATATTGAGTGGCCTTGAAGTGCTTTTGAGAAAGTTTCAGATGCATTGGTATAAGTTGGCTTTACCTCTATTCTGAACTGAATGTTTTTAACAGTAGAAGTTTGTTAAATAGACCATTAAAACTTATTCGATTAGCCATGCATGCACCCATCGATTACTAACGATATATATTCATTTATTTCACCTTAGTTGATTTCGCTTAATGTTCAATGTGAGTGATCGGTATGGAGCCCTAACGGAGTTGAAGTTGCTATAAAAATCTAAATATTATAACATTTGAAAAAAGTCACGTGACCATTACTGAATATTTTTGACGATTTCGATTCTCTAGCGATTGCAATTGTTTTTCCCCTTATGTAGAATCGCATTAGTTTAGACTTGCTAAAGCAGTTTTTGTGTAGGTAATTCATAAGAAAACCATACCTACTTTAAAAACCAAGTCGGGTTTTAAAGTTCTTAACTCTACACAAAGGCTATGTTCATGCTTCTAAACCACGGATGCGTGTCAATCATCCACTAGCTTTGTCAGACTTTCAAGTATCAACATTTCTGTCAGGAATAACCAAGCAATCCACTCCGCGAGCTTCAAATCTACTTAGCAAGGGAGAAAAAACAAGATTTCTGAACACGAATTCCGTGACACGTAACACTATCCCGGCGATATAACAAGCTAATGCGGCGACATCTCCTGAGCCAAGGCGCGCGTTTTTGGCACTGATTCATGATTTGTTTTGGCTATGAAACCCACGGCCCGGCTTGGTTAAGGCGCTGACACATTGTACGCAAGACTTTCCCTACTTCGTAAAAGAAAACTTCAAGGATACCTTTTCATGTTCCTCTATTCGTATAACCAAAACAGTCTATCTTCGGAATACAAACTTGAATCAAAATAACACATATTAGACATTTCTTAGTAAAAGTTCAAAATACATTTCAGTACTTTGAGATTTTAACCTTCTTTTTCGTAGAAACAAGCAAATAGATTTTGAGACTTTGCTATAAAAATCGGTGTAAACTATCACAGAAAAAAGTGGTACTAAGAATGTGATGAAATAAAGATTTCGTATTTGCTCTTGTATTTGTATAACTTTTTGTCAGTGTGTTCACGCCCTTACGAAGCAGGTACTACCTCCAAGACATTCTGACTCACTAATGGACTAGTAAGTCTATATTTTCGCATTAAAAATTTCGTGCCAGGAATCGTAAAATTGGAAACTTGAATTATAATACTTGTGAATTTAACTTGAATTTTTACGTCCTTTAAAATCTCGTTTGCTTTTTCAGACAGAACTACTTACAGCAGTTAGATTTACAGGGAAAGTTTTATGCATATCTCTTGTTTGTGGAACATAGATTTCAGAGGTCTTAGTAATGTGGTTTTCTTGAATGTTTTCGCACTCGATTCATTCTATTTCTGGTATATTTGAAGTAAACACTATTACCTGATCTAATAATTATATCTGGATGACTGACTAAGATCTATCAGTGGTCATTGTGAGTGATATTATATACCCATACCCATAATATTATAAGGAGACCCAATGTGATATTATTATTAGGACTAAGATGGTTTTAGCCTGTTATTTATCAATACACATTCTTTACAAGAAAACAACATTGTTTCTCTTTGTTTTTGATCCAACAATAGATTCTTTATTGATGTAATCAAATTAAAACACACTCAAAGTGAAATTGGCAGTACCAAAACCTTCATCAAACAACAGAATAACTCATTTGATTCGCCTTGCTTTAATACCTCGTTTTAAAAGGGGCTTACAACGCAGACATAATTAAAATCAAACTGGGAAGAATTCATTATGCCTGACGTAAAGATCCACCTTGAGCTCGGAATGAAATTTTTAGGAGTTGATAAACGGTAAATATTTTATGAAAATAAATAGGCCAGAAATAATATAACCAAAGAAATTAGGAAAGGATTCTATATCTAAGACTCTAGATAATCCTTGTAATTTTACTGATCTTTGATTTTGAGCATAGAGTTTAGCTATCTTTTATACAAAGCTTTAACAACATGTCTGCTTATATGTTTTCGTGTACAAAGAATTGAAGAACCAAACAATGGTCATGGTTTACCCTCGGCCTATCTATGGTGAAACGTCCAAATAAAATAGACTAAAATTATTATATATAAGGGTCAGTTACGTGTATCAGTCTGACTATGTTCTAGTCAAAGTAACGCACGTTTGTGATCTAAGGGCGTATGCAACCAGCCATTATTATTAGGTACCTATAATGCTATCAATAGATGGTTTGCGATGGTCTATTAGACCGTAATAGACCCACTTCTGCGTATGACTTATTTGTCTCGCTTATAAATGTACCAAAAGTAGAGTATTTAGCAGTATTCCAAAGCAGCATAATCCTTCTACGTGTCATATAGTTATGCAGAAAAGCAATGTAAGCGGAAAGGCAGCCATGCCTCAAAAATAAAATTTAGATTTTAATAAAATGCAAATGGTGTGTCTCGTCTCGTCTGATGGAACGAGCCGACATTTTATATACGTACAGCCAGTTCCAAAAGTGCATGGAATTAATTTTTGTTTGCATTTTGTAGAAGTATGCTCCCATGCGTTTTTATGAAGTACCTATTCTAAATAGTATTTACTACTTTTCTCCATGAGTGTCTTTTTTGAGAACTTTATAACAGGTATAAATTGGATCATAAAAAATCATCATCATTTTCATCAACCCCTATCAATCCACTGCTGGACGTAGTTCTCTTCCAAGACGCGCCACTGAGCCCGGTCTGCGGCTCTTCTCATCCAGCGTTTGCCAGCTACATTTTGCAGATCGTCGCCCCACCTTGCCAGAAAAAATACTTTCTAGTTAGAATTTAACAAGTGATGCGCCATTGTACCTACAATTGCACTTTTGCAGTCAACTGTACATTCAGAGAGAGCTAGTGCTGAAATTCAGTACTTATTTTGTAAAGGTTTTGAGAATTTTAGTAACTGTTTCCTTTGGGACAGTGATACTGGATTTCAGTGTTGATTTCAGAGGGTTTTACTGCTTGGCAAGAATTGTTGTTGACGTGCTTTTCGCAGCTATTTCATACTAATATTACGCTGAGAAATATGAAACCAACTCACCTACATATTCACTACTCACTTTGATATTCTAAAGCTTTCTGAGCATAATTTTTTATATCCTAACCTCCAAAAAGTCCACATAAAAACCACTTGACGACAAATTCATTGATGAATTGCCAAAGACACCATAACATTTTTTATTGTTCACTTTAATCTGCTGACGTCCACGTTGAGGGGGACAGAAAGATTTTTTTTACCATTCCGGAACGTGATCGAACAACTAACCTTCTTACATTATGTTTTTTTCTTTATAGTGGGTCTATCTTATAAAAAGTTAGAGTAGACATTATGTCTTGTTTAACATACTTAATCAGGACATAATGTCTACTATAACTTTTTATAAGATAGGGGGCACATAATATTTATAAGTAGTACCAATAAAGTGTTTTAGTTGTGCTAAGAAGGAAAGTTGAATTTTGGTGAAAACTACCATTTAAACTATTTTTTTTTATAATCGATCAAGTTTGCTCTAAGAATTTTCCCACCTTTGATTTTTATTTTTATCTAACAGTTCCCGGTTCGGATCCGGCACGCTACGTGTAAAACCACCACAAGGCGGAGATACTTGAGTGATGGCGTAGATTGTGTCGCGTTGTAAGTCATGATGTGAAAATGTGGTTTTATGGTGATAAGTTTTTTGGTATTTTTTTACAGATATTAGAAGCAATTGTTTATAAGTGGGAGGTTCGATAGCGTTGCAAGAAATGCAAGCCCAAAAATAAGCAAGTTGCAAGTCAAAACTTGTACGAACGTCTATAATTTTTATCTTTTGTAACAAAATATATTCGTAAGGAGTGGTACCAAAAAAGTCAGGCCTATATCCAGCAGTGGGCGAAGTCAGGCTGTGAATGATGATGATGAACAAAATATATAAGTGCAAAGTCTGAAAAAAAACTTAGTAAAAAGAAAAATCTCATCGGTCGCTCAATCTCTTCCATACGGTTTTACGAAAAGGCTACGAAATATTGTATTACTTCAAATACTTTGTCAATGCGTGATAAAAAGACATGGTAACCTGAATTCCGAAGCTACAGGCCATTACAAATGTTCATTATTGTCAGCAGATGTCATCAGTTTGGTTGGAAACAGCCGAAAAAGGCCGTGGTACTGTCTTTCGGGCCTTTGACACGCGATACGCTTGAACATAAATAAGACTATTCTGTTCACTTCAGAGTGGAAATACAAAGGAATAAATTGTAGGATTCGTCATTGTAAACCAGGCGAATCCGGCGCAAGTTTGGAATAATTAAAACACAGATTTTATCGTCATTTATCCATTGTGATGCTCTAGCAGTCGTTAAGCCATGACGGAGGCTTTAAGGCGGCCTAAAACCTCCGTCACCAGAGTTGGTCACTAACTCATACGAACTTGCTTTACGATCGTGTATGAAATTGCTAAAAAGTAACTTATGTTCAATAAAAAAAGCCTAAAGATGACAAGAAATACATCTATATGTAATGAAAAAGGAGCCAAAGAAGGTTTTGTTATTTGAGTACTGCTGTTACGTTAAGATAATGTAAGAAAAATACATTTTTATAGTTCCGAAGTTTTTCTTCACTGTAGGTAGTCTGATACGCGCTTAGCTAAATTACTAACAATTTGTGTCATTCTATAAAATAAATAATGGAATTATTTTACCTTAAATGATATTCTATACTCTGCCTTATTCTGCGTTCAGATAATATCAAACCAATCACAATTTGTATTGAATGAGGTAATAATTTGACTGTAATGATACCTTGTCACACGCATTCTATCGTGTTCTAAACGGAACTAGTTATCGGCTACTACTAAACGGTCGGACGCGGGTCGGGCCCCACTGGAATACACGCGCAACTGATACGCACTTGACGCGCACCCGTCTTCTATTTGTTTCGGACGACATGAACTCTATCCAAGTTCTACATTCTACAGTCCAGAAAATAAAAACAAAGACTACCGAAACAATAACTATGATAAACGAAAGACAACAGTTAATTAACTAAAACAACATAAAGACGGCCGCACACCGGGCGGCATGCAAATGTTGTTTACAATGCATCAGCGGCCGGCGACTGCGCAAATATCATGCTCGTAAATATGGTGATTATTGCGGCGCTTTGCGGGTAAAGAAACTTTGATAGGAAATTCAACATTGTTTGACTGTGGTTTTGGAATCAAGCTGATCGGTGGGTGCGTTTTTTCGTGTATTTTCCTTTTTACAATATTTATTTTAACCAACTCTGTACGTATTTCCTTTTATTTGTACGGATTATCTCACATCACGAAGTTGATACTAAAAAATCGCACTCCACATCTGATGGGTAGGCGTAACTTTGACTACCCTGAAATATCTTCAAGTTCTTTTATCTTTGGTCTTTTCTTTTGTCTCAGAGAGTATCTGCCATGTTTCATGATTTAATTACCTTTTCTAATTTCAGTCATCTTCCACGCAGACTTTTTTATAGCACAAACAAATTGCTTCTGAGTAAGCCTACACGACTAATTTAACTAAGCAAAAGATATTTCTTGACATAAAACGAGCAAGATAGCATAACCGAACATCCTAATCCCGTAAGCCGCTCGCACGGCGCAATTAAGGCGTATTTACGCCGTCATATTTGCGCAGCTGTCGCCCTGATGCATTGTAAACAAGCGTATTCTGCTCTTAGTGTGTTGATGGTTTAGATGTTTGTATTTGAATAATTTGACTATTACTTAGAACACTTAGAATTCACAACCATGGCCAAAATATCCCTTAATTTTTCCTTATATTTTATCCGCGTATACACTTTGTTTCTACTCGAACCAACGCAACCTCAAAAAAAGTTAATTGCAGTTCTGAAAAGTTCTCGTTTTTTTTTATAATAGAGTTATTTCATAGACAACTTAAAGCTCTAAATACGACACTAGGTAGCTCTGAACTCTTTGAAATTGCGTAGGTACTCCATCAAACACCTTCATAAATACAATTTATTTTTATTTGGAAACAAAACTCACTATAAATATTTCAAAAAAAATATTTTAGCAGTTGCTACATAAAACAGAAGCTAAAAAACCTTTAAAATAATAAATTATACATAATCTCAACTTTTATGAGAAAAGAAGTTCTTAATTAAAATAAAATGTCTGGCAGAGCCGCGATCATTTTTCTTCATAAACCCTAAATAAAGTTTAATAAAGACGGAAATTAATGGCTAAGTATTTATCACGCAAGATGCTAAAAAGATTCAACTAAGAACATTATTAATTCGACATGTCCAAAAACCTAATGTCCGAAAAAAAAACAAAGTATTTTATATCATTGAAAATATGCCACAGAAACACATTTCGTGGTGCGTATAATTTCCAAAAATATCATGTATGCAAAACAAGGTACGCATAGCTTGCTAAACTAGTCTACGTCACTACTATTAATAGCTGGTACGATATGCTTGTGGTGGCAAATTGATAACCTACATGAATGAACACACTGTATAGGTGCAATTCGGCTACAAACTGCGACAAGACCACACCGTGTAACTACGTTACCATACTTGGTACAAGCTGGTGTCTTTGTCTAGGTATGCAAGTTACAAACACGCTATATAGGGATCAAGATTTTTTAATTTTAATTTACATTATTCTTTACGAGTTTATTATTTTCATAAATATAAAAGTAATGATTAGTTTTTTTTTTCATTTGCTGCTAAAAAATATTGTTTCATCTTTTAGGCCCGTATGCTGATTTACTGCTCAAACACTGAACCAGATCCAAGTATAGATTTTTGTATGAAAATCTGTACCTACTCAAACCTGTTTTTATGATCTATGGCTTAAGTAACGATTTCTGTATCGGCGCACAGGCTATAGGCAGAGAAACTAGTAGTTTAAAATGCAAGTTTTTGTAGTAAAAACAACATAGTACATTTTCCAAAACATCAAAATCTCATGTCACAGATTTGTTTCAAACTGGTACGTACTTACTAAAGTATCTACAAATATACAGTCGATTAGCCTCCCGTCTGTCTTCATAAACATTAACAACAAGACGAGACGTGACAAAGCAACTCGCCAAAACAAGAAGTAGGCAAAAGCACTTAATTCACTAAACAGCACTTGGAGGCGATATTGTCACAGCCAATTATAATTTCGTCCTCTCACGGAGACTATTACAGGCGACGCCGGGGAAAGTGCCTAGTCACGCGTCTTCAATAAATTACAATAAAAATTACCCGAGAAACGGGGAGGTGGGTAGTGATGGGAGATTGGATCCTCGTAAAACTTGGTCTTGGTTATGAAGCTATGATATTCGGGCTATTGTTCTTATACTTTTCCTTAGATAAAAGTGTGTGATTTCAAGTTTTCTTAGCCTTATGGAGCACCTAATTATTTACTATTTTTTCCTGCTTCGTGTCCAAATCGTAAATAACCTATTCGACGAGTATTGTCAGATAACAAGATTTCAGTAATGCAACAATATCTCTTGTAAATGTAAGTGGGTCAGTACAAAGACTTTGGCGTACTTTGCTTTGACTATCGACAAACAATTCTTTGAAAATCGAAGCCCATCACTAAAACGCCAGAAAAAAAATTAACAGGTGAACTCGAGGTAATGAGGAAACTTGGAAGATGCCGAAGGATCACCAATTTAGATATTCAAATGGTGTTCCGTACATTTTGCAGATATTTGTGCTACCCCTCGCAGGTAAATAGCGAACAATACAGAAAAAAAAGAGAGGACAATATACCTGCTTTGCATTTTGTTTGTCGGGCTTATCTGATTTGATTTTGGGAAGTTTGTTTCGCTCTTCGAGTTTTATATTTGGTACGAGTTTGTTTTTTTATTTCTTTCGAATATGGGCTTAGCTCAAATACTTTATAGACTGATAAAGTAGCGAGTGTGAATATATATGTAAATATGTAGTCCATAAGCCACAAAAATAGACTCGGACGCGATTGAAACATTTCATCTCGAATCGGTGGATTATCGCGATAGCAATGGTCGGATTACGTTGAAACACTGCACAGGGGCAATCGGTGTCTCATAAAAACTGTTTTTTACTACTAAATCATAGGTATTCTGTGATTAGTGGTTAGATAAATAGTGACATTAGAGCGTTTCAGCGCGTTTTTTGCCGTCAAAAGCTTCTTATTTTCGTATATCTGTAGCCACATCGCTTTACATTATGCTGGGCAGCGAAAGCAGTTCAGAGCTTGCGATATGGGGGCAGGATTATGATTCAATCAGGTATTAGATATTAGTAAATAATTTTAATATGATAACTCTAGGTAAGTAGAGTTACTAGTACCCAATCCACATTGAATCTTAACACTAATGTAATAAAGTAAAACTTTGAAACCCATTTCAAAGTCCCTGTATGTGCTAGAAACTACCAAATTGCTCTAACTTAAACATTTCGCTGGAACTCAGTTAGCTTGTCACAAAAACTTGGTGACTCGAGTTAGTAACTCTCCGAGTGCCCGTGAGATGACGTCATTCGTGAATAAATTACGGTGATAATTAAACACGTTTTGTAGTTCAGATTTTCAGGCGGCTTATGTTCAGTTCGGCTTAGTATAAAAAATTACAACTAGTACAGTATTTACAATATTCACAATATTTACAAAATAAACATGAAACAGTTGAGCTATCTACAAACCGTTGCAAACGATTTATAGATAGCTCAAGTGGTCCAAATCAGTACCAATCGGAAGCGTCCCCAAGACACTTATATAAAAACACTTACCCAGCACACACAAGGCAAGACACAGTATAGTGTAGTAGCCTAGTATAGTATTATGTGATCTGTGGTTCGGCAGAGATGTAACCTATGATAATCGTTATATCTCAATTACGTCATTTTGACATCATCCCTATAGAATAAAATCTTACCGGCCATATTCTTATTTTTTCCTACCCTCCATCCCGTTTGTGACACTAGAGTAAACAGACACTGGCAGAATTGTAACAACAAGTTGCAAAAGCCATAAACCAAGTTGAAGTTGAGTAAAATCTCTGCCAAATTCTGCCAAAATCTGGGGCATAAAGGCCCATATTATGGCAGAATTTGGCTTAATTCGGCAAAGGTCTTTCGGGATGATGTCATATTTCAGGCGAAAACTCGTCTCACCTACTGAATTGAGGATAAGGCTCCAGATGTGTCGTGTTGGAGTCATGGTTGTTGTGGCATTTGTTGATGGTGTTTTGTTGTTAGTTTTAAGTATATGAGTTCTTGCTTCAAAGGCGCTATTTACGTAGAGTTCTTAATTGTAGTCGCCTACTTTTTATCAATGAAAAAACAACACAACCGAATTGAGAACCTCCTCCTTTTTTGAAGTTGGTTAAAAATGACAGCAGTTTTATATTAGTAGAGAGTAATAATTTGCACGACATTTCTTTTACGATTCTGTCACTTATTGTGATCCGTGATCAAACTCACTTTTATAAATTTTTGTAGAGATTTACATATAAATCTATATTAGAACTTTTGTTTTGTGAGCGTTGTGTGTTATAAGATAGAACTTCCCTAAAAGTACTTACAGTAGACTTGAAATAGAAAAGGCATGCGGCCGAATACTCAAACGCTACTTATATTAAGTTCATGCTTAAATTATTGCCATCTCTTACCAATGAGTAATGTTAAACAGAGGCAGAGCAATTTTAAGTGGTGTTTAAATTTGAGTGACGTTTTATTTTGCTGACATCCTACAAAAATCAGGTCGATGTTTTTCATTACTGCCTTTATAACCACATCCAATGCAAGCCAATAAACAAATCGCGACGACTCGTAACTTGTTGTAAATTGCTGCTATATTAAGTATTATAATACTTGCGTTATTACAAGCTACAACTTTAGCGATCTAAGCGTATTAATATTATAATTAGCCTTGTGTTATTCACTGCCACGCTCATGTTACCGTGCCAAGTATGATTTACAAAAATCGCGTGACTACTCCAACCGAAACCAAATACTACAAACAGTTCAGTTATGACCCGCTAAAAATATTTATGAAATGCTTTTACCTTGGAGCAACGTCTTCCAGGTGGAGCCAGAGGTTTTAAAAATGCTTTAAACAGATTATAAAGGCACATTCAAAAAATGAAACATAGCAAAAAATTTGTTTATTTGTCGTATTATTTTCGTCTGTGTTTTTGATTACGAACAAGAATAAGGAGTCTTAACGTTATAAAATTGCTTATACTTTAATTACCTTTACTGGTTGACATGTTCACACTCACGAAATGCTCACTGTTCATACTTTTGGGACTTACTTAAGCGTGGTAAAGATACTCCAATACCTCCAGTCCTCTTTGTAAGTAAATGCACACTTAAAACTCGGCCGAAAAAACTTAAGTTTGGAGTTTACGGTTTCATGTTTCACAAGAAAGTTATTTCCTTGGAAGTTTGCTTACTAATAAAGTGGTGCGATATGAAATCTTGGGACTTGTTGCTTCCTATTAATCCTGACATTTACATTTTCATGAATGTACCTACCTATTTCAAAATAGCTGGTGAATGATTTTTTTCATTTATTTCTTTATTGCCTAGGTGTAATATAGCTAAGGTAAGTACATGCACCCTGCAAGAGCACTGCAATATGTTTAAGTTGAGTCAGCTAAGTTGATACAGAATATTATAGTAGTCTCGTTTGTTAGTCAAAATTATGTTTTTTTTTATGCAATTGGGTTATCTTCTCACAAAGTCAGTCTCGAAGTATTACAGTATTTCGTTATTTCAAAAATAATTGTTTTTTATATGTATAGAAGATAGTTTAATAGTACATTATGGTACTAGTGTGGTACATTGGTGATTACCGCCGAGGTGCCATTGAGACCCTCGCCTACGGCTCGGGTCTTAAGAAAGCCGAGAACGGTAATCACCAATACACACGTGTATCATACGACGTTTTTCAACACACTTGTGAATAAAATAACAATAAAATAACTATAATTTCAACAGTGAAAACGCGTTGTGAAAAATGTTTCGCTATGGCGGGAAAAATTAATCAGTTTTCCTATGCGCGCGCATTGCGATCGGCCACAGACTAAAGGGTGTTTTTTTATTTATTTTCCGCGCTTAGGGCTTGCGCCTATTCTGCCACGTAAAAAATGGGGAATTTAAAGTTTTCTTTTATTACAGAGAAAACAAAAGTTATATTTGAGTGAAAGTTTTATTTATTAAACACGTACGAGTTAAAATTATCTATTTAAATAAGAAGTTGCATGAAATGAGCAAGCAATAGGAACATTCATTTATTTGTTCTATTGAACACGATCTTTTTTTTGAATAAAAACTTTTTTAGTAACAAAGCTAATCAACCAATAAAATTTAAAAAAAAAATCTATAACTCACTAGTGAGTTATAGCAATGAAAAAGTCACAGTTGGGTATCATTATGTGCCTAATTGCGGTGACCATAGAGCCACTTTATGAGCAAGTGTGTTGAAAAAATCATTCTTTAGCAGGATTTTTTTTTCAACATGCAAACTAGGTAATGTAGTTTAGTTGAATAGAAAAGGAAGGTTGAAATGAATGGGTGAATAATACCTACTTGTTTGGTTACAAACTGACAGTTAGACGCATAAAGGACGAAGGTTGGACCACAAAGCGTTATCTACTCTACGGCTTAACCACAGAAATACATGTTAGTGTAGTTTAACCTAACATTGATAAAAGTAGTTCATAGTTTACAAACTTTTTTTTTTTTTTTTTTTTTCGGGGTTTGATCGCTGAGCGATTATATTACACAAAATAAAACCCACCTTAATCTCTAACGAAACCTACTTCTACTAACCTATACATATAGCATCTTGGTTTTGTCCGAATTTTTAAAAATAATTTATAGGCCTTTTTGTACTAAATAAACGTTCAAAAACCACAGATCACGATTAAAAACAAAGTGGTGAAGATGAGTGCACTATAAACAAGGCAATGTTTCGTGCGTAAATTTTCATTTGAGCCGACGACGGGCCCGCAATATTTCATAATTCCGCCATTGAACTCTAAAATATTTCCGAAGGCAGCGTGAATGTGACCAGCTGTAGGTTGGTACAGCTAGCTCAGTCCATAAGAAATGGGTCTCGAAAACAGTGCGCTCTGGAAGAGATTTCGAATCTTTATGATTCTGAATACCTCAGAAAAACACACGGTTCGAAATAAAAGATTTGGCTCGGCAGTGGCGTCTTAAACGTTTCAAAATACCTACATAAATTACTACCGTCAAAACGATGCCTAGAATAATACCGCAGCCCACTATATTTAATTTTAGAATAACGTTACAAGAATAAGGCCAAATTAGGCACAATAATTGTTTTATGTTCTGTTAGTCAGACCAATACAACTTATGAACAACTCAACAACAAACTCTATTGTGATACATTTAACTCACACTAATTATTTAAAGAAGATGAAGGGCTGATTGTTAGTGTGCTAGCTGCCTACTTCAAAAGCTAGGACATTTGCTAGTATCATAGATCACAATGTAACGGTTATTTATTGAAAAAGTTCGTGGTGTGTGCGGAACAAAAGGAGAGCGTATTTATGATGGGTCAGTTTGAATCTAACTGCAACTTATTTTTTTCGCCATGAAATAGTGGATTTTTAGGCTATCTCGCCACTTTTATAAAACTTTGAGTAAAATATGAGTGGAGACCGCGTTTAGGCAAGCGTAGTGTAGGACGCCCCCCGGCAAGTTGGGGTGACGATCTGAGAAATACAGCTGGCAAACACTGGATGAGAAGAGCCGAGGACCGGGCTCAGTGGCGCGTCTTAGGAGAGACCTAAGTCCAGCAGTGGACCGATATAGGTTGATGATGATGATGATGAGTGAAATATCGTTGGTTATTTCTACACTAAAATATACTGTGACTATCATAACCTATGGAAGCCAAATACATAGTTAGCCCACCTTATATAAAACGGGCATTTCTCCTATGATAATTGATTACCAACCTCACTACGTTTACGGAATACGTACCTGGTGACCTAATGCTATACAACTAAAACATAACCCTCTTTTAACTTCGCCACAGTCGGTTCAAAGTATAAACATCATCACAAACCGCCTGGCACCTATAAAGACCCGTGCAGATTCGACGCAGCTCGTAAAAGGAAATTCCTTCGCCATAAACATTAGCATACATTGTACGTGGTCTAAAAGCGCTTTTATTGCGCGTTCTCGTAAAATCTTGGTCTTGGGAACAATTTCGAAGACAGGATAGATTCGTGATGAACCACTTTGTTGGCAGTTGCTTTTATATGTTACTTCACAGTACCATTTCCCATGCGTTGGTAAAAATAGAGTTCTAAACAACTTTACTATGACTGTCGGAAGCCGATCTACGAGATGAAAACGTAGCTAAATGAGTGTACCAAATGAAGATAGCCAATACCTAACACCTACATAGATTCAAGGTGCAAATACGCACCTTTTATAAAAGTAAAAATCCGCCAACCTACTACCGTATACTACCGTATTCACAATTCGTTGTTTGTATTTAACAGTAAAGATACGAAGCGCGAAGCAATGGCATGATGACAAGTTTCAAGTTCAACCAAAAATATTTTTGTTATTGACAATTCCGTAGCAACCTTGATACTTCCGCTCGTATTTGTGAATACGGACTCTTTATGATCATCGAACGATTTCAAACACGCGCCAGTTTTGATGACTAAATACATTTTGTTTTATCGTAAATTTCTTTATGTGGTCATAAGATTTATACCTCGCATTGGATTCTTTTTGCCAGGAAACCTTGTACATCACGCAACCGACATGTTGTAAGCTCCGTGACTTGCAAATGAAGAGCTAAAAAGTTTACAGCGCTCTCGAATGGAAATAGAAAAATACGACAAAAGATTTCTTACGAAGGATAACCTATTTACAGGAAATAAGATTTTTTTTTAAGGAATAAGTGGATGAAAAATTAATCGCATTTTCATTAAAATTTGAATAGAGCTCCAGAAACGGTTAGTAAAGATGTAAACTACCATTCATTGTTATTCATCTTCCAGTAACACCTCACAGTTACTTAGAAACGTTACCGCTCAGAGTTTGATCACCAGCCAAAAGTAATCCCACGGAGGTGCACGACTCAAGTCTCTTGGCACGAATTCTTAAATGTCCTGGACGATGTTAAACTACGGTGTAGCTGTAGGTGAGTGCGGTTACCGGTACCTTCGAAACTCGATTTTAATTTGAATTTGAGCTTCACGTTATCTATTTATGTATTCGAGCTGACAATTTGGTAGATAGATCTGATTGACCGAAAAACTTAGTAGAGACGGGTTCATTGAACGGTAATACCAGAAAAAAAGTAGAAACGATAGTAGGTACATCTATAGCGTCGGTATAAGAATCGAAAGTAATTTTAAAGCTTTTATAAAGTACAGCACTGTTGCGTTTTTCTGTAAATTAATTCTATGTGATCTGAGACATGTAGCTGGCAAAAACTGGATGAGAAGAGCCGAAGACCGGGCTCAGTGGCGCGTCTTGGGAGAGACCTACGTCCAGCAGTGGACCGATATAGGTTGATGATGATGATGATGATCTGAAGTTTTGGTAATATCAATCAAGAAAACCATTTTTTTATTCTAGATACTGTTAATTCATCAGTCTGCTAGAAAAAATGCCTTGTGAAAGATTTATGTACAGAGAAGTGAAACCAAATCGAGAACTTCTAGTAGCAGCAGAAATATTGTGCCTAAAAATGTATCCGTACTAGACAGTAGGCAGGTAGGCGCGGAATTACTTAACGACAGTTCCCGCACTGAATAATTAGACGCGAACTAACTAGCGCGGCGCGTCTCGCTGAGTTATGTACCAGCACTTTAGTATTCAGTCGCTTGAAGGTATATATATGTCAACTAGAGCAACAACCATTTTCTATGTAAATTCGCCTAGTATATTTTGAAACCCAATTTCGATATACAAGGTGTTCCAAAAAGTATCAAGCGGAAGCTTGAAGGTGGAGTACTTTGAGGAACATCCGAATCACCCCCATGTTTCGCGATTTTTTTATGTTAAAAGTTTAGTTTTTTGTAATTAAAAAAATACTCTAACTTCCTGCATACTTATTCGACCACAGTAGCGTCAAATATGGAGAAGATTATGATGTCTACAATGTTAAAACATTTAAAGGAAAACTTATTTCATTGCGCCAAAAATAAGAGTAGAGCGTATTGTATGATCTGTGGTAGAGCCCTGGCCCATTGACACTACAAGTTAGTGTCAACGAGCCAGAGTTAAAAGTTTATAGTGCAAGATCATTCGTAATATTTTTTCAACACACTTGCTCATAAAGTGGCTCTATGGTCACCGCAATTAGGCACATAATGATACCCATAATCAAACTGTGACTTTTTCATTGTTATAACTCACTAGTGAGTTATAGATTTTTTTTTAAATTTTATTGGTTGAGTAGCTTTGTTACTAAAAAAGTTTTTATTCAAAAAAAAGATCGTGTTCAATAGAACAAATAAATGAATGTTCCTATTGCTTGCTCATTTCATGCAACTTCTTATTTAAATAGATAATTTTAACTCGTACGTGTTTAATAAATAAAACTTTCACTCAAATATAACTTTTGTTTTCTCTGTAATAAAAGAAAACTTTAAATTCCCCATTTTTTACGTGGCAGAATAGGCGCAAGCCCTATGTAAGCGCGGAAAATAAATAAAAAACAAAACCTCATCCCTTTAGTCTGTGGCCGATCGCAATGCGCGCGCATAGGAAAACTGATTAATTTTTCCCGCCATAGCGAAACATTTTTCACAACGCGTTTTCACTGTTGAAATTATAGTTATTTTATTGTTATTTTATTCACAAGGGTGTTGAAAAACGTCGTATGATACACGTGTGTATTGGTGATTACCGTTCTCGGCTTTCTTAAGACCCTCGCCTACGGCTCGGGTCTCAATGGCACCTCGGCGGTAATCACCAATGTACCACACTAGTACCATAATGTACTATAATCGCATTTGTCAAAAACAACAACAGTTGTTAAATAACTGATTATTCAACAACTTTAGCATTAAACATACATTTCTAGTGAGTAAACCATAGACCAATGAAATAGCACACGTTTTTATCGTTTGATCATCAAAAACGCAGCATCACACGTTTTCACCTTTCATCTGATCTTGATCACCGCTGCAGGCTGTTTATTTATTTACTTACATAATTAAGTTATAACAATAACGTTCATATTTTCATTTTACGTTGGAAGATATCTCTTAAAACGCCATAAAAATGCGAAGGCGGTCGGCGGGAGTTATAAATATTTTTAACGGCCGTATTTAATTAGGAGCGGCAAGATTGCTCCGTGATGGTAATAGTAAATGAGTATAAATTCATATGAAAAACTCCTTGAAACTTGTAATTCTACAGTCGACAGTGTAAAGATATTTGTTTGTTTTTTTAATTGTTATTTTTTTACAGGTCCAACGCATTTTCTCCTCTTGGGGTCTCTGGGTCTGTAGGGTTCCGAGGCTCTCCGGGTATTCAAAATTCAGGGTGTCTATAAGAAGCGACCCTTGACCCAAGGACTGAAGTATCTGAGCCAGCGAATCAGTATTGCTATTCAACGCAGCAATGCAGCCAGTGTCTTGGCCGCGCTTTCGATTGATACTGATTTGGACCAGTTGAGCTATATCTATAAATTGTTTGTAACGGTTTGCAGATAGCTCAACTGTTTCATGTGTATTTTGTAAATACTGTATCACTCGTTATTTTAGTTTTACCTGCTAATTATCCCTTCGTATTATTTTAGAGTTTTCTATTTCCAAGCTTTTTCTTTTTGTAATTGATATTTTTGCATCAAAAATAGCGCTACAATACATGAATTTAAAACAATGTTAAAAATTGCCTTAAGCCTGCTAGTATCTTTTATTCTATATCCCATCTATAACAATACAGCAATTTATGTTTCAAATAAATATAATTCCATTCAAAACGGCAGCCAATCCACTTATCCGGAACATTTCCATCAAACTTTTTCAATTTAGTCAACAATCAATCTAACACACAAAAAGCTAACAACACTTGAACGGTTGTAACGAGCGGAAAAAACCGGTAAAAACTAGTAAAAACCGGTACAAAAAGGAAACATGTTTGGACGAGTGCCACGTTCAGACTTCGCGCAATAGTTGTGATCTGAAAACTGGATGTAAGCGAGTGCAGGATTAACATTATAATGGATTTGTTTGCAACATTTGTGAATTTACATTTTTCTGCATGACGGTATCATGTAACGTACCTACTTCAACTTATAAAACATAGAGAAGAATAAAAAAACACTATCTCTACACTTCGCATGATAATGACATTTTGATCTACTTATGTCTAGCAATGTTCTGAATGTGAAAATTCGTGTTAGGTTTTGAAGAGAAAATCCACCATTTTCTTTTCAAAACAAACGACAGCCGACTTTACAAATGACTTGACTTGACTTATATTATTACAATTATATCACTTGACATTGGCAAAATTGTGTGTCGAAATGACGGACAGAGGCCATTAATAAAGAGAAGAAGTTCTTAACCTACCTACTCAGATCTCCGCCTTTTGTTAAAAGATTATTAAACCAGTAAAAGCCAAAAACACTGACATTGGCAAATTCGTGGCAGCCCTAGCCACCGAACAGCCATAGCAACAAAAGAAGAAGAAGAAGAACACCTCTTCACTTCAACAGATACTGATAATATATCGACATCAACTCAAAATATTCAAAACACTGAAAAATATTTTAATTAAAAAACTAGGAGTTTCAAGTTCTTTTTCTTCAGCGTCAGAAAATCTTCAGCACATAGTACAATCATGCAATAAGATAAGATAAGATTAATCTTTAGCTGTCACTAACAGGTAAGTATATACAGAATGTACAGATAGTACACAACAAAATAACAACACAACTTACCTGTCCATTGCGCGCGCCGTAGGGACAAATTGGTCCCTGTCTCAGCATTGCTACACCACACCTAGGTATGTAAATGCGGCGCTGGCTTTAAAGCAGTAAGTCAATAAGGCAACTTACATCTAATTTGCATCATAAATGACCACCCGTGTCCAACGTTCCCGTGTCCATTACATGCCCCAGTGGGCTCATTACACCGTGTCGCGACACAACTGACAAACGTCGGGGGTTCGAGACCGCGCACTGCCATTAATTGCACGCCGCTTGTAAAATGGTTTGAAGGCTTACGATGGATTTGGATCGATGAATTCGGTTGGAGATGAATGGGTTTAGAAATGGGGTACCTACAGCTAAACTTTAGCGGTTTGGTTGGAAACATTTTTGTATTTTTCGGTGGAACGGAAAAAGTATTTAAAGAAACAAGTAGGTATAAACAATAATAAAACGTACATGCACTCACAACTGGTATCTTAAATTTAGAAACGTGAACAATATATTACTATTTACTTGATTTATTAGATGTATGTTTACGTTTTGCTACTACAAGCCCATAGAATAGAGCTCACTATGCGAGTGGGCTCGATGGGAATTTTTCTTCCCATCTAGCCCACCGGTGGGCCAACCGATGGGAATAACCCAGTTTAAATTATAAAAAAAAGTATTAGTAAGTATACTTGAGTTGAAACGCAATCATAAAATTGCTTTTATTACAATATCTACGCCGCGACGTACGATATAACTATTACAATCTACTTATCAAAAACGAAGTCATTGAATCCAAAAAGACAGTTTGAAAATTCGCTCACACTTTAATAGTAGCCCCCATTGTAAGTTGTTCGCGGTTTCGTAATAAATGGTGATGAGGGAAACGGTTCTTTGACCGGCGATTTTCACAAGCGATTGCGTCCAGTATTTAGCTACGGTGTAGCGGTCGTGCTACGGCGTAGCGGTCGTGCTACGAGCGTAGCCACATTAGAACTTTTACCGCTACAAATTAAAATGTTGCATATAATTAGACGATTCTATTATTTATGATGTTCTTAGTCAAGAATTGTACCTAATCGGAAGCCATATTTTTCCAAATAGCGTTCGTCTATTAACCTTCGGAAGAACAAGTAAGAAGATGTTGGAAAGCAACGTAGCACGTAAGTCGTCCATGAACAAGAAATTCCTCCAATAGTTCCAGCAGACAAACAGATATTTATTTATTTTATTTATTTATTTATTATTTTACTTTAATTAAAACGGATAACCTATTACATTAATTAAAGAATAAGGAAAAATAATAAAAGAATCAGGTCAAATAAAAATTACACAAATCAAATAAAAATATGTACAAATATGTACATGATATGTACAATCACGCCTGTTTCCCATATATTACTCTATGGTTTAATTTTTAATAATAGTGCTGCTTATGTACTCTTGACCTGGCCTTCAGACTTCCTATCAGACAAACGCGATCAAATGCAAAGAGAAGAATGCAGTTCAGTTCTAGGCTGTTTGTCACCAATTCCCCGGCAGTTCATAAAACAAAGCCACAGCTACCTGCCAACTAATACATTTAAAGCACTGATATTGACATTTTCTTGGCAAGCGCCTTTTTAATTATCAGCCACTTTTTTGGAGTCGTCCGCCAACTGGTTAAAATATACGGGCTCATATTGGAGCCTTTTTTTAGTTGCTTCTATAGTACTTACTCATCGATTAGATTTCTAGGTCGAAATCTAAAGACAGATAGATAGTAACACTTTATTGTACACAAGAACAATGTTTTAGAGACTAACTTATATAATACGATAAAGTACAATGGGCGGCCTTATCGCTGAAAGCCATTTCTTCCAGGCAACGTCAGCATGGAAGTATCATAATGATCTGTGGCATGGATAAATGCGAACAGTAATAAATGACTAAAGTGATGATTGATTTTAGTTAGTGATTTTACTAAACAAGTGAAGCTCAAAGTTAAAAGTTGTTACTTTATTCAGATTACTAAACATAGTAGTTATTCTAAGCTTTGGTAAATTTAATTCAAATGAGATATTTTTGGAAATTGACTTACTCACCTTCAAATAAGTTTTTGTGATTCGAATAACCAAAAAACTTCTAGTTTGAGATAGAAAATAACGGTAAAAAAAAGAAAAAGCGGAACAACTCCACAATACGGTCCCGTGTGTTTCCACCAAAATTTTCTGGCAACCAAAACGCTGATAGTTTTTATGCACTGTATTTCAACAAGCAAATGTCTAGTGCAACTGTTGCTGTTGCAATTTGTATCGTTTTTTGCCATCGCTATATTAGGGGACACGGGCACCGTTGATGTTTGCTTGAAAGAATAAGAAAGTACACTGTACAGATGAGGACATGCAAAAATAAAGAAAGAATCAAATGATAGATGCAACATAGTGTATGTTATACCTAGGTATATGACACATAGTAAGTAGTAAGCGGTATGCCTAGTAGTACTGTTTCTTATCTACTCCACATTTTATCGCATTTTGTCCAAGTTACGCCTCCGATACTTTTATGACGTGCTTCAGCGGTTCAAAGCATCAACGCGATATAGTGTTTTACAGAATGGAAAATAACTCGTAGGTAGATATTAGATAGATCTTTATTTGTGTCCAACATGTAAGTAGTATGTATACAGGGTGTTACCAGACCACTTCCGAAAACTTGGAGGTTCCAATCAGACCATGATACTGAAAACATTAAACGAAAAAAATCGCGAAAAAAAAATTGACTTGACTATCTCTTTTTAATTTTTTTTCTAGTTACATACACACAGTATAACATAATAAGACATATCTACCTAATTATCTCATTTAAAAAAGCAAAAAAACAAATAAAATAAATAAAGCATCAATGTACACGCAGCACGCAGATTACGTCTACTACAGCATGAACAGCTGAGAGTTCATCGCGGGTCATTCAAGTACGCGACGTGCGAGCGACCTACGTTAGTACCTACCTACGTTAGTAGGCACTTACGACACAGAATAAATAATAGTACTACGCCTCGACCTTACCTACGTGAATGCGTACATTGCGGGCTGGCGAAATAAATACAAATCTTTAAACATTGTTTTCTCCGGCTATAATTATTTTTCAGGATAACTGATTTTTTTTTTGGTTGGGTTTTGTTGTGCTGTAGCTCCCCCTTTCGTTTTCGGAAGTGGTCTGGTAACACCCTGTATACAGATATACACTAGGTAGAATATCACCGCCTGCTTTAATGTCGAGCTCATCAAGTCTTGCCACGTAATATTTATAAACATTATTTATTATTTATTATTATCAATTCTGATGTTATCCCGCCACGGAAATTGAACCCGCACGTCTTGCGCCTCAGTTAGTCGCATCTCTGTTGTGTTCCTAAAAGCATTTTGTGGCTTCTAGACGGGCATTAATTAGTTTTTGACTTCGAGAGCAACTTCAGGCACTTCCAACTTACAAAGTATGTTTAGTTAGCTTCAGTTTAGACCACAGTGCCTTAGCAAATACGTGTAGGTACCTACATGTCTAGTCAACGTTCGAAGAACATTTTATTGGTGTAGGTAAGGGTGTAGGCAAATAATCAAAACCAGCGGTGGCATGAAGTGTACGAATCAATACTTCAGTGAGCAACAATATATTCGTAATTTTCAATTTTTTTCTACGATCTCACATATTTATCTATTTTCTAAACAAAAGGTCCGTATGTATCAGAACCAGACCTCCTTTATCGCATAGCTCTACACCGTAAAACTTACATATACTGAACATTAACGCAACATAAAAACACAGAGTAGCAAATCTCATACATAATATCTGAAAGTCCGATTATTTTATACAAATTGTATTATGCTCAACATAATTACTTACTAAAAGTTCAATGACTCTTCATTGCTCTACTAAGTAAGACCACTCAACGAAATAAACATATTGATGTAAGATAGAGTGATTGTTATGGGATTAAAATGTTCTTGCATCACCTTTATTATTCAATTATTAGGTATAAAAAGATCCGATATTTATTGGGCCTGATCTACCCTATAGTACATAAAACTCATCTCCATATTGTATCTAGGAAGTAAACACACCAAAGATGAAATCTTACTCAGTATAGTAACACAAAAGCCTTCTCAGCATCTCAGACTTTGTGTAATATTTCAATTTACGTGTAAATTCAGTGTCTGAGATACATAAAGTACACTAAGCTTGGCTGAGAGGCACTTTTGTAAAACCTTGTCTAAATTACGTGGTTTAATACCTATCAGGGTTAGGAGGTCAGAAACATACTAAACGACACATAATAAAAAATTGCCATATGGTCAAATATATGCGCTTCTTCCATAATGTGAAAAAAAATATCCTTAGAGGTAGTCAGTCTTCCTACGTCTTAACAAGAAAACTTTTTTTACTGATGAAATACTCTATTTTATGCAAGAAATGTCATGTCTATACCAAACTTTTCTCATCTTTACAGAGCTCCGAAATGTGTTTTGGTAAGACACAGCCGCCTAGCGTCTACAAAGGGGAAAAATTCAAAAGTCCGTGCGTCGCAAACGTTCCTAAATATGTTAAGGGCGCTTGGAGACGCTTTCTGGGCGAAGCAGCTTTGTGAAGAGTGCTGTGGGATAATGATTTGCATTTTGACAGTTTCAAATGTAAGGGTCTAGAGGTGGTGATTATTTTTTTAGAACCGAGTGGAGAAGGTTATGTTCAATTTTATTAATAGCTAAAAGCTATGTACCTCATTATGTGATGATTTTTTCGCATGGTATTTTGGTTTTCATGCAATTATAGAAAGATTCACCTATTTATTTTTAAATTGAATATTGTCAACTGAGCTTAGTCACATACTCAGGCCATCATCAGCGAACCCTGCTAGTGAGTTATTTACCCAAAATTTTATATAAAATGTTATTCTATTAAGTTGAGTAATACCCAAAGAAGCACAAAAAAATATAATTCGGACTCTAAAGCATGCTGGTTAGATACCTATTATGTTTGTTGTGATACCTGATATGATAGTCTAGGCAGAGGATGGTTTTGTCTAGCAAAGTCGTAACGAAATGCAGCTTTGCATACGATGTTCCCACGGGGCTACTGCGAACATTCGCGTACAAGGCTTTGTGATATCACTTCCTGTGGAACGGGATTTAGTTTTTTTAGCACTCTGTAGCACTTAATCGGATCAAAAGCCAATTTTTTTTGAATTTGCTAAGGAACTCAAATAAAAAACTCTGTCGTTCTAAATTTTTGTACAGAATTAAGTAAACACAGATAGATAAACACTTTATTGTACACAAAGAGAAATTACTGGAAGAGTTATCTGTATAGTGACCAGATTTTATGTTTTGGGTTATAGTTTGTACGTCTAGGTATATTAAAAATCATCACCATCATGATACCAGCCAGAAGAATTTAATGCGGGACCCAATGCCCCCCCCTGAATAAGTATTCCCAATATAAATGAGTTTATGACCCCTTGAAATAAAGATAGTGCCTGGTCATGTCATATGAAAGCCATTGCTGCTTTTGGACAGCGGTGAAATCTGTGGCTAGCACCATGGACAGCGTCGATAAGCAATTCTTTTAAAAAGCTGCAGCGGATCGGAAACACAGCCTCCCAGGAGGTTCTAACAAAGACTTTACATCCGTTCTATTGTAAAAAGTAAAAGAAGCGCACCGGATAGAAGTTATTTCAGAGTAGTTGGCCCGAGTAAGCAAATATCTAGGGACATTATCGGGCGGGTCCACCGTTCAATGTTTGATCCTTATATTGGAAATACAACGGGTTTTATTGCAATATTTTATGTCGTTTCTATCTTTACAGTGATCTCTACTCTATTGGAGACTATGTATCGGACTTTTATGACTTGGATCTACATTTAGTCGAATGTTCTTCTAAAATAGGTTATTTATATAGAAGCTTTTATTTTAAAATGCAATCCAAAAATTTTAATGCGATGAAAAAAGTGAAAATGGTCATACCATAAAATTCCACACTGGTCATGATGATTTGACTGAGAAATAAATAAATAAATAAATAAATAAATATTCACGGACACTTAACACAACGCCTTCTAGTCCCAAACTAAGCAAAGCTTGTACGATGGAAACTAGATGGCTGATAGAATACATACATACATTTTTTTTTTGTAAATACATACTTATAATACATAGAAACACCCAGACACAGAACAAACATCTATGTTTACAACACACAAATGTTTGTTCTCGGTGGGGATCGAACCCACGACACACAGCACGGAAGGCAGAGCTACTACCGACTGAGCCATGACGCCTGTCATATATAAATACCTATATGTAAAAGCTCTACTTAAGTAGAGTTCATTTTATTGTAGGGCCTACTCTAGAGACGGAATGTTAACTCTTGTTTTTCATTTTGAAGCACAAAAGAGTTCAAAGGTACAAAATACTGTGAGATAGAAGTCCCCAGAAAATCAAGAGATAAACAAAATCCTTAGAATAATTTGAAAGAACAGAAGACAAGTGCAAGATAGGGTGCACTGGGTGTCGCAAAGCAAATTATTAGGAGAATTTACCATATTCCGTTTCAGTGCACCAGTAAAACAAGCTTTACTGCTCTGCGATAGAGTCTAATATTGTGTTGGGGCTATAAACGCAATACGAGATCTTTCTTCAAGAGGCTATAACTCTTTGTTTCGTATAAAACGAGGGACAGACGACGGCTCACGTGCTCCTGTTGGAGATTTCTCACAATACGTCAACATGCTTCTAGAAAAAAATATGGCCCTGTATTAGACTTTAACGTTACAGCCTCTGCTCGACAAGATTTATTCTAAAGAAAGCTTGCACACGGCTGTTTAGCTGTTATAAGAATTTATATTAAACGCAGGGGTGCTTTTAACTTTTAAGAAAATAATAAGGCTTTTTGGATGATGTCACACATGGTGACACACATGATTTATTCTTAATTCAACCACAGATCATATAAATATTGGCATTGGGCATTGGAAAGTTGGACCTCAAATATCAGTTAAATAACCATTTAATTATATATTGAATCGTATGACAAGTACAAAAGTTATTTATAGATTTATATTTTGGTATGTTTTAATTAGTAGGTACCAATTGGTAATTTAAGATTTGTTTATTATGGTTTTAAAAACCAGACGTTTATGTTTGCGCCTATTGTACTTGTCAAAATAAAGATGGGAAAATATAAGACACAAATTATGAGTTGGTTGGTACCTACCGAGCTCAGAATAAAGAAAAATCATTCCTTTTTGCAGTAATAGAACCAGTCTTACACAATAAAAAGGTCCACTGCACGAAGCTTCCACTAACTCAACCAAATGCACCGGCTGCACCCATTGTAGTGTACACTTGCAATCACTCAGCCTGACCTCAACGAGTTATTTCTTGCACACCAACTGGCCACTTCCCGGCACTTAAATGTACGTACATTCGTCACCGCGATTGTACCGATGACGCAACATTCATCCTATTGTCCCCTGGCTGGTTCTGAGCAATATGAAGGTATTAGGTATGCGTCCTGCGACAGGTAACGGATCTTCCACATTATTCTCGCCTACGATAAACTTGGACAAAGAATTTCGTAGATACGCTACGACGTGGCTACAGCCGTAGCACCGTAGCGACATCGTAGAACCCTTCAATTTTGGATTATATTTTTCTTGTGTTTTGTTTGGTTATCAATCTAGCTAGGCGATGATGGAATTACATAAATATTGTCCCTGTTACCCATAAACAAGGTGTACCTAAGCTCAGAATAGTTACACCGTATTTTGTCTTTTGCTCTGACAGAACACAGTGTCACTATTTGCATATTATGTACATGGTATACACATATACAAATAGCTTAGGTCATAATTAGCTAAATGAACAGTCATGTACCCTGTCAGGGCACAGCAAGCTATTCTAAGCTTATATCGGATTTTTTGGTAAAACTAATGTTATTCCGTGCTAAAGTGACCTATTCTACCGTTATACCCAGTGGAAGTTTGACACAAAACACCTATAACAACTTTTTTAAAATGCCTGCCAACAAATCTCGTGGTCTAGTGCCAAGAGGCGCAGGATGTTTGTGGTCTTCGAGCCGGAAGACGCGTAATTAAATCTTCGATGCCAAGAAACTGTCGATAGTTTCATAGCGAAGTATTGTTGGAACTAATTATTGTTGAACTGTTCAAGTTAGCGAGCTCAATGAAGAAGTGCTATCTTACAATTTATGAGAAAAAAAAACTATAAACTGATTTTTCTCTTATACACATTTTTTTTATTTTGCAGTTGTGCGTTTATTCCCTTGATCTTAGTGTGGCCGAAAGCAAATCGTTTCCACTTTCATAATGCTGAGCAAAGGTTTTCTTCATTATCCTCTCCGTGATTTCATCACAATTACTCAATAACGAAAAGAAGGTACCTACGCGTACTTACTGGTAGACAAAATTTCATGCTCAGAACTAGCCAACATTTTTCACCCCTCCATCCACTAACAATTTTAAAATAAACACACGAGCTCGTATACTCTGTAGTGTCGTCTCAGCTGAAGTTCTCTCTAATTAAAATTAAACTTGTGTTATGCTTATAAATTATGCGACGATGTTATATTTTGCTTAAAGAGGAGACGGAAACAGTTTTTTGGATTCCTTAATTAGGTAGATTCAAAGTTGGCAGAGCTTTGTTACTTGTGAAGTCAGAATTAAAGTTTGGAGAAGTTGAATTAATTTCAAAACTTATTGCGTAATCACTTGCTGGGGAAGAAACCTACACTAAACCTTGCTATACTGAGATACCTAGAGATATCGTTCGTAAAACTTGGATAGAATGGGTAGGTACTAGGTACCATAATGTTTTTATCAACACTCAAGATTTGAGCTATTGAAACCCAAAAATCATTTGTTTGGTTCCATTTTCGCAATCTAACCTTACCTGACACTATCTATACAAGAAACTGGCCACGTTTTGGCTTTGTAAGTTTGATGTAAGACAAATTACTGAAACGCCTTCTATAGGGTTCCGTGAGACAAGCCAGCAAACCGAGCATAGCGCACGCTGAGTAGACAAAGTATGGCTCATCCATCATGTCGGGATGACATTAGTATGCGGTGACCATGATCGCGGCAATTTGTGGGACTTGACTGTCGCGAATGGGTTGCAGTGACACTAGGTTGGCGGTCGATCGATGTATGAAAATGCACTTGCTAAGTGATTTGATAATGCAACATCTATCACGCTTTGGATATTGTCTGGAAGCTCTCGTAGCGTAGCTTGCTTAGTCAATCTTCCCCGATTATCTGAGTTAAGCGACGTTCTGCGCGGTCACTATTTGCATGGGTGACCGTTATTGGCAATTAAAGCTTACTAAATATCACACAATGTGGTTTTATGACAAGGAGTTTCTAGATTCAAAATAAACTACTTTTGTTTCGCGGCGATAGAGTTGTCCGTGAGATTATTTCACTTAGTCATCTAAGACTAAATGACTAAAAGTCCTGAGTAAGTTATTTTACAAGGACGTTCTAGGTGAGTAATTTCGCATCAAGCGACTCTTTTCAACTAGGTACATTTTCCATCAAATCCCAAGTCATGGTCCCTTCACAAAACATCGTTTTGCGATCGCATCGATTGTCTCCCGCAAGTCCCGCAACTCTTTTGTCCCGACTGCCGCTTGCTAATGGACTGGGAGTCTGTGAGACGGGTTGATTAATATACGGAACTCAAGGCTCTGACGACGCCTAATTACCTATCTGTTGTTGTAAGTAATTGTTGGGTTGTTCGTGTGACACCGTGAAATGTGACGGAGTCAGTTACATGTTCCATAGTCATAACACTCTTGTAAAATGACCAAGATTTAGTTGGATCAAAAAGACTAAGGGGAAATATATTCTAAGGATCAAAACATAGGAACTAGGCTGTCCGTAGTTTCTTCCCCGTTCTTCTAGGCTCTAGTCGCATCATCTTGTTTATAAGACGAATCCTGCTAATATTATAAACGCGAAAGTTTGTATGGATGTATGGATGTTTGTTAATCTTTCACGCAAAAACGACTGATCTTATTCGGATGAAACTTGGAATATATTAATATTGTCCGTGACCTAGATTAACGCATAGGCTACTTTTTATCCCGGTCAATCAACGGGATCGAACGGGACGCGAACAAAGTCGCGGGCGGAAGCTAGTAAAATATAATTTATTTAACTGACTCTGGCTGGATGACCAGAAAAAAATGTTACCGGGTTTGGAACTCCTATTACAGGCCCTTTATTTGATAGAAACTGAAGTAGGTCCGAGTTACTACCTGCCAACTCTCAGAACCTCCAATATCATTAGGATTCGTGGTACCCACGCCTCTCGGCCCATATCGTATTTCCCCGTCATAAAAAATAGGCAAACTTTCCACCTTTTTACGCCTTTGTTCCATCGATATTTGCACGTGATATAATATTTCAGTACATAAATACTCGGCGGAGAGATTGGGGCGCGATAAGTACGTCGTAAAACCTTCATAAACTACACCTGAGTTTTACGAACAGAATCTACATGCGATTCCTTGACGCAATGTCCTTGGACATGTATTGAAGTGCCTTTTACTACTCGCCCTTACCTGACACTTCAAGTACTTTCTCTATAGAATATTAAAATAATATTATAGGTCTGTAACTAACAGATATAACAATGGTTTTTTATGACATATGAAGTGTTAAGCATTTTGTTTACTCTACACAGCCAAGTGGTATACACATGGTCTTTCCACACTACGCTATCTAGCCCTAAAATAAATTATAAAGGGAGAAGAGTTTCAAAATATAAGTAGATACTTTAAAAATAGTTAGTATATTTATAATTATGCTTCTATTTAACAGTAGTAAAAACAAACAACAATAATAGTTATGTGGAATGTTAAAAATTTTCTAGGTGCTTATTTCACATAAAACCTAAACCGCAGTGTTTTTATATCTAAACTATAAGTAGGTGTTTTAGAAAATATTCGAACTAATAAGAAGTGATTTCACGTCAGCTGACGTAGTTATTCGATAGCAAGCAAGCTCGTATGAGTGTCCAACTGGGTTGACGGAGATTTTAGGCCGCCTTATGGCCTTGGTCATGGTTTATTCGGCTTATTGGTTATTTGATGAACTATATTGTTATTTTTCTAATTCACAAAATTAACAAATCACTACATCTACGGATTTTGTTTAATCTTGCTGTAGATTTGACGTTTTCTTTAAGACATTGGTCAAACATTTCCGATTATCATATTGGTTTTCTAAAGCTGCGATAGCTAAAATGGCTGATAAACCTGATCTCTTTTCGTTGTCATTCAAGTGACAATGACAGAGAATTTTCTAAAACCGCGCTAAAATTACAGGCTAATATGAATAAAGGTTGCATGAAACTTCGGATGTCGTAGTCCGTTGAAATTATAACATTCTGCATGCATAGTAGAGATATACGGCTAGTTTAGTCACGTTATTTTAGAAAGCATGTTCCGTTTTGTGTTAATATAATGTCAAACTGCAGCTGTTGTGTTAGCATGTGACGTCAGTCGGCGTAGTCCATCAAATCAGCGCCCATCTATGTTTTGATTTCATTGTTTCGAGATTTATACCACTAATGTTGTCACAGCATTGCAGAAAGCATTCTGCGTTCCGTAGTTATGAAATGCCAAATTATTTCGTTTGGCATGTCACGTCAGCCGACGTAGTAAATTGATATAAGGACATCACTCCGTGTAGATCGCCTGTGTTTAGAGATATTTGATATTTATACCGCTAGCGTTGTCACAATATTGCAGAGAGCATATTCCGTTCTGCGGTTGTAAAATGCAAAACAGCAGCTATTGCGTTTAGCATGTGACGTCGGCCGGCGTAGTCGGTTGACATAAGGTACGATATAACCACGTTTTTTAGGTATTCGAGGTTCGCGCCTTCACGAGATTGGATTCTCCGAAGCCTGCAATGAGAAGAATTTTTGACTTTTTTTGTTGAACGTAAAAGTAGACTTAGTTGGACCAAAGTAAATATAAATAAATATTCTTTGACAAAGTTTTTTAAGTAACGCTTTTTACGCAACACCCCCTAGTCCCAAACTAAGCAACGCTTGTGCTATGGGAACTCGATTGCTGATAGAACACTTATATACTTTTTGTGTAAACCCTTGTAATACATAGTAACACCCAGACATGGAACAAACATCTATGTTTGTCCCACACAAATGTTTATTCTTGGTGCGGATCGAACCCACGACCCATAGCACGGAAGGCAGAGCTACTACCGACTGAGCTGTAACGCCTGTCAAAAAAAGTACAGTTAAATACCTGTCTATTTCTTCCTTTAACGTCCTCACCACTTCTTTATACCGTTCCTTCTCTATAGTCGCATCTCGTTGGCAATCTCTGAAACCAACAAACTATTATAGGCGTTGTGTTAAATGTCCGTGAATGTTTAAATATTTATTTTATTTATTATTTCATATCGTCTATTTTATTACTATTTTGTAGGAAAATAAAATTAAAACAATAATCTGTTTGTGTTTCAGTGTATTTTATTATTGATGAGAATAAGTAATGAATAAAACTAATGGTCCATATTATGCGAAGTGGTTGGCTTTGCCTATAATGGATAACCTCAGAGAGCAACTCCATTAAAGGACGTCCCTTGTGAGGTAATGCGTCCATGTGCCTGTAATAGCACCGACACCCATACCTTTCAACCCGGAACACAGCAATGCGAGCATCACTGCTTGGGCGACAGAAGTAAGAACGGTTTCTTTGACAAACTCTTGGACATAAGGCATACTACGACACATTTTCATGCCGAAACACTATTCGTTACCCCGAGCGCTATTAAACCTTGTCAGGCCTATACTAAATCAAAATGTGCCTATAAAATTTATCAATGCAATTTGACAATTTTTTGAATTATGCCTTGTAAATAATTTTTTTTTTAAATTTTACTATTCGGAATCCGACCGGATACTAAATTACTATCCGGTATTCGGCCGGATAGTGAAAACAAAGCCGGATGTGTCGGATATCGGGTAGTTACCGGATATCCGTTTCATCTCTACTTAGTAGGTACACCTATATTTCTAGTAATATCATTTTTACCTGTATTGTCCTTCCAAAATGTGCTTTTCTTTCCTAAGCTGTGAGATGTCGAGGTCTTTTCTGGCCAACTCGTGCGCATAGTGCAACATATGCGGCGGTGCCGATACATCCTGCAACAAATATACAATTTAGTTTAGTTTTTCTTTAACTTGTATTTTAGACCTAGTGCTACCTGTTTGTGTTCTATTAATATTATAAACGCCAAATTTTGTAAGTATGTATGTATGGATGTATGTTTGTTCCTCTTTCACGCAAAAACTACTTAACCGATTTGGATGAAACATGAAATATTATTATTTTCTGTGACCTGGATTAACACATAGGATTAACACATAGCCTATGTGTTAATCCAGGTCACGGAAAATATATATCCGGGATAAAACGTAGCCTATGTGACATAGGCCACTTTTTATCCCGGAAAATGAACGGGATCCAACTGGACGCGAACTCTTCAAAAACGCCTAGAAGATTTCGCATAGCAAATTGCACTTCTAATCCTGCGTTGACAAAGTCGCGGGCACCAGCTAGTAAGTTATATTTTAACCTATATACTGACGAGTAATACCTAAGTTTAACAAAATCGCCGTTTTAAGCCTCCTCTAAGAATGTATGGCCAAGGTGCAAGTAGCTGTGTAAGATATGTTTACGCGGACAGCTTTTAGTTTTGATTTTGTATTAAAACCGGTAATCTAGTTGTTGTATTTATCGAAGCTGGGTTTCGAACTATTTTTCTTGGTAGGTATACTTACGTTCAAAAGACCGTGTGATTCCTTCCAACCGGTTTCCTCAGCACTAACTCGCCTAGCTCTGTCGTTCCTCGCTCGGATGTAGTTATCAGTTTCTTCTAACAGGGCCGCATACCTGTCACGTTGGGTCGACACCTGCTTTTCGAGGCTTTGAACGCGAGTTTTGAGGTCTGACGTCACCTCGTTGTGGAAATCTTGCTCGTGTATTAGTTTCTGAAACGTATATTTGTGATTTTAATCAATTGACGCGGACAAAGTACCAAAATTTCGTTAAAATATGATATTTTACAATACATACATGTTTGTATGTATGTATGGAAGTTCCTCGAGCTAACAAACGACTTATAAATAGGAAATGTTTTAGGCCGCCGCATTGTAGAACAAATGTTGGGCAACATTCCCCACTTTACAGAATGATTGCTTATTGTAATGGCATCAGATCAGCATGTGATATCTTCTCTGGCTCTTTAGCCTCTATGAAATCAACTGTTTATAACTGTGTCACTGATTAATTCATCTTATTTAGTATATTTTTACATAAATTTTTTATTATTTTTTTTCCTTTAATTTTATTTTAACTTTTTATGTTTACTTGTACATAGTTAGTTTTTAGTTTTGTTTTTCACTTCACTTTTTTATTTCTGTTTTATTTTACATTGTCCACACACCCATGCTGTGTTTACTATATTAGAAATTACACCCAAAATGATTATATTAGAAAATATGTTTTAAGTTAAGTTAGTGTATATTCCAAGTTGTAAACCAAATTAATAAAAAATAAAAAAAATTATTGTAAAATATCAAATGCCATCATGACGGTGATCGTAAGTAATTGGTAAGTAACTAGGTTTCTCTACCATTTGTCTTAGGGAGTAGTACTATAATACTTGTACTAATATTCTGTGGTAATTACAGGCACATGAGACTTCTAGATCTTTACGTCTCAGAGTGATGGACGCAGTGCATTGCCTTACAGGGCACGTCCTCATTGGACTTGCTCTGTGAGGTAATGCATTGTTATAGGCAGAAGTTACCACTTAACATCAGGTGAGCTATCAGCTTGTTCCATTACTTTTACCATAAAAAAAAAACACCTACTATGAGTACTACTGTACATTGTGTGTTTTTGTGATCAATCTATATAGCTAATATTTTAGTAAAAGTAATTAAATAGTAAACTATCATAACATGAACTAATAGAAACTAATAGTAACTGGCATAACATGAAGGAGGCTTAATAGCCAGCAGTGGTTGATACCGGGCTGAGATGATGATGATGATGATGAATTAAATAGTTATAATAAATATTCTTGGACACACACAACGCTCTCTAGTCCCAAACTAAGCAAAGCTTGTACTATGGGAACTAGATTGCTGATAAAATATATACAATATTTTTTTCTTTTTTTACCTCTTCATACAACTTCAATGTATCAGCTTTGTCCTGTCTTTCTTCGTCCAACATCATCTTGTAAGTCTCAAGGTTTTCTTTCAATACAACTATCTCGGTTTTAAGACTATCTATCTCGCTTTTGACTTCGGCGCCGCTATTGCTTGCTTTGGCATTTTGTATCTTATAGACTTCGAATTCGGTTTTAAGTTTCTCATATTCGATTGAACCTGTAAAAGTTAAACAATTCGACGTATACTGGCGCTTTCAAACAAAAACTAAAATGAGGAGTGTTATAAGTTTAGAATCATAATTAAGTGTGTATGGCCTCGTAAAGTAAAGTTATTATAAATAAATAAATAAATATCCTTAGACCAATCACACAACGCTCTTTAGTCCCAAACTAAGCAAAGCTGGTACCTAACTATAGGAACTAGAATGCTGTTATAATACTTATATAATAATATATTTTTTTGTAAATACATACTAACACCCAGACACAACCAACATCTATGTTTGCCTATATTACGACTGTACTTACATTTCAAATGAACATTCTCATAGCCTTCAACATTGAATATCGTAGTGATATCGATAGGTGAGCCGAGCTTATCATTTTCCGCAATAAACTCTTTCTTCAGAATATGTATTTTATCAATAAGTGTTTGTAAGTATTCACTGTCGGCCAGTTTATCATTATCTGTCTCGCTTTTAGGCTGCGGGTCTGAAGAATCTTCTGTAAATTAGAACAAGTTTTAAATGGCATTTTGTGGCTCAGATAAATAAATATTCATGTATGTATATTTCACACAACGCCATCTAACATACATCTATCATCATCAATATATATGAAACTCTTTTGAAGCTGACTTAGAATCAACGCACAGCCTAAACTACAAGTCCTAGAGGTATGAAATTTGTAGGGTAGTATCCTTATATAGTGTAGGGGTGCACTAAGAAAGGAATTTTGAAAAGTCGCACTCTAAGGGGTCTAAAAGTAGGATCAAAGATTTTAACCAAATAATGCGTAGGTATGCACGCGAGCAAAGCCGCGGGCGACGGCTAGTACTATTATAAAACTGTAAAAAGTCAAAAACTAAAGTAAAGATACCTACGGATAAACTAAATAACGCAGATCTACTAAATAAACAAATTTTGATTCCGAAAATCGAGTTTGTCTTTTTGTTTGGACACGGATCACACCTTAACTACTGGACCAATTTCAATTAAACTTATACGATTCAAAAAATCTATTTTATTAGGCTATATTTTATTGAAATCAAAGACGTGAATTCTTAGATACAGCTTGAACTTAAACCAAAAGCAGCCAGGTGCTACGATGTTCATCGCATGCTGGTGACAAATATTTTGATGTAAAGTTTCGCACGCGTACGAAGTCGCGGGTATCAGCTAGTATAATATAATAGTAACACTCAGGCTGAGAACAAATATCAATGTTTGTTTTCCGTGGTAATCGAACCCACAAACCCAAAGCACTGATGGCAGATTTATACCAAAAAAGCTGTGATATCACAGATAATACAAACCTCTGGATTGTGTCTCGGTAGCGATGCCTTCAATGAGTTTCCCGTTGAGAGAGTCCCGTAGTTTCTGAATGAGTTTCTGGTCGTTGCGTCGCCTTAAGTCATACTTTCCAACGGTTTCTGAAAGCTCTGCCAATTTGCATTCGAGTAACGCTACCCGTTCCTCTTGACGTGCGCATGCTTTGCGAGCAGACTCTTCAGCGCGTTTCGCTTTTATTTGCTCCTGGAAACAGTAACAATAATTAAATAACTTCACTGTATTGTTGCACTGTGCATGCTAAACGACTTTGCACATAGAAATGTACCGAATGTACTGGTTTTGACAGGCGTCATGGCTCAGTCGGTAGTAGCTCTGCCTTCCGTGCTATGGGTCGTGGGTTCGATCCCCACCGAGAACAAACATTTGTGTGTTGTGTAAAACATAGATGTTTGTTCTGTGTGGGTGTTTCTATGTATTAGAAGTATGGTTGGTCAGAAATGCGTTATAGACGAAACGAGATACATCTTTTGGTATAATGGGAGTAAAGGTTCACATTTTTAAGAATAAGTTATACAGTCAGTAACATACTTCGACTAACAAATTGAGTTTTTAAAATCCAAGTAAGTGATGAACGCTTAGCAGTTTTACCATTAAAATTAGTATAAAACTTCAAAGATCCACCGAGAACAAACATTTGCGTGAAACATAGATGTTTGTTCTATGTCTGGGTGTTACTAGGTATGTATAATAAGTATGTATTTACAAAAAGAAAATGTATGTAATATCATAGTACAAGCTTTGCTTAGTTTAGAACTAGAGTGTTGTGTGATATGTCCATGAATATTTATTTAGACCTATTTATTCATCATTTGGAACACAATATGGAACACCTGGCTTTGCTTATAACATTGTACTTTAGCGGCTGTACGTTTACCACAGAGCATGTAGTGAGTTTTGTTTTGTTGATCGAAACGCATATCGAGAAGCGACTTGCAAGATATTTTGTACGAAAAGCCGATAAGCGCCTCTGGCGGGAGATTAGCAAACTATTTTTCTCCATACAAAAACTGCGAGTTTCTCGATTCTCGCTTGTCGCAAATCAACATAACAAAACATAGATTACGGGTTCAGATTACCAAATTTATTAACGTAAGTACGTAGGTACCTCACCTCTCGTATAGCGACAGAATGTGACTGCTCGAGTAAAGCCAGTTTGTTTTGTAAACGAACTAACAACGCAGGAGTTTCCACAGTGCGGGCTTCCGCACGTTGCAACCTCCTTTGTGCCGCTTCTAAACTGCTACTGAGATCGCGAACTCTCTTCTCTAATTCCGCTTGTGATGCTGAAAAGATCTCGCATTTCAGCTGTTTGCTTAGCCTGTGCGTTTACAAAGTATATTTCTAATCCCACTAATATTATACACTAGCTTCTGCCCGCGATCTCGTAGATTTTCCAAGATAAAAAGAAGCCTATGTGTTAATCCAGGTCTAATTGCTATACGCATAAGTACCTTGAGTTTCGTTTGAGTGTACTACATTGTCCTCCAGTTTTTCTTTACTTTTCCTTTCACTGTTCAGTTTTAGATGCAACTCTCTGAAACAATTGATAAATAAATAGCTAGACCTCTAAGTACACCTATATAAGCTTTATTAGTTTTTAATTTATTTAGTAAAGTACCAAATTTTAGCTTCAGTAACAAAAAAGTACCAGGCTGTCATAACTAAGCAGGAGTCTTACTTCATCATAGCAGCATGATCTGCTCTCTCTTTCTCTCTCTCCTGAATTTCGTAAGAGATCTTCGCCTTCAAGTTATTGATCTCAACATAATGCTGCTGAACCAAGGTTTTGGTTTCCTCTCTCATAACAAGCAGCATATTTTCATACTGTAACAAAAAATATTTGATAAATTTAAAACATTCTCCCCTGAATTCATAAACAGAACCTGATGAGTCTTTTAAACCAGTTTTAACCAGTATTCCGCCTGAAGCTGCATAGAAAAAAGCCTAAGAACATCCTACTAATTATTAAAAACGCGATAGTTTGTAAGGATGCATGGATGAATGTTTGTTCCTCTTTCACGCAAAAACTACAGATCCGATTTGGATGAAACTTGGAATATATATATTGTTTGTGACCTGGATTAACACATAGGCTACTTCATCCCAGAAAATTAACGGGATCAAACGGGGCGCGATCGAAGTCGCGGGCGGAAGCTAGTGTTATTATATTTGTCTCTAACTTACCTTATCTCTGGTTACTTTCTTGTCAGCCTGAAATGCCTCCTCCATGCGTGCTTTTTCTGCTGCCAAAGTGGATAGCGACACAGTGAGCGCTGTGACAGAATCATCTGAAACTATAAGGTTCAATTATTAAAACCTAACATAATACTGAGTGTGTAGTAAGCTAAGCACTAGTAAAATGACCGTGAATCAGTTTGTGGGATGTTATAGTCCTACAAACCAAATTCTTTAGGCCCCACCTCCACGAGCGAGTGGCGAGAGTGAGCGATTCTAATACTAATTCGTCATGGGGGAATAAGACCTGCACTGACGTGCCGCGTTGGGGTGTATAGTGCATTGTCCCCCTGCTGACCTCACCCCAGCCAGCCCAGCTCCTCAAAATAATGGAGAAGGACTTTGGGTTGATGACAGCAATGTTTGTGGATGCTGAGGAGGGAGACCCAATCAGCTTATGCGACTGTTTTGGATCTGGCTTCGGTTGTGGCAGTACAATGCAGCAAGACATGCTCTATCGTTTCGTTTTACTGAAGATAGCGACAGAGGTCGCTGTTACGTCATGCCACGTATTTCTAAACACTTAAAAACGTGTCTGGATACTGCGATGTTATCGCGGCGATAATTTGTATAAAAATATGAAGTAACCCTAAGATTCACTCGGTCGTAGAGGCCTTCAATTTCGGTAATTATTTTCTAGGTACACCTCTAGACCATGGAATGGTTTCAGTTCCACCAAAAAAAAGCAAAGTAGCTTGTTAAGTAGGTAGGTCAACATATGGCTAGGACTTTTATGGTTAATTGTAAAGCCGTTGTGTCCCAAACATTAAATAGTCTGCTTACTTGTGACTCCATCTTTTGGTACATCTGTTTTGTTCAGGGCTTTCAAGCTGATCTCCAATGCTTCTTTCTCCTTCGCCAGACCTTTGTAAGCCGCAACCACATCTATAAAATCATTGCAATGTTTTACACAAAGTCATAGAATACAGTGTATTTGAACCATATTTCAACCTACCTAATACTTTATCTAGGCCAGCGTATCAGCATTACTATTCAACGCAGCAATGCAGCCAGTGGTACTGATTTGGACCAGATAAATTGTTTGCAACAGTTTGTAGATAGCTCAACTTTTTCATGTGGATTTTGTAAATATTGTAAGTACTCTATTAGTTGTAATTTTCTTTGTCAATAAATTTTTTTTTTTATTCCTAACATTGGTCCAAATTAAGCTATAGTTGTATTTGAACTGTAAGTCAGCAGATCTAGACAATTGTAAAGTTAGCAGTTTCAATGAGCATTGGAACTTTTTCTAAATAAATTAGCCTGTTTATAAGCATTTGGCACTCTGCGACCATAATCTTATTTTATTACATATTCTTTATTAATTCAGCTAATGATGTTATAATTACCTACTTGCACAACTTTTTTAGAGTGCTCACTCAATCTATGCTTGAGTATGGCTTGAGTCCGGATCAGTGCTTAAGCAGTAAATCAGCATGGGCATTATTTTGTATTTTACTTACCTTTTAGTAAAGCAATTACTGAATAACATAGGCTTTTCTATGGCTTCAAGAACATACCTCGCAGTCGTCCTTCATAACGTTTAATTTGATCCGCTTGTTTAGTTATTGTCGATATCAACTCCTGCTTTGATAGTGAGTCCATGTTGATTTCATTTCATAACACTTTAGGAATTATGATAGCTAAATTATTTTGCTAGAAATGTAGACAAAATGCAACAGACAACATGCAAACAACAACCAGCTGTTCGCAAAAAAAGCAGACACAAAAGAGAGAGAGAGAGAGATCCGTCTATGAGTGAGTGGTCTATTGTCTGTGGTGGTCTATGATTGTAGTACGGTCCATAGACATAGAACGCGTAGGAAGGGGAGTAAAAAAGGGCGTGAAAAGTTGTGGCGATGGTAAAACGGCAAGTTCAGTTTTGCGCGAAATTTGAATAATGGAGATAATTAATTTGTAGCGAAGGGGAAACCAGGTAGGTATGTATGTACGTAGGCAGGCACCAGGCACCTACTTACTTGGGTAGGTAAGGTACCAGCCAGACGAACCCAAAGAATGAGTTCTAAGCGTATCGTCAAAACTGCTTTTTCGTCATAACCAATTTTTGCCAAAGGTGCGTTTCGTCAAAGGTCCGTTTTGGCAAAGTTACGTATGGCCAAAGAATATGATGTAGGTACCTTACATACTGCGTAGGTAATATCAGAACCTATCTGTCGATAAAATGTAGGCTTTACTTGGTTATGTAGGTAGGTACACTACATACCTACCTACTTGTAGCTAGCTGACTTGATTTGCATTCGCGTAATCTGACAAAATATATTTTTATCAATAAATAAGAAGGTAGGTAGGTATGTATGTAGGTACCCTCTGTAAGGGCTTCTCGCTGCTATCTAGGACTTTTTTTATTTTTAAATAGGTATGTAGGTAAAAGAAATTGTTATTTCCTACAGACTCCATTACTTAGCTGGGTGGTATATTGGTAGGTTGATATGCTTATAGGTACACCTACTTCTGTCTGTGCCGGAGCCGAATCAATACTTCTGAACTTGCGTAGTTAGTTCATCGACCTGCTTTCACGAAGTTCATTCACCCTGGACAGGACACGTGAATAGGGTGAAGTAACCCTCGACTGATCTAATAATTTTGGGGTTCGTTAGTGTCTTGTAGTCTCTCGTACAAACTGAGCAAAATAAAATGAATAGGTACTTTAGGTTGGTTGGTAGGTAGGTAAGTTACATACTTAGGTAGTAGGTACATGCTCTTACCTAAACTAAAAATTTATCGTAAATTAGGTAGGTAAGTTACCTACTTAGGTAGTAGGTAGGTACATGCTCTCACCTTAACTAAAACTGAATCGTAAATTAGGTAGGTACCTACCTAGGTACATAAGTAATAAATAATTTTAACTTTTCATTTGCGCAGGCAGTAGGTGGATATGTCTTAGTAGGTACAGTCGCGTTCAAAGGGTTAACTAATAAATCTAATTTATCTAAACTCTACGCCATGCGATCAAATGGTTACCTACCTAGGTGAATTATTAGTTCAGGTAAGTATTTATGAAATAAAACATTATCTTTTAAATATTATTGCTAAGTTCAATATTTATTTACTATTAATATTCCCTACGTCAGATTACATTCGTTGACATTATTTCAAAAAATTAAATTATGTAAGTAAGCCAAACGCTTTCTCATACATTATCGGCGATTTGTACTCTTTCTTATAACTCTAGCTAAATCCTAGGCCAAAACCTTACAATACCCAAACCTGTCCAAACTAATACAAACAAAAAAAACAGAATACTAATGATAAAATAAACACTAAAATAAAACTGTTAGTTTTTTTTTCATACAACAGAAATTAATGTAAGTAAACAAAATATAAACTATGATGTTAGTTGAAAACAAAACACTAATGCATAACATAATGTTAAATGGGACAGGCCCCCGACTCTGCTATGATTTTAACGATGGCTTGGTTAGGATATTTTTGGTGGGTATTAAATAGCTATATTGGCCTAAAACTGTGAGCAAATATTATTCGTCAACTAAGCAATGTATTGCAAGGCAAGGCGCAAAGATGTTTTATATTCATTTGAAATGAAATAATATACATTTTAAAATGTTGCATACCTATTTATTGATAAAGGCTATAACAGTCAAAGCCAAACACGAATAAAAAACCACAAACCTGAATGAGCGATAAACGTATGTATCGCTTTCCATAAAAACCACCTACCTATATCGCAAAATTCGATGATAGGAAGTCGATTCATTATTATAAAATCTTATTGTATAATAATATCACGCTAATGTTGAATAAGATGTAAGGATGATGAATATTTGTCGCCTAAAATGAAGACTTCTGATTAACAGCGTTAAAATCGTGCAGAATCGGGAGACAGGGTGTGTTATTGATACCAATTTCTATTATCGGTGGAGACGCAAGCGTATTTGTTTAAGGGACGACACAACATACATAGACCTATTAGTTAATTTGATGATGTACTAAAACGTGCCTTCATTGGTGAATGCCCTAAAATACCTCGGTAAAAACTATTATTTCTAAACCAGCAAAGCAGTCAGCCTCTTTAGTTGGACATTGGTTGGACGGACCCAACCCTTACCCCACAAAAGACACTTGATAGCTTCCAGAAGAAACTATCTAGCACCCTCTGAGAGTGAATGCAAAGAAGACATCAAGATACTGCAAAATGGCGAAATTTGAGTAAGTATATTAGATAAATACCTGCACAGTATTGTTTCTAAAAATCAGTAGGTAAGGTATTAGTATTTAATTTTCTATGTAGTAGAATTTAATGACCTACAAAAAGATAGGCGCTTTGATCCTATTTCTTCTTATTTCATAGTTGGTGTTTCTTTTTCTTAGTTGGACAGTATTTTAATGGACTTATAATAGGACATTCACACACAGATGGCTTAACAAAAGTATTTTAAGAGCATTATTATTACTCAGAGGTAAAATCTACCTTTGACTAGTTTTGTTACACACTATTAGGTTGTGTGTTGAAGATATTATTCTTACTTCTTATATTAACCGAACACCACACAAAAATAATTTAAAATAAAATCCTAAACTACGTAATAATAATAATATTATACTTAAATCAGAGAACACAAATCATTTTTAAATACTTAAGTAATATGTACTTAAAAATTTAATGTTGCGCAAATTATAACTGACTAGCTCCGCATAGTTAAGTACTTTAAATAAATAATGTTTACACATTTATCCTTAAATTAATTAAAGAAAATTATACTTAGAATGCATTGTACAAGCCCTTATTTTTGAAAATTTCTCGCCTCTGTGTTTCATTTCAATAATGATATGCATTTAACTATGAATAATTTAACTATTATTGAAATATTTAAAGAATATTTGGAAAAATATAAATAATTAGATAAGGTTATTATTATGTTTATAGTGAGTAAAGTTATTAAACTAATTGAACTTACACTAATGCACAATATTAAATATAAACACCAAAAATGAAATTCTACCATTACTATGATGATTATGAGAATAAATTATGTTACGATGAATTTTAAGTTACTTAAATGTAATAATAAATAGTGATTATATGATCAAACAATTAGAGAGACAATAATTATTATGATGTGAAAGTCAAACATACTGGATTATATTTTGTGCGATGGCGATGTCCTTTAAATGTCTAGATTAAAAAAGAAAATTATTACATCATAACTATTTAATCGCACTGAGACTTCAGGAAATTAGAATTAAAAATCCAATTTGACTTTCACTTGCTAGAAGAATACACAATAGCTAATTTACGTGCCAAAATCTGGTAAGAGTAAAGTCACATTTACAAAATTCCATCCAATAAAATGTTGATCAATATCTAGGTAATTTAATCAAGTAGGTATCATATGTCATGGTCCATTTAGTCATAATTTTGATTTTAGGATGTGGTCAGATATATATAAAATTAAATTATACAACAGAGTCCGATGACATAAAATGATTAGTAAGTACATGTTTTATACTAAGTAGGTACTCTTAGTAATAATGATTTTTGTGCACATGTTTGAGATTATTTTCAATACATCATAATGGGGCCATTCTTAAGAATTAAATATTATGAAAACATGTATGGAAGAAGTAGTAACTTACTTCGATTATATTTTTACTCAGTCATTATATTATTCTGGCATCTTTGGTTATTACACAAATAAATTGTAGTAGGTATAAGATATTATAATTGCACCTATTTTCTCAAAAGATGTTGGAATAAATTGCACTGGGTTTAATAATTAGTATAGAATAATTTGTAATATAATTTTATATATATATTTTACTCATAGTAAAAATGTAATATTGCACTGTAAAAAAAGACAAGATGTCACTAATTTTATAAGTAGGTAATAAACCTACCTAAAGTACATTTTTTATTGCTTTGTTGTATTTTATTTATTAGTATCCTTTCAGCTATATGAAATAGGTACCTATTTCATAAAAAATATTAAACATCTACAGCTTCCTAAGCAGAATATTTTACAGGGTTAAAACAACCACTGTAAAAAATGTGTAAGTATTTTCTGCATGACTGTACTACAATAAAACTCTCCAGTGATACTTTCACTGAATACAAATTATTGTTACTAGTTATGCAGCATGGAATCAAAGTGTTGAATATCTTAACCTAAGTTATTGAATTGTAAATTTTCTATATTGATACAAAAAATTCAAGAGATGATTTTTTGGAGTAATGTTGAGATTTTGTACTTATTCTGTAAGAACACTGACTCAAGACCTCATGTCAATATTTGACTAATCCAAACTATTTCAATAAAATCAATTATTGATGACAAACCATGACGGGGTAGTGATCAACATTTTGCATTAGCTATAATTTATTGACTAGACCTTTTGACAGTTTATGCTTGTTTACTCTTATTTGTTTTGAAGCTGACCTGCAGTACTTGCCCATTCAGTGAATATCCATTCAAAGACTGAATAGCAACAACAGCCTCATCATAGTTTGTCATCGTAACAAAGCCATATCCCTTGCACTTATTGGTTGCAGGATCTCTTATAATCTTAACACTTTGGACGGCACCAAACGGGCCAAAGAGCTGCCACAGAATACTCTCTTCTGTGTCAGCTCCAATGTTGTACACAAAGATGCACCAACCTGAGCCCCCCATGGCATTACCTTGGATAATAGGATCGGCCAGAGGAGAAAATCTTTGTAGGCCTTTGTTGATGGCGAGCAGTGCTTTTCCAGCAGGGCCAACGAAGCGACGCGCTGTAGTCGGCGCCAGGTATGCAGCTAGAGGAGCAAGAGCCTTTTGCTGGTTGCTAGGGTTGTTTGCGCACTTGACTGTAATCGGCCCTGTCCCACCTGGGGGCACGGTTCCGTTCAACTCACGGATTGCGTTTTCGGCTTCACAACGCTGGTCATATCGAATGAAGGCGACACCTCGCGATGGTCCTTGGATGTTCTGCTCCTCGGCGCCGACTTGCAGCAGATGACCCATATTCACATTCTCATGAAGAATGCGGGAGCTGATAATGTTGCCATAAGGACAGAAGAGCTTCTCCAACTCCTGCTGGGTCATGTGCTTCGGGAGTCCCGATACGTAAAGATTGGCACCTTTGATTGCGTCGGAACTAGGGCGTGCGTACGATACCTTTATAATTTTATTCTGCAGTCTCAATCCATTGAGCGTGTTGACAGCTTTCTCCGCGTCTTCTGCCTTATGATAGTTGACGAATGCGTAACCCAGGCTCTGGCCGTTGAGGATGTGGTCCGGAAACACGGTCACTTTGTCTCTAATTAGCTTACAACTTTCTACTTCGCCGACGCTAGAAAACAGCGATCGAATCTCCTCCTGTGTCATCGTTTGCGGCAAGTAGTTGACGATCAAATTAGTCTTGGACTCATTGTTACAGGGCTGGATCTTGCTTCCATTTTGCGTGGGATGTTGGTTCGAGTTTACGACGTCGAGTGAATTCATCATCATTTTGCGATCTAGGTTCCACCGAAATCAGGTGGATTGTCACAGCACCGAGAGAGTATTTAGTTAAAACAATAAGAATCTAAACAGATTGTAGATTTCTGAATAGCTACAGTTACACCACTTCGCGTTGGTTGAAAGCTTAGGCGAGGGAAGAAAATCGATAAAGATGCTGTCCGGCCACACTTGTAGGTACTTATCCTGGTATCGGTGAAACCGCGCAAGTCCCGTTGAATCAAAATACAAGCAAAAACACAAATGAACTTTAGTTTATTAGATCTCACGGAGATTATGAAAGCAAAGTGAAAAGGAAATCAACCAAAAATCTATGCGACTCGCGACCTATTCTCGTCGTAAATTCATTTCTTTCACTTCCTTTCCTCCACTTTCTTTTTAAATGTTGCCATGCAATGAATTTGCAAGGCCAAACTGCCAAACCGTAAAAATGGGGACAAGGCGCTAACTTATCTGGGACTATTTCAAATAACAGTAATAAACCTGGATTATAGGATTACTAGCAAAAAATACAGTACATAAAAATAGACCAGTATATTACAATACATTTATTATTATAGGTAAAAGCGGTAAGTGGCATAATAAACAGCTGTTTAAATAACTGCTACCTGTCGTTTAACGAGATAATGTCAAACGGTAATAGAGATTACCTTGTTAATGTGGTGTCATTATTTTAACGTTTGCGGGTATACCTACTTTTTACACAGCATAATATTATTTTCTTAAATAATGATTTTTCATTCAATCGTACCTAAAAGCTCACCAATAGTTTCCTCTATTTTTGTGGAACTTCATAGAGCGGGTAACACAACTCGCTTTGCTTGTGCCAACTAAACAAAACCGATGATGGCCAACACCAAGAAAATAAATGTTAGTTTACGAAGGCAGTGTAAAACACGAAAATTATTGTTAATTTCGTGATATTTTCTTATTAACTGGCACATAAGTACCTACATACATAGGTACGTACATAATTTATGTGAACGTAGCACATATTTATTGTGTTGTATTTATACGTATACATGAGCAATGTACAAAATAACAGATTTTTATTACAACAGAAACATGAGGAATATCCCGTGGAAATCCAAAATGGTAGGTTATCGAAAACGCCTACCCAAAACATGACAGCAAGGCGACGATCCTGTGTTAGTTATTTAGATTTGTTAGTAAGTAGGTAATAAATGTCTGTACTTATTACATTATGTAGATAGTTATTTTTCTTTCCCTAGTGTTGGCTTGCCCGTAATTTATTCTCTAAGATGCTAATTGTGTTTTGTGTCTTTTCAGATGGGCAGAGGTGGCTCCATCTTGTATGCTTCGGACGTTTTGTCACTGTGCCGAGTTTTTGGCTGCTGTACCTTTCGTAGGAAATCTGGGTGAGTCTACCTAGAACAGTAGAACAATCGGCGAGACAGGTTTTCCCTTTGTAGTTTAAAAGATACCTTGAAATCGAAACTTCTAAGTAGGTAAATGTCAAAAACGCATTTGTTTAGAACGCACCTTTTCATAGTTTTATAGGAAAAAAAGGAAATTATTGCGTTCAAAACTAATAAAAGTTGCATGCGGTCAGCCGCTAGGTGCTCATACATAATAATATGCGCTCCGAGAAAGCTCTACGTCGTCGTCGTCGTAGGCATGATCTACGAAGCGTAGCAATTATTATTACGTAGAATATGACAAAGAAGAATACTACGTAATTGCTACGCTTCGTAGATCTTCGATTTATTAGGTAGTTTTAACGATGCCCGGCTGGCTACTGAGTTCTCAGGGGGTTCGGAGAAAGAATAAACGATTGCACACACTTTAAAATATATAATGTCACGTTTAAACACAAGCAAGATAATAACAAGAAAGAAATACAATGAATAACATGGATAACACTAGTCTTTTCACGTTTGCGCGCGCGACAATGATCTACTCGCGGTAGCGCGCGGGTCGTCTTGTTAGTCGCGCCTGGCGGCAGATGGCGCTAGGCGCTTCGGCGTTTTCGTCGCATGGTACACCCACATCTCCTAGATCCGGTTGGGTCGTTGAGTGTTTAGGCGTATGGCGCGCTACAGACTCCCCTTCCAAGTTGGGAACACGTCCCGAGTCCAACTTGGGACTTACAACGCGATGGCGCGGTCTCCCTCTACGCCCTTTTGGCCTAACCGGGACTGTGGTGTTAGGGGAAGTAAATGGAGTCAAGTCCGTACTGTGGTACTTTCCTATAATGTTGCCTGAGAGGTCAGCCAAGACAAAAGTAGTAGGGCTAGAAATTTCTTCGATGCGATAGGGACCGTCACGCCTAGGCATGAACTTTCGCGTTACTCCTTTAGACGCGTTGCTAAGATCGTGCGTCTTGACCAAAACTAAATCACCTACACTGTATTTAGGTTCCTTCTGACGAGAAGCATCGGCTAGTTCCTTACGTATATCTTGTGACCTTTCCACACGTTCCCTAATGTCCGAGAGGGACGAGATAAATGTACGCAAGTAGGGCGTCACCTGAGGGACAAAGTTTTCTTTGTCGAGAATACCACGCAGGTCATGATTTACATCGAATGGTGTTCGCAGCTCGCGTGCGAAAGTTAAATACGCAGGTGTCTTACCAGTGGTCGAACACAAAGCACTGTTCATAGCGAATCGGACATATGCCAAGTGCTTTGGCCAATCGGTGTGAGTATTTTTGACTAATATTGAAAGCTGTACCTTTAAGTCTCTATTCTTGCGCTCAGCTGGATTGGCTTCTGGGTGGTATAGCGGTATGAGCTCCTGCTTAACACCCATCAGGTGCATGCACTGCTGCATGACAGCGGATACGAATTGAGTACCGTTATCGGATACGACTCTACGCGGCAATCCATATCTGAGGAAATACTCCTCGAGAAGAACACGAGAACAAGCCTCGGCGGTAGCCTCAGCGAGCGGGAATAACTCTACCCACCTGGTAGCTACGTCTTCAATCAAGAGCACCCAGCGCTCCCCTTGGTCTCCAGCCGGTAGTGGACCAAACAAATCGATCGCTAGGACTTCTCCTCGTTGTTGAAGCACAGGAGTTTGCAACAGGCCAGCAGGCTTTTGGTTCGATGGTTTGTAACGAAGGCATTCAACACACGATTTAAGATAGTCGGTTACAAACCTACGCATTCCTGGGAAAAAGTAGCGCTCCCTTAGTCGTTGAAGGGTTCGATCTACGCCTTGATGACCAGCGGTGGGAGAATCATGTAGCTCTTTCAGGATCTCAACCCTCATGGAGCTCGGGACCACCAACTGGGCTTCTTCAGAATCCAAATCTGGATCATAGCGGTAGAGAACACCCTGAGACAAAACGTACCCTCGTTCCAGCCATCTTCCAAGGGTAAGTTCGTCGGGATCTTCCAGGTCTTGAATAATCTTCTGAAGGTCTGGGTCTTCGAGTTGAGCTGCGCGGAGATCAACTGGACTCGTAGAAGGTAAGTTTAAGACGACGGAACACACACCACACTCCTTCTCATCTTCTTCAGTACAAGGCGGGCGGCTCAAGGTGTCCGCCACCACGTTGATCTTGCCAGGAGTGTACTGGTAGGTGATGTTAAAAGCTTGTAGCTTAAGTGCCCAACGAACCAGCTTACCTGAGGGTGACTTCAGCGTAAGTAGCCATTTCAGTGGCTGGTGGTCACTTCCTACGATCACCTGGTGTCCGTCAATATACCCCCTGAAGCGCTCAACAGCCCAGACGACGGCTAGAGCTTCTCGTTCCGTGGTGCTATAATTTTTCTCAGCGGACGTCAGTAGGCGGCTGGCGTACTCAATGGGACGTTCTTGGACGTCGTCGCCCTGCAAGAGTACTGCACCAAGGGCGTAGCCGCTAGCATCCGTTCTAAGAATAAACGGCTGAGAATAGTCAGCCTGTATCAAAATGGGAGCGGAGGTGAGGCGTTTCTTCAACTCAGCGAAAGCGTCGGCCTGTTCGCTGCTCCACACCCAAGGCTGATTCTTTCTAGTCAAGCGTGTGAGTGGTTCAGCAATTTCAGAGAAATTAGGCACGAATTTACGGAACCACGAGCACGTTTGCAGAAACGTTCTTAAATGTTTTAAATTTAATGGTGGCGCCATCTCCACCACAGCCTGTACCTTGTCGTAATCAGGAGAGACGCCGTCTGGCGTAATTACGTGTCCTAGGTACTTTACCTTTTTACGGCAGAAGACGCACTTCTCGCGATTCGCTCTCAAATTAAAAGCGCGTAGCTTTTCAAGAACACGGCTTAGGGCAACAAGATGACCTGAGTAAGTCTCTGTGATCAACAGGAGATCATCTTGGTAGGCTAGAAGCGTTACATTGTCACCCTCGATTTGACAGAGATCACGGTTTAAAGAAGAGCGTAGCTTGTCGATGAGCCGCTGGAATGTGGACGGCGAGTTCTTGAGCCCAAATGGCATTCTGCAGAATCTAAACGTACCAAAAGGAGTTTGGAATGCTGTCTTATCCTTGTCACATTCTCTTACGGTGACCTGCCAGAAACCGCTTCGCAAGTCTAGCGTGGACATGAAGCAGTTGCGTTTAGTCGACTGAACCAAATCATCAATGTGAGGCATGGGATAAGCATCCGTTTTGGTAACCGCATTTAGTCTACGATAATCCACGCAAAACCTTACCTTTCCATCCTTTTTTGGAACGAGCACGACGGGAGAGGTCCAAGCAGATTCACATTCTTCAATGATGCCCTCTTCGAGCATTTTATCAAGCTCCTCCTTCATCAGCTCCTTCTTAGCAGGGTTGAGCCTATATGGAGGGACTGATATTGGACGGTGGTCACCTGTATCTATATGATGCTCTGCGAAAGGGGTAGGCTCCCCTTGCATCTCAAAAATATCACCATTGTGCTGCAACAAATCTGACAGTTGCTGTCTATCATCATTGTTCAGCATGGCCCCTTCGTCATCACGTAAGAAGTTAGCAGCAGCAACTGGTGTAACAAACCTAGGAGGATTTTCATACTCAATTGGGTATGTGGTGTGATCACCCGAAAAATACCAGGTTGAAGCAGCAAAATCCAGGACAATGCCTGCTGCCACCAAAAAATCCATTCCAAGCAAGGTCTCGTTATTTTCAGCATCAGGAAAGATAGTGAAGTCCAAAGTTACTGACCTGTCCGGGGTTATCTTAACTTCTAACGTAGTGAGCAGTACCTCTCGGACACTCACAGAACCATCCGCTAGCCTTACTCGTCGAGTGGCTCCTACGAACGGGTGGTTGTGCTTTAGCAAATGTTGATAGAGCAGTGCACCAGCAATACTACTCTTAGCACCGGAATCCAACATCGCCTTACCCCTTATACCTAGGATCTGAATACTTAAAATAGGCCTTAACGTAGTCCGACGCTCACTAGGGGGCCCACTGTTCGAACCGGAACAGACCGTTGAAAAATTTTGATACTCATCAAAATCAGTCGGGGACCCGTTTTTCGAATCGCTAACGATCGTTGAAAAATGTCCTAAATTATTTATGGTCACCCTACTTTTTGAAGCCATGGTCACCCTACTTTGTGAGGACAAGGTCACCCTAGTTTTTTCCGCAGGTATGGGTTTAGGTGCTTTCTTATATTTACAACGCAAGTCCGCACGATCAAAACAACGCGTAGGTTCAATGCAAGCACTAGACCTATTTTTAGACCTAATCGCGTGTTCATTTTTGGCACTAAAAAAGTGCAGAGGGAGGACCGCTTTAAAATCCGTTGGAGAGTAATCCGCTACATCTACTATGTTTGCATTACAAAATAACATCGGTATGACGGCTCTAAAATGCGTAGGTAGATACACAACCGTATCTACTTGTTTGTGTTTACGAACATGAAACGTAGAACTCGGAAGGGAAGCCGTAGTTATTGAATCATTGCGCTTAGTACATTTTGAGGTACTCACCAGATGTTTAGCATTACCGGTGGTGGATGGATCGGAAACGGGGATGGACCATGCGACGTCAACGGCGTAATAATCCGCATTGCACTTTGTACACTGTGACCTAGTAACACCTTTCGCGTTGCACCCGTAACAAGTAGCGATAGCTTGTTTCTCGTCACTGTCCGATTTTCCTTTCAATTTAAGGCACTCATCACGTTGATGTCCGTATTTCTTACAGTAAACACAAAACCGATATTTATTGTTTGTAGAAGGGCTATTGCCGTCGGCGACCGTAGGTCGCGGCGCGGAGGAGGAGTCACGCGGAGAGAGTCGCGGCGCAGGAGAACCGCCGGCGGCGGCGTAGCTACGCGGCGCGGTGACTTCCCTGTTGCTATGCGCGCTGCCGCCGGCGCTCGACGTATTGAGTCCGCGTGTCTCACGCGGCGTCGTCGGCGCGTACCGTTGAGGTTGCGACAGCGTAGACCTACTGGGGGCTTCACCCGTGGTAGGTGTTGATGACTGTGGGACCGACGTCATTCGACGTCGATTCTGGAATCCGTTGATGCTCTCGTCGGTAGCGTCCTCGACGTGTCTCGCCTTGCGTAGCAACACGTCGAACGAGCTTACTTCGTCTCGGCGCAGACGCTCACGTACCCGACGGTGTAAGAGGCCGTAGAGCATGTCGAGTTGGACTTTTTCGGTGACGTCGCCGGGAGGAAGGCGGGCCAGGAGGGCTCGCGCCTTAGCAACGAATAATTCGGTTTTTTCCGTAGGACCTTGAGACATGCTGAACAGCTCCATGTATATGCGATGAGGTGGCCGACTGTCGCCAAAGGCACTTCGTAGTGAGGCGATGGCTTCGCTCCAGGAGGTAATGGTGGGCTTGATGCCCTGCCACCATACTGCTGCATCTCCAGTTATCAGCATGGCTAATCCTCGTAGGGCGTTCTCATCACCAACGCAGGCGCATTCCTTAAATGCCTCCACGGCGTCAATGAAGCCATCGAGCGAGTCGCCGCCGGGCGCTCCGCTGAACCGCGCGGTACACAGCGCGAAGGTCCCATGATGAGCGGGCGCGTACACCATGGCGGGCGAAGGCGCCGCCGCTGGCGTCGGTGGTGGCGATTCGCGACGAGACTCGTGTGAGAGTACTCGGTCGAGAAGGCGTTCGAATGCCGTGGCTTGAGATTGTTGTATCGTCGCCATGATGGATGCCATGGCGTCCGCGTTGATGTTTGCAGTCGCTGTTGGCGGCGGCGTGGCCGGCGCGAAATCAGCTTCGATTGCATCCTCAAAGTCTGATTGACGACGCGATTGCCGGCGCGTACGTGGCATTGTATTTATTATTATCTGGGATACACTGTAACACTTCACAGGCCCTCGCTTGGGCAGCCAGTTTAACGATGCCCGGCTGGCTACTGAGTTCTCAGGGGGTTCGGAGAAAGAATAAACGATTGCACACACTTTAAAATATATAATGTCACGTTTAAACACAAGCAAGATAATAACAAGAAAGAAATACAATGAATAACATGGATAACACTAGTCTTTTCACGTTTGCGCGCGCGACAATGATCTACTCGCGGTAGCGCGCGGGTCGTCTTGTTAGTCGCGCCTGGCGGCAGATGGCGCTAGGCGCTTCGGCGTTTTCGTCGCATGGTACACCCACATCTCCTAGATCCGGTTGGGTCGTTGAGTGTTTAGGCGTATGGCGCGCTACATAGTATCATTTAAAAAAGATTGTCGCTCGACCTCTGCAACACTCGCACTCCGTGTAGAAATATTGAATATTGTATTTTAATATCTCAGCGCCTCTACGTAGTAGCGTCTACGTCGTAGATGCCCCTACATTACCCTACGCAAACTCCTTCGAGGCGTAGCTCTCACGTAGGAGTCGACGTAGACGAGTTAGGTAATATTTTTGAAGCGCGACTAGTATGACCCTCAACATAGCGTAGTTTTTAGGTTACCTACCACTACGTTGCGTAGCTATTACGTCGCGTCGGTGTAAATCTCGTAGCTGTTACGTTTCGTAGGTACAACACCCATACGTAGCGTACCTACATTTATTTTACATATTATTATATACCAACTATTTTTTAATTTTCTTTACTTTACCTAGGTATTTGACTTATTGTGCGTGTGTAGAGGAAGCATACGTCTTTCATTGCATGTCTTATAGAACGGGTTATTCCCATCGAGCCCATTGAATTAATATTACTAGCGATCGAGACCACTCATTTACATAGTAGGCTCGTTGGGATTTTTTTCCATCTGGCCAGTTCTGAATTTATAGGTACCTAAGTACAACCACATAATGGTTAGTTTAAAACCAATAATCTGTTATTTAGAGATAATGTAACATTGATTATCAGATCAGCTTATCAACAATGAGCTACTCGCACCTAGGTAACACTGTCGTTATACCAATTCGACCACATAGTTGTCGGTGAAAGTGGATCGGTACTTTGGTTTACTTACTCTTTTACCTTCTTTTTATTCAAGGTCAGAGTTATAAAACCGTCTCGGGCCATGTGCCTACATGAACGAAACATTGTTTTGTGAAGTATCCATCTACTTTATACCTACTTAGTTTCAATCATTAAATTTATAGTTTATTTAAACAGAGATTTGATAGAAAACAAACCACACTGTACTGACGATCGATTTTTATAGTTATTGGTAAAATTGAGTGCGTCCGGTACAGTTGCACTTATAGTAGTAGTGTGCTGAGTAGGTACTGTACTGACCACATCATTAAGTAAGTACATTTAAACCAGTTCGTGAGCTTCATAAGGTAAATATACTATAGGTATGCATTGCTTCAAGATAAAACGAAGGCAAGATAATTTGCAAACAAGAGAGCCTAGAGTACCTTGACGTGGTGGCATTTATTAAGTGACTCTTGAGTTACCTAACAGTCACTAAATAAATGCCTGAAATCAACACTGAACTTGAGTGTTGATTTCAGCATTTGGTGATGTGCGTGAGCACTTTGTTGGTGTGTGATACCGGTCTACTCAAATTAAATTCGAGCCCATCAAAAATATGAACTAGGAAGTACTAGGTCGCCCCGAAGAGAAAAGAACCTTGTGTTGTTATTGTTGTTAAGTGTGTTATTTTTACTGTGAGGACAGTAACTGGTTGAATTCGGTACAAACTTTACGATTCCAATGGATTTTCCCATCGGCACAGAATAAATACAGTATAAATACCGGTACAGATGCACTCAAAGCACTCAATTTGGTTTACTGCGGCTCGTCGTCGCCGTCGTCGTCGTCACTCGTCATGTCGTTGCCCCAGCCTAACCTCAACATTGTAATTTGTATTGTGATTAGTCATTGTGCCATATAGGTACCACGTTTACACATTGCCCATGCCGCTGCCGGCATTACTGCCGCGAACTCATTGCCACAGCAACATCGCCTTTATGAGCCGCTTAGTGAGAATTAAAGGCGATGTTGCTGTGGCAATAAGTCCGCGGCATTAATGCCACAGCAACATCGCCTTTATTCTCACTAAGCGGCATACATGCCGGCAGAGGCATGGGCATAGTGTGCACGCAGGAGAGCAAGGGCATGAACTTGGGCCGGAAGCTTTCACACTCTGCTCGTGCCCACTTCCCTGCCCAAGTCCTGCCGACTGCGGCATAGTGTGAACGCAACATAGAGCCAACTCATTTGAAGTGGTTCTTGGATTGTGAGGCCCGTGTTGAAATATGCTGATGCTGCAACATCTCAAGAGTTTTCTGTCAGATTTTCACTGAGAAAAGTAAAAAAATCAACTCGAGCATTGTTTCAGGTTTCAGCAATTATTATTGTCTTAGTATTTTTTGCTACGTGACCATTTTCATAAGCCTCAACTCGTTTTGTATAGATATGGTAACAACTTATAACCAAAAGTCATAGAACAAAAAGGTTACATTTTTGAACAAACTCGTTTTGGGGTACCTAAGTAGGTCAGGTATCTACTGAAAACACTCTGATTCACACTTCAGAAGCTTTGATGTTTACTAAATACCTACCATGTGATAAGTTACGCAACATAATTTGGAAAAAAGCCTTTCTTATTTTGATAGTCTCGGGTTCTCAGTAAGCTCTACCAACAACTACATGACGTCTAATACAAGTATAAAAAATAGATACAAATGTATTGATTGTTCTAAAAGTAGGACTGCCTACAGTGCCTACTACCCAGCAAATAATTTATGATTCTGCCAGCTACCACCCACGTAACTGAATGCTTTTAAATCTGATCCAGTTAACAAATAGTTCTAAGTAAAGTTCAAGTATTTTTAAATGAGGAATTTAAACCTAAAATAGTAACTAATTGGTACTTCTCTTTGTAACATAGTTATTGGAGAGGCTTCGACTAAATTCGGCTGCAAAAAACGTAGCCATAACCAGTATTATTATGCTCTGTGCCATAGCACGCACACACCCTCACACCCTCACCCTCACACCCTACCCAAAGCATCCAAAAGTAATATTCACTAGGAAATTAAACAGGGGACCTTGTATGGGGACTGTAAAGTAGCTTCCAATCCCATTTCATTTTTCCCAGTAAATAAAATACTCGTAACTGTACGTTGGCTATCAAAAATTTTAATATAAATTTCACGTTTTGATAAAATTCCTGAAACGTAACTACTCATCATAACTTCACGTAATCTGAGTTGGGGCTGGCTCTCAACCCAGCCAGGCGAGGGTTTTGTAATCCACCCTGCCTACCCAATCTAAGAGTTGTAAATACCTAAATACGTCAAGCATACCAGGTCTGATCTGAACACCAGTGACCTCTACCACTACTCCATAATGTATGGGCCATTTCTGAATTCCTTTATTATAATACTAAAGTCATCTAAGTAGTATTTTTGTCTCATTCCAGTTTACCCCTGCGTGAGTCCCCTGCTTAGGGGATGCCTGTTGGTGCATGGGTTTGTTTTTACCCGACTACAACGAAGCAAAAAGGTTTGTACATGATTTTGACCGTCGTAGGTCGTCGTAGGCACTCTAGCTAAAATTTATAGTTATTACTCTCTTTAGTAACTTCTATGTGAACTGTGCCTTTACTTGAACATTCTTACTTGAAGTCACGCAAGTAACTTTACGTCGTAAGTTGCCTAACGACGACGGTAGCATTGGTGAACTCTAGGGATTAACTAGAGTACCTACCGTTAATTGGAACAATAGTTAATTACTATGTAGGTAATTTAATCTAATTGAGTTAGGTATAAGTATTTTGATCATTTGTAAGCGTCAAACTACATCAGAAGGCAAGACGTCGCGTCGTGTATTTCGGGAGAGAAAATAAATATTTTTAAGAAAAGCAAGCTGTTTTAACAGCTTTTTCGTTACAATTATGCTTTTTCTTAAAAGCTATTTCAGTTAAAGCGAAAGCGAAACAGTATAAAAGTTACAAACGAAAACAGCGTATGAAGAAAAACACCTTTTTTGACAGCATGCTTTTTAAAAGAATATTTATAGTCATGTCACTACGCACACGACAACGACGTCTTGTCGTCAGGTGTGCGCCAACGCTAAAATCCAACAATTTTATCTTTATTTTGTGAATTTCTGTATTGTAGGTATTCATGTACCTACTGGCTTGAGAAACAATTTCGAAAAGAGGTCGCAGAAGATGATTTATCTACTTGGATTTTGGGATCAAACCGCTGCATCTGGTAATGGAAAATCGCACAAATTGTGGTTAATTCAACTTTTTGGAAGAATATTCAAATATCACCTACCAAAGAGGTTATTTTTTTTTCTTGAGTTCTAAAGTTATGCGAATATAGTGTAACTGAGGAATAGAGGGATAGTTTTGTGACTGGCATGATATCTTTTTTGAGTAGTATTATCTTTAACAGGAATCCGCTTGTTATTTGCTTCTAGATTAGAATAACTAATTACCTATTAGTCGTACCTACCTACCTAGTAGTTATTTTCTAAGATATTCATGCATAGGTAAGGCTTTTTCTTTATTTCCTAACAATAATCGCCACGCATGGCCGTGATAAGTACCTATGCCTATAATCGTAGTGTGATCTGTGTCGTAGGTAATATTATAACCATGTCGAGTAAACCGTGCTCATAACAAAACCATCTATCATCAATCATCATCATCAATATATATAAAACTCTTTTGAAGCTGACAGAGAATCAACGCACAGCCTAAACTATAAGTCCTAGAGGTATGAAATTTGGAGGGTTGGTTCCTTATATAGTGTAGGGGCGCAATAAGAAAGGAATTTTGAAACGTCACACTCTAAAGGGTAGAACGCGAGCAACGCCGCGGGCGACGGCTAGTGATAAATAAAACCGAGGTCCTCATGGAAAATGTTATATGCACTGACGTCAGTTGAAGTAATTACACGATAGGTAGATACAATACATGTATTAGCTTTTTGCTGAACCTCCATAATGGGAGGGATTACAGCTTCTCGGAGATTGTGATGTGGAAATAATGACCGATGGTGGTTCGTACGGTGACCAAACTTCAGGAATTACTTGAATTCTGATTTCAAGGCAGAAAGATTGAAACATTGGAATAACTGGATCTCTTAAAAGCCACACTTATAGTATCGTCGATCTACCAGGAAATATTTTGAAGGAGGTACCTAGGTAATAAATTATTATTTTTTATATAAGTATTTTTTTACCTACTACACTTTTAAATTGAATCTGTATGTACAAATTAAAGGAATCGTAACGTAGGTAACTTGCGAATTACAAATTCTGTCGTGATGATGATGCAATGCATGGCACGCATATTATCCGCATATTTTCTTCTAAATATATAAAACTCTTTTGAAGCTGACTGAGATCAACGCACAGCCTAAACAATAAGTCGTAGAGGTATGAAATTTGGAGGGTAGTATCCTTATATAGTGTAGGGGTGCACTAATAAAGGAATTTTGAAACGTCACACTCTAAAGGGCAGAACGCGAGCAACGCCGCGGGCGATAGCTCAACTGTTTCTTTTGTAGGTATTTTGTAAATATTGTAAATACTGTATTAGTTGTAGCACAGATCATATAATACTGGTTGTAGGTAATTTTATTTGTGAATAAACTCAATTATGATTATGTACATATATTGATTTGAACTCCAACCTCATACAAGTTATGAGTAATTAAAGATGCCCAGCTGCCTCCCAATCAATAAACATTGTAGTGACGCAAATCATCAAAGTAGATAAATCATTAATTAGTAGGTAATTGAAATAATTACTCCCATTCAACAGTGACATACAAAGTCCAACAAATTAAAGTAGTAACCATCCTATCGGACTCATTTCTAAATTTTCCTGTGTCGTTTCTTTTGAATTTTTCCGGAAAAGTAGGTAGGTCCAGCATTGCCAGACGTCCCGATTTTGGCGGGACGTCCCGATTTTTTAATGAAAATTAACTGTAGTGCTCAGTCCCGCTTTTCGGGGATAACTCGACCATGCGTGCAGCGTGCTGAGGAAGCGCGGGTGAGTGGAAGAGAGAAAGGAAACTTTAAAAGAAGTTAAATCTTCACAGAAATATCATGAATAAGTAATTCTTATAAATAATTATTTTCATAATGTAAGTTGTAATTTGTAACACTCACTCCTTAGACTATTGTTTGAAACGCCATATTTTTCTAATGAATAAAACTTTTTTGATTTTGATTTCGGTTTTTTTTAATTCAGAAGACGATGAGACTGTTATTTAACGATAGGGTAGGTAAATCCGATTTAAAATGTCATATTTTTATTAAAATACATTTTCTATGGCTATTTTTCCTATCTATTGTCACGTAAACATAATTTGAACTCAAATAAAAAGATAAATATTAAAAAACTTTCTAATTATTATGCGTTTTTTTACTATGTCCCGCTTTCGACGAGAGAATCCCGCTTTTTTTACTCAAAAAGTTGCAAAATCCCGACTTGGCAGAAAAACAATCTGGCAACGCTGGTAGGTACCTACTTCTTTATGGCTGATAGTGATACCAACATTGCTATTTGGTTTGAAGCACCACCGACCGTTACCGGTACAATGGGCAGTATGGGCACAGTATAATGGCTCACAAAACACATGATTTTAGTGGGCGTGTTGAAAACGTCGCAGTATTGCTATTGCTGCCCTATTCCCTAGAAACTAGTAGGTAAAACCATTGATATTACTTCTGTGGTATGACCTAGTAACTAGGTGATGATGGTCTAACAAACTGAAGCATCATGCTCACCCTACAATGACTAACACTAATCTCAGCTGCGTACAAGGGTTCTTCGGTACGCGTGCACCGAGATCGTACTAAGCCATAGTGACTGTTGTATAAGCTGTAACCCTGCCTTCGGTACAAAGGATGTTGCGTGAGTACATTGCACTATGGCATAGATTTAAAACTAGTTTCTATGAGGCTCACCGCTCGTCCTTTTGAGTGCGCGTGAGTTTCTTTTCTTTGACTTTTAGAGAAGATTATTATGATGGGATACTATCATAGTAACTGTTATTCAAATTCTCCTAAATATTATATCTTAAGAATGGTTGCCATGGGTAGACAAGATATATAAATAAGTGCTAGGTTTCTATGAACTATTATAATAGGGATCGTTTGTTTTCATATTGGATGGATGTCAAACACATCCTTAGCAACGTAGCTTAGCTTGGCTCTGATGGAAAAGCACCCCTAAAGTCCTAAAACGTCTTTTGGATAGAACACGATCTTGCCTAGGTACACTTCGCAACAAAATAATTTTACCCTTTACAAGAAAGTGAGAATTACAATATTGATAGGGATTTCTGGAATATAACTATAGGTAAGAGGATGGGTATGAAAAAATATCCGCCTTCATAATATGACAAGCTCTACTTACCTACTTTACTTGCTTACAAAGATCATTGCTTTTCAACCACCCTATTTCATAGAGGTAGAGAGAGGTAGAGAGAGGTAGAGCAGCTACGCGGAGGAATAACGTCTAATTATATAAATCACCCCATATCCACAATTTTCGTGTACCCTTCGTAACCAGTGACCTTGCCCATGACACAACCTTTAATAATGTAGATGTGTATTAGTCAAAAAAATATGGAAAACACTGTCGATTTTTATCTAGGTAGGTATAGGTATATAAATGTGAGTAAAACCATGAGTAGGTAGTAGATTCCGTTGAATAACGGAAGCAGATAGGTAGCAACTAGCAACAAAGGAAGTTTCTCGGGCCAGTGCGCGCGCACTCAAGTTGCACTAAGTTTTCAACATTAACCATTGTCTGCTGGCTTACTGCAACAGTTCATAAATCATCACTTGTGCCTTTGGCTAAGCTAAGGCACTTCGTAATTCTAAACCTTTTCATCTACATAGAATAGCATCATTATGACGTATTTGACTTATTATCAGATGTTTTTCTGGTTTTACTGTGCAAAGGTCACGCACGAACAACAGTTTATTTTTATCTATTTTAGCATTCATAACACAAAAAGATAACTGATTAATAACTCATTACAAAAAAAAAACATACCTCCTGGGGTTAGTAGGTACTTATGTCAAATATTTTGTCTGAGGAGTATTGAATGAAAAATAATTTAAGATTTAACCTGATTAACGAGACAAAAATATTCACCAAGTATTCAAATTCAGATCATTTATTTAACGAAACATGATGTGATGGGTTGCTTAAGGCTCGGCCGTGATCAGCTTTTGCAGTATAATTTTGGTGTCAACGTTGATCCGAGATAAATTTAAGGTTAATTTTTCAAAGTATAACTTATCAATGTATTACCTATTTGGTTATTATGTCAATATTTTCAAGAATTTAATTACTTATTTAATGAAGGGGCCATTCCTCTACTACAACTATAAAAATGCAAACCTCAAAGCGCACGTCCATAAGAAAGTGCAGTAATTATCCAGATTATTAGTTTGGTTTAAATTACTGATTCAGTCTAACATCTAAATGGCTATCTTGTATCTCCCCAGAATCCCCAGATGGATCTGACTTTCTAGGTCATCATCCAATCAGCCTGCAATTGCACGCAATCGACGCGTGCGCAGCGCAATTCAATTGACATTATTACTGCCACCGCAACAACACCCAGCAACCGACAACAGTGTACGCAAAATTATGAAGCCAACAATGTCCCGTTATTCAATGTATTCTGTTGGACAAAGAGTTTCATATTTTGTGTCATGACTCATGACCGTCTGTGATGAGGTAGGTATGTGCACAGAGTATACATTTTCATGGTAATCCTTGCAATGGCAAGAATTTACATACGTACCTATTACATAACCTAACCAAAAAAGACTTGGCAAAAGGACAAAAAAAGGACCTAGGTACCTAACCTACACTTATCAGAAACTAAAGTCACGTGACTCCCATACCATTAACTCTTTTTTTTCTATTCTCCAGTGATTGTACCTACATCGTTTGTAAAATGTCAGGTTGGTTGGGCAGCAGCATAGAAAAAAAAACTATTTACGAAACAAATAATTATACCTACAACTCGCGGTTGAAATATTTGTTCAGTCATAAAAGGATTTGCAATAAAGGTACGTACAGTATTATTATGATGAGAATGACTCAGTATGGTATGGATAAGAAGAAACTCTTGCATGACTAACGTGATAAAAGTGTAGGTAGGTAGGTACACATCCCGTTCACTCTCGGGGATATTTTTGATTGGTGAGCTTTCCTCACACCTTACAATACCTTTTTTGTTACAAACTCACAAGAGTAACATCATTCACCTAACATAAATATACTTATGATTCTAAAAACAGTTAGGTAATGCTTTTTTAAGGCCTTCTGAACATAATAATATATTATGTAGGTAGCTAACTACAACTATAGTAGTTAGGTAGGTACTTATATTATTTAGAAGAAACGGGAACGACTTCATGAGTTGGACGGAACATTATGGATGATCCCGAGAACGTCTTTCGTAAATACCCAACCTGTTAAACTATTTCAATCAAATGAACAATTATTTATCCCATCATTTAGTGGCAATTATGTTCATTAGTTTATCGTGACGACATCAAGGAGTCTCGGTGCAACGACCGATGTTTACCGTCCTAACCCACAGGCCATGATGTCTTTGTGCTTGCTTTCACTGAGCAAACAGATCTTATTTACATACCTAAACTTATTTTTTTAAGGTAAGAACCTTCAGCATCAGAAGTTGGTTGCATTTTCAGAGTTTTTTAGGTTAATTTGGCTTATTCCCGGACGACCACGCTTTCCGAGGACCACGGTTTAAAACACCTGTCTAACAAAAAGTTCCGCTGGACGCGGCTTGCTTTGTTTATAGCCACGATCATGAAACTTTTTTGACAGCTGTATTCACCATCATCATTTACTATGAATGTTGACTGCAGGTACCTACTCATGGGAAAAGTTACCCAAATATTATAAAAACTAAGCAGTAAGCATATGACTCTACATAAGACATGACGTGTAAAAGATCTTTCGCTCTGGAAATCTTATGGAGAGACCCATTTTAAACAGTGGGTATTCTAAAGCAGAAATATGAATTTAAGTGAATAACTATTAGGTACGTAGTATTTAGGTAATTTATTTATCATACCTATTACGAGCTATAGCATTGATAAAACCGATAAATTAGGCTGTCGAAATAAGAATATGATAACCTAATTATTTTATCACACAGTATTGTTCATTGAATTGAATGCACTGCAAATAATGGCCGATTTACACATTTATAAGTACAAATGGGCAAACTGCGCAGTCCCGCACGACACGACGACTACGCAGCGTTGCCGCGTTGTGTTACTACGCTACGTAACGTGACGTAACGCTACGTAGTGTATTAATATATCTCTCACTACTGCTGCTTAGCTCGCCACAGTATTTTTTGAGTGCATGAATCGGCTTATCAATTTAGAGTTCCGTTGCCGCGTTGTGTTACTACGCTACGTAACGTAACGTAACGCTACGTAGTGTATCAATATGTCTCTCACTACTGCTGCTTAGCTCGCCACAGTATTTTTGAGTGCATGAATCGACTTATCAATTTAGAATCTTGAGGACAATGCGAACTCATAAACACCCTTGCTTACTGTTTTGACTGTTTACTGTTTTGAAATACAAAACAACTCTATTTAGGTGTAAAATAAAACAATAGGCTATTATTTTCCGACTTTTAACAATTCAATGTGTTTTGCTAAATAAAAATGATTGTATTATGATTTCGAGTCGGGCGCGGATCGGGTGATGCGTGCGCCTTCCATTGAACAACATGACAACGGACATGACATCGGATGACAACATTAACAACACACGCAGGTTCGGGTGTAACCCATGCGGGTTACACCCGAAGCGCGCTGGTCGAGTGCTTGGAATTCTATGGGCATCCGTACAAATATAAACACTCCACCTACGCGTTCTGTGTGAATTCGGCTTTACAATTGTGTAATTTTTATTTGGAACGAATCTGAAGAATAAGCAATGTCACAGTCGTCAATCGTGGCACAATGCCAACTGATAAGCGAGATGGGTAACCAACACTGCCATATTCGATAGTGGGTAGAATGGTTACATTCAGCCCAGCCTATATGTGGTGAATTTAGAAATATTTGAACGAATTTTGGGTTTAGACAGGATGTTACCAATGAATTTCTGATTCATGTTGAGTTTTTCATAAAAATTCTTGCTTCTCAAAACACTGATCTGAAAGCAAAAGTTATTTCGTTTCCCCATTCTACAAAGTAGAATCATCATTGATACATGATTATTATGGCATTTAATTAATTTAAAACTCTACATAGTTTAGATAACTCTGAATAAGGAGTGGTATTCAAGGAACTTATCGACTTATGGTTGAGACTTCGGAAGGCAATCGTATGAAGGTTTCTTGTGTAATTTTCCTCAATGCCTTTTGAGAAAATTAAATAAGTATGTCTAGGATTAATACAAAAAGTGACATTGTGCTTCAGAGCGGAAACTAATGACGAGTGTTTCATAAACATTAAAAGAAAAATATTACATCAGAGGATGAAATACTGTTGAGCGTAAAGGAAAAGACCAGAGCTAAGTTAATCTACGTTGCTAATGTGTTTAAAATACACCAATCGGGATCGTTTGTTTTCAAATTAACGATTCCTATTGGTGGATGTCAAATACATCCATAGGTATATGACGATATACGGAACTTAGCTTAGCGCTAGTGGACCACCAAAGCACCATAGTACACAAAGTACTTTTTTTTTCATATTTTGCTAAAATATCATGTCTTATGGTATGGTATATTACCATTTACCATCGATCATTAGGATCTACTGCTAGGTATGCCCTTTTCATTTTGAGGAGGAAAATACCACTGACTAACTGAAATAAATGCAGCTAATGATCTTGCGAATGATGAGAGGTAAATGTAAACTTTATCAGTCATTAGTCCTTGTTACCTACATTGTATGTAGATTACAATTCAATTCAACTACCTACTGATACTTGATCGTTTTGATAAGAGTATATAAATTCAATCATGAATCATCATGACTGATCATCATCAGCCAACAAAGTGCATAATAAAGTAACAACATTGTTTTTGGCAGTTTTATACATTTAAAAGAATTATATACATTTTTATATACATTTTTTGTTAAAGTAAGAGTGCCGAACGGTAGAGCATTCGATACAAGCTAAATTTAAAAGATATTGATTTATATCAAACACCAATAGGTGACTATTTCAGGTGTCGCGTAGGTGGAATGTTCAATGAGACCGGCAATAGGAGACAATATTTTTAAACTGTACCGCAGTTGCACTGAACTCTCCCCAAAATAGGGCAGTTTTCATACGAGCTAGAACTTACATCCGCAGTCTGCGGGAAAGAGAGCTCATTGCGACAGACAGGGATAGATACAATGACCGAAATCGATGTTAGAGCAGTGTAGGGATAGGTTTTTTGTTTCAGTCACCTCCAGTTCACCCGCACTCAAATTGTACCGAGACTTTCTTTCACGCACGCGACGCACTCAACGAACTCTGATGTAATTATAATTTGTTCGGTGTTCCCCGCATACCATATTGTAAAACATAATCTTGTAATCGATATAAAACATTATTTACAACAGAAATCTGAAAGAAATCGGCATTGAAAAAAAGATTACCTACAGTTAAAGCTTCTTCCGATAAGATAAACAAAATCGTGTAACGATTAGTTAGAGCAACGAGTATAAAAAAAACATTGAATTGATGAAAATAGTTATGTCAGAAAGACAATCGATTGGTAATGTTGGATTCACAAACATTAAACAGCTGTAGCTTCGGGCAACGTCGCCTTTGTTCGGAATACAAGTAGAATAGCGGCCACAGCCAGGCACGCTCGCGTTGTGATGAATCAGTGTGACTTCGAATTCACTCAGTGGTCCAAGAACATCAAGGAAAGGCGCACTGCCACGAGCTGCACACAGTCACATTTGATCCTTTGTTGTGCGTATTTTTTAATATTCTGAATTGATGTGTGTGACAGGCGTGAGGGTGTGCTTGTGACAAACGTGTTGTTAATGTTGACATCTGTTACCGTGGATTTGCCCTGTCAAATTAATATTCAGGTATGTACCTACCTAAGCATATTATTCTTTTCTTGGATACTTACTTTTGTTTTGTCAAAAATTGTAATCGAAAGTTTTAACGCGTGATACGTTGGTCATATGCAAAGCCATGTGTAGAAGGTGCAGTTTATATGCAAACGTTTAAGTATTTATATACATACTTGTACCTACCTACAGTAAAAGTAAGTTATGGGCCCTCAACCCTCATCGTCAATAATTATGGAGGAAGAAGACAAAATGATTATTTTAGTGTAACGATCATTCAAACTATTTAAAAAAAAATTGATGTACCTAGTTTTAGTATATAATATAAATTATATTTTTATTTATAACACCTAACTATAAGTTACTTACATCCTAAGTACACCTACTAACTACTTCTGTGGCCTTTCATGTTGGTTAGAAATATGAAAGAAGAGATAAAAATAAGTATACAAATGTTTAGAATTTTGTTATTATGCTCTACAGCTGATTGCCAAATTAGTTGTAATTGTGTACCTATGTAGGTGTAGTTAGTACCTACCCGCGATATTTTAAAACTGTCTAGACTTTCATCAATTAAATAACAATAGCCTAAAATCGCGTGCTTAGAAAATTTTGTTACTAAACACGATGATTACCTGAGTAACTGTTATTTCACAAACCTTTGATGGTTATAAATATACAATACATTTATTAATTCTAAATAGTAAATTAAAAATAGTTCGTTATTTAAATTATGTTAATGAATAAAATATGAACCTACTTAGATAGTTAACAATTTTTTTTAATTTAACAAATTTTGTATTGTAATAAAAATAATATGATAATAAATACTCGAAAAACTGCAAAAGGACATTAAGGACAAGCTTAATAAGGTTCAAGAAAAACTTAAAAAAAATATCTTGAAATAAATTCTTCTACAAATTGTAGATAATTTGTAAAGATAGAATAGATATAATATAATTCAACACTTTTAAGGGGTGGTTTAAAAAACACTAGGTACATAAGCGAGTAATATAATATGATCATAAATATGCAATTTACATATTTTTACAGGTTAAATACAGGGTTCATGGCATTATATATTATTTCTGATGTTTATGAGTCATTCATTCGGTCGATGGTAAATAAATTAGCATTGCTAAAAAAATTAAGATTTTCTTATTTTATGAGGTAGGTAGTAATTTCATTTCGAGTGGGTGAAACCCTACAACCTGATTGTTTTAATAACTTCTTCAAAAATAGTTTTAATTATTATGACAAAATTTACTTAATTAAACTTTTATAAGAAGAACGCTGATTTGTTATAGATGTTCAGTAAGTAAGTGTACCTACTTTCCAGGTACAACATAATAAAAAATACTTCTATAGCATGTATCTACAATGGCGACAAAAATTGACAGACGGGTAGAGCTACTTATTAGTATTCATAAAAAAATAATTAAAGTACAGTCAGCTGCACTAGAATGTGTACGATTCGTAACTTTCAAACTAGTGTCACCGTATTGCAATAGACATTTACAGGATAAACACTAAAAAGTTATGAACACAGTTGATAATTTTACTTATTTATTTAGTATTGGGACCGTCAAAGTCCAAACAATGCTGCGGCCCTGCATTGAAAATTACGAATTGTACACATTCTAGTGCAGCTGACTGTACTTCAATTATTTTTTTACGAATACTAATAAGTAGCTCTACCCGTGTGTAAATTTTTTGTCGCCATTGTAGATACATGTTATATATAAACTCTATACTTTACTTACCCACTTTCATGGTTGTGGTGTGGTGATACAACAGTTCAACTGTTTATTAATAAACGTACGAACTATTTATACATCAAGGTTTAAAGGGCGATTACAGATTTGTCGTAACTGCGCGTACAAAGTACAAAGTCGTATTAGTGATGTGTATTAGTAAAGAGACACAATAATGTGGAAAAGAATACCTGAAGAAACAACATTGGGAATAAATACTAAAGTATCAAAAATTGGATAGAACTTGGTATAATTTGGAGGGTATACTGAACTGATACTATTTTCGCACAGGCTGCGTATCACACAGCGTCAAAATAGTGTCAGGATACGCGCATTCAGAATATTCAACTGTGTAACACAGCCGAACATTCTGAATACGCGTATCATAGCATGTTCGCGTAAACCAGTTTATTTCAGTCAAAAGGGTCGTATAGGTACTCAAAAAATACTCAAGTTTAAATCGAAGAGCATCGTTTCGAGCTGTGGCGGGTTTCTACATTCCCAATTAGGCTGATATTTATAGAGCTTTGTGTGGAGATTTTTGTTGAAAAGTGCCAAAATATCAATGCTTGAGTACAATTTGGTCCTGATTTAACATTCACCAAACGGGCCATAGAATATGCCTCGCAATAAGAACTCCAACAAAGTTATGCATATTGCACGCAAGTAATATGCAGAGAGTTTTTAGTATAGGTACGCGTTTAGTGTACGAGATGTATCACATATCGCAACAGCGAGTGTTTACAATCGTATACGAATGATAGCGAGCAAACGCGTGAAAAATACGCCTCCTGTAATTGCTCTTATTTTACTGAGCAGTTGGTAACACCTTCTACCAGCCAGTAGCTTACTAGGTAGCTTACTGGTACCTAGTTTACGTAAAACCGGAAACGACACGCAATCGGATCGAGAAAATGGTAGGCAGTCGTTTTATGACTTGATTTTATTTACTTCTTTGGTATATTAAGTATTACTTATCATGTATTATGTATAGGTACTAATTACATGGAACAACGCTGTCCAGAGAATAAATATTTTTATTCGTATCCAACTAATATTATAAATTCGAAAGCTGTTTTTGTTTGAATATTTAGATGTTTGTGTTTCAATCACGCCAAAACTACTAAACCAATTTGGATGAAACTTGGAATATATACATAATATAGGTAGTACGTAACCTGGAATAACACATAGGCTCCTTTTTATCTTGAAAAGTTAACAGGACCTATGATGCGTACGAAGTCACGGGTAACAGCTACTTTTGCATTTAATTTAAAATTATGTCTACGATTCCTTACGTTATTTAGATAGCTCAGTACATAATAAACATTAAAACCGGATTGAGTCATATTAACACGTGGGTAATTATTATTTAAATATACATAAATATTTACGTACTTATATTATTTTAAATGGAATAAATTACCAACGAGTCATGATACAAAAAAGCTTATTTCCTTAATAACACGGAAATAATCTGCGTTATAAATCAAACGTTATGGAGATGAATATACCTTTTAGGTATCTGGTTTACTAACAACTAAGTAAAGAAAAACTTGCCTTTGGCTTTATGCGGCTGGCTACCGATATGCCGTAGGTGATATTTTATGGTTTTATGAGAAAGCAATGTTTAATGCAAGCATGGTTTTCAAGCCATTATAATGACCCACTCAGTACTCATTACACACTACAGTAGGTACTCATTATTGTTATTGTTAAAAAATTATAACTTTAAAACCATGGATTGCTGCGCAGGTACCATTTTTCATGAAAATCGCGAAGAGTACCTATCGTTTAGTAGGGAGATTAAAAAATCTGACGGAAAAGAACTAAAACTAAAAATGTTTACCATCGGCGGCAGATCACCAAACATTTGACACCGGGGCTATTCCCAACCCGTCCAAAATTCTCTTTCTAAACGCCAAACCCTACACAAATAATTGTGTTTACTCGGTGTGTTCATAATATTTAAATTATATTGTACGAATTGTGCTGCATTTTTGTTATATTTCCATAGGTAAGCAATAGTGTAAGTAAATGTTAAACCTGTGATGATTGTGTTCTACTAAAACGAAAAACAGACATTTCCCGTTTACGCTAGACAAGTTGCTGGGTAGGGATACTCGGCCAAGTTGTGCCTTACTTGCATAAATGAATCAAGTCTCTACAAGTGACTCGACCGAGAGCAAAAGTTTTTAGTAATCGACCGCACTAACTCTGGCTAGCAACTAGTTCAGTGTAAACTTAGCTCAGACTAGCAACCCATTTAGAAGCCCTCGTAACCAGCGCTGGAAGCCTCGGCCTCAGTCAGTACAATCTGTTACCATAACAGTAAAACCGTGGTTGTATTACGTAACAGCTATAGCAATATATAGGTACTCGTACAATAATAGCTAGGTAGTTATTCTCTTGTTATGTAAACTGAAAACGTATTGAACAGTAAAAATAAACGATTGTCTTTTGTTTTTGATTATAATGGCACATGGGCCTTGGAAAAATAATTCTGTCTATTTACAGAAACGAAAAATATTCTAGGCTTTATATAAAGCGTTTCGGCTTCCGTGCATTCAAGTCATGGAGAAAATACCATGAATATTGAACATGAAACATTATCTAATCACGTAAACTCTTCGCCTTTATTGCTTTCCCCAATTTCAGTAATTAGAGCCGTTTCTGAAAGCTCTGTTATGTATAAAGAACCTTCGCTACGTATTCGCACTTAAGTCTTTCAGGGTGAGTATTTACAATTCTAGGTAAAATTACATAAGTATTCCAATTAGATAAGTTTCAAGCCTTTATTACCCACCTTCATTAATAAATTATGATATTTTATTAAGCCATTTACCTACACCTATGTTGCGTGCGACCAAAGACTTTTCAGGGTCATATTTTTTACCCGGTTTATTCAATAATACAATCTATCTAGAGTAGGTGAGTAATTACATAAATAAAGGAAACTACATATATTTTTTGTTACTTTTTGAACTCAACAACTATAGAAAATGACATCGCTCTTTCACATGTTGTTAAATTGTAGGTATAATAGGCACTCAAATGTCTACCTACAGCTGCACGCACAGGTGAACTGTCTGCATTTGGTGCAAGCATTGCACAAGGGACTTCCGGTCAATGACCCCCTGGACAAGGGTGAAGCGGCCCTTGCGTGAACGACTGGTAACAGTGCCACGGTAATTCCATTTCACAACAGAAATATACCATCCGTAGCTGCAAATACTTTTACTTCCTCTTCTAAAAATTGATGCTCAGTTTGATCAAAAAGTATTGCTGGTTATATATACTTAATTAGGTAGGTACTTACTAATATTGTTGCTCGCAAACTTTCATAGATCATATCAGATTCCTACTTAAGAAGCGTTTCGGCGATCGTAACGCACAACGCTACGGTATGCGGCTCAACTCAAGAGATCATACTGGACGTTTTCCACACGATTATGTGTCCGGCGCCGCATGTCGCACACCGCAGCGATGTGCGTTACGATCGCGAAACCAAAGCTTTATGGGGAGGCTTTGTCCAGCCGTGGACGTCTACAGACTAATTTTGATGATGATGAAGTATGACCGACCATGGACCATGTAAACATATTATAACCTCTTTTATGATTGCGCGATTGATAAGATTAGAAACATAATGTAATAAACGATTCTTCACTAATCAACACAATCACCTACTAAGTGCTGCATTGAGTGCGAACCAACTACGAACAAACTGATTGACATGATAATTAGTGTTTGACGGAGTCTATTTTACGTTCATTCTTGGTGTACCACGTAATTAAGGAAAGCCAGTAATAGAAAAAAAGTAAAAATAGACGCATATAATAATCCAAAACCCAAAACAAATAAAAACGCTAGGCAGCCTTTTCCTGTCTCGCTTAGCCAATTTGTATTGGTTCTTTCTTATACTCATGGCGTAAGTGGAATTATGCAGTACGGCTTCGTCAGTTCAATATCACATTGTATTTATTGTTTTTCACACAACTGTACCTCCTATCAAATTAAGATTAATGTCTTATAGCAACTGGTATTTTATTTGATTTATTTTCGTCATCATGTACACCTACAATGTTGTTTTATCACTAAGTGGCTTTATCACATCAATGAGTAAGTATTCATATTTATCTTTATTCAATAGACGTCACTAATTTACAAATCTTGTCTCTGTAATCGTCCAAAAAGATAATCCGGCAGCGGAACCTACAATGCTGAGCCGTGGCGTGGTAAATTATAAAAGCGCTCATTATCTCGGTACATATAGTGGTCTTCTAAAGCCTGCGCTAGCTAAAATGGCTGCAAAGTCTGTTGTACAAAATGACAATTTAAAGATTTTTTTAAACCCGCGCGTGCGTCAGGCCGATACCTATGAGTTTTAAGAAACTCTAGGAAAAATAATTTTGTTATTACTATTCACTCCAGAAATCGCTTAGGAATACCTTCTGTAGTAATTCTGTACCTAATTTTATCAAGCAAAATCAGATTTATCAAGTTGCCAACAATAGCCCCAAATTACACCAGTTGCTTTTAACTAATTGGATTAGATAAAGCGTAGTTTTTCTAACCAAAATGCTAATGTAACTAAACTCGGTGGGTAAGCTTGGAATAGCTACACCGTGTTTTGTCTCTTTCGTGCCAACTGTTTAGTGCAAAAGGCTATTTACTGCAAAACACGGTGTAACTATTCTAAGCTTTCACCGAGTAGTGGTGCAACTTAGACTTAATGATAAGACATGATAAGGGTTTGCTCGTTTATGTAATTTAGTCTTGTTTTTTTTGTCGGCGTCCTAAGACACACAGTGCGATGTTACACTTAAGTACCCTTTGGATTCAGCAGGTAAGGGCTTTATATTAATTCCCATTAATTTGCTGTATAATATTGTTTTTATAAGTTAGACCAATTACCTATGTCTTTACATATTCCAAAAGGCGCATATATTTTAATTATTACAAGTTTAGCAAAAAATATTCCCATTCAAAATTTTTTTTGAACTTGTGTATCTATTTGAAAATTTGTAGTTTGAAAAGTTAATCGAATTAGGTAAAAACAAGTGCGTAATAATTGTTACTGGATACTCAATGTAACCTAATTTATTGTTTTTTTTAATTTCGCATGATTCGCAGCTTTTTAAGATTAATTGGAGCATAAATAAATAACAAGGTTATACTCATAACAATCCAACATGGCTGAATTATGGCAATCAACGAAAACTCTATTTTTAGATATTTAGTTCAACCTATGCGAGTTCAGCGTTCAGCTAGAATTTCGTTAAAAATATTGGATAAATTCAATTTCGCTTGCATCTGAATGTAAAAGTAATTGGTAAATCGAGATAGATTCTGTGTTTTTTATCGTGATGACGCTGTAAGTAGCCATAACTGAGAAGATACTACCTCTTTTAGTAAAAAACTAGACTAGAAACTAGAGCATTCGGCGAATGACCGAATTTCAAGAGGAATCAGTGAACTTTTAGAGAAACAATATAAAAAAACTCTTGTGAATAAACAAGAAATCAGTGTACCGTTGAGTCAGCCGGATTTAGGTTAATGTTTGGGCTTCTAATTTGGTAACATCGAAAAAGTATTATTGATTACACTAGGTGCCAGTGTAATAAAACCACTCACGAAAACTTCAAGTAGTTGAAGTACTCATTATTATGAATATTTTTCGTATGGAACCATCAGTGCTAACGCTAAAAAATATAGGTAAGCTGTTCGATAAATTTTTGCCAAATATTTAAGTATCGAATTATAAACCTAAACTCTGTTTATATAAACTCCTGTAGGTAAGCTTATAGTTACACCCGTGGTTACACAGTGTTTTGGTATTGTGACTTTGTGGCACACAGGTATTGTGAGTAGATATAAACTCTTTTGATCTGCCTGACAATCCACGCACAGCCTAAACTATAAGTCCTAGAGGTATGATATTTGGAGGGAAGTATCCTTATATAGTGTAGGGGTGCACTAAGAAAGGAATTTTGAAAAGTCGCTCCCTAAAGGGTTTTAAAAATAAGATCAAAGATTTTAACCAAATAATGCGTATACTGCTACCACGCGAGCAAAGCCGCAGGCGAGAGCTAGTTTTTGTATATTTCAATGCTCAAGCAAGCATACATGAATTAATATTATTCTTAAATAAATTACTGTACTTAACCTAGTAATAATAATATTTTATTGAGAATAAATCAACAATTATTTATTGCGTCAATATTGAAACAAATATTTATTACAGAAGGCCAAAAGCTATCTCTAATTATGATTACTTGCATAAATGGCATTATTTATGTACTATGTACGTACTACCACCTACCTCCTACTAAGTAGGTACCTTTTTCTTTTCTGCTAAATAAGTTCGAACTAGTTTTAAAAAGATTTATTTTTGTGAAAGTTGGACAATGGGAATTAAAACACTAGTTTTATACGGACGATCGTTTTCTGAAGATATTTTTTTCTTGTCTACGGAGTCGATTATCAGAATAACAAATCAACGGTTATTTTTTCAGTTCTTGTTTAGTTTTCTAGTAAAACTAAAAAATGTTTATTATGTCTACAAATATTCCCATTCTCGGCGAGCAAATTAAAAAGTGCTCTAATATTAAATTTAATTAAAGCTGTATTTCTTTGAACAAAAGTTTATTATGATTTTTGTTCTATTATACATAATGGTGCGTAGGTTGATATTTAATTTATTTACGTCTCTCTCTGTGTTTTTCGTAATACTCTATATCTACTTCTAAGTCCAACGACTGCTGAATGGATTACCTACGCTAAATTTAGCTTTTTATTTTGTGTTCAAATATTTTGACCTAATACTAATGGCAAACAAGGCAGCCTAAAAGCCTCTATCATGGCTGCGACTGAATTACAAATCAGACAGACATATTTACATAACAGATGGGGATAAAGACGGTACCTACAAACTACAAACGGTGTACGTACGACGAGCACGCCCCGATAAGTCATAAATCAATATAATATACTAGCCGTCGCCCGCGGCGTTGCTCGCGTTCTACCCTTTAGAGTGTGACGTTTCAAAATTCCTTTCTTAGTGCGCCCCTAAACTATATAAGGAACTTACCCTCCAAATTTCATACCTCTAGGACTTGTAGTTTAGGGTGCGTTGATTCTATGTCAGCTTCAAAAGAGTTTTATATATATTGAAAACTCTTTTGAAGCTGACAGAGAATCAACGCACAGCCTAAACTATAAGTCGTAGAGGTATGAAATTTGGAGGGTAGTATCCTTATATAGTTTAGGGGTGCACTAAGAAAGGAATTTTGAAACGTCAAACTCTAAAGGGTAAAACGCGAGCAACGCCGCGGGCGACGGCTAGTCTCCCAATATAACTTTCGAGAGAGTAGTTTGGTTAAACGTAACTAAACTAGGTATGAATTTGACCTTAACCTAATTTGAATATTTTTTGGTATATAATTGTTATGTTTGTTGTGTTAGTATTTGTGAGTTATTATGTCCCACGATCCATACATTTATTACTCGCGTCACGACACGTGTTTTTTGTAATGTATATTTTAGTTTATTTACTCTACTTATATAGTTGAGCTAATATTTTTGCGCACGCTGTGGCATCCTTTTTAAAGAAACACATAGTTTTTAGTCGATTGTTTTGTTATTTTGTTGGTTGTCTTAATAAATTAAATAAATAAATATATAGACACTTGACTCAGCAATAAATTACCAATTACCTACTTAGAAACAGTGGTTAGAACTTCGCAAATAATGTTAGTCTCCTACCTCATTATAATTCTAAGGTGTATCTTACAAAACACTTCACTTAGGAAGACGTTTATTAGATAGGTTAATTTTCAATGCCAAGTATTTCTGAAGAAGTATTTAGGTGGGTACCTACTGGCCTTGTAGGTAGGCAAACGATTTATTGATTTTGGCTTCATTCCTTTTAAGGTTCGTTATTTACAAGTCGAACTCACCATAGACTTTTTGTACAACATGGGGATAATTTTGTTCGTTTTAGGAATCCAAAGTGACTAAGATCACTTCAAAGTGACCAAGACCGTATTCAAACTATGTTTTCTCCTGTTACAGGGCCACAGACCCCAAGATGCTAACAGTGCGATGACGACAAGCCTAAAGATGGAGTCTAAAGGCACTCAGATCCACCTGCCGCTAATCGGGCGCGGCAGTCGCGGCGAATTGAACGACAAAGTCACCTTCTCATCCAAGTCTCCACCACTAACGGAGCAGCTCAATAATGGACAGGTTTTAGGGTAAGGATTAAAACTTACTTTCGAAGCTTTTGGGTCATTTGTGACATTCTTGTAGGACCTTTTTTGTGGAGGCTTCCAGGGTGAACGACTTACTGACGACGTCATTTACATGACTATTAATTTCTATAGCAACGCGACTATGGCGCTGCCTAGGGACTCCACGGAAGTCGATGATGATTGGATTTCGATTGGTTTGACTAAACGAATGAGTACGGTTGACGAGCTGGAATCTAATCCCTGACCCTCGCGGGAGTTCAATCGGAAAATGATTCGGTTCGTTTAATGTCCGTACTTTGGAGCAAGATACATTGCAAGGCTCCACAGAGTCAGCCGTACCTATTAGAATATGATTTTTTCAGGGGTTCGCAACCATTTGTGCTCTCGCCACGGCATCAGAAAGTAAATAGGTTAACAAAAAGTCTATTTATTTTACCAATCTGGATCCAATGATATATTTCCTGGACCTTTGTATCCGATTCTACTTTACATTATCAAATATTCGAAGTTCACGCACGATGCACCTAGGTACCAAGGTTACGACCATTGTTTGCCTCAAATATGTGGCCAGCGACCACTGATCAACGACATGTTGTTTGCAATGCCCATTGTCCTAAAGCTAATCATCATGAATCAATCATCAATCATCATCAATATACAGGGTGTTACCAGACCACTTCCGAAAACTTGGAGGTTCCAATCAGACCATGATACTGAAAACATTAAGCGAAAAAAATCGCGAAAAAAAAAATTGACTTGACTATCTCTTTTTAATTTTTTTTCTAGTTACATACACACAGTACAACATAATAAGACATATCTACCTAATTATCTCATTTAAAAAAGCAAAAAAACAAATAAAATAAATAAAGCAGCAATGTACACGCAGCACGCAGATTACGTCTACTACAGCATGAACAGCTGAGAGTTCATCGCGGGTCATTCAAGTACGCGACGTGCGAGCGACCTACGTTAGTACCTACCTACGTTAGTAGGCACTTACGACACAGAATAAATAATAGTACTACGCCTCGACCTTACCTACGTGAATGCGTACATTGCGGGCTGGCGAAATAAATACAAATCTTTAAACATTGTTTTCTCCGGCTATAATTATTTTTCAGGATAACTGATTTTTTTTTGGTTGGGTTTTGGTGTGCTGTAGCTCCCCCTTTCGTTTTCGGAAGTGGTCTGGTAACACCCTGTATATAAAACTCTTTTGAAGCTGACAGAGAATCAACGCACAGCCTAAACTATAAGTCCTAGAGGTATGAAATTTGGAGGGTAGGTTTCTTATATTATAGTGACAGGTAGTAATAAATAATAATGTAGTTGTGTAACTTGGTAATGTTAAAAATGCATTACCGTGGTCAAACATCAATAAATTATACACATAGTGACACGTTAAAGAGGCTAAAACTACCTAACATCAAGTTTTGCTACAAAGCAGTTTTTTTATCTCAAAGCAACAGGAGCAAAAAAGAAATTTTTGTTACCAGACTTTCAGAGCTTTCAACTGCGTTTTAGGAGTCGGAAGATCTTGATATTTGTTTCTTTTGGATTTTTGTTTGGATGGTGAACAAGCAAAATAGATGAAGTGCCTCTTTTGGACTGGCTTTGAATTAAGTATAGGTTCCTCAGACGTTTCTGTAGTGGTATGCAAAGATTCTAAGTCATACTTAAAATAAAATTAATTATAACACGAGGTAGTATACCCATAGCTATGTGGTATTATAACGTTTCATCTCTAATAATCAAATTTCAAACAACGGCTAAGCACATGGATGTATTCATAATACCTACGTCATACATACCTGGTCGTACCTATATACCTAACTGTTCTGCTAGAGGAAATTCATTCATAAATGTTTGCATAGATACATTTTATAAGTATATAGGCACTTTCAATTTCAACTAGGTTTTATGTTAACTAGAGATGTTTTAATGTTTGGGAACATTCCAAATTCAGATTTTGAGGGCTTTTTTCATTAGGTAGAGTCCTTTCCTTAGTCGAGGTACGGATAATAGGTACTATAAGTAGGTATGTCAAGGTTCAAGATTTTATTTTCTCCATCATCGAAGGTAAATGAAAATTAAAGATTAAGGCAGCAAAAAACACAGAAATCTAAAATCTAGTAAAGTTATAACAAAAGCTATCGAATTTGCCGTTCAACAAAGAGCTTTTTTGCAACAAATGTTTTTTACATTGCATTTATTTGTTCTGAATTGTTGGTGTTAATTTCGTTGGTTTGACTAGTTTTTATCCGTGTGAATAACCTTATTTTCTATACATACATATATATATATATATATATATATAGTTCTCATCAGTGAACCCTTAGTGATAAAATGGATTCGCCCGTAGGTAGGTCAAAGGTCAAGGTAAATTACGGAAAGATAGGTGTATAGATACCGAATACAGCTTCCGCGTCTAGATTTTTTGATCTTTTTATAGATAAAACTCGTTTTGTCGAGAGTAGAGCTAGTAACGTCACAGCTGGCGTGACGTTGGAATATATCTAAATCTAAAACAAGTTGCGCAAACGACCTCGTGAACTCCTCGCTCCATCAGATTCAGATTAGCAGTTAGCAGACTCAGCGGTAGTTCTTAGAACGCTACAGAGTGGCAAAACCGTTAAACCATCACCACAAAATGACAAAAATTATAAAAGACAAATGGAATAAGTAGAGGAACGTAAGTAAAGTAAATTATAAGATAAAGCAAAAAAAGTTCTTCAACTACAATAACTTGGAGGGGAATGAGAAAAAAAACGTCACCACACAATAGATATGGGTATCTACTTCATTGCCACTCAAAGCCACACCGGACTCGTGACCCCATAATTCAGTCTTGCTTCCAAATTGGATGCTAAGAGAAAAGAACGTAAGTTCGGTCCTTACCCGCACCTCCTTAGCTAAGACGGTAGAGTCTTATAGAATGAGAGATGTTAGATGACTCAATGATGATGATGAATTGCACAAGTAAATAACAGTTGTAAAGTACCTAAAACACCAATAATTTTTGTAAGCACTAATTATAAAAGTTATGGAAGGAAGTAGAAGAGACCTTTGGTCAGCAGTGGAAATATGTAAAAAAGATGCGTTTTTATTTTAGTTGGTAACCTACAAATTGACAGTCGCTTCTGAGAAACTAAGCAAATAGGTACTAATCTAATGGAACTGTTTGGTAACGGCTATGACGTCACCAACCCACAAACGGTTTCCTATATTGTATAAAAAAAAACAACGTCTTCAACTGTTTGCTCACAACTCTTAGGAGACTTGATAAGTGAGGAGCTCAATAACCTTTAGTCTGGTTTTAAGATACTAAGAAGATATTTGGTGCAATCTAAACTGTAGACTGTGTCTACATAGTTTATCTACTTATATTGCTTAGATCGTGCTTTTATTACATATTTATTTTTAAAGCCACCACATGAAAACCCTAAAGGACGAACGATATTCCTTCAGACTTCTACCTTTTTTGTCTAAAAATGTCTAGAGGAGTAGTTCGATGAACGAAGCACGTTCAGTTATTGACCTCTCAGTAGTTGTGCATTACTTAGATCAAATTAATTAGCGTAGACGAACTGGGCCTACGCCGTAGACCTTTAATCTACGCCGTAGACCTGACTTTTCTGCGGCGTAGACCCACGAAGGATCCCTTGTATTTTAGCTATTAGCCGTTATTCGTAGATAAGTCGTCTTATGTTTCTGCTCCTAGAATTTATACCGTCAGTACACAAACCTAGAGCTGTAAATGCTATAGTCACGTCCAGTTTAGCTAGAGTCGATAATTTTTTTCAAAGGTAAATGCAAAGTATTTGGAATTCTAGGTAGGTACCTACTAAATTCAATAAACGTTGTGTACCTAATACAGGGATTACGAAGGGTACCAACGAAATGTGCGTCATTAGCATGCTAGGCATTACCTTCGGTCGATCTACTATATAATCCCGATTAGCCATGCGCGTTCGGTATTTCTGCTAACCTAATGCTAATTAGCCTTTATGCTTACGTTGGTTTTGTGTTAATTTTGGGTCAAGCTTTACTCTATTTTTGATGATATAGAAAGGCAGCATAATGAATATGTGAAGGCTTTTACTGGTTATATTCCGAGATTTTCAATAGGATTTCAAATGTCCCACTAACCAATATTAATCGCCACCAGAAATATTACAAAGACAAAATTATTTCTTTATTTGATTAGATAGCTGCACTGTAGATATTTTCGTGAAAGTAGGTAATTAATGCAACATTAATTAGGTAATTAACAACGCTGTCTTGTTATAAGATACTACTCTAGGTAGGTGTATGGTAAAAGATAGATAGAAGATAGAAAATAATTTATTGCACACCACAACTAAAACCTAAACATACAGGAAACATAACAATTTAAGTCTATGACATACAATGGGCGGTCTTATCGCTAAACAGCGATCTCTACCAGACAACCTTGAATGGATTGGATTGTGTTGTAATCTACCTGGGGTACTTACTGATAGTGTGCTTGGAGAAATAAATTAGTGTGTAAATACCTACACAAGCTCCACTAAAATCTCATAGCAATTTTCTCTGGCTTTCCAAGATAAAAAATGCAAAGCATTTTTTCATCGCAGTTTTAAATTGAACCCATTTACGGAGGTCGCGTACTCTCTCCCTTTCAACGATGGAACGTGGACTACAATCAGCTTTTCAGCGAAAACGCGTGTTATTTTCACACCGAAATACACTTTACTCCGTAGAAGATGAGGTTCAGTTTTAATTAAACCCACAAGTAGTAGGTTCCGGAGCCAGTTGGAAGGAAGCCAACACGATGTTACAGAATAGCTAGTCTGATGGATCAGATGGACTAGCATGATTTTTTCAACAAAGCCCTTATTGCATTTAAAAGCTCAAGATAAATAGATGACTAGGTAATTTGTCAATTAAAACTCTAAATATGGAAAAAATTGTTTCAGCGGTTCTCAAATTAACCTGTGCAACGGGGCTGCTGGGCCTGCCATGACCGGTCTTGTTCCTAAAGTCCCCAACGGGTATGGAGACAATAAAAAACCAATGGCAGCACTAACACACTTGCCAAAACGGCCACCAGTGGACATCGAATTCTCAGACCTGTCATACTCAGTCAGTGAAGGAAGAAAGCGTGGTTACAAAGCTTTGCTCAAGTGCATTAACGGCACCTTTAGATCTGGTGAACTCACGGCCATCATGGGACCTTCAGGAGCCGGGAAGAGCACACTTATGAATATTCTAGCGGGATACAAGTGAGTATCACTTTTTATGCATTGCCTTTTTGTATTGCTCGTTTTTATGCTAACGCCAAAAGTGCTCTTAGGTTGGCACAGTAGGTAATTGCGTTTCATCCTGTTGTTTAAAGAAACTAATACTTTTAGCGATGTTTGAATAAGAAATAATTTAAATGCAGAACATTTTCATAAGGGTTAACAGTTTTCAAACTAACAAAGTTACTGTAAGTAAGGCGACGGTGTGTAGAAGGTATTTGATTCGTAATCCTGTTAAGTATACTAGGTCAAAGTTCGACGTAAACGTAAACGGTTTCCAGAAAATGTTTACCATCTGACTAACGAGTTTTTCATGCTCAATTGTTTCAGAACGTCCAATGTAAGCGGTTCCATCCTCATAAACGGAAAGGAGAGAAACCTCAGACGGTTTAGAAAAATGTCCTGCTATATCATGCAAGATGATTGCCTCCTGCCACACCTCACAGTCAGAGAAGCTATGCATGTCTCTGCCAACCTCAAACTAGGAAAAGACATGAATACCACTGCCAAGAAAATCGTGATCAACGAGATATTAGAAATGTTGGGTCTGTGCGAGGCCGGCGACACTAGAACAATTAATCTTTCCGGCGGACAGAAGAAGCGTCTGTCCATAGCTTTAGAATTAGTAAATAACCCTCCTGTGATGTTCTTCGATGAGCCAACTTCTGGATTGGACAGTTCTTCGTGCTTCCAGTGCATATCGTTACTGAAATCTCTATCAAGAGGTGGACGCACGATTATCTGCACCATACACCAGCCATCTGCGCGATTGTTTGAGATGTTTGACTTCTTGTACACACTTGCTGATGGACAATGCATATATCAAGGGACAGTACCAACTTTGGTGCCGTTTTTGTCGTCGATGGGACTTCACTGTCCGAGCTATCACAACCCCGCAGATTATGGTAAGTAAGCAGTTTCATTTCATTGCAGTTTCGTTTGCACGTTCTATTGGATTCATACCTTCGATTGGTTTTATTCGACCAACTCGCGATGTATTTTCTAACATAGGTAGGTAAGTACAAAAAAAATATTCATCGACTAATCGGATGGGTGAAGGTCGTTCTTACTTCGAATCGTACGTGGACTTAACGGACTAAACGTAAAATAATGCTTGTAGGTAGGTAGTGTAGTAGGTAGGTTCCGGAATTAATGAAGGAGGTGTAGGTATCTACTCTTTTTGTGTACAGCCGAGATTAAATAAACCAATGTTTGCTAGCTATTATGCTATCATATCGTACTATTTAATGTACGCCTGCCTACCTGTTTGGATGATTTATCATTTCAGTCTCATACATAGTTACATACAAGTGTTATCAATAAAGCTGACACTTGGGTACTATCATAATAATATAATATTGGTACAAGTAGTAAATACCTTACCTACCTATTAATAATGTGTTACAAATTATCTTTTGAAGTAGGTACCTAACCTATATAAACATGTTAACATTCGACAGTAATTGACTGATAAGGCAATCTCCAGCTGTTAAGAGATAAAAACTACAGCTGGAGACCTACTACAGCCAATGTCAACCGACTAGGTGAAGTGAGGTTATAGGTAGGTATCCCTGAGCGTAATAGGTATAACTACTAACTACCCTACTACTTGCAGGAATAGGTACCTAAACTATGTAGATAGGTATGTAGTTTTAGCATATTTTACGCTTCCGATCCATGTACTTCAATAAGCTCGTATGAGTTAGTGGCCAACACTGGTGACGGAGCAATAATGGGAAGTGGGATAGGATAATGAGATGTGTCCTATCTCTTTATATTTAACAGGAAAAAACCTACGTATGTGCAGTTCACAGTAATTCTTTGACCTAATTTAGGGTAGAGTACCGTCTCTTGATATCATTGTCGGTTTGCGTGACACAAAAATATCTAGTAGAAGAATGATGCCTCACAATTTTAAACCATAACCTTGTTAGTTAAGGCATATAATAGTTTTCATAGAGCTCGTAGATACATGAAGTAGGTATAACCGAACAATGTTGTCTCTTTGTACAAAGTAGAGTTCAAAGAGCACAACCGTTGTGTTATTTATTATTAATGAATCAGCCTCGACACGTGTTCCAGTCAAGAATAAAATATCGTAGCGATACAAAATGTGTGTAGGTACTACTAATCTGAGTTATGGTGGCAAGGCAACAGCGCGTTATTTCGTACTAAAACCGAAGCACGTAGGTAAATTTTGAATTTGCAGTTTCACTGTTCAAAGACATGTAGGTAGGTATACTTACCTAAGATTTCAGGTAATTTTAGAAAAACAAGTTTTACAAATATGAACAGCTTTAAAATTTTCACGATCTACTTAGTACATTTACAATACAAAGTTTATTGGCCTGAATAATATGGCCAAAGAGCGAAATTATTTGCACAGAAGACTTACGCACTTTCGTTCGTCCCTACGAACCTAGTACCTAGTTGACCTACAAAATATTTTGTAGACGAAAACAATCGCTACAGAAAGGTTATGAATTAAAAAACAATATTGGCTCACGGTTGCACTTGATCTCTTCAGAAAGATAAGATACCTAACGTAGGTGTCAATAGTAGCACCATGGACTGATATTTATTACTCCATGGTAGCACAAATGTCCTACAATAGCTTCGTAATGATTCAATTTGAACACCAACAAGTCTTCTTAAGTGTTAATTGTTTGTACTATAAACCCTTCTTTAACATTCAAATACCTTCTTTAAAACAAATACAGGGTTCAATATACTGCGGCATAACCAAGTTTTTAACACAGTATAGGTACTATGGAACGTACCTAATGGGCGAAGGTTGATAAGGCGTGGTTTTTCCGCATTTATTATTAGGAGCCGTCCGTCATGATAGAGAAATCATATTTTAAATGAGGCCAAAATAATTATTGTCATGGACGACGATTTGATGATTCTTTTTTCAGTCCACCCACGCTCGGTTTTAGTTTTTCCAGTATTTGTCATCTAGATCTATTTTGTTAGATAAGGTAGTTAGGTACCTATTATTTATATTCTGTGGTTAGGTATTCGGGATCATAAAGTAGTTTTCAGGATTCTTTAGTTAGGATGTGCTTAGGGTAGATACACTGCCTCGTCTTGATCTATGCACGAAACGTTCATAAGTGATAACTGTTTTATTTTATTTATTTCAGTAATGGAAGTAGCAACTGGCGAGCACGGCGACTGGGTCCATAAGCTCGTGATGGCCGTCAACAAGGGCAACTGCGGCCGAGGTCAGTCGACGTCATCATCATCATCGTCCTCCGTGCCACAGAACCTACACTATAATAACCAGAGCAAGAACAACACGCAGAAGGCTGAAGCTCTGGCTATTGCTATAGGTGAGTGCAAAATTTTATTTCCAGTGGCCAATGCGGCCATAGACACGACAGCACTAATACTTGAATAATGGCTACAAGATCCAGAAGAACGATTTCAAACTGCCAGCATTCTAGATTTACGTCGTCGGTGTATAATATTTTATGAACCCTCCGACCTCCTCTTGCAGGAGTTTCAATCACGTATTTAGATTTTAAACTGCTTTCCTCTTTTCCAGATAAACCAACTTGCACTGTAATAGATATGTCTGAACCAGTTACAACAGACAAGCCTGCTCTGCCAAACGCAACGAACCTCGCCCCTGTAACCTGCACCACGTCACTTCTGGATTCAAGCGAGAGTTTCACCAAGAAGCCGGTCAAAACCGGCTTCCCGACCTCAGGCTGGAAGCAATTTTGGATCTTATTAAAGCGAACATTCCGGAGCATTCTGCGAGACCAGACTCTGACGCATCTAAGGCTATTTTCCCATACAGTCGTCGGTCTGCTGATTGGGTTCCTGTATTATGATATTGGGAGAGACGCAGCTAAAGTAATGAGTAACGCTGGGTGTATATTCTTCACAGTGATGTTCACTATGTTCACGGCTATGATGCCAACTATTCTTACATGTGAGTACTGTTTCACAACTCTTTTTTGGTAAAACATGTTATATGCGTACTAACTTTGTTATCCATTTCTTGCAGTCCCAACGGAAATGAGCGTGTTTGTGCGAGAGCATCTGAACTACTGGTATTCTTTGAAGGCCTTCTACTTCGCGAAAACTATAGCGGACCTACCATTTCAGGTACATTGACTATTTTTTAACTCCCGACTTCTTTGTGTTCGTGCGTCGAGATGTCTGGATGTCACCATTGGTGGCCTCGCATCACCGAAATACACCCTTATCTGTATAAATGATCATTGTTTTCACACCCACTAAGTACTTATCTACTAGTTTTTCATGAAAAAGGTATAGAGGGTGCACCTACCTACGTTATTCAAATATTGCTGAAACAGCTTGCATTTCTTTGAAAGACTGCGTGTGTAAAGCCTTTGTTCGAATGAAATAGGAAGTGTTTAAAGGATTTTCCGTCACGCTATGTTAGTATCTTGCGTGGCTTGACTGCAAGAACCTTCATTTGGGCTGTTTTGTTTAGATTGCACATCATAACAACCTTCTCAAAGCCTTGAAATAAGTAAGGGCTTCTGTCAATTTAACCTAATAACGACGCTGTAAAACTCCACTCTACAATCTCCTTATTTTCTGTTGCAGATAATATTCAGCGGCGTGTACGTCATTATAGTGTACTTCATGACTGGTCAACCAATGCAGACGGATCGGGTCCTCATGTTCGCCACGATCAACATTCTGACAGCTCTGGTAGCCCAATCCTTAGGGCTTCTCATCGGAGCCGCTATGAAGATAGAGACAGGAGTCTACCTAGGTCCAGTGACAACAATACCCGTCGTTCTATTCTCTGGTTTCTTCGTAAATTTCAATGCTATACCAGGCTATCTCCAATGGCTTACGTATCTCAGCTACGTGCGATATGGTTTCGAAGGAGCCATGTTGTCTGTCTACGGATTCGGAAGGGAAAAATTGCATTGCTCAGAACCATACTGCCACTTTAGAAATCCAAATCAATTCTTGAATCAAATGTCAATGGATAAAGCGAACTTTTGGGTGGATGTCGGCGCGCTGATCGGCTTTTTCGTATTTATTAGAGTAATCTCGTATTTAGTTCTAAGGTTCAAGTTGAAGATGATGCAGTAGGCGGCATGCACAAAGCTTGTATTTTCCATTTTCAATGATGGTCGGATTTTTCTCTCTGTGCTATTGTGGGTAATTTACCGTAGTATGAGGACTGCGCTCGTTATAACAGAATTTATCAAAATCTATAAGATCAAGGCACGCAACGTAAATTAGACAACGCACATTATTCTAGGTTTGCGGCAACCGTTACATCACATTAGTAGGTATACATGGTACTTTCTGGTATATCGAGTGGAGTCGTTTACTTCGGTAGAGCGACTCGCATCTTTTAGTGATTGTAACTGTTAATACGCTAGTTGCCTGAGACAAATAATTAAAAATTCGATACAAGTTGCTGTAGATGTAAGTAAGCTAAAGAATGCTCGCCCTTTGACGGCTGTGTAAATTAGCTATAGAAAGTTGAGGTGAATCGAGCGATTGATATACTTATATAGTAGGTAGATAAGTATACTATAAACGTTATTTTAGACGTATTTTGTAGGAAAAACTGGTGTATCGTATTATGATAGCCTAAAAACGGTTCCACATAGGTACCTATTATGTGGGATGATAAGATAATGATTTTAGTTTCAATATAAATCAAATAACGTTGACAGGGCGCAGCGTTTAGCCAGTAATTTGTAGAAGTTTGTTGGTAGAGGCATAGTAGAGGTGCATTTTCTGCAAAGACATTACTATAGTATTTTCAAGGACTTAGGTACCTACATATCGTGAATGAGTTTAAACAGATTATTTATTTGTCGTCACGTGTTTGAAGGTGTAAATAAGAAGACCGATTTTGATGTGATTATTTGAATGATATTTTTTAAGATTACCTAGGTATTTTTATAGCTTTGTGGCAATGGTGCTTAATTATTAAATTGCTTATAAACGATACACCAGTTTTAGTAGACATATTTATAAGCTTGTGTTCTAAAAGCGTAGAGAGCTGGTATTTAAGCTATGCGGGATTAAATTCAAATTCATTATTGCATTCATATTGTGGGTATTATAATGCTCATTAATAGCAGAATCCAAAATCCTTTCGTATTCGCTGAGAACTTCGAAAGTAGTGAAACTAGTGATAGTGAGCCAGCTCTCTTTGCTGTAGTAATGGGGTATTATGGACCCCACGCCATTCCTTGTTTGTTTAGGTATTATGTAAGTATCTACCTACGGAAAATCCGACCAAAATGATAGCGGATTTTCGATAGCAAATTCGTAATAAAATAGTTTTTGAAATAATTAGCTTTCTAGGAAGCAGATGGACTTAAATTTAGATCGTTTATACGTACCCGTAGGGTTAGGTATTAAGGAACGGGCCCATGACTTAGATATTATAAGTTCCTTAACCTTTATGAATTATTTTCTCTTGATATTATGCTACCTAGTAGGGGAAGCGCCCTTTGTAGTCCACACTAGGACTCTAATTATCAGTCTTGTGCTTCGACGTGGGTCGGCTTAAAGCATTTGTAGATAATTTTAACTCTAAATATGTGTCGATCTCATACAAATACTATGGTTGCGGCCCCCGTCAGTTGCAAGAATCTCTTAGCTACCTACAGTGGGCGCAAACCTAACTTTCGGTAGCTATTGTATTTACTCAATTCAATAACATTTTCTAGTTTATTAAAATTATAGATTTTAAAGTACCTTTCACTACGCTAAAGATTTTTTGGTAAATCTCTACGTCTATCCTAATTATTATTACCAGTATTTATTAATTAATAAACGACTGTGATTTTTATATAAATCTGTGTTTATATTTTTATACAGATCATTTATTATAGTAGCAGTCTCCAAGTTCCAATATCAAGACATAGGAAGTACCTAGGTACTTTATACAGTAGGTACCTACATAAATAATAATACCACTACATTCACCCTGTACCTACCTATGTAGTGATGAAGTCTACATGGCGCGGTTGTCTTGTGAAGTAAAGCACACCTTTTGAAGGGGTTGCAATAAGAAATAAGAAATTGCACTGAACTTTTGTACAACGGTCCTAATCCACTTACCTACCGCTAAGGATGCCAACTTAGCTAGATCTAGCTATTTTTGGATGTCAGTTGAAACTTGTAGAAAAAAGTTCTAGCTATTTTTCACGTGATAGGTAGGTAGGTATCTACCTACTATCAACCCCTGAGTATTCTTTAAAATATTAAAATTTATGCAGATTCCTATAATATATGGATGTAATTTGGTACATTATCTATGTCATTACTACAAAATAATCGAGAAATCTGCAAAAGAATGCATACCTAACCACTAGGATCGCTCTTGTATGGAAAAATTTTTTTTTTTAGTTAGCGTTTCGGGGTACTGCGCAGTAGATGTTCCTATAGCCATAGGTTAACCATGCCAAATATCTTTCAAAAATAATAACAGGAAGTACTGCCCCAAGACGGATCAAGTTTACAAAAAAACTGAAAAATTGATAATTTCCAGCTGCATCTTACAAGTTGAAAAATAATACATTTAGGATATTTTTTTCACTAAATCTATTACTGTTGAAAGCATCTTTATAAATAATACCAGTTTGGATTAAAAATATACATTCTAAACCACTCAAATATATTTCAAACCACTGCCTTATTTTAGTGAAATTCTCATACATTTTTCACAAATAGTGCGATGGTGTAACTGGTGGATATGGAAAATTGTGACTAATAAAGTAACACCAAAGGCATTAATTATTTATAATAGTATAAGTGAAATATTAAATTAGAGTTTCCTTAGTCATTTAATTAGAAAATATAATAGAAAAGCATGACCGAATAAACCGATCAAATTACTTTCTTAAATAAAATTGATCTCGTTTATTTTGCCCTATAGGTACAAAACTTTAACTAAATGGTTATATTTCTTCTGTTGTGTTAAAGATAATAGGCTATTGTCTGTATTTAAAATGATTTAAGTAAAGAAAAACGGCTGAAATATTTTTTTTCGCCTTTTGAAATCCTTACCTATCGATTTTCTAAGTTTTTTGGATAATATGATTATAAACTCGGCTTCAGTGAAAAATATACAACTTCATGTTCCAAAAGCTGTTGAGATAGGTAAGAACAATACCTTTTTTATATCTTAAGATAGATTTCAGTGCATTTCATTTAAAAAACAAGGCTTAAAGCTCCATCGCAAATCAAAAGTGGCTCTCGCCGTACAAAACATGGCAAAACCATGATTTGTGGATTTTGAGTTATTGAAAGCAGATAGAATGGTGTTATTATAATTTAAATAGATTGTTATATTTACTAGCACTAGTAATTTTGTATTTAAAATACACAATTTTGACAAAAACAGTCTACAAGGTGAAATTTGGCTTTTGAAAAGTACGAACTCAGCCTAAATCTAATAAATTGAGATCGAAGCTAACCCACATGAAGTTCCTGCAATATGGACTCAAAAAATTAATAACACTAGACTATATGATATTGTTATATGTTACAATCATACCCAAAATTAATATAATCACTTTTAAAGTGATGTTAGGATGGTCTAAAAGCTTCGACCAAAAAATATTCACCATATCAGTAAAAATATTATATTTTGTAACTGGAAATCCTATCAATACCATAGTCTTTGATAAAATATGAGCTATATTAACTGTATTGAAGTATTATTGGTGATAAATTAATGTTTTACTAGGTTTTTACCTCAAATAGTGGCCAAAAAATAAAAATTACTGGTTTTTTCTTACAAAATCTATGCTGGAACTAGTTGAGCTCAACCCGACGTCCGAAGACCTATACTTTTAAAAAAATTGGCTTAAAAACCAATAATTAACTATCCAGTAATAATATAACTCGGAAAAACAATGGCTAGACTATAATTTTTAATTTAGTTTGACTTCTGAAGCTGGGTTAAGATTTATTCAAAATTGGTACATTTTTTGGTTTTTCAAAAGCAATTAAAAAAAAAATACTTTACTTTTAACAAGGTTTTACCATCAAATATCTAAGCTAAGGTTACTGCTAGTATAAATAAATCATAATAACAAAACAATATAGAAATAAGAATCAAAAAGTCAACCATGTTACTTGGACACCTTTTTTTTTTTTTTTTTTTTTTTTTTTGCGCTGGGAAAATGCATGACGCATCCCCCCTCCACTAGAGAGCATGAAGGGGGGTATGTGGGACTCCCCGGCCTCCCGTCAGGCCGGTATACCCACTAAAAACCCAGCGGCGCTCCTGCGTCGTCTTAGTGGGGGGGGACTGGGAAACCGGCAGAGCCTTTACGTCCAGTCCCCCGCCGACGAAGCCCGCCATTACAGCGGGGCCCGCACGCCCCTCCCCTTGCAGGGTGGGGCCTGGGAACGGCAAGCGGCTCGGCCGTTCCCGTCCGCTGGTGGCGAATGTCTGCAATGCGGGGCCGGTGCTCTAATGCGGTCCCGCCATTCGCCACCATGCGTCGCGCGCGGGACAGTTCCGCGTCGTCCCGCGCGCTCTTCCCCGCTCGGGGGCCTAAGACCCCCGACGTCCGGGCCACCAAACAAGGGGGCTCGGACCCACCTGGGTAGACCGAAGTCTACCCTGCCTCATCACGCAGTGCCCTCTGCTTATCAGAGGGACACGCGGAGAGGCCCACCGTGCCGGGTTACTGGCCACCATGAAACACGTCCACAGTACTCTGCGGGCGTGTTTCATGGTGTTTCCAGGGTGCACCGCGTGGAGGTTACCCGGCCTAGCACCCCATGTTACTTGGACACCTAACTTTTTTTTTTTTTTTTTTTTTTTTTTTTTTTTTTTTTTATCCTGGGGAAATGCGTTACGCATACCCCCCTCATGGGGGATGAGGAGGGTTATGTGGGGCTCCCGGTCCAGATAGGACCGGTGTACCCACTAAAACCACCAGTTTCTCCGGCGTCGTCTACGTGGAGGGGGACTGGGAAACCGGCAGAGCCTTTACGTCCAGTCCCCCGCCGACGACCGCCTGCTTGCAGCAGGCCCTTCACGCCCCTCCTTGCAGGAAGGGCCGTGGAACGACCGCTGGTGGTGGAGTGCAATGCAGGAGATGGCGCCCCCGCGCCTGTCTCCCGCTATCCACCACCATGAAGGGAGAGAGGGCGACTATGGCCTTCTCCGCCCTCTTTTCCGCCTGTGCGGCGGCGCGAGAGGGTCCTCCTCCCGCGCACGTTCCGCCGCCTCCTTTTGGGACATCACGTCCTCACAAAAGGAGGCGACCGCTGCCCAGGCCTCCTCGCTTCCCAGCATGGAGTTGACCACGCTAGGAAGCGAGAGGTCCGGCCCGACTACCGCTGTCAGGCCGCGACGCGGCTCTGACCACGACGCGCACACCTCGAGGGTGTGCTGCGCCGTGTCCTCCGCCGCGCCACATTCGTGGCACGACGGGCTTTCCTCTCTCCCGATCCGGTGCAGGCATGTGCCGAAGCAACCATGCCCGGACAGCACCTGCACCAGATGGAAAGAGAGGAACCCGTGGCGTCGCTCGAGCCAGTCTTGCAAGACTGGCCCAAGCGCGTCCAGCGTTCGGCGACCAAACACGGCAGAGGCGAGGTCCTCCGTCCAGTGGTGGACGATCGCGTCCCTCGCCTCTCGCCGGACGGCCTCCCGCACTTCCAGGGCGGGATGCTCTCCGAGAGCCCTGCGCCCCGCCGTCCACTCATAAACTCTGGCGAGCACCCACGCCTCGAGCTCCCAGGGTGGGGTGCCCGCCAGAGCGCACGCCGCTGCGAAGCCTACCGAGCGGTAGGCCCGCGCCACCCGTTGCGCAATGGCCCTTTGGGGCCTGCGCAACGCCGCGGTGTTCTCCCTCCTTTGGAGGGAGTCCGCCCAGATGGGGGCCCCGTAGAGGGCCATGCTCTTCAGGATGCCGGCATATAATTGCCGGCATCGTGCTTTAGGCCCCCCCAGATTTGGGAGGAGCCAAGACAGCGCGCCCGCGACTTTCAGCAGGCGCGCTGACAGCCCGCTGAAATGCGGGCCGAAGCGCCACCGCCTCTAACCTAACCTAACCTAGCAAGCTAGCAACTTTTTGCAAGATATAGCAAGCTAGCGGTTGGCAACACTGACTGCCTACCGCACCGCACCGTGGCGCAGTTCAGTTTGAAATCGCACTCAGCCACCGCGCTGATGTGCAAATTTTTAGTGGAGCGCCCCTAAAATAATTACCTATATTCGTTTTGAGCGTAGACGTAGGTAGGTGCGTACCTACGCGTTAGCGTCCTACTAATATGTGTACATAACCTACGTAGCGTAGGTTAGGAAGCAGTAGCCAACAACACCCTTAGGTACGTACCTACCTGCTAACCTTCCTATTAGTACATAATAAAGCTAGATTATAGGTAGGTATACCTATAATAAATTTTATTATAATCAGTACTTACGTATCCAAACCAAATCTTATGTTGCGTAGGTAGGTAAAAAAATACTCACCTAGGGTAGGTAGGTAGGTACATCCCAATCCAAATTCATGGGTCTATTTTTCCCTTCGAGCAATTCTCGAAGATTTTTCCATATAAATGTAGTAACTAAACTACCTATTGAATTATTGGACACGGACGTACGTAGACGAATGAAAAGAAAACAAAACAAAAGTTGTGCTAATTAGCATTGTGATAAATAAATAGTACGCATGAGGAATGCCTTGCCTTGTAACTTCAACTTCTTAGTGCTTGCTTCAACTTCTTCTTCTTCTCTTCAATAATGGCCTGTGTCCGTCATTTCGACAGACAATTTTGCCAATGTCAAGTGTTAAAATTGTAATAAATAAGTCAAGTCAAGTTATTTGTCAAGTCGGCTGTCGTTTGTTTTGAAAAGTTCAGTAGGTTTCATATAAAACTTTAACACTTGATATAGGTAGCTTTATAGTATGTTTAAGTTCTTCATTTTTGTGTTTTTCTTTTGTATTTTTAATTAGAATTGTGTTTTTTTGTTGATTTTTCTTATAATTTTGCTTGGATCCAAATTCTCCACCGATCATTACTTCTCACCACCGGTCATTCTCCATCGTGCTAAGGTCTAATAAAACGTGACATTGGCGAAATTGCGGGCAACACTGCAAAGGCCATAGACAAGAATTGAATTGAATTGTTGGTTCTCGATTCGATCTCATAACAAAGTCATTGCCAAAAAAATGTTGCCATAGTGCGCACCACGATAACGGCACAGCAAGACTGCAAAGAACTAAAAAAGTCACAGAATACTGATATTCTCCAAGGCGAAGGACGTTGTTGTAAGCCTCAATCTATTTTATCATGTTGACATTTGACTTAAAACTGTGTTAATTTACTCTAAAATGTTACTGCGAAAGTTTGTGCTAAGTAATAAATTATTGTTGTAGGTAGGTAATTTTATACAACTCCGCTTTTTGTAATTTTTCTGCTGTAAAAAGTACATGATTTACCTACATAACTTATTGTACATACGTAATATCATCATCATCATCATCAATCACAAAACACGTCACACTTAATAAAATTATGCTAACTTACAGGGTATACCTATTACTATACTAGGCCATCTACTTAGTACTCGTACCTACTTCACGATTATGTATCTATCGACAGGCGTCATGGCTCAGTCGGTAGTAGCTCTGCCTTCCGTGCCGTGGGTCGTGGGTTCGATCCCTACCAAGAACCAACTTTGTGTGTGGCAAACATAGATCTTTGTTCTATGTCTGAGTGTTACTATATAAGTATGTATTTACAAAAAAAAAATAGGTATGTAAGTATTACCTACCTATATTATATCAGCAATTTATTTCCCATAGTACAAGCTCTGCTTAGTTTGGGATTAGAAGGCGTTGTGTGTAATGTCCAAGGATACCTATCTTATACTATTCTAATCAATATTCTGTTTATAACTTTATCAGTAACATGGCTCAGTACCTACATACCTATGGTCAGACTCTTTGTTGATAGCAGGTTGCAGTATTAAAACAAAACTGATTCTGCTAACACGAGTTCTATTATTATCATCTACATCCTACCTACTTACGATACTCACTACAAGAGAAGGAAGGATAAATAAGACAATTAGTGTCATTTGTCATTATTTAGTTTTAACAAAACTTTTTACAATAAAATACACGGAACAGGTAGGTACCTAGGTAGGTATTTTTATATTTTTCTGAGTTCAAAATTAAAAGTAAGTACCTACTAACTACTAATACTACTACTACTAATTTCGTATTAGATTAGTATTTTTGGCTGGCATTTTCAGATTTAGCCCATAATGGGTAAACAAATTATTGATATCTACTCAGTTACCTATTATTACGTAATTATGTACTGAAATAAAAGTATAATTGGGCACTAACATTTTACCCATAACCAAATATTTCGCTGTATTGTGAAATCCAGATTACTCACCGCAACTTTAAGCATCAATATAAAGCTTGTGTGCTCTATTTCTCAACTAGTTTAATTTCAGCCTTGACTGAGCGAATAAATAGGTATCAATAATATGATAAACTAGTAGCAGAATTAGTCGTTTAACTTATTTATTGTATAGTCTTGTTCTAAAATGGTTTATGTAACTTTGTGCCTTGTTGATTATTAATAATAATATCTCAAGCACCAAGGTTATCAAATTATAATGTTTTTCAATAAAATTTTAGGAAACCCCAGAATCTGTACATTGATTTGGACATGGAAATACAAGACACGGGTGAGACTAACATCATTCTTTATTCTAAAACCTGTTTGATTGTATTATGTTGTCACTTACCTACCCTAAAAGATAGGTGTAAGTACCTAATTTTTAACAGATGTTTTCTTACAAACTGTTGCTCCTAGCCACTAAAGTTTTGATTGTTAATAATTTATGTTCATGAAATGTATGACTACCTACTTTGTTTGTTTTAATTGTCTAATATTTTATAGGTGCTCGTGTCTATTCGTTCGTAGGTAAAACATTTTTTTGTACCATAACTAATCATGAAGCATCATTGGAATAGTAATAATATGCCTTTCAACATTCTTTCTTTCTTTTCATATAAAATTAATGTAAGGCTCACGCTTATAGCTAAATAATTTGATATTATTTTATGCATATATAAATTGCTGACGCTCAGCTAATTTTTTAACAATTTAACTTAAAAATGAAATTGTCTGCAGATGAGAACGGCGGCATAAGACATAATAACGGGTAAAGTTTGAAGTTTTTTTTATATATTCTATTAGCAAGCAAGCTCGTATGAGTTAGTGGCTAACTCTGGTGACGGAGTTTCTGGGCCGTTTTAAGGTCTCCGTCATGGCTTAACGACTGCTGGAGCTGGGACCAACACTTTAGCGTGCCCTCCGAAGCCGAATATATTTTTCATAACTTAGGCATCTAAAACCTACACTATAAAATAAGTTGTTAAATAAAACGTATTAATTACGTAGAAAACATTTTAAAATTATTATTATGCGTAATTTAATTTTTGTTTCATTATTTTAGAAAATGGTGGGAAAAACTTTGCTTACGATGCCACCAAGCAGACTCAAGCCCTTCATGGCAGCCTTCCTGGTGGCCAAAGGTTTTCCCTTTCCCTTTTTTTTCAACATACAGACAATCAGCTCAGCAGTTATGTATATTTATGTTCTGTAAGTGCTCCTTGAATAATTGACTTCCTCTGTAATGATACATTTCATTTAGTATCTGGTGCTTTTCGCCAGGAAATATTAAGTACCTAGGTATTACCTATTAAATTTCCCACATAAGTATTTATTTTGCAGTTCTGCTTACATGGGGAATATTTTACTCAGAACTAGGCCAGTCAGTAGGGCTGCAAGGAGAACTCCTCAGCATGTCCATTTTAGTAATATCAGCTTATTTAATTGGCTGGGTGTGGCTTAAAGTCACAACATTACCAGCTCTTATCGGAATGCTGTTTACTGGAATATTATTTCAAAACCTTAATTTAGTGCATATGACTGATGAATACAGAAAACTAAATCAAGATCTGAGGTACGTATAAGTATAATTCTTGCTTAAACTCAAGTTTTTGTTCATAACTAAGCTGTTTAATAACTATTGATTATTTTCAGAAAGATAGCATTAGTCATAATTTTAACAAGAGCTGGATTGGGTTTAGATGCTGCTGTAATGAGAAAGCACTATGCTGCTGTGCTGCAATTAGGTATTTTGCCATGGCTGGTCGAATGCATAGCAATCAGTGTTTCTACTCATTATCTTCTTGGCTTACCATGGATTTGGGGTATGATTAAAAACTACTGCTGCCTATGTTGTTATAACTATTAAACTGTTAGCTATAGCTCCAATCTCTAAACTCTGACGTTTGTTTCCAGGTTTTCTGCTAGGTTCAATGATAGCATCGGTTTCACCTGCTGTCGTTGTACCATGCTTATTTAGACTCAAGGATGTTGGATACGGTGTTTCAAAGGGTATCCCAACAATCGTTGTTGCTGCAGCTGCTATTGATGATTCAGTCAGCGTCGCTGTTTTTGCCATTATTTTAAATGCAATGTTTTCCAGTGGTTCTCCTACTTTCAATATCATCAAGGTTTGCTTACAAAAGTAATCTACCGTAAACGTAGTATGTATACGTAACTCAGTAAACACGTAGGAAGGTAAATGTTTGTGTTTCTACTGTAGAAACTTAATGTATACTTAGCTAACCTACCCATACCTAGTAGGTTTGTGCACCATGTACGTACGTACATGGCACATGTCTATAGATATTAGATGCGTTTAAGACAGATCTTCGTTGTTAATAAAATAACCGAAATTGCTTTCAGGGGCCTTTGTCTATCGTCGCTGGTGTTATATTCGGATCGCTATGGGGTGCCATGCTGTCGATTATACCAGAAAAAGGAGATACTTATGTAGTCCCTCTAAGATTTCTGGCTTTATTCCTAGGAGGGTTATTTTCTTTATTTATTTCAAGTATGATAGGCTGGAGTGGAGCAGGTACGTAACCATTTTTAATATTTGATAGGTAATTTTGATAGTTACCAACCTAGAGTACTTCACCTACCCACTAACCTAGATATTAACTGACTACTGTTTTTTTTAATATTTCTAGGGCCTTTAGCAATTGTGTCGTCTGGGTTTGTGGCCGCCTACTATTGGGACAAACAAGGCTGGGCTGTCAACAAAAATCCTGTCAGCAACACTTTTAGAATATTATGGATCTTTTTTGAGCCTATTTTATTTGCTTTTACTGGGGCACAAATAACAGTAAGTAGCAAGTAAACATTCGATTCGATTCAAAGAACAAGTATTTTATCTTAGCGCGTTTTCTTTACCAACAGATAAATGCTTTAGATCCAGAAGATATTAAGATGGGTGCTCTATGCCTAGTTGCCTGTTTATTAATACGAGCAGTTGCGACGTTCTTCGTGGCTTTCGGCTGTGGACTCAACGCTAGAGAAAAACTTTTCATTGGTCTAACATGGACTGCTAAAGCAACTGTTCAGGTAGGTAACGATTAATTTAAGTCTAATGTAGATATTTTGATAGCTTGATTTCATTTACTAACAGTAACATGGTTATCTACGTGACGTCAAAAGTCACGAGAATCATGTACCTACTTACTCTACTTTATATTAATTGGAGTCAAGCATTATTTACGTTGATCTGACTACTCGTAGCTTCACTATATTATTATGCAACTACTCTACTCTAAATTATTTAGAACTTGTTGTTCGTTGCAGGCAGCACTTGGTCCAGCTGCGTTAGATTTGGTACACAGTGGTGAAACAACCGGAGCAAATAAATGGGATGAAGAGAAATGGTCAACGATAATATTAACTGTCAACGTTCTAAGCGTTGTATTGTCGGCGCCATTGGGAGCATTGCTTATTTCGCTAACAGGCCCAAGGTTGCTGTCAATAGGTCAATGTGAGTACTCTACTGAGGAGTATCGTAAAGTGTACCTACCTTCTTCTATTGATTTGCTATATCAGGAACATTTGATTTTTTTTACAAAAACTAATAGGTACCTACCGTTTTATTTCCAGCTACGGAGCCCTCTCAAGATCAGAATATCAAAGTTGAAAATGGTCCGGATGAAAATAAAGACCTAAACGCGATATCAAATTAGGTAGCTAGTAGGTAGGTACCTATATTTGCATAAAACATCATGATCTGAAAATTAAATACACTGACCTTAGTACTTAAAATACATTTAGTTATATGTTTTATATGTACCTAGGTACAATCACTTAACCTAAGTAGGTGTCTGTCTACTTCTTTTACTATTTATTACTTACCTACCTAAATATCTTTTAGAGTGTAACTTTTTGTACCTATCTACTTAGGAGGGCAGTGTAACTAAGTCTTAGTACCTAGGTAAGTATCTAAATAGGTAATGTAAATGGTTACCTTTGCTATGGTGTAGGTATGATGACAATGTGGTACTACCTACTTACAAACTTAACATTTTTGGTATTTTATTTTACTGTGCGTTTGTACTTATTTTTTGTTACTGATATTTTATTACATAGTATTGATTTGGTCTACTGTTGTTAAAATTTTGATCTCTGCTTCCTAAATGTCGCAGTAGGTACCTAGGTGCTATCGTTTCGATGATCATCATAGGTAGGTACCTACCTAGAATATGTACAGATAGCTAATATTAAAAATCATTTTTTTTTTTTTGCGCTAAACCGAAACATTCCCATTTTTGTGGGAAACTTTAAGCTACTGGCAACTCTACACACGCCTCGCAGCCCAACCCAGCGCAAACTTCGCGAAGCGCCCACGCACGGATAATAGTGTTCCGTGCCACGCACAGCTGTCGTAAAAAAAAAAGTAGACATAAATGAAAGGAAAATGAATGAGTTGAATGACCGAATCGACTTGACAAATGACTTGACTTGACTTATTTATTACAATTTTAACACTTGACATTGGCAAAATTGTCTGTCGAAATGACGGACACAGGCCATTATTGAAGAGAAGAAGAAGAAGACAAAATCTATATTGTTTTGTTTACTTTTGTGCGGTGCTTTTGTGCGTTGCTCATTGAATCATTGAGTGTGCGTACGGTTGTTCGGAGTGATATTTATGATTTCTATTTCTATCATTTAGTAGTTTACCTAGTACTTATAATAAAATAGGAGGCACCTCGAAGTAAGCCTATGTGTAAAAAGTTAGTCCTTCAAAGTTGTAGTACCTAGGTACTGCACTACCTAGATGTAACTGATCAACATCAGGTGGGACATGTCTTCTTACAATATAATGGGAGCAGCTCTTTGGTGATGTCGATTATAGTAATTGCAGTGGCCACAGAGAGTGGTGTGCCTATATTTTCAAGGAAGCGAGGAAATACTGAAAATGTAAGTTAAAATTTTCAGTATAATGTACATTATTAAGTAAGTATACCTACCTAAAAATAATGTGAGGTTTCATTACATATTCTGAAGAGTGTAATAAAATAATGTACAATATGACTAGGTAATTAATTTACTTTCTTCAGTAGTTAAGTATTTATTTTTGTTTATTTCGCAAGCCTCATTCTTTAATATTTATTATAGGTTCAATTTTCAACCATTGCATCTCTTCATGGTATCAACATGTTCAGCAAGTGCCACGGTTTGTCGATGGTCAACACACAGGTTCATAACGGAAATGTTCTTTGGAAAGAGTATTGTAAGAGGTACCTACCTACCTAATGTTTATTTTATGTTTTTATGTAGCATCGTGAGGAAACCCGCGGCTTAGCCATATCCACAGGAATATAGGTGCTGGGCTAGCCTACTCTATCTAAACTTTGTCCCAGGCGCTACAGCGTCCCGTTAAGTGTAGGCATAGTTGCTTCCTGACGCTGTATAAATCATCTTCAATAAATGTAAAGGCTTAAGTAATGTTTATTTTACTTTTACTATTTTCGTAGGTAACTTAGTTTTTTATAGCTTTAGCTAAAGCAAGACCTTTCCAGAAGGCCTTAGTCAGAGTCTTTTGATATTTTGACTTCCCAAAATGTACTATGATGATAAGCAATCACTAACAAGTTTCAAAAACAGCCCAATGTGGGATTCTCATTCCCCCACGACAAATTAGAATTAGATAAGTTTCAAAAACACTTCCTACTAGAACTGTCCCAAATTCTAGTAGGAAGTGTATAGAGTTATTAATGCCCCATCAGATAAAATATAATATATTCGGTTTCAGCGTGACATTGATTGGAGTATCAACAGGAGGCCTAGAATGTGACTTAGAGCTTCTTCTATCCTACGTTCATGACGCCATGGTGTTCTGCATTGGGAAAAAAGAACTAGAGAGTTTAAAGAATATTGATCAAGTAAAGCGAGATCTGAGGCAGTGCTATGCAATATTGGACTATTTGCTGGAGTCTTTGGACCCGAATGTAGCTGGTCTGCAGCCAACTCTCGTCTTGGATCTTATTCAAAGTATTCTGTGCCCTCAGGCTCAACAGTTGCAGGTATCTATTTTCTTCTATATAAATAATAATCATAATCATAATCAATATATATAAAACTCTTTTGAAGCTGACATAGAATCAACGCACAGCCTAAACTAAAAGTCCTAGAGGTATGAAATTTGGAGGGTAGTATCCTTATACAGGGTGTTACCAGACCACTTCCGAAAACTTGGAGGTTCCAATCAGACCATGATACTGAAAACATTAAGCGAAAAAAATCGCGAAAAAAAAAATTGACTTGACTATCTCCTTTTAATTTTTTTTCTAGTTACATACACACAGTACAACATAATAAGACATATCTACCTAATTATCTCATTTAAAAAAGCAAAAAAACAAATAAAATAAATAAAGCAGCAATATACACGCAGCACGCAGATTACGCCCACTCTACTACAGCATGAACAGCTGAGAGTTCACCGCGGGTCATTCAAGTACGCGACGTGCGAGCGAGACAAGAGACGCCCGTCTTTATCGCGCGGTCGCGTCACGCAAGCATAGAAAATAATAAGCGCGACTACAAACGGTAGGTATTATACCTACCTAGTGCCCGCGTCTGCGTCTACTTAGGTAGCCTACCTAGGCAGCCAGCCTGCCTTATTTCTACAAACTACAGAATCTTAGATACCGCAAAAACACAAAGTTGAAACAAATTGCAAGTACCTAATCTAGGCAGGTACATAATGGAAAGAACTTATGCACCAATAGGTTGTTTAGGCTCTACCTGGATGAAGCGTGCATCTGAGTAAACACATACGCAAACACTTTACTAAGTATTTACAATCGAAGAGAATCGAAATCGTAGCTTTGTAATAATTTCATGATTTCATAATAAAAACAACCCACTTCTTATAAAGGGTACTTACCTACCACCTTTAGTAGTACCTACTACCTTTTTTTTCTCTACGTTTATAGGTTGATGTATAAGAATTGGAATAGAAAACTGATATTGTTACTATTCGTCTTTGCACATAGAAATACATCGTCGGAACTTTGCTACCTTGCCGGCGCGCGCGCGAGCGACCGTTCCGCTCAGAGACTGTTTTGTCACTAGTGGGGCGCCCCGCGAATGGCGTGAGCCAGGCGTTCAGCTACCCGCGCGGAGGGACGGCAGCGTAGAGGGGATGGAGGAGCAGAGGGGCAACACTAGGCGCTATACGTTATTAATTACTTAAGTAGGTACCTATTAAAGTACTTAGGTACTTTGGTTTTGGGAAGGACTTAGATGACAGAGCACTAAATCATTGTGTCATAAACATAAATAATCGTAAACATTACATCAGATACCTAATACCTACTTAGTTTACTTACTTACCTACTTTCATTAAATAATTAGTAGGTAGGTACCTATCTACAAATAGGCAGGTCGGCACTTAGTCAAAAGAAAATGTAGCGAAATAGAAGTCTGAACCTTAAAATTACTCATTTAGAACACAAAACAGATTGATGACCGAGCTTGCGCTGGCGCTTATTTTTTCTCTGTCGGCATCTTTCAAAGGGCTGTTTTGGCGCAATTTACCTACTCTCTATCATTTTGCTTATTTTTGATTTATTTTTACCTAGTTCGTGTTTGATATTCGTACTGGACACTTGTGCGCGGTGCATACAAATTGCATACCTTTCGTGAAAGAGTTGTTTTTTTATGTTTTATTTTATTAATTACCTACTTAAGTTAATTAGGTACTTAGTTCGTTTATGAGTGTGTGTTTTTTTATTAATTTACGTGTTAATTTAGAGTTACTTTTAGAGTAGGTGGATACTTTTGTTAAGATTTTAGATAGAACAGTGAGTGTTAGTTACTATGTTTCGTGCGAGGGAATATGGGTGCGATACGGCTGAAGAAATGAGAAGCCGTATTAGATTAGTATTCTCAGACCTTACTGCGAGAAGTGCCGAGAATCCTTTATTCCTGGATCGCGTTCATCAGGCAACAATCAGGCGAGCTCAACTGTGCCATGAACGAGGAGGAGCTCAGTTAGAGCCATTTCTAGTTTGACCGAGGCTACAGCGTAATTAGGTAAGTAGGTACTATTCCAATTAGGTATAAATAAACATAGTAGGTACCTACCTACGTTAGTAGGCACTTACGACACAGAATAAATAATAGTACTACGCCTCGACCTTACCTACGTGAATGCGTACATTGCGGGCTGGCGAAATAAATACAAATCTTTAAACATTGTTTTCTCCGGCTATAATTATTTTTCAGGATAACTGTTTTTTTTTTTGGTTGGGTTTTGGTGTGCTGTAGCTCCCCCTTTCGTTTTCGGAAGTGGTCTGGTAACACCCTGTATAGTGTAGGGGTGCACTAAGAAAGGAATTTTGAAACGTCACAATCTAAAGGGTAGAACGCGAGCAACGCCGCGGGCGACGGCTAGTATTTGTATAGATGGGATATGGAATAATCCTAACAAGCCTGCCCCTGTGCAAGAAATAACAGCAATCCTTGTATTTTTCAGCAAGGACTAGATAACTATGCAGAAAGTGTAACGGGCCGATGGGCGTGCCTCAGCATACACGGACATCTGGTAGCCACAAGTTCTGATTTCCATGAGCTGGACGCAAGGGAAGCGAGGCTGCTGCTGTTATTAGCTGCAGCTCAGGATGGAGCCCCATTGAGAGACACCCCGGTTTATTTGCCGCAAATGAGCCCTAATGTAAGTACCTACGCCAAAAGAATCAATATCATAAGCAGCCGTAATAATTTGGTATGTAAGTGCAGTACTATTTGCTTAGCGTACCTAATTACTACGTGCTAACAGCATTTGCAGCACCATAAAAGATGTTGACGTAGCCTAAAAACCTGCACCGCCACTGCCAAGTGTAATGGTAAAAAAAATGGCAACCAAAGATTTACCATTACACTTAGCAGTGGTCAGACCGTTAATGGTTCTAGAGCTCTAGAGTTGCCTTTTCAATTTTAGGTGGCATTCAGAGCAGTAACCTGCAAGCTATTAGCCGATGTCTATATACTAGTGATCTGCGGCGCAACGCCCGCCCTATCACAGATAGATGAAATAGTTCTGCAGTGCTGGGAAGGCTACACGCAATTGATCAAAGAAGCTAAGCTTGTGTATCCGAGAAACTTTCCCATCAGTTTGACCTTTGAGCCTTGTGTTTTAGGGTAAGTTTAGTTAGTGGCCGGTTTGTACGATTTTACCCACCCTTCTTTATACCAACAAAGTCACAGTTCTGGGGTGTACCTAGGTATGTAATTATAGTCAGTAGGTCATAAGCACGGTCATAAGTTTTATGGCTTTTAAGATGTCGTTTTCTGGGAATAGATAAAATAGACTGTATGTACTTGGATTCATTACCTATACGCAGTTGTTATTTTTTTTATACTCCTATGTAGGCAAAGGAGCATCGTAATGAAAATCTCTTCGATTCTTATTTTAAAAAGCCAATTAGTTGTCAAGTAGCGACATCTATAAGTAAAAAGTGGTTAGCTATAAAACTTTATTTCCTTACAGAATCCTTGCAATAAACATAAGCAAAAAAAGATGCGTGTTTTCGAGACATCTACAACCACCAACACAGAAAAGCCGCGGCATGTCTGGTGCGCACAAAATGGACATACTGAGAACGTTTTACGTTACAACTGCTAGAGATTTGGCTCCAGAGTTGAAAAATACTGACGGTAAAGATGGACTTTCGACCTAGGAGCTTTACCAAAAAATTCAACCCAATCTAAGGCTGCTTAGGATAAGGATGAAAAAAAAATCAACCAATAGTATCACTTCATTATCACGTGAAGTGATACTAACCTATTGTTATTGGTGGATTTTTTACACACACACACCGCTTTGGTGAAAACGAAGCACACTGTTGAAATGGTTACATTAGTCCAGTTATTTGGGACTCAAAAACGGGTTTCCACTTGTACATGTGTTACAATAAATTTTGATGCTCTATTACTCTGAAAATAACATTTTACAAAAAAACTTACCCATAATTTTAATAGGTTCAAATGAATGCGGCTTCATGACTGAAACATATTGGAGTTCGGAATACCACAAGTGTCACGCGCAGAGGACAGGCAATATTATTTGCTGTGCGCTCTACTCGTCTTCCGTCCCTACGCACACAATGAGGTATCTAACAATATTTCTGTTTAGCTGTTCATAATCAGGTTGATTATATTCCCAACAAAAACAAAAAATGTTTATTGAACACTATAAATTAGTACAAAAACATGCCTAGCAACAATCCGTTAATTAGATCTAGATGCACTTAGCAAACGAGTCGGCACAGCACAGTAGGTAGGTACGGACAAAAACATGTCAAGAATCACACTAATATTGTGGCGAAACTTGTAATTTGAGGCTATTTTTCTGACGCCACCTCGTAATAAAGCTGCATACCAACAGGCTACGCCTTATCACACTACCTATCTCGTAGTGTTTTATTTGAATTTATATTTCAAACTGTTTCACCTCATCATCCACAGCCTGACTTCACCCACTGCTGGATATAGGCCTCTCTTTTGATGTACCACTCCTTACGACCCCGTGCCAGTCTCATCCAATTTTTGCCCGCTATGACAGCGATATCGTCTGCCCATCTTGCTGCAGGACGACCGACATTTCTGTGCCCGGTTCTTGGATGCCATTCAGTTAGCGCCTTACTCCACCTGTCATCACCTCGCCTCGCCAAGTGTCCTGCCCAACTTCATTTTAGTTCCGTTATGCGATTCCCAACGTCTTTGACCTTTGTTTCACCTACTCATCAAAAATTCTTTTTGGCTTTGAAGTTAATATCACTTCCTAAGTACAGGCCCTGACGCGGATTAATAACTCTCGGCGAAAGTGGAGGGGAATACCTACATCTCTTTCTTTCCAATACCTCTCTGCCCAAAGCACCTTACCCTCCATTCAAAGTCAGCTTTTAAAACGTATCGGGCAGGACCTATAAAAACCATGTAAATACCTATTATTACTTAACCATATTTTGTTACAGATTAATTACAAGTCAAATTCTCCAGGACATTACTACAAACAAAGAAGTACACTGGTGATATTATAAAATCTATCACTAAATGATATAAAACAAAGTACCTCTCTGTGTCGGCTAATCTACGGAAAGTACTGAATTGAACGAATCCAGTTTTCACTCGACTGGTGCATTGAGAGATATCTTGAATTTTAATGAAACTGAACCCGACTGAATCATGTAATAAGTACATATAATATACTGAATTAACTATGTATAAAAACATGTTTATTGCATGGTCTTAGGTACCTAAATATATTATAATCTATGTAACAATCCGTCCATGCTGAAGTTTAAGAAATCTGTAAATTGTTTTTAAGATTGTTTTATTGTTAAGAAATAAAATTGCTTTTACAGTTCAAATTGTTTTAATACCAGAACAATCAAACTATCACACGATGTGTCTTAGGTCGATTATAATAACCACAAGATAAAGGCAGCGTTTCATTATCACTAGGTACAAATTTTAAAACAACTGATTGAATTTGTTTTATACAAAGTTATGTTACATCTATGTTTCGCTCGGTAAAATAAAAATATCCATATACCTACGTATCGACGAAACAGGTTGCATTTCTTAAATTTCATATTATTCTATTAATTATTAATTCATTTATATAAAACTATTATGAAGCTGACTGACAATCAACGCACAGCCTAAACTAAGTCCTAGAGGTATGAAATTTGGAGGGTAGTGTCCTTACATAGTGTAGGGGTGCACTAAGAAAGGAAAGTCGCACTCTAAGGGGTCTAAAATTAGGATCAAAGATTTTGTATGCTGCTACCACGCGAGCAAAGCCGCGGGCGACAGCTAGTTAATTGATAAAACTGATGGATGCTTCTCGCTAATAACGCGGTATGCAGTAGCGCTAAACATTCCTTTCCGATTACTTTTCTTTACAAGTAAAATTAAATTTTCTATCGTGTATATGAGTGGCCTTCTAAAATCTATTTTATGCAGTCAAAGCTAAATACTATCTTTTTAGAATATAGTAAAGCGCCCCCGATTCTGTTGTTTCGTTTTCTGATTTATTGCTATCAAATTAGTTTAGAAAAATATACAACACAGGGGCAATGATTGATTATGTTCCAGGAGCCATAAGGCTCCAAATCTCCAAATATCACTGGAAGACGTGACTTTATCATTCCGATCTAAAATAGAAAAATCCATGCGGTTGTTGTTAAAAAGGAAAGACTTTGCTTGTGGTTTTCTGTTATTTGTCTAATGATCCGAATCTAATGACATTTTGTCGAATATTTCATAGCATGGCTCGATTTCACATTTCGAACGCCAAACAAGTTAAAATTTTGGTAATGCGAGCATGCAGTTATCTTTTACATTGAACATACACACAATATTTCATTGACTCGGGTATTTGAATAAAACTATTTTTACAATAAAACGGGTAAAACCACCCTAGTGTATAAAATAAATAGAACTTTTAAACACAGCTTAAACTAATTGCAAATTACCATGTACCCATGATTATGGTGGTCAGATTATAAATGCAGGAGATGAAAGAGCGACTTAATATTTTTTCGATAAAAACCCTCATTATTTTCGTTCTTACTTCTATTACGGCCGAATACTGAAACGTCACTCAAATTTAAACGCCACTTAAAATTGCTCTGCCTCTGTTTGACATTAGTACTCATTTGTAAAAAGATGGCAATAATTTAAGCATGAACTTAATAAAAGTAGCGTTTGAGTATTCGGCTCATCGTGTAATTTTGCAGTATTATTTTTAGGTAGGTAACTACTTTTGTTTAATTATTGTTCCAGTTTTATATATATCCTTATTAAATTATATAAATGCACAATCACTAATAAAAATAGCCTACTATGGACTAAATCACACGAATCATTCATACATAGATACAATAAATAGTAATGACAGACTATTTTGGCCACTTATAAATTACATAGCGGGCTAAACGTTCTCGTGTGGCCAAATAGTCGATAGGCTGATTGTTTTCTGCGGGCTGACTAGTCGAACAAATGATTGGACTTCAAAACCAATATTTTGGGCATTTAGTAGACGAAACAGTTTCGGTATAATCGGTACAAACTGGCAGTAATAATAAAAGCTTATCAGTATAAATATGGTCTGATCATACCACAGTGCACACCCAGTAACCTGCCATAGTAAATATTTAAAAAAGAAATCGCCAACTCGCATGCTACCATTTATGAAGGCGGGAATAAAATATGATATACACATTCGAATTGATAAAACTATGTAATAAGCTGCTTCACTGCACATTTACAAAGATTAGCAAAAATGAAGTTTAGGCAACTGAATTCTACTCTAGAAAAATATTTACTTTCACTGACATTGGTATAGATTCTGTTGTTGCATTTTTCTAACCTAACTTAATTTGACAGCACTGAAAATTGTGCCGTCCCTTTATCATGAAATAAAACGACGAGACGGCAATAGTTTTAGCGCTGTCAAAGTAGGTTAGTTTAGAAAAATGCACCAACTGAATTGATAACATTGAACTCCACTGAAGACCGATCATAAGTCCCAACGACAAACTATTCCAAATATTTTCTCTTATTTTTCCTATTATTCCTGGATACATTACCGCCCAGTTTCAGTCAAGTTCACACAAGATAAATTCGTCTTTATGATTCGTCAGTTCAACCACGTTCAACTGACAATTAATGAAGTTTTGAGCTTTCCGAATATATCACGGCGAAGTCACTGTTTATGTGTCCCCAGTGAGTAGAGGGAAACAACTACAAGGCGTTCAGTATGCCGTATTGATGTCTGTTTAAAGTACCTACCCAACTTCATAAACGCGCAGTAAAGCAAGCAGCTACTTCATATTTCTCCTACACTGCGGCTGTTTAAGTTTACATTTCAACTGCTGTATTAGATCGAAAATCTTCAATGACGGTCCCACCTTCATTTTTAATAGTTCTATTATTTCGTCTTTTGTTAGTTGTAGCAGTTTTGCGCCGGATATTTTTGTGAAGTATTGTCGGTATGGTTCGCAATCGTTTACCGTTAGGAACTTAGCGACGTCCGCTCGCGTCCAGTTCTTGGGATCAACTGAGTCGAGAACGCTCGGAGGCACTGTGGTGTTGACTAGTCTTGGTATCACTTTTTCGTCTTCCGCTTCCACTGGCTCTGGGGAAGGCTGAGATGCATTCTGACTTTTATCTGTGACTGTCGAGTCTTGTGAGGATTCTGTTGTAGGTTGAAACTGAAATAGAAACGCTACCGATAAAGTGCCTGCTTCAAATATACTACGCCGTGTTCTTTTATCGCAACATCCATGCTCTGATCTATGTATGACATGTTTTATTTCGTACTAGTACTAGAGGCCCGTTTATGCTTCGCACGGCTATTTAACAATAATTTTTCTTATTTTATCCATAGTTTAATAAACAATATAATATAGCATATTATGTCACCCGGGGATAGTGTAGCTTCGCAACAGTGAAAGAATTTTTCAAATCGGTTCATTAGTTTTGGGAGCCTATTCAATGCCAACCAACAATCAAATCTTTCCTCTGTATAATATTAGTATAGACTATTTTGCAGGATGGCATAACAATGGAATTCGGAAAAGTAGTTTAGGCGAGTACAGTTGCGTATAAAAGGAGAATAACATACCAGCATATCCTGCGTCGATTCATTTTCATCGGGCGGTTCCGAACCTTGCTTCGAATGCTCATCGACGTCCATTCTCATACAATCAGATTGAACGTCGGGTACACTAACTTTTTCCACCGTATCCGTATCTGTTGCTGCTTTTGTGAGGGACTCCGTTTCTTTATGTAGTTCTGAATCTCTGGTCTCAGAGTTGTTCGATCGTGATACGTTCTTTGCGGTTTGTTCGTCGGGCGAGTTTGTGGAGTCGTATAGAACGCACGGTGGCGGTATGGGTGATATTTTCTTTTCTGAAATATGTACAACAACAAATAAACAATTATTTCATAACAAATTTTATGAAAGAAATGTAAATCAGTATAGCTCTTGGTTGAGAAGTGACTCATTTCCGCAACGATGACTCCAATGTTCAGTAAAAAAACCGCCAAGTGAAAAGCTTAGATGAGTTTCTTCTGCCGTCTCAGCACCTTTTTAGTTAGTTGCACGATAAGAGACTCTACTCCGCAGTAATAAAGCTCACCGATCAGTTTCATCCCAACACCGTCGCCTGATTTTTCAGCTGACGTCACGTCACGTTGGCTTGTTACTACAGGATAAAAGACTCTAACCCGCAGTAATAAGGCTCACCTACGAGTTTTCTCCACCTTGGCGCCCTGACCTGCTCGGTCTCGCTGCCGTCGGATTGGTCGTTGCAGGATAAGAGATTCTACCCCGCAGTAATAAGGGTCACCTAAGAGTTTCGCCCATCATCTTGGCGCCCTTGCCTGCTTGGTCGGCTGCTGTCGGATTGGTCGTTGCAAAATAAGAGACTCTATTCCGCAGTAATAAAGCTCACCGATAAGTTTCTTCCGCCGCCTCGGGGCCTTCGGCTGTTTAGTTGGCTGTCTCCGTGCTGGTTGCGGCGGCGGTGGCTTGTTCGGCCCTTGTAGAATATGGTTGACGGCACGACACCACCCTACTGGATACATGTCGGTGCTGTGCGCCCATAGCCATTGGTCGTATTCCGGACCCCAGCCATCGAAGTGAATCTGGTAAATTGTTGAAAGAGATTACTGAAGTTATTTTTAGATTTCACTGGGCTCCAATTCATCTCTGACATTTTTACCCGACTACGGCGAAGCCAAAAGGAGGGTATATGATTTTGACCGGTATGTATGTTCATCTGTTCCAAAATAACTCCAAAACTACTCATCAGAATTGGACAAGTGACATATCGTTGTACGCGTTTCGATCGTCCGCTGGTTATAGGCTATGTGACGTCACATTAAATTGCATATGGCGCCCTCTAAGAGGACAAAACTCATGAACATGGCTATTTTCTTAACACCACTAATGTAGCAAAGGCTTAAATTATTCTTACGCTTACGTCAATCGAGACTCCACCGTATTCTATGAGGCTCGCCAGAGACAACCGAAGCTGCAACTCGACTTTCATACCTCTTGAAGATGTGATATTAGTGCAGACGCACACCTCACCTTGAGCAAGTCTCCCACTACGCGCGCTATAGTCGCAACGCACACGAGCCTCGGGTCCATAAGGTCAGTGCACTCGAGTCGCATGCCGGCCACGAAGCCGTGTGACGTCACGTGCGAGCGCGGCGCGAACGAGCTGCGAGGCGCGAACGAGCTGCGAGGCGCAGCTTCGCCGCCGCACATCACGAGGTATGTCTCCCAACTGAACTCTTCCGCTGTGAACCTGAAGGGATATGCGATTTAGAACCGTGCCGCTGAGGAATTAGAGACGTTTCTCGCAGGCTCGACACTTTGCATGAAACAAGCAACGTTTAGAGTGACGATGAAAGGTAGCAAGCAAGCTCGTCTGAGTTGGTGATCAACTTTGGTGATGGAGTTTCTACGCTGCCTTAAGGCCTCTATCATGGCTTAACGTGCCCTTTGTAGCACGGAAGCGCTCAGATTTAAATGCCTCTAACGATCACCTACCCATATAGTGTCCGCGTAGAACTATAATCGGTGAAGATTAATGATGTGATGACTAAGCAAGCTACGCCACGAGCGCTTCGACAATGAAAAGGTGAGTTCTATGTACTCATGTGCTTTGTGAACTCATTCGTTTATTGATAAATAGATTTATTGAAAGTTTTATTACGCGATTTCCGTCTCGTTGGAAAGTCGCTCGCAAATCGCAAAGTGTAATAAATAACGCGGGTAATACATAATTATTTAAAAAGAACTAAATATTTTACTATTTTAACTTACCCTGCTGGTGGTGTGAGCGGAATATTATTGGCCATCGCGAACCCAACCGGGAAAATGCACGGCGACCGTTGATGGTAACAGAACCAATCGCCACCAGACTCATCTACCGGGTAGCAGTCTATCCTCACCATCATGTAGCCTGTCGAGTAAGTCATTACTTTTACAGAACATAGTAAAGACACTAACCTAAATTGTGGAAGAAAGTTTTTTTTTTAATATTGAATATAATCAATTTGACTATAATCTCACCTAATGTTAAACCCACTCAAGATCTTTAGGATAATATATTATTATACAAATTTGCAACACAATGTCTAAAAACTTACCTTCATTCAATATCTGCATAATCGTACCAGCGCATAACGATGAAAGATTCAACGGATCAATCGCTTCCAACTTCAACCCTTCAGAGAATAACGGTGGCTCATTTGCAGGGTACTTATGAAACATATCCTGGGTTGTGTCTGTAGGAGTAAGCCTGCCCGCTGCAACCCTTTGTAGGTAGCTTTCCGGAGCATCCAATTTGTGACCGATACAGAACGCCCAGCCAACTGGATGGATGAGGGGAGAATCCTCATGGCACCAGAAACCCATGTCATCTGATAAACTGTCGTAGTATTTTATGTGGAGACGCTTTCCGATTATTTCACAGACTGTTGCAACCTGGAATAAAGAACAGGCAATTAAAATGAATATTCCTGTGCAAGTAAGTGTGCTATGGTAGTAAAATCTATTGTTATTAATAATACCTTGACTTGCGAGATCCTATTTTTATCCAAAACTTCGAGAACCGAACCGACTTGGAATCTCGATGTGTTGCTATCAGTCAATTTAGAGTAGAAATTGACTGGTAGAGTACGGGCTCCCGTTAACTGCTTTACTAAATACCTGCAAAAAACACATTTTTTATTACAAGCATTGATACCTCATTTGAGTGTGTAACTAATTAATATGGGCTGTCGAAATGTCGAAGTCATGCAAGATAGCTGATATAATAGACTTAAAAGTCGATTTACATACTCATAAGACAAGTAGGCAGCGGTAGAGTCGGATTGCTTGGTAACGCTGTACGCCTCACGGATGAATAGTCACACGTCGTTTCAGTGCAGTGCAGTTTTACTGCTACTTAACTCGCCACTGAACTTATCTTATGAGTGTGTAAATCGACTCTAACATGAGTTCATAGACCCTTAAATATTGCTAGCCGGTTTAGACACACCCGCAAAGAAACCGAGAGATTTGTGTGACCTTTCCTCTGGTATAGGTATCTAACAAAATAAAAAATAAGTAGGTACCTAGAGGACCTAGTAGTAGGAATATAAAAATCTACTTACTTTTTCCAATCCGTGTATTTATCGCGGATAGTATGTGGTGGTATGAGCGGTTTTCCCCGCATTGCACACCAGCCTACTGGGTTCACCTCGGAACAACACAAGTTGACCCAGAAATCCTTAGAATCGTCACTGCCGAATCCTTCGTAACGTAAAAGTCCCATGTATCCTTTTACCTGGAGAGATAATAAATTAATTTATTGATAAAGACTGTTTTCTTTAGAAACGTTAAATGCAATTGGTTTCTGTTTTATTTACCAGCAATCTGTTATTTTGGTGGTCTATTTTAAACATACAGGGCTACTATGTAGTTACTGGTGCCGATTCTTTTGATGCATTTTCGTAAACTAACTTAGGTAATTTGACAGTATTAAAATTATACCTGTCTTTGTTGTTTCAGTTTATCAAAAAAGGGCAGCAACATTTTGTGCTGTCAAACGCTAAAATTAAGCTAGTTTAGAAAAATGGAACAAGAGAATCAGTACCATAGTCTTACCTTTAATACTGTAGCCACCCACAAATAATCAGCATTTTTCTCATCATTCTCCTCTGTATCATTATTCCGAACTTCTACTTTCATCCCTTCAAATGTTCTATCCCACATCTCATGCAATGGCGCGTGTTTGAATAAACTGACTGGTGCAGCCAAAAAATCGCATCCGAAAAGTTCGTCTTTCCATTCATAGCTTCGAGTTGCATTGGCAGTAGGTTTGATTGGACCAGCCTGAAATTTAAAAAAAAATCCCAAGATGCCTTAAACAAACAATAAACAAATATTGGTGGACATATCACACAACAGTTACTATTTCAAAAGTTTAATTTCTTAAAACAAGTAGTATGAAATGTTAATATTATAAATGCGAAAGTTTGTGAGGATGTATGAATGTATGTATGTTTGTTATTATTTCATGTAAAAACTATTGATCCGATTTGGATGAAACTTGGGATATATATTGTCAGTGACCTGGATTAACACATAGGCTACTTTTTATCCCGAAAAATCAACGGGATCCAACGGGACACAAACGAAGGCGCGGGCGGAAGCTAGTACTAAATATGTTGTAAAATATTTTGGTATCTGGTATCTCTCCTGCAAATGCCAAATTTCTATTTTGACATCATCTAATTCTTTTAGGAAATAGATATAGGTACATTAAATTTATTTAGGCCTACCTGTAACTGATATGACCCTTGCCAGTGCTCCAGTTGAGGCAGAGGCTCCAATGGGATGAAGCCCTCCAAATGCTCAGCTCCCTCCATGAATTTGAATCTCCAATGACAGTTGTGTCTCCGTGTGTTACTGGCGTGACATCTCAGAGAGCAAAACCTGTTGTTTCTCGGGTAGAACTGTTCTCGGCGTCCAACGCGACTACACAATTCACATATTGCTGAAATTTGGAATCGTTGTCTAGAGTAAATTTAATTTAAAGCCGATCAAGATAACGTAACATCTAATCTAATTCTAAGTCATGGGGGAATGTGATCCGCACTGACGTCTCGCGTTGGGGTGTATTGTGCATTGTCCGCCTGCTGACCTCACCCCAGCCAGCCTTAAAGTAACGGAGAAGGACTTTGGGTTGATGACAGCATGTTCCAGCAACCTCAATGGTGTTATGGTTGTGAAGATAAAAACATTTTATTGTTCTATTTCAAGTTGTTGTAGGAAACCCTAGTTAAATCTTGATACATTGAGCTATACTACAAAGAAGCCCTTAGTGATTTTATTACAAACTAGTGGCCTGTCCCAGCTTTGCACGGGTATTATACACCCATTTCATTTTCAGAATACCAATATTAAATACATGGGATAAAACTTTGTTTTGTGGATAAGACTGACACTAAATTGCTAAGCTAAGCTGCTAAACAATGTTTGAGTACTAATCAAGGCTCAAGCAAAGAAAATCTATCAAAAAATATGTATGTACATTGGTTACTGGCTTACTTTGCTTGTGTTTGAGTGATCTTTATAAGATTAACTCAAGAGCTAAAACATAGCTAGCTGGGCAATGTTTTTATTTCCATTGCAATCAATACCACAGCATGAACTAGACGCTTGACGCTGCTGGCGTAACACAGATGAGACATACTGTTAGTATAGATAGATGTAGGTTGCTCGCTATGTACCTACTAGCTTACCAAAACTTTTTGTACCGAGAGGAATAACGGTTAGATCGTCAACAACATACGACTCGTTAGGCACCTCAGCGTCTTCGATTGAATTTACAACTTCTCCACCGTGGTAATAGGCCATAGTTCAGAGAGCATTGAGGCTGGTAAAAATGCCGTAAACAGTTCCATAAACATGACTAAACTGTAGCCAGATTAATTATTTCGACCATTAGCAATTCCTATTATCTGAGATAGAAGAAAATTTTACTATCTTTCATTTCAACATGAAATATAATGTCAATTCACGATTTCTTTCACCAAAAAACTGCAAAAAACAAAAATAAATTCTCTAAGTTTTATTATTCTTGAGATTTTTCCCACAGACTAGTGCAGACTAGACTAGCCTTTTTGGACTAGCTTGGCCGAAGCCGATAAACCATAGATAATTTTCGCTCTTATTCATTCGTTTATTCGGAAGAATGATAAACCAAAGCACAGAGTATATGTATAGCCTATACATATTATAACCGATTCGCCGATAGATTTGAACAAATCCACATTATACATAATAGACTATCTTTAATTTTAGTTATTGGCTTTTTTACAGTTTAATAGTATAGATAGTTATATAAACGCACACCGCACACAAACCATCTTTCCTAAAGGTGTTCTGTGCACTGGCAACACTGCTTCCATTTTGTAAGTCACAATAAGGCTCGCTTGCTAAAAATTGAAACGGGTTGATTTGATTGATTGTTATTGAAATTTGTTTTGGTGTTTTTGTATTGTACGTGGTATTGTACCATTTGTATTCTCTGAAGTGAGTGAAGTGAAAATCTGTGAAGATAAAATAAAATACAATCGAAGAATAAAGAAACAGTTTTGGGTAAGTTCATAAAGTATGAGGTAGGTATAACAACCAAAACCCTCAGATTATCAAAATCCAGTACCATTGCATCATATTTTAGTAAAAACATGAAAGATTTGCTTTGTTTTTCTAGAAGCGCGATATCGTGCTCGTATGCTGACAAAAAAGTCTGTCTCAATAAATACTAGCATGAAAATCTGTTAAAAAATCTATGCTTGAGTCTTGATTCTTGTTTTACCACACGTGACAAAGACTCTAGTCAAGGAAGTAGGTAATTCCCCTACTAACAATATCAATCGACGATGTTCTAGATCCATTCGTCCATCTTTAACTACGATTGCATCATATTTCACAATATTAATACTGTGTTCTGCTTTCAGTAGCTACGTAGGTACCTAGCTGCCTGTTTTTATATTTAATAGGTACCTAAGTACAAAGAAAGTGCAAAAAACCTAAATAGGTAACCTTTGTAACTCTGTGGTTTTGTTTTTGATGTGTTGAACCATATCCCTAAATCTAGGTTGTCTAATTCTTAACAAAGGTTTTCACACTCTTATATTGGTTTCAGATAACTAACAAAAATGGCGAAAGGTAAGTGAATTTATTATTTATTTATTAGTTTATAGACAAGCAGCTTTCGCCGTTATGTCTACTTCACACAGTGTTGAAAAGTCTTTTATTTTTAGTCACTTTTTTTAAGCACTGTTTTATTTATTCGTAGCCAGTTGTCGAGTTTATTTTTGAAGGCGTTTATGGAGTCAGCAGTAACAACGTCCTCAGGCAGCATGTTCCAGTTATGGACGACTCTGTTGCTGAAGAAGTCATGTGCATTTAATTTTAAATAATTGTTTAACTTACTGTGTTGACTACACAAACTGAATTAGAAGTTTACGCCTTATAAATAACTTAAGTTTTTAATTTATTTAATTTTAAGTGGTATTCCTACCGAACACACTTGGTTACTATTATTATTATTATTATTATTTTATTATTATTATTTTATACACAGGCAGCTTAAAGCTGATGTGTGTATATCACTTAATATTGTCTGTGCACTTGGTTTATCCAGTCTATTTTTGAATGTGTTAACTGTCGGAGCACTAATTACTGTCTCTGGTAGCCTATTCCAGGCTTCGACCACACGGTTTGGCAAGGTATGTCTTTTAGGGTTGCTTGTATCTGGTAGCCTAACCAGTTTGAGAGAGTGTCCTCTTAGATTTGTGTTCTCGTTTAGGTTGTAGATGCTTGCCAATTCTGATACTATAGGGGAAGATTGCGTTTTTAGATCCTGCATGATTCATAAGTCTTGGAATGTTATAAAAATCTTAGCAAACCTAGGTTTGTGTTTCTTTTTCTGTCCATTATTCTTTATTGTACACAGAAATAGCACACAGACAGAAATAGATACCATGTACCTACAAAGGCGAGCTTAACCCTAAAAAGAGTTTTCCTACAGCAAACCTTTGAGGCTAGGAAAGGTAGGTCCATGTACATACATGTCCATTATTCTATTGTATCCACGCAATCTTATAGGTAAGAAAAAAGGAGGAGGCAAAGCCACTAGTACTACAGGCATTGAAGCTTCCATCAGCTCCTTGAGTGTGGAAGACAGTGGACCATCAACCTCTCAGGCACCAGCAGTAGAGGAAGAAGAAGATAGTGGTGGACTTACCGGTGGTGCACGAAAAAAGAAACCACAAAAAACAAAAAAGGTATCATTATTAAGCAGTTACTTAAGTCGATTTTTACCTTTACGGCTAGTAAAATATATATTTTTAGTTAATACTTGCGCTCTATGTACATTTTATGTTTGCCGTTAAGCCTGAGCCTGCAGAAGAGAAAAAAGATGACCAACCATCGGAGTCCGCTGTACCTGAGCAGCCAACTCCACAACCAGCGAAACCAGACCCGCCTAAAGAATCCTTGGAGGAAGAAGATGGCGGTGGATTGGGATTGACGGGGGGTGGTAAAAAACGAAACAGGAAGAAGAAGCCTTCTCTAGCTGCTCAAGCTGCTCAACCAGATCAAGTGGCAGCTCCACCAGCAGCTCAATCTGTTCGGCAACCCCCTCAAGGTTTTCCTGGGTTCGCACCACCCCCAGGAATGGTTGGCCCAGGTACGCAAAAATCTTTCAGATGTATCTAGTATTCTATCAGTTATGGATTTTTTATAGTACACCATGCGTTAGGTATTCTGTGGTACACTTGGTTTGGTTCAGGGTATTATTTCTTTAGGTATAGACTTATTAGAATGTAAGTGTTTTGAATAGTATTCTAAATCAAGGGAGAAACTATAGAAATGTTTCATATGTCCCAAAACGTATCACTCCGAAGTGTAATAAGTTTTGGGACATATTATTTATTTATTTACATAATCAGAACGACACCGACCAATTACACAAATAAAACTAACACAGACATACTAAACAGTGTCAGTTCCAACTCTGAGACTAAGTCCTAGACGAAGTTCGAGAGAACATCTTTGACCAGAAATGGAATGAAATAGATCGATTAAAAAATTGAAAGTATTAATTGTAATACAGGGTGTACTGTACATGTTCAACATGTCCATAGGTCCAGTAGGTCCGCAATCCGGGCCGTCAGCAGCACCGGCGGTAGCAACATCTCCGTGGCAAAGAGCGGCGGCGCCAGCAACGCAACAACAGCAGAGGCCTGAGGCAGCTGCCGCGCAACAAAGACCAGCACAAGGTACTGAGTTTTTGTACATTGATGAGTTTGACTTTCACTATATATCATCAACTAGCTGGTGTCCGCGACGCGCAGGAGTAGAAATGCAATTTGCTATGAGAAATGTTCTAGGCGTTTCTGAAGAGTTCGCTTCCCGTTGGATCCCGTTTATTTTCCGAGATAAAAAGTAGCCTATTTTTTATTCTTTATTGTACACTAAAATAACACATAAACAGAAGACAGTAATAGATAACATGTACAAAGGCCTATGTGTTAATCCAGGTCACGAATTATATTCCAAGTTTCATCCAAAACGGATCAGTAGTTTTTGCGTGAATGAGTAACAAACATCCATACATACAAACTTTCGCGTTTTTAACAAAAAGTAGGATAAAACAACACTTCTTACTATTTGGTTCGCTATTGACAACTCTGCTTAGTATCGAAACAGAGATGCTTGAATCTACTTATACAGGCAAACTGACAAAAAAGCATCCAGTCAAGCAAAGCTATGGCCAGGAATGATACTTGATTATTTTAATTCAAAACAAAACTGCAGCTAACCTAGCTAATATACCTTCTACGTTTATTCTATAATATTATTCTTTTGATGGAAATCGCCGCCGAGATAGACCAAAACAGCGGTGGAGGGACCTAGACATCATCAATATATATAACTCTTTTGAAGCTGACAGAGAATCAACGCACAGCCTAAACCATAAGTCCTAGAGGTATGAAATTTGGAGGGTAGTATCATTATATAGTGTAAAGGTGCACTAAGAAAGGAATTTTGAAACGTCACACTCTAAAGGGTAGAACCCGAGCAACGCCGCGGGCGACGGCTAGTCTATAATAATGACCGGCCTAATTGGGCGAGGGACCGTGACGAGTGGAGAGATTAGGGGGAGGTCTTTGCCCAGCAGTAAGACAGAACAGGCTAAATAAAAAAACAAATTATTCTATTGCTAAAATGTCTTATCTTATTAGTACCAGTACCAGCCAGCCAGTATCCTGGTCCAAGCAGTGGCCCTCAAGCTAGCGCTCGAAGTCAAGGGGCGTCAGGAGACCAAGTTGTCAGCTATGCCCCATTACCTAGATCGAGGCAAGAGCAGAAGTGCTACTTTGTCATTCCAGCCAAAATATTGGGTAAAAGCGTCCCCTGCAGGATGACCAAAGTTATAACTAACTACTTGCCGATGACTATCAAGCCAATTAAAGTGGTAAGATTTTATATTTCACCATCAGCTACCGCCCGCGACTCCGTTCGCGTCCCGTTAAAAAGTAGCCTGTGTGTTACTACAGGTCACGGACAATATAATATTCCAAGTTTTATCCAAATTGGATCAGTAGTTTTTGTGTGAAAGAGGAACAAACGTACATACATTCATACATCCTCACAAACTTTCGCGTTTATAATTCACTAATTAGTGAATATACGTTTATATATTCACTAAGTAATGAATAAATGAGGTAAGTTCTAACGTTGTTTCATATTATGTTACAGCACCGTTACGATGTTACATTCACGCCGGATAGACCTAAAAAAATGATTCCTGCGGTCTACAAAGTATTGAAGGATAGAATCTTCCCCAATGAAACAATGGGATTCGATATGTTCAAAAACACTTATAGTTTGAACCCTCTTAAGAAAAATCTCATAGAAGATGAAAATTCAAGAGACGAGGGTCGAAAAGTACACAAGGTGAGTATTAAAATGTCGCGAAGTCACTGGATGGAGAACGATCAACATCATTCTACCAGGAAACAATAAATAATAAATATTCTAGGACATATCACACAATGCTCTCTAGTCCCAAACTAAGCAAAGCATGTACTATGGTGATGAATACTTTACATTTTTCTTTGGACCACCCTCATCATCATCATCATCATCAACCTATGTTGGTCCACTGCTGGACGTAGGTCTCTCCCTGGACCACCCTGTCTGTACTTAATTTTTTTTTTTATTAATTAGGACGAAAACTTTTTAGGTGGAGTTTGCGGATCCAAACGGCAAAATAATGCACTTTAACGTTACCTTCAAATATACCGGCACTGTGGACTTTGCAAAGATACTTCGGTAAGTAGGTTTCAAGTAAACTGTAGTAAAATGTAGATTGTCTCTTATTTTGTTCAGCAAGACAAGTATACTAATGTAGAAGTAAAGTTTGTAGTTGTTCCTTTGTTGAAGCAATCTTCGGAACACCTACTAAATTGTTTCTTGAAATTGAAAAGTTAGTTTGATATGAATACTTCGGAATTCCTTTGTATCTTTGTTTCTTCTTTGTTTGTACCTTTGTAAAAATAAAAATCTCATCATGAAAATATAATTGAAGAGAGTTTCTGTAAAATTAAAATACTCTATAAATGTTTGTTTACCAGACACATGGAGAACTTGGGAAGCTCTCTTGCGGTTCCAATGGAGGAAGTGCAATGCATTGACGTTATACTGAGACAGGGAACTTTGGAGTCATACGTCAAGGTAACTAGTCTATACAAAATTCTAAGAAACTAGAGTAACCACGCCATGTCTCCAGAACTTAACGTATAGGACAACTAGCTGGCGCCCGTGACTTCGGCAACGCAGGATTAGAAGTGCAATTTGCTATGCGAAATCTTCTAGAAGTGTTCGCGGGATAAAAAATAGCCTATGTTTTAATCAGGTCGCGGACAATATATATTCCAAGTTTCATCCAAATCGGATCAATTGTTTTTGCGTGAAAGAGGAACAAACATACATACATTCATACATCCTTACAAACTTTCGCGTTGTTAATATTAGTAGGATAGGATTTGCAACGTCTGTAATGCAAATTAACGATTTGACTTGCGATACTGTGACATAATTCAATATCTAAAGAACATAATATGTATTATATATTATACAAATATTTTTGGACTTGCCCATTTAATTACAGACCTTATCGAAGAAGGCTTTATAATACATTCGGATTGGTGTCCGATTCCCTGGGTAACAAAGCAGCACATATCTTAGAAGTCCGTCAGTCAGCTAAGTAACAAAAACTTTTTTTTCCAGGCTGGTCGTAATTTCTTCAGGCGACCTGAGCGGCCCATCGATCTATCTGGAGGCTTGGAGATTTGGACCGGCCTTTTCCAGTCTGCTATATTTACAAGCCGACCCTTCATCAATGTCGATGGTTAGTGCGTGTGGACTGGTTTAATTCTAGTTATTTTCTTAAGAATGGTTATCAAACCATCTCGACGATGCTCTTGCTGACTGAATTTGATACTTTTTGTTGGTAACATTTATTGCTTTTTGTTTGAATGTGTTTTTTACTTTGCTTGTTTATTCTATCTATTGTGTGTGGATGTACCTAACTATTATTGTTATTGAAATGTACCTTTATTTTTTATATTTTTTTATATATATTTATATTTGTATGTATTTACAAAAAAAAATGTATGTATGTATTCTATCAGCCATCTAGTTCCCATAGTACAAGCTTTGCTTAGTTTGGGACTAGAAGGCGTTGTGTTAAGTGTCCGTGAATATTTATTATTTATTATTATTATTATTTTACCTTTATTGTAAAATGTTAAAAGAAGGAATAATTGATAAATGAAAGTGAAATGAAATAAACTAGTTTTGGAGCAAGAGGCCTCAGACAACACAAACAAACAGACACACTAAGCCTACACTAGGCCTCCTTGTTGATGCTCCTATTTCTCAGTCGGGGGCTAAAAATGATGTTCCAAATGTGGATAAATTCCTACTAACCAATTTATAAAAAAAAAAAATTTGAAAATGGAAACCGATTGTTTAAGTAGTATATTGGTGTGAATGTTACTTTCAGTGGCACACAAGGGTTTCCCGAAAGAACAATCTATGCTCGATGCCTGGAAAGCCATTGGCTTGGATTTGAACCGAGGTCTAGAGCAACAACCAGGTAGAGCCGCTGAGACTTTCAAGGATTTCTGCAAAGGATTGCGGGTAAAGTCATAAATAATTATTTATAGATTGACATGCCTTTGCACTATAGGTATATCTTCTTCTAAATATATAAAACTCTTTTGAAGCTGACTGACAATCAACGCACAGCCTAAACTATAAATCCTAGAGGTTTACATTGGAGGACTAAGAAAGGAATTTTGAAAAGTCGCACCCTAAAGGGTCTAAAATTAAGATCAAAGATTTTAACCAAATAATACGTATGCTGCTTCAACGCGAGCAAAGCCAAGGTTGTCTCCTTTGAGAACAAATATTTGTGCGATGAACGTTGTGTGTATAGTTTGGGAGTTAAGTAGGAATAACTGGAAAAAAACACGTCATTCACGTACACGACATTGCGTATTTTGATTTCCTGTGACCTTTCAATGGTGTTTATGATCAATAGAACAACCCCAATTAACTACCATCGTCATCATCATCATCTGATGTTGAAACTGTATCAAATTGTAGTCTTTTTTTTTCAAGTTTTTAAACTTATAAATTCTTGCATTAATGGTCCACACAGTAGCAAGTGAAAGTTTATTCTTGTTTGAAGATACCAATGATTATTTATTCTTTGTCAGGTTGTATGCAAAATAGTGAACGTAACAGGCGATGCACAGATTCGCGATTACATGGTCAACTCTATCAAAGAGAGGCCAACTCAGTTGTCCTTTACAAAGGATAAAGAACCTCGCCCTACTTTTGTGTCTGATTACTACTTGCGCGAGAAGAAATACAAGTAAGTAGAATTAGTGTGAAGTCTACCATACCTATTTCTGCCGCCAAGCAGCGATGCTCGCATTGCTGTGTTCCGGTTTGAAGGGTAAGGGCGCCGGTGTAATTACAGGCACATGATACTTCAAGATCTTTACGTCTCAGAGTGATGGACGCAGTGCATTGCCTTACAGGGCACGTCCTCATTGGACTTGCTCTGTGAGGTAATGCATTGTTATAGGCAGAAGTTACTTGAAGTTACTTAGTTGTTCCATTACTTTTATCATAAAAAAAAGTCCCACCGCGGCGCATGCTGTGTGTGCGAGCACGCGGAACATTTTAGCTGCGTGGATTAATTTGTTTGTGGGTCTACGTTTCCACTGCAGTACACGAATATGAACCCATGACTATACAGGGCGCCTTACGGCCATGCCACATGAAGGGAAAATATCTTAAATACTGTAGATAGAAAATTTTACTGAAAGAAGACTTTATTTTGATTTTCAAAACAATTTAAACTGTATTCAAAGAATTTTGAATAATCGCCTGTCTGAACCGGGAATCGAACCCGCCGAATTGTAAAACAAAACAGACGTTATTTTATGATAACGATCGAAAGGCTCAAATCGTAAGGATTATTTTTTTTTCGAATAATATAGCATCTTAAATATAAGAAAGAACATGCACAAAAGTCGTTACGATTTTCACAGTATAGGCACTCTTAATATTTCAGGATAATGTATCCACATCTGCCTTGTCTCTGGGTGGGTCCCATGGATAAGCATATCTACTTTCCACTGGAGCTGTGTTCAGTGGCTTACGGACAGGTAATTTTATAGTATTACTACTATATTTATGTACAACTTTTATTTCCGACTTCAGTTTAAAGTTTTTTTTTAATTAACAGGCTATAAGGAAACAGTTGAATGAATTCCAACTAGCTACAATGGTTCGCGAGGCAGCTACGCCCCCTGACGAGCGTAAAAGGAAAATCGAAGAGGTCGCACGGAGTGTAAGTAACACTTAATAATTACTAGCGGCCCGTCCCAGATTCGCACGGGTATTTAACAAAAATTTCTTAGATAATGAATTTTTTTTAGGTCATTTTTTACACCTTTGGTTACATTATTGGAGAACTCCAATAGTAAGGATACCTCATTTAAAAAAAAAATAATTATAGAGAGTACATTTTTTAAATCTGAATAAGTTTATTCACAAAAAAAAATTAAAACTAACACAGTATTTACAATATTCACAATATTTACAAAATACACATGAAACAGTTGAGCTATCCACAAACCGTTGCAAACGATTTATAGATAGCTCAACTGGTCCAAATCACCAGTAATCAGTTATAGAGTATAGATTTAAATCTACTAGTACCTACTGTAATTTATTGTCAATTTGTTTTCAGATGAACTACAGCCAGAACGCATTTTTCAAGAAGTTTGGACTGGAGATTTCGAACCAGTTTCTGGAAGTTGAGGCTAAGGTTCTCCAGCCTCCAGTCCTCAATTGTGGAGATGGGAGGCCAACCCACCCTTCGTCAGTATAATACCTACCCCTATTTTATTTAGGATACTTATTCACCCCTCAGATTCCTCCCTCAGATATATTTGTCCCTTAGGTTTTGCATATTTTTTTAAACACTACTTTTTTATAGGAGAGGCGCGTGGAATTCACCGAAATTGATGAAGCCAGAGGCACTAGCGTCTTGGGGCTTTATCGGAATTGAATTACAGCCTAGTCAGTGTAACTACGACGAGATCTGTTCGTTGGTGAGTAATATTGACGACCAATTCAGCGTAGTTTGACTACAAAAAAATACTGATTGGTAAAATTCCAGTGTCGGAAGGTATAACATATAACAATATCCCCTTGTTTATATATATGAGGTAGCCAAATTATAATGGTCCAAAAACCATTTTCTAGCACTGTAAAGAACTAACTTTCTAACTTTAAGATCTTTACGTCTCAGAGTGATGGACGCAGTGCATTGCTCACAGGGAGCGTCCTCATTGGACTTGCTCTGCGAGGTAATGCATTGTTATAGGCAGAAGTTACTACTTAACATCAAGTGAGCTATCAGCTTGTTCTATTACTTTTATCATTAAAAAAACTGTATATGGGCCATCATGTGTGATGCAAATTTGGCCCCTATACTTGGACACACGAGACTAAATATATCTACCGCTCTGAATGCTGATTACAGTGCAATACCTCACAGATATTGTACTTAGTGGGCGTGATCTGTGAGGCATGAATTATGAGAGGTAATCGTTTGTGCCATACTACCCGGACGGTTCTTTCGCCGCGGGAATACGCTTCTGAACCGCACTATACTCTTCTTCTTCTCTTCCATAATGGCCTGTGTCCGTCATTTCGACAGACAATTTTGCCAATGTCAAATGTTAAAATTGTAATAAATAAGTCAAGTCAAGTCATTTGTCAAGTCGGCTGTCGTTTGTTTTGAAAAGAAAATGGTGGATTTTCTCTTTAAAACCTAACACGAATTTTCACATTCAGAAAAACCACTTTACACACATTTATTCCAATGGCTCACACTTTATGTTACGACCTAAGTATTATTGGTTAAAATTCCACCAAAATTAAACAACAATACTCACAATAACACAAGAAAAACTATTAAAATAAAAGTGCTATGTGTCGTTTCAAAAAATGTCAAAACTCGTGTCCCGCACTATACTCGAACTTCTATAATAATTCAATCCTTGACAGTGCGCTAATGTCAAAACTCGTAATAATGTTTCCACATTTGACTAACCCGATTATGTTATTGTGATAAGTTTACTTTCACTTAAAAGTTGTTACTTACATTGTACATATACATAGGGATGCTTATTGCTTAGCCAAGCTCATCCCAGCTTGTGCCTTGTTTTGCGTGCACTACGCCGAGATTAAAAACAATTACGCCTGGGTTGCTTGTGGCGGTTTTAACGTAAAAATATTTGAATAAATAGAAGTCAAAACCATTTGCCACAAACTATATCTAAATTTTTCATGATAAAATAAGTTATTTTTAGAATTATTGATTAGATGTCACATTAGTCATTTTAGCTGCTCATTTAATTCACTTTACTATTAAGTTTTCACGGAAAACGGCAACACTCTATCTGTCAAGGATTGAATAAATTTTTATGAGCTCGGGTATAATAGAAACAATTTAATATGGCCCCTTTGACAAGTGGCTACTTTACACTTCTCATAATTTATTTTTTAATTCCAGCTCCTTCAAACCGGTACTCAGCTAGGAATGGCAGTTTCCAAACCTAAACTTAACCAGTTCGGCGTAAGGATTACAGAATTACGTGCGCTCTTGTTCAGGGCTTTGGAGATGGAAGTTAAATTCCTATTCGTTATTGTGCCTTTCCGAGGGAAGGATTACTACCACAGGGTATGTTTATATTTCTATAAGTAGGCCTCTAGGATAATACAATCGATATGATTTGCATGTTGTGGTATCTTATAATTATTTTAACATTTAGATTAAACTCCTTGGATTTATAAATTGTATTTTCATGTGTTTTCCCTGTTGGATACCCTTATAAAAATAATGAATTCTGACAGTAGAAAATCTAAAGTCGGGCTGACGACGTGCACATTAACATTATAGCCTTTGTCGTTTTAGTCTAAAGTATATTTATTTGCAGAATTTCATTTTTTATAAGCAATATATTCAGTCCTGTCAATATAGGTTAGTTTAAATTACATTATAAATTTTTATATACCTAAAGTTTGTATTACATAGTGGCAGTTTGATTATGTTAAGATTTTTTCTATATAACATTACTTTGTACTTCATTGTTTGCGCCTTCTAATTCTAATTCGTAGTGGGACAATAAGATCTGCACGGACGTCCCGCGTTGGAGTGTAATGTGTTTTTGCCTTAATAAAATAAAATAGATGGGATCACAAATAAGACCGTAACAAATAAACATTACGGTATCGTTTAAGGTGAAACAATTCGCCGAATGCGACGTCGGTATTCTCACGCAGTGCATCAAAGAACAAACTGCTACGCGCCGTATGAACTTCCAGACTATCAAGAATATTCTGCTAAAGGTAATTTTTTGTATGATAATTAAAATACAAGGAGGGGCCTTGTATTTTAAAGGTAACATTAATTATAGTAGTACTATTTCTCCGGCAAAGCCACCACTACTTCACTGCTTGGTGGCAACCAACCAGGTGGTAGTACTTCTCTGGGCGAGTTCTTTCTCAAGAAGCATTACTACTACTACTGTAATACTACTAATATTATTTGTTGAACTGCTTCACTGCTTGGTGGCAACCAGACTGTCTGGTGGTAGTACTTCTCTCGGCGAGTTTTTTCTCAAGAAGCACTACTACTACTAGTATAATACTACTAATATGATTTGTTGAATTGGTTCACTGCTTGGTGGCAACCAGACCGTCTGGTGGTATTACTTCTCCGGGCGAGTTTTTTCTCAAGAAGCACTACTACTACTACTACTAGTATAATACTACTAATATGATTTGTTGAATTGGTTCACTGCTTGGTGGCAACCAGACCGTCTGGTGGTAGTACTTCTCCGGGCGAGTTTTTTCTCAAGAAGCACTACTACTACTACTACTACTAGTATAATACTACTAATATGATTTGTTGAATTGGTTCACTGCTTGGTGGCAACCAGACCGTCTGGTGGTAGTACTTCTCTGGGCGAGTTTTTTCTCAAGAAGCACTACTACTAATAGTGAAATACTACTAATATTATTTGTTGAACAGGTGAACGCAAAGCTGATGGGCATCAACCAAGTTCTGGCCAATTCGTGCACACCGCGATGCATTCAAGAGGGCAATGCTATGATTGTAGGCGCTGACGTCACCCATCCCTCACCTGAACAGGTAAACAACCCTTATATTGAACATGATATTGTTTTAAAAATCATAATATGTATTTAATAAATTGTTAAAGTTTAGATACCATGTCGCAAGTAGACGGACTTGGAGGAGACTTGGAATGATATCACCACTGGAAGTACCACATAGAAGCACCTTTTAATCTAGAAAGATGATCAATCTAGGGTTAAAAGATGGATCGGGCCGGCGCCATCTATTGATAGAAAAACTATATCACGCAATTTAGACGATTTAGTAATAAAAAATAGAGTAAAATTGGTTATTTTATCCCTCAGTAATGATATCACTTTTGAATGAAAAGGATTTTTGGCAGGTTACTCAGAACCTTTTGTGGATTTTTTATTGCTAGTAAATGCCATAATTATTTATTTTTCTCTTAAGCTAATCATCATCATCATTTCAGCCGGTTTGCACCCACTACCGAGTATAGGCCTCCTCTTGATTACGCCATTCTTTTCGGTCTCTTGCGAGTCTTGTCCAGTGATTCCCAGCTAGTTCTGTGATGATTTAAGCTAATAGTACTGTAAAATAATAAATATAGCTCTCTTCTCTCGGCAGATAGATATTACGATAATATTACGTTATAGTTTGACAGTTGACAACTTTGACAGTTGCAAACTTTTTTTGCAGCAAAATATACCAAGCATTGCTGCTGTGACTGCGTCGATCGATCCAAAATGTTTCATCTACAACATTGAGCTGAGCATTCAATCGCCAAAGGTAAGGGAACCTAACAAAACTAGGCTTGGATGTTCAAAATTACTTAGGCCCGTATACAATATTCATTATACATACAAATAGCAAAAAACCCATAGGAAACGGAAGAAGAAGGAAACGAAACCTTGATATTTTAATAGTCGCGAACACCTTACCACATGTTGGTTTTGAGAAAACTTTTAGGATGTCAAAATACAAGTTTATACGAGATTATAGCTGGGTATCTCAAATTCCGAACCTTACTTAATTTTGACTAAAATGACTATTATTTTTTAACCGAGTTCAAAAAAGAAAGAGGTTCTCAATTCGGTTCTTTCTTATTTTAAATGTATAACTCCGTCAACTGAAAAAAACTTTTTTTATCTGAATAATATACTTTCACATTGGTCACATAAATCCATGATCATCATCATCATCATCATCATCTCATAATGAAGCCAGAGCGTAGTCAAATTGAAGTCGGGTTTTCGAGTTTTTAAACTTGTAAATTATGTTATTTCACAGGAGGAAGTGATCATCCAATACGAAGACATGATGTATGATCACCTAAAGTTATACGTCGAGCGAAACGGCAGACCGCCTAAGAAGATTTACGTCTTCCGTGATGGCGTGTCTGAAGGACAATTTGGACAAGTAAGGATTAGACTATTGGGTTTTATATAGCTCACTAACTGGTGCCCGCGACTTTGTCAACGCAGGATTAGAAGTGCAATTTGCTATGCGAAGTCTTCTAGGCGTTTCTGAAGAGTTCGCGTCCCGTTGATTTTCCGGGATAAAAAGTAGCCTATGTGTCACGGACAATATATATTTCAAGTTTCATCGAAATCGGATCAAATAGTTTTTTTGTGAAAGAGGAATAAACATACCTACATACATAAATACACCCTTACATACATCCTTACAAACATTCGCGTTTATAATATTAGTAGGATTGTAAAATCTAGAATATTTTAAGTTACTTAAATCTCTTATACAGTGAATAAATGCCAAAACAATAAAATCTTAAATTACATATAAATATTACACTTAAATAGTACAAAGAAAACTCTACACTAGTATGAAACTTGTTTTATATTTGCAGGTAATGAACAGAGAGCTGACGGGCTTACTGAACGCATACTCACGTTTCTCTAAAGAGAAGCCGGAAGTACTGTTCTTGCTTGTACAGAAACGACATCACACGAGGTAATTACCTTACTTATCTTGTTATACGAGAGCGTAGATCCCGGTGAATCATTTTTTATTGTCTTTTGTGTCAGTAAAATAATCTACTAAATTCTTCCAAAAACAGAACTATCAAAATGGCTATCTGAAAGTTTTAATCAAGATATTGACCTACGAACAGACAGCCTTGGAAACATGAAAACATAGAAATATCCAACTAATGATTCCCGCTGCTTTATAATGAAGTTACTTCGTCATCATCATCATCATCATCCACAGTCCGACTTCACCCACTGCTGGGTATAGGCCTCTCTCTGTGCCACACTGTTACTTATTACTATTGTAGTGTAAAAAATAGTGTAAGTGCATTGTAACAAATAAAGTTCCATCATAGCAAATAAAAAAAAGTGGAACCTGAGGGCCTAGTACGTGGTTTGGTGTGTAAATCTGTTGTGAAACGTCTGACGCCCAGTACACCAGTGAGCGCTGATTTATATGGAGACACTGAGCGGATTTTTTGGGAAGCTTGGTCTATACCAAGCCCGTACTCGCATGTCGAGCTTGGTATGGTGTGGGTTTCACACCCACACTATACACTGAAAACTCGTACTAGGCTCTCTGGTCTCGATACAATTTTGCCCCAGACCCTTTTCGCAGCTACGCTGACGTCATGTGTACGGGACATTGTACAAAATATATGAACTTTTTACAATTTCAGACTGTTTGGAACCGACAGTAGAACCCGCAAAATAATCAACGTGGAACCCGGCACCGTTGTCGACACTCAAGTAGTACATCCTAAAGAGTTGGACTTCTACTTGGTAAGTAAGAATTAGAATAAGAATTTGTTTATTTGACTAACACAGAAAAAAAATTACAACATAGAAAGTAAGCAGTTAACAGATAAGAACAAATATTACAAGAAAGTGCGTAGGAAACATTACAACACAAAAACAAGAGTCTTTCCCTGTGAAAGTGCCGTCAAATTGGTCTAGTCTCAGCGTAATGGGACTCCCGAACGAAGGTAAGGAAGCAGCGCTGGTTTTATTCTTAGACATATCACACAACGCTCCCAAACTAAGCAAAGCTTGTGAAAACTAGATTCCTGATAGAATACTTATATATATATTTTGGTAAATACATACTTATGATACATAGTAACACCCAAACATAAACAAACATCTGTGTTTGCCACACACAAATGATTGTTCTCTGTGGGGATCGAACCGACTGAGCCATGACGCCTGTCAACTATGAAAACTAGATTGCTGATAGAATACTTATATACATTTTGTTTTTGTAAATACATACATGTTTTGTGCGTTGTGTACTGTTGACTAACTGGTTTTAACTCTAGGTATCCCATGCCGCTATAAAGGGCACAGCTCGTCCGACGCGTTACCATAGCGTCTGCAACGACGGAGCTATTCCCCATGATGAAGTGGAACAGCTGACGTTCTACCTCTGCCATCTGTACTCCCGATGCATGAGGTAAACTAACAGTAAAGGGTCTATTTAAAACGCGAGCAACGCCGCGGGCGACGGCTAGTGTTACCTATAAGCATGGAACTTTAATATAGAAATCAGTACATTTATAGATCTATATTTATGGCTAGATTTATAGATCTATCTAAACTACTTTTTTATTAAAAAATGTTCATGAATCTCACCGGCTTATAGATGCCACCATTTCTTGCTGAAACGGAACGCATAAGATCTCCAAGTAATGCTCTTGACATAACCTATTTTTACATGGATAAGTGCTCAGAAATGTTTGGTGGGCCTGACTATAATATTTTCGTCAGTAAAAAGTTTTTTTATTTACAGGTCCGTATCGTACCCCACACCGACTTATTACGCCCATCTTGCCTGCCTACGTGCCAGATCTCTCACCCAGTAAGTAAAACTTATTAAAATAAATAAATGTTATAGATATTTTACACAACGCCCTCTCTAGTGCCAAAACTAAAATACTACGGTTAAAGATCTGGCTCTCAAACTTCATATTAATTTCAGAAAAAAGTAAATTCTCTAAGGTTATTAGTGAACCCCTAAATCTTCTAAATATATAAAACTCTTTTGAAGCTGACTGACAGTCAACGCACAGCCTAAACTATAAGTACTAGAGGTATAACATTTGGAGGGTAGTATCCTTGTATAGTATAGGGGTGCACTAAGAAAGGAATTTTGATAAGTCACACTCTAAAGGGTCTAGAACGCGAGCAACGCTGCGAGCAACGGCTAGTAGTTGCATATTCGTATACAAAACCATTGAAGTATTCACTTAGAATCGCCTCTCAACTTCAGTTAAAAATTATTCACTTCGCCAAATAGTGCCATCTCGTTTTGAAGTAGTTTCAAGGACTTTAAAAACACTTCAAAATGTTTTTGTTTCCAGCGGCGATACGTTCAACAATAAGGAATTGGAACAGAAACCAAAGCGTCTGCGCGTCCTCGACAAAATGCTTCGAAACAGCCGCATGTTCTTCGTCTAAACACACACACTATCTTGCCAATACACATACACCGTCAACGTCATCTAGAAACAACGTCAGTTGCACACATTAACAATACACAGAGTGGCATAAGTGAACCCCTCTCCCATATTCATTTGAGCCCTCGCAAATTGCAGACTTTCCGATCGGCCGATAGCTGGGTCGGCCTCCTAATCTGAATGAAGATTTATATGCAACACTGGCAACTCAAACCGACTAAACTATCGGCCGATCAAAAAGTCTGCAGTCTACGAAGAGTCTAAGCTAGTTCCATCTCAATATCTTGTACACAGGTCATTAATACTATGCTAGTATCTTGTAGTAATGACGTTTTCTAATATTCATAACAGTTGGCTCTTTTCGTTGTTAGTTTCGTACAGAGTTCATTTTGCTGTAACAGACATCTTTATCAATTCATCTCGATACTTAGCCCAGTGAATTAAGAAAAAATGAGGTTTCGTCACGGCAGCGTATTCAAGTTTCACTGCCCAGTGACGCTGCTTACACCCCGTAGATGTTCTTCTGAGCTTGTAGTCCGAGTTTTGTTTTGTTGATCGAAACGCATATCGAGAAGCGACTTGCGAGATATTTTGTATGAAAATCCGATAAGCGCCTCTAGCGGGAGATTTGCAAACTATCTTTCTCCATACAGAAACTGCGAGTTTCTCGATTCTCGCTTGTCGCTAATCAACATAACAAAACTAAGACTATGGGCTCTGAGATTATTTTTATTATCGTAACCAAAACGGTAGTTATAAAAATAAGGTAAGGTGCCTTCTGGTAAGATCGGCGTAATATTAAGTCCGGATAAAACACGTAACTAAGCAATTATCATTTAAAAATATCGCCGAATTGCTTAGCATCCGGACTTACTATTACGCCGATCTTACCAGAAGGCACTGTATGTATATTACTTTTTCACAATTTCAGTGTTTACAATCCAAATTTCAATTAAAATGTGTTTTTTCTAAATCAATAACTAACATAATAATGTATTTACTCAGCTGCTCCATAAGAGGGATACTTTTAAGTAATTTAATAAAAATCTAAATGTATTTTAAAGGAATATTATTTGAATGAGTCAAATGCTAGGATCTCTACACATTTACTTATATAAATCCTGATATAAAAGTTTTGTTTTCGTATTTACTAAAATTAAGATGGTAGATGATATTTTAGGTGGTTTTGTACCTACTAGATTTATGATATATTCTGCTTTTTATGAAAATTATGTTTAGGCTAGAATTTCTTCCTACGATAAAGTCGTGTCGGTCGCGGACATTAGTGCCCACTGTTTTTCGAGAAAAGTACCGCCGAATTCAGGAAATACTTACCCCCCTATCTTATAAAAAGTTAGAATAGACATTATGTCCCATTTACGTATGGACATACCCCCTATCTTATAAAAAGTTAGAGTAGACATGTCCTGATTACGTATGTTAAACAAGACATAATGTCTACTCTATCTTTTTATAAGATAGACCATATATCTTTTCTATGCTTCAGCGTCGCTATGCGGTGCAATAGCAGTGTTCATCATACGCTCGATCGACGTCAAGGAAGAATGCAAGCATTATAATGCGTTCACACTCAGCCCATGCCGCTGCCGGCGTTATTGCCACAGCAACATCGCCTTTATTCTTACTAGAGAGCAATGTCATGAACTTTGGCCGGTAGCCGGGACAGAGGCATGATCGTGTTCACACTATGCTCATGCCCACTTCCCTGCCGACTGCGGCTGAGTGTGAACGCACCATTAGAATATCTCAACAGAGGCGTTTGTTGGTTTTTCTCATTACTTCTGTGTCTAAAAAACTTTTTTTTTTATGTAAAAATCTTGCGAAACTAATGTTGCAAGTTATGTAACTTATTCTGTTGTTGTTAAAGTTAATATAATAAGTGAAACCAATGTAAACACATTTGGACATACGATATGTAGTTCTTTAAAAACGCCTTTTTATTGTATTTTTTAAAACTAATAAAAGCATAATGCAACCAATTGAGACTTATTTATTTCAACCATTTATAGCAATACTATTTAGGTAATAAAATTGGAATCAACTGGCAAGTTATTTTTTTTTATCTTTTTTTAACAACTGAAGGAGTAGGCATCTGCCTATTCATTAAGTGCCTAACTGTGAGTTTTAACTCTAAAAGCATACACTTTTCTTTCATAAATCATTTAGTAAGGTATATCCAGTGGCCTTAGGTAAACGAGCATCATGCATTACTTATCTATTTTACAGTGGTCGAATCGAAAGCGACTTGGTTGCACTTCTGGCCATCAACGGATCTATTCAAATATAACTCTTATTTACATAACACAAGGTCCATGTGAACCGCAAAGTGTGTGTTAATCGACCACGATTTGTTTACAACGTGAACGTGGTCACGTAGCTTAGTTGTTTTAAAAATACCTATCTGTCTATAGTCAAATTAATGATGTAAGGGTTGAATTGAAACGATGATTGAAACAGTTATTCTTTATCGTAGAACCGAATTATACACGCGTAAAAAAGAGTTAACGGGCTTGTTACTCCATGCCCTTAAAAGTTGGTATTGCGATCGTAACGCACAACGCTGCGGTATGCGACATGCAGCGCCGAACACATAATTGTATGGAAATCGTCTAGTATGGTCTTTTGTTTCGTCGCAGTCTGCGTCAGCGGCGAAGAGCAAACGTGGTACTCTGCGTTGTGCTGCACACCGCAGCGTTGTGCGTTACGATCGCCGAAACGCTGCTTCATTGCCTTTTTACACGTTCTGGTTTACACACATGCTAGGTACACACCTACTACAAACATAGACAGACAGTGGGTACCTACACCACGCTACACGTACACACCCTAGCGCTCTGGCGAGAAAGGAACGGCAGAGTTGCACGCACGACATTACTTACAGCGTTCTAGTCGTCGCGTCGTCGTCAACGTTTTGATACAGTTGCGAGTAGGTACTTATAAGTGTGTAAATCAGCTCTAAAAGTCAATGATTTTTTTTAGTCTCATGTTTCCACGGCCATGGCCGAAGCTATTATTATAATTAAGTTTCATGTCATTACAAATTGAGCAACAAAATATCTGTATCAAATTGTTGCTATGTAGGAGTGCATTTAAATTATATCTTATTATGTGTAGCCTCGTGGTAATATATAGCTATCGGTTATGGAAAAGGCTGACAGTTGATCGTCTACCTATAGAATCAATAGGCTGTTTCTATTGAAATTATTCATTGGTTCCGGTTTGTATTATTAATACCTACTGAAAAGGACACATCTCGAGAGTTTATATAGGTATCTACAAGTAAATTAGGTACTTATTATAGGTAGCTATATAGGTAATAGGTATATAATAAAAAATATTGGCGTAGGTAACAGGCACTGCTTCAGTGCTTTCATTTCTTGTTCATAGCCGATGTGTAGCGTCGCATATAGGTACCTACCTAGATACTTTAAAAATACCTAATTAACGTATAGATACCTACACTTACTTGAGTACCTACTTGTTATAAACCAAAGTTATATTTAGGTATCTGTGGCGGCTAGCCACAAGTAAGTACGCGATAGTTTTGTGTCCCGCGTCACCAAGTCGTCTCTCCCCGCTCGCATAGTATAAACATGTAGCTTCGTTCGTTAAATAAATAAGTAAATATGTGGAACACTGAATTGTATCGTTACATCCCGAAGAATTAGTACGAAGATTAGAAGACTTCCACTCATCGTATATAGTACCCCTAAAGTATCTATTATTCAGTAAAATCACAAGTGATTCTAGGTGCCAAAACATGTCGTAGATCCTTGCTACGTGCCAGGAAGCACCTAGAAGTCAGACTTCCTAGTTAACTATGTTTTGAAACGGAGGATGTCCTACTGCTTAGGAATGATCTTTGCGAATGCAAGGTATCATCTGCTTAGTAATAGGGGTTAATCGAGGTGTGTGTGTATGCATCTAGATAACTTTCATAGGCAGATTATTATTATGCTGATAAGTCTATGCCTAATCTCTAGACAGGAAGTCACATGATGCAGGCGAATAAATTATCTAAATTAGTTTTGTTATTTAAATAAAATTTATGGAACGAGTTTTACATAATATACATATTATATACATATTTGGTATGTTGTTTTTTACTGTTTTATTGCTTTTGTAGACAACCACTTGAATTTTGTAACTGTTAGTACCTATCAAAATTATTTATAGGACAATAGAAAAATGTACTACCTACTTAGGCGGGCAACAGTACTTGGTTCTTTTAAAAAATGGCATAACAACATATTACTGAAATTAAAAGTTGGTAGGTATAGTCTTTATTGAGATAAGAATTAGGGCCTACGAGTATTCAGGTCAGTAGGCATCTGACAAAAACTACTGCAAAGAATAAGTTACTTCATGACTACCTAGGTCTAGGAAGTGACAAGGTCGACATCCTTCCTTCCGTTAGCAATTTATCTTTTTCTAAGTGTTCAGTAGGTAGGTGTAGGTATCGCTAAAATTATATGCATGATATTTATGCTCTGGGACGTAGTACTTCCGGAAGTAGGTGCTTGTACCTACCTTCCTACTATTCGTTTCCATCTAGTTTTCAGAAACAATTCATTATTTTTATCCTTAGAAAAAAATGCATGAGCCGTAATAGGTCGTAAAACATACTCTCCAAAACCCAAAATAAACCATCAAAGTACATAAGTAAAAATAAGTAAGTAAAAATGTACATTATTATGTATCGACCAATATCAAATGATAATAATTGGTGCTATAACTCACAGCTCGCGTTACAAACAAACATTCCTGCTCTGAATGCTTTCCTAGTGTGTCATATAGGTGCCTAGACTACCTACGTGCTAACCAGGTCATTACCTAGGTCAACCAACAGTCCGTATAAGGTTGCTCAAATTAATCCACAGCTCAATAATTCGACTAGAGTTTGTGCATATTGGCGGAAATATGCAAAAACTATTTGACTATTATGGATTTCAAGATGATACTTGACGCATACTGGAACCTTCTGGAACGAACAGGAAAGTGGAGTGTAGAACGCCCCCCACACGATGAACCGACGAAATTGTTGACATATTCCCTATTTGGATAAGAAAATATAATTATGAAAAAAAAATTAGAAAATCGCGTAGCAATATTTTCGTAGCACGGGCGTAGCACGAAGAACGCGTTGATATCTTTTTCATTGAAGTATTTTTTAGGTAGGTATATGAAAGTGTAGAATCATTATGTAGTCTGTAGAAATCACATTTTAAAATATATTATGACTGACTCATGCAAATATTTTTTATGGACGAATGACTGTTCTAATAATAATAGGCCTTTACATCTACTGAAGATGATTTATACAGCGTGAGGAGGCAACCTATGCCTACACTTAACGGGACACTGTGGTGCCTAAGATAATGTTTTAGATGGAGTAGGCTTGACTGTTATATCAGCAGAAATAACATTGTTGTTGTTCTTTAGCTTTTTTCGCGGAATATCGTTGGTTAGGTAAACAATAGACAAACCGAAAAGCCTTCACCTTGCACAGAATTATTGGTAGCAGTCGTCACGGTGAATAACATTACTTAGGTAGGTAGTGTAGGTACCCAATTCAATTATTGGGGCCAAGTTCATCGATTGAACCATCGATTTTAATAATTAAATGGTAACACTATTAGTTTTATGTGATAGTGTTTAGAATATTTTTTGTGTTATATTAGTCGCATAATTAATTAATTATGCGCTCTAGATTACAGATAGATGGACAATCAGCAGCATAAATAGATTATAATTTAAGATTGTCTAAGTCTTGGCAGATTTTGACTTTTGTTTTGTAAGTTTTGCAAGAATTTATCTTTGTAAGTACTAATTTGTATGATAGCACTGCTTAAAACATTTTGCGAGCTCATTTACTTGGATTTAAAAAAGTTATTTTATTAATCGACTTATGTTGCTCACTATAATACAAACCTATGTATAAATCATAAATTATTGTACACCTAATTAGTAGGAAGAATCTACCAATATGAGGTTCTATAATAAAGTACTTGCTTACCTAATTTTACCTTCCTAGGAGTTATAGAAAAAATATATCTGAATAGTTTCATCAAATCTTTTTATTATAGCTAATGAACCATCTTCTAAGGCTAGGATCAATGAACCATGGATGTGCCAACTGGGTCAGTGTCAAGATTCTGAACTTCTGGACCTAACCTTCTACTTCTTTTACTAGGCCTACTACGTTAGTTTAGAGCATCGTAAAACCACACATTAAAATCATAAAAAAACATTTCCTTATGTCCAATTTTTTTCATTCGGATTTGAACTGGTTTACTACCTACAAATTACAAATATATTCATTTACCAAAAGAATAACTTTATTTACTAAAAAATAGGTGAGTTAAATCAGATTCGATCAGAGTTTTGTGGTTTTAATCATTGCATGAATTCTGCCTTTAAAGATAAATTCGACTTTTCATTTTCGTATTGTCTAGAGCCAGTCTAAAGATTTGATAAAGGTTCAAAAATTGGCATTTTGCAAAAGCAATTGTTAGGTTAAACTCAAGGTGCTTGCTTACTTCCCGTCTGGTTATCAGATGCGGAACATTGTGAATTTTACTAGAACGGCCGTGACCGATACCGCGGACTGCCATTAGGCGGGCAGTAACTTGTATAATTTACAGACATAAAGCGTGAAATGATGCTATTCTATTAAATAAGTATCTAGTACTATATTTTGTACTAGCTACTCATTTATCTTCACAGTTAGGTCATCGATTGAACCATCGATACCTTGGTACAACTTGGTATCGATACAACGGTATGGTACAACTTGGTCATATGTTGCTTGATTTCCGTAGGTACCAACTTAACAGTCAACTCTGGTGTAAATATCACTATAAGCAACAGTTCAGTTCTTTCGTATCGAGCACTATTATAATTATATAGAGTAGGTACTATCGAGAGCTGAGTATTATATTTAGAGTAGGTACGATTAGTGGCCTATAATGGTCAATCTTACAGCATTTAGTAGGTTGTGATCAAATCCTTGTCAAAAAAACTGGAATACAGGAAAGTCGCGATTGAGTTGCAACGCGCTATTAGCAACCGACTGTCTTTGTAAAGTTTAGGTATAATCAGTATCAGAAGTTGATTGCTTTTTTCACCACAATATTATCACTGTTATTTACTAACAAACTTTGACGATGGTTTTGTTGAATCGACATACTTAATTTGATACTTTGACACTGACTGTACCTACTTCGCGTAAATGGAGACAAAAATAAACGGAAAAATTGCCCTCAACCCTGGGTTGTATCGTATGGTAGATCTGAAAAATATTGGCGGTGTTACACACAGTCCACCAATTTAGCTTTCCGGTTCACACAAGACTTCCGATGCCAACAACATGTGACTCAATTTTTCAAGTGCAATCAAATAGGTACCTAAAGTTCGAAAATACCTAAAGGATTTTGAAAAGTGCCATTCTCTGACATTGCCCTGTATTGGGCCCGAGGGCAGTCACCTTCGATTGACTACGCGGAAGTGGTCAACTATCCAGTTAGGTACAAGTGATCTGGTTTTTGACATAAGTAATAAATTGGGTTCATTCATTAATTTGGTAATATATACCTATTTAGGTTATTCTTCGTGCTTAGATTTAATAATGTGATTGTGACTTGAATGAAAATATGTATAAGGACTCCCTCATACATGAACGCAAAGCAATGCCTTACAGAACACGCCTTCAATGGACTTGCTTTACGTGGTAATGTGTTATAGGCAGAGGTAACTTCATCTGTTTGTGATATAGTCTGATATATTCGGTTTTGTTATTGCGTATGGCAGTTAGTAAGATCAACCAACTCTATTTTATATTTATTTTCTTAGTATACCTTCTCATATTTTAAAATGAGCGTTCATGCAATTTGATAGTAATACATAACCAAATTAACTTTATTGTTTTAAATGTGCAAGGGCAAATTCACTTGGCCGGTATATTATAGTTTGATTCAAATAAAAGGTAGGCGATATTGGTTTGATATTACTAATTTCACAGAGTGATATTGCAAGATAACGCTCTTGGCTAATGAGGTCATTGTTTTTAATTTTAATCCTTTTCTTATAGCCGATGGTCCACCTAATTTACCTTTGCCTATATTTCTTCACATAGCAGTCTGGTGTCTGGTGAGTACGTCCCCGGTAAGGCAAAGTACTGCATCCAACACTCTGAGTAATCACTGATAGTGATGAAACAGTCCAATGAATTAATGCTCTTTATTCGAGCCAGTTAAAGTAAGTACATTGATCTAGAATTAGATCAATGCCTACCTGGGTCATACTACTAGAAATAATGAAGAGAAATTCATTTATTTACATAGTACCAGAGTATCTAATATATATCCCTGTAACACATAGGTACAATGTCATACATTTTTATATAAGAAAAAAATATACAGTTCTTTTTATCCGTTATCGTCTAGATTTATACATCCATTTTCTGCTTAAATTTTTTACCTTTTTAAATCGGCCCCTAGTTTGTAAAACCTCTAAAGAATTTAAAGTCAGTAACTAAGTAGGTAAGTATACTTACTGTAATTTCGTCATTAGAAGTGGGTTGGTAATAAACTTTGTGGTAGCTGTAAAATAATCATAAAATATCGAATAAAACAATTGAAAACTTTTACATTTTTGTCTCTAGGCGAGTAGTGAGCTTAAAAGTGTCGCAATGAGTTAAGCCTGAGGTTATCTCAAAATGCAAAACATGATCAAAGATAGCACAGTAACAAGTTAAATGTTGGAACGAGGTTAGCATTTTGATCAAATGAGGTTTCAATATTTTGAGCATAGTACGCTGATCAAACTATGAATTTCGAAATTTGAATTGAAAATGTTGAAAATTAAAAAATCGGAAAGCCATTTACTGTGATAACAAATAATCACACTACTATTATTATTATATTAGGTAATGGTAGAGCTATATCAAGCCAAGTTTCGCAGCGCTTAGAATATAGCAGAATTTAGACAAATAGTTTTTAGTATAATCCTGTTGGTATATTGAATGTTTAATTCTGGTGCAGTCTGCATTCAATATTTATTATATAAGTAGCTAATTTTTATTTTTAGTTTTAAATAGATTAGCAACTAAACCTTCAAAGTGAAGTCAAATAAATATACCTGAACTAGATCTATCTTGCTAAAAATCAGAATTAAATATTTTTTGATTTATATCTTTAAACACACAAACATTGTTTATTTGCCTTGATTTAAAAGCGTTTCGCATAAAGCATGTAAATTAATTTTTTTGAATAATTTTGTAAATTGTAAAATACGGAAACAATTAGCGAATAAAAAAATCCAAGGCCAAGTTTAATTCATTTTTTTTTGCAATATATTTATTTGACTCTACCTCAATGAGATTTAAAAAAGATCGTCTTATAAAATGTATATTTTTTTTTGTAATATGAAGGTCAAAACTGGAAACTATTACCACATTCAAGTCAAAAAGTTTCTTACGATGTGATAAATATAATTAGGTAAATTAAGTTCACAGATAACGGAGATGTTAATCGTTTAATCTTGCACAGTGAACAATACAACATTATTAAAACTAAAAAAAATTATGTTCCTTCATTGTACAAGTACCTAATGTACCTATTCCTTATTAATAAAAATAAACGAAAATGTCTAGTAGATACAGTAGTAGATATTAGTAGTAGATCCCTTTTTCAGAATACCTATGGGGAGTTTTTTACTTCTTCATAGTCGGATAAACAAACACTGTTTGTTAGTCACTAACGAGTACCATTGAAGACATTGCGTGAAATGTCCATGGATTTTTTTTATTGATCGGTACCAAAATAATTCAAGCTCTGAAAAAATATCAATCTACAACTCACAATAGTTGCTAAGTCACCGGCTATTATTTTTTAAACGCAACTTTTAAGAGATACCTTATCTATCTGTCGTTCTTGTAAAGCAACCTCTGTTGTTTTTTTATTATTTTGAACAGTTACCGGTTATTTTTGTTTAAAATACAGAATAAAATATATTGGCCAGCATCAAACGCATACTTCCCGCGTCACGGAGGTCGCACGCTGCCCTATATAACGTGAACACAACGTTATACCGTTTACAACTAGCGTCGCCGGCTCACCGTCACCATCCTACATACAACCCAGTACGTAAAAAAACAATTAAAAATGATCCGAGGCTGATTGTGAAATATCATTTTTCATAAATTACTAAACGTGATCTAATCGAATATGTAGCGCGCGGCATTGGCTGTAATTGTTTACCACTACCGTGCTTGTTGCAGCGGGAGTGATCCAGTCAGTCTGCGCGTACGCATCAGCAGTTAGAGTGCGCGCAACCTCCCGACCACAACACAACTGTGATATCGTGACAGTGATCGTAGCCAACACAAACACGCAACATGCATCATTACCTAAAAATCGTGAGTATTTTATTATTCCCCACAAATGCATCACAAAAGGTTAAAAAAAAGAGAGGGTATTCAAAATGAAATTGAAAAGTTTCTGTTAGTTGCATGTAACTGTTTAAAATTAGCACTAACTTATTATGAAAGTGTCAAAGTATCAATGGGATGAAAAAGTTAGTAGTGAGTGTGCAAATATTTATCATTACATAAGTTTATAAGTTGTGCGTACGTAATCGTTAAGCTGTATGTGCGTTATGTGAAAAGAAATAATGGCTAGTTACCCATAAGTATACGCTTGAAGATTTTAAACCATTAGATCAAGCGGCTTGACCTTACTGTCTTACTTGTTAAAATACTGATTGAAAATTGAACCTCCGATAGGTAGACATCCCCTTAGGGGGTCCCTTAGGAGTAAGGTTACCTATATAAGAGCCTACCTTAATATTAATAAATAAATATAAATATCCTTAGATATTACACACAACGCTCTCTAGTCCCAAACTAAGCAGAGCTTCGACTATGGGAACTAGATTGCTGATTAGAATTCTTATGTAACTATTATAAGATCATCGTTATATAAAGTCCGAATTATTGAAAAACACTGGAAGGATTAGAATTCGTGCCAGCACTAGACAAAGGTAGTATTTATAAAAACAGAAAAAAACTTAAATTATGTAAAGTTCAATGACAAGATGGCTATAAACATCAAAGTAGAATTATTATTTCAGAATTTTTCCTCAATAAATAACACAATGCTTATTAAAATTACAAATTAATCTAAATGGTTTATTTCCGAATTGTTTTGCATTTACATCCTATTTTCATATTTTATTTTTGTGACTTACCTGTTTTGGAAAAAAAAATAACAATGAACTTTGCCCACACCTAGTATAGTATTATATGATCTCTGCCTACACATATAGGTACATGTTTATTCTTATTCATAAACAACTGTTTAATTTAAACCAGTGACCTTTTAAGTGTTAAGTCTAATCTAAATAAGTTTCCTATCCTCCTTTGAAACGTCATATTTCCTGCCTTAGGAATCAATCCACCACATCCTTCATTGTTCGTCTTATATCTTCCCACTTATTTATAATCAGCCACAGAAGTAACGAGTTACTAATTCGCCAATTCTTTTTGTTTTTTATTCACTCCAATTCGTTCTGCTTCGGCGCCAGTATAACGAAATAGTACGATTAATCTCTCACTAAACAATGAAATAAGTGCTCAATTCGACAGTTTGGTACGTAATCAGTCTACCTTATTAATGAAATAGGTATCTGAGGGATAATTCTTTTAATAAAACCTAGTAAAATATGATTGGGATTTCGTTGGAATGTCATAAGAGTCCATTGACCGATATAGTGGCTTTTATGACCTCACAACAAAATCTTAATTATATTATTACATACTAAATAGCAAGAGAATTTCCCCTCTGGCCGAATCGTGGCTAGACGGATTTTCTAGACACGCTATGATAGATCAAGCAATTATCGGTTTGGCGATTTGCGTATCCGGGTTAAACTTACAATGCGATCAAGTTATCGCCTGAAGATATTCAGCATATTAGGGAAGGGCTTACAAATTCAGCTGTTTCTATATATTTTTTATATTCATAGAAACACAACGCCCTTTAGTCCCAATGAACAATTGAGATTGATGTAGTTATCACATAAAATCCATCAATTTATATGAAATTTGAATTAAATATAGATTATGATCTGGGATTAATTTAAGTGGAGCATCGTATGAATCACGCAAGTAGGTATAGGTATAAAAACGGAATAAAGACTATAATTACTAGATTACATATAAAAAATATTGTTTTTCGGTGTTTATATAATTGTCCCCTGGTTTTGTAAATACATATACAAAACGGGTGATTAAATTTTAGTGAAGTTTGTTCAGATTAAGTACAATCTAATGCGAGATTAAATTGTTGGTGCAAGTCTTCTTTGGCCTAGAAGCTTTACTTAATGATATTATTTTGTTCTTATCCATTTATCATTATAATTTAATACTATCTACTTCTTAAGTAACATCCAAGTCTGACTTAGCTCAAAGGTTAATTGTAATGTTCGATACCTAGTAATTTACATCTCATAAAGTGCCTTTGGGAAGCGAAATTTAAAGCAATTTCATCCGTTACATAAGTAACTTGAAAAAAAAATATGTTTTGTGAAGACTGATTAACATATTGAGGAACATAAAACTGCTTTTAGTTTTATATTTTTAAAATAATATTTGCCGCATAATATAAAATCGTTATGCCATCGACCCGTTATGCCACATAACTTCTAATCCTTAAATATATATTTTTTTATCATCAATATATATAAAACTCCTTTGAAGCTGACAGAGAATCAACGCACAGCCTAAACCATAAGTCCTAGAGGTATGAAATTTGGAGGGTAGTATCCTAGTGTAAGGGTGCACTAAGAAAATAATTTTGAAAAGTCGCATCCTAAAGGGTAGAACGCGAGCAACGCCCCGGGCGACGGCTAGTTTCTATATAAATGCGATCGGCTACTTAGCCATAATCAGATTGGTTCATGGTATTTGAGTGTTGCGGTGAGACTCCAGCGAGTGACACCATTTGTTATTAATAACAGTCTACGTTCTCGGTCTAAGTCAAGTATTTGCCATCTCTTAAGGCGTTTCACATTCTCTTGTGAAAAATTAATCAATTTCGGTTCCAATGATTTTTTATGTATTCAAATACGACGGGATTATTTAATCCTGTGTAAAAGCACCGTAGGGTTGGATTACTAACCTAACGCAAAAGCGACTTAAAATAACCCGTTGGTGACACTGGTGTTGTTACTTAAACGGCGGTAACCTCTTATCTTCAGAGCCCGTACTCTAATTTTATTTTGACTTTCGACTCGAGTGCTAACACTCCAAAAGCAAAAAAATTGTATGCAATTTGGATAAGTGCCTCTAGTGGGAGATTTGCAAAGTATTTTTCTCCATACAAAAATTGCGAGTTTCTCGGTTCTCCCTTGTCGCAAATCAACATAACAAAACTCAGGCTGGTCAATCTGTAGAGCGCGTATAAACACTGGTAAAACGAACGTTTCAAAGCAGCTAGTGATATCTAGATCTCTTTGGTTGAGCACCTTTTGCGATTCCGTGTGAATTAACCTTATTTTTTTATCTGTGGCTCATCAATGTCCATTAAGGCTATAATTAGAAGGTTTTAATTTGAAATAATCTAGTTGCGTTCACGTTATGTTTCGTGACGTGACTCGTCTATCTATCAATTGTTTTTTTAGCCACGTTTTTGCCACTCCTCAGGAAACAGCTTTTTGCATACATAATAAATAATAAATAGTAGAGTCACAGATAGCGAAAGTGGTTTGTGAGATGCGAAAGATTTCCTTTTAGATTTAAAAATATTTAGTTTTAATATTATACTCTTAATTATTGATTTATTTACTTATTATACGCTCGTATTCTGCTCTCGTTCAGTTTGTGGAATCTAACGTACCTTACCTACCTTATCTGACGAATAAAAAAATATTTGATCGACTTAATTTTCTTTTTCATAGCAAAGAATCCGAAGGTCGAAACTTACGTGATTTAATCAATGCTCAGATTGTTCTGTAGAAAACGGTTTAGTGCTTATTGTTCACGGCGATTTGAGACGTGTATTATATACTCGAATGAGCTGCAAATTGGCTCAATATCAGGTGTCAATCTACATCAAGCTTATTACGTAAATTAGCTTCGCTCAAAGCATATCGGTAATTTTACTACACTTACGGTCAAACCAAATGCTTAGCTATAGATCATAAAAAAAAACATCCCATTTTAAAGGTTAGGTAGGTTAGGTTTCTATGTCAAAGACAAGTGCATTTTTTAATGCAGTGAGCTTTGCTATGCGGGTCCGCGGAACTCCTAAAAGACTAAACTTTCAAAATGAAGGCGATTTTGAAACAAGAAGCCTCAACCTGTGTAAAGTCGTCATTCATAAAGACAATTTGATAAATATCGTTGGTAAATAGCACGAAGTCACGGGCACTTTACTAGCACCAAATAGCATTATGATCAATACGATTAGATATCGGTAATTCAAAATAATAGGTGTGAAACAACCGTAGCTATTTTGTAAATTGCACCAAATGCACGCCGATTTTATGAGACGTACTCGAATAAGCGATTACTTTACTTAATTTAAATGTAGGTTTATTGCTCGTTCTCCAAGTATTGGTTTTGCTTCCTTATTAAGTAAGACTCATCGCTGTTAACGTGATTCATACCAGATTCTACTTGCGACTGTTAGTGAACAAAATTCAAAATAACCGACAGAAGAATTTATTTCTATTATTAACCGACTTCAAAAACGGAGGAGGTTCTCAATTCAGTTGTATTTTTTTTTAGTTAATTAATTGTAACTGGAAAAAACACATCGATGTACTTAACATTACGTATTTTGCTTTTCTGTGGTGTTTACGATCAATAGAACAGTCCCAATGAACTGCTATCATCATCATTGATGATGAAGACGTACAAAATTGAAGTCAGTTTTTCCTGTTTTTAAACTTATAAATTATATTTATTTAAAACAAAAACATTTAGCAGAAATATCAAAAGTAACAAGAGTAACAAATGTTTAGTGTTTCCCTAATTATAGGATGCCACAGCAACTAAAACAAAGCAAAATAATGATTCCTGAGTGTTTTCTTAAATGAATCACCCCATGGTCACTTACGGGCAAATTATTTAATTATTTTGGCAGTTAAAGTATCCGCCCCTACTATCTTTACCGGGCGAATCGTGATAGGAATCTCATACCTTTCGAGAATTCACTTTGTGCACGATTAATTGCGGCCAAGGGTGTAAACCAAGATGGATTCTCATGATAATCGCAAGTTTTTTGCGGTTATACACTTCCACTGATGAGCATTGGAGCCTCGTGACCGAGATATGCAAAAACCGACCTTCACGACTCACGTTGAGGGTGAACGACCTATTTGGCAAGCTATACGAAATAACTGATTTTTGTTTTGAGTTCCGGATTACTTGTCTTGTATGATAGATCTGTGGTTTGGGTCGTGTTCACAAGTTTTGTGGTGATAATTGCTTTGGTACCTACAAAATTGCAACTCCGCATTCTTATGATACACTAGCTGTCGCCCGCGGCTTTGCTAGCGGTGTAGCAGCATACGCATTATTTGGTTAAAATCTTTGATCTTAATTTTGGACCCTTAAGGGTGCGTTTTTCAAAATTCCTTTCTTAGTGCACTCCTACAGTAAGAATACTACCCTCCAAATTTTATACTTCTAGGACTTATAGTTTAGGCTGTGCGTTGATTGTCAGTCAGCTTCAAAAGAGTTTTATATATTTAGAAAGATAGATACCTACATATAGCTATACTTATAATAATTCTGTGTGAGAGATTCTTCTGAAGCAGTAGTAGTATAATAGTACCTACTAGTAGCTCAAGAACTCTACTAAAAATTTAATGAACAAATTAGATAATGTCGAAAATACAAGTTACTGATAGATGTAACCAAGATGTCGAGTGCAATGATGTAATGATGATAATGATTGTGTAACAGAATAAGCATGTGTAAAATACAACTAATAAACTATATTGTAGAAAGTGAGATCTGTCATTAAATCGTAATACATTTCTCTCACATTCGGGAAAATATTGCGCACATATTTCACAAATTGCATAAGTTCACATGATCTCATACACATAACTTAATTTTTTTAATTATCAAATTATTCTGTGTTCGATTTTTCTTTCTTTTTGAATAATTCATTTTATTAGTCCTAGTGCGGGGATCATTAGTAATTTTAGTATATCATTATGTAAATTCTCTGGTTTATTGGAAATTTCGTAAATAAATGAATTTGTATTTATTGTATTTGTCTCGTAGAAAATTATACTTCCAACTTTATGAAAGCTGAAGCATGTTTTCTTTAGGTGTTAGGATCACGTTGTTCTTAATTTTTTTTATTATGAATCATAAACCAACAGGTAGTAATCTGTTTCCTTGTAAATTTTAATTAGTTGGGACTTTACACACCCTTTTCTCCTTCACAGGGTTTTCCGCAGGTTGAACTTTTAATTCAGTTTTGTTTCATTTTTTTTTATTTAAATAAACACGGAAGATTAAACTCAAGTTACGTACCTACTCTAGACAAATTCCACGATTATTTTAAGACCAATTATGATTTATTTTATAAAAAAAAGGTTTTAATTGCATATCAAGTAGTTACTAGGCTCCGTAGTCTACACCGAAGGTATAAAAAAAAAAGCTGAATATACCTACAAAAGGTTCAAATCTCATAAACGATGTTACCTTCAGACGAGTTTAACGTGCCCGCTAACTAGGCTAAAGCCTTGGTGACAAGCACCTCAATAATTGTGAATACCCAAATTCTGACGGATGAACTTCCTCCTTTGAGGCCTCAAATACGAGTCAAGGTGAATCTAAACGTGCACTTGTGTCTTTTTAATGTCGATAGAGGCCTTGCCATCGTGTGTTTTACATAATTGTTGACCTCGATGCAGTTTCTATGTAATTGACTTCGTTCAATATTTTGTTATATGTTTTTTGCGTGTGATGATCTGAATGCCGATTGAGATTATTATATAGGGTCGGTTTGCGCGAGATTTGGATGCGTTATCGTGATAATCGTATACATTATCAATTGTATGCAAATTGCTTTATTTCAATTACCTACGTTGTGATTACTACCCACACGTGCTGTCATTACGGTTCAAATTAAGGTCTTAATTTAGGTAAGGTAATTGGGGTTAGCGAACTCGAATTTTTGTTTAGATGTGCAAAAATGTTATCCAAAATCAATTCACTTTTCACTTGTATTTTCGTATAATCTGATGTCATAATAGAGAGAGTGGTCTGATGGCGATAAAGCCGTATTTCTTGATAAATATCGTATATCGTAAATACCTACCGATTAATAAAAGCTTTCATTACAATCTCACATACTTAATGGGTTTGTTTGGCTTTTTATTAGGCTGATATTTTTATTTTTTATCTGCTTACGAGTCGACCACCCCGGTGTCACGAAACTTGAGTACCTACGTACCTAAATAAATGCAGTGGCTAAGACTACAAAGATTTTGATCCACGCAATAAATAAATAAATAAATATTCACGGACACTTAACACAACGCCTTCTAGTCCCAAACTAAGCAAAGCTGGTACGATAGAAACTAGATGGCTGATAGAATACATACATACATTTTTATTTGTAAATACATACTTATAATACATGGAAACAAACACCCAGACAGAGAACAAACATCTATGATTTTACAACACACAAATGTTTGTTCTCGGTGGGGATCGAACCCACGACCCACAGCACGGAAGGCAGAGCTACTACCGACTGAGCCATGACGCCTGTCAAGTTCGGTAGCAATAGTTCAAGCAATAGTTCAGTCTTAGTTCAATATCTTAAAAAGGGCGCAAAATATTTATTTTCTGCATCTACATTGGGACGATAAAGGCTAAGATAAAAAAATATAAAAAATGCTTGTTCAACCTTGCCACTTATAGACATTTTTTTTCGCAAAGCTATTGATACTAATTTAAATCAGATCCTAGAGCTAACACGTAACCGCAAACAAGGCTCTCACTTCTCATACATTTCACAATAGCGTGACTGTCGCATTCCAATCCGTCTCAATTAGGTGATTTTCCATCACTTAAGGCTCTATTTCTCTACGAAATCAAATAAATATCGTATGTATAAATACACGATAATATTAAATGACAGCTAAGTCGGAAGACGGAAATTAGACCGGTCTTGCAGGCATGTGTGGCGCGTGTTGTCAGCTCACGGTAAATATTCAACAGTATCACAAGTCAGTATTCCAATGAACACATCGTCCTTCCTTTGTGTCTTATAAAATAATAATGATTTTTAAATGGTATCTCAAGTTTAGATTTTATAAAATGTTTTAATGAACTTTACACATATAAAAAACATTATTAAGTTTGATTTTTGAAGAATTTCAATAGCTACAACGGTTGAAGTTTATTACCTTATACTTCCATATACCGTTTTTTTTAATTTCGTTTGCCATTAAATTTGTTTTTTAAACTATAGAAGTTGAGTTCAAGTTATTTTATAGTACTTAATTTTGACAAACTTCTTGATTCTACTAGCTGTAGATCTTCAATTTCTGTAAATTGAAGATGTACCAACCATGCAAAAAGTATCATAATATTTTTTTTTATGTGAACAATTTAATTTCAAGTGAGCTTATTTTCTGCATGCTCTAACTATTGTGTTGTAGTTGTGTAGGTATGGTAATGCGCCGGCGCAGCCTCTAAGGCTTCCCGGTGTCTGACGTGCATGCCCATTCATGGCTGGCATGTGTGATGTAATCCTTACCAGCAATAATGTTCAGCTTATTATGCGCTTTTGCGAAAACTCGTTACGTTTTAGCAGTCTTCTGCAGATACTTTTTGACCACACACAGCCGCTTCTACTAAGATTACATGGGTAGGAAAGTACCTGAATACATTGTTAGTTTAACCACAGAATATTAGTAGGTACATGTAGTTTAGCTAGTTTACAAAACTAAAAACATAATTTTGTTTAGTTTTTTTTTTACTATTTGATCTGTTGGTTATATTGAGCGAGGATGATAAATGAAGCTTTGCCAATTTTACTTAAGAATTCTTTAGTTGTCGGCTTAGTAGGTGAGGTACCAATGTTCCTTCCACCTACCACAAGATTAGTAACTAAAACTAAAATGTAGAGACTTGTCTCGAAATAAACTGTCTCTCTCTTTATTTATTTTTCTAACAAACATCTTGAATTACTTATAAAACATAATTATAATATGTATATTTCAGTACCTAGTAAGTATAAAAAAATTTTTACACCGTCATTATTCTTTGACAGTAATTTGAGTAATTTAGTGAAATCATCACGTAGACAACAATGGAGAGTTTTTACAATGATATCACTGCTTCCGCTATAAAAAATGACTAAATTAAATTAGCTGGTATGTTTTTAATTGTAGGTGTACATTTTTTATAAAACCGTGTCCAGCGGGACTTCTTGTTAGGTATTTTTAGAGCGTGGTCGTCCGAAACCGTGGCCGTCCGGGATTAAGCCGAATTTTCTGCTAGGCTTGTAGGTTGTCAATCTTCTTTGTTCCTCTTACTTACCTAGTGTACTTATGTATGGTCAGTAAATCGTGTTGATGCAACTAGAATGCAAAGTCGTCCAGTGAGCGTTTACAACATTAGAATGTCCTACGTGTCTATTGTAACAGTTTTTGTTGGAAAACCTCCATTTGACATGATTTGACATAACAATATTCGGGGTCAACACAGCCTCGATTTTAGTACTTACCGCCAATTTTATAATCAAATGTAATAGATATAGGTAAATTGCTCTGTTCATTGTACTTAGTTTAAATAACATTAATGTAGGCGCGGCGCAGACGCTGGTCACGTGGTACAACAGTTACTCTTTAGTAACTACTGTGTATTCTGTTATAGTAGTAGCCTTCGGTAAGTGGGTGACACAAATACAATTGAAATGAGCCTTCCTAGAGACACAACTTTGTAGGTAATTGGGTCTGTCTAATTATCTTCAAATAATTTCAATCCTTGCTGAACATTCCTCACCTACACTCACACTCATTAAAAAGTATATCTTTTAGAAATCTTCCATCCAAAAAAATACATTTGTTTACCCCCGATTTGCGTTTGAGGCTGCCCAAAAAAGTTCATTACCTTATACCTATGAAGACACCATGACGGTATATCTTTTTGTTCTACTATAAGTTTTTCTGTCCTACATTCTGGTGTTCTGGAAAATCAAAATAGTTCGGTAGGTACCTTATTAGCTAAGTGGTCTCTAAGTAGGTGGGTAATGACGTCATGTTTTTGTAAAACAAGATTTAGGCATATCTTTTATGTCGTTGACTGTTGCTGATAAATAAACATTTTACACAACGCCCTCTAAATTCACGAATGTTGAATTCATCACGAATAGTATTTTATGAAATGTAATATGTCTTTAGGTACTTTCTTTTTAGAATAAGATACCCTCTGCCTATAACAATGCAATGCCTCACTGAGCACTTGCACTGAGGATGTTACTTTTTTAACCAACTACGTTGAACAAAAAGGAGTTATACGTATACACCACACATGCGTATTTTTGAGCAATCGATTCCACCACACTAAAACCATATTTTACTCCATTTATTCTTTTGCAATTACCTATTGCGAACTCGCTAATTAGTCCAAATATTCTACAACACAAATTGCATGCTATTTTTAATTCGGTGTTGATTTGATGATTCAGATTGTTATCGGATTAAATCATAATTGCCGAGTAGTTGTATCACGGACAAATTAAAATCATCATCGCCCACCTCGTTGTACCATTTACTCGAAGGCTAGGTACTTGCGTGATGAAAATTATCTGCGTGCGTAGATAAACAAAACACGCAAATGTTCGTACCATAATTATCATGGCACATAAACTTGAAAATTGCTCATCTCCTGGGCATAAACTTAGGTAGTGTAATTACAGGGTAAATAATGACAAGTTGTTTTGGAAATGAATAAAAATAATTCATGAATTATATTATCAAAGTACAATCAAACACTATTGAAAAAAAAAATATCAGGGGTGTAAAAAAAGAAACGATTCCGTTTGTCAGATTTAAATAAATACCTACTATTGAATTACCTCTACCTCTATTGACAAATTTAGACTTAAAAATGAAAAAAATTGCTTATTATAAAAAATATGTTAAAAAAAATCATTTCTCATGTTATTTGTTTTTATTTTTAACATTTTCTTTTGTAATACAAGCATACTCAATCCAGCCATACCAATAAGTAATTTAATAATACCAGTTTTATAAAGTGAACTACTTTTAAGAATGTGGTCATTACCATTTTTTTATAGATCACTTTGCTCTTGTCCTTCATAATCGCAATAATACGTGGTGAATTGTTGCTCCTCGTCTTAGATATTAGGTACTCAGTACCTGTGACTGATGCACTAGTAACTTGTGTGAGCTACAACAGTAATAAACAGAGCTTTAGTGTATTAATCATAGTATTTCCATAATCATTCGTATTTCCACATCCACACTTATTTTTCATTGTTTTCGACTGACACGTCTCGCTGCCATCGCTCGTCGTGTCATCCATGGGTCTTCCATTTTCAAACACTGCCGGTTAGCGCGACCCAATACTCTTTATAACTCAAAGAGGTTGGTTCTACGCTGCATTGCTAACACTTGTTACACCGTAGGTAAAGATCTTGGTACAATAGCCGAGTCCTGCGTTGCGTCACTATGTCGCAAGCGCGTTCACACTTGATTCGGTTTCACTGCGGCACGCATGCGCGTTATTTGTGCATTGTTCACCTTTAAGGCTACCAGGGCAGTCGACTAGTTTACAAATATGTTCATAGAAGAACTTGTCATCTTCTTCTCCTTCTTCCTGTACCAAAGTGGGGTTAGCTAAACATGTATTTTTCTTACATTCTCTTCTATTAGCTGTTATTTCAATGCTCAGTCCTTTCTTTTGCATATTATTGTATCATCTTTCCACAATATCATCTTTTCTTAAGCCTACCTTTACCTTTATATTCATCATCTATTTAAAAACTTATTTAAACAATACTATTAAATATGAGATTGTTGGAGATGGTTTTCAGATAGCTTCACTATTTTAGGTATTTTGTAAATATTGGTCAATACTTACTTGTAATTTGCTTTTTAAATATTTTACTTGTAAGTATCTACAATATCAAGTGCCAGTTACAAATATAAACGTATTACTGGTAATGCATTCTCGTCTAAAATTTTTGACACGATTTTGAAATGTAATTCATATATTTTCAGCTTTTCAAAAAGTATTTTACTCAAATAACAAAATTGAATGAAATTAATAAATTTCCCGTAAATATTTAAACTCATTTTACAAACGATCAACTTTATGAAGCAATAGCCCTTTGGCAACCCTACCCGAAGCCACAAATATGCAGTACTACATTTCGGTCAGTCAAGTGGTCAGTTGACCCTACCTGTCAGTTTGCAACACGCAAATCTATGTCGTATTCCAACCACGTAGAGTTTAGTTAATTGACAATCGATACGTGCTATCAAGGCTTTTGGAGAATTTGTTTCTAGGGTAATAAAGAGAAAATCAAGGTATTTTGTTAGTAGATACAGCATATCTAGTACATGTTGCAATGGACCTTGCTAGGATGTAGAAATGAGATGGTACTTGCAAGATAGTCCTTTGTGTAGATAAGTAACAACATTCCAAAGTCGCTCAGAAAACTAGGTCTTGTTGGAAGAGTATAACCTGTGGAGCGGCCTGACCGCGAAGCTTAATGGTAATGGAGTTTAAAAAGTTTGGCTGTAGTAATTTTAAAACTGAAACTCAAAATAGTTATTAGACTGCTTCTAGCCTAACAAGTAAAAAACATTGTAGATTTTAAAGCTAATAAGATCTACAAATGTAATAAAAAATTTTGATTTCCACAGTACGCGATAAGGCGGCAGTTTTGTGGTTTGGTTTTAATTCTTTCTACATTTTTCAATAAATAGATTTTGACTTTCACCATTTTCAGGGATTTTCATTTTGCATCCTAAAAGAATATTTTCTAAGAGACATGCACATTTTCTTTTTTATTCATTCTAGGGCACTTGTTGATCTTACTCTTTGTCGGTGTCCAAGAACAAACCAGTGTCTTGCCCAAGCGTTTCTTAATCTCACGATTATTCAATTCAAGAAGTCGACCAAGAGAAAGGGTTGTTTATAGACCCAGTAAGCTATTAGTACCTATTACTACCTGTTACTAGGTGCATTGTAAGTCTATACAATGCACCTAATACCTAGGAATAGTTTCAATATTATGAACTTAAACTTATAGCATTAAGTATGTTTATAACACCAATCAATTCGTTTTGCCTGACTCGCCAAATAATTTAATTCTAGTAATTATTACCTACTTGACATTTAATTTTACGACACTTCAGAACATTGATCACTGATTGATTCCTTGAATAATAGAAGATTAAAATGAGTTGTTTTGCAGTGACATATTCATAGGTAGTTGAGTTTATAACTGCCTGGGTTCGTTCCTACAATGTCCTGTTTATTAAATTTGTTTTATAACTAACTAAAGGTTATAATATTATTTTGTATTTAAAAAAAAATCGACGAATCATAGTGTTCTTTAAATTTTTTAACCTTTTGAAGGTTTTCTCAGAACAAGATGTTTAAAAAACATTTTTTAAAATGTGTATAATAATTGAAAATTTTACTATTACCTACCTATTAAATTTAGTCGTCGCAAGCCTTCTACAGATTTCCACATCAAATTAATCCTTTTCTATGTGTAAAATGCAAAGTTATAGTAATCTAGGCATATTTTGTAATTTCTCAAGATTTATAGATCAACTTGAATCTGCATTCCTTGTTTCGAAAACGATAGCGAAACCGCTATGTAAGTATTAGATGCAAGTTATAGAACAATATTGAGTTACTTGAAAGTAGGCTTAGCTCGTAGCTTTATTTATAGTCTGTATATAAATCAATACCTATAAATACTCAGCTGTGTAAAATGCAGCAAACGAGCTTCTTATAGTTAGAACAAGCTTCCTAATCAGCTTTTTGAATGTCGATTGCTATTATTCGTCTCTTCTCTAAATTAGAATGGCCTATTTGCGCGTTCTACTAATCAAACATTACACAATGATGAAGCAGCACCCCGCGTAAAGATATGCAGTGTAAATACTAACATGCATTCATAATCAAAATGCAAACCGACCTTTAGTTTATTGCTTTGGATTGTCTACATGGCCTACTCTACAACACGCAAGATTCATTCATTATTACCCAATAGTTCTCGGACCTCGGACTTACAATATCGCGAATATCCCATCGGTTCTTTTCGAAATCACTAGTGGACCCAGGAAGCTAGAAGGCGGGCCCACCTCCTTCCCAAAAAGCTCGGTGTATAATCTAAGGAAGGACCATGAAAATCTTAAAAAGCTGGGTCAGGAATACCCCAAAATCCAGGGTCTAGCCCTTCCCAAACGAAACTCCTGGATCCGCCACTGATCGAAATAGTATTTCCTAAGGGCCGGCTGTCTTTGTGAGTGTTGCCAGCAAATGTCGCAAGTTAAAATCTAGACGTTTAATTTCCATATCCAGAACAGATTTGCAATTTACTCTATAAATGGTGACGTTGCGCTTGCGCAGTTTTAAGATAGTCCGGCGTCAGTATCGCGCGCTGACTCGTGTTGTAACTACTCAGACTCAGAATATTTATTTGGTTTAAATATGTATAGGCTTTCATTTTCAACACTTAAATTATATTAGTCTGGCCACGCCCACATAGTAGGATAACTTTACAGTACTTTTTAGTACCAGTGTTGTCAATCGACTTCCTTGTATACCCGCGTACTTCTAACTAACGTATTTTTTGACATAAATATATTTTAATCAAACAACCTCCTTGCTCGTTTGTTTCAACAGTTTTGAGGATATTAATTACTGAATGTACCTAATTATACAAAATTGTAAAGCTTCACGATTTAGAAAATAACCATTTTGATCCAAATTTTTTCGACCAAATTTGCACCAAAATTAGTCACTTTATGTGCACACTTTTTGGTCGGTGTAAAAACAATGCTAGGTTATATTATAGAAAAGTTTATTTCATCTACACAGTACACACCTTTGATTACATTGCAATTGATTGTTTCAACACTGCTCTACATTTTACTATCTCGACCCAAACATTTCAAAATGCCGTGGAAGTGTCAATCATGTCGGTTAGACCAAAGCGGACCTTTTCTATCTTTGATATCTTTATTATCTGTGACGTGTGTACCCTTGAATCAATTAATCGAACTTATGAAACTTACTTGCAATTTTGCTTGTTCCTTTTTCGAACTTCGGAGTTTTGACGTTTCAGTATTCGGGCGTGAATGTGTCAGGGTAAACCAACCTCCAACCTGATAATGAGCCACCTCTGATGTTGTTACATCTGCCTTGCAACAATGTGTCCATGGTGACACAATATTTTGGTTAGTAGGTAGGTCGGTAAAATTATCATGTTAAATTAAATTTGTGATAAAACGCGCGTAAAATTCTCGCCCGTCTGCACAATTCGCACGTGTTTATCGAGCGACTGCATACCGGGAGTTCACGTACGCTGCCTCACCTGAGGTCACATATCAAGTTCACACACTTGTTTCGGATCAGAACCAGTTGCCAAGCCTACGCATGTAGCTTGCATAATGCCTTTGAACGCATTTCCGTGGTTTCCCTTCCTACTTCACTGATAAGGGCACCTATAGGTAACTATGCTGATGAAGAGTAATTGTTTATAGGTGTTTAGAGGTTTTGTCGAGCTTCTAGCACTATTAGCAATTATTATTCGCTATTTAGGTAAAGAATCGGGACTCTGACCTAAGAGGTTCTAACTCCGTTTTTTTTTTAATTATAAAAGTTCTAAAAGCATTTGAAACAGGTATCATGACACGTGATGATATAAAAAGGATTGAACAGACTTGCAATAAAAATCTAGAGCACATACAAGTCATATCCGTATTAAGAAAGCATCAAGGTCGCGGAAGACCACCGCTGCGCAACTCATTTATGAATAGAGCCGATCGATATAATAGGTGATTAAATAAATTACATACTATTACGTAATTATATCACCCACGTAACCCGATTAAAAGGTTCTTTGTTAAAAGATAAAAATATTAAGATTGGTACATATTTGAGTTAATAGCATAGGTGCGTTTTAGCTTCTACTCAAAGATATTATCGAGGCATAATTAGATATGTATCGTTAGTTTTTATAACGATATCTGATTCTATGCTAGGCTTTAGGTACTTTTTTATACTGGCCGGATAGCAACACCGTCAGGCATAACACATTACCGACATGCAAGTTTCTGGAATGAAAATATCGGTGGCGGGGACGATTCGATGGGACACAATTATATACGACATTTAGATATCCGACGATATTGTATTTATGTATTTATTCTACGGTACTTGCATAAAGTTAGTAAACTAAAGCCTTGGTCTCGCGATCGACTGCGACGTCAAAAGACCATACTAGACGTTTTCCATACAATTATGTGTCCGTCGCTGCATGCTGCATACCGCTGCGTTGTGCGTTACGATCGCGAGACCAAGGCTTCTTCTTCTTTACCCTATATGGCCTGTGTCTGTCATTTCGACAGACCATTTTGCCAGTATCAAGTGGGCACTTTTATTTAGGTATTTTAGAATCCGAGCAAAGCGGGACTCGTGCATAGCGGAACTAACCCATGAATTTGTATGTATAAGTCAAGTCAAGTCATTCGTCAAGTCGGCTGTCGTTTGTTTTGAAGAGAAAATGGTGGATTTTCTCTTCAAAACCTGAAACGACTTTTCACATTCAGAGAAACCACTTTACACACATTTATTCCAATGGCTCACACTTTATGCTACGACCTAAGTATTATTGGTTAAAATTCCACCAAAATTAAACAATATTGTTACTCACTTGTATACTCACCCTAACACAAGAAAAACTATTAAGATAAAAAAGTTATGTGTTGTTTCAAAAAATGTGAAAACTCAAATCGAGACTAGCCCTCTATCTTATAAAAAGTTAGACTGCAAGGCTTTAACCGACACTGTGTAAAATGACATTGACATTGACATAGACATAATCACCGCAAGAAACCAATTGTGAGGTCATGATCAACTTCAAGCCTCAAAATTAATTGGGTGTTTGATCAAAAATATTTACGTGAATCACGAACATAGCAAACTTTTTATACTTATAATTTGTATCTGCACGCAGTGCTTAGCGTTTAACACGGAGTATACGTAAGTTAGATAAAGTTTTTCAGCCACTGTAAAATTTTGTGACGGTAATGATATTGGTTTAATACTTTTTAATAAGGTGTAGGTATGTAACCTCGGAATCACGGTATTGAACAAACAAGAAAATGCAATAAATCCACTGTTATGTAGGTATCTGACATTAATGAAGTCGTTACGGTTTTTGTCGTAAAATGTCAAATTCTTGAACTCTGACATTTAAAATGAATTTACTAAGTAGACGCTTAGCAATAATGCTGACTAAACTGATACTAAGTTCCTGAAATGAGCATACATAAATTTTACAGGAAAAATAAAATGTAATCACTAACTTGCATAGTTTCTGTAACAACTTAAAAAACAGATAGGTACTTACTTACAGTTTTGGTTCGGAATTCTCGGTGGACGAGTCCATTCGCACATAACCGGTCTTGATTATCATAACCCTCTCTTTTGGTTCGCGGTTGTTGGGTAAAAATAACTTATTAAAATCTATGTTTCTTTGTCCACAGTCCTTAGTTCTATGTGCGTGCGTAGCACTAACGACGGCGCAGTTTGGGCACTATGGTTTCTCGGACTTTGCGACCAGCTTCGGCGGACCCACCTACAGCAACTTCGCGGCTGCAGCGAGGGATCCTAGAGCGAATACAGGTCCATTTTTTTTTATCTTCTTACTAAATTATAGCCAGCTTAGAGCTATGAAACAACCCTACGTAAAGACAGTCGGATTTTAAAAAGTGCCAAGGTAAAATTTATCTTTAGTTTTAAATTTTGGTTCTATATGACTGACGTCTCGCGTAGTGCAGCTGATGACTAACCGACGGTTAATAGAGGTGTGAGTTCGACACCTGTGTGTGAATAAATAAAATGACGCTGTGGTGAACTTGAGATGAAAAAATAAAGTTTACCATGTCACAATGATCTTAAAATATTGAAGTTTCGTTGCAAAATCAGTATGAGAGAATTGTTTGTTTATAATCACATTGAAGTTGATTCTATTTACAAATGTATTACTTTCAAGGGTGTCAAAGTTCTTAGGCGGTGTGTAACAAAACCTATGTCAGATTCCTAAGAAGGCGATTGAAATACCCAACTAACCTTCATTTTTGGCATTTTAACTGAAAAATCTCAAGCGGCACTCTGGCGGTAAGTCAGCTGGGTAGTGCACCACAAGTTCAATAACTTTACTATTTGGTAGAAATGGCACTTTTTGGAGAAAAAATAATTTAACATTGAAATTAAAAATGTCATAACTATCGGTTTATTTTATGCGGATGGTTTTTTAATTTTGTTCTGACTTTACTCAATTCTTATGTCAGAATATGCCCTTAATGGGTCTTTGTTACACCCTGTAGACTTTATTGGGATATAAGCACAACTACTGTTACCTTTATTCATTGCCACGTAAGAACAATGTCACAGAGTGGCCACAAATGGTCACAATGTGGTTACGATTCTTTCTTGTATTATAACAATTACTGATGGTTATCGCAGTGAGAGTTACGAAACTATAATGTCTTTTGTAAATTAATAGTTTTATTATTCAGTGCTCGTAATAGAACAATGCGTGACAAAAATACTCTAAAGTGATATGATTTTAGATTATAAATTTAAAAACTTGAAAAGCCGACTTCACCGACACCGACTTATTTAACTCAAAAACTAATAAACTGATTTCTATAAAAAAAATATGGGCTAATTTGGAAGTACATATATACCCTTTCAGATATAAAAAGAATTTTTCAAATCGGTTCATATATGACGGAGATGATTTATTAGCAAAATGCCTACTATATAGCTTAACCGACTTTTACAAATTTTACCGAATTGGGAACCTCCTTTTTTTTAAGTCGGTTAAAAATGAAACCATCCGTTACTACTTTGATGTTATTTTGGTGACAGTGCCACCGACACGCCCAGTACACGATACCAGCGAAAAGTAAATGAAAAAATTTTTGCAACAGACGCTTTCACTGCTCGGCGCCAATAACAAGTTCCGTTCAAGCAACTAACATGTTGTGTGTCGGTTTGAACGTGTGAAAACGACCTTAGTATATTTTTGAATTTGACTTGTCAAGTCAATAAACCTTAATTTTAATTTTTGCTCTACAGTTTTTCAACCAAAACATTACTTACATTGGTTCACAAAATCTCACTTCCTTCATAAGGAACTACTCAAGGAACTACTCATTGGTTATTACAAGGGGCAAATTATAGTACAAGGGGCAAGAACATTAGGGCTCTGTAATTTCCGCGGGTGTGGCTGTGGCTAATAGTCGAAGAAATGCGTGGAATTGATCCTGCTAGTGTTGTGAATTTCTTAAAAGCATGCGATATACGTTTTGCTTTTCAAATCTACTACAAGACAAAGGTTTTATAAAATGTAATTCAAAACAAGGCATAAAAAATCTATAAAAAAAATTTTATTCTAGAAAAAATTCTATAAAAAAATGTAACAATAAAAAAAAGTTGTATCCTAATTTTTTTTCTCTATTTTTTCAGAGAACACACCTACAAAAAATGTTAGATAACTGAATTAAATCGTTCACTATAAAAATACATTGTGATATCATTTTCTGTTTTTTGTTAACTGACCATTTAGAGTCGATATTACATAATCATCTTTTTTGCATAACAGTTATTATTATAAGCGACGTAATCATCTATTGTATTGTTTAAAAAAAAATATATATATAGGTATATATTGAACGAGACCTTGCTTGGGTTTAGTTTTTTAACCCTTGATTCGTTGTTGTCATTAAGTAATAATATACTTTTCATCCCACCATCTCGGAAAGAGTATTTTTAATCTTCAATATCTGAGTGGAAAAGCCGTTTTTATTCTCTAGAGGATAAAGTAAATTGAATTTAGAACATCGTGCGCACTAAGTTTGTGAATTAAAAAAAACATTAAACCTATTTACTGCTACCTCTATGGTGCCGAATATATCATACAACTTTTTTTTAATTTGTTAAAAACTCAGACTCGGAACCTTCTTGGTGTTCTTTTTTCAATTTGCTTTTTTTTGCATTTAGTCATTTCCTCGCTGAGGTGGAATGAAAAGTTACGTGTTGCACTCGAGTGCAAAGATTTTTCACCTCGTGCTCTTTTGATTCCCTCGCTAACACTCAGGATTCTAATTTTGAATCCTTCGATTGCTCGGTCATCAAAATTGAACACTCGTTTAAAAAGCAACTTTGCACTCTTGTATAACAAATAACTATTATTTATAGTGTTTACAGTACAAGGTCAGTACTTTTTTTAACTCCAGTCCTTGATAGACCTATTCTATATCTATAGGTACATTTACTTGAACGTAACCTTCACATGAAAAATTTGCCTTTGCATCAAATCTAAATTTTGTTATATGTTTTGCTATAGATGATGGTTACCACTTAACATCAGGTGGGCCATCTGCTTGTTTCATCAGCTAGTAGTATAAAAAAACAAAAAAAAAGTTTTGTATTTTATTGTCATTATTACTGCTAATTTTACAGGGGTCTTAATTCGATAGCGTAGTTATTTTACCTAATATTTTAAAATATCACAATTGAATTACATACAATTAAATTAGATTAAAATAAATTAAGTTAAACTAAAATGTCAAAACAACCCGATCAATTAATTACTTATAACATGAAAGATAGCGCTGGAATAACTCTTTACCCATACCCGTAAGAACGGTAAAGGAAAAAGCATAAAGTACAAGTGAGTAGACTAGAACAGACATTCATATCGCATCACTAAACCCATTGCGATAGAATTAATTGCATGTTGCAAACATTATGCCCATGTATCCCACGACAATGAACATAGAGTGCTTTGTACTGTTGGTTCAAGGGCTGTGTAAACAGTGCCTTTTACTCAATATCTACAATTTGTGATGGACGTAATCAGGGAGAAGAAAGAGCGAAATACGTATCACATTAATGCGCACTTTCATATTGCAATAATAAATAATACATAGAAACACCCAGATACAGAACAAACATCTATGTTTGCCACACACAAATGTTTGTTCTCGGTGGGGATCGAACCCACGACCCACAGCACGGAAGGCAGAGCTACTACCGACTGAGCCATGACGCCTGCAATAAAAATAAAAATTCAATAAAAAAGTCAGTATATTTCAAATTTAGGTTAATAAATTCTGATGCAGCGTTACCACTGGAACCAAAATAAACGAAGTGCTATGAAGCAAAAACCAAAAATACTGAGGTAGAAAAATAATCATGATGAGATAAGAATTACAACAAAATCCCGATGGCTCTTATAGTACGGGAGTGATACAAGGACCAACCATGCCAACAGATCCTTGAATACGAGCATATGCCAACATCCATAGAATCCGAAAGAACAATCAGATTTGGCAGAAAGCACCAGAAAATACTGAAAGTATAGGGTCAAAAAAGTGGTCGATTTACACCATCTGATACAAGAATGTCATTGATGGCTTCAAATAGCCCTTATTAGGATTGAGGGTCACATAGCTACAAGAGTCACAAGAGTGGCATGATTTTTCCCGCAGTGGGACAAATCTTTTACGATATTTATTATTATATCTGTTCCATGGCATTCACTTCTCATTGCACTCCTCCATCTACCAAACTCCTTTTTCATCAATCCGATTTCTCTAACGTCCCCCAACTAAAGTGAGACAAACTTGAGTACGTCCAGGAACATTCGCATTTCTTGTTAGCCCACTCACTTAGTCTTATGAAAGTTCAGTTAATACCGTTTATTTATTACTCGAATACGTACAGATTGTACAGCAAGCTTAGCAACTGATTGAAATTACTTCACTCGATGTTTTAATGTGGTTTAAGAGAGTGGGTAGTAACTAGTTTGGAAACTTTAGAACGAGCAGCTATGTACGGAAGGAAAAGAACTATGCTATGACTAGAGCTACTAATATTTATATACTGTCTATTTTTGTTTTAAAGTATAAAATAGTTACTGTAAAATAAAAATAGACATTTGTTTTTATGAAGTCGATTCTAGTCAAATTCAAAACTAGACGGATTTGTTTTTATGAAGTTGATTCTAGTCAAATTCCAGCCAATTTTTTATCATAATATGGTAGAGACCCTTTTTGAACCAAAATGTCGTAGATGTCAACCCGGTCGTGTACTAATGAATGTTTTATCAAAGAAAAGAAGATTAAGTTTTGTAAAGTATTGGATGTAGTTCGACTTGCCCCTGCATACAACCTTAAGATTTATTCAAGAGTATTTAAAAAAAAATCGGGCCTATTGGTTTTGGCAAGTCATTATTACCTACGTATATTATTTCCATAACCTATTTTACTTAAATATAATACAATAAATATACATTGAATTCTAATTAATAAATTCAATTAAATAAATTAAATTCAATATTTCGTACAAACGGTCCAATATTGAATGGGTACTGCAAGTTCAACATTGATCAATTTCAATAAATATTGACTCAATTACCTAATTATTTGATTGTCTCCTCCGCATTTCTGTATGCATTAATTTATCATATTGACCTTACTTTAATTAAAACCAAATAACCAAGAGAATGGTTATTAAAACTATAGGTACCTACTTATTGTGATTTAGATACAGCAGTAGCTTAATTATAATATTATGTTGAAGGTATGATTACTTAGTGATGATTTATCGTGGCAAATCTTGTAAGTATGATGCTCAACTGTTTAGAAGGGTCCGAGTAATGACAGAATCACGCTCCGTCAAGCAAAAACCCGAGAGTTGCGCAACTTGGGTATTTGACAACCACATCCCTCGCTGATCTAAATCAATTATAATTACTGCCAACTACTAGCTTAGCTTATCATAATGGTAGTTTACTGGAAATAAATCTGTCACATAGTGGAACACAACCAGAGGACTTACGCTAGTTAGGCAGAGATTTTACTCTAACAGATGTAGGGTGTAAAAGTTGGTAAAATGAGCTGTCAATGTCATTCCTATAAGATTAGAGAAGGAAAGAGGTCGCGAGGACGAAGCCCAATGCGTTGGAGCAATCAGGTTCGCTCAGCACTGGATTCCTCCGTGAGTTATGCCATCCGGTCTGCAGCAGACAGATCTCGCTGGAAGAACATCATCCAAAACTAGGTCTTACATAAAGGTCACGACCCTCAACCCTGAGGATATCGACGCAAGGAGGATGATAAGATTAAAAGCACTGCCGAACTGGCTCCAGATCGGCTAAGCACTAGCGACCAACTCCCTATCTTATAAAAAGTTAGAGTAGACACAATGTCCTGATTACGTATGGTAAACAAGATCTCTAACTTTTTATAAGATAGACCACAAAAGTCCAGCAGCCAGAGTCGGATGGTTCCATAGAAAGTAATATCCGTCATATTCCTGCGACGCCGTCATATTTGAAGCTTACATCGCCGAATAGTTTACAAAATGAGAGCCAAACTACAATTTAAGAGATAATCCATTCACTTCGTGTCTGGTTTTACAACATTACTTATGTATTATTATCGAATATCAATATTATGTCACAAAAACGACAGCAAAAACGGCACTAAGCCCGTTCACTCGACGGACCATTTACCTTCACAAGGTTATCGAAGAACATCTTTAGATTGTTATAGCTAACATTTTTTATTAGACAGACACGTTGTAACTGGCATAGAGGAACTGACTAAAACTCCTAAAAAATGAATAAAAAAACTCGATCTGGATTGATTAGGTTAGGCATATTATACTCATAGCTAGTTAAATACCTATCTTAGCATAAGTATACATAAATAATAAAAATACATTTATTTACAGAGAGGGTTAGGATAAATAGGGTACAGTGGGGTTTTTTTTTTTATATGATAAAAGTAATGGAACAAGCTGATAGCTCACCTGATGTTAAGTGGTAACTTCTGCCTATAACAATGCATTACCTCACAGAGCAAGTCCAATGAGGACGTGCCCTGTAAGGCAATGCACTGCGTCCATCACTCTGAGACGTAAAGATCTTGAAGTCTCATGTGCCTGTATTCACCCTTCAAACCGGAACACAGCAATGCAAGCAACACTGCTTTGCGGCAGAAATAGGCACTGTGGTAGTACTTCCCCGGACGAGCACTCACAAAGAGCTCTACTCTACTAAAAACATGAAAGAGAACCCTCTATAAGATGCGTGATTTCCAATCTTGCTCAGTGATTTCGAAATGGTAGCGATAAAATCTCGTAATGAATATAATCTAGCTGGTTAAAGTGTTGAAAAGGTGTAAAGATATTGCGGACGCAATTGCAGATAGGTTAATCTTCCGTAGGACGTAATCCTTGATCTTAACTCTACTAACATAAGTATTTGTGTACTGGAAAATGATCTTTCAATATAGTGTTTTTAAACTAATTTTAGCACAAATAATTTTTAATTAGGTGTAGGTAATATTTCGTAAAATTAAATAATACATTTTGAATAAGAACTTTTATTCACAAAAAAATTACAACTAATACAGTATTTACAATATTTACAAAATACACTTGAAACAGCTGAGCTATCTACAAACCGTTGCACAAAATTTATAGATAGCTCAACTGGTCCAAATCAGTACCAATCGGAAGCGAATAATTTTTTAACAAATAAACTTAGTTAATATATTTATGTACATAATAATATTTTTTTTAGAATAAAAGTTTTAAAAAAAAATCTAGCACATAATATATGAAGTTACTAAACTAGTGATATACTTCCATACCTTTCATTTTTATTTTCATCTGTTGGCTAAAATGAAATAAATTGATTAATAACTTCATCGTCAGTGTTACTAGCTTTTACAAGTTTAGGTTGGTTGGTGTAGGACTTGAATAAAAAAACCAAGAGGTGTGATTCACGATGTCGCAACTCAAATGGAGAGCATGCGGGCTCGCGGAAGCGAAGCGTTCATATAATTATAGGTTTTTTTCAGTTGCGTGATAACAATAGACCTTTATCACACTCGGAAGGGGTATGACGTCTTCTGACGTCTTCTAATGTCATGAAGACCATCACATTATTCTCTTTTTTAAAAAAAAAAACAATAATGAGCAATTTGGAGCTAACTCAGTAGATATATCCTGTGGTACTCAAGGTTTAGTAACGCAACGCTACAGTATGATTTGATTAATAACACGATGTTGCCATCTTTTAATTTCAGATTTTGATCTACGTAGGTGTAATATAAAATTATTGCGTTACTTTTTATTATCTTTGGTTTAAGCTTGATATTTTGTTTAATTTTATCAAAAACTTTATTGTTCATTCTTTTACAAAATAAAAAATATAATAATGAATTCAACCAATTTTGTTAACTTACTTGTTAAGCTTTACATACGATTTGACAAATTTGCTTATACACGAGTGCTGCAACGTAGCTTAGATTAATCTATTATCTACATATTGACTTTTCAATTACAGATTTTTTTAAGTCTGTTTCAAATTGCAAATACAGATGATAGGCAAAACATTTTTTTTATAAAAGTTCTTCCCACCTGAATATCCCTTTTCATTATAATGCGTACTTATATTTTATTAAACCCTATTGGTCTATCTTATAAAAAGTTAGAGTAGACATTATCTTTTATTTAACATACGTAATCAGGACATAATCTCTACTCTAACTTTTTATAAGATATGGGTATATATGTTAAGTGGCATTGCAGTGTTACTTGCAAAATGAGATCTAATAGAATGTCAAAATCAAGACTGCTTAAAACCCTATTGTTATAAGTAATTATTGGCTACCAAAGATCTGGAGGTCAACGAAAGTTATTTGCTTGTTACAGATAATATTTGCGCAATATGTATTTAATGTTCTGAAATTGTGACACTAATGTTTGTTATAACTACTTAATCAATCGTAATTATTATAAGGACATATTTTTATAGGATTGCCAATAATAAATTATACATTGTTAAAATATAATGCAATACCTACTTAATTAGAGTTTGAACTTAATTTATTATTGGTCAATATATCGGTTATAATTAAAAAAGTGGCACTACAAATATAGAGTATCTAAATATAATAAAATTCTTTGGAAGCTGACTGACAATCAACGCACAGCCTAAACTATAAGTCCTAGAGGTATGAAATTTGGAAGGTAGTATTATTATATAGGGTAGGGTGCACAAAGATAGGAATTTTGAAAAGTAAGTCACACCCTAAAGGGTCTTAAATTAGGAACAAAGATTTTAACCAAATAATGCGTATGCTGCTACCACTCGAGCAAAGCCGCGGGCGACAGCTAGTTTTAAATATGAAATTTTATTAATTATATTGGAGAATATTTTTATACAGCCTCCGTTTGTTATCAGTAGAATCAGTCTTTTACATTGATTATTGATAACTCTAGCATATAATTATATAATACTGTATTTTAGTTACATAAACATTGTATAAAAATATATTGAGACTTTATTTAGTAATGTCAAACCATTTACTGGTTTAAATTAAACTGATTGCTTTAGTAATACTTCGGAGCAGGACTCTGTACCTACAACTATGTAATTTAAACACAAATTGGCTATATTGCAAATAGAGTTATTGAAAATAATTATAACTAATAATTATTTTAAATAAATACTTCTTGCATTATAATAACGGTCTTGTGGTTGGTTTTGGTTTAATATTTTATACTTAGTTATAATGGTTTTTACTTATACATAATGTTGACAAACTGCTTAGGAAGAACAAAAATACCTTAATTTAAAAAAAAATGTGACACATGAGATTAGATCAATGGATCTAATCTTTAGTTTTAAATTACTACTCCATAATTTTATGTTTGCATTACCTACCTTAGTAGAAAAAAACAGGTTTAATAGAAAAAAAGCCGTCTTCGTCTTGTATTTATGGCCACAGTCCGTCATTTCGGCAGACAATTTTGCCAGTGTCAAGTTATTCGTCAAGGTGGCTGTCATTTGTTTCGAAGCCAAAATGGTGGATTGACCTAATAAATAAAAATATTCGGACTAAAATATTGATTATCATGACATGTCAATGTCCTTTCAACTAAATCACAGTGCTGTCAAAACTTCAAGTCTGTTGCTTCTCATTTGTTTTAAATGACGTATCTCGATAAACTGACTTGCGATTGTTATTGGAGATAGTTTAAGTTGTGGATTGACGTTTTTATTGTATTTCTGACAGACAGTCACGCTATTGTATGCATTTTATTGAACTCTACTTATAGTTCAAGATCATTGACAGTCGTTTATTTTGTTTTATATGTCGGTCTACCCTAACGTTTAATTTCAACTGTTTTATTTATAACCACATCAGTTTTTAAATTTTTTTCTTTGATTTTTCTACATCTATTTTTCTAGATTTCATTATAACGAGTAAATACCTAATTTACCTACTATTTTAGGAATACGCTTACATCCCGATTTCTAGATTTTTTTTTAAGAACTCGAGAATTTGTTTTCGTAGATCGGAAATAGTATTTTCTTCTTAATAGTAGATATGTTTAACCCCTTACCCATGATAATTATAATAGTTTTAACATTCAATTTCAGCTTGACTTAGTCATCCAAAGTTTTGGTATTCCAAGGTTTCCGATACAAATTTACATTCAAACTAATAATCTGTGGTTCAATAGAATATAGCATGACGCATTCCTTTTGTACTTTCCAGGTCCGGTCCTATTCCCCCCCTCTCCCAGTGGGGACCCTGGCCAGACAAGCGGCGTGGTCGTCGGCGCCTCCGGTTACGGTTTTGTACCACCCGGCTCCCAAGGTAACTTTGGTAACCACTTCGGACGGTGAATAGCCTAGTCAATGTAGTTAGCACTAATATATTGCATAGTGGGACACGAGGAATGATTATGAACTAAATTCTTAGTGAATTTGTTAGAAAATTTAAGATTTAGGCAGACAAATTGTTTTTAGACGAAATTGTTTTTAATTTATCCTACAAACGTTGTTCTAGCCATGAAAGTTAGAATAAAAATTTTTAACACTTTTCTAGCTACTTAATATAATAATCATTAATCATTGTTTTTTTTGTCGTGTTGCACTATGCATTTAGCTTAATTTGGTATGTTATTCTATCTATATCATATTTTAATTTGCATATAAATCAAGAATAACATATTGATGTTAAATTATTTTTTGTTAAACGTTGTATGTAGCATCAAATTTATTTATGCATGGGTGTTGCATGCTCTTGTAGATTTAGATCCCTGGATAAGGAATAACCCGTTTGATTTGAAATGGGACACTTCCCGTAGGGCTGTCAGTTTATACGCAATGTATTGCCATGAATGTATGTTTAGTTGTAATCGAAGCTGTAAATAGCCCATGTTATATTTATAATGAAAAAATAAATTTAAAGAATCTTCGTCTGTTTTATTTGTTCCTATTTACTCGTAGCTTGCAAAATATTATGCATGCCTGCTGATACTGATAGTCTGATAGTCAGTTTTTACTAATTCACCTAATTATTGTACCGCCAATTTGTGCAATTAGTAAAGGAGTTTCGTTTTTATGATGAATCACAGTTACGTATCTAGATAAGTACCTACCTGATTTACAAATATCTAGGGCATTACTGAGTTAGTAGGACTTAGCACGAATCCCAGCTGCTTGTATGTAAGAAGCCACTTATTTTTTCTTAGCTTTAGGTATTGGTTGTACTGTCGTAAGTACCTAATGATATGTATAAGAATTCACTTACGTGTTCTACTAACTATATTGATAGGCAATATAGACATGCTTCCAAAACTTATTCTCATAATGGTGTAATTACAGGCACATGAGACTTCAAGATCTTTACGTCTCAGAGTGATGGACGCAGTGCATTGCCTTACAGGGCACGTCCTCATTGGACTTGCTCTGTGAGGTAATGCATTGTTATAGGCTGAAGTTACTACTTAACATCAGGTGAGCTATCAGCTTGTTCCATTACTTTTATCATTAAAAAAAAAAGGGTATAGTTCATTAGTAGCATTTTCAGCAGCCCTATTATAGTGGTAATTCTGAAGCGGAACGCACTCAATATACAAACATTAAGATATTGTTCGTTTTTAAATAGATTAAAAGTCGTGATTGATTTGCTGACAAAAGAAAATAAAAATAAATTGTAACAGGGAAACGAATAGTTGCTTTCCGATCCGGCAGGCGAAGGTCGAGCACACGTCAAACTAAGCCAAGTTCAGTACCTCTATCACGAACAAATCTGACAGTCGCCACGTTAGCGTATTCAAGTTATATTGCGCTTCAATGCCAGCTCGACTGCCAACCGGTGTAGTGTCACCGCGCAGTGTATCTCGGATACGCTAGCGTTACGATTTTCGATTGTCACATTTATTCGTGATCAAGGCACAGTTTGCGTTGTGTGGTAGAACAGTTACCGCCATATGCGTGAGTACTAGGGTGTGTAACAGTCGCGATGCCGATCGTAAAAACGTGGGTTCGAATCCAGTTTGGAACTAACGAGTTTTCTAGATATTGTAATATAGTTTTTCTTTAGTGCAAAACTAGAAATTAATGCGTTTGCCATTTTTCTGGATATATTTTTTTCATTATTGATAGTCCTGCCAAACTGCAAAGGAAAACATTGCGCAAGAAATAATAAAGCTTTCAGCAAAGTATAACCTTTTTGTTATTTTTCAGTCCCTTGAGGTAAAAAAATACTGAAAGTCCACGTATTGTTTAATTTAAACTGACTAGGCTGAAACTTCCTGAAAATAAAATAAAAAAAGTCATCTAAGTGTAATAAAAAAAATTCGTAACAAGTCTATTTCCTGGTTCTATCAAACGAGTAGATCTGGTTTGACTACGAGTGGACGAGTAGGTAACTGGGACCAGAAATGATTTCAAATCAAATCGATTAAAATCAATTCACAACCTATATAGAGGAAATTGTTACTTCGAACATGTTATTGAAATGTAGCTTAGGTTTCATTTCTCAACAAATTAAATATTAAGTATTATTAGGGCCTGTTCCACCATCTCCGAGTAGACCTATCCGTCAAAAATAATATTATTATCAGTCTAAAGTAGAGACGGATATATTTATAAACTGACGGATAGCGTAATCATAAGATGTAAATATCATATTATTATATACCCTCCTTTTTGTTTCACCGTAGTCGCGTAACAATAGGCACTTCTCTTCTCTCTCCTGTCAGTTTAGCCCGCCGCCGCGGCTTTAAAAATGCTCTGTCATTGTTACAACGTCAACAAAAAGAGATGACAACAGATTTAGCAGCCATTTTAGCTTTAGAAGAGGACACGAGTTTTGACATTTTTTGAAACGACACATAGCACTTTTATTTTAATAGTTTTTCTTGTGTTATTGTGAGTATTGTTGTTTAATTTTGGTGTAATTTTAACCAATAATACTTAGGTCGTAACATAAAGTGTGAGCCATTGGAATAAATGTGTGTAAAGTGGTTTTTCTGAATGTGAAAATTCGTGTTAATCCACCATTTTCTTTTCAAAACAAACGACAGCCGACTTGACAAATGACTTGACTTGACTTATATTATTTAATCACTTGACATTGGCAAATTGTCTGTCGAAATGACGGACAGAGGCCATTATTGAAGAGAAGAAGAAGAAGCTTTAGAAGACCAATGCAAATGAATATACCCCTTAGTGTGTAAATTAAAAGCTACCATCTATGCTTATACTTACCTAAACATCGGTTGAAAATATATTGAAAATACAAGGCTAATCTTGGTTCTGTAAATAAACTCAGTAATAGACAATGGTCGAACTTTGGTTAAGGGCTTTCTTTTTTTAACCAACTTCAAAAAAGAAAGAGATTCTCAATTTGGTTGTATTTTATTTATTAGAGAAAGTCAAGAAATATTGGCCCATGGTAAATGTACCTATAATAAAGACATAAGTAGTTACCTAGATGATTTAAGTTTAACTATGTCTAGGACGACATAATTATGACCACGATGCGTGTCAGTTTTAATAAACGCACGTGTGAAATAAGCCTTATTATGATAATTGAAGTTGAATCGTTGACGGATTTCGCTAGAGGTCATTTTGTACAAATTATATTCAGATTAACTAAATAAATGGCGGCTTGGTGCAGGAAATAGTAACGATACGGTAGCCTAATGACTCACCACTTATGAATGTAAGTACACTCGCGAGCAAAAATACCGGGTCATATATAAAAACTTGAATATCTTGGAAACCATGAATGCTAAGCTAGCGTTCAATTAAATTCACAAGCATAAATAAATATAGAATACACTTTCTAAATATAAAAGTAACCCTTGCACAATAATCACTCATCTTAATTAAGGAGCAGTTGTTCGTGTATTCATTATTCATTTCGAACCTTTTTAATTGTATTTACCGTTTCTCTATGACTTCATTTAATTTTATATATTGGGGTCCAGTATGGACCGTCAACATCCAATTTGGCCCTCACTTAATCTCTCTCCCCGATCTACGGTCAAACGCATTTTAATTATGAAATTGACATATCACAACTGTCAAAAGTATAGGTTTCTTAGCTTCCACAAAACAGCTATACAATTCAATAGTTTACAATGATAAATGCTATAATTTACTATCAGCGTACTACAAAGGTCTAGTACATTAGGAATTCATATTTTCGTGATAGCGTCTCTATACCTGATTGTCAGTTGTCACTTGTCACTATCATATTACACAACGCTATCTAGTCACAAACTAAGCAAAGCGTGTACTACATTTCTGATAAAATACTTATATACATTTCAACAAGGGTACGTGATTCAGTAGCTATTTTAGTGGATCCTCAGATTTACCAATAATAATTATTAATGAAACTAGTCCGTAGCGTGATTCAATACAAAAATCGTACGCGTTGTGCGACGCCAATTAATGCGGGCTGAATCGAACTTCACGATAACGATGCCCAGCTATACTTTTATTGCTAATTTTTTTTCCTCATGTTAAATTAAAATTTCCGTATTTCACTACTTTCTCCTTTTAAACAATTTTTTTGTACTCTTTTAAAATAAACTTACATTCGTAGCAACCAATGTGTAAGTATGTGTTATAATTTGGCCTTCATTTAAAAGACTTAGGATTATTTAGCATGACCCGGATTTTATGGTCTCGAGTGTATTCGTTTTTCAAACGTCGTTACAATATATAGCATGAAACTACAGATGATTCCAAGGTGCCTAAAATGAGGTAGCTATTTAGATTTAAGCTTTACGGGTCAGGCAGTGGTGCGAACATTTTGTTCCATGATTTAATAAAAGAGCGTGGACCTTCCCGCCTCCGCCATTTTTACTCAGACCTTTTGATATTGATCTAATGCATATTTATATGTTTGCTCACTCAAAAACACGAGGGTTTTGTCGTGTTTGCTATATTAATTACTTAAATTTAACGAAAACTCTGTTTTTTGTAAAAATACTTCTATGTTAGTTGGTCCGATTGGGTTTTTAAATTTAATTTTGACAATAGGTACATCTAGTAAAATTAAATAGATATAAAATGTGATCGCTCCTGTCAAGCAAAGAATATGTAATACTCTGTCAAGCAAGATAGGCGCTATACAAATTCACTTGAGACTGGCAAACTTCTTCTTCTTTTATTTATGGCCTCTTTTCGGACAGTGACCATAAATAAGAGATAAAAAAAAACCGTTAAAAATTACAGTTTGTGCATTACTTCTATCACGAGTAATAAAAAAAAAGAAGCAGAGAAAAAACAAAAGGAGTTTAATACAATACGAATTGTTAAAGGAAGGAAAAACGGATCGGTTCACAAAGTTTGAGCAACAACTTGAGACAGTTTCACAAGCTTTTTTTGTTGTCACATCCACGACATGTATTTTCTCTTATGAAAGCGCTTTATATGTTTTTGAGTTCAGAAATGGTTACTTTGTTATTTTATAAGCTTTGTTTAGTTTGGGACTAGAAGGCGTTGTATGAAATTTATTAAATTTGATGTTTTTATCAATGTAGTATAATGTAAAGAATATTTATTTTTTATCTTGAAAGTCTTATATCATCTAGTCGTGTGATAGTGATATTGTTTTCTGATCCTTATGCAGTGGAAATTTGATTTATTTTGCTTTTTTAAATTGGTAAGTAATGAGTTTTGTAATTCAAAAAATATTTACACACTATCTGACGCTCACGGAGCCAATCCTGACTCTTGTTAAAGAGTATTTTTTTTCTGTGGTCTTGACGAAGAAATAAAACAGTACGAAGGGACTTACTGTGAGACAGATGTGATATTTATAGTCTGTTCATAATCAACACTTGTCTGAGTCAAAACTGAGGAAGACATGTGCAATGGTATGGTTTGATTATTAAGAGAATGCGTATTACTGTCCTATACATAAAATCAATATAGGTATATAAAACTCTTTTGAAGCTGACTAACAACTATCAACGCACAGCCTAAACTATAAGTTCTAGAGGTATGAAATTTGGAGGGTAGTATCCGTATATAGTGTAGGGGTGCACTAAGAAAGGAATTTTAAAACGTCACACTCTAAAGGGTAGAACGCGAGCAACGCCGCGGGCGACGGCTAGTATTTAATATAATAATTTTATCTCTATATATTTTTATCATAATTTTCACTGATGGATGATTCACAAAAAACCCTACTCTTTTTTTTTCTATGATAGAAGTATTGCATTTTTGATGAATTTCCATATTCTAGATCAATGTAAATTCCGATCAATAAAAGTAACTGACTGTAAAGATAAGCTGTAAAATAACGTTCTCTCGTGACTTTGGCCACATCTGGCGGCGGAAGTGACGCGTCGCGCCACAGCGGCGCCACACCGGAACCGGCTGAAGGGTTGCGCTCACAAATCAAGTTATGAGAACCACCACAGAAGGAAACTTTGTGCATTTCCGAACCGACGAGCGTGAAATCCGACACACTCACCCCCCAAAGAACTTTAAACTTAAAAACTTATGCATAAGACTCAAATCTGCAGGAGCGTTTGTGAAATCCGATTCAACTACACATGAGTGATTCATCTCAGACATTAAAAATGTTTTCGTTTAAATTGTTTGTTTTGTAACAAGATAACATAATTATCGTTTTTAGCTAACATAACAAACTGCCTCATTGTAGGTTTCCAATAAAAACATTTACAAAAAAACATGCACAAGTCTGTGAAGATCCGCCAAACCTTGTGCTTGTCTATCATTTTGAATCTTGTGCAGATTGTTGTAAGGATTTTTTTGATTGTAAAAACAAATCGATAGTAAGGATTGTGTTGCGAAGGTTTTGTTGGGTAATTTTTTTGGTGGAAACCTACAGTCAGATGACAAGTACTTATACTTTTTTAGGTTATGAATCAATCAAGATCGTCTTTATCCAATAACCTAAGTTAAACCTATTAGTAATTGTCTATCATGAATGTTTGTATTAACCAAGGTCATAGAATAAAATAATAACATACTATTAACAAGGGGTGTGTAAATAATTAATTGTAGGGTTGCATGACTGACTCAAACGCCTGTTGGTTTTTAACTAGCAATTAAAGTCAAGAATTGCTGCTTTGAAATACTACCTAATGCTCAACGCAAACAGGCCACTGACCACAGCTACCGGGGGCTGCTGAAACTTCTTACGGCCGAATACTGAAACGTCACTCAAATTTAAACACCACTTGAAGTTGCTCTGCTTCTGTTTGACATTACTCATTTGTAAGAGAGAGCAATAATTTAAGCATAAACTTAATTTATGTAGCATTTGAGTACTCCGCCGTTAGTATGTTACTCATCACGTTGGCGCCGGGTACCCGGCACCGACTACCCGGCAGCCGGGACGTATGAAAAGAATCCGTAATGTAATTTGCCCAGGCAAGCCCATTTTCGCTGCCGGGTTCTCGGCATCAGAGCCCTGAGTCTGTGCATTTGTTCTGACTTTCGACTCGAGTATAGCACACGCAAACGCATTCGCAAAGTGAGACATTTTGTTGGGAATTGCACAATTCCCAAATCTCCCGCTAGAGGCGCTTATCCGGGTTTCATAGAAAATGTCTCGCTTTGCGAATGCGTTTGCGTGTGCTATACTTGAGTCGAAAGTCAAAACAAATGCACAGACTCGGGGCTCAGGTACCTGGCAACCGGAACGTGTGAAGGCACTAAAGCCCGTTTGCTGATAAAGAAATCATTACTCAAGCCACAGATTATATAACCATTGATTTGAATAGAGATTTTCATACAATAAGATTTGAGTATATATTTTTTAGATTTTCTATGCTTGAGTCGGGATCAGTGCTTCAGTAAATATAGCATACGGGTTGCAGTGTATTGTGTCGCTAAATATAAATAGAACTAAACATTTTTCAGGACCAGCGAATCCAAGGTTTTTCTATAGAAGATTCTATGCAAGATAATATAACACAAGTTTTTTAAACATTTAAGCAATATTAGGTCTACAATGTAAAATACTGATTAAGAATGAAAATAGATACTTTATTATTATTTAGCTTTCCAGTCAGAGTTACATTTAACAAAATGTTTTATTAAAAAAAAAATCTAAGTACTTTTGACACTATGGAATCGATAGTGACAGACATGTGAGTACAGTCAAGAGCCCTAATTTGTCTATTATGCTAGCATTCATGCTTGTTTCGACGATATTCAAGTTTTTATAAAAGACCCGAAATTTTGCCTTCGAGTGTATTCCAAAAGATAGTTTGATAATAATATTATTATTACCTATTATGGGTAACAATATTATTATAGACACACCTACTTTTATTACAAGTACTTAAATTATCCAGTACGTTTTAACAAGGACTTTATGTACTTAGATTTTATTTTTGCATTTTATAATTTGCCTTACGATATTTCGTCAGCATCTAATAACTCTTCTTTATTTTCCAAACTTATGGTAATTAAATAATAATTTCGTAAATTAATTAAACTGTGATAATAAATTCAATTATTAAAATACACACCAGTTACCTGCATACTTGTATTATTTTGTATAATAATTATTATATTTATTATTTTGTGAATGTCTGCACATAGGAATGAAAGTATGAAAGTGTTGAATAATGTAAAAATGTAAATAAAGTGTAAAACTAATAAAACAGCAGCTACCACACACTTTTTGTTTAATTCACTTTTTCACTTCCTAATTATTATTATTACTTTTTAATCGAGAAGATGTATTCTAGGTTTTTACCTTTAATGAATAATGTAAAAATGTAAATAAAGTGTAGAATTAATAAAACAGTAGTTACCAGAAACTTTTTGTTTAATTCACTTTTTCACTTCGTAAATTATTATTATCATTTTTTATTACTTTTTAATCGAGTAGATGTAGTTTAGTGTTGGTATAAAATACCTACGTACAACCATACTTATTAATTATGAACATTGTTGACCATGATAAGGTAAGTAAAATAATTATCAAAATTACCCACTTACCTACTCATAAAAAGTAGTGTACTCTGCTCTACATTAAGTTTTTTTTAATGAAACAGAACAACCAGATGATCCAGCTGATGTGGGTAACTTCTGCCTATAACAATGCATTTACTCACCGAGCATGTCCACTGAGGACGTCCACTGTGAGGAATTACACTGCGTCAAATACATAAAGATGTTAAATGTTATGTATCGGCATCTTGGACAACTATTCGTCCAAGACCGGCATCCATACCCTTCAAACTGGAAAAAAGCAATGCAAACATCACTGCTTATGTGCATAAGTATGCATCTCAACTATACCACCAGATCATATATAATACTAGTAACTATACTGAAACGTATACACCACCTATCACCTACCTACCCTTCTGCAAAAACTACAAAGAAGCTGTGAAAAAAGCATTTTCTTACCTCAGAAAACTGGCATATCATTTTCAAGAAATATTTCCATTTCTTTCGAATTTGCTCAAAAAGGCTTTCACAGTGTCCTTTGAGACTTATTGGGCATATCAAAAAGGCCTTTTCACGTTCAAAGAAGACCTTCACTTTGTAGAAGTACAAAGTTACGAGTACAAAGACCAGTTAATGATATTTATTACACAAAAATAATAAGTTGAATAGGTTGTTTGTCACAAACCTGCAATGCTCTACCCAAGTTTGCATTATTCTGTCTAAGGTGTGTTTTAAATCAAAGTGATCAAAACCAACTCACGAAGAAGATAAATTATATTATACCTAAATACTTCAGATAAAGATTCGCGCATTATATCAGTCTTATTTCCTAGTTCATAGCTATGTTATCAAACCACTCTCATTCATAGTCTAATTCAATTTGATCTAAGATCCGACCAACATCTTTGGGCATCTTAGTGTAGATGGAAAGTGACGTAAACGGGTTGTACCTAATAGAATGGCAACACCAAAAGAGGAAGCGGCAGCCATCATCGATTTTTTATTTCTATAATCATAATAGGGGCTCGATTAGTAAAAAAATTACCCGTTAAAAAAGGTTATCTGAAAGAAAATGGTTTTATACTTCAAATATAGCCTTTTGGGAGTTTTTGCATAGCCAAGGCTCAGTTTTCTTTAAACCTAGTACATGTGAACAGGCAGTTACTGGGCATATTGGGAGGTAATGTGATTTGCTCGCAGATGTAGTGCTGTGTTAGGGTCACATGCACAATTTCACGGGCTAAACGAAATTCAGGGGAGCGGTAGATAGACTATTGGGATGTCTCTACCATTCTTCTACTCCTAACTCTTTTGTTTGAGCTTACTGAAAATTTTAAATGAAAAACGAGGTACAAAATAAAATAGGTACCTATTTTGAACCATACATAACCAGTAAGTCGTCACAGTTCAGTCGGTAACAGCTCTGCCTTCCGTGCTGTGGGTCGTGGGTTCGATCCCCAGCAAAAACAAATATTTTGTGTGTGGCAAACATAGATGTTTGTTCTATGTCTGGGTTTAACTATGAAAAAAAATGTATATTATTATTCTATCAGCAATATAGTTCCCTCTACAAGCTTTGCTTAGTTTGGTACTAGAGGGCGTTGTGTGTAATGATCAAGAATATTGTTTTTTTTAGTAAATACACAAACAACAAAAACTTTATTCAAAAAATTCAAGCAATATTGACAATTCATGAATAAGGTAGGTAAATAATTGTATTTGGCTTAAGCAAGGTTTAAGGTTATATTGCAGTGTCTACACTAAGTGCAAAACTTGTAAACACAGCGCTTAATCTAAATACTGCGAAGTCTTTGTGAACAGGAAAAAGAGAGAGAATTAATAGTACATTATGGTACTAGTGTGGTACATTGGTGATTACCGCCGAGGTGCCATTGAGACCCGAGCCGTAGGCGAGGGTCTTAATAGAGCCGAGGACGGTAATCATCAATACACACGTGTATCATACGACGTTTTTCAACACACTTGTGAATAAAATAACTATAATTTCAACAGTGACAACGAGTTGTGAAAAATGTTTCGCTATGGCGGGAAAAATTAATCAGTTTTCCTATGTGCGCGCATTGCGATCGGCCACAGACTAAAGGGACGAGGTTTTTTTTTTATTTTCCGTGCATAGGGTTTGCGTATATTCTGCCACGTACAAAATGGGGAATTTAAAGTTTTCTTTTATTACAGATAAAACAAAAGTTATATTTGAGTGAAAGTTTTATTTATTAAACACGTACGAGTTAAAATTATCTATTTAAATAAGAAGTTGCATGAAATGAGCAAGCAATAGGAACATTAATTTATTTGTTCTATTGAACACGATCTTTTTTTTGAATAAAAACTTTTTTAAGAACAAAGCAACTCAACCAAAAAAATTCAAAAAAAAAATCTATAACTCACTAGTGAGTTATAGCAATGAAAAAGTCACAGTTTGATTATGGGTGTCATTATGTGCCTAATTGCAGTGACCATAGAGCCACTTTATGAGCAAGTGTGTTGAAAAACATATTAAGCCATGAGTAAGACGAGTGTAAAGTAGGTCAACTCTATGTGTACCATTGGCGTGTGTTATTTTTGGAAGCTTAGCGGGTACGAGTATTTCTATTATTAAAATCTAGCCTTATTAAAGTATATTTGTTGGGATACCTAACATAAAAGTTACAAACTCTGTCATTTGGTAACTTTTATTCCAACTATTCCCAATTATATATATTATTACTTTACTCTATGTATTCAAAAGAGGGGTTTGAAAGGACCCCTAAACCACATCTCGTCCGCAACCGCATTTTGTATTTTAAATTAGATTTGGGCTGCCTTTTTTCGTGTTTTATCTGAGCCATAGTTGAAAGAAATGTTTCTTTGCGTTCTATTTTCCTTTTAACCAACTTCAAAAAAGGAGGAGGTTCTCAATTCGGTTTTATTTTTTTAGTTAAATAAATGTAACTGGAAAAAACACGTCGTCCACGTACTCGACATTGCGTATTTTGCTTTTCTGTGGTGTTTACGATAAATAGAACAGTCCTAATGAACTGCTATCATCATCATCATCATCATCATTTGATGATGAAGGCGTATCAAATTGATGTCGGTTGTTCCATTTTTTTAAACTTATAAATTATTCGTCGTGGGGGAATGAGATCTGCACTGACGTCCTGCGTTGGGGTGTATTGTGCATTGTCCCCCTGCTGACCTCACCCCAGCCAGCCCAACTCCTTAAAGTAACGGAGAAGGACTTTGGGTTGATGACAGCAATGTTCCAGCATCCCCGATGGTGTTGTGGACGCCGAGGCGTGAGACCTAATCAGCTCCTGCAGTCCCGTTTTGTATCTGGCTTCGGTTGTGGCAGAGCAATGCAGCAAGACATGCTCTACTGTTTCTTTTTCCTGAAGACAGCCATGACAGAGGTCGCTGTCTGTCGCTCCGATCTTGAGGAGATGGTGGTTCAGATCACAGTGGCCCGCGATTATACCCATCATCATCCTCAAGTCTTCACGTCTTAACTTTAGCAGCGTCGTTGTGATGTGCGCGTCCGTTGCTGGAAGCATTATTTTCGTGTGTTTGCAGTCTGATCTGATGCCTCCCATTGTTTCTGATGTTCCCTCTTCATTTTCAGTCCGTTTCTTATCTCTGCCGAGGTGGGTCTGCAGAGACTTGTGTTTTCTGCAGTTGGCGTTTTTTTGGCGCCTTCTCTTGCTAATGAGTCTGCCTTATTGTTGCCTGAACATGAGCCGTGGCTTTTGGTAACAGTGAGGTATACTTTCAATTAGTTTTTCACAGTGGACTGTCTTTAGTAAAATATTTACTTAGGACAAAACTGTGAGGCAAATGTTGGAGTCGAAATAAAAGATTGATTTGTGACGCTCAATTTATTATTAAAAAATAATTGATTCTACGTAGCGTGTTCATCTCACAAGTGCTTGGAGCATGCAGTCCTGGAAAAAGGTTATGAAAAGTTTATTCTTTAGGGCTTCAATGATTTTGTAGTTCCGGTTAAATTTAAAATATCGATTTAAAAGATCGATGCAATTTGCAAAGTTCAGTCATAATTGAAAAAATGTGATATTTTTTGGGAACGTTGCGATATACCTATACTTAATTCATCATCATCATCATAGGCAGCTTGTAGTGACCCACTGCTAGCCACAAGCCTCACTTAAACGCCACTCTTGTCTATATTACCTAAGCCTTTTGTATACCTATCTTCCCCTGTACGGCAACGATATCTGAGCTGAAAACAAGCTTCACTTCACGGTGTGAAGTGGCATCCAGCTGAGCTGTGACCCGTTTGGCTCACACATGCAGGCACGAGGACTTCAGGTTTGCGTCTAGACAGGTAGGTATGTACATATACCTACTTGTTCTGTTCATTATTTGTATTATTGATAAGTTGATAAGTTCTATGTTGTTTTTTTTGTTGTGCTGTTATATATTGTATAGTGTGTCCAAAATAAATGTTCTTTTTTTCTATATCATTCACCCATCAGGCTATTATTCTCCTTTTCTTGTTACTTACTGTTTACAGCCTTAGACTTAACTTTTGCAATTTTATTTACGTAACAATAAAACTAAGCCTTCTTTTTCTTACGTAACCAACCGTTTAATACGTTGTAAGTAACTCACCGTTATTCCTTCACAATTTGGTTGGATGTTTTCAATAATGACAGTCTGATTCTGGCCTACTTTAGTGTTATCTTTATTTGAAGCTGAAAATATTATCAAATGCAATATAAATCAATTACGTATCTAAAGAACTGTCCTCTATTTTTTCGATAGCGTATAAAGACTACGTTAGAGAATAGAAAAGTGAAAACATGTATGGAAGTAGTCACGTGGCTTGTTTCAAAAATAACATTTGTATGTAATTTTTTTATTATTTGTATTATTTTTTTATTCTCTAGCGATAGTAAAATGTTAATATGGCAAGACATTAGCAAAATATCTAGCCTAACCTAAAATAAAAAATAAATAATATTTATTAGAAAATTTAATAATCATTTACCATTGCTATTTGCATTTCCTGAAATAAAATAAAACAAAAACATTATAGTGACTGTCTAAAGATCTCGTACTCTGGCTGGGCAAGTGGGCATGGTAGAGTAGAGACAGACTGTTTTTCAGAGTTTTTGTTTCAACGATTACAAGTGTCTTTATTGTACACCAAAAAAAAGAAAACAAAACAGATACCAACGAAAAACAAATATGAAGCACAATGGGCGGTCTTATCGCTATAAGCGATCTCTTCCAGACAAACTTTGGATAGACAGGAACGTTAGATTATATAAGATTTACATACTAACTACAGTACTGCACTCAGAGACGGGTGTTACTGCTCGTCATACATTATATTAGCTGGTACTCATTTGTAAGAGAAATAAATATCAATAGACTAAGCGTTGATTATCTCACTTCTTTATATGAAGTACCTAGGTATTAATGATTGCATAAATAAAACACTCTTTGAAGTTATAAAAAAATACGTAAGTATTTACCGGAAAACGAATAGTAGGACCCCCTCACTTGATAGACCATCGACATTTTTAAGATCGTGGGAAGTCGATGGATTGAGAGAAGGTCCAAAATCGTTATTTCTAGAAATCTATAGGCGAGGCCTTTATCTAGCAGTGGACATGCTGATGATGTTGATAATGATTAAGTATTTACCGCCACTGCCACCCGGGTTCTGTGCTGGAGGATTGCCTGAAATAAATAAAAAATGGTGATAAATAAATAGGGTAATACAATAACTATGTAATGCATGAAAGTATTTAGTAAAGATAGGGTAAATACCCTCTCTTTACTGAATACTTTTACGCCGTTACTTGAAGAGGCCTTATCCAGCAGTGGACATGCTGATGATAATGATTAAGTATTTATATTTACCGCCACTTGGGTACTGTCCTGAAGGATTGCCTGAAATAAATAAAGAATGGTGGTGTAGAAATAGGATAATACAATAACCATTTCTTTACTAAATACTTTTACGCCGTTACTTGAAGAGGTTTATCCAGTAGTGGACATGCTGATGATAATGATTAAGTATTTATATTTACCGCCACTTGGGTTCTGTGCTGGAGGATTGCCTGAAATAAATAAAATATGGTGATAAATAAGTAGGGTAATACAATAACAATGTAATGCATTAAAGTATTTAGTAAAGATAGGGTAAATACCCTTTCTTTACTGAATACTTTTACGCCGTTACTTGAAGAGGCCTTATTTAGCAGTGGACATGCTGATGATGTTGATAATGATTAAGTATTTACCGCCACTGCCACCCGGGTTCTGAGCTGGAGGATTGCCTGAAATAAATAAAAAATGGTGATAAATAAATAGGGTAATACACTAATAATGTAATGCATTAAAGTATTTAGTAAAGAAAGGGAAAATACCCTTTCTTTACTAAATACTTTTACGTCGTTACTTGACGAGGCCTTATTTAGCAGTGGACATGCTGATGATGTTGATAATGATTAAGTATTTACCGCCACTGCCACCCGGGTTCTGTGCTGGAGGATTGCCTGAAATAAATAAAATATGGTGATAAATAAGTAGGGTAATACAATAACAATGTAATGCGTTAAAGTATTTAGTAAAGAAAGGGTAAATATCCTTTCTTTACTAAATACTTTTACGCCGTTACTTGAAGAGGCCTTATCCGGCAGTGGACATGCTAATGATGATGATAATGATTAAGTATTTATATTTACCGCCACTTGGGTACTGTCCTGAAGGATTGCCTGAAATAAATAAAGAATGGTTTTGTAGAAATAGGGTAATACAATAACTATGTAATGCATAAAAGAATTTAGTAAAGAAATGGTAAATACCCGTTCTTTACTAAATACTTTTACGCCGATACCTGACGAGGCCTTATCCAGCAGTGGAAATGCTGATGATGATGATAATGATTAAGTATTTATAATATTTACCGCTACTTGGGTACTGTGGTGAAGGATTGCCTGAAATAAATAAAAAATGGTGATAAAGTAATAGGGTAGTACAATAACTATGTGATGCGTAAAAGTATTTACTTTTATGCCGTTACTTGGTTTGCTAAGGAGAGGATTGACTAAAAAAAGGTAAATAGTTTTTTCATAAATATATACCTTGTAAATAATACCTTGATGACGGTATTAAGCATGTTTTAGACAATTCCAAATTAAAACTTTGCTATAAACATGATCTGAAGATACATAATGACAAAATAATACATGAGCGTACATAATTCGTATGTTATTTGTTATTTTACTACCTTTACCTGGGTTATTAGGTGGAGGATTGCCTGAAAAATAAAAAAAACTGAATTCATAATATGAAATGATCCTGTTACTCACTCAATGTAAAATAAAATAAAAACTCTTAGCTATGCAATGCAGAGTATTTTATGACTAGTCTAACTAAATACGAATAAATTTACCGTTACTTGGGATGCCAGAGGGAGGATTGCCAGAGGGAGGATTGCCAGAGGGAGGATTGCCAGAGGGAGGATTGCCTGAAAAAAAGTGGATTCATAAGATACCCTTCAGCTTTGTGAAATTTTTTAATGGTGCTATAAAGCCCGTTTTAGAAAAGTTTGCATAATATTTCTCGAAAGAATTAAAAGTGATAAGTAAAATACACATAACGTGTTTACCGTTATTTGGGTTGTATGGTGGAGGATTTCCTTAAACAGAAAACAGGGAGTTCATTATTATCCTGCTACATTCATCAGACTACCAATAGTATTGCATTGCATATAATCTATAGATAGATTCTTTATTGCACAACTTAAAGTACAGGCGAACCATACCTACGAGTACCCACTATATACGCTACTACTGCGTACCCATACGCATAGGTACGGTTGACCCGTATCAACCTATGCCGCGCGTGGAGAATTCGTGCGAGTGCAAATGCTGCGAATGTAAGTAGCGGGCGCGCGGGCGATTGCACGAAATCTTAATTCTAGCTGGGGTAGTAAGGGCTCTTAATGCTAAAAATAGCATTCTCTACCAGTTAAACTTTGGGTAGTATGGATAACAATTAATTTAAGTTTGGTTTTTTATTTCCTTGTAATCCCTAGGTTAAGATGTGCAATAAAGTGTTTTCTATCTTCTATCTATCTTTAACAATTTCAATCTATCAATTGTTATGCAGAGATTATAGTACTTTCTTTAAGAATACAAGAAAAAACTAACCAAAACTTACCTAGTAATAAAAACAATAGTAATTAGTAATGAAAAACTTACCTATCTATAAACATGATGCAAAAATTGTGAAGAGAATTATTCGTATATTTACCTTGACTTGGGTTTCCAGGTTGAGGATTACCTGAAAAAGGAAATAGGTGGATAAATAAAAATACACTTAATTGGGTTTTTTAAATTAAATGTTTTGTACAAATTCTTTTATGACATTTGTGTAAGGGTTTATGTTTTAATCATTCCGAAAAAATAAAAGTTTTTGGAGTTTTATTGAAACTAAAAGTGTATGTGCCTGAACAGATATATTGTAATAATTATACGCTTTATCTTATAACAACGTAAGTATTCACCCTTATCTTTTAATACATTTTAGAGAAATTTCACTAAAAAGAAACAATAAGTGGTGATGCACAAAATTATTTGGTATTTACCGTTCCAAGTAACGGTAAATACCAAATAATTTGTTCTTCGGTGAAGGATTAGCTGAAATTAAGAAAATAAGTGTATGTATTATGTAATATATCTTGCCTCATAAAAAATATGCATCTATTTGTGATGTCTACTACTAAGTAGTTTTCAGAGTAAAAGAAAGCGAATAGTTTTATCAAAATGTGTGTTATTTACGGTTACGGAGTTTTCCGTACGGTACGGAGTCATTCTTTGGGAGAGGATTGCCTAAAAAAAGTATGGTTAGTAAATACCCTGATACTCCATGAGTTATTTATACATGGCGTTATCTATAACACAAATAGATATATTTGAAAAATTCTCTCTAATTTCTCTGAACAGTAGAAACATTGAACATAAGCATGACGTTAAAATAGAGTAATATAGCAAAGTATAGTCATCTTCTACATCGACGTAAGTATTTACCATTTTTAGGTGGAGGATTGCCTGAGAAAAAAAGAAAACAGTCAATTTCTAAGTAAGTTTGTTATAATACCCTGATACTCAATGAGTTATTTATACATGGCGTTATCTATAACACAAATAGATATATCTGAAAAATTCCCTCTAACTTCTCTGAAGATATTGAAACGGTGTTATAAGCATGACGTTAAAATAGAGTAATATAGCAAAGTATAGTCATCTACTACATCAACGTAAGTAATTACCATTTAAGAAAAAAAACAATATTCTGCTATACTGTGAGTTATTTAGGGTTAGTTCCGCTATGCACGAGTCCCGCTTTGCTCGGAGACTATCACACGTTTTTTAGAAGTTTAACTTTTTTATAAAATAGGTATCTCAAAAGTAGGTAGGAATGTTAAAAAAAATAGAAACTGAGTCATAATAATGACATTGAATGTAGTATGTTTTTTACCATTGCATCCTTTTTGAGGTGGAGGATACCCTGAAATCATAGTGATATAAATTATTTTATATTGTCTATTTCTTCTCAAGAACTAGCACGTGCGATATATAGGTTGGTGTTTGATGTTTGATGCTAGGAGTATGTTATAATTACCTTTACGTGGATTCTCTGGCTTATCTAAAATAAAAGAAAAATTGGTTACTATAAGAAAAGTCAAAACAACAATACCACACATTTTGTCTATTTCTTCTAAAGAAATGGCACGTGTGATATATAGGTTGGTGTTTGATGCTAGGAGTATGTTTTAATTACCTTTACGTGGATTCTCTGGATTATCTAAAATAAAAAAAATTGATTATTATAAGAAAAGTCAAAACAACAATATCACCCATTTTGTCTATTTCTTCTCAAGAAATGGCACGCGCGATATATAGGTTGGTGTTTGATGCTAGGAGTATGTTATAATTACCTTTACGTGGATTTGGTGGATTATCTAAAATAAAAGAAAAATTGATTATTATAAGAAAAGTCATCATCATCTTCCTACCCTTGTCCCACGCTAAGTGGGGTCGGTACAACATGTCTTCGCCTTCCACTCTCCTCTATCAGCCGTCATCTCGATGTTCACTCCTTTCTTACTCATATCTTCTTTCACACAGTCCATCCATCTTTTCTTTGGCCTACCTCTACTTCTACATCCGTCCACATTCATGTCTAGCACTCTTCTCGTAATATGGCTTTCTTCCCTCCGCATGACATGCCCATACCACGCTAACCTATTACTCCTCAACTTGTCCGTTATTGGCGCTACTTTCAAACTTCCTCTTATATACTCATTCCTTATTTTATCCATTCTTGTCACTCCACACATCCATCTCAACATTCGCATCTCTGCTGCATGCACTCTTCTCTCATCTGTCCCTTTCATTGCCCAACATTTTGATCCATACAGTACGACAGGTCTAATGATGGTTTTATATACTTTCCCCTTAAGTTTAACGGGCATTCTCGGATCGCACGTTGTTCCGGTGACCTGTCGCCATTTCATCCATCCTGCATTTATTCTATTCTTCATATACCTATTATAAGAAAAGTCAAAACATCAATATCACCCATTTTGTCTATTTCTTTTCAAGAAATGGCACGTTCGATATATAGGTTGGTGTTTGATTCTAGGAGTATGTTTTAATTACCTTTACGTGGTTTGTCTGGATTATCTAAAATAAAAGAAAAATTGGTTACTATAAGAAAAGTCAAAACAACAATATCACCCATTTTGTCTATTTCTTCTCAAGAAATGGCACGTGTGATATATAGGTTGGTTTTTGATGTTTGATGCTAGGAGTATGTTATAATTACCTCTACGTGGATTCTCTGGATTATCTAAAATAAAAAAAATTGATTATTATAAGAAAAGTCAAAACAACAATATCACCCATTTTGTCTATTCCTTCTCAAGAAATGGCACGCGCGATATATAGGTTGGTGTTTGATGCTAGGAGTATGTTTTAATTACCTTTACGTGGTTTGTCTGGATTATCTAAAATAAAAGAAAAATTGGTTACTATAAGAAAAGTCAAAACATCAATATCACCCATTTTGTCTATTTCTTTTCAAGAAATGGCACGCGCGATATATAGGTTGGTGTTTGATTCTAGGAGTATGTTTTAATTACCTTTACGTGGATTCTGTGGATTATCTAAAATAAAATAAAAATTGATTATTATAAGAAAAGTCAAAACATCAATATCACCCATTTTGTCTATTTCTTTTCAAGAAATGGCACGTTCGATATATAGGTTGGTGTTTGATTCTAGGAGTATGTTTTAATTACCTTTACGTGGATTCTGTGGATTATCTAATATAAAAGAAAATTCAAAATAGTATAAAATAATTTAAAACAAGTTTAATATATTTAAAAAAAAATAAGAATTGTTTATGTATTTACCGTTACATGGCTTTTTCCATCCACGTCCCGCTGGAAATTATAATATGATAAAATAAATAGGATAAAAATAATAATTTGGCTCTACTTGTCCAAAAATCCATATTTTGCTATCACCAGTTTTAGCTACTACATCGTTTATTTTACATAATTATAAACAAAACTAAAAAATCTGAATCGTAGACCACTGTAGAGCCGTTTCAAGCTAATAACTCATAATTTGCTTTTCAGTTTGCAGCCTAATTTTCTAAACCTTATCGCATTACGTATTTAGTTTTAAAAAGTACTATGTTGATATCATAGTACTTTTTTAACTACATTTTATAAACTTATAAATAAGACACTGTTAATTACACTCGCGGGCAAAAATTACGGGTCAATCTTAGTGAAAATATGCAAACAAAAAATTATTAAACAATTATTTTTATTTAAATAAGGAGTGATAAAGCTTTCTATCAAACACAATTATTTATTTAACTAGGCAAGCACTAATGGTTTTCATGGTATTCATGTTTTTAAAGATTACTTGGAATTTTTGCTTTCGACTGTATACTGTGTGGGTGTACCTACCTCCCAATCTAAAATTAGCTGTAGATTCAGTAATAATAAATGCAAATGCAATTAAAACAAGACATATTTTCACGGACACCATTGTGTGTATTACGAACAAAATATAATCCAGAATGCGGACTACAATCACAAAGTGGATATTTTTAATTTAAAAAAGAAAGTTAAAATAGATAACCAATATCGTGAAAGTAATCAAATAAATAACGAAATAAAAATAATCGTGATTTTAATAATCGTAATTATTATATTATTATTATTCTCGTATTTTTATAATTTTATAATCGTGTTTTTTTACGTGAATAATCGTTTTATTAGGTTAGTAACTATAATTATTATTAGTACTTAGGTAGGTACCCTGATTTCATAAAAAAATGGGTTTAATTTTATTTACGAGTGCAAGTTGTAATTAAATTTTATCGAATAAATACCTAAAACGAGAGTTTCAGAGCAACCTACTAATTCTGAAAAATATACCCTTATAAAAAAGCGAAAAAAAAATTTTGTGAAATGGTTTTTAGCGTAGAATCTCATCAATATAATCTGTGCCTTTTCCTAATTTACGTTCTTTCTTAAAGTAGGGCAAGACCTATGTCCAGAAATGGACTTCTACCGGCTATGAAAAATCTTTTAAGGTAGGTATACTTGTACATCATTTCAAGACTATAATTGTAAAACTGTCTTAGGTAACTACTTAGGTATATCCTTAGTAGAGACAACGCCATTTAGCAGTTTGTAGGGGTTTTTGGGGTGCTTAGACGTTTGTAGGTTTTGGTAAAGCCGAGATAAAAATGACAGACGAATGCATAAAAAAAATTCAATAAAAATAAACGTTGATAAAAAAATTCACAATAATTTATTTCAGTATATATTGTGCAAGTAGTAAAATTGTATACATGGATGACAGTGAAAATAAATATTTATTTCATAAAGCTGGTGAAAAAACCACGCATCATAGTGTATGGGTTCATCATCCAAGACACAGTGCTAGCACCTTGCGTTGACGATCCAGTAAAGACAGTCGAAGCACTGCTGCCCGTCGAAGAAAAAGTTGTAACAGACGCTGTAAAACAAAGGAATTAAATAGATGAGACTGACATAGAAACGTCATGCTTGACACGTGACTGAGAGAATAGGAAAGTAATCTCAAGTATGGAAATGGTTAAACATCAGTCTCATAAGTTTTCAAAAATTTGTAAAATGCAAAGTATCTTATATATTTTTTACATAAAAATAATAATATATCCTCACAATCCTCACGCCCCATTACTCCATTTATCAAAATTCTGAAAATCATGAAGTTAAGAATAATGAGAGTTTTGAAATTTTTCATTTTTATGAGCCGACGATGTCGTGTATTGTATATATTAGAAAAATACAAATCATGGTTGGTGGGAAATAACAAAAAATAACGGTAGGTTTACTGAAGTACTTACCTAAAGTAATATGAAAACGTCGTGTGTAACAAATATAATATTTTTATAGGTATTTCGTGATCAGATTATAAAATTAACTATTGATGGATGAGCTTTTACCGTTTTCGTAATGATAAACGGCTGTTATCAGAGTTTAATTTTTTGTTGTTTTACGATTTATGCGGATTTATGCGCAGTTTTGTATGTAGAAAAATAGTTATGAGTTTTTCCATACAAAATGGAAATTTTTAAATCTCAGATTCTGGCTACGAACACTTTTATAATTTTAGCTGGGCTTAATTGACACTTTTGTCGGTGACAGTATTGCACTTCATATTTTTATTGAAACTTAAAACCAAAGGCTGTATAAATATTTATAAGGTTGAAAGGTAGCGTTTCGTCCCACTGGGACCGATAGATACCGATAGTCCGAAACAAGAATAACTTGGAGAAACTAACGACAAATAGTACTTATGTCTGTAAAGTCACATCATCGGCTAGAGATTGACGAATAGTACTGCTGTATTTGTAAAATCTTGTAAAATCTCAAGTTCTTTTTATATATATATATATATACTGGTAGGGATTTCTTGGTGGGGATTTCTGGAATATAACAATTATGATAGCCCATTATTATCAGCTTACCCTTTGTTTTTTTGCTTTATGGTATCATTTGCCTACTTAAAGGTACCTACTTACAAAACAGAAGAAAAATACTTTAGCATATAAACTTTAAAAACTCTTTATTCGTTTTTAAAAGTATTTATTTACAAAAAAATATTTACTACTATTTATATATATCAAGCTCTTCAGGGACCAGTGTTGTGTAAAAAAATCAGCTGCTTCTTTGTTTTCAAAACACGAAGGCAGACGGACTAGTTCAAAACTTAAAAAATAATCCTCAATGCTGCCTCAGCAATGCATATTATCTGTAAATGAAAAAATAAATACGTTACTAATCTTTCAATATATACTACATGTAGAGTACCTTTTTTTTTAACGTGAGAAAATCCATCACGGGTACCTTACCTACTGCTTGTTAGAGCAGGTAGGTTATGTATTCTTCCGCAATAGATGTAGAGTACCTAGCCATAAGTTTTTACAATAGCTAGATAAGAAAACAAAATTACAAGAAGCCTTCATGTGATTCGTCACGTGATTTTAGAAAATTTTATATCGATATTAAATTTCATATTAGTATTTGCAGAATTATAAAGAAGTGAAAGAAATAAAGGAAAGAATAGATAGAAATATAGATATTTCTCTTTCACTTTCGCCGAGAGCTATTAAACCGTGCCGAGGTACCTAGCTACAAGTTTTTATGGGTTGAGCTGACCACGTTATATGAAACGTACTTGGTTACACTCTATATTAGTAGGTAACTTACAAAGTTCTCAAAGCATTGTTGTATTCCGTCGTTATCACCCTCTGTAGTTATTTGGACTGTTTCGTCAGGAGACCCGGAAGTAAAGTCTATAAAACAGAGTGAAATAATATAATAAAATATTAATAATAATAATAGGCCTTTACATCTATTGAAGATGATTTATACAGCGTCAGGAGGCAACCTATGCCTACACTCAACGGGACACTGTATTGCCTAGGACAATATTTAGATGGAATAGGCTTGCCCAGCACCTATACTATCCTCTCAGCCTGGTCAGCCATATCCACAGGAAAGACAAGGTCAATACGTGCGGAGCTGATTAAGCCAAGAGTTTCCTCATGATGTTTCCTTCACCGTAAAGCTCGTGTTAATCAATATTATATAGGTACAAATAGGTATTGGATTTTGTATGGAACACTATTTGTTTTTAAATTAATTTGACTTTTATTACGAAGTCACTTAACCGGTTGCCTATATATTGTAAAAAAAGAAAAAAAACATTTTTTATGGAAAATCATCAGTCTTGTGAACTACCCGCTAGGAGCGCTGCTCAATGTCTACCTATACCAAAATATAGTTTACGTGAACTTTGTGGTATACCTACATATTAACGAACACACTAAGTATGCAGATCTCACACTATTATAATGATTACTGTAAGTCTTACCGTACGATTTGGTGACCCCGTTCTGAGTGACGGTTACTTTGCTCGTCGAACCATCAGGTCCTGATTGTTGGCGCACAATGATAGACTGAGGACCTCCTAAAAGTAAAACTGATGTAAACAATCATCATACTTGTATAAACTTAAGTAAGTGCTAAGAGTATTTTTCTCGAAGATAGAAGACCCTTAATAATACTCTTTATAGCACTCAGAGCCCCGAGTCTGTGTATTTGTTTTGACTTTCGACTCGATTATAGCATACGCAATAGCATTCGCAAAGCGAGAAATTTTGTTGGGAATTGCACAATTCCGAAATCTCCCGCTAGAGGCGCTTATTCGGTTTTCATACAAAATTTCTCGCTTTGCGAATGCGTTTGCATGTGCTATACTCGAGTAGAAGGTCAAAACAAATGCACAGACTCGGGGCTTTGAACTCTAATAAAAAAAACAATTAGAAAATCCTAAAATCACCTCCATTAAACGTCGATATTTCATCAATGTCGTTGCTTGAATTCGTGTCTTCGTCAGCATTACTTACACTATTCGTATCTGAAAATAAATATTTTCTAAATTATATAAAACTCTTTTGAAGCTGACTTAGAATCAACGCATAGCCTAAACTATAAGTCCTAGAGGTATGAAATTGGGAGGGTAGTATCCTTATACCTATTAGTGTAGGGGTGCACTAAGAAAGGAATTTTGAAACGTCACACTCTAAAAGGTAAAACGCGAGCAACGCCGCGAGCGACAGCTAGTATCACATAAAGCTATTTTGTAAAAAAAAAATGCCTGGGAAAGCTCTATAGCACTGAGTAGAACTATTTCGGCCAAGCACTACCACTGACACGTCGTACCGAAGCATAGATCATAGACATAGATATATAAATTACTTATAATACTAGCAAGTGACTTCGCAAATACTTCGGCTAAGAACGGCCCATTGCAGAGGAGAGCGACTAGACATAGATATATAAATTACTTATAATACTAGCAAGTGACTTCGCGAATACTTCGGCTAAGAACGGCCCATTGCAGAGGAGAGCGACTGGTATGCTTGTTGTTTTTTGGGTGGACACCTCCACATCTTATAAAGATAGACGCAGTGTTCGACACGATAGCGGTGCGACACAGCGGTTATGAAATTACGGCTGCGCAGGAGGCGACTGATCACGTCAGCGGTGAAGATGAATCTCTGCGTCGCGCGTTCGAATAGCCATCAGAGCGAGATGGCGCATTTTATTGCGTGCATGCGGAAAGGAGAAAGGGATAGGAAAGGTTTCTAGTTCGTTACAACGAATTTACCTACCAATAAATGAATAGTGGATAACAATTTCCACCAGAGGGATACATGTAGGTACCTGTACTCCTGGCTGATGTCTCTTGTGTTACACTAGTGTTTGATCCTCCAGTGCTTGATATATTTAAGCTTGTTTCATGAGAACCTGAAAAAAGGGTATTGGATGCACTAGATTCTATATTATAGTCCACTAGCTGTTACCCGCGACTTCGTCCGCCCGTGTTTTGTGACAGTGATTTATATAAAATTATATCATTCTAAAATAATAAGGTGGTTATGTTGAGCCATCGTGATCAAATATTATGTAACATCTTTTTAGATTTTTTTATAATTTTAAATAAAATTGTGTAATAAATTATGTGACTATTCTTTTATTTTTAAACATTTTAATCCAGACACTGTTATTAGTTAAACTCGATGTAAGCTAGGAATAGTTACACCGTGTCTCTTCCGATCAAAGAATCTGCTTGTCAATGCAAAAGACAAAACACGGTGTAACTATTCCACGCTCATATCTTAGGGGGAAGGCGCCCCCATAGATCATAGCGCCACTAAAGATGGACTATCCCTTGAATGAACTAACTGTACGCTTAAACCTACGTGTACTTCGTGCACCTTCAGTTTTCGGGAATAATATTTCCCTGTGAGCTTGTACATTATAAAAAAAACAATATTATTCATTTTAGATTAATAACTTACCTTTTACAAGTAAAAGTACAACAGCAGAATAGTTAAAAATGATATTTGTTCGTAACATGGTGGCGGCGTGAACAAAACTGTGACTGATAAATAAAATGCCTCGTGTTTGGGAAATAAAAAATAAATCGTGTAAAAATGTGTTATCAGTAATAAGCCAGTATTAGGTGTACTTATCTACATGGAAGGTTTGAAAAACATTAGCACCTATTTTTTTTTCTCAAACATGCTTGGAAATTAAAGCATTATTTTGACAAACTTCTTCGAGATAAATCGAAAATGCAGTACTGGCCAAATACATGCGAGGCGGCCGGCAATAAATGTATGAAAATCCATTGCCGGCGTGTTTAGCGGCCAAATAAATTACATACAAAACTCATATCCGTCGTGTAATTTAAAAATGGAACGATCTTTTACTCCATAACATGGCAACCAAGGAGGTAACTTATCAAAGGTTTTATTCAAATTTCGAACAGGCTTTCAAATAGAAAGCTGATTATTGAAAAAAAAACAAATGAACACTGTAACTTCGTTGTTCGTTGTTGGTTTTGAAAAGTAATTGTATTTTCAACTAAAAAGTTTTGCCTAGGTACTTAGTTTTAATTTCCGATTATTTGAGAAAAGTACTATACAAGCCTTGGCCACAACTAGGCTATGAGGGACTTCTTCCCTCATTGCCTCTGTTGCGGGCCGCTGCAGTAGGTAATGTACTATTATTGCCAGAAAAGAAAAGATAAAAACCAGATAATTAAGTAAGACTTCCCTACTTAGGTAGAGTCCTAGAATTGTTTTTATTATTTTGCTATTTTCTTTTTTAATAATTAAGAGAATATATGAAGAGCTATATCATATTTTGCTTAAAAATGGTTTACCTGACTGTACAATGCAGCTGTTTTTAATGTTGTCCGAATCGTCACAACAAAAATGATTAAAATCAAAAGTGACAATTGGGACAATTTTGTCCGAATCGTCACTAAGTTAAAAATACTTATTTTTTACATAAGGTAGGTAGCAAGTTAAGACTTTTTACCATACAAATGCTGCAGGCTTAGATGAGCAATTTGTCAGTGGCTGCAGGGTTATTACTCCACTGTTTGAAAATGTATATCCAAAGCACAGATCATACAATCCATACTAATATTATAAATGCGAAAGTAACTCTGTCTGTCTGTCTTGCTTTCACGTCAAAACTACTGAACCGATTTGAATGAAATTTTGGTACACAGATAGTCTAGAGCCTGAAAAAGGACATAGGCTACTTTTTAATGCGAAAAAAGGGTTGTAAAGGGTTGAAAGGGGGGGGGGGTGAAAGTTCGTTAACCTTTTTCATGAAAAGTTTCAAGAAACATAGGCTATAATTTATTGAAATCGAAGACGTGGATTCTTTGTGTATCAAAGTGCTTGACCTCTCTAAAACAAAAGCAGCCTTTTGGACGAGGTTCATCTTAAGCTGGTTGACAGATATATCGGCGTCACGGCCTGAACGGAAGTTCTTACTTTTTCTCCTGGCATAGAAGGTGTAAGCAAATTATGTGCCAAATACCCATAATGTGTAAAAAAGAAATTGTGCGTAAAGTAACGATTTACACTGCACATCAGAACGATACTCTAATACGGCACTGCACATCAGCAACGACATTTATGTACACGCGGCAACGGATACTGCTTCGTTACCGCAGTGTAACTCTACTCGCACGATTTACTAATCAAAGTAGAACGGTTTTATAAAATAAATCCTGCTAAATCTTGGGACGAAACCGTAATAAAAATATTAACAAAATTGAGGTTATTGTTTCGTCCCAGCGGGACAAGATAACGGCAGTCCGAAACTAGAAACTAGAATAACTCCCGGCGTCACAGCTCAGTCGGTAGCTCTGCCTGCTCTGCTGTGGGTCGTGGGTTCGGTAGTCAAGAACAAATCCTACGTTATGGCCAACATGGATGTTTGTTCTATGTCTATATAGGTGTTACTACGTATAACATGTATTTACAAAAAAATAATATCTAAATGAATACTATCAGCATTCAAGTTCCCACAGTACAAGCTTGGCTTAGTTTGGAACTAGAGGGTGTTATGTGAATGTCCATGAATAATATTTATTTAATTGAAGTCCTATGAAAATAATTTATTTCTACTAGGTACTTATATTTTGTTTTAACGAAACCCGCAGCCTTAAATACTATTCAATAAAATCTTACTATAAGGCCATGCAATAAAGTTTAAAACTACCCACATTTACTTGGTTACTTAGGTAACTTTGTAATGTAAAACATTCTGTTTCACATACCTATAGAAAGCCTACAGACCTATTGTTAATTTGTTACGAATGTTATATAGGTACCTAAGAACTATGTTTTAATAATAATTGTGTTATTGCTCTGAGTGCTCACTGCTTAAGACCAAAACATGTTTCTCAGTTAGTAATTTATTTAAATTTTATGAGAAATAAATAATCTTAACTTTGTAACCTCTTTGACAGCCATCTTGGCCTTCGTTATATTATTGATAATTATCAGTACTTGTTAATGAATAAAATAAAAACACGATATAATTAATGCTTGATTCTTTATTGTTATAATAGTTATAATATTTTTTTTTGTCCCATCACCATTTTTATTTATGCCCATGATTAAAATAGTGCAAAGCTTGATTGAAACTTCTATTTAAGTACATAAACAATTAGTGTTTTTTTAGTGAAGTTTCATAAAACTTTGCATAAAAACTTAAACAATATCATTTTCCTTAGTGCGTTGGTCGTTGCCTGGGTAGGTTTGTTTAGGGGTATCCCGAGTTGATCCTGTGAAATAGTAATATAAATCAATATTCTGAGTTTTACACAGCGCTATATAGCGCCAAACTAACGTAAGCTTAACTTTAACTTGAATCAACGTCATAAGATGGAATTTTTAAATATACACAATGATAACACCGCTAAGTATAATGTGGCAGATTTAAAAAAAATAAAGAAACTATGAGTAATTAGAAATACCGTTTGTACTGCAAAAAAACTTGAACAACCTACTTATTCTGTGCTAATACACAGAGCACGGTTGTTATAAGTTTTAGGCATGCTTACGCCGTTTGTCCACCAACGTTTACATCGGCACGACACCGGTAATACACTACCAGAGGGCCTAGAACGAATTTTAGTGTGTAAATCTGGTGTGAAACGTCTGACGCCCAGCACACCAGTGGGCGCTGATTTGTATGGAGACACTGAGCGGATTTTTTGAGAAGCTTGGTCTACACTAAGCCCGTACTCGCATGTCAAGCTTCTCAAATAATCCGCTCAGTGTCTCCATACAAATGAGCGCCCACTAGTGTGCTGGGCGTCAGACGTTTCACACCCACACCATACACTGAAAACTCGTACTAGGCCCTCAGGGGAATAAAAACACGTGAACGGCGCGGTGTGATGGCAGTGTGGTGTGGACAAGTTTTGTATTGCCCTAGTGCATTACCGGTGCTGTGCCGGTGCCGGCGTTGGTTGACAAACGGCCTAAGCATGCACTCATCAACTGGAGCAGCAAGAAACTTACCTAAAACCTTTAAAAGATTCAAGTGGATCGTCTGCTTCTTCTTCCGCAAGCGCATGGCGGTTGTCTTGGTCTCGGTGGCTTATAAAATGGACCATTCGGATTATTCGCATACCCTGAAATATATGTAACTAATTATTATGGCTTATTTGGATGGCAGGGCGTTTTAGGGAGGAGGCTTATGCCCAACAGTGGGTCACTACAAGCTGCCTGATGATAATGATGGTTTGGATGAGAACAGTTCACGATAAGCATATTCTATCTTACTAATTCTAAACACCAAAATGATCACGATGTGTTAATAATAATAATAAATATTCTTGGACATTACACATAACGCTCTCTAGTCCCAAACTAAGCAAAGTTTGTAGGTACTATAGGAACTAGATTGCTGATAGAATGCCACACACATATGTTTGTTCTCGGTGGGCATTATTGATGATAAAACACTCTGCTTGCGTCATTACTAATTACTAACCGGAATAAAACTATCGTCGATATCGGTATTTCACAATAAAAATAAGAAGTACGTATAGCATGAGTGAGTATTATTATACTGAGGTATTGCATATATTATTATTATTACTATATTGAGGTAATGCATCATTCAACTAAATATATAAATTTTGAGTACATAAGGATCACAATATAAAATTATTTACTTACGCGAGTCCTTAAAGAGTTGAAGAAGAATTTCAATGTCTTCAGACTCTTTGTACTTGGATATTATAGCCCTGAGTTTCACTAGATCTGTAGGAGATATCGATTGTGGCTTGCCGTTTCCATTCCGGATTGGGTAGCATATGTACTTGAAAGGTCCAGTAGTAGGTGGTGGTGCTCCAGAAGGTGGTGGTGATCCACTAGGTGGTGGTGATCCAGTAGGTGGTGGTGAACCAGTAGGTGGTGGTGATCCTGTAGGTGGTGGTGATCCAGTAGGTGGTGGTGAACCTGTAGGTGGTGGTGATCCAGTAGGTGGTGGTGCTCCAGTAGGTGGTGGTGATCCACTAGGTGGTGGTGATCCAGTAGGTGGTGGTGATCCTGTAGGTGGTGGTGATCCAGTAGGTGGTGGTGATCCAGTAGGTGGTGGTGATCCAGTAGGTGGTGGTGAACCTGTAGGTGGTGGCGATCCAGTAGGTGGTGGTGATCCACTAGGTGGTGGCGATCCAGTAGGTGGTGGTGATCCAGTAGGTGGTGGTGAACCAGTAGGTGGTGGCGATCCAGTAGGTGGTGGTGAACCTGTAGGTGGTGGTGATCCAGTAGGTGGTGGTGATCCAGTAGGTGGTGGTGATCCAGTAGGTGGTGGTGAACCAGTAGGTGGTGGTGATCCAGTAGGTGGTGGTGATCCAGTAGGTGGTGGTGATCCAGTAGGTGGTGGTGATCCAGTAGGTGGTGGTGATCCAGTAGGTGGTGGTGAACCTGTAGGTGGTGGCGATCCAGTAGGTGGTGGTGATCCAGTAGGTGGTGGTGAACCTGTAGGTGGTGGTGAACCAGTAGGTGGTGGCGATCCAGTAGGTGGTGGTGATCCAGTAGGTGGTGGTGAACCAGTAGGTGGTGGCGATCCAGTAGGTGGTGGTGATCCAGTAGGTGGTGGTGATCCAGTAGGTGGTGGTGATCCACTAGGTGGTGGGGATCCAGTAGGTGGTGGTGATCCACTAGGTGGTGGGGATCCAGTAGGTGGTGGTGAACCAGTAGGTGGTGGCGATCCAGTAGGTGGTGGTGATCCACTAGGTGGTGGTGATCCAGTAGGTGGTGGTGATCCACTAGGTGGTGGTGATCCAGTAGGTGGTGGTGATCCAGTAGGTGGTGGTGAACCAGTAGGTGGTGGCGATCCAGTAGGTGGTGGTGATCCACAAGGTGGTGGTGATCCAGAAGATGGTGGTGAACCAGTAGGTGGTGGCGATCCAGTAGGTGGTGGTGAACCAGTAGGTGGTGGTGATCCAGTAGGTGGTGGTGATCCAGTAGGTGGTGGTGATCCAGTAGGTGGTGGTGATCCAGTAGGTGGTGGTGAACCTGTAGGTGGTGGCGATCCAGTAGGTGGTGGTGATCCACTAGGTGGTGGCGATCCAGTAGGTGGTGGTGATCCAGTAGGTGGTGGTGAACCAGTAGGTGGTGGCGATCCAGTAGGTGGTGGTGAACCTGTAGGTGGTGGTGATCCAGTAGGTGGTGGTGATCCAGTAGGTGGTGGTGATCCAGTAGGTGGTGGTGAACCAGTAGGTGGTGGTGATCCAGTAGGTGGTGGTGATCCAGTAGGTGGTGGTGATCCAGTAGGTGGTGGTGATCCAGTAGGTGGTGGTGATCCAGTAGGTGGTGGTGAACCTGTAGGTGGTGGCGATCCAGTAGGTGGTGGTGATCCAGTAGGTGGTGGTGAACCTGTAGGTGGTGGTGAACCAGTAGGTGGTGGCGATCCAGTAGGTGGTGGCGATCCAGTAGGTGGTGGTGATCCAGTAGGTGGTGGTGAACCAGTAGGTGGTGGCGATCCAGTAGGTGGTGGTGATCCAGTAGGTGGTGGTGATCCAGTAGGTGGTGGTGATCCACTAGGTGGTGGGGATCCAGTAGGTGGTGGTGATCCAGTAGGTGGTGGTGATCCACTAGGTGGTGGGGATCCAGTAGGTGGTGGTGAACCAGTAGGTGGTGGCGATCCAGTAGGTGGTGGTGATCCACTAGGTGGTGGTGATCCAGTAGGTGGTGGTGATCCACTAGGTGGTGGTGATCCAGTAGGTGGTGGTGATCCAGTAGGTGGTGGTGAACCAGTAGGTGGTGGCGATCCAGTAGGTGGTGGTGATCCACAAGGTGGTGGTGATCCAGAAGGTGGTGGTGAACCAGTAGGTGGTGGTGAACCAGTAGGTGGTGGCGATCCAGTAGGTGGTGGTGAACCAGTAGGTGGTGGCGATCCAGTAGGTGGTGGTGAACCAGTAGGTGGTGGCGATCCAGTAGGTGGTGGTGATCCAGTAGGTGGTGGTGATCCAGTAGGTGGTGGTGATCCACTAGGTGGTGGGGATCCAGTAGGTGGTGGTGATCCACTAGGTGGTGGGGATCCAGTAGGTGGTGGTGATCCACTAGGTGGTGGGGATCCAGTAGGTGGTGGTGAACCAGTAGGTGGTGGCGATCCAGTAGGTGGTGGTGATCCACTAGGTGGTGGTGATCCAGTAGGTGGTGGTGATCCACTAGGTGGTGGTGATCCAGTAGGTGGTGGTGATCCAGTAGGTGGTGGTGAACCAGTAGGTGGTGGCGATCCAGTAGGTGGTGGTGATCCACAAGGTGGTGGTGATCCAGTAGGTGGTGGTGAACCAGTAGGTGGTGGCGATCCAGTAGGTGGTGGTGAACCAGTAGGTGGTGGCGATCCAGTAGGTGGTGGTGATCCAGTAGGTGGTGGTGAACCAGTAGGTGGTGGCGATCCAGTAGGTGGTGGTGATCCAGTAGGTGGTGGTGATCCAGTAGGTGGTGGTGATCCACTAGGTGGTGGGGATCCAGTAGGTGGTGGTGATCCACTAGGTGGTGGGGATCCAGTAGGTGGTGGTGATCCACTAGGTGGTGGGGATCCAGTAGGTGGTGGTGAACCAGTAGGTGGTGGCGATCCAGTAGGTGGTGGTGATCCACTAGGTGGTGGTGATCCAGTAGGTGGTGGTGATCCACTAGGTGGTGGTGATCCAGTAGGTGGTGGTGATCCAGTAGGTGGTGGTGAACCAGTAGGTGGTGGCGATCCAGTAGGTGGTGGTGATCCACAAGGTGGTGGTGATCCAGTAGGTGGTGGTGAACCAGTAGGTGGTGGCGATCCAGTAGGTGGTGGTGAACCAGTAGGTGGTGGCGATCCAGTAGGTGGTGGTGAACCAGTAGGTGGTGGCGATCCAGTAGGTGGTGGTGATCCAGTAGGTGGTGGTGAACCAGTAGGTGGTGGCGATCCAGTAGGTGGTGGTGATCCAGTAGGTGGTGGTGAACCAGTAGGTGGTGGCGATCCAGTAGGTGGTGGTGATCCAGTAGGTGGTGGTGATCCAGTAGGTGGTGGTGATCCACTAGGTGGTGGGGATCCAGTAGGTGGTGGTGATCCACTAGGTGGTGGGGATCCAGTAGGTGGTGGTGATCCACTAGGTGGTGGTGATCCAGTAGGTGGTGGTGAACCAGTAGGTGGTGGCGATCCAGTAGTTGGTGGCGATCCAGAAGGTGGTTGCGGTCCGCTAGTAGAGCTTGCTGAAACATTTTATTTCACACTTATTTTTATAAAAAAATTATAATCATGTATGTTTAAGAACCATGTGCATTGTGCATTTTACTTTATTATGATATTTTTTAAAGTATGCAATTGTTTAGCCATTGCAAGTTGCAAAATATTCGGAACTCAGCATTAGGGAAGATGAGTAGGTAAGGAATTTTAGCTCTCTTTTTAGTCTATAGTAAAAGTCTGGTGTAGGTCTAGAGGATACTAAGAACAAAGCTGAGAAATTTCTATGAATTTTCTAAGCTTGGCCCGTTTCTCGTGTGCCATCACTATACTTCCCTGTACCTCATCCGTGTTTAAATTCAGCTCCCTGTCACCATAATTATTGCATTATCATATCAATCACAAAAGACTAACAGATTTGCCCAGCTGAACCGGACATCGAACTTGCAAGATTTAACCTAAACAAACCCACAAACACACAAAAATTGCAAATAAAATTAATGCTTGTTAAAATATTTCTTTGTCAGTAACTCATTAATTTAATTGATTATGTTTCAAAAATAAATACAAACCACCACTGCTTCCGGTAGAAGAACTCGTTCCTCCATTATTGGTACTCGCAGCTACAAAAAGATAAAAAAGTTAGTATTGTTTAATCTGAAATTCAGTTTTTATTTTCTAACGCTTACCCAAAAATTGATCTTAGGCCAAAAGTTAGTAAGTTTTTGTGTTCATGTTTACCCAAAAACAGAACTAGATGGCGTTGCTAAATTTGGTCGAATCCTAGAGCACGTACTAATACGTAAATTACATACAAATTTTGTACGTGCATTTGCCTATCTATTTGGTAATAGTATTTAGAAGGACCTGCATAGGCAGCTTTACAAATATTATGAAATAGCTGGTGCCCGTAATTTCTTTAGCGCATGATTAGAAGTACAATTGCTATGCGAAATCTTCTAGGCGTTTCTGAAGAGTTCGCGTCCCGTTGATTTGCCGCGATAAAAAGTAGCCTATCCAGGTCACGGACAATATAATAATATATTTTTAAGTTTCATTTAAATTGGATCAGTAGTTTTTGCGTGAAAGAGGAACAAACATACATACATCCATCCGTACATCCATATACTGTCATCCTTACAAACTTTCGCGTTCATAATATTATAGTAGGATTATAATATTTATGGTGCTAAATACCTATCACAAAACAAAATGCCTACCGTTGCTGTTTCCACATGCGACATCGGGAACTAGGTTAAATTAAACTAACAAGGTTTGATCTAAACAAACCCACAAACACACAAACATTGCAAGTAATGTATGATTGATTTATGTTTCGAAAATAAATACTAACCACCACTGCTTCCGGTAGAAGAACTCGCTCCTCCATTATTGGTACTCGCAGCTAAAAAAATTTAAACGATTCAGTTGTGATTTTGATATGCTTGCCCAAAAATAATGATTTGTAGTCAAAAGTTAGTAAGTTTCTATGTTCATGTTTACCTAATACAGAACTAGATGGAGACCAGCTGGGTATATATTATATGCCCAGCTGAATCAGACATCGGGAACTAGGTTAAATTAAACTTCTTACAAGGTTTGATCTAAACAAAACACACAGACATTGAAAGTTAAATTAAATCTTGTAAAAATGTTTCTTTGTGAGTAACTCAGTATAATTGATTATGTTTCAAAAATAAATACTAACCACCACTGCTTCCGGTAGAAGAACTCGAACTCGCTCCTCCATTATTGGAACTCGCAGCTAAAAAAAAAAAGTTCGGTCAAGTGCGAATGAATAAAGAATAAAAAACATTTATTTGTGACAAATAAGGTAGAATATAAAGAGAACACACTACAAGGTACAAAAAAGAGGTAATGGAAGGCTTCCGATGCGAACCAAAACTGTATATTATCAGTTTTTGAAGTGAAAACTTCTTTAGCATCGTTGTTATTTGAAAGTCGATGAAACGAAAAAGCGAAACAGAACTTTTTACTTTTTATTTTGAGGTGAAACTGCATATTGGTTAACTATTCTTTTCAAGTTTTACTTCTACAACGTGTGACTTTCACACATTTTTTTTACTTGTTTCAAAAACTATACAAGTTAGAAACTTTACTTTATTTTTTGTGTAAAGCTCAAGGATTCCTTTATAACACAATTATTTCCAATTTTTCACTCCATAAACGTCGGAGATAAGGGGGGGGGGGGGGGAGGACTTTTTACATCATAAGTAAAAAAACTATGGATGACAGAAAAAAAAATTGTCTTGGAATATTGTACAACGCAAGCCCTTTTTTATGATACTCCACTTGTGTTGGTAGCTAAAAGTTAGCAAGTTTCTATTTTTATGTTTACCTTACACAGAACTAGATGGAGCTGCTAAATTTGGTCAAATCCTAGAGCACGCTACTGAGCCCGTAGTCTGAGTTTTGTTATGTTGATTTGCGACAAGCGAGAATCGAGAAACTCGCAGTTTTTGTATGGAGAAAAATAGTTTGCAAATCTCTCGCTAGAGGCGCTTATCGGGTTTTCATACAAAATATCTCGCAAGTCACTTCTCGATATGCGTTTCGAACGACATAACAAAACTCAGACTACGGGCTCTGAAGTGTTTTGGGATTTGTGGGGGCCTACATGTGAGAATATACAGATTACTACATATTTTCCAGTTTCTGTGTAAAAAAAAAAATTTTACATACCTACATACTAATTGCAAAAACTGTAAAATATAAGGGTACCCTAATAAATAATGTGGGTTTTTAAGAATTTGTAAAACTCACCACTACTGCCTCCTGAGGACGACGAACTTGTTCCACCGTTACCGACACTGGTAGCTACACAAAAATATATCTACATAAACAAACGTTAAATAAATTTTGCTAATAATATGATTATCATTTATAATAAATTCTCAATACAGTGTCCAACTAGTATTTATGTTGTTTACAAAGAACATACTAGTTCCGGGACACTCTGTACACACACTCTATATTTAATCTAACAATGAGAAGAATAAGACATAGACATAGACATTCATTTATTTACTACATGGCACACAACATACAAAACATATAGATAAGTACAAATGAAACAATAATAATAAAAATAACGAAAGCACTGAATTTAAAAGGAAAAAAATAAATATATACTAAATAAGATAAATTGTTAATAAGTTTATTTTTGGAACAGAAACAAGGCACAAGTTAGTAGAAAACTATAAAACCCGCAGAAGTTTATAAAATGTGTCGCGAATATTAACGCCCTCCTCCAGTTTACAATATCCAAAGCAAAAACAGTTATAGGGTAGTAGGTAGATAAGTTGGTTGATTCTAATATTTAAACAATGAAAGCAAAAGTAAATGAAGTAAACTACAAGTATGTGTGTGAGTGTAGGTATGTGGAGATACGAGATATGTTTAAGGGTGTTTATGTAAATAAGAAAATATTTATTGAGCAAAAACACGATAGAGGGCCAATATTAAAAAATCCTAAGACATTTGCCAAATACCCATTAAAAACAGTTGAGCTATATACAATTTATAGATAGCTCAACTGGTCCAAGAAATTACTAGTATGTATTAAAATATGTAAAAAACTGTTTGTTTTGATTGAATGTACTTACCGCTACTGCTACCTCCAGAAGAAACACTTGTTCCACCATTACCAGAAGTGGCAGCTACAGAAAAAGTACATAGAAAAATAATTGCCTAAATGATGTGATCTGCGAAGTTTTTAGGTATAAGCGCTGTAACTAAACACGTTCTAAAGTATAAGCTCTTCTGCACTGATAATCGTAATTTATTATTACTATAATATATGTTCGTCCATCATTGCTTCTTATGCTGGCCGCTGCAGTAATGTACTATTTTTGTTAAAATTGTAATTTACAGCGTTCTTTTTATGACTGCTGTAAGATTTCTTAGCGTTTAAATAGGTACAACGAGGAATTTCAGAAGCAAGCAATTGCTGGTACCTACTAGGTATAAGTAACTACAACTAAAAGGTGGTTAAAAACACTCACCGCTGCTGCTGCTTTGAGAAGAAGAAGAAGTACTAGATCCTGAGGATGGTGGCGAACCAGATGGTGGCGAGCCAGATGGTGGCGAACTAGATGGTGGGGAGCCAGATGGTGGCGAACCAGATGGTGGCGAGCCAGATGGTGGCGAACCAGATGGTGGCGGTGACTCAGTTGGTGGTGGTCCAGTTGGTGGTGAACCTGTTGGTGGTGACTCAGTTGGTGGTGGTCCAGTTGGTGGTGGTGACTCAGTTGGTGGTGGTCCAGTTGGTGGTGGTGACTCAGTTGGTGGTGGTCCAGTTGGTGGTGAACCTGTTGGTGGTGGTCCAGTTGGTGGTGGTGACTCAGTTGGTGGTGGTCCAGTTGGTGGTGGTGACTCAGTTGGTGGTGGTCCAGTTGGTGGTGAACCTGTTGGTGGTGGTCCAGTTGGTGGTGGTGACTCAGTTGGTGGTGGTCCAGTAGGTGGTGGTGGTCCAGTTGGTGGTGATCCGCTAGTTGTGCTTGAAACTAAAACATTTTTATCATATTTGCCTCTTGCACTTGATTACATAACAGGAGATCCTCGATTATTTATACTATAAGGAGTTCATCATTCGTTTCAAAACAACGTCAATAATTGGCATATATTTTAAGCATTTACTCAAACTATCGTTATGTAGCCCAGAATTTTATCTATATTAAATTCTGAGGGTGCTAAATGAAGGTTATAACAGGCATTTCTAAAAGAGGAATAGTATAATTAATTGTAAAAGAAAATGATCATGAGCTTTGGAAAAAGTAAGAATATATTTACTTGTGATGTGTTCTTGAGAACGTAGGTACTTTTAATGCTTTCATACTGATTGGTTATATTTAGTTTGCTAAAATAATAAAGTCTTACCAGCACCGCTTCCAGAAGTAGAATTTGTTACTCCATTACCAGAACTCGCACCTGCACAAAGATATCACGTTATTAATAAATTAATCTAAGTGAACATAATTTCACACGTCTGTTAGTTTGAAACTTCCAACTTAGCCAATCTTGCACTAAAGGAACCACATACCTTTTTGTAATTGTATAAAGTTAAGAATATATAATCGTATTTACCCTTAAATAGGTTCAAACAAATGTATTTGCGTTCACACAAATTACCCTTTGTTTTATTATAAAAAAAATGGAAAAGATTTGAAAAATATACGTATCTCAACTCATCTCTGTTTTCAATCAATTAAAAAACTTACCAGTACCAGTCCCTGAAGACGAATTTGTTCCACCGTTACCAGAAATGGCACCTAAACAAACATATTTATTTAAGTATTCTATATAATAACCTTTCTGTGCATTACAAGGAACTGACTAGATCAACTGACTGACAGAAAACGCATTGGCGTGATTCTTGGGATTTAAAACAGGTAATTAATGTTACTAAAATCTCTGTGACAAAAGTTAGAATAATTACAAATTGTTTTTGATTTCAAACTAAGGTCCAGATTTAAATGACGTGAAACAAGTAAATATAGGTCGGGGTACGATCGAAGAAACAATATAAAATAATAATAATAGAGAAATTTTAAACAAATCAATAAATACTCACCACTACTGCCTCCAGTTGAAGCACTAGAGGATCCAGAGGGTGGTGGCGAACCAGATGGTGGCGATCCAGTAGTTGGTGGTGGTCCAGTAGTTGGTGGTGGTCCAGTTGGTGGTGGCGATCCAGTAGGTGGTGGTGAACCTGTAGGTGGTGGTGAACCTGTAGGTGGTGGTGAACCAGTAGGTGGTGGCGATCCAGTAGGTGGTGGTGATCCACTAGGTGGTGGTGATCCAGTAGGTGGTGGTGATCCACTAGGTGGTGGTGATCCAGTAGGTGGTGGTGAACCTGTAGGTGGTGGCGATCCAGTAGGTGGTGGTGATCCACTAGGTGGTGGTGATCCAGTAGGTGGTGGTGAACCAGTAGGTGGTGGTGATCCAGTAGGTGGTGGTGATCCACTAGGTGGTGGTGATCCAGTAGGTGGTGGTGAACCTGTAGGTGGTGGTGAACCAGTAGGTGGTGGCGATCCAGTAGGTGGTGGTGATCCACTAGGTGGTGGTGATCCAGTAGGTGGTGGTGAACCTGTAGGTGGTGGTGAACCAGTAGGTGGTGGCGATCCAGTAGGTGGTGGTGATCCACTAGGTGGTGGTGATCCAGTAGGTGGTGGTGATCCACTAGGTGGTGGTGATCCAGTAGGTGGTGGTGAACCTGTAGGTGGTGGCGATCCAGTAGGTGGTGGTGATCCACTAGGTGGTGGTGATCCAGTAGGTGGTGGTGAACCAGTAGGTGGTGGCGATCCAGTAGGTGGTGGTGATCCACTAGGTGGTGGTGATCCAGTAGGTGGTGGTGATCCACTAGGTGGTGGTGATCCAGTAGGTGGTGGTGAACCTGTAGGTGGTGGCGATCCAGTAGGTGGTGGTGATCCACTAGGTGGTGGTGATCCAGTAGGTGGTGGCGATCCAGTAGGTGGTGGTGATCCAGTAGGTGGTGGTGAACCTGTAGGTGGTGGTGAACCAGTAGGTGGTGGTGATCCAGTAGGTGGTGGTGAACCAGTAGGTGGTGGCGATCCACTAGGTGGTGGTGATCCAGTAGGTGGTGGTGAACCTGTAGGTGGTGGCGATCCAGTAGGTGGTGGTGATCCACTAGGTGGTGGTGAACCAGTAGGTGGTGGTGATCCAGTAGGTGGTGGTGAACCAGTAGGTGGTGGCGATCCAGTAGGTGGTGGTGATCCACTAGTTGTGCTTGAAACTAAAACATTTTTATCATATTTGCCTCTTGCACTTGATTACATAACAGGAGATCCTCGATTATATACACTATAAGGAGTTCATCATTCGTTTCAAAACAACGTCAATAATTGGCATATATTTTAAGCATTTACTCAAACTATCGTTATGCAGCCCAGAATTTTATCTATATTAAATTCTGAGGGTGCTAAATGAAGGTTATAACAGGCATTTCTAAAAGAGGAATAGTATAATTAATTGTAAAAGAAAATGATCAAGAGCTTTGGAAAAAGTAAGAATATATTTACTTGTGATGTGTTCTTGAGAACTTAGGTACTTTTAATGCTTTCATACTGACTGGTTATATTTAGTTTGCTAAAATAATAAAGTCTTACCAGCACCGCTTCCAGAAGTAGAATTTGTTACTCCATTACCAGAACTCGCACCTGCACAAAGATATCACGTTATTAATAAATTAATCTAAGTGAACATAATTTAACACGTCTGTTAGTTTGAAACTTCCAACTTAGCCAATCTTGCACTAAAGGAACCACATACCTTTTTGTAATTGTATAAACTTAAGAATATATAATCGTATTTACCCTTAAATAGGTTCAAACAAATGTATTTGCGTTCACACAAATTACCCTTTGTTTTATTATAAAACAAAATGGAAAAGATTTGAAAAATATACGTATCTCAACTCATCTCTGTTTTCAATCAATTAAAAAACTTACCAGTACCAGTCCCTGAAGACGAATTTGTTCCACCGTTACCAGAAATGGCACCTAAACAAACATATTTATTTAAGTACTCTATATAATAACCTTTCTGTGCATTACAAGGAACTGACTAGATCAACTGACTGATAGAAAACGCATTGACGTGATTCTTGGGATTTAAAACAGGTAATTAATGTTACTAAAATCTCTGTGACAAAAGTTAGAAAAATTACAAATCGTTTTTGATTTCAAACTAAGGTCCAGATTTAAATGACGTGAAACAAGTAAATATAGGTCGGGGTACGATCGAAGAAACAATATAAAATAATAATAATAGAGAAATTTTAAACAAATCAATAAATACTCACCACTACTGCCTCCAGTTGAAGCACTAGAGGATCCAGAGGGTGGTGGCGAACCAGATGGTGGCGATCCAGTAGTTGGTGGTGGTCCAGTAGTTGGTGGTGGTCCAGTTGGTGGTGGCGATCCAGTAGGTGGTGGTGAACCTGTAGGTGGTGGTGAACCTGTAGGTGGTGGTGATCCACTAGGTGGTGGTGATCCAGTAGGTGGTGGTGAACCAGTAGGTGGTGGCAATCCAGTAGGTGGTGGTGATCCAGTAGGTGGTGGTGAACCTGTAGGTGGTGGTGATCCACTAGGTGGTGGTGATCCACTAGGTGGTGGTGATCCAGTAGGTGGTGGTGATCCACTAGGTGGTGGTGATCCAGTAGGTGGTGGTGAACCTGTAGGTGGTGGCGATCCAGTAGTTGGTGGTGATCCAGTAGGTGGTGGTGAACCAGTAGGTGGTGGCGATCCAGTAGGTGGTGGTGATCCGCTAGTTGTGCTTGAAACTAAAACATTTTTATCATATTTGCCTCTTGCACTTGATTACATAACAGGAGATCCTCGATTATATACACTATAAGGAGTTCATCATTCGTTTCAAAACAACGTCAATAATTGGCATATATTTTAAGCATTTACTCAAACTATCGTTATGTAGCCCAGAATTTTATCTATATTAAATTCTGAGGGTGCTAAATGAAGGTTATAACAGGCATTTCTAAAAGAGGAATAGTATAATTAATTGTTAAAGAAAATGATCATGAGCTTTGGAAAAAGTAAGAATATATTTACTTGTGATGTGCTCTTGAGAACGTAGGTACTTTTAATGCTTTCATACTGATTGGTTATATTTAGTTTGCTAAAATAATAAAGTCTTACCAGCACCGCTTCCAGAAGTAGAATTTGTTACTCCATTACCAGAACTCGCACCTGCACAAAGATATCACGTTATTAATAAATTAATCTAAGTGAACATAATTTCACACGTCTGTTAGTTTGAAACTTCCAACTTAGCCAATCTTGCACTAAAGGAACCACATACCTTTTTGTAATTGTATAAAGTTAAGAATATATAATCGTATTTACCCTTAAATAGGTTCAAACAAATGTATTTGCGTTCACACAAATTACCCTTTGTTTTATTATAAAAAAAATGGAAAAGATTTGAAAAATATACGTATCTCAACTCATCTCTGTTTTCAATCAATTAAAAAACTTACCAGTACCAGTCCCTGAAGACGAATTTGTTCCACCGTTACCAGAAATGGCACCTAAACAAACATATTTATTTAAGTATTCTATATAATAACCTTTCTGTGCATTACAAGGAACTGACTAGATCAACTGACTGACAGAAAACGCATTGGCGTGATTCTTGGGATTTAAAACAGGTAATTAATGTTACTAAAATCTCTGTGACAAAAGTTAGAATAATTACAAATTGTTTTTGATTTCAAACTAAGGTCCAGATTTAAATGACGTGAAACAAGTAAATATAGGTCGGGGTACGATCGAAGAAACAATATAAAATAATAATAATAGAGAAATTTTAAACAAATCAATAAATACTCACCACTACTGCCTCCAGTTGAAGCACTAGAGGATCCAGAGGGTGGTGGCGAACCAGATGGTGGCGATCCAGTAGTTGGTGGTGGTCCAGTAGTTGGTGGTGGTCCAGTTGGTGGTGGCGATCCAGTAGGTGGTGGTGAACCTGTAGGTGGTGGTGAACCTGTAGGTGGTGGTGAACCAGTAGGTGGTGGCGATCCAGTAGGTGGTGGTGATCCACTAGGTGGTGGTGATCCAGTAGGTGGTGGTGATCCACTAGGTGGTGGTGATCCAGTAGGTGGTGGTGAACCTGTAGGTGGTGGCGATCCAGTAGGTGGTGGTGATCCACTAGGTGGTGGTGATCCAGTAGGTGGTGGTGAACCAGTAGGTGGTGGTGATCCAGTAGGTGGTGGTGATCCACTAGGTGGTGGTGATCCAGTAGGTGGTGGTGAACCTGTAGGTGGTGGTGAACCAGTAGGTGGTGGCGATCCAGTAGGTGGTGGTGATCCACTAGGTGGTGGTGATCCAGTAGGTGGTGGTGAACCTGTAGGTGGTGGTGAACCAGTAGGTGGTGGCGATCCAGTAGGTGGTGGTGATCCACTAGGTGGTGGTGATCCAGTAGGTGGTGGTGATCCACTAGGTGGTGGTGATCCAGTAGGTGGTGGTGAACCTGTAGGTGGTGGCGATCCAGTAGGTGGTGGTGATCCACTAGGTGGTGGTGATCCAGTAGGTGGTGGTGAACCAGTAGGTGGTGGCGATCCAGTAGGTGGTGGTGATCCACTAGGTGGTGGTGATCCAGTAGGTGGTGGTGATCCACTAGGTGGTGGTGATCCAGTAGGTGGTGGTGAACCTGTAGGTGGTGGCGATCCAGTAGGTGGTGGTGATCCACTAGGTGGTGGTGATCCAGTAGGTGGTGGCGATCCAGTAGGTGGTGGTGATCCAGTAGGTGGTGGTGAACCTGTAGGTGGTGGTGAACCAGTAGGTGGTGGTGATCCAGTAGGTGGTGGTGAACCAGTAGGTGGTGGCGATCCACTAGGTGGTGGTGATCCAGTAGGTGGTGGTGAACCTGTAGGTGGTGGCGATCCAGTAGGTGGTGGTGATCCACTAGGTGGTGGTGAACCAGTAGGTGGTGGTGATCCAGTAGGTGGTGGTGAACCAGTAGGTGGTGGCGATCCAGTAGGTGGTGGTGATCCACTAGTTGTGCTTGAAACTAAAACATTTTTATCATATTTGCCTCTTGCACTTGATTACATAACAGGAGATCCTCGATTATATACACTATAAGGAGTTCATCATTCGTTTCAAAACAACGTCAATAATTGGCATATATTTTAAGCATTTACTCAAACTATCGTTATGCAGCCCAGAATTTTATCTATATTAAATTCTGAGGGTGCTAAATGAAGGTTATAACAGGCATTTCTAAAAGAGGAATAGTATAATTAATTGTAAAAGAAAATGATCAAGAGCTTTGGAAAAAGTAAGAATATATTTACTTGTGATGTGTTCTTGAGAACTTAGGTACTTTTAATGCTTTCATACTGACTGGTTATATTTAGTTTGCTAAAATAATAAAGTCTTACCAGCACCGCTTCCAGAAGTAGAATTTGTTACTCCATTACCAGAACTCGCACCTGCACAAAGATATCACGTTATTAATAAATTAATCTAAGTGAACATAATTTAACACGTCTGTTAGTTTGAAACTTCCAACTTAGCCAATCTTGCACTAAAGGAACCACATACCTTTTTGTAATTGTATAAACTTAAGAATATATAATCGTATTTACCCTTAAATAGGTTCAAACAAATGTATTTGCGTTCACACAAATTACCCTTTGTTTTATTATAAAACAAAATGGAAAAGATTTGAAAAATATACGTATCTCAACTCATCTCTGTTTTCAATCAATTAAAAAACTTACCAGTACCAGTCCCTGAAGACGAATTTGTTCCACCGTTACCAGAAATGGCACCTAAACAAACATATTTATTTAAGTACTCTATATAATAACCTTTCTGTGCATTACAAGGAACTGACTAGATCAACTGACTGATAGAAAACGCATTGACGTGATTCTTGGGATTTAAAACAGGTAATTAATGTTACTAAAATCTCTGTGACAAAAGTTAGAAAAATTACAAATCGTTTTTGATTTCAAACTAAGGTCCAGATTTAAATGACGTGAAACAAGTAAATATAGGTCGGGGTACGATCGAAGAAACAATATAAAATAATAATAATAGAGAAATTTTAAACAAATCAATAAATACTCACCACTACTGCCTCCAGTTGAAGCACTAGAGGATCCAGAGGGTGGTGGCGAACCAGATGGTGGCGATCCAGTAGTTGGTGGTGGTCCAGTAGTTGGTGGTGGTCCAGTTGGTGGTGGCGATCCAGTAGGTGGTGGTGAACCTGTAGGTGGTGGTGAACCTGTAGGTGGTGGTGAACCTGTAGGTGGTGGTGATCCACTAGGTGGTGGTGATCCAGTAGGTGGTGGTGAACCAGTAGGTGGTGGCAATCCAGTAGGTGGTGGTGATCCAGTAGGTGGTGGTGAACCTGTAGGTGGTGGTGATCCACTAGGTGGTGGTGATCCACTAGGTGGTGGTGATCCAGTAGGTGGTGGTGATCCACTAGGTGGTGGTGATCCAGTAGGTGGTGGTGAACCAGTAGGTGGTGGCGATCCAGTAGGTGGTGGTGATCCGCTAGTTGTGCTTGAAACTAAAACATTTTTATCATATTTGCCTCTTGCACTTGATTACATAACAGGAGATCCTCGATTATATACACTATAAGGAGTTCATCATTCGTTTCAAAACAACGTCAATAATTGGCATATATTTTAAGCATTTACTCAAACTATCGTTATGTAGCCCAGAATTTTATCTATATTAAATTCTGAGGGTGCTAAATGAAGGTTATAACAGGCATTTCTAAAAGAGGAATAGTATAATTAATTGTTAAAGAAAATGATCATGAGCTTTGGAAAAAGTAAGAATATATTTACTTGTGATGTGCTCTTGAGAACGTAGGTACTTTTAATGCTTTCATACTGATTGGTTATATTTAGTTTGCTAAAATAATAAAGTCTTACCAGCACCGCTTCCAGAAGTAGAATTTGTTACTCCATTACCAGAACTCGCACCTGCACAAAGATATCACGTTATTAATAAATTAATCTAAGTGAACATAATTTCACACGTCTGTTAGTTTGAAACTTCCAACTTAGCCAATCTTGCACTAAAGGAACCACATACCTTTTTGTAATTTTATAAACTTAAGAATATATAATCGTATTTACCCTTAAATAGGTTCAAACAAGTGTATTTGCGTTCACACAAATTACCCTTTGTTTTATTATAAAAAAAATGGAAAAGATTTGAAAAATATACGTATCTCAACTCATCTCTGTTTTCAATCAATTAAAAAACTTACCAGTACCAGTCCCTGAAGACGAATTTGTTCCACCGTTACCAGAAATGGCACCTAAACAAACATATATATTTAAGTATTCTATATAATAACCTTTCTGTGCATTACAAGGAACTGACTAGATCAACTGACTGATAGAAAACGCATTGACGTGATTCTTGGGATTTAAAACAGGTAATTAATGTTACTAAAATCTCTGTGACAAAAGTTAGAATAATTACAAATTGTTTTTGATTTCAAACTAAGGTCCAGATTTAAATGACGTGAAACAAGTAAATATAGGTCGGGGTACGATCGAAGAAACAATATAAAATAATCATAATACAGAAATTTTAAACAAATCAATAAATACTCACCACTACTGCCTCCAGTTGAAGCACTAGAGGATCCAGAGGGTGGTGGCGAACCAGATGGTGGCGATCCAGTGGTTGGTGGTGGTCCAGTAGTTGGTGGTGGTCCAGTTGGTGGTGAACCTGTTGGTGGTGACTCAGTTGGTGGTGGTGACTCAGTTGGTGGCGGTCCAGTTGGTGGTGAACCTGTTGGTGGTGACTCAGTTGGTGGTGGTCCAGTTGGAGGTGAACCTGTTGGTGGTGACTCAGTTGGTGGTGGTCCAGTTGGAGGTGAACCTGTTGGTGGTGACTCAGTTGGTGGTGGTCCAGTTGGTGGTGGTGACTCAGTTGGTGGTGGTGCAGTTGGTGGTGAACCTGTTGGTGGTGAACCTGTTGGTGGTGACTCAGTTGGTGGTGGTCCAGTTGGTGGTGGTGGTCCAGTTGGTGGTGAACCTGTTGGTGGTGAACCTGTTGGTGGTGACTCAGTTGGTGGTGGTCCAGTTGGTGGTGGTGATCCAGTAGTTGGTGGTGAACCAGTAGTTGGTGGTGATCCGCTAGTTGTGCTTGCACCTGAAACATTTTAATCATATTTTCCTCTTGCACTTGTCAGTCGATTACATATCAGGAGGTTCTCGATTATTTACACAATAATGAGTTCATCATCGTTTTAAAACAATGCAAATCAGTGGCATATTTAAGCATTTACTCAAATTATCTTACCTTCTGGTAACATTAGCAGTAATATTTTTTTGGGTTTTTAATATAATATATGCATGTACCTACTTACCTATTTATGATTGCCTACTCCTGGCATGTACACTTTTGTATAAATAAAAGATTTTGTATTTGTACTAGCCGTCGCCGGCGGCGTTGCTTGCGTTAAACCCTTTAGAGTGTGACGTTTCAAAATTCCTTTCTTAGTGCACCCCTCTAGGACTTGTAGTTTAGGCTGTGCGTTGATTCTATGTCAGCTTCAAAAGAGTTTTATATATATATTGATGATGATGATATTGATGATTTATCGTTATGTAGCCCAGAACTAAAACTAGTAAGTAGTTCGCTCCGAACTGAGATCTCGTATTGTTTCCGTTAAATAATACCCAAGTAATCATCGGATCTTTAGGTATGGACCAGTTTCAAACTGCAAATAAGCATGAAATTCTACAAAATAGGTATTCACAGCTGATGAATATCCTCATAACTAACTTGGAAACGGCTTCACCAATTCTCACTAAACATGGCAAAAAACCATCTAAGACATGGTCCAAGATTAATCATCTTTCTTACGACCGCCGTCAAACTTATAAACACCCCTTCTGTTTTTCGGTCGGAGGTTAATAAAACCCAAAGAACTTTTTTTTAACATTGGTTGCAATATACTTTGCAGATGCAGATGAAATATTTTTTTACAATTTTGGGCTTTTTCACTCGTATGAATCAGAGTCCTTCGTCTTTCTGAAGTGACTTGAATCTCTAATGAAAGTAAAGATTCGTTATGCAACAATTTAAGGAGTTTTAAGTTAAGTTTAAGCAGTGATGCTCGCATTGCTGTGTTCCAGTTTGAAGGGTAAGAGCGCCGGTGTAATTACAGGCACATGAGACTTCAAGATCTTTACGTCTCAGAGTGATGGACGCAGTGCATTGCCGTACAGGGCACGTCCTCATTGGACTTGCTCTGTGAGGTAATGCACTGTTATAGGCAGAAGTTACCACTTAACATCAGGTGAGCTATCAGCTGGTTCCATTACTTTTATCATAAAAAAAAAAGTTTTTGTTTTAAACTTGGCACCCGTTCTTTTATCACTTCTTTTATCAGTGACGTTGTTGACTTTGACACCATTTGAATAACAAACTTGTTGTTTTTACCTATGAAATGGGACACGAGTTTTGACATTTTTTGAATAGTTTTTCTTGTGTTATTGTGAGTATTGTTGTTTAATTTTGGTGGAATTTTAACCAATAATACTTAGGTCGTAACATAAAGTGTGAGCCATTGGAATAAATGTGTGTAAAGTGGTTTTTCTGAATGTGAAAATTCGTGTTAGGTTTTGAAGAGAGAATCCACCATTTTCTTTTCAAAACAAATGACAGCCGACTTGACAAATGACTTGACTTGACTTATTTATTACAATTTTAACACTTGACATTGGCAAAATTGTCTGTCGAAATGACGGACACTGGCCATTATTGAAGAGAAGAAGAAGACCTATTTAGACACGAGTTTTGACATTTTTTGAAACGACACATAGCACTTTTATTTTAATAGTTTTTCTTGTGTTATTGTGAGTATTGTTGTTTAATTTTGGTGCAATTTTAACCAATAATACTTAGGTCGTAACATAAAGTGTGAGCCATTGGAATAAATGTGTGTAAAGTGGTTTTTCTAAATGTGAAAATTCGTGTTAGGTTTTGAAGAGAAAATCCACCATTTTCTTTTCAAAACAAACGACAGCCGACTTGACAAATGACTTGACTTGACTTATTTATTACAATATTAACACTTGACATTGGCAAAATTGTCTGTCGAAATGACGGACACTGGCCATTATTGAAGAGAAGAAGAAGACCTATTTAAATACTTACCGCTACTGCTACCAGTAGAAGAACTTGCTCCACTATTACCAGCAGCGGCAGCTGCGGAAAATATTCACGTACGTAAGTTTTAACCCAAATACAAATACAACAAAATCATTTATTCATACAAAAGTGTACATGACCGGAGTAGGATATCATGAATAGGTAAGTAGGTAGGTACATGCATATTATATGTATTGTAAGACAAAAAAAAAACATTCAAATATGTATATCCCACTAATATTACAAAATGTTAAAGCTTAAAAAGATGTTTGAATGTTTGTGCTAAAATCACGCTGGAATTACAGATCTGATTTCGATGAAACATGGAATATAGGTATCCTTCTTAATATTATAGATGCGAAAGTAAGTTTGTTTGTTACGCTTTCGCGCGAAAACTACTTAATCAATCATCATGAAACTTTATACAGGTATTCTTGGAGATATTAGAAGTAACATAGGATACTTTTCATCTCAGAAAATTAACGGGATCCAATGGGACGCGAACGAAGTCACGAGCGGAAGCTAGTACATAATATAATTCGTATTTTGCTTAGCTTGGGATTAAAAAGTGTAAAATATTATGAAGACAAGTGTTTTTAATAAATAATATTTAAGGGGAAAATTTACAAGACGGTTGTCAGACCTGTCGCGATGTATGGATCAGAGTGTTGGGCAACGAAGAAGACGGATGAAAGGAGAGTGCATGCTACTGAAATGCGAATGTTAAGATGGATGTGTGGGGTGACAAGGTTGGATAAAATAAGGAATGAGTATATCAGGGGAAGTGTGAAAGTGGCGCCTGTTATTGAAAAGGTGAGGAGTGGTAGATTAGCATGGTATGGACACGTAATGAGGAGGGATGAAAGTCATATTACGAAAAGAGTTATGAATATGAGTGTGGCTGGGGGGTGTGCAAGTAGAGGAAGGCCGAAGAAGAAGTGGTTGGATTGTGTGAAAGAGGATATGAATGTGAGAGGAGTAGATTCAGATTTGACGAATGATAGGAGTGAATGGAAGAAGAAAACATGTTGTGCCGACCCCACCTAGCGTGGGATAAGGGCAGGGAAATGATGAATATCAAATAATAAATAAATAAATATTCACGGACACTTAACACAACGCCTTCTAGTCCCAAACTAAGCAAAGCTTGTACGATGGAAACTAGATGGCTGATAGAATACATACATAATTTTTTTTTTTTGTAAATACATACTTATAATACATAGAAACACCCAGACACAGAACTTAATGTAAATTATTTTTGTATATTTATTGACATAATAAGAGGAATCTTAACAAAGTGATTATTTCATTGCATTTGCTTTAAAAATTAATAATAAAACATAATTACCACTGCCGCTTACAGATGAAGTACTTGCTCCACCTCCACCGGCCGTGGCACCTATGTAAAGTATTTTTGTATATTTATTGTTATAATAAGAGGAATCTTAACAAAGTGATTATTTCATTGCATTTGCTTTAAAAATTAATAATAAAAAATAATTACCACTGCCGCTTACAGATGAAGTACTTGCTCCACCTCCACCGGCCGTGGCACCTATGTAAAGTATTTTTGTATATTTATTGACATAATAAGAGGAATCTTAACAAAGTGATTATTTCATTGCATTTGCTTTAAAAATTAATAATAAAAAATAATTACCACTGCCGCTTACAGATGAAGTACTTGCTCCACCTCGACCGGCCTTGGCACCTATGTAAATTATTTTTGTATATTTATTGTTATAATAAGAGGAATCTTAACAAAGTGATTATTTCATTGCATTTGCTTTAAAAATTAATAATAAAAAATAATTACCACTGCCGCTTACAGATGAAGTACTTGCTCCACCTCGACCGGCCTTGGCACCTATGTAAATTATTTTTGTATATTTATTGTTATAATAAGAGGAATCTTAACAAAGTGATTATTTCATTGCATTTGCTTTAAAAATTAATAATAAAAAATAATTACCACTGCCGCTTACAGATGAAGTACTTGCTCCACCTCGACCGGCCTTGGCACCTATGTAAATTATTTTTGTATATTTATTGTTATAATAAGAGGAATCTTAACAAAGTGATTATTTCATTGCATTTGCTTTAAAAATTAATAATAAAAAATAATTACCACTGCCGCTTACAGATGAAGTACTTGCTCCACCTCGACCGGCCTTGGCACCTATGTAAATTATTTTTGTATATTTATGGACATAATAAGAGGAATCTTAACAAAGTGATTATTTCATTGCATTTGCTTTAAAAATTAATAATAAAAAATAATTACCACTGCCGCTTACAGATGAAGTACTTGCTCCACCTCCACCGGCCGTGGCACCTATGTAAAGTATTTTTGTATATTTATTGACATAATAAGAGGAATCTTAACAAAGTGATTATTTCATTGCATTTGCTTTAAAAATTAATAATAAAAAATAATTACCATCGCCGCTTACAGATGAAGTACTTGCTCCACCGTCACCGGCCTTGGCACCTATGTAAAGTATTTTTGTATATTTATTGACAAAGTAAATAAAATATGAATAAAGTGATAGTAATTTCATTGCATTTGCTTTTTAAATTATTAATAAAAAATAATTACCAGAACCGCCTCCAGAATACGAACTTACTCCGCCGCCATTACCAGAACTGGCAGCTGCAAGAAATCAATAGTATTAGTGGTCTTGAATAGGCCGGAATTATAAGTAAATAGGTACTTATTACTTGCCTAAATGTAGATCATTACATTTTTCATGTATTAAATGCTCATTATAGTGTGAATTTATAAGAAATAGTATGGGAACATGTCATTGTAGTTACCTCGTTTCGTTTTCGGTACTCATTCGGTCTCATTAATTTACTGGACTTATCTTGGACTGGCCGTCGCCCGCGGCGTTGCTCGCGTTCTACCCTTTGGAGTGTGACGTTTCAAAATTCCTTTCTTAGTGCACCTCTACACTATATACTACACTATATACACTATATATGCTTACTCTAAGGTGGGTAATGCCTATGTAGGTACTTGCCTACGTAGGCATTGCTCATCGTCCGTGGGGTCACTCCAGTGGTCACAGCTGAAAACCAGCGTCACTTCACGATGTGAAGTGGCATCAGGCTGAGCTGTGACCCGTTTTGGCTCACGCATGCACCAGCACGACATCAGATTTGCGCCTAGACAGGTAGGTATATAATACATATACCTACCTCGCACTTAATTAAGTACTAGTACCTAAGTTATGTTTTATGTTCTACCCATGTTGTTTTCTTTTTGTTGTGCTGTTATGTATGTATAGTGTGTCCGAAATAAATGTATTTTCTTTCTTTCTTCTTACTTTCTATATAAGGATACTACCCTCCAAATTTCATACTTCTAAGGACTTATGGTTTAGGCTGTGCGTTGATTCTCTGTCAGCTTCAAAAGAGTTTTATATATATTGATCGATTGATGATGATGATGATTTATCGAGGGTTTAGACCCAGCCTAGCTAGGCTATAAGTCCTGGAGGTATGAAATTTGGAGGGTAGGATCCTTATATAGTGTAGGGGCGCACTAAGAAAGGAATTTTGAAAAGTCGCACTCTAAAAGTGTCTAGAACGCGAGCAACGCCGCGGGCGACGGCTAGTCCAAGATAAATCCGGTAACGTGATTATAAGGTTTCCTGGGATGCGATAGTAAGGTACGTTTTGTGCGTGTTGAATAGAAAATTAATAGATTCTATTTAAACTTACAACTGCCTGTAGTACTTGATGATGTCGTTGCTGCACCAGCGCCGTTGGTGGCAGAGGAAGCTGTTTGAATATTATAGGTAATAACATTTTTATTATGTGACCTTAAAATATCCTATAAAATTTCTCAGCCAACTCAGGTTGAGACTACGTGATATCTGAAATTCAGACGCCCAAATTGGCCAATCACAAGTTTTTTATCTGTTTGCTACTGCGTTAGAACTTAAGAATAATTTAGGTACTTCTTTTTTCGGGACACATAGCATAAAAAAGAAAAAAATTAGCATGAACCTGAAGATGATGACGAAGAGCTAGACGAAGCACCATTCGTTGGATATGGTGGCATATATTCGAAGCCTGTATCTTCGTATTCAGGGTATAGTTCTGTGAAACAAAAGTAACTTTTGTAGTTTAGTTCCGAAAATCGTAAGAGACAGGATATAATCAAAAAAAATATCTATTTATTACTAAAATAACAGTAACAAGTAGGATACTGCGGGCCTATTACGAGTTTTCAGTGTGTAGTGTGGGTGTGAAACGTCTGACGCCCAGCACACCAGTGGGCGCTGATTTGTATGGAGACACTGAGCGGATTCTTTGAGAAGCTCGACATGCGAGTACGGGCTTGGTGTAGACGAAGCTTCTTTCGTTTCACACCAGATTTACTCACTAAAACTCTTACTAGGCTAGTAGTTTAAATACACAGTTTTTTCAGAGCAATAGGCGTTTTCACACTGCCTAGCACACCCTCTTACACGATACCAATATATCAAGGCCTCGAACAAAAATATCGTCGTGTAACCACGACACGGTGAGAATGCGAATGTATGACATCTCCCCGACGATATCGTGTAGGTGCCATGTCAATGCCATTTTGAAAATATTACATATTTTGATTTGTTTTCTATTGCAATCGCAAGAGAATAAAACTCCAAATGGAAAGTAATGTAATCATTTCTATACCTACGCTTACAAGGTTTTCCATTCTTTAGCGACTGCAGAAATGAAGTATTTTTTTAGGCATTTTAATAATCATTTTGAAATATTTTATTCAAAGCACGTCCGAAAGGTTAATTCGACGTTTGTTAGACCTACGTAAAAGTTATTGAAATATTCACTTCATAATATATTTACCATCATAATAGTTGTAGAAACCGCCTGAAAAAAAAAAGAATCTAATTATTTTATTAGGTAAAGACCAGCCAGTTTACATACTTTCCATGGGTACGTTTCTTTTGAAAACATTCTTAATGAGCTAGTATTTTTATATAATATCAAGACTATGGGAAAGTTTAGATGTTAATGAACCAATCACGTCGTAACCAGCTATATAGCCAATTCGAGTAAATCTTCTTGGAATATTATGTAGACGAATAAAATGAAGTCACGTAATGACAAATACACTAATTCCTGCTGATCCTTCAGGCAATGCTACAGTTTGAGCTTTAACAACGAGCGAATGGATAAACAGATAATTATATCCATTCGTACTTGGATTTGTTTTTTAATCAGACTTCAAAAAAGGAAGACGTTCTCAATTCGGTTGTATTTTTTTTTATATATTTTTTTATGTTTGGTACCTCAGAACTCCGTCATTTATGAACCGATTTAAAAATTCTTTTTTTATCTGAATAGAAACATAGGCTATATTTTATTGAAATGAAAGACTTGGATTCTTAGATACAGCTTGACCTCTCTAAACCAAAAGCCGCCTTTGGCACGAGGTTCATCGTATGCTGGTTGACAGATATTTTGGTGGAAAGTTTCGCAGGCGTACGAAGTCGCGGGTATCAGCTAATTGCTAATTAAAAATAAGAAAACATACCTTGTGATAAAGCTCCTTGCTGTAGTAAAACTAGAACAGCTATAGCTGCCCATTGCGTTGTACCCATTCTGGAGTCTCAAGACTGGCGATTGGTGAAATTTTTACAGATTTTATACTGAAAAAAACTATAAATAAAAAAATTATATCCTTTCGTGATCGAATCATGATTATTTAATTGCTTTATCGTGTGCTGTATTAAAATCATAACTTTTTTTAATTATTGTAGATAAAATGCTTATCTACCTATAAATTTGTATAAATACTTTGGAAAATTTAAATATTTACATTTTTAGCCAAATTAGTTTTATTGTGGTATACAATTTGTCACGGTAAGGACCTCAGCATATAATTGTTTAAAAATTAAAATAACTTTGATTTAAATTGATCCAGTTCATTGATTAATAGAATACTTTTTTATTAATTGAGCATAACTTTTTAGTTTAATAATTTTAATATTGGAATTTCACTATTATAAAGAATGATTTCATGTCATGAAAATATTCTCGTCTTATTAAAAACGTTAGATTGAGTTCGAAAGTTAATTGAAATAAGATTTGAATGCATTTCGAGCCGAATACCAATGTTTTGTAAATTCATATTCAGTCTCATTTGTAAAACTTTCAAATTTGTTTCCAAATAAATAACTACTCGGAAAAATAACTCGCTACTTTTTCAGCAAAAATGTCTTCTACCTTTAAATGGGCATCGTCAATCCTCGTAATGCCATGCTCATTGGCAATAACCGGCAAATACGTCGACATTTCCCATAGCGCCGATATCAATGTAGACATCTTGTTTTTACGACTGCATAGTACCCTTTGCACTACGACGGGATGTGTACAATCAGAAACGAAATATTACGTGGAAAATTTCTGAAAGTAGACTTTTCATTTTCATCAGTATTGTCTCTGTCTCACTTCGGCAAACTTATTTTTTTTATTTAACGTATATCGTCCCACTGCTGGGCAAAGGTCTCCCCCATAGACTTCTAATGTTCTCTGTCCCGAGCTTCCTCCCACCATCCTCTCTCGAAGGCATCTAGTTCGTCGCGCCAACGCTTTCTTGACCGACCCCGATATCGCCGACCGTCAGGAACCCCCAAGGTGTGGAGATATTCGCCCACCTATCGGCAAACTTATATGATGCAAAATTTATAGGTAGGTCAACCTACAACACGTCGATTCCCCAGATACTAGGGTAAAATGCCTTTAAAAGCTAGCGAGTTCATCGCAAAAATTCACCAACATCACATCAGCATATAAAAAGTCTACTTCTAATTTTGGAATGATCTTAATTCACGGATTTTTTGCTAGCTGTATTTTAAAAAGCCCGTGTCCGTTCCGTCGTGATATGAATATACTTTATTATAAACCAGACTTCAATATCAGAACCATTGTCAATTTGGCTTCCCTCGTTTTTGCTGTCGTGTGCACCTAATATTTTTTCTGAATATCTTACTTGTGTTTATGCATTTTCGTTTTTTTTATACATTTTGTCACCATCATCATCATCAACCTATATCGGTCCACTGCTGGACGTAGGTCTCTCCCAGGACGCGCTACTGAGCCCGGTCTTTGGCTCTTCTCATCCAGTTTTTGCCAGCTACATGTCTCAGATCGTCACCCCACCTAGCCGGAGGGCGTCCTACACTACGCTTGCCTAAACGCGGTCTCCACTCAAGTATTAGTTTGCTCCAACGATTGTCGGTTCTGCGGCAAACATGGCATACATTTTGTAAGTTGCCATAATTATTAATAAATAAATAAGCATTAATGGACGTTTCACAGAGTAATAATTAACATAATTAGCCCCCTTACTTACGATCGCTGCATAAATTTAATTAGCTGTTTAAATTATTGCTGTCACCTACTAACAGGTAATGTCAAACAGTGACAGAGCTAGACCTTGATTCAACTGTTTAACTAAGTCATAAGTAAGGCCCTAATTGTTTATTAGATACTTATGTATTTAAATAAAAAGATTTGTTTATATTCCCATACAAAAAAATATTAGTTTATTATATTAGTTTTAGCTACTTTACTAAAGACGTGAAAACCTAAGAAACCTATTGATAGGCGGTGCGTAACAAGTTGAAGAACTGATAGGACAGACTGCAAATCTGGAAAAAAAAGAAAAAAATTACAATTTCCGAAATACACGGCAACTGGCGCTTGTAGTTTTCAAACTGACAAAAAAATATAGTTTGAATTTTAAATTTCGATTTCAAAATGCTCGATAGCTAAATTCGCACAAGGCTGGCATAACATGAAGGAGGCCTATTACCCAGCAGTGGGTGATACCGGGGTGAGATGATGATGATGATGATAGCTAATAGATGTCGCGCACGAGTAACATATTTGTCTCCACAACTAATTTGTCTCGCTCATATTGTAACGCGACAACCGATAGAAATCGACAAAGGCAAATAAGTTGCTCGTGGGCGCCGGCTCTTACACTGCAGAAAGTATCCAAATTCATTGTGACATAGCCTCTGGCAGAGAACGTCAGCGGTTTCTGCGCACAAACCAGAAAAATGTGAAGAATCCTTTTCATCCCCTGATCCGCGTGAGGCCAATCAGCGAAGTATATCGCTTGCTCTAGCTTCAAACTCTGAAAGAACACGTTGCATATAAGTTTAGAGCGTTAAAAAAGAAAAAGTTTTTGTCTTGACACGCCATCTTTAAGTATAATCTAGAATAACCGGAAAAACGCTGTATTGAAACAAAAAATATACCTTAAATTTATTATTAGCTATTGTAGTAAATGTTTTTTTAATTTAAATCTACCGTCATATATGTAAAAAAATTGTTCGAAAAACTATGTTCACTTTATTTTCTACTTAGTCTGTTCTCTTTATTTAAAAACCAACAAAAATAAAACGCTCACATGATCAATCAAAAGTTGCCCAATGATACACTGCACGAACACTTCAACCAGCAAGGAGCAGAAGAACGAAGCATATCGCAGTCGCAAATACAGGTTGTCCACAACCTTTAAATGACAATCAATACTTTACTGATTTTTTAATTGCTTATACCTAGGTTTTATTGACAGAAACCTGCAGATAAAAAAAATACCAACTGCATCTAAGAAATTAAAATATACCTAAGGACGACGGAGGAAGGAGGATTTTATTCAATTTGATATTACGTAGTCAAATATTATAGTAGTAGCTAGATATTTTTTTTTTCTCACCGTTGCTGTGAATATTGTGAGGCAAATGAACACCGAGCCAAATGCGTACGTGACGAGAAAACCATCCCCTAGTACTTCATCCAGATCAGAGGTTAAACTGAAAAAAAAGTACTAATCTATAAAATCACACAATATAACAATTCAATAACAAAGTTTCATTTCCTCGCGACTAAAGCCTAGAAGAAACAATGACAAACGGACAATTTCATTTCTGATTTCTCTACCCCACTCAGTTTAGCGAAAACTTAGTTACCCAGATAAAAATTGATGTCTCTTGATTATCAGCTTCAATTTCCTCCTAATACCAGCATGAGTTTCATCTGCGAGCTCCTTATTCATAACACTCAAGACCTCTTCAGCCGTAACAACGTTCTCCATCAAATTCCCCAGTATTTTAAGCTCCATACAAATGTATCTTGTAAAAGATATGTGTATCATATTAGCGAAAACGTATATCAAAATTACAACGGTTGTCATGAAACTCTCCCAGACGTAAGCTACATAATACCACTTCACCTTACTGAAGGGATACCAACCATCGAATGGGTATAAGTACTGAACATCATTGTGAGCTATTTTGGTCTCGTATAGAGATATCATTTTGGGAAATGTGATCACAATTATTACTAAAACAACCGTGTAGTAATACTGGCAGCGGACAATCAACCTAGAAATTTTTGTATATCTTTCTAATATAGTTTTATGCTCTCTTGTATCCGTGATAGTATCCCACACATCAACTTTGAAATGATGCAATATATTTTCGTAGATATCTCGATGCGTTTGCATTTTGGAATACTTTATCAGAATCATCAGACACACCGCCAAGTTGGGAGCAATGTTCACAATCTCGAACCAGTCTTGGAACTTGGTCACACACAGGGACATAAACAGTTGGGACGAAGTGACTAATACCAAGAAATATGTGAGATTGTAGCAGTAAATAGAGGTCTTAGATTTTCCAATAAAAGGGTACACGAATACTTTATAACCGATGTTTGTGACAAAGTTTATTTCGTATAGAAATTCTTCTTTTAAAGTTTTGTAACTTTTGTTGGACATGATGAAGGGTTAGAGTTTTTAAAACTTCAGGTGGAATGCCCACGTAAAAATCTCTTTTATAGTGTGCGAAAGTCTGAAGATATTTACAACCACACGACTCTACATAGTGTATCCAAGAGAAAAATTAATCGTGGCTATAGAAACGTTAATCGTATAATTTAAAGAATCCAAACGTCAATCAGAACATCGCAATACACTATTATCAAAGCTTGCTCAAAGAAATTAACAAACTGATTTATAGCCTACTTACCTACTTATTTGATCAAAGGTACTGCGAATTGAATCATTTTTATTTAATCGGTAAGTAGTTAGTAGGTTTCTTTAATTAAAATGCCTACGAGTAACGGCAAATGAATGAGAACTGCGCACAAGAAAGAATAATTTTGAATCTGTTTGACTTACATAAAACTATTGAGTAGAAAAAAAATTAACAATCGTGAATGTTTGCAATTCATTAGCTACTATAGTAAAAATAAGTAAATAACCACTCTTGCTATTAAGTTTTTGGCCATTAAAATTGCACCCTACAGTTTCATCCACAGAAATGATTAATGTTGGCCATCATTTCACCAATATCCATTCAACAGCCTCACCCAATAGCAATGCCAATATTTAATTCCATGCCCCAAAGGGAATCAGAAAGCCATAGAAGACCCACATTAGCATAGAGTGGATGACATACACCGAGTTAATCCATATTAGTCATGCATCAAAGAGTTCCAAACGGCATGGCTGAAAGCCCCTCTTGCATGCCCCTGCACAGTATTATTTTATTTGCAAACAGTAGGTATCGTTATTAAGTGGTTTTGGTTGTTAAAAGTAGCTTTAAAAACAGATCTACGCTACAACAGTTAATACTAGAAAAATGAGTGGTTAAAACCATAAAAAATACACATAGAGTTATTTAGATACATGTGTGATGCTGTCATACATCGCTAGGAAAGAAAAACTGGCGTTGATTAGAATCAACGCCATTTTTTTTCCGCCTATACCAACCGAAAAATCACTCTGTCCACCTAGTTGGAGGGTTAATATATTTTTTTATCAACCGACCACCTCTAACTAGATGCTCTAGAACATCGTGGTTTGTCGGGACGGTTTTTAAGGACATCAAGAAATTAATTAGTTATAAGACAAGCACGGTGTTCGAGCTATTTTTTTTGCTACAGACAAATGGGTACATCAGATTTTATGAGTGCCTCTGCTTGTAGAACTTTGCTTATACTGTGCCCCTTCTGATTCAAATCTGAACAATGGCAGTCAAATTATAAAGCAATCGCAACTCTGGAGAGCTCCTTGACCTATTTCGTTGCTAAGATAGTAAATTGCTTAGGGGAAATCCACCGTGTGCTATTGCAATTAGGTTTGAATTTGATGAAATATAGAGCAGGGGATTATACTACACAGTATGGAGTTGATAATATTAAGTATAGGTACAACTGGTTTTGGAACACACGTGTAGATTTGTTTTGTATGAATAAACAGTTTTTCTTTATTACTTCGTACCATCGCGGCTTACAATAAAAAAAAATTTTGGAACATAAAAAGACGTTGTTGCACTGCCACCGACACGACACCTACACGATATGGGCAGAGAGGTACCTAATGTCGTTGAGTTACCAATATTGACCAGCATTTTGACCCACTGACGATATTGGCATCGTGTCGTGTCTGTATCGCCTAGTATGCAAGTATAAAATCACTAAGGTGTGATCCTGTTTTATTTTCCTCTATTCGAAATGGGATAAAAATAAAAATATTACCTCGTTACGATTCAATCAAACGAACCAAATGCTCATTGAAATGAGAATCCAAAAACGCATTCGTCTTTAAATTGTGTTCATTTGTGGAATGTGTTTGAAAATCTTTATAAATGCGAACTTTTCACGGTCTTCTTCACTTGCCAGTATAACTTGATCCTCCATCACCGATCATCTGCTGGGAATTGAGGAAAATAAGAAGTAATGTAGCACGATGATGGATCTAAGTAAAGTGGTAAGGATACACTCGGGTCGTCTGAATGCTTTATGTGTGTACTTTATTCACATGAAATGGAATACGACTCTATATTCGTTGGAGGATATTTGAATAGAGGAGATAAAACGTAATAATGTATATATTGAGTTTAATACTAAAACAATTAACAAAAAATATTTCATAAATAAAATGACCATAGAAGTTATGAGTAGGTAGGCGTAACACTGTTAAAATAATTTTTCTTCAATATAATTCAAATATACTAGAATTTATGTCTTGGTTCATAGTCGACATTAATAAAAACTATTGCGAAAAATTTGTTCCAATTAGTATTAAGTCCATGCCATCAGTTACATTGCTGGTTTTATTGGTAGAAAACTGATTGTTATTATTTGTCCCTGTAGTTATACTAGTTATAAATAATGGGACTTAATCTGTTCCAGTTTGTTCTATTTATAGAACTAATACTTTTTTTACACATCTCTATAAACTTCCCAACAAACACGCAAAGAATATTCTACCTCCGGTTATGAGATAGATCTCCTAACAATAGGTACTCACTCGAAAAGCAGAGGTCTCACACGTCAAATTTCACATTCTGAATGGCTCCACCCTCTAAGGAATCTTTATAAATAGTTTTGTGAGGATCGTGCTTAATTTGATGGAAATTGAGTGCGTTCCTCGAAGACGGATTAAGAGGAATCTAATTGTGCTTTGTGATTTAATGAACTTTGAAATTCTTGATCGGTGATAAATATTGTAAGAACTAAACTTATTTTTATGAAACTCGATGTTTGTTCTGTGTATAGGTGTTACTATGTATCATAAGTATGTATATACAAAAAAAATGTATATAAGTATATTAGCAATCTAGTTCCCATAGTACAAGCTCTGCTTAGTTTGGGACTAGAGAGCGTTGTGTGTAATGCCCAAGGATATTTATTAATTATTATTTATTTATTTACTTAATTTTATTGCCTTGGACCTACAGAAAATATAAAAAGAAGACAGTGGGTCAACACTCACAATGACGGGGTCACCAATGACGAGAACACTGTAGGATGTGTGTCCTCTTACGAAAAGGGAAAATCGTCCACGCCGAGCGACCTTTGTTTCGGGGTCCGAGGACCAATGGATTGTATTCGGTAGTATTTCTTATGTTAAAACTCCGTGATAACTTCGTTTGCGCGATCTAGGATAGTTCTCATGTAGCGCGCTAGATGGCGCGTAAATTGGCGCTCATAGCAAAAAAACGTAAGATTGAATGCACATTTAAGGTAGCTTAAAACTTAGTTATAATCTGTGGAAACTTTTAATTGGCCATCAGTGAACTTGAATCTTTATACATTCCTGTATTAGGTTTATCATCCTACTGTCTAACTACGTAGCTGTTAGTTTGCCTAAAATTCAATGCTAAATGAATAATTTTATTTATTTTATGTAAATAAAATTATTCATTTAACAAAGAATAAACGATTTTAAAGGACATCAGTATCATTAACTACAAGCAATTAAGTTACAAATTATCAGGGTACATGAACTAACTAATTTAAAACACCTACGTCAGTGGTAAAGTTCACCGCAGTTATTCATGAGTCTCACTTGATTCCCCGCAAGATACAACATAAATTGGGCAAACTTTATTGCCTATCAAAATAAGTAAGTGTTGTGTAGTTATTCAGTTTTGATGGCTTAGAATCACTAAAATTGATTTTTTTACAAGCGAAACGTGTTCTGTGTTGTAAACGCTCCTTTTATCGGGGTCGGACAAAATGCAGCAATTTGTAGAAATAAAAACAACTCAACAATAAAACAAGAGCTCTTGAAACGTATTGGTTAAATAATTTATTTATCTGTAAAATCGCAATTTAAGAAAAAGCTAAAAGCTTTTTTGAGCTTTCTAAAGTGGTCCCTAAAAAGTCTGCGTCTAAATCCTCTGGAATATTTCTACGTATTCACCTTTTCATTTTAATTAGAACTGAATTCACAAAAGCACTATCAGCCTCATTAAATATGAAAAAAAATCATGTCTGAAACTGAAGAGCTCTTACAAAGAAACAAACTAATTTTCAGTTTTGTTTACAGTTGTAGTGTACTTGCTGTAATGCCTAGGTCTTCATTACAGACATTTTAATTAGTAGAATGCGAATACTCAACGCTCTGTGAAGCTTGAAACTTGAAAGTACAGTCAGCGTCAGAAGAAGATACATTTTTCAAAACAAAAATATAATACTGTTGATATACTTAATCATATTTTTTTAACTATGCACTTGTAGGAAATAAAAGAGTTGTTGGTATAATCATATTTTTTTAATCTAAATACTATATTCTTGTAGGGAATGTTTACGTCTTTGAAAAAGAAAATGGAAAATTTCTAGTTTTGAGTTATAAAACCTTCTTGAAACTTTGACTCATCATCATTTACTAATGATGCTGACTGCACGAAGAGTCTCTTAAGGGTACGTAAGAAACTACTTGAGTTTGTTAACATTTACGACGTAGAAAAAAACTAAATTGAGTGAAATTTCTTGGAAATTCTAACTGTTTCATAGCTTGTACTGACAAGGTCGATGAAATAGATACAATAAATTTAAATAGCTGAACATTGTTTTACTTGTAGTTTTTATTCACAGTTTTTTACAATAAGCACAGTTGACAAATACTCAGTCTATTTCTACGGTACTTATACTTAGTCGTGACTTGTGCTGCATCATTTTGAAGTGTGTTTTGAAGTAATAATGTCTAATTTGGTAGCAATTAGTTCAGTGTAGTAATGCACTGTGCAAAAGTGACGTCGTTACTTTGATGAGAATTACTGCGATACTGTACACAGGCTGTACTGACAGGCGTCATGGCTCAGTCGGTAGTAGCTCTGCCTTCCGTGCTGTGGGTCGTGGGTTCGATCCCCATCGAGAACAAACATTTGTGTGTTGTAAACATAGATGCTTGTTCTGTGTCTGGGTGTTACTATGTATTATAAGTATGTATTTACAAAAAAAAATGTATGTATGTATTCTATCAGCCATCTAGTTTCCATCGTACAAGCTTTGCTTAGTTTGGGACTAGAAGGCGTTGTGTTAAGTGTCCGTGAATATTTATTTATTTATTTTATTTTGTAGTAATCAGAATAAAACTATTTTTTTTTACTAATAACTGAATCTTAGAATTTATATATTCGAAAATGTTCAAGTTTTTATAGATGATGAGGATTTTTTGGTCTCACGTCTATTCGTTACTATAGATTTTTTTAATAGTTACACTTTTAACTAAACAAGCTGAAGTTACTAGTTTATTTACTATGGATCTTATCACTCGATTGTTTCATTTGTTCCAATTGTAAACCATTTTGTAAGCTTATTTTGTTGGTATATTAGAACAACATTGTTATCGTGTATTGTCTTGAGTTATAGGTTTGACTGAGCGACAGATTGCCAACATTACAGTAACGAATTGCCGTAGACATGCCCTGAAGGTGGATGAACCTTAATAGCTATTGCTGGACTTATGGTTCTGGTAGATTTATGAAAAGGTTGGTCAACTTGGGTGCTACCTGTGTCGTGTAATTTCAAGCGTCATTACGTTATTCTGTAGGCATCTATTATTTTCTTGAAAATATAGCGGCCTCTACTAGCGTGACTGGAGGGGCCTACCAAAAAAGCAGAACGAATTCAATGTAGAAAATATTCTGATATAAGAGAAAACAAGATATCAAAGGATACTCGTAGAACGCTACGAATCTCGTAGACCATCTACGATTCGTAGACGCTTCGAGTACGTACAAAGCGCGCAATGAATCTTTCCAAAACACTATTTCACTGCCAAAAATTGCAAGCACTATAAATAAGGTGGTAAGGAAACAATAAATTTGTATTGCCTCACAACCCCCAGGCGTCTCAATAAAGAAACTATGCTTGGTATGCTGTCAAAAAGCCATATAATAATTAATTGCTAAAGGTTGCACTATCCCCTGTAAGCTGGACAGACGGAGTTCTACTACTAAACATTAAAAAATGGTTTTGCTTTGCAAAAAAGTCATTAATAACTTGTACATAGTCGATCACATATATTCATGGCAGGTAAGCTACTTTTTCTTTTATTTCTTAGAGATGATTTTATCAGTCCGAATTTTTTTCTCCAGCATCTATTTGAGTAACTAGCCGTCGCACGCGGCTTTGCTCGTGTTCCCTTTAGAGTGTGACTTTTCAAAATTCCTTTCTTAATGCACCCCTACACTACATAAGGATACTACTCTCCAAATTTCATCCCTATAGGACTTATGGTTTAGGCTGTGCGTTGATTCTAAGTCAACTTCAAAAGGTTTTTATATATATTGATGATAACACTAATCAAATGATATAACTACAATGGATAAAAATAAATAAATAATTTTATTATTAAACATATTAAATAAATAAACATTTTCTTTTTATTTATATTACAGTATTAATTAAAGCTGCATAAGTGCATATACCTATCGATTGCCTTTTGTTCCCTCAAAAATTAGTGATCGTATCAGTTATTATTTTAGTTAGTTTCATAGTACCCCTCATAGAATTTATCGTGGAATTATTATTGGAAAGCTCCCTCTGAACGGGACAAATTGTCGGTTGCTAGAGGCGACTGACCAAGGATGGGTTTAGTGCTTGCTCATGTTTAGTAAAATACCACGTAAATATCTGAACATAACAATTTAAAAATACAATTATTTATTTGAGGGTTAAGTGATTAAAAAGAGCTTATTCATCTGTTTATAATTATCATGTCTGTCTCGTAGTTAGGCGTATTTACATTGTCACTGATACGACTCCGACACGACATTACCGGAGAGCTAAAATATATTAAAATACAGACGCTTTCACACGGTGTCGTCACCGATATTATTGTTCAAGCTACTGACGACATTATCGTACTTTCTCAAGTAGAAGTAACTTAGTTTTTTATTACATATGTACATCATTATAAAGAGGTTAGAAAACAATAGGTACATACATATATATAAACTCATAACAATAGCGCTTTAAATTAATTAAGCAAAATATGTTCACCGAACATCCTTCATTAAATCATATTCTACGAGTATGTACCTGTATAATGGTATACATTGCGCACCCTAATCAAAGTCCGGCAGAACAATAACGTGTGGTCATCCTTCTTGTGAAATTCAATAAAGTAGGGTGGCCTTGTCGACCCGTCATCCAGAAACTTTCAAATCGCCGACAGGCGTCCATCGGAGGGGTCTTTTGTCCGCAAAATTGCCTTATTTCGTGGTCTACCTAATAAGGGTTTCCAACTATCAATTCAAAATAGTAATTGAGTATCTTTGTAGTCTTTGATGTCGTCTGCATATTGACTGTTTGATTTGCATCGCTTCGTTTGTTTCAAAGCAAGCAGTTTTTGGCAATTTGTTAGGAAAACTAGTTTTCATTGTGTATTCCAATGTATTTGTTTTGGGCTCGTCTGTACACGTGTTTAATCACTTTTGAAACCTATTTTGTACTCACTTCATCTAACATGATACAACCATACTTTTTATCTTAAAAAATGAACGAGACGCCATCAAAGTCGTAGGCGGAAGCTAGTAAAACATAAACTTCATCCCTAACAATTTTCAACAATGAAAAAAAATCATTGATTTATGAATCGTACTATATGCTTTTATTGCACAAATTAGAAAATATTGGAAATACAATCGTTTTAATGTTAATTTGACGCTGTTTGAATATTTATTGGATGAATCGAATACGTAATTAGATATCCTTCTTGTCGGTCCATTGGGAAATGCTATAGCGGGTTTGATGCCGTGACAAGCATGAGTAATGAGGGACTGGATTTTAAGCAATACCTTATATAAGATAACCTAGTGTCTTGGGCACGCTTCTGATTGGTACTGCACCAGTTGAGCTATCTACAAACCGTTGCAAACGATTTATAGATAGCTCAACTGTTTTATGTGTATTTTGTAAATATTGTGAATTTTCTGCAGGATTTGCACTCGTTTGCCAAGCCTTACTAAAAGCATGACTACAAGGCATGATTAAAAAAAACAGACTAGTGCCGGTCTTTTTCTTATCCCTTTTTCTGACATGACATCCTAATTAGATTTTACATTGTGATTCATCATATTTGAACATCGGATATCAAAAGAGCAACCTACTCCAATTTATTAGTGTAACTATTCAAAATTTTCCTTCATAATTGGGCCTTGTGAAGGGTAGTCCAGTCTAATTAAGGATCGTTCTATTGCCCTTCCGATGTATTGTAGTATATTTGACCAGGGACTACACACGGGTTGATAAAATGAAAAATAAAATACATTACAATTTAATAGATACTATATTAAAGAAAGAAGACTGGGCAGGTAAGACCTTGCACTACAAAAGTGAAATCAAAGTAAAATAGACTTTTTTAAATTGATTAGGTCAATATCGGTATTTTTCTGATACAAACAAAGTAAAAGTATTTTCTACTGAGCTTAGTAATAGCTATCTTTTTTTGAAGACCACCGACAGCTGTCAAAAAAGGAAAAATAAAGCTTTTTGCACAGTATAGCACTTCCAACACTGAACAGCAAAACGAACATCGTCAGCCAGAAATAGCCATTGTTCGGGGATTTGGCTCTGATATAATCCGAGGGGTTCACACCTACCTGCAAATCCATTGCTAATGAACAGGGGATGGCTAGCGTCAGATGAAAGTCTCAAGTGGGCATTATTATTTGATGAAATTGTCACAAATATCGTCACGCTGAGTTGGATTTCATAGAATTTTTGTGGCTATGTAATCGCGCTCAGAGCTCAGAGAATTAGTAACCTGAAATGGCAGTGGGCCGGCCATGTTTGCCGCAGAACCGACAATCGTTGGAGCAGAGTAATACTCGAGTGGAGACCGCGTTTAGGCAAGCGTAGTGTAGGACGCCCTCCGGCTAGGTGGGGTGACGATCTGAGACGTGTAGCTGGCAAAAACTGGATGAGAAGAGCCGAAGACCGGGCTCAGTGGCGCGTCTTGGGAGAGACCTACGTCCAGCAGTGGACCGATATAGGTTGATGATGATGATGATGATGATGATGTAATCGCGCACGGAAGGTATCAATCATCATCAATATATATAAAACTCTTATGAAGCTGACTGATTATCAACGCACAGCCTAAACCATAAGTCCTAGATGTATGAAATTTGGAAGGTAGTATCCTTATATAGTGTAGGGGTGCACTAAGAAGAAATTTTGAAAAGTCGCACTCTAAAGGGTCTAGGACGCGAGCAAAGCCGCGGGCGACGGCTAGAAAAAAATATGCGGATTTTAACAATTTAACTTTTCAAATACTGAAACGCCAACCAAACTTTACTTTTATTTATCCAAACACGTAAAAAATACCTCTAGAAATTTACAATCCGACCCTAAACCACAAAAAACAAATTACCTCTTAAATACCTTAGAACTCGTAACATTTAGCGTAATGAGATCCGACATAAACAAGAGTCTCAGCCGTGGTAACCGCGGTAGCCGCGCCCAGGAATTCCGGGCAGTACAGAACCCAAACTGTACATTATTGAGTGAGTTATTTAATACGGACCACGTGCATTTTTGGTTATTATTATTGGGGCTTACACAAGCAGGGGTAATCCAATGAACTCTCATTACGTAGCGTTTGGAGTAACTTTATTTGCTCTCCCGGCTTTGCTTCAAGCCTCATGATGCCCGTAATAGCACGAACGGATAGACCACGCTCAAATGTTTCGGAAGATAACATAATTATTAAAAATTGCTTTCGGTATTGCAGGAAATGCTTTTAAGTATAATATACAGGCTAATTTTACTGGGGGTTTGTTTGGAGATGCTCTTTACAAAGATTTATTGAAAAAATTACATGTTTTCTTAATTTAAAAAAACGTTGACTAACCATTGCTAACCATATTTGCTTTTAACTTGCTTCTGACTGAACCTTTTTAACGTCCTCAAAGAGTCAAAAAAATATTACACATTGAGAATACATGCAATCAAATGTCATCAATTATGAGATATTATAATAATTATTACAATAAGTAATTTGACATCGAACATAATTCTTAAAAGAAACTAGAATCTCTATTTTTAATGACGTGACTTTATTTTGAGCTAGTTCTCTTTAGATCGGTTTCTTGTATTGTATGTTTTTGGCAATGATCATTTACGTAAAAGATTATTTTGTGGGTGGAATTTTATTAAAACAATTAAACGAAAACATCAAAACATGTGTAAAACCACTGTAAAACAAATAACATTGTAAGAGCGTTGCATTTGTGAAGGAACAGGACTACTTATTTACAAGTATAAAGCAATTGCTGGATGGCCCAGGTGTCGTGTGGGAACAATTTCTGCTTGTCTCGAGCGATGCACTAAGAGCCCTTTCACATCAAAGAGATTTATCACTGCGACTGGTGCTGTGTTGTAAATAACCTAGCTGTTAGATACCTATTGTAACTCAAGTAAATAACTGTATGTGGGTAGTGAATACCCTGCCGCAGCTGAGTTTCTATTCTTGTTGAAATTATGTATTTTTTTACAAAGACAGCGTATGTAAAACCAGATAATTCAGACCACTATTTATTTTTCATAATGAGTCCGAATAAACCAGTGTCGGGTTGTACCTATAAACTAAACTTTTTTTTTTCATCATCAATCATTTTAGTTATTTATTGCATTGAGCGTTACTCAGCGCACGTTTAGTATTTCTTAAATATTTTTGATAGTGTTACAATTTTTATGAACATTTACTTGACAGCAAAGCGTAGCGCAGTCGTTTAGTATTTTTGTAAAGATCTCTAATACTTAATATTAATTTTTTTTTATTCACATTTACGCGTTATAAATTCGATTAAATATATATACCTACTAACTGGGGGCAATCGTTTGAGCCTGGCAGGTTTTCTGAACTGTTTTCATACTAAATCATAGGTATTCTGTGACCAACAAAATTTCTCGCCTTGCGAATGCGTTTGCGTGTGCTATATTAGAGTCGAAAGTCAAAACAAATGCACAGACTCGGGGCTCAGCCTACTTCCAATCGTCGTCGGTAAGGTTCTTTATACAATCTACGCTCCATTTACACCTCCAGCAATTTATTTTGAATTCACGTACACTTCGCGCTACGCAGTTATCTTTTCACTTCGCTGAAGCACTCTAAAAGAGAATTACTTTGTTTTTCGCTTTTAAGCTGACAAGGAATAGTTTTCTATGTTTCAACTGAATTGTTGAAATAATGAGTTTGAATAGAATTGTCAAGTTTTCCAGATAAATGCAGACGGTTGCTCCCGAAATAAACGTAAATAATAACGTTTGTTTGCGGTGGTTTTTAATCTTTCTTGTACACGCTGGTATTAACTTGGATATATGAGGTATAGGTTTACAACGGTCTGCTAATTCGGATAGTTCAATAATATTTTAATTATCTACTGAGTAGTGTGTACGTCTGAATTTGATTTAAAAATTAGCTATAAAATTATAGTGAACTAAATCATTGATTCTCATTGTGATTGAATTAAAACTATCCGATTATCACTATGATGTGTTTATATTGGTGTTTTTTTTTTACTTTTTCTCCACTCTCCTGTTAACCTAATTTGGATTTATTGTAAGTTGCTGTAAACTTTTACCTGCTGAAGACTACGTACCTACGTACGTAAGTTGAGAATCCTAAAATGAGAATGAAATAAACTATATAAATCTGTACTTACCTATATAAATTTTGCATGCCTTGACGAGGCAGAGTGTAAGGAGCTTTATAATTGATTTAATTTATAAGAACTATGTTATGCATACATTCTCGCAAATATAGTTTATGATTATAATTCCCAAACAAAATTGAAACTAATACAGCATTTACAACATTACGTAAGTACCTAAATTATGTACTTCAGTTCCCAACTATAGGTAAATAAAGATGAATGTGGGCCATTCTCGTGTCAATAACAAAGGAAACTTTGCGGCGCGCCAATTGCAAATAACAAACTCCGCCACGTCGAAGCTTTATATCTTTTGTTTCCGTTTTAGAGAACCCATAACATTATGTTGATGTTGGCAATAACGCTTGAAATATTTACGAATACCCGAACAAACGAGCCGCGTTGTGATAAATAGGAGAGTTGCCGGATTGACCGTGTCGGAATAAAGATTAGAACCGCGATTCTTCAAGACAATTTTTCATTCGACAACGATTTGTTCGGATATCTTTTTGTTTTTGGGAAGTTTATCATTTTCTGTTGGTATACGCAGCTGAGGTAAATCAGCATGATCAAGTTAAGTATTTTTACGTGGGTGTCATTAAAGTCACAAATTGATTCAAATTCGAATGCCATTGTGTGACACATAGCACTTTTATTTTAATAGTTTTTCTTGTGTTATTGTGAGTATTGTTGTTTAATTTTGGTGGAATTTTAACCAATAATACTTAGGTCGTAACATAAAGTGTGAGCCATTGGAATAAATGTGTGTAAAGTGGTTTTTCTGAATGTGAAAATTCGTGTTAGGTTTTGAAGAGAAAATCCACCATTTTCTTTTCAAAACAAACGACAGCCGACTTGACAAATGACTTGACTTGACTTATTTATTACAATTTTAACACTTGACATTGGCAAAATTGTCTGTCGAAATGACGGACACAGGCCATTATTGAAGAGAAGAAGACGACTTTTATGGCATCGTAAAAAATTTAATCTTGTCAATATATGGGGTTTATTTTTTACTTAACTAAATGATGGAACAGGCCCATGGCCCGATGTTTTACCTCATTGAGCACGTCTACCACTCTGAGATGTAAAGGCGTTAAGTTTTATGTGCCTGTAATTGCCCCGTCACCCAGAATTCTATCAAACCGGAGCACAGCAACGCAACCATCGCCGTTCTTCCCCGGATGAGCTTACACAAGAAGCTACTATTTACTTACTTCTGTTATTTTTACCTTACAGTCTTTTTATCGCACGGCTTTTGTCATTTTGCACTTGAGTTTTGATACTGATTTACTTTTTTACTGATAGCTTATTCGAAATAGAAGTTAGTGCTCTCTTTTTACAATAAAAAGCGCTTTTAACTTTTCCACTTTCTGTATAAATTGATACATGGACTAAATCCCCTAGACACTGGCGGCAACTGTGACATACAACTTGTCGCTTAAAAGGCTTGGTTCATGCCGCACCGTGCCGGGGCCGGACCGTGTTAAAGTCGTCCGAATAGTTTGAACTTTATTTATACGGCAGTAAAGTTGATTATTAGCATTCATAAAACATAACGGTGACGACCCCATTACGTCATTACGATACCCATTACACATCAGTGGTAAACAAATTAGCATTACCCAATTTGTTTACCACTGATATATGGGATTGTTATAAAAACAGCACACCAGATCATTGGTTTTAGATGTCATTTGTGAATATATTTTACAAAAAATAAAAATAAATTATAAGTATGAGATGAGACTATCTCTGAAGTATGATCTACCAAACAGAAAATAATCATCAAAATAGATTAGTTTTTGTCGGAATGGTAACTGAACATAGGTACATACAAAAAAAACATACTGACGAATTGAGAACCTCCTCTTTTTTTGAAGTCGGACTCGGTCCGTTCCCGGCTCGGTGTATAATGAAACAAGCTACTCGTAAATGCAGTATTTTCCCAACAACATAGACCGGTGAAGACTGAAATAAAATACAACTTCTGCCATTAAGCTCAAAAAGGAATGGGTAAAGTAAAGTTCTAGACTAAAATGAACAGCTGTCTACTTTATGATCTAATTTTCCAGCAAAACTGCGCAAAAGTCGAACAAAAAAAATCTAAATAGTAAAATCAACTGTTACTTTTAGAAAATAAGTATTTAAAGGCCACTTTCTTTTCACAAATATAATGAGTGCACTGCAAAATAGTACTAAGTTTAAATGATATTGAGTAGTTACTCTACACTATAGAGACGCCGTGTTATATTGTCTTCTAACTAAGACCGTAGCATAATTGGAAATTGTTATTCATTGAAGAGAACACCACTGGACAGAGAATGGCCCCGAAGCATATCTGAAAAGCTTCTAAGCACTGATCATACAAAATGTCACAGAGTATACCAGCTGCTCCTCTCTTTTCTACAGTAAAGTGAAGCCCAGACTGCCCGCTAACCGTCATGTTTATGACTTCTATAGGGAAATACTCGAATTGCTAAATGGAAAAAGTTTTATTCGTAGGTGCGATATTAGGTGTGTTTTCATATTTTTCGTATTTTTCGCTCGGTTCCGATGACTTTTTTATGTTTATTCGCTCGTAAAGTAGTGCGACAATGTAACCCCAATGTGTTTATGCTGTTGCACAGAATTAAGTTTTTTTGTTTGATTCTATCAACAGTAGAGATACTTGATTCTACTGTAAAGAAAAAAAAAACAATATTGTTTGTAAGCAGGTTACATACTGTTCACTTGACTGGAAAAAGCTGGCGTCATGCGTCTGTTATTATGTGACGGCTAACGCTGCCCCCATATCGCAAGCTCTGAACAGCATTCGCTGCCCAGCATAATGTCAAGTGACGTGGCTACAGATATACGAAAACAAGAAGCTTTTGGCAGCAAAAAACGCGCTGAAATGCTGTAATGTCACTATTTAGTCACAGAATACCTATGATTTGGTATGAAAACAGTTCAGAAAACCTAAGGCAGCAAACGATCGCACCCCAGAGATAAAATAAGTACTTCGTGTTGGATTCTTGCAGTGGGACAATAGTTTTCACAATCTCTAATTACGTTTTACGGCACACTGGACTACCTTATACCTAGTTTACTTGTTTTATGTAGTACTTAGTTTTTAGTTTAGTTAGCATTTAATTAGTTTGTATTTGTTTCTGTTTTTAGTATGTGTCGTATGTGTCGTAGTCTAGTATGTGTCGTAAATAAAAAGTATTCTATTCTATTCTATTCTATTCTATATAATTAGGTATTTGATGCAGTTTGTATCTAAGTAAGTTTAGTTTGTGATTTCCAACAATAAGATAACCTTTAACAATTGTAGAAGGTATCAATTTAATTATTGTGTGTTTACTGTATGATGTTACAATACCGTGCCAGCACCAAATATGTTTACGGTTAACACGTTATATGAAATTTTCAATGTAACGATCGTACTGTATTTATTGGCGAGGCATGATGCTGTGTAGATAAGCGGGTTTATGCTTCACATATATGTTATGGCTCTGCTTTATGATTTACACGAGTTATTGTAAATTAAGGTTATGTTCAAACACTCGAGTTTTGTGGCGTTCGTTTTTGATGATGCTAATCTCATCACTAAATTCGGGATGCCTAATTTTATGTCGGTTGTTTTATTAGTAACTCTATTTCAACTCTTTGTATAAGACTTTAGGTAAATATTTTCACATAAAAATTTTCATCCGCCCAGCACGAGATGCTCGCATTGATATTCTTATTTAACCGCCAAACTACTAAACCGATTTTGATAAATATTTTACGGGACCAATTTGAAATTAGGAACACATGTTTCAGATAAAAAAAAATGAAACTGATACATACATGTCGTAGTTATGAGGTAAAAAAAAAAACAACCGCATTGAGAACATCTTTTTTTTTAAGTTTGCTAAAATACGGGTAGCAAGGATCATTACCAATCGATGTGTTTAAATTTTATATCGTAAGTGTGTCCCCACCCTGTATAGGCATCGGTTATCGCGGACCATCTGTCTTTTCCCGTAATAACATTAATCCATAATTAAATTGAACGTTACTTTTATTAGAAATGTGATCTCAGGGTGCTTCCCTACATCTAAAGATCTAAAGCAATAAAATATTTACCTACCCGGATCCCCATCACTTACGTCATGTCCAACAAACAATTCAAATCTCCGGGGATCGTCTATTGACACGACCCTCTACGACACTTGAGTATACCTAAACACGGTTCTAATCAATACATCAAACAAAACTTAGCCACAACCAATAATAATTAAAACCGAATCATTACATGGAATATTTGCTGAGGACGAAGGGGTTGCCCGGGGCAGTCTGGTTATGGCCGCTGTGGTACCAAAGACGGGAGATAGCAAAAGTAATTCAGAAGCGCAACTTATTCCGTTGTAGGTGGAGAGAACGTGGTAGGATGTGCGTCTTACAAAAAGGGAAGATCTTCCGCGCCGAGCGACCTTTAGCCCGAGGACCGATGATTGATATTTGGTAGTATAACTTATGTTTAAATTCCGTGATAATTTCGTTAGCACGATCTAGAATAGTTCTCATGTAGCGTACTAGATGGCACTCTATAGGAATAAAAACTTTTTCTTGATTCTTTCTCCGTCTCTCGTTCTCTTTGCTCGGTTACTTTTCAAATCCCACTAAACTTACGTGATAATAAGGTAAGTTCTTTCAATAACTTTACTGTGCGTTATTTAAAACGAATGATAATCGATAGAAATGGTACTGAAACGAATGATAAATGATCGATATATTTATTTTATAAAAACCACAGATCAATATCGTTCATTAAAGAGTGTCTACCAACTTTTAACTTACGCCCGAATGTTGAAACACTCTGGCATAAATTTCATGCTTAAGTTATTGCCATCTCTTACTAACGGGTAAGGTATAAAAGAGCCAGGCAATTTTAAGTGGTGTTTAAATGAGTGAAGTTTCAGTATTTTTAATGTAGCGTCATCTTATCTTTAATTTCTAAAAACTACCCTACAGTCTAAACACACATAAAGTCTTTAATAGACGCGTGTTATGCGTATGTCATCGGTGGTGCACACTATGCCCATGCCGCTGCCGGCATGTTTGCCGCTTAGTGAGAATAAAGGCGATGTTTCTGTGGCATTAATGCCGCGGACTTATTGCCACAGCAACATCGCCTTAATTATCACCAAGCGGCACACATGCCGGCAGCAGCATGGACATAGTGTGCACGCGGTATCTAAGTTATTTATGTAGTTTACACACTGCAGTTTAAACACACTGTGTACACTGTCCATAATCCTCTTCCCCGTGTAATACAGAGATGATGATTGCAACTTTAGTTTACAAAACGTAATCCGCAACTATTGGAATTTTGATAGAGCTATAGTTACTGTTTACGATGTAAATTTTCTCCATAACATGGTAAGCCTCCTGATTGGGTATGGTACTTTGTAAGGGATGGAACTTTAGAAGCTTTGCTTATTTTGAAGGGATAGCTATAAATATGGATTTGTGTTCAAACGATAAGATGACCCAAAGTTTTAAGTCTGCTTGCTCTATTAGGTAAAGGATAGTCCTTTAGAAGATAAAGCAAGCTATTTCAATAATTACAGGTAGGTATGTAGGGAGAACATCGATGGATACAAAAAGCATCAACTCATTCTTTCTGAAGTTCTAAGGTAGGAGATCCAGAAGTGGACTTCTACCGGCTGATATGATGACGATCATGTAGGCTCATAATAAATTAAGTAAATTTAATTTTACACAGTTCAAACGGCCTAAATACATCCCAAGGAGATATTCATCGAGTGGAATTACGTTTTCTTGTATCAAGCGAAAAGAATCCCGCTCCATTAAAAGCAGCAAGCTTGTATGAGTTAGTGGCCAACTCTGATGACAGAGTTTTTACGCCGCCATGGCTTAACGACTGCTTGAGCCGGGATCGACAGTTTAACGTGCCCTCCGAAGCACGAAAGCGCTCAGATGTAAATGCCAATAACGGTCATCACAATGCAAATAGTGACCGCACAGAACGTCGCTTAACTTACATAATTAGTGAGGATTGACTAAGCAAGCTACGCCACGAGCTCCACTTAACATATTTGGAATGTTATAAAAATTGTTTCACGGTTCGTTACTCTAATATCACATTCAATGTCCTCCTCATTATTTTAAAAAGAAAAACCTAAATACGAAGTAACAATTGTGTGGTACCTTCTCATTGGAACCCTCATCAAAAAACTTTGTATTATCAAAACGAGCATTGTTTAAACTGAGTATCTGTTTTTGTAGGGCTCGTGTTTCGAAGTCATAATACACGAGCGAAAATTATGATGACTCTGATAAGACTTTATTCCAATGCAGTAAGGTTCGTAATTGTAGAGGTAAGTATATCTTCTTGAACTCTGATAAGACTTTATTCCAATGCACTAAGGTTCATAAATGTAGAGGTAAGTACCTCCTCTTGATAAAAGAGCATTTCATTGAGGAACGGCTCCTATGAAAGGGTATTACAAAATGTTTTTATGTACTTTTGACTACTCTCTTTTAAAAATAAGTGCGTATGAATGCTAAGTAATTAAAAGATTCTATTGTTTATTATATTTCAAAGTTGGGGCAATGTGTTTGCATTGATGTGGGTTTTATTCGTAAAACAATCTGGGTAAACAAATTACAAAGTTTGATCTAGAAGTTACGAGTTACTACAGGCTATTGCTCTTGACTTTACTCTTTTCTACTTTTTTAGATCTCTGAGTTTTAATATGTTGACGTCCTGAGAAACTTGATTTTTAAAGATAAGTATAGACTGACTTTTTTTTTTAGAGTATGTACAATATACCTAATATCTTGTATTATTTGGTTATACGGAACAATCAGAAGTCCTTTTTAAGTCGTTGGCAGAGTTGATAAATAACAATGCTTATTAGGTACATAGTCTTAAAATTAACAGTACATATTACAGTATAAATTGGTGGACAGTGGGTATATTAGATACCTACCAACCATTTAATATATTTTGCAAAGTGCAATATGTGATACTTCAGTAAAAATTCAGAATTTGTTAAAATATAAAAGCGTTTAATTAAGAAATTTCTTAATAATAAAATAAGAAGTACACGATTGCTTATTTCCGTATTACGTTACGAGAGTGAAAATAGTTTCATTTTGTTTTACAGCTAAGTGCTTGCTCCCAGACAAAGTTTTGCATAAGCAAACAAACTATGTACCTAATACAAATATTTATAACACAAAATAATACAGACCAACGTCTCGAGAGTTTCGATAAACAGGAAACACAGACGATTTGTTACAGCTGGTATATTTCATAAAGTTACGAACTTTGGTAGCGTTTCGTTGATTAAAATAAACCAATTTTTTTAAGGCATTTGGCCTATGTAATGTCAATTAGCATTGTCTCAAGTTAGTTCTTTACTATATTTTTTTAAATAATATCGATGATTAAACTCGCTTGTTTAATTGATATTAGCACTTGATTTTCTAGCGTTTCAAAATCTCCAGGAATCAGTGCTTAAAATTGAAACTTTTTATTTATTATATGTATTTAAATTATCATTAGATCATGAAAATGGTTTTTCAAGATAAATATTAGATTTCGTAGATGTAGATTAAAGAAAAGTATCAATATTTAGAATAGAAACGGGCCTCAAATTTTGTATGGGTCAAAATTTTGAATTTTGGTCCTCATGATAAAATTTATACCATACCAGCTGTTTTCTTAGAGCTATACATCGCACAGGAAGGCAGTCGTTATACGGCAGAAAGTACGAAGCGAGCTCAGCGGGTGTTCTGATATCCCTCAGGACAAAACTCCAATTTCACCAGTATCAAGTCTACAAACAAAAATATTATAAGCAGGCAATAATAATAAAGTAACGTGCTCCAGACGGCACTAGTAATACCTCATCTTGAATGGCTCATAATAGTTTAGACTTAGGGTTTAGTTTGCAATAGCAGTTTTAAAGTTATTTTGATTTAGGAGAACGTTTTCGCAGAAGTTTTATGCTTAAGTGTATGGGTTTAGTTAATAGTTTAAGAGGTTGCTATTTATTTTTGAAGTTAGTCTGTGTTCTCGACTTGGAATGGTAATGCCAAGTTTTAGGTGTTTTGAGAGCTAGGACCTTCTTTAGGTATTAGTACTTACATTTTATTCTACTAGTATACTGTCATCGTATTTATTATTTTAATGTTAATATAATTTAAGTAAAGATACATAAATGACACTAAATATTGTTGTTTTTTTTTATTAGAATTTTTTTATTACACGAATTCGTTCGTACGTGAACGTACGAGTACTGTTCGTACGAAATGAGTGCTCACACTGAATACGTTTTTGTCCGTCAAATAGCCAGTGCATCGGTGATATCGCGTAACTGAACGTACGACTGCGTGATAAATCCCAAAAAGTTCGGATTGTATTCGGACGTCGTAAGTAAACGTACTCGTACGTATACGTACGACTGATCGCATGCAGTGTTAGTGCTCCCATAGTCCTTGGAAGGTCGGGATCATTTGTGCGTAGTCGTACGAATCAAATTCGGATGAAATCGTATTTAAAGTGAGCACGGCCTTAACCTCCTTGTGAAATGAAAACTTTCAGACTAAAAATCTTATGAAAAATGTTTCGGACGCCTAACTAATATCATTAACGTGTCAATGAACTCTATACAATATACTTATTATGAACACTCACAACAAACACGTCATCCGCACCTCATCAAAATATCGCATTACTGAATCACAAATTCATTCCGGGACGCCAATTATCCGTGAGCGCTCATTTTCCAACTCATTCCCCGGTGTAATGATCACGTGGTGATTTTGACAGTTGCTGCTACCCCCTACCACCCGGTTAGAGTGACGTTTCATTGCGCGATCAACATTGCAAGCTGTAGTTTATCGGCTCAGCCGAGAGGGCGCCACTATCTGTGAAAGCAAAGTAGAGTTCGTATCATCTAAAGCTTTCATTCCAAATGAAAGAGAAAACTAGGTAAATAATACTCGTATTTATTATTCATAACGTGGAAGAGCGTGCAGTTTTGGACTAGATACTATCTACTACTCGACTTTCAAATACATAATTATTATTGTGCTTGCCTCACAAACATCTTTTGAAAAAAAATATCTGAGAAAGATCTGGAATTTTTGAGAGCTCTAGCTCTAGAATGACGTATTTTACCGTTGTGAATTTTCAGTATCGATTAGATTTGAATTCAAATTAAAATAAAATCAATTCTGAAAATCCAAACTCTTTTGCTAGCCATTTTGTTTTCCCTCAAAGACCCCACCTTAACACCATAAGGCGGGAGATGCGAATGCAAATGTCAGTCGTTAACATGCATTGCGCGAAGTCGGACGTCTAATTAGCTCCACCTTGACACGGCCTGCAGATAACATTTAGCGGAATTGCCCAGGAAATTTTGATATTATGCAGACCCATTTTGATGTGCCTTAGTGCCATTAGACTAATGCATAACTATGAAGTTTGAACAGAATGGTTTAAGTAATATTGCTGTATGGCTTAGCTTTTGTATTTTATTACGCTGGGCATGGCGTATTATGCTATTTATTATTAATGTGTGTATTGTTTCATTTATATTGTGTTCATGATTCTGGTTCAAACTAAGTTTTAGATTTATCTAAGGTTTATTATTCTCGCTCTCAGTTAATATAAAAATTGGAAGTCAAAGACCTCAAATAACAGGTGATTTAAATAAATAAAAAAATAAAAAAATATTGTTAGACATTTCATACAACCCTCTCTAGTCCTAAACCAAACAAAGCTTTAAAGTACTTAAAAAAATAGGCTTATCAAAAAAATGAACCAGGTATAATAGTTTTTTCTAAATGTACCTACGAAACTTTAGTATAGAATTTATTTGAAGTGGCAGTTCAGAGACGCAGTTAAATTAGTTCTTCAGCTTCTCGAATCGACGGAGGAAGTTTGCTTTCCAGGGTTGCCAAAGACTGTGAAAAAAGTCAAGATCCAGAAAAAATACTTCTAAAAATAGAGTGCGTAGACGTAGCTTACGTTCATGGTAGATTAATAAACATGTAATATATTTTATTTTATTTATTTAACATAATTCACAGTTCCTAGAAATAATGCATACAAAACTTATAGGTAAGACTTATGTATTTAATAACGCATTTTTTTTTTAATAATTGATGCATGTAAAATTACCTAATATAACTTTTACTATTACATAAATCTAAATTCGTTTCGAACAACAATTAATTTTTGTCTAGGAAAAATATTACGTTGAATTAGAAGGTCAAGCGTAACACCCCTAACAATACCCTATCCAGCAGCGAAACGCGCATACATTAAAAGTTTACCGGCAAAACATAAACATACCTATAACCAGACATTCTAAAAAACCTAGTCTATTCTGTGATTTTAATAGCAGAACATTTTAAATTACACCAGTCTAGACTATCAGCATCATCATCCTGTAGAAGTACACTGCTAGGCAAAAGCCTCCCTTATAGATTTCCACGAAATTCAGACATAAAAACTCTTCATTATTACTTTTGGCGTCGACTTATTGGTCGATCAGCATTAAGTTGCTACATAGCGTAGGCACTTCGTAAATAAAGGACCTTACGCACTCCGTCGATGTCATATTTATTTGACATACACCGACTCTACTTAGTACAACGTGAGTTTTGTCATTTTTTGAAACGACACATAGCACTTTTATTTTAATAGTTTTTCTTGTGTTATTGTGAGTATTGTTGTTTAATTTTGGTGGAATTTTAACCAATAATACTTAGGTCGTAACATAAAGTGTGAGCCATTACAATAAATGTGTGTAAAGTGGTTTTTCTGAATGTGAAAATTCGTGTTAGGTTTTGAAGAGAAAATCCACCATTTTCTTTTCAAAACAAACGACAGCCGACTTGACAAATGACTTGACTTGACTTATTTATTACAATTTTAGCACTTGACATTGGCAAAATTGTCTGTCGAAATGACAGACAGAGGCCATTACTGAAGAGAAGAAAGAAGAAGAAGATCGTCAATGAATTTCTCGTAATTTAAGCCTGGAATACACCACATACTACGTAGGAGTACATGACCATGCAAATTTCAAGCAGATGCTACTTATACGAACACTTCGGACCCACCATACCCCTGGCCATACCCCTGGGGGGGTGAGACGAAACCATACCACTAATAGTAGTGTTGGGAATGAAAAGAACATGGTTATAGAACTGGTAGCTACCTAGTTGAAAATAAAGTAGCTTTCTAATAGCATAACTTCAAAGCTTTATACTCGTTTCGTTTCTAGCATAAGTAGCATAAGTACAATTTATTTATGTTTCACAATAAGTTTTGTAAATTGAACTTAACCTCCATGTCTCTAAATTAAAAAGTTGATCTGAATATTAATCAGTGTATTTGTTCTTCAAATAGAGAACAAAAGGTAATTTTAAATTGTACGTTTAGATATGCAAACGAATTAATCAAGCTTACTTTAGAAAGTAATTTTCATAAAATGTTGAAGCACTTTTTATCATCACAAGTTATATTTTTTAAACTGCTAGCTTTTTTAAAATTCTTTGAATCTCATAATCTCTAACACAGCAGCTTATGAAGAAAGTACCTTTGAATTATTTGACAGTACAAAATAAACTTCAATAAAAAGAAAATTTGCTGTTATTTCATGTAACTTCAGCAAGAAAATTAGATTTCTCTTCAAACGCTACGTATATTGCCAATTCCGTCAATTTATCAGTTTCGACGATGCCACGATCTCTTGGCGTATGTTCAAACTATTCCACAGTAATTGACTTTAGAGTTTCCTCTCACCCGTATTATAAGAGGCAATAGCTAATCTACATTCTCAAATACAGTATAATAGCAATACACGGGCGTAAACCGACCGTTTTAATAAGAGCTCATTTGCGATCGCGATGTTTTGTTATCTGCATAGAAAAGGCTGAAGGTGGAACGCTGCCACGGGTCTTTGTACGCTGGTTTATTTGTAGCACCATGGTGCTTGTCTGTCAGTGTAAGTAATTAAGTTACGCAGCATAAATGAAGGATCTCCTGGTATTTGAAACAGGTAATTAGTTTATGCCTCAATTGGGCTTTATATTGTTGGTGGAATAATAAAACAGTGGAAAATAAATTACAAATTTTTCGTGACAATAGTCTGGAGCATTCCCACAAGAAAAGTTTTTCTTTGGTTTTCAAAAGTTGCCTTTTTTAGCTTAGTAATTATATAAAAACTATTTGGGACGAGCTACAACATAATAATTATTTAACGTGGAATAAGTTGACGTGAAATCTACTGATCGGCTCCAATTGGATCCGACGACATTGGAAATGCAAACTATGTCCAACTACTCACAATTAATAATACTAACCAAGACAAAGTGGCAGTCAAAGTGGCCATCTCATGGACCCCTACCAATTATTATAATTAAGTAAGGAAGTGACCTCTGGAGACCCTAACTTCGTAATACTGGTCCATTTGTGGAGATTGATAGCAACAAGACAACGGTCTTAAGTCAATATTGGATACGTTGTTAAGAAAGTTTGCATAGAGGGTATAAGCCTCTTAAGGGGATGTACTCGAAAATGTACCTTGAAAATTCGTGATATTTGTCTTGTTAAAATGAAAACTTTGACTCAATATAAGTAAGATCTTTAATGTTTTTACTTTACTACTACTAATAGGCTCTATTTGTATAAGACTCTGCTGAGCAATACATAATTATTACCAAATAGAAAATGCCATTTCCGTGACTGACCCGTTGGGCAACCAGTATGATAACTGGTTGTACCAACGAGTAAAATTGTCGTTAGTGCAAGTCGTCAAATATGTTTTAAATTATTTTGTTTGTAAATAGTGTAATGTCAGTTATAATTTAAAATAAATAAGCTGTATTAAAATTTTATTTCGATACATTTTTATAAAAATTTTATTTTAATCAAAAATCTGAATCAACTGAAAACGTACTATCTAAGCAAAACCTCCAAATGAAAGTTCAGCGTTTCAAAACCAACTCATTAATTCGTTTCTTTCCAGACTAGTAAATATTTGCTATATGAAGTTGGCTCATTATAGTTTTTATTTTCCATTTTATTGGCTCAAACGTGATTGAGTCTAAACAAGAAGAATTCGCTGAGCTCAAACAAACCACTAATAAAACCTCTACGGATCAATGTCGTACCTTATGGCTTAGCCACACAGTGTACACAAAGGTAACCCGGCACCGTACGACACAGAAATGTCCATGAAGGTTTTGAACTCTCAATTACCTGTTAAATTAACGAACTGTCCAATGATAAAACTAGAGATTTGATAAAAAAATCTATGTGGTTAAATAGAGAATTTATTCGTTTATGTGCCTGTTTGTATAGTACTGTTAATATATATGTCTGTACCTCTGTAGTGCTTGGTAGTATTTGAAGACAATTTTTCTCATTTTCTTTTTCGTCATGTAGTTGGTTGGCAACCGAAAACTTGAAAAACTTTGGTCGGAAACCGAGTACTGGAACTGTCCGTCTCCAGCAAAAGACCTAGAGGGAGACCAAAAACCACCTGGACAGCAGTGTTAAACCGTGACATGAAGGAATGCAATGTTTCCGATGACGACGTCATGGATAGGGCGAAGTGGAGGAAGAATGTGAGGAAGGCTGACCCCACCACCATGTGGGACCAATAGTCGGGAAGAGAGAGAGTAGTTGGTTGGCAACTGATCAAACCTAAACCGTGTAGCAAAGCCATTACAGATCAATGTCGGATCTTAAGTGGAAAACTTGGGATTGGCGATGCAGAAATCGCTTTGCAAATATTTGGTCTAGACGAGTTATTAAAATAGGTATAATAGAACTTGAAGGAATGCATTCAAATTCAAACTCTGCTTGTTATACCAAGAGGTGAGTTCAAGTCAATTTGAGAGCTATTCACACAGTTTACGGTTGAATGAGCTCATGCATTGCCCTGTTACGAAAACTTCGTTTAGAAATTGCCCATGTAAATGTAATACCAAAATCACTTTTAATTCGAGGATACTTTTATATGTGATATTTAGATTAGTATAGTATTTTACGAATTTTATGCTATGTTCATTTTGAATTAAATGTAGTAAGCAAATAAAAAATTGCGTATTTTTACATACTCGTTTGTAAAAAACCGACATGCTTTCATTTTATTTGATTTTTATATTAAAAACAACAATACGTACCTATTGGTTGATATAAAAAATCTAATAATCCACATTTATAATATAATAATAAGTTACAGATTATTATCACAATGTGAATAACAACAAGTTTTAGTTAATTTTTGGTACAAATTTTATAAGACGAAAAATCAAATTGCAAGCATAGTTCGCGTCATGCTTTGGCAAAAAGCGTACCGTAAAATGAAGATTGATACGAAACAGAAACGTGATCTTTAAGACATCACTGCGTTATGACGACCGTCACCACAATACTATGTTTTTCAACCATAATATAGCTTAGTTTGGAAATGCTCAAGACCGTAATAGATCAGGTTAATAGCTCTATAAAATATCTTAAACACCGTAAATACGATCCGTAACATCATTATGTTCATACCGTCTGCTTCGAGTTCAATTTACTGTAATTTTGAACGTAACGCAGTTATAGGTAATTTGAAAGGGCACGGTCTCGGTTGGATTTTCGTTTTAGTTTTATGATGTGTCTGTAATTTCATTCAAGGAGGTTACGTACCTACCTAAACTAGTCAAACCATCTTTTTTCCAAAAACTTACCCGAGGTACTACTCCAGGGCAGCTAGAGTATTATAATATAGTAACTAAATAGAATATGGTAAATATATTTTTACACAATTTAAAAAAAAATATAAATTTTTGTAGGGGTTAAGCATCTATCACTATTTCTTTTGCAGTTAGATTTCATAAAAATCAGCGAAACGCAATTTATGATAATATTCTGACAGATAGGAAACTTCAAAGCAAAAAGGTTGTCAATGAAAACAAAAAAAAAACAAATGAAAATCTAAAAAAAGAAATCAAGCAAATATAATGTCCTTCGTAAGCAAGATATTTTTTGCTAACAAAATCTGAAACATTTATTAATAGTACGTACTGTGGCCACTATTTAAGTTACCTTCAGTGATTTTGCATTTTTTATGAGAATGAATTGCAAAACCTCTTATGAAGTACCATCTTATAAGATGGCTGCCTCCAATTACTGTAATGAACTACGTTAATAGTTACGAGGGTCAAAAGGGTTGCACAGATTATACTTCGTAACTCCTTTGTCTTACCTTTTACAGCGTTATAAGTATTAATGAAAGGTTATAAATAATTTAGTGATGTCTGTGATATTTGCATTTTAACTCTCTACTTAGGTATACTTATAAAAAGGTATTTAGTTTTAAATTCCCATGAGAAACTGGTAGTTTATTCTACCCTACCATGTCATCAAAACTTGTAAGATATATTATAATATAACAAACCAATTTAAAAAAATGATTTACTGATAAATAGGTAGATCATGCCTGAGCGACAGAATTTTTTTCCAAGGCAAAATAACGCTTTAGTCAGCTATTTGAAGTTTCAAACATCCCTGCCTCAATTTATCCAACGCAATAAAACTCAACTCCACCTGCCTGATAATCTTTCACTATCGAATTGTCATTCTTTGTTTTTCTTTCGTTTGAATCAAAGGAAATTCGATTTAGGTATACGTACGTCAGACTCGTAACAAATAAACAGAAAGAAAATTTAGTTTTGTGAGTCTTTGCTGCAGTAACATATGCAGTGCAGGTACCGGCCCGGTCTAACGAAGACCGCTCGTCGCCTGAATACATGATGTCAACTGGTTTTTTTTTGTTTTTAGCGAAAGGCTCATGAATAAAACGATTTTGGATAGATTCGATTTGACTGCCCTTTTGTGGGAGGAATAAAAAATATTTGCGATGACAGCCAAGTCTCTTTGAGAAGTCTCTACGTGCCAATCGCTATCTTTTGTGTAAAGTCAAATCAAACTATTCTTGCTAACATTACGAATGAATGAACACATTCAATTACTCAATTGATCTCGAGAGTCAGTGGATACAACCAAATCAATGAACCATATTCGACCTCCTACTTCAACTCGAACAAAAGCTCTCATAATCCTGGTGATAGAAACTCCAACAAAAAACTGATGGATACAAAGAATTAAGTAGCCTTTACTTATTCAAGAATGCTTCACCAGCCCCACGATTCCTTTGAAAATTGTACGCTTCCTCAAAATAAGCCAACAGTCTCTCTGAGTGGTTCTCAAACGATCCTCGGATTTGCATGTAATTATCATTTTTGATTCTCTTCTTTTGTGTAAATACTCGTCTAAAAGGTAACACCGTAAATGACATAATGCGAAGAAAGATATGCTGAATAATTTAAGCATAATACGTTCTTCATCTAGCTAGGGATGGGACGTGCCTTCACGTTAGTCACCACGACAATGTAATTTTTTAGAAAGAATTACTTAATGATTGAGGCTAGAATAACAATTTCACCCACAGTTTCTTGATACGTTCCTAAAATGATTTAGATAAAAATAGTTGTTTCGTAAAAACTGCATATTTATTTTTAAACAAAATAACGTGTAAATATTTAGTTTAAGAATATAATATGTCATTTATTTAAACATAGTAAATAATGAACCGAAAGAGAACATTAAGAATAAATAGATGCCAATTTTTTTATAATGTATTTTACTTTTCTGCCGGTACATATTTACCAAAAGTAATAAATAGATTTTGTACCGATAATTCATTTTAACCACATCCCTACACCGCCCTAAAACGTTAAATACGCTTCAATGGATATTACTTTTGTGGATTTTTGCCTAAATAAATTATTACATTTGACTAAAACCAAATTTTAATGAATTTTGAGTGTGTGTCGTATGAGTGTTACCCACGTTTTCTGTTACTTTAACGGCATGAAAGAAAATCCATTACGGGTGTGTCAATACGTCAATGTTTTAATTTCATCGCGAAAAAATGTCTTATTCTGTTAGAAATTCAATTACCAATTTTAACAGGTTCATGCAATACAATAAATAGGGAGTTATTTAATTTTAAAGTTATTGTTATTACTTTTTATCGAAATACTTTTTTTCAACCAAATTATTTTATTATTGTTATTACTTATGACATAATATAATCACGAGTTTATTATTTTACTTATATTAAGTACAAATATCATTGAGTTTTCGTTAGGATGTCATAAAAGTCACAACATTGAATGTCATTTAGTGAGATCCGAACAAAAACCCAGTGACATTTTAACTAGATTCTATTTAACCCTCTGGATGTAGAAATGTTAAAAATAGTACATAAAAGCATAACTTACACCATTTCTCACAAAATATCAGTTCGAATGGCGTGTTGCAACGTTTGACATTTCACTCAGACGTCATTGTTGCTTTCAGCGTTGTGTTTGATACGAACATTACTTCAGACGCAGGGCGCCGAAAATCAACTTTAAATTGACTCCGAGAAGTGGATGAAAAGCAAACATTGCGGAGAAAGTAAAGGAAAGCTGCAAAAATACTTGTAAGTTCACTTTGAAACGAGCGAAAGTATTTCAAAGTTTTATTCATTTTATACTAGCTGGCTCTCAAAAACATTGCCATACTTAGTGAAAATATTTTGTTACCAGTATATTTTTGTGATATGTCTTTACAATACCAGCTAAATGCAAAGACATTATCACAAAAATATATTGGCCTTTACATATGTTGAAGATGATTTATACAGCGTCATTTTTACCATTAGAATTTATGCTTGGTGTTTGAAACGGTAAAATTAACTATCATCATTTCCCTGCCCTTACCTATCCCACGCTAGGTGGGGTCGGCACAACATGTTTTCTTCTTCCACTCACTCCTATCATTCGTCAACTCTGAATCTACTCCTCTCACATTCATAATTATCCTCTTTCACACAATCAAACCACTTCTTCTTCGGTCTTCCTCTACTTAATTAACCAATCAAATCAAATCTCTGGTTATCTTGGTTTTTAGTCAAGTTAGAGGTACCATACTGTACCTCTAACTTGACTAAAAACCAAGTTATAGGTATTATCATTTTACAGGAAACTGACTGTTAGTATAATCACTAATACATATTACATACTTACGAGTATAATCATAATGTTTATACAATCTCTAAATATATAAAACTCTTTTGAAGCTGACTTAGAATCAACGCACAGCATAAACTATAAGTCCTAGAGGTATGAAATTTGGAGGGTAGGATCCTTATATAGTGTAGAGGCGCACTAAGAAAGGAATTTTGAAAAGTCGCACTCTAAATGGTCTAGAACGCGAGCAACGCCGCGGGCAACGGTTAGTAGAATACAAAAACTTTGATAATCGCAGTTATTTCATAATAGTGTAAATATATTTGCCGACGCAGACTGCCAAGGGGCGGGCGACAGTGTAGAAAAAAAACTTATTTTACGATTTCCGTTGCTGAAACTATTGCTCCATCGAACGCGTCCGTGTAAAATTGGTTATTTATTGCGCTTGCTAAGTTTTTTTATTGTAAAAGTGTCCATAAAATGTCCATCCGGTGTAGCAATAATAAATTACCCTTGTGTCGAATAAAAAATATCAACGTCAGTAATTTTGATGAATGAACCTTGATGGTGGGTTGACTCATTAATCTACTAGGGACTTCAATAAAAAAAGTATTTTCTAATTCACTCTTTTTTAGTTTCAAATTCCAAAGTATTCAAAAAACATATTTTTGTTTGTAATATTTGTACAATACAATTTACTTTAATTTTTTTTAATTTAATTTGTATAATTACAAACAAAAAAATGTTTGTAATTTGTAATGTTTGTAATATTATGTGCATAAATACCGCGACGATATTCCACATGATTACGTAAACATAGCCTGGCTTCCGAAGGCAAATTCCCTGGATATCCTCACACGTTGACACACTACGTGTCACTTTAACAAAGAGCAAATCGGGCAAATCCATGTGAAATGACATAGGCTGACAGGATCAAACGTCGAACATTATCGCAAAATACCCTTAACTCGATTCGTTCATATAATATTCATGACACGGTGCAATCTTTCAAAAATTGACACGATTTTCCCGGGGTTCGGTTCGGACCCCTCGTGACGAACAGACGTACAAGTTTTTTGTATTTGAGATGATGAATAAATTACAGGAACAATGGGTCCGCGGTTTTACGAGTGTCTTTAAATTTATAGTGGGAGCCCCCCTCCCACTATAAATTAAATGAATTGACACATCTGATGAACAAAAGATTTTTTTTACTTTCTTACATGGTTATTTATATAAATGTACAAGAAATAACTTATTCAGCAAAGTTAGCTATTAGTTTATAGAAACTTCTTTACTTTTTACAATTGATTTGCATAAAGTTAAATTCAAGTTGAAATTGGTTTTCACATCTGCAATTCCCTTGATTCTACAGCACAATAATATTCTTAAACAACTCCAAACTAAAAAGTTTATTTACGTTCCAGTATCTAGATAGCCTTATCTAAACGTTGAATTTATTTTAAATTTAGTTCGCTGGGGACCCGAAATAAAATTTCTTATTTAGAAACATTCAAAGGATGAGATACATTAGCGATATTGGTCAGGGCCTTAAATTTTTAGAGGGTTGACCTGTGTACACATTACTTAGTAATAAAGCTTTAAAACAAATAGCGAAGTCCCTCGAGAGGTCCCGAGTGAAGTGGAGGAATAAGTGAGGAAAGCCCTACATCACTTCGGACCACGTAACTCGAGATGATTGTTTGAACAGTGAACACGGATTTTTCCACTTGATTGTCTGATTTGATTTTCTTGAGGGACTTGCGGCTTACGAGTAAATAATCGGCTTTCGATAAGCTTTAACTTAGATAATAACCTTTAACTTAAATAATAACCTTTGTATAAAAAACATTTCTAAAGGTTCACAGAAAATAAAACTAGTTATTTATTGAAGAACATTATTTTATAAGATGCTTTTAGACTTAGTATTTATGTTAACCGATTTCAAAAAAGGAAGATGTTCTCAATTCAGTTGTATTTTTTTTTGTTATTATTTTTTTTGTTGACTAGAAAATGTTGCAATTCTGTGGCATTTTATCAGTGTTGATCAATCGTAGATGGTAAGTTTAATATTAATGAAACAAATTATTTTAGTCGAAGAAAAGAAAGGTTTCCCCCACAAAAGCTTTTTGACAGTTAGACGACAAGCGTTTCGAATCTGCGTCTTTGTCCACTTGTCATTAAGTTTTTGTCTTTCCCCCCAACTTCAGGACGTGTGTTGTGGAGTGGCATACCGAAATATTATTTCGCCAACATCTTTTTTTAATGCTGTACTAAGTAGATAAGCTCGTTATTCACGTTAGAAAAGCATACCTAAGAGTATAACAAAACGATTTTATGAAAAAGATCTGAGACTCATGTAGCTTAAGTATTTTCGGTAATTCGCTAAGAAGGGCTTAAAACTGTATACTTGATTCAGTATATTCAGCTACAGATGAAAAAAAGTTTTCTTAATAAATATTATTAGGTTAACAAATAAATAAATAAATACACAAAGAAAATTAAGACTAATACCGTATTTACAAAGGTATAGTAACTTATCTAGAAAGGTGAGGTAGGTAGTAGGTACCTACTTCATTTTATTGAAAAAAGAAAAATTGTAAGCATGTAGGTTATTTTCGTATCTACTAAATCACTCTCATTAAATATTGTTTTATTTTATTTTGTTTAAAAACAGTGCCGTCACCTATATCAATCTCAAAAAATAGCCAATGATTTCAAAGTCATGTCTTTATATCAAATTTTGCTTACCAAATAGCAAAGCCGTGTGTCACGCATCTGTAACGACCGCTAGATGGCACTACAGAGCAATAGTCACGGATTGACGTCACATTTATCTTTGTGACGTCCTGTTATTGTACAGATTTATTCGCTTCCGACAGCGATGGGAAACGTTATTATAATGGGAATGCAATTTGACAGTTCCTTAATTTGTCATTTTGGTTCTGGCTTGGCTAGTTTCCTTTGTCTTACTATTTGGTCTGCTTATTTATTAAGGTGAGTGTATTTTTGTTTAAAATAAATATAAGACAAAGATATTGAAGGGTAAACTATTTAAAAAAAAAACCCACGAGAAAATTGTGTAGGATGATGTAATGTTTTCCAATCTTGTAAAATGTACGTACCACACACTAAGTTTAAATAAGGAAGAATATTATATCACACTAAAGTCAGGTAAAAAAAAATATTTTACCTATTGGATCTTGCTCTGGGAACTAAACTAAAAGGAAAAACTAATTCGAATTATCTGGAATGGTATAAATCTGCTGACGCATGTAGAAGACAATCACGTGGATACAAAGCTACTAGATACAACATAAGTTTAAATGACGAGACAGTTTTTTTAGTTATCTGAAAGCGTACCTAAATATAGGTTTACTTGTTTTCATTAATACCATTTCCATAGAATTTTGATCCTAATCGTGGCTCTAACCTGGCCTAACTTGGCTAAGTGTTGATTCAGACTGCTTTAAACTGTACAGCATTCTAGAACTATTCTAACTATTCTAGAACTTGATTACACACACGAGCCATCGTAGTTCCACGTCGCTACCTAAAATCAAAAGTGTCAATTGGGACATTGTGTCCCAATATATTTTGTCCGAATCGACAGCAAGTCAATGATCATCATCATCAATATATATAAAACTCTTTTGAAGCTGACAGAGAATCAACGCACAGCCTAAACCATAAGTCCTAGAGGTATGAAATTTGAAGGGTAGTATCCTTATATAGTGTAGGGGTGCACTAAGAAAGGAATTTTGAAACGTACCGTCACGCTCTAAAGGGTAGATAGAACGCGAGGAACGCCGCGGGCGACGCCTAGTTATTTCATAATGTCTTGTAACGTTCACTTAGATAAGTGTAAATAATGTACCTACCAGAATCTACTACATATTTAAAAAAGATATAATTACAGGTATATTTATACTTTCTAGCAAGATTCTACATCTTGCACCTACGTGGTCGCGTACTCCGTAGTAATGATCGTCGCCGGGCAGACCGCTAACTCGATTACACACACGAGTCTAGCATCGTAATCGCACGACGCTATTTTACCCACATTATTAGATAATGTCGTGTTGCGTTTACTCTCTTATGTTTAGTGGATTAACGGGTGTTGAACTACTGTGACTTTGTCGTTCACAATCATCCTCTCAGCTTAGTCATTGATCGTAACTAGGTATTGTGTTTCTATGTATTATAAGTATGTATTTACAAAAAAAAAAAAAAAATGTATGTATGTATTCTATCAGCCATCTAGTTCCCATCGTACAAGCTTTGCTTAGTTTGGGACTAGTAGGCGTTGTGTTAAGTGTCCGTGAATATTTATTATTATTATTATTTATTATTATTGTCTTCTTCAACAATTCTCTATAACATTTTTAGATTCCTACTTAGAAAATGTTAGATTTATAATTGAAAAACTTCTGTTTCTGTTTCAAAGATTCTGCTAGTTGACAATCATACTAGAAGCACCCTTGAAAATAAATACAAGAACTCGAAAACCACTAAAGAAACAATGCGAGAAACCACAAAGGTTCTGTAAATTCATTTTGTTTACATTCCAAGAAGAATGTGGGAGTTCGGTTTAAGCGATGTACAAAATGAGACATAAAGAGTTGTTCATTAACACTGGAGCGTAGCAAGCGTCTTGAGCACGTACAAAACAGATTTGAGAGCATCTGCTAACAAATATTTCTTCAACTTCAACGAAATAACTTGGAAATTAATATTTCAAGTTTAAAAAATGCGTATTTCAGTATTCATTTTTAGCCGTCGAGATGTCTGAAGATTTTTCAAGAATCTTTGTAGCAAATGATCGTTACCACGAATTTATAACTGAAACTGACTTGTGTATTTTTTTATCACTTTTTGGAGTTTTTTGATAATCTTTTTGTTATTAAGATGTTCTAGCTATCTTGATTTAAATGATGACAAAAGAATTTTATTAAGAACTAATGTTTACGTACCTACATAATGCAAAAACCTGTGTGATAACTCCACCTGCAGACCAGACTGAGTAACGCCCTAAATTACGACTTACGTTAAGAACCGGATGCCATCTCACAAAGTATCGTTTGATGGCCGTAAACCCATCCCTTAACGATCGTCCGATCTCTCAGACCCGCCCATGTACTACAGCTTTTATGCGATGAAGTTAGAAAAGGGAAAAATTTGAAAAAAGTTGTATAACTTGAGATACAATAAAAAAACCGGAAATAATTAACTTGAGGCTTCCTTACAGTGCAGAAAACAGATTAGAAAGTTTTTTTTTGAGACTACGGTTATTGGAAACTTATTTAATATGATATTTTTTATTTTGTTACTTTGACTGGACTGTCAGTATAGTTCTACATATAAGCGGATAGGATTTATTGATCACCCAATAAAACATTACATTTTGTAACATTAAAACATCAACCTTTGACTTTCTTTTCGGTTGGGTCAGCCATCCAACGAAGCACTTAATCTTCTCCATCCTTTGGCCGGATAAAAACCCTAAAAAGTGGGTCTAACATGACAACTCTAGCACTTTTATATCCAGTAGTCGTCTTAACCCCAATAATAAAATGCGGGTTGTAAATAGATAATAAGGGAATACTTGCAGACGCTATTAGGCGGCGCCATCGTTGTAACACTGCACGCTAATCGACATGGTGGTTTTAATGAAACTTTTGTTATTAAAGACATTTACACACTGTGCATGGGTGAATTAAGTCTACCATGCAGTGGACTTAATTCACCTAGGTATCATCTGAGTGAATAAAAACGTCTAAATAGAGTAAATAGTGTACCCCCGGTGAATTAAGTATACCGCCCCCCATAACACAATGATAAAATAAGACAAAGAGGTTTTCATAAAATAGCAAGCAAAAGTAATAGTTAGGACTCTAACACGAAACTATTTAGCTTTTACGTAGCATAAATTAATTTTCGATTTAAATTATATCTATTTCTAATATTGTGATAGGTTTTCAGATATTTCACAGAACGGCACGTTTGTTTACTTCTAAGTAAAGATTATTACTGTATGTTGATTTTCTTCTGCATAAAAAATATAAGTTAAGTGACATTTTGAATGAACCTAAAGTTCTTCTTCTTCTTCTCTTCATTAATGGCCTCTGTCCGTCATTTCGACAGACAATCTTGCCAATGTCAAGTGATATAATTGTAATAAATAAGTCAAGTCAAGTCATTTGTCAAGTCGGCTGTCGTTTGTACGAATCTACACATTCAGAAAAACCACTTTACACGCATTTATTCCAATGGCTAGCACTTTATGTTACGACCTAAGTATTATTGGTTAAAATTCCACCAAAATTAAACAACAATACTCACAATAACACAAAAAAAAACTATTAAAATAAAAGTGCTATGTGTCGTTTCAAAAAATGTCAAAACTCGTGTCTCTGAACCTAAAGTTCATAACTTTCAAATAGAGAAATTCATCACGATTTTGTCAGTTAAGCCATTGTTTTCAGAAACCCTTGACCGTACAAAGTGAGTCAGTCATCTCTCTCAGTCAAATTCATAAAACTCTCCTAATCGGTAAATCGCACTCACCATTATTTACCACCATCAATGACGGTCACCACAATAAGGAAACATTCTACCTTAAGATTCGTGCAGACCATGGTTGTTCATGCAAATAGGTACAAATCGAACAAGTTGTGTCGGTGTTTGTGTAGCGTTATCTACACAAATACCGACACGGGTGTACACGGCATGAATAATGAATAACAACGGAATCGAGCTTGTAGATAGGTATCCTATAGGTACCTAGGTATCCCAGATTTAGTTGGTGTATTCTAGGATTGAGTTTGATTACTAGATCAATGGTTTTATTTATTATATGCTTACTTTTTTACTTACTATTTTCTAGAATCTTTGTTAGCGATGTCACAGTGTGTATAGGCCACGACACGATTAAATAGCTCTCGAAAAAAGTTGGGAGGAAAATCTATATCTCTTTTTATCCTCTTTTGCTGCGAAAAGCACTCACTTCCTCTCCATTCAAGATCAGAGCTATTAAGCCGTGACGGGACCTGTGCATGCTAGATCATCTTCATCATACAAGATCCGTTCCATACAAAATGAAGGCCATGAGAAATAACATCAATCGTAGCCACGTAGTCTATTAATGGGGAAAAATCTTGGAAAATACACGAAGTTTAAATAAAAATATAATATAAAAAAATAATAATAAAAATAATAATAATAAAAATATAATATAAAAAATACTAAATCAGTAGTAGAAACTCGATTGTCCCACTAAATGATTTAAAAGTTTTATTAGTAAAGTACCTACTGCTTTTCGCTAAAACTATAAATAAAACTAAGACTTCGATTGTACCAACAATCATAGTTTTGAACTATCGAACTTTATTCAACGATTTGAACGTTTACATTCACACTCAGAGACATACATTAAATGATAGACAAAGCTTAGTCTATTGACATATCTTACCAGTGAGTAATGACGAATAGAAATACCACAAATTTTGTGGTTAAAGAGTCTTATCTCAAAGAACAGTAGGGTTCACTTATAGAGAAACATAGGTATCGCTTATAGTTAGTATGTACATAGTGTACTGGTTCTAGTCCATTTATATAACAGTTTTAACAGAACTTTAAGTAATACTTCTCAGAGTGCGGCAGGTACTCAAACTCGAATCACTTAACGAAGTAAAACTATGCTATAGATCACTTTGATAGATCTCGATTCAACTTCGGAACTTCGATGAAACTTGAAAATGGCAATAAAATACAGTCATAAGAATTCATTTTCATTTTAATAACGAATATGCGGTGTTATTAACTTCGTCTCGTAGAAAACATATTAAAATATCTTGATTATTCCAAAAACGTTTTTAATTAAAGAGGAACTTGCGCTACATAAAATTTTACAACCCTTTAATAAGACGTAAAACTGCTATAACTGCGTTTAAAGCTATAGTTTTAACGAGGAATATTAATGAATATTGCCGCCACAATACATTTTTGACGCGATTATGGTTTTAAGTGGCGAGGGTTTCGAATTTATAATTAAATTGCTTTGAAGCATGTTCTGTTAACATTCAGCTTAGGTACTTTATTGTTGAGCCTAGTAATACCCAAGTTAAAACCGGATTAATATATTTTTAACAATAACAATATTTATGTTATCGTCGGCTTCATAGTCTTCATTCATTGAATTGTAAAGTGTAACTATAATAACTTTTTGATTCAAAAAAGTACCTACTTTGAGCTATATTTTTCTTTTTCGTGAAAGTTTAAAAAAACATTGTTATAATTGAGATACACGTATTTGATGTCCACGAATTAGCGGTCGTTTATTTTTATGGCTTATCTTTTTGCTGAGCAGTGGTGGAAATGGATTCGACGAAATTATTTTTTTATTTTGACCTACAGACGTTTTAGTGGAAACATCCGTAGATCACATAGTGCCGCCTAGTATTATATGAGTATTACCTTCGACATAGCACATCTCTGGTGGAAAATCAGCCTTAGCACTGTACATTTTCTATTGTTTTCATTTATTTATATTGCCATTAAAGTGTCAAGATAATACATCACAGACAATGGCCAGTATTTTAAAGTGAAATATAATAAAATACACTTTTTGTGTCACCCTCTGTAAGTCAAGCAACTTTAGTAGTAAAACCAACGAACCGGGTAAGATAAACGTTAAAATTGAATCCGTTTTATAACCAACCGGAACGGAGCCGGTTATTAATACTCTAACTTTACACTTCTTTGTCATCAACCCAATGATCCCACATACAATTTTTTTTTTATGATAAATGTAATGGAACAAGCTGATAGTTCACCTGATGTTAAGTAGTAACTTCTGCCTATAACAATGCATTACCGCACAGAGCAAGTCCAATGAGGACGTGCCCTGTAAGTCAATACACTGCGTCCATCACTCTGAGACGTAAAGATCTTGAAGTCTCATGTGCCTGTAATTACACTACATTACTAAAAGTAAAGTCTTCTTTGACGTTTACGTCCCTGATTCGTTCTAACAGAGGTAAACAAGATCAAACTAACACGACGTCAGATACTGTAACCGAACAATACTTTAGAAAGTTTCAAATAGATAAAATACAATGTCTGAGTTGTTTTAAAAACATTATGGAGGTGCTATCACTTTCCTTTTGAACAATTTTATAGTGGTTTTAATATTCTTTTGTTAGTTTAAAGACTTTTGGAAAGAGGTGGTGGGTAAAGTAAATTCAATGATAGAGATAACATTGATTGATGTTTACGCGATTAAAACTACCAACCTTGTTGTGAGGATTATACATCTTGTTTAATACAAGGTGTATAATCCCCACTGGTGGGGACAGTTTAGTGGGGATTATGACAATAAACCAAAAAAAATCTGAAAACTTTAGGTTTAAGTTCCCATCAATAGGTATGGAAAACTTTTTCTATTAGCGCGTGCACACTATGCCCGGCATGAATGCCGCGATTAATTCCGGAATGATTGCCACAGCAACATCGCCTTTATTCTCACCAAAGATCTAGGGCATGAACTTGGCGATGTTGCTGTGGCAATAATTCCGGAATTAATCGAGGCAATAATTCGGGCAGCGGCATGGGCATGTGTGAACGCGGTGTAGGAATAAAGGCGATGTTGCTGTGGCAATCATTCCGGTATTAATCGCAGCATTCATGCCGGCAGCGGCATGGGCATAGTGTGAACGCGGTATAAGAAACCAACCAGTGTGAGTATGAAAAATATCTTCTGCTACATTTTTGCCGAGTAGGCATTGTATTTGGTTTCAAACACTTTTTACAGCACATTTTGACGTAAAACACTTTCAGTTTTAGAAGACTTAAGACATATTGAACTAAAAAAATATTGGAGAACATAATTATAAGTAGTTGAACATTATTCAAAATAGTAAGCTTTATGATATTGTGATGATTTTTTTATGATTGTGACTGTTTAGTAAAAATCATTGAATTCGCTAATGTCGCGTCGAGAATCCCCTTGCTTCGAGATAACATTAGTTCCGAGACATGCATACAGGGTGTATGCAGCATACAGGGTGTATGCTAACTTAAGAAGATAAGCCCTGTTAACTCCTATGCAATGATAAATTTTATCACACAATAATCTTTATTTAAAATGATTTATAAGTTGTGTTGTCTTAATATACGCCTCGGCTTTAGGCCATTAGTGTCTGCACAGCACTAAGTGAAACTTGAATTATATGCGATTGTCTAGACGACCCATTGTAAGAAAAACAAATTAATTTCCCTTCTATTGCACGGCTCGAAAACTAATGTACGCACAATTTATGGCGTCTATTGAGTTATGGTGTGATAAGCGAAAAGTGAAAATTTGAGAGAAAAATGTGGAAAACTTTTTTCAATAAGACAAACTTAGTATTGATAGTAAAAGAGCTACTGCCGCTTCGTACCTCCCGTGTGACTACTACTTTGATACTACTCGTAGTGCTATAAGATTTTTTTCTCGTCCATGACACTACCATTTTTGATACCATACAAAAACTGTGAATGTTAGATCAATAAATAAAATAATAATATTTATTGACGTTTTAATTGTCTAGCGATTATTTACCTTTGCTAAAGAGGCTAAAATCACTAAGCCGAAACGAAAATTAGTTCGAGAATTTCGTTTCGTAAAAACGTTTCTAACTTTTGAAAATAGTAACGCTGAACGATTTTTTGCATATTATAGATGTACCTACCTACCTAATCTTATCCCTAACGTTCATACTTATGTCTAAGTAGGTAACTACTCTGAAGCAACAGAAAAAAAAATGTGTCGTCTAAAAACTTTTTTCAAATACATTTAAAAGTTTCCAAAGGTTTGAGCAGTAAATTCAAATGAAGTTCGGGATTAATAGTCGCAATGCACGACTAATTCTTTCTAGAGTTCGAAACTAATTTGTTTCTGTAAAAAGTACTTGTAAGCAGTCAAATATTTATTCGTAGCGCTCGAAAAGATTTGCAATTGGCTTCAAAATTAAACCTTAACGAAGTTTTTTTGGTTTCTCTGCGTAGTTTTGGTAAATTATGCGAATACTTCTTCTTACATATTTTTCTATTTTTTACGACTAAGGGCAGAATACTGAAATGTCGCTCCAATTTTAACGCCACTTAAAATTGCTCTGCCTCTGACATTACTCATTGGTAAAACATGGCAATAATTTAAGCATGAACTTAATATAAGTAGCGTTTGAGTATTGGGCCTTAAGTATGTTTTCGGATTATCTAACTACGAAGAAGTATTTATTTAACAAGCTAGTATATAATACCAGACGCAGTAGCTGCACACTACAATTTTTTTTGTTATAAGTAAACCCTTGACCTCAATCTCACCTGATGTCTCAATGACTCAATGATGATGCGGTCGACGGTGTAGCACATTTACCTAGAAGAAACCTTTTCACTCTTCTCTTGAAAACATCTAAATTATAAGTATTTGGAAACACAGACGCCGGTAAGAGGTTCCACTCTTTGACGGTTGTCATGATAAATGTGGGTTATTCCCATCGAGCCCACTGACTGGTCCACTGGTGGGGCCGATGGGAAAAAAATTCCCAACGAGCCTACTATGCAAATGAGTGGGCTCGATGGATTTTTTTTCCCATCTGGCCCACCAGTTGAGGCATAGTTCTTGGTGTTAATACAGTTCAAACTCTAACATCCTACATACTTAAAGGTAGAATATTAAAAAGTTTTTACCTTTGCATTTTATTATAACTTGTGTTTTGCTAAAAAGATAATAGTTACTATTTCTAAATCCCAAAAGCACCATGGTGCTTTTGGTAAATAGTATTTATGCTTCATGCCGATAAAAACCGACCATCGCTCTTATATAACTACATTCAAATTTAATCTCGTTGAGTGCAGGGGATCATTACGAATAGAATATCTGTCCAATAATCACATACCAAGTTACAGTGCGTGGTGACGACTCAACGTTCTGCATTCCAGCTGTTGTTAGCGCGCAATGTAACACGATTATGTTTGATTTTCGTACCGTGACGACTGTAAATTTTATTCGTGCTAACCCCTCAGGAGTGATTGACGATGCCGGACCGTCGCTGGCCGCCATATTTATTAAGCGACCCCAAACCCTTAACATCTCATTCGTTTGGGACAATTCAGAACCCATTATGTCGCACAGTAAACAGAGTTATCTTTATTTGCATTTTAGTGTAATTGGAGTTTTTAAAGTATTTCAGACACTAAATTTGCATAGTTTTAAACAGTTTTTACTAGTTTATTTAACAATTAACAATTCTAGATATTAATTAATATTTGTACGTCAACAGCTCTCGTAGCAAATCTACTAGGAAGAAATGTAGTGGTATTATTTACGTAATTTCGATCTAGGACAAAATCCCAAAAATCAAACATGGGCTATCAATCAACAAAGAAAATTTAAAATACGCAATCATTTTGCAAAATATTTATTTTGCTTTACCAAGTTGCTACAAATTTGCTACGACTGGCTACGCGTAGCTCTACGCCGTAGAGAAAGTAAAAAAGCACGATAGTTTGCTCACCCAGGCGTTTTGAGATCACTTTTACTTACTATGACGACGCGGAATGCTAGAGCAAACAACATTCATCTAATTTGATTCTTAGCTCTACTACTAACTCAATAAACTCATCATCGTCACTATTTCACCTATAAAATTGTACATAATTTCATCCGTAATCCCACACATCATACATATCTCATGGATTTCTAGATCAACCCATCTTCTCCAATCGCTAGGAACTCTTAGTAAGTAGTTTTTCTATTATAGCCCTACGCTGTGCTTTTCAGTGCAAGGTTGCTACTCAAGAACTGCCTGACAAGGATCATTGACTCATAAATTTAATCACATAGAATTTACTATACAGGGCTAGGTTTTACAATTCAGTGGGTTTGATTCCCGGTTCAGACAGGCAATTATTCGAAATTCTTCGAATGCAATTTAAATTGTTTTTAAAATAAAGTCTTCTTTCAGTAAAATGTTCTATCTACATTATTTAAGATACTTTCCCTCCTTGTGGCATAGCCGTGGGACGCCCTGTATAATAGTGATCAGCATATCTATTTGTCATCTATAAGTAATGACGGTAGGTGCATAGATAGATGACGGTCGTTGAAAATTATCTCATTCGCGCTAATTGTGAGCCTCACACATTAAATATTCTACATACACATCGTAACATCGACCAGCTATTACACAGAAAGCATGCTTCTTTGACAAGCTTTTATTTAACTTGTATTGTAATATGCTCAGGACAAATCTTGTAAGTTTTTAAACTCTTTCCCGATGTACGATTTAGCTGGGCATACTTATTAGTCTTCGGTAACAGCATATATGGTGACAGAGAGTTGATCTTATGATGTAGTTGGAAGGTGACCATGGAAGCTCTGTAATAAGACGACGCAACCCTATCGAGTTTGGGCTCGTTTTATTTGTCGTGATAAGGACTATGGTCCTAGATAAAGTGTAATAAAAAGTGTTGTAAAGAGAGACAGTTTTCATTAATGACAATTTCACTCCGAGAACCACCTCAGTGACCATACTACGTGGAGTAATGCAATAAAAGGTATATTCATATTGGTTTTCTAAAGCCAAGTTAACTAAAGTGATTGCTAAATCTGTTGTCATCTCTTTTCGATGTCATGTAAGTGACAATGATATAGAGCATTTTTTAAAGCCACGCTAAATTGAAAATTAAATATTTTGTATCTTGTTTTATCACATCCTCTTAAAAATATGAAATAACAAAGCAAGGAATAAAATTGCACTGCCAAAATCCACTTTCTGTGTAAATGTGACTTAACCCGCAACCGGTCGAGATTACCACTAATTCACGTACAGAATAAAATACAGCGCTGTAAAGTTATCAACAAGAATGGGACCAGCGAGCTCTAATGGTCCGCAAGGGACCAGTTCTTTAATGGCCACTCGTAAATTGGACGAAAATAATTAAAATCACACGTTCGCACTACTTACCCTAGCTCAGCTAGTTCACTTCCATATACCAAAAATTCTAAAACATACTTTATATGAAAGCTTACAAGTAGCCAATCTGCATGACTATAAAAATAATGGTTAACATTTGCACAGCAGTGTAAAAGTAAGGGGGGCCAATCCTACTAACGAGCTTGTCAGCTGAAACGCAGCTGAACCCACCAGTGGGCCGGCCGGTGGGCTCGATGGGAATAACCCGTAATTTTCCATCTGTTTTTAGGTTATTTTGATCAACAGTGATGTTTCAGCGAATCTGCAAACCGGTCGACCATTGTTAAAACATAAAACGTCAGTGGTTTTAAATAGTGGAGAATCCAGGCTTGGTTTTTTTTTTTCAATATTTGTTTTGTTATTGTATTATTTTAGTGCATATTATAATTTTTTTGTTTGTTTGTTTAAGGCATTGTGCTTTAAAAACAACAAATCCAACAGTTACAACTTATTTAGCATGTTCGTTCAATTCCTAAGGCCTTTTTAATAATTACGTTATCAATATGCACTATGTACGTACAGTGAGTGATCTAGCTGCTTCCTACCAAAGCAGTGTCTAGTAGCAGACCAAAACACGGCCATTAGGAGCGAGTGGATTCGGATAGCACAAAGGGTTTTCCGTTCAATGAATAGGATCGTTTTATAGTTGAATGTGATGGTCCGATATACGGACACTTAAATTGTCGCCACGCGAATAATTTGCGTAGCTTTTGAAGCAGAAGAGTTTCAGTAATATGCAGGAAATAAGAAGCTAACTTATAATTTAAACATTTATAACTCTGTTTCTTATTCCACGTAGCCAAATAAGGGGAATATTTTGGCAAAAAGAAAAAAAAATGTGATTTGGTTGACTGTGATTTTGAAAATTAATCTTTTTGATTTTTTCTACTTTTAGCTAAAACGAAATCGGCCCGGAGCTTATATCTGTGCTCAGTATATCTCCATAGTTCAATAGCTGATTAGTAAATAGGATAGTCCCAAATCTAATTCCTTAGTTATAGGCGTGATGCGCTCATGGCGCAGCTTGCTTAGTCAATCTTCACTGATTATCTAACTTAAACACCGTTCGGCGCACTCACTATTTGGATAGGTGACCGTTAGTAGCATTTATATCTGAGCGCTTCCGTGCTTCGGAGGGCATGTTAAACTGTTGGTCCCGGCTCTAGCAGTCGTTAAGCCATGACGGAGGCCTTAAGGCGGCTTAAAAACTCCGTCAACAGAGTTGGCTACTAATTCATACGAGCTTGCTTGCTTTGACGTGATTTCGTACACTTTCCTGATTCTCAGTACCTAGTCGGTATAACATAGCCAGTTTCAAACCTATTTCTGTTAAATCATGAGCGTACGTTAAAAAAACCCTAGTTCCAAAGGCAATCTCCAACTATTTCCCCAGCATCCATCAAATTTCTATGATGGCTTTATTTAGACCTGCATGAAAAAGCCCCTCTATGATGTTTCGACAGGCTATCAATCACAGGTCCTCAGGATGCGTAACGCTACTGAGTTGTCAGACGTTATCTTTCGATGCGCCAGCGGAGCGGATAATAGCTATTTACCTGCCTTCAAACAATGTACAACGTGGAAAAACTGCAGTAGGTCAAACGTTGTGAGACTGGTGAGCTTTCACTAAAGATTTTACATGGAATATCATTGGCTTTCACTCTCAGTAGCTCTTCATACACAGTCCCAAACACATTTACAACTCTTGTCCTTTGTTTTTTCTGTCGCCTCATTCTAGAAGTGATTTAGAGGCTCGTTTAGAAGAACGAATGCTGGTTGAAACGATATGGGGGATTGTTCATTTTTGGCTTATCACTTCGGGGGGCCTTTGGGCCCTATTTTAGTATTTACAGTATATTTACTATTTAGGTATTAGTAATTTATAAATTTGGTCATCTTCATAACCATAATTTGCCTGATTTAGTGACTTTGATAGTTTTCTGAAATATTTGTGTACATTATGCTTCAAAGTAATATTACATGTGTGGAAGTGACATACTGTTTAATAGACGTGTACTATGTCCATGTTCGGATTATCATGTCTCTCATTCGAGTTTGATTCTTTTTAAGATACGAGAGGATTAGCGAGGGTCGTTCGTTTGTCGCAATTTCAGGATATATTTTGAAATTGAAGTATTATACCGTTTGTTTTGATTTTTTTTTTTTTTAAATTTATTTATTGTTTTAAAAATACATTATAACTTATTTTGTACTATAGCACTAAGGAAACCACAAGGTTTATATGAATAATTGATTTCTGATGATCTGATGATTTCGATTTTTGTTTAATGGAATACCTATAATTTATTTCGTTTAATATTTTTTATAAATATTTATTGTTTTTACAAATCTAGAGGGTTCGACAGAATATTCTTTTAAAAGTTCATGATGTAACGTTCAATGAATTAGTCTCGTATGGATGTAATCCCTAAAACGAAATTATTTTTACCTAAGGCTTTTGGAAACTTTCAAAAACCTTCTGCGTAATACAAATTGCAATTTTATTAAATGCGAATTCATGTTTAAAATAAGTATCAAACATTCAGCTGAGAATTGTAAAGCCCTAAAGAATTGCCTCATGCGATATAATTTAACTTCGAAACGAGTTCTTTGACTAAAATTAAAAAGTCGTCTCCGCTCTTCCAATAATTTTGCCCACTTGATGTCGCTCGAACTCCCTATTGAAATCAGGAGATTATTCATTAAATGATACTTTAACCGCCTTGCAATTACGGGGCCAACCGAAAACTTTACTCACAATTGGTAAATAATTATAATTATCACTGTGGGTTCCCTTTGGTGATTCGCAAAAAGGCAAAAGTGTACAACTTTACGGTACGCCTTCCTGGTTATTAAAATTTTCTAGTACAAAACGGTCTAAACATTCACCAGCCATTCAATTTTCCACTCTTGATCGTTGAATCTAGAGTCAAATTCGTTAAATGTTTTTTCCGGATAACGATCAAAGAGAAGTTTGATTTTGCGGCGATAATTGCGGCGAATCCTTAATTATTTCGAGGGTAAACTTTTACCGAAGTTAATTTGACGCTGGATGTAGTCTCCTTTTAATGGACACTCTTTTGGTGACTCCCAATTTATTTGGTTGACTGGAATATTCATTAAAATCGTGAAGCATGACTGATATAACGAGAAAGCTTTGATACTGCAAACCGGCACCTGCTTGCGGTAAATAAATTTAAATTTCATAGTTGAGACCGAACTTTGCACATGTATTTCCATGAAAAATATTGTTCAAAATACAAAGGAGACGGTGTATCGCGTCCCTGCAATACGAAACGTGCATATACAAGTTAGATGCGAATTTATATCACAGCGTACCCTTTTAGCATTCCCCTCGCAAATCCTGCTGTATAGATATACCTAGGATGCTAGGTAGATCTAGGTGGCGTTAGGGTGAGGGAACGGGAAGTAATTATAGGGGAAACATCAAGTGTGTCAGTGAGTGTGTGACAAAAATGCGAGGGTTGTTGAAGAAAGTGTGCCGAGAGCCGCCACGCATCAGTTCACTATGTCAGTGCTGATCTTTAGAACATGGATGTGGGTATCTGTGTTTTTGGGGATCTCTTTATTTGATTCTGTTTGCTTAGAGTGTGGTGATTGAAGTTTATGATTGGACAATATCTGTCCGCTAGTTATGATCTCGAATACCTAGGTACCTACTTGATGCATATTTATGAATATAGCAATATAACAGGTAACAAAATATGGACCTTTACAGACCATTTTTTTGTGACTTGACACTTGTTCATTGTAAATACAATGTATTTTCTAACGTTAAAGACCGTTTATAACTTCATTTCGTGTAAGAGTCTCTACCACATTAATTTTAAAAAAAACAACGCAATAAAATAAGAAATTCTTTTTCTAAGTTATCGGTTAGAAAAAGTTTGCTAACACAAATAGTTTTGCTAAGTTAAAACCGTAGAAAATACTAAAATTGCACAAAACCACAACGTAAAGTATTCCTTCATCTGGCATCGAAACTAGACTGGACAAAAGTAACAAAACCGAATATCCATCACTCGATTGTCAAAAGCAAAAATCGGGATCAAAATTGCAACTTTTTTAATATTGCTGTATGTAGAAGGTATTCATCAGTGTGATTGTATCGCCGCTTGGGGTCGGGCATAGCCCTGTTGGCTGTTGCCAGGCGAGGGGTGCACGATGCCTAGGAAGATAGAGTTTTGGACGTGGTTTGTTTGATACCTATTAAACGAAAGTTATTGCACGACTTGGTGCAAAATACGAGCGAGAGAAAATAAAATCCATATGTTGGTTTTAGCGAAATAATCAGCTTGCTGCTTTGGGATGACACAATTCAATTGAGTTGTTTTTTCAATAACGATTTTCTAGATCAAGGGAATACTTACTAGTTTTTTTTTACCGTGCAAAAATGAAAGCTTTGTCAAAACCGTCATGGAGAATAAACGCAGTAAGAAACATATTATTACGTACTTAACAAAAAGTTTTGGAAAACACTGAAAAAACTTTGTAGAATCGTACAAATATAAGTATCCGTCAGAGATACTCGAATTGTAACGTTAACTTATCAATAAATGATTCGTATTTGATAGAAAATTGAGCTGCTAAATACTGAGGTTCCATAAACATTTTTTTTTTAAGAAATAAGCTTGATAACCTCATCGAAGTTTTATACCTCCATGGCACCCAGCACTGTAGACGCCCTATAGGTATGATTATCTGCAGATGAAGCTAGGGGATCTGAGTACATGCGTTGCTAGGTTACGAGTCCCCCAAGGTCAGAAGTTTTATAATCATATGTATAGAATGTACAGATGGATTAGAGGGGACTGCCGATCGATTCATTTTGGTCTCTTGTTTCGTACTAAATATGATGTTTTGATTGAGAGTATTTTGAAATTAGAACGAGATGCGGTTGTGTTGTGTGGATAAATTTTGGTTACTTAAGTGTGGTATGCCTAAAAGAAAAAAATATCAACAGATTTATATTGCCAGTCTGAAATATTACATAGTTTTAAAAAAATCTTGTTAGTTTATTGACTCAATACTCAACGCTCTACTACTAACTTTAGTAGTAGTAGAGCTCTTTGTGAGAGCTCGTCCGGGGAAGTACTACCACCGTACCTATTTCTGCCGCCAAGCAGCGATGCTCGCATTGCTGTGTTCTGGTTTGAAGGGTAAGGGCGCCGGTGTACTTACAGGCACATGAGACTTCAAGATCTTTACGTCTCAGAGTGATGGACGCAGTGCATTGCCTTACAGAGCACGTCCTCATTGGACTTGCTCTCTGAGGTAATGCATTGTTATAGGCAGAAGTTACTACTTAACATCAGGTGAGCTATCAGCTTGTTCCATTACTACTATCATAAAAAAAAAACGAATTGTCATTACATTGTCATACCACACAAAATATTATTTATAATCAGAGTAGATCGCAGAAATGGATTGCGATGGTAGGGCATTGTAGCAATATACTTATAGGCCAAAAATAACCTCCATCATCTTGTAGCCAAGTTGACCTACAATAGCCGCTAGAGTATTTTTTTATTTTTTTTTTTATGATAAAAGTAATGGAACAAACTCATAGCTCACCTGATGTTAAGTAGTAACTTCTGCCTATAACAATGCATTACATCACAGAGCAAGTCCAATGAGGACGTGCCCTGTAAGGCAATGCACTGCGTCCATCACTCTGAGACGTAAAGATCTTGAAGTCTCATGTGCCTGTAATTACACCGGTATGAATAAAAATCTATAAGAATGAGTCACGTGACTAATTCCAGACACTTTAATCTGTTCTCTAACAACTGTAAAAGGTCAACTGGGCTTGATAGGTAGTTGAAGCTATAAAACGCATTGAAACCTGCCGCCAGCTTGACGAAACTTTCCAACTAGATTTGTATTATAAATCTACATTTGCCCCGTCACCATGTTTGGAATAGTAAAATCAAGTGACGCTGGCAGAAATGTCCAACAATGGACTCTCTCTCTCTCTCCTAAGTAGGGTGCCTTCTGGTAAGATCGGCCTAATATTAAGTCCGGATAAATCACGTAACTAGGCAATTATCATATAAAAATATCGCTGAATTGCTTAGCATCCGGACTTACTATTACGCCGATCTTACCAGAAGGCACTGTACCTATTATTCCCATCTGGTGATGGGGTCTGCTTTCCTCGTTTTTTCTTTCCACTTCGCTCTATCCGACGCGTCGTCTTGGGAAACATTGCAGGACGTAAGGTCTTTGTTGATCACATCTGTCCACTTCAGCTTCGGCGTACCTAAATGTCCAACAATGGACAATAAAATTGTCTATGAAACGGTAACCTATCTGTAAAACGGGTCACCAAAATATACACCACGAAGTTAATGTAGTATAGTTTATTGGTAGAATGGAAGAGTCCCGCTTCCAACAACGTGGTGGTTACAATATTACCTGCGAAGCTATTACGCCACGTGACGGGTTCATGTCGTCTGTTGCCCTGAGACCTGCGTCTGAATGTCACGTGAGTGGTACCTATTGGTTCTGTTTCTTAGAAGTCGACGACCGGTAGAAGGAACAACCATTTAGAAAGGTAGCGTCAATTAACTATTTTTGTTCTATCAAATTCAATCACACAATTAGTTTACGGAAGCCTTAGACGTTCTAGAAACGCTGTATAATAGAAAACGTCAATTTATGGAAATGGTTATGTGACTTTTTGTTCGTAACCAAGAAATAGGCCCAAAAATATTTATATTTATTTATGTGTGTTGTTTGAAACCTTTATCGAAAAGTGAGTTTCGAGATTTTTGAATGAAAGCCCGAAAACTGCGTGTTTTTGGACGGTAATTTTTTTTTAATTTGACAAAAAAACTCAGACTACAGGCTCTGAAATGTTTTTTTACATTTTGATAAGTTTACTAATTGTAGAATGTTAACTTGAGTATAGGACTCCACGAAATGCCTAGGTTTTTAGTATGATCCATTTCATAAAATTTGTTTCACTGTTTTACACAGAACACATTGTGCCTACGATTTTAATGACAATTTCGCGCCTGACCGAGCCCGATCGGGAGAATTCGGGAGCATTTGTGTACCGCTTTGGCTCCGGTTTCATTACTTGTTTTTTTCCACCCTAGCACTCGAATAAATCCTGATGCGGTGAAAGCGAGTTAATTAATAATTTATGGACGAGCTTTGGGAGTTTGGAAAGTAAAAAAAACCAATTCGGTTCGGAAATTATCGATAAACTTAATTAAATACGAATACCTCGTCAAGCACTTTTCAAAGACCAAGTCCAACATGATGTTTGAAAAGAACTTTCTCGTGCAGACCTGCCTGCAATTATTGATTTGTTGGCTTTATGAAAAATATTTGCAAAAATGTTCATTCACTGGAGCCTACTTTACCAGAGATATGATTTTTGTGGCAATCTCAAATTGATGTCCTCTGAATGAGCGCGGAGGGCTGAATGTAATCCAGTGTAAGCCCGAATTAAATGTGCACACAATAAACAATCACACGGCGGACAATTTGTTCGATTTTCGCGCATTTTTCTTTCCTCTGGATGTCACCGAGTTATTTACGAGGGTCCCGTTCTGTTTTAATACCTTTTCATTAACAATTTTAAGGTTCAGTTTATTGAGGTCATAAATTATTCCCGCAGTCCAAATGCAAGAGAAAAGTAATGACAAAAAATTCTAATTTGCAGGACGAAATTAACAATGGTTTTTAATGTCTGCAATTTGTATTAGTACGAAATTATATTTGGGCGTACAATGAAAATGATCTTACTCTGCTGCCTTATCGCCAAGTGGAAATAATGAACATGAAAAAATATGGTTAAAATTTTACAGTCTTAGTGAAATCTTTGTTTTAACTTGATTAGTTAAAACGAGGCGCTTGACTACCTACCTATCCCTATTTAAAAATGATTTGGCTAAGGTTGCAAAAATTATGTCCAAAGTTTAACTCCATAACCATTTAACTTGGCGATAAGGATGCTGGCCCGTGACCTTACATTTTTAATATAAATACGAATCAAAAACTGTATTTGCCTGACTATTTACGCCTTTGACCTTAGCTAGCTTGAATCAGCACAGATTAAATTGAACAAATACGAACAAAAGAAAACTATTTTCTGAAAAACATCCACCCAGGCTAAGTCACGGACCAATGCGTCTTTAATATACCTATCACTCAATTTATACGACCCGTTCCAATATTAATTATTAATAGACATAGATATAAATTGCGGGCTTGTAGGTACCTATGTAAGTATAACCAATCGCACATCTGCGACCCGCCTAAAGGGTTATATACCGCACTATGAATACTGAAATAACGTGAACTACGTTATTGACTTTTGTTCTACGTGACCCAATCCAAAATACTTGGGTATTTTTACGGTTTCATACCAATAGTTTTATCCTTGAGATAAACTCGCTTTTTCTATAGCAATACAATGAGTTCTAAGAATAGGTAATAACTAAAACAGAAGACAGAGTCAAGCATGCTCCTCGCATTGCTGTGTTCCGGTTTGAACAGTAACTTTCTCAAGCCAAATACAATTGCTAACCTATTGAACTTGCATGCCAATGTGTTTGGTGGAATATGTGAAACCTACTTATTATAGGTAGCATAAGAACTTGTAACCATATTTCTGGCAAATAAATTATTAAATATTATAGTATTGTGTGCTGGTACAATTACAGGCACAGATACTTCTGTTTTTCTCAGACTGATGAGCGCAGTGCGATAACTCACAGTAGACATAGTACTCAGTGAGGCAATGTATGTTTCCTCGAACATAAAAGTAATCCTCGTAATTTATTAAACAAACGTATTTTTATTTCATCTGATCGATAGCTAGTTTCATTTTTCCTTAGTAATAAATACCGTAAAGAAGTCCCACAAGTAGTTATTTAATCGAAATCTTATTTCGCCGAGGCAATGCCCCATGAATACGAAGTCTCTCGATCACAAAGGCTATTTGATTCGCTCACACCCGCGAAACGCACGGCCGGCGACTGAATCTTATTTCCCGTTATTTATTGAAATTGACTGTGATTTCGTAACTATTGATGGGCTTGTCTCTATTGAAGCTATTGGCTACTAATGTTTTGACAGATTAAAAAGTCAGTGCATTGTCCAAAATGACTGCCTTGTTTTTATCATCATCATCATCAAATGGCAAAAAAGGAACTAGTTCCGATCATCACATATCTCAGCGTGTTATGTTTTCAACAGGGAATCTTTCCTAAGGAGCTAAAACGCTCAATAATACATCCTATATATAAGAGTGGTGACAGGAACGATATTGGAAATTATAGACCTATTTCGGTTCTTCCTGCCATATCAAAAATATTAGAAAAGTTAATTAACTCTAGACTCTGTTCGTTTCTAAATTCATTTGAACTACTCTCAAAATCACAATATGGTTTCCGCTCTGGTATTAGTACCGAAGACGCCATCCTGGACCTAACTAAGAACATTATTAACCATCTAGATAGTAAAAACAAAACTCTATGTATATTTCTAGATCTAAAAAAAGCTTTCGATACAGTCTCTGTCCCCACCCTAATTAGAAAAATTGAAAAGTTAGGTATTAGAGGATCTTTCCTCTCACTACTTACAAACTATTTAGAGGACAGAACCCAAAGAGTCAAATTATGTAATGATACTTTTAGCTCGGATGAAGACACCTCAAACTATGGCGTGCCACAAGGCAGCGTTCTCGGACCGACTTTATTTTTAATGTATATTAATGACCTCACCAATATACAATTGTCACAAGGGAATGTCTTCTCATACGCCGACGACACTGCCTTACTTTTTCACGGCAAGACATGGCAAGAAGCATATGAACTTGCTGAGACTGGCCTTCATAAGGTAATTCAATGGCTGAATTTAAACACACTTTCACTCAACACATCAAAAACAAATTATATACCTTTTTCTATACTAGACTCATTACAACCAGATCCTGGACTAAATATTATAGCACATTTTTGCAATAATCGTGACTTTAACAACTCATGCGACTGCCAAGTTTTGGAAAAAGTAGCTCTAACAAAGTACTTAGGTGTTATCATCGACAAAAATCTCTCTTGGCGCCCCCAGCTTGAACTTGTATCAACCCGAGCTAGAAAACTAATCTGGATCTTCAAATACCTGCGTGATATTGCAGACCCTCAGCTGATAACACACATTTATATAACTTTGGTTCAATCAATTCTTTTATATTGTTTAACAATCTGGGGCGGTACTCATAAAACCAAATTTATTAGCATTGAACGGGCTCAACGACACATCCTAAAAGTAATGTTACGTAAAAGGAAAAGATTTAGCACCAGCAAACTATACAATGAAGCTAATGTATTGACGGTGAGAAAATTGTATATTTTACAATGTATACTTAAAGCCCATAAAACTGTAAATATTGATCTAAATATTCTAAATAAACGTTCCCAACGCTCTGTAATATTAGGTACTAAAACTAGAACTGTATTTGCCTCAAAACAGTATAGTGCTCAGTCAACGAAAATATACAACACAGTTAATAAAAAAATTAATATATACTCAATGTCCTATCGTCAATGCAAATGTAATGTGTCGACCTGGCTTAAATCATTATCTTACCAACAAACGGAAGATCTTCTTGTATCAATTTTTCTGTAAAGCGCTATTCATCTTTCGCATACCGACGTGGTACGCATCCTGGGTGTGCGCTTAACCTTAACCTTACACCTGATTTTGCTACCTACCCGCCACAAAATAGTGCATACCATAATTTTCGTGAATATAAAAACTCGAGTTGCTGATGCAATACTGCACGATAGTATCAGATATTACCTACTTACCTACCTCACTTATTGTTTTACATGCTACCTAATTTTATCTCAATTATTTTTATTTCTTTTGTTTCTTAACGAGAAATACTTGACTAACTTCTTACCCGGTGAAAATAATTAACCTACAGTGATTACACTACATAAAATCCAAATGCCTACCTTGCGTTGCTTATCTACCAACTTTTTTTTGTATTGGATTAAAATAATAAATAAGGAACGTGAAATTACATACCCACCTACACTATAACAACCTACCTAAACTTCACATTTAGTTATTCATAGCCTGGCTGCCATCCGTCCGGCTAAGATCTTGCTCCTACCTCTCAAATTATCCACCCCGACGATACCTACCTACACACATAATAATGATACTTACATCTATTTTATTTCACTTTATGTATGTGATTAATTTTTAATTCATCCAATCACCTACCTACACTGTGTCATTACCGACTAACCTACCTACTGCATGCACTCCCTAGTGGCTAGAGGTGGGTACCTACCTACCTACCTACCTACCTTAACTATACACGTGATAGACAGATAGTTGTTACCTACTAATTAGCTAAGTACCATATCTTATCTAGGTAGGCACCTACCAATTAGATAATAATTCAATTTATATAAGAAACCATACCTGTTTTAGTTTGTATCTCGCTTCGTACACAAGTGTGCCTCTTTATGTTTATGTTAAGTTATACAAGTGTGTTTTTAGTGACCACAGAAAAGAGGGGACTCTTCTAACACAGGTTAGATTAACTTAAAAGAAGAGATCCCAACCCTATTAGTTATATAACTTGTATCAAACAATAAAAACAATTTTGATTTTTGATTTTTGAATTTTGATCATCATCATCAATATATATAAAACTCTTTTGAAGCTGACATAGAATCAACGCACAGCCTAAACTATAAGTCCTAGAGGTATGAAATTTGGAGGGTAGTATCCTTATGTAGTGTAGGGGTGCACTAAGAAAGGAATTTTGAAAAGTCACACTAGAACGCGAGCAACGCCACGGGAGACGGCCAGTTATAGTATACAAGCTTTGCTTAGTTTGAGATTACAGGGTACGTTGTGTGAAATGACCACGAATATTATTTATTTTGTTTAGTAAATTGTTTTAACCGCCTATAGAAACAATTGCGTAGTCCAAATATAACATTATCATTCAGTTGTAAAACGTCCTGTCGAGGGATAACAATGAGGAATAATTAGGTCTCATTGATATCCAGATTACCGTTTAGATGTTATGCAGATTGCTACCAACAGAGCTCCGAGTCTGTGCATTTGTTTTCACTTTCGACTTGAGTGTAGCATTCGCAAAGCGAGACACTTTGTTCAGAATTGCACAATTCCCAAATCTCCCGGTAGAGGCGCTTATCCGGTTTTCATACAAAATTTCTCGCTTTGCCAATGCGTTTGCGTGTGCTGTACTCGAGTCGAAAGTCAAAACAAATGCATAGACTCGGGGCTCAGATCTCTCCAAATCGAATCGCAAACCATATTTCTCGCCCTGTTTACCTGTAAATAAATTATCAAAGCGCTGTATATAATTCAGCATCAACAAAACCTAAACATACCCTAGGTATTTACATAAATGTCCAGATGTACTTCCACAATATTCCGTGTCCATCCGTCCAGTCTCCCTATTCAGCGCACGTACGTTCCTTTTTTCAGCAGTCTGTGTGCTCTGACTGAAATTACAGTGTTTTTCGCGTTTTCCTCTATTTTGATTCGCTATTGTAGGTGTTTACGCAGCTTGTTACAGCTAGCGAACTGTTTACGAAAGAAGCTTTTTGGAATATCAAGTTGCTTCATCCCGTGTTTGTACTTTGTATCAGCTAGTATAAATATTGGTTTTACCGGTTTTTACCAAAATATTTGTAATGTTATTTAATTTGGCAGCTAAAATACCTAGCGAAACAACAAAAGACAGACGACAGGTAGACGATTGGTGTAGTAACTGAACAGCAGTTAAAGTTAAAAATCTGTAAACTGAATAGAAAGATAGCTTTTTTGGTGGTAGCTGATAGTTGATAGATACTTAGAAAGAAGAATATGAGAACAGTGTATATTAATAAAAAAAAACTCTAAAGCTACCACCCCAAGCTATCTACCGCACCAACTTAGGCGGACTCAAACCTACGAACTTTTCAATTCAACAAGAAAATGCTTCTGGCTTAATTTTAACAAAAAATTGAATACCTATTACCTTACTACTTATTATCTACGTATTACGTATTAACTACTTATATACTAAGTAACTGTTATCGAGTAAATTTTTGCTATAAATATAGGTATAGCGAAATTAGAAAAAAAGGGTTCGATGCCTTCACCTTATAAGTACCTAACACCTGTATTTAAAATGACACCTAAATATTTCTAAAAAGAGCCCCAGACTCCGCTGTCTGCGTATAATTTTATTTATTGCAGAAATTCGATTTTAAAACTTCGCCTGTCGCTTACACAAACAAATCGTAAAGCAGGGGTCATAAACACGAGCACCTTACTTGATTCAAAAGGAAATTGCTTATTTTACGTCAAAGTGACGGGTTTATTCCCAGACTCTTACATTATCCGTTTGTAAATAAAAACGCTTTTACGATGTCTTGAATAGTTAAATGAAACTGAGTAAGACTAGTCGAGTTATGCTTGTTGGGGTTTCTAAGCTACCGCGTGTCTAGCACCTATCTCAAAAAGTACCTACTATGACTTTTAAGAGCGCTTAGTGGGTAAAACTCGTACGTATACACACGATTCAATACTTTTATTGATAGGTATGTAAAAAATAAAAGTATTGAATCAATAATTTAAAATAAAAATATAGTGAATTGGAGGATATATTATGTCGTGCTATCTGTGTTGTGAAAATACGATACCTAAAAAATTTTTCGATAGAAAAAAAAACAGGCTTCCCTCTGAATTTTAGTAACAAATCGCATAAGTCAATTTATACTTTACCTATACCTACCGCATTCGGACTTTCCGAATGTATAAAATTATACCTAATTTAATTATTCACTACAACTTGAGTTCTAAGATAAATCCTATCAGAATAACCTTAAGATTAGTTTTTTTATTCAATTAATGGCTGAAATTGATATATCAACATAATATATCACATCTGAAGATCAAATTAAATGCAACAGAGCAAAACCCCAAAACCAATGAATCAGTATCGGTCTGATGGACACGTTATAAACAATAAACAACTTTTTCTATGAACCCGAGTTGATCTCCAAAGACCGTGGGAATAAACACATCGGTGCTTAAAGGCGTCGCACTCTTTAAACTCGTGAAAGAAAAGGTACATTAAGCTTCCAAGATAAAAAAAAAACTTATTTATAACATAAAACATATTTGTGGTTATGAATGTTACTTTCTGATAAATAATCATGTTTAGAAATGATGATACGTAGATAAGTAATAATTATATTACATTTTCAGTGATTAAAATCAAATAAAAGAAATTGCGATTTTCTTTTACTAAAACACCATAATAGTGTGGTTTTATTTTATGTCTACGGTTTTATCATCATCATCATTTCAGTTAGTTTGCACCCACTGCTGAGTTTAGGCCTCCTCTTTAATACGCCATTCTTTTCGGTCCCTTGCGAGTCTTGTCCAGTGATTCAGAGCCAGTGCTACGATGTCATTTGACCATCGGGCTGGTAGTCTGCCTCTTGGTCTACGGGCATCCCTTGGCCACCATTCTGTGACCACCTTCGTCCATCTCCCGTCTTCAATAAGGTTTTATATGTTTGCCAAAATATTTCGCTTCTAAAAATGTTCATCTAATCTTATACAATTTAAAAAATAGGTACCTATTAATAAAAGATCCACCTTAATTGAACAAGCATTTTTTTATCGAAATAATTTTATATTTTATCTCAGCATCAGCCATTATTCTTGACTGAACACAATGTACAACTTATAAATCATTTATTATGTCCTCCAGCTTCGCTCAGATTAAGAAAACAATGGATGACAATCTATCAAAAGGGACTCCGTAAAGCGCTATTTACACAGTACCACTTTGGGGCAGGAAACTTACAGAGCAACAGTTACCCAAGAGCATTTAAAAAAAAAACTTGTAGGGCTGTCACGTCTATGGTAAGATAATTTTAAATGCCTTATAAATTTTTTATAATTTATAAGTTTCAAAGCTAGAAAAACCACTTCAATTTGATACAGCTTTATTATCAGATGATGATGATGATGATGGTAGTTCATTGGCTTTGTTCTATTAATCATAAACACCATTAAAAGGTCACAAGAAAGCCAAATACGCAATGTCGTGGACGTGGATGACGTGTTTTTTTTCAATTATTCCTATTTAACTCCCCAACTACTGAACTGATTTTCATAATTTTTTTCTGGGACCAATCTGGAAGTACAAAAATAAGACAATAAAATTCATTGCTCGAAATTTAAGTCTTTTCAAATTTTCTCGATGCTCTGTAGGGTTGCTCTGTATTACCAATGCCATAGTAAGTACTCGTTAATACCATACTGTCAGTCAATATAATAATTTTACGTGTATGTATGTATGTATAGTATAGTCTAAATAGTGTGTTACATTATTGCTCTAGAGAAGTAACCTGAAATTATAGGGACGTGTAAGAAATTGTAAATGCTTTCAATTCTTAACTGGCAATTTTAATTAGCGATTGTTGCCATACAATAATTGCCGCTCAAGAAACTTGCATCATGTAAATAGCGCTTATTGTAGACAAAGGCGATACGACGACGACGGTACTAAGTGGAGCGTTTTATATTTTATTTATCTTTAATTACTACATGGCGAGGACTTGCTAGTTGCGATAGACATGGCGTTTCATACAATAACAACCTGAAAATTTGACTTCTTTGAACAACTACTAGTAAAGTACCCTGTCGGTTTACTTACATTTTAGAAACTCTCTATCTACATTAGAGATATTACTACACAATATTAGGCCGTGCTATGCGACTATCCTAGTATCGCATGGTGATAGCATTACTTCTATCGAAACTCTTCGGTCGCTTCTAGTTTTGATGGTCAAGCAATAATAGAAATGAATCAGTAAATCGTGCTTAATCCAGCGTCTAATCTAAACACAATACTGTAGTTCAATTTACACCAAACTAAAGTCCTCTGTAGTTTAAAGAATATCATAATATATAAATTTTTGTATGTAAGAATAAACAACAAATGACAATGCGAAATCAATACGAAAAATTATATCTGTCTCTGAGCACAGTTTTACTGATCCATTTTTAAAACACCGAGGCTAAGTCTTTCATTTAAATATCATCGAGAAAAAAGATAAATCCGCTTCTCGATCCGCAAAATAATGACGTGATCCGTTCGGGGGAAGAAAAACAAATAGCGATTTTCTTTTGTTGGCTTATTAACCTCAAGAGTATTCATTCATTATTCGTACCTTAGTATTTTCCGAAAAGACGTTAAAAGTATTTTTATATAGCTATATAAAGCTGATATTATGTTGATAAATACCCATATCGTAAAGTGACATTCAACTCATTCTTTTTGAACTGAAATCGAATTAAATATTATTTTTATTGAGTCGTACTGTTTCAAGGATCTTAATTTTTTAGATAGCTTTTATTTCTTTTTATAAAAGCATGCTTTTAACGACTTTTAAGATTTAAAATCTTTTTTTTAAAAACCTAAACAGATATTTCAAAATGACTAAAAAAGAGACACGTTATGGTAAAGTTTTTTTTTTACTTTGAGTCAACAAAAAATTAATGACAATATCATCAGTGACAGATAATGAAATAAAATTAAGTTTTTTTATTTCCATAAAATTTGATCGGCCATATTCTTTATTTTCTCTACCCTTCATCCCGTTTGTGACACTAGAGTAAACAAACCCTGGCAGAATTGTAACAACAAGTTGCAAAAGTCATAAGCCAAGAAGTTAAAGGTTTTTTTTAAATTGTGATCGCATTATGTGGGTAAAACCTTAGCGTCAAAAATTACACAACCGCACGCATTTGCTCCTACAAATAATTTCCTCTCCAATCCACCTATATATTCTATGGCATTACCTAACATTGACAACTCAGAGCTCGAAACTACAATTCTTGGCTTAAAAGACAAATGTGCTATAGGTTGGGATAATATTCCTACCTCCGTTATTAAAGGCGCCAGACATGTTTTAATTCCCGTACTTACGTATATATTTAACCTTTGCGTTAATAGCGGTGTCTTTCCAGATGCTTTTAAGAAAGCAATTGTACATCCCATTTATAAAAATGGGGATAGAGACGACGTTACCAACTATAGGCCTATCTCAGTGTTGACTGCATTGTCTAAGGTTTTTGAAAAGATTCTCAACAATAGACTCATAAGCTTTTTGAACTTAAACAATGTCCTGTCTCAACACCAGTACGGCTTTAGAAGAGGTGTCTCTACTGAAGACGCTGTTCTTGAGCTCACAAATACCATTGCTAAACAACTTGATAAGAAAAGAAAAAGCATTGGCATATTTCTTGATCTTTCAAAGGCCTTTGACACCGTCTCTGTCCCCATCCTCTTATCAAAGCTTGAAAACATTGGTGTTAGAGGTCTCTGTCTTGACGTCTTTAGAAGCTATCTCTCTAACCGCTCCCAGTGTGTCAAAATAGATGGTTACATTAGCTCTGATGAACCTATGGAGTTCGGAGTTCCTCAAGGTAGCGTCCTTGGGCCCACTTTATTTCTCATCTACATTAACGAATTGTGTCAGCTGGAACTCCCCTATTGCAAAATCATAACGTACGCAGATGACACTGTTCTTCTTGTGGATGGGAAAACCTGGTGCGAGGCCTTCCGTCTTGCAGAATCTGCCCTAAACACCGTCATGTCATGGCTCGCTACAAACCTCCTCACCCTCAATATAAGTAAAACTAAATTTATTACCTTTTCCGCTAATGCGGCTGGCCAACCCCCATCCTCCTATACTATTTGTCCACATACTTGTCCAAATTTACAACCGAAATCTTGCTCTTGCCTACCACTGGAACGTGCGTCGAACATCAAATATCTTGGCGTATCAGTGGATAGTTCCTTGAATTGGGATAGCCATATCAATCAAACCGTCACCCGCACTAGGAAGCTAATTTACGTCTTTAAAAGTCTGCGCTCTGTATTAGATCCCCCGTCCCTAAAAATGGTCTACTTAGCTTTGGCTCAATCAGTATTATCTTATTGCATTACTGCTTGGGGTGCATCAGCCAAAACCATCATATTGAGACTTGAAAGGTCTCAACGAGCTGTTCTAAAGGTTATGGCTAAAAAACCTTTTCGTTTCCCTACAACTGACCTTTTCTCCCTCTCTGAAGTCCTGACTGTGAGGCAACTATTCATCCTCAACACAACCTTGCGTAAACACTCCCAGTTGCCATACGATCTAGTGACTACCACTAAACGCAGATCTGATAGAGTGTGCAAAATTGAATCGCGAAGAACGAAACTTGCCAGTCGCCACTATTATTTTATAAGTTCAATGCTTTACAATAAGGTTAACAAAGAGTTAAATATTTACCCCCTTACCCTACAAAAATGCAAAAACAAATTGCTTGCTTGGCTCCAACCACTTTCCTACACTCAAACTGAAAACCTTCTGACAGTGATAGTCTGAGACACTCTTACGTATTCACACAACACACACCACACACACACACACACACACACCCTTACACCATACACTTACATTCTCACCCCTACATACACACCCTCACACCCTCTAGTACTCAATACACTTACCTACATACTTTTTCCAATTCCATGAGACTAATCCTACTGTACCCATAATATACATTATAAATGCTTACACGTCTCTTTTATATTAGTTTTGTTCTTTTTGTTTACCCAATTTTATTTTTATTATAAGTTTCTTTTTAAGCCTTTTTTCGTACCCAATGAGGAACGCTCTATGCCTACGCTCTGGAGGTGGGCGTTGATAGTTACGACACAGTTTATAACTATTGTGGCTATCATCGCGCTTTATTTTTGTTCTTGTATTCACTGTATTTATGTTCCAAATAAACATTTTTGATTTTGATTTTTGATTTTGATTTTGATTATATTGATACTTTATCGCGCCTTAATTAATTTCACAAGTTTTGTGTTACACATTGTATAGATTGTTTAGTTTAACGTTGGTCTAGGAAAAATACAATCTGAAAAGTACATATTCCGGACAAAGCCGTAGCTATTAATCCCCCACTACGTTTCTAAGCCTTCATTCACGTGTCAGGAGTTCCGTCAAAGCCTCGAGTCGTGCGTGAGACGGAAGTGAGATTGTCGTTCAAACGATAAGTGTAGCAATCTTTTGTGCTGACGTTACTTACGATACGAATAGAGTTAGATAATAAAGAAAAACGTATAATATACTAGCCTGTCGCCCGCGGCGTTGCTCGCGTAATAGCCGATAGTTTTTACAACAATTCCAAAACTATTTCACCTAGAATAAAAATTAAACCGGTTTTGGAATGTCTAAAAGCAAAGCCCTATCATATGACACCCCATGTGATATTTTTATACGACATTTTTTTTTACTCCGTTTGGACACTCGTATCTTTACAACCTCTTGACCGATTCACTTTATTTTTCAAGTCAGTAAAACCTAAGAGTACTGTCCTACCAAATTCCTACCAAATACCTACCAAATTCTGTGAAGATCGGATAAGCGGTTCAAAAGATCTTGACGACAAACATACAAAGCATTTTTGCCCAAGTTGTCACGAGATCTCAGTTCGGGGCGAACTACTAGTATATTTATAAGAAGAAGAAGATAGTAACGCTACATACTCATTGTAGTTATAATTGTCTCATTTTGATACAAATATTATGATGTTTTCTGATAATTGGGTTTTCCTTTCTTATTCCACAACTGCTACATTTTTCATAAAATAGACAGACTACCTAGACTTTAGTTTCAACCCCACCTAGTAGCTGAATCAGTAATTAAAAAAGTTAATAAAAATATCATCCAGATAAAGAGATCAAGTTTTTAGTAACGTTGCTCGTGGAGCCGGTGAGCCACCAAAATAATAGCATCATAACTATCTTAATTCCAGCTCGGACAGCAAATAAATTAAAACTTTCCACCATCCATAACGTTCTCGATATAAAGCATTGGCTTAAGAGTCATAAATCGCCGTTCTGGGACAACAGGACATTATTAAAATACCACATCACGGGCACGATACTAATTAAATTTCACACAAGAGACTATGCAAGTCGTTAAATTTTACAACCCTTTGAGTTTTCATCAGTGAAAGTTTATAGTCTGTTTATTGTCAGTCGACTATGTGAGGAACTTTATCACTTGGGACTTAGTCTGAATTGGACGTAATTGTAATCGCAATGAAAAGTTGTTCACGCAGACTTGTAAATTCCATCACACATAGCTTCGTTCAATACTGCTCAGTAATTTCTACTATCATAACATTTTTTTTATTAACCTATATCGTCCCACTGCTGGGCAAAGGTCTCCCCCATAGACTTCCAAAGTTCTCTGTCCCGAGCCTCCTCCCATCATCCTCATTTTAATTTTTAAAAAAAATTATTAAAAATGTTCTAACCTAACTGCTGGACATTGGGCTCGTTCATAGTGCATTACTGATCTTTGAATTCTTTCTTTAGTCGTTTTTTCTTCTTCTTCTTCTATCTGTGGCCTCTGTCCGTCTTCCTTTAGTCTCAGTTCATTATTCTTTACAAGATTCACAAGTAAGTTGTTCCATTTAGATGTGTGCTGTTTGAAGACAGTACTAGGCAGACCTGCCACGTCTTCAGTCCTGAACTCGTTTCCCCAGAGACACATGATCGGCACACATGGCTTTCAAACTTATTACTTGGTAATTTAAATGTTGCTTATTGACAGTCATCTCTATATTCTGTACCTACGATGAACTTAAAATTTGTAAAAGTTCTAAGATGACGATTGTAAAAGTTTTGAATGTTTGCAAAAAGTCAACTTGAATGCCAGAATCCATCGAAATTACCTACTTCAAGCTCCATTTATCAATCTAGTGTAGGTACATAAATCCTGTCACGCGCGATATTGAAGCCTTCGAACTACACAGAGATTATTGGGTTTATTCCATACCCGACCCAAAGTTATGCCTGAAACTCATAATGGAGTTTGAAACACGTTACAAAGTCTATGCAACCAAATGCTATAAAATACTTGGTCTTTGTCTGTTGTATGACAACAAAAAGAGATGTCAAGAGACTTATTGTTCAGTGTATAGCTATTGCATCCCTTAGCAAGCAATATTAATAAAAGGGGTTAGCATACAACGACTTTTTGGGAAACATGTTTGACTGAAAACGTATTTAATGAAGATGTTGGCTATTTAATTTAGAATTAATAGATAATCTAATATGGAAAATACTTTTTTTGCAGTACCTAATGATTGAGAACGCTTCAATTACGAGTGTTAATACATTTCAATACGTTTTGTACAGTACGTAAACCGCAATGTAATTGCTCCTCAAGATAAGCTCTAAAGCGGTTGGAGCTCTTGCAAATATTCTTCACTCAATATAAGTTTATTTATAAAGAAAATTACAACTAATACAGTATTTACAACATTTTGGTCAGGTTAGGAGCATATCAGATCTCTGTGAGCGATACACGTACACAGCGATTTTTCTCGCTACGACATGTCAAATATGAATAGAACTGAAATAAGTTTTCCATATCGTCAGATCTGATTATTTACTATGAAGGGCTTTTTGTGTGCGTGGGACGTTCCATGATAGGAATTTATATTAAAATAGATAGACATACACGTATATGAATGCAAGTTTCATATACTTACTGACGCTTTACCTTTAGAAAAGCATGTTTTCAGCCGAAAATGTACACGACACGGTCATGGAGTGAACGTTAGCGATATGAAAGATTTCCAAATGGGAGAAATGTATAGAAAACAGCAAAATAAAACGAAAATTGTGTTTTTAACATACACAGGAACCAAAGTTGATTAAATATAGTTTTTTATTGTTTGAATCGTGATAAAACCAATAAAAATGTAGAGATTGGTTGTATACCTATACAAAAAATAAGTATTCTATTAGGAATTTAGTTCCCATATTACAAGCTTAGTTTCAGTTTTGGCTAGAGGGCGTTGTGTGGAATGTCCCTAAATATTTATTTATTTATTTAATGTTTCAGTCTTCATTTTATTAATTTTATTCTGCCACACTACAATTCGCAAATTGTTATTGTTAAACAATCTTAGATACCAATGGTCAGCATTTACCAAATAGTTCGAATGTCGGCCTTGGAATTTAGTTATTAAATCAATCATTACTCTAATAAAGTTCACTGAGAATACTATCAAAACCACAATGTTTTAGACAAATAACATTAACACTTTAGACCCGAACATTGTTTAGACACCAACTTTGTAATTTGAATATTTCGGTGTCTATTATTGACTGAGATTTAACTAAACTATTTATAGAAATCATAGACTGTTTGATACAGAATTTCTTTGAATATCGGCTACTATAAAGAAATGATCCATTGGTTAGATACATTTTTAATTTTTATTTATTTATCGTTTTAAAAACACATATAACTTATTTTGTACAATAACACTAAGGAAACCACAAGGTTTATAGGAATGAGTCTTAACATAATGTGCTTACAAAAAATACAATACTCAATAGAGATAGTAGAGATTTCCATCATTTAGTTGTATAAAAGCAAAATATCTTTTTCAGTCATTAAATCTTACCTCGATCTAATCTTTACTCCATCTTGACCTTTCCTTGGGCTACGTCGTGAGCCTATAATATTTTTATTCATAAAAATATGAGGTATCTAATTTCAGCTGAATTTCTAACGTCATCTAAAACAATTATTTACTATGTTTCTTCTCCTAAAAGCTCATACCAGAGTACTTAAAACCCTGCAATGGTTATTTATGAAATTGACGTCAAACAGGTTTATTAGGGTTGTCTGGGAGACACTGCAATACCAACCTCACCTGGAATATCTTAATTACATAATCTGCATCCTTGTAAATTGTTTCGTACTACACAGTACCTTTAGCACTGGGATATAATATCGTTTGAAATGTCTTGGTGTTAATCACTTTTTTTTCTGATCTTGTTTTGGGTATCTTTAGGTATGCCCACACAATCGAAACCAACGAAATATACTATACTTGGGCTATGTAAGAAATATGGTTGGTATGTTTTTTACTTTGAATAAGTATAAGCATTTAATATATTAGCTAATACAATTCCTGGTTCGTTGTATTCTATTCAATCAACTCTTTAAAGTTACTTCTATATAATATTTACCACATCTGCGGCAAACGTAGCTTTGTTCCGTAATTCTGGGCACCGTCATAACGACACGACGATGCGGTTTCATTAAAGCCTTGCAAAATGTCTGGCTTCTATGCATCCGCTACTCAGACATACCATGTGGAAATTAATTTTAACTCGAAAATGGCAGAGGAATTTCAAAATTCTGCGACGAAAAATGCTTGTAGGAATCTTAGTAAACATCTTTGAAAAATATGTAAGCAATTTATGGTTTGACTTAGCATGTTTTAATCAACTTTGATATTCATTTTGCTACTTCATTATCATGTAGGTACCGACGTTTAATTTAAAGAGAGCTATTATTAAAAATCTTTTAGTCACGTCCAAATACTTGTCTGACATCGAATAAATTATATTTTAAATAACATAAAATTAATATTTCTAAGACTTAAAACGTTCTTCATAACTATTTATTATGGAACAGACTCGCTTCAAGTAGTTTTAATACTCTTGGAACAATCGTCTAGAGACTTTGTTAGTATATTCACACTTAGCGGGCAAACCTCTGATAGTTACTAAAAGCCGCTCCTTCGTCATTAAAAATAACCACTGTTTCTCAAAACCAGGAAACATTTAGAAAGGAATGAATGAATGAATGAATGAAAATACTTTATTGTACGTAGGTACACCTTACAAACTAATATGAGAGACAGACTAAATTACATTACATTACGTACAATGGGCGGTCTCAGCAAATGGAAGGACTCAGCTACTCGTCAAATAGATCTCTTTTCTGACAATTATTTTGGACGGTACAGAAGTGATGCCTTACTCTGCCTTACTTTACATTACTTACTTGGATTATAGTCCTAAGGAATATTAAATCAAAAGATGATTATTTTATTCGTCAGCGGATATTTCATTTTCAACACTCATGCCTCTATCTATACAAAACAATACGCGGTTGATTGTAAAACAGAATGAAAATGAGAAATCCAAAAGAGCAACTATTTGGTACCCAAGCGGACCTTAGCGGAAAGTCCGCTTGTTGTGAATACTATACCGATATTTTATTTACTGGTACAAAATGTAAGCTTCTTGGCAAAATAAGTACGTGACTATGTACTTATTTTTAGATGAGAAAATGAGTTTTCTTATCGTAATAGCCTATTATAAATATTTTCTCAATTGTTATACATAAGCTTGTAAGGCAATATTCCTTGGAGCAAATACGCTATTAAAGGTATGGTCGGTTCAAACAAATAAAAGTTATATGCATTCAATGACAATTTAAGCTTGTATATATTAAATGGGTCTTGTATTACTTCTTTTATAAAACTAAATTACTTTTTTAAACTGTATTTACTAGAGACTTATTACTAATTATTACTATCTTTTTTATATTTAATAAATATATTATATAGGTATAAGTAACGTATTGTAATCTTTTATCAATATCATTTGTATTATTTTTACTATAGACTAATATTTATATCTGGAACATGACTTTTGACTTCATTGTCCTGTTAGAGAATTTGAAACACGCAATTGAATGGGACGAAGCAGTCTTCAAATTAATATGTTGGCTGTGGCTTGCTGAGTTTAATTACAACAAACCGGACCGGACCGTACTGTAGAAATAAACAAAAGATTGTTACAAAATCCAAAAATTATGCTAAAACAAAAGCGCATCACGAAACGCAAGCGATTGTTTTTTATTTCATCCAAACCTTGATCACTAAATACCAATAACTACTCACTACTGTCCCAGCAATTCGGTTTTTCTGTGGCTCCCGTCCATTCATATATTTGCCTTTTATAATCAGTGCATAGTTTTTTCTCGACGGCCTGCCACTCGATGGACCGACATTATCGTCAATATCGTTGGAAGTCGATGGAAGCAGAAGGCCCAAAATCACTCTGGATTTTGTAGAAACCTACGCCCAGCGGTGGACTTACGTACCGATATGATGATGATGATGAATGGTGATCAGGGCTCTGAGTCTATCTCGGTGTTGTGTTTTCTTGCTATTTTTGGCATTCGGAAACGGATTCGCAAAGTGAAAAATTTTGTATGAAAACCGGATAAGCGCCTCTAGCAGGAGATTTGGGAACTGTTTCTGCGGGTCTATCTGCAGATAGACCCGCAGAAACAGTTCCCAAATCTCCTGCTAGAGGCGCTTATCCGGTTTTCATACAAAATTTTTCACTTTGCGAATCCGTTTCCGAATGCCAAAAATAGCAAGAAAACACAACACCGAGATAGACTCAGGGCTCTGCGCAGCGTTACTAAGCGCAGAGCCCCGAGTCTGGGCATTTGTTTTGACTTTCGACTCGATTGTAGCACACGCAAACGCATTCGCAGATCGAGAATTTTGTATGATAAGCGCCTCTAGCGGGAATTGTGCAAATTCCCAACAAAATTTCTCGCTTTGCGAATGCGCTTGCGTGTGCTATACTCGAGTCGAAAGTCAAAACAAATGCACATACTCGGGGCTCAGATGGCGCTGAACTAGTAAAGGGTGGAAATCAGCGCATAGCCCGTTCCGTAGTCTTATAAAGGGCCTCATCGTGTGGGCAGTACTAAACGGGGTACTAATAGAATAGGGAGACTCAGACCGCAGACTTTACGTCCTCAGACCAGTCTAGAATTATTAATTAACTGAATAGTAATTGCATTCCTTCGGATGCGGTTACCAGAGTTATTTTAGTTTAATTAATAAGTGACAAAGTGTTTGAGAAGAAATTCAGAAGGGAACTCGTTGTAACTTTTTATTGTATGTATTGAGTTTTTTTTTGTACTTACAAGAATTTTTCCTTTTCTATTAAATAATATTATAGACCTAGGTATATGATAGATACATAGATTGTTTATTTGACATACACACAGAACGGACAGAAAATATAACAAACAAACAAATAGCAGGTACCTACAACAAACAAACAATTTGCAACACTAAATTATTGATTACGTAGTAACTATTCGGTGATCAACATCGGGGATAGGCCAGTATGGGGTCAGACAATTCTAACCCAAAAGATAGAACTACAACAAGCCTATTTTTCTTAGTCTGGAAATGATCGCATTGTATTTTAATACTTGTATATATTTTACATCCGAAAAATACGAGTAACAGACAATTTTAAGCATGAAATTTAAAACAAACCTCCATATAATAATCTCTCTTGTCTTTACAATGTGTTTCGTCTCGATCCCTTCCTCCATTTCCTACCTTTTGATTGCTTAGCTAATAAAGTTGCGGTTTCTTACATCAAATTTTCCTTTCAAACACAAAGACGTCTAACAACGTCGAACAAAGCATTCGTCTCGCGTCAAATTTACATTAATATGAGATTTTCGTTATTAACAATACTTAAATACGCTCATTCAAAAGGTTTCTTCCTCACCCAACCTAGTAATAAAGATACTTGATTCTTGAAAAAGTGTCCTATATTTAGTTTTTTACAAAAAATTTAACCTTTATGTAGGTAATGGATTTTTATCCACAAATTTATACATTTATTGGTTTTATCATCAAAATATTTATGTACCCTTTTTAAATACTGTCATACATTTCTATTTACCTCCGTTACCAGAGTAAAAAGTTCTAAAATTGATTCGTTATTCAACAGAACCACAGTTTATCTTGGGTCGTAAAAATGCTGATATTTCTCGGGTCAGGTTGAGACAAAACCGTTCAAAATCACATCACGAATAACGCTTTCCACTCCGTCAAACAATTTGTTTGAATGCCGCAAGTTATGCCGCGTGTCTTGTTAAAATCAAGGATTAAAATTTAAATTTGAGAAGTCCCGAGGCGAATAGGTGAAACGAAATAAATATGAATATGAATGGGGAATCAGACAAGTAGGTACTGGCAACGGGTTTCGAATTATTAACATTTGGAGAGCGCTCGGTACGGTCGGGAGAAACGTACAAATTCGTGAATTTTCCGTCTGGCAGCAACGTCTAACAAGCTTGTCATTTTGTTGCGTCAAAATACGAGCGTTATTTGTAGCTACTTATCGTTTTTTTGGACATACTTAAAATGTCTGGTAAGTTTGTGTTGGTATCAATTTTAACTTGTAACTGGTTTTGAGAAGGGTCGCATTATAATTTGGGTAAGTAAAATTTTCAAACAGGCTCTAGACTAGAGTACACCGTAGGTATCTACTTTTGAGATCTTATTGTAGGTAAGTAATCTATAATTTTAAACTATGGGATTCAGAATTTATAGATAAGTGATAGTGGGTTGTTATGTGATATATTTACATAGTTTTTTTTTTCTATAAGTAGTTAGGGAAATAACTCACATTTATTTCATTGCAAGCTGTACAGTCAGACATCTCGAATGAACCAGATAGGCCAGAGACAATTTGGCAAAACGTATAATTTGGCCCGGGGCAGAGTTGACCGGGTTGCGCCAAGAATTCTAAACGCCTGCTTAGTAAGATCGTGGTGAAAAGATAACAAGGTAGATAGGCTCTATAGACAAACAATGTTTGGAATTTTTTATTTTTTTTTTACATTCAGATAAAAATAATAAACAAAGTATCTCTCTGTATTTTTATAAGTCTACGTTTTAATAGTGACTGACTGAAAATAAAAGTTGCGACAATAACCACAGAACAATTAAAAAAAGTTTTATTGAAGCTTTTAAATTTCGAACGCTTAATTCCTTTTTCAGTACTGGCACTAACAAAACGAAATCGGAGGCGGCGATTAAAAGGAAAATATTAAAAAAGGTCTACATTCTAGACTATTGTAAGAGTGAAAACTCTTTTGTTACGAATTGTGAATTCTTTATTTAAAAAAAGTCAGTAGCCTGTGTCTCTGTATAGGACAGCAGCTGCAAACTTTGCATTATTTGTAGATACATTTCTTGAATACCAAATTCAAGGATTTAAGGCTGAAATACACAGGCTACTAGAAACACATAATAAAGCATTCAAGTTTCGAGTAGATTCTACTTTGTAGCATGTTCTGTGACTGAGATGACGCTAGCGCGTTTCAGCGCGTTTTTTGCCGTCAAAAGCTTCTTGTTTTCGTATATAACCACGTCGCTTGACATTATGCTGGGCAGCGAAAGCAGTTCAGAGCTTACGGTCGGGGGCTGTAGTGTCATTGTTTCTAAAACATTTTCCTTTCTAAATAAATACATCGGTAATAAATTCTAGCCATGTCTAGTCAAAGTGCCTCAATAACTCTATACCATCAAACTTTAACGTATTTGACCACATGTCTCGCTCATAAGCTAAACTAAGCGGGCACAGTATTAATATAGAAGCACCTACGAACTTAGGGTTCTCGGTAAGGTCCAAAATTAGGGTGCCGTCCAACAAAATCATTTATATCAATTCTCGACGACCAGAATTATTAAAACCACAGTCTGACTGCTGTCTTTACTGTGTAAGTGTTGGCAAAATGTATCAGCTGGTTTACTCTGCACATGTATTTTACGAAGTTTTTACGGGATACCTACAACCTACATAAAGTGACATTATTTGGACTTTTTGTGTCACCATATTATCATCAGCTTGTAGAAGTCAAAAAATTCCGAAGAATGACTAGACTCATTTATATTATTTCAAATATCTCACTTAACACTGGCAAAATTGTCTGTCGAAATGACGGTCATAAGTCATAAATAGAAGAAGAAGTCAAGAAATAAAATCAGGATACTAACATGAACTACGAGCTGTTTTTATAGATACTTGTACAGTACAACAAATACGTCATATTGTAATGGTCACACGTCGTTGATAATTCACGTGCTTTTGTAATTTTCGGACTGAACTAGCTGTTTCCCTTTGAGCTACGTTAAAGGCTTCTAATTAACTTTGGTCAACGAATCGTCTCACGCTACGATGCAGCACGGAGTTTCCAACCGTATCCCTTGTGTAAGGCGAGGAGCCAGTTAACTATTGCTGTTGCTGTTATGGTAGCCTGGTACTTGCCTTTGTAATGTAACAAGAGTTGGAAGGAAAACTTGCAGTTTGTCCGTTTGTTTTGATTGTTCCATTCCAACTAATGAAGTTAAATTGTTAAAGTATTAAATTTATATATATGAAAAAATACTACTTTTTTACTTGTTAACCGACTACGGCGAAGTAAAAAGAATGGTATTTATCCGACTACTGTGAAGCAAAGAGGAGGGTATATGATTTTAACGGGTATAGGTAGGTATGTATGTTTGTTCATGTGCCATAACAACTATAACAATTTCAGATGAGAATATTTTCGTGTTTCATGCTTTTTAGAGAGTACCTAGTCTGTCGGGGTTTTGGAAAAAAAAATCCTATGTCTATGGTTTTTTTTATAACAAATAAAATGATGGAATAAGCCGATAGCTCATCTGTTATGGTATGGTAACCACTTGTGAACTATACGTAGGTATGTATATTAACTTTACTTTGTGCAGTTTACTGTGACTTTTTGTATTTGGAGATGTACAAAATAGTCTCCAATTTAGGCAATAAGAAAAAAATAAAACTAAAAAAAATTTAAGCAGAAGTGCTAAATATACGTCATCTTAGGTCAACTGGACTCGAGGGGCCAGTTCGAGCGGGGCCAGTCGACTAAAGAGCCCACAGTACAATCAACGTAATAATTTAACCCTTTATTTGCCGAAAAAAAAACCTAGAAGACAACCACTCGATTACACAGTGAGTGTTAATTTTCCTTTGTCTATCATAGACATCCCGGTTAATGACAGCCGAAGTTCGTCTGTACTACGCCTGTCAAACTTACTTCAGTTATTATCAGCTTCTAATTACTCCATCCACCTGCGACTGACGGACTCACCAGTCTACTATGACCCCCAGACTTTACCGCAACTGATACAGTTTGGGGTGATTCAAGGGTCGGAATAAAGTGGTGGTGAATTGTTTTAGGTGTGGTGCAGATTCGCGGAACGAGATGACAGGTCTGATAAGTAACGTGTCGAAGAAATTCGATGCGAGAAATAATGACTATTTTAACAAGAGGGTTCGAAATGAAACACGAATGTTATAGTTTTATGTATAGTGGTTGGAGAGAGATTTACTTGACTAAAATGATCGCTTGTTTTGTAAGTAGCTACTTTGTTTTTAAATGGTAGAATTATTTGCGATTTACACTCAACGGGAAGCTTATCTCATAATTAGTGGTTAGACCCGTTTTCACCCGGTCCCGTACTCACCAGGTCTGTTCTCCCCCGATTGGAATAAAGCAATGCTCGAACAAAAATATCGGTGTCGTACTTACACAAGTACATATTTTTGTTCGCAAATGCCCAATGCTGGCTTTTGTAATCTGAAGTACCTAGGTATCTATCTCCCTATTTATAAATAAATACCTACCTATTTCAGAATATCATGTAGCGTCTATAAACTTTTACTAATTCAAAGACTATTTGAAAAGCGAGCTCGTAATCAGGCTTTGTTTAGACGAAGCCAATCAAAAGATTTACTTAAACTTTGAGTCGTGATCCAATTTCACGCTTTACACTTTCGACTTGCGTGTTTTATTAATTGTTAATTTGTATTTAAACAAAGCTGCAACATCAAAGATTTAGAAATAGCTGAAAACATCATATAGGAATTATCATAAAATGTCATGAAAAAGATGCAGAGAGACAAAAATGAGACGATTTTTGGTCAAGAAATCTTTCAGAAGGATATAAAACCACAATACTTACCACTAAGTAGTGTTATTTTGCCGTATAAAGATTCCTGTAATCAATGACTTATATTACAACAAAATAGTATTCATAATTTTAACTGAACAAACAAAACAAGACCTATTAAAATCCCTCGCCATGTACAGGGTGCGTCAATAACTCGTCCCCTCATCTCGCTCCACCGCCGCTTACACTCCACCTTGTATACATACAGAAACATTCAAACTTTGCAGACAAATTCGATCTGTGCTATTCGGTCCGGTATGCATACCATGTATTATTGTGCCATTTTGATCCGTAACCTCAAACCATTAGAGGCTGTTATTGCATGCAGTTTGATAGGAAATCATGGCAAGTATTTCTGTATTCGAGTTTCGAATATGATATGCAGAAATACCGATAGCAATGGAGCTCTTCCAGATAAGTAAAGTACTGAAGTAGCTTTTCAATTTTCTTTTTATACAGGCACGTATTATGAAATATATTACTAAAATAGGTGTGAAGATTTTGAAACCGAAATCTTTCAAAACAACCTAGGTATTATTTTGCATCAGGTACAAGTAGGACAAAGTGATTCTTGTGATTTTACTGAATGCTTATTCAATTGAATTACTGATCTAAATAATGCTCCGGGAAATTTCAATACCCCTCATTTTAATTAGAATTTTCTTCACCGATTAACACAAAAGCATAACAATAAGCCCTGCATAGATTGTTGGCCCCTCTTAATCTTTTACACTTGCCTTCCCACGAAGAAGGAATATTGTTATAATTCAACATTATTACGAATTGCTCGTTCAAGATAACAGGATCATCGCGCGCTATTCAACTTTGAAGTATTTATGATTTTGTAATCAAAGACTGCATATTACATTTAAAAATTTTGATGAAAACATGCAGCAAGCTAGAAATAAATTTACTAATAAATAGCCATAATATTTAATATTTTTTTATATCAAAGTTTGTAAAATAAACCACAGACACTTCTGTGTAAATTATTAATCAAGCTTATTATAAGTACCTATAACACCAAGTCTGTTCTGCCTATGGGGTAACATTGAAAATTTTGGAACATGAGAAACTACTATACCTACCAACAATATATAGCCATTGACAGCGCGAAACGAAAGACACTTCATATACCTATTACAGTTTTAATCACTTCATAAACGCTTCATAGTTTTCATGTTCAGTCCGACACATAGGTACTTCATAGTTTACAGTTTCGTAGTTTATTATAGGTTTAGTCCGACACACTTTTTACAGTTATTCTAGCGTCTATACAGGAGTGATTGGTGTACTCTGAAAGCCAAATGTCCTATTATTATTAGGTCTGGATATAGCAGCCAAAATAATTGGTCTAGCCGTCGTCGTGGTTGTGGTAAACCGGTTTCTCCACTGTTCCCTTCTGGCTTGTGCTTCAGCCTCTGCTCTTTCTTCTGCTTCTGAAAATATGTATGGAATGATTTAATAAATGATTCCAAGATAAGGGTAAGGTGACAAAATCACATGAACCATAGGCTTTCTAGAATATAATACTATGATCAGATTGAAGTAGAAACCTATCAAAGTTTTGTCATTGGATCTAGATATTTTCATACCTCGATTACGGATCTTGTTAAAAGCACGTTTGACACTCAAAATTACAACTTTATTGTAGCGTGTTGCTATCAAGATCAATAACATAATTAGAAAATATTATGATGTATTACACTTTGTGAATATTTTAATAATGCATGAATTAATTAATGTAATGCATTGTTATAGGCAGACGTTACCACTTAACATCAGGTGAGCTATCAGCTTGTTCCATTACTTTTATCATAAAAAAATAATCTTACCGATCATTAGTCGCAATGGATGTATACATCTCGGAGGATTCATTCGTAATTCATAGCCTTCGAGACAGTAATAATGTTTTTCTACGGGTGATTCCGTGGTAGCTTTATGGAAAACTGAAAAACATGCTACTACAACGAAAAACAAACTAATAGAAATACAAACACACAGCACTAAAGTAAAATAATGTTTTATATCCATTCTAGAATTTAAAACTATTACGACTGTAGGCTACTTGACTACTTGTACCAATAGTGGATATTGACTGAAGCGACTTATGCAAAATACATTTCATCTTGCTAAAAACTTGACCATCGTATTTCAAAGTGGTTTGTAATAAAATCAGCTCACACTATTTTACTTTGAAAATAATGACCTATCAGTTTCAGTGTGCTTTGAGAAAAATATGACTCATCACTTAGAATACTAGGGTATTATGTTCCAGATAAAGCAAGGTCAAGATAAACATTAGGTTATCGAGTAAAAAACCCACCATAACAATCTTACACGTGATTCTTATGACTTAGGTTTTTCCTATTTAATTATTATGTTAGTTTTAAAAAAAAACTAAGGTGGGTACAATGCTACAGGTTTACTCGTATTCACAGTAAAAAGGTTTGTTTCATACGGAACTAGGTAGGTATTATATAATAGTTGATCTCGCTCAAGGACCCTTCGTCTAGGTGTCAGCACAGTGTCAGTAAGAAGTTGAGTATCGATTTACTTTCGCTATCACTCGAGGTCAGCTGCGCGCGTTGCAGTAGGCCAGTAGAACTGCATGATAGTCAATACCGGGCTTCCTCATAGAACTAACGTCCTAGGTTTTTCATACACCTTAGTTCATAATAGCCAAATCTAGAGATTAAATAGTAACAGAAGTGCCGGTGAAAAATTTAAAATGCGTTTGCAAATGCGCGCACGTTGCGTTCCCAAAATGATTATTTCTGAAATAAATTTTGCCTACGATTATGATCGCGTTAGATACACAACTATACCTCTATGGCTTAAAAATCTTAGTGCAAATAATGCTTTCAATTTTCTATTTCAATGGTTGAGTGTTTTAAATACTAGAATGAAAAAACAGTTGTTCAAAGAAAATCAACAAGCGTTCTGATTGTGTAAAAATGTATCTAAGCAATGCTGACAGTAAAGAGAACAAGAAAGTAACAAGCTCAATATCGTTGTTCTATGATAGAAAACACTCGACAGTGTTGACCAAACTGGCTTTGTTCCTCGGAATAAGTTATCCAGACACTTGGAAATCGTCAAAACTGTGTTTATACTCAACAGAAAATAAAAGATGGTTGTTTGGGATTATCTAGGAAGAAAGCTGGCATTGAGTGGATCCAACCCTCAAAATAAAAGGTCATGGTCTCCAAAAGATTAGATTTGGTCCTTATAACTTTTCTAAAGATAGATTTTAAACAGGGACGGTAAAGTAACATACAGTGTAATATAAAGTGTGATAAAATTAAGTGTTCAGTGAATGTTTTTGCAATAAACAAACAAAAAATTCTCATCATCTCAGAGAGGATCTCGCAGATTCAAACCTGAACGTAAGAAGCGAATTAAGTAAGTACCAACACCAAGAGGATTTTAAAGGTGAGTGCACATTTACCCATAAAATGTAGTTCCGCTTATCCGATCCGGTAGTCAGACGTTTCTTTGAGACGTAGGTACAATTCAAATGGAAAAGATTAGAATAGGTACACGTCTATAGTCAGGTTTCCAAAGGGCATGCCTTTTGTGATTAATATACGTAGACGTATGTAGACGAAGGAAGAAATGTTCGTGGAATATTGGAAATCGGAGGCGTTAGATTGCTTCGGTCCCTTAGCAGCTTATCTTGTAATAATGTTTATATTCCATTTAGGGTTTTGGCGCGGGTGTATTTTGAAGCGTTATAGGATTTGCAGTGTAACTTCTGAAAGCGGCTATAGTAAGTTCCTCATTTTCATACTTACAAATTAGTTGAAGTCTTGGTAAGGAAATTATGTGATATTCCGAATGAACAGACCACGGTTAAAAAAAACTAGCAGGATTAAGAGCAACGAGGTATAATTTTTTATAGAAAATAATTGAGTATTTTTAGTGTTTTAACTTCTAAATCACATTTTATTTTAGGATATAAATAATACCATGATACTAAATAGTTAATATCGTATGTAGTTCTTATAGTAAGCCAATTCTATCTTATTCTCAAACATATTTTTCTAACAAACTGATGAGACGCGAAATGAACGTGAGCACTCCTTAAATCCTTATAAATTTCCCTAGAAAGCTTTTTCATGACGGCACTTAAACACAAACGCTGCAATGTTGATGTAAATAAGATTTCTTTATACACAAACATACTTTGAACTGCATGAAAGTTAGTAATAAAGAATAATGTAGTTAAAATTAAAACCAATGAACATAAGAATCTCCTTAAATTTGCTTCATCATTGCTGGGCCTTATCAGATAAAGAGATTTTAAATTTATCACAATTAAGCAGAAGTAATTTTATTATCTATCATCAACTTTGTTCCATCACTATATTCCTCAGTAGAATAGTGTGAATTATTTTAATTTATTTAGGTAAATCCAGTGGAAAACGCTAGTTTCAGCAAAATACAAGAGATGTAAATAAGTGTAGATAGTGTGAATGCATTCATCGTAAATCACCGGAGATTATCTTTGAGTCTGCGTCCATGCTTCGGTCTCCATGAATAATTTATTTTATACCTTATCGCGGGTGTAACGTGCATATTGTGTGGGAAATAAGATGTTATACTTCTTAAAACAGCCGCGGCTGTAGCAAAATCTACTTGAAAAATAAAAACTAGCCTTTGTAACCACATGGATGGATGGATGATATTTTGGTTCATTTAGTTTTTATTTAATTGTAGGTACTTAATTTAAGCTTCCGTTTTGCTGTTGTCTGTAGTAGTCATTATAATATTATTGTAAATGCTGTCTGTGCATGCCTGTAATTGGCACACATTTTATAGAATAAGGTTTTCAAAGTGATTTATGTAAGTGATTATAATAAGTGTAAGATAATAAGTGATTATTGTAATGTACATTATGTGCGCTGTCGGCGTTGCCTGTTGAATAAACAAATAACATTTTATGGACACTATAATAGTTCTTAATAACTTTTAGTATCACAAAAATCTAGTCGTTCTAATCTATTATAATATGTCAAAATCAATATAATATTATTATGTCGGTAGGTGCAAAACTAATTAAATTACTTGTTGTAAGCAGTATTTTTCCTTTTGTAGTTTCATGCATTTTTATTTAAGATTCTAAACGTATTGCCAGCTTGCTGAATACAAAAAATTTAGTCTGAACTATAAAATATTTCTTGAACCCTTTTTTGCAAAATTATTACTATCGGTTTCCGTAAAGCCCGTGTCCAAACTAAAAATTGTGCAGAAAGTCACTCCAAAAAAGACTCATTTTAATAAAAATTATGATAAATGTTTGTGGTAAGTATACTCAGATTTATTTACCACGTTATCGTGTCGGAGTTCGCTCTAACACATATACATCGTTTACACGCTGGACGATATCAATACCGATAGTACCGACATAACAGTTGCTCGAAAAAAAATATCAGTGTTGACGCCGACACGGTGTGAGAGCGTACTAAAGCTACGCGTCTACTGGGTCGGAATCCAAGCGTACGCAGTGTACGAAGCTTTGGTAGTCACAATTATATACTTATGCCCAGATATGCCAGTGAACGCTGTACCATATAAATAAACACTAAAAAACAAATCCTTTCGCTCCGTACTCTCCGATTCCGACCCAGTAGACGCCTAGCTGAAATAATATGAATGAGATCTTCGAAATCGTGTAGGTATCGTGTCGGTAGCAGTGAGCCAACAGCGATTCGGTGTAAGCTTAAATTTATGGACACAGACAGTACGATAAAAATTGTATCGCCCCCGGTATATTTATCGCGTCGCAGTGCGAATTTTTCGCTGTTTTTAGATGTTTAGCTTTACGTCTGTATTGCGTTGATCCGGCAAAAATTGGAGCGATCTGATAAAAATGATTTGTGATTTAAAAATTTGCTGCGTTTCAGATTCAGCTCAAAACGGGATTTCCTCACTAGGTACCTACGGCTACCGGAACCCTAAAAATCATCTGTACCTCTATCACGAACAAATCTGACAGTCGCCGCGTATTCGAGTTATATTGCGCGTCAATGTCAGCTCGACTGCCAACCTGTGTTGTGTCACCGCGCAGTGTATATCGGATACGCTCGCATTACGATACGTTTGCGATTGTCACATTTATTCGTGATCAAGGCACTGGTCTGTTTTTTTTCTTGTACTTAATGTAATTTCTCTTTGTGTACAATAAAGTGTTTTTCTATGTATCTATCTTTACATGTGAGTTGAAAGCCAAATTACATATAGTCAATAGTTTGGCTTCATCCATAACACGTTTCACATAATGTACTTATGTGCTAGCAGTATCACATTTACTTATTATCTAAGATCATTAAAACTTTCTCTATGATTAAATGTTACCAAAATGATTACAATTTCAGAGACCCATGCATAAACTAAAAACATATTCAATAACATTATCCCAAGGGCTTCATAAAGTTAACTTTTAAGGCTTTCACTATTGAAACTAATGAGCCAGCTTAAACGTATCTCATTTGAGCAGTTGTGTTGTAATTTTCAGTAGAGTTTTGGAGTATTTTCACGTATCCCTGGGATTTTCGTTGGGCTGTCTGTGGTGAGGTGCGATTGAAATTTTTCGAGTGGAAGAGACAGGGCTTACTGTGATATGCTGGATGTTTATTGACTGGAAGCGCCCTTGAAAACCCCATACATTGACTGGTCACATAATGTAAATTATTTTGGCTAAGTATATACATTATTGCTTATTAAATTCTGTTCTAATAGTTTAAAAGCTTCAACTATAGCTTAGTATTCCATGTATGTAAATGTTCAACGAAAAACATGACAAACATTTTACAAAGATCCGTATAATTTTAAAATAAAAAAATTTAAACGTAAATAACGTTCTTACCTAATCGACATGCTTCTGTCCATCCAAAGGTTGTCTGGAAGAGATCGCTTATAGTGATAAGACCGCCCATTGTACCTCATACTTAAAACTTATTTCTCTTTTATTTTTTTTCTTCTTTTCTTGGTGTGCAATAAAGAATTATCTAAAAACAATATTTTTTAATAATACCTAGCATAGTATTACAAATGATCTGTGTTATTACCCAATATATTTTTTTAATTTTGACTTTTACAATTTGAAAATAATCAAGCCATATTCACAAAGTTACCTATTTTTTAATTCCTCACACAAAAAGATTGTGAAGAGCAATTTGATGTCATTTTTTTTATTATATTGTGCTGTGTAGAAAAATTCAAGCTTCTTCCAGCGAGCTGTATACAAGATCCCAGTACTTTCGGATTTCAGTACAATAAATAAACTCCAGAGACACGGCGATGCTGTCTGCAGTCGTGGCAATTGAAATTGTATCCTGGCTTTATATCCATTTGGCTACCAATAAAGTGATATAAAATAAACAAAGTGTTCCAAAAAGGGTGAAGATTTAAAATCATAACACTTTCACTTTAGTGTTATGATCATAGATATTGGTTTTACATACTCGTTCGGAATAGAATATTGTGGCTTCGGATAGTCGTTTATTAGACTTGCTGGTGAAAATAGAAACGAAATAGAAAAGGGCTTTCCTAGCATGATTTTTTAATCTATTTTTAGCGCTTGGTAATAATAGTAAAATTATCCAAAGCTGTCACAACTTTTGTAAAATAATATTAAGCTATTTTTATTACCCAACTATTATCCATGACACTCATGAATCATAAATCATTTTATTGTTTGTGAATCTAGGTAGGTACAATAAAGGTGGTAAGTAAAGAAAAGGGAATCTCTAGATCCTGCTCATTAGCGTACAAACATTTAAGAGGTAGTTATTATAAGGTAAGTAGGTAGATACTAAGTTAGATAAAATAGGCATGTCAGTTAAGTTATTACAAACAATACAGCACCCAATAGCAATGAACAAATGCTTCGGAAAAATTATTATTGCGGTCAAACATCACTGTCACTTAAAAACTCGTCAACTGTATAGTACTCTTCCCATAGCAACTTTAATAATCAGTTTTTTTTTCCTTTGTTCATAATACTCGTAATATTTATAGCAAATCACGATGCACGAACGCCCTCTACCCGCGATCTATGAGAAATGATAAAAAATGATGAACAGCCATTCACACGTTACCGCAAGGGTGAGATATTGGTCGCAGCCTCAATATCCATTATGAACAACTCAATACCATCAGCGTAGTGATCCTGCTTTGAATACAAACCCTGCTTTACCGTTTGCCCTTGTTCACGGGTTATTACTATCTTCCCCACCAGGTTTATCCCACCAGTGGGGATGATTGGATGATGAATTTTCAAAACGTATGGTTGATCTCCCTTCTACGAAATAAATAAAAACTAGCTTTATCTAAAAATGCATAGTATTATGGACATTATGGAGCTACCTAGATTAGGTACATAATAAAATTAAATAACGCTGAATAAGCTAAACATTTTTTGAAACTCTTTTTGATATTAACCGATAAATGATATCTATAAAAAATATTTAAGCAGTTGATTATATCATGCAACGATTCGTATATAACACGATTAGTACTATGATTAGTATGTAGTCAGTTTAGCGATGTTTATTCAGCAGTGAAAGCATTTCGAATTTTTCTCATACGCCCTATAAGTGGGGCGAACCTGGTGGGGAAGATAGCACTAACCCCTATTCAGTGCGATGGAGATACTTCATTTAATGCCTCCTGCTGATGTTATCACGTCGTACTGAAAAGCCCGTATTGGCTCTTTGCTTAATTAATGATTTACATTGCATCAAAAAAACCTTGGTGTTATGACATTTATAAGTATTGCTAGTAATTTTTGTCCGTTCATCGACTGACCATTTATTTTTAAATGAGATAGAAAAGGTGAAGTCTATGTTTTGTTTTTTTTGCAATTGATTCAATAAGTAAAATCAAAAAAATCACTTTAAAACATTTTATTACTCGGGTGAGGTCAAATTGATCCGATGAAGTTTTAATTAAGAGATAAAAACTAGATATTTTTTTTAGTAAATGGGAATCATTTAGAATAAAGTAGCTATGATACTTTGAAATATGCTGAAAATGTCTTTTATCACAAAACTTGTCAAAAAGTTATAAAATTGAACTTTTATTCAAATCTTTCTCCCTAAATCTTTTTCTCACATCTGTCAAGATATGATTTCCCTACCAAAATAGTGTCGGATAAATAATTCAAACATCAGTGCCACTCAGTCATGCTCGGAGATAATCTCTTATGATTTATGCTGAAAAACGACACCACCTGAAGTTTCACCACTTCTGTATACTTACTTGCATTTCTGTTTCATCATCATCATCATCAACCTATATTGGTCCACTGCTGGACGTAGGTCTCTCCCAAGACGCGCCACTGAGCCCGGTCTTCGGCTCTTCTCATCCAGTGTTTGCCAGCTACATGTCTCAGATCGTCACCCCACCTAGCCGGAGGGCGTCCTACACTACGCTTGCCTAATTTCTGTTTGTGATTAACGAATTAAAAAAAATATCCTGCTGTAGTAGTAAACGGATCTCGGCAATCGCCAAGTTATCCGATGCGTTCACTGAGCATTGAAAATGAGCGCTTTTTGAAACAAAACGTCATAAAAACTTTGCCAATCGTATACTTTGGTATCAACCATTTAAGGCAGTATTTTTTTAAGTAATAGGTACTTAAATTAATTTAAAGTAAAAAATAAAATAAAAACTAAGATATTTTTATCGGTGCTCTTTAGACCCTTATATGCTTTTCCAACTAAGTAATTGGTTATCATGGACGAACTAAACAAAAATAAATGGTCTACCTGCATGCACAGAATCCATCTTTTACCAGGCCCATTCACATGCCAGATAAAAGGATGATAATTTGATTTTAAAAATGAAATTGCGTGTCAGCGTCTAATAAAAAGAACATGGAATAGAATAAAACAATTTTCCTAATGCAATGCCTGAAAAATCACTTTTTGTTTTCCATTACCATACGAGTGAATGGATACATAAATCATATGAGATCGAATATTAAACCCAAGCAGCGTACCAATGAGAAATTAGATTGTATCGAATTACTGATACAATTTTCTATTTCGTAAAATGCTTAGAAATTGAATCAGCATCCTAAAACTATGGGCTTCAGCCTTATTCAGAAACAACACTTAACTTACTGCTAGTACTAAAACATGAGTATCATGTCTGTCACATAGTCACATTTTGACAAATTCCATTAATAAATTAGATTAATAGTAGTTTTTGATACAAAAGCCAGGGTATACAATACATACAGTACATTATAATTGATCCAATTGGTTCAAATTGGTTAATAATCAAATTTTAGTTTTGAGATTTATCGATTCAATGTGATGGTACATTACATTGTCTCTCTAATATACGTAATAAAGTAAGTAACATACAGCAAAACATTAAACAAAATCAGTTTTACAAAAACAGCAATAGTTAATACATTCGTTTGCGACTACGGCCCTCACAAAAATTGTCTGATTTATGAATACTCCGCAAATTGGTTATTGATTGAAAACGAATTAAATTTATCGTAATGGCTTTAGCGAAAGGTGAAAGGGCCATAAATTTAACTACAACTTTCACTGAAAGGATTACAAATGGAGTTTGGCTAAGTACCTACTTGTTAAGTATACCTATTAGAAATTAGTATTTTTTGTGATATCCATGTAGTTTTGGTCTATAGATGCTTGTCATAAGTTAAATTCCGCGATTTTAATTTTTTTTCAAATTCAAATTCAAATCTTTTATTGCACTTATGTTGTTTTAAAGATGTTATTTTATAATTTTTTTATATTTTTTGTTAAAAAAACTTTTATACAAAATTAAAATGTTTTTATTTATTTGTAGTGATTAGGTATATAATAAATTTTATAGTCTGTGTACCCAATTCAGTTAAAAAAATGTTAAGTGCCATAGTTTTCACCAAACCTGCTAAAGTATAAACGTATGTTGGCTTGTTGACATAATGCCACTGCACAAGCAATACCGGTATCTTAAAATTGGTATTTCAGATAGGCGGTAAAAATCGACTCAATTTCCATACGAAAACGCTACTAGCACGTCCCTATATATTAAACCTGCATTGTGATCGTGATGTATGTTTTTCTTACATCACTCATCGTATAGGGTTGATCCTTTTCCTAAATGAAAAGTTCTAACGTATTCTTTAAATTGAATATTCGTGAACTTGTGGAGATATAAAAAAAATTGAGTTTTGAAAAGTTGTTTTATAGGATCGTTAATGACATGACATGAGATATTTTATTTTTAATATTTAATTCGGCTTGTTTGGATTTAATTGATAATTATAAATGTTTGTATGCCTAAATGGCAGAAGTGAGACTTAGTATAAGCTTTTGACGTCTCAAACAATAAATAAATGATTATGAATAAGCTTATGGATGAAAATAGAACAGAATGATTAATTAAGAGGTTATCTAAACCAGCAGTGGGTAAAGTTGGGTTTGACTTGTGGATGGCACACCCTATTACTTACCTAGAAAGGTTTAAAGTTGTTTAACTTACAGATTAAAAAGTTATTTACTAGAAAAGTAAATTTTGTATTACCTTAGATGGCACCAACCCTGAAAATTTTATTCTCAAATTTGAGCGACATATGCCAGAGAAATAAGAAGGGTTGACGCGAGGGCGTAACAGTAACTATTTGCAGGTGCTTTGAGTGACATAGTGATTGATGTAGTTACTGAATGAAGAATATATCTGAAAAAGTAAATTCTTGAATTACCTAATAATTATTGTTCGAATAGAACCCTATTTTCTTCATCACTTTTCTATTGTGAAACTTGACAGTTCTATTAGAAATTTACTTAATAATGACAAAATTTGAAGAAGAAAAAAACCATTATGAAACTTTAATTTTTGATTGTGCTATGAATAAGGATTTTTTCAATGCTTCGACATTCATATCTACTAGTATTATTTTCTATTAGTAATATTAAATAGATACAAAATGAAGGTATTACATTTAGCCTCAAAGCTACGATTCTCGCAGCAACACGAGTGCGATAACCACAATCTCAGAAAAACACGGACATTATCAATCCATCACATTATTATGACTAACTGTTATTTTACGAGCATCTAATGGCCCGATATGGGTGTTTTATTATTCCCTAATGGCTTATACCTGTCTTACAGAGTCTTTTCGAAGATACGTTATGACCACGCATTTGCGCCAATTTCGCATAATGGAGGTATCTTTATTGTCTTCGGATAGCATATTAAAAGACTATCAAATAGTCCTGTTTTGAAAGGGTAGTGTTATTCTTACTTTGGAGTATAAAAGTCGTACTTACCGTAATGTAAGGTAATAGTTATTTGTTATACAAGAGTGCAAAGTTGCTTTTTAACCGCGTGTTCAATTTTGATGACCGAGCAAACGAAGGATTCTAAAATTGAATCACGAGCGCAGCGAGTGATTCAAAATTAGAATCCTGAGCGTTAGCGAGGGAATCAAAAGAGCACGAGGTGAAAAATCTTTGCACTCGAGTGCAACACGTAACTTTTCATTCCACCTCAGCGAGGAAATGACTAATTTGCGCATTATTAACAGTTTCAGTCAATTCTGTTGGCGTCAAACAAACTTCCTCGTCGCTAGAGTCACTCATTTTAGTTTTTTCACTTGTTTTCAAGTTTCTTGTTTTTAAAAGGTTTAACAATGACGTGAAAAAATGCCGCGTAAAGAACCGCGTACAAAGCAAATTGAAAAAAGAACACCAAGAAGGTTCCGAGTCTGAGTTTTTAACAAATTAAAAAAAAGTTGTATGATATATTCGGCACCATAGAGGTAGCAGTAAATAGGTTTAATGTTTTTTTTAATTCACAAACTTAGTGCACAAATGTTCTAAATTCAATTTACTTTATCCTCTAGAGAATAAAAACGGCTTTTCCACTCAGATATTGAAGATTAAAAATACTCTTTCCGAGATGGTGGGATGAAAAGTATATTTAACTATAACCAATTTTAATGTCTTTCGAATGAAAATTCATCTGTTCTAGGATAGATTGTAGTGAGTTGTGCCGTGACTAAGAAGATTTTACTTACAAATACGTGAGCAACTCAAACCACGAAGTGTACAATAAACTTCTAGAGACACCAGAATCGAACATATTAGAGTCGCAATGTCCTGCGTGATTTCAAAAATAAAGTCCTCAAAATTTACACCCCTTGCGACTCAGCCAAGGGGAAGTAACTCACTCTAGCGCCACTTTTGAGAACCAATGGCAGCTCTTATCACCATCGAAAAAGGCGTAGTCCACATGACTCATCCAAAATGGCCAACTAATAAACCCCGCCCTAATAACTTCCAAAATGTATAATATGATCAGAGTCAGCCCTGCAATTACCCACACATACAAAGTTTCTGGTAGAGTTGTAACTTGATCACGAATAAATGTGACAATCGTAAACGTATCGCAATGGTGGCGTATCCGAGATACACCGCACGGTGACTCAACTATGTTTGACGGTAGAGCTGCCGATGACACGGATTTAACTCGAATACGTTAGGTTTACGTAACGCGGCGACTGTCAGATTTGTTCGTGATCACCCTTCCAGAGTCCGTAGTCTGAATTTTGTTATGTTGATTTGCGACAAGTGAGAGTCGAGAAACTAGCATTTTTTGTATGGAAGAAAATAGTTTGGAAATCTCTCGCTAGAGTCGCTTATCGGGTTTTCATAAAAAAAATTTGCAAGTTGCCTCTCGATTTGCGTTTCGATCTACAAAACAAAACTCGACTACGGGCTCAGTTCCCTTGTATGGAAATCCAGGGTGTACCAACTCTACTACCAAGTAACTTTACACAAACTAGGGAAAAGAAAATTTCAAAAAAGTATGACCACGAGACTTATCATACTGAAAAGTAGCACTTTAATAAAAATAATATCTGTTTTCGATTTTCTAGCAGTTGTAGAAAATCAATTTGGCTAGAGGGGTAGGGGTTACAAAGATTTCTGACGTAATACGTAGTAAGACTACGCAGTATTTTGACCTACATTATTTGACCTCTTCGGGCCCCTTCTGACGATCGAAGGTGCCTTTCTATTGACAAAATACCGGAGTTAATTTTAAATGAATGTTAGGATTCTTCAGGTTTGAATTTTGTGGTGGTTTTTTAATGTTTTTTCAGTATAGTTCATATTTTAATTTAATTAGATACACATACACTTAGTAAACTCACTTTATTTTTTTCATCTTAAAACGTCATGAAACAACAATATAGCTAACAATATATATAGCTCACGTGGGTTTACTTGAAATTGAAACTGAATATTTATTTAGTAAAACGATTAGGTGTTTTTTTTAAGAATTAATGTTAATAAAAAAGCTGGTACATAATTAATACCCCCTTATTACCCCATATGATAATTACCCCCATATTTATATTCACCTGTCATTTCAGCACGGTTTTAAATAAAAAGTAATCAGCAGTAACGTGCTTCAAACGCCTAACGTATACTAACTTTTACTCACAAAACTAATTTAGGACCTACCTACGCCCTAAGGTATTGAAATTACAAGAAAGTACGTCTCAAATGAATCGTTTTAAACGCAAGCATCGCTAAGGGATCTTTTAAGAAAGGCAGTTTTATTTTACCAATTTATTCTCAAATACTAAAATGTTGTAAACACTCACTTATAGCTCAGAATGAACTGAACCACGATGAAATGAACGCTGATCTTTGTCTCGAACACGAGGGCTGAAGGGAGAGTTTAGGATTTTCACATAATTATAGGCTTCTTGAATAAGAAGCACTCACTGCAAGCATTTTTTTAGAGGTACGCGAAGTAGACGTCATTTTCAATGCTTCGACGTTCACCAAATATAACACCATCTTTATACGCTTTTGTGCTACGCCGTAGCACTTGTCGTAGCACAAGCAGTAGCTAATCGTGTTCGAGAAAGTTTGTAGAAACCAAACGCCTAACAATTTTATAGTGCTACGTACATACAGCGGTAAAAATGATACAGAAAAAATGAATCTGCATTCTCTACAAATATTTCGGCTAATGCCAACATTCGCTTTCCGCATTGCGCTGTGCGTCGTATCCTTTTATTTTGCATGTACCCCACTGCAGACGCTATCGATTTTGTCTGTGTTAGGGGGACAGCCTGATAATCATATTATACTGTATTTTAAATACACCGAGCTAGGGTTCTTTATGGCATATACGGAGTACTAGCTCTGGTGTACCACGGAAGTGTGCTTTCGGGTTTTGAGATAAAGCTGAGTTTCGTATGGCAGTGTGGTATTGCTAACCCAGAACTTTCCATGGCTAGTTATGGGGCTATGGTGAAAAGTTCTGGTTTTGACCTTGAATTCCCCTCGCGTGTTTGATATTAAATCCCGAGCTTGTAACCCTTTATTAGGGACGTGTTTGTTTTAGCTATCTACTTTTCAATTTATTTCGACAGTGAATATTGGGTATAATATTTTACTTTGGTGAAACATTTTAGAAGCAACTCAAGCAACTGTTAAATGCAAAATTCAGATTTTAGAAAGTGTCTAACTCAATACTCTCTCGAAAGTTTAATAATCAATGTATGTTATTCAATCACATCTAAAGGTGTTTTCAAACGGCACGCTACAATAAGCACAGTGTTGAAGTAACAATGTTTTCTTATAATATTATTATGGACCTAAAATAACAATTTAGTTAAATTTACACATCGATAAAATATTCTTTTTAGAACTCAGATTATTCTCGGTCTGCAAAAAGCCTTCAGGTCAAGCTAGTTTTGTGTTTTTTTTAAAGGTAACCTACTAACCAGTTTTCAGTAGGTACGATGTTATTTTAGATTCTGTGCAGATTCTGATAATGACCAACATAGAATGAATAAGAACTATATTACCTTGGGCTATAATAGCTCAAATTAGGCCAACAAACAACTTTATGTTGCGATAGTAACAAACTAGTAATTCCGCAATTCGGCGGTTTCTTATGAATTGGTTTTTATTATCCATGTACCTATGTGAGAGTATAAATATAATCTGGGTGGTTTAAATTCCTAATTAATATTTGTCATTATTGATATATTCTTAGCTTCTTAGCTTTGCTTAGTTTGGGACTAGAAGGCGTTGTGTTAAGTGTCCGTGAATATTTATTTATTATTTATTATTCAGGGGTCTGATGTTAAGTATTAAAAAAATAAAATAATTTATTTAGGAACAATAAACACAAGAACAGATTAAAAAAAATTAAACGATAATTGGTGCAGTAATAATTATAATAAAAACTGTGTTTATCGTTTACAGTTATTATGAATATATTATACCATATTTTCGAGATATAGAAGGTGTTTATGCATATTGTTTGAATTCACCTTTAGAAATACATCTAAAAGTAAAAATACAAACTGCAAAGTCAACGGCCTACCGCAACTACAGAATAATACGTCAAGCATCAGCGGTGTCAGTCTGCAAATAAGTTCTGAAGAAAACATCCATCAGGTACTTGTTTGACAGACATCTGTTCTTTTATTCAGAAGCTTAAAACTTTGGTATTTTACATGATTTATTACTTTTGAGTAGGATAGAGTAATCTAATGTATTTATTTTTAAAACTTAAATATTTTTAAGGCGATTTTGAAAGTCAAAAAATTTGTTCGGTCAATGATCGGAAATATAAATAAATAAATAAATATTCACGGACACTTAACACAACGCCTTCTAGTCCCAAACTAAGCAAAGCTTGTACTATGGGAACTAGATGGCTGATAGAATACACACATACATTTTTTTTTTTGTAAATACATACTTATAATACATAGAAACACCCAGACACAGAACAAACATCTATGTTTACATCACACAAATGTTTGTTCTCAGTGGGGATCGAACCCACGACCCACAGCACGGAAGGCAGAGCTACTACCGACTGAGCCATGACGCCTGTCATATAATATTTTGCTTTTATTATTATGTAGATTTTTTTAAACAAAAGAAACATAATTCTCCACAATTATAATCTAATAAAAAAATACTTGCGGTTCTATTGGAATGTCATAAAATTAAGATTGTTATGAACTCCCAACAATAATCCAATGATATTTTTATTTATCAAAAGAATTGCTCCTCTAAATTTAAATACCAAACATTAGAGCAATGACATTTATGTTTATTTATGTGCCATATTGGGATAGAATAATTTGTGGTCAACTCTGTTGACAGAGTTTTTAGGCCGCCTTAAGGCCTCCGTCACGGCTTAACGACTGCTAGAGCCGGGACCGATAGTTTAAGCTTTCGTAGCTTTCGATGTAAATGCCACTAACGGTCTATTTAAATAGTGACCGGGCAGAACGTCGCTTAACATAGATTATCGGTGAAGATGGACTAAGCAAGCCTAGCGTAATAGATCTAGAAGTACAAACTATGTTTTTATTCATAAGACGATAAAACCAACAAGTAAGATAAAACGATTCCATCGTCATAAGCACTCAGGATCAGGCAAATGCGGAGAGCTGTTAAATAATAAAAGAATGAAACTCGGAGCGCGATGTTTTCTAAGTCAAAGCACTGAGTGCCTTTTCTGTTGCGGATGCATATTGTATTCGTGTTGTTTTTAAATAGCTAGATCAAAAAATACACGCCGAGTTCAAGCTCTCAAGAGCTGCTGTAGGAAATATTAAGCCATACTGACTTTGGGAACGTTTTTGTTGAAAGTTTTATATCTAAAGTAATAAAAATAATTAATTATTTGAAAAACTTTATTCACAAAGAAAATTACAACTAATACATTATTTACAATATTTACAATATTTACAAAATACACATGGAACAGGTAAGCCATCTACAAACCGTTGCAAACGATTTATAGATAGCTCAACTGGTCCAAATCAGTACCAATCGGAAGCGTGCCCAAAACACTGGCTGCATTGCCGCGCTGAATAGCAATGCTGATACGCTGGCCTAGATATTATATTAGATATTATATTTGAAAAACCAACATTCAACCTACGTACAATAAAGTATTTTCATTCATTCATTCAATAAGTTTCAAAGTGCCTGCTACTGGAGGTGAAGGATATGTTGACGTCAAAAGATAAATAAATTGCAGACGCACAGTAAATTCATCATTTAGGTACTAATGATGTTGACTATACCTATTCGTAGAATTCGAAACCATAGCGGTAACATTTTCGTCTGACTTTATACGAGGCCAACTTCGTACCCACAAAGGCGTTAAATATTTAAAAGAATATCTGAAAGTTGTACTAAGTAGCTGCTAAAGCGCTTGAGGCACTCATTGCCTTCGCTGGATGCATTTTGTATGAGCTCGTAAGAGCGCTTTGGATTAACTTGCTTTAATTATAGCTTGCGAAAATACGAGCATGTACACGATTAGTAATTAGGAGTATGACGGGGGGTAGTTTGTGTTGGGGTGGGGTCGCAGTGAAAGCGAATTTGTTCAAAATGACGTGTTCTAAGGTATACCCAGTTTATTTACGTATTCAATAAACTCATGTCCGTAAAAATCGAGCCTTTTTAAGAATTGAGATTTGAGTTGTAAGAAGTAAGTACCTAATCTCCTTACGGAGAATCATAAAATTACTGGAATCATTCCAATAAATAAGTTCAATAGCTATCTTTTGAATAGGTTATTAAAACTATGTTTTTTTTTAATACAGGTAATATAATAAAGGGAATCTTAGACACTCATTTAAATCTCTTTACGCCGATACTATGACCAAGCCCTTAGCTAAATCACTCGAGTGTAAGTCACAAACATGTGCTTAAGAAAGTTTGTTAATATTTAATGAGTTTCCTGAAAATGGCGTTGATTTGTAGGCGCTTTTGCTTTAATTTACATTTTAACGCGAACCGCTAATTCAATAATTTGACAACGTATGTGGCGGGGACATGTTCAGATTACCATGAATAATGGTGGAAATGTACTATTAACAATGTTGAATGTATTACATTTGAAAAATAACTATAAGGGAGCGGAAGAAAATGTGCCTGAAGATACTAATTTACCAATCTTGAAATCTTTGAAATATATACAATACAGTGCATCTTTACTCTTAGTCTTTGGCTTACAAATGTCAGCCAATTTTTGTTTTTTTTTCTAATTTATTAAAATACGACGTGGTACAACTTTACGAATGTCAAAATTACTATAGGGAGATGAATAAAAGCGAAATATAATTTTTGATAAATAAGCCAATGATCTTCTATTATACAAAACCTTTGGCGATTTTCTATCAGAGAGATGGATTTAGGAATTTGTTTATATAAGTAGTGAAACAGTCGTATTTTTAGTTCAATTCATTAATTTTAACAAAGAGTTTACATACAATCGGTGTAATGAAGCATTAGCAGCGTATTAGGTATACAATACTATACAGAGTAGGTATTCAATAGAGCTAATTCATTCACATTCGCCCTTTCATAAAAAAATTTCAAACTTCGTGATCTTAGATTTCAGTATACCTAATAATACCAATTCTACAAAAAACCTATTCTGTGGAGTTCAATTACTAAATCTATTTTTTATTTCATTACATTGCATTGCGCGGCAACACAGCAGCACTTTGCAATCGAACTGTGTTAGTCGCGCAGTGTATATGCAACTCTTTGCTACTGTACTTGGAAACTTAAATCGAATCGCCTTTGAAGTGAATGTCCCACGACACATTCAAGGATGTCAACATCGACAAAGATACACACAAGTTGACGCGTGAAGAAAATTACATCCTGTGTTGTATTGAGCTTTGAGATTACTATTTGTTCTCGATTTAACTTATCCGTTTACGAAGTCGACTCACAAAAGGTTTTTGTACTAACTAAGTAGTAAGATTAGTAAAAAAAGTCAGTGAAATCAGCTAAAAATTGTTTGCAGCTTTCGGTGCAAAATAGATATCCTATTTTTTCAAATAAAGTAACGTTTTTTGATACTTTTATCATGAAATATCTCCAACTAATATCATTGATTACAATATACCTAATAAACATCTTATACGAGCTAAAAGTATCAAACGCGACACTCAAAATGTGGCACTTTGCAACACTTACTCACACTTTTTACGATTTCTTAGTGAAAAACGGACAAAAAATTAAAGCAAAACTCGATTCATATTCGAGCAAACTGGCGTCATAAGCTATAAGTAGTGGCAACTTTAGTGGTAGGTACCTGAATCTGGCAATAAGCTGAGACGGTCCCATACAGCCGGCGGCCACAAGTTTCCAATAAGTAATTAAAATACGGAGATGTAGGAGATTACATTCCGTCTCCGAGTGTTTGCTCCGTCCGCGCTGCTGAACCTCTTGGCCATTATTTCCTGGTACTTTGTCGATATTAGCAGTAATAATGTGGTAGTCAGTCTGGAAATAGCTTTTTTTTTTAATACTATATAGGCAACCGTTTGACCACAATCTTAAATGATGTTAAGCAATGATGTGGTCGACGATGTAGCACGGTTACCTAGAAGATACCTATTCACTCTACTCTTGAAAACTTCCAAATTTTAGTCATTAATTGAAATCTAAGACTATCTAAATCTAAGAAATCTAAGATCAATATTTTATATTTTACATTTATTTTGTAGGAACCTAACAAAAATAAAAAAACTTGAAGTACATACGTAATAGTATTTTAAAAACACGTAGCACACAGATAAATAGAAAAAGAGAAGACTACCTAAAAAACAAAAGAAAATTACACAATTTTTCTAAAACATATAATATAATACAGCTTTTTTCTATAGTTAAACTTTCCCGTCTGCTAATCTGAATTTAAACGAGGCTCAAAAAATTGCAAAGATGCTGGTATTCAACTTGATTTATAATAATCTTTTACACTCGAAATAAAACTTCCACGGTTCCAAGAACTTAAACTCGCATAAACAAAGATAAAGACAAATCTGGCGATCCTGAAATGCAAATAGGGATAAACGTGAAGAAGGATTACACGGTACCATCGTAAAATACAGGGTGTGCCATAAATACTGTGAATAAAATATCTGGATAGTAATGGATAAAGTAAGGAGCTTTACGCCTATGTAAATCTAGGCTTCAGCTTTTTAGAAATTGCTCCTATACTGACACGATAATGTAGAGCGTCTGACATTGTTTTAGACTTATTTAAGACCTCGACTTAAGCTTGATATTTTGTTAAATGGCACTCAGTAGGTATCACTGTATATTTGACTATCTCACAGTAAACTTTTTTTTATCAAACGCTAAGTTTTATTTCTGAGTATATCTAAACCCGAATACAGAAATCAAGATTCTAGTATTCTTTTTGAAAGTTATTTGTGAAAAATCTAGAAAAACCTATGCTAGAGGGAGTAATACTCCTTGAGCATTACTTTTTAAACCTGGCTGTGTTTTTTTTTTAATTGATTGGTCACAAACACGAAATAAAATTCAAACCGTCAATTGTTTCTTTGTTGTAAAATCGTTCTGCGTCATTGTTCATGTTCACCCATTATATGGAACGTTATTTAAGATCCCTTGTTTATTTGTGCCACTGTTCACATTTTTATGAAGAATCGTGCAAATAAACGGGCACAAACATTAATCTGTTTTATAACGGAGAAGATGTAAAGGAACCTCAGTCAATATTATCTTAGGGGGACAACTCAGTACCTCTAGCCACCAATTAGAGCGTGCTATGATTTTTAAAGTAAACTTAATTTACTTGATTGTGGGGTTTTGGGAATGTGTTTTTTGTTTTTGCTATCCAGAATAATATTTGCAGATGTTTTATTAAAAAGATTTACGGTACTTTTGTGTTTTTTTTTATCTACGGTGGTATATACGTACAATAATATACATCTCAGTGTGGATTTTGGATTGAATTATTCGATTATAATCGTTAAATTTTTTTCAAGTTAGCTCCTACCAGCTTCAATTATATAGAATAGGCACAGAAATGATTAAATGAAGATTGTATTTTTAATTAAATCACAATTAAACGTCTAACTGGGTGAATTTGAGAGGTCAACACTATTAATCCTAAAAAACTGGCACAATAGATTAAATTGTGTCTCAAGACGTGTAAAAAAATAGGATCTATCGAATTATATTTTATTTAAGAGATCATTGTATCTATCTATTAAGACAAAAACAATTTTCAATAATTGGACTGAGTTTTACGGATGGGATGAAACATGAAAATTTTTGAGTTGTTCTTGTACCCAAGCGTTTCCAGCTTACGCAATATTCCACGTTATTGTAATCGGTTTTCAGTTTGCATTTAATCCTGTTATTCTGAATATTATTTACATTCTCCTTACACAGCAGAATAACTCATCTACCCCTTGCACGGTACAGTTCTCCAACAATTCAATTACAAAGTCGTTAAACAATCGATGCGTTACATTATTAAATTCTGTTTTAGTATAAAATGTGGTTCCGTAACTATAATTTACCGCGAGTTTGTTGATTTATTGTTGTCTTCTCAAGGGGTTAAATCGTGGTGATTTCGCATTTTGTGAATGAACCCTATCTTGGTATCCAGGGTGATTTGTGATGCATGGAGAGGTGATCTTGTTAGCTCAATGTAGGCGTTAAATTTCGTAACAATAATGTTCGAAATCGTAACAATGCGACTGTTTTGTTAGTCGATTGCTCAGGCAACGATTTAAAAAAAAATACTTTTATTTTTTGGCTCTTGTCTACATAAAAATATGAACTATCTATCTGTACGATTGAATGTATTTTATTTGTTGGTTTTCTAATACCACTACCTAACAGTCATTTTTTTGAAACCAGTTTTTTATCCAAATAAAATCCACTAATACAATATCATCAGTGAGTATTTAAGGTGAATGTTAGGCGGATTTAAGGCGGTATCATTATTTTAGAACCCTTACAAAAATACAGAAACATTAATAAGTTAAAAAGGATTCACTTTATTTATACGTGTGAAAATCCCTGCGGTAAAATCCGACTCACACTTAAAATGATATCACCCTGTTATTTCATTTACCTCTGGTTTCGAAGATTAGAAAGTTGGGATTGCAATTTATTTAAAAGATTATTAATTTAAAGTTGTTAACTAGAATATCTAAATGTGTTTTAAAAGGGACTATAGATTTGGTCCCAGTTTTGATAATATTATTTTCTAAGTGTAACCGGTAATTACGGGTACATTGGGTACACTCCATGCTAGACTTTACTATCTCAAGTGATACCCTTGGCTTGAGCTTATGTCAACATAACTAGAATATTTTTCAAGCTTTGATACAAGTTCCAATTTACGAAATTGCTAAGTTGTCTCGTAAAGACTTCAGGAAACCAGGCATTAAGCAACCATTTGGTTATTTAAATTAGAAGCGGTCCGCACAGCTTACAGGGACTTTGGTACTGAAGCTAATTGCACTTGTAGGAGTTAGCGAGCACCCAACAAGATCTGCTAAATCCAAGGGCTATTCCTATTCTGCCTGCGAGGTTGGTCGCACTTGTAGGGAGGTTGGAAAAATCCAAAACGTCATCGTCAAACGTCACGTGATCTTCCTATTGTAAGCAGAAAGGTTGGATTGAGTTCCAATCAAATAGATTGAAGCTCGAACGAAGTATGAAATATGCTATGCCATGTATACAATGTTAATTTATGTACGTACCTTTACTTAAAATAATACAAAACTAAAGAAAAAGAATCTTCAATGGTCAGTTTAGTGATAATTATTATGCAGTATGGAAAAAAGCGTATATAGGTTTTTTTCGTTTTTCAATGATTTTCTACAGCGTTACCGGGCTGCTGTTACTGGTGAGTGCATAAGACATCTTTATACCAGTGAGACAAATCTGGCGGGGGGGTTGAGAGTAACCCAATCCAGGAACGAGTGCTAAAAGATTTATATCTTAGATAAGACCGAATAAGCCGCTTCGGGAAATTAAGACGTTTTGCTGAATGTTCGCGCATTACGAACGGTAAATGGTCGAGATCGGAATAGAGATAAATTTAAGATAAGATTTGACTGCAAGGAGTTATGTATGTTACATGCATAATGGCTCGTGCAATTATTATTTAAGCCCTTTGCGTGTTGGTGTAAAATATGAAGCTGGTCTACCATGTTATTTTTAATGCCCGACCAAAAACAGGAGTGGTTATAAGCTTGACGACGTTATGTGTCTGTCTACTATTATTTGTACTATGACCTAGTAGCTCCAGAAGTAGGACTCCGATTGAAATTCAGTTTTTTTTTCGTAAGAAAGCGGATTGTTTTGGAATGCAAGTAGAAGTATGAAAAAAAAACTAAGTAGGTACCAAAAAGTTAATTTGAATTTGGAATATTTACAAGCTTAAAACGATACTAAATCAAAACTAATCAAATTATGTAGGGATACTTTTTATAATTTCAGTACGATTAGAAATACCTAATTGAAAATTTTGTTGTGAATATTTATGTTTCGGGGCGTGACCCAACTCAAATTATTCGGTCTATCTTGAATTTATACAGCTCACCAAAATATTTTACGAAACCTCGTGATATTTTATTTGAAAAGCAATTTTGGTTTTATTTATTGAAAGATTGTAGAGGCACTAGACTGTTGATAACGAAATGTTTTCATTAGGCTTCTATCAGTAGTCCAAAAATAAACGTAAATAAGTAACCTACTGGAATTCAGTGTTTCTAAAAATAGCCAGAATATTTTAGTATAAGTACTTATATACCTACTTAATTGTGAGTACTGCCAAATGTACTATTAAGAGGCATAATATCACAATTTGCCACACTACAACAAAGAGCATACGCACACATTGACCGCAGCTTTACGCTGGATTTTTTACATTAACTAACTAATCTTGGTACTTGGAGGTTAGGTTAGTCATCAAATTAAATAAATGTCGACGTTATCATTGACTATTTCTCTTGGAAAATTTGGACATCCTTGGACGATCTAGAGGTGATCTGATAATAGGTAAGGAGATTATAGTTCTATTGTAGCCTTACTCAGTTAAAATGGCACAACACAATGGCAATTCAGCATGACCAACAATAATTATGATGGTCTAAGATACTCATGATTGGGGGGTTTTTTTTATTGTAAAATTTTGCTACTAGCTGTCGCCCGCGGCTTTGCTCGCGTGTTAGCAGCATACGCATTATTTGGTTTAAATCTTTGATTCTAATTTTAGATCCTTTAGGGTACGACTTTTCAAAATTCCTTTCTTAGTGCACCTCTACACTATATAAGGATACTACCCGCCAAATTTTATACTTATAGGACTTATAGTTTAGGCTCTGCGTTGATTGTCAGTCAGCTTCAAAAAAGTTTTATATAATTTAGAAGAGTATGTTCTCAACATTTGCATCTCTGCTGCATGCACTCTTCTCTCATCCGTTCCTTTCACTGCCCAACATTCTGATCCATACAGTACGACAGGTCTAATGATGGTTTTATATACTTTTCCCAAGATTAACTAACGGGCATTCTCGGATCGGTGTGTGTTCGGAGTGTGTGGAAAGAATGGGGGGAGGCCTTTGTTCAGCAGTGGAACTCAAAGGGCTGAATATAATAATAATACTAATATTTAGAAGTAGTGCAATAACTTTAGCGTAAGTGCTAAGTGGTATCGCGTCTATGTCGTCTCGTGAAATCGATTTATTTCACTGCATCACAACATACCAGCTATAATAGTGTTGTAGCGTCGTCGTCTCCCTTCGTTAGAATAGAGTGAAACCACTAAAGCGCGACACTGATTCGATTTCACGTTCAGCGCTCGGTACCTTCAGAATAAACTACGCAATGTACTTTACAAACAGTAGAGACACAAAATAATTCGCAATGAGTAAAAAAAAAAGAGATTATTTTAGTACAGCTACAGAGATTCAACAAAAACGTATTTTTTTGGAGTTATACAGGTTTTTTTGTTGGATAATAAAAATTAAAAGTTTCATTGACCCAAAAATAGTCCTAACCTATACCATAATTATAAATATGTTTTATTTGTTAATAAAATGTTTTTTTTTTGTTTAAATTATTCTTGGCCTACAGTGAATAACTTTGAAAACTGTGGGTTGATTGTTTTTTTTATGTGTAGGTCTATACAAAAATTGTAGACCGTTTATCATCTCATATCTTTTTTTGTACGCTCTTCCGTGCTTTAAATCCCTCTGTGTATTTATTTATTTTTAATCCACGGCGCAGATATTTATGCGTCCAAAATACTCCGTCAAAAGTTCGCCAAAATATCAAACAAGCTTAGTGTCTCTTCTGCGTGTAAAATCTCATACTGTTCTCAGTATCTTCGTAAATCTTAGTCTGTGATGTGATTTACGCTAATTTCATTTTGCTAAGGCGTTTTCACGTGGTGTTAGGCTGAGCTCAGCCTTAATTACACTGAGATTTGAGTCTGCGGTTTGAACTGACTGCCTCTTCATTTCGAGCTTCGAATTGCTTAATCTGTTGTTTCTTGTAAAGTTGCAGACGTATAATGAAGTAAGTAAGTAAATCATTTATTTGCGACACATAAAAATTACAAGCATGGTTTTATAGCTACAGAGATACAGCTTACAAAGTAACTTTGCAGATATTAAACGCCAGGTATAGTAAAGAGAGGTCAAAATCGCGCAAACATTACCCACCGCGATTTTGTGCGAGTCTATTATTTTTATACAACAAAGTAGACAAACAAGCGTACGGCCCGTCTAATGGGAAGCGTTTACCATAGCCTATGGATGCCTACAACATCAGAGGAGCCACACTCGCGTTGTCGACCCTTGAAGAATTTTAATACACCCTTTTTGAAGTGTCCCATACTGTAGTCCCTAGGCTGGAAATAAAACAGGTATTAGTTACCTGTTTTATTTCCAGCCTAGTTGTAGACTTAGTAAAGCTTAGACATAGACATCGCCACTTATTTTGTACTCTGAGCTAAATAGCTCTTTCCACAGGCCCATTTCATAAGAAAGGCCAATTAATATTATTAACAACAAATCTAAACTAACATCTACAAATGACGGCCACCGTTTTTATGAAGGTTATTTTTAATCTTGCTTTCGTTTAGAATTGGATAACTATTGTGTTGCATTGAATCATCTTTTAGCTTCGCCAGCTGCATTTACAAGAAACCTAAAGCTTTAGTTTCGACTACAAATACAGAATGAATGTTGATTTCAGTGTTAAAATTATTAAAAACACAATTCACAAAAGCTATGCGTATTTACTTAGCAAAAATACTACGGTGAATAACTCCGAAACAATAAATTGTATTTGTATTTACTCAATGGTAACTTTTAGCATACATTTTTTGTTTTCTATTCTCTAGCGATTGCAAAATATCACCTTAGCCACGGCCTTAGGAATACTTAACTAGCGTCATCAAAGTAGAGAAGGTAGAGTACACTGCATAAAGGCCCAAACACACCAAACACTAACACACAGAGGACGGGTGCGGGTCGATATTGTATGGAAATCATCCATCCCGCGTCCAATCAGCGCACGCGTTCTGTGTTATCGTCATGTAAACGCAACGATAAAATTATCATAATATGGCTAGATTATAACTTATCTTAAGCGCCAGTCTCACAAAGTTTTCACATTTCCTTCAAACTATATAAATACTAGCCGTCGCCCGCGGCGTTGCTCGCGTTCTAGTGTGACTTTTCAAAATTCCTTTCTTAGTGCACCCCTACACTATATAAGGAACCTACCCTCCAATTTTCATACCTCTAGGACTTGTAGTTTAGGCTGTGCGTTGATTCTATGTCAGCTTCAAAAGAGTTTTATATATATTGATAAACTGTTTTTTATGTATGTATGTATACATACATGTAGTCTAGCTAGGTACACTAAGTACCTGCTTAGAATGGTAACATAGCTTTAGACTCAATACTACAATACCCTGTCTTTATGTGCTAATACAAACGCGCCCGATCTGCACCTAACCCGCTCCCGTCCTCCGTGTGTTTTGGCCTTAAATTATGTACCGTATTCGGTGCCAATGACTTCTTTCAATAGACGCTGTAAATATTAACATTGGTGTCTTTGATCTCGACGTTCATTTTGAGCGTATGCTCTTAATTAAGTTCAAACAAGACGTGCTAATCGAACTACGAACGTTGCAGCTTTAAGTAAATTATGTATTTATTATATTTTATTTATATTCAGCTATGACGTCGTTTTTCTCAAGTGGTTAAATATTAATTTACCAAAATATGAGTATTGTCTTCTAATGATTCGATTCATAAACAAATCGATATTTTTTTCTGAAGTTAGTGAAAAAAGTAAAAGATACTTTTAACTGCTTTTAAAAACTACCATACTAAATAATAGACAGATATGGTAGTGATTATTAAAAGGAGTTGTTTATATTTACGAAAAAAAAATATTCAAAAAAGTACTTTAACGCCAAGTTGATAAAAACCATGAAATTGAAAAACTGTAATTGCGTGCACATAAAGACTAGACTTAAATTGGAACATAATATTGATTCAACACTTCGACTGCAGCATGAAACCAAAGACAGATTACCTGGGAGATTATTGACATTAAAAGCTTAGCTAAATTAGGTAAACTCACTCCGAAGCAGACATGAGATCATCTAACTGCGAGTAAATAGCTATTAGTTTCTAGAACTCGAGACTGATGAGCTTTCAAGATTTTCAAGTTTATATAGATGCGTTGAGAAGTTGTCCTTCTAGGTAATCTAAAACTGAATGGTAGACTTGAATAACTCAGAGTAAAATGTAATCTTTGCTTATTCAAACAAGAACCATTTTTTGATACATTCAGTTATGCATCGGTGGAAACAAAGATGTAGTAGAGACCTACCTATACGATTGAAAGGTACCTATTTAAAATATTTTATGTGAAACATCTCATCCCTTTCACTCAACCTTTTTTATTTTCATAGGAATAATTCAAGACTAGATTTTTTCTTAGCGATTTAGATTATCGCCAGACAGAAAACAATGCATCGAATAAAATCCTTTCAAAGGTGCAGGTGGCGGTCCCTTTGGTAATACTACCAATCAGCATTTACTTAAGGCTCCAACAGTGGCGCATTCAGGATATCGGTTTGGAAGGGGCTTGATCAAGGTTTTAAGGCTTTTGAAATTAAAATGGTTTATTTTCTAGAAATATGGTTTTTCTGAGAAATACTGACATAGAGCTTTAAGGCCCCCCACCGTAAAGCCCTATGTCCTAGCGGATTTTTAGAGGGACTCTAGCAACCCCCCTAAAAATCCGCTAGTGACTTCGAAGCGCTCACTCGAGTCTCAGTGGAAATGTAAAACGCAGTAGGTACTTTTCGCTTTTCAAAGCAATATATGTAGTAGATAGTACTTGTTAATATTCTACATGGTAATGGTTCTTTGTAGAAAAATATATGAAGAAGATTATTGGACTTGCTCTGTGAGGTAATGCATTGTTATAGGCAGAAGTTACCACTTAACATCAGGTGAGCTATCAGCTCGTTCCATTACTTTTATCATTAAAAAAAAAAAAAAAGATTACAAGAGAAGCTGAGAGTTTTAGTATAACTTAAATTTCGATTAAATGAGAGTGAATTCTATCATGAATTGAATAAAGGTCGATCCCAATCCCTCATTAGTAGAAAACATGGTTTGAAAATAAAAGTTAAATTATTATTCGAAAAAGTTGGTGAATCAGCTGAAATTTTAAAACCAATTTACGTAAATTACCTATCATTATAGTATGCTTAGGCACAGTCAGCGTCAACAAGAGGTCTATAATTTTTTTTTAATATCTCACGGTTTTTTGTATAAAAGCTAGACATAAACGTTTCATAAATTGTTCAAGTATCATGACACAGCAAAAAAGAAGTGAAACAATTACTTTTTGTTTAAATTGCATGTAGGTAAATCTCCAAAAATTTCACCATAGTCAGATTATAACACGATTCATTTCAAAGATATTAATACTACTGTAAATTCGTAGAATTTCAAGTGTCAGATAACAATAGGTACTATCTTTGCAGCACTAAATTCAAGAGATAGCATACGCTTAATATTTGGCTAGCTCAAACAATTGCGTACCTACCCATTGTGCCCAAATATAATTTGTCACAATCCAATTATGTTATAATCTAATCTATTGTTTATCTTTGAGATTCATCGTACCTAAAGTTAATATTTGTGTAATTAAATAACAGGTATTCTCATGAATTGAAACTCAGGATATCCATTAATAAGTTATCGTAATAACTAGTTTACTAATAATAGGTAAATTTTAGTGAAATAAAACTTGAAAAAGAAAATAGTGTTGTTTTTAGGCTAAGATTACAATAGATAGAAAAGTTTGACACCTACTCCTAAATAATCTTATATCAATAATCTGATATTTATACGTTTTTGAATTTGCCAATCAAATCCAGCTAGAAATTAAAAAAGTAATCGATGTGTGGGAATGACATTTCCAACAGATAACGCAATGAATAATCCTATACATTTTTGATCTACTTGTCTGACTAGTGAACCTGAGTCTCCAAATAGGTTTAATTACAAGTCGGTATAGTTGACATGTTGCTTGTAGCTTAGCTCTGGTGGGACAGCACCCTTACTCTTTGCTACAATCGCAAGCCTACCTTTCAAAAACAGTATGTACAACTACGTATGTTCCCAAAGTGCGTAATTACAAGTCCCTAAGCCGGCACGATAAGATTCTCGCCAATTACCTTAATCGGATCAGGTTTGAGCGGTGACGTCACTACGCAACAACCACTAAACTAATCCTCCTGTATATAATTGCCCTCGTTTTCCGTTATACCGACGTCGTAGTCGTAACTATAGCGGTAACTGTAGGGCCTTCAAAATAAGCCTGAAATTGCTACAGTGTTTTTGTTGTTTCATTTTGAAGAACGTCGAGTAATACTCGAATTTAAAGCTGAATGTGACTGAATTTGGAAGACATAATTTTTAAAGTTACTCGGATCGTCTAAAGTACATGCCAATTGTTTTTTTTTTTAGTGGTCAGGTCCAGTTTCGAAAAAACGGAACACTTTTTTGTAGTTATTCGTCGCTTGGAATTACGAGTCAGTAGTGTAATTGGTAGTGCATCTCAATTCCTCATATCAAAAGAAAAGTCACGGGGTTTCAATCCCGCTCGATATGCATGTCTTGGAATGTATGAAAATTCAAATGACATTTTATGAGAAAAATATTTCTTACATCTTGACTTTTTTGACGTCATCGGCCAATTTTGAAAACCTCACATAAACAGATTTCGTCCATACCACTGACTGGTTGGTTTTGTTTTCAATGAATGTACTAGTATTTCATTCACATTTATTATACTGCTGAAAATTCTACAGCAAAGTACGAAATTCATTTAAAAAAAAAACACCTTTATTGAACTGAAATGCCCAACAAAATCCACAAAGTTTATTAGTCCCAAAGTTACAATCACTGCTAAAATTGTAAGTGAAATTCAGCTGATTTTCTGAACACTAATATTTAATCCCAATCGAATAATGAAATTCAAACTTAGAGTGAATTAAACATTTAAATGTCTGCCGCTGTGTCCCAGAGAGAAAACTTTGCGGTATTGTGAACGTTTTCTAAGACCTTTTTGATCTAGACACAAAAAACTAAATAAATAAATATAAAGTAGCTATATGTACCTATACGTCCATAATAAAATAGTTGGTGACTATATACATTGAGCTGTTCAATTCAAGATTTAAGAATATGTACCACATTTTTATCGTAAATAAATACATATTCGTAAAAAATTTAAGAAACTTTTCATTCATTTCTTTTTAAAAACCAGGACATTAAAAGTTTCTTTAAATGGTTTGTATAAACTTTTACCCATTTCTAGCGTAATATTAATGTCTATTTTTTTGTAAATTACTTTCAAACTAACGAAGTTTCGTATAAAAAAAAGGATTTACGACCTTTTTAATGCTAAAACCAACTACGTCACGTGCAAAGCCCTTACCGTCCTGCCCCAAATAAAGGGCACAGGTCAAAATACCCAGCGAAATGCCAATGACATCGATGTCAATGAAATAAGGTTCATTTTCCAATACGTAAATAAGCCTCAAGAAGTAGGCACTCCGCTCAGGCTTTATTTCGTCTAGATTAGTACTTATCTTGAAATACCACCTGTGGGGTGGTGGGGTGTTTAATTCAGAGGGAATAATTATAATGTCTGGGGAATATAGGGTATGAAGTTACAATATCATTGATATTTCATACAGTTTGATGATGACTTTATCAACCTTCAAAAATCTGAAATGGTAACAATAAAATGTATCAAATTACTACAGTAGGTAGGTAATGTTCGCAGTGGTAAAGTCTCACAAAACACATCCTCTTTTTAAAGGCAAAGGTTACATCTTGCCTGTTGGCAAGAATTGAAACAAACAAAGCAAACAAGACAAACAAGCAACAAGCACAGCCCTAAAGTGGTGTCCCATCCCTAGAAGACGGCCATTTTTCAATTGCCTTCGAACATTCTCAAGTTACGCACGAAGAAAACATAAATTAAATTAATGCCTGTAAAACTAATGGTATAAACATAATAATATACAGATAGTAAAACTACACGTTTTAATTTATTTACCAAAACGACAGGCAGGAGGCACAATCATCTCCATCTCGAGCCGGATTTTCCAGACTTCGAAGACAAAACGTGGCAAGGCGTGGGCGCCGGTACCCCGTTGTTGGAAGAAAAGGAGACGACAAGCACCATCAGCAACAAGTTGATCACCTCACCAACGGCCCTGGCGCGCACACCAACCAACCACATCATCAAACAGTCCACAACGCAACGTCATCATCGCCCCGAACTCGGCGAAAGTCATCCTGCACACGTGGCGAGGCATAAGAACTGGGTGAGCTCGTTCCAATTCCAAATCCTCTCACATCCCGGTACCTCGTACACGTCGTCCGTCATTCGTAACCACAATTTCCTAACCACAAATTGTGCCAAGTCATCGATTTTTCGATCATAATTCATCGTAAAAATCACCCCTATACGTCCCGTTTTCAGGCATAATTATCCTGAAATCAGGTCCTGATCCTCCAATCATTATTATTGGAGAGATCGTTACTAAATTCAGTAGTCTTAACCTATCCTACTTCTATATATTTCTTTGATCATTATTATCAAAGTTACATTATATTTCAGTAGAAAGTAGGCATAAACATATCCTATTTTGTACAAAAATTTCATAAATCTGTGTCCATAAACAGATACATCTTCGTTGTCAAATATTTCTGACAATGGATCAAGTTCTATAATTGAATATCAACAACTTCATACATTGTACCAAAAATAATAAGCCCATCCACGTAAAAAGGTCATTTCTTCATCTCACATCTCATAATTTTACATTTCAGTTCACCTGTCGCGCGGCGGCCATTTTGTGTGTTGCCACGTGCGGTCATTGACACGGCTCAGCTGACTGCGGCTGCAAGGGCCTGGAGCTTGCTTGAGGGTTATCTGCTTTCACTGCACACGCACGCTTGCAAATTTAAGTATATTTTTTCTAATCCTGAGTCATTACACTTTGATTAACCACGCTACATAATTGCAACTCGCACAACTTTCTTCAGGTTATTATAGCATCTGCTCCCACAAATACCTACAAGTAAACTTCTGCTTTGCATTTCTCAATTTTTATTTGCCCGAATACAAATAAAGATTGAAGAATTTGTCTTTGCACTGCATTGTTTCTGGTCTATTTGTAAATAAACATGTCGCTGAAGGAGCTAAAAATTAAACGCAGTTCATACAAATCAAAGTTTACTCAATTTAAAAACTATTTAAATGTTTTAATTACTTGCAACAAGCCTAGCAGTGTACAACTTGCAGAACTAATCGCAAGATTAGCTAAAATTGATGAATGTTACACCGAATATGATTCCTTACAACTTGAAATAGAAAGCTTGACCGAAATTTCAGATTCTGAGCGTGAAGTGCAGTACTCAGACAGAGAGAAGTTTGAGTCCGAGTACTTCTTAACGGTTGCCAAGGCTAGGGACTGGTTGAACGGGCATACTTCTGCGGAGCCTCAACTCGACCAATCGTCGAGCAAGTCATCGGTGGAAGGTACCGTCCTCTCAGGCAAACCACAGCTAAAGTTACCGACTATTCTCTTACCTACCTTCTCTGGACAGTCTGATAAATGGTTAGAATTTCATGACACATTCATCTCTCTCATTCATGGAAACGATAATATTCCAAAAATCAATAAGTTTCATTATCTGCGTTCATCATTAAAAGATAAAGCTGCAAATGTAATCAATTCTTTAGACTTTTCTTCAAACAATTATGATGTGGCTTGGGACCTGTTGTGTGATAGGTACCACAACAATAAACTTCTCATTACTAATCACATTCAGGCGATATTCAACATAGACACTATACACAGGGAGTCATCCCTCTCATTACGAAACATGATTGACACCGTCAACAAAAATCTTAGGTCATTAAATACCTTAAAGATTGATACACAAAATTGGGATCTACTTCTTATTCATATTGCTACAAACAAGCTAGACCCAATTACTGATAGGAAGTGGAAGGAAGAAATAAACAAAACAAAAGATCTTCCAACTTTAAAAGATTTTCTTGATTTCATAAAAGGTCGCGCTGAGCTGTTAGAGACTATTAACAATCCAAATCATAATGAAATCAAGCGCAGACATAGTGAGCCAGTCAGTGCTCGACCACGATCATTCGTGGCAAACTTCAGACCTTCTGTCAATGCTACTTCGACATTCAGTTGTCCTTTGTGTAAAGGTGATCATGCTATACATGTATGTCCCTCATTTAGGTCACTGTCCATCCAGGGAAAACTAGATAAAGTTAACAAACTTAAACTATGTGTCAATTGCTTACGCCGTGGACACGACGTAAGAACCTGCTGGATGGGTTCATGTAGAATATGTTCAAAAAAACATAACACAAGTTTACACAGATCTGAACACACATCTTCCAACCCAGCACCTGACACCTCTGTGTCAGGAGGCGACAAAAAATGTGTAGTTTTAGCTGCTCAGGAGAACAAGATCACAGAAACACCAACTTCACATCATGAAACGGTCTTGTCTTCAACCCATCACAGCTGTGTTCTATTGTCTACAGCACTAGTCAATGTGGTTGATTACAAGGGTGACACACACACAGTGCGTGCAATGCTAGACAATGGCAGCACCGCAAGCTTCATAACTGAAAACCTCAGCAAGACTCTAAAGTTGCCGATTCACTCAACATCTATAAATGTCGAAGGTCTTAACCGTGGAGCAACTCCTATCACAAGTCGGTCTAAAGTTGTCATTCATTCACGAACTGATCTTGAGTACTCCTTAAAAATTGACTGTTTCATTATTAAGCAGATCACACACATGATTCCATCCGAACACTTTGACACAAATCCACTGAACATACCAGCTAACATTAAACTAGCCGATCCAACATTCAACTCACCATCTGAAATTGATATGCTGCTAAGTGCAGACGTATTTTGGTCAATACTTAGCAATGAACAAATCTCATTAGGCAAAGATAAGCCAATTTTGAATAACACAAAATTAGGATGGTTAGTTTCAGGTTCATTGACCTTTAATAGGCACAATTCAATTCATAAATCTTTTCATTGTAGCATTGTAGAAACTGATATTCAGAGTCAGCTTAACCGATTCTTTGAACTTGAATCTGTTCCTTCAGTTCCTCAAATATCAAAAGAAGAACATGAATGTGAGCAACACTTCAAGAACACGACGACGCGTCAAGAGGACGGTCGCTTCGTGGTACAAATACCGTTAACTAAGTCCCCAGAAGTTTTAGGAAATAGCTACGATCAAGCTGTCACTAGATACCACTCATTAGAAAGAAAGTTTATCCGAGACCCTAAATTTAAAATCCAGTACTGTGCCTTTATGCAGGAATACATAGACCTAGGTCATATGTCACTTAATGAAAACATTAACGCAGATCCACATTCTTATTATTTGCCTCATCATGGGGTCATCAGAGAATCTAGCCTCACTACAAAATTAAGAGTAGTTTTTGATGCTTCCGCTAAAACCACATCTGGAATCTCATTCAACAATATCCAACAGGTAGGTCCAGTTGTACAGGATGATCTGATAAATATTCTTATTCGCTTTAGACAACATAAATATGTAGTCACATCAGATTGTGAAAAAATGTACCGATGCTGCTTGGTGAAGGAAGATCAAAGATGCCTTCAGCAAATTCTTTGGCGCTCTGATCCCTCTCAAAAATTAAACTCATACAAACTAAACACAATCACATATGGTACAGCTGCAGCACCTTACTTAGCAACACGATGTCTAGTCCAATTAGGCAAAGAGTGTAATGAACCCTTAGTAAATGAAACCATAATCCATGATTTTTTTGTAGATGATTTAATCACTGGCAATGATTCGGAAGCTACATTATTAGAAACATGTCATGGCGTGATCGATCAGTTAAAAACTGGTAATTTTCATTTGCGAAAATGGCGCTCAAATAGTTCATCAATCCTGAAAGCCATAAAAGAGGATGTTAACAAAGATAAATTATTGAAACTGATCAATGACGATCATGCAAAAACGTTAGGTATACGATGGTCCTGCGAGCAAGATACATTAAACTTTGCTGTAAACCCAGTGTGCCCTAAGAGTAAACTAACTAAGCGGCTAATACTTTCAGTAATAGGGCAGGTTTTTGATCCCTTAGGCCTTGTAAATCCATGTATATTAAATGGAAAATTAATTTTACAGAAGCTATGGGCTGAGACCAAAGACTGGGATGAAGCCCTTCCATCTGAAATACAGAAGGGTTGGTCAGTTTTCTTAGATTCAATTGTACATTTAGGCAATGTAACAATTCCGCGGCGAGTACTGTGTGACTCCCCAGTAGAAGTAGAAATTCACGCCTTCAGCGACGCCTCTCAGCTAGCATATTCAGCGTGTATATACCTTAGGTCAATATCAGCATCTGGTCAGGCCACGGTACATCTCATAACAGCGAAAAGTAGAGTATCACCTCTCAAAGGCATGACCACACCAAGACTGGAACTATGTGGCGCATTGTTAGCCGTTAGGTTAGCAGTAAAAACAAAAAACGCTTTAAGAATCAAAATAAATAAGTGTCAATTTTGGTGTGACTCTACCATAGTACTGGGATGGATCAGAACCAAAAAATCTAATTTAAAAACATTTGTTTTTAACAGAATTCATGAAATAACTGAAAATTCTGATCCACAGCATTGGAGATACATACCAACAGACATGAACCCTGCAGATATCGGATCTAGAGGGTGCAATGCAACTCAATTACAAAACTCAAACCTTTGGTGGTCTGGGCCACAATTTTTAACACAACATCAAACACAGTGGCCGACACAGCCAAATTACACTCACAATATTGACTTACCAGAAACCAAAATTGTATGTAATCTTACAACTGAATCAAATGACTTTACAACTCGTTTTTCTCATTTAGGTAAGTTACAACGTGTAACAGCATATTCGCTTCGCTTTGCTCATAATTCTAAAAATCCTCATAATAAGTATACATCCTATCTAAAGGTAGCTGAATTGAACGCAGCTACTTTTGCCTTATGTAGAATCATTCAAGAAGAGAAGTTCCCAAGTGAACTTTCAGCTTTGCTTGATAAGAAGGAAATTCATCATAAATCGTCATTAATTAGTCTAAATCCTTTTTTATCAAGTGAAAACTTAATTCGTGTAGGTGGCAGATTATCGAACTCCAACTACAGTTATGAAACAAAGCATCCTATCTTACTTCACTCATCACATCACATCACAAAACTAATATTTCAACATTACCACAGAATACTAATGCATGCGGGTCCCCAGCTGCTTCTTGCAACGATGAGACATAAATTCTGGACAATCGGTGGTCGTAATCTCGCTAGAAAAATAACACGAGAGTGTGTTACATGTTGTAGATTCGCAGGAAGGTCAATACAGCCTATCATGGCTAACTTGCCTAAAGAGAGAGTGGAATCAGACTATCCATTCAGTAACACTGCAGTAGATTACGCCGGGCCTATTGTTCTGGCTGACAGAAAAGGTAGAGGTTGCAAACTAATAAAATCATACATTTGTGTATTTGTCTGTCTAGCTGTGAGGGCGGTCCACATCGAACTAGTAACTGAAATGACAACTCAAGCCTATCTGGCTGCATTAAGTAGATTTATAGCTCGCAGAGGTAGGCCCACAACTATTTACTCAGATAACGGTACTAACTTTGTCGGAGCATATAGCGAACTTTCAAAATTCTTAAAATCAAATTGTAATGACATAGGTGCGTGTGCGGCTGAACAATCAATCAAGTTCCGATTTGCACCTGCTTATAGCCCCCATTTTAATGGCTTAGCTGAGAGCTCTGTCAAATCCATAAAACATCATTTATATAGAGTCCTTTCACTAGCTCATTTAACTTACGAAGAAATGAACACCACCCTTGTTCTAATCGAGGGAATCCTCAATTCCCGACCGATCACTGCTCTTTCATCTGATCCAAATGATCTTATCCCACTAACTCCTGCTCACTTCCTATTGGGACGAACAATAAACCATTTGCCTTCTCCACAGGATCATCTCACAGACGAGAACCGCATAAACTTATTACAAAGATACCAACGAGCAAGAGCTCTATCAACTCATTTCTGGCAAAGATTCTATAAAGAATACATTTCAGAGCTCCAGCAGCGCCACAAATGGAGAACAGATGGAGGCCAGCTTCACCTTGGAGATCTAGTTCTGGTCAAAGATGATCGTCTTCAACCAAACCGATGGCTAATGGGAAGAATTACAAACCTGCACCCAGGATTGGATGGAAAATCAAGAGTAGCTGACTTGATGACCACAGGAGGAGTTATTCGACGCGCCTACAATCGCTTATGCCCCCTCCCAGTGGAAAATCAAGATAAATCATAGACCATCTCAACGCTGAATACATTAACCTTGGACCATCAATGCTCCAACCCGGGGAACTTGGCAAGAATTGAAACAAACAAAGCAAACAAGACAAACAAGCAACAAGCACAGCCCTAAAGTGGTGTCCCATCCCTAGAAGACGGCCATTTTTCAATTGCCTTCGAACATTCTCAAGTTACGCACGAAGAAAACATAAATTAAATTAATGCCTGTAAAACTAATGGTATAAACATAATAATATACAGATAGTAAAACTACACGTTTTAATTTATTTACCAAAACGACAGGCAGGAGGCACAATCATCTCCACCTGTGAGGTAGTGAAATTGCTGTTCCATCAATTTTGCTAAAAAAAATCTGAACTTACTTATATTTAGGTGTACTTATCTCTCGTATCTACAGGTGTAAACTAGTAAACATTCTAAAACAATGTGTTAACAAAAGCATCGTCTAAAATCTTGTTGATAGTATTATTATCGTTAAAACAAATGTAATATCTTTGTTTGGAATTCGGCTTAAAATAGTACAATATTAGCTTTTATGAGAGCACAGATGAGTCTAAGTAATGTTATTTTGTGAAAGTAATTACCTATTATCGGATTATGCTCTGCTGTACTTATTTATTGCTGTTTTTATTCAAACCACATTTATTTATTTAGTTAGCAATCACTTAGTTACCAAAACCACAGGTTCTGAATTATACATCTCATCAAAAAAATCGAGCCACTCCTGTATTAAAATGGGCATAAGTACCTATTTATTTAAACTTATGTATATTATTTTAAAGTTGAAACTATTGAATGTGGTTTTTTGCAGACTAATAGATTTTAGTAATAACTAGTTTACACCCGCGACTTTGCCGCATCCCATTTGACGCAGTGATTTGCCGGGATAAAAAGTAGCATAGGTGTTAATCCAAGTTACGAACTATAATATTATTATGTATTCTAAGTTTCAACCTAATTGGTCCAGTAGTGAAACACAAACATCCAAACATCAAAACGTCTAAACTTTGACATTTATTATAATATTTGTGGGATTGGATGCGATAAAACAAAATTTTAGAGGTGACTCGATTTTTTTTGATAAGAAAATAAGATTAAGAGTTATCTGTTAAGAGTTATAATTAAGAGTTAATTAAGAGTTATCTGTATCCAATATTTCAATTTATATCCCAACGATAAATAGTTGTTGATAAATAGTTTTTGAGCTGACCTAAGCTTCTTATCCACCATTTATCTCATCTCCGATAACCGATATCGTCCCTGAGCCACTCAAGTGTCATCACAAGATTAGAGTAACCGCTCTACTGAAAGTAATATCTGTTTTCGAATCAATTCAACTCTTAAAATCGTCCTACAAGCGGCGATTGATAGAATGGCAGAACCAAACTTTTAGGCTACACGATTGTCTCTTATTTTACTCTACTGTTAACTTACAATGACACTGACCTTTTTTTTTAATTATTATATTTTGTGAGGACTTTGAGTCGCTTAGCGACTATGTCAGCCCTGTTATGACTTACAATGGAATTTCTATCTATGACTTAACAAAATCATACACTAGTGCAAAATTTGAAATGGATTTCAGAAAGAATAACAGTTTAATAATATTGTTTTTTAGATGCGGGTAAGCACACTTTTTAGTTATCCATTACTGCTAGATCACAGAACACATTGAAATGGCATAATGTAAAACTGCGATATGCACCAAAATATTACTTACTTTAAGGCTACTTTTCATGAGTTCAATATTTAGATAGCTTCAAAAATCTAAAAGTTATGACTACGATTGTAGAATCTCAAAAAAAGAATTAAGTACTTATTGAATTAAACAAACTTGGTTTCAAGTCAAAAGCTAAACTAAATAGTTTGATCGTACTTTCTACTTACGGCTAAAAACTTAACCCTCGAGAAGGGTATTATACACGCTTCATTGGCTTCTCAAGTGCTGATGGAACTGATTGCCTGGTTTTACTCTAACAATGCCCTTAACAGACGTGGAATAAGCCTACATCTTACGTAAAACTGTGCCTTGTACCAAAGAATGAATAGCTTTTTTCGCTTGAAAAGAATTAAGCTTTGTTTGGACATTTGCCGAAATCACTGCATCTATTTACGATGATTTTCATGGTTCATTGATTAGCATTGTTAAAAGAATGTTTGCTGTCCTAATTGAAAAATATCGCAGTCTCTCTTTTTCGGTCAGTGTAAAAAAACAATGGCTAATTATTATAGGCATAGAAATAACTAGTTGGCACCAAATAGTCCGAATTGGACTCGGAAATTCCTGTTCCAACACCCCTATACCTACGTAGGTTTTATTTCATCACGGTTCACGATTGTTTGGGGGGTCAGGTATTTAAATAGAATTTTTGGAAACATTCGCTTTTAATTTAATCGTTTATATTGGAACATAATTATAATTTTATATTTTAAGTAAATTCAGTAATTCCAAAGAGTTATTCGTTGTGGATTGTCGAGGTGGCTTCTTCTTCTCTGACAGGCGTGATGCTTGAAACGTCAAAACGTCAGACGTCACCCACTTGTCAATGTCATCGATGGAGGCCGCAGTATTTGGATGGAGGGAGCTGTAGTCGTCAACATACCGCCGGCCTTGGAAGATTCATGTTCCAACATAGTAATCGTTGTAGTAGACGGGTGTACAGGATCCTATGGTTCCAGTGGAAGGGGACAGATCTTCGCAAATGAACGCCGAATGATGCCAGTCGCTGTCCGTATATCAGCGACTCGTGAGATGCCATCGTTTCCAGGATATACTCGAATAATGCGTCCCAATCTCCATTTGAGGGGTGGCAAGTTGTCTTCCTTGATTAGGACGAGTGTATTCATAGCAACTTCGTCTTGGTTGGTTTTCCATTTCGTCCTCGTCTGTAGTTCCGCCACGTACTCCCTTGACCATCGCTGCCAGAAATGTTGTCGTAGCTGCTCAACCCTGTGGTAGCGTGTGAGCGATGTCGTCGTCTTGGCCGTCAGGTCCTCGCATGCGGGAGCCACCAGTGTCCGTCCGATCAGGAAGTGAGCTGGGGTGAGCGGAGATAGGTCGTTTGGATCTGTGGACATAGGGGATATAGGACGGGAGTTCAGGACAGCTTCGATCTGTGTTAAAACAGTGCTGAACTCCTCGTACGTTAGCCTAGCATTACCAACTATGCGTCGCAGGTGATACTTACAGGAGCGAACTCCTCGTTCCATTAAACCACCAATATGAGGAGAATAAGGAGGTGTGAACCACAATTTGATTCCATCATTAGATAGGGAATCTGTAATAGTTTGAGAATTTTCAGATAAAAATGAGGAAAGTTCTTTTTTTGAACCGACAAAATTTGTTCCATTATCTGATAAGATACTCTCAGGTTTGCCTCTTCGGCTAATAAAACGTTTTAAAGCGAGAAGATAATCGTTTGTTGTGAGACTAGTTACAAGCTCAAAATGAACAGCGCGTGTTACTAAACAAATAAATAAAGAAATATAGCCTTTAGAAAGTTGAGCACCTCTGCCCTTTCGATTTAGAATATAAACGGGCCCTGCATAATCTACACCGCTTCGTATAAATGGAAAACCGGGATCTAAACGCTCACTCGGTAAATTACCCATTATTGGTGAAAAAGTTTTACCTTTGAATCGATTGCAGGTCACACATTCATGGATAACCTTTTTGGCTAAGTTTCTTGCACCTAATGGCCACCAACACTCACGTATGTTAGCTAGTAGCAACAATGGGCCTCCGTGTAGTAACCTTTTGTGCTCATGTCTGAATAACAAAAGCGTAAAATGATGCTTCCCACATAGTAACATCGGATGTTTTTTATCGTAATCGAAGCTAGATGAATTACTAATACGACCACCGACTCTAATTATATTGTTTTCGTCTAGAAACACATTTAGACCAACAACACGTTTATATTGTTTACAATTTTTTATTGACATTTTATTTTCTAGACAAGAATGCACGTCTGAGAATGAATGCATTTGTGCAAACTTCACTAGCATGCACTGCGAATCGTTCAGTTCTTGCACAGATAAAAAACCGATTTTGACGTTCTGTGATCGGTCGCGCTTCATTCGCAAGTTGTGAATAAAGCGTAGTACATACGCACCAATACGTCTCAACTTGGAGAATGATGAGTATCGCTCGAACGTAAACATCTCTGTACCTACTGAAGTTCGAGTTACATTGCTTTGCGTAACATTTCGTAAGTCGGGTAAATCGGAACTAATTTCCGGGGTTTTATTCGTAACTATAAACTCGTGATTTTTCAGAAAGCTGGGACCGGACCACCATAACTCGGAGTTTACTAATGAGTCTAGGTTTAGACCTCGAGATAGTAGGTCAGCAGGGTTATCTTTGCTACCTACATGTAACCACACGGAATCGCTTGTTAACTCGTTTATTTCTGTAACACGATTCTGAACGAATGTTTTCAATAAGTGAGGTGACATACGTATCCAACCCATGACAATAGTCGAGTCAGTCCAAAAGTAAACTTTAGTGAAGGTCAGCCTTAATGAAGTTACTATTTTCTTGTAAAGTCTAGCACCTACCAAAGCACCACATAACTCGAGTCGTGGAATGCTAATCGTTTTTATGGGGGCAACTTTACTCTTTGCGCATATTAGTCGTACCGTAATTTCTGAATCGTTGGTGTAAGTACGCGCGTACGCGCACGCACCATAGGCGTGTTGGCTCGAATCAGAAAAAATGTGCAACTCTAAGTTTTCATCATTAGGACCTCGGATTTGTCGAGGTACTCTTAACTCGTTTAAGCATGAAAGGGTCTTTATGAACTGAGTCCAGGTCAAAAGAATTTCATTGGATACGGGAGTATCCCAATCGATTTTACTTAGCCATAATTTCTGTAGCAATATTTTAGAAATTATAACTGCAGGTGCAAGAATACCTAACGGATCGTATACCTGTGATATGACTGATAACATAGCTCGTTTAGTTAAGTTTGAGGCGTCACAGCTCGTATCTACCTTGGACGTGAAATGCAGCTGGTCACTGTCGTTGTACCAACCCAGTCCGAGTGTTTTGTTCTGAGTAAGCTCATCGATTAGAAGTTCTTTAGTATTCTGTAAAGGATCAAAGTTAAAGGTCCATTTACGCAGAGGAAAACAACCGGACTGCAAAACCTTAGACGTTTTCTCGCAAATATCTAACAGAGTTTCGTAGTTATCGTGTCCAGTTAGTAAATCGTCCACGAATATGTCTTCTTTTATAATTCGAGCTATATTTTCATCCTTACACTCTAACGCAAGCTGTCGAATACAGCGCATACTTAGATACGGCGCAGACGCAGTGCCATATGTTACTGTGTTCAATTGATAAATACCTATCGCGTCAGTAGGTTTTTCACGCCAGACAATATACTGCAGTGGCCGAAATTCGGGTTGTATAAGTACCTGCCTAAAAAGCTTTTCTACATCTGCGCATGCTACGTACCTATATTGTCTGAAACGCAACAGTATAGCAAATATATCATTCTGTAGTGCAGGCCCTGGCAACTGAATATCGTTTAGAGATTTTTGTGATGTCGTCTTTGCACTGCCATCGAATACTACTCTAAGCTTTGTGGTCACACTATTTTCCCTATACACTCCGTGATGAGGTAGGAAAAAGTTAGGTACACTATAGGTATCTACTCGCGTCATGTGTCCTAAAGCTTCGTACTCACGCATGAAATCACAGTACATTTGTTTGAATATTGGCAAACGGTCGAGTTTCCGTTCTATGGCCAAAAATCGTTTATTCGCTAACGTATATGAATCGCCGAGCATATCAGCTGATTCACTTAGCGGAATTTGAACCGAAAATCTACCATCTATCTCGCGTTTAGTCGTATTAATAAATAGATCTTCACACTTACGTTCGTCTTGAGTGAACACCCTATCTACTATTTGTGGTATATTTTCGATTTCCCAGAATTTACGAAGCTGAACGTCTATTGCTTCAGTAAAGTTACACTGAACTTGGCTTGAATTCAAGTTCTTAGTGTTGATAGGACCAGAAACCAACCAACCTAGCTTCGAATTTTGCAAATATGGTCCATTGGGTAGTCTAATCCGATTCTCGTCTAAAAGATCCCAGAACTTATCCGCCCCTATTAGTAAATCGATTTCAGCGGGCACGGCGAAGTCAGGGTCTGCAAGCTGTATGTTGTTAGGTATAGCTACACATTCGTATGCAATGCTTGTGGATGGCAAGCAAGGGGTTATTTGCGGTAGCACTATACAATTTAATCGTGTATTGAACTCACTTGTTCTAGAACGCATAAGAATATCGCATGAATTATTCGCATGGGTGAGGCTAGTGCCTACACCAGATATATAAACTGTGGACTGTAAATAAGGCGCATTCAATCGTTTAGCTAACTTCTCCGTAATGAAGCTACGTTGACTACCACTGTCAAGAAGAGCGCGTGACAAATGGAATTTATCGTTTATATCGGCTACTTCAACCAGAGCTGTAGAAAGCAAAACTTGTTGCAGCGATAAGCTTGAACTGGCCGTGCTTTCGGTAGCACCGGCGACGCAGTCAGCTGATGCATGCAACGCTGTCGATGTAGCAGCGCATGTAGGAACCTGATCCACACACACATTCGCATTGCTACTACACCCGCTTTGTTCCTCTATGTGAAGTAAACTGTTATGTTTTCGCTTACATTGCATGCAGGGACCAAATAAGCAATCATTGATTACATGACCAGACCGCAGGCAATTTGAACATAAACTCTTATTATCGTTTACAAAATTAATCCTATCCCTAACAGATAAGTTTAGGAACTTTACACACGTATAAAGTTTGTGTTTACCATTACACTTTGGACAATTATACTTAAAATTATTTTCCTTCTTACTATACGACTTACCTTTTGAAACCTCATCGTTGGCTGAAACATAGCTATGTACCTGATTGGCATTCTTAGTATCGTTTGAACTACTACTTGGCCTACCATGTGATTTAGAATGATTCGCATTTATCATTTCAAGCATATCAGCTCGGTTCCTAAGGAAAGTAAGAAGTTGTTCTAACTTCAACTCCTGCGAGTTAGAATCAAGGGATCCTTTATGGTTCTCCCACTCACGTTCAGTGGAAGAATCCAATTTAGAAACAATTAGATAAATTATCAACGTATCCCAAGACTCAGTTGGTTCATTCAATGTTTTTAGAGCTCTCAAGTTTCTCAAAACGGTATCAATAAGCTTTCTAATTTGTACTGCAGATTCTTGCTTTAAAGAAGTAACATTAAAAAGAGACTTTATATGATTGTGTATTAGAAGCCTATGATTATGAAACCTGTTCTCTAATAACTCCAATGCGTGTGTGTAATTAGATGCAGTAAACTCCAATGCACTTATGACCTGCAATGCACTTCCACTGAGCGATGATTTCAAATAATGGAATTTTTGAATTGCGTCTAGATCCGTCCGTTTGTGAATCATTGTTTGGTATGAATTTCTATACTCTAACCATTCATCATACACTCCACTGAAAGTGGCTAACTTGATTAAGGGTAGTTTTACATGTGACAGTGTTGAACTTTCCGTGGCTGCATGACTACATTTTACAACTTTAGGACTATCACTTGTCTCACAACTTTCGATTAAACATTTAGCAGATGCCATAGTACTGAAGTATAAAGATTCTACTGCCTCAATGTACTCAAAATGACTAGGGATGTCTTCACTAGCAGAATAAGTTTCTATATCACTCCCTATCGCATTAAACTTATTGAAGCATTCACTGGCAGCTTGTAATCGTAATTTCATTTCAGCAACTTGCAAGTTTGATAAAGAAGCGCCATCGAATGAATCAACAAATTTTTTAAATTGAGTAAACCGACCTTTCAAATGACCTCTTTGCTTTTTTAGCTCAGAAAGATAATCATCATTAGATTTTTTCCTAGTGGGAGAATGAGAGGGGGATGGAACCAATAATTTAGATCTTTCCTCAGACATACTGGTGACTTATTAGAACGAAAAGCAACTCACGTGTAAGTAACACCCGGTACGCTGATTCACCCAGCTCCCGCTAGGCCACGCAACTGGAATTATAAAACACAACGTTTTAACACAATTCGGGGGACAGGATGGGTAAAAGATAGGATATCCTGACCGTCCGCTTCCTGGATGGCTCGCGAATCCACGTGTCTGGTCTCGCCTCGTGTCTTCTCGTTCCGGCTCGTAAGGACCAATGTTTGGGGGGTCAGGTATTTAAATAGAATTTTTGGAAACATTCGCTTTTAATTTAATCGTTTATATTGGAACATAATTATAATTTTATATTTTAAGTAAATTCAGTAATTCCAAAGAGTTATTCGTTGTGGATTGTCGAGGTGGCTTCTTCTTCTCTGACAGGCGTGATGCTTGAAACGTCAAAACGTCAGACGTCACCCACTTGTCAATGTCATCGATGGAGGCCGCAGTATTTGGATGGAGGGAGCTGTAGTCGTCAACAACGATTGTATCTCAGAGTAGTAATACCCAATACTTGCAGCAGTATGTATTATGACAGTAAATAAAATAAATAACTATATTTTACTTTTAAAGTTACCTTTAAAGTCTGTTGAATGTAAAAAGCGTTATTGGACAGAAGTGAGAGATTGACACCTATCACAAATTAACAAAGAACACACAAAAGCACTCCCTAGAGAGTTAACCTGACTTGCACAAAAAATGGTAAAGAAAAACCAACATAAATAAAAATTCTTATTGCATGTATAAATGGTATGTCTAAATCGTAGTCTATACAAAAAAATCACGTAATTAACAACACCTAATAAATCTAATAATGTAGAGTTTCAAAAACTTAAGGAATATTAAAAGGAACTCTTCGAATTATTTTTCTACTAAAAACCAGAGTAGTTTTTAGGTACCCTTACCCTCTCTACATCTTGCTCAAATAACTCAGAGCAATCTACACAATAGGAACATGATATTATGAGCATTTTCTGTACGTAATACATTTTCGGCATTTTCTGTACGTAACATGTGTACCATTCGTGCAGAAAATAATATTCCTGACCTGTATTTAATGTCCGGCGTACAAATAATAGAACTCTTTTGTGCTTATTGTTGGACATTGGGGTGTATTAAATAGGTACGTTCTTTTATTCGCCAGATTAAACTAATTGATACCTTTGAAGGGATTACAAAAATGCTTATTTTTATTGTATCGAATTGAATCAGGTTTTTTGTGGTATCAAATTAAGATGTAAAGCTGGACATTGCTGCTTTCTTTTACACAAAGCTTTTGCTGATTGAAATATAAAATTGGATGGACAAATTATTTGCGAATACAATTTTTATTGCTTGTTATTTTTCTACGGTTACACGAAAAATAAGTAATTTGTACAATTTAATTTAGCTCAGATAAAAAAGGATTATCTAGACATCTGTCAGCTTAGTCCACTGCGTTTGTTTTTCAATACAACTTGAGCCTAAAGGTAGCCGACCGCAGGCAGCAAAGCGGGCGACTTGTCACCGCTACACTTGTAGTTACGTGGTGCAGTGTACGGCGCGCCACGCTAGCTCTTCTTCTTCTTCTACTTTTCTACCTATATGGTCTCTGTTCGTCATTTCGAAAGACAATTTTACCAGTGTTAAGTGAAATGTTTGAAATATTTATCAGTCAAGTCATGTCATTTGTCAAGTCGGCTGTCGTTTGTTTTGAAGGGTAATTGGTGGAATTTTCGCTTGAAAACGTGAAAACGAAATCTATCATTTCAAGGAAATTATCTTAATTTAAACACTTTTATTCCAATGACTCACACTTTATGCCACTACCACAAGTAATATTGGTTAAAATTCCGCCAAAATTTAACAACAATACTCACTATAACACAAGAAAAACCATTAAAATATAAGAGACAATCCTAAAAATGACAGAACTCGAATCACGCTAGCTCATTGCAGCAATCATCGGCTGTCATTTGTTAAGAAGGATTTTTCAACTGACAAGCGTCGTGACTTGAGCCGACCCTCGCATGCCGGGCTGGGTCCGTAGCGACATGCGACACGACGCGGCGACACGTCGCGTGCAGCTGCCTGCAGTCGGCTACGGAATCATACCTTAAGACTTCAAGCCCCGCTGGACACTGTCACAGTGCATTACGTGGTCACAACACAATGTGGGGGAAAATGCTTGTAAATATAAAATAACAATAAAACCAGTGTCCTAAGTCCTAATAGGTACAACAGCTAATATCAGTGATTGTAGTTTACAACTTTTTCACCCTTTTATTCATATTCAACTGTCATTTTAGCGCAGCTTTAAAAAATGCTCTGTCATTGTTACTTTCATGACAACTAAAAGAGATGACACTGGATTTAGCAGCCATTTTAGATAGCGCAGTTTTAAATGATTTGTGCTAAAGTAAATTTAATGAAATACAGTTTAGTTTTATTCTTATTGCGGATGCAATAATACGGTGTTAGTTTATCCAAAACTGAAGCGGTTACAAAATTGCTTTGTATCAAATTATTTGAACACAAATTTAACCTTTGTCCCGGAATATAATTACGTAGACTCGCCTCGCTGGTAGTGTAGCCACTAATGGATGCCTCCTGCCCCACGCACAAGCTTATTATCTAAGTTACTTGTACCAAAAAGTAACGGAGTATGCTTCAAGTTTGGCTCAAAATATGTTGTTTACTGCATTATTTTCATGTAGTTATTAACTAATGGCATCATGCCTCATTACTGTATGTAATGAGGCATGATGCCTCAACGCAAATAACGCAAATAAAAAATGAACAAGAATTTCCTATACAATCTGATAAAAAACTAAACCTCTTTTTTGATTGCATAAGCGGTGATTTTTGTAAAATATGACAAAACTCCAGCTAGTTTTGTCATATTTTACAAAAATCATCACTGCTAGCGACTTCGTCAACGTAGGATTAGAAGTGCAATTTGCTATGCGAAATGTTCTAGGCACTTCTGAAGAGTTTGTGTGGATTTTCCGGAATAAAAAGTAGCCTATGTGTTAATCCAGATCACGGACAATATATATTCCAAGTTTTATCCAAATCGGATCAGTTGTTTTTGCGTGAAAGAGGAACAAACATACATACATCCATACAAACTTTCGCGTTTCTAATATTATTAGTAGGATAACAAATCATGTCATGACGTCATAACGTCTAGCGTCTTTATTATTACGGTCATCATATCCCGCTTACCGCAACTTAGCAAATCAGAATTTGACTGTCCCGTTGTTTGGCAAACGCAATTATTGGCCGGGTAGCAATATGAGATTTAGGGCCCTAGGCCTAAATTAAGTGAATTAGAAACTGGAGATAGGTGGCGATCTCTACCCTTGGACAGAAAGCTTTTGAATTTGATTATGTACTTAATGTACTTATATGGGGGCTATTGTTATTGTTTCGTTTGTGAGTATTCTTGTTGATAAAATTGATCATAAAAGCTTATAATGACTTTGACGGATAATTCAGCAAACTCTTTTACAGGTGGATTCAGGCGATCTAGAGTTGCTTTTAGTACCCAACTAAAAGTATTTCTAGGGCAAATTAAACGTTTTCTTTTATAAAGGTGAAAATCGTAGTGAATCTTTCTAAATCATTTTACTGAATGGGGGAGAGAAATTAGATTTTTTATTTTATTGTCTCATTAGCAGGTTAACTAGTAAACAAAAGTAAATCAAAATTCGTTTCGAATGATTGAACTAATTTGTCCTACCTACTCAAAACACTATCACCCCTGCAATCTTGAAATAGTTGACAATACATCTAATCAACTGCCCGATTATGGACCCACGTATTACCCTGCAGTACTCCTCGGCAGCTCTCAATGGAAAACAAACTTTATTGCCTTAGAATTAGATTTGAATTGCTTTTGACTCTCGGAGATAGTTTTCTGAAAAATGTGGGGCTCATAAGTTTGAACATGTAATTCTGCTAGATGAAATTAAGCTTTAAATTAATGTGCTAAGTTTCATTATGGCACGCATGTATGTCATAGATGCGTGCGTATTGTTTGTATTGGTCAGTTCAGAGTAGAATTAGAGTCTTATTCTGTACAATTTAGAATTTTCCGGTCAGTTTGAGACGGGACAACTACGTCCGCTGCAGATCTTGGGCTGTAAACAAGGGTTTTTGTCCTAATTTCTAAACACGTAATTATTTCTACTAAGAATGAGGGGTGATGTAGGATAGTGGGCAACTTTATGGCATTGTTGAAACTCCCCTAAAGTTTATTTGAAACCCAATGTGGTGTCATATCATTTGTCAACTAATCAAATTATTATTTAGGCTAAGTATGTGTTTATTTTCTTATTTTGTCATGAAAATATTAATCTTATTAAAACATACACAAAGTAATGTGAAAAAAAATCTGTTTAGTTTCTGTTTTTAATGTTTTTCGTATATCTGTGATATTATTTTGTAAGTTTAATAAAAAGTTGGGTAAAGTTGACTTTTATTTAATTTATTTTTCACTCTCGTTTACCCATCTTATTTTTAGCGTATGCCTAGCAGAAGGCACTACATAAACTTTTAACAGAAGCCGAAAGGATATTTTAAGTAAACCTCAACTTTCTCATTGCCTTATCCTCGTCTTAAAGAAAAAGTTTAGCTCTAAAAACTTTGAAATTTCCGTTCAGGGCATAAACATCACAGTTAAAACTAGTTTCTCAACTACATATATAACTACTTCGGTAAACATTAATCAGTACTACAAAGGGTGGCGTCAAACTCGTGCTCCTCACAAATGCTTCCAATCAGAGCTCGCCTTTCATTTCTAACACAATAGCTGCCCGGATAAAACGCGAAATAAGTATCACGGTAACGTAAATATATCAGTAGGTTAAAGCCACTTTTTTTTAATTTTTATTTATTGTTTTAAAAATACATTATAACTTATTTTGTACTATAGCACTAAGGAAACCACAACTTGCACTTGCAGTTTGAACGTTCTTACATACGATTATTTACTTTGGATTTGTATCTATCATAAAATGTGTGGCCTTTTTTAGCCATTTCGATAGCAATTGGAAAAACATCTACACTACAGGGTTGCTTTTATGTCTCCTTTTTTGTTTAAAAAGCATGCTTTTAGGACATCATATAGAACATCTAATAAGTATTAAGTTAATAACCGAATTTATTTATATAAAAAATGCTAGTATAAAGTTTGAAAAATTAAACACCGTTTCAATTTTTTTATCCTATCGACGTGATATAATGTAACATCTCGTGATTTAATAATTACATGGAGAATAATTAATTATACACCATTGATCAAACAGTGTTTAAGTAAGTTTAGAGACGATGCAAAGACCGAATAACTTTTTTCAAACCAGTCAGAGCTACGCTACTGGTTGCCTCTTTACTGTTAAAAAGAACTGTAATGAAAACTATAGTCTACGCCAATAATCTATTACGGTCCAGTCGCCTGCAGACGCCATTAAATCGTTATAGAGGCCTTACATATTAGTGTTCTGCTGCAGCTAATTTACTGTAAGCACTGTTTTATAGTTACAGCTAGTTAGTTGCTGAACTAGCTTGGAAATTGTGCTGTTACAGAATTTAAATTGAGTTTTATGCGAACTTTGCTTGTTACTTACTTAGTAAGCTTCCAGCAGATTTTACCACTTAAGGTAAGGAGATATTGCGTGAATATTATTTTGTACTTTTTTAGAGTACACTTTTCACATTGTAATGAGTTGAACAAAAGAGTCATTAGTTGACCGAAGTATTCCGTTTCTTTATTCCCTTTTCTTGCTAGCACAAATTACACAAATTTTCCACGTAATCCTGCCTTAGACTAGCCTCGTACTACTCTTTTAAGACATCTTAATGCTTTTAGGTACCAAACTATCTGAGATACCAAGCCTGTTCCTTTGCAATTTTGTAAATATATTTTTTTTACTGGTCTTTAGAAAGGTTCAAAATTTCATATTACTTTATCTCGTTATGTAACCTAAACAATATTTCACGACATTAACGTTGTCAAAGCTTTGACAGTGCCTTGTGGCAGGAAATGGAAGGGACAGGGCGGACAGCTTCCGGTCCGTGGGGACAAGTCAACAATAAGCGAAAACAATATTCTGTTAGCCACTCAGCAGTGTACTATTTAGAGCAGTACTTCGACTTCTATATCCCAAAACCTTATATTGCCTAAAAAATAAATCCATCAAAGGCCATTTCTTCACAGCCATAATGCTTTAGAAATAATGAAACTTTCATTTGGTGATCAATCACACTGGTTTTCAATAGTAATACCGAAGTTAACAAACAGTTAAAATCGCTACGTGGTCATGCACGTCCGTGTCTACTAAATTGAAACTAAACCAAAAACTAACTGTTCGAACTGTCCTCAGAAGCCATGTACATCGGAGAGCCAAAATCCTTAAATACAGTATTTGTGTAGAGTTTGAAAACTAGAAGTTGCATCTCTCTGAGCTTCTACTATGGTAAAAATAAGTGGAAGCAATACTCAACTAGCCAGGACAGTGCGTTAATCATTGTAGTGGAAACAATGCGGCTATTAGCCAAGGGTGAAGGATGGGTGAAGCATGGGTGAAGTAGGGTGAATAGGTCACGACGTCTTCCCGCTTGATTGAGCGTGAAATTCAGGGTCTACGATCAGTCTTGAAAGAGGTTGCCTATGTCATTCGTTCATTCCTCGTGTCAATGGTGGACACTCAAACTAATTTTTGCCAAAAATTTATAATTATTCACAAGAAAGTACAAAACAATATCGATACGGATCAGACGAAAAAGTTGCTGTCGAAATATGCTACGAAATGGTGAGAAGTTTCGGCACGATTTTTCCGCTAGATTTGTCTTTGTAGCCTTAATATATCGAGCACACACATTATTAATACTGAAAAATAAATCCAGCAAATCTCATGATCAAAGATGTTGAGGACATTTTCTTTTGTGACACTTCGATTTTCAGGATCAACTTATGTGAACCAACTGAGAGGATGAGCTCTTATAAAAAGTCACCATTGATGTCCCATTTTTCTATAAAACATACGTCTCCATCAAAAAATAATAAAGAAAAGGGCTGTGGGATTTCAGCCACCCTCAATATAGCAAATGACGCCATTGAGCAAAGCTTCAGATCTAAACGAATGAACGCCATACATCTCCGCTACAAGTAAATACACTGGGCGGATCAAAGGACCACATACGGAACCTCGAAGCTTAGAATAAACCAATTATGACTGAAATATTAGGGATCAGTCCGCCTCAGGACGGTCTTTGATCAGCGGTTATATTTCTTTCCTGCGAAGCCTCCGAATACCGTAAGCGAGGCTGTTAATAAATTATATAAATTGGTGGCCAGGAGACTAATACCCTTGGAATGGGGAATAAGCTGGTCATAACGCCAGTTAACTGCGCGTGCCGAGTAATCATTTTCGGACAGGATATTTTACTTCCGTCTGTTAGCCGTACTTCTGATATACGGCTGGCTCTTATTAAAACAAAAGGGAAAAGTTGGTAGAGTTTTACCGTCAAATAAAATCGTATGTGCTTCGGTGTAGAAAAAGATGATAAAGATATATAGTGACTTTGAAATCAAATACTTATTTGCGATCAAAATTGACAGTAAAGTAGATACGTTTTGTATGAGGATTTTTTTAAGTCTACTGTTCATGGTTTTTTGGAGGAGTGTCATTCAATTATAAGCGATCAGCTCTTTAGCAGCGAATTTCCCGACTTCAATTAGAATAAAAGCCGGGGACGATATGGATATTTTGTGAAATGGGAAAATAATCGAATTTTGACTGAATAATGAGGACCCTCGAACGCCGGCCAGAGTTGTGACACAAAGGGTATTTAACTCGCACTTAGTACTTTTTGTCCGGCCCTCCCGTTGCGTTCCTCTCCCAAAACTCCCCGTTCTCCCCTCACGATTATTTTGTCGTTATCGCTTTATAACGTATGCAGAATATAACATGCATTATCTCTATTGCCAGTATCCATTTCCATCCTAATCCTTTGATTTATAATATCGCGTTGAAATATAGCCGCTGGCCGCAATATATTTAAATTATTCCAACAGTCAATTAACGGGATAGCTTTTACCGCGATGTAGGTCACGCGTTCACTGAGACGTAACAAACGAACTGTGTTCGTGAAAATTCAATGGGTTTCAATTTATTTTTCACTTTGATTACACTTACATTTTCTTTTTTTAATAATTAAATGGGTATGTTTGCTTAGGTAATAGATGACTGGACAGAAAATCGAGACGTTGCGTATAATAGGTAAAAATAAAGAATAATATTTATTGGTTGAATGCATTTTTGTTTCTCTTGCTAAGTAAAACCTAAATAAAAATAAATATAATATTATGTGCTGTTTTACTGTTTCATGTGTATTTTGTAAATATTGTGAATATTGTAAATACTGTATTAGTTGTAATTTTCTTTGTGAATAAATTTAAGCTACATATTATGTGCTTATGTGTACTGTAAACTTTCATCTCTAAAAGTTTCAGCTCCCTGTACCTCATTAGTTAAGTCAAATACACCTTTTTAAAGTGGGTACCGAATATTCGTATTTGCGTAGGCTTTCTACAAACATTTCATTGATACAAATAATTTTGTTAGGGAGAAGCCATAACTCACACTCACCGCCGGGTTTTGTTAACTCGGGGCAAAGGAAAGTTTGGTTAAACTTTTTCGCATTTCGTTAAAAAGGTAGATTAATTTGGACGGTGGTAATACTTATTTACAATAATCCGACTTGTGGCAACGCTGCACGAATTGTTGGGGTATTTTTCTTTTTCAGACGTGTACAGACTAGTGTCGGGGTAACAGATTATTGTCTTACACTTTTATATCGATGTTTTTTTATTAAAAGTTGTTCAAAGGTTTTAATATTTTTGTTACTTTTTAAATATAAGAACGTTTTTAGATTTTAGAACCTACCTTGATACCTATCTTCTAAAAACATCAAATATGTTTTTGGAAGGAATCAAATTGAGAACAAAAACAATTTAAAAGAATTTACGTTAAGTGCTATTAAAAGTAAAAACACTGGGATCGGTTATGATTTTTGAAATCATTATTTTTGTAATTCATTCATTATCTTAGTCCTCTGTTTCTTGAATACTTTTCATTTAGTTATAGCCCGATTTTTGTCCTGCGTTATACAATTTTGAAATCCATTTAATCGATAAAAATATTCACATCACTATCACCTACGTATGCAGATCGTAAAACCACACTTTGGAAATTACTTGGTACTTGCCCAGACCTTTTCGTAATCCCTAAGAATTCTCCTAATGGTACGCTCATTCATATGGATATTCGTATCTACCTTCAGACTCCCTAATTAGGATGAAAATCTGTTATAACCCTTGAGCCTAATTGATTGCGGAGTCTGAGATTTTCAGAGTTTCATATTTCAATGAAAAACATGAAAAAATAATTATTTTTACAAGTTTTCGAGTAAATTTTATTAAATTTTATTCGAAATTTTTTGACAATTTAATGAGCTTTGCTATACTTAATTGAATAAGTATGTACGTCTTTCCAATTATATTTTCATAACTCTTGTTACCGTGCATAAAGGATTTCTTACAAGCTTATTTATAATTCACTTCGTAGAAATTTTTTTCACCACAGAATGGAAAAAAGTAAGTACCCCATTACATCGATTTTCAGCCAGAATTTCCTTCATTTTAATATTTAATTTCCAGTCTCAATATACCAAAGCAAAAACTGTGAAATTCAGTAAACAGTATACATTATTTAGATTTTGCATATACACATAACCGAGCCAATCTTTAGCAGGGTGGCAGCCATTTGCATAATTCGACTGGAAATCTCATGATTAACATTTTTATTAAACAAGGATTAGCTAAGCCTTTTTTATTCGCCAATTAGTTTGTTATCGTGACGGTGGGCCGGTCGTAAAGAGTTGAAATAGGTGCCGTTTTCTGGTAATTATCTTAATTGGGTGAGATAACCGGCCCCTGTAATTTGGCTTTTTTCGTCAAATTTATAAAGTGATAGGCGATTAATCAGCGTAATGGGGTATAACTGTCGGCTTTTAAAGTTCAATGAAAGAGGTGCGAACGACCGTTTAAGTTGCAATTTGTGTTGCATATTTTTTTTTACTATCAACTCATCGAATAAAAGTATTTTTTTTCAATAAAACTGTTACCAAGAAAATCTGTAAATAGTTTTTTTCATAAAATGCAACACCGAAGTACAAAGCTTTGAGTGTGGAAAAAACGTCTCTGAAGAAGTATTAACATTTCTAAAAACAGCTAATAAATATTTTTATCAGTTACATCAAATAACTACATTTTTATTTTATTTTATAGCACACAATCGCAGTATTTTCAAGATAAATTCTTTGTATCTCAAACTGGTATTTATGAAATCTAACTTATTCCAAGTACCTAAGTCGTAAAAGGTTTCCTTTTACCAATATTACCAATCCGAGTGAATCACCTATAAAGTATGAGTTTTTCGTTTCAAAACGGTCATAAAGCATTCAGTTACGATATTAAAGCAGTAACATTTGAATGGCCAGACGACGACGTGACGGCAAATTAAAATAGGTACCCGTTCTTTTTAAAAAGATATGAAAAACTAGCCGTCGCCCGCGGCGTTGCTCGCGTTCTACCCTTTAGAGTGTGACGTTTTAAAAATCCTTTCTTAGTGCACCCCTACACTATATAAGGATACTACCCTCCAAATTTCATACCTCTAGGACTTATAGTTTAGGCTGTGCGTTGATTCTCTGTCAGCTTCAAAAGAGTTTTATATACATTGATGATGATGATGATGATTGATTATTGATGATGGTGGAGACTGCCGAACCGCAGTACCGCATTGCTGTGTTCCGGTTTGAAGGGTAAGGGCGCCGGTGTAATTACAGGCACATGAGACTTCAAGATCTTTACGTCTCAGAGTGATGGACGCAGTGCATTGCCTTACAGGGCACGTCCTCATTGGACTTGCTCTGTGAGGTAATGCATTGTTATACGCAGAAGTAACCACTTAAAATCAGGTGTGCTATCAGCTTGTTCCATTACTTTTATCATTAAAAAAAAAAAACCAAGGAAAAATCATTGCTAGGCCCATTAACCGTACAGTGTTAAACTTTGTATCAGGAGAACAAATATATCCAAGCATCATACAAATAGGATACCAATTTTGGTTTCAGTAAATAGTAATATGCAGTTTTTCCATAAAGACTATAGAAAAAATTGTGACTGTGTGAAAAATGCCCAAGAATTATTCATAGGATTGTTTAATGTATAAATTACGATAGATTTATGCAGTTTGCTATAGAAATCAGCTTGAAATCCTAAAATTAATAGCCACATGGAAACTTCTGCATCAATCTTGTGAAAACCTTTAGATTCCTATGCAAATAACTTATGCAAACCCGCCGACCGTCTCTCAGACCGTCGATAAACTGATCGCCTTTGATTTATAGGTTCTAGCTTCGTCACACCTGTATTTGTGATTCAGACTACGTGCAGGGTTAAGAGATAGATACTTGTATGTAACGAGCGGTTAGATATTTTATTGCTTGGTGTGCTTCAAACGTTATTAAATTGTTCTATAAATAATTGTAAAACTTCACCAAGGAGTGCAATAAATGGCTAGAAAAAATCTTGACCGCCAAAAGTTTGACTGGGAACAAGTTAATACATATATAGAGAAGAAAAGCATTGAAAATAAGCAAGTGATGTGCAATAAATAGTATGTTAAAATCCATCTAGTTATACCTATTATACCTATATTTTGCAATGTATTTTTTTAAATTTAGCTAAAGTATAGATGCTGCAAAACTTTTCTCTCGATATTATGCTTGTATTCACCTGGAAACAACTTAGCTTCTTACCAAATCAACAAATCATTTTGACAAGACAAATCCCCCATCACTACCACATCACCACCTCACAAATTAGGACTGCACAAGATTTATGGTCCGGTATCTATGGGGCAGCCTCCCAATTAATAATGGTGAACTCTCGTATTCATTTATCAAACGTAGAGAAGCTGATGGTAAAGCTATTGATGGTACACATAAAAGAAGAAAAGAGGTTTGATTTGTAATTTAAAAAAAAAAAAAATCTCTTTAAAACTCCATAGATCCTCTTTACATTGATCTACAAAATCTACCATTTTATCATTGCAGATCAGAGCAGATTATGTACTCCAGTACCAACTCCGAATGATTGAGGTTATTTTTGGATGATCTATGAAACATCCTTTTTATTTCGTTAATCTATTTCTAGTCTCTAAAATATTAAATTGGTGGGCCGGCCGAGAAGGCGTTGGCGGGACGATCTCGACGTTCACATGAGAGAGTGGTGGACGGGACCAGTGGACAACTTTGAGGGAGACCTTTGCCCAGCAGTGGGACACAATAGGTTAAATAAAACAATTAAAAAAAAAAACTATTAACTTTTTTGTGTATCTATACCACAGATCATATAATACTATACAAGTACCTATCTATACTATTATAAAACTGTAAAAAAGCCAATAACTAAAATTGAAGATAATATTGATAGGTACTTAATCTAATTAAGCAGATCTAAACCAACAGCAGCCATTTCTTACGAGGTTCATCGTATGATAGTTTAGGGCTAAGCTCGCCTTTGTACATGTTATCTATTATCTGTTTAAGTGTTATTTTAGTGTACAATAAAGAATTACAAGGATGGTGACAGATATTTTTGTGGAGAGTTTCGCACGCGTACGAAGTCGCGGGTATCAGCTAGTCTTTCTTAAAAATGATTCTGTGACAAAGTTGAATGTCCCCTTAACCATTTAAATAAATCACAACAACTTAACTTTTTAACGTTAAATTTAACTAATCCCAGACATAATAACGGCCATTAAGTTCTTCTTAGTCCAATTAATTAGTATAATACGGCCATTCCAGACGCAAATCTCGACTCAGAATGAGTTATGTTTCTTTAGAGTTATCATAATTATCACTGCAATAAAGTCCTAAGGATGAGCGTGACTAAAATTGTAAATGTACCTACAAGTTTTTAGGTAACTTCGGTGTAAAGGGAACCGTTTTTGACTCCTCCACTATATCAGAGATAGACAAAACAATACTCAATACTCTTCTTATAAGTAATTATTATTGTTTAACTGTCTCTATACAGGGTGGTCCACATAAACACGCCCAAAGAAAAAAACTTAATTCCCCACACCCGGGGGTACCTGAAAATATCCCATGTACCTATGTTCGCCGATGTTTATGTACCTATTTAGTTTTTTTTTTACGTGTCTATGTGGGCCATTATACATATATAGGTAACTCTCAAAGACAAAATATTCAAGTTTTTATACATATCCCGTTTTTGCTCTCGAGTGTAATTTCGGTACGGTTTTTCCTTCTCAGCCTAAAATTATATTTCCGGACTCGAAAATTTTTTTTTGCACTATAGCAATAAAATAGCTTCCCACAGACAATAATTGAAATCTAGCCCCGCCCTTAATTCGCTCTCGCGCCAAACAATAAGTTTAAAAAGCTGAATGGAGGCGAAGATTGGAAAAAATTCAAAGCACTTTTTGTAGAAATTCGTAAAAAAATGTTTTGTATTGTGAGTAGAACACAATGGATGGAGGAAATGAGTGTCTGGGCGTAGCGGTGCTCAATTTAACTGGTACCCAGTACCCAGTCCGCCGCCCACACGTAGCGTAAGAGTTTACAGTAAGCTCATCTCTACTCGATTCCAACGTAAATATAAAAAAGCATTATACTTGATTTCGGTACAGCATACTCCTAGCATGGTAGGTATGTACCTACATAGATTTATAAGTTACTACCTATTTTCATAGTAAACATAGTGACCATCATAGAAATTAGTTAGCTTTTAATTTTTTTTCTTGGGTGGTGCTAAATGAGCTCAAACACTGACAATGTCATACGATTAAATAATATTTTTTCAATCATTCGCACTGCTACGGGTATAACTAAACAATGGATGCAAACAATGTTAAAAAATCTATAGGTAAGTAGTTTTTTTTCACACTTGTGCTTTTATAATATTGCGCATGTTTTGACCGATTTTTATAAGTCTCATTTTAAGATAAGCATAATTATTTCATAATTTTTATTCATTTTATACTAACAAAATGACTCGCGTCTTAGCGATATACATAGCAGCTTAGTGCCCTACTTTCGGACTTTGCCGACTTTAGGAAAGACATTTTGTTAATTTCACTATACCATTATTATGATTTAAGTATTACTACTGTTTTCTTGCTCTGTGTACCGCCCTTGGCACCGCCCGCCCGCTGCATATTGCGCCGCGTGCATGCGATGTACAATCAGACCGAAGATATGATAGCTCATTGCGCTAACAACTTTGCACTTCACTTTTAACTAATCATCATGACTTTTGCATAACGTCATGTAAACATTGTAGGCGTGCATGTTTATAATTTTATCAAAAAAATCTCTTTAATATTAGTTTCGTACATAAACATCTATAGCCTATTCAAGATTTTCGAAGTTCTATATTGGCTAACAATTTTATTATAAAAAAAAATACTATTATTGTAGAATGACCACTCTGACAAGGGATAGGACAACCTAATAGTAACTCTACTTAGTAGGTACGTATAAACAGTTTTCTAATTACGCAAAAAGTACACACATCAACTACTTCGTACTACTTTGTGTACCTACTTTGGTTGAATCCCACCCCAGATTTATGTTTTCACTGCCTTTTCATACCATATTTCATTTTCCTTTCACAGGCGCTCAATAATGTCCTGCAAATAGACGAAAATACTATGAACAGCAAAAAAGAACTTAATCTAATAACGCGGTGCAGCCGCCGCCGCGCCGTGCCCTGTGCCGCTTCGCTGAAATTTCATGTTTCGCTTATGTTGCCTTTGAAGGCATCAAACAAGGCTACCATGGTTTAAACCTACCCCCATGACCGTATATAAAGTAAGCAAAATAATTATTTAATTATTATTTTATGTTTAAAACAAAAAAAATGCTACACTGTAGTGCATAGGTCGTGAGAAACTTACCACAGTACAAAGGCCAATACCAAGCAGTTGGTGAAATCTATCTGTTGGTGATGATGATGATGGTGGTGAATTAATTGATATAACTAAAGTATGCGCTTTAAAGATAGTAATATATTATATTCTGATAATGAAATATTTGAATTGTTGACTGTGACGTGTTCATTTCATGCTTCAAATAATACCACAGTATAAATAGATTTTGTGAAAAACTTTTTTCAAATTCAAACTCAAATTCAAATGATTTATTTGAAAAAATTTGGTTACAAAGTTCTTATAAAATTGATGGACCAGCACATTTCTATGACTATCACGAATTTTTAGTGATATTACCCCATAAGAGTAACAATTAACCCCTGGAGCTCAGTTTGCACTGTACCTGCTTTGAAGCCTCCATATTATCCGGCGTCTATTAGCATAAACCCCATAATGGCACCATGCTTTTAATTAATTACTGACCAGATACTGGAAAGTTTCTCGTAGAAGTATGAACATTTTCAATTTAATTTGCATAAAACATCCCGTCTTAACTGGATGTATTAAAAAATAAAAAGCCCTAGACATGTTTATAAAAACAAGTCTGAACGTAATATTTCCTGTTGTAAAACCCGTTTTTTTTAATTAAGCTTTGCAGGGTATTTTTAAAAGAGATGCATTCCTTGTTTCTGCAACCAACGAGTACATTTATCAGTACTTAAAACAGCAAAAAAAAAAAAGATTGAACTGAAGTAGAAGCTCAGTGAAGTCAACGAAGTTTGACAACCTTCATATTATAACTCAAAAAAGGGAGGTAGGTTAACTAAATTACCTACTTATTTACAAGGACTGTGATTATAATAGGTATACCTAATTATTTTATTCCGAGCATTTTACGCCTCACTGTGCCTGAAGACAAAAAAACATGATACATTTAAAAATGCAGCTCCTTCACCTGTTATTTTAATAACTGTATGAAAACAAAGGAAAACAAACATGTTACCGTCGAAACAAACATCGAATGAAAATATTGTTTTAATTTTATTGTAGTGCTGTGCAAAAACAAAGGAAAATTTCATAAATGTTGACGTAAAAACGTCTACTAAACAAACAATCTCCGGAAAACTAATTTATGCGGCGCAGTCATGGGTACCGGGAAATCTCTTTTATGTTTTGATCGTAGAGAAGGTATTAAATTTTCTTAGACTCACTTTGACTATCTTTTCGAATTAAGTATTTACCTATTTTTACGTTTGAATTAGGAACATAGATAAATAAAAAACTGTCATTTCAATATAAAACAATTTTATAACTGACTCTATTGTGGCAGCAAATAAAGTTATCAAAAGTTATGTCAAGATAAAAAAAAAAAAAAACAACATCAATTTCGTATCTATCCAAGCGTCGCATGCAGCCTTCGCCAATCTACGTTTTTCCAAAGGTTTAATATAAAAATTACTTTTCTCGTTATCATGTGTGCCTGGTACTTCTCGGGGGATTTGAAGGTAAGTCACAATACGATGAGGGCGCGTTCCGCTTGCCGGATTATCTCATGCGTGACAGCTGCTCCGATTTCTGAGATCCTGGTACTCAGATTTTGTTATGTGAACAAGGTAGGGGAAGGAATAACAAAATTATAGAGAGTTTGAATTCGATCCCAGATAATTGAACCAACCATAAATGTCATAGAATATAAAGCTCTATAAACATTTTTGTGGTAGAAATCATTAGTACCTAATGATGACAAAAAGTATGGTGGTATTACTAAATGTAACAAACTATTTGTAGTCTGATAATTAAACTTCTCTAGAAATAAAATAAAGTCTAAAAAAATAAATTCACTTAGTACTAAGAGCAAAAACTTAACATAATGTAATAAAATTAAGAAAGAGCAACCCTAGCTCACTCAAGTCTTTTATCGCTCGCATATGTAGACGTTTGACTTCCCCTCATATTCCTTTGATTATTGTATCACGAAACGAGGGCAGGAAAAATCCTTGCAGTAGTGTAAATAGGACAGCTACCTCACTCTACATCAGGTGATAAAAGCCTGAGGTACTCGTATCTAGAACCTTATTATTCTGAGTTTCTATTGACCCATACTAAGATCCACGGCACACATGTTAACGATCAATATTTTGAAATAAGGCCACCAAGCTAGCCGTCGCAACTTGACCGCCAAGTGCCTTTACAGCCTAAGAAAGCATTACACTGTAGTCTTTTACATTTACTAGGACAACAGAGCGCAATCAAATCTTAGATCTATAGTCTAACATGCTATGTGGAAGACGGTGCTACGAATAAAACCGTTACCTAATAGCCGTATATTTTCTTTCTTAAAGGCCTATTGTTCTAGCTGTCCTTTCTCACCTACAGTCTTACTCTGCACTTTTTGTATCGTCATAATCTATTTATTGTCAGTCGACTCGTAATGAATGATGTTTTGCATCGTCGCTGACACAAGTGTTTCGCTTGTTAAAAGGCCCCGGATGACATGCGAGTGAGCAATCAAAAACGAATTTGAATTGTGGAGTTTGGTTGGGATTTATTTTTGTTTGTGAAATTAATTTTTGGTTCTGGAAAATAATATTAAAATTTGCTGTTTGCGGAAGGAAGTACACTTAATGAAAAAATGTTTAGGAAGTTACTGTTGAGTTTTTAGAGTACTCGAGACTCAAGATCAAGATTATTAGATCAAGATCTGTACCGACCCACTAGCGTTTTGTTGGTCGACGTCGCTAAGGTCAATGCCCAGTTTTATGTATAGTGGCTATCGTTAAAACGTCATCCTTAGCAAAGTAAAAGATGTAGAAGATAATTACGAAGTTAATCCAAATCCACACCACAACCTAATAATTACAAATGAATTGGGCTTAGATTGTGATTGATGGCGTTCAAGTAAAAGAAACTCCCTTTGCTATTTTCGGATTTCAATAAGCATCGATAAACTCAAATCTCCATAAAAATAATACGTCAAAACCAAAAGAATGAACCATACCGCCGTGAGCTAAAACCGAATAAATGTCTATACTTAAGAACAAATCTTTGTGACGCAAGAACGCACACATGTGCTCATACGATGGGGGAAGCTGAAAAAGGGGGGGTGATCTACAAAGAAAAGCAATTTAACAAAAATAAAAAATACGATATTGGAACAGCAGAAACAAATGATACGGGAAATACTTAAATCACTGCCATTGATGTGAAATTGGAAATTTTATCTGCAGTTGGTGAATTACGAACTCTCGATTTCGAGGGGTGGATGAAGTATCTCGATACTTTGATAATTGAAAGTGTTTGTCTTTTATTTAATCCTTCATATTATTATTATGTTGAAATAGTTGACGAAGTACGATTTTGTTTCAATTGAAAGATTTCAGAAACTTTTGAGTTCGCCTAGAGCTTGGCAAGTTTTCGACAGTTGGATATATTATTAGTTCTGTAGATAATACTCAAAAAAGAATCTATAGAATGGGTAATTTGTTTTGTGGTTAGATTTAGTATCTGACAATATTGCTTTTGAGAATAAGAATAAGAAACCATTAATATTCTACAGATTAAAGTCAAAACAAGATGGTACCTACAATAATATAGGTGATTAGTTTCCAGACAATTACCCATTCTCAAAAAGTTTCACAATTTTTGAATTTTATTCTACGATAAAATACAGTTTTAAGCGAGATATTTTCATTCATTTACATGCAGCGCAGCTCTCGGCTATTCACTAAATCACGAGCATGCAAAATCGCAAAGGTTCTATGCTAAATAACTTGAATTAATATCTATAGAGGCTTAGACAAACGAAAAGTTGTGCACAGGTTGTTTTCATGTCAACTACATACGACCTTATTTTTAAATACATTATACTTAACTTGTCATCCGCGGCTTTGCTCGCGTGGTAGCAGCATACGCATTTGGTTAAAATCTTTGATCCTAATTTTGGACCCTTTAGGACGCAACTTTTCAAAATTGTTTCTTAGTGCACCCCTACACTATATAAGGATACTACTCTCCAAATTTCATACTTCTAGGACTTATAGTTTAGGCTGTGCGTTGATTCTCAGCCAGCTTCAAAAGAGTTTTATATATTTAGAAGAAGTTGGTAGAGTTGGATTTTCTACTGTGTGATAAAGCAATAGACAAAAAAGAATCTCCCATCGACACAAGTAATCAAACATTATAAAATTCGCTTAAGAAAACACCAATGGTAGAGAAAATAAATTCTAAAACTACTATCAGGTCAATTGACTTAGCACGTTGAACACTTTTTGCCAACTCTATGTAAGTGAAATCTCGTGTGCAGAGGGAACGCCTGCTATTGATAAACGACACGGCAAATATAAGCCGAATTATTCAAATTCCATTCAAGAGAACAAAAATTATAGCCATTGGAGGTCCTATAACTCGCATTATGCCGCACTATCGAAATTGCTCTCGATAAAATTTTACGTAACTGTCTCGCAATTGGAAATAATAAATTAAAGTAATCGCGTATTTAATGTGACGTTTTTGCTGTTGTATCATTTTGGCAAGTGTATTTTTTATTCTCCGGCACAATATTCCTTTTTATTGCAGCGTCTGAAGTTGACATACGACTGAATGAGCGTTTAGAACTTCATCACGCGAAAACTTGTCTGGACACGAGTTTTGACATTTTTTGAAACGACACATAGCACTCTTATTTTAATAGTTTTTCTTGTGTTATTGTGAGTATTGTTGTTTAATTTTGGTGGAATTTTAACCAATAATACTTAGGTCGTAACATAAAGTGTGAGCCATTGGAATAAATGTGTGTAAAGTGGTTTTTCTGAATGTGAAAATTCGTGTTAGGTTTTGAAGAGAAAATCCACCATTTTCTTTTCAAAACAAACGACAGCCGACTTGACAAGACTTGACTTGACTTATTTATTACAATTTGAACACTTGACATTGGCAAAATTGTCTGTCGAAATGACGGACACAGGCCATTATTGAAGAGAAGAAGAAGAAGAAAACTTGTCTCATAGCGAGATAACTCGTAAAGTTTATGCAGTGACAACATATTTCAGCAGCGTCGGGCTTTTTATTAGACGGGGCGAGATCGTCACAATCCACTTTCCTCGGAGTTTAAACTTCTCGTATCTAGTATTGCGAAAGTTTTCGGCTCAAGGAAAATACACCGGAACGCTTTCAAAAGAGTAGTATGAGATTTTTTCGCAGATTCGCTCTCGGATTAGGATCGCAGCGCCAATAAATAAATAAATAAAATAAATATTCACGGACACTTAACACAACGCCTTCTAGTCCCAAACTAAGCAAAGCTTGTACGATGGGAACTAGATGGCTGATAGAATACATACATACATTTTTTTTTTGTAAATACATACTTATAATACATAGAAACACCCAGACACAGAACAAACATCTATGTTTACAACACACAAATGTTTGTTCTCGGTGGGGATCGAACCCACGACCCACAGCACGGAAGGCAGAGCTACTACCGACTGAGCCATGACGCCTGTCTATCAGAGCTTTGAGTGGATATCTAAGTTTACAAGGGGATATTGGAGGTCCACCTTTGAATGGAAAGTCCGTGAAAGTTTTTCTGAAAAGGTTCACCTACCAGGGAGCGATGATTAAAAATTTGTAAGGTATCTTTCACAAATCTACTTACAGAAACTTGTACGTAATTTGGTGTATAAGTAAGTATAGAATCAATATATTGCAAGTTAATAGAGAAGAAGGCTCAAATTTTCAAAAAAACGTAACTATAGTTTCTTTGGTTTAAACTAATAAAAAACATTGTAAAGAGGAAATCCAATATCAGAGGTTCAGTTTTATTGTCAAAACCTGACTGGAGCCAGGTGGATAAGCTGGCACTGACAAACCCTAAAATTTATATTATCAACTGATATATAAAATAGATGCAACACTGACTGGCAGATTTATAAGCGATTAGTTTTAGGGCGACAAACTTGGAAATCTCATGGAACATTAAAAAGTTTAGATCTAATCAATGTTTCCTTGATTTGCTTCAGGCAATAAGATGCAATTTTTTTTAGGTTCTGTCTTTAAAGTACGGATACTCTGCAGATTCTCGAAGTCTTGAAGTTGTGTACTAGTTTTCTAGTTAAAAGTCATGGGATTCGAAAGAAGTCACGGTATCCACTAGTCACACATATTTTACAACCTACAAATGTGTATCACCGAGTTTTGCATTTTACGATACCGTTTTATACTTAGCTACCGAAACTATTTGTATTCTGCTCTTGTTCTGGCCGTAAAAGTAGTGTCGTCTGGTAGGTCCAGTCTCGGTTCTACTCTAAAATGATTAGAAAAAAGAGTTTTCATTACTTTTAAAAATAAAATGATTTATTATGGTAACCCTCCTGCTAGGTGGGATGACGATCTGAGACATGTAGCTGGCAAACACTGGATGAAAAGAGCCGAAGACCGGGCTCAGTGGCGCGTCCTGGGAGAGACCTACGTCCAGCAGTGGACCGATATAGGTTGATGATGATGATGATGGTAACCCTCATAACCGAACGTCATTTTATATAGCAGCTCCTATTTTTTTCTGTCATTACCACTAGTTATTCCAACAAAAAACTAGGTTTTATACCTCTGACTCGTCCTTTACTCGGGAAACATTATTTTCCCTTGTGTTTGAGCAATTATTTATGTTTATTATAGGTTTACAATTAATTAAGTAGGTAGTACTTATCTCTTTATTTATTGTTAGGTATATTATTTGTATTATATTCTTCTGTTAACTTACCGAGAATATCTCATTTGTTGAATTTTAAACTGAAAATTTCAAATGTTGAAAACGTTTTTATCGGGCTTCGTAGATTCCTAATTTGACGTCTCTAATCGATTTGTGAATATTCCTTTTCTATATGTTCAACCTTTCAAACAAAGACCATGGCAAATCCTAATTGTATCTAGTAAAAACCTCATTGCAATGTTTGCGATGTCATACAAGTAATGATCTTTACATAAAAGTCATTAGCTGCAATTTTATAATATTAATGATAATTATTCCAAAATACACCAATGAAAAACCCCTTAGAACGAAAAGCGCCAATGAATCATTCAACTCCGAAACATTTACAAACCGCGGAGATTGCAGCTATGTCTCACTAATTGTGAACTCCGAGCTCCTTTTTGTTAACTAAATTAAATTAATTGCGAGGAAATATATATAAGAATACTTGCTGCCAATTGCAGACCTCACTTGCTTTTGTCTAGACTTTCAACTAGACTCTTGTTACGAAGTTTTGCAATAGGGAACCACGTAATCATATTTTTTCTTTTGGATAAGAATGAAAATTGTTTTTGCTTTGGAAACATTATTTTTGTTTTTATTTTTGTTGTTTGTTTGCTTACAATAGAATCAAGGATCAAGTCAACTTCCGAAACCTCAACCTTTTTTTTATGATATAAGTAATGGAACAAGCTGATAGCTCACCTGATGTTAAGTAGTAACTTCTGCCTATACCAATGCATTACCTCACAGAGCAAGTCCAATGAGGACGTGCCCTGTAAGGAAATGCACTGCGTCCATCACTCTGAGACGTAAAGATCTTGAAGTCTCATGTGCCTGTAATTACACCGGCGCCCTTACCCTTCAAACCGGAACACAGTAATGCGAGCATCGCTGCTTGGCGGCAGAAATAGGTACGGTGGTAGTACTTCCCCGGACGAGCTTTCATAAAGAGCTCTACTACTACTATAATTATTATTCGATTAAGAAATACCAGGATATTCTTACAAATAGTGTAACTAGTTAGGTAATAAATCAGTCACAACGTATATTTTATGCATCACTTCAGTTGGAATTGAATGGTTTTTTTCGTCGTAAGACTGTGATGTCAGTAGTATGTGTGATTTCAGTAAAGTGAAAGAAATATCGACCGCAAGTTCCGAATACACTTCTGAAACCGGAAAGATTTAACTTTTATCGCTGACTGTACCACTTCTGTGTTGTCTTTTGGCAACCTCTTCTTTACATTGAAAATATTATTTTCGTACAAAACTTACGACGACAAACGTTGACTACACCAGACGCAGACACAAGACAGGCCAGCGTATAAAGCCAATTACACACCCTCATTTTGACGTCACACAGAATGAGGCTGATCCACATATCTATCTAATGGGGTATTAGAGAAAAGATTAGATTGACCATTCTTAATTCAAAATAACTATTTTTTACTTACAGCGTCGCAAAACCGTCTTCAAACGGAACCAACATTTTTGAATTTTTAATTTCATATACAAGAATAAATTGATTGAAAAGATAGTGTCGAGCCTAGTTTTTTTTTATTTGCACGTGTACATTCGCCGACAGTATATACACGACTACATACATTCTATGAGTGATGATATTGTCATAAAGCTCAGTGGCAGGCCCAACAGGGGGCTAAATAACGAAGTCAAAATTACAGAGCTCAAAAATTTTTATACAGCTTTTGGACGATTATACTTAGTTGAAAAAATCTGGTAGGTATAAAAACATCATCTTGCATAAGAAATTGTATAGGTTAAAAATTTAATTTCAGAAAATGTTTTCTTAAAAATATACTAACACATTTTATGAACTTAGTTAAAACTTGCTAAGGTTTTATTTTTGTGTTTTAAGAGGCAGTCAACCATCAATCTAGAGTTTCAACGAAGGCTCTATTTGTGTTTTAAACTTAAAAGCTGGTTTAATGCTTCTTGAAAATATTCTCAGAAATATTAATTTTGTATTTTGAAGGCGTGTACAAAATATTTTATAAATGAAACGGAGAAAAATATGCTTAGAGAGTTTTTTTTTTGCATTTTTGAAAGTAAGTTTTTGTGTATTACAACACAGTTAATTTTTGCATAGATTTTTCCAACCTACAGAATACTTATAGATTTCCTCCTCACTTGGCAAAGGCGCTTCTTTGGTACAAACCATAGATACTTAGCTGGCTTTGAAGAAAGGGACAACACCGTTTTATATTTGTACTAGCCGTCGCCCGCGGCGTTGCTCGTGTTCTAGACCCTTTAGGGTGCGACTTTTCAAAATTCCTTTCTTAGTGCACCCCTGCACTATATAAGGATACTACCCTCCAAATTTCATACCTCTAGGACTTATGGTTTAGGCTGTGCGTTGATTCTCTGTCAGCTTCAAAAGAGTTTTATATATATTGATGATGATTGATGATAATAAATTTTACTTTACTTTATAATTATACTGACAAAGGTTGAAGTTCGTTTTTAAAAAAGGAAATTATACAAAGCTCAATAAAATTTTACACAAAAAACTCACAGAATGTCAGCATTTTTTCTTCCAACGTATATGAGACCCTCTATTGAATATCATCCAAGCATGAATAAAAGCCCTACTACTTTTATGATACACATAAACGTCTCACCGCTTATTATTTTCATGTCGTAAAAACAACAAAATAATACTCTGACAATAATCTGAGTCCCTAATCTCGTACAGATTCCCGCAACGTGATTTTATTACGTAATACTAATTCATTTTCAGGGTTCCGCCATCCTTATGCATGCCGAGTGTTTTTGACGTTTAGTACAGAGTCACGTAAACCATAATTTTGTATGGAGAATCATCAGGTTTGTAAACTACCCGCGCTGTTTAATCTATATACAAAAATATAGTTTACGCCAACTTTGTAGTATGTAAAATGAACACACTGCGTGTGGTCACATAACTGACGACTGTTTGAGCGTTCATGTTCAGTTTACACTTTATAAAAACTGTGGCGAGTTACGTAAATTCTATGGAGGTACACTGCGCGGTATATAGCGTCACGCATTGGAGTTTCTGTTGCAGATGCAGAGCGTGTAAGGCGTATTTAAGACCAGGTGTATTTTTTCACAGAATACCTACGTCTATAATCATACAATATATATAAAACTCTTTTGAAGCTGACAGAGAATCAACGCACAGCCTAAACTATAAGTCCTAGAGGTATGAAATTTGGAGGGTAGTATCCTTATATAGTGTAGGGGTGCACTAAGAAAGGAATTTTGAAACGTCACACTCTAAAGGGTAGAACGCGAGCAACGCCGCGGGCGACGGCTAGCTAATGTCACAATCTATATTTTTTAGTAGTTAGTTACCCTATCACATTTTTATTACGAGGGCCCAAAACTATGTTTTTTCTACACCAAAAGCAAGAAAAACCGAATCGCTTAAATCCAACTCTCACTTGCCCGATTTTTATATACCGTGGTCGTTTTATTGCTAAATGAAATCGAGACTAGTCGCAGACAGGGATGGCGCATGACGTAATAGCTTCATAACAATGTATTTCAGACTGTTATTATTTCATTCGCTAGTTTTAAACCTCTTTATGTTCTAAAGGCTCGAGCAGACCGATGCGTATACGTAGACGTAAGCGTAGACGTGCACATACCGTCATGATTTCAGAAATGAATAATAATTTGGTAAAATAATTTTGTATATTTTGGTAAATTAATTTCTAATTATTCGTTGATTTTTAATTTAAAAAGATTTTTAGTTGGACTTTCTTAGTTGTCGCTATTAAAAACTCAATTTATTATCCACCGGAAACGCGTTGCCTGACGTTTCATATTCCTTTTTTTGAACAGCCATTTTTGTTATCGATAAGTGTATTGTAGAAGGTTCGTCTTGAGCCTTCGGGCAGTAAGGTTGTGCAGTGATAATGGAGAAGGTTTACGGTGCAAAAAGTATGTGCGTTGGTGCTGAAATGTTTTATTACAATACCGTATGACGTATGACGCGCACGTCTACATTACGCAAGCAGTGTGTCCTGTCTCATACATTTCATACATTACAACTCAGTGGTATATACGTGCACGTCTACGCTTACGTCTGCGTATATACGCATCCGGTCTGCTCCAGCCTTCTGTTGTTTTACTGGGCAACTTTCTGAAGCGCAATGAATTAATCTGTAGATTATTGTTTAGGATCTTTACATAATTGTGTTATGCGTTGAAAAATATTTATATCAGTTTTGTAGTAATTAGTTTGCTAGGACATATTTATTCGCTATGAATTAATTTATTTTTTGTAGTATAGAGGATTTTTTAATAGTAGAAACGTGGAGTTAAAATCTGTTTAGTAGAAAGATTCCACGCTCACTGCATTATTTATTTCCCAAGAAGAGCGGCTACAAAGTTTCCTTACAAAGTCTGGAATTGCGTATTTCAAGAACTTTTTCTTTATTTATTTTACTACAAAATAGATGCATTTATTTTTGCTTTCAACTAGATAAACTTACTCTTCCCTTTGATCTTGAAGTTCAATATATTTCGTTTTAAAAAACATTAGTAGATGAAAACCAGTTTTTCAAAAAGCATTCAGCCAATGTTAATTTCGCTTTGAAACAGACGTGTATAAAATTGTCGCATGTAAAGATAACATTAAAAGTAATTGAGTTTGACAACACACAATTTTAGACCTTATCGTGTACCAATTGGATAAATATTAGCTTGAAGGATAAATAGATTTGGGGTGCAATATTATCTTCTCCAAATAAATGAGAAAAAAGCTGGGGTCCAGCGGACGAAGTTTTTAATTCGTAATTACAGGACAACGTCCAAGCTTCAGGGACCATTAACTTTTTTCCTAAATGTCTGCTCGTATGGGGTTCCGTACTATACAATGAGATGGAACGTTTAATTGCGAAGATTTGAATTAGTCCCCCTGGTTGGAAATTAAAGAAATTGCTTCAAATTACAGAAAAAGAAATACTTGGATAATACCTAGAGAAATACTTGGATGAGCATTCAATTTGAGCAAATATATTGTGAAGGTTCCAAATAATAGAAGTAAATCAATAAGTCAATACCTGTTGGCTATTTTAGCTTGATTATTGACACAAAAATAACTCGCACGCTGAAAAAATTAAGTCTAAATCAAGATTTGGTTTTTATTGAGGTGTCAAAAAAGTATTTTTGAACATACAAGTCTACATCGGAGCAAAATTACTTCAAGAAACTGTCAACATAACAAAATCACTTGTTTACACCTCAAACGCGAACTCAAACGGATATGAAAGTGCGTCGTTAGCAGATCTCCACTTGACGCTTTATTGCGAACATCTTATTGAAAGTACGAGTGCTCTTTACACCTCCCTTACGCTAGTTATCACATCTTTTTGATGCGTGCGGCTTTTTTGGGTCTCCTCAAACTCATAACAAACAGAAAAATGTGAAAGTGGCATTTTCTGAGCTTGTATTGATCTTTCCTTTCAGGGTTGTCGCACTAGTGAGGGTATTGGAAAAATCAAAAATGTGTGAAAGATATTCCCTTACCAACTTACTTACGTATTATCGCTACAAGATAGGAGTGTAGGTACCTAAGTGTGAGCGCAAACGGGCCACCAATCACAGCTACGGGTGGCCTGTGCTGGCCATTTTTTAAACTGTGTCACATGGTGCAGCGTGGCCACACGTGTACGGCCAGTCTCTACCAAACGCGTGAAAAAAGGCTGTGGTCCATTTACGCTCAGTCTATATAACTAAAACATATAAGTTATGTGAAAAGCTTATGAGCTATGAAACATTTAGTAAATAGCAAAGTTTTTGTCATCGACAGTACCAAAACAAGTTCGCCATGAGTGTCCGATTTTCCTTTTTCGTCGATTTTCAAGTGGCGTCCTCGGACACGGTTTCTCAATTTAGCAAATAGTTCTGCAGTTGAAGAGAATTGAGGTACCTAGGTACTCCTTGAGTGTTCGGGATGCTTTTGATTTGTCAATCGGATATCGTGAAGAGCTTTTTAGTGAACTCTGTTTTGGTTCTGATCGATGTTTAACCCCAATTTGATTGTCTTTCTTAGGACGTTTGCACGCTGTCATAACGACACGATATCGTAGAAAACTAATATAAATTATTTAGTTTTAGATACTTACACACCGTTGTCGACGACGTCTTTGTTCGATGTCGGCATCGTGTAAGCGTGGTGCCACGTCATAAATAAAACGTTCGCACCACGATTTCTCTACATAACCTAACTTTTCATCGATCGTAATAAAATTATCGTAGAAGTTAATAAAACTGTCCGGGATTTAGCATTTTTAATAAAATATCATTTTTGTGCCACCAGTTGACTTTTTTTATTATCTACTAACACTAGAATATACCTACAGTTAGAATAGATTTAGGTCTTAGGAAACTTCTTCTACGGACGCACCCACATTGTAGCAAGCTATAGGTTTTTGCATGCCGTCTTCCAACCCAAATTTTACATCATAATATCCGCAGAACTCGTGCTTCATAACATCCTTGGCAAAGTCCAAGTCAATCACCATATCTTTTACTGAATACGTGCCCTTAAACAAATAAAAAAAAATTCAATCGTACATGGTAGTACACGGATGAATTATGACAACAAACGGTGTCGTCATATCGTTTCGACGACGACATAGATATTTTGTTCTTCTTCTTCTTCTCTTCTTCTTCTTCTCTTCAGTAATGGCCTGTGTCCGTCATTTCGACAGACAATTTTGCCAATGTCAAGTGTTAAAATTGTAATAAATAAGTCAAGTCAAGTCATTTGTGAAGTCGGCTGTCGTTTGTTTTGAAAAGAAAATGGTGGATTTTCTCTTCAAAACCTAACACGAATTTTCACATTCAGAAAAACCACTTTACACAAATTCATTCCAATGGCTCACACTTTATGTTACGACCTAAGTATTATTGGTTAAAACTCCACCAAAATTAAACAACAATACTTACAATAACACAAGAAAAACTATTAAAATAAAAGTGCTATGTGTCGTTTCAAAAAATGTCAAAACTCGTGTCCTCAATAATGGCCTGTGTCCGTCATTTCGACAGACAATTTTGCCAATGTCAAGTGTTAAAATTGTAATAAATAAGTCAAGTCAAGTCATTTGTCAAGTCGGCTGTCGTTTGTTTTGAAAAGAAAATGGGGACACGAGTTTTGTCATTTTTTGAAACGACACATACCACTTTTATTTTAATAGTTTTTCTTGTGTTATTGTGAGTATTGTTGTTTAATTTTGGTGCAATTTTAACCAATAATACTTAGGTCGTAACATAAAGTGTGAGCCATTGGAATAAATGTGTGTAAAGTGGTTTTTCTGAATGTGAAAATTCGTGTTAGGTTTTGAAGAGAAAATCCACCATTTTCTTTTCAAAACAAACGACAGCCGACTTGACAAATGATTTGACTTGACTTATTTATTACAATTTTAACACTTGACATTGGCAAAATTGTCTGTCGAAATGACGGACACAGGCCATTATTGAAGAGAAGAAGAAGAAGAAAAGAAAATGGTGGATTTTCTCTTCAAAACCTAACACGAATTTTCACATTCAGAAAAACCACTTTACACACATTTATTTCAATGGCTCACACTTTATGTTACGACCTAAGTATTATTGGTTAAAATTCCACCAAAATTAAACAACAATACTCACAATAACACAAGAAAAACTATTAAAATAAAAGTGCTATGTGTCTTTTCAAAAAATGACAAAACACGTGTCAGATATTTTGTTGCTGCCGTGTGTCACGAATGCACGATCTTCTTCTTTTATTTATGGCCTATCTCCGTCATTTCGACAAATGGCTTTTTATTTCGACTGTACTGACCTGCGTTGTGCCACAGAATAACACAAGAGTACTTAAGGTACGAATCGGGACGAAAATTTGAATTTAGCATATCAATGGAAAGTACGAATCAGCTATAACCCGACAATTTTACCAGTGTCAAGTGATATTTTAAACAATATAAATCAAGTCAAGTCATCGTCAAGTCACGATCTAACTTCGACTTTAACTTCTTGGTTGGACACGAGTTTTGACATTTTTTGAAACGACACATAGCACTTTTATTTTAATAGATTTTCTTGTGTTATTGTGAATATTGTTGTTTAATTTTGGTGGAATTTTAACCAATAATACTTAGGTCGTAACATAAAGTGTGAGCCATTGGAATAAATGTGTGTAAAGTGGTTTTTCTGAATGTGAAAATTCGTGTTAGGTTTTGAAGAGAAAATCCACCATATTCTTTTCAAAACAAACGACAGCCGACTTGACAAATGACTTGACTTGACTTATTTATTACAATTTTAACACTTGACATTGGCAAAATTGTCTGTCGAAATGACGGACACAGGCCATTATTGAAGAGAAGAAGAAGAACTTCTTGGTTTGTGGCTTTTGTGGCTAGTTGTCACAATCTGACGAAGATTTTTTTTAGATGATTTTGACATTGACACAAGGACCAATTTGAAACACAAACATTGGTAATTTAAATATAAATAGGTAAATATAAACTTTATACCTTTTTTATAGGGCAACTTTCAATGCCCATGGCTGCAAACATAGGTTTCCAAGGAGCATCTTCGTCTTTCAAGCACTCGCATACACTCATGACTACTGAGAACATAGGCTCCGCACCCGCGGCTGTTTCTTTATCTATATCAATTTTCATCTGTAAAATAATAATAAAAGCAATGTAGCGTGTCGACTAGTTGTCTTGGCTCAATTTTTTTTTTATAATTTAGTAGGAAATCCTTAAAATATGCAATCTTATAGGCAGAGGTTACCTGAAATAGAGCTTATTCCATCTTCTATTATTGATATATCTATTCTATTACTATTATAAAACTGTAAAACAGCCAAAAACTAAAATTATAGATATGGATAAACTAAATACCTACCTATGCAGATCTACTAAATAAACGATTCTGTTTCCGAAAATCGAGTTTGTCTGTTTGTTTGTTCGCGAATCACTCCCTAACTACTAGACCAATTTCAACGAAACTTATACCCTTTTTCCCCTTTAGCCCTTTTTCCGGATTGAAACATAGGCTATATTTTACGGAAATCGAAGCTGTGGATTCTTAGATACAGCTTGAACTCTCTAAACCAAAAGCAGCCATTTGCTACGAGGTTCATCGTATGCTGGTTGACATAATATATTTTGGTGGAAAGTTTCGTACGCGTACGAAGTCGCGGGAATCCGTTAGTATTAAATAAAACTGTAGAAGTGTAGAAGGTTAAATTGGCTAGAAGGTTAGGATTGCTTACCATAATATCGTCACCCATTTCCATAGAGAGTTCTAAGGAACCTTCTATGCACATCATACCAGCGCCGTCTTCATCTTCAGACTCCATTTGAGCGAGGTTCATATTGTCAGCATTGAATTTATCATTTTTGAAATCTTTACAAGATTCAGCGCCTGATGAAAACGATGCTTTGTACTAAAAAGAAAAAACTTTTTTAGCAAAATAGCATTTTACCAGCTTATGATTACTATAATTATCAGCTCTAGATATTTCCATCTCTACTTTAGACTTGGCAAAAACCAAGACAGAAAAGTTTTATTTGACAGATTGACAGAAAACTGAAATGTCAAAAATGGCCCTGCCTTTCATTGGTAAGAGAAGAAGGTAAGAGGGACACGAGTTCTGACATTTTTTGAAACGACACATAGCACTTTTATTTTAATAATTTTTCTTGTGTTATTGTGAGTATTGTTGTTTAATTTTGGTGGAATTTTAACCAATAATACTTAGGTCGTAACATAAAGTGTGAGCCATTGGAATAAATGTGTGTAAAGTGGTTTTTCTGAATGTAAAAATTCGTGTTAGGTTTTGAAGAGAAAATCCACCATATTCTTTTCTTCTTCTTCTCTGCAATAATGGCCTGTGTCCGTCATTTCGACAGACAATTTTCCCAATGTCAAGTGTTAAAATTGTAATAAATAAGTCAAGTCAAGTCATTAGTCAAGTCGGCTGTCGTTTGTTTTGAAAAGAAAATGGTGGATTTTCTCTTCAAAACCTAACACGAATTTTCACATTCTGAAAAACCACTTTACACACATTTATTCCAATGGCTCACACTTTATGTTACGACCTAAGTATTATTGGTTAAAATTCCACCAAAATTAAACAACAATACTCACAATAACACAAGAAAAACTATTAAAATAAAAGTGCTATGTGTCGTTTCAAAAAATGTCAAAACTCGTGTCCCATAATTCTTTTCAAAACAAACGACAGCCGACTAGACAAATGACTTGACTTGACTTATTCATTACAATTATATCAGTTGACATTGGCAAAATTGTCTGTCGAAATGACGGACACAGGCCATTATTGAAGAGAAAAAGAAGAGGAAGGTAAGAGACGGCACTATGTAACATATCAAAAAAAAAAAAAAACCAATATGTATGCCAGGAATGTTTTTGAAATGATATTATTATACATATTTTATACTCACTTGACGCTCGTCATCGTCACAAAGTCCTTGTGTCACATTTAATAAAATAAAAACTAATATAAAACAAATATGGTGAGCCATGTTAAACCTAGTGACATAAATAAAATATTCTCCTCAAAAACATAGTTTTATATTAACCATGATAGGAATCTAAAAAATAATACAGTGGAAGTAACATGATGTGAAAATGATACGAGTGTTTGTTTATTGCGTGTTTTGAATCTGTTTATGAAAAGACACGCAATTTCCCATGTTTATGGTCAATTCAAGGTCACTGTCGATATATCGATGCGATATAGTATATAGATGATATATAGTACCTACCAAGCAACAAAATATGTTGGCCCTGCATTGTTCCTTTGTAGACCGTACTATTCTATGAGATGCTAGAGTGCTAAGGTGCTCAAACTAAAACATGTCTGAGGTTCATAAAACATGGGTGAAAAGTGAACCCTGGTGTTGAAAACTCATATTTATTGCAAAGTTCAGTTCCATATTCAAGCTGAGATTCCACAACCAACAAAAAAACTACATAAAAATATTTTCTATTCTACCGATTGTTGAATGTCTTCCTCACGTTCTGTGGCTAGAAAAGTAGAAGCTCTTTCAAATTAATATGAATATCTACTGCGTGGAAAAATTGTAAATATTTCACCGATATAAACATGCGACTTACGACCAGCAGTGGACTGATATAGGATGATGATGATAACCATTTAGTTACGTAAAGTAGTAAAATTTTAGAGGAGTTCAGAACGATAACTTCGCAAAATAAATATCGAAACCCTACATTCTAACAAGCGCGGAGAAAATTGTATGTGGGGCAATGTGGGGCGTTCAAAAACAATATACCTATCATTTCCTATAATAGTTGTTTTATGTAAACGACGCCTACTTTTAAACTGCTGTAATTTTTAGATTCCGATTCTACTTTCCCCCACACGTTTGTTATCTCACTGTGAGACAAATGAATATATTCACAAGTTTGATTTAGTGTATGTTTTCATCCGAGTTCCTAATATTTTATCAGTTCCAAGTTGTTTGTTTTTGTGGAAAATTGGAAACTTTTTTGTAGGAGGAAAATACTGAGCTTTGTTTGATTAAATGTTTATTTACAGAGCTGAGTAGGTTATTATATTATGTACCTAGTAAATACCATAGGTTCCGTCACTTACACTAGCTCACCTAACCAAGTTGACCGTTCGACAGTCGCAAGAGAATAAAAAACTATTCAAAATGTTTGTGAACCCACTTGAAGTCACTTTGACTTATCGTTTAGAAATGTCACTTCTATAATATTGATTCGCTTTCTATTCTTTTAGCAACTCTTAACTAAGAAAGCAACTGTAGAAAGTCAACTTGAGGGGAGATCCCCTCAGTAGCCATACATGTAATTTACCCATACATGGTTAGCACCTGCTAACCATGTATGGGTAAATTACATAGGGAAAACAGCTCGAAAGAGCCTAATTTTATCTACTGTCATAATCCTTTCATTTAATAATTTAATTAATCATATTTTTTTCTGTACGTAGCTTACTTGAGTTTTAATTAATCGCATGGTGTGGTATCCTATAATTAGAGAGACCCTTAGACCTAAGTCCTAAGTTTTATACATTGTATTTTCACGTTTTTTCCCTGTTGGATATGGGTACCCTTATTAAATAAATACATCAATATATATAAAACTCTTTTGAAGCTGACATAGAATCAACGCACAGCCTAAACTACAAGTCCTAGAGGTATGAAATTTGGAGGGTAGGTTCCTTATATAGTGTAGGGGCGCACTAAGAAAGGAATTTTGAAACGTCACACTCTAAAGGGTAGAACGCGAGCAACGCCGCGGGCGACGGCTAGTATAATATAAATATAATCACAGAAGACAGAATCCTTCTTCTGTGGTCATAATACATTGTGCGACTATATTATTATCTTCTCAAACGGTTCTTATAATTATGGTTTACATAAACTCGTACAATTCACCTATTTATATTTAGTCAAATGCACTTAAAACTTATGAATATTCAACTCATGGGAGTCCCAAAAGTCATGGTTTTCGCAAGTGTGTGAATGGGGATATTCAATTTGTTGTCGTGTAGGTGATTTGCATAAAGTTATCGTGTGCGAGTGTCACTGACAATCAAATTAAGTGGTATCATTTTGTAACATTAATAGCGGCACGTCACTCCTTAGAAATATTGGGTGACTAAAAGGAAAACGACTTTCAAGTCTGTTTTTACACAGTAGTGAGTCAGATCGCTATCTTTTTACTCGACTGCGTACCCAAGGAGAGGGTAATGTGTGTATGAGGATATGTGGTTATGTTTGTTCCTTTGTATTAGTAGTGCTTTGGAGACCAAGCGCGTGGGCCGATTTTTATTATAGGTATTTGTCTGTGTGTAACAAAAATTTTAAGTTTAAGATTCCAGTAAACAAAGTTCCATATGGCAAAAACCAGACGGGAGTTGGGGTTTTAAATGTTTTGGTGTTTGAAGGTATTATTTAAATAGAGAGCTGCTTTTTTAGGTAGCTAACTAGCGTCAGAGAGTCGGTTGTATTTAAAACACTTATAGCAAATTAAACTTCATTCAAACATCCATCCAACGGGTTCTGTTTCGGTTTTAGAGTTCATTAGATAGATAGATAATACTTTATTGTACACAAGGGTAATTCATTGATCTTGGTTATTTCAACATATTTTTAATATATCAATTATTTATGTGTTCATCACAAATAATGTCAGTTAGGAAAACCTTCTTTTGACCGAATTGCTTTGGTAGTTGGTAAAAAAAACCGGATTGTATACCAGTATAACCGGATCCAAAATACGAGTTCCAATGTCATTTAAACTCACAATAAGGCATTATGCCATCAGATAACTATGCATTTACATTGTTGTATCAAATAATAATCCATATCGTCTGCAACTTCGTTTGTCTGTAAAAGTGTACCCTGCATGGATACAATACTTTTCCCTTGAATTCTACACTCAGCAAATATCTTGTTGCAGGCACCCATCGCTAGAGATTAGAAAAAAGCATAGTAATTCTGCAAACACACTTCAAACTTCGAAGCGCTAAAGCAGTAAGAATTAAATTTCTCATTCCTTCTGTAAAATTCGATAGCGAGAAGTCAGTAAATTGATCGTTGAAGTCTGAAATCGTTGTATTTAAGACATATTTGGAGAAGGTCTATGTTCAAAAGTGGATTTCTACTTATATGATGATGGTGATGAGATACTCGCAGGTGAAGAATAAAAAACAATTTGGTCTCTTAACTTTAATAATCTTATCATTAATTATTTAGGTCTATGCACAGTTCATAATATTTAAACTAGAAATGAATGGATTCGTAATTTCGTAACATTTTGAATGACAAAAAAAAGAACACACAGATATACAGTAGATACCTTACCTAGTTTATCTACTTAATACCGCGTTCACACTATGACCATGCCGCTACCGGCATTATTGCTGCGGACTTATTGCAACAGCAACATCGCCTTTATTTTTATTCTCATTAGGGAGCAAGAGCATGAACTTGGGCCGGGAGCCGGGACAGAGGCATGTTCGTGCCAACTTCCCTGCCCAAGTCCCTGCCGACTGCGGCATAATTTGAACGCAACTTAATGTACCTACCAGGCACTTTAGGCGAGCCACTATCCATAAGATTTTATAAAGGACTCACGATCCTCATCAGTGAGAAACTGACTACCTATAGCAGAAGAGGACGACAGTAAGTATAATATCCTCAAGATCTTTGGAGTTCAAGATACAAAGTTCTAAGGGGATCTTTCTTAAATACATTTTGGCCAATACCAAATACTGGCTGAGTACCTATGAATAAAAAAAAACTAGAAATAGAAAGGCAAGTACTAAAGATCCTCAAGAATATTATAAGTACTTATACTTACAAGAAAGATTTTAAGCCAGTAGTCAATAAATCCATTTGCAATGGATCATTTAATTGATGTATGAATTGTCTTGTCATCTTTTATGTGGGAGACGTACCTATGTAAATAGGTTCAGGCAGTATTATATGATCCGTGGTTCAGGTATAGGTTTTTTAACATATTTATATGTATATAGGTAACTGTTATGAAGTATCTTCATAGTTTTTGTAATCTAGCTACATTTTACACAGTCGTTGGAAACTTACTAGTCGACAAAATCACAAGCTTATGGCAAACGTGAACCTCACTTGACCCGTATGATAAAACTACATTACCAGACCAAAACAAAATTATATCCTGTGTATTTAGAAATTCACAGTTATAAATTATAGTTTGTATAGTAAAAATGTTTTCACCAAGTCAATACACGTCCAAATTATTATATAGCACATGCCCACTGCCCAGGTCACTGCTGGTAAAACTTCATGTTTTGGCCAGATAACTTAAATATAAAGGCTGCATTTAGTGCTTGACCGACGGTGAGCGCGTATGGTACGCGCTGACCATAATTCCATACATTATACCGTAACAATACATCAGCGCTGCACTGTGTACACGTTCATACGTTTTCATATATTACTACGTTCGACCGACGTCATCGCTCACCGTCAGACGAGCACTAAATACAGCCTTAATGTTTCTTCAAACGAGTAAAGCAACCGGATGGCACTTAGACATTGTAGGTCCGCATAGTCTCCTCGATCCAGTCTAAATAGTATGCTACTGATGTGTAGATGCCTGGCCAGCCGTCCATACCGCAGCCGTTACCAAAAGACACAACTCCAACTGCTTCCCATATTCCATCAGGTTGCAGGTTCATCAGAGGACCGCCGGAATCACCCTGGCACGTATCTGAAGCGAAGGTTCCTCCAGCACAGACCTGCTTGTCAGTGATTGTCGCACCAAGTCTAGCGTATTTTGTAACGCATTCGTCCTTTCTGAATATAGGGATAGAGAGTTTTTCTTTGACATCGCTGTTCTTACCTGTAACAAAATAAACTGTTTTAGCCTCCGGCTTATCTTGAAATAACGCGTCTTATAGGTCGTTACTCATTTTTCCTTAACCGAATACCTACCGATCTCAGATTAGGTATCTGTTTTATTAATTTATATTGAAAACCGCTGCAGGCATTAGGTTAAATCATTATATAAACATTAGTAAATAATCATATTTGTATTGTGAACTCAATATAAATAAATAAATAAATAAATATTCACGGACACTTAACACAACGCCTTCTAGTCCCAAACTAAGCAAAGCTTGTACTATGGGAACTAGACGGCTGATAGAATACACACATACATTTTTTTTTTTTTGTAAATACATACTTATAATACATAGAAACACCCAGACACAGAACAAACATCTATGTTTACAACACACAAATGTTTGTTCTCAGTGGGGATCGAACCCACGACCCACAGCACGGAAGGCAGAGCTACTACCGACTGAGCCATGACGCCTACCGTCTCTACCTATGCCTACCGCCTACCTATCTCCGTCATTTCGACAAATGGCTTTTTATTTCGACTGTACTGACCTGCGTTGTGCCACAGAATAACACAAGAGTACTTAAGGTACGAATCGGGACGAAAATTTGAATTTAGCATATCAATGGAAAGTACGAATCAGCTATAACCCGACAATTTTACCAGTGTCAAGTGATATTTTAAACAATATAAATCTAATATAATTACTGACACCGGCACCCAACCCAACGTAAAACCCAAACTACCTTCCTATAATAATTGTTTTCCCGGAAAAGCTACTTTGAAATGAGTAGAATCAATAAAGTAATTTTAGCAGGCCTTCGTCACTCTAGTTTCCTAATACACTCTTCCTACATAGTGACAAAAAACAGAAAACGAATACATTATGTATAGAAATCACATAAAACTTCATAATACATATATGGAAACAGTCACAACTTAGGTAAATGTGTGTGGCTTTTGCCTACATCAAGCTATATTTGACTCAATGATGTTTGACCAGAAATAGAACTAAGTAAGCGGTACTTACTTATTTCTCGAAAATTAGTTAACAAGGATAATTATTCATCTCAAAACAAATAACACCGATTTCGAAAACTTTTTGCATAGATAGATTTTACTCAGTTTTTGTACATATAGGTACGTCAAATGCGTGTCGATATGTTTGTTGACTTGTAGGGCCAACAATAGATAGATATAAATAAATAGACAAGCAGGCTCAACATAATTCTTGTGAGTAATCCTGGTACTTACCGCTCAAGGTTTTTCCCCAGCCCGCAACGTATACTTTATTGCCATCGGAAAGACGTAAGTCGTTGCTGACTAGACAAATTGGCTGAACATAATCTGTAAAAGAGTATTTACAATTTATTGGAAAGTTACCAGAGTTTTGAAACAGAAACCGTCTGAGCTATTTGCTAGATTAAGCACAGATTGACTACAGTAACAAAAGCAAAACACAAATGCAGCGTTCTTTGACTAGACAAGGCTGCCAGATTTGGCAAGACACATAATCTGGATGCCTCTTATTAGGTGGTTTCTCATTTGTCTTTGACTTATGACAGTTCTGGATGGTTGAGAAAGCGTTGCTAGAATCCCTTTGAAGAGAAAGTTGAAAAAACTGGAAGTCTTTGTAAGAAGACTTTGAGCAATAGGACGATATAGCTAAGTTTAATAATAGCCCTCATATCTGCTTCACCGTAGTTGGGTAGAAAACTACTTACAGTTATATTGAGCTCTTTGTGCTAGCCTGGCGACACCGATGTCGTCTTTTCTGCTCTTGGTCTTGTCCATGTACCCAGGATGGGCAACGGCTATTTGAACTGGTATCTCTTGGGGCCTGTCTGCGCATGTACCGTCTACGCAGTCCACTTCGGACCGCTTGTCGTATTCACCGAGACGAATTGTTACCCTATGGAAACAGAGATAAGATTATTTAATACTAGCTGATACCCGTGACTTCTACGCATGCGAAACCTTCCACAAAAATATCTGTCAACTAGCTTACGATTAACCTCGTACCAAATGGCTGCTTTTGGTTTAGAGAGTTCAAGCTGTATCTAAAAACCCACGTCTTTGATTTCAATAAAATATGGCCTATATTTCAATCCGGAAAAAGGGTTTCCGAATGGTATAAGGTTCATTTAAATCGGTCCAGTAGTTTAGGCGTGATCCGCGAACAAACAAACAGACAAACTCAATTTTCGGAATCAGAATCGTTTATTTAGCAGATCTGCATATTTAATTTATCCATATGTTTAGTTTTAGTTTTTGGTTTTTCTACAATTTCATAATAGTACCTAATAGACAGATGTTTAGTGACTTTCGTCAGTGCACTTACAGCTTTCCGAGCTTGACTTCAATCTCTCCAGTGATGCAATGAGCAGCTGTCAACACGTATCGGTTGTTAATCAGCACACCTCCGCATTGATAAGTCAGATCCCCACTACCTGTAACAAATGAAACGCATTATAATTAGTTTATTGTTATTTTAGACAGTATTGTATACTAATTTGAAAACGTGAAGAGAAAAACAGCTAATGTAAAAAAACACTTTAGCAGTTACCACCTAAAGATTTCACGTCTCAGAATTAAAAACTTGAAAGTGTTCAAAACGCACCTTCAAGTCTTAGAGCACTACATGTATAATTGCATACGAGAGCCAAACACTGCAAGGGTGGTTTTGTTACTAATTAAAGTAACGAAAACATTCTGAACAGCAAGGGTAGCTTTTATATTAGTTATGTTCTTTTTTGTGTACTAAATTTTCGTGTAAGTTTCTTTTTAAGCCTTTTTTCTGTACAATTCCAAATGAGGAACGTTCTATGCCTACGTTTTGGAGGTGGGCGTTGATAGTTATGACACAGTTTATAACTATTGTAGCTATCATCGTTCTTTATTTTTGTTATTGTTTTCATTGTAATTTTGTTCCAAATAAACATTTTTTGATTTGGATTTGATTTGAGCTATTGAACGAAAACATACTTTTTCGATATCCCAGCAATGCCATCCACGGGAACTCGTCCAGTTCCGTAGCTGTTCCTCCATATATCCGGTCTCCATTAGTCTCCACTCCACAGCTATTCCGTGGCGCTGGCCGTGAATCCTCTGAGTATGCTGGTTCGATCTGATCGGACGGTAAGCTGTTGATCTTCACGTTGTTACCATTATTGTTGTTATTGTTATTATTATTGTTGCTATTGGTGTTAGACTGAAAAACAATATACAATTTATGAGTTTAAAGATATAGGAGTGTAAAGAAGGCTGACCAACCACCGGATGTATAGTCAGGAAGAGAGAGTTTTTTACAAAATCGTGTAAGATTTGTGTCAAGTTCCCTATGACGTTATCGGTCTATGGTACCAATAACTTGCTGTAGTGATTCTAGATATACAAAAGTCTGGTCGAAGCAAAGGCTACCTAAACCAGCACCCTTAGTGCGAAGTGAAATGTTAATGGAGTTCAAAAATTAGCTGCATTAATTAATAAACAGAAGTCTTCACCTCAAACGTCAACCACTAAGGTAATCGGGTTTGCGGACATACGACAATTGCTAAAGAAATAAGGTCAACGACTTAAGGTCTACTGAGACCGGTTTGCTTCCGCTGAACAGCTGATAGTCTTCAATCTTATCTTTTACGTCGTAAACAAAACACGATCGTTTGCTCAAAAAAACTGAACCTGCCATTATTTTATCCCTCGCAAGGTATTTTACAAATGCTGGAGAATAGAATAATTAAAAAACGTATAGTATTAATCATTAGTCACGTGGCAATGATTAGTACATACTTTAGCTAGTTTCTGTGGCAAGACTAAAGGTTGGCTTGAGAGGTTATTTTAAGGTGTATTTTCGTTTGGCCATTTTAACAAAATAAAAAAATATGTGCATATCTGGAGAATTATTTTTTTATTGTTGAATGTTGAGATTATTACGAGGTTCGGGAACAGTGCAGTTATGAATATCCTATAATAATCTAGAGATAAAAATTCTCTTCAATACTTTTTAATATCAATTTTCTTACCGTTGTTGGCTGCACATAGTTCTGTGAAGATAGCGGGCCGCAGCAAACTTTAGGATTACTTCCGTCAAAGCCACATTGAGAATTTCTTAGGAATAATGCTGTACTGGGAGGAAGAGGTTTTTGGTTAACCGCTGCTAATAGTGGTGGACAGTGGTATAGAGAGATGCATTGACTTTGAGCCCCGAGTGGTGTGATACATGTTGATTGTGAAACTGAAAAAAACCAATGACAATAAGAACTACATAGTAACAAGCAATCTTACCGCGCTTATCGCGTGCGGAAGTTAGTTACCTATAAACGTGAAAGTTTGGATGTATGGTTGTTTGTTACTCTTTCACGCAAAAACCACTGATCTGATTTGGATGAAACTTGAAATATATAATATGTTGTCCGTGACCTGGATGATCACGCAAAATCTTCTAAATATATAAAACTCTTTTGAAGCTGACTGACAATCAACGCACAGCCTAAACTATAAGTCCTATAGAGGTATGAAATTTGGAGGGTATAATATGATCTTTATATAGTGCACTGAGAAAGGAATTTTGAAAAGTCGCACCCTAAAGGGTCTAAAATTAGGATCAAACATTTTAACCAGATAACGCGTATGCTGCTGCTACGCGAGCAAAGCCGCAGGTGACAGCTAGTCATAACATGATATTATTTATTCTTGATGTTATTCAATGACTAGATCAGTTACACGGATGTAAATGAGGAAAATGGTAGCCATCATCAATTTGTAAACAAACTTGCGTCTAGTTCTGTACCTACACTCGAGAGCAATGAATCCGGATCATTAACACTAACTCCAACCTCTCAACAGAAACACTAGTTTATTGAAATATATAGACTCTTTCACTAGACCACTAATTTTGTTATCATCCAAGTAAAATATGCACGTATCAGCTTGTAATTTAAATACAGCATACATTCCTTGAGATCCCAAAGTCAATGTCGTCCGAATTTATTGCTTTTGAGTGGATAACATTAATTTTAGCAGTTTTGATTTGTGATTTCATCAACATTTTATTTACCTGCTTACCTAATATGGTAAAACGTACTTACCTACTTGTTATGGTAACATCTATGTTATACACACAATTTGTAAGCCTTAAAGTCTATAAAATTCAAAACAGACTTAGATCAAATAAAACTACCTACTAATGTTACTTACAACATTTTTGTGACATTGTTAAAAGGCCAAGAAGTTGGTGTAGCGAGTTTTCTAACGATGTTTTTCTTCATCGTTTGAGAGTACTGGCATTGTATGGCATGTACTGGCATGCTTATTTCTAATATGGCTGTAATACCTATTTATCATATTGTGTAGGTATGAATGGCTGAAATAAAGACTTTGAATTTGAATTGTATTTGGTAAGTTTGGCGAATAAACTATTTTGGGACTTCTTTAGGTATAGGTAAATTCCCAAATTCGTTTCTTCGTGAAATCGTGAAATGTATAAAAGCCTATATCCAGCAATGAAGTGGACATATATCATTATGTCGATGATGTACACAATTTTAATCAACAACAGGCATGAATCTCTACGAGTCGCTACAATAAAATACATGTGTAATATTATTATTGATAACCCTTCAAGATAAGTCCAGACATTACTGGGTCAAGATCAGAAGGTCATTTGGCTTATTTCCTCAAATATGCGTTGCAAAATACTATTTGTATAAGCAGTTCAGCTTTAACTAAGAGAATAGTAAACTAAAACGTATGGAAATGACATTTCCGAATAAAATGTCTAACACTTTAGAAGTAAAAAATTTACAATGCTCAATTTTTGCAATAATTAGTAGTCCATTCATGACACGTTGCAAGCTCATTGACGCTGCTAGAATACTAAATAACTTGTGACGACTAAGAACAAACAAGATGTTATAATCTTTGGAACTATCAAAAATACCAAGAAGGTATAATTACTTATCGGTATAAAAATAAATAAAAAATCTCGGGTAACTCCCGACCGGTCATGGTTATACTGATTTGTATACTTATTATATTACTTAGGTACTTAGTTAACTTTACGGTTTTATTTCGTAAAATATTCTTCTTATTGTTCTTCTATATTTTCCTCATTTGGATGTTATTAATTCAAGATGTTGTATTGATCTTTAAGACAATAATATCATGTTTTTCCTTATAAACAACATCGAACTCGTGTATCCGGTTTTAATGTTACGTAGCCATCTAACTACTAGTCTGGTAGGTACTGATCTGATTAGACAAAATAATATTTTGCTTTGGTTTTAGAATACTTGACTCAAATGATGGAGACAAGAATGATTTTTGAATCAAAGATTCAAAACTAACCATTTAGAAGTAACATTCATAATTTTTTGAAGATATAAAGTTGCTTTGATATCGCAAAACCGGAGATAAATTAAATATTGAGAATTACTCTTTACAGATCTAGGCACCTAAAGATGTCTACCATGCATGGCTGCATTCGCAAGCATGTTACTCACATGCAAGGCTCCATAATACCGACGACACTACACACACAAACAGTTTCTCCATTTCGTACCACTCCAAAGTTCACACAATCACTTGTTTTCGTCAATAAATTAAATAATTACACCACCGACGTCGCCGCAGCTTGCTGTACCACAAGTATACTGTATAGCGGAGGTCAAGTTCTACGTTAAATAGGTACTTCACGATTACGTTTTGTTGCTCCTCGCTGTGTAGCGTTGGCAGAAACAGTTGCAGCGTGAATCGATATAATTATATCGATTATGCTGCAGTATCGATTCATGCTGCAACTGTTTCTGCCTGCATGCATCATAGCGCTAGCTATGAATGATGTTTTTGGAAAAGGCAAGTTTGACGGCGTTGTATATATTTCTATTTCTGTGACCACGTTGCACCAAATATTGAGCAGTTTTTTTTTGTTCCTAGCCATGTTTGTTGATGGTACGGTCGTTTCCCAGTTATGAGGATATTCATCAGCTATGGAAACCAGTTTTGAGGAATCTTAAGCATAATTACTTATTGTTGTTTGAAACATTTAGTTCATCTCAAAGTAGGTACTCAGATTTGATAAATTGGAGGTCTAAGAGGTCTGATGTTAATCAGCAATGATGAAGAGGAGTAGTAGGTAAGTAGTTTTTCGAGGTCGGATTTTGTTATACTCGTATTTATTTTTATTCGATCCTAACAATACTAATTCGATTGTCGCCCTATTTTTGTTTTTAAAATAGTTAGTATAATAGTTACATATAAAATCGACTCCTACATAACAACACGGAATAAACATCTATGTATGCCATCACTGTTTCATTCGTTTGTTCTATGTAGGTATCGAACACACAATCCACAGCGCGGAAGGTAACGATAAAAATGTTTGTATATAATTATTTACCTACGAATATTTTATTTTATTATTTAGGTAAGTATTTTTTTGCAAACTCTACCAATCGTCATGAGAATAACATATGCCGTATGTATGTATAAATAGTTATAAAACGAGTTTGTAGCATTCGATGCGCGAACTTCGGATTTACCCATTTTGCAGCGTCCGACCAATGTCTTTCATCTTCTATTTGAATATCAAACCATTTTATTGTTAGGTAGGTACACTGAATAATTAATAGCAAATATTTCCTATACCATACTTTACCAAGCAATATTCATGAAATTATCCTATAATAAAAACCACTGTTGTTTGATATTTTCGATGAGATATGTAACTTGTCTTATTTTATAAGTCACTATGATGTCATCCAACCAAGACCGTGTCACAACAAGAGCCACGCGTTTGGAAGAAGGAGTAAGACAGTGGGCATAATAAATAGCATCTTGGCTAGTCCGTTTTCGGACGAAGCCAAGATGCTATATAGGTTAGGAGAAGTATATTTAGTTAGGGGTTAAGTTATGTTTAAAAAAAAATTAGGGACGCTATTATTTCAACTTTCGTTCAAAGGCTCAATGAATTGTGAAAAAAAACACAAATATTAAATGACAGAAAATGGGCAGCGTCAGTACTCTACCGACCTAGTGCCCAATCAACCGATTCCACCCCAAGTGGGGCGCAATTTCCTTGCAATTCGCTTAGCGATTAACCACATTAACTTTCATGTCTCGTCTGCTAATTGTGTTGGCTCCCCAATTCTAGCTGCGATTTGATTATGCACTCGTTTACAGATAGTAGGTACCTAGTACCACCTACCTAACAAGGTGTATTATTAATTTCCGTTGTGGAACCATTAACTTTGCGATGACAAAATCTCCGATCGCTGTATTTTACGTCTAAGAACCAATATGCATTGTCGACTGGTCGCTGGCGACTGAGTCTCTCGACGACCAAATCATAGCACTAGACTGGCGACCAAGTGCGTAAACACTCTGGCGACTAGTCGACAGTGCGTATTGCCTCTAAGTAATTTATTCAAAAAAAAAAATTCTCAAAAGATCATTGGTATTTTTACCAGATATGTTCCACGAGCGTTACAACTCTGATTGTACCTATAGTTAGCTTGATAAATTATCAATCCATTTAGCCCAGTTAACATTACATAGTTAGAGAATAGAAAAATAATTTAAACTGTGTCAGGACCTGTACCACTACTCTGAATAATGATTATCGAAGATTCGGTAGCGACGTATGTGTTGGACTGCGCAGTTATGCTGTCACTTCGCATGAGCCTGCGTCATCGCACGAGGCGACCGCGCAGTGTAACACAAACACCATTACTAAAATCGTTAGCCATTTTTCGGAGTAGAGGCTTTGTACCTAAATACCTCGGTAATACTTGAAATGGGAATGATAAGGTGACATATCGTAATATCCATAAATGATGGGTTTCTGTTCTCCAACGATTTTAAATTATCAATTATTGTGCTATTAGGGTTCACAATTTGACATTGTATAAAAAATACAACCGAATTGAGAACCTCCTCCTTTTTTGAAGTCGGGCAAAAAATCCCCATCAGTACAAAATGAACGGACCCTGGTATTTCCTTCGTATTAAAGAGGTTAGTTTTCCTGGTAGGGTACTTTGGGGCATAGCGGTCATTATTTTCAACTTTTTTTTTTGAGTCGACTGAGTGACTCGGAAATAATTTTATTGGAATCCACATCCACGTGGGTGTTACTACCAAAATCTACATAAGCTCTAAAATCACAAGGCACCTAGTTATATAAGTCGTAATGCAACAGCATATTTTTCAAACTTTGTAACCCGTTTTTGCACAGAACGGCTTATGAGTAAACAAACATGTCTGCGAAATATTGAAATATAGAAAGGATTCGGGCCATAGTTCAGGATTGGAGACCCGAAGAGTTATTGATGGCTACTGGTAGCTCCTGGTATTATTTATCGACGGTTTGGTCACCAGTGGTCTTCTACTGTGCTGTCAACAAACTGCGGATGGATGTGGAAGACATCATCTTCTTCGTTTTTGTGGCTGTTTGGTGGCTACGGCTGCCACAAATTTGCCAATGTCAGTGTTTATTATCGTTTACTTGTTTACTAATCTTTTAACAAAAGGAGCAGATCTGAGTAGGTAAGTTATAAAAAATGACCTGTGAAGAAGGGAGACTCTAGAAAACATCAGCGGAATGACCGTGTACTCTTTTGACATTGACTTACAATCAACAATTCAATATGTTATATACAAATTATACAACCAGCTCCCGGCAAATTTGTCTGTCGGAATTAAGGACAGAGGCCATAAGTAGTTGAAAAAGAAGACTTTGTCTTGTTATTGTGCTCCCGGTGCGGTAATAATGGAACATGGTTCCACATTTAGATTTTTTAGATCTAGCAATTTCTTAGATCCTCATTATACCTAGACCTGATATTAGACCTTCTAATGCAAATGCTCACAACGTGTTCAATATTATTAAGAGTACGCAAAAAAGCTAATTGGTAGATCTTAGGTCAATGTTGCCGGCAAGTGTGTAAGCTCTAGGAGACTTGACGCTCGCATGGTAATCACCTTCGATTGCCCCATAATTTATGATCTCCTGGTACATTATGTGTTTTACGCTGGTATTTTAAGGAAAACGCTAGTTTTATCCTATTAAATAATTAAATATTGTGATATATGATACGTATTCGCAACATTTATTCAGATTATAGGTACCTATTATTTATTTCATAATTTGTAATATTTGCATCTATATTATTTGTTTTTGTGGTATTTTACACAAAAATTGGTAGGTCCATACGAAAACTATAAAAAAGTGGCTATCGTAGGCCACCAATGGGTTTGATCGGTGGCTCGTTTGCGCTCATTCTAAGTCCCTATTTAATTTGATTTCTTTTCCCATAAGAAAAGGGTTAGTATCAAAATAAACACACTGTGTGTTCCAAGGTTCTTCAAGACTTCAAAGTCTACATAGTGAAACATTCAATATTCCTCACACCAAAAACACTGTAATCAAAGAATAACTTCCATCAATACATTCCCAAATGGGCACATTAACCACTGTTTGCTTTGAATACGCTATCGTTAAAAGCTTTTTTCAGAGTTCTGTGTACATTGATATAAATGACTGCCGTTGTTGGATCGAACAAGTACTATAAATCAGGGTACCTCCGCTGAAACCGCCCGTGTCACCTCAATCGGCTGTTGTTGTAAAGTAAGCTCTATGCTAGTTTCTTTAGACACGTTAAAAAGAGAAAAGTAATCTAGTTTGAAATAGATACAATAGCATAAATCGATTGTGTGTTTTGGATCGACCAAATTGTCACATGTTAATTAGGGGAGGTGCGCTCAAATTGACCCATTGGCAGAATTAATGGTAGAGCCTGAAGAATGGGAATAAAATATCGCTTTTGTCTGATTATTTATTTATTATAATCACGAGTACCTAATAATTAATTTAAGAATAATCAACTAAAGTTGAATTCATTTGTACCTGAACGTATTTGTGTGAGTTAATACGCACATGAAAATAGGACTCTTTTGTAGGTAATATATAGGTAAAACAGTTTCCGATTGACTTTACCAGTCAGTAGGAGAATGGTTGTGGTTTGGTTTAGCTATGGACAAGACATAAGCAATGACCAAAGTTTTTGTCAGAGTGAAACATCTGTACGTACCTACTATTATTAATTCTATGCTTTGGCGTACTTCACCCGAATGAGACTCACCACTCGTTTGTTTGCCGTTCGTAACTCCGAAATAAACGATTGCGGATCGCTCATTTTCTCAATCAAGCCCGAGGACCCCACTGACTGCTCCCGATAATCCCGATTGGGGACAATCAACGCGTGCTTACCTTAAATCACGGACGAAATATATTTTTATGCTTGAACTTTTTGGTGTTTAGGCCCTAAAGAATAAACCATGCGTTTAATTTGACAATCCTTTGTCCTTTTGGTATTTAGGCCCTAAAGAATAAACCAAGCGTATTCATTTGCTAATCTAAAAGTTACCACTTAACATCAGGTGAGCTATCCGCTTGTTCCATTACTTTTATCATAAAAAAAAATCTTTTGTTTAGAAACTTTGGCAGTAACGCATTTGTAAATAATATCCTATGTTTTATTGTTTATCTCCTTACCTAGACTAGAATATTAAGCTATAAACAGTACGAACACAGGTACCTACATTTGGTACAGATCTACTTACAGCATATTAAAAAAATGAAATATTGTAGGTACCGTTTCTCAAACTATAAGATTTCTATCGACAATCGGCATTTCAGTTAGAGCCGAACGCCGGAACCGAAGGAAATAAGAATCATTATTTAACGTCAATGTTTAACCAGATTGCTCCCACAAATGGGCCGGTAATGATCCCGATTGCCCCCAATTGCCCCTGCTAGCCTTATCGCCGAGTAATCCTCATAGAAGTGAAACTCCCAAGCCTATAACTGCCACGAAATCAAAGGAGATAAGTTATTTTACTCTAGTTTTTAGTTTCACTTCTTTTATATATTATATAAGTTCAGTCTAGTTATTCGTTTCACTTCTATATTTATTATTAGTTTCTCCAAAGTCCCCGTAAACGCTGACAAGATTAACTTTCGTCTACGATTTGTTCTTACAAATCTAAAGTTGTGATAAGTCTACAGTTTAAATTCTCTACAAGTATAGGAATGAATAATTTTATTAATAGGTATGCTAACTACATACCTAAAGAACGCTTACAAGCGAACGATTTTCTCTTCAAATCAGAAACATTATCAAACCAGAAGTGTCCAAACCCAGGTGCAAAGATGTGCAATTAAAACGCAACATTACTGACGTTGTTACAACGTTACGCCTACTTTACTGTCGCATAAAGAAAAGCTAACGTTGTAAAGTCGTCGCGAATCGCTTTAGCGTGTGCCCTTATAGACATAAAGGGGGATTAACGAGGGTTCTGCAGATACAGCAATGTAAACCGGTTATAGTAAAATATGTTTAAAAAAATACAAGGTTTACTTTAAAACGTTTGAAAATCTATCAAAAATCTATCTTATTGAAAACCTGTTTAGTTCAAACAGGTTTTGTCAAAAATCTATCCTCGAATATGCGAATACAAACCTACATAAGCTTAAGAAGATTTGGACTAGACGGCGCTATGTGAAAAAAATGTTCAAGATATTTATTTGCTATTTTTATAGGTAAGTATCATTAAATTGAGGTCGTGGGTTTTTTCTATACGCACCTGCCATTATTTAAATACAAATCATCAATATATATAAAACTCTTTTGAAGCTGACAGAGAATCAAAGCACAGTCTAGAAGTCCTATATAGAGGTATGAAATTTGGAGGGTAGTATCCTTATATAGTGTAGGGGTGCACTAAGAAAGGAATTTTGATACGTCACACTCTAAAGGGTAGAACGCGAGCAACGCCGCGGGCGACGGCTAGTTTTCACATAAAATCCTCAGGCTTTACATGCCTACTGCCTACCTACTACCTAGTCATCTCACCTCTCAGTAAAAGAAGGCAAAATGCCCAAATTAAGCGTATTTTCCACTTACACATAGACGCGTAGGTACAATGATCAATCTTTACCCGTTAATTTTATTATCATCACCAAGATTGCCCTTAGGACTAAACAGGCCAATTAAAAAAAACTAATTTGACAGCACTGAAATGATAGCTGTCTTTCTTCTTCTCTTCAATAATGGCCTGTGTCCGTCATTTCGACAGACAATTTTGCCAATGTCAAGTGTTAAAATTGTAATAAATAAGTCAAGTCAAGTCATTTGTCAAGTCGGCTGTCGTTTGTTTTGAAAAGAAAATGGTGGATTTTCTCTTCAAAACCTAACACGAATTTTCACATTTAGAAAAACCACTTTACACACATTTATTCCAATGGCTCACACTTTATGTTACGACCTAAGTATTATTGGTTAAAATTCCACCAAAATTAAACAACAATACTCGCAATAACACAAGAAAAACTATTAAAATAAAAGTGTGATGTGTCGTTTCAAAAAATGTCAAAACTCGTGTCCATAGCTGTCTTTGTTGTTTCACTTGATGAAAATGAAAGGGGTGGTAACAACTTCGTTCTGTCAAATTAGGTTAGTTTAGTGGACGTTTTCCAAACAGATGATATAAGTAGTGCAATGATTTCGTTTCGTAATTTGCCTATACTTTACAACCTACATACTTTTTTTCACACTCAATTATGGATAGTTAGTAACTACTTACCTACTAAAACGAATACTGTAAAGCACCTAAGTAATTCAAATGAAGTAATAAAAACGAAATTCAAATGCGGATTTTTATTAGCACACTATAAAAATAAAAGGTATCCTTAACCCCCTTATTTACACAGTAAAATTGAACATTAGATGCAGCCATCAAAGTTTCAGGCACTCAAGAATCCATTGGGAAAATACCACCTACTTGCTCATTTTATAGGTAGGTTCTTTCAAAGACATATTATTATACGGCGGCTTTTATTGCGTTTCAAATCTAAGGTGGCATTTTACGCAAGGGGTCTGTACTTATTGTTATGTCAGTTTTATGCATTGTAAAGTAGGATATTAGCTATAAAGCTTTGTGTTGTTCCGCTCTATGGATGTATCATCAGGTACATACAAAAATATTGCTGTTATCATGATTTTTAATTTTTTTATGAAGGTTTAACGATCTACCATTTTTTCTGTGGGATTCGTAGAATCAGGACTCTACCTCATTACGACCAGTCCGCCGATAGAGAAACGACATCGTCCAAATACCTGGTGGGAAAAGAAACTAACTAAAAGAAAAAAATTTATTATAATCTGTTTTGTAAGGGAAATAAAGGTTCTTTTACTTATTTACTAATGTAACTCACCTTAATCCGGCGTTAACCCAGCGCCTGTCAGATTTTTTCGTACAGACAGATGACAAACACAAACATCCAAACATCGAAACTTTGACATTTATAATATTAGTGGGATGAGTGGAGTGGGATGGGATATAACTGTTTACAGATGCAATAATAATTTAATTCTGGTTAGATTGTAGGTAGAGGGATCAAAACACGAAATTAATGCTCAGATTAGAAATCTTGTTTGCATAACAGCACTTTGTTTTATTATTATTTCATATTAAATAGGGGATGGAAATGGTTTTACTGTTATTTGACTGCTATTTTAATCTTTCGACATTTACTCAAAACCGCTGGTACATGAAAGTAAGAAATAAAAAGTATCACTTTATGTCCACTTATTCAGACTCATTTCAGACTACAGAACCCGTAGTCTGAAATTTTGTTAATCGAAACGCATATCGAGAAGCGACTTGCGAGATATTTTGTATGAAAATCCGACAAGCGCCTCTAGCGGGAGATTTTTGCAAACAATTTTTTTGGTTGTTCTCGATTCTCGCTTATCGCAAGTCAACTTGGCAAAACTCACACTCAGATAAAACCGCACTATACGCGTAGAGATGCAATATGAGCAAACTGGAATATCTGAAAAATTATCACAGAATACAATAGCTAAATAAAATATCTATCGTTAGATATTTATTAGATACCATATTTGGTAGAGCCACAGATCATTATAATACTATACTTGGTAGAGCGCTGTTAGCGCCATCTAGACCAAATTTACACACACTATATATTATTTTGACCTTGATATAAAAAACATTCCATCCATACCTATCCATCCTTCACTCCTGTCGAACGAAACGTCACGCCGCACCGGACAGCCAATCAGAGGTCGAGAAAATTAGTGCATTCAAAATAAAAATAAAAACATTTTCACTCCCGTTCTCTGCGCGTGGGTACTCGCCAGTTAGAAGAAAACCTATCGAAAAATAAAAAAAAACCTGTGCCGCATTGCTACCGCAAAGGAAAACTTTCTAACTGCTAATCTAATCTCTCTGTGACAACCTACATAACATAATACGCTGATCAATCCTGCAAAATACTCGTAATATTATTCTGTGGTTATGGTGAAGTGATGCAACCAGCAATCCGCAAGACCTGAAGACCGCTGCCAGAGGAAAAACTGTAAGTTCGACTTTCCATCCTCCATTTCCTTCACCATAATTCTGGTCCTTCGTCGCCGCAAGCCCACCTATCCTACTACCTTTAAATTATTATAAAGTTTCCACGCAATTTTATGTACCTACCTAGTCTATTACAAAACGCAGCACACACACACGCATTTCTAATACGCATCCGCATCCCAAAATAGGTACCTACCTCGCTACACTTACCTACGCCTATATTTTCATACAAAATATCTACGCTAACAAAAAACTCGCATATTTTCATACATCCACTTTACTTACTACGCACGCACACGCACGCAGACACACGCAGACACCCTTTTATTATCTAGCGCCGCCATATTTGTTCTCTCAGGTTGAATTGAAACGCAACTTGTCGCAATTATTCATGTTGATTATACCTAAGTGGGCCGATACATAGAATTTACCTACCTACTTATTATTTACGTAACTTACGTGTACGAAAATGCCGTTGACTAGGTCTGCTTCTAGTACGGAGAACGTAGCTCCTGATCCTCTAGAAAGTAAAATAGTAATGCTCGCCGCTAAACAACAAAGCCTGTTCAAACTAGTTCAAAATATGTATGATCTGAGCCTCGGTTGTAGTAGTGATGATAAAGTAACTAGTTCATTCCTAATTCGGATAAAATCTTTGGAAAAAGTGCGTCAAGAGTTTATGGAGGTAACGGAGCAGTTGAATTTATCAATAATAACTGCACATCCAAAATCAGCAGTAGATTTCGCGAAACTTCTAGAATTCGATGAACTGTATTGTCATATCAAAACCGTGGAAGCCGGGATAACTTGCGTCGCGACTCAATCGGTCAAATCACCGCCGACGCCGACGACGCAAACTGGTAATAATTTCGATGTTCTGAAACGGAAGCTGCCTGCATTGGAGTTAGTGTCTTTCGATGGGTCACCTAATAAATGGGTCATGTTCTACGAAAACTTTACCGTGCTCATTCATAATAACACAAATCTATCTGACGCAGAAAAAGTACAATACCTTATCGGAAAGTTGTCAGGCAGAGCCCTCAGTGTTTGCGCGGGAATTCCTCCCGTCTCTAGCAACTACACGATTTTATGGAATGCTCTCAAGGACAAGTACCAGGACAAACGAACACTGGCAACTATGTACTTAGAACAAATTCTTAACTTTAAAGGAAGCCAGACCCCTTCTGCTAACTCGTTAGACGCATTTATCGAGCATTTCTGCGCGGCTCAATCAGCACTAAAACAGCTATGTATTGACGATCTCGCTGACTTTATCTTCACGCACCTCGCTATATCTAAGCTAGATAAAGAGACAGTCAATCTGTTCGAACAAGCACACCGCGAAGAGAAAATACCTACATTTAATTCATTAACAAAATTCATAAAAGAACAGAGCAAGATTCACATGCTACGAAATACAGGGCTACCTACTAAGACCGCGAATACCTACTCAAACCAAAACGCTTACAACAAAACGACGCCACAAAATAAATCATACATCCCGCAATACAACAAACAGAGGGCCACGGTCACACAATCCTATGTTGCTCAAAACGATAGTCAATTTCCAAAATGCGCTTTCTGCAAAAATGACAGTGTGCACCCACTTTACAGATGTGAAGCTTTTCTCAAGTTGAACGCAAACTCGAGATATAACTTCGTACGTACTAATAATTTATGCACGAACTGCTTAGGTTTTCACAACATCAATTCATGCCGCTCATACAATCGATGCACCGTCTGCAATCGCATGCATCACACGCAATTGCACATTGACTCAAATCGAAATGAACCCGCTAACGCAGGCACGAGTGCCGGCCAATCGGTCGCTACGCGCGCGCAACCGCTCGCCGCCGCCACCACCGCATGCGACGCGATAGACGTTTGCGCGCTTCCTCCTGTGTGGACTGCGCCCGAGCCGCAGTTAGAAGACGCACGCGACTGTGACCCTTATTTTCAAGCGGAGCAAGACTCAAAGTCGCATACTATATATGACGATGCCGCTTTTACTTCAGTGCGCAACGCTAACACTACGACGACTGTACTACTGCCAAGCGCCATAGTGTACGTTTACAACGACGCAGGCGAACGTCAAAAAATGAGGGTTTTCCTAGACAGTGGTTCCATGTGCCACTTTATCACAAAATCATGTTGTGATCGTTTGAACATTAATATTACACACGCTCCTGCGACAGTTAAAGGCATCGGGCAATCAGTTAAATCCGTAACTGGTTTCGCTAAATTCACGATCCATTCCCGCTTCGACACTCGGTGTAGCTACACAATAAACGCACGCGTAATAGATACAATCACCGACAAAATGCCTAACGCCTTCATAGACACGTCCGAACTGAATCACCTGCGCGATGTGCCATTGGCGGATGATGAATTCCATTCACCCGCCGATTTCGATTGTCTGATAAGCAATGAGTTATTCCCGTTTCTATTGGGAAGCCGTAAACTAACCGCTCCGAGCTCCTCCGCTGTCGGAGTTGAAACTTCACTGGGTTACGTAGTGATGGGAAGGGCGGATTGCATTCCGCAATCGCCTCACTGCAACAACAACCAAGCATTTCATGCAGTCATCGAACCTACGCTTGAAAATTTAACTCAACGGTTCTGGGAGCTCGAGAGCGTACCTACAAAAAAACATCTAAGTCCAGACGATGAAATATGCGAACGCATTTTTAAGGATACTTTTTCTCGCGACGATACCGGGCGGTATACGGTTACGCTTCCGTTCAAATTCGAACCAACAGAGCTTGGTCGCTCCGATAATATTGCTAAAACGCGCCTAATAAGGCTAGAAAAGCGCTTAGACTCTAACCCGGAATTACGAAAAGATTATAACGCGACGCTACAAGATTACATAGACAAAGGCTACCTGAATAAGGTCGATAATCCCGCGCCCGGTCCGTGCTACTACATCCCGCACCACGCCATCTATAAACCAGATAAGGCAACTACCAAAACGCGCATCGTCCTTGACGCAAGCTGCAAAACAAGTTCGCTTAGATCGCTCAATGATGTTTTGTACACGGGACCTAACCTGCAAACAAACATTTTTGATCTATTAATAAACCTTAGACTTTTTTCAATAGCCTTGTCGGCAGATATTGAAAAAATGTTTTTTCAATTGAAATTAGATCCTAAAATGCATAGGTTTCAACGCATTTTGTTTCGTTTCAATTCAGACGATCCAATCGCAACGTATGAGTTCTCCCGCGTAGCATTCGGTATATCTAGTTCACCATACTTGGCGATGCGAGTCGTTAGACAGCTTGCTAACGATGAGCGCTCGCGCTGGCCAGCTGCTGCGTGGGCGGCTGAGCGTCATTTTTTCATGGACGACTATGTATCATCCGTGTCCACAACCGCTGAAGCTGAACAGCTGTTTCACGAACTGACGCAACTATTTAAGGCCGGAGGTTTTAATCTCGTCAAATGGGTCACTAATAGTACTGAACTAATGAAACGCATTCCTATCAACCAGCAAGCTCCCAACATAGTAAAATTTGACGAGGATAGTAATGTTAAAATCATCGGCTTACAGTGGAAAACTCATGAGGACTCCTTTTTTTTCAAGGTCAATACCAATCATACCAAGTGCACTAAACGCACCATACTTTCGGTTGCTGCTCGACTTTTCGATCCGCTATCTCTGCTCGGGCCTGTCACAGCACTATTAAAACTATTGGTCCAAGAATGTTGGAAACGCGATTTAGACTGGGATGACGATGTTCCTACTTACATAGCGGATCAGTGGTCGCAATTTCAAAACGAACTTCACGTTTTTAGAAAACATAAAAATTCCTCGCCATGTAGGCATATTTGAAAAATCGCGAAGTATTTCACTCATCGGTTTCGCTGATGCGAGCGAAAAATGTTATGGTGCCGCTATCTACCTTCGAGTCAGCCAAAATGCTAATGATATAGGTCAAGTTACGCTTCTTTGTGCAAAATCAAAGGTAGCTTCTTCCAATAATATTGTCACCCTGCCGCGCCTTGAACTTTGTGCAGCTCTACTCCTATCTAATCTAATTGTCGCTGTACGCGACTCCATCAGTGAACGAGTTGAAATAAATGAAATCATAGCCTTTACAGACTCTACGATAACGTTGTCATGGATCCGTACTCCACCATTTAGATTCCAAACGTTCGTGGCCAACCGAATCTCTGCGATAAATGAGAATTTGCCGGCTCGCCACTGGTTTCACATACCCGGAAATGAAAACCCGGCCGATATCATTTCGCGCCCTGTCATGCCTAGCAAACTCGTTGACAACAATTTGTGGTTTCATGGCCCATCGTGGCTCGCTCTTCAACAAAATGAATGGCCGATCCAAGCTCATGAAAAACCATTACCAGTTAATGAACTTCCTGAAACAAAGGCATCAGCCATGGTCGTTCAAACCTGTGTTCAAACCGTTGAACCTTCTGATGTTCTTTACGACTTGGCTAATCGTATGTCAAACTGGAATAAATACTTACACGCTGTAGTTTATGTATTAAGGTTTGCAAAATTATTAAATTCACGAAACGTCATAACCGTCCACGACTTGGAAACGGCTCAAACATATATAAATCGTAGTGTTCAAAGAAAACATTTTCAAGATATAAAAATTCCTGCCCTGCAAAGGTTAAATGCTTTTATAGATGAAACGAATCTCATCCGCGTAGGCGGACGTTTGAACAACGCCCAACTAAACTTTAAGCAAAAACATCCAATAGTTTTGCCTGCAAACGACCGTATTGTACATTTACTGGTTGATCACGCTCACCTCGCGAATGCTCACGCTGGACCGAGCCTTCTCTTGGCTTTGCTACGAGAAAACTATTGGATTCTTTCTGCCAGGAATATGATACGCAAACGCCTGCAAAATTGCAACGCTTGTTTCAAAGTGAGACCAAAAAATGTTTGCCCTCTTATGGGTGATCTACCACAGTTTAGAGTAAGCGAAGTCAAGAGTTTCGTTTTTACTGGTGTTGATTACGCGGGTCCCTTCTTTGTGACACCGTATCGCCGCCGCGGAGTAAAGAGCATAAAGGCTTATCTTTGCTTGTTCATTTGCTTAACCACAAAGGCCCTACATTTGGAACTAGTTTCCGATCTAAGTACTGAAAAGTTCCTGGCCGCGTTTAAACGCTTTATTAGCAGAAGGGGGCCGGTCTCCATGATTCTAAGTGATGGAGGTACTAATTTTGTAGGAGCGAAAAGAAAACTAGATGAATTACATTCACTTTTGACATCAGACACACATAACAGATACATAGATCAACACTTAGCGGACCTACATATTCAATTTAAAAGAAATCCCCCCCTGGGGTCTCATTTTGGAGGTATCTACGAAAGCAATATTAAATCAGTCAAAGCGCATCTCAAAAGATCAATTGGAAGTCAGATCTTAACATACGAAGAACTTAGTACCGTGTTGGTTCAAATTGAGGGAATTTTAAACAGCCGTCCACTGTGTGTTTTAAGTTCTGACCCTAATGAATTAGAAGCTTTAACGCCTGCACATTTTTTGAATATAACACCTTTAAAATATCTACCTGCTCAGGATGTCCTTAATGTACCGGAAAATAGACTTGATCGTTATGAATTGTTGAATAAGTTGGTGCAATCCTATTGGCATAGATGGAGAGTTGAGTACTTGACTTCACTTCAGAGCAGACAAAAATGGACTACTTCAACTAAGTCCATTGAAAAGGGGCAAATTGTAATTGTCAGAGATGACAATGCTCCAGTGTTGAGTTGGCCTATTGCTATTGTAGAGGAGCTTTATCCTGGTAAAGATCAAATAAGTAGAGTCGCAAAAATCAAGACTAAAACTGGTTCATATGTAAGACCAGTAGTCAAACTTTATCCTCTACCTCTTCAATAGACTCTTGCCAGCTAAGTTTAATTTAATATTTATAGAGTTAATTATTTTCTTTTAAACTATTTAGTCACCATTAGTTTGTTTAATTAATCCACAAGTAGTATATTATTATATATATGTATACATATACTTTTCTAATGTTGCGTAAATAATGAGTAGTTATTCAGAAGGTATCCCTTCAGCCCGGGGGAATAATGTTAGCGCCATCTAGACCAAATTTACACACACTATATATTATTTTGACCTTGATATAAAAAACATTCCATCCATACCTATCCATCCTTCACTCCTGTCGAACGAAACGTCACGCCGCACCGGACAGCCAATCAGAGGTCGAGAAAATTAGTGCATTCAAAATAAAAATAAAAACATTTTCACTCCCGTTCTCTGCGCGTGGGTACTCGCCAGTTAGAAGAAAACCTATCGAAAAATAAAAAAAAACCTGTGCCGCATTGCTACCGCAAAGGAAAACTTTCTAACTGCTAATCTAATCTCTCTGTGACAACCTACATAACATAATACGCTGATCAATCCTGCAAAATACTCGTAATATTATTCTGTGGTTATGGTGAAGTGATGCAACCAGCAATCCGCAAGACCTGAAGACCGCTGCCAGAGGAAAAACTGTAAGTTCGACTTTCCATCCTCCATTTCCTTCACCAAGCGCTCCTATAAGAAAAACTGTCTCCGTCGAAACATCGAATATGGAAAATTGTGATTATTACATTTATTTTCCGTGATCACCTAAAAGTTACCTGTTCAATACCCATACCTAAGTACGTTCACCTCCAGAGCCCCGAGTCTGTGCATTTGTTTTGACTTTCGACTCGAGCAAGCACACGCAAACGCATTTGCAAACCAAAAAATTTTGTATGAAACCCGGATAAGCGCCTCTAGCGGGATTTGGAAATTGTGCAATTCCCAACAAAATTTCTCGCTTTGCGAATGCGTTTGCGTGTGCTACATTCGAGTCGAAACTCAAAACAAAGGCACAGACTCGGGGCTCAGTACTTTACCTCGATAACGTATTTCATTTTCGACGGATTAGAGTGCCTAAAATCCTACATGTTTACAAGTAGCAAGAGAAATGATGTCATCTTCGGAGGGGAAAAGATGACGTCATCTCACCCCAAGGCTGTTAGGGTACTGAGTCAATGGGTCACTCCCTCCTAACTACTGTAGGGGATACATTTTATTGCATTATATCCCGTATCGATTTGTAATAGGGTCCTTTTTTGGCTTTCATCTGGTAGATTATAGGTACTTTTAATTTGATGGAATGAATTGGAAGCGAAATTACGAAATAAAATTGGCAACTAACAATAGCTAACAATATTACACCATCAGCTATCTAGAGTATACCTATATATTACCCCTTTATAAACTTTGTTCATGCTAGTGGGGTTTGCTGTTAATAAAACTGAAGGCGTTGAAAAAGTAATTCACTTTCAAGGATCTTTAGAAGTAATCAACTAACAAAGGCTAACTAAGTAATCGACTAGAGGGTGTTTTATTTATTATCTTACATAATACCTGTATGTTTCTAAGTAGGTTCAGTCAGTACCTAACTAATAACAAATTGAGTTTCAAAATTCAAGTAAATGCAGCCGCAAAATGTTATAGCGCGTGCACACTATGCCCGGCATGAATGCCGCGATTAATTTCGGAATTATTGCCACAGCAACATCGCCTTTATTCCTACACCGCGTTCACACATGCTCATGCCGCTGCCCGAATTATTGCCGCGATTAATTCCGGAATGATTGCCACAGCAACATCGCAAAGTTCATGCCCTAGCTCCTTGGTGAGAATAAAGGCGATGTTGCTGTGGCAATAATTCCGGAATTAATCGCGGCATTCATGCCGGCAGCGGCATGGGCATAGTGTGCACGCGCTATATTAAGCAATTCTCTATCTTTGAAATTAGTACCTATATAAAGCTTGCAAACATTTTCAAACAAAATACTTGATCAAAAGCTTCCAAACAATCGGTAGACAAATTGTGTTCATGTTGCTAACTGTACTTAGATACCTTTCTTCATCCAGCGGTTAAAAAGAACCACCCAGACCTTTCTCTGAAATTTTAGTCGTATTTTTTAGGTCTAACAGATGTAAAGATGCATGTATACATGACGTTGTCATAAATGTCAACTGTCATCTGCGTGACAGTAGAAACTGAATGATACCTAAAAATAAGAAGAAGCAGTGATATTATGTGGTTAACCTATGAGATATTGAAAAGGATATTAATTAGAGAAATGTATTTATTATTCTGAATAGAGCTATTGTTTTTAAATGAGCCTGAAGTTTGATTTACGAAGTAACAATGTGACGTGCAAAAAGACGACGTTACAGCTCAGAAGTGGAAAGATGGAAAAAAAAATATAAAGTTTTTCCAATGCCCATGTCGCCATCGAAGGTAATGTTTTAGTGAAAACCTAGTGAAAACCTCTAGTTAATCTCATCTCGGATGACCAAACTTTATTCTGAGTTATGAATTGTAGTGATAGTCGATACACAATTATAGGTACTTACCTATTGCAGTAATCATACAAAACCTAAAGACGATTCAAAGTGATCATCAAATTATTGAATAAAAGCTTTTTGACTTTGAGCTTGAAATGAGTAGGTATTTACCTACTGAAGTCGAGAATATGATTATGTACATATCACTATGTACACCACACATTGACTACTGAACAATTACATAGAAAATATTGTTGTTGAGTTGCAGACAAACCATCAGTACGGCTGGATGAAGTTCTAGATGACGAGAGGAGTGAGATACATCCTCAGACTCAGAGATGACTAAGTGAATTGTGACTTGTAGCTGCCTTATCGCATACAGCCACAGCGACCGGCTGCCAGGAGTTGAGATGTACCTACTACATACTGCAGGAAAGTGAATCTCCATGGTAACCATTAATAAAAGGTACATTTTTCAATAAGAATATGAGAATGTTAGATCTCCCATGAGAGTATTTTGCGACATAACTCAAGAGCACTGATATCGAGCATGAGTGTTATGGTAACATAACTAAAGAGCTTGGATTTTGGGCAAGAGTGTTATGTGGCAGGATACAAATTAAAATGAAATAAGTATGATAGGTGACATAGTTTACAGCTTTGATATCAGTGCTAGAGTGACAACTCTGAGCTTTTTATTTCCAATTTACATAAAATTAATTATTGCGATTGACCATTTTCATAATTTTGAAGTACTGATGTTTGTATCAAAATCTGATATGCAGTGGCAATCATAAAAAGCACTATAGGTGCTATAAAGTGATAAAATATTTGACATAAATGCTATAAACTTGACCTTGTGAAACATAGAAATGGTCGGAAGTGATTTGTTTAAGTCATATTTGTCATTAACATATTATACACTGATAACAAGTATAGAGGCACAATTTTATTTAAAAAAAAACCATAAAGATGACAGACTACATGCAAACATAGAATTGAGAGAGTGAAAAAAAAAAGAGATATTCAAAGTATGGAGAGATTAAAACATAAGTGACATTTATAGAAATTTAAAACTAAATACAGTGAAAATTGATTAGAGAGTATTCAACTTTACAGAGTGAAATAAAATTAAAGACGCAAATAAAAAAAAAAAGTGAAAACTAGTATATTAACTATTAGTGAATAAAGGACGGGTTTAAGGCGATGTCTATAGATGAATCACGACCAAGTGAAGGATTCTAACGACTGAATCACGACCGCAGAAAGTGAATGACTGAATGAATGAAATACTTTATTATGTACCCTATCGACAGGTTATACAAAAAAAAATATTAAAATAAAATAAGATTGCAATATTACGTACAATGAACGGTCTTATCTCTACGAAGCGATTTCTTCCAGACAACCTTTGTAATGATTCATAATAATTGAATTACGAGCGAAGCATGTGATTTAAAGAGCGACGCGAGCGATTCATGGCTCTTGATGTGAAGTAATTGTAAGTGAAGTAATCCATTTTATCCACATTTATACTATACTTTATACCATGACTACGACCTAAAGAAAGATTAAGAGAAAATACACATTGAATGCTTATCGAAAATGTCGACCAATCAAATCTCGAGGAGATATTTGCACAAGGAGTTTGTATCGAATATTTTGCGCTAGGAGGTTGTGTACGTATAGCATTGAGATGAAAGTCGAATATATTGATGTGTTAAAATTCAAAAACAAAAAGTGATTAAAAGTGCTATTTATCGACTGTTTTCAGTGCATAAAATAAGCTTTTTAAAGGGGGAAATCACACTTTAATTTCAATTTGAATAACACTGATAATGCGAACCACCTGAATATTCGAGTATAAAAGAATACTACGACAGTTGCATTAAAGCAAAAATAAAGGTAAAATGATGATAATAATAAGTGAAAGTACAGAAAACCAATAAAAAGAAAAACAGAGCTAATGAGTATAAAACAAAATAAAAGGGACAAAACAACTAGAATGGAGCTAAGCGATTAAGGATAAAATGTGACAACCAAATAACCAATTATTAAAAAAAAAATGAAACCAACATACAACTTCATTTATTGATGTGAGAAAGAGATAGATAGATTTAATTGAGATTGGGCATGCAGCACCTTCCTACCAAGAGCTATACAGGAAAAGTAGTACCAAGCACAATTGAACCAATAAGCGAACTGGAGGTACTCAATGAAATTAAAAACCTAAAACCTGGAATAAGTCTTGAATCTGATGGGTTTAATAATGAAGCTGTTAAACTATTCAATCATATTACCTACCTATATAAGATGAAAATAAACACACAGAGTCCGTACCAGAGAAATGATGTACCTACTTCAGACGTAATATTCATATAAAAATAAAACTGATGATATACAAGCTTTAGAACAGGTATACAGCAAATACGAGGAATTCAACAGGCTCCTTATAATGATAGCCTTGTAGTAAAGCATGCAATAGCGTTAGAAAACTTGAAGAATTCGAGGAAATGATTCGTGCACTTCAGGGTACACTTTTCAGGCAATTTGTATACTTACTATTTATGCGAGAGTGAGCTAGACTCAGAAATGAGTAGTATAGAGTACAAAATAGTCCCATAAATATAACGGTGCTGATTGCCGCTGAAAAGCGTTGAGCGATTAAAAATTGTTGTTTTTGAAGATCGTAACTTTAAAATTATATTTTGTTAAAATATGGCTCCGAGCCAGGGTAGATGGCCTAACGATTCCAAACAGTGAAGTTATCATCATTTAGTGTTTGTATGAAAAAAAGAGCGTAAAGTGTAACTTTTGCAGAGAAAGCTTAAAAATACCTACAAAATGAACGTAAACAAAACAAAGTTCCATACGAGCAATGAAAAGGAGCATATAAAAAAAAACAGAATGTGTTGAGCCGTTTATTGCATAAGATCATGTAATTTAATGACATAAAATGAATCTCTGTGAATAAATGATTGATTGGAAAAAAAAATCACGAAGTGCGAAGCGATTTAATGAGACAAAAAAAAAAAAAACCAAGCTTTCAAGCTAAAATGTAAATGTGCGGGGCATATTTCACGTAGTAACGACAGCAGATAGACCACTCATACTACTCGATAGAAATAACCATTAGGGTAAAGAAATGTGAGAAGACCATGCAGCCGGTTGGCTGGTTACTTATATTATCTAATCCAAATTGTTGAGAGAAAGGCTGGATCAGCTAGATGATAGTGGGAAAAGATGCAGGAGATCTACACCCAAAGAGAGATCTATATCTCAGAAGCTGGAAGAAAATACTAACAACTATATAGTTTATAAATCATTTGAATATGTAGGAACTAATACGCTTAAGAGAGATATTAGGCAATATTACTATTGTTACATAATATGATACGATGAACGAGTTCACGAAGTTCACATAGTGTGCACGCTGGTTTTCTCCATTTCTCTTTACGGCACTGAAACATGGACTATGAAAACCACTTAACGCAAGTGAATCGATTCGTTCTGGATGTGATGCCGCTAGATGTGATGCCGCTAGAGACGGCTCCTGAGGATCTCATGGACAGCCAAAACAATCAACGTCTCCATTCTGAAAGAACTTAAGTTGGAACGCACTGAGCGTCAGTCTTTTATTTGCATCCAGCGAATACTTTACATTGAGCACTTTAGTAGAGGTTACTAAAGAAGAGGGAGGAGCCCAAAACACTGGTCTGGTCAGGTGTCCGAACAGCTAGAAACCCCAGTTAACGTCGCGATCCATTAAGCCGGAGACCGTGGTAGATGGAAAACACAAATTGAAATTTCCTTGCACAGATTCACGATACCCAACGATGGGGCACGGATAAGGAATGTTAATATAATAATGATGATGATGAGTCAAAAAGAGATTTAGAAATTGAATGCATTATTATTATTGAGTTTAGATTTTCATCTACTCAACTTAAAGTTCAAGTGCGCATCATTAAATCCAGGTGGATGTTCTTGAGAACTGGAAGTTACTAATTGGACATCAACAGAGAGTTCTGATGATAAAAAGAGTAAAACTAAAAGTAAGGTAAAACTTACGGATGATTCTGCAGGTGTTAAGGAAAACTGCTTTTTGTAGAAGTGCAAAGGTATGCTTCGGCAAATCAAGAAGGGCGAGTGATAGAAATAGTTGCTTAGGGATAACACCGCTTGAGGAAAGGACTATCGGACGGAATGATGGAGACCTTTCAAGTCTCCACATCCTGGTTATTTAATTTTTGAGATCTATAATATATATTATTATAGTTATTAATGCGGTGATGAGACAGAGAGGGATTTGGAAAATAAAAGACTATAATATTATTATAACGATGATAAGACAAAGAGAAATTTGGAAAATAAGACAAAATTATCCAAGAAGAACAATAGAAAATATGAGTTGTGGACACAATTTCGAAATTCTGATAATGTATGCTGACTATACATGATATGATTATTTGTACTACATGTACACGTTGTACCTACTAGTTCTGTTATACGATAGATAATATTGCACTACTAGCGAAAACAGTATTTCAATACAAAATAATATTGACTAGCATCTTAGCTCGAAAGAGGTAGAGTAGGAGGAGGAAAGTATATATTAAACTAAACAATTGACTTTGCCTACTCATTTGAATAGCTACTCGACCTGATAATGTTAAGCAGGTACTTGAATACTTTGTCCAAGACGCACTAGAACTTATGATCCCTAATAGAGAAAACTAAAGTTATCAAGGGAAGTTATTAACGTCATGTTTTGAGTTCCAGGATAAGTGACAAAGTGAAAAGTCAGTGATCGGCGCAGTCGGAGCTGTAGCCGTTACAGTGACTACAGAGTGAAAACACGATGCAGTGATAGTCACAGTCGCCGCAGTTACAGCTGGCACTGTAGCTGATGCAACCGCACCAGCAGAAATTGACAGAAAGTATGACTAAGCCGTAGCAGCAGTCGTTGCAACGGCTACAGAGTGAAGACACGATGCAGTGGCAGCCATAGCCACCGCTGTAGCTGTTGCACCGCACCAGCAGAAACTGAAAGAGTGACGAAGCAGTCGTTGCAGTGAGCAGTGAGTCACCGAGCTGTGTCACGCACGGTACAGCAGAAGTCACAGTCGTCAGAACAGTTGTAACTTGAGAGCATGCCTGGCATACGAACTTGCCGCTCAGGTATGATTAACTGACGACTTGACTGGCATACGAACTTGCCACTCAATCTATGATTGACTGACGACATGACTGGCATACGAACTTGCCATCCAATCTATGATTGATTAACGACATGACTGGCATACGAACTTGCCGCCCAATTGATAAATTAAGTGAGGGCATGACTGGCATACGAACTTGCCGCCCAATTGATAATTATGTGAGGGCATGACTGGCATACGACCTTGCCGCCCAATTTGACAATAAGTGAGGGCATGACTGGCATACGACCTTGCCGCCCAATTGACGATTAAGTGAGGGCATGACTGGCATACGACCTTGCCGCCCAATTGACGATTAAGTGAGGGCATGACTGGCATATGACCTTGCCGCCCAATTTGACGATAAGTGAGGGCATGACTGGCATACGACCTTGCCGCCCAATTAATGATCGAGGGAGGGCAAGACTGGCATATGACCTTGCCGCCCATTCTACGATTAAGTGAAGGCATGACCGGCATACGACCTTGCCGCCAAGCTTGAGATACTCGCAGTTCTAATCTTGATTAATGACGCTAATTTTAATAGATATAAGAAAACCGCATGTTAGCCTAAAATAAACTTTAACACTAACTAAAGATTTCATAAAGTGATATTATGAATAAATAAGAAAACTTAGCATAATTGCTGGATTAGAAATATATCAGAAAATGTATGTTTAAAAATTGGCATGATGAATGATGTCCTTATTGTGGATATATTAATTAGGTAATATGTATTTGTGCAAAATAGATTTATTGTGAATTGTGAACAAATTAATTTGTATTTGTGCAAATATTTGTATTGTTATGTGTTTATGGCAGGTACTCTCGATTGAATCGAACGAAGAGACTCGTTCTAAGTAGGATGGCCGACTGTAAAGATGCATGTATACATGACGTTGTCATAAATGTCAACTGTCATCTGCGTGACAGTAGAAACTGAATGATACCTAAAAATAAGAAGAAGCAGTGATATTATGTGGTTAACCTATGAGATATTGAAAAGGATATTAATTAGAGAAATGTATTTATTATTCTGAATAGAGCTATTGTTTTTAAATGAGCCTGAAGTTTGATTTACGAAGTAACAATGTGACGTGCAAAAAGACGACGTTACACAGAAGTGTTAATTTTACTCTGTGTCAAAAATTATTCTTGAAAAATATTCTACAGATTTTCATGTAAATTCTTTTGGCAAGAGCGAGGTAGGTACCTAAGCTTGCTCGCATCAGCTCGCATGCAAATATTGGAACATCTCATCGCTGCGATAAGCTGGTTTGAAGCATGCTAGTTTATTATTCAAGTTGCGAGCACATTGCTCTATTCACCTGTTTCATCACGTTCTGCTTCAAATATCTTGATACCAAAGCAGCAGTGTATTGCTAGTGGAGTAAAATTTTCGTATTCTTGAGACTTGAACATTTACGCTGTTATGAGAGAACCGAATGAGGAGCTTTCGTGGGATTTAACTTTGGTAGGCAAGCTGACGACACGACATTACGCATTTTATCCATTCATCCAGGTATTATTGGTGTTTCAAACATTTCTACATGCTTATAACACAACATAGAGGAGGTACCTACCTACGTCCAATAAAGTTGCTGCATATTACTAAACAAAGACTTTTATATTACCTACTTTCATGTATATCTAGCATTTATACGATCTGTGCTTTTGTCAATCTATTCTGCACTGTTCTGTCACCTCACTTTATAATGATCTGTGCTTCGGCAGATATGTAACTCTAATAGGGATGAAGTCATATCTCGACTGAAAACTTATTTCACCCACTTGTAAATAGAGTTTTCGACGTCAATTTGACAAGCTAAGAACGACAGGCGCGGGTAATAGGTTAATCAGTGAACTCTGCCTTGCGATTTTATTGCCAAGAAAACAAAAATGTAGCTACATAGGTACAATTTTTGTACCTAAGTAATTCATTCACAAACAAAACAAATCCATAGGTAATAAAGCACGTACAAAAGTTGGTAACTAGAGATTTACGCGTCCACTCCAACTGACAAACGTTTGGGACTCAGAACTTGTTAGAAAACTAAAAAGAACTCGTTGCAAAGATGTTTAAGTCCCGCCCGGCCGTGCTTCTGAACCCGGGACGCGTATTTACAAAACCCTGTTCTTACTTATAAGTTGTATTGTACCTAAGTAAGTAGTAAGCCTAAGCCAAAGATCAATAATACCCTGAGCTAAAAGTAACATTTTATATGCTAAGGCTACACGTATAAGTAATTAGTACCTACGTTAATATAAATTACTAGCCGTCGCCCGCGGCGTTGCTCGCGTTCTACCCTTTAGAGTGTGACGTTTCAAAATTCCTTTCTTAGTGCACCCCTACACTATATAAGGAAACTACCCTCCAAATGTCATACCTCTCGGACTTATAGTTTAGGCTGTGCGTTGATTCTAAGTCAGCTTCAAAAGAGTTTTAAATATATTGATACTGATTTGCTGGCAATGTAGAACGAATGTGTGGGACCTCGTTTGCAATATCACCCCACTGTAAAATTACATAGATTTTACATTTAGTAAATAATACATTTAGTAAGTACATTTTTAGTTAGGGTATACTGGCCGTAAATGGGAGAGACAAGCTCAGGACCGCAGTGGATGACACAAACTTGGGGAGGCCTATGCCCAGCAGTGGGTAAAGTCGGGCTGTGGATGATAATTATGATATTTACGGATGAAAGACCGAACATTTCTTGGAGCTTTGTAATGTACAGTTTGGAGTATTTCTTTAGTATATTTTATAAATTCGCCTCGCAGTCTGGGACAGAGCCACTCGATTTAATTTACATCTCCACCAATTGTTCCCAACTTTAGAGTTCGTCGAACGACGGCCGGCGCCGTCTCTGATTTATTTTCCCTCAACAATCCTCAGGCCACATTCACACAGAAAACGGGGTTAGAACGCTTCATTTATTCTTCTAACTTAGCCTTTGACTTTATTCAACTCAAAAAACTGAGTGCAGAATTCCGGAAACCTAGAGGAAATAGACAGTTGATGGTCACCAAAAACATTCCTAAGAAAAAAATAATTTTACAAAAATTTAAAAATATCACAACTCTTCATCATTCCACCTTGCAGTATGGACTCCAGTTCATCTCTGAATACATTGTGATGTTTTCACTATGTTTCAAACTGCAAAATTATGCCTAAGATTCTTCGAAACTGCTTTTCAGAGCTGATGAATGTTCAGAGCTGTCCTCATAACTTGGCAACGGCTCCCTCCACCAGTTTTCACCATTAGCTCTCCTTAAGTAAGCAAGCAAGCTCGTATGAGTTAGCAGGCAAATCTGGTGACGGAGTTTTTAGGTTTTAGGCCGCCTTAAGGCCTCCATCATGGCTTAACGACTGCTAGAGCCGGTACCGACAGTTTAACGTGCCCTCCGAAGCATGGCATAAGTAAACAGGGTAAAAATTCTTAGCCCCAAACCTGAAGACGCTCTTTCAGACCATTTTTTTTCTTCTGGAGCTCATGAATTTTTATGTATTCTAGCCGGTTTTTTAAGTAAATGCTAAATGGATTTTAGTTCCTTAATATCTACTAACTTCGTGGTATTCAGATTTCAGAGTCAATGTTTTGAGAGTCTGCACTAGGATTAATGCTTTTATCGAATTTGAACGAAAGCTCTACCCACCTTTGAACTCTCTTTTTACTCAGGACTTCATTTTATTTCACAGTAAATAACGAATAAAAAACATAGTGACTATTATAGAGTCACTATGTTTTTTAGATTCTAGAGTTAATGTAGGTAAGTACAAAATTAAACGATTCAGAAGTATTTGGTAGTACAGTAATTAATTATCCACTGTTCCATAAAATATCTAAGAGTAGCTTTACTTATCTAGCTGCATTAGTGCAACCAAAACTAAGGGCCGAATACTGATTAAGAAATCATTACTCAAGCATAGATTTGACTAGAAATTTTCATACAAAAATCTATGCCCGAGTCCGGATCAGTGCTATAGCAGTAAATTAGCACACGGGCCTAACTATATCACTAATTTTAATACCCAAGACACGTTTTGAACGTACAATAGGGACCAACACAATCTTGATACATGGTTACAAAATTGTGACGACGGATTTTCCTGCACGATCTCAAGTTACAGATTTATAAGATTAGCTTCGAGGTCTTGATACTTTGAGCTTACAATGACTTAATAGTCTTGATATTTGAAGGCGTGCTCAGACGCTTTGTCGCTGGATATTACGTTGCATAAAATCATTGTGTTACACCATTTTTATCTGAGTCTGCATCTTTTGTTATGTTGATTACGTGTTTATCAAATAGTTATATCATATTCCAAGAATATTAACACAATATGATTATTTCCTTAACTAGACCACATTATGTAACCTACCTACTCAATGTCAAAATTCGACATTGGTGTTGCATTACCTACATAAGGCTACATTATCATTGTCGATGAGAAATCAGTGAAGATGAAACTATAGAAAAACAAAGAGACAATGACATGCTAGAAACATCCTAGCCTGGGCCCACCGCCACTGCTGATGGCTCAAATGGGCCCAGATGACAATATTAAAAAAGCAACAATTGATACGCTTCTAGGTTGTTCGATAGCGCCTAATTAGTTTTGTCACTTTTGTTATACAGTGAAGCCTCCGGTAAGAAGGTAGTGTCTAATGCGCCTTGCGTTTCTCGAAAGCAACCATTGATGCCATGTCCTCTACTTTTAATAAATATTTTTATTACCTACCTATTTTGTTTCAAAACTAAGAAGTTATTCCCATACATTTCCATTCCATTATGTTCTCTGAATGCCAGAATACCTAACTGTATTTTAACGAGTTACGCCCTCGACTCTCGACGAGTGAATGCACGCAATAAATTTCAAAAACAAAGATGTCGTTAGTTCAAAGTTTGAGCGGCAAAAACATCACCAAAAATAGTTTGCATTGTTTCTGCGAGTTCAATGCAAAAAGTTTCTAACTACGCTGCGTAGTCTTGACCTCCTTTGCATTACCGCCCCTATATAGTTGCCCCTAAGTTGACATAAGCGCTTACACGATCGCCAAGAGAATAGAAAACATCAAAAAGTATAGGAATGGTCACGTGACTTTTCGAATTCACTAGAGTAAACAGACACTGGCAGAATTGTGATATCAAGTTGCAAAAGCTAAAAACCAAAAAGCTTCATGCAGTTGATCTTAGGTACGGATTTTGTTTTTGGAAGTTTTGTTCTATGAGACACCTACAAACTAATAAGGTGTCTTGAGTAACCCATTTCTTATTTTAGTTAGAAAACGATACCGAAAATATACATAACACGCAGTAAATGTCAACTATTAATTAGAAAAGACGGGCATGACATCATGCTCTTGCTTCTCCGGTCTCCACACAAGACTCCTTTGTTCGAAATTTAAAAACAGATTTAAAATCTGACAGATATGGTGTAAATCTCCACGCGGTGACAGCTGTGTGTGATGAACATAATATTATTACTTGTAAGAACCATAGAGCGTAGATACAATAGAGAATAGAGGCTAAGTAGAGTTCTTCTAATGGTACTCTGTACATACCATTGGAAAAACTCTACTTAGGCTCTGACCTAATAAGGCTATGACCGACCAAAAGCAAGAGAATCGGCTTCGCTGATAGTAGATGTCCCATCACTTCCATCCTATCCCTTCTCCCATCGGCGCAGCACCTCGATAGCCTTTGCTTGCTTTCGTTCGATCAGTCTCAACCCAATAGAAAGGGGGCAAATCTCTCCCCATTAAAACAAATAATCAGACCAGGAGGTAGCACTACGGGGGGAGCAATTGAGCTGAATTTGTGTGATGGTCATAATGTACAATTGCAAAAATACCTAAGTACCTACCTATAGTAATTTACCTAGGTTAGTACCTACTTCATTTTATAAAAAAAGAAAAATATGGTAAGCATAATTATTATGTGGGTTAGGTACCACGTACTCTATTTCGTCTCTATTAAACCACTCTTAAGCTCTTCTTAACATATTTTCCAAGCTCTATGGTTACCGCAAGCTTTAATTTTCAGATTCCTTTGTCTGGGCAGAGTTTTACCAAATAACTGTTACGTCATTGCCCATATGAGGAGTACTAACTTTGTCATCATCTACGGTCGAATATGCGTGGAGTCATCTGAACACCATTGCGTCGAGTAACAAATGGTTTTGCTCATTTGTTTACACAGGCACAGAATAAAATAGTTGATACAGGCTGAAGATGACTCAAGCGGCCTGATTCAAAAGAAAATGAGTTATACTACGTCTTACACTAGCTACTTTTACAAATCGTATGTCGAATCTTTGAGATAAGTTTATTATACTTGCTATTGAGAGCGTCAATCAGATTTAGAATGTTAGTACCTAAGTACAACCGCAAAAAGTGGAATACTTCGCAAAAAGATATCACTTCTGATTCTAAGGCCGATACAGAAATCATTGCTCAAGCATAGATTTTCATACAAAAATCAATGCTTCAGCTCGGGCCAGTGCTTCAGCAGTAAAGCAGCATACGGGCTTCACACATTCAAAGGAAGGATAGCGACTTAGTTATATTTCCTGTCGCATGTACCTGCGAAAAGTTTTACGTAATGTAGGTCGAAATTAAAAAAATGTAACGATCGTGTGAAACTGATGCATGAAAGACCAAACATTGTTCTTTTGTGAATCATGCAGGTTTGTATGACTGATTTTCCACTAAATAAAATAAGTATATTATATTAGGTAAGTAACAGCAGCGTTTTGGCTCCAATTTCGGAAAAACACAACTTTAAGTCGCTAATTCTACTGCCTTATCTCATTTGAGACACCCCATAATAGCGACAAGACTAAATTGTAACTTGTAAGTGGAAGTAATTACAACCAGCAACGTCTTTAACAAAGACTCGTCCCGATGGGTCCCGGGGCGAAACATCTGGGAGCGTACTCAGGGCAGGGTTTGGGGTAAGTTTTTAAATCGCATAATAAGAAACTGTCAAAAAACTTATATGCTTGAGTCCGGATCAGTGCTTGAGCGGTAAGTAAATGCGAACGGACTTTAGAGTACTAGTTTGTACTAAAAGGAATTAAAGTACGTACCCTGCTAAGACATCCTAGTTATTTGAACTTAGAATAAGTTAACTTTATAGCTGAATTCAAAAACGACGCTTATCATGAAAAAATTGGGCAAAGGTTTTGAGCATAAAATAAACTTTTGATTTATTTTTAGTTAGACTAAAGAGAAGAGCTATTTCATAAAGTTCCAGAAAGTACACGCATAGAAAACTGTGAATCTAGGCTGATAAAACTTAGTGGTCTACTGCCTCAGGTTCAAAGCTTAGCTACATAGAGATGGGCAGAAGTCCAAGGAATCTGTGCCCCATCGGGCAACCATTTTTGTAAGGGCTAGCGAAGCCCTATAAGAACATTCGTGTAAAGATAAGCTGAAACATTTCCGCAGTCACCGGCTGTGTCTTGACAGCAGCCCTTAACTATAAAGCCACTGAGCTCGATTCAGGAATGCACGACGTTTTCCCCTTCTGCGCCCCCAAGAGCCTAGATACACCCCTGGAACCAACTACTGCGCAATCTATGGCAGTGGCGTCATGTCAAGCACAGGAATAGCACGCCCCCGACCGAGGTGTTTCCAATTTACAACGGCGGGCGACAAGATTTACAATCGGCATTAATTTAAAAATCATTCCACGGTGACATAAGGAGTTATATTCGTAAATCCTGGAGACTTTGTACTACACGTGATTGCTAGATGCAGTTATAATCAGCATTAAAAATAGTTTGCTTTATGTTTGGAGAAACAATTACCTATACCTACCTACCTACTTACGCCATGCCTGCCATGGCGCTTAGCATCAACGTTCTACGGACAATTTTTCTTTTTTGTGGAGTGTGATATACTCTGTGTCATGGAGACAAACTCTGCAAGAGCGCGCACGTCGATTCCCAATTTAATAATTATTATATTTCATGTAAAAGGAACAGTAAACTAAACTACTAAAATCAAAAAAGGTATTTCATTGAAGAGGGTATTTCATATCAACAAAATTTTATCCAAATAATAATGAAGCCTTTGCAACTAATCTACATTATTTTTACAGCGTCAGGAAGCGCCACTTTTTACCTGCTCCTAAAAGGGACGCTGCAATGCCTGGGACATCATGACTAACAATGAGGTCAAAGAAAAATGGTAACCTTCGGAGCTAACTTTTTTTTTTTTTATGATAAAAGTAATGGAACAAGCTGATAGCTCACCTGATGTCAAGTGGTAACTTCTGCCTATAACAATGCATTACCTCACAGAGCAAGTCCAATGAGGACGTGCCCTGTAAGGCAATGCACTGCGTCCATCACTCTGAGACGTAAAGATCTTGAAGTCTCATGTGCCTGTAATTACACCAGCGCCCTTACCCTTCAAACCGGAACAGAGCAATGCGAGCATCACTGCTTGGCGGCAGAAATAGGTACGGTGGAGCTCTCACAAACAGCTCTACTACTACTTATCCTTCAGCCAGTCTTGTCTGTTTAGCTGAAGCCTTGTAAACTTGTTATGATAAAATACCCTCTTTTAGGTAGCAAAATCTCCGCCTTACCACTTTGGAAACTTTAATTTACCGTTTTGCTTGACAGGGCTCTAAAAAACTGCTTTGAAAGACGGGCGTGACGGCTAGTCGGTTCACAGAAAATTCACCCTTAAGGTGGTAAGGCAGAACTAGCGATAGTACCTAGGTACTAAACATGTAATCATTTCGCAGAAAAGTGTAGTAAAACAAAAATCATAATTTTGAAGGTGCTCTTTTGTTTTACAGTTTTTTCATTGCAGCCACTTTACGACCATCGGTAGTTGGGCACTCTTCTTTTACTACTGATAACACCGGGAGCAAGAGGTGATTTCATTACGTCACGACCGTCACAAGAGGCTGAAGCGCTGTGCAAGGGAAGCTAGTAACTAGTAAGCTAAACTAAATACCTACCTTTTTTACATCTTATTTTGCAATTGCAATATTATACGTGCAGTTAAATACCTACTTCTAAACATTTTTTCCAGAGGTCATTCCGAATCCAATGACGTATCGCTCATATTTTGCTTTATGTCTTTTTTTTAGGTTTTTCAACATGTTGAGTAAACTATTAGTGGTGATTATTGTTACATAGGACATTCGTACGAGTAGGTATATGTACGAACACCTACCATTCCATGACAAAACTGTAATCGATAAATAACGAGTTCACCGTTTAAAGGATGACGGACGGCTTGACGAGGTTAGTCGACTTATTGAGCTGTAAATAGTTTACTTACCTGCTGTAGGTAGATGCATACTTAATGTGGTCGCTGTAGATAGCTGTTCCTATACGCATGTTGTGGTAACCTTTAATTATGGCAGCACTTAGTTTTATTCTTCAAATGCACCTTGAATTGTGTAGTGTAAAACTGTGTTAGATATCCATTATTTTCATAAAAAATAAATAAAATTGATAGATATGTAAATAGTGTACCTACCTATGCTCAAATTTACTTAATATTATTAGTTTTTAGTAAATTTATTAAATAACCTCACAAAGTGACAGTCGCTTGCTTTAACTTCTTACCTTCATTAGTGCTTGATGAAAGATTTGAGCCTCCAACTCCTAGAATATCAAAAGCAGCACTAAGATCCTTGGATCGCGTGTTTGATACTAATTAAACGTTGATAGCTCTGAGATACGTGATCTGTCTGGTCGGGTAATGTGTTTCTTACAGCGTTTTTATGGCGTCTTACCGTACCAAACTTTCCGAGCTTTGTTTATGCGGTTAGTATTTGCAAGCACAGAAAGTATATAGGATGTTCCGAATATAAGAATAAACAGATTTTAAATACATACTGTCCTAATCAAGAACCTTCATTTTTGAAGTCGGTTAAAAATAAAAAAACTGATAGGAAAGATAGTTAGGTTAGGTTTGTGAAATACTTAAAGTGTAAGTAAAGTATGTAGGTATGTACCTTTTTTAGATATCCTCTAGGGTAGGTATCTGTGACTAAATCATTGTAGTTGGTACTCGTACTATACCTAGGTAGGTACTACTTCGTACCTATCAAAGTATTTTTCTTAAAGGTGTGGTAGCTGGCAGCCAAATACTTAGCTTTCTAGGTAATTAGGTACTTAGTTCAGTTACCACAAAAAAAAAATTAGAAAAAATTGTCAAAAACAAAACCATTTCAGGAAGTGTTTTGAATAGGTAGCGTAATCCAATCCAATTTTCACAAAAGTAACTTTTCTACAATCCTATTGGCTCCTTGAACCTTTTTGACGTCGGATCAAAAGAAAAACCGATCCTTTTCCGCACTGATACCTGCCATCATTGTCAACATCTACCTGTTCAGGGTTCCGTAGAATAAAAGAAAATAAATTAATGTACCTACGACGACATCATTATCTACATAATGATACATATTACATACCTAATGAGGTCGTCGTACCTAGGTAGATAGGTAGGTAGGTACCTACCTAAATCCTATCCTACTAATATTATAAACGCGAAAGTTTGTAAGTATGGATGGATGTTTCTTACTCTTTCACGTAAAAACTACTGATCCGATTTGGATGACACTTGGAATATATTATATTGTCCGTGACCTGGATTAACACATAGGCTACTTTTTATCCTGTTAAATCAACGGGATCCAACGGGATGCGAACGAAGTCGTAGGCGGCACCTAGTAATTATAATAAACCTTTCAACTAAAGACATATCATTTGCGACAATAAATAAATAATAGCAATAAATAAAATTGAAGAACCTTCCTAGTAGGAAATTCCTACACACATTCACAAAATAATCCTCACATTCACACAACACTGGAAAATTTCATCTTAACAACCAGACTCTTATGAGACTGGCGTATCTACGTCTAGTCTGGACGACCTTCTAGAGACATGCAAAAAAAATACCTTCACTCTCACTCACCCTCTCACTCTCATTTATATTTTTTTCTAGACCCATCTATAGAGTTATTAATAGTAGGTAGAGTTTTTGGTAGGTCACATTATTAAAGCCAATACCCAACAGTGCGGGTGATACCGGGCTACGGTGATGATGATGATGATTAGTTGTGAACCTAACATAACTATTTTATTGTATGTTTATACCTATACTGTACCACCACCTCTGTATAGAATCAACTCACACTTGACTTTGCTTTCAATTCTTATCGTACCTACTCTCCCTAACTTTTATGAATGGACCAATTCTTAATACTTTTCTACGCACAAATTCTTTTCTAATTCAATCTTCTGATCCAACAGTTCATTTATTTATTCGTCTCAAAGTAATTTCGGATGAATGGAGTTTATTTTTTTCTTAATAAAATAGTTAAGAGGGAGTACTCGAGGGACTTATTGTTGGTACACCTGTGTTCCCTTTAGCTAAGTTAAACATAATGTAAATCTTATTGTGTAACTCAATGGGCATCTGGTTACTTAGGTATGGGCCCCTTTTACGAATAACCTATTATACCTATATTTACCCACCTACTGTGCCTATCTACTTACCTTGTAGTTAGACTGCAATAATTTAAGTAAGTACATACCTAGGTATTCCTGCCTTCTACTATAATAATATTATTTGCTTCTAGGTAGGTACTTTAATACGTAGGTACAAGCAGCTTCACAAGTAAGTACCTAAGTAGAATTTCAAAATTATGTAGGTAAGTTTGTACTGTTGGCTCTAGTTATGTAGGTAATAATAACTTTTGACCTAGATTAGGTAGGTATAGTTTAAGTACCTAGGTACCTCCTACTACATATTTTGGTTTGAACAATCCGTGCCATCGCCGCATGAGAGGAACAACCAACACAATGGCCTCATAACGCCGTAACAAGATTTATAATAAAAAAAGCACGCTTTTTTTTAGTTGCAGCAGATTTTTTTTCATCGATGTACCTACGTACGTAATATACATATACCTATCTATATTCTAATTCACAAGTGCCTACGTACCTAATAACGTTAAAAGCTTGAACTGAAAGTAAACAATGCTTTGATTAGCCTTCTGACCAACTTCATGTTGAATAACTTAAGAATGCAACGTTTGAAATGCAGTGTAGTTCGTTTAAACCCAACCAAACAAACGTTCAAATTCATATTGATCACCTGAGTGCGCAGTGAAAAGCTATTTTTAATAAAAAAAAATGACCTGCATTACTAACAACTTAAATTGAATTATTCAATGCACAACAATTATTATTAAAAGCTGGAAGTATTTGGGGTCTACGATCTTGCAAACTGATAACGTTCCCCTCACACGCTCACATAATGTAGATTTTTAAACATATCTGAAGGGTCTCTCTTCTTTATTCCTGCGTAGAATAAATAACAGTATTTTTGTACAAAAGTTTCACTCTGATATTCTGATAGTATTACTTTCTCTTCACTTCTCTGGAATTTTCTGTTTTTAAAAACTTTTATTTAACTTGCAATGTATGTATGTTTGTTCGGGTGGAATTGTTCGGGTGGAATCTTTGAACTCAATTTTGAAGTAGATAATATAATCTTCAACCGATTGAGCTGAAATTTTGTATAAGGTGCCTTCTGGTAAGATCGGCCTAATATTAAGTCCGGATAAATCACGTAACTAAGCAATTATCATATAAAAATATCGCAGAATTGCTTGGTATCCGGACTTACTATTACGCCGAAGGCACTACACGTTTAGTTTGGATGACAATGCACGATAATGTCGTCTGACATCATTTTACCACAGTAGTTTTTGAAGACTATACTATATTTTCTACAAATGTCTTACCAGTGTGTTAATCTAATACACTGGGTAAGAAATAACTTTTTTTAATACCTAAAGCTTTTTTTTTTGTGTTTATTTTATAATTTCTGTAAAAGTGGTGTACAATAAAGAGTTTTCTATCTATCTATCTATCTAAAGCTCTCAAAAAAATCATAGCCAAATAGCAAAAGTGATCAATACGATTGCTATAAGGTTTGTAGTATTTTAATATAAAAGCTATTCGCAGTGACACAAGCTTTTCACGTGCTCTTTCTTCCTACCAACGATAGTATTTTAATATAAAAGCTACTCGCAGTGACACGAGCTTTCACGTGCTTTTTCTTCCTACCAACGATTACGTTACGACAAACTCGTAAAATACGGATCACTGAAAATTTTTGATATGTTGCTTTCCTATTCAAATGTGGGTACTTAGGTACCTACAGTTTTACGAGTTGGTCCATTATAATTTTTACTGACGTCATATATCTTCCTGTCGACGGTGAAGTATCAAAGAGATTTTTTATTTAAAATATTTTATGCCTTTTTAATCACTTCCCTTTTGTGAGCAATACCTTTACAATTATTATGCAAGTGGTACTTTAAAAATTAAATATAGGTATGTATTTTTTAAAATTTTTAATGATAAAAGTAATGGAACAAGCTGATAGCTCACCTGATGCTAAGTGGCAACTTCTGCTTATAACAATGCATTACCTCACAGAGCAAGTCCAATGAGGACGTGCCCTGTAAGGCAATGCACTGCGTCCATCACTATGAGACGTAAAGATATTGAAGTCTCAATTACACCGTAATATATCTATCTACCTTACTTCTACTTCTTTTTTAGGAGGTATAAAGTAGGTACCTACTTAGTTGTTGTTTTGACTAATATGATTTATCTTTGGTGATTGCTTACAAAAATAAAAGTAGGTACAATAAACAACACAGAACATACAAAACTCGTGTCAAAGCAGAATAAAAAATACGCAATGAGAAACATGTGGCACAGTAAGTAGGTAAAGTACCGTGTGAACGTATTGCCCAATAAGATAAAAAAAGACAGAGATGTCTTTATTTATTTTTAATTATGTTAATTTTGGAACAAGAAGGCAGCTAATGGCACTTTATGTAATGGGTATAGGAAAATAACTACTAGAAAATGATTAACAATGATGGAGTGTTGGATATATTATGTAATTATTATGGATGAATTAAATACAATTAAGAAACGCCTATCTTTTGTTCTTAACTCATACAAATGAGAACCTACAGTTCAAGAACTTAATTTAATAAAATATTTAATAGGATCACCATTTTTCCATTTTATTATTTAGCGTAGGTATTCTCTTGATTGCGGTAAGGCACAGCTGTAGCATTTGTTAATCATTCTCCCACAAAAATAAATGAGAGGGTTAACTACCATAATAAATTTGACTGTCACAGTTATTCTATCTTTAATTTTCCAAGAATTTGATTAAGGCCAGGTCAATAATCCAATACAATGTGGCGTTGTTTTCGAGTTATGCAACCGAGAGTTGAAATTTAAGTAGCCTCGACGGAATAGTTCCGAGAAACGTGCTTTGTAGAAAAACACTGGCGGTTTTTATCGATTCGGACACGATATGGGAACATAATCGGGATACAGAGCATAGTTTTAGTGGCGTTCAAAACTCGCTGATTAGTTCTTTGAATGTGTTCGTTCCTAGAAAAGAAATTTTGTTTTAGTAATTTACTTTCAGAGTTCAGACGAAATGACCTCGAAATGAAGCAAAAGCAGCCAGAAGCAAGAGAATAGACAAAATTTGATGCAGTTTGAATTTTTTAGACGTTTTTAAAACCTCATACATTTTGAATCAACCATCTGCATAGTGTTTTGAGTATAAATAGCTGATAAGATAATGTGACGTGTAAGCCATTGTATTGTAAACTACACAATAATGTCTTCGGTTTCAAACCAAAGTGACCAATAAGTACACAAATGCATATATTAAACGAAACAAGATGAACTGGTTAGTATTATCGAAATAAGTAGGCACCTACTTTTTTATACACAATATCCGATTTCTTTTCACTGCACAAACATCGAACTGAATAGGGGAAGGATGCAAGCTACCATGATAATAAGCACCGAGCTTTATTCGATGCAAACATACAAAGGTATACAATTGGAAAGCGTTGTTTTGTTGTTAGAGCTGTTTTGATGTGCGGTGAACCATAGAAACGCACTCATCATCATCATCATCATCAACCTATATCGGTCCACTGCTGGACGTAAGTCTCTCCCAAGACGCGCCACTGAGGCCGGTCTTCGGCTCTTCTCATCCAGTGTTTGCCAGCTACATGTCTCAGATCGTCACCCCACCTAGCCGGAGGGCGTCCTACACTACGCTTGCCGAAACGTGGTCTCCACTCAAGTGTTAGTTTGCTCCAACGATTGTCGTTTCTGCGCATAGAAACATAGAAACGCACTAACCATTCCAAATACCATAACCAATGAGAAAAACTTTGCAATTTTCGTTTTTCACAGCTGTTTGACATTCGACACATCCGAATAGCGGCGAACTCGGAGGGCCATTATTACGCACCATAAATAATACAAAAAAGCACAAACCCTTCACTGCCTCTTCCTTTTACGATTCGGAGGAAAGAAATAAAATATGTGCGAGCCAAAACAAAGGGCATTAAACGAAAATGACAGGGCCACACGCTTTTGGAGGAGAGCCGAACAAAAGGTAAACTATAATTTCGCATTATGTAATACTCGGAAGGAGTCACTCGACGGGAATCGAATGCAAGCCTGGTTTAAAAATAACTCAAGGTTAGCTCGCCAATAATGTTGGCGAGGGTTCCTTTGTTCAAGGCCCACCGGTTCTACAGGCCATCCACATAGGTATTTGTGCATGGAATTTTGTTGAAAGCTTCATCATGGAATTAAATAGGTAGGTTTACCTACCAAATATATAAACCTAAAACTAAGTGGGTTCTGAGAACAAACAGTAATTAGCATTTGTGTATGGCAAACATAGATGTTAGTTTTATGACTGGGTGTCTATGTATTTTAATTAATTAAAATACATAGACACCCAGTCATAAAACTACGTATTTATTTACAAAAAATAAGTTTCCTATCAGCAATCCAGTTCCCATCCCATAGTACAAGTACATATTTCTTAGTTTGGGCATTGTGTGAAGTGTCCATGATTGATTATTTATTTATTTAAACTTTTCTCTTGAAAGAGTGCAAAGTTAAAATATATTCTTCGGAACTGAATAATTTTCTGCTTAGTTTTATTAGTACCTTTTTGCATAGCAAGCTCTAAGGTAAAAGGTAAAATACTTCTTTATTCCTCAGCTGCCGTCAATTTTAGCACATTTATATTAAGCCTTTTAAGAATGACATAAAATGCTTTATAAGGATGTGCCTGCATCATACTAATAGTCTTGTAAAACCACATTTTGCCAAGACCTTGAACAGCCCTAAGCAGGTGCATCCAAGCATGCACCAGTGCACCTGTCTAGTTATACGCTGCTGACCTATAAAAGTAATAATTAAACAATTTATTCACCAACAATAATTATACCGTAGATATGTGGGTCAAATAAAAGGGAGAAATAGGGTTCCGCTTCTTACCTACATTTAATTTTAATGGGTTTGTAAGAGCTAACAATGAGCTCAAACGAACTGTCTATACTAGCATTAGGCAGCATACATTGCAATAAGCTGTACCTACAATCAACATAATAATTTGAATATTTCAGTCAGCTTATTATTTATAGATTGAATTATGTAACAATTTCGTTTATAAATATTTACTGATTCTGGTCTATTTTTTTGGATCAACTGTGTGGGGAAGTATGTAGAATTGTTTTAATTTTCTTATAATAACAATGATGTCCACAGAATTACAAAATAGTTTTGGTATTTTTACAAAATAATACTCAGGTAGCACCTGCGTGGCGATTTCAAAAGGTTTCGTCATTGAACATGTGTTTTGTTAAATGCGGAACCACACAAGCACATAACCTTCGAATGCTAAACAAAGGGTGCTAAATGGTAGAGTATTTTATACTTTAACTTACTTAGGTACCTACTTGACCAACATACCCACGTATTTTTTCTTACGCTCTACTGCGCACTGCTCTGAAGGAAATGGACACATTGTAACGTTTTTGAAAATATGTATATATGTATGTAGTTTTTATAGTTTTTTTAACAACGGTTGTTCTTTTTTGTACTTACTAGTTACTACATTACCAACTGACTAGTCTGCATAGCATTAATATTGCAAAGGTTAATAAAGGCATTCCAGAATTTTTAAATTTTCAGAGGGCTATTTATAGTCCTTACTATCTGTCTAGAGTATGTTCTATCTAAGTACATAACTAACCAATCTTCTTTGGTAACTTTAAAATCAGCAACTTATTTTGATTGCCTGTGTTACCTAAATTGCCTGAAGTTTTTTATTTTTAACTAGCCGTAGACCCGCGGCGTTGCTCGCGTTCTAGACCCTTTAGGGTGCGACGTTTCAAAATTCCTTTCTTAGTGCACCTCTGCACTATATAAGGATACTGCCCTCCAAATATCATACCTCTAGGACTTATGGTTTAGGCTGTGCGTTGATTCTCTGTCAGCTTCAAAAGAGTTTTATATATATTGATAATGTATTTATTACCTATGTATTTATTATTATTAATTTATTTGCCCGTTGACGGCATTTTGTGAACTCCACTTATTAAATTCCCATCGATGTATTATCCCAATCCCAAATCGAATTGTAGCTTCCATGGTAGCTATATTACATGACGTATTTGTCTATGTTATACCTATTCACGAATCGAATTGCGCAGTAAACCTTGAATGGAGCTTTAAGGTCACACAGATGGCCATACAATTGAAAAACTTTAAGAAAAGCTCCAGAAACTGGTTTGATTTGCGTTGCTTCATTTCGTTGCTCTACTGGATTCGCGATTTCACTCCGTACATCAATGTAATAGTGGTCAAAATACGGCAGCATCACGGTCACAAGGAGTTATGAAGCACGTGTTAGGTAGGTACTTTAGTCCCCTTAGAATGCACCTTCACCTGGTAAGAAAAGAACAGAATTGGGTCACACATTGCGTAGGTAGGTACTTTATCCTGAATTCACTTTATACGGACCGGTTCTGGCACATAAGCACACCAGTTTCTTTTCATACTTTTATCCCCTTCGAACACGTGCGCATGAGAATCGCCATCTCGGCTGTGTTTCTTCAGATTTGTATTGTTCATAAAAGGGGCGCTAAGCTTTTATTAGAGTGGTGGACTGCTTAAGTTATCCGGTTCGATAGGTAGGTAAGTAAGTGTATTATTGTAAATTATAGTCATAAGTCTACATAAATTTGTAAACAAAAACAATAAAAAAAATCTAAAAAAGTTTTGACAGAATATTAACAACTTGGTAGGTACCTACTTACTTAGGTACTAATTACTCACCTGAGCTACTTCTGATACACCTACTTATAACTGAAGATATTATTAACGATGTTTACGATTTTTTACCAGTCCCTAAGTCGCTAACGCTCTTGTACTCGTTGTCGTTAACGCTTTTTTTGCACGCTGTTGCTTACACTTTTTTACTCGCTCCCGCTTATGCTTTCCCGCGAAAGTGAAAATTTTGGTATAGGCACTTTCTCCCCACCGTACCGCCAGCGTCGCTTCGCCCCGCCCCTCGCTGCACCCGCACTCCGCCCGCACCCCGCGCCGCTCGCCGCAAGGTCAGCCCCGCGCCCCGCTCTTGCAGGCGGGAAGAGCGGTGCGCGGCGGCAACCAGCGACGCTCTTGAAATTTCGCTTTCGTTCACTCGCAGTTATTAGTCGGCCGCGCGCGTTCCGGCAAACATGTCTCTCGCGTGACGCGTTCCATTACCACACTCGTTTTCGTTTTCGGTTTTCGGCATGGCGCCTCGTCGGCAGGGCGCGACCGGCGAACGCGAAACAGAGGAGCCCCGCGGGTGCTGCGTACCCGGCGAGTGCCTTCGCCCCCGCGAGTCCGTCCGAGCCGAGGATGCGGTCCGCGTGCTATGCAATAACGACACGTGTTCCGCCGGCCGGTACATGCACAGAGAATGCTTTGACCAGTGGGAAGTCGGGGTGCTGGCTTACCTCAAGTCGTGCGGTCGAGCACGCTCATGGTCCGAGAAGCAGAGGCACCAGAATCTATGGACGAAGAAGGGTTACGATCTGTCTTTCAAGGCGTGCGGGTGTAGATGCGGCCGCGGGCATTTGAAGAAAGATTTAGATTGGGCTCCTCCTGGGTTCGGCATGAAGGTTGAGGAGGAGAAGAAACGCCGCCGCCGGGCACGCTCGGGTCGGACGCCGGTGGTGGCAGACGCGCGCTCGCGAGCCTTCAGCCTCTCCAGCTCGGGCTCCTGTTCCCCGCCGTCGAACTCCTCAGAGACGTCGACAAGCCCCATCCATGCACTCAACCTTGGTCTTGTTCCGGGGAAGAAAATCTCCAAGCACGAGCTGGTTTCAGACAGGATCAGGTAAGATTTTTTTATTCAAAGATTACAACATTATTTTTCTTTTGTGTCTTACCTACCTAGGTACTTACCTATTCGTCGATACCTATTAGTAAAATATTAAACTGAACACCTGCCTACGTAAGAAAGAAGACTAAGTAGGAAGGTAATAACGTAACCAGGGTACACCTACACCTATTACTTATTCTACGCGGTTCATTATTTTTTATTTCGGATCGGAAGACAGGCCTTTTCTAGGACAGTGTCCAAGGTTATTAAAAAAAAATACAGTGCCTTCTGGTAAGATCGGCGTAATAGGAAGTCCGGATGCTAAGCAATTCGGCGATATTTTTAAATGATAATTGCTTAGTTAGGTACGTGATTTATCCGGACTTAATATTACGCCGATCTTACTAGAGGTAGCATAAAGCATCGGGAAGGTTACATATTAGTATCTAACTAGATTAGTAGTTATTTTAATTTATTTTAAAATGATATCCCGCGTCTGATGGTGGAACTGGAAGGCCACGGTAAACGACGTGAAAATAAACATTGTTTTTATTTAACATTTAATTTTTTTCAAAGTATTTTAAACAAAAGCTTATTTTACATAGACTAGTAGAAAATCGATTGATCCATCCAAACTAAATAATAAAATCCATCCTCTTAATTAGAGAACATTCGCGGGTTTTAATCCCACCCACCCAGAATAACTCTTGCTGAACTTGCAGTAGGTACCTACCTACCTAGTACCTATCTAATCTAGGTAGATAAGTAGGTACATTTTTTTCTAGGTTGTGTCTGCACTGTCGCAGAAAGCTGAGCAGTTGTCAAACCAATTTAGCTCATTTAAGATACCAGTGAGCCAGACAATTTACGGCTCAGCTATATTACAGGTTGTTGCTACACTAGCACCAATAAACCTAGCTATACATTACTTGTCCAATAAATACAGTATTAGAACGAATAGGTCCACAATCCACATAGTTCGCGGGAACAGGTTTAAGGCGGTTCTGGCCACAGAATAAGATCATATCTACCTAGTTGGTATAGGAAAGCTGGTCCCAAACCGGCTACCCAACCCTTGGCTATTGAATTTAGATAAGCAAGTTGTGAGCACCACTGCACTTAGGCCTTTTGCACATAGACACGAACACAAGACAAGAAAAATTTTGTATGACGAGCGTATATCCGACATAAGAAAAAGTATCTTGTAATATGTATGGTCTCATAATAACAATCAAGCGACTGAATGTCTTTCTATTAGGACATAAGAAAAATATCGTAATGTGCAAAGGGCCTTATTACACGATCAAGTTTGCGCCTGTTTTAGTGCGTATAGCAATCCTATAAGAAGCTTTCTGGTTTAGAAAATTGCTAGGTAGGTATATTACACCAAAAGCACTTTGCCTATCAACCAACCTACCTACTACGTAGTAGGTAATTAATTAGATATCGGTGCCCATAATCAATGCCTAGGTATAAATAATAAGAGTAGAATAAGATTAATTTTCCTGTTTTAAATAAACACTAGCTTTCCTGCCTGGGCTTGATATTGCTTAAATTAAAACTCCTACGTCGTACAGTACGAAAATCCAAATATTTACCATTATTAGTGACAGATGATGGTTGGACAACTAACAACTTTCAACTACACTCGAAGCGCTTGTGGCTACGCTTGCCTATTCAATCTTCACCGATTATCTAAGTTAAGCGACGTTCTGCACGGTCACTATTTGGATGGATGACCGTTGGCATTTACATCTGAGCGCTTCTGCTTCGGAGGGCACGTTAAACTGACGGTCCCGGCTCAAGCAGCCTAAAATCTCCGTCATCAGAGTTGGCCGCTAACTCATACGACCTTGCTTGCTTACTACTTGATAAAAAAAGTTATTATTAAGGGAACCTAATAATCTAGCCGGATAGAAAGTTTAAAATATAAAAAGCTTTGTTTCCGTTCCCTACTCGTTCATTTTTGTGCATTGTCCGTTTAAAATTCGTGGTAACAGCGCTTCCCAATTTGGTGGAGGCCCTAAAAATGCAATTTCGCCGGCTTAATACATTAACCGCGCACCGCTGCACACCTGGTTTCCGTTTCCTGGCCAAAATGCGTTTTTCCCGAAATTATAGCAGGTTGGCAGCTGCATGATTCCAATGCCAAAGTTGTCGCAAAAAAGGTGGGAATGTGCATATTGTGCATACACAGACTCCTGGTGAGGCATGCTGATTGCGTACTAAACTAACTGACTAAGTGTCTGTACTAATTATCCATGGCGTAGCTTAGATCCTTTTTTTTTCACATAGGTACCTACATACCTAACCTAGGTAACTAGGTAGGTTAGGTACAGTTTTAATTTGCCAAAATTCAGTTGTAATCTTGTCTTCCAAGACTGGTAGGATTACTTTTATATAATTATGTTTTTTACAAAAAAAAACTATAATAATGTCTACTCATACTCACCTACATCTGATGTAAACTACTTATTTTTCACAAGAAAAAAGTGTAATAGGTAATGTCACCTACATCTACTTACTACGTTATAAGTTGGTCTGGGTAAGTTAGGTATTAGGTACCAACCACTACGTAGGTAGTAGTAGGTATGCTAGTTTTACGATCCCCAGATTAAATTTTGTTATAGGTTGGTTACATATCTTATTTCGAGATAATAAATGACGGACAAAAACATGCATAAAATCACGTAGCTATAAATGAGGTAAGTGTATATTATGTATAAACGCACCTTATGTATGATTCACTAATAGTCTAATAAGCGTGGGAGTAAAATTGTAGGCTATTTCGAAGCGCCGAGAACCAAGACATTAAAAAAATATTAGCTACATAAAAAATAAATATAGTCTTTGAACTTTTTATATTAGTAATGACTTGAATGTTTAAAAAAATTATCACTGTTTTAAGTAAGTATATTGGCGAGAGACCACAACTAGTGCACAGAAGAGGCTTTTGCCCAGCAGTGGGACAGAACATGCTAATATAAAAAGTATACTTACTGTCCTTACTGATGATATTTAAATAATAGGTAATCTGAGACCACAGTTGAAGGTAGGTACAAAAGACAGAAGCTGTACTGTACCTATATATATTATGTATAAAAAAAACACGGTTATCCATCAACGACAAGTCAATCGACAGATAATATGGCAATGAGTATGCGTGAGTGCAACTTGACTTGAGTCCATTATTATTTTGATTATCATACTAAGCGTGGCGTAATGGAGATACCTAGACATAATCTAATATTACGTATTACAATAAGCCCATCCTTCCTTGTCCTTTACCATTGTTGTCTGCTACTAGAACTACTACACTACTACTTACTCTACTAGAACTGTAATAGTTTTCTTAATTTTTATTGTTTTTTATATATTATAGGCAAAAGTTTGACCACAATCTCAACTGATCGGTCGATGGTGTAGTATATTTGCCTAAAAGATACACTTACTTTCCTCTTGATAACATTTAAGATTTGAAATTATGGTTGAATGTCCTAGATTAGGAAAGATTCGTAGGCTAAAGTTGTAAAAAAGTTGATCAATTTATACATGAATAGAAGCTATAAAACATTTTTGACGCTTGATTATGAAAAAGTGGCTGTTTGTTTAGTTTGCATGACTGAACATGGTTTTGATAATTTCACACTCGAGATGGACATGGACATAGCCTATTTTAACATAAATAATACGCATAAGTACTAAGTAGAGATACCTAAAAACGAGAAGTCACGAATGACAATCAGTAAAATATCAGACGGTTTGTTAAAAACGTTCTCGCGTCATTTGTTTTTAATTTAGTCCTCTAACCCGCTTCAAAATTCAAAATAAAACATTACGATTCGTATCTCTTTCTTGTTATTCCCAATAGCCCATTATAGCTAGGCGTGCTCCTAAACTAATTAATAGATCTAGTTTTATTCCTAAAACAGGTTTATCAAAGTCTATACATTTTATTCAATGTTTTTATAGACTAGGTTTTATTTTTTTATTCTAAAGTATACTTAATTCCTACGTTACTTTATTGCCAACATAATGACCAACAAATAAATATTTTCTTAATTACCTACCTACATTTTATTAATCGAAGTTTTAAAAATAAAATTATCTACGTAAACGACTATAATCCGATGTTAAGTAGTAAGTACCTACTTTTATATAAAAAAGTTAGCCTGAATTTTTATTAAAACTCATAAAAAAAGTTAATCGAACTATAAAAACCATTATTAAGTTTAATTAAATAATAATAGTTAAATATAACAAATCGTAAAAAATCGTGAAAATGTGTGTATTATGTATACCTATATACCTATACCTACTACTTTAGAAGTTCAACATTTAACGATCAATATCCGATAATAAAGTTTTTTATTGCCTTAAATTATTACATTTAGTTTTATTTATTGCACGTAAATTGCCAGTTCTGTTGGCTACAAAAAGTCAGATCACGCTTATTTATACCTACTACATACGTACACGTACCTACTACCTAGTATACCTATTAACTACCTACATTAATGTTGTGGCCTTGAGACGAGCCCCTATGAACAAAGTAAACATTGTTCCGAGGCCCCACAATCCACACTGCTTCACTAATAAAGTGTTATTCAAAGATTTCTTTGTCGATGCATAACGAAAAAACATCATCATCATCATCAATATATCTAAAACTCTTTTAAAGCTGACATAGAATCAACGCACAGCCTAAACTATAAGTCCTAGAAGTATGAAATTTGGAGGGTAGTATTCTATAGTGTAGGGGCGCACTAAGAAAGGAATTTTGAAAAGTAGCATTGTAAAGGGTCTAGAACGCGAGCAACGCCGCGGGCGACGGCTAGTATATATATAAAACTCTTTTGAAGCTGACATAGAATCAACGCACATCCTAAACTATAAGTCCTAGAGTATGAAATTTGGAGGGAGGTTTCCTTAAGTGTAGGGGTGCACTAAGAAAGGAATTTTGAAACGTCACACTCTAAAGGGTATAACGCGAGGAACGCCGCGGGCGACGGCTAGTTCTAGGTATAAATAGTGTAGAAATAATTATTTATACTTACTAAGTTAAGAACCAATAAATGTAATTTTAAAATTATGCAATGTGACCCCTACAACTATTATGAACACAGCGTGTTCTCATTAAATATAGATTACATTATATAAATAATAATTTTATTATCAGAAGCCAAGCCGATTCAAAACAAGAACAACAAAGAAAAAAAATTAAAATTCGTTTGCATTTTAACAGAATAACAGAATTAAACAAACATATGACAGGCGTCATGGCTCAGTCGGTAGTAGCTCTGCCTTCCGTGCTGTGGGTCGTGGGTTCGATCCCCACCGAGAACAAACATTTGTGTGTTGTAAACATAGATGTTTGTTTTGTGTCTGGGTGTTTCTATGTATTATAAGTATGTATTTACAAAAAAAATGTATGTATGGATTCTATCAGCCATCTAGTTTCCATAGTACAAGCTTTGTTTAGTTTGAGTCTAGAAGGCGTTGTGTTAAGTGTCCGTGAATATTTATTATTATTATTATTTATTTATTATTTATATCCCACGCAAGTTCAGTTACGAATTTGGGCGCATGGTAATTATAATGACTATCTACGTAACGTAGCGTAGGTATACGTTCTACTACCAGTAGCCTCGGGCCAGGCGAAACAGCAGAGGTGGGCCGTTTAATTCTATGTCAAAAATATAAGATGTAGTTCCAAACAAGTCTAAACAAGTTTACATTTTGACATTTTCGTTGCATCGTCGTCGTTGAGAAATAATTCTGTCTATTCTGACATGTTATCTATATCTACATACGACGACCGGCTAGTGCATTTATGTTTGACATTTACGAGTGTCGTTTGTTTAGTTCTTGTTGGTCTAGAACTTTTGTTTGTTCATTTTGCATAACATTGAATGCAATTTAAATTTTATTCAAACATTGTTGATGAGTCAAACAAGACTCACATTTGCGGTTAACTTACACAAATGCACTTCTACCTTCAGCATAGAACATATTTATGGTTTGTGGTGTAAGGTTTGATTCAACATGTTCTACGTAGGTTTGAATGTACGTATGTATATTAATGGACATTTTACAATACCTACGCCAATATAAAACACAATAAATGTTCTGCCAAGGGAGGGATTGATCGCGCCCACCACCCACACCCACCGCAGAAGGTAGAGCATACAGACTATACTTTTAAAACAACCCAATAAATGCATTATAAAACCAGATATATACTTTTTTGTCATCGGTTATCAGGCAACTAGTTATTGTAGTCTAATCAGTCAAATAATTTTAGACTGTTTGTAGTAGGAGATAGCTGTTTCCATTATAAAATTTGAACGCGGCATGCGGCATCAAGCTTCATTCCAAAAAATCTTATAGATTTAATTGTCCATGTAGTTGTGTCTCTGTAGATGGGTATCATATAAACTGCATCTCTTCAGAAGCTCCCGTCGTCGGCACTAGAATACCTCGTTAGAGGTGTTTTTAGGGCGTGATCGGCTGGCGCACGCCTGCATCAATTCCAACTTAATTGCATCAAAACATGAACAAAAAACCATATCACTGATTGCTGATGACCTTGAGTCATACTTTTAGACCACAACGACATACACCCAAAAATCCAACAATACAACTCAACATTTGCAACGCTCAAAAAGTGCCGTGTCGCGTCATTTTACTTGCAAATTCGTGTGATTATGCATAGTTGAGTCGGGCGAAGATGTATTTACGCGTGCATTGTATGCATTGTTAGTTGGATACGCGTGTGGGCACGCACTGTAGCCGTCGCTATTTAGGTACCACCTACCTATTCAAAGTTCGAATCCCCCTCCGCAATGTTCAGCTCACAAAGCCTCAGTCAAATCTTTTCAACCCCAAAATGCACTTTGCCGTTGGAAAATATTAATGGCTTTTGAACGCGTTACCGTGTTCACGTTCCTGTAGATTTAGCTGTGCACTTTCAGTCACTTAGTCGCGTTTGTGATCTTGCAGACCTAAGTCCTCGAAGAGTTAATACTAACTCGTGTGGATATTTTATAGTCACGTACCGTGGTCAGTTGCAGCTCATTGCGCAGTCAAGCGACGGAGCAGCGACAATTCAGAGCGAACTATGCATAATTTAGCCATTAATTCTCAAAATGACTCTTATTAGTTCTATGCTCCAGACGAGGCTGACCATTCACTGTAATACACACTTCAGATGCAACTTTGGAAATATATCCATTATCCATGTCTGATGCAGCAGATAGAATCGGAAAAGATTCTATAACTTACATATACAATAGGTATCGTTGAGATCGCTCCAAGCAAAAAGTGATTGAGTTGGTCTAAGCTTTGTCCGTAATGCATCAACGTCTAAACTTGGAGTGCACTATAAAAATAAACTAAGATGGTTCGGTTCGCAGTGCAACGGGAGAAAGTTCGGGTAGGTTCAGGGACGGCTATTTGCGGCGCGCGGCAGGCGATCGTCGATGCAATTAAATTTTGTAAGCGAAGGTTTATGTTCTCGAGTTAAATGCGTTCGTGTTGCCGGGTAAGCCATCACTTGCGATCCAGCAATCGTAAGTTACGCTACGCTCACGCCATGCGCCAGTTCCGAGCGCTTTCGAAGTCCGAATGCCTGTGTCATTTTAGCGCTTTGGCTGTTTCCCTAAAGGGCACTAGTCGTTTCGCATCAAGTTATGACAACATCATTTGGAAAACTACTTTGGCAACACGCCAATTGCGGATATCATATTAATTTTGCGACTGGATTGGAACCAAAGCTTTGTATTATAAACAGTTTGTATGAAACGCGATATTTCAAACAATTTATTGTCATCACAACGAGCTATAAAGCGGTTTGGTAAAGTTCAGTAGGTACTCTTAGCGCTGGTTTCTATATCGCTTGCACGTTTCAAATACTCGTCCGGTTGAGCATGAGTTTGATGTATTTTGATGTGCTGCTGGAAAATAAACTCATCATCAATAAAAATTTAGCCACCTCTGCATTTTACGTCTAGGTACTTTATCTACTTTAGAGGTGGCTCGATTTTTTTGAGAGCTGTATCTAGGTTCTTCGATTCTTCTGTTTTGGACTTTCATAACCTCACATTTCTCATGGTTTGATAGCTGTAGGTACTGTATTTTGATTATGCTATGTTTTTGGGACTTCAAAAGCTTATATTTTCTCAATCTCAGTAGATTTACCTCACATCGGTACCAAATCAACCAACTCAACTCCACCTTTTAGTTCTTCTTCTTCTTCTTTACCTTATATGGCCTGTGTCCGTCATTTCGACAGACAATTTTACCAGTATCAAGTGATAAATTTGTATACATAAGTCAAGTCAAGTCATTCGTCAAGTCGGCTGTCGTTTCACCTTTTACTTCGCACAACTCATTATTTCTAAACTGACAACTTTGAAGTCATTCGGAAACATCTGAGACTCATGCTAAGGGTACAATAGTTAACTCGAATACCTATCGCGTTCATTGTCCCTTCAAAGGTCGAATCTACGTACAATCGTCTGTTTTGTTGAGCGTCCATGAGAAGTACCTTCCTTATGTATTTTCAATAACGTTTTAATTCCTGGTTGTTCAAGTAACGTCTCATGAATATGAAATTACACTTAAATTATTCAGTGAAGGTATTTAAAAAAAGGTTCGTGTAGGACTCGCTCTCAGGACTATATTTTCAAGCAACACTGTAGTAGGTAAATAAATAGGTACGCAAGAACTACCTACTTATACCTTAGTTTAATATTATTACCTTGGTAATTGAATATCACAGCGTTAAAAATGTTGCCATCCCTTTAGGAAAATCCAACAGCAGGATCGACACCAATGGCTCTATTATATTCTCGTCTTCAACAAAAAGACTGATTTATCAAATATGGGTCTAATACAGGCTTCACAACTATAAAGCACATGACTATAAAACTTCAAATTAATTGTAAGCGTTACGCTTGAATTTCTCAGAGCTATTCTCCGGGGGCTTGTCGGGGCAATATTTCATCTGCAGGAGCTTGTTTACGGGCTTCGTCTGACTTTTGACTCTGCACGGAGCTTTGTTCTGCCGTCGTTATAACCGCAAATAAAATTAATTACCTACTGTATTCTCGGTTTCAAAAACACATTGCTTTTTGGCCTCTTTGGATTTTGGACGAAGATCTGAAAAGATCTTCTAAGAAAACTTAGGGGGTTTTAGGACTAAGCTATTTAACAAGTTCATTTTGAGCCCGACCATGGACGCTAGATCCTCTTCATAATTGCTAGCCATCATCAGACTCTTTAGTATGGCCTCCACTTTTTTTTAAATTTATTTGAAGGGGGTTGAGCGGAAGAGGGCGAAAGACCGAGAGGGCGTAGTCCCAAGCGCTGGGCGGACCAAGTATCGGAACAACTGGAAATGCCGGTGCACCGGGCACTTCATCAGGCCACCGACCGCTCCGAATGGAGAGCCGCTATCCACAGGACCTTGGCAGGGAGTCACGATCCTCAACAATGAGGGACCGATTATGGAGGAGGAGCGGTAACTTGTCCCGCAGCAAAATCAAACCTCCTCCATCTCAGCTTTTTTTGAAGAAACCTAAGTACCATTATGATAGAGTACGCGTGTAAATGAGTTACTACCAGGCAGTCATAGGTGGTTTGTTAAATAACAAGGAAAATTCAACTTTTGAATATTCATAAATGCGTTTGCATATTGTGTTTGTATTGCAGTCCTTGACATTTCAAATATTCCAAAGTCATTCCTAAGCCCGATACTTCCATAAATTACCTTTCCATTAAGCTGGGCTAATGAAACTGCAATAGGTACAGATTTTAATCTAAAAGCGTTGTAAACTGTAAAGCATTGAAAGCTTTCACGCTTTCATTTCTGCTGTGAAATCGCTTGTGTGGTTGCCGGCTGCATATTTTGTAATCTGAAGTGTAATTGTCTTATTAAAATGCAGTAAATGATATTTTATTGGGATATCATTAAAGCCAGGAAATGGCAAAAGCCTTTGTGCCTCTGATAATGGTACTGTTATGGTCCTGGTCAATTACATAATAATTTTAGGTGATTTAAAAATGCATATATAAATTTGGACGACATCTTGACGAAATAAAATCGAAAATATAATTGCAGTTTGACTGCTAACAAAAGTAAGATATGATTGGTTCTTTAACTTTGATCTTTGATGTTATTATCTAGTCAACTCTTTACTCTACTATTGTAGATTCTTAATTGTAGATTATTTGCTGTGCTGTTAAAGACATACAAACTGTTCTTCACTTGGCAAATGCTATAGATGTGCATCTCCAAGTTCAATGGTCTCATCGGCGTTCGCCAGCAATATATTCTCTGCAAATTGCCTACAGATACAGACCTAGGATGACGCCTGTTGCCAGCAGATTTATAGTAACGTTGACTTGTTACATGATACGATCCTATCTGACATTACCAGGCACAGATAATTAATAGTTTGAGCTGTCAAAGTCGCCTTGACTTGTATTGTTCGTATCTAGTTCGGTTTACGATTATTGCTGAGGTTCAATTCAATTGGAAGTGCTGCCTATCTGGTTGGTACCGTGATCAGAGTTTCTGACGAAAGAAAACGATACAGAATAAATAAAATCGATTGGTTTTATTGTGATCTCTATCTTACGTATTTATAAGGAACTTTTCATAATAATAGGTGGAGGTACATAAGATAATAATTTGCATTCACTAATCTCTGCATTTTCTTTATGTTGAACGCTGGCTAATTTATTGGAAAGTGAAATATTGTAACAGTAGATACAAGTAGATAAGATGATTATTTCCTACCTACCTACTTTCCTACATACAATGAATACAGCTAAGTACACAATAATTTTATATTGTTTCGTAAAAAAATATTGGATGGACCACACAATGTAGAGTAGATAAAGTTGCATTGTCTGTGTGTCAAAGCGACACAACATTTTTTTATCTACAAAAACATAATAATTCATAACATTTTATCTCTCACATTAATCATCATGATCGGCCTGAAGATCTACCGTACTTGTACAGAAACTTCTTCAATACTTACGGAGTTCCAGAATTCTAGGATTTAGACCAGCCACTGCTCTGACATGACCACGACTACGACCAAGAGTGATACGACCAAGCTTGCTCGTACATCAACAAATACGCAGTTGCTTAGGTCCGTTGCACGTTGCATAACAATTTAATAAAATTTTGCTATTTATATTATCGAGACATTGTATTTTATGTTCTGACAATGCTGTCTGTAAAATCACGCTATTGTATTACATTGTTCGAAGTTAGGGAATGACAGTTTTTATTACCAACACGCCAATATTTTGTGTGTTCAGTTTTTGTTGTGAACTCGTAATGTGTCTTCTTAGTATTGTAATGTGTGTGATTATTCAAATACTTACTGCCAATAAAATAAGGTAAAAGATGTATGTATGTAAATAAATTGGTTAAGATTCGCTGTACTCTATCTAAAATGGCACAAAACTTATGAAACGTAAAATTATTTGAGTTTTATTTGTTGAGTTGACAAATATTTATAATTCACACAAACTCGGATTTGCTAAAATCAGGTACAAAACGAAGATAAAGCTTAATGCCCTCTAGAATAAACCTAGAACGTATTTAGTGCTCAGCGCTATTTATTTACGGTAATTGGTCGACTCGTTAACGAGATAAAAGAGACACGTTCTGTAAATGTCAGAGGTATGTATGCAAGGCAAAGTAGGTAGACTAAGGACTAGGTATTGGGTATGGTATCATCATCATCATCATCATCATCAATATATATAAAACTCTTTTGAAGCTGACAGAGAATCAACGCACAGCCTAAACTATAAGTCTTAGAGGTATGAAATTTGGAGGGTAGGTTCCTTTTATAGTGTAGGAGCGCACTAAGAAAGGAATTTTGAAAAGTCGCACTCTAAAGGGTCTAGAACGCGAGCAACGCCGCGGGCGACGGCTAGTAAGTAGATAATTGTCGTTAATACCTACTAAAAAATCTGTTCAACCTCTCTATCCGCTTACCACTCAAATCTAAGCCCTATGAAGGGATTTTTTTGTAATGTCTAAATTTCTCCACTACCAGATAACAATAACCTATTCTGATAATAGTCTTTGATTACGGGAAACGTCTTACGATCTCTTGGAATCCTGAGCTATCTAAAGATATCTGTCAGGAACACATGGAAATACGGGTGTACTTCTGCCACAGAACAGTTGTAATTTAACCCTGCAACTCTCCAAATAAAACAAAAAATTAATTAACGTTGCGCAATAAATTTTATTATTATTTCGTCGGAGCAGTGTGGGAAACGTTACACAGAAAAAAAACAACAGCAGGCTATTTCGACTTTCGAACAGCTGTCCGATTCGATAAGAGCGCCGGCATCTGAGGCCCGAGAGGGTTAAAAAAACACTGGAAAGATTACGGTATTGATCCACGACCTTCGAGCTTTACAAACCCTTGGGCTGTTCTGAAACATAAATCGTGTTTATACTATTTGATTTATTAGGCTAATTAAATTGATGAAACACAAATTTATAAGTAGCGCACATTTAATCTGAACGTGATAGAAACACACATTAAGTTTTCACATGCATTATCTCACTTCAATACATAACTCTGTAATTATCTCACAATACATAACTTGGTATTGAAGTAGAGACATACATTTTTGTAATATTCCAATATATACAGTAATATACACCGCAGAAATGTTTGATTAGCGTATTCAACGTGCCCAATGAAATGTAAAATTGATAAATTAAGTAGACTATGGTTGCTCTTGTGGATTTTCTATTCGACTGCGCGTAGATAAGATCTAAGTTATTTTCGGCGATCGTTTATGATGGTTTTTTACTGCATTATTGAGTGTTTCTGTTTCTTAAGTGAATTTATTTAGCTCATTGAATACCGATAGATTATATTCATCGATAAAATTTAAGTTTATAGGTATCTATTATCTACTAACATAGCTTTTAATAGATGTATTTAAACCAACTAGCGGCCCGTCCCAGCTTCGCACGGGTATTTAACAAAATATTCATATTTTTTAGGAAATTTTGTACACCTTGGGTTACATTATTGTAGTTTTAGTAAGGATCAAATTTTTTTTGAAAATATAATATAGGTACCCTATGTTACCTGGGGATGGTGTAGCTTCCCAACCCAACGGTGAAAGAATTTTTCAATTCGGTCCAGTAGTTTTGGAGCCTATTCAATGCAAACAAACAATCTATCAAATCTTTCCTCTTTATAATATTAGTATATGTAGATAGTATAGATGAAAAAGATGATAAGAAAAGTGAGCATTGTGATAAGAGAGAGAGAGGGAGAGAAGAAAAGAAGATAGAGAGAGTGGAAAGGAAGACAAGATTTCTGGTGCAGGCAGAGCTTACTTAGCTTGAGATAAAGGCGAGAGAGGGAGAGAAGAAAAGATGGCAAGAGCTCTGGTGCAGCTACAGGCTGAGCTGAAATAAAGTCAGGAAGATGACATCATTTTTTTACGATTTTAAAATTAAATTAAAATTATTGTACTCGTACTTATCATGGTACGGCCAGATGTGGTGGGGCCTTTCGCTGTAAGTTATTGCATTTCTTACGTATTTGGCATTGTAAGTTATATACCATCGATCAATCTTTTTTTTTCTTCATCTTTATTGTCGATTACTCATCTCAGTGGTCAATAAATTGTCACTTACAGCAATAAATATGGTAAGATGGCCTTCACTTCATCACAAACAGACTTGGATCCTCAAGAAATGGCATTGGCAGAGATTACATCACATCTCGGGTGAGATGAGGGCTCATTCCAGAAATCCTTTACGAGTTCCCCGTGAACTTACATGTAAATTGTTGGAAAGATTTTCATAGCTTTTCATAATCGACTTCAAAAATAGGAGGAGGTATGTATTACGTATATTGGTGATGTTAGCCGTTTCTAATAAGTAAAATTTAGTACGAAAAAAATCTAAAAAGCTAAAAAAATTCTATTATCACGTGACGCATCAAATTTATGGCAAATTTTCTCACAACAAGATCGTTCTAAACAAAAATTCATTATAATGTTGCTATAATCGGACCGGTTTTGACATTATCACTTTGATTTTGGGGCTTCCATACATGACGTTTGTTGACTGTGGTGTCTAAAGTGTCTCGCTGCGGTGCCTAAAGTGTCTATATCTTTGTTTGGACGGTTACAAGCTAAAATATATTTCGATTTATACCTTCTTTCCCGGTTATTTATTAGGATTTTAGTAAATTTTTTTTAACATTGCGTTACAAGAATTACATAAATATCTTTATGTCAGACTAGCCGTCGCCCGCGGCGTTGCTCGCGTTCTACCCTTTAGAGTGTGACGTTTCAAAATTCCTTTCTTAGGGCACCCCTACACTATATAAGGATACTACCCTCCAAATTTCATACCTCTAGGACTTATAGTTTAGGCTGTGCGTTGATTCTAAGTCAGCTTCAAAAGAGTTTTATATATTGACTAATTTTATTTATTTTAATTAAATTCAATAACATCACAGTGACTCCTTGCATGATCTTATAAACTAGGTGAATAGAATAGATCACTTTCTTAGAAATTGTGGCCACGTATACAGTAGGCAGACCCTACCTACTCCACCACCAAGTTCGAAATTTGACTGTTTGATGCTTCACACACATATCCATGGATATTTGGCTGTCAGTACATGTGGAAGCTCAAAGAGAATTTAAAACTAGTTTAGACAACAAAGGCGTGTTGTATTTTAAATTGAAAATGATTTTTATTAAAAATACCTATTTTGAATAACTTATCACATTGTTACTGCTGGTTTTGCGTCACTTTTGGAATAGACTTTTTATTTTCCTATTTGGCTCATAATAAATGCAAATTATGTGTCTGTGGCTTAAACACGCATAACAAGTGAAATTACGAGTAATTTTTTTTTAAATAAAACACTTTTTGAACATATTGAGCACAGCAGCGCCGGTCTGTGCTTCTAAACGATGAAGGAAAACATCGGAAGATAACCTAACTAGATAGTAAATAAAATACCACAGATCATAGGGTTATAGCTGATTCGTACCTTCTATTGTTATATAATTATTTAGGCTTATTCCCATCGAGCCCACCGGCCACCAATGCAGTGGCATTGGTGGGCCGGATGGGAAAAAAGTTCCCATCGAGCCCACTCATTTGCATAGTGGGCTCGATGGGATTTTTTTTCTTATCTGGCCCACCAGTGGGCCGGTACAGTTGTCATAGAGATATTTTCCTAACTTATTTCAATTTACGATAAATAAGAATTTTTTAGAGCACACAACGCAGAATCTAAAAACTAAAGTAAACGAAAAAATCACAAAATTTGATCAAAACAGTAGAACAAACATTTTGTTTGTCGATAATTTATGAGCACTTACATAATTTAAAACAATTTGAGTGCCGGTTATTTGGACACGAGAATGAAACTGTTTTTCTTCGTTACAGACGATTGAGTGAGTCAGCTTAAACTCTTTCCATACCACTATGGTTGCCACGCTTTATACAAACCTATGCATTTTTCTAAACTACCCTCAATTTTACAAACTTTCCTGAATCCTTATTCAGGAAAGTTTAGTTAAGAGTTGTACCTACCTAATGCTGATGGGTTTTATACAGACTGTTCACAAGATGTCCCCTGCTCTCTATAGTGCCAACATAGAAGGCACAGGGACATCTTACGGTAAATTGCAGGTTCAGCCGTGAAATAAAGAATGACTTCTTAATCTGAGTTTAGCACTGCATAAGACAAATAATATACTACTTAGGTCTTTGAGCGTTCCGTTCTTGCTAGAGGTTGAAAGTAACAATAATCAGAATATTCTATTATACATAGAGCATCTATAAAATTGCATTTCTGGATTACAAAAATAAGACCATTATTATCTGTTATGTGTAGAGTTAATTTTGTCAGTCGAATTTTGAAACCTTGGAATCATAGTTTGAAACGAACGATTAGTAATTTAATTGTTATTCGATTAGGTAAAAACGTCTGTGTTAGCCCTATTTTTGATGAAGTCGTGGATCGATCGCTCCGCCCGCGCGTCCGCTTGCAATTGAACAAATTGCCTAATTTTTTTTATTACCACGTTTCGACACTGGCCATTTCTCATTCATTTTTTTTTTAATAAAAATCCTACCTATTTGCTGAGTACATCAATCGTGGTATTTTTAGAAAAAGCAAAACGTCTTCCGATAAAAGAATTTAGAATCCCATTAGCCACAGCCGTATTTCAAAGTTGTGGTTTCTTTGTTCTGAAATTAGAATATTCTCGAATATTTTAATTGAATCTACAAAGATAATTATTTGACTGTGATACCAAATGTTAGAGTTGCTCAAATTGAAATCAAATATTTAGTTTGTTCTGTGTTCCAACCGAACGATTCACATCAACAGGAATCTCTTTCAATTTCAAATCATTGTATTATTTTATTCCTTGGATTTAAAATAAAAGTTTAAATATTTGCGATAGTGTCACTGTTATTTAAAGCGAAATCTAATTTAATGCCGGCACCAAAATTTAAATTATTTTACGTATATAGTTTGCATCATTACCTTGCACCTTACCCGAGCAATACCTGATTTTTTTTTAAATTCACATGAAGGTTATATAGGGTTCTCAGATTAAAATATCAAAAATCCGGAGAAAATTCCTGGCATTTGATAAAAATTCCGGACTATCTGGTCAAATTTATATTAATGTCGTTATGCATCGTGCAAGTGAATATACACTTTGATTTAAAATTTGGACTATTTTTATATTTTATTTGACTCTTCCCTTATTTTTGTAGAAATTCCGGGCGGTTTAAGATTCTCCTGCATTCCGGGCAAAGACCTATACTTCCGGACTTGTCTGGAAAATTCCGGACGTATGACCTGACCACCCTAGTCTCATATGATTCATGTTCCATCATAATGATCTAAAAAAAATCTTGTGCTAATGTTGGCAGATCCAACGTTCAGATCGCAAAACCGCAGCTTAAAGTTAAGCTGGGCAAGTGTTTATGGCGAAAATCGTGAGCGAAATAGCCCGAGACTTGTTATGTAACCGATTTTAGTGGGGCCTGCGGGGCCTATTGTTCTGGGGCCAAGGTCTTACTTGTTTACATCGCGCGGTTAGACGGTGATGCATCGGCAGCGCAAAAAGTTACACGCGACTTGTGCAAACTGTTATATATTCTTGTGCGGTATGGTAACTGTTACCTATTCTTGTGCGGTATGGTAACTGTTACCTATTCTTGTGCGGTACAGTAACTGTTACATAATCTTGTACACTGGTAACTGGAACTTGGGCTGCGCGTCCACTGAGGCGGAGCGGTGCAGAGACATAACGTGCAAGAAATATGCCAAGAATAGATCAAATATGAACAAAATAAGAAATATAGGTATCTCATCTTCGCTCAATACTAGTGAATACTTTTTTCTCAGTTTTAGTGAACACAACGAGGGACTTTTTGGAATCGGGTTCTAAAATCCGGAAATAAGGTATACGCAATGCAATCATTCATATTTGCGTGTTGTTTTTGAGTGGAGTGGAGACATTTTGGATTATTAGGTTTCAAAGCCTGACGCAGTGTACGAAGTGGGGATCAATGTATGGGATTTAAGTTTTTTTATGCACTGTACCTATACCATGTACCTACCAAATGATAATAAAATAACTCACTCAATAGCAAGGTTAGCAAGTAATTACCTAACCTACAATTTCAACTAGGTAGGTACTCTGTTACTACGTTTTTGTACAAAAGTAAAAACTCATTTTGGTCTCAACAGTAGGTACATACACAGACAACAATACTTTTTCTGCACGTTGAAATAATTACGCATGCAAAACTGACATAATACAAATCGCATTGAATTTAGGCATTCTGTTGACCTTGATATAACAATTCAAATTAAACGTCCGTAAAACTCGTTACGTTAGTTATACAGCTGTATAACACGATTACAATCTATTCCGATTTACATTTTAGTGTTAAATGCTTTGTTATTGTTATATTATTAGTCATCGTGGACTACATTGACTACACTGACCCCGTCTGTGTCTGTGATGTTAATAACCACCTTGATAGGCAGTATTTTCCACTGCTAACCGTAGTACCTTCGTAAGTAGTGGGAAATAGTAGACCTCGGGTTGTTATTTTATATCTTTGAGATTACTGAACTGACCTATTCTAAAGTTCTTGTAAACGAATCATAATTTTATTGATCGCGTGCGAAACTAGCAAGGGCAACTAAGAAACAGCCAAATTAGTCTAGTATTGCTGATAGGAAGAAAATGGCTTGATTTAGGCATCTTGGCTACGAGACGAGATACTATCAAAATTTAATCTGTCATCAGATTCTCATTTGTATTTCACTGCTAAAAGCAATTGTTTCGGGATTGGTTTAAAAATGCTTAGCATTTGATTAGCATGATCTAAATTAGCATCTGATAATTGTATAGCGTATGATGCAACTAGCTAGACGAGTCGCCTACGCGTCTTGTCTTCCACGCTATTGTAAACCACACGATCAAGCTTGACATCATTCCTGCAGAGAAGTGTGGTTATCTCTTACCAGCCCTTTCATCGTTAAACAACTACTCACAAATTTCAGTAAATTTTTTATCCTTAAAAATTTTGAAACGTGCGGATGAGTATCAACGCTACAAAAATGTAAAAGTATGACACATACATAGTATTATAGAAATTTCAATATTATTAGTTTAGTTTTCAATTATCTAGCGATTGTAGAATCAAGAGTCAACTTTCTATATGTATTAATTAATTCTTTGTCGTAAGCTCTTTGGGTAGATTCTTTCACCTCAGAAACATCTTTGCGTTTACTTATTTGAAGTGTTATATCTGTTATTTTATAAGTGTTATCTGTTAATATTTCAGTAAATACAATTAATTTATTTTCACAGTCCTCGACGGCTTGTGTATTGTTGAGCTGTTGTCTCCGTGGTTACTTTATTCTTCAAGTCCTTCCTTGAACTCATTGAGGCTGAGATTTCCAATGTCTTCTCATTGTTTACTTTTCCTGCAAATATTTACTCGTCACCTGAAGATGAAGATTAACCCATCCTTCAATTTGCATCAATAGATCAATACCTACATAATTACCTATCTACCTACCTACTTACTTACCTACTACTTACTTACCTATCTACCTACCTACTTACCTACCTACCTACCTACCTACCTACCTAACTACTTATTTTGTTATGTAACTGAAGCCTACTGGCTGTTACGAGTACAATTACAATTTGCTTGCGGCATTATTCTGTATATTCTAAGTCATACCAGCTGTCAATTATTCTGTGCCTGAGGGTCAAATAAGAAATTTCTAAGCACATATTAGGTACACGTATCAATAGCGCCTCAAAGGCACCTTGAGTTGTCTTTGTTTTAGGTAGGTACCTACTAATATTCTGTGGTTTTAGTCAGTTTCCTTTGTACCTATTTCTTTATGATAATTGTGTCATTAGGTTTCAAGGTCTGATGAGTTCATATGGAAATGCGCCTATTTGGTAGCTTAATAGGCACTCGATATTATTTGAGCTACCTAACTAGTTGGTTGTTTTTCAGAATAGATAGCTATAGGTAGGTAGGTATGTAGATAGGTATTATATACGTTTCTCGGTTATTTAACTCGATTTTGGTGTTCAATGACTCATAGTAGAAGTACTTTCTTTTTTTCGTTCTCTTTGCTTTGAAATGTTTAATCAATAATATTCATGGTTGACTCTAAAGTTACAACATTGGCAAAAATAACTCAGTTAGGGGTAAATATGAGCTAGCAAAAATGGCTGCTAAATCTGCTGTCATCTCTTTTCATGAAGTATCATATATCAGTTTGCAAACACTTTAGCAGTTTCTTAAGAGTTAGTTGGTTATCATATTCGAGTCAATTAAGTATTAGCACTGGGTATCTGTTGTACAAATTGCATTCCATCAATCATATTTCATCAATCAGACTAATCGTGCCTCAAAAGCATAGCAATTACTTCAATCTAACCCATAATTATTTGATCTAATCCAGTAATTGGTCTGCAACAAGAAAATGTTTCATTTCTGTCTACCGGCCGGTTGTGCATAGATAAGAAATAGTTACTTGTATTTATAAACTACAGTGTGATAAATAGTAGCATTTCATACACAGAATAATAACGAGTTAGTATGTGAGCGCGTAGGCTTGAATAAGAAAGTCCCTAACCGGTTGGAAGATGGGATTGGCTATACTTGGATATACAGAACTCCCACTTGGTGTCTACTTTCGAGTCATAATAGACGTTGGCTTATCTCACTGCTTCTGTTCGATATCAAATCTCTAATGGCATTTTATACGATGTAAGGACGTAATTTACCAGCTAGAGAGAGACTACCTTTTTCGGCTTTTGATTTTTTGTCCGGCTAATAATCCGACTTTTTTTACATAAAGGAAAAAAATTACAAAATTGAGTATAGAGAACAATGTACTGGTTTCTTTAATGTGATTTCACGTTTTAGGAGTTTTGGTATTGATAATAACTCTTCCATGAAATGTTTGTTGAATGAATGAATGAATGAAAATACTTTATTGTACGTAGGTACACCTTACTAATATGCGATGTGTTGTTATTCGTCTACACTTCGAAACATCATAGATACATCGTAAAAATAATGAATGGCGCTTTCTAAAGACACTTGCAAATCCCGCAATTTTTTACCTCGTATCAGACAACCCTATCGCAGTTCGTTTGCTACCGCAGTAAAATGGTAATAAAATGCATTGACCCGTTTCGATTCGGAAAGAAATTGGTCTTGCGAATGTAGAATGGCTTTTGTCTGGTCTCGAATCTATTGTTATTTTAATAGTGGGTGTTTGCATCGGTGACTAATGAGAGAAAGTATGATGCTTTGAGAATGAATGTGATGTTAACTAAAATGACTCATTGTTACTATTTTAATCGTTAACCTCTTTTTTATATATTCTGGCTGTTATTGTTATTATATTTATAATAAGTGTAGCAACTTGACTTGCTTTTATGTTGATATTTTGTTTTAAACGTGGCAGAGAAATTACGTTACTTTTAGATCTCTAACTCTCTAGGTACAAAATATTAGGTCCATATTTCATTACCTCGAATAATCCTCGCCTCGACTCGACCTCAAATTCGTGGTTTGGTAGTTTTAGTTGTTGAAATTACTACCATAGCATTATTTCGAGGTCGAGTCAAGGCGTGGTTTTTTCGAGGTAACTAAGAATATGGGCATTAGTCTTATGGTGGTATATTTTCAGTTCTACATAATTTTAACGTAAGCTTGTCTCTAAGCGCCCAAAACACATTATCCTTGGCTCAATATTTGTTTAACACAAATATGCCTAGGTCTTTATAAACAAAACATCAGAGCAACTCTTGTTAGACAACTGCAATTGCTTTTAGCACTTGAGTAATACGTCTGGCGTTATGAATTGACGTATTATCGTTAGTTACCGCACCTTTTTGCTGTGGATTTTAATCCTAAATAAACACGATTCGAAATCTTATCTCGAAATGAGTCGAATTTGACGTGACATAATAACGGGAGGGGCTTAGCCAATGCACGTTTTGAAAGGTAAAAATATCGACATTTCTTTAAGTAATATTGACATGCATGATTTTGAGTTGTGTCTGTATTCCTGCACTGCCTTGAAATAATTTAAAATAATAATTTTATTAATACAAAAACTTAATAATAACAACAAGATAGTGTAGGTAAGTACCTACTTAATTAGATAAAATATAAATCGAATATACTCTTAACTCTAGTATTACGAGTTTTAAAACTATATTGCTGTACCAAACAACTAGTAATTTTGTCATTATCAATTTTCATTCGAAGTAAAAAATTGAACGAACTACGACAACGCTTTAACGAAATTATGTACCTACATAGACTACAATGTAGATATTGTAAACACAACTTTACATCTACTGAAGATAATTTATGCAGCGTGTGGGGTGGAGGCTACTTCTCATTTTTCATCCAAACGGAACGCAAGCTAAAAATCTTATTAAAAAATCTGAGAATGTTTTTATTATTACAGCCTTGCATAGCTTTTCTCATTGTTGTAGGTCTGGTGCGCCCGCGCTGCGCTCTTCGTGCGTGTCGAGTGTTTTGCTCGAATGCACACTCGAGCGATACCACGTCCGCCCGCACTGATATAAAATCAACTCGACAAAAACATCGTTATTTTTAGTCAGCCATCAAGGCCAAGACAGCCATATTGCATTCGCTGCTGAGTTCGTCCTGTAAACAAGGTCTTTATTATCAACGCAATAGTGGTTTATTCAACGTTTTTTCTAGAATATTTTTAAATTTGACGCGTGGACAAATGGGATCCATTGGTTCCTTCCTACATTGTAATGAGACAACAACAAAGCTGTCGGGTTTTTAAGTTATACCATAGTTTCATGAATGCATTATGCAATGCTTAGGGTAGTCGGTATTTCATTTAAATCGGAATATGCAAGTGAACCCTTATTGCATATGTTTATTTGGTTAGCTAGCGCAGTGTCTTCTGGGTTTGCCATAATTCATAAAGTCGTCAAATGACAACCGAAATACGAAAATGTACGGGGTTTACTTAGTAGTATAATAAATATTGAATTTTTTTTTATTATTACAATTTGGTGGCAAAAGGTCCTCTGGAGGATTCGACTATCATCGGACTTAGTGTTTTAAACTGTATAACCAATATTCTTATTTATGAAGTGGTCTCTGATCTATTAAGGTAAATAATTGTACTGGAAGGACAGCCAGGTCATTCAGGTTAATCATATGAATACCTTGTACGGATTTCAGTCCAAACAGCTATAAATCACGCCTGGCTGCCTGTGCGTACCTACTCATAGATCACATCACTAGAGTAATTTGAAGATTTTGTTTATTATTTTTAATGGGGTAATTTATTAAACGTGCGTAACATAAAAATACCTTAAATATCGTGTTACGGAACTGGGCCAGGCTGAAATGTATTCTGTGGCCAGGCGGCGTTTTTGTTGAGGAAATTAAAGTTACTAACTCTTTGGTAAGCTGGAACCATTGTTGGACTCAAGGTTACCCATTTAAGTCGCTCCTGCTTCCGCCGAAGCAAGTTGTTTGTGCTCTGCATAGTCTGCATAGGAATTTAGGAATGAGAACTCATTTGTTTTTTTGATGTGGCGAATGAATAATTAGTTTGTTACTATTTTTCTAGGTATTGTATTTATATTTATTTATTGATTACAATGTACGGAACAATGGCAAGAGTATTTAGGTCCTCATAAATAAATAGGACGCTGCAATTTTTTTAACCGACATGGAGTGGAAAGAGTCGAGTCCCAAACATCAAAATTTTAGGTCTTTGTGATGACTTAAAGCGCTATTAGCAAATGCAACTTGCTTTATTTAACGTCTGACCTCTTACCTGCCACCTTAATATCTTATTTATTTATTAAAAATAGAGCACTATATTGAAGCTACAAGATAATTATACGGGCGTATAATAGTGTATCGAAGCTTAGAACTAATAAAAAACAAGCAGTAAAGCTCCGTTCCAAACTCTATAATTTACTGCCGTTGGGTAAGAAGAGAACCGGTTTCTTACATAATGAATTTTGGCATTTTCGGTCAATACATAATCGCTGTTATTTTTTTATTATCTCCACGTGTAGGGTAAACAAAGCTCTGTTGACACGCCGCCGCCGCCCGAGGAGATACGAGTCGGTATCTAATTCGGCTGGCCTTGGCAATGTAAAACTCGTTTTACCCCACGTCGACTTACGACGTTATTACATCGAGTTGCGTCGTTTTTGCACAAGATACGGGCAGATAAAAACTTGTTTGCTTGAATTTTTTTCACGTTACTCTGCGCGTGACACACATTCAAATTATATTATTCGCGATCACGAATTATTACAGACATGCACGCACACATTAAGTATAATAGTTATAGATCTATACAAGATAATAAGTAAAATGGTAAAATGTTTAATAACGTCACTTGATACGAAAATATCATCACGAACGGCAAAATAGTCGTAATTGTAAAATATTGGAGTTTACTATCGATAAAATCTTGGGCGAAATGCCAGTTGTGTACGTAAATAAAGTCGTTATGCAATATCAACGGTGATTATTATGCAGACAGGGAATAATTTGTACAAAAACCTGTCAGTGTGCATGTTCGATTTTATCTGTAACGATAGGATTAAGTCTGGCCATAAGCTCAAACTTGTTTTAGTTTTGCGTTTTATGTGCTGGCTACTAAGTTTCTAACGAAAATCATATCATTAAGTAGAGTGAAATCTTAGGTTTCAATTTCCGACTTTTTATCATTCAATTTTTCCGGCTTTTTGTATTTACCAATTACCATTCCCCGCTCTATAAATTTTTACCCTGTTAAAAAAAGTGTTTAATTTCTTACTAAATTAATAATTTTCTGATGCACTTTCTCAAACTTACGTTCTTACGTGTACGTTACGTACATATACGTACCTTACTTACTATGTACCTAACATTATTTTTTTTCCCACAGAGCTGGCGCCGGTGCCAACGGCATCTTCTCCAGACGCCTGGACTTCTCCACTTTCAATCATCTCCCGAAGCACAAAGTCAACTCATATCAGATCAAGGTAAGAAGACATAAACAGGTTGTAAAAACTACTTCCGAAAACTTCCAACTGTTAAAATACTTACTCATCAATATGAACCACTTTTTATATGAAACCTACACCTTTGATGAAAATATTATGGAACCAAATTTGGAAAATAACAAAGGAATTCGTCATATCGGTTCATAAATGAAGCAGCTTCATGAGATAACAAACATTAAAAAATAAAATAACTAAAAAAATACAACCGTATTGAGAGCCTCCTCCTTTGTTGAAGTCGGTTAAAAATGAAATTTCAGTAAAAAAATAAATAAGTTCAAAAACGTAAACTCTCTAAAAAGTATGAAAGAATAAAATATTCTCTTCTGAAATTGTTATTAGTGATGTTTAGAAGTCGAGGTTTTGCTTCGCTGTAGTCCGGTAAAAAAACTATTGAACAGCTGATTTTCTTCCTCAACACGATCGGTTCCATAGACAAGGCTGTTTGTTTATTTATATTGATGGGCACTCCGATGAGCGCTGATTACCGCCAAGCTGAAAAAAAACACGTTCCCTGGTATACAGGTTCTAGAACGAACGGGAATAGGGATTTAGAAAAAAAAAAAAATCTTGTTTCAAAGAATTAAAAAAAAAAAGAATAGTACATACAGCGGCCAGCATGAGGCAATGAGGCACACATAACGTAAGTCCATCAATACCTAGTTGTGGCCAAGGCTTGTATAGTACTTTTCTCAAATAAGGCGCGAAAAAAAACTAAGTAGGTACCTAGGCAACACTTTTTATTTGAAAATAAATGGATTTTCGATGGATTTTCATATATTTTTTCGTATGTATTTGGCCAGTAGGTACAGCATTTTCGATTTATCTCAAAGAAGGTTGTCAAAATAATGCTCATATTATGTATTTCCAAGCATGTTTGAGAAAACGAACATTTCACCACGACCATTCGAGGGAAAACAAGCTGATTCCCGCCATCTAAAACACACCTTCGTCTGGACATTAGCACTAAAATATTTTTACTGCAAAAGGTGAAAGGTTACTTTTGTTGTCGGGGAATAAAAACACGGGCTGACACTTTTCGCGATAAAACGCTGTCATGGTGGCGCCGGGGTTGTTCCACGAACCTTTGCGAAGAGTTTCAACCATTGTTAGTTAATATTATAGCTATATTCCAAACGTTTTTTATTGCTTTAATTTTAATTTGCTGTGCAGATTTACTTATATTTTAGTTTTTAAAACAATGTGATTTGAGTGATCTAATAATACTTTGAATTTATTGAAACACTTTTAGATAAGATACTTTCAGAGCATCAGTATCGTTGTATGGCCACAGAAATAACTAAGAAAGATAAATGTGGTAGGTATTAAAAAAAAATATACCGGATAAGACATTGAAATGAAGGATGTTAGTTAAGTATTAACTACTGGTTTCATAGAAATTCAGACAAAATATGTAAGAAGTAGGTAATCAATATTCAATATTTTTCACCTATATAAAACTCTTTTGAAGCTGACAGAGAATCAACGCACAGCCTAAACTATAAGTCCTAGAGGTATGAAATTTGGAGGGTAGTGTCGTCATATTATAGTGTAGAGGTGTACTAAGAAAGGACGTTTGAAAAGTCGCACCTTAAAGGGTCTAGATCGCGAGCAACGCCGCGGGCGACGGCTAGTTAAGTATATAAGCCTACAATACTTACATCCATAATTTGAACGTATCTGTTGTTATTATGTTCCGTAATCCTTCAAAACCTGTAATTGGCTTTCCACTACAAAAAAAATGTATATAATATCTAGTTACATTTAAGCTGTTGGTTTTCCATAAAATAAATAAATAAACAAGTAGGTACCTACCTATACTTAATAGGTAAATTATTGTGTCTGACTGAATCATAAGTTATTTACATAATATATGTATACATAATTGTATTTTTAAAATCAATGACTACGGTGGTGTAATGGTCAAGGTCACAGTTTACGTACCAATAATGCACACATGTCATATTACACAACACACCTACCTTCGTAATAGCGCGTGCACACTATGCCCGGCATGAATGCCGCGATTAATTCCGGAATTATTGCCACAGCAACATCACCTTTATTCTCACCAAAGAGCTAGGGCATGAACTTGGCGATGTTGCTGTGGCAATAATTCCGGAATTAATCGCGGCAATAATTCGGGCAGCGGCATGGGCTTGTGTGAACGCGGTGTAGGAATAAAGGCGATGTTGCTGTGGCAATCATTCCGGAATTAATCGCGGCATTCATGCCGGCAGCGGCAATGGCATAGTGTGAACGCGGTATTACCTATACATATTACATACCCACAGCCTATCTATCTATATATACCACATTACAAAATGAGTTCTCTGGTAAACAAGCAAAGCAAATATTATGCACTCAAAACTAAATTCTATTTAAAACGTAGTTATGATGATTGTGTAACTTGTTTACAAACAAGTTTCGGGCGAGTTAATTAATGCGACTTTTTGTAGTTTTGTTGTTTTCATGTGTTATTCCACGTGTTCTACTTTAAATTCTTAATTAGTGCAACTGGTTATTAGTAATCGCGCATAGGTATATTTTGAGAGAAAATAGCCCAATAATCTCAAAGCTGGTTTTACATAACCTTAGTCCATTTGAAAGAAAAATTTAATCCAAAGTAATCAACGACACACCGAAAAATAAATAATATCGTATTTTCAATGGTTACTCTTATTCTTCAACCAATATGGCAACTCTGAAGCTTCCAAGTGCATTCCCGACGACACGCGTTTTGTGTCATGTTGGTGTAAAAGTTTGAAATCGGACACTTTTTGATTTTGTCGCGTACCCTAAGTCTGATTTTGCTTAAAACCTTAGTAACACTGCCACTACCTAATTTGGAGTCTCAAACTGTTATATTTAATTTTGATTCGCGGTTTTTTTTGCTATCTAGCTACAAGAATTCTAGCTATACGAACTCACTAAAGATTCTCGCGAAAAAAATCAAGGCAAAGGCAAGAATTCAACTTTATTTGCTATCATTTCTTTGCTGGTAGCTCAAAGACTACGGTTGTAATTCCCAGAAGCCAGTCCGTTCCAGTTAGATTCTATCGACTAATCCATTAGCTATCACGCGAACCTATTTTAGACCCGTCTGTCGCATTACATCTTGCTTGTCGTATCGTCGTCAATCAATTAGTGTATTTTGGTCTAGGAATCTAAGCACTTCGAGGAATCGGTCTGGAGTAATTATATTTGGGAGGGAACTTTGTAAAGTTTTAAGTCTACGAACTTGTAGACTTTTGTGTTTGACGTTTAAGTAGCGCTATCTATTATGCCAATAATGCAACTTTGTATACAAATTTAATGACTCTCATATCGTCGTGATTCTGGACTATATTTTTTGTTTTGTTACAAAACTAGGCAGCGCTGAATACCTACGTATTCTTTTATATCCAAACTTTGTCTCTAGACCACATACAAACTTACGTATGATTCGGAAGAGTGCTTCCTCGTTCAACCCACAATTTTTCTACCCAATCTTATTTTTCCTCGTTCAACCCAAAACATATGCCTCGTTCTACCCAATCCAAAAATCTCAGTCACAGTGTATTCCAAACAGTACAGACACTGTGTTATTAATCAAAGATCGAACTTGCTGAAATTATTACTCACAGTAGCTTCAAATTACGTATATGGAGGTAATAATATTTTATGACAATGTTTATGGTCTCTTCAAACAAATGCACGTGCAATCCCTAGAACTATTTGTACAATAGATAATCCAATCAACAACGGTAAGGACTACCATTGTTTTTCTTATCTATTGGGGTAAGTTTATGCCTATCCTTTTCTTTTATCATTAGGTCTCTTTCTACTCCTTTATCTTACCTGTCACACCTGTCAGTAGTTCCTAGACCTTCTAACCTAAAGGTTCACATCAAATATGGCGAGTCCATAAATGACTGATTTTTTAAAATAAAAATATTCATAATAAATGTCTACAATTTTTTTGTCTGCTGACCCTACTACTTCGGTGTTTCACTGTGTCATTTATTTGAATATAAACAATAGAAATTGGAAATAAGTAGGTGTGGGTTGAAAGAGGAACTTAAATCAAACGTTTTGGGTCGAACGAGGCAAAATACCTATTGGGTAGAAAAATTGTGGGTTGAACGAGGAAGCACTCATTCGGAATATTTGCCTGCTCAAACCGGTTTCGAGTTTTATATTTATTCGTTTTCATTATTTCTCACACTTCTTGCGGCCTGCGTATTTCATTTTATCCGCCTTTTCATCACACTGTATCATGTATGTGTATTGTGTCAATTTGTGTCTTGTGTCCAGTACACACGCGTTATTCTGAAATTTTCTGCACCTTGCCTGTTTACGAGTAGGTACCTATTTGTTATGCGCCGCATCTAATCTCATAGGCCTTGGGCTAGTTATGTGTCAGTCAACCAGCGGTCACTGACCCGGTAGCCATGGTTCTATTTTTACCCGTAAGTTGTTTACTTGTTGTTGTTGACAGCCGTCACAGCTCAGTCGGTAATAGGCGTAATAGCTCGGCCTTCTCCGCTGTGGGTTGTATGTGGGTTCCATCCCCACCAAGAACAAACATAATATGTTATGGTAAATATGAATGTCTGTTCTATGACTGTGTGTTGCATGTATTTTGTAGAATTATAAAAAAATGTTAATAGTAACCAGCAATCTAGTATTTAAGTACAAGCTTTGCTTAACTTGGGTTGGAACTAGAGGACGTTGGGTGAAATGTCCGTGAATATTTGTTAATTTATTTATTACAAACTATACATCCTATCTACTGTTTATAGCGTAATTATTTTATTTACTATTATCCGCTTTTTTATCACAATGTATCATCTCTGTGTCATGTTTGTATGTTATGTATACATTACACAACACACGCATTATTCTGCAGCTTGCCTGTTTACGAAAATGTGTTATACGCCGCGGTATCTAATCGCTTTAGGCCTTGAGTTGGTTGTGTGTCAGTAAACCAGCGGTCATTCCTCCGCTAACCATGGTTCTATTTTTACCCACAAGTTGTTTTTCTATTACTCACATAATATATGTACTAAGATACCTTCTACTTACTGTCTGTTGCGTGTACGAACGAGTATTTATTTTTATCCGCCTTTTCATCACAATGTATCATCTCTGTGTCATGTATGTGCACAAAGTACACACGCATTAAGCTGCAATAGTCTGCAGCTTACCTGTTTACGATGATTTGTTATACGCCGCGGTATATCTAATCGCTTAGGCCTTGAGTTTGTTGTGTGTCAGTAAACCAGCGGTCATTCCTCCGCTAACCAGAGTTCTATTTTTACGCGCAAGTTGTTTATTGATTCTCACACGTACCTTCGACCTACTTTCTGTTTTTTGCGTCTAACTAAGATTGTTTTAAATTATCCCCTTTTCCATCACGATGTATCATCGCTGTGCCATGTGTACATTGTGTTCAGTACACACGCATTATTCTGCAATGTTCTGCAGCTTGCCTGTTTACGAGTATTTGTTATGCGTCGCATCTAATCTTTCGCCTTGAGTTTGTTGTGTGTCAGTCAACTAGCGGTCATTGACCCGCTAGCCATGGTTCTATTTTTCCAGCCAGTTGTTTATTACTCACACATACGATACCTTCTACCAACTGTTTATTGCGGTGATTGAGTAATTGTTTCGGTGTCAGGGGCTACAGGTTTTATGTAACCACATTCTGGGTATTGTCACAGTGAGTATAGAAAATAAAAAAGTAATGTGAAAGCGTGAAAGTTTTCTATTGATCTTTGATGTTTTAAAGATAAATGTAGACTCCGAAGAAACGAGGTGGCGTTTCAAAAAATAAACCATTGATCAGATAAGTACTCTAGCCGTGGTGTGGTAGGTACCTAAGAGTAAAGAAGTTCAATTAGTGCTGCGACAATCAATAGTGTGGCAACAGTGGAATTAAGTTAATGCACAAGACCTTTTAAGTCAAATTAATTCAAATACAAACAGCCCTAATCCATTGTTATTCTCTTCATAATAATCACCAATAGATCAAACAATCGTAATTTGTATTTATTATCACAACACAATAAACATAATTACACTTACAATGGAGGAGTCCTAGTTCATTAGCCCTTTGCATTATCCTGTCCAGCTACGTGAATTTTATTATAATAAAGCTAAAACAAACAAATAGTGATAGCAGTGACATTTAGTGTCGTTTAGATAGTGGTGAAACCGATAGCCGTCTGGGTAGAGTAGAGTCATTTGAATAAGGCGTTCGTGCCATTCTGACAGGCACTGCGCTAGAAAAGACACCAACCATAGTGATACCAAACGTAACATCGTGCAATGTAGTTTATCTATTATGCGGTGCACGCTAGATAATTTAAAACAGTTGAAAAACATTCCGCGCACTTTAAATCACGTAAATAACTTCGGTATTGTCTTGTACACTTCGGTCGCGTGACGCTGCTCCGTCAGCCGGTATTCAAACTGCAGCCGTGCTAGGTAAACTCTAATAAGGTTCTATTAGCAACTTGGTTTTTGTATTGATGTTATCATTTCTGAATATACACAACCTTTTAAATAGTACGTTTTTTTATGGTCTATAGCTAAGCATTTGGCTGCCAGCACACCTGGTGGTAAGTGTAGCTGCAGCCTAAGGTGGAGCACGCTTAGCTATAATCCACCTATTCACTCTTTTCTTGAAAATTCCTAGGTCTCTTTCAGGAAATACTGAAGATGGCAGAGAGTTCCACTCCTTGGCAGTTTTCGTTTTCGTAATAATAAAAAACGTTTTGCGTTTTAGAAGTTTAGCCATTTTGCCGACCTGGATAAAAAATTTCTGAGTATTCGTAAATCTGGTATTAAAATATAACTCTCGATGTCAGACTAGGTGAAACTTGAAACTCGGTAAAACTGTATCAATATAGTGTGCTGTAAACTTGATTAATAGCTTATGTCACTGTCTTGTATTTCATTTGCGGGAATTTTGCATCTAAATTCAAAGAAAGACGGGCTACTTTAGAATAAAAGTTTAGCGATAGTGGTGACTTGGTGTCCTGCTGTCTACCAGCCATTGGATTTAGCTAAGACGTCAGTTCCACTTTCTTACTACAACACTAGCCCATTTGGTTCATCGAATCAAAAGCAATTCAGGATAGGAGATTTAACTGGTTTTTTCTAAGTGAGAGCACTGATCTAGCCAGGGCTCACCCCACGAATAATATCGGTATGTGCCTAAATCTGTAGTTATCAGGGGGATAGCCTTTCAAAATTTCATATTTAAATTCCCGGGCGTTTATAACAACCACGCCACAAAATCGACTTATGAAAATAATCACGTCAGTAACTCCCATGCTCGCAGACAGTATCGCCACATGATCAAACATTAGACTAACGAGCTCAACTACTTTATACGTCGGAATTAACTCGTCTGCTACATTAAAATTAACTAGTCAGCTTGGAATCGCTGAACAAGGGCTGGCTCTTGTCTTCTTGAAAATCTTAATTCAATTCTAGCTCAGATTCTAAAATCAGATAAGCAAATTACACTTAAAACCTGATGAGTATTATTGTAAGCCAATGTTATTACTATAATAAGATCGTCACGGTTTGTTGTTATGGAATTATAATAGATTGATTTACACACTTTGATTAATTATAGATTAGTAATTCAAATTTAAAAATGACGGCTTCAGTTATCCAACTTAAAATTGTACCCCAACGCAACGACTACATTATTTTGTAAATTTTTCAGTTTGAAAGATGTAGTGAAGTTGCAGTTTGAAAGATGCGTTTAATAACTTCAAAATAAATATGTGAAGTCTATAATTCGCTGAATTTACTAGCATTATGAAAACGTCATGTTCGCAACACGTAGAAGATGAGGCCGCGGTCGGCCGTGTAACCGATCTGAGTAACCCGACACGCTTCTCAAGGCTTCCCATGTGGATTACCGCTGGTTGTCTCAAATAGTCTTACTGGATTTTCGTCATATTTTACTTACAGCAAAAAAATATAGAGTCTTTACTTGGTGTAGCCTGAGCTGTGTTTAGCAGTTTTACTTCTACAGCACAGCTGGACTAAATTTTAATTCAGATTTTTTTGTTAAGTCAATACCAATTACACTTGATACCTTACCTATTTATATTTAACCTACCTACCAAATCATTGAATGATCTGGGGATGGTGGAAATTTGATTTTAATCATAGAGATTATAGAATCAATCTGCAACTCCAAAAGAGAATCAGTCAGACATGGTAGACACGAGTTGGCATGCTGACATGCTGCATTTTCATCACGAGCTGATACAAAATGCATCTCGATTTTCTCAACGGACCGTAAATGGCAAGAAATGAGAAAGTAGGCGGCTAATAGATACAATAGGGCTGCATAGGTCCCGCCGAGCAACTTTCCTACACATCGCAAAAACTGGTAGAATGAAAGAACGCGTGCAATAAGTTCTTATCGACACAGATACCGACAGTTTCATAACTAGCAATGTAATCACTCCATTAAACAGATGTTCGAATAATTGAATAGAAAAACGCGGAGAATTCGTGAGTGCAATACTGCAATATTCTGCGTAGTGCTTCGTCCAGCTTTCGACACAAGTAGACAGGGCACGCTATAAAAGGTAAACGGGCGTGCGAACTTTAACCGGCGACTTACAAACTTGCGAGACTGTTTCGTTAGCTGATCAAGTTTTTTTTTAAATCGAATCTTGGATACTTGCAGGACATTATTACCGTACAAGGTGCGCCTTCGGAGCTGGTTTTTGTTGCCATCTCTTAGTTGAATTCAATCTTGATATAAAAGCACGCGCCTTGTTTGCGTACATTTAGCAGTCGTTTCGTCGAATGTTTCTTGGCTCCCATGATTTAGCGGGTGTGTTGAAACTTTTATGGATCGAGGAACGTAATAAAACCGATCGCTAAAGTGATTTTTTAGAGTTTATTTTGATAGCTAAATAAAATTAGAGTAAGTGTTGGAGTTGTGGAAAACTGGTAGGAACTTCAGTGCATTAACGCGATTCGTGATTTAAGTCGCAGTCTTATTGTCAAAGTAGTAATATTATAATTTCACTAGGATTATTACAATTTATAAATTTACTATTACCCGAATTTTTGACAATTCTTTCTTTCAGAATTTCAGACAATATCACATCACTGGCCATTTTAACAGTCAATGAAAATTTCAAAAAGATTATAAAATAAAAATCTTATGAAAAATGGTTTTAAAAAATTCAACAACGAATCGCGGAATTGATACCAGTAAATAAATAATAATAAATAAATATTCACGGACACTTAACACAACGCCTTCTAGTCCCAAACTAAGCAAAGCTTGTACGATGGAAACTAGATGGCTGATAGAATACATACATACATTTTTTTTGTTAATACATACTTATGATACATAGAAACACCCAGACACAGAACAAACATCTATGTTTACAACACACAAATGTTTGTTCTCGGTAGGGATCGAACCCACGACCCACAGCACGAAAGGCAGAGCTACTACCGACTGAGCCATGACGCCTGTCATTCGTTTCAGTGTTTTTCGTAGGTAATTGTATTACAAACCAAAATTTGTTCAAATAAACTACTAAACACTTTGTTGCTCATAACAGCTAGAATAGAACCAGAGCGGTCATTGATCTCTCTACTATTATCATCACGTTGACAACGGTTATAAATATTTGGAAAACAACCCGATGTTTTCCAAGCCGAAATAAGGCGATAACAGAAATTAGGTAGATATTATACTTGTAAGTTGCGCTGGATTTGTTTATAATTTACAATCTTTGTATTCCTTTTATGGTATAATTTAACTAGTTTTAGTTAAATTTTAATTTTTTTGTTAAGTATGTTTTAGTGTTTGCTTAAAAATACTTTGTTAAAAGTTAAAACACTTCTTTCTTACATGTCATTGTGTTCGTATATAAGTTAGTTAAGGTGCTTAAAACTTCTTAGAAAATTATTTATTAATTCATGGGTAAAAGTTATTCATATTTAAAGACATCATTAGAAAATGAATAAATTACAAGTTCTGGAAATCTGAATAATTGATTCTGAATATAATCACAAATTCGTAGTTAATTGTTATACATAAAATAATTATTTATTTTAATGCAATGACAGCCCTAGTCTATACACTGATTTAACTTACGCAGTAACGAGACCAGGGGGTCAATCGCGTTAAGTTGTAACAGCTCACCAGTTACTGTTACTGTTACGTTATGGCCGATTTACACTGTGAATCAATCTAGTTGAAAGAACTCCTAGGAGTCAATCTCTCTGAAACACTGAAAATCGACCATAACGTAACAGTAACAGTAACTGGTGAGCTGTTACAACTTAGCGCGATTGACCCCCAGCTCGACGCGGGCGGACTTTATTAGCCGACTACGTTTGTAAAACGTCGACGAATAGTTATATAGGCGTTCGTTAAGCTTGCTAATGACAGGACTGATAATGTAGTTTTACGAATGCCTATATTAAGCTAGTAAGTATATGTGCTTTTTTACACTATACAAAATCGTGTTCAATCTGCGATTCAATTTGGAACGGCCGAGTTTTTCTGTCTTTTACTAATACTTCTTTAGTCTCTTACTAATTTATGTAATTCTGAAATTTTTGGTTTATCGATTGTAGTGTAAAAAGATAAATAAAGTTCAAACTAGTAGGACGACTCGGTCACGGATCGGTCCCGTCACTATTTAGCATGAATCAAGCTTAACCCTGAAGTCGGGCGAGGGGTCGACGCTCGCGTACGACCCACTTACAACGCACGATACAGCGATCGACGCAAGCGCAACGCTTGCAAATCTGAGCTGCAGGGTTGGCAAAAATACCGGCCCTTTTCTCAGCAACTGATTTAAAAATCCAATGTAAAAATGTAAACTTTTAGAAAAATTTTGTCTTGTGCTTTTTATATTGATTTTTAAATTTTTGTATTTATTCGTGTGAAAATCGAGATACGATTTTTGTTTTAAATGGTCTTTTAAATTAAGATCGATAAAAACTGAGCTAATTTTTACTTTTTCCTTTGTAACCTTTTTCATAAGAAATAACTGATAAGACTGTGTTCGCTGGTATTGTGTCAGCTGATAATAATAATAATATTCTTACGGTGTATTAACTTATGATATCGTAAAGTTCAATTAGATGTAATGTTTTGCTATATGTGATGGTTACCACTTAACATCAGGTGGGCCATCTGCTTGTTTCATCAGCTAGTAGTATAAAAAAAAAGATGCTAATTGCCTTCTACAGGCTTAACCGGTTATTTAGTCTTCCATTTACGTAACTTAGATATTCATGGACAAAAGTCAATATGCATTTACTCATGTCTCATACATTTGCGATTGCCTTATCTTAGTCTGTCTCTGAAAACAATACCATCACAAAGTGGGTCAATAAATTCATGAATTTAAATTGCCGATTAAGTCCTAAATAGCGTTTATTTGACTTTACTTCGATTTTATTGTAAGATTCGCGACTTTTTGTATAAGACTTGACACAAATGTCGCTTACTTGAAATATATCAGCACATAACTTACCGTTTAGGCTTGACAACCCTAGCCATTTAGGTTCGTAACATCGAGTAATGGCCGCCATATTCTGCGAGTTGATTTGTTACGTCGCACGGTATTACCTGGCATAGGCTCAATTTCGAATACTTTTGAATTATTACAAATGAAACAAACCTAAGTAAAATAAATAAAGAAATATACACGGACACTTAACACAACGCCTTCCAGTCGCAAACTAAGCAAAGCTTGTACGATGGAAACTAGATGGCTGATAGAATACATACATATTATTTTTTTTGTAAATACATACTTATAATACATAGAAACACCCAGACACAGAACAAACATGTATGTTATGTACGGTGGGAATCGAACCCACGACCCACAGCACGGAAGGTAGAGCTACTACCGACTGAGCCATGACGTCTGTCAACCTAAGTAAGCATATACATACATGTAGGTACTACTTTGTTTCGACTTCTGAACTCCTTGATTCTTTGAATCCTCTTTGCATGTTACCAGCCATGGTTGTGTGGCTCACCACGCAACAAGAATTTAATTGTTTTTAAATAGGGATCATTTTACAATGTACTTTACAAACTAGACCAAATATTAATATATTGTAAGTACATAATTGTGTTTGGAAAAGTTCTAAGTACCTACTTTGTTTGTCAAGGCAGCTAATGACAATGCTGATTATAAACTAATCTACTCAAACGTAGTTTTCCAACGAAGTGGATAAGTTAAGTAAAGTACCTACAAGGAAATAATCTAAATAATCAGATACTTTTTTCTTTGTGGCGATCATGATAGGCCATCTAGGCCGCAGTTGTATCATAGCCGCTAAAAGCTAATGATAAAAAAACTGGACCCCATGGTGCCTTTCAGCCTGGTTGTACCACCGAGAACGTTTGGTCACGGAGGTGCTTGCGATTTTATAACACAAAGAACATTTTTATAAAGATCTAGATAGATGATGTACCTACAGTACCTATTCGGTACTTTTTAGCTATTTTAGCTAAGTACAAGATTCTAGTACGTTTTCTGAGAGCGAAAAGTAGAAAATTGTACCTACACGATTAAACTGATTACCTACTTCACGTCCAGTTTCCTTATAAAGATCAATTAATGTGCTTAGATTACTATTAAATTACACACACTAGTTACTTACTACCAAGTACCAACCTCCATCTAATTGTGAGGCGTGGTACAGAGTTATTGCTTTAGCAAATTATAATAACCAGTACAAGAAACTGACATTTATTCTGTGACAAGAGGCTGTGGTTTTGGTGCAAGAGATCGGTGATGTTTTAACAAGATTATCAGAAGTTTCAATTTAGGGTTACGATCCCGTAGGGTTTCGAAACCCTTATGATGCTACTTTGTCCGTCCGTCCGTCACAAACCGTATTATCTCAGAAACTAATAAGACTTGAAAAATTTGGAATAGTTATAGATCTTATTTGAAAGTGACGTTGGCAGACATCCAAACTCTCAAGTCACAATGCATGAGTAGAAAAAAAAAGTTGATCATGTTGCAGTGATATTGTCAAAACCGTGATATTATGATTTCACTATTTACAATTGCGATTATTTTATTCTAGTTATTTTATTTGAAACCCTTACCAAATAGAATCTTACAGCTCCGCTCTTCCCCTCACCTAATACACAGTCTAACAAAGAGATACAATTGCGTGATCACACCAGTAGGTAAGTACTTAGTCACGCACGGTCTCATTCAATCTATTAACAGCTTGCGATCCTACAATAAATACAATTATTGAAATAATCCAGCGTTTCAATGTAAATTGCTTATCAAACTAGCAAGTATTTTTTTTATATTTCTCTTCTTTTATCCTGTTTGTTTGATGTAGGGTGCCTTCTGGTAAGATCGGCGTACTTAGTATTTTCAAGGAGTGGGCCGTGACTAAACGGGGTTGGAAGGATCGTCGCATTATTCATGACATTTTTATGTTACTTACTTCTACGCTAAGAGGCGTCACTGGAGGAGGACAAAGCTCAAGCTGTAAGCTGTGAGCTGGATCTATTTAAGCATAAGTAATAAAATATCCTCAAACTTCTATTTAAACTTTATGTTTGTTGGTTTGCTACACAACAAAAATATAAAAGATAGTCACTAAGGTACCTACTAACTATATAGATACAATAGGTACACTACACGTACACACAACACACACATAAATCTAGCTACCTACTACTTAATGTGGTTTTATTTGCATTAAACTAGGTTAAAGTGTGGTTTATCAACTCATGCGCATATTGAAACAATATTGAATGAAAATAAATAAAATGTACGTGACCTACCCGCGCGTAGACTCACTTGCGATAGTCATTGCAGTCAGGTCACGATTCGCTTCTAGAATGACTAAAACAATGTACTTTGATGACACAAGTAATGAAGTAGGTACTAGCACAGTAGGTACTAGTTAGCATTTATTGATAACTTGATCATCATCAATAGGTATATATAAAACTTTTTTGAAGCTGACTTAGAATCAACGCACAGCCTAAACTATAAGTCCTAGAGGTATGAAATTTGGAGGGTAGTATCCTTATATAGTGTAGGGGTGCACTAAGAAAGGATTTTGAAACGTCACACTCTAAAGGGTAGAACGCGAGCAACGACGCGGGCGACGGCTAGTAATAAAATATACCTACTAACCTACCTACAGTACCTATACCTACCTAAAGTGTATTGAATAACATACTTCTGAATTAATCATAATGTTTTTTTGTAAAAAAACTCCTTGATATTACCAGATGCCTACAAACACTCTTACATCCGACATTTCTCTACGAAGAGAGAATGAAAAAAAAAATATTGATACCTCACATGAACATGGCACTACCTCCTAAACATTTCATTGATCACAAGTAAATGATCATAAGTGCTTATCTTACTTCCTGTGATGTGATATAACCATAATGATTACAGAGCCTTGCTCAGGTACATTGCAATACACTGGTACCTACTATTCAATTAAACAACTAGTTCAATTAAACAACTCTTAACTATTATTATTTAAACGAGCTAATTTCAATTAAACTTTTTATACAGTGGGAATAGAACTGGATTTGTTAGTAAATAGCTCGTATTTGAGTTGAAGCGGGAATAGAGAGGATCGCGAGACGACCATTAGCCGTATTGTTATTGCCAGCATTCTCAGTAATGAACCGCTCGTTTTCGTCCTTTAATATTACCGCTTTCGCTCCCTTTACTCACTGTAATGGCGCTCGAGCTTGATTTCACTCCATCTCATCGGTTCTATGCTCCTCTAATTAATTCCTTTATTTTGCGAGAGCATCGCTTTCAGCTCGGATTTCAATTTTAAATCTTTAAATATTTTGAGTTTCAATTGAGTCGGTATGCATGCTGATGAGCGCCCAGTCGGCGATATTAGCTTTTGAAGTGCCTTTGGAAATATCCCCGCAGATCCCGGCTCGTTTACCAACGGTTGGCCGCGTCATCGCACTCGCCGAACGACGATTTACATGAAAACTTTGTGAAATATTCACATCAAGCACCGATTGTCACGTTATATTGAGATGTTGAAACTTTCTCCTGCGGGGTTTGTGCATCTTATTTGCATAATGAGACGGTTTGCATTGTGCTGCTGCATCAACGGCTTATTATCGCGCCACTCGAGATGATTCATTTTGTTCAGACAAAGAAAATGCTTTTTATTGTTCGTGAGTTCGTGACACAACCCAAGATAATTCTACTTTCGCCCACGAATTTCCGTAGGCGGGCGTCGTCGGGGTGAAGTTCAAGACTATTTAGAAAGGAGCCGAGCCTTAGCTGGCATATTGATCGGCGGGAGAGCACGCACCCCGGAGTATTACGGTAGGTTAGTAAGCGCGAGTCCTTCGTAGCTCCCGGAACGGGCCGAAAATACCCGAAATTTAACATCCCGGATTGGTATTGATCGGTCTTGACATTGAAATCAAAATAGACGCAAACAGCTGGGAAGTAAGGGTGCGTGCCGCGCCCTCACGCAATCCTCTTCTTCGACCAGACAAGCCGACTCAACGCCGCCGCCGCTCCACGTCCGACGCGGAACGAAACCAGACATTTTTCTCATTTTCCTTTTTTAATTGTCCGCCTCAGAACAATTGACCAATTCGAGCGGGCTGCCAGTTATTTGATTTTAAGCGTCCATTAAAGTTATTCATCGGTGTTCAGAGCAAGTTGAACGTTTCTAACGTCTAATAATTATGCACAAGAGCCCTAAGACGGGTTCTGCGCCGTCTAAAATCTCATTTATATTCAGTGCGGTCGGAGTTTCAATGTTATCTAAAATCCGTGTTTAGGTGTTGGACGGGATTGCTCTAATCTCGAAACTAAACACATTGTTGAGTTAGTCCAGCTTTGTTCTTGCGACGCTTCAGGGAGCTTCAGAGATTCTATATTCGGATGAAATTAATCCTTGAACTTGGGTCTTTGGTATCGCTTTAGCAAATAGTTGCAGCGAGAATACCTATCTATGATTACTTTAAAACGGAAAAACATGCGTTATTAAACCGGTGCTCGAGCAATTTAGATAAGATTAAAAGAAAGTCTTATCATTACGAAATGTTTTGTTACAACAGTTACTTTCCTGTCGCTAGTTCAGAACTATTGTTGCTAGAAAATGTTCTAAGTCTACTATACCTTAGGAAACGACTTTCTTATCATTCCACATACTCGTATTTCCTGAGACATTGACAAGCAAGCTACTTATAGCGCTTCCTGGACAAGTTCTGGTTCAACGAGCGATATTTAATACCGCAGAACTAACAGGCTGATAACTTTCTTTTATGATAAAAAGTAATGACGGGCATTTTCTGATTTCTTATCATGAACATAGCGATAAACGTTGAGTAAGAGTTGAATTTCATGCTTGTTTAGGTCCGCTGAAACACAAGGTTCAGACGCTATTGTTCGCACATTCAATGACCCGTAATTTCATAAATCTCTTAGTCACAGCCAAATTGGCCGAGGGCTGCGGGAAAGAACTTATTCTTTTCAAGTTTCCAACAACGTTAGAAACGGATACTGGTCGATTAGAGTTGTACTTAGTTTTTTAATATATCATGGCACTGCAGCGTTTTCTCGTTGATATATTCAACGTAGCTTCAATTTCGGCAGCTAAACAAAAGAAAGATGTTTTTGTGCAACCAGAAGTCATTCGGAATTCAATCAGCTCTAATCTGTAGGACGCAAAGCTAAGCTGATAGAAAAGGAGACGCCCCGAGTCGTTCCGCTGAATACTGATCAGCTCTATCGAAATTATTCCATTGCCGCAGCTGTGAAAGAAAATATTTATAAATAAAAAATGCGATGTCTGGCAGTTTTCTTAAGAATCACGGCTCCAAGTTAAATAAGTGATCACCGGCGGCGGCGGCGCGACGTGATCGGCGAGTGAATGAATGTTACCTGAGACTAATCACCTGATAGTCTGCTATGAATCTATGTTTTTGCACTTTTCTAACTATATACTCTTCATTATATTGTAGTTTCTTACTAAGCTGATACCTATTTGAATCTCAGTTTTCCGAGGTATCGAAAAGAAGGCATCGCGGTACGAATTGTATTGAATTTGTATCAAATTCGAAGCGTCTAGCCCCGCTGCGCCATCTGTGTAGGTAGGTAGGTACTCTCTTACAAAATTACCTTCAATGCATAGCACTAAATACAAATTCAATACCCAAATAGTATTGGTTCCCAACTGTGGTGAGTTATTAATATTTAATTGAGGCAAAAATGTCGATTGAAACGTAAGCGATGGGTGAACCCGCTAATCGATCGCTGTCTGTGTGCACACTGGCTGCTGCACCCAGGTCCTTCTTCTCTCTCATTCCCCAGCGATTCCCCATTGCCCATCCTCCTCACTTTGTTATTCATCGGCTCTAACTAGACTACCGGGTGGGTAGTCTGCCTCCCGTATTCTCCCGTATTTAGACACAGCTATCTAATTTATGTTTTAAATAGTCCGCTTTGAAAGTAGTTAGGTCGGGACGGTAACGACTATGTATATCTACGGTTATCGTTATGAGCGTGCAAGCGGTAATGGGCTATATCATTATAAATTTGTCTGGCTCCTGAGTTCAGATGGCACCTGTTATGAATGTTCTGCAATCCCGCCCTTTTAGGCCTGACCTTTAGCGTTGATTTGTTTTATGGTTGGATTTAGAAGTGGAGCTTTGTTGCGAAAGGTTCATTGGACATCAACTTTCAATTGTGGCGGGGCCTTGGCACGGGCTCGAGTCGCCGGCTTTGGAATAGTTGTTGCATTTGGTTTCGCATGTGTTGCCAACTTAGGCTTTCTCGTCAGGACAGGTGTAGCGCATTTCCATGTATATGTGCCTGTTTGTGTAGAAAATCTTTTATTTTTTTAAGAATCCAATCCTGTCACTACAGAACAGTGCTAGGGTATCTCATTTAATTTAAAATGCTCAATTCATTTCATACGATATCAGAACTTTTATTAACAGCTTTTTATATTTTTTTCAGTGCACACTTTCATCGATAAGTACTTGTAAAAATGTATGAGCTGAAAAAAAAGGTTTAGTTAAAAAATTTGCTCAAAATCAGGGTAATTTTACTGACCTAAGTTGGCAGTTCAAAAGTGCGCTTGCACCGAAGTCTGCTTACATAACGCACAGACCTGCCATATCGGGCTCTACCACACCTCACGTTCACCGGCTCATTCTATGAATTACTTAGAGGTCGTAGACCCTTGTTTAATTCAGCTCTGATTGTAACCTCAACTTGCTTGTGAACTATTCAGAACCTTTGCGTAGTCAGTGAACGTCAGTGGGTACCTAGCCTACATACCTAGTACCTGGCTCAAAACGCCTGTCAATTGTTTTGGTGAGTTCTTTCAGATTTTTTGGCAAAAATCCCTTCTAGATTGTTTTCAAAATTTTGTCTGTAGTGTATGTGCCTACTTACTTTCGGATAGTACTAAACAGACTGTCGATATTTTCAAATAAAGACTTAGAAGTATAATTCCACACGTGCGAAACTGAAGCGGTACAGCTGGTTTCACATAAACCCTGAAGTTCTTAGTAAATCTTTGAAACAAGAATCGCAGCACTCGAGATCTTGTAAGACAAATAAATACCGTGTGAGGCTTTATCTTCCATCGCGGTCGGTTCTCGCTTTTCTTAAGAATTTCGTGTTTCTTTCGTAAATTCGCTAAATCCTTTAGCAATCCGGACACGGGGGCTGACTCCTTAAACGAGAGCTCTCCACAAAGACAGTGCTAACACCTCGAATGGAATTTTAAACTTTGTTAGCTTTGATGGGCGATTCTCTTCTCTCTCATTGTGAAGCTTGCATGCTTTGAGTTTGTATTTACAATGTTCTTCTGTGTTTTTATAAATTTCTTTGAAAATTTTGTAACATGATAGTAAGGAACTGACATTGGATCATCGATCAAAGATGGGAAAAAGTTTCAGATGGATTGTACTTTACCTACATATCACATTTATTCCCTATTGATACGTACACGTGACACTACCTCGTGCATGACGAGCATATGATTTATTTCTCGAGGTCACCGCTATATACAGAAGACTACCACTTTCAAAACTAAAGTTTTTTAGAAATCATGATAAAACACCGAACAGATTCTCATGTTAAACAAAAATGCTTACGTAGTAGTATCTCACGTTACAAACTTGCAACAATGTGAGTTGTTACACCCAGCAGACGATAAATCGTGGTGGGTTCGCCGGATTAGGAGCGTCGAGCATCGCTGTAAACGGAGATATACATCAACTGGACTTAACTAACCCCTTGCTATATTAATTATCTGCATTATTAAATTACATTTTCAATGTTGGTTTTCTTTTTTCACATTTTAGTCCAATTATGATGGTCCAGCTTTTGAAACTATCACGGTTATGTTTAGTTCGACCTGTGATCATGGTCTTGTGCCGAAATATCGGAAAACAATGAAACTCATAGATCATGGTAAATATCCTGTTATAATGCAAAAAAGAATCATCACCGACAAAAAAGTGATGAAACTAGTACAAAAATGTGACATGAGTTTAAAAATTTACAAATAAGAAAATCTAAATCAGTTTACAGGAGCAGAATTAAAACATCAAGTAATTATCATAAAATTGGAATCTTAGCCTTTTACATTAATATGTTGCATTAATTTGCATGTTTAATAGAATTGTTATTATGGGAATGGAATGCAAATTTTCTCAAATTCGAAGGCTAACTGCTTTTAACAAGAGATTTATGGGTTTTCGTGTAATAATAACAAACAAATAAGCAGGTTTGCTTCATTAATCTCTTATATTTTCTAAATTCTCGGCACTTTGCTACAATATCTGTTTGATTTATATGTTTTAATGTAATCACTATTTGAATTTACATTTACAATACAATTACCATTGTTTTAACTTACCAGCTACAGGTCTGATTAATTTATTTTACTGAGATAGTATTTGACGTTATTTTTAAATTGATTATCTTTGGATAGTTATATTATTTACCGGACGATCAATTCTAGAGATAGTCATTCACCTTTCCTATCTACAAGAACCATGTGGGCAGGGCAGTACCTGATAACATTGTATTCAAACTAATCTACTCGCATACCTACCTACTTAAACAAATTCCCGTTTGCGGGCTCTTAACGAGCTATTGATATTTTTATCTTGTAGTAACATTCTGAGCGGTGCCGACTATGCTGGCGATAAAACTAGTTACATAGCACTCCACCTTATTTTAGAACAACGACTGATAGAAACAAATGCGGTGACAAGGATTTCCCTTGAAGAACTCCATCTTCCTTGTTTTGAGCTGTGTACGTCCAAATATTTGTGTATTCTTTCATGTTGCACTGATAATCTCCATCTCGTCTAGCCATGTTGAAATTCTAAAGTTGCTAAAGAATAGAAAACATCAAAAATATAGGATAACATATAGGAATAGTCACGTGGCTTTTGTTCAGAAATGATTTGCATACATTTTGATTAGTTTTGGACCCACGTAATTTCATATGAGTTCCAAAACTCGCTCTCTACAACAAGCTTTGTACAATTTAGTCCAAATATTCTACAGATCCTTGTTTTACTACGTCTTAGTTGCCGTCGTGCTGTGATTATATTATTTAGCTATTAAGGCCACCGGATGTATGCATCATAAGTGGAACACATTTCAATGGCTGAGCAAAGGCGTTTGGCTTCATAAGGGCTTCATCGTGCTAGGTAATGAGTCACTTACGCAAATGCTTATTTATAGGCAATTGAATGGGCCGATAAATTTGATACTGCTGAGTGCTGTGTCTGTCATGTTCAAATCGTTTCATGTTACATACAAAACCACCGTTTTATTTTGTCTTTATTGACATTGTTTTACTACATAAATTATTATTAAAGTTTTCTTGTCTGTCTCTGTTGTTTTAATATACGTAAAAAACGAATTGTATGTATAATGGTCCCAATTTGACCGTAGCCAAAGGTTACATTCATCTGATTCGTCATCTGATATTACCAAAGCAACGAGTTTACATTTATACATTGTGTTGTGCGTGAGTAATTTGTAGTCTAGCCTAGAGCAATATTCAACATGTTATGTAAGGGCTGCGTGTGTGTGTATGTTTGTTGTGGCGATAGGTTCTTACGTACTAGTTGTTTAACTGTGGTGCGTTGCCTTGGAGCGGGCGTTATCCTTTGCAAGGCGATAGTAGGTTGAGTGAGGCTTATCGCACGTTGAGAGAGGTAGAACTTTAGTGATAGACGAAATCCGGTTTCGTAGCATTTCCATTTTATTCATACAAATTGATTACTTTTGTGTTGGGATTACAAAATTCAAGGCCTATAACTTACAGCCCATAATGGTATTGATTTGTTAAATATGTGTTTACGTATGTGAGTTATATAATTATCTAATTTATATAATACTTCATATCTTTATGTTAGATATATATTGCGTTAGCCTACTCTCATTATAGATAACACTGAGTTAATTGCTTGTTTATTATGAGTAACTAATCTATTACTATTATATTTTTTACCTCCGGTTCTCACAGCGTTCATTGAACTCTCATAACGCTTATCGCTTCGTCCTCCACCACATCCACTTCCTCACGCATGTTTACTTACATTTGTGTGCATTCAATAACTTCGATAAAAAGCCTGTTTGAAACGCTTATAATCTATTTTATTTTATCGGAGTTAAATGCTTCTAGAGTTCCTTAAGTAGGTTGCATGTCGGTAGGTAATTGTTTTCTATTTTTAACACCGCTGATAAACGCGAACTATTTAGTTTTATCTTTTGTATTTGTTTTGCAAGCGGCGCGTGGGGTTCTGATAATGTTGTTTCATGTCAAATCAGTATTGTTTATCTGTAAAATTTATGTCTAGTCGTTGGCCAGACATTTATGAATGATACGATTATCATCTAATTTCTTTGAAAATTGTTATTGTAAAGTAATGTCTATTAGAAACGTATAACCTGATATCCAACGAATCCATTTGATTTTATAGTAAAGCATAAATCATTACGTGTTGTCTTTCATTTTGCTGTACTGTACTTATTTTATTTTATAAATATTTATTTAAAATTCATTTAAAGCTCCTCGTCCAATCAGTCTTAATACTTGCTTTTATTCCTTCTAGATTACTGTGTTGTTCATCATAGTGCTTTTAATTAATTTGTATCGTTAGTCGTAATAAGGTAGATGTGTAGCTCATTAGTTCTCATATAAGCTAACTGATTGTAATGCATTACCGGCACATTCTCTAGTGTTACTTTATTTATTTTGCCGAGTGCTTTATTAGTTATTTTATTTGCGTACTTTATTTTCTTATTGTATTTACACTTTTATATTATAGACTCATCACCACTCGTACAATAAATTACCCTCACCTTACCTAGATACGTTTTTATCATTGAAATAGAGATTTTTTTACCAATATCGTTTTAGTTATAGTAATATAAAAAAAAATATGGTTTTATCTATCTTCTCACTAACACACATTCAATAACAACATGCATATGGTTATTCATATCTCAGTCTACATTACGCAAACTGATAATAAATATGAATATACAATTTAACTCTGAAAGTTTCGCAGACCGTAAATCTCCTAGTACATTATAATGTATGTATGTAGCATCCTCGTGTATAACTTTAACAATATTCAACATGTTACTGGTTACTGCATTCGTATCTCTGATATTCGCTTCACTGAACTAAAAGGACAAAACATACAGCTGACTAGTCTTTCTGACTGAACGTTACTTGTCTACCTTTATGTCTTTGTTTATGAAATCCTGCGACAACAATTTGTACTTCAAAGAGCTTTCAGCTCGAGACAAACTTATATGACTTTATATTTGTACCTACTTTATTCCTTCGTCTGTCTAAGAATATATTCTTGTATTTTTGTTTGTTTACATACTCTTTGCGATAATATTTAGAACTTTCACCGGCTTAGTCAGCTCCGCACGTATTGACCTTGTCTTTCCACTCCATCTAAACATTGTCCCAGGCACTATAGTGTCCCGTTAAGCGTAGGCATAGGTTGCCTCCTGACGCTGTATAAATCATCTTCAATAGATGTAAAAGCCTATTATTATTATTACTACTGAGTTGATTCTAATAAAATCTAAATAACTAGTAATAGCTAACTTAACAACAATATTATTATGTCACTAACTAGTCTTATCAATAACTGACTCCAGTTAGACGCTCGAGTCTCATAATAAACATTTTAATTAAAATTTCTATGCAATTTTCAGATTATAAGCTGACCGCAATAATATAAATTATCGTAATTCATTCAGCGGTTTCGTACTCATTTACTTGTTCGTAACTAATTAATTGTATTTAATAAACTATAGCTTTTTGCTAATTCCTTTTTCGCTATAAAATTATTTATTATTTACCTATGCTTTTAGGCTTTGATATTTCTTTTGGATATGCCGGTTGTGCTACCTTTTAAAAGCGCTCTGTCAGCAAAATTAGTCCTAAGTTAAGCATAGTAACGAGCTTACTTACTCCAAGACGTCTCTCCTTCAAAAGTGCCTCCAACTATCACTTCCATATCAGTAAGAGCAATTTCTCCGCCAATAAATTCTACTTTATCATCGTAAATGTCACTCTCGTTGTTGTCAGTGACAGATAACCGAGAGCCTGCGCCACTGTAAAACACTTTCATTTTATTAGTTTTTCTTGTGTTATGGTGAGTATTGTTGTTTAATTTTGGTGGATTTTTAACCAATAATAAGTGCCTCCAACTATCACTTCCATATCAGTAAGAGCAATTTCTCCGCCAATAAATTCTACTTTATCATCGTAAATGTCACTCTCGTTGTTGTCAGTGACAGATAACCGAGAGCCTGCGCCACTGTAGAACACTTTCTGGGACACGAGTTTTGACATTTTTTTAAACGACACATAGCACTTTCATTTTATTAGTCTTTCTTGTGTTATGGTGAGTATTGTTGTTTAATTTTGGTGGATTTTTAACCAATAATACTTGTGGTCGTAACATTAAGTATGATCATTGGAATAAAAGTGTATATAAAGTGGTTTCCCTGAAATGATAGAATTCGTTTTAAATCCACCATTTTGCCTTCAAAACAAACTACAACCGATTTGACGAATGACTTGACTTCAAATATCTCACTTGACACTCCCTGGCAAAATTGTGTATGGAAATGACGGACTGAGGTCATAAATAGATGAAAAAGAAAGTTTTTGAGTTTTGAGTTGAAGAGCATTGTGATGTACTATTTTGAATGCAATGTTCTTGTGTACTATACCTACTTACTGCCATGTCACGTATAAGTTGAAGAAACATTGTTGCGACTTCGTCTTTTCCAACGATGCATACCAAAAACCCATAGCATAACCCTGTGTGTATAGCTAGATCAGGATCTTTGGTTCCATGCGATGAAAGTCTGAGAGACGAATGACAGGTCCAGAACAGAGTATCTACTCTTCTGTGGCGAAGCAACTTTGCAAAACAGATAGTTGGAGTCGCGAACCATTTGACCCGAGTGCAGGGTTATCAGCGCATGGCAAATGGTTGTATTGTGGATATTGTGGACACCACTGATAGTGCAATCATGTTTTATTCATTTATATTTAAACTCATTATCAGTTGCTTTAGGTGTTATGTTTATTACACGCTGTCCGGTCTGCAACTTCGTGTGCGTGTCTTGGCTTACCAATATTAAGATTAACGCGTATTCAAAACTATTTCATGTCACAATAAAACAGCCCTACAAAGAAACGCACATTCTTTTCCCTATTATAATATTAGTAGGACTACTTCTTGTATGGTTTCGTTTTGGTAAATTTTTCTAGAAATTTATAAATATCCTTCGAAAACGATACAATCTTTGGAAATAAAAACGGACAAACAGAGGCATCTTGGTCGCTTTGAAACTGGTGTTCCATATTTCCATGTTTGTTCGATCAGATTTTTGTATATAAAGTATGGGGTTTATTTTTATTACTTCTAATTTTGATTTACTCTATACTCGTTAAAACAGGTCTAAGCATGTTCAGTGACTAATCTATATCTACTGTATAGTACATAATTATAAATAAAGTTATATCATCGTTAACTGTATGACGCACGCAATTAATATAATCGACTTAGATAATAACATTGACTAAGGCACATCGTAGCTAAATTGTTATTATTTAATATGTTATACCTACTAAAGCCGTCGTTTGTTTTTCGTTGATCACTGTTATTTATGATTATGATGATGATAAAGGTAAAATTGCAGGCAGCAGCAGCAGGCGACATACGTACGTACATACATAGTATACTTATAGTAATGTAATTATATGCTATACGTATCTTAAATCTATACCTTATATTTATTCAGCTGGACGTAGCACGTGGTGGTAAGCCTCTGTTAGTGCCACTAGACATAACAACGAATGCCCAGTTCTTGCTTTGAATGCGACTGGCATCGAATGTAAATATTTTGCTAAGGAATGTGAAACACTTTGTTGATAGAAGCTAAAAGTTTTTATTAGAAATAGACTGGTCTATAATAGACGATTTATACATAAGGTACCTACCTACAGTCTACACTACACATACTTCTTCTAATATCGCGTTCACACTATGCCATTGCCGCTGCCGGCATGAATGCCGCGATTAATTCCGGAATGATTGCCACAGCAACATCGCCTTTATTCCTACACCGCGTTCACACATGCCCATGCCGCTGCCCGAATTATTGCAGCGATTAATTCCCGAATTATTGCCACAGCAACATCGCCAAGTTCATGCCCTAGCTCCTTGGTGAGAATAAAGGCGATGTTGCTGTGGCAATAATTCCGGAATTAATCGCGGCATTCATGCCGGCTTTGGCATGGGCATAGTGTGCACGCGCTAAAAGTACAGACTGATTCATTTATTTCATGTTCTATAGATCTTAAACAAAGTGCCTAAAATACTAAATCATGTACCTACTTATTTGAATATAAATAATGACGATTATAGTGAGATTTATTGCTCGACAGGTTATAGTTCACTATCGTCAATTTAGCTACTATCATATAATACAGGTTTATGGACCAGCAGACAACTAGTAGCAGCTAAGTTTAGAAACGTCGGGATTCAGTGGGATTTATTAATTTACATTAAATTTTGCTCTCTGCTAATTGGCTTTAAATGTACAAGCTACAAAGTAAGTTTGCGAAAGTAAACATCCATGTTCGAAGATGGAAATTCTTGTTTTATTTCGAAATACGCATAGTAATTAACCCTCCTTTAGAAGCTAACATCTTATACTATCTACTGTGAAAACCATAATGACCTTAGCTCAATGGGCACTGACATAACACGACTAACGATAAAACGAAGTTAGGATAAGTAGTTTTCCATGTTCTGCCAGTCTCGTCTGCGGTAAAACACAACTCAACACCGCTAACGTTTCAATTCTTTTAGCAACAGACATTTTTCATTCCGATTGCAGCCATCGAAATGTGTCCGACAGGACCACCCAATCAATTAGTTCCGACGAATTTACGACATCTCGTTCATCGAGGGACAGCCTTTTATAGTCAGACAACATTTTAATAAAAATGTCTCCGCTCAGCCCGCTCTGCGATGGAACCTCATCAAAATCGCATCAAACCTCACTGAGTTTCCATTCCAGCATTTTTAACACCCATTTGAATCTAAATTTTACTCTTCTCGTTGTGACGAGATGCAATGACGCCTCCGACACTTCATATCCTCCCGAGACAGCGCGCAATAAAAATAATAATGACTGGTATGCATAGCTCGCTCACCTTTGAAAGGTTTTACTCGCGAATATTTTAGTCACTTCACCGGCTTAGCGTCAAATTAAAATGCCTCAACACTTTTCACTATCAAGGTATTTGTGTTCGCGTCGCCGCGTCATATGGAATGTTTGGGACATTCACGCGAGAAAATTTCTCACACAAGAACCCAGCGTTTTTGCGAAAATTCGCTTTACTTACCGCTATAGGAAAGGTACGAATATTATGAATAACTTTGATGCAAAATGTTTCACCCAGTGGGACGAACGGGAATTAACGGTCTATTTCCCGTTCCTTTTCGTGGTATTTTCCTTTGCGGAGATTAACAAATTGCTCGCTTGCAGAATTCTCCGTTTATTCGAAGAGTCTGCCTTTAAATTTAAAGCTGAAAACATTGATTAGTCTTATTAGCTTGAAACACTACAAGCAATTTTTAGCTAACAATAACATACAAAATTACGTAAGTACTAGAAACAATAAAGTAAACCAATCTAGATTACACTCAGGGTGACTCGGGGTTGATTCATAACTTCCACAAGATAAGATTCATTACTTTGTTATTTATTTTCTGTGACAAAACTTTCAGATATATTTTGCTAGACGCTAGCAGTTGACAGGAGAAATATTGTTATGATAGAATCCACAAAATCCTTACGCAGGAAAATTGCAAGAGAAGAATTCAATTGCATTGCTGTGGAAATGCATTTTCAGATACAAAGAGCAAAGTATTAGCGTGAAGCTCTCAGACAATGGCAAATACGGAGCGGAACGAACCATCGGGATAAATGTATCGAGCACCGCAAATACCACTCTAAGACTTATTGTTTGAGACGTCACAGTTGAAATATTGCTACTCCACATCTTCACTTCGAAAATATTTCAACGTCTGAATGCCTTTCCAAACCATAATTGCAAAGCGCTATATCCCTCAGAATTGAGCTGCTTAAAAATTCAATTAAATTATTTTATCGGTTTCAAATCCATAGTATTGGATATTCTTGGCGGCTAATTGGATTTGAGGGAGGTGGTATCTCATTTTTCTTTTCTGTGCTCTCTGCGGAACGTTTCGCTCTTTGTATTTAATTTCTATCTTAGCGGTTATATTCACCGGAGTACGGACGACGGCAAAATATAATGGGAAAAGTTTCATTTGGCTAATTAAAAATAAGCCACCCCAGAGAACAATCCAGATTTATTGTCATTTCAGCCTTGACTCAGCGTTTTCTGCTGTTTGCTTGTGCATGTACTATTGAAGGAACACAGTCAGACGCTGTAAACAATTGTTTTGCTTTTAAAGTTTTTTTTATTAATAACAAACAAAGTTTATCTGAGGTATAGAGTAAATACCATAAGTACGCAAGTAAATGCAATAGACGTTTGCTAATATACTTACTTAGCTCCAGTTTATCTTTGCTCCGGCCGATACAGTTAACGGGGAGGCACCCTTTGCAACACTTTAATTATCGCGTAACCTTCAATTTTGAAAGTTTTAATGTGTGTACATTCGTTCCGTGAAGCATGGTACGTCGAGTGCTAACGACGCTTCAAGCACTCTCCAAACCTCTCATCTTCTCGTCGCAGCGAGCACTTCTCACTCGTTGTTTGAACATCGAAACAAACGGACAAAACCACGATTAAATTTCGCTCGAAATACAAACATTACGCATTACATTGGTAAATGTGTTTTAAACTTAATTCTACTTTCGTAGTTTCCGCGAAAGGACCGGCGGAAGACGACCAACGTTTTGAATCCATTGAGACCAGTTTCCCGGCTGGCAAGTTTCCTCGCTATGTAAATTCAGGCGTAATTAGAAGCTACGACCGTGTAGCCGAATGCCCTGAGTTCGTGCTAACGGACTTCTGGTCTAACTGAATCTTTCGCTGCCGACTTTCTGAGCACTTACCCGAACTCATCAAAAAGTTTTATGCGGTGGTTTACAGTCAGTGGTTGTGTACCCTGTAGACTGCGACGATTGCGAGACAAAGCGTGATCGGATTGACTAAATAAATAGTCTGTCGGAGTGCTCATCAATCTTGCAGTACAATAGTAAATTGTGCAAGTTCCCTGCACAACGCTCGGGTTCGTCGGCCGCGACCTGCAACCTCACTAAACTGTCGTGAGCGCGACACTTAACAATTTAATTGTCACTCATTAGTCCTGAGGCGACGACTTCAGCGCCGTTCTAATTACGGGTAACTCTGTAATTCATAGACATTTCATCAGCTACGAACTCGTTTAGAACTCTTTTTACTCCCCGGGTTCACGCCATCAATCATTTGAATGTGTAGAGCGAGCATCTGCTTCATCGGGTTGAATCAATCACGAGCCCCGCAGCAGGTTGCTGCTCGCGGCCAGTTATTTATCATTTTCCAAATCGACGACAGGAGTCAGACTGTCGCAATTTACAAATGGAGAGTTGAATTTAACCACCCTCGCATGTTGTAATTGAGAATTGAATAACAAAATGTTCGATGCGAGCGCAATACGGCGAGCGCGGCGCTCCGGAGTCGGGTGTAGAGATATCGCACCAGTAGTGTTTGCCGGATGACCCGCCCCCGCCTCGTCTCTTGGCAAACTGCAATACTGCAAATCATAGTGAGTTTGTTTGCGTAGGTCAACGCACTCGGTTAGTACGTTTTATGTGTTCCTGGTGTCACGACGACGACGTCACTAATAATAGATCGGAATGCCTCAATATGCGGCTTGTAACGCTGGTTACTTATGCGCGGTGCATTCTCTTCCATGTGGAGACGCCATGTAGCCAATCGAGCGTGCAATCGCTCCATACATCACAATTAACATCGCTAACCAGACGGAGCCATTTCCAAACGAAGAACAATGCTTTATTAACCCATACAGGCGGACAGAAAACGGGGATGGAGTTACGCTTTGGCAGTTCAAAACATTATGTTTAATTATGGCGTGTTGCGGTGCCTGCGCTGCAACACCGACTCGTTAAACTTTCATTATTATTATTCACAAATTGGTCGTACGTGAATTGTGTTTCACAATCGATCTCGGTGGCGCTGTTGGCTTTTGTTTGACTTCAACTTCTGAATTCAGCGTAATTGCCTTCAGCCTTTCATTATTCAACTTTATGCAGTCATTTACTTATGTTATTACGAAGGGAGAGTTGGTGTAATATCGTGGGTAGATGCATTAATCGTAATATGTAAATGTGGGGTATGAAATATTGAAATAGCTTGCGTTGCTCATATTCCATGAGGGGTGGAGTCGAAAAGACAAACGAACCTATTCAACTCCCATTTTGTTTGCACGTCTTGAATTGCTTTTCTTTTGTTGCAGATTGAGGACGAGGGTAACCACGGCAATGACGACACCCGGCTGTTCATCTTGTCGACCCTGGCTGGGCAGCAGAAGCCTCGGGTGTCCTGCGCGCTGTGTCAAGAGACTCTGCATGTCTTCGATCGGTATCCTCTGGTTGATGGCACCTTCTTCCTGAGCCCGCGACAGCATTCTAGCAGCGCGGTTGAGGTAACAATAACATTCGTAAAAGAGTTTTTTTACCGTTTGGCAGACAACAGAACAGAGTGACTGACATGGATCTATGCTATACATTTCGTGTGATTTTGACTTTTACTTACCTACTCATTTCTTCGTTGCAGGACATCAGCTTAAAATATATTTTGCTGTGTCCAGTTCTTGTTGTCTCTAGCTTTATTTCGCATCATAAATTCTCAACCAGTCCCATGTTTGATACAACACGCTCAAGAATAACATACCGTCTGTTTGTTCATAAACTCAAATAAGATCCAAAAGTTTATTTAACAAAATGTCCCTCAGCTCACAGTAGCTTCTCGCTGTTTATTCAGCGAATTAGGAGACGAGACACGAGACGCTTCCAGGTTTGTTTGGCGTTAAAATTAGCATGCAGTCCCCTCGCAGGGGTGCACTTTTTGAGTACCTTCTCATTGAACATTTCGACACCTTTTGAGTGCTACGCTTTGTCCATAAGGCCTCTACCTTTTAAAATTTTACTCAGTATATTTACTTTAACATCCTTCTGCATTGTGCAGTGTCCCAAAAAGTAAGCAATATTTGGTCACGAGAAATTCTTGTATACTTTCGGAGCCTCGATGACTCGGAGAATACAATACATTTGTATGGGAACGTCGAAAACCTCAAGGCAAACAGGACCAACTCGTGACAATATCGAAAACATACATCAATTTCGTGACGCGCCTTACGAAACAAAAAAGCTCGTGACCGATTTACCTTTGAAATTCAGTCCTTGTATTACTCACTTAGCAACCCGAACCAAACAAATGCACTGGAAGAACTGTTGGCGAAGCTATGGTGTGCCGCTGTGTAGTCTTGGTTATTCTGGGTATTCCACAGGTGAAAGTAGAGGGTCGCACGCAATCCGTTTGTATCCATGGAATTCCTGGAAGACATGTCTGAATTTGTATAAAAATCCGTCGACATTGGATTTAATTGTAAAAGCCTTGCTTTCGTTACAAATTTTGATCTAAGTTCTCGTTTAGTTCGCACCATTCTTAGCTCTCTTCAGTTGAACGGAGAAATCTTTTAAACGCGGGACTTGCTCATATTGAATTTAAATATATGGATCTCTGTCATTCTCCACAGGTGACAGTGGAAGGCCGTACGCAGTTCCTGACATGCGTGTGTATGGGATGTCTGGAGCGCTACGAGCCGGACCGGACAATCCGTTGCCGGTTCTGCAACCAGAAATGGGACGGGTCCTCATTGGTGCTGGGAACCATGTACAGCTATGACATCTTCATGGCCACTCCGTGCTGCGCTGAACGGCTGAAGGTATTTTCTACTAAATTGATTTAAATTTGAACGATAGCAGTCATATTATGATTATTGATTGTGTCTTTGACTATACGATTACTAAGATCGAATATGATGTAGGTAGGTACCTACATACACCTATCCTGTGTTTGTGGAAAGCACAGAATTGGGTTGCTTAAGGGTCAAATAGTCATAATATTGGTTACCGACAATCTCAAATAAGTAATCGTCGTTTACTATTCTAACTTTACCCTAAATAGAATCATCCACGTTAATCTTTTCTTTGAAATAGTTACTACAGTTCGTAGACCTGTCACAATCACAAATCACAACTATTATCTGCCTTTCCGCTAACAGAGTATGCACTTTACGACGCTATGACATCATGGAGACGAGAATAGCGCGCGTAAAATTGCGATATTTGCTGTGTCTTGCAAGTGTGAACGTGAATTTATTTAGCTAGGTGTAATCTTCGGCATTGGCTACGTAATGAAACATTTATAGACTTTTGCGCATAGAAATGATTGAAACAGATTCGTCGCTGCTAAGATTTGAAAAATTTGATGTTCAATCTCCATTATCAGTTTCGTGAGTTTATTCAACCTTTGTAGTTTGTTCTTGTTTACAGTGTACGTATATTGTTACAGTGCAACAACTGCTACAAGCCCCTGCTACACCCGCAACAACGGCTGAACTACTCTGACTACTCGCACTCCGTCACCTGCCCGCACTGTCGAGTGAACGACACCCACTTCGTCAAGCCACTGCCGTACTGCTTCTCCAAACAGGTGTTCCCAATATTCCAGCAGTGGCCATAACAGACGGCGGTGTCGGGAATATCTCCCGGCACCCCCTCGAATTTAGCAGAGCCCTGGGGCTTAGCGCCTTCTCCTCCACGTCGCGCTTCACCCCCGGCTCTACGACCCGTCGTCAACACGAGCATGGCACCGCGAGCTGATCTGATTGCACCCGGACTCAAAACTTCTTATGAAGAGACAAAATATCTTCCGCCTACTCTTGCGAGTATTACAGAATCTCTGTCGTTGCTCGGTCTGAGCCCGGAGACACTCGCTATGAGCTTTGGAGAGTCTCTGGCGGAGCGCTACCTCGCCTCCATTCGTTCCAAGCCGTGCTTGGAGAGCTCTCTGTTCAATAGCATCCCTCAAGGAGTCCCCATCATCGAGCCCGCTCTGCAACTCTTTTCCAATGATTTCATGGACTACCTGAACAAAACCGACTACAGTGATTGATAACGTGGTGAAATTGGACTCAATTGTGTTACGTGTATTTGGACTCTAAAATGTATAAGTAATTTCTGATTAAGTTGGTATTATTGAAAATAATTTTATGTGGTTTAGATCGTACTATTGATTTTATTTTAATTTTATCCTGCACTTTGTTGATTAGAAGTTGATTTTATCGAAAATGATGATTAGAGCATTTTTGTTTTCGGTCGATTCTTTATCGGGAGTTTTCCTTTTGAAGGAGTTTAAAAGCGAATTTTTAAATTATTGATTACCTTCTTTCAGTGATAGCGGTCCCTATGTGATAGGGGAGTTAGAATGGCGTGTTGTTTAGTTCAATAAAATTTAGTTTATTAGTTATGTTTTATTTTAGTAAAATTTTAAACTTTACTTAAGTGTTAAACAATACTTCTAGGGTTTATTGCGTTTAGTTTTGCCCACCAAAATGGCACTTATCGTGGAGAATCGTATTACGTAAATGCCATGAAGTTATCAAGTTTTAATATCATCTTCATCATTTTCTTTTAATATTTTCAATTTCTTTAGTAATGGTAGAGGACTGTAATGTAAGAACATTATTGCTGTGTCATCAATAATATGATTAGCAATTCAATGTCTAATTGTAAGGTTATTTGTAATTCTAAATTGTTATTTCATTTCTATAGTTTCAGCGGTATTTTAATGGTGTTTCGGACGCATGAGCTATGAATAAAAGTATATTTTGGAATTGTGCCATATCAGAAAGAAAATAATTTGTTGGATTTATTGAAACACCATTAATTGCAACCGTGCATTCTAAAGGCGCATTTACACCCAACGAACACCTCAGTCTCCATACTTCAGTATTTTTATAATTTCCATCAGTCGAACCTCACAGACATCTCAAATTATTAGACACATATTTTCGAGACAAATCCATATTTACTTTCGACTTCGCTAGAACACAATTAAATATTACATAACTCTGCGAACAACGATAGCACGAAAGAAATCTATTCCTGTTTACACCAAGAGAATTTGACAGAGTGGAAAATACACAGAGTAAAAATAGAATGAACATTCCCTCGTTCGGTCTAAGTGCACCTTAGTTGTAACTGTTTCGTAGATCTTTGTTATGTGAACGTTTTGCGTGAATATTTTAATGTAGGTTTTATACTATCATGAATGTCTATTTATTGATAAGATTAACGCTTTTAAGGTGGTATGTAATGTGCGCGTACTCAGTAATTTTTTAACGTTAAAGGTTTAGGATAGTTTTTTATACATTTGATACTTACGAAACGTGATTACAAGTGATATAAACTAGTAATAGTGCGTGTTATAAGAGTGGTGCGGATTGGAGGCGAATATTACAGGATTTGGATGTCGTGATTAGCCGGAAATAAGGCAATAATTCAATAGAAGACTTGAATTTTTATAGAGTAGATACACGATACTGCCATTTACATTATTCTAAATTACGGGGCTTGATACATTCCATTTTTTTTAAACAGAACTGACGAAATTTTCCTTTTAAAAAAGTATCAAGCTCGTGGGACTGAAAGCGAGTTTCGTCTCGTGTTGTACTGATTATCATCATTACCATCCGCATCACTACACCTCATCATCATTTCATCACGCACGGTTTGTGTGGTCGGCGACTGGCTTCTGTCATCCAAACTTCACCTTCTTTTATTTAGTTTACCCTTATCGTGTACTTAAAAAAAAACACTATCAAGTTTTTTTTATGGCTTCGCACTTTTTGTGCAACCAAAACTCTATCTAGTTTTTTTTTGTTTGTTGACTACCATCTAGTTATTAAAAAAAAAATATCGCTACTTGTCAATTTTATCACGCTAAATCCAGAAGTCGTGAAACTTTTTACGATGCACACTCTGAGAAAAAAAAATTTGGTCAAAAGCTCCTTAATAGTTACTCTTTGTCTCTTGAATATGACATAGTATTTTATATTGGCGTTGATTTCTTTATACAAAAAAAACTCATAAAAGCTAAATAACATTTTCAAAAGTTGCAATATGTTTTTAATCTCAGATGAAGACGATTCTGACAGTTGACAAGTGACTACGCTGAACTTATAATATATTGTGAGTGATTTATTATTCAATCATATTGCCAACTTGAGATAATAGTTGCCAGTCGCCGTGTGTGGTTGTATTATACCTCCCTAATATTAAGTATCCTTCGCTTTAATATTAAGAAATTTACTACATTTATCTTAAAAAACCTTTATTAGCAATATCCTAAATTTAAAAGTAAAATAATGTCGTTTAAATTTTTTACATGCAGAAGCTTAAAGAGTATTTTATGCTGTACGTATTCATACAAGTGAATTCTGACTGAACTCACCAAGTTAAAGAACGTCACTATAAAAGTGACTATTGAATGAAGACACCTACAAATGACAAATTGTTTAATTTTCACAGTCAATTTTACAGTGTTTACTTTTTTTAAACGGTGGTTTCAGAAAGGATATTTATGCATATTATAGAGTAGCCCTAAATCGATAGTACATATTAACACAATATCAAAGATCCCTATTATAAAAATGCCACATCGCAATGACATTTCATAATGTTAATCAATTTTTAATTTTATCGAAGTTTGCTCGTTCGAAGATAATAATTATATTTAAAGTTAAATGTACTTACATTTTTTAATTGTAAGCAATAAAATATTTGAAAAAAAAATGTCGACGAGCTGTTGTTGGTATATTTAGGTAAATATAAAAAAAAAGAACCAGATCATCTGATGGTGGCCATGTACAAATGTGAAGTGAAATGTCACTGCGGTGTGCGCATGATTAGGTCAAGCGACAAATTTATAAATCATATTATATTTCTAATAGTTAATACAAAGCCCATATTTAGACTTAATATTAATAGTACACTTGAATTACAAAATCCCTATTCCGGTACAAAAAATAATTTAATAAATAAAAATATTCCATTATTGATATCAAAATCCTCTGATTCAAAGTCAAGGCTGTTCATTTCATATTTACTAAATATTTCACGAAATATTTCAATATTTAAGAACTTTGAACATTTACACGATAGGTATCTTACAAAAAAAAAATAGAAAATTATAATACTCAAATTGCTATAAAATTGTATTGGGCTTGAAAAATATTTTATCCCTTGAAGTACATTATACAATTCGAGTTACAGAGTAAAAATATATTTAGTAAAAATAGATTTTTCAAAGCATTGTACAAAATAAAGAAAAAAAATCACAAAAAATCTCTTCGGTACCTATTTCTTTGTTAAAATAAAACGCTTTTGAAGGTTGTATGTAATATCGTACCTAGTATGAGAAGGAAACAGTAGTTTTGTTCTTCCCTCTTTAACATAAATGTTTGTTTATTCAAATTTTACTTACTTAGTTACTTGTTCATTTTCATTGAGTATATAAAAATAACCTAACGTTGCCCTCTTTCTTAGTTTATTTGCCGACTATATTTACGTTGAATTATCTAACTAATGACAAATTTATTTAGACACCGTCTTTCAAACGTCACGTTGAATTTATTATGGTGTAATTTAGTGAATTGCTTAAAAGTACAAAATAAAACAATTTGTTACTTTTGCAAATTTTATAAAAAAATAAAAAATAAATTACATAATTACCTATTAAAAATAATTCCTCGGTTAGATAATATTTATAAAATAGTTGCTGTAATCCTATTAAATAATTAAGCCGTGGTTTTCCTACTTTTTTGGAACAATAGGTCGTATTATTTGTGTATAATTAGACATTTTGTTTGTTAAATTTTAAATGCGAAATTGTTACCTATTGAAAACTATATCTTTTATTGATTTTTACTAACTTACTTTTTATTAATAAACTTATCAAATTATGAATTAGGATACTTAGAGCACTGTAGAATATTAAAATCGGCATAATATTGTTTCGTAGGTATTATGTATCGTTTTGATATAGGTTATCATATAATACTTTCTATCTTAAATCTTATTTAAATCGTAGTTCTTTTAGAATCGTAAGATTTTCTTTAATATTTATAATGAGTGAATGAGACGTATGTTTGTGGTCACACTTAACCTTAAGTTTTTCATAATCTTACATTATTGCTTTAATATTAATTGCTCGTCAATTGGCGAATATGATATCGTGTGCATTCTGGTCATAGGAAGTGGGCATACGCGCTCTTCAAATTAAGGATTTAGGCATTATACGACACTCACATCATATTCTGTGTCTGTATTTGCCAATGTCGATGTTTTCATGAACCTAAATCGCAATCTAAAAATAAATAATGATTTGATACATAATTAAGATGTAATGATATAAAATTTGGCAGATTCAAAATCAATTATGATTGTGATCTTTGTGACATTCACCCTCCATTGATTGATACCCAGCGTTTCTAAGCTCAACATTCACAAAACGCATTTGGCTGATTCTAGTATACGGCTGTTATTGGTTAGTGAAAAGAAACCTTTTTGATAATATTTTGATACTCAATGTTTTCTACACTAATGTAGTTTGTAACGTGTAATTGCTCGTGTAGTTTAGCGGTAGTCTTGATCACATTTGTTAGTCATGGAAAAGTATAAATGAACTAATAAGTAGGGTTATATTTAAAATACAATCGTAATCCATCAAAACGGTTAATTTTGATGAAGATTTCAGCAAATTTCAGCTTGTAATTAATATAAATCCGCAGTAATATGTGCATCTCCAAAAAACTTGATCTTTATCTTTTGGGCGGTTGGATGGAAATCGATTCTATTTTATACGAAAGATCCCCAGTTTGCCGTGACAGACTAAACTTTAATAGAAATAGGAAGACTAACAAATGTGATGAATACAATGTGATAAAACATACAGACACCGTACACTGCCACTTCATTCGGTAGCATTACCATAGTAGTTTCATTCATAAATTTTTCGACTGACGTTGTCAATGAATTTTGACAGCGTCGCTGAGTTTGGTGATATCTCACGAATTGTAACGATGTTAAGTGATTGCGTGGCTACTAGATTAAACAGTTAAAAGGTCCGTATTAAGCGCGGGGTGCATCAGGGTATGAGTGTCATAATTTTTGTAATAACTTAAAATTTTGTACTTTCATAACGATAACGTAAAAAGTAATTTAGCGTTAATGTTTTTCTATTTAATATAATATGTAGTGCGTAAAATAAACCTCAAGTAATATACTTTTTTACTGAATCGTAGATGTAGTATTTTTGTAAGACATCCGGGACTAGATCTCGTACGTGTATAACAGCGATAAATAAAATAGGTACCTAGGTATTTAGACCGATTGTTCGTCAAATTTTAAGAAGGAATCTGACCAGTCGTCGTTGTATTGAATTTACTAATTAAGTAAGCACTCAAGTGTACGATTCCTTCTTGACTTTAAACGTTCATATGAATGGTCGTAGTTTGTAGTAACTAATTATTATGTGCGTTTTCTATTGAATTGGATGCTTTTTATATAATTACTCGTATGTAAATTATTGGTCGTTCTGACACGTACTTCAAAAAACTATAACGATTCATAATGGTTTGACAGTTCAAAAATGTTTCTCAGCGCTGCTATCGTCATGCGTGAATTGCGTGATGCTCGATTTAAAAAATAAACATCAGTTTTGCTTGTGGGCCTTAAATATAAAATAATCATCGTATAATAACAGTACGTGTGAACGAATGTGTGCGTAACTTTATAAATTTTTTACAATTAATATTTCATATTCCGTGAATGTACTGTTTCTGACGGTGCATCCACTTTATATTAATTAATACTGAGTGTGGTCATTGTAGGTATTATCTACGTGATCTCTGTTTACTTACAATTTTTCGGAATAAGGTTCGACGAAAGAAGGAAGAAGCTCAGATGGAAACGCCAACTTAAGATTAGGTAAACGTTAAGTGCTTGAATTTATTATAAGAATCGTTTTAAAAATTCGATCCTAAAAATACTTTTTTACCATTAGAAATAGAGAACTATTTTCTTTAAATTGTCTATACGTCTCAACGTATATCTTTGTACATTCGGAGTCGACATGCAAGGAATTGGCACAAATAAAATATAAAATTATTTTGATAAGAAAAGAAGTTCCATTTTGTACGATAAAATTATGAAAGCTATACTAATTTTTGTAAGGATTTGTGAGCGTTGAATTGTTGCTGGAAAGCTATAGATGTAGGATGTTTCAGAAAATTGTAATAAAACGTGAGAGATGCAAAAAAACATGTTATATTTTATAAGAACTCGGGGTGTTCGTCGTCGATCGACGAGCCCCACGTTACTTTACGAAGGTAGTGTGTAAGTTACTCTTTTAAAGAGTTTTCGCAGGTAGTAGTTTTAGTAGGCTTAGTGTTTTTATACCAGCTTGATGTTGTGAAAATCATATAAATATCGATAATGCAGTACTACCGAAAATGCAGCCAACACTGATCAATAGCTGGATGTGTAGTGAGTACATTACGTTAGTTGGGAAAGGCGGACGCAAGTTGTGATCAAAACCAAAGTGTTGCTGTTCGCAGGCATATCATTTTAACGACGCTAGACTTTCGGTACAAACTCTTAGCGAAGTTTTTTTAATTCTATTTGATTATTGTTAGTGAATTCCTTGTCGGTCTTGCAACGGACAGGTCAGACGCGAACCGCGCGCCAATGTATCTCGTTCCCGCGACTTGTCGGTGCAATCCTGACGGCGAACCTGAACTATTTCAGTTATTAGCAGAATTATATTATTGTCTAGGATTCCGATTGTGTTACGTTTTATATTGCTTATATTATATGACAATGTTTATTGAGTATTTTATATTCATTTGATGAGGACCTAGTCGTTTCTCTATATATCACATCCCCAAAGTACAAATTCCTTGTTGTTTAGTCCAATTTTGTTTGGCTGTTGTTGAATGGAAATTATTTTAGACTTGGCTGAGGCTTTCACTTCAGCCAGGATTGTAACTTAGCCATAATGTTTGAAGCATTTTCTGTCAATACTGGCACATGGCTCTCCGCCTGTCAAACACGGGACGCGACTATCCATTTGCGATCTTTGTCCATTTCCAATGCTTTTCAATCTGTCAAACGACCGATTTATGTTTATTTCAAAGGATCTTTGTTTTTGACCTCAACAATTTTTGCAAAGTAAATAAAAAGAGTTTTAGTATCGCTAATCGTCAGTCGCGTCCCAAATTTGGCTAATGTTGTATGTACAAAAATTTATAGATAAATTTAATTTTCGCTGTGCCGCACCAGGCATAAAATTACAAATTAATAATGTAAGCAGCTTTTATTTTTAAGTTAGTTTAATTTTATTACATCTTGTTTACTTTCATGCACAATTAATGATTTTGTTATACTTTACTAATTACACTACCTACACGCAGCTATTTCATAATAGCAGTTATTTATTCTAAGCTATTTTAGTTTTATTTAATCAATCATGTCATGGTTTTATTTACATATAGCATTATTTTAGTTATACGTAATTGCCTACTACACATAATTCGGAAGCAAATTTTGCGATTGCATTTTTAATTGACACTATACCTACGATTACAATGAAACCTTTATAAAATAAATATAAACATAATAAAATACCCATTTTGTGTTTTATTTATAGTTCCATTTTGAATATCCCTCCAAAACTACCTGAATAAGATTATTACGAGTAGGTAAGTACCTACTCCCGATCGTAGATACAAAATAATAGCAATGATATAAGAAAGTTGCTATCTTAGATTAGTGAGGTAGATAGGTTACTTAGGTAGCAAAACTGTTGAGAAGCTCTGAAAGTTCTGAAACAAAAGAGGCTAGATTTGTATTCACCTACTGAATCTGAAACACAAAAGACAAGACCCCAACAAGCAGACCAAATATTCCTATGAAAATTGTACTGGCCCACTGGTGGGCCAGATGGGAAAAAAATCCCATCGAGCCCACTATGCCAATGAGTGCGCTCGATGGGAATTTTTTTCCCATCCGGCCCACCAGTGGGCTCGATGGGATTTTCTAAATTAACCTAATTTGACAGCACAAAAAATGTTGCCGTCCCTTTCTCATAAACTGAAACGATAAAGACGGCTATAATTTTAGAGCTGTCAGATTAGGTTAGTTTAGAACAATCCAACAAGAGAATCGATACTATTGCCACATTTGCCACCCATTGGTAATATTGGTATATAAGTACTAGTAAGGTGCCTTCTGGTAAGATCGGCGTAAGTGGAAGTCCGGATGCCAAGCAATTCTGCGATATTTTTATATGATAATTGCTTAGTTACGTGATTTATCCGGACTTCCACTTACGCCGATCTTACCAGAAGGCACTCTACAGTATTATATGATCTATGGTATAAGTAACTAGCCTAGCTATGTAGGTAGGTAATAGGCTAAGGGTGTTTTATCCCTACCAAATAAAAAGTTGATAGAAATTGAAGAATCATAAAGGGCATGGTGATAAACTGGGCACTGGCGACTGGGTGTTTGTGCATAGAACATAAACATTTTATCGTTTTCGTGTTACTTTACCTATTTTCCCCGCACTGTTTACCAACTTGATTGGAATCGTGCTTTTCGTATTTACTTTAGTCATTGTTATTTTAAGTATTCAAACTATGTTATAAAGGTACCTAGGTACAGTACCTACCTATACCCTAGTACCTAGGTAGGTAAACAAAAGTTATCTACTTTCATAAGTACCTAGATATTTTTGTTTCTCACTTAGTTCATAAGTGACATACTTACCTATGAAAGAAGATAGGTATTTTAGTTTTTATGCAGGTTCCTATGTAAGTAGGTACCTACTTAGGAAGATAGGTAGGTAAATTACCTACGTAAGTACCTAGGTATCTTATTTATTTATATTTTACGTTTTGATGGGTATTATCACGTGAATCCAGTCATAGTTCAAGAGACACCACTTTATTATCCGCTAACGCCCATTAAACAACTTTTATGCTCGACATCAAAAAAATAAATTCGAAGGACCATTATCTGTAAACCGCAACCGTCCGTGTTTATGACGCGTAACAAGCAATAAAATTGGGGTCCCTGGGACATGGGGTCTCAGGGACTCCCATCTTTGCCCAATCTCCCTTGCCTTGTCTTGATGAACACCGTAACACCCGCAACTATATTCCGCCAATAAAAAATATTATGCGACACTTTCGTTTCGATGCGTAGTGATGTGAAAGTTTTTACTGAGCCTTTGGTCCTTGTCGAAAAAGTAAGGTCTCACTAGAGAATTCACCTATCGTTGGAACCACTATAATAGCTATTACAGGTTGAAGGACTATAGGTACTATGGGACACGCATACAACACCAAAATCTATTTTAGCACTCTCAATTACGAACTACCCAAAATAAGGTTGCATCTAATAGTTTTCTTTCATTAGGTAGGTAGGTACATAGTAGGTAACTTATAATAATTATGCATGGATCTCTACAAATCTGGTTCTTCAGTTCAAACTCAAAAAACTACCACACACTATAGGTACACATAGATAAGGTACCTATCTAATCTACTGCATAGTCAACGAAAAAGCTTATTTCGTTTTGCATGAAAATGGTTTGTCTCCTCACTACAATCATTGATCGTCACGTCCGTTGCGGTCAGCGAAAGTAATGAGTCGTAAAGAACCTGGTGGACTCAGGTAGGTACTTTTTGATCCAAGTGTAGTTTAATGAAGCATCACTGTCATTTACGACTAGGAGGTTTCAGAGAAAATTACATTTTTAGATGGATCTTTACCCCATTGTTTTCCACCTTCTTTGTACTTACCTGAAGCTTCCGATAAAGAAATAATAGTAAAAAAATATACTTATGAGAATTAATTAGTCACACCCTCGCAGCGGAGACCCTTATTGCTACTGCTTCTATTGTGATATGTAGGAGGTTTCAGACAAAATGATTTTTTTAGATGGACCTTTACCCCATTGTGTAGTACCTAGATGCTTGAATTTTTTTATCCAAATAATAACATACCTAAGTTTGCGGTTATCACGAGATTATCGAGGCAATTATAAAAAATTGTGTCGCAAATGAAAAATAAAAAATGTAAAAAAAAAATCCAGTGGTAGAGAAAAAATATCACAGCATACTCAAAAAGCCTCTTTATCTCTGCCTAGGTATTCAAAACAGAATTAATTATTGCCAAGCCCAAATTTGCCTATCCAAATCTCCTTACAAATCTTTAAAAAAACCTTTTTCTTATGACAAAAGGGTCAGTAAATAGAGGGTGTGTCAACCCCCGTTGTGCTGACGGAATTAGGAGAGTCAGGCCCAAATTAAAAAAGAAATCAGGCGAAAGTTAATTCCAAAAGTTTTAATTACGTTTATTTTACTCATCAAGCAATTCGCTGATTAATTTAGAAGGGAAAGTGCAGGTCGCCATTAAATTAACAATATTCTTCTTAAATACAATAAGTAGATGTTCAATGTTAAAATTCTGGCACCCGTTGGCGAACATTCATTGAAAAAAATGTTTAGCTCTAGATAATACAAATGTTGTCTACCAATTACAAGGTATGTATTCCTAGTAGATATAGACGTCAATTGACGTCCATACTAGGAAAACATACCTTGTATCTTACCTACTACCTTCGATACCCTACCCTAATCAAATACTTAGTTTTTCAGTCACAAAAAGCACATTATACTTTACGTATTATACCTGCAAATTTTGTGGAAAGACCTTTCCATAATCCCGACATAGCCATTTCAACCAGTTGCTTCATTCCCTTTCAAAACATCTAAAAAGATGCTTATTTCTTCCAAAAAAGATCAAAATTTCACTTAAAGAAGTTGCAGCACGATGTTTAAGTGCAAGGTAAGTGCTCGGATACCTGAAGTTTGCTTAAAGCAAGCACTCTTAATTGCACCCTTCACACCTTCCGCTTTTGTTTCCTCCAAGAGTGCTTAGTGCTCGTTGCTTTGAAGTCGACACCGAAAATGCGGAAATTTAGAGCAAGAGTTAGAGCTGGGAATGTAAAATCGGATCTCTATTTCTTCAAACTTTCTCGGCTGTTCGGTTTGTAAATATTTTTCAAAGGATCTGAGTATTTTCTGTAGCAAGTTATAACTAGCTATATTCTAATTACTAAAGGCTTTATTATGAAAAAGACAACTCCAGAATCTTTAGATCGTAGGTACCTACTTTTCGCTAAAAAAAAGGTTTTTGGTACTGACAAGTACCTACTAGCTATGAGCAGAGTTCCTGTTATATAATACATCGTGGCAGACATAGGTAATCATTAGCAGTTTTTCGTAACAAAGCTTTTATACTGAAACTCCATTGGCAGAGTTCTATACACAATTCATATCTGAAACCGTTTCCTGCATGATTTAATGCTCATATTAAAGGTTTGAAGCGAGACGATTTTTTAAATTCAGTGAACGCTGTTATAATAATTCACTTTTACGAGCGACCGTCTGGTGCGTCTGCGTCTCCTCCTAGGAAATCGCTGGAATAGTCATATTATCTTTTACCATCTTCTGTGGTAAATGCTTACTATGACGCTTTCAAATCCGTAGAGTCATGATAAGTAGGTAGGTACCTAAACTTTATCATTACCACACACATCTTTCAAATGTAATCAAATGTGAGTGAAATGTCCATAAGTTTTTTTTGGGGCCTGGGTTGGATACAATATCATCTCAGGCGGGTGGGGACATGATTTGGCTTGGTCTGCAAAAAATAAGTTTGTAAAAATCTTTGTTTTTTTATTTACCTACCTACTAAGATTTTGTAAAAGAAATATCGAGGAAAATACCTAAGTAGGTAGATAATAATAATATTTGAACGCCGTAGGTATGGCTACTTACCCAAACTACTAGGTAGGTATCGTTTATACCTACCTACAAAGACTGAAAGAATATAGGTACCTACCTACATACATTATTGCCAAAATGCCACCGCCACTCGCCACCGCCGCCGTGTCGACGTCAATTAGACTCCAACATTCCGTTTAGAGATTCTAAAAACGTCGTAACATAAACTTTTTCAATTTTCACCTGCATTTATAGTCGCGTAAAGTGAGCAGAGTAAATATGCGCAGAAGGTTGACGACGCCTGAGGCGCAAATGTAGCAACTTGATAAGGGCGCGCTCGGTATAAAATGTATGTAAACACCTCCTTTTGCGAGGTGTTCGGGGACCAAATGTTGGCGACCGCTCTCCAAATGCAGTTGGGATGCAATTGTGAATGTGACTTGCAAATAGGGGTTTGTTGAATAAAATCTTAGATAAGGTTTATATTTCAAGGAGTCTTTGCCATCGACTTATACAGCAAAACTATTTACGTAGCTGCATATAAATATTATTAAGGTGCACCAAAACTCATAATACCATACGAGTTCTAAACCATTTATTGCGGTAAAATTTTCACAGATTTTTTAATGCGTAGGTAGACTAGGTAGGTATGTAGTCTAGGTAGGTTAAGCTATAGGTAATATGTGGGTACCTAGGTAAAGCCAACCCATTCACTAGACAGGACAGCGTATAAAATTCAATCGCATAAGAGGCCGTCTGCTAAACTTCAGTTTGCATCAAACTAACTACGATGCGATGGGCCGGCAATCATTCTAATGGCCTCACTAGTAGGAGCGGACTTAAGAGACCAAGTAGGGGTTGATCTCAACGCATTTAGGTGTTCTAGATTCTTCAACTTTATTTTTTATAGTAGAATGCTCAAGCATCGAAATCACTGCTTGAGCATAGATTTCATCCGTAGTTTTTCTAAAGAAATCGCATGAGTAGGTTAGATACAAATACAAATGTTTTTATTGCTTCCAAAAGCTACTTAATAAAATATAAACAGTGTTGAAAACCTCCTTTTAGGTATGAAATAGGTACTTTTAATTCCGCTCTTGCCAGGATACTAATTAAAAAAGTAATCTAAGTTAAAAACTAATAAAACACTTGAAGTGACCTAGATATACATATGTATAGATTTTATTGAGATTTGCAATAAGAACTTTAGTCTCGATTTCTGTCTGAATCAGTACTCAGCTGATCCGGTCCGGATCGGTGCTTAGCATACGAATCGTAGACACTTCTGAGCCCGTAGTCTTGAGTTTTGTTATGTTGACTTGCGACAAGCGAGAATCGAGAAACTCGCAGTTTTTGTATGGAGAAAAATAGTTTGCAAATCTCTCGCTAGAGGCGCTTATCGGATTTTCATACAAAATATCTCGCAAGTCGCTTCTCGATATGCGTTTCGAAGGACATAACAAAACTCAGACTACGGGCTCTGAATAAAAATCTGTGGAAAAACCTAGGCAGTGCCCCTTCTAAACAAAGACCTGCATACGTCCCTGCCCACTTGGATCAACTCACAGTCTGAATTAGTTCTTTACAAACAACCTCCATCATTGAATTGAAATGTCCAGACAGACGCATTACCTATTACTAGATACTAGATAGGTACCTACAGTATCTACTTATTTTATTTTTACGACAGATTCTTCAAAAGATATCCCCTCTTTGTAGTTCTAAAATAATCTCGTGGATGCCTTTAGAGTTCTTCTTTATGTTGGAAAAGTTGAGACCCTTTAAAAGATTGATTCGATGTTTCTGATAAAATGAAATCGATTCTTTAAATCTAGCTGTAGACAGCTTTTACAGTGATTATACTGCAACCAATGGCGACTAGTGCGCTTACAACTTAACGTTCACCGTTGAACTGCTCAGAAAACATTTCCAGTAATTTCCCTATCGTTTGCAACGGTTTGTAGATGGCTCAACTGTTCCATGTGTATTTTGTAAATATTGTAAATATTGTAAATAATGTATTAGTTGTAATTACCCTATCTTGAAAAAATAAAAATGAAAAATGAAAACATTTATTATTTCACACTATACTATAGGTACATAACCAAGCACTTACATAAATAAACAAAATACAATAGCTTATATTAAACAGCGGTGGGTACGGGTAGGTTATCGAACAAGTGTAAAAGAAAATTAAAAAACAAATTAATAATCTTAAACTTTCTTCCACCACCTCCCTTCGAAACCACTTATTTTAACAAACCAAACTCTATGCATCCAATTCTTTATTAGGCCAATGGCATTACAGTTTTATACGGTTTCTTTCCAACGAAAATAGTGAACATTATTATACTTCCACACGATCGTATCGATCTAAAGCAAATTAAATAGGAACTATAAAAAAACTTCTTACATTTCCATGCAATTTCACGTTCACCTACTTATAAAGCTGAGTACTTAATAGCGAACCTTAACATTACGGTTTTACAGATAGGTACCTACCTACCTAAGTAGAAGTGACCCAGCATGATGTCGAGGGTGGTAGGTACTTGTATGTTCAATGTTCATGCCTAAACCCGTTCCATACAATAACAGCTTTTTATCCAACTTTCTAGATAGTCTGTAAAAATATGGAAGGACGGTCTTGGCAACTGCAACTTCATCCAACCACAGATCATAATTATAATACTATATACTAGTCCAGCTGTGTCCGCCCGTCCATGGAAAGGACATGGTGCAAGCCGCCATAAAAGTCCGTCCTAAAATCTGACGTAGGCTAATTGAAATCTGATTACACAAGGAAGCTTATAGCACTCCTCAAATTCTGGAACGAGGGTCGATTGTCAAAACAAAACTTAAACCAGCGACATTTTTGCATCTCCCCATTAACTAAAGCGAGATAGGCTCGTACTAATCGGCAACGTTTACGGTTCCGGTGCTCACGTACGTTCGGTATAGTGAGCACTAAGCTTAACCGTGTTTTAACCGGTAATTTAGAGGTTTAATAATAATGTTCTATCCTCACGTTCAGATGGGGCGATAAAAACTTTGTAGACGACTGAAGGTGTTCATGTTTGTGATTTATAACTTAAATGCATCACTTTTATGCGATTTAAGCAGCTGATATTGAGTTTAATCAATAACTTTGTGATTCAGAAAATCAGTGTTAGTAATTTTCTATGAAATAATAAAGTTTATTCGTCAATCCACAGTTTTTGCACGGGTTTTAGGTTGGATCCGAAGTTTTAATTTTTTTAGGACGGAAATAAATATCTATTTACATATATGTGTGTATCAGTTCACAGTTTAAGGACCACCGTTTTTTATTTGAGATATGTTCAACATTTTTTTCAGTTGTAAGTACTTTTTGAGATTTCTCTAAAATGTACCTTGTCAATTTTGAAAATGCCTTCTTATAGTAGAACTATATTCTATTTTTATAAGTTTGTTATTGTTGTGTACGTGTACGCAGTGTGTACTATTATAAAATAGTTCAAGCCAAATTAAAAAAATAAACAAAATCGTTCATTTGAATATTACGGTTAAACAAATTGGTACGTATAGGTGCTAATCACCGTGTCGTAAAATCTGAAGTAATTATAGCTTACTCGCTGACCGCTGAGTTGTATTGTTCGAGTGATGGGTTCAAGGTAAATAATGATTTATGGCATTTTTGATGGTGGACGTACTCAGGAATTCTCTTTGTGAATAGAGAAATAAGAACAAGAAAATGTACGTAGTATTTTAGTTGTATCTAGTTCATATAATACTAGGTTGTACCACAGATCATATAGGCAATAGTATACTAGGTAGGATAAATAAATAAAAAATCATTATTAGCGCATAGATTTGAGAAGAGATGCTCATTCAAAAATTTATACTTGTGTCCGCATCAGTGCATAATTAACTATTTAGGTAATTTTTAATTTGTTTGGAATTTTTATTTGGCTGTAAAACTTTTGTACATTCAAGGTGGGTAAGTACATAATAATATGGAGCTTTGTAAAAGATACGTAGGTAAGCAGTTGAGCAAAGCCTATTTTTTTTAATTTACCTACTTTAGTTTTTAATTTACACCCCAACGCGAGACATCGTCCGTGCAATTCTTATTCCCGCATCAGTATTTCTATGAATTAGAATTGGTGTGTGAATACTGAGTACGTCTACATATTACAAACGAATAAACCTAATAATTATAGAATTTTAAAACAAAACTAAACATCTACCAATCCAATTAAAATGTCTATTGGAACAACACCAAATTTGCCCTTGAAATTTTAATTTAAAAGTGGTAATCATTATTAACTAGCCGAAGGTATGATTTATATTGAGAAAAATATTTAGAAACAAGGCAGGTCTTTTAAAAATCCGAACCTGTCACATCTACTACTACTACTACTACTACTACTACTACTACTACTACTACTACTACTACTGTGTCTAACTCGCTGGGATTTTCTTGAACAAAGTAAGTTGCGAAGTAATCGAGTTACTGCTTGGATTTTTTTGCTCGTTAGGTTACAGGGTCTCGTTCGGGTTAGGTGTAATTCGTTAAGAACCCATCCTTTTGATGGCTATCTATTACAATCATCACCAGGGATTGCAAATGTAAGAAGGTCTTGAAAAGTTTTCCATTATTTGTAACATTTCGGAAAAATAAACCGTTGTTTATCGACCCTTAATTCTGAATATTCTATTTTTTTCCTAAAATGCGAGATAATCGGCTACAAGCCACAGAACATTTTGGCCTTTATTTGACTAAACTTTTCTTTTCCTACACTTGGAAGAACGTTTTATTTACTTTACTTGGGACATACTTTACGTGCGACTACTTTGATTAGGACCCTGCAGACAAAACGATACATCTCGCCTTTGGTCTCTCTCAACGAATTTCAGAAATCAAAATCTTCAGCGCTCATTACTCTACCCTTATTGCATTCTAAAACTCGAATGAGGCTCCTTCAGTAATTACATTGTAGGAATTGTTGTTATTGCAACTATTACTGCGGCTGCGACTGTTAATGGTTGGGCTATGAAACCTACGCTCATGTTGAGGTCACCAATGAAATCTACGCTCCAATCAATCGCGTTGGGGTCACCTATGAGGAAGATTTGTAGGTACTCTCTTCACCGAGTCGACGCAAAATTCGCGTCGTTTTTGGTTTATTTGTAACTTTCGGTTTAGGATATGAAACCAACGCGTACGTTGGGGTCACCAATAAGGGAGATCTGCACCATATTTGATACTTGTTGACGACAATGAGATGATTGTGCTGTCCACTGAAAACACCAAATATTCGACGTTCAAACGGAATGTTTTTGGTTTCGTTTTGATATTAGTTCGTGGTGGTTTCGTTTTAGTTTTGTACAGCAGAATCTGCTTATTGTAATATTTGTGTTGTTTTGAGCGATTTTATGAAACGTTTTGACTTTCTGATTGTTTCGTGGCCTCGCACATAACGGTTGTCTTATTGCATTCATTGTACACGCTCTTATGGCCGCTTCGAGACACGGTGTTATAGTTTTAATTACATTTTCATTGCTGTACGAAAGTTGTTGGTTTTTACCATCGTTTTGTTTTATAGGCTAGATGCTTGGCTTGCTCATTTTGTTGGATCTTTTTTAACAAAAAATTACTTTTAGAAATGTGTGTAGATACAATTTTATTATAAATGAAAAAAGTTTTACAAAAGCATGTAGTTTTCTTCGCGTCGACAGTCATCGACGCACGTCCAGACGATTCAAAATGAACACTGTGATGTTATAAATAAATAATATTTTCTTTTGAATGTTTGAATAGTCCGCCTTGCAGTGGATCTCTACAAACTTAATATTTCTCGAAACTTGCATGAGCCAATCGAAAAATGAACAAGATTCCAAAACCTCACAAATAAACGTACCAACAAGAACAATAAAATTGTTTAAAATATCTTTTCAATTCGGTAAAAAATCGATCTCATCTCAGGTGTAGGACCTAAACCTCAGGTCTAAAGTCTAAGCTCAGTATAAACCGTAAACCTAATATCTAGATGACAGAAAAGCCGTAAAATGAATTATTTACGGCAGCTGTGTCCTCAGTCTGTCTAGCACAAAGTGATAAAGTATAATGATAATTAAAATTAGTATGATGTGAGTCAAATATTTACCTAACTTGACCCTAGTCACAGAATAGATATAGCCCTATAGTTTACTTTAGATATTAATGTCAACGACCTGTGTCTTGATCACGAATAAATCTAACAATCGTAAACGTATCGTAACGCTAGCGTATCCACTGCGTTAGCGTCATATGGCACTGCGCAATGACGCTACGTTTTGGCCACTGAACAAGATCTTGTTCTGTGGTTTTGGCGGTTGAGCTAGCGTTGACGCGCAATATGATTCGATAATTCCTGAGTCGATCCTCGATCGACCATCGATTCCTGATTCTGAGTCGCTCGACGACTCAGAAGTCCGGTTGACTTAACTGTAACCGGTTGACTACTGAGACTACACCAAATATATTTGTGTTATAGCCCTCATGACCAAATCAGTGGGACCACGAGCGACTGCATAACGTTGACTGATGGTCCCACCAAACAGTGGGACCACGAGTCCATTAAATCGACACACTATCCCACCAGTGGGTCAAATTAGTGGGACCACGAGTCGCGACCCGCTATGGTAAGTACACACGTACGTACAATGTTCATGCTCGATGATTTTAGTCGATCTCGAGCATGTACTTCCACCATTAGGTTTACGTAACGCGGCAACAGACAGATTAGTTCGTGATCACGCCTCTGTAATATTGTTCTTTTTTATAACTAGCTCAGAGTATAGATCAGTGCTTAAGCAGTAGGTAAATGCGAACCTCAGTAATGGTGCCTATGTACGTAAAGTACCTATTAATAATAATATGTTTGTGATAAATACCCCTGTACTTTTTTCGACAGTCTACGAGTATATTATTGAATGTTTGTTTAATTAAACTAATAGTTTTGACCGATGAATCTCTTGACCCCACGTGCTCTACATTAAATTGTGCGTACTAATGTGTTGTCTTCGAGAATTATTTACACTTATTACTCACCTCTCTGTTATATTTTTAGCTATTATATTGAACGAGCGCATAATACTAAAAACACTTACATTATTGAAGGTTGTAGGCAGGTTTCGTTTTAGTACCTCTATTTATTTTATGTCAGGTCAAATATTAGTCCAACTTATCCAAAGTTATTTCATTTTCTGCTGAAGAGTGCCTCATGCATAGAGGTAACCTATAAACTTACCTAAATAATAAATAACAAATGATGCTGGTTAATTTTCAAGTTACTATGCGTGAGGGTAGGCTATAAAAAAAGTTATCGATTGGTGTTCAAAATTAGCGTACGTTTCTCGAGCAAAAAATTTAAATTCCACAATCGCTAGATAACTTGCCTAAGATAGATTATCTAGTTTTGTTTTACCTACCATCAATTTGATGACCTTTTTCATACCTAATATGTTTACAATATTTACCCAACCACATAAAAGGCAATAAAATATTAAGGGATTTTAAAATAAAACAAAATACACGAAACCATTGCAACATTTCCCACTTAAAAGCACAGACTAAATAAAATACTCTACACAACATGAGCATTATTATTATAAATAGTGGCAACAATCTCGACGCTCGTCTCGGCGGCTATAAAAATTATTTACTGGCAACACTGGTATCATTAGCTCTTGCCGAGCGCCATCTGCACAACTTATGCTTTGAGAAAATAAAAGTACCTAGAAGAGATACTTAGAAGATAATGGGTGATTCAGAATGGATGTATGAAATAAAATAATAGATTTTTGAATCTGGTTTTCACAGTAAATCTGTGAATAGGTAGATAAGTGACTTCTACGCTGCTACGCCGTAGCAGTATCGTAGCTACAGTCAATGTATTTTTTTGTATTTATTTGTTCCTGTCACCACAGTGTATTTCCTAGTGTATTTGCGGAACCTTTTTCAGGTTTAACCTCTATTGACCTGTGTTGCAACAGCAAAAAGGTGTGTGGAAACCAACAGTCTGGACACATTTGTTACGCCTCGAAACAAAACGAAAAATGAAAGCAAAATACTTCAGACTACCAGTACTGGGCGGACATTCATCATCATCAGCCTGGAGGTCCACTGCTGTACGTCTAGAGGTGGAGACAGTATCATCTAATAGGAAAAATCTGCATACTTATAACGTAGGTAATAATTTTACTATCTTTACCTACTGTATATGGTTGGACTAATAGGTAGGTCTCGAGAGGGGGAGTGTATATAAAATACTGTTAAGTAATGTAGTGAGTCTATTTAATCAAACTATTCCTCTCATAGCGGCCCGTTGCACAAAACGCAACGCTAGCGCGTTCTACAAAGCGTACAATTTTAGCAGCGCCATCTAGTTGTGCATCGAGTACTAATAAAAATAAAATAACCTTTAACACCTACAAAATTGGGGTATGTGTATTATACGGTATACCACTACTACTAATGAAGCATAGGTAGGTTAGGTACGCTATATTATTGTAAACCTAAACCTTTACCTCTTGGGCCATTCCATACATACTATTTGGAGTTACACTGACAGTGGTCAACACTCATAGAATATCCTGCTAAAGTCTTATCACAACTTTTCTGTATATCTAATGTTGGAACATCAAAAACACGCTTACGTGTATGAAGTTATAAACCAATCTTTATCCTTTCGAGAATCGTAGCAATAACACCGACTTACCAGTTTTATGGCTCGGAGCGATATTGATGGTCTCGACGTGACGGAAGTAACTTTTAATACCATTTGAACAAAGAAGCACTTGATTGGTAGACTGCGTCGGGAAGTGGTACTTACTACTAACGTCTTTGGACGTGTCTCTGACTGCACCTCTAAAGCACAGAGGCTCAAGTCTGAGTTTTTTTTATTAGGAAAGAATATCGAAATACACCTTTTAAGCTGAGAGGCTCGAGTCTTAGTCTTGTTCTGTTAGTAACGATTATCGAAAACCGAATATCTAAGCGAAATTTGTTGAAAAACGGTTCCAATCTTTGCCAAAAAACTGCACTTCAAATAATCGAATAACATACAAATAGTTTTAGTATCTTTTAGTATTGTTTATTTAGTATTTGCTTGAAAGTACCTAAAAACTTGAGTAAGTAAAACTCGAATAATTGGACAGAACTTGCACTTTTAAAGCTAGGGAAATTTATTGGTGGTCTCTCGGGTTATAAGTAAGTAAACCACTAGATTTCTTTCCATTGTCCTACGTTTTTGACGTAAAAGTCATCATCCTCATAATGTTTTGAAATAAGTCTATCGTCATATTTCATCAGTGCTGCTAAGTAAAGTAACAGTGCAGGTCATTAAAATGTTTTTGAATGAAATCAAATGAGTACAGAATGGCTTCCTGATCAGAAAGTCTAATTTTAAAGTTGCTTAAGAAGTAAAATGCCTAAACTTCATGTCTGAAAAGCAAAATGTTTAAGATTCAGGATACCTAAAACAGGTAGTATGCCTAAAATGCAAATGACATCCTTTACTCAATCTGTATTAGGTCGGTATTAGATCGCCTCGCTTCAAAGTTTTTTTTATTTTTACAACCATTCCTCTGTAGCATCAACCTAGTAAGCTAAGAAAATCGTTCAATATCAATTGGGTAATCAGATTGTTGGTAATTTTTTCTAACAACAAGAACTAACAAGAAAGTCACTGTTACAGTGCAGTGGTCGCTTTGCGAGTGATAATGCTTTCATTAAAAGACACGACACGAAAATACCTACCGTTATGGAATGACTATGGAATTGTTTTATGCAACACTAGCCGTCTCCCGCGGCGTTACTCGCGGTCTAACCCTTTAGGGTGCGACTTTTCAAAATTCCTTTCTTAGTGCACCTCTACACTATAATTAATATACTACCCTCCAAATTTCATACCTCTAGGACTTATGGTTTAGGCTGTGCGTTGGTTCTTTGTCAGCTTCAAAGAGTTTTATATATATTGATGATGATACTCGTACAATATAATTTTATTGGTTAAGTAATAGTAAAATAAGAGGTTCAAACACTCGTATGACAACGGGAACGAGCTCCCAGCCTCTTTCTCCGTAATAATCCAGTTTACGACAAAGTGACGCTACTATTAGTTTTATGCTGCACGCTTAAGGTTTATTAGTGGATGTACAATTCGCCAGGTTATTTCACACATGGCAAAGTCTAGACGGTAGAAATGTCTTTGTATTAAGAAAATGCCGGTGCTTGCCGTAAAAAAGCTGATGAGGTTTTTATGAATCGAAATTCAGTTATTATTTTTAGTGTAGTAACAAACTGAACGACCACTTTAGTTATACCTAGGTAGGTACCTATAGCACTGATGTGGCCTCGTCGTTGTTAAAATATTCCAGTTGAAAGCAAATTATGAAACATTCTTCAACTTCTGAAAGTCTCTTAAGAACCTACTTATTAACCGTACTTATCTACGTTGATCCGAGTTTTGTAGATCCGAGAAAAAAAATGTGGGTTTCCAAAAAATAGTGGTCATGCCCAAGCTATAAGCTAATAAGTAAATGACGAAGTTTTATAAACTTGGCACGGGGAATACTAAAAATGAAAATATTTCCTTATTAGATACAATTTGTAAGCTGAACTTTCTTATAAAACCAACATTCTCTACCAAAAACACTCAAGGTAATGTTCCTAACAAATACCCTCAAGAAAACCGAGATAAAGGTATCAAATTAATTTTTAACAAACCTGCGCAAATATAGTCGAATTTTTCTTTTGTAGCACATTACAATGAAGATTCGTTTTGAAATTCGACTAAGTATAAGACCGTATGTAGGTGGAAAGCAGGTTTTACTTTCGACTTCTGACACGGCAACTGCTGCCGCCTGCCAGACTTGATCACCCCGATAACGAACAAATCTGGATATATTCCAAAAATCCCCACTAAGAAATCCCTACCAGTGGGGATTTAAGTTTTTTTCCAGAAATCCCCACTGCTACGTCATAGACATGCTACACCGTAGCAGTGTGACAGTTCACATCATACTACGACAGACAATCAGCGCGTCAGCAAACGTTGTAGCGTCATTACGCAGTGTACAGCCTTGGTCTCGCGATCGTAACGCACAACGCTGCGGTGTGCAGCACAACGCAGAGTACCGCGTTTGATCCTCGCCGCTGACGCAGACTGCGACGTAACAAAAGACCATACTAGACGTTTTCCATACAATTATGTGTCCGGCGCTGCTTGCTGCAAACCGCTGCGTTACTCTGCCACCGTTACAAAACATTTACGATTGGTTGTGCGTCGTCGTACATGAGTCTGGTTTTCAGCTTTCTATGTAAATGCAGTCTATCGCTCTAAGCCACATGGAGGGAAAAATAATGATTTATTTATGTCAATGGGCTTTTCAAGCGTTGTTTTCCTTCAAAATTGGTTATTGTGCGAATAAAGTTCTTTTATTACGGAGATTGTTAGTAAAATGAGAAGGTACTCTTTTCAATTACCTCCGCTTTAGATAATAAAGGAATTATGAGCTAATTTGAGAATTTTATGAGAAATTCCTGTGAAAAAAATGAGGGAGTTTTATTTGAAGGCATTGTTTGAGAATGAATGGAAAGCTGATAATAAAGAAGGGAGTCAAATTACGAAATAACAATGGAACTTAGGTAGGTACCTACTTACCTAACTAAATTGGGTTTCGGTAAGTATTTGTTTTCATTCAATACTTAGGTACCTTAAAAAAGTTTGAAGACTTAATATTTTATCTTTGCGAACAGAAACAAAACCTTTTTGGATATTACTGTTTATTCAACAGAGTCGTCATATACATCTTTATACACGCAAGGAAAGAGAGTCTAACTTTCTATTATCAATAAGCCCGACGTATAAGCTCACAATAATAATTACACAGTGTTATTTTTTTGGTATTAAGAAGCATATCACAATATATCAGCGCTCGTATTTCGATATCTGAAGCCTTGGTCTTGCGATCGTAACGCGCAACGCAGCGGTATGCAGCATGCAGCACCGGACACATAATTGTATGGAAAACGTCTAGTATGGTCTTTTGTTACGTCGCAGTCTGCGTCAGCGGCGAGAAGCAAACGCGGTACTCTGCGTTGTGCGTTACTATCGCGAGACCGAGGCTTGAGCCTGCACACTACAACAAAGAGCACACGCACACATTCAAATTGATACCTAATTTAGCAAAATGAGTAGACATATACTTAAATATGCAGCAAGATGAACTTAACCCTTTCAATTCACTAGTTTTGTAAGGTAACCGTTGGTACGGTAGATTTTGTTTAAAAATCTTTCCCGCCCGATAAGAAACAAGTAATTTACACCAAGAGAGGTAATTTCGCACGTGATGCTGCTGTTATCGGCACTCATATCGGTTTTGAACGTGTGTAATCTTGGAGGTGAATAAGAAAATTGGAATCTAACGGTAATTTTGCTGGCTTTATAAAAGGTATACGTACAGTCAGCAACAGAAGTACTCGTAGGTAAAAGAATCGAAACCAACTTTTGTGTTTTTTTGTCCACATTTCTGTTTTCACACTGCTAGGTCAACTCACAACGTGAAATTGCTGTCTTATAGCGCGTGCACACTATGCCCGGCATGAATGCCGCGATTGATTCCGGAATTATTGCCACAGCAACATCGCCTTTATTCTCACCAAAGAGCTAGGGCATGAACTTGGCGATGTTGCTGTGGCAATAATTCCGGAATTAATCGCGGCAATAATTCGGGCACCGGCATGGGCATGTGTGAACGCGGTGTAGGAATAAAGGCGATGTTGCTGTGGCAATCATTCCGGAATTAATCGCGGCATTCATGCCGGCAGCGGCAATGGCATAGTGTGAACGCGGTATTATGGGTGTTTGTTTTTTATAAACTACGGATGTCAGTGGGTCAGTCATATCTTAAGAACTTGTAACCATATTTCTGGCAAATAAACCATTTCAAACCATTTCATTTCGAATAGGTACAGTCCTAGCAAATAAATAAATTAAATATTTTTGGACATTACACAACGCCCTCTAGTCCCAAATTAAACAAAGCTTGTGCTAAATAAGACTCTATTTGTGCAACCGTACTAAAATCCGAAATTACTTCTCTTATCAAAATACTAGCACTTTGGTTAAAAACTCACAACAACGTAATCTCGTAAAATGCAGTTTCCAAACTAAAAAGCGCTTCCAATAAAACTGCCAAACATTCACCAAAGTAATGTCTGCATTCTCGGTTCCCCTCGCTAGTTTGAAACCCTGGGTTTCAAACTAGCCGTAATCGGGCGTCATACATCGGATATTGTGTTTGCTCTGTCCGTGTCTCGCTCCTACATTGTCCGGCTCACCGAGTACCTACCCACTAATATCACTTAAGCTAAGCAGGGGTAGATTTAGGGTATATTTTAGGGGTATAAAAACTGATACCTCTAAAATATACCCTAAATCGATACTAATTATTAATTGTCCTAGCAAAGTTGACATTGGTATCGATTCTATTGTTCCATTTTTCTAACCTAACCTAAGACAGCTCTAAAATTATAGCCGTCTTTGTCGTTCCAGTTTATGAAAAAGGGACGGCAGCATTTTTAGTGCTGTTAAATTAGGTTAGTTTACAAAAATGCAAAAAGAGAATCGATACTATTTAAGCTAATATGTACGAAACTTTCCATAGAAAAATATCTGTTACCAGCATACGATGAACCTCGTAGCTAATGGATGCTTTTGGTTTAGAGAGTTCAAGCTGTATCTAAGAATCCACGTCTTTAATTTTTATAAAATATTGCCTATGTTTCAATCCGGATACAGAAAACTTATCATAATGTACGTGAGAATAAAATTTCTAAGCATTTCTGTCTACTAATTTACAAAGCTAACTTTTTATTCAGTGCCAACTATGGTTCGTAGATTTGCTGGAAACTAGAGTAGGTATAGTTTAAGTTACTCTATCCCTATTTCGCAAAAGATTTTTACAAATTGTCCTCCATTAAGTCCCTGCCTGAAACCGTACGAGTAGCTATAAATATAACTAGATATATTGGGCCAGACTATTGTACGACAAAATGCTTTTGCAATATTATTATACCAACAGCTCTGAAGTTGCAAATTAAGTTTATGAATGAGATCGGTAACTTTACAGACTGCTTTAGTTATTTATGTTGTCTAAAATTGGAAACGTTATACGATCACATAGCATAGTATTAAGTTTGAGTATGTATTTATGTATTTAGTTGGGAAAAGTCATTACATTCTGTAAGATTTGAAGCAAATTATAATACAAAAATAATATTAGGTAATAACCGTGATAATAAGATTAAATACCTACTTATTTTATAAAATACTAGCTGTCGCCCGCGGCTTTGCTCGCGTGGTAGCAGCATACGCATTATTTGGTTAAAATCTTTGATCTTAATTTTAGACCCTTTAGGGTTCGACTTTTCAAAATTCCTTTCTTAGTGCACCCTTACACTAATAAGGATACTACCCTCCAAATTTCATACCTCGAGGACTTATAGTTTAGGCTGTGAGTTGATTGTCTGTCAGCTTCAAAAGAGTTTTAAATATTATTTAGATTTTTACAAAAGTCTTTTGGTATCTAGACAAAATAAATCCTCTTCTAAAATCGATGTAAAACTCTGAAAAAATAATTAGTTAAAGCCAGTTTGTCCTGACAGCTGACAGTTTCACCTGCGGCGGACTGGGAAGGGTTGAAAAATGTTTTAGATAATTTACGCATCACACTTTTGTAAAAGTATTTTCTTTTCAGCTATTTATAACAAAAGCTTGGGCAATCTTTGCCGTTCTATCATTCATTGATATTCAGAGGACCTTCTTAGTTCAGATATTTAAAAATAGAACACTGAAATAAACAAAATCGTTTTAATGATTCGATTTTTGAATTCGTTCCCAACGCAGTTTTACACGAGCAAAGCCTGTGACGTCATCTCTTTCAAAGAACATTTTGAAAAGATTTCTCAGTAGCGATAAAGTTCCGACCTACCTCTTTACGCGAGTCTACTTAATACCTACTTATAATGTTGTACACACACATACACATTTCATGGTATAAGTTTGGTGACGTCATTGTTCCCGGGACAGTTCCGGCATGTGCCACGTATCGCGTTGTCACATCACTGCCCTGGCTGGGGAGGTACTACCGAAGCGCTCGATATATTATAAAAACTTTTTACAACATTCAGCATTTCAATAAAACTTTTTTCGTATGTTTTATGGTTTTTGTTACATTTCAAGTTTCCATTGTCATAGAAGTTATATGATGATCAAAATAGGCTGGCTTATCTTTTAAACTTAGGTAGGAGCCAGATTTGATAGATTATGAACATTTTACAGTTCTTGAACTTTTTTGTCACGCCATAAGATCCAACCTACATCTCTCTCGTCCCAGCCAGTCCTTTAATATAATATACCTAATATAATATCCTTTAATATCACATAATACCAGCATTATAGCAGTACACTTGCTGCTACAGCTTATGCTGAGTGACGACCTATTTTGTTGTCATATATTAGATTTTAATTTTTATTGTGATTTCTTTGTTGTAACTGTGCATGTTTCTTTATATGACTCAAAATAAACATTTTCTATTCTATTCTATTCTAATAATAATAATATAGTCCCTTAGTCCTGATATTTTTTAGGTAAACGTCTCTACCAGCTGTAATTTTATAACATTTCAACTGGTCTTCAAAATAGCCACCCTTGGTTTTCGATGCGGAAATTGGCTGGTTTGTGAGTACGTGCACTAACACTAACGAAGGTCTGGTGTACACATAGCACACAGTCTAGCTCTTTCAGTACCTCAACTGAGCCCCGGGGTCTGTGCATTTGTTTCGACTCAAGTATAGCATACGCAAACGCATTCGCAAAGCGAGAAATTTAGTATGAAAACCGGATAACCGACTCTAGCGGGAGATTTGGGTACAAAATTTCTGGCTTTGCGAATGCGTTTGCGTGTGCTATACTCGAGTCGAAAGTCAAAACAAATGCACAGATTCGGGGCTCAGACTACTGCGTTTTGGTGCTTGACCGGGAAAAAATGACGTTAATTTATCTTGTTTTAGAAATATTTAGTTCTCATCTCCAAACCTCTCTTTCAAAATAACAAAATAAAACTTTACAGTGATGATGTGCTATGAAAAGATTGTGTGATGAAAAGAGATGAGCTAGATTGAGGATGATCTAATTCCCATTGAGCCCACCGGCTGGACCTCTGGTGGGCCAGATAGGAAAAAAAAACCATCGAGCCTACTCATTTGCATAATGGGCTCGTTGGGATTTTTTTTCCCCAGCTACAGTAGTTTGAACTCTGTTGTAAGAATCTTATAGTAATGTCTAAGGTCATCGTGATTTGTAATGTGCGGTACTTCTCAATAAATGTTACTATGCCCCAACCCCATTCACAGACAGGCTAGCCAGTGAAAATAAACATTTTACAAAATTCATTTATACTTCAACCGCTTTTTCTTTTAAAATATCAACTGAAAGCTAGGATGTGAATGTGAGGATAGGATAGAAGCCGTTGAAATGACATGAATAGGAATACTTTTCACATTAGAGGCAATGTAATGAAAATATGGGGGCGTGTTGAGTATTACATGATCTGTGGCTGGAGTTTGATAAAATGAGGCTTCTCATATGTTTGTGTTATATACAAATTTCCATAATTGATACTGGCTGACCCGTTTTTTTTATGGTAAAATGATAGTTGTAATTTAAAAAATACTCGTACCGGGTGGTACATATCGGCACGGTTTAATAGCGCCGACCTTGAATTTAAATACAATTTTATATGTGTTGACTGCACAAATCACCCAACTTCCCCTCCACTTGCGACGAGCGCTATAAAACCGTGACGGGATTACTCTGCACTCTTGATCGAATAAATATACAAAACACGACCGCCTATAGCTTTGCAGATCGCAATGGATCTGAGAATAAAAAAACTATTACTATAAAACTATAAAAGTATTTGCCTGCCTCAAAATGTAATATTCTAATAACTCTCACATTTCAGGTTTTTCTGAATACAATTTTATTTAGATAATTGTAGTACGTCGAGCGCTTTTGAATAATGATAAAAACTGAAACCGAGCACTAATGACTAAAATTGCCTGCGACGGTGGTTTTTGTAAATATCTCGTTTTGTATTCGACAATAAAATTGTAATTTCGATGACACAGCATAATGGATTGCAGCGTCTCAGAGCTCGGGGCAAAATTTAATATTATGAGCGACGAGGAGCAAACCATAAGACGATATCTACTTGGACGCAAAAATAATAGTGTGAAAACACCTGAAAAATCAACTCTCGAAGTAGAACATAACAGATAGAATATAGGTACCTATCTATTACTATATAAGGAAAAGGTTTACGTGTTCAATAATAATGATTGCGTAATAATATGCAAAGCTGTACTTCCGTTTTAAATAATTTTGTAGAAACCTAGCCTGCGTAGCGTAACCTATCTTCAAAAAAATCTTCTTACTAACTTATTCTTCTGGACCTAATAAAATTAGCATACCAATGATGTATGATTATGATTACAAACATCTGACTGTGGAACAAACTAAATGGCATAAGGTTTTTTTATGAAACCGGTAGAGACGTCCAGTTATCCTTCAGTCACCGGGCGAGGTACAGAATTGTCGTGGGATTGTGAATCGTGAAAAAGTCACGAATCGTACAGTTTTGTCTAGACAAGAGATGAGAGCCTCTTCGGTAAGCCGGTGTTATTTGATTTTGATGAGATGTTGACGGCTTTTCAAAACTTTTTAAAGTACTTTCAGGGACTTTAACAAACCTAAGTTAGGGGTACTTTACACGGTCTTGCCTACCGCAAGAGTGAGCGGTTTATTTCAAAATTTAAGTAAAAAATATTTTATTTAGTAATATCACAAGAATTCATTTAGAATCGTCTTATAAACTACCTAAGAAAGAAAGAAAGAAAAGACATTCATTTTGGACATACTAGACAAGACATACATAACAGCACCTAGTTTATAAGACTATTCTAAATGAATCCTACTATGGTTCTAGGTACGATTTCTTCTCGATCTGAGTCTAAAAGAACGGGTGAAACACTACGGCCGGTTTCCTAGCGTTTCACTTGGCCAAACTTATATTTTGACTAATTTGGCAATGTTACAAAAGAAAGGTATATACAATGTTACTCTTGCTCGGCCACAATATGTAGTGTCATGTGTAAGTCGCCTTACAGACGCCAGATAGTTATTTCGGTTGATGCGATATTGACGCCGGTGTTTCAAAACTTTAGTAGATTTCAGATCTCGAGTTCACAGCGCAGTTTCAATTTTAAAGTTGGTATAAATCAATTTATGTTCGTCGTTACAAGTTTTGATTGCTACCTTATTGACTTTGAAAGTTTAATAATTGATTCATTATGATTCTAATTGAATAACTTGCACTGGTTTTCGAGTGAACGGTTTTGCCTTTTGTTATAGGGCAGAGACCTTTCCACAGAACTTTGTAAATGAAGCTACTTATTTCTTAAATTTTCAGTTCTAAAAATAAGTACCTATTTGATGGAATTTATTCTTTTACCCAATTTATTTTTTAAATGAGAGAGAATTACTGGTATGAATTAGCAGCGAGCGGTGCTTAATTTATTTTCTTGTAATATTTATATTAAAAAAGAAAAATACATACTCCGAATGTAATCATACGGAGTATGTATTTTCGTTCGTAAGGTTCGTAGTGAAGTGACATTTGTGGGGTAATAGAGGCCCTGATGAAAAGTTTGGTAAAGCTAAAGGTTGCTACGTCAATGTTGTGTGGAGCAGCTACGCCGTAGGTGGTATGCGTAGACGTATGACGTTTGCGTAGGCGACACGGCTACGATGGGAGCGTCGTTGACGTACCCTACGCCAGTAACGTGCTTTACTAACAAAAAATAAATTGTGAATAAATTAAAGTGATACCTATGACACATAATACATAAATACTAACGTGATAATGGTAGAGAGAAACATTATCGGAAATTGTCTCAAACCAAGTAGTAACTTAAAAAATTGTATAAATTACTAGCCGTTGCCCGGGCGTTGCTCGCGTTCTACCCTTTAGAGTGTGACTTTTCAAAATTCCTTTCTTAGTGCACCCCTACACTATATAAGGATACTACCCTCCAAATTTCATACCTCTAAGACTTATAGTTTAGGCGTGCGTTGATTCTCTGTCAGCTTCAAAAGAGTTTTATATATATTGATGATGATGATGATTGTAGAAATGTTTTTATAAAAAATATCTTGTTTGGAGAATTAAAAACATCAAAATCACTAAAATTACGCTATCTTTGAACATAGACCCAATATTCTTTTTTTTAAATACCACTAAGTAAATTTTGTATAACGAGCCGTCAGACTAAGTAAAATCCTATAAAATTACGCTCACCAATTCCCAACAAGTATCTATCTACCCTAATCGGATGGACACGACTGAATTTCATGATACACCCTCATGGCTTCCAATATCTGAAGCGATATCCCCTATTAATCAGTTAGCGAGTGTTCAATATTGAAACATATACGTCTAGCACTGCGTTGATTGGATTTTACAACTCTATATAGGATTTAGATAAAGGCTTTGCGTAGTTGGTTTAGATATAAAAAGTAGACATGATAGAAGAGATATATAAATTACTAGCCGTCGCCCGCGGCGTTGCTCGCGTTCTAGACCCTTTAGAGTGCGACTTTTCAAAATTCCTTTCTTAGTGCGCCTCTACACTATATAAGGAACCTACCCTCCAAATTTCCATACCTCTAGGACTTATAGTTTAGGCTGTGCGTTGATTCTCTGTCAGCTTCAAAAGAGTTTTATATATATTGAATTGATGAATTGATGAATTGATAATGATAATATTACAAAATGAAACAACTTAGGTCAGAAACGGATAGATACAACATTATTCTCTGATACGGTGAAGCCCAAGACCGACTCCTCGAACAAAAAAGTTTGTAAAATAAAATAAGCAAGTGCTGTACAACAGATCATATAATACTGTACTAATGCATGGTGGGTAGTGCATTGTATTTCTCTCCGCAGAGCACTGACAAGTTTTTGAACGTTTATGAATAAGTAAGTAGCTCCCGTCTGCCGCATCAATAACCCGTGATCACGGTAACTGTGACAAGCAGTAATGCTGGTGACAAAGCAAGCTCGTATGAGTTAGTGGCCAACTCTGTTGACGGAGTTTTTAGGCCGCCTTAAGCCCTCCGTCATGGCTTAACGACTGCTAGAGCCGGGACCGAAAGTTTAACGTGCCGTCCGAAGCACGGAAGCGCTCAGATGTAAATGCCACTAACGGTCACCCATCCAAATAGTGACCGAGCAGAACTTCGCTTAACTTAGATACTTGGTGAAGATTGACTTAGCAAGCTACGCTACAAGCGCTGGTGAAAAGACAGCAATAATCATCAACGGCTTCAATTTTATTTAATTTTATTCTATCCTGATTTTTACTTAAAAATTATTTACAATCTTGTTCAAGTGGTTCAAAACTACAAAATATTCTAACTAAGACAATTCAATATTTTAGACTTTCTAAGTATTTTATTTTTTGATAAAAGTAATGGAACAATCTTATAGCTCACCTGATGTTAAGTGGTAACTTCTGCCTATAACAATACATTACCTCACAGAACAAGTCCAATGAGGACGTGCCCTGTAAGGCAATGCACTGCGTCCATCACTCTGAGACGTAAAGATCTTGAAGTCTCATGTGCCTGTAATTACACCGGCGCCCTTACCCTTCAAACCGGAACACAGCAATGCGAGCATCTCTGCTTGGCGGCAAAAATAGGTACGGTGGTAGTACTTCCCCGGACGAGCTCTCACAAAGAGCTCTACTACTACTACTAAGTAGATAAAATAGTAACCTACAATTCATAATATTTCAGTTCTGCCCCGCAAGTTTACATGTCATTTGTGTTGACTCTGATAAAAACGTACTTATAAAAATATCACTAAAAACCTGATGAATCGAAAATCTGAATATCTGATGCATAGCCAGAAGTGTCACTTCTGCTTGACATATTTATTGTGCTCCATTTATAGTTCCATGTGCTCCATTACTGAATGCCAAATGTCATTCATATCACTTTTTACTTTCATTCCCTCTCGGTAACTATTTCGTACATAAATGCAAGTGCAACTAATTTCTGATGGTTTTATTTTGGTAACATTAACCTGCTGAAATATTTCCATACCAACAGAGTTAAGTTTATTCGCAAGAAAGTTACGACTAATACAGTATTTACAATATTCATAAAATAAACATGAAACAAACGATTTATAGATAGACTTCACCGGTCCAAATTAAAACAACATAGCCCATCAGAATATCGAACCGGTAATCTGAGCTTAGCTCGAAGATTAGAATATTTATACAAGGCAAATTTTATTTTATTATTTATTCGTGACACAATCATTTTTTTTTATTTATGTACCTCCGTACACTTTATACTATCATGCTTTTACAATAAAAACTGATCGTGATCACGTCAGATTAATTTATCAGCTTTTTGAGAAAGTGTAAAAATTACGTATGCAAGTGAATAATCAAAATTATTATAAAAAAAAACAGGACGTAACACATAAAACCCCCATCATGAAAAACAGATACAAACGTTTGTGTAGATCACGAAGTCCAATAATAAAATAAATATTTTATGAGACTAATCACACGTTTTTTAAATAAAATTAGGTAAATATGTAATATTAATAGTCTTTGATGATATAAAAAAGTCATTTTGTAAAAAGGTACAAATTATTTCAAAGACAACGTCGACGGTTAACATAATTCAACGCAGAAAGTCAAACACACTAAAAATGATGAAGGCATACTCACTACTAGTATTCATTGTCCTTATATGCATATACGCGACAGGCATATATGCTGGTATGTATATAATTTTCTGCTTCTATATATGTTATACCTACTGGTCTCTGAACTAGACTAACCTAATATACCAGTGTTTAAGTTATAGACGTCTTTGCCGTCTCAGTTTATGAGAAAGCACCTGCAACATTTGTAGTGCGTGATTACTTTAAAAATGCAACGGCAGAATTGACATCTATGTTATTTTTTTTATGTTGGATGGATTTTTTGAGATGGATGTGCGGAGTGACAAGGATGGATAAAATTAGGAATAAATACATTAGAGGAAGTCTGAAAGTAGCACCAGTGACGGAGAAAATGAGGAACAACAGGCTAGCGTGGTATGGGCATGTTATGCGGAGAGAAGAGAGTCATGTAACGATATAGAAGGAGAGGTAGGCCTAAGAAAAGATGGATGGATTGTGTAAGAGATGATATGCATCAGGAGAGGAGTGAACACTGAGATGACGAATGATAGGGGAGAATGGAAGAAAAGAACATGTTGTGCCGACGCCACCTAGTGGGATAAGGGCAGGAAGAAGTTATTTTTTTTATGTAACTACGATACTTACGTGTAATATTTCTTACGTTTGGTTTAATATTAAATACCTATACCTAAAATTTTATGCATGAAAAATACACAAGTAACCTACCGATTACTTTTTCTTATGTATTCGATTTGCTACAACCAGACATCAAGAGATGTCAAGCATCTTCTAAGGCTAGGTATAAAGTTTGTAGGCAATATATAAACTTTATACCTAGCCTACAAACTTTATACCTTTATACCTTTTATACCTACCATACTTTATACTAGAAGATGCGATATGGAAGAGTTTGATAAAAACAATTTACTTCACAGATTCTACCTCTGACGCCAACAACAACCTCAGTAATACCAACAATCTGGAGCAATCCCTTGGCGGAGAAAACATACAGCAACCATCAGGCTGTGGCGTTGACTAGGTACATACTTTGAAAGGTCAAATTGCTGAGCTGTTTGAATACAAACAAGCTTACCTACCACTTCTTAGAATCTAAAACAAATTCACAAAACAATCACTTTCATTTCATTCAATCATTTCGAACAGTGATTTATTTTTATAAAGAAATAAGAGAGATCTTAAAGCTTCGCGATCACTGGCTTGATATCGGTTCGTACGCAGCGAACGCGGAGTTAGTATTTACAATATACGCTTAGATGTTTATTTTTCTGGCGAATACATAATTGTCTATATCTACGCCGCTACAATGTACGCTGAACTATAGAAATCTATACAAAGCAACGAATCTTTAAGAAACTTTCAAGAAAATGTAAGATAAAGAAATAGAATTGCCACCGAAATTGTAATTTTTTTTTTCAGGGCTACTGAGCACTTGTCTCTATTTTATTTCAGCTGCTATGAAATTAAATAGTTGTATTTAAAATACAGTTTTATTTGATCGACCTTACACCTCATCTACCCTTAGAAAAGAAACAAGTTAAAGTATATAATAGTTTTAATCAAGTTATGTACCATTTCTTACTTTATCATTATTCCTGACCGAACTCATAAAATGTATCCCAAATTAGCCTACATAGTAAAGTCAAAGAATAATTATTACCTACTTTCCATTTTTATTTTTCCGATCCAGGTTTAGAAAAAAATAGTAATAGTTTGTTAAAATCTCAGGTTTTTAGTTAGTAAGAAGTGTATAAAAACAATATTCTGCAAATTAGAGACAAAACCAAGAAGTATCAAACAGCATTATAAAAATACATTTTTAACCCCATTGAAGGATACTTGTTTACTGAAAGCTTAAAATAGACAAAAATTGAAATGAGCCTTATATTTAGATTTTTTGTTAAAAAGCTTTTGGAAAAAAAAAGAATACAGAACCAAAAGAAAAAAATGATTTAAAAGTTTTGAAATCTATACGACAGGATCATAGATTTTGCATAGGTATATAAATAATATAGGTATATAAAAATATTATAAAAAAAATATATTACTTAGGTACCTAATATATTTTTTTATTTGTGTCTTTATGAGTATTCAAATAAAGAAAATAATAATGATGGGATTTTCGATGTATGCTATAAATAATATCACCGTAAATACTATGAACAAAATAAGTACATAGTACTCATCAAAATAAATAATTTGTATGCCGTTTCATTCAACAGACGCTTTTAGGTAAGTACGTTAGGTTTGTATAAAAGATTTTCAGATGTAACTTAGAAAACAAACTGAGATAACTCCTAAAGAAGTATTTGCGTAGGAAAGTTCAGTTTTACAAAGTTTATGAATAAATAAAAACCTTTTCATCGAGTCTGAGCGAAGAAGAATCGATGAGCGCAAAAACAGCATCCATTTTTTCTATTAAGTAAAGTTTTAAAGCAAGAATGTCGTTTTGTATCTTAGTTAGATAAATAAAATACTTTAAAGAAATCACTGTCACTGCAGAATAAGAAAACCTTAGAACTGCAAGGATTTTCTCTGTCTATCTAAGTAAAACAAGGTGGCACTACCTACATATTTCTTCTTCTCCTTTTCTTACCCATATGGCCTCTGTCCGTCATTTCGACAGCCAATTTTGCCAGTGCCAAGTCATGTCATTCGTCAAGTCGGCTGTCGTTTGTTTTGAAGGAAAAAAATGGTTGAATTTTCCCTTGAAAACTTGAAAACGAAATCGATCATTTCAATGAAATCATCTTAAACACTTTTATTCCAATGGCTCACACTTTATGCCACGACCACAAGAATTATTGGTTAAAATTCCTCCAAATTTAACAACAAAACTCACTTTAACACAAGAAAAACCATTGAAATAAGAGACAATGTTTCCCTAAAAATGACAGAACTCGAATCCCCACTACATATTCTAAGTAAATCCGTTTAGGTCTATGTCACTGGATTGTAGGTAATGTATGTACACTGCTGGTTGCTACGTTGCTACCATCAATTTGGTTTATTATATTATTTGGTTTAGAAAGTTCAAGCTGTATGTAAGAATCCACTTCTTTGAATTGAATAAAATATAGCCTATGTTTCAATCCGGAAAAGGGGCTTCTGAATGGTATAAGTTTCATTGAAATTGGTCCAGTAGTTTAGGCGTGATCTGCGAACAAACAAACAGACAAACCGACAAGCAAACAGATAAACAGACAAACTCGATTTTTGAAATTAGAATGGTTTATTTAGTAGAACTGTAGCGCCATCTATCTCGCTACATGAGAACTAACTATCCTAGATCGCGCAAACGAAGTTATCACGGAGTTTGAACATAAGTAATACTACCGAATACCATCCATTGGTCCTCGGACCCCGAGCCAAAGGTCGCTCGGCGTGGAAGAGCTTCCCTTTTCGTAGGAGGACACATATCCTACAATGTTCTCCTCAGAACTGCATATTTAGTTTTCCCATATCTTTAATTTTAGTTTTTGGCTTTTTTACAGTTTTATAATAGTACCTATACATCACGACCTAAACGCAACATGATAAACAAATAAATATATTTATGTGTAGATCACGTAGTCCAATAACAAGGTGTGTGTGCGGCAACGCTGCTGTGTACACGCGCTACTGTTTGTTCCGTATATTTAAATCAAATTTTAATGCAAAAAGTGAATTAATTTCCCTGTGCTAATCAAAATCGTGAAGTGGAGACCGGATACCGTGTTTTTAGTGTATGTGACTTCTCTAAACTCTATATTTTAATCAGTTTTCACCCAAATATATATTTTTCAAAACACTTGTGACGCTCACGCACACCATCAAACCTGTTCCTTTACGCGCGCGTTGGTTCTAACAAATAATCAGTCCGCGCTTTGTTGCGCTGCAGAAAAGTGCGTACGCTAGACGCATAGTTGTGCATGTAGCGCTTTCATCGCTGTTTTGTGAACGTTACGCTTTGTTTGCCACCGCTACAATACTGATAATAGTGCACAAAACTGACTACAAGATGGCACCACGTACCTATAAAAGTTGTGGAAAATGTAATCAATTCATTAAAGAAAAGGCTATTTTGTCCTGTATCACGTGCAAATTGCATTTCCATATTGGTTGTAAGGGCTACGACAAAAAATACTTTCTGCTGGATGCTGATCGCAGATCGCAGTGGCAATGTGACATTTGCCTTAGAAAGAGTTGCAAAAGTAAAAATGCGCGAACGCCGAAGATAAGTTTTAGTACTATGCCGAGTTCGTCGACGAAGCAAGTGTCATTAAACGCAGAAAGTTGTGACGCCAACTTCTTGGAAACATCAGAATTAAACACCTGTGACAACGACGAGGTCACTGACCCCTTTCAAAATGTCACTCTGCGAAAGCACAATACAACTCATATCGACGACGAATGCTCAAGCCAAGGCGAATCAGCTCTTGAGATTACTACTGCTCTTAAGGAGTATATCGCAGACCAATTGTCACATTTTACTCACCAGCTGCTCTCAAAAATAGACACACTCGGATCTACCATTCAGTCATTCAATTCTCGCTGTGATAGCATTGAAAAGAGAATTTCAGCAATCGAAAAGCGCCTTGATGAAAAAGTCGATGATAAGGTCAATGACCTTATGTTGACTGTCAACCGATTGCAATGCGATCTCAATGACAGGGAGCAGGAGCTACTGGTGAACGAGGTTGAGATTTCCGGTGTTCCTGAAGTAAATGGGGAAAATCCCGTTCACGTCGTTACAGTCATTGCCAGCAAGCTGGGGGTGAAGATCTCGGAAGGTGACGTTGTCAGCGCGGTCCGAATTGGTGTACGCCGCGAGCTCGTTAATAACAACTGCGCCACCCCTACCCCTGACCCATCACAGACACCCCTCGCTGGGGCTTCCACCGCCATCTCCTCCGCCGAGACCAGGCCGCGCCTTCTCGTGGTGCGCGTGCTGCGTCGCGCTCAGCGCGATGAGCTGCTGCGAGCGGCACGCGTGCGTCGCGGGGCCGACACCGCGGGCCTAGGTCTGCCGGGCCCCACACGCCGCTTCTACGTCAACGAGCGGCTAACTCGCGTCAACCGAGAACTATTCCGCCGCGCGCGTGAAGAGACCCGCCGCCTGCAGTGGAAGTTCGTTTGGACCCGGGGCGGCGCGATCCTAGTGCGCCGCGAGAACGAGGAGGCCGCCATACGTATTCGTGCGGAAGTCGATCTAGTGAGGGTTTTTGGTGTGGCATCGGCTAGCGGTAATTAGTAACTATCTCAAGTTAGTTTCACGCGATACAGAACTGTATCCAACGTCGTTTTAATTGCTATTTCATATAATTATACTGTTTCACTATGATCTCGGTTGTCGCTCTATTAACTTAAGTCTAAAGTGCAATATCATTTTTACTATAATGAAGGGTACTGATACATAAATTTACATTTTGATTTAAGGTTTTGTTAGGTACCTACTCGAAGTGCTATGTGTAGTTTTGTATTAGTAGTGTATTGGTTGATTGCTGTACTAAAGGTGATGGTCGCTTACTTTATTATTATAATGCATCTAAAAGCTTACAACTAATGACAGGTTTGATGCTGCTTGAATATTCGTCTCACAGCCAACGTACTTGCCATAGGTACCTACCTACCGCCTATCGCCCGCCGTGGCAAAATGTTGAATTGTTTGATTTTGATTAATGCCAGTAGGTGTTATAGATTTTGATTAATGCCAGTATTATAAATTGTATATTAGATTAGGCACATAATATTTTAAGCTGTTAGATTAAGTTTGTTGTTAAACGGGGCGCGTGTCGCAGAGGCTGTACCTACGCCACTCCATTCAAGGCACTCCTGAAAACCAGCGCTAAGGAGCCACCGTGCACCTTCAGCATATGCTGAGCGAGTGCCTTTTTTACGCATCTATCTATAATTTAATGTTTATTTAATTGTGTCTTTGTATGTGTTTTTGCGTAAAATAAATTATTTCTATTCTATTCTATTCTAATAATAATAAACATTTTATGAGATTACTTACACGTTTTTGTAATAAACTCAGCAAACTCCATAATCTCTGATAATATATAAAGAACAGTAGTTTTGTAGAAAGGTACAAAGTATTTCAAAGACTACGGTCAACGGTCAACATAATTCAACACAGAAAGTAAAAAACACTTACTAAAATGATGAAGGCAAACTCACTACTAGTATTGGTCGTATTAATAATTATGCATTTACGCAACAGGAATATATGCTGGTATGTATATAAACTTTAAGAATACATTGACTACTCTACAAACTCTCGATATTTACAAATATGTGCCCCCTATCTTATATAAAGTTAAGAGTAGACATAATGTTGATTACTTTTTTATTTTATTTTTATTTTATTACGTATGGTAAACCAGTATTGATGTTTATTTTAACTTTTTATAAGATAGACCAAAAGTCTTCAGGACCAGTGGTTTAGGCTGTACGTTGTATATCAGTTAGAACTATATTCTGATTCTTATATTATTTCTTATATAAAAAAAAACATGTGTGCAATTCACACTTGGTAGAAGTGAAATCTTAAAAAAAACCAGTGCGTGGAGTCCCTCCGCGCGGATGAAGCTATACTTCGAGTGCCACGCATTCACTCTCGCTCTGTGTTTAATGTGAAATTAATTTAGTATTTATTTTTATGTACTTATCCAATATGCAGTACTTATTTAGTTAGAATAGGTTCTATGCTCATGTTGCCTAAATCAGAACTAGATGGCGCTGCTAAGTTTAGTCGGATCCTAGAACGCCCTATCGAAGTGTTTTGCGTTTTGTGGGGGTCGAACTGTCACTTTTTCGTTTCTTCGACATTCAAATCACAACGATGCTAAAGAAGTTTTCACTTCAAAAATACCCACCAGATGGCGATTCTGTTGTTGAATTTTTCTAAACTAAACTAACAGCGCTAAAATGTAGTCGTTTTTGTCGTATCACTTCATATATTCGCTATAGTTTCCTACTGACCAGTGGTATATCCAGTCTGTCTGTGTGTGTCAGTGTGTCTGGGTGTTTCTATGTATTATAAGTAATTATTTACAAAAAAAAATGTATTTATGTATTCTATCAGCCATCCAGTTTCCATCGTACAAGCTTTGCTTAGTTTGGGACTAGAAGGCGTTGTGTTAAGTGTCCGTGAATATTTATTTATTTATATTTATATTATTTTAACTCTTTCCCTGCCATACGAATATATTTGTAGTAAAAAAAATCTATACCTATTGCCATCCATACAAAATCATCATCCCGAGTATATACGTCATTTTTTGTTGCCATGAAAAAAAATATATGGTAGAGTTCTCATTTTATTTTGAAAGTTTTATTTCCAATGCCAACTAATCGATTCCCGTCATGTTTACACTGCCAACGCTTTTAATTGTGTAGGTAGCCTCAACTAAACATCTGCGAATAAACTAGTAGCTGGCTCTGGATCCTAGATACGCTACTACGTATATTTTCGTAGTTGGCAGGGAACGTGTTATTAAGTGGTTTTATGGCTGCCACACTCTTTCCAATAAAACTGATCATGACTGAAATTGATCCATTTTTTTTGAACTTGTATGTTTCGGTAAAAAGTATTTATTTTCACAGATTCTTCAGCTTCTGCCAGTGGATATCAGGAAATCTTCATCACTTCAAACTTTTAAAAATAAGCTCAAGCAGTATTACTGTAAAGATACTCCGGCTTTTTAATCTCCCTTCAAATGTGTCGTACGTATTATAGGTACGTAGGTAGCTTTTAACTTTTTCCTTCTACAACTTGCTCTTATTTTACTTAGCATTGTTTTCAATATTAAAGTACTTTAGGTATGTATTAGTATATTATATTTTTTATATATGTAAGTTTTATGTAGTATATTTTATTGCGTTATAATTTAGCTTTTATTGTTACATTGTTTGTGCACCGCCTTCCGTTACCGCTCCGCTCGTTACTTTCCATGCTACGGTTGCCTGGAAGAAATCGCTTTCAGCGATAAGGCCGCCCATTGTACTATACAAAGTTATTTTTAAGATTTGTACGTACCTTACCCTTGTGTACAATAAAGTATTATCTATCTATCTATCTATAACAAAGTCAATAATACCAATACTTTGAAGCAATTCTCTTCCGGACAAAACTACCAGGTACGTTTATACTGCTGCTAATACTAGATACCTACCTACTCGTACTTTGACAGTTCAAATTATTCGGGTGTTTGAGTGGTAACCTGGAAGGCCACATACAGGCTTGAAAACGTTATACCGCGTTCACACTATGCCCATGCCGCTGCCGGCATTATTGCCGCGGACTTATTGCCACAGCAACATCGCCTTTATTCTTACTAGAAAGCTAGGGCATGAATTTGGGCCGGGAGACGGGACAGAGGCAAGTTTCGTGTTCACACTATGCTTGTGCCCACTTCCCTGCCCAAGTCTCTGCCGATTGCGGTTTAGTGTTAACGCAACACTACACTCAAAATCAGTGTCATATGCAATGGTAATGTCAAACAGTGGAAGAGCTAATTTTATTAAGAGGATTTCATAGAAAGTTATATTAAAGCTACGCGTCCACTGAGTTTGAATCGGAGCTTATACGCCGCGTACGAGGCGTCGTCGTCATCGTCATCGTTGGTATTTACAATATTTATAATGCGCAGTGACCCCGATCCAGTGTACGCTGTCAATAAAAAGCAATAAATCCTTTTTTTCGGTACGCTTCAAATTCGACCATGTGGACACGTAGCATTATAGTTATAATACGTGACTTATTTAAACATGATAATTGCTTCTTATTATTATTCTTACATACCTAGGTATCCCTACCTAGGTTAATTTAGTTAATAACCTTAAACTTGATACTTTTTCTTTCAGGGCTGATGAAGTGCAGCTCGCTTGACATTATTTCATTTCAGCTGCTATGAAATAAAATAACTATATTCAAAACACACAGTTTTATTTCATAGATCTTACCCCTACCTACCCTTATAGGAATCTATGTAGCAAGTAGGAGCTTTAGAAGACCTAAGTATATGTCAACCTAGCCGCATGTTACTGGCGCTGCAACTCTGACCATGCCGCATATTTTGAAAAATCCATACTCAGTGGGGTGAGACTCAGCGGGAAGGTATATTTATAAAGAAAGCTGTTGGATTCGATTTTGTTGTTACATTTTCTTAAACTAACCTAATTATGATCATGCGCTAAAACTATAGCCGTCTTTGTCGTTTCAATTTATGACAATGGGACGGCCACATCTTTAGTTATTTCCAAGTCTCTAACTTGGCTTATAGGGATTTTCAGATCAACACATCTTATTGCCATTTCAGGAGATCTCGGCAATGTGCGGACCGTAACAGGCGAGCATAAGTTAGAAGTGGTGATCACAAGTGCTGAGAATGTCCAAGAGGGGGGTTTATAGTTATTTGAGTGGCCAGAAACACTAACATCCTTATTTATAACGTTAATATACTGGAGACCAGATTGCCACTGGCCCTTGATATTAGACAACTTGGCTAGTGAAATATTGTAATTTAGTTTTTCGTATATTAGAGAGGGTAAGAAGACTATGAGTAGGTAGGTATGATCGAGTCAGGAAACAGCCGCAATTTCACCGCCAATGGAAATCAATTGTCAACTAACACCTACACTATTTAGATATTCACAATACTTACAAAATACTCACGAAAAAGTTGAGCTATCTACAAACCGTTACAAACGATTTATAAATAGCTCAACTGGTCCAAATCAGTACCAATCAAAAAGTCGCCAAAAATTATCACATAATTTCAGTGTATTGCTGGGTTTGTAAAAACTACCATTAAAGTTTTTGAACTCCATTATCATAGTTTCACGGCATGAATGCAGGATCCTATGCTCTTACAGGATAACCTGTAGTGTAAATAGGGTAAAGTAGTAAAATTGTACGAATGCTATAATTTGGTATGATTCACGACGCTGGTGACTCACTTCGACACAAGGTTACAGCGAATAGCGATAGCTACGATAAGGTAGATTAAGCTTACCGTGACTTATCAACATTATTTAAATACCTACTCCTTTGTACATTTTCTTTTGTCCTCGTAATATGTTTTGTCACGATTTTAAGTTGAAAGAAAACTTGAAGAAGAATAGGCATCTTATAGTCTGGATGTGTCATTTCCACCCGATCTACCTTTTGATTTCATTTTCATTTTATTTCATTTCATTTATTGATTGCATACATGGTTTATAATATATTATAGCTTAGGTCATAATTAGCTAAAAGAACAATCATATCCTGGTGAGGGCGCAGCAATAATAATACTAAAGCGGATAGCAGTAGTAAATTACCTACTTATTGAAATAATAATAATGTCATGGTAAAAGTTGAATGAATTTCAATAATAATGGGAAGTACTTATACAATAAATATACAATTTTGCTTTCGATACCTATGCATCACCGACTCTCTTATTCTAATTTATGTGGTGATTGAGGGGACATCCCTAATATCGTGTCCCATTCTTATCCTGTTACATTCCTTCCTTTCATTCGTTCACTTCCCCATTCACTCTTAAAAAAATACCTAACCGGTCGTGCGGACTAAATACCAATACCTAAATAAGAAAAAACTTCAAAACCCAAGATCCTCCTCCGACCCGATCCTGCGATCGAGGTAAGTCCCATTGTATCCCACATTTAGTATCTCTAGCGATTGTAAAATGACAATTTAAACAGAGCTATTTGCTTAGGTACCTTAGACCTCCATTCCATAGCCCTGAGACGAAACAAACAGAGAATGCTCCGAATAACGTAGACAATGCGTTTGAAATCTTGTCTAACTGCTTGACATACCGATAGTTCGATAGACGTCTGCGGATCATTTACCTTTAGATTCAAACCCTCGCAAACTATTTTGGTTAACTTTGACATGGAGTTGTACAGTCAGCAACACACAGATTAGAAATAATTTATTTATTATTTAACTCTTTATTGCACAAAATGAACAAAATGTACAAATTTTCTGCTTGCCAACCTTATTATTCTACATGTACTATTAAACGAAAACTACTTAATTTCAGTCAGTCTGTCTTCAGTATTTTGTAGAATTAGAGCGTATTAATTTTTTTAAGGCACGTTGAAATTCATCCATCTGATTATGAATTCATTAACATCCAAATATGCGATTTGTAAAGTTTATCTCAGCCATAGTTAAAACAAAAGTTTTATTTCTGGGAACACCGCGGGATGCGAACTCCTATGTTACCTATAGGTATAAAATAAATAAATAAATATTCACGGACACTTAACACAACGCCTTCTAGTCCCAAACTAAGCAAAGCTTGTACGATGGAAACTAGATGGCTGATAGAATACATACATACATATTTTTTTTTTGTAAATACTTACTTATAATACATAGAAACACCCAGACACAGAACAAACATCTATGCATACTCGTACAACACACAAATGTTTGTTCACGGTGGGGATCGAACCCACGACCCACAGCACGGAAGGCAGAGCTACTACCGACTGAGCCATGACGCCTGTCTGTATGTATGTATGTATTTAGTATATGCTAACGTTACGACTACCATCATGCTACCGCCAAAATTCTCAAGAACTCTGTTCCGTGACCACCAAATACCACTAAAGTGCATGAAATAATTTTGTATGAACAATAGTTCTAGGAATCGTGTTATTTCAATCAAAATTAAGGCGAAATGGTCGAGTTCAAAAAAAAAATTGTTTTACCTATATACATTTCTTAAGTAATTTTCGAAAAATGTTACTCTTTGTACTTTTTGTAGGGGTGAGTCAATTCAGTTGCTCACGAGTGTAGATAACGTAATTCATTTTTCTAAAATTGTACCTGAGCTCTAATACTTAATTGGATAATTTATATTCTTCTGACAAATTCAATAAAAAGGCCAACTTTTGGATACATTTTACGGGTTCCGTCTGTTGGAGACCACAAGGACCAACTAAAACGGCAGTAGACTGTTTTTAACTCTGATTTGTTTCTTTTCCAAGGGTAAGTAGGTTTAAAGTAAAATGAAACTGTTTATTCTATATATTGTTTTTTTTATTTCATAGCAGCTGAAAAAATAAAGTCTTGCTGAACTTCAGTCCTGAAATAAAAAATAACAAATTTGGTGAAAACTCTCGATCCCAGCTAGGTATTACAATTTTTTATTTGATCGGCTTGAAAGTTCATGATTTTGTCACAGAATACATAAATTATTATATGGCTATACGTACTTGTATTGTTTAAATAACCACTTATAAAAGTTACCGAACAAAAATAATACAAAACAAATCTGATAAAAAATTTGCCCTATAACAGTTTAATTGACACTAATTTTGAATTTCTTTTAAATTCTAAAAAAATTAATTAAGCCTGCGTGTGACTAATCAAACACCCGTACAGTTTTAATTTTCGAAATAGGTAGGTACCTCGCACTAGTAGTAGTATGGAGACTATCCCTGCGAGTTCACTCCGTAAAAGTTTTGTCCCAGAGTGTTGGTATTAGTGAGGTTGTTGTTAGCATTAGCGTTAAAATCTGTGAAAGTTAACAATTTTTACAAATCTCTTCAATACTAACGGGCTTTAGTCGTAAAATCTACTTTACTTATAGACATAGACAGACATTTATTTGCTTATAAAGCAAACACATATACATACTTATAGCGAGCACACACGATCCAAAAATTTAATTTAACCCAGTCATGATCAGTTTTATTGAAATACTAGCCGTCGCCCGCGGCGTTGCTCGCGTTCTACCCTTTAGAGTGTGACGTTTCAAAATTCTTTTCTTAGTTCACACCTACACTATATAAGGATACTAACCTCTAAATTTCATACCTCTAGGACTTATAGTTTAGGCTGTGCGTTGATTCTCTGTCAGCTTCAAAGGAGGTTTATATACAAAATATTGATGTGTGTTCGCCATATAACCACTGATTCGGAAATTTCGGAAATATAGGAAAGTAATCAGTTATACTTAATTTTAAATCAGAAAATTATAAACTTTGTACTTACCAGCATAATGTGCCCGTTGCGTACATGCATATAAGCACAATTAATTCAAGTAGTGACTTTGCCTTCATCATTTTAGTAAGTGTTTTTTTACTTTCTGCGTTGAATTATGTTAACCGTTGACCGTCTTTGAAATACTTTGCACCTTCTTACAAAATTACAGTGCTTTTTATAGCAATAGATATTATAGGTTTTGTATAATTTATTACAAAAACGTGTGGTTAAAATGTTTATTTTTATTATTGGACTTCGTGATATACATATATAATATAATTAGTTTTTATTAATTGTTATTTGTTTTAGGGTTTTAATTTCATTTTGCTTTTATACTTATTTTTAATCCACCTACTACAATTTTATGGAAGGTTTATACAATTTTATTATGACGTGCTGATTGCGATCAGTTTTTATTGTAAAAACATGATCGACTTAGACCCTAAGTCGTTTCACAGATAATATAAGTCGTGTAGTGTCTAGTGTGTCTACAACATTTTTATTGTGCCACGAGTGAACAAAACTATAGTGTGCCTTGTATAAATATCCTGCTCTTTGGGTTAGAAGGGCTTTCCAGAATAGCTAGAAAATACAATACGTCAGAAAATTATGAGTTTTATCGGGTGACATAATAATATCGTTAAAATTAATTCACCTTGGAAACTTGGTTGCAGCCCCTGCTTCCTTATAGCCAAATTTTAAACCCACAATCACTAGAGAACAAAATACAACTAAATAAGAATGTTCACGTAACTCTTTGTTTGGAAATGTAATTTCCTTACTAAATCCACTATCAGAAAATGACTGAATGACATTGTGAATAACACAGAGTAGAAAAAATAGTTGAGCAACCAAGCGTACTAGATACCTAGGTACTTGCTGTTATTAAGAAATTTATTAACAAGGCATCTAGGCCTGTTGACGCTATAAAATAGAAAAACCGAGAAACGTGAATAGAGTTTTGTCATTTTGGAAAACAACATGGTATTTTTAATATTATTAGATTTTTTTGTGTTATTTTCATTATTAAGTATTTCTTAATATTTAGTTATTTTGGAACCGTACCATAAACTGTAAATAACTGGAATAGGAGTGTATTTATGTGATTAGTACCTAGGTATACTAATTTGATAGAATTTGTTTTTTTTGTTTCGAAGATAAGGTTCACCGATTTTGCTTTCAAATGACAGATCGACTTGTGAATCGATTGACTTGGTTAAAAACTATTTCAAACAAGTATGTACTTAATACTGGTACAGCTTATTAGATATTGTATAATCCTGGCAAAATTTTCTAACGAAATGATGGACAAAGGCCATAGAAAATGACGAAAAAGACTTATTTGATATAGGGTAAACTACCCTAATCTTGGCACCCCACCAATCATTGGCACTTCTCTGATTTATCCTATTTACTAAGAAAAAGCCAGACCTCACGATGTTTATTATTATGTTAAGTTGTTGTTTACCCTACTAATTCTTATGGTCTTTTCTTAATATTTTAGTTCTCTTTGGTTTTGCCATGCTGCCTTATAAGAGGTACGAGTAGCTTAGCAATAGATATTTCGTCGAAAAATGTATTTTACACCCAGTAGGTACCTACTTAAAGCTTTTCTCGCCAGTATATTCCCTGAAAATTTTACCCGTGTTTCAGTATATTTAAGCTTTAATACAGGTTATTATCGTTTGGCGTTGTACCTTGATGAAGAGCACTTCAATGAGCTGCTAGGAGCTGTTTTATGAGAATTGGAATCATAACGCGAGAGCCTTGTACAAACGAGTTTGTGAATTTTTTTGTCTATGCTACTTTTGATAATGAGTTGATAGAATTTACATATGTGTTAGCGAAAAGCCTGCTATAATCTCGGAACAGTTAACACAGTTTAACTAAGTAGTATCATTTATATAATGTTAAGGTTAAGGTTAAGCTAAGGTACAAGTGCTAAACATATCATCATCATCATCAATATATATAAAACTCTTTTGAAGCTGACATAGAATCAACGCACAGCCTAAACTATAAGTCCTAGATGTATGAAATTTGGAGGGTAGTATCCTTATATAGTGTAGGGGCGCACTAAGAAAGGAATTTTGAAACGTCACACTCTAAAGGGTAAAACGCGAGCAACGCCGCGGGAGACGGCTAGTCAATATATGTAAAACTCTTTTGAAGCTGACAGAGAATCAACGCACAGCCCGAACTTTAAGTCCTAGAGGTATGAAATTTGGAGGGTAGTATCCTTACATAGTGTAGGGGTGTAGTAAGAAAGGAATTTTGAAACGTCACACTCTAAAGGGTAGAACGCGAGCAACGCCGCAGGAGACGGCTAGTCTATCTATACTATAAAATTATAAAACTGTAAAAAAGCCAAAAACTAAAATTAAAGATTTCGAAAATCGATTTTGTCTGTTTGTTTGTTTGCGGATCACGCCTTAACTACTGGACCAATTTTAACAAACCTTTTACAATTCGGAAGCCCTTTTTCCGGATTGAAACATAGGCTATATTTTATGGAAATCAAAGTAGTGGATTCTTAGATACAGCTTAAACTCTCGAAACCAAAAGCAGCCATTTGCTACGAGGTTCATCTTATGCTGGTTGACAGATATTTTGGTGGAAAGTTTAGCTCGCGTACGAAGTTGCGGGTATCAGTTAGTTCTAATATACAATAGTTTGAATGCGAAAAGCAAAACAGCTATTTCATACAAATTATGCAATTTACCTAGTAAGCAAATGCATGGAACAGCATGTTATTACTTGCCCTCACACCATTGTTTCAGTTCAAAAAGTAGTTCTTATTGATGGATACTTCGACTCTTCTTTCGAGAGACGTATTTCATCAAAATCTGTTTAGTTATTTGACTTTTACATCAAACTAACTGGAAAAAGATTAATATGTCATTAGCGTAAACGAAATTGCGTTTTTTACTCTCCTGATGAAACCAGAAAGTACTTAAATTTCCCTAGTTTGTTAAACTTAAGTATAAATGATGTGCCTAATTTTTGTTAAACTTAAGTATAAATGATGTGCCTAATTTTCAGAATATTATTTTCCTATACCGAACAATCAAGGATCAAACGATTATTAGTAACTCCACATGTTTCTATCTTCTATGGTTTAGCTATGGTCGAGGTGGCAGACAGATAGACACCGAAAAATATACCGAACCATAGATAGTGGATGAATACTAATAGATATTTAATATTCTTTTGACAAATTCATTATATAGGCCAGCTTTTGAATACATTTTGAGCTCCGTCTGGTAAGAGAGACCAAGGTCTGGAAGGAGCCTGACTAAAACTGCAATTAGGCGTTTTACTTTTAATTTACTGATTTTTAAGGGTAGGTAGGCGTAAGGTCTAATAAAACAGTTTTTTTTTAATTATAATTATTTTATTTCATAGCAGCTCAAAAAAAAAGTCAAGTGAGCTGCACTTCCGTGGCTCTGAAACAAAAAAATAACGACTTTAATGGCAATTCAGGATTCCTAGGAGAATTATTTAGTCAGCTTTAAACAAGAAAGTCAGTAGAAAATTTGGCCTATCTCTGTTCAAAATTACCACTGACATAATTAATGTGTGGCACTGATTTTGAATTTATTTATATTTCTATATAAAATGTAGTCAGGCTTGTGCAACAAAAAATAGGTACTTACCTTGTATTAGCCGTAGTATGGAGGATACTGTGAGTTTACTCCGACATTGTTTTGTGTTGCGGTATTGGTATTATTGAGCTCGTTGTTAGCTTGAGCACTGGAATCTGTGAAAGCAAATAGTTTTTACCAATCTCTTCCATATTAGCTGGCGTTTGTTGTAATACCTATGATATTTGCTTGACATTATCTTGATGTTTTACTCGGTTATACGGTTACAAGTTGGCTGCTTTCAAAATGGATGAAACTTAGTCAAAGTATTTAATAGAAGAAAAAAACACAGTCGACTACGTGTTAAAAAAAATTGTGTCGATCGATCCATCGATCGATCGACACAATTTCACGAGTCCACGTTTTATTTAGCTTCATCAAGCTAAATAAAACGTGGACTCGATAAAATACTATTAAATCAAAAGAAGTAGAAAGAATACATACCAGCATATGCGCCCGCTGCGTACATGCATATAAGCACAATTAATACCATTAGTGATTTTGCCTTCATCATTTTAATAAGGGTTTTTTACTTTCTGCGTTGAATAATGTTAACCGTTGACCGTAGTCTTTAAAATAGATTGTGCCATTCTAAAAAAATACTTTTCTTTTATATCATCAGACATTTTGTTGAATTTATTACAAAAACGTGTGATTAGCCTCATGAAAATGTTTATTTTTATTATTGGACTTCGTGATCTACACACAAATATTTTTATTTGTTTTTCATGTGATCTTTTAATCCGCTTAACTACATTTTCATAAAAGGTTTATAAATTTTATTATGACTTGTTGATCACGATCAGATTTTATTGTAAAAACATGGTGATTCAAAGTCGTGTGGGTGTACTTACTTATTTACATGGAAACTTTTAATGTGTCACGAGGCCAAGATTTGCCTTGTATAAATATTCAGCTCGGCGAAATAAGTTGATTTTCTAAAATAGCTGGGAAATACATAACGCAAAATTCATGAGATGTGTTGGGCGACTTATCGCTTAGATTAAGTCGCTTAAAAACTGGATTAGAGGTTGGAAGTTAGTAGTTCTATATCCGATAGCCTTTAGCAATTGTAGAAAGTAAACCTAGCCTGAGGAGCAAGATAGTAAATAGTTGAAAGTTGAGTATTTTACTGTGACTACAATTTCTAAAAAAGGAACATATAACTTTTTTATAAATTGTATTATTGAGTAATTTGTAGAACTACTTACTCTATGGTTTGTTCGTAGATGTACCTACACAAGATTAAAACTCTCAAAAAATTTTGGTTAGCTTTGATATCACTGCTTTTTTATACAAAATCTTTCATAACTGCACTGTATATAGTCTACCAGTAGTCAGTAACATTACAGTAAATAACACAGAGCAGAATTAGTAAAGCAACAACGGCTACTTGATACCTAGATACTTGCTGTTAATAAGACATTTTGTTAACAGGGGCCCATCAGTTGACGCTAAAAAATAGAAAATTGGAAAATCGAGATTCAAGTTCTGTCATTTTGCGAAACAACCTAGCATTTTCAGTATCAGTTTCATAAATAATATCATTATCTATGAACAAGATTCTCATCTGGCTCTCCAGTGTGTGGGCTCGTTGGTAATAACCCTCTCTTTTATGCAATGTCAAGTAATTCATAAGAAGAAAAGAGACAAAAACAGAGCATACATCAGCCATGCCAATTTTTCTAAAAGCCGCTGTTCTCTAATTTTACCTCTGAAAATATTGCTATCAAAGTCCTTACAGACATTACACACAGTGCCTACTTAGATATTGGGTATATTTCACATAAAATATTTTTTTAGCACTACTCGAGCTGTTTTTGAATAATTTATTAAACACCTTATTCAATAAGGTGTAATTTTGCTTTTTTATCAAAATAACTGAAAAAATATACCTTATCCCTAGCAAGAAAATTGCGTGTTTTTGCTTTTTTATGACTACTTATGGTGGTACTATCTACGGTCACTAGAACAATTCCAATAAACTGCTTTGTATCATCATTATCCGCCATGATGATGAAGCTGGAAGTTATTTAAATTGAAAGTGGTTTCCCTAGTTTATTAAACCCAAGTATATTTCTATTATTTAACTATACTTAGACTAATTTATAAATTGTAACATACACCAACTAACAATTAGGATTGTAACAAACAATTACTACTCTACAAGTTTCTATCTTCTATGGTTAAGCTCTGGTGGAGGTGACAGACAGACACCCGAAAATATAGACTATAATGTGATCAGTTTTTTTAAAACTATACCGGACGGAACACAAAATTGGATAATGAATATATTATTCTTCTGACAAGTTGAATTTGTAGGCCAATTCTGGATTTATAAGTTTCGTTGGGTGGGAGGGACCAAGGTACATAGCCTGCCTGACTAAGACTGCAATAGACATGATGTGTTTTAACATTGATTGGTTTCTTTTCTAAGGGTAGGTTCAATTATAGTTCAATAGTTCTTAGTGCAAAACCATTTCCTTTACACGGTCACACACACCGCTCCAACACAACTATCACATATCTGGTGTTCCTCTTGAGCGAGTCCGGGAAATTAAAGATTTGGGATTGACCTTAGATGTAGCGTTAACCTTTAATCCGCATATCTTGAACGTATGTAGCGGAGCTTTCAAATCCCTGGGATTTGTTATGCGACAAACATATAGGTTTCGGGATAGGAATGCTATCCTCTCTCTTTACTACGCATTCGTGAGAAGTAAATTAGAGTACAGTTCCATCGTATGGGACCCGCATGAGCAAAAATATAACATCATGCTAGAGCGAGTCCAGCGGAAATTTGCTTGATTCCTATATAAAAAAATGCATGGATACTATCCATTTTTATATCCGTCTCTGTTTGTCATCGGAATGGTGGGTATTAATACTTTGGAATTGAGGCGCAAGTGTGCATTGCTGATGCATTATTACCTGCTGCTCAACCATAAGATTGATAACCCTACCGCTCTTGCTCGCTGCTGCTTGTGCGTCCCAGACAGGCGGTTGCGGCTGCGCGCGCCTCCCCTATTCGCGGCCCCGTCCGTGCGAACGCAAACTGCCCGGAATGCTCCTACGGCTCAGGCCCTTAATCTGCTTAGCGTCTTTCTTGCTCAATCACCAGAGGTTGACTTGTTTTATTCGAAATTTAATGAATTTGTACGATTATGTGTAAATTTTATAAGTAAGTAGGATCTAAAGTAATGTGATACCTATGTGTATTTAAATGGCTTACTGCGCGCGTTGGTGGAAACTGTAAGCGCAGTAAGCAGCTGACTTTAATAATAAATAAATAAATTAGGAAGGCCAAATTTAGCATACCTATACATTTTATGAGTTCCGTTGGGTGAGAAAGACCAAGGTACATAGTCTGACTATAACTGCAATAAACATAATGCGTTTTAACTTTGATTTGTTTCTTTCTTAGCTAAGGGTAGGTGTAGGTGTAAGGTCAAAAGAAACTGTTTGTTTTATTTATTAATTATTTTATTTCATAGCAGCTGAAAAAAAATAAACTCATGCAAGCTGCACTTCAGTAGCGCTGAAACAAAAAAATAACAACTTCGGTAGCCATTCTTGATTCCTAGGCCGGTATAATAATTATTTGATCAGTTTGAAAGTTTGAGATATGGTCACAGAATATGGTACTACCTACTGTTATTGTTTAAATAACCACCATCATAAATAATATGAAAAAAACAGATAAACAATTAACCCTGTCACATTTAACACGGATATTGAATTTATTTTAAATTCATAGATACCTATGTAGTCAAACTAGTCAAGCCTGTGTGTGACCAATCAAATACCAAAACAATTTGAACATTCAAAATAGGTACCTACCTCGCATTAGCCGTAGTATGGAAATAAGAAATAAGAAATAAGAAATAAGAAATAAGAAATAAGAAATAAGAAATAAGAAATAAGAAATAAGAAATAAGAAATAAGAAATAAGAAATAAGAAATAAGAAATAAGAAATAAGAAATAAGAAATAAGAAATAAGAAATAAGAAATAGGAAATAAGAAATAGGAAATAGGAAATAGGAAATAGGAAATAGGAAATAGGAAATAGGAAATAGGAAATAGGAAATAGGAAATAGGAAATAGGAAATAGGAAATAGGAAATAGGAAATAGGAAATAGGAAATAGGAAATAGGAAATAGGAAATAGGAAATAGGAAATAGGAAATAGGAAATAGGAAATAGGAAATAGGAAATAGGAAATAGGAAATAGGAAATAGGAAATAGGAAATAGGAAATAGGAAATAGGAAATAGGAAATAGGAAATAGGAAATAGGAAATAGGAAATAGGAAATAGGAAATAGGAAATAGGAAATAGGAAATAGGAAATAGGAAATAGGAAATAGGAAATAGGAAATAGGAAATAGGAAATAGGAAATAGGAAATAGGAAATAGGAAATAGGAAATAGGAAATAGGAAATAGGAAATAGGAAATAGGAAATAGGAAATAGGAAATAGGAAATAGGAAATAGGAAATAGGAAATAGGAAATAGGAAATAGGAAATAGGAAATAGGAAATAGGAAATAGGAAATAGGAAATAGGAAATAGGAAATAGGAAATAGGAAATAGGAAATAGGAAATAGGAAATAGGAAATAGGAAATAGGAAATAGGAAATAGGAAATAGGAAATAGGAAATAGGAAATAGGAAATGGGAAATGGGAAATGGGAAATGGGAAATGGGAAATGGGAAATGGGAAATGGGAAATGGGAAATGGGAAATGGGAAATGGGAAATGGGAAATGGGAAATGGGAAATGGGAAATGGGAAATGGGAAATGGGAAATGGGAAGTGGGAAGTGGGAAGTGGGAAGTGGGAAGTGGGAAGTGGGAAGTGGGAAGTGGGAAGTGGGAAGTGGGAAGTGGGAAGTGGGAAGTGGGAAGTGGGAAGTGGGAAGTGGGAAGTGGGAAGTGGGAAGTGGGAAGTGGGAAGTGGGAAGTGGGAAGTGGGAAGTGGGAAGTGGGAAGTGGGAAGTGGGAAGTGGGAAGTGGGAAGTGGGAAGTGGGAAGTGGGAAGTGGGAAGTGGGAAGTGGGAAGTGGGAAGTGGGAAGTGGGAAGTGGGAAGTGGGAAGTGGGAAGTGGGAAGTGGGAAGTGGGAAGTGGGAAGTGGGAAGTGGGAAGTGGGAAGTGGGAAGTGGGAATTGGGAATTGGGAATTGGGAAATGGGAAGTGGGAAGTGGGAAATGGGAAATGGGAAATGGGAAATGGGAAATGGGAAGTGGGAAATGGGAAATGGGAAATGGGAAATGGGAAATGGGAAATGGGAAATGGGAAATGGGAAATGGGAAATGGGAAATGGGAAATGGGAAATGGGAAATGGGAAATGGGAAATGGGAAATGGGAAATGGGAAATGGGAAATGGGAAATGGGAAATGGGAAATGGGAAATGGGAAATGGGAAATGGGAAATGGGAAATGGGAAATGGGAAATGGGAAGTGGGAAGTGGGAAGTGGGAAGTGGGAAGTGGGAAGTGGGAAGTGGGGAAGTGGGAAGTGGGAAGTGGGAAGTGGGAAGTGGGAAGTGGGAAGTGGGAAGTGGGAAGTGGGAAGTGGGAAGTGGGAAGTGGGAAGTGGGAAGTGGGAAGTGGGAAGTGGGAAGTGGGAAGTGGGAAGTGGGAAGTGGGAAGTGGGAAGTGGGAAGTGGGAAGTGGGAAGTGGGAAGTGGGAAGTGGGAAGTGGGAAGTGGGAAGTGGGAAGTGGGAAGTGGGAAGTGGGAAGTGGGAAGTGGGAAGTGGGAAGTGGGAAGTGGGAAGTGGGAAATGGGAAATGGGAAATGGGAATTGGGAAATGGGAAATGGGAAATGGGAAATGGGAAATGGGAAATGGGAAATGGGAAATGGGAAATGGGAAATGGGAAATGGGAAATGGGAAATGGGAAATGGGAAATGGGAAATGGGAAATGGGAAATGGGAAATGGGAAATGGGAAATGGGAAATGGGAAATGGGAAATGGGAAATGGGAAATGGGAAATGGGAAATGGGAAATGGGAAATGGGAAATGGGAAATGGGAAATGGGAAATGGGAAATGGGAAATGGGAAATGGGAAATGGGAAATAGCAAATACGAAATAAGAAATAAGAAACATTTATTGTAGAACTGTGTACACTGTACAGGAGATCTTAACATAAAATAGTTTCAACAGCCTACCCATTCTGGGCTTGGAGGTTGTGTTTGCTGTGTGTTTTCTCCGTAAAGGCCTTGTGACAGGGTGTTGGTATTTGTGAGGCTGTTGTTAGCGTCAGAAGTGGAATCTGTGAAAGTAAACACATTTTACCAAACTCTTCCATATTATCCAGTCTCTTTCGTCGTAATACCAAAATTTTTTGTTCGACATTTCTTGATATTACACCCAATAATACGGTTAAAACTTAGGCGCTTTCAGAATAGAATGGACTTTTTTTCAAAATAAATTGTAAACATTAAAACAGCACAAAAATTGTAGGCTGCCCTTTTTATAAACTGATACGAGATAGACGATATATTGAGCGCTGTTAAATTAGATTACTTTAGAAAAATGCAACAACAGAATAGGCCTCTACATCTACTAAAGATTATTTATACAGCGTCAGGATGCAACCTATGCCTGCACTTAACGGGACACTATAGTGCCTGGGACAATGTTTAGATGAAGTAGGCTTGCCCAGCCTCGTATACCTCTCAGCCTAGTTAGCCATATCCACAAGAAAGACAAGGTCAATACGTGCGGAGCTGACTAAGCCACGGGTTTCCTCACGATGTTTTCCTTCACCGTAAAGCTCGTGTTAATGCGCATGTAAATTTTCCGAACGAAAAATCCCTTAATGCACGGCCGGAATTTGAACCCACGACCTTCGGATCAAAAGTCCAGTTGCAATCCCTCTCGGCTTCTTATTATCAACTTATTTATGTACCCAATATAAAATTAGGAAATTATGAAAATACATACCAGCATATGTGCCCGTTGCGTACATGCATATTAAATTCAAATTCAAATTCAAATTCAAATTCTTTATTTCCGAGAAAACTGAGATGATGACCACTTACAACTATGTAGGTACATTAGTTTAAGATAGACCTACAGGTAGGTACTTATTCCTATTACTATTTATACTTTTATGAGCTTTGTTATTTGGTAGTACAAATAAAATCTACCCGTACAGGTAACGTACGGGTAGATTTTATTTGTATCTAAAGCAAAATATATCAGATTAGTTAGTGGCCGAATCAGATTTGCAATACACTCCGAACTAGTTAAAAAAACTGTATCTCGGAGGGTAGTACTCGTCCTCCTCGCGCACTCTCAATCGGTAGTAGTAGGCGTGACCTTGTTGTTACACATTTTTGCATAGAATAAGCTGACATTACAGACTAAACCAGGTGTTGTAATTGTTAGATTTAGTAACATGATTTTTTCAACTTAAGTACACAATTTAAATCATAATATGTAGTGAAATGCTTCAACTCAAAAGTATAGGTGTTATATACCTATATATATATATATATTTTTTTTTTTTTTTTTTTTTTTTAATTAATTTAAAATCCGATTCCTGAGGTACATAATGTAGTGAGATGTGGCGTGGAAGTATGTTAATATAGTAAAGTATGCGTAACCATTCGTCCAGTTGGGGACAAGAAGGCGTTGTGTAAGTGCGTGATATGTTATATTCATTTATTGTACTATTGTATTGTGGAAAAATACATTTATATGTATAAATTGTGTAGGTACTTCAATTATAGATCCATGTATATTGTGTAATGTTTGTGTGTCCTGTTTGCTGTATAGTATGTTGTGTGTTATGTGTCAGGTTTTGTGAATTGTGTGTTGTGTGAGTTTCTAGGGTATTGTAGCGTACGTACTGTTACTGAGTGAACATAAGTGCTATAATGGTGTGTGTAATTTTAAGATATTATTATTTTGTGTTAAGAATGTTTATAGATCAAGTGTTTATTTGTCCTGTAGATAGGTGTACCATATATATCTATAGCTCAACCGTTTCGTGTGTGTTTGTAAATATTGAGAGTATTGTAAATACTGTATTAGTTATAATTATTCATTGCGTACCTAGATAAATAAATTAATTCTAAATTGATTTTAATTATCTATTTAATGGTTTTAATAATTTTTTCTGTGTCGTCATAGTTCAGAGTTTTCAGGTATTGAGTGATTATTTTGTTGCATATGAATGTTGAATTTAAGCTTAAGTTAAAATTTTTGCTTATTTTATTATAAATAAAAGGACCTAGAAATTCTGCAAAGTTATGAGCAAAGGTGGTGTTACATAGGGGTTTTGTGTAAACTAAGTCCAGTCTTCGTAAATTTCTAGTAGGAGGTATTGGAATTTTGTGTTGTTCCAGTAAAATAGCCTTTATGAAGTATTGTCTAACAGTTAAAATAGGGATTTCTTTATATAAGTCGGTAGTAGGAAAGCGGTATGGTTTAAAATGCATTACCTTTAATAACGCTCTTTGAGCTCTTTCTAGTGTTATAAGAGTAGATTTTGGGCATCCTCCCCATGAACTGATGCAATACGTAATAATCGATTGCGCTAGGGCGTAATATACTGACCTAATCTGTCCCGTGTCACAAACATGCCTAAGTGTCTTAAAGACATATATAAGTTTTCTTACCCGCCCCGAGAGTGATTTTATATGTGGTTTCCAATTTAAATGATTATCTAGGGAAACACCTAGATATTTTATCTGAGTAGTTGGCAGTATTTCTAGACAAGAACAGTCCTGGGATCGCTGACAATGATGCGATATTATCTGTATTGAGGACGGAGGTGGTTGGCCGTCGCTTCGAATGCTAAAAGTTATGTATTTAGTTTTAGACAAGTTTAGGGTAAGGAGATTCCAGTCCAGCCAATCAGTGACAGCTTTGAAACCAGCGTTAGTATACAAAATCGTTTCAGACCAACTACCACCATTGAATAGGATAACTGTATCGTCTGCATAGGTGACTATACATGCATTTGGTAGCTTTAGGTTGCATAGCTCATTAATATAAATGAGGAATAGTGTAGGCCCCAGGATACTGCCTTGGGGCACTCCAAATTTAATATATTCCTCTGAACTCACATGCTCACCGATTCGAACAGATTGAGTTCTATCTGTTAAGTAATCCGTAAAGAGTTTATGCTGTACACCTCTTACACCTATCTTGTATAACTTATTCAAAAGCAGTGGAATAGACACGGTATCAAATGCCTTAGCAAGGTCTAGGAAGATTGCCAAGCACTTGTTGTTTGCGTCTAGATGTTTTACGATATTAGAGGTTAAGTGGTGAACTGCGTCTGAAGTAGAAATCTTATTTTGGAACCCAAATTGGTTTTTTGAAATAATATTTTCTTTGTATAAAAATTCTCTAATTCTGTTATTAATGAGTTTTTCTAAAATTTTAGAAAGTGTTGGCAGAAGTGAAATTGGCCTGTAATTAGATACATCGTCAGTGTCCCCAGCCTTATGAATTGGAATAAGTACCGATTTTTTGAGTGCACTTGGAAAGGATCCCTCCTCAAAACACCTATTACAGATGACTGTTATAGGAGTCGATAATATATTAACACCGAGTTTGTATATGCTTGATGGGATACCATCCCAACCTGTGCTAGTACTATTTTTCATGTTTCCGATAATACGTTTTATCTCATTCTCATCGGTAGCTAGAAGAACGAAGGAGTTCAGACAAGAACTTTCGTTATTTAAAATATCAGAGTTCTCAGTTTGCGATTTCCTATTTTTTCTTTTCTCTATGGTGTTTGCTAACTGAAATCCAATATTTGAAAAATAATGATTTACGTATTTAATGGACTCCTCGGGGGATGATTTTACCTTTAGGAGTTCATTACTAGTTGGTTTGCTATTGTTCATATAACACAAGTCTTTAATGCATTGCCATTGTTTTTTAATGTTTAGTTTATATTTCTGCATTTGTGATTTAAAATATGAGTTTTTAAGATTTTTTAGCGTTTTGTTACAGGTGTTTCTATATCTTAGATAAGTAATTTTCAGAATAACATTATCAGGGTCTTTTTTTAATTTTTTATGAAGCCTATCTCTATTTTTAATGCATCTTAGTAAACCACATGTCACCCAAGGTTTTAAAGTTCTCTTTCTACGCGGAATGGGTGTCATGGTAGTGTTTTTCTTAATACTACTTTTTAACTTTTCTAAGAAAATATTAGTTGAATCGTTTGCGTTTTTATCTTTCAGTAGCATATTCCAATCTATTTTACTAAGTTCTTCTATGACGGCATCATAGGAAATAGTTTTACGTAATTTAGGACTCATTTTCACACGTTTGGGCCCTGTACATAAAGAGAGGATGATTGATGAGTGATCAGTAACTGTTGAGTTGCAGACTATAGTTTTAGAGGGTGCCTTAAGTTTAACGAAACAGTGATCCAAGCATTTTGTATCGCGTGTAGGTAATAAATGTGTTGGAAAAAGACCATGTGAGGCGAGAAAGTTTAGGTAATCTGGTGTTCTACAATCATCATTATCAATTTTGATGTCAATATTTATGTCACCAATTAGTATAATTTGTCGAAATTGTTTAATGTTATTAATAACCCTGTCAATAGAGTTTATAAACTTATCAATTAGCACAACTAATACCAGTAGCGAGTATACATTCATCATTTTGTAAGTATTTTTTACTTTTTGCGTTGAGTTATGTTAACCGTTGACCGTAGTCTTTGAAATAGATTGTACCTTTCTGCAAAATGACTGTTCTTTTTATACCAAAAGAGATTATAGTTTTTGCTGAATTTATTACAAAAACGTGTGATTAATGTCATATATAAATGTTATTTTTATATTATTGGACCTCGTGATCTACACATAAATATTTTTATTTGTTTTTCATGTATTGACATTTTATTTTCTTTTCAATATACTTAGTAATTTATTATCCACCTACCTTATCACACATAAAGTTTGGACTGTCTTCATAACTTTTTTGTTTTGCCTATAGGCGTAGGTGCACCTATCCATACCCCCATTATTTTTTGTATTTTTCTAAACTGAACCACTCGTAATTTGAATAATTACTAAAACAATTTATCTCTCCAGTTTATGAGAAAGAACTCGTTGTATTGTTAAATTAGATAACTTTAGGCAATGAAATAACAGAATTGCTACCACTATCTCTTATTCCTAGAAACGACTTCTAACTAGTGTGCAGAATCTCAGCGTAACGTTATAAAGGCGACTGTAGACGATACCTATCACGCTCCATTCAATATCTAGTCCTTTCTATTGGTATTGCCCGATATGTTGAAAACAGACACGTATTAGAATCTCTGTGTACCTACTAATGGTATTGAGTCTACGAGCAACACGTAGATCGAACAGTTCGAATAGATATCACAAAATTTTACCTACAGTCTTGCAATTAGAATTATCCAACAAAAAACTTAGGTACATAAGAAGTGGTCCTGGTTTCGGAGATAATGCCAAATCCATATGAAAACGATTACCCAACTTCAAAATAATTACTAAACTAAAGAAAATAGAAATAAAATAAATAAATAAATATTCACGGACACTTAACACAACGCCTTCTAGTCCCAAACTAAGCAAATCTTGTATGATGAAAACTAGATGGCTGATAGAATACATTCATACTTTTTTTTTGTAAATACATACTTATAATACATAGAAACACCCAGACACTGAACAAACATCTATGTTTTACAACTCACAAATGTTTGTTCGGTGTAGGTATATAAATAAATATAGGTATATTGAGTCAAACGTCTGTTACATCGTGGTATTCTTATAATTAGTACAAGTGGTATATTAATTAGCAAATAATGCAATATCATGGTAATACCTAAAACTATTTTGTTACAGCTCAAAATTGCTATAAATAAATACAAAATAGAGTTGCAATCTCCACTGCTACGCCGTAGCAACATGCTACGACACGTAGAACTTTTAATATATATATTCCACCAATATCAAAAAAACTTGGTGGTAACGAACCGAAAGGCAGAGTGTAGGTTGATCTCTTACTTAATAAACCGATGAAATTGAGATTAAAAAAAAAAATAGTATTTTTTTCTTGAAAGTCATGGGAGAATTTATATGGCCACCACTAGACTTCTGATGATGATAATAACGATGACAATTACTATTGATAACGGGGTAAATTAGACAAGGACTTCTAAAATATCCAATTACTTGATACTGATGTAAGTGTTCCATCTGTTAAGTAACTCTATGCCGTAAGCGCTAGACATCTCGGCTGCATCGGCCGCAGACCTACACACGATGCATACTTATTGCGCGATTTTCTTAACTGTTTCAATTCTACCGACACGTTAGCTGTATTCGATTGTTTGGCTTTCTGATACAACTTACCAATGTAACGTCAAAAAATTTCTTGCTTACAAATTTCAACATTTAAAGGTGGGTCCACATGTGATCTTTTATCCTTACCCTAGCTCTGTATCGTATCAGCGTCGCGATCAAAGAACGCTAGTTTGGACGCCGCCGTACCACCGTACCGTAACCGAACGGGCGTCCGAACTAGCGTTCTTTGCTTGCGACGCTGATACGATACGGACAAAAGATCAGATGTGGACCCACCTTGAAAAATTTAATCATTGTATGTAATTTTGCAAAATCGTATAGCATCTCTCAAGCTTTAAAGATAGATAGATAGAAAAAATTTAAATTAAAGATAGATTTTTTATTGTACACCACTTAAAACTAAACAAAGTAACATGAAAATACCAAAATTAATAATAAAAAACAAGTTTTAGGAGGTACAGTGTTCGGCCTTATTACTTAAAGCAATCTCTTTCAGGCAACCTTTGGATGGACAAGATCTAATACACAAAATACGGATGGAGAGTACATAAATATAATTTAAATGATAAAAATAAAATTAATGAATAAATATAATCAAATGTAATTAGAAATTAAAATGTAATAATATCTTTTGAATCCAAACAAGTTTTCTGACCAACTTTTTGGACGGAATGCTACTTTAGTATTTTTTCACGCCTGAAAATTTTGAGAATGAGCCTAATGGTACTTCTATCGGAGAAAAGGCTTAATAAAGTATCAGAGCAGCAATTAATTAATTTAACCCTGCAATTGACAAGCTTCTAAAACAGCCTTAACTCATAATAAGGTAAATTTCTAACGCACATAAAGGATTGCTTCTGATTGAGAACAAGAAACGAAAGAAAATGTACTGTGCTAATATTTATTTCAATTAAAGATTCCCCTTTTTAAAAGAGGAAGTATTAGTTGGAGTCCATAGAGTATGAACAAGCAAGAGTGATGTACGAACAACGAAGTATCTTTTGCCAAATTGACAAAATCAAACAGAAACAGCGAAAATAAGTTGGATCTAGTCGCAGTACCTATTCATAAACTCCTGTTTTCTCATAAATAAAAAAATAAATATTCACGGACACTTAACACAACGCCTTCTAGTCCCAAACTAAGCAAAGCTTGTACGATGGAAACTAGATGGCTGATAGAATACATACATATTTTTTTTTTGTAAATACATACTTACTCGTATAATACATAAAAACACCCAGACACAGAACAAACATCTACCTATGTATACAACACACAAATGTTTGTTATCGGTGGGGATCGAACTCACGACCCACAGCACGGAAGGCAGAGCTACTACCGACTGAGCCATGATGCCTGTCATTATTAGAGTTTACTTAAAATACTTACTTAGCAAAAGTTTTTTTTAAAAGCGCTATTTATGTAAAATAATGCAGTAAATGCATTTACTACATTGGTAGACGAAAACGAGTCAACCGAAAATGTTCTTATTGTTGATAATCATTGCCAATATAATATACGTATAATCTCTTTAGATGCCACTATATCGCACGTTCCTTTTCGTATGAAACATGCGTTACTCAGAAGTTTATTTCCTTTTGCTTTTTACCACTAAATAATAAATACATAATATTCCCGTACATTTAACAGAACGCCTTCTAGTCCCAAACTAAGCAAAGCTTGTACTATGGGAACTAGATGGCTCATAGAATACATTGTAATAATATTTTATTTTTTTGTAAATACATTCTTAAATGTATGTTCTTTCTTTTTAATATATCAGACGCAATAGCACGAGCGTGTAATGTAGGCGATTCCTACCTTTTCCTTAGAGCATTTTTAGAGCCTACTCGATACGTCTCTGATCCTGAAGTGGAAATGACACGAAAGAAACTTGACAGCGGAGACAAAAAGGGTTCATTCTTCACAGGAAACGGAATTTGATTGAGAGGATACTCAGAGCTCTGTTTAGCCTTTTAAGCCTCTAATTAACGGAGACGATGCTAATTGAGTGTTTATTTCTTGAAAGTGAGAGGTATTGAAAACGGCGGCTTACCCTTAGCGTCATAGAATGTCCTCTTTGTTAGTGTGAAGTTATTTTTTTAGTATCCTCAGTAAATCAATGCAGCTTGCTTAGATAATCTTCACCGATTATCTAAGTTAAGCGACGTATTGTGCGGTCACTATTTGGATGGGTGACCGTTAGTGGTATAGTGCCTTCTGGTAAGATCGGCGAAGTAGTAAGTCCGGATACTAAGCAATTCGGCGATATTTTTAAATGATGGCAACATCGCCTTACGCGTTATTTTGCTATGCCCCTGTATAGCAAAATAAATAATTTCTCCTCTAAATTCTAATTTGTAATTTCTTGTACTCTATTTATATGTGGAAACTTTTAATTGGCCTTCAGTGAACTGTATTATGTTTATCTTCCTACTGTATCTACCTAGCTGTTAGTTTTCCAAAAATTATGAAAATAAAATAAAATAAAATAAATAGCGCGTAAGGCGATGTTTATCCGGACGTTTTATCCGGACTTACTACTACGCCGATCTTACCAGAAGGCACCTTATTTATATCTGAGCGCTACCGTGCTTCGAAGGGCACGTTAAACTGTCGGTCCCGGCTCTAGCAATCGTTAAGCCATGATGGCGACCTTAAGGCCGCCTAAAAACTAGGTACGTCACCAGATTTGGCCACTGACTCATACGAGCTTGTTTTTATACATTGGGTAACACTAAACATCAGGTGGTCTATTGACCTGTTCCGTCATATAGCTGTGTAAAACATGAAGTAAAATATATCTTCTAAAATGTAAAACTCTTTTGAAGCTGACTGAGAATCAACACACAGCCTAAGCTATAAGTCCTAAAGGTATCAAATTTGGATGGTAGTATCCTTATATAGTGTAGGGGTGCACTAAGAAAGGAATTTTGAAAAGTCGCACCCTAAAGGGTCTAAAATTAGGATCAAAGATTTTAGCCAATTAATGCGTATGCTGTTACCACGCGAGTAAAGCCGCGGGGGACAACTAGTATATTATATTTTATCTAATTTGATAAAATGGTAAAAACATACTCTACGTGATCAAAGCGCCCACTTACCGATTCGGTGCAAGAAAAACTTTTTATAACGAAATTAAATATTAAAACCAATAACACACGTGCGATATAATGTCATTGATACAAAAAATGTCGTAAAATTGTGTTATCGAATAAAAAATAGGGAGAAAATGCAATAAAAGATAGCCCTAATACGTTTTCTTTGTAGATTTTACGACTGACCGCACATGGAATATTTAGAAGGCTTCGGAACGGTCGAATTGAAAAGTCATCCATGTGTACCTATTTGGTTTTGTATTTACATATTTAGATGGCTAGGCAGGTATACAGCATGTATCTACAATGGCGACATTATATTGACACACGGGTAGAGCTACTGATTAGTATTCATAAAAAAATTGTTAAAGTACAGTCAGCTGCACTAAAATGTGTACGATTCATAACTTTCAAACTAGTGTCACCGTATTGCAATAGACATTTACAGGATAAAAACTAAAACATTATGAACACAATTGATAATTTACTTATTTATTTAGTATTGGGACCGTCAAAGTTTATAACAATGCTGCGGCCCTACATTGAAAATTACGAATTGTACACATTCTAGTGCAGCTGACTGTACTTTAATGATTTTTTTATGAATACTAATAAGTAGCTCTACCCGTGTGTCAATTTAATGTCACCATTGTAGATACACGCTGTATATAGCAATATATTTCGGTTTAGGAAACTTATTTCACTATAAAAATACGTGGGTAGATATCTAGCAACCGCAGTTCTTAGTAATAATTTTGTTCCGAATGAGTTTAATGTTGGTGCATGACCTACGTCATAGAATTAAAACTAGTATGTAGCTATAACTATACGATGTAGATACTAGAACTAGCAATAGTTCGAAGTTTTAAAGTTCATTAAAAAAAATTAGGCATATGCCTATTGAAAGTGGTGAATAACTATTGATACCTAATAGCCCTTAGTTAGCGGCTTAGTCAGCTCCGCACGTATTGCCCTTGTCTTTCCTGTGGTTTTTTTTTATGATAAAAGTAATGGAACAATCTGATAGCTCACCTGGTGTTAAGTGGTAACTTCTGCCTATAACAATGCATTACCTCACAGAGCAAGTCCAATGAGGATATGGCTGACTAGGCTGAGAGGATGGTATAGGTGCTGAGCAAGCGTACTCCATCTAAACATTGTCCCAGGCACTACAGTGTCCCGTTAAGTGAAGGCATAGGTTGCCCCCTGACGCTGTATAAATCATCTTCAATAGATGTAAAGGCCTAATAGCCCAAATCATATAATACTATACTAATACCTATAGGTATTTATATAATCCCTACTACGTTCTTACAGGCAGGTAATAGAAAACCCGATTTTTATGAAATCAACCCTTTAATTCCAAAGAGGTGTTTGATGAGATCTCGAAGAAAAGGCAAACAACGCACCTAATTAGCTAGTTACTGTCGACGATCTCCATTTCAAGGGCTGTGACAACCCTAATAGGGTTTAGATGTGACAGCGACAGCCCTGTCGACTAGGGGTTGATTATCAAGGGGTCAATATCCCTGAAGCACAGACAGAAATTAAAAAATATAAGAGAATAAAAATAATTAAATGTAATAAGTACCAAAATCACTAACAAGCACTATTTTTAACTTAGATTTACAAAAAAACATTGCGTTTCCAAGAATGCTTTCGAAATAGGTAGGCAAGGTAATTTCTGATAAAAAGTAGGTTTTCTTTAATACGAGTAGATAATAAGGTAATTATTACCATGGCACAAATCATATATTAACTAAAGTATTAACAACAGCCATGAATCATTGATGAATCATCGCAAAAAACTTTGTGACATACTCGGTACTTCCTAGGTAGGTACCTACTTCAATTATAATACCGCGTTCACACTATGCCCATGCCGCTGCCAGCATTATGGCCGCGGACTTATTGCCACAGCAACATCGTCTTTATTATCATTAGGGAGCAAGGGCATGAATTCGGGCCGGAAGCGGAGACAGAGGCATGATCGCGTTCACATTATGCTCGTGCCCACTTCCCTGCCCAAGTCCCTACCGACTGCAGCTGTAACGTTACAAAGATCAATAGGGATCTCTGAACGCCACAAGTTAATTTTAAAGAGACCTACCTGTCTTAATTTTTAGCAGATCCTATCAAGGAAATAGGGGCAGGTAGGTGTTTACGGATTTTATTAAGACTTACAAGTACCTAATGTCCTTAGAAAGTTCACTTTTGTTACACGATCACTATCACTCGAGGGTTTTATATTTAAGGTAGCAGTGGTCGAGGTTCGATGAATGTATTTAGGATGACTGGGTCGCGATACGATGATGAGGGATCCTCCCAAGAGGAGAGGGAGGAAGGTGGTCAATGTAGTTAACCACAGCCGATGAAGGGGCCAACTCTGGCCACGGCGAGGAGTGTGGTGAATAACACCTTGTTGTTGGATTCGAGTCTCACTCTCGGCCTCGATGTGGAGCTGGTGATGGAGTAGAGCCGCTTCTGTAAACTTTTGGTTGCGTTTTATTAGGGCTTCAAGGTTCTAGGCGTGGTTCAAGGTTTTACCATGTATCCAGAGGGTTTTTAAGCAAGCTCACTGAGCCATAGTGCCTGAAAAATATACTTTTCCATCGTATTTCTCCATCGAAAATCTAGCTTAGACTGACGGCCGTCTCGCATCCGAATTTTGACAGACCATTTGAAGAGTTCTAAATTTCATAGTGTTGTTTCAATGTTGACTGCCTAAGAGCAAAGAGTTCCGTTACATCTGAAAAGATCCTATATAAAACAAGTAAAATATAATTTTGATGTTTGCAGCCGAAAGGAATTAAAACTAATAGAATAAAAATACAATATAGAAAATACAATACTACACAGCATAGTGTGAACGCAACATAAACGTCAACTGAATAAATACGTTTATTTATAGAACGATTCTACCCAACCCACGTGTTAGGACGGTTTTTGCTTATGCACAAATTCGGGGAATTCCCGTTTATAATGTTTATACTAACTGTTGACGATTGTGCCAACCTAAAGTTTCGTTTTTCATCTCATTCAGTCGATGTGATCATTCAGTAGTCACGAGAAGGTCGTAGTTATCAAGCTGCTAATTCTGTGCGGATACGAATATAACATTTTTCTTTTACTATTTTTAACAAAAGCAATTTTGCTTTGACTCGGTATCAAGAATTGTATTGTGGTGTAGAACTTCTGAGAAATGTTTAATGTGAGTATTTGTGGGTTAGTTATTATCACGCTGCTTATATGATATTTTGAAGCCATTAATGTGCATCTAGTATTACTCAAAAGAAGGCTCAATTTAAGCAAGGGTCTGCTTTTTTTTTAAAAGGGCGCTTTTTGTGCTTTTTTTTTCACCTCAGAATCGAGATTTTCACGTTGGTGTATGATATCGTACATTAGGTATATAAGACTTGATATAGCTAACCAGTATTTCATTAGAACGTAGAGTTTTGAATCTTCCCTGCTACTCTCAGAAGCTCAGATTGGATAAACTAATTATTATGCAGATCTAATAAATAAACGATTCCGATTCCGAAAATAGAGTTTGTCCATTTGTTTGTTCGCGGATCACGCCTTAACTACTGGACCAATTTCAATGAAACTTATACCATTCGGAAGCCCTTTTTCCGGATTGAAACATTAGGCTACATTCATGAAATCAAAGATGTGGATTCTTAGATACAGCGTGGACTTTCTAAGCCAAAAGTAGCCATTTGCTACGAGGTTCATCGTATACTGGTGACAGATATTTTGGTGGAAAGTTTCAGGGGTATCAGGGTGTCAGCTAGTTTCTTTTATAGTTTTCTTTTGTTTTTTCAGGAAGGACTGTCTCGTAACCGCCGCTGCTTCGGCGAGTACCGATGCCCGAATTGCCAGCGAATGTGGATGAGCGGGAACTCGTGGGTAGGCTTCGGGCAGCAGTGCACTACTTGTAAGATCAACGTCCTTCCTTTCAACCAGGTGCTTATTTTCAGATTTATCTAACTTTTATGTCTAGAACTTAGGGGCCATTTCCACGAGCGAGTGAATCGCGACGATATTTCTATACAAAATATCGCTGCAATAATATCGCCGTGTTATCGCAGCGACACGTTTTAAGAGAGTGTATAGAAATACGTGGCACGGCACGACGATAGGTACCTAATATCGGCGCGATTTTCTCGCTTCTGGAGATGAACCCTTAGTAGGCCTGTTTGTTTGTGATCCCGTAGTACAGTCAATAGAATAAGTCAATTAAATTAATGCGTTTTAAAAAGCAAATTGGTATAACAGTCGCAAAATAATTGACCTACCCGTACCTAGGTATACCTAATCAGATTTTTATAAACCTAAACTCTTACAAAAGTTTCGAAATTAATATACCTACATAAGAAGTCAAAGGCTCCCAAAACATAGTTACATTCTTTATAAATTTTTGTTGCTGACTACCTCTGAAACTAGTCATATTTTAAATCAGTTTTTCATAAGAAATCTGATAGTTCTGAAATGGTTTTTAGCTAAGTATATGTTTGGTAGAAATTGGTTAAGCAGTTTACGAGTTATAACGATCACTTTTGAACCCCATCAAGGAGTTTCAAAGTACTAGATATTTTAGGAATATTTTATCTATCGGGCACTTCACTACATACCTACTATTCAGTCAAGTGCGATGCTTTTCAGAGTAGTGTAACCACGAGTAAAAGAAATTACTCGTAGTCACACTGGTGTAGCAAACCGGTGTGACCACGAGTCCGTCGTCTTTTTAAAGGCATCTCAGGTTTGATTGCATATGGACGTATGGAGTACTTCAGGGTTTTACTTTTTCCACAGATACCGTTGGAGAAGTCCAGAGACAAGAATAAGAGTGACCCCCAAAAAAGCCACCCGAGGGAGCTTTGTCAGAAATGCAAATCGCTCGGTCACTTTTGTGGAAGCTCCATTTATCGGTACTAATCTTTCTCTGTGAAAAATAACTTTTTTTAATAAGAATTTGCCTCTAATTATGTACCCAAATAGTACTCATTAAAATACACTATGTATGTAGGTATGTTTACCTAAGTTTAATCAATAGTGAAAACATCATGCCCATAAAGGAATGATATAATATCTGATGTTATAGTTACATAAATAGTATATTATAATATATTTTGTAACATTATTCGTATTTTATTCGTAATTCCTGAGAATATTAAAACCTTTACTATTAGTTGGAAGCACCATCGAAAATTAATAATAAATATACACGGACACTTAACACAACGCCTTCTAGTCCCAAACTGAGCAAAGCTTGTAGGATGGAAACTAGATGGCTGATAGAATACATACATACATTTTTTTTTTGTAAATATGTACATACTTATAATACATAGAAACACCCAGACACAGAACAAACATCTATATTTATAACACACAAATGTTTGTTCTCGGTGGGGTTCGAACCTACGACCCACAGTACGGAAGGCAGAGCTACTACCGACTGAGCCATGACGCCTGTCAATTATTTGATAACTTACATACTCGTATGTAACACTATTTATAAGTAAGACCAAACATTATAATTAAAAAGCTTTTGATGAAAACGATCTAATTTGTATCTTCTGACCGCAGACGTAGCTCGGGGTAGTTGAAGCAATTACTCTTATGGGTAAGTTAGACCACTTGGGGTTCAAGACGGTCTCGACCGCTCAAGACAAGGGTGTTCCATTATCTTGAAATCGTTTGTTTACTAATAGATTGAGCGCAATGTTCACCGAAATATGTGTTTCATTTTATTTGTTCAATCATATATTTTACAAATTGTCTATGTTAGTAATACTTACTAAGTACTTTTTTGTAATCTGAATTTCAGTCTGAAGCCACGCCCGATGTGCGCTTATTATCTTCAGAAAAGAAAACCCAATTTATCACGATTATGATTCAGTACCTCTGAAAAACCAGATTTACAGCATAAAACATCGAGCATTTATTCCAGCTAGTCTTCAATATTACTCAACGAAGCAAAACTTATGACAAGTTCTGTGGTTCCCAGACGCGTAACTCAAACTTAGTTGTTGAACTTTTCAGTCATAATAACCACCCAATGACGATATTCATTGGTGCCTGCTCTACCTACAATATAAATTTCAAGTACTTTGCAGGCAGCAGGCTCGTATTATGAGTTAGTGGCCAACTCTGGTGATGCAGTTTTTAGGCCGCTTTAAGACCTCCGTCATGGCTTAACGACTGCTAGAGCCGGGGCCGACAGTTTAACGTGCCCTCCGAAGCACGGAAGCGCTCCGATGTAAATGCCACTAGCGGTCACCCATCCAAATAGTGACCGCGCAGAACGTCACTTAAGTTAGATAATCGGTGAAGATTGACTAAGCAAGCCTAGCCACGAGCGCTTCAAGAACTTATAATTCACTTATAAATCTAGTTTGAGAAAAATTTATGTGTGAAGATAGAATTTTTATTTATTTTTTTTTTATTTATTTATTGTTTTAAAAATACATTATAACTTATTTTGTACTATAGCACTAAGGAAACCACAAGGTTTATATGAATAATGCTATATTATGAGTCTTGGCGTCGATAGCCTTACATTAGGTAGGTAGTTACTAGATTAGATAGATAGGTAGGTAGGTAGCTATAGCAAAGTAAAACTTATTACCTCATTTTACATTGCGTAGTTCGATACATTGGTTAGAATATTCACGCACTCCAACTCATCAGTGGGCGCGGTCAATTTACATGCTATTTCATCGTGAGTGGGGTAGACCTTAGTAAGTACGAAGTACACATAAAACACGCTAGTAACTATGTAGATGCTGTAATACGTAGATCAAAAGTTTCATATTTCCTTACAAGCTTGGTGTCCTGTCCTGTGCATAAAAAACCTCATAGTTTTTATCTAACAATCGGTAGGGACTACTTTATATTTTTAGATCTTTTACAATGAATATTTAAATTATACTACATAGTAGTATGGGGCTATCCGGAGTAACACACAATGTACATCTGAATATTAATTCTCGAGCGATATCAGAAGATATTTAATTAAACGTGGTTGACCCTTCGTCATGGTCTCTACAAGGCTTCAGTGGTTACGTCCGGCCTGCTTTATAAGATTTGACTGTGGGTTATGCTTTAAGATTATAAATAAAGAAGGTAGGTATTGCCTCAAAGAGCACGTTTTCTATAGACTTGCTTTTTATGGTGATGCATAGGCAGATGTATAACATAAGGTGGGCTACTCTACAATAGAAGAGAAACATTTATAATATGAGATTTTTGATATCCCCGTCAATGGATCTGTGTAGTGGGGATGACGGGAATACGTATATTATGTAGGTACCTTAATTTTTTACATTACGTTGAACAATATGAACCACCAATCCAAACAGTATTGTATTATTCGTAGTACCCTTCTTTGGCTACGCAAAGCATCCTCCCAGTTCTTCATTCAGGTTCAGAGCTATTAAACCGTGTCGGGGCATATACTTTCAAGCATTTAGGCAGTGTCTATCATGAATACTTACGATCCAAGTGTGTGAGTCAAGACTTTGGGTTTTGCCGTCATCTCGCTTACTTATATGCCTTGTACCAATCACAAGGGTGTCAAAAACAACACGTTTGCTAGTGGTCACGGACTAGCCAGGGGCGAGGTGGTCAGTCGGGCAAGGCGTTTAATTTGACTGGCTGCCCTACAGATACCACACAATTTTCCCCTTGAGGTTGGCCCTGAGAACGAACTTCAGATATTTTGTTTACTAAGAAGGTTGTAGACTTTAAAAGAGGATTTATGCTTGACATAGTATGACAAATGCAATAGAACTATCATCGTGTTGTCTATAATATTTCAAGATCTAGAAATGCCTATTTGTTTTTAAAATAAGTGGTTGAAGAGTAAATATAGAGTTACTACTGAATTAATTAGCTGGAAAATGAAACAGTAAGTATTCAGGATGCATTATTGTAGTAACTGATAAAACAACACGTTTATTGATAAATCCACAGCAACTTGATAACCCTTGAGATCTAAAGTACTTTTCCTTTTTAGATCGCATAAAACTTATAAAACGACGCCGAAGGAGTTGAGCAAAAAACGTATAGCTAAAAGTAAATTAATGAAAATACCCAACAATGAAGGTAATTTCTATAATAAAGAGAACGAAAACCCACAAATCACTAACATCAAAAAGAACACGTACAAAACACACGACAGGGTTCTAAAAGACGACATCCTTCGCAATCCCTTTGACATACCTGATCGCATGAGACTATTCAGTCAGAGCATGGGTCGAAGGAAAGTAAAACCGGACCCTTTTATAATGAGCGAGCCACACACAATCTGTGATATTGATAATACCTTCTACAAAGTGATCGAAGGGAGGCCGTTAAGGCAATTCACTGATGTTAAAGTTTATATGAGAAACATCAGGGATATTACCCTCTTCAAAGCCAATGCGGCTTATCTTAATGACCAAATACTACAGTTTGACATGTCAAACACATTCGAAATGGAAGAGCACAGCAAAATTGATAAACTCTATGAAAAAACCAAAGTAAACTTTGTTCACTTCGCTAAAGAAAGCTATGATAAAGCTAAATCAATACAGATGACTGCTGAATTAAAAGCTCTAGAGGTAGCTAAAATTACTGATCAGTTAGAAGCTTTTAGCTTTAGATACGTCAAATTGAGGAATCAACTATCTAGTATTATGTTCTCGTTCGAAACTTTATCTAGGTATGGGCAGTTTCTGAATTCTATAAGCCCTGAAAGCTGGCGAGCCAAATTTGATTTTTTGTATGTCAAAAAAAAAAGCATATGTCCAACTACATCTTTTAGGCAAAGCGACGACGTTGCGGCGACTTCGGTAGCATCGCTCGATGAATACAAAACCAGCATCTTTAAATTTAAAGAAATGCTACCTCATCTCTACTTCAAGAAACCTAAGCAGATAATGGCACTTTTCGATGACTTGAGCAGACAGTGTCTGAATTATATGATAATAGAAACCTTTTCTGCAAATATTGTTACTTCTGTCCTGAAATCACGTGATTCCTTGAAGGTTTTAGTTAAAACAGAAACCGATGAATTAGAAACCTTTATAGAAATATACAAGGAAGAGTTAAAATTTATGGAACAAAAGGAAATGGATTACAAAGCTGTGTTCGAAAAACTACTGTTTGGTGAGTTTCAAACATTGTATGCATCACCGGAAACTACTAAGCTATTTACTTGTGTGCAGTATGTAAATACAAGAGTATTTGGTGCCTTTGAAGACCCTAAAGATAGTGTGACAAGCCTGATGCACCGCTTAGAAGTGCAATATATTGAACTTACGTCAGGATTGGATAGCTTGGACTTAGAGACAGTTAAAACGGCGACAAGTGAGATGTTTGCTGAGGATATAAAAATGATGAAACGCGCATTCATGGCACAGAGGGCTCTAAAAGAGTGTGCCATCCTCAGCAAAGCTCTTTACACTAGCTTCGAGCCTCCAAGGCAAAGGAAGCTTAGAAGCGAGACTCCTAAAGAATCAGAAAAAGTAGACAAGAAGAAATAAATCTTTCAATTTATGTAGGCACGTTTTGTGCAGTGGAGTGAATTTTTCATCAAGAAGTGTTTTTGTTTCTGCCGTGTTTTGAGGACAATGTTTCTAAAATGTTATTATTATTTGCAATACAGTCTAAATTATTTAATTAATTTTGCATTCACGACAATATTGACTCTTCTGGGTGTGTGGATGACTTCCTTGCCTGCTCCAGGCGGATTATACGAAGGTAATTACCATAAGTTTGCGTGGATGGCTCGGTGTGCGCCCCGTGGGACCAAACATTTGCTTTCATGAATGCCATAACAAAACAGAAGCTACTAACGTAAGTATCAAAGCATTTGTATGTAAAAGTCTGTTTCAAATACAACATTCAAAGTTTGTGGATGCGAGGAACAAAGAAATATCCTTTAAAAAAGCTATGAGTGGTTGTAGGGGTACAGTGGCGGAGCCAGGACTTTCAGTTGGGGGGGCTTGACCTAACCGTTTAGGGTTTTCTCTTACAAATCCTGGTCCATCCTGGGGTAGACTTGGAGCTTTTGAGCCTCCAGCCCCCCCCCCTACCCCTTTTTGATCCATACTTTCGTAAGTCAAAAATCACAGACACCTTCCAACATAAAATACAAAACAATATTTTGTACCTAAGGAATATTTAAGCGTTACTTTTAAAGTATTCAACTTATTCCCAGAGATTATTAATCTTTGGGACTAAGCTTCTTTTCTTACGAAGTAAACACCCACTTAGAAAATAAAACTTTGAAAGAGAACGGTGGCAATGTAATCGACGTTGAATATTTGAATGAAAATTGAATAATCTTGTTTCTGTGCTGCACAAAAAGTTCATATTGTGTCAATTTAACTTCTAATCGCTTTTTAAATACGTTAGCTGCGAGACGCGCCGATCAACGAATAAATTTGAATTTATTAAGAAACTGATTCAGCCCCGCGCCTACCGACAATTCAAGGGGAAATAAATTGACTTTTTTGTTTACAGATTATTTGTGAATTTAATTATTATTTATTCACAATGAAAATTACGAATAAGTCATCAGTATTTACCATACTTAGAAACTACCTACACACACACATTATGAAACAGTTGAGCTACGAGTATTTGCAAACGATTTACAGAGAGCTTTAAATTTCAATCAAATTCAATAAGTTTAGTAGAGCATTCTTATCTCAACAGAGCCTCCCCTCGGAACAACTACCCAAGCAGCTAATTAAAAATGGTCTAAGCATAGCATTAAGGAATTAGGCATGCATGGATGCTTCAGAACTGGAGTCTCGTGATACGGGGATTAATAAAACAATATTAATTATCCGTCAATGCTCCACTGACTTCTTTGTTGGTGCACTGACTGCGGTTGCCATACTGAATACTGCTTTTTAATAACTAAATAACGTTATTTGATATGACTTTTTTTCAAGGAACCATCTAGAAGAAAACATTCAGACGCGCGCTGAGAGAGCTTTCTCAACAAGTGGAATATTTTCACTCAATAATGATAAGTACAAAATAAGAATAGTACCTTCCACAGAAAAATTATAAAAAAAGAGGTAAAATTTCAAAACTGTTTTATGACTGAAAACTAGAAACTTTCCATTTTCTTTTTCCCAACTATGAAAAAACTCCAAACCTTAAAGTAGTATTTAGGAAAATAAACTTTTACAGCAACAATTTTCAAATTCTAAAAAAGTTATAACTTTTGATGCTGACTGTACCTCAGACCCTCTAAACCCCTACTAAAATAATCAATGACTAACAAAATGGAGTTACGTATTACGTTACGTTCCAGAACGCATTTGCACGCATGACTGATGATCGTACGACACTAACGACACTTCGATACGACACAACCCTTCGACGACAATGTAATTTTTTAAGGGTGAACTCACCATTAATCTCCAAATATTAAATGTTTCGTCTCTATCCTTCGTTGGGCGTGTGATAAGGAGGTGTGAGCTACTTAGCCGGAAGGCCAGTCGATTAGGAAAAAATGCATAACAGCGAGATGGATGACTTTGGATATCACTATATTTGGATGATATATTGTTACTATCTCAGATACAGGATGAACACCAAATACCAATAAGGATTTATAGACAAAAGATTAAAAGGTTGGTACTGAAAATTATAATTTATTAGCCGTCTCCCGCGGCGTTGCTCGCGTTAGTGTGACTTTTTAAAATTCCTTTCTTAGTGCGCCCCTACACTATATAAGGAACCTACCCTCCAAATTTCATACCTCTAGGACTTATAGTTTAGGCTGTGCGTTGATTCTCTGTCAGCTTCAAAAGAGTTTTATATATATTGATTGATGATGATGATGATGAGTGTGGTGACAAAATGGATGCTGAGTAGGACTACAAATCTAATTTGTACTTAGTTTTAAGTTTGAAAACATATTTTTTTGTTAGCGTTTATCATCCCACTGCAATACAAACGGACTCTCTTTTTATACCTACACACTTTTGGATAGTGAAATATGTTATTTAAAAAAAAAAATACGCCCGCTGATATTAATGTTATCGGTAAATCTGTATAGGTACCTAAATCCTCTTCATCATTATGTATGTCAACATCAAAGCTTGGGAGTATAGACTATAGTCTTGTCAGATTGATGAACAAAATTTTTCAGACTACAAAATGTCACTTTAAGTGTTTTTTAGCAAACTAATTCTATCCAAAATGATAAACTATCCACCAAATCCATTTGTTGAAGAACGATGCAATGCAATGTCTGGGACACTTCCGCTACGAATACATTAGTAGGTACTGTTTGTTTGTTTGTCTTTGTTTCTTATAATATGGAGACACAGTAATATACAACATTAGGAGAAAAAGAAATTACTGTTCTAAATACCGACATTCTACTAAAACTCTGTTTTAACTCTAATCCTTCTAAAACTATGAAAAGGTCAAAAACAGTCACCGAAGATAAAGTTTTTTTTTATGATGGCTTAGGCTGCCAGCACATCTGATGGTAAGTGTAGCTCCTGCCTGAGGTGGAGCACGCTTAGCAATAATCCACTTATTCACTCTTGTCTTTCGAATTTCTAAAAATGTCAAAAATATCAGTAACTCCTGTTTGAATTTAAAAAGTATGAAAAAATACTGCCGAAACGAAAAGGTAGGTAATCCTTTGTCCCTTGTTTGTAAATGCGTGGTTAATGAACCGGTCAGCGATAAAACCAGCACAGTTCAATGCCATTGTTCTCTATTATTTAACAGGGTTTGTAAGTTACTAGTTATAATTATGGAGCTTTGTGTTACGGAACTGAAACATTGCATTCTACTTACACGAGCCTCGTGTAGGTAGAATGTTATGAATATTATTAATTGAATACTAACTACATTTCGTGGTTATGATTAGATTGGCATAGCGTAATAAGTTTGCATGTTTTTATGAACAAGCATTTATTTAACGTTCTACGTTTATTTGTATTTGTTTATGTTAAATCTTTCAGGTTAAAGACTCACTTCCCGATATCCGATTCAGCTAAAGCATTCTTACCTATTAGCCTTCGGTGACAATGGGATAAGGTGACATGATAACGAGCTGATCTGATGATGGAGCCGGGAACTCTGTGGAGACGACTGAATAAAAAACGCAATCCATTTAGTCCTAACACGAAACAGTTGCGTCATATTATTCCGTCGCCAACAACAACGCCGTCTCAGACAACTCTTTTTTATTTTTTTATTTAACCTATTGAGTCCCACTGCTGGAGAAAGATCTTCCTCAACCCCCCCCCCCCCCTCCCCCCAAAATATGGTAAGAACAACTTAGACAACTATAGCTTAAAGATTTTTCAATCCCGGAAACTACTTCTGTAGTACCTAATTTAAGGATAAGTTAGTATTTTACTTTATTCAATATAGGCTTTTAAAATGAAATTTCTTCGCACTTTATAAAACTATACATTACGAAAAGTCTCGTCAAATCCCTAGTGGTTACTTTTAATTTAAGTTTTCTCGGTTTCGTACCAGCAGGTGTGTTGTATTGTATACTGCAGTGGGTAGGTAGATTCAGAATTTGCATACGAGTCTGATCGAGCTTAATTCACACTTAATGGGTTCACGACGAGCCGAGATTTCCACCGTTTTCCAGACTCCCTCGAGACTGACGACATTTTCGAGTACATTTTCTATGCTTACTTGTTACATAAACAAACGCTATAACCGTTTCAAATTGCAGGAGAAAAAGGCACAAAGTAAAAGAGAGAAAGGGTTAAAAAAACATATTAGGTACCTACATGGACTATGAATGAAATACCTACCAGGATTTTATTTTTATTTCAATATAATAATATAGGTACCTATAACAAGCAAGCAGACACGGTTTTTCACAGAAGTCCCAGAAACAGGACAATATTTGTTTTATTTTGAAACGTAAACTTTGACTAAAACATTTCCCTTTAGATACCTTGTTTCATAAATAAGTGAACCGATAAACGGTTGCACCAAACAACAAATCGCGTAGCTACCAGCTCTGATATCTGTAATAATAAATCTCAAGTCTTCAGATAGGTATAAGTAGGTATATACTTTAGCTTTTACAAAGGAATTTGCAACGAACCCCGCGGGAGTTCGGCAGACAAAGTAAAATGCAAATACTCATGTATTTTCAATTAGCGTTCCCTGTCGCTCCAATATTATTAAGTTGCAGTATATTGTACGAGTACCTACCTAATACTTAGGTTATACAATTTAACTAAACTTGGTACTTATACAAAGAATTTTTTTTTTGTGAGCCGAAGCAACGAGCCTTTACAGCACCAGTGTGTACTGTGTAGTGTAAAGAGCAGTAAAGTAAAGATTGTAGCAATTTGTAGTAAGTTAGGTAGCTAAGTAGGTAGGTATAGGTATATTTTTGGGCAGTAGAATCGTAACTGCTAAGCAATCAAGTAAAAAACACTAGGTATTTTATTCTTCATAAGACAAACTAGTTGGATTCGAAGAACTCTTACCTTGGTAAAAAGTTTGTTACAAAAATTATCTTTGTTCGGATACAATGGAATTGAAAGGTCTTTGAGTCTTTTCTATAGAATACTACAGATCTACTAATATATTTCTCTATAAACGGATTTCTTGTGGATCTTTACCAGACAAAGACTTCCGTACAAGTTTACAGACACAACCAGTAAAATACTGAACAACAGAGCCTTTGTTGTTAGTACTTTTTCAAGCTTTTCAAAGGTCTAAGATAATCTTAGTGTACACTACACACCTAGGTATAGATACCTGTTGCAAAGTGTTGCAACTAGTAGAGCTAAGCTTAACTTTGAAGTCGGGTTTGATCTTTTATTATGTGTTATGAATTCGCTATATTGCAATCCTTTTTATCCTTTTATATTTGAGCGATCTAGAGAGATCTATCTGTGTAGGTATGTGTGTGGAGAAAGCCTGAAAATTATTTCTACAAAATGAGGGTTTAAAAACTCAGACTTCTACAGACTGAGATAATGATGGTGGAAAACAAACAACCCGCTAGCAACCTTCATAAATCCCTTTCCATTTCTGTTATTAAAACTATTTAGTTTTCGAAATGGACCTTTATTCGATTATGGTTGGAATGTTAGGTTGGGAGCTTTGCGCATACCTTCTGCGTAAACAAACTCAGACGGTATACAAGTATTTCTGAAGGAAACCAGCTCAGGCAAGTTATTTTTCCATTTTCCGTTAGTATAATGTTAAAGTTTGCGTCTGGAGTCGATGTTTGTTTGTCATTTTGTTGAAAACGTTTTCTCTACCTAATTGAGCTTCGAATAATTCTTGCAATCAATGGTGCTTTTTAATAAATTTATGTTTTCTGTAATAAAAAAAATTACTTAAGTAATCTACTTTTACATCTATGGTAAAAGTTACAATAGCGATTCTAAAAAACTGAAACGTTGTGGGTAGAATTAGGTACCTATCTCATCGCAACATTCGCAACTGTAACAATATTGTTTTGTTGTGTGCTGAGTTTCAGTTAGTGTAGCAAAAATGTTAAACAACCACAGACTCTAGATATTTTAAAATAAGTATGCCGATTAAAAAACAATGAACATAACTTTGGGGGTATACCTACTATCTAAAGTGTATTATATAAGAATGAATAAGCCAACTCATAATTTAAGCTAAGAAATACAATACCTTACAAAATAATAAAAAATAAAAGCAGTTACTACGGGCTCTGCATATTATATTTACAAAACAAAAAAGACACATCACATCTCAAATTGTTTGCTACATCGAAAAAGAAATTCAGATGACAGAACTCAAAATAAAAATGTATGAAGACCGGACAAAATGATTATCCTGATTGACCCTGGTCGGTATATCTATTGCATTCAAGTGCACAGGCAAAACCCAGGGGTAACAATAATAAATAAATAAAATATCCTTGGACATTACACACAACGCCCTCTAGTCTCAAACTAAGCTTTCAAGCTTGTGCTATGGGAACTAGATTGCTGATATAATACTTTTAATATATTTTTTTTTGTAAATATATACATAAACATTCAGACATAGAACAAACATCTATGTTTGCCACACACAAATGCTTGTTCTCGGTGTGGATCGAACCCACGATCCACAGCACGGAAGGCAGAGCTCTACCGACTGAGCCATGACGCCTGTATAACAGAATCGGGGCCAATGTCGCATATACATATACCTACTTAAAATACCTACCTATCAATAAACGTATTGATTCACGTCTAAGCCCTTAGCTCCACATGAAAGGATGGGTCGTTACACTTTGCCTCGGCTGTGTATCTGAGACGGTTCAGCCTGTTGCTAGGTAGGTACTTGCTGGATTAGGTAGGTACTATTTTGATTAATCCTTCAGCTAGGGTACGATAGGTTTATACGTAGGTACAAAATATCTATGAAAATATACCTATTTCATCATTATTACATCAGCCTGAAAAAGGTCTACGCTGTATATCCAGGCATTGTTTAATTTTCTACGAAGAACGGGTTTGCGATTTCTCCATCGAGAAGCCGTACTATGTGGCTTTATGGACGTGTGTTTACTGTGTTTAGGTAGGTAGGTATATACTCTACATTATACAACGAATGATTATGTTATGCTTACTCTACAAAATTCTATTAACTTTGTAGAAGTAGGTACTTTGTAAAGCTTTTAAACTTGATATCGCGCCCCTCACCTCACCTCCCGCACTGACACAGCTCGGTATGCGCCGACGCCCCACGCACTCACACTTCTGAATAGGTATGCTCATTGCTCAGACACCTCAGGTGGATATATTCCATACAAATTTAAGGCAATTCAATAGGCTTTGTATATGTTTTTTAAGCATCTAAATGCTCCTATGGCTCATAAAACGTTTTGGTCTTAGACTATAAGTTTTATTTAAGCAGCTGTGTAATAAATAAATAAATAAATATCCATCTACTAATTTATAAAGTTAACAAGATTGACTGTATCAGGTAAGTAGGTAACTTAAGTAGTGTTCGCGAAACACAAAATAGCCTACACAGAGGCATTCCTTGCGGTCGTGGTGGTTATGAATTACTTTTATCAGTGAAGAGGCATTACAAAAGTCGAATTTGATTTTGTTAATGTTTTGGGGATGGGCATTTTGCGAGTAGGTATATATAATTTAGGTAGGTAAATATACCTACTATCAACAGTAGGTCCTTATTAAAGAGAATGCAAATTTATTTACACATTGCACGCTTTGTATATTCATGTCATTCTAATTTCAGACTACACAGATTGGTACAGTAAATTACATTGTAATAGGTAGCAGCATGTGTGCTACACACCCTTGCCCGGAATCGGCGCACCCCCACACATTACGCCAAAATTAAGACAGCTTGCGATGCCAATATGCAAATCTGGAGCTAACCCAACACTCTATCCTATACAAATAACTTTATTAGCTGAATTGAAACACAGAAAGCATTTCAGTCACGGTTACTGCAAACATCTTACCCTTTACCTCAAACGCTTTGTATCCTCTGAATTGCTCGGATACGTAAAATAAAAGCGAGTTTGTATTTCCGCCTTCAAACAAACAATGTAGGAATCCTTTACATTTGTGATAGAATATCGCAGGCAGTCGCGCATTCTTTCAATTCCTTTACCCCGGGCCAGCGGGTTGGAAAACATTGTGTGTAGCGATACTTGTTTCATAAAACTTAAAAGAAAACTTTGCATAAACGCTCACGATAACAACAGCGATAACGCGAAATTGGCAGTACGTGCATGATCAAGCACCTCTTTATAAAGTTTTAATAAAACCCAAGTCCCTAAAGATTTCCCTCGGTACGGCACGGAGCAATTTTCCAATACAGCCATCAGAGTCTGGAGCATCCGAGAGGTAGTCTTACAAGCTGAATTGATACTTCAGACACGAGAAGCGCTATTCTCTTGAAAGCTTTTAGGTAAGTATATTATATTATCTAAGACCTTTCAACACGTGGTGAAACGTCTGTCGAACCGATCTTGGGCTCTCGTCTCTCCTGGGTAAAGAGAAAAGTGTTCGCTTCAGCAAAACAGACGCCCTATGAAGCTTAAATAAACTTATAAAAAGGTGATATCGATGCAGTACGTGCAAAGTCGTGGCATCTTGGAATCCTCTTAGTAGGTATTTGTCTATTCATTGAATTTCTGTATTTGACAAAGGGCTTGAAACACCCACGCAGATGAATTCGGAGCACTCACGCGTGAAATTCGATTGTAATGAGTCAGTGCCTTCATAAGCGATATTTTATCAGCAGGTTGAAGTAAATACTTGTGAGATAAAGTGAAGTCGTTAGAATAAATTGAGATTGAGATAATACGCCGCACGTACCGCATAGGAGCATCTCTTGCAAATTGCTTAGAGCTCAGCCGGCGGTATAGGGATGTAGGTAGACTTAGGTGTACCTATAATGAAAGTGTTAGGTAGGTAGGTACCTATCTATCCCTGTACGGCTCTACCGTTTAGGTGTAAATTATAAAACTTGTCTTGCTCGATACTTTTAGCCGTTCTAGGTACCTAAGAATACTTACTTTTTCAGCTGAGCAAAATTATGGAAACTAGATTGATGTGAGAATACAGTACCTAGGTAAAACACAATAGCGAATACTTTTGGGTTCTACCTAGGTATTAGGTAATCATTTTACGAGCTACAACAGGTAGGTACCTAACATTTAAGGTTCTAGGTACCTACAAGGTGGGTATTTCCGATAAGACCAAGGGTTGGAACTTTCGGAGTAGTCCCTAGGCGTCTGTAGTCTACATCCCTAGCAATATCTGAAGCGATCCCACACCCTATTGCGCCCGATATAAATCCGTATTATGCAGTTACAACGATTTGGTTCACTGCCAGCAGACTAACCAACATAGCCGCAAATATAATTACCTAGGAACCAGACGTTTCATTTTAAATAGCTGGATGTGGTGTAATAAAGTAGGGGCTTTAGGATTTAACACTTTAAACGCCAGTCTTACGTATCTAGAAGACAAAATACATTACCTATGCCTTGTCTTTGTAGGTATATTTTAGTCCTATGGCTTGGCAAAGACATTTAATTTCTTCTATTCGTCACGGACGGTCTTGAGACTAAATTACCTACCTACATAGGTCGGTTTTTTTATACAACTAAATCCCTCCGGTTCATTACAACTGAATCTCAAAATGCCTGCAATTGCCTGTAACATTCAGTAATGACAACGTAAAACTAAGGGAGGCCTTACCCAGCTGGAGGTGAATCAGATTTTGGATTATGATGATGATAATAACGTCACTCTTGGTACCTAGTAGATAAGTTAAGTATGTAGATGCAATGATTATGTTACGATTGAGGAACAATGGGGTTTCTGCCCGTCAAATTAATTCCCTAAAAGAAAGAATCCGTAACGAAATCACCTTTAGATTTACATTTAAAAGCCGTGGGCAGAACTAATGAAATTAACGGTTACTTTCTTCCGCCAGACACGAATCACAGCTTATCAGTGAAATAGCTAGATCACTTTGCAGTGGAGTCAAAAGCAACAACAGAAAAACCAGTAGGTACCTACCAGTAGTACCAGAGAGAGAGAGAGATTGCAAGTTTAAGTGGACGTATGTATTCAGTATGGGATCATTTTGTTACCTTCCAGCACTCCTAATAAAAAAAAATATCACGGCATCGGACCCTCTTATCTGTTTCCCCACCTAGACAACAAAAATACAGACAATAGTTATTCCATCCAGTCCTACCTAGGTACTAGTAGTTCTATTTATCTGACAGTTTGGACAAAAATATTCCATATTGTTTAGAACCCAATACCTAGTTTTATTTGTGTGAATTTAAAAATGAAATAATTAGTAGGTGCATAAGTAGTGTACCTATTCAGTTTTTTTAAATACCTAGTTACTTTACACAATTCGGCCTAGGTCGGCCACAGAATTTTAGTACAAGTAGGTAGGTAGGTATACCTACAGAAAGCAGACTCCGTGAAAACGTTCAATTAAAAATGAAGTTCGGTGCGGCAGTACATAGACCAGGTACCTATGTGTGATCTAGCTGTTCTTATTTTTACTTGCATGAGTTTAGGGAACAGAATTGAAATTCAAATCCGATGTCTGGAGCATATTCTAATATAATTAGACGCTTCGTAATTGAGTAGACATCCACCCCAGTGTTTTAGAGAAAACTTTACAAATAAAAATGCTAATAAAATAAGGAAATGAATCTGTTTTAACGATCTGCTATAAATTGACACTGATTATTGTTTTGTGAATTTGATTTACTTTTTTTATAGCTTTGTTTTAGTGCTCTGAAAAAGTGGTTTAAAGTTAAGTAATTCGTTTTTGTTATCAGAGCCCCGAGTCTGTGCATTTGTTTTGACTTTCGAATCGAGTATAGCACACGCAAACGCATTCGCAAAGCGAGACCTTTTGTTGGGAACACAATTCCCTAATCTTCGGCTAGAGGCGCTTATCCGGTTTCATACAAAATGTCTCGCTTTGCGAATGCGTTTGCGTGTGCTATACTCGAGTCGAAAGTAAAACAAATGCACAGACTACGGGCTCCGTAGTCTCGGAAACGCGTAGACACTACGCAGCGTAGCTTCGTAGGCTGTTGTGACTTACACGAGTAACAAGGGTTAATGTACATACCTTCTACGTACAACAATGGGATTTATTGTGTGTTACTCCAGCAAAAAGTGTTGGATCTGTAAATTCGATAAAAGCGATTTTTTGCTGGAGTAACGCACACATATTTAGAGCCTACTCTCCTATAAAAAAAATTCAGACACAATTGTAAATTGTTAGGTATTGAATCTATACTATTATAAAACTGTAAAATGCCAAAAACTATGCAGATCTACTAAATAAACGATACTGATTCCGAAAAGGAGAGTGTCTAGTTTTCAGTCATATTATTTTTAAAACTGGGTCTTCGTGATTTTAATTCCTGAGTTGTAGAATGGAGGATAATAAAATAAAATAAATTTATTAATTGTTTATTAATCAACTACTCCAAAAATATAATTATGTGGGCAGAGTACATAAAAAACAGTTATCACTGAATTATCTTCAGCACCAAAAACGAAATTAGATTTCATGTAATTTTTCTTTGATATTTTGCTTTTTCTTGTATTTTAGCTTTGCTTTAACAGTAAATATAGGTAAGTAAATAGATGTGATGCGCACACTAGTTTTCGTGTTATATAATTTTACAAAAAAAAGTAAATAATATGCGTAATATTTCCTGTAAATATATTATATTATATTAAATATAAATTAATAATCTGTATGCGTAATGCGTAACTGAGCCCGAAGTTTGAGTTTTTTTTTTTGTTGATCGAAACGCATATTGAGAAACGGCTTGCGAGATATTTTGTATGAAAATCCGATAAGCGCCTCTAGCGGGAGATTCGCAAACCATTTTTCTCCATACAAAAACTGCGAGTTTCTCGATTCTCGCTTGTCGCAAATCAACATAACGACTACGTACGGACTCTGCATGCAAGCTCTATAACATTAGATAAATTACTAAACAAATAATTTGCGAATAAATTGTGAGATTTCCGATATTTTGCCAAACCTTAGCTAAAACTAGTATTATAATAGTCTGTGCTAAAACCTTAACTACTATAAAACAGTGTGCGCAACTATTTCAATTATTACTAGTAATATTGCCCAAAAGAACCTAAACTATATTATTTTGTTTTATTTGGAAGAACCAATATAATGAAGTACACTATTTTGTACATATATTTTCAATAAACAATATAGCTTCTTTAGACGTCAAAATAATATAAATTTTTAACCAACAAGGCAAGGGCTTTTAAGCTCACCGTCCACTGCCTGGCTCCGGCCGCAACGCACGCACGGAACGCAACGTAGTAATCCATTCACTACGATGCTGCTGGCATGCGTCCACTGCATCCGTAATTTTCATTTAGACCCGTACTCTGATTTATCGCTCAAGCACTGATCCATTTTCACAGAAATCTCTCCATAAATCTAGGCTTGAATAACGATGCCTTTATCAGCATACGGGCCTAAGTGCTGAGTGTTTTTGTTGAGCGTGCGTTGTGTCCGGTGCTGGTCAGTGGACGTTTATCTTTAGATAGGATTATTTTCAGCACTGTATTTCATTGAAAGTTTGACGTCTTTAAAAGCTCTGTTTCAGGTATTTTCGTTTTATATTTGTACTTCATTATAAACATGAGTATTTTAAATCTAGATACACTTCGAATTAACGTGTTAACTAACATAAATTATACAAACAGGTTAAACGTATACGTAAACTCAAAACTATGAAAATGATTATTTGTACAGGGCTATACAGCGTGTATCTACAATGGCCACATTAAATTGACACACGGGTAGAGCTACTTATTAGTATTCATAAAAAAATAATTAAAGTACAGTCAGCTGCACTAGAATGTGTACAATTCGTAACTTTCAAACTAGTGTCACCGTATTGCAATAGACATTTTCAGGATAAAAATTAAAAAATTATTAACACAGTTGATAATTTTACTTATTTATTTAGTATTGGGACCGTCAAAGTACATAACAATGCTGCGGCCCTACATTGAAAATTACGAATTGTACACATTTTAGTGCAGCTGACTGTACTTTAATTATTTTTTTATGAATACTAATAAGTTGCTCTACCCGTGTGTCAATTTTTTGTCGCCATTGTAGATACATGCTGTATATCAATATTATTTTTTATTTTTAGTTCAACTAGTTATTTTGATATGGCCCTGTAGGTAACAATACAAAAATGTGTATGGCACTCGAAAATGAATGATAAAACTACAATGATTTCGATTTGATCGCAAAAAAACTTAAGTTCTGATTATTTTCTCATATTTAGGTACACTTGAGAGCAATAAAAACCCGTTATACTAAAAAAACTGCTAACTCATAATTAGAAAAATCGACGTCAGTTATTTTAAAATGTTTCTTACTGCAAAAATACCACCGAATTGAGAGCCCCTTTTTGAAGTATGTTAAAAATACTTTAGACCACTCAAGCCACCTAAATAAAAACAAATAAGTAGGTACTAAAATTCAAAGTTACTGATTCGTTTGTGGAATTCTATAAGTGACTATTATACTTAGCCAAAACAGTGGTTTAGATTCATTGCTCTCGAGTGTAAATATTTTTATACTATGATATTGATCAGAGATTTTTACCAGAAACAATACTTAACTAATTTTATTTTAATGTTACGTGCTTAGCATTATTTCAGTCACACTCAGAGACGTACGTTGAAACAGAATCAACGCTTAGCCTATTGACATCTATTTTCAATATGAGATGACTAACAGAGCCACCGTTAATTTTAAGTAATACTTATATTTAAGTGACGTCTCTGAGTGCGTCAGAAAGTGTTATTGCTCACTTTACAGCTAAAACTGCGATAAGCAAAGGCACTTTTCGTTACAACCACAAAATTAGCACCATTATTTAGTGCGTATTGCCAAAGAAACAACCTTCGATCGTAAGTCTCGTGTACGTAAAAATACTTCTTAACCGCTATTAAACCGTGCCGGCGCAAAGTTAAAATACACTGCGCGGCAACGCAGTAATAATCATCACGCGCACGAGTAAGCCGCAAGGCGGCTGCGTAGTGTAACTTTAACTTCAGTAATTATAAGTGTTCGTATAAAGTTGGTACAACATGCCAAGTGTGTACGTTTGACGTTTACTACAGCGTTGTCTAACCGTCCAACTAGGTGGACAGCGTGGTTGGTCGGTTGTTAATAGACGGTTGTGTGCAATAACATTGCACAAGGTCTAGCGTTTATATAATTTTGATCCAAACCAGTTTTCCGACCAAAAAATGTACTTATTTTCCACTTTTTGTTTAGAAAACTTGTTTGGATCAGAATTATACTTATGCTGAACCTTGTGCAATGTTATTGCACACAACACTGTTGTTTGCGATTCTTCGTAAATAACTTGAGTGATTTTTATATCTTTAACAGGTTCACTGTCCAGGCTCCGGTGTGGAAATGTCCCGTACGTCCCCTTATGTTCATATATATCCTGCCAACTTTCTCCTCATGTCCACCGTATCTGGTGACCGTGACGTATGTGGTCCGTACAGACCGCATGGTCTGTGGACTGCAGACTGCAGACCATAAAATGGTCTTTGGACAGTGAACCGTCCTGCAAAGTCCACGATAAATATGAAACTTTCTTTTCACGCCCACAGCTTCAGATGGCTTAGAAATTGTACCGGCGCACAGACCACATACGGTCTGTGGACTGGTATGGAAGTCTCTCCACAGACCGTATGTGGTCTGTGGACAGTGAACCTGTTAGAAATGTTGAAATATGCGAGTAAGAAGTTGTTCGAGGGCGTATCAGCGTCTTAACTATAATTTTGTATAGTTTTATAAGCTATCCGCTAGGGGCGCTTCTCAATCTCTATACAAAAATATAGTTTACGTCAACGTTTGTTGTACACGTACACGAGGCTTTATCTTACAAAATATTATGCTTAATGTTATGTACAAGACTAGTTAATATGTTCCATAGCGATAAATACAAAGCGTGTTATATACATGTTATTGGATGATACACTCTTGGCCTCAAGCGAATTATTTTTACTACAATTATTGATTTTTTAGTTTGTGAATTTATGCGAAAAATAAGCACATTTAGGCTGAACTTGAAACTATTGGATCAAACTATCTAATGCGGAAAATTTATAACCAGAACCTCTATCACGAACAAATCTGACAGTCGCCGCGTTAACATATTCGAGTTGTATTGCTCGTCAATGCCAGCTCGACTGCCAACCGTTGTAGTGTCACCGCGCAGTGTATCTCTGATGCGTTACGATACGTTTGCGATTGTCACATTTATTCGTGATCCACTCTACGGACAGTAAGTAACAAAGATTATTTAACTTTTTAGAAGCTTTTGACTATTTCAGAGTAACTTTTGTAAGACTTTAGGTACACTTTTTAATATACAATTAGATGATGGAACAAACACATGACCCCCCTGATGTTAACTGGTAAACACTGCCTATAACGTGCGTAATGTATTGCCTCACTGAGCACATCCACTGAAGACGTGCTCTGTGATGCATTGCACTACGCCCATCACTCTGAGACAAAAAGGTGTTGTATGCCTGTAATTGCAACTGTGATGTTTACATACTAATATGATTGCAAAAATTCAATTTGCTGATCTACTTTGTTGTTGATTATTCCAAACTTATTAATAACAGGGTTAGTTTGTATTCTTAACTTGAAAAACCGACACTTTTTAAGCCAAATCTATTTAAAATGTAAGACGCGTTTACTTCAAAATGATTTAAAAATAACAAAATCACCTATTGATCCTTCTGGCCGTTTATATCTGGCAACACAGGGTCTACTAGTATCATAATTCTACATATTTTTCTGCAAACCATATAAAACCCTAACGCTTGATAAATAAAGGCCATTATTGCAGAGTGCACCATCCACGCAATTGTCAAAGGTTAATAACTCCATTGTCCGGGTAAAACTCTGCTACTTCGTCTCCATTGAGTTGATCGCGGATCACTATAGTCGGGTGATTGGTGCTGTTCGACCTGAAAATATAATCACTTTGGACTTTAGATCATAGGCAAGCTGTTCTTGAATTTGAGAACATTGTTAAGTTTTTTGTTGTAATTTGTATGTAGTTCATGTATTTTTGTATATAAGGAAGTATGTATGTAGGTATGTATTATACTAGCCATTGTCCACGGCATTGCTCGCGTTCTAGACCAGAGTGTGACTTTTCAAAATTCCTTTCTTAGTGCCCCCCTACACTATATAAGGATATATGTATATATATATAATACTAGATATAATTTCATACCTCTAGGACTTATGGTTTAGGCTGTGCGTTGATTCTAAGTCAGCTTCAAAAGAGTTTTATATATATTGATTAGTAATTTAAGTAAATAATTATTATGTATTCATATTAGCTTTGTAGTTTAATCTTTGTTTAAGTATATGTACACGAACCTGCCTCTAAGTATTCTGTATCTAGCTTCAAAGGTTTGCTGGAAGAAAATTTTTTTAGCATTAAGCTCGCCTTTGTACATGTCCGCTTTTACTGTTTTTATATATTAAGTTTATTGTATGTACAATAAAGAATTAGGATTTTTTAAATTCTACTTAATATTATAAGCGCGAAAGTTTGTATATACAGGGTGTTACCAGACCACTTCCGAAAACGAAAGGGGGAGCTACAGCACACCAAAACCCAACCAAAAAAAAATCAGTTATCCTGAAAAATAATTGTAGCCGGAGAAAACAATGTTTAAAGATTTGTATTTATTTCGCCAGCCCGCAATGTACGCATTCACGTAGGTAAGGTCGAGGCGTAGTACTATTATTATTCTGTGTCGTAAGTGCCTACAAACGTAGGTAGGTACTAACGTAGGTCGCTCGCACGTCGCGTACTTGAATGACCCGTGATGAACTCTCAGCTGTTCATGCTGTAGTAGACGTAATCTGCGTGCTGCGTGTACATTGCTGCTTTATTTATTTTATTTGTTTTTTTGCTTTTTTAAATGAGATAATTAGGTAGATATGTCTTATTATGTTGTACTGTGTGTATGTAACTAGAAAAAAAATTAAAAAGAGATAGTCAAGTCAATTTTTTTTTTCGCGATTTTTTTCGCTTAATGTTTTCAGTATCATGGTCTGATTGGAACCTCCAAGTTTTCGGAAGTGGTCTGGTAACACCCTGTATGTAAGGATGTATGTAATTGTAGGTATGTTTGTTCCTCTTTCACGAAAAAACTACTGATCCGATTTGGATGAAACTTGGAATATACAGGGTGTTACCAGACCACTTCCGAAAACTTGGAGGTTCCAATCAGACCATGATACTGAAAACATTAAGCGAAAAAAAAAATTGACTTGACTATCTCTTTTTAATTTTTTTTCTAGTTACATACACACAGTACAACATAATAAGACATATCTACCTAATTATCTCATTTAAAAAAGCAAAAAAACAAATAAAATAAATAAAGCAGCAATGTACACGCAGCACGCAGATTACGTCTACTACAGCATGAACAGCTGAGAGTTCATCGCGGGTCATTCAAGTACGCGACGTGCGAGCGATCTACGTTAGTACCTACCTACGTTAGTAGGCACTTACGACACAGAATAAATAATAGTACTACGCCTCGACCTTACCTACGTGAATGCGTACATTGCGGGCTGGCGAAATAAATACAAATCTTTAAACATTGTTTTCTCCGGCTATAATTATTTATCAGGATAACTGATTTTTTTTTTGGTTGGGTTTTGGTGTGCTGTAGCTCCCCCTTTCGTTTTCGGAAGTGGTCTGGTAACACCCTGTATATTGTCCGTGACCTGGATAACCACATAGGATACTTTTATCCCGGAAAATCAACAGGACGCAAACGAAGTCGCGGGCTGAAGTTAGTTCTTCATATTTTTGATATTATAAATTCAGTTTTTGAGAGAATAGTCAAGACTTACCGTCTTGTAGTCTTGCAAGCTTGGCACTCGACAACAACGATGGAATTGTTGTCAATGTCGGTCTCAATACTGCTGGTGCGACGAAGGTGGGAAGTACTGAGCCTGTGCTCTTGAACTGCCCGCCATAAACGCAGTTCTACACCACCTCTGTTCAAAACAATAATTATACAACTAAATAGTGGAATTAGCCACTAGAGATCGCTTATAGCGATAAGACCGCCCATTGTACCTCATACTTAAAACTTATTTCTCTTTTATTGTTTTTCTTCTTTTTTTTGGTGTGCAATAAAGAATATATCTATCTAGCGAATGGCTCATCTGATGTTAATTAATTAATTTAATAAAGGTATGTAACAGGGAAAATACATGACAATACAATTTATAAAACCAAAGACTTAAATGTAAGTGTTTCCCTAATTAAAGGACACCACAGCATATAATTATTTAAAACTCAACTAAGTTACCTACACCAAGAGACTGGCGTACTAAAGAGAAGGCTTTTTTTTTTTTATGGCAATCGTCCAGAGTTGGACATTTCTGCCAGCGTCACGTCATTTTATTATTACATACATAGAGACGGGGCAAGTTCAAAGGCGCCGACCAGTATAAAAAGGCCTATTATACTACCCAGCAATGGGTGCATACAGGCTAAATATAGATAGAAGTTACCTACAGAAAAATGTTAATTGTTAACCTAAAAAATATAGTAGTGATGAATCATGAAATAAAGAACAAAACATAATTGGTAACTAGTGCTTATAGCGATGCAGTCTAACTGAGCACATCCACTGAGGACGTTCCCTGTGATTGCACTGCGTTGATATGTTCAGTCTTATGTGCCTGTAATTGCACCGGCGCCCTTCAAAAATTGGTAATTATAAGTGTGATTTCGACGATGAAACCGAGATGATCTAAAAGCCAAACTCTCGGAAGATACTCTTCACACCCAAAGAAAGAAACAAGACGCAAAACTCATTACGAAACCTAAGATTACTTACTTAAGATTGAGTTTCGAGAGATCTTCTCTCTGTGCATGATGAAGTAAGTCGTCTAACGTGTAATGTTCTGAAGATAGCGCTTTTGCAGCGCTTTCGGGGATTCCCCGAGTGTCCGTCCAATCACGGATAAGACGTTCATTCTCCGGATCTGGTGGTTCCTCGGTGGTTGGAGAAGTGCTTCTGTAATATTTTGTATGAATTATCAAAAAAAATGGCGGCTAATTTACCACAGCGCCATCTATCCTGAACTAAACGAAACTTTTATTAAGTAGAAGGAATCGGAATCCTAATGACCACTATTTACAACAGTTGATGTTCTAAATTATATAAAAACCAATGGAGAATGATTACACCGTTAGCTTATTTCGTCAAAAATGTATGATTTTGACATGGATCACTAACTTTTACCATGAGTTGAATTTGGTTTGACATTGGGTTTGAAAGTTGAAACTTACCGAGGCCTTTTCTCAATGAATTCCCGAATTAATTGAGTCTGCGTTTTTTGTTCCTCCAACATTGTTCTGAGTAACGCTTGGTATTGTTGATAGCTTTCCAACAGTTCTTGTTGTAATCTGAAAAAAATATCAAATTATTTTATAAGTTTTTGATTTTGAGTGTCACCGTACGTTTCCACTGCAAAACATTCACAACAAAACATGCACAACTCTGTGAAGATATCGATTTGCGTTTCCACCGCCAACCCTTGTGCATGTTTGACATTTTGAATCTTGTGCAGATTGTTTTAAGGATTTTCTTGATTGTAAAAACCAATCGTTTGTAAGGATTGTGTTGTGAAGGTTTTTTTGTGAATGTTTTAGTGGAAATAAACAGTTATAAGCATGCGAGACTATATAACATCTTTTTGACTTTGTTTTATAAACGTAACTTTACTTAATTATTTAAATCAAAGAGTAATTATTTTGTTTTTGAGTTCACATAGTTGGTTTTTTAGGATGAGTTGAACTTATTGATGGGTACTTAAACCCCCTCGAAATTGTAGGCAATAGTCCTAATTAAACACATACGGTATAAAAATTCACAATTAGTTATTTCCATACATAAAACCATTAGTATCAATACTCACTTATGATTATCTTGTCTCAACTGATGCAACTGATGATCTCTAGTAGAAGTGGCAGTGGACATTGCAGACGGAGTTGCCACTTCTCCCCCACAGGCGCCGCCACCGCCGCCGCCACGACGTGAATCCTGACCGGCTAGATTTGCGCCCAGTTCTGTACGAAAATGACGCTTAATTGAATAGCTTGAAGGTTCATTTTTGTTGTTAGTGCTGTACGAAAATGAGTCTTATAACTTAGAGCTAGAGAGCACTTCAGTATTGTAAACTGTGACAACTGTCACAGTGTTTTGCTAAAAGTTAACGTTATTGGTGCATTTTGAGATGGAAATAACTATTTTTTAGGTTAGGTTTGCTCCCCGCTATGTGCAAAACTGAGTCTTATTTGGTTAAAACAAAGGTTTATTTTAAGATTGTAAATCATTCATGTTGGTTATGTTAGTTCCCAGTTAAAAATGAATTATAATGGTAGCTCTTAGTTTGGTTCAAAAAGAAAACATTTGGTTGGCGCAAAGTAGCAAAATTATTGAACAGTTTAGTGATTTTATTGAATCGCCTTTGAAATATATTAGAGCCGCTAATAGCAGGCTTGGAATAACTCAACACATCTCTTCTGCGCAATTTTCCATTAAATTAAACTCAATAATAAAAATAGTCTGATAAATACCCAAATATGTCAATTTTAAAAAGGCAAAAGTGCGAATGTCACTAATCAATTGATTGGGGCTAGCAATACATTTCCGATGTTCAAATTGAATCATTTTTAGTTAATACAAATGATAGACTAAAAGCTTTGTTCTAGACCACGCACGAAATGAAATAAAAACTGCCTTCTCTGCGTAATCTTGCATCATGCTATTATGATCAAATGAACATGAATCATATCCACAGTTCTTTGGAAACATGACGCGGTAGTGAAAGAAGACGATGACACTACAATTGGTTGTGTGACTATTGGTACAGACTGGGAATATCACTCTTATTTACATAAGTCATTCGGAGTGAAGTTTTACCATAGACTTATGGTCTATCTTATAAAAAGTTGGAGTAGACATTGTCTTGTTTACCATACGTAATCAGGACATAATGTCTACTCTAACTTTTTATAAGATAGGGGGTAAGTCTATTAGTATATTAGTCTATGGTTTTACTAATTCCTATAAGTACATAAAATACAAGATAAATGACAAGTATGAGATGTCCATTAAAAGTTTCTTTCAAGAAAAAAAAATAGACAATAAGACTTTTTATCAGAATTTAATAAACTTAAAGTGAAAAAAGTACACATAAGCTACTAGGGTTTGAATTTGCTACCCAAGACGACATTTCAGTAAAAGTCGATTAACTTTTATTCCGTAAAATCAAAAGAATCGTTTTTGGAATCGTCTTGTATATTAATCACCTTATTCAATAATAAGCGGCAATGCAGCCAGTGTCTTGGGCTGGGCACGCTTCCCATTGGTACTGATTTGGACCAGTTGAGCTATCTATAAATCGTTTGCAACGGTTTGTAGATAGCTCAACTGTTTCATGTATATTTTGTAAATATTGTGAATATTGTAAACACTGTATTAGTTGTAATTTTTTTTGTGAATAAATGTATCCTTATGCAACACAGAAAACGTAAAACCGAGCTAGATTTTAATCAACTCTTTAACTATTCAGCTTTTATAATATCGTCGGTAATAGCTCTGCCTTCCGTGCTGTGGGTCGTGGGTTCGATCCCCACTGAGAACAAACATTTGTGTATGGCCAACATAGATGTTAGTTTTGTGTCTTAAGTCTGTGTATCTTAAGTATATATTTACAAAAAAAAATACAAGTATTCTATCAACAATCTAGTTCCCATAGTACAAGCTTTGCTTAGTTTGGGGCTAAAGAGCGTTGTGATATGTCAAAAAAAAGTATAGGTTAAAGTAATACACTAACCTGGGGACAAAACAGTGATCGCCGCTTGCACAGCATTTCTAACCAAGTTATCTAACGCGAACATCCAATGAGGTTTGATGCTATGCATTCTCAATACAACATTCACAGCTTCCTGGAACATGTATATAGCTGAATGTAGCTCGTTTATAGCGTTTGAATCGAAGTCTAATTCTTCCTTCAGTGTTGTGATGGCTTGTTCTATGACGCTGCGGTTTTGGTCCATTATGTATCCTTTTAGAGCGCATCTTAGTGTTTCTAGATGATTCTGGAATATAATTGAAAGATTATGCTTACCACTTAGGGAGCTTTTTAATCGTGGCGCAGCTTGCTTAGTCAATCTTCACTGAGATTTCACGCAAAAACTACTGATCCGGTTTGGATGTAACGTGGAATATTATATTGTCCGTGATCTGCATTAGCACATAGGCTACTTTTTATCCCGGAAAATCAACGTGATCCGACGGGACGCGAACGAAGTCACGGGCGGAAGCTACTATCTTAATTAAAAAAATAAGAATATTTTACAAACCATAGTCAAAACAGTGTTTCCAAAGTCCTGTTGAACACTCAACATCCATTTTGAACAAATCTTTTCGCTGTCTTGCTCTAACACACGTGAAAGAGTGAGACGGCGTTGTGAATCTTTCTTCAGTAAATAAAACCCATCAGATTCTATATCGATCGACGATCGAGGTACACTTGTCATATCCACCTGTAAAATATTGTATTATAAGTATGTATTTACAAAAAAGTATTATATAGGTAATCTAGTTCCCATAGTACAAGCTTCGTTTAGGTCTAGAGGGTAGTTTGTGGAAAGACCAGGAATATTTATTTATTACTAGCCGTCACCCGCGGCGTTGCTCGCGTTCTAGACCCTTTAGAGTGCGATTTTTCAAAATTCCTTTTTTAGTGCGCCCCTACACTATATAAGGAACCTACCTTCCAAATTTCATACCTCTAGGACTTATAGTTTAGGCTGTGCGTTGATTCTCTGTCAGCTTCAAGAGTTATATATCTATTGATGATGATTGATGATGATGATGATTAAAAAAAATTATAGCTTTAGTTCCAGACCAAACTAACAAAAAGCTACCAACATCCGAAGTGTTAAGTGATCAAGTTATTTGAATGCCTTCTGTATATTTAGTAAATTTTGACCGTAAATTTTGATTTTACCAGTAAATTTTGATTTTTTAATGAGAAACCTCAACGAATGCCTTTCGGACAATGCTTTGGTGGTTTTTACTCAATCATGTCGCAATAGCTGGCTCGATTTTGATATTATGGGTAGGCCCCAAAAATTGTACAAATAACATTCATGACACACGTTACGTACATGACTTAATGACCATACATAATTAATGAACTTAACGGACAATTCGCGAAAAATAGAAGTTATTTTTTTTATAAAATACAAACCTCAGGTGAAAGCAGGCCTCCAGAGGAACTTCGTCTATTCAACAAAGTGTCGTTACTGTCCATTTCATCAGTAGACGGCGTATTAGGCATTGTACTAAAACATTACAATTTAAAATGAATACTTCATAGTAAATTAGTGAAGTATACAAATAAAGCGTTTAAATAGACAAGAATGTTAGACAGCGTTATATACTTGAGCGATACACGAAAGGTTATTTTTGAATGTAATTTTGATGAGCCCTTTCAAAAGCTTTTGATTCGCACGTAAAGTACAGACGGGTATACGTGCTTGTATGTAAAGTATTGACTTTTACATAGAGTACGATTTTGTACGTGAAGTACCAACTTGTAAGTAAAGTACGGACTTGTACGTAAAGCATTGACTTGTACATACGGACTTACGAAAGGTACGAGTGTGAACGTAACGTACTAAAATGAACAGAATGAAAAATGTGAAAAAAATTCAAAAAGCAGGTGTTTTCTGTGCAGGACATGCCAGCAATGTGCAACGTGAGAATGTGCTTCATAGAATGCTATATTTCATAGTGTGATTTGGGTATATTTTTAAATATTTCAATGATTAACTTACAATAAAAAAAATCTAATTGCTTGTTCTAATCTTCTAAGCATTTTTACATGAAATGATAAACTAAAATAAGCGTGTCTGAAAGCTATTATTTAAGACCACTGTTTTATAAAAATAATATAAAAAATAAAATAATAGCTTTATTTAGAGGAGCACTAACTATTTCTGGTAAGTACTTAAATTAAAAGTGTTTTTTTAACTGCATTGTATAAGTACTCTTTCTTCGCAACTAAGTCAGATAACTTTTTTGAATATCTTTATTTTAATTTATATTTTGCCCCACTGCTGGATAAAGGTAAACAGCTAAAAAGTGTCTTTTCCTCCCACATCTTTTCCACATCTCCGTACTCCCATAATTTTGTTAAACAGCATTAAAATATGGTATTCTATGAATTCCCCAACAAAGTGCTTACAATAAATTTACCTGCTGTTCGAATAGTCCGGCGGGTATATCAGTATCGGTGATAGCATCGATGACGCGGTCCGAGTGATCGTCGGGTTAGACCGGACTGTCTTCACCCTTTACGGAAAAACAACGCTTAGGTGCAAAGCATACGACATTGTTATTACTATGACGTGTTGTGTTATGTTATGTTATGTAGTGAAATTGCTGTTCAGTGCTTTGGCATTCATTGTAGACTAGGTGCCGCCCGCGACTTCCCGTTGGATCCCGGTAATTTTTGGGGATAAAAAGTAGCCTGTGTGTTAATCCAGGTCACGGACAATATATATACCAAGTTGCATCCAAATCGGATTAGTAGTTTTTACGTGAAAGAGTAACAAACATCCATCCATGCATACTAACAAAAATTCGCGTTTATAATATTAGTAGGATTGGTATGTTTGTAAAAGGCTTAAAATGGTTTTTCATCACAGCTGAGTTAAGTTGCTAATGATGTGTTTGAAATCCACCAATAGGGATCGTTTATTTTCATATTCAATTTCTATTGGTGGATGTCACAAACTCTTTAGAGCCATTCATTATTTCTCAGTTCCAACCATGTTCCAACTCATTATTTTATGTAAAGTTATGTAAAGTTTCATGGATTTCCTTTTATTTAAGATGCGATTTTATTTGGAATAAGATAATACTTACGATTGAGCCTTTTAATTGGTATCATAAAAAACCGGTTGTTTTGTTTTTACAATTTGGTGGGTTCGATTCCCGGTTCAGACAGGCGGTTATTCAAAATTCTTTGAATGCAGTTTAAATTGTTTTTAATATCAAAATAATGTCTTCTTTCAGTAAAATGTTCTATCTACATTATTTAAGATACTTTCCCTCCATGTGACATAGCCGTGGGACGCCCTGTAGGCACGTACCGATTGGGAGATGCGAGTTCAAACTCCGCTGAGTCGACAATTTCGTCATTTTTTTTTATAATTAATTCATATCACTTGTTATTGGTTTAACATTGAAAAATAGATCATTCACAATTTCCAATGTTACTGAAGCCAATTTCACTACAAAACACATTTTAATACACAAACAATAAATTTTTGTGACATCAACAATATGAAGATTTAACATTATTCACACCTGTAAAATGGTTGAAAGGGCGAATGAGTTATGCCAATTATTTTCATGTAAAACTCAAAATCACAATGTTATTTTTGTACCTCCGTTATTCCATAAACAATTAAACATCATCCAAATACTTCTATCTCGTTCTATTATGACTAAATGAAAGACATTGTACATAAGGTTTATAATGTCTTGATTATTAAAACTGATCGTCTCCTCGCGTTGCATCGCTGCTAATTCAGTGTGCATTGAACCTTAAGGCGTAGGGTAAAGGCAGACAACATTCTCGCTCGCACATTTCAAAATTTTTGAAGATATAATATAACTAAATGTAATAATGTGAAATTGCAGAGCGTCAGGGTCGAGAGAATAACAATGCAAAGGTTCAGTAAAAATATCACATTGATCCTTTACTTTAATAATTACATTTAGTTATATTATATCTTCAAAAATGTTGAAATGTGCGAGCGAGAAGGTTGTCTGCCTTTACCCTACGCCTTAAAGACAACTAACGGATTTGTAAGCTCCCTTTTACTGAGTCATGTATGGTATGTATGATCGAAAACATCACACAAACGCAACTCTTGTGGAACTAAAATGCCATGCGCAAGGTTCAGAAAATAAAGGGAAATTGTAAATTAATAGGGCATGCTTTCAACTAGGAAAAGCAATTCTATTGTGTTACTATTAGAGCGGTTTTTTGATTGAGACAATTTCTTATGGGCTAGCGATCGCAATCAGTCAGTGATATTGCTAGAAAACTGAAAACTAGCTAATGGTCAACTTAGGCCGTCTTAAGGCCTCCGTGGCTAAACGATTGCTAGATCCGGGACCGAACGTGCCCTCCGAAACACTGAAGCGCTATGAAATTGCCACTAGCGGTCACCCATCCAAATAGTGACCGCGCAGAATGTCGCTTAACTTACAATCGGTGAATCGGTTATTCTTATTCTAGAAATTCATTTAATTTGATTCTGACTTTCATTGTATTTTTATATTACTATTAATTGTGTTTAATTAATATTATTAGTTTTATTAGTGTAATTGGTCCAGGCCCTTCTGATTATGTAAATCCTACTAATATTATAAACGCGAAAGTTTGTATGTATGGTTGTTACTCTTTCACGCAAAAATTACTGATCCGACTTGGATGAAACTTGGAATATATATTGTCCGTGGCCTGGATTAACACAAAGGCTACTTTTTATCCCGGAAAATCAACGGGATACAACGGGACGCGAACGAAGTCGCCGGCGGAAGCTAGTAAATAAATAAGACTAAGAACTGACTAGAAACCCTTGAATCTATGAAACACTTCTATTACTTTCTTGTCAATATTTTTTCAAAATCAGTCAAGGACAATTCTAAACAATAATGACGTCACCAAAACCCCCTAAACCAAGTTATTGTCTTTAGTATTAACGTCACTAAAACCATTGTTTACTCCCCAAGTGATTGTCTCAATCAAAAAACCCGACTACTACAAACTTACTCGATCTCAGGGCTACTCGGCAAAGCGCCTGGTAAACTTGGCTCGGATATTTTCTTATGGGCGAGCGGGCGTGCTTTATCCGCCGGGACGGATATACTACGACTGTAGTCCATACTGCCGCCTAGACGGTTGGTTTGTTTCTTCTTTCTGTGATATAGAATAATAAATAAATATTAGAAATAGAAATAGAAATTATTTATTTTACGCCAAAACACAAAGATACAACTAAATAAGCATTAAATTAAAGAGAATGATGCGTAAAAAGGGTACTCGCTCAGCAAATGCTAAAGGTGCACGGTGGCTCCTTTAGCGCTGGTTTTCAGGAGTGCCTAGAATGAAGGTGCGCGGCGCACTGCCTCACGTGTTCTGTTTTACAAGAAACTTAATCTAATAGCTTAAAATATTATGTACCTTATCTAATATACAATTTATAATACTGGCATTAATTAAAATTACAACTTCCCTTTTAAAAACATAAATTAAACAAATATTCTTGGACATATCACACAACGCTCTCTAGTCCCAAACTATGCAAAGCTTGTACTATGGAAATAACATTATATCGAAAGGTGTCTATAAAACAAAGTTAATTTTTTAACCTACTTAAAAAAAACTTGAAACAGTTGAGCTATCTACAAACCGTTGCAAACGATTTATAGATAGCTTGGTCCAAATCAGTACCAATTAGTATAAATACTGTGATACAAATTTATGTATCACCACTGTGATTCATAGTTGTATCACCATTGTGATACATATTTGTATCAGTGGTTTTCTGGGATTTTGTGATACAAAATAAATACGTACTCGCATAAAAATGGATCTTCCAATAATTCAGCAGCATTTGCACGTTGTTCCGGTTCCGGTATAAAACATCTCAGAATAAAACTCTTTGCTCTAGGCGTGAGCTCGCTCGGGATTTCCGGATGTATTTTGTAGTATCCAACCTGTAAGTTTATAAGCTGCATGTAATAATCGTCTTTATCAACCATAAATAAGGTTTAAAATCGTTCCCAACCTGACATAGCTAGTGATCATGGAATTTTGTAAATAGAAATCAACGTTATAAAGCATGTAATAAGGTCTTGAATAGGTTACCTTGAATACAGCAGCTTGTGGTGATCCCAATTCGATGAACGGTGGATTTCCTGTGGCCATTTCCACGACAGTACATCCTAATGACCAAATGTCAGCCTAAAAACAAACAAAAATGAAGATTATAAACAAACGACAGTCGACTTGACGAATGATTTGACTTGACTGATATTATTTCAAATTCCCTAAAAATAACAGAGGTCATAAATAGAAGAAGAACATTTAGAGACCAAATTACACACACGAGGAATTGCACGAGTAGCATTATAGTATACTAGCTTGCGCCTGCGACTTCGTCTGCGTCCCGTTTGATCCTGTTGATTTTCCGGGATGAAAAGTACCCTATGTGTTAATCCAGATTACGAACTATATATTCATCCGATTTGGATGAACTTCCAAGTTTCATCCAAATCGGATCAGTAGTTTCAGCGTGATTAAAACAAAAAATCTAGGCTTTGACTTTTATAGATATAGCGATAGATATCCATTATTTCTACCTATGATTTTAGCTATCTACCTAAATGTACACTTACCTATTTACAGCTGTTGAAAAATAAAAAGTTTTTCTCTCTTTCTTTCTTCTAACTAGCCCTTTAAATTTTAAATTAAATAAATAAATATTCACGGACACTTAACACAACGCCTTCTAGTCCCAAACTAAGCAAAGCTTGTACTATGGAAACTAGACGGCTGATAGAATACATACATAATTTTTTTTTTAAATAAAAATTAGAAGAAAATTTTATATTTTTTTTAAATTTTAATTAAAGTAAATAACTCAAAGTATACTTACAGGAGCACCATATCCCCTCTGGCCCTTATCAATAACCTCAGGGGCCATGTACTGAAGGGTCCCTGCAAATGTTTCAGTGGACGGGCACAACCCAGCCAGCCGCTTAGACGTGCCGAAATCAGATATTTTGACAACACCACTGTATGTGTTGACCAGAACGTTATCACCTTTTATGTCGCGATGTACTATTTTCTGGTCGTGTAGGTATTTTAGACCTGCGGAATGTTTTAATTATAACAGTGTTCCGAAATGGATAGAATTAAAAGGGTTTTGGTTCCGAATTGGGTAGAATAAAAAAAATGTGTTTTTACGACGAAGGCATCTTTGATTTAAATACAATAAAGACTGCGTTTGATTTTGGTGCCATTTTGCTTACAGAAGAGAACCGGCAAATGTTTTATTTCAGAGTGAAAAATGCTATAATAGGAATGTTATGGTCCTGTTATTGCTTGGTTTTGCGAATTGCGAATCCATTTATTTTGTAAGAAACCAAGCAACCTTCAAGCCAAAATCTTTACAAAACATTATTTTGTTGTTGCTCCAAATAACGTAAGGAAGTGAACACCAACTTTCTAGGCTAATAGCCTATTCGAAGTAGAAATCATGACAAAAACTTCAAGTACAAGAATATAATCAGTGAGTCATGAATAGTGGAAAACAGATATCCATCAATATGTATTCTTCAATGCAGGCCTCTGGTGTTGCAGGCTACGGTAACCGCTTACCATTATGCGGGCCGTACGATTTTTTTTATATTTCATAAAAAACACCGACCAATGTAAAGTATTTTAGTTTAGGCATAGATCATATAAACTAGTAGTTTAGGTTAAGATTTACTTACCTTCTAATATCTGCTTCGTGTAGTAAGAAATTGTAGCTTCATTTTCCTTCAGCGGTCCCCATTTGGACCTTAGTAGTGCCGACAGCGAGCCTCCAGGTACTTGCTCCATGAATATCTTGAAGTAGTTGTCTTCTGATATTGAACCTAGATACTGAAAATATGACCATTTTTTTAACGGCGATTTTGACTTGCATTGTATAAAGAAATTTGGGTAACTTTACTTTTTTTTTTATGTATGTATTTATTGATATTGCTGATAATTATGTTGTTCGTGTAGGACAATAACTGCGATCCTGACTCATTACTCCAATCTTAGAGCTTTAGATCTATTGAAGATGATTTATACAGCGTCAGGAGGCAACCTATGCCTACACAAACGGGACACTAGTGCCTGGGACAATGTTTAGATGGAGTAGGCTTGTCCAAATTCCAAATAGTCAAATAGTCCAAATCATGCTTAGTAAAAGCTTCAAATTCAAATTAATTTATTTTACGAAACAAATGTTACAAATTCGATGTTAATTGTAATAGTAGATTACTGCAAAACATTCACAATAAAACATGCACAACTCTGTGAAGATATCGATTTGCGTTTCCACCGCCAACCCTTGTGCATGTTTGACATTTTGAATCTTGTGGACATTGTTTTAAGGATTTTATTGATTGTAAAACAGATCGTTTGTAAGGATTGTGTTGTGAAGGTTTTATTGTGATTTTTTTAATGAAGACACGCAGTACAAAAGTTAGGCAAGTAGCATGCAAGCTAGTTTACTTATGGTCGAATACTCAAACGCCACTCAATTTAAGTTCACGCTTAAATTACTGCCATCTCTTACAAATGAGTAATGTCAAACAGAGGCAGAGCAATTTTAAGTGGTGCTCAAATTTGAGTTACGTTTCAGTATTCCAGCCTTAATTATTCACCTGTACAATATTCCGGTGTCTCAGCTGAGAATGCAGTAATATCTCTTCGTGTAAGGGCTGTACATCGCCTAGATTTCGTTCGGGTATCTCTTTAACCGCAATCCTGACTTGCGTGTTCAAATCGCGAGCCGCGTAAACCACGCCGTACGTTCCTTTACCGAGGATCACGCGTTTGTTGCAATCGTCTAGCTCGTATTCAAACTAGAAATAGGATTTACATGAATCTATACTCTATACTAATATTATAAAGAGGAAAGATTTGTATGTAAGTATGTTTGTAACGAACTAGCTTCCATCCGCGACATCGTTCGCGTTCCTTTGGATCCTATTGATTTTCAGGATAAAAAGTAGCCTATGTGTTAATCCAGGTCACGGACATTATATATTCCTAGTTTCATCCAAATCGGATCAGTAGTTATTGCGTGTAAGAGGAACAAACATACATACATCCATTAATACATACGTCCATACATCCTTACAAACGTTTAGGAGATTTTTTAACGAAGTATATTCGGCAATGTTATTAAAGATGGTCACGTCGATTAATGGATGACTGACATCGACCATTGTCGATCGAAATGAGTCAGATGCATATGGCATGTTTTGACAGGCGTTATGGCTCAGTCGGTAGTAGCTCTGCCTTCCGTGCTGTGGGTCGTGGGTTCGATCCCCACTGAGAACAAACATTTGTGTGTTGTAAACATAGATGTTTGTTTTGTGTCTGGGTGTTTCTATGTATTATAAGTATGTATTTACAAAAAAAAAATGTATGTGTGTATTCTATCAGCCATCTAGTTCCCATAGTACAAGCTTTGCTTAGTTTGGGACTAGAAGGCGTTGTGTTAAGTATCCGTGAATATTTATTTATGTGCATCTGATGCATATGTGGCTTTTTTTAGTACTTCCATCATTTCAGAACTACCCGGAAAACTTTCCACACCCTTTGACTGTAAGATCTTATTACCTTCAGCTGATCCTGCATAACACTAGTATCCAGGTCAGTGACCTTCTCGTGGTCAGCTGTCAATTCGCCCAGTAAGTCGTGGAAGCGCTGACGGCACGCCTCCGACGGTAGAAATATTTGAAAGTCGTCGGAATTCTCACTGACGTAGAGAAATAGGCAGCGTTCATCGCGTTTGTATAAGCTGGAAAGATGGAGAAAATTAACCCTTATTTCTTAAAGATAGAGTTTAAATCTGCGTTAGATTTCGTCTTGCTATAAGACTGTTTTGATCCCAAATACAGGAAAACTCAGTTGGCAGTGGAAGTTTAGCTATTTTACGACGTGCGTGATAAATATTTTTGTAAGGTATCGGACTAAACCCCAAGTTTTCTCACATAACGTCAAGGTACAAAATATAAATGTCAAAGTACAAGAGGTAAACGTCAAAGTACAAGAGGTAAACGTCAAGGTAGAAGAGGTAAACGTAAGGTACAAGAGGTAAACGTCAAGGTACAAGAGGTAACCGTCAAAGTACAAGAGGTAAACGTTCATGTACAAGAGGTAAACAACAAAGTACAAGAGGTAAAACGTCAAGGTACAAGAAGTAAACGTGAAAGTACAAGAGGTAAACGTAAGGTACAAGAGGTAAACGTCAAGGTACGAAAGGTAAATGTCAAAGTACAAGAGGTAAACGTCAGAGTACAAGAACTAACTCGTAGCTCCTAATCGTGTCAGAGGTGAACAGAACAACCATTGGTGCACCTGTCTACACCCTCCAATGATAGCGTATAGACAAAGGGTGTGTACCTCTACCGACTTCTCTTTACAATATAACCTAAGTGTGAACCTACGAACCATAAGTAGAGATCATAGGAACTAACCTGTAACTCCTAATCATGTCAGAGGTGAACAACCATCGGTGCACCTGTCTACACTTGCCGCTTATAGCCTCGAGACAAAGGTTCAGTATCTCTACCGACTTTTCTTCTGCCCCCATATTTACATTCACGTAAGAAGGCATGTACACTTTTGCAGTTTCTAAAATTATCACCTGGAAATAACAAAGCTATTTAAAGGTACTTGCAGATAAATGGGATATTAATAGTTACCTCTGCCTACCCTTGACAGACGTATTTTTTTGCTATAGGAAACTTATAAGTACTTAGGTGTGTTTTTTTTTTTTCAGTAAAAATATAGATATTCTTGCAAAAATCACACAACGCGCTCTAGCCTCCAAACTAAGCAAAGCTTATACTATAGGAAGTAGATTGCTGATAGAATATTTACACACATTTTTTTTTTGTAAATACATACTAATGATGCATAGTAACACCCAGACATAGAACAAACATCTATGTTTGCCATCCACAAATGCTTGTTCTCAGTGGGAATTGAACCCACGACCCACTGCATGGAAGGCAGAGCTACTACCGACTGTGCCATGACAACTGTCAAATAATTAATAATAATAACTATGTCACTTACAGGGAACCTTATAATATTGTCACAGCTGCTTTTAGTTGCTTCTACGAAATACTCCATCCAGAATGAAAACACTTGCTGTTCTGGTGACGTGTCTTCGCTTTTTCGAAATCTGTGAGAAGATACAGGATGTCAAAAGACAGCTCCAGAAAAATCCGGGGGGTTAAAGTACGCATCAATATGAAAAAATAAAATTCAAAAAAATAGAGTGAGCGCGAAAAAAAATATTGTTAAATAAATATAAATATTCACGGACACTTAACACAACGCCTTCTAGTCCCAAACTAAGCAAAGCTTGTACGATGGAAACTAGATGGCTGATAGAATACATTCATACATTTTTTTTGTAAATACATACTTATAATACATAGAAACACCCAGACACAGAACAAACATCTATGTTTACAACACACTAATGTTTGTTCTCGGTGGGGATCGAACCCACGACACACAGCACGGAAGGCAGAGCTACTACCGACTGAGCCATGACGCCTGTCCATAAATGACGACGCCAAGACGTATGGATCAGGTTGATTTTTCTTGCGCTAATCTGAATACTCTACCTAACTGACAACAGATAATTGAATATGAAAACCAACCATAAAAATACTCGAAAAATAGCATTTAGGCCCGTATTTACTACTCAGGCACTGATCCTGACTCAAGCATAGATTTTTGTATGAAAATCTCTACTCTAAAGATTTCTATATTATGGCATACAGGCCTTAGACTTTACAAAACCAAGCTAATATTTCAGTTTAGCATCATAAAAATATAAAAAAAATATTATTTCACCATCTAACGTACCTATCAATAAGCTCAATATTCCCAATGGTCGACTTCAAGTACCAATTAGGAGGTTTCAGTTTGAACATACATTCAGCGGCTTGGATTGCTTTCACGTAGTCCTGAGCTAGCACTGATATTTCGAAGAATGTCGCCACGTCCCAGTAATCTTTTAGAGATGAAAGACTGCCTTTTTTGCCTATTAGATGATTTAGGACCATACCTGTAATAAATATATAAATAGGATGATATTTCACACAGCGCCATCTAGCCCGAAACCACCTCAAACTAAGCTGGGAACCAAAATGTCGCGTCTGAGTTTCACTTTCAAAAATCTAATCGAAAACGAGGATTGAATTTCGATGTTTTTGTATAGACATGATTCTAGATTTACCCGCTAGGGGCGCTTCATACAAAAAGTTCTCGATGTTCGATATAACTTAAATTGTATACTTTTTTCTGAAATAGTAACACCCAAACAGAACCAACATCTTTGACATGTCGTATTAGATCATCACAAATGGTTTGTACTCGGTGGGGATCGAACCCACAGCCTACAGCACAGAGGACAAGAGCTACTAAGATGTCACCATTATCATCATCAACAACAGTCCACTGCTGGACGTAGGTAAGTCTCTCTCATGACGCTAAGTTAAAACGGTAAAAATAATAATTGAATTCATTCAAGATTCTAAAAGTACATAACAGCCTATAAAAAGTTTCATATACAAATCGCTCGTCCCTTTTTACCAATTTAAGGAACGATATGAAGATAAAATATTCTTACCAATATGTTGTAATTCCTGTGAGTTTTTGAAATCGTTCCCGGCTATGACTAGAAGTGTTGCGAGATTGATTCCTGCGTATTCGTTTGGTTGTACTTCAAAACCTTGTCTGTACCTGGAAACAAACGATTTTGAATCTTATTGCAATATCATAGAGCATAATATTATAGTTTATTTACATCACCGGTTATCAGATATTTTACTTTTTTTGTAACTAGCAATTTATTATGAGTCTTAAAACATTAGAATAGAGCTGATAATTAACGTTTCTATCAAACCACCAGTAACGGGTCAAATTTTCGTGCCCGGTTCCTGTGTTTGCAACAAGTCTGCCAGAATCTCTGTTATCTCATTGGCTAATATAAAAGTGACAGTTTACATTAGCCAGTGAGATGAAAGATTATCCCATTAGGATACTTAATGAAGGTGACCTATACCGCGATCAATCTCATACAACTTTGAGTCTTATCACATTACAGTAGAGTACAATTTATATAAAACAGTAGCATTTCTTACCAATGTATAGCATTGTTCAAGCTTTCCTTATCAGAGTGCTGAGATTCAACAAATTTGTCCTTATAAATACGACCACACAAGCAAAGCATATCAGGAAACTTATTTTCTTTTTTCTCCAACGCTTTGACGCATACTTTGAGTGCGTTTTCCCTATCACCTTCTTTGTTCCGCCTGTTAAAAAAAAAACATTTTAAAATAACAAAGTATTTTCAAGTTTCCGAAACTTTGGAAGAAATCGCATAACGCGATAAGACCGCCGTTTACAGAACAATCGTTCGTGCATTTTTTTCTATTACCTTAATAAAGATTTTTTCTTACCAAATTTTTTTTCATATCTTACCTGTTCATAGCAAACGCGTGCATAAACCTTATAATCGGCATGTTTACATAATTCTTCCTATTCATGATAGTTTTTAGATCGTCAACCACTTGGACTATGGCGTCATAATCCTGAATCTCTCTATACGATATCAACATGTTCAGAATAGTATCGCCAGATAACACAGCTGGGTCGTCCAAACGCCGACGCATCGCGTGAAGAACGTTGGCTAAATCTTGACCGCTGTAAGTCTCTCGGGCTTTGCGAAGGTCTGATAGGAATTTTTCTTGGAGATGTGCTCTGGAAAGGTAAACCAATCCTATTAATATTATAAACGAGAAAGTTATGTATGTTTGTTCTTCTTTCACGCAAAAACTACTGATCCGATTTAGATGAAACGTGAAATATATATTGTCCGTGACCGGAAAATCAACGGGATCCAACGGGACGCGAAGGAGGTCGCCGGCGGTAGCTAGTGTTAAATAAATATTGGTAGTTTTTAACAATGCAGGTGAGCGACTGATCTTAAAGATTTTTTGTATAGAAGAAACATCTGTTCATTCAATCCAGTCATCAAAATTTGCTCTATATTTAGGCTTTAAGCATTGTACGCTTGCAGGCACCTAGGTACCTACCTTCTTATTTACTTGCCTGTTTTCTTATTGTATAATTACTGTGTTGTGTGCCAAATAAATATTTATCTATCTCTATCTAAGTGGGGAATCCCAAAAAAAACACCAAGAAGAATATAATAGTGCCTTGATCACGAACAAATGTGACGTATCGTTACGCTAGCGTATCCGATACACTGCGCGGTGACACTACAACAGTTGGCAGTCGAGCTAACATTGACGCGCAATATAACTCGAATACGCTAACGCGGCGACTGTCAGATTTGTTCGTGATGGAGGTACAGTCGTCAGGATTTAAACATTTGACAGCAGACAACTGTATAGATTACTTATAAGTATCCTTTATTAAAATAACTCAAACCTTTGTAAAGTAACTTACTTAGTCTGAACTTCCACATCCTGCAATATATTTTTCAGCCTCAAGGTCAAATGCTGCTTAGGATCCGCTGAATTTTCCCCCTTGAACTTAGTAGCTGCTGGATTAGTGGTCACGCAAGTACCCACGTCAGCCAACTTGTATGACACAAATAGGAAATTTGGAAGGGATATCTGTGAATAAGCAACAATAATAATAATAATAAAATACTATTATACTATAAAATAATCATCATCGTGATTCATAGTGCAGCCACAAATTCATTGCCAAGATGTATTATTTCCATATACGTAAGAAATAAACTGTTGGTCACAACAGTTTATCAGTTAAGTCAGTTAATCAGTTAAGTCAACGAACACTTTTAACGAATAGTCATCATCATAATAAAGGCATAGGACGTCCAATGGCTGATCATATATACCACAGATATCTAGAGCAACTGTGATTGATCTTGTCCACTCAATATCTAAGTAATATTTCCATTCTATAGTGATTCTAGATTACAAAATTGTAAAAGAGTTTTCATTTGTATTAATTACTAAAGAATGCATAGAAAAAATAGCAAGCAACCGAAGCCGCGGTCTTTTTATATATTTGTGGTTTCATACCACATTTTAATCCTGCATATAGGTACAGGAAAACCGAGTGTATTTAAATTTGAATGAAAACAACAGCTTGAATGAATAGGTACCTAGGTACCTACAACATAAAACAATAACCTACAATAAATGCTACACACACCGACTAATGTCTTAGGGAGTCCGCACACCAACTACAAAACTGCAGCTAGACCAGAGCGGTTATTTTTCATTATAAGTACAAGAAAAGACGTCTCGTTTATGTGCGCCTAGATGAGTACAATGTAGATGGATAGGTAATATTTAGATAGGTGTTAGCCGTGTTACTGATATGAGTTATTCGAGCTGGGTTGCAAATGAGTCAACTCGAATTGAACTTTCTATAAATCGAGTTCACGTGCTCACTGCTGTCGGTGCCAGTTTAGTTACGAAATGCCAACCTTAAATGATTTGAATCTAGGTATTCGTACCTACTCTCTAACTTGCGGGTCGAGTTGAGTTCGATTCGAGTCGAACAATCAAACAAAAGTTTACAAGTTTCTATAAGCATCGCGTCACTAATCGAACTAAATCGAGTAATTTCACACAGGTTAGCAACTAAAATCAATTTTTCAAACCACTTAGGTACGTCGCACATGGACAGAGTTAAGTCAACTAGAGTTGTGACCAAAAGATAGTTGAACTCGAGTTCGAAAAAGCAGGTATACAACAATGACATTTTAATAAAACATAGCATTGGCATACCTACCTATTCTCATCTCCATTAAGCTACAAAGTTATAGATAGGTAGGTACAGCTATCAAGGATAAATTATCTGAATTACTATGTCTGGGTTTTGTTCTATATTTAGCGAGTGGGAAATACCTGATCCCAGATCAAAGGTGGTGATGATAATGTACCTACATTAATAACCGTGTACCTACCTACTTAATTGTACACAACAAGCTATAAAATTTAACAATAAATCAAGATCCAAGCTTTGATTATGAATTTTTGAAAAGACTATAGTAAAATAAGCTTAAATCGAGGGCTTGTGTTTGTCATATTGATGAGAGACAAACCATCTTAAGTACTATATTGTGAACATCCTATATTAAGAGTGAGGGTAGACCTATCTTCTACTACTATACTAAAAAAAAATGATGCTTGATTCACTCTTACAACTTCAATCACTCTTACAATAATGTAAATGAGCACTCGTCCGGTGTCTAGAATGACAGTTGACTTTTTAATTCCAGCTTGACCATTCTTATAGTATTACGAATTCAACTGCTTATCAAAATATACTGGAATAACATAAACTAATAATCTAGTACAGCACTGGACTGGATTGATTAGCCTAATTATTGGACTGGAACAATGTGAACGGGGCTTTATAGTTTGTCTAAAGTTTCTTATTGCTCGAACTAGATTTCCAATTGAAAAATAGACACCACTATGATTCAATTAAGCAATAATACCGACATTTGATCTGTCATCCTAGTATGATTGAGCGGACAGAACAATTTGACAAATTGAGAGTAATAGCTATGAAGATATTGTGAGATGAATGCTGCTAGAAATAGGATATCAAATGATGTGTAACTTGAATTTAGGTGTTGCTCGCGTTCTAGACCCTTTAGAGTGCGACTTTTTATAATTCCTTTCTTAGTGCACCCCTACACTATTAAGGATACTACCCTCCAAATTTCATACCTCTAAGACTTATAATTTAGGCTGTGCGTTGATTCTCAGTCAGCTTCAAAAGTTTTATATAATAATATATTGATGATGATGATTGAAGCTCACAGCTTTCCAGTTAGCCGGTAGAGACAGTCCGGTTTAAGTATATGAGTTTCTCAAGAGTTTGGATTCAGGACTAGGGATTGTTGAGTTACAATTAGATAAGCATTACCTTCAATCTCAAAGTAGAATCAGGATCGACGTCATTGTACAGCAAAACATTTTCTTTCATATCAAAGCTTTCTCGTACTCCGAGATGGTATAGTAACGAGCTCTGTTGCAGTTGCAAACTGAGATCTACTAGTGCAACATCCGCGTTGTAGAATGTGTCTAGAACATTTGTCTCCCCAAAGTCTAGCTTTTCAAACTGTAACAAAAGATTTGTACCTGCATCACTTATGGTATCAAAAATGAGCTTATTCACAAAAAAAATTACAACTAATACAGTATTTACAATATTCACAATATTTACAAAATACACATGAAACAGTTGAGCTACCTACCTACAAACTGTTGAAAACGATTCTGAACAAAAATGAAAATGCATCATTTTCACTTTTGGCACAAATGTTTTATTCGGAAGGTTCGGAATGAATGTGTTCAATGTTTTTTAGGTAACGGGTTTTCCATAAAATTGTCAAGGTTATCGGAAAATTTTTGATAGGTATAAACTCACATGAATATGGTGCACGTTAGCATTGACCAGCTCAGAAGCTAGCCGTACTTCTTCCAATGCCCGTTTTCTATGAGCCAGGTTCGAGGTTTGTGTGACATCCAAAACACAGGCGATGTCCATCCTAGGGCGCTGATTTGACCCTCCAGGCTGTACCGTAGCATTGGAGCCATCGCTGCATACACTCTCGCAAATACTCCTCACTTCTCCAGCTAAAAAATACGGGTAAAATTACAAGAATCGCGAACCACAACATGAAAACAAAGTCCAATCTGGAACTCGTCGTACCTGTATCTTCCGACGGCGCAGATGTGTTAGCATTGCCGAAAGTTATCATTTTCCAGTGTTTGTTAACATTTGGACAGTTTATACACACATTTTCTGTTCATTTCACAAGGGTTCAGTTTGTAAATTCCACAACAACAAGCACGCACAAGACGAAATCGCTTGTTATTTAATGCTAGGGTTGTGCTCAGTCGTGCCATGTCATGTTGGGTTTCTTGTCTTGTTTCTTGAGCAGTACGTAAGTCAGCATACGGGCCTAAAACCACAAGCTAATGACTGACATGACATGTCATGTCATGTGAATTTCAGAGTTTAGTTAGTCCGTCATCTTTGGCCACATAAAATGAATACAAAATCAATCTCACAAAACTTTATAATCCTTAGCTAAACAATATGAGTGTCATGGTAATCATGCCTTAATCACGTCATACCATGCCTCAACTTTCTATCGCTCTACCATACACTTTATACCTAGCTAACTTCTTTACTCTATCTACTGTATTATAAGTAAACCTTTGATTATTTTTTAAATAGGTACATACGTAATGTCGAAGACGTAATGTATATCCTTGATTGTAAATAAATGTTTTTATTTGTCACGCTAATGTTTTTCTGGTCGACTGACAGACCGCAGCGCATCACTATTTCTCCTGGCCTTGAAAATCTTACCGCAGCGCCATCTCTTGCAAACAATGCACAATAGGATCACGTCTTACAAACTAAAACATGACCTATAAAAATATAGATGGCGTCTCTGTATTCCTCTAAGTTTCTAGCTTAGACATTTACCTACTAGGTGCCGCTTTTAAGGATTTTGCGACCAGCCCATTAATGGTTCATCTTCAAATAATACGTCGGGCTGCGTTTGAATCCATGTCGGTATGTAGTATGAATACACATTCCATAGATTATTTTAAACTAGGTACCCATTCCAAGACCGACCATTTACCTAGGTCCGTGATAAGTTTTTTACAGTTTTGTATGAAAATGTTTACTCAAAACCTATGCTTGAGCCGAGTGTTTGAGGATAACAAAAGCATTATAAAAGTAACATTATAAGTCGGTCGCTATCTCGTCCCAACCCGGCTGGACCCGCTTGGGACGAGTTATGCATTCAATACAGAATATATTTGGGACCAGTGGTCGAAAATAATGAACGCGCAGCTCGTCCCACGCGGGCCCAGTTGACTTGGGACGAGCTAACAAACAACTCAACATTTGGTATGCCGACTGGAGTGACTAAAGGAATCGAACCCATCATCATTGATCGCTCTTGTAACTTACTAGTATTTATCTAATACCTATTTACTTTCTTGGCCGGGGAAGGTACCTACCTACCTACCTAGGTACATAAAGGGAATTAAGGGAATTAAAACGAAGTTTATAAAAGTTAACGTGTTTTGTATTTAAGACAGTAAATATCACATATTTTCATATCCGCCAACGAGATTGTTAAATAATAAAACCTAACTAAAATGAAATGGTAACACCCAGATAAGTTATTAAAGATCTAAGCAGCCACTGAGGTGATGTTACATCCACTCTAGCTAAGTTCACTAAGCTTTTTTGTGGGTATCACTTCACTTTCCCAAGATAATCTTGCGGCTGGCCCCGAAGCTCTGGCCGGATTGCGTGGCGAAGCTGTTGGAGCCTGCTTGTAGACCGATCACACCTTCACCAGCGCGGAGCACGTCTTCACTGAATTCACGGCGGTTCTCATCGGCGGGCTTCGGGCCGAGAGTGGGGCCGCGCCATTCAGGATGCTTATGTGCCTGGGGGAATAACACCATCATCAGATTTTGGAGTAGGCGAGTCTCTGATTGAGATTGGATAACTATAGAACAGGCCTGGAGGAGGCCTATACTCGAAGAGGGGTTCCTGACCAAAAGTAGTTAATAATAGTACATTATGGTACAAGTGTGGTACATTGGTGATTACCGCCGAGGTGCCATTGAGACCCGAGCCGTAGGCGAGGGTCTTAAGAAAGCCGAGAACGGTAATCACCAATACACACGTGTATCATACGACGTTTTTCAACACACTTGTGAATAAAATAACTATAATTTCAACAGTGAAAACACGTTGTGAAAAATGTTTCGCTATGGCGGGAAAAAATAATCAGTTTTCCTATGCGCGCGCATTGCGATCGGCCACAGACTAAAGGGATGAGGTTTTTTTTTTATTTATTTTCCGCGCTTAGGGTTTGCGCCTATTCTGCCACGTAAAAATGGGGAATTTAAAGTTTTCTTTTATTACAGAGAAAACAAAAGTTATATTTGAGTGAAAGTTTTATTTATTAAACACGTACGAGTTAAAATTATCTATTTAAATAAGAAGTTGCATGAAATGAGCAAGCAATAGGAACATTCATTTATTTGTTGTATTGAACACGATCTTTTTTTTGAATAAAAACTTTTTTAGTAACAAAGCTACTCAACCAATAAAATTTAAAAAAAAAATCTATAACTCACTTGTGAGTTATAGCAATGAAAAAGTCACAGTTTGATTATGGGTGTCATTATGTGCCTAATTGCGGTGACCATAGAGCCACTTTATGAGCAAGTGTGTTGAAAAAAGGCTTTATTATTAATATTATTAATTATGGAGCAATCAGAACCAGGTATCCTGATGCCAAGCTTTTCCTTTGTAGATATATCATTAGATACTAGTTATAAATTATTATATTCAATAAGTAGGTACTCTCTTATTTATTCTCTGCGTTTTTTTCTTATTGTTTGATAAGTCATGGCGCAAACTTGTTGTTTGCGGCGTCTGTTCCATACGCTAGTAATAGTAATTCAATGGTCCCGACCGATCTTACTAGGTATTATTTTTATTTTTGTTTACAAGTCAAGTTTATTAACGGATACCTACCGTCCTGCCAATAGCAAAGATGGTGGACGTCACAAGAGCGATGTTCTTCTGGTCCCAAAGATCGGTGGTCTGGAACAGGTCTACATCTGGTACTCCGTACTTGACGCAAGCATTCTGGAACCTGGAAAAAATTAAGGCCACCCTTAGAAAACAACTTTTTTCGGTAAGCATAAATACAAATTATAGGTCACTGGTTATTTCTTACACGAAAATAATAATAAAATAGTCTCAATTCAACCCTCAAAGTTTCAAAATGTTTTCGGCCCCTTGCGATTTAGTATGCCACGTGGGCCTAGTTTACATGGGACCAGTTACTGATCGACTCGTTTTACTTGTAACTTATTTTTTCTAATCATTTTTAATTTTATTTAAACTCTACATAAGTAGGTGACTTATTTTAAAGACCAAGTTATTTCGGATTTGACCGAATGAAAGAGAACAGAAAGAACTATGTCCGAGAACACAATGAAATGAGATTTTCAAAATAAGTTTTTTGAGCTAACTATTTACTGTAGGTACCTAAGTACATAATAATGAATGAGCATATACGATTGTAGATAGGCAATAATAAAGATACCTACGGATATCTCTAGTTACCTACTTAGCTCCTAAATTGTATTCAAAGTCCATTGTAAGCCATGCTTGGACTCGGCTGGCGCTTGCTTGCTTGCATACAAATCAATCTTTAACTAATCAATCAACAATGGAATTGTTCGTCAAAGTTTTGTGTTAACCACGACACGTGCTATTAAAAATAGGTAGGTAGGTAGGTACCTATTTACGTTTCTACAAGTTTTTTTCAAAAAATATTTCTAACATTCAATAGTCACATCCTGTAAATTCACTCAAGAAGAGAAAAATACTAACTGGTTGATGTTATCCATAAACTTGTAATCTCCGCCGTTGATGTTGACTTTCGTGATGATGCCAGGCTGCAGCCTGTTCATCAGCTTGCACAGAATGATGCCGTCCCGAAGAGCCAGCTCGAAGGGGAGGTCTGACGGAAATCGCTCTCCGATCACTGCTTCTATCCATGCCTTGGCTTCGAGCTCCTTCTCAGGCTCGCGTTTGCCAGCACACTGAAAATAACCAATTTTCTGTAATTACACAGCTGAGTTTGAAAATTGATGAACGTCAATCGTCTAAAGTTCACTTTGGCTAAAATGGAGCCCAGTTGGCAACCGAAAAGATTTTACCTGAATGTCATCATTTGGGACTATTGGCCTTAGTTATGTGGGCCCAGCTAGTGATATAATACAGGCAGTTCATGGGCCAAGATGAGACTGTCCTAAGACTACTTATATGAAATTCCCATCTCGGCCCATAAACGTTAAATGACGGAATTGACAGAGTATAGTTGCTATCCCGATTATAGTAGGTAGGTATGCAAAGTAGGCAAAATATTTTTTGTTTTATTGATGAACTCAACAAGAAAACTGAATGACGTTAAATCCTACCTAGGTAGGTAATTACTAGCAGTCAGACGACGTCCAATGGAGATGGTTACCCTTATTTTTACGATTATTACGATGCCACAGCTCATATAACCTTATTACCTATTTCCTTATTAAAAAATATTAAAAAATCTGCTATTTACGAGCATGTGCAGTTGCAGTGAAGTAAAAGTATTGTTTATTGCTGAATATAAAGTAGGTACATTTATCCACTATTTTTGAAGATAACCTTCGCAACGGACATGATCTTGACTCATTGGCATAGCAAATGTTTTTAAGTTTTGGTTTCAGACTCTAGAAATTTTTGTTATTAAAAAAATACACAATTTTTTTTTCTATACAATCTAAGCAACCCTTTGACCACAATCTCACCTGATGTTAAGCAATGATCGGGTCGACGATGTAGCACGGTTACGTAGAAGATACCTATTCACTCTACTCTTGAAAACTTCCAAAATACAGTCATTCGGGAACACAGACGCCGGCAACGAGTTCCACTCTTAAAATACGTTGGTATTACAACTCTTATAATGTATTTTTTTAGATTCTGAATTGTATCTACATTCTCAAGTACCTGGATACCACCATTGTTTGGAAGGTAGGTTAGGTACCACCTACAACACATTGCCAATGAAGTCAAATAGTTTAAAATGCATCGCAGGTCGATAAAATATTTTGATTAATTAATTACTACTATATTAGGTATGTTAGTTAGGTAAAGGGTTCATAAACATTGATTATACAGTTCATCGATACCTACCAAAACTATTGGCTTACCTTTTCATTGTCATAGGGACACTCAACACCGCAGACCTTATTGCAATTTCCTACTCATTGTATTGTTTGTTGTCCGTATAAAACCTTGTCTTATCGTCGCAAGCGCTTTATCAAAACGGACGCATTAAAAAATCTCCTCCATATTTTCAAAATGTTGTTTATGACGATTGCGTGTTCAGTGGTGTTGTACACGTTAGTTGTCAACACAAATCCGGCAGTGTTGATAGTTTTATTGTGGCATTCCAAAAATGATGTCGCTTTTCTAATTAATCACATCATCGAAGTAAATAAACACAGCGATGAATCTAATGTGAAAACTAAAATTATTGAATGACTGCAGAAGTGGGTTGCGGAATATGCATTGAAAGGAGTGGGTGGAAAAATATTGAAGTTATTTAGACATAGGTCTAAAATCGGACTGTGTTATTACGAAAACTGGATACTATGTAGACTGTAAGTTGAACTGAAAACCAGCGAGAAGATTTGAAAATCTGAGAGTTTGTAACGAACAACAATACGTTGGGTGCATGCCTTCTGGTAAGATCGGCGTAATATTAAGTCCGGATAAATCACGTAACTAAGCAATTATCATATAAAAATATCGCTGAATTGCTTGGCATCCGGACTTACTATTACGCCGATCTTACCAGAAGGCACTATACCTACCTACACTACCTACCTATTCATTGGTTACGTACGATTTGGTGAAATCTTAAAATGAAGATTAAAGTATTTATGTAATATCAAAAACAGTGATTAATACTACATAACACAAATAGTAGGGTACGTACCTACAATCTTTAAAGTAATTGTTTAATTATGGTTTTCATAAAAACAAAGATCTGAATGTTTATTAAACACGTTGTGAATGGTTAGACATTTGGATCTTTGTTATTTATCATTTATAATAATATATGATCAAACGAACTTGCAAAGTGAAGTTCGATCGATATTATATAAGTTCGCTTCATTCGAAGTTATAAAACATGGTAGTATCTTTTTATGCTACTGGCAACTTCGCACGTTTAAAAAGAAAAATAAAATAAAATCAAGGTACACGTTTCCTTCCTGCGGTACGGCCTGTGACAGCTCGTCATTCTTTTAGAGAAGAAAACACAAAATTTTTCTTGGGTATTGGGTGGGAGGGTGTATATAACTTCGAATGAAGCGAACTTATATAATATCGATCGAACTTCACTTTGCAAGTTCGTTTGATCATATATTATAATTCGTCGCTTCATTCTTCAGTTATAAAACATGGTAGATGTTTAGAGATGAAAATTTTGTGATAGTAAAAGCAGGTTATTTGTATAACTAGAATTTATTACGGATTTTACAACTTAATCATAGGTATCTTAGTAATAAACTCTGAAACGAATACAATTCTAACCTTGACATTATAAATACTATGATTTATAATATTATATATTTATTATGTTTATACTTATAATCAATCACTCTTACTATTACTTAATAATATCGATCTGGCAAAGTTACTCTCGTCTACGATTGGTCGATGGTAAAACTTTGCAAACGACTGCGACGTACTAGTCCAACCAGCCGCTTTCCTAATGGTATCTAAGGAAAGGCCGGCGGTGTGTGCTGCGGACGTGGCGGCGTGCCGCGTGCTGTGCGCGCTGAACGTCGACACGTCCACGCCGCTCGCGCCCAGCACCTGCTTTATCCATCTGCTGATCGATTGAGCAGTTGCTGGCTTGTGTGGTCGCTTGTAAGTTAATATCATATGACTACTTGCCTCAGATCTGATATTTTTTGTAACATGTATGTAGTCCTCTACTATAGTAGCGGGACATATTGCTCTATTTTCTTGAAAATAAGGTAAAATCAGTACTGGTTGCTCACGACCAGCAGCAGATGTTTTGATCACATCAGAAATACCTATTTTAACGCCAGTGGAATCAACAACAATATTTTCTAATTTTATTAGGGAGAGTGTTTGTACTCTATGTCCTGTACTTAATGCCAAAAGAACGACTAATTTTTTGGAGATTTTTTCTAAGGGTAGGTCTCTATTGGGTATCCAATCCGCAACATGATTTAAAACAACTTGAGGATCCCAAGTGGAAGTATATTTCGGCAAAGCTGGTCTTAACTTGTAGACACCTTTGAGGAGGCGTTTCACCTGGTCATCGGCGGTTATGTTACTGCCTAACAGTAAAGCTAGAGCTGAGCGATGACTGTTTAATGATCCGTAAGCAGCCCCATTGTTAAACTGTTCAGTGAGAAATAACATTATGTTTGAGAGTGAACCTACATATGGGTTTTGATTAAGAGTATGACAGAACTGCCACCACAGTTTATAGGTTCCATTGTACTGAAGCAGAGTGTTTTTGGAAAGGGAAGCCATTATTAGGTCGAGTGACAGGCTTGGTGAGCCTCTTGCTTTAAAGGCAGCCCGGAGAGCACCGCTGCAGCCAGGGTAAACTGTCTCGGCGGTGGAGAAGTCCTGGAACAGGACAAAGGATTTGGGGTAAAATATATAATATCAGACCGAATCAGTATTTTAAGCAGGGGAAACCAAGGCTGGGACGGCCAGTTAGGGAATATTAGGATACCTTCAGCCTCATCCGTAATAATTTTCTTTATGCATTTTAAGACAAGTGAAAACGGTGGAAATGCATAAAAGTACATATTTTTCCAGCTCATAGTAAATGCGTCAACTGCTATGGCGTCTGGGTCTGGCCTCCACGAGACATAGGTTTCACATTTTGCGTTGGTGCGAGAAGCAAAAAGATCTATTTCTGGCTGGCTAAAAGCTGTTACTACTCTTTGAAATTCCGAGGTAGAAAGATGCCATTCAATATCCGAAATAACTTTTCTAGACTCTTGATCTGCTTCTATGTTGTCTTTTGTATTAATATATGAAGCGAACAGCCAGATATTTCGCTCTTCGCACCATTGCCAAATGGTTCTTGTTAGGTCCGTTAAGTGAGGAAATTGGATCCCTCCCATCCTATTGATGTAACTTAAAGCAGTTGTGTTGTCAACGCGCAACAAAATACTACAATTATTGTATTCGCGAGCAAAACATTTCAGACCTAGGAAAACAGCAAGTAATTCTAAATAATTTATATGGAAATCTAGTTCACTATCTTTCCATCTACCGTTTACGCGTTTGTTCTTACAATATGCGCCCCATCCTGTTCTAGACGCATCCGTAAAAATTTCCAGAACAAAATGAGGGGCTTCTAGGGGAAATGTTGTGGAATCAATATTGTTTAACCACCATTTTAAATCTGGTAGTATAGAAACAGACGGTTTAAATTTAGCTTCATATGACTGATGTTTTTGAAGAGCTAAATATTTTTGTCTCTCTAACTCTTTAGTATAGAGCCACCCGTACCTTACAGCTGGGCAAGCTGATGTAATGACCCCTAACAAGTGGGCGAATTCCCTAATAGTACAAACTGGTAATCGCAAGAACTTCTGTACTAATTGTAATATTTTTTGCCGCTTATCCAATGGTAGTGATATTGTCATTTCCACTGAGTTGTACATAAATCCTAAAAATTTGCAACATTGTTTAGGATGTAAACAACTTTTTTCGAAATTGACTACAAAACCTAGACAGTTAAGTAATTTAAGAGTTTCAGTAACATTTCTTTGGCACTCATCGTAAGTGTCACCTAGACAGAGCCAATCGTCAAGATATATTACAGATCTAAATCCGCGATGTCTCATATAACCTACAACTTCTTTCATTATCTTTGTGAAGGTTCGCGGGGCCGAACAAAGGCCATAAGGCATAGCACTAAATTCGTATGTAGTTTTGTCAAATTGAAATCTTAAATACTTACGATCAGACTTAGCTACTGGAACATGTAAGTACGATTCTTTAAGGTCGATGGTCGCCATGAATCCATGTTTAGGTATCAATTTCGAAGCAGTTCTATGGTCCTCCATTTTGAAATGGACATTTGAAACAAACTTATTTAACTGTTTAAGGTTTAGTATAAATCTATGCCCACCATTCGGTTTAGATGCTAAAAAAATATTTGAAACAAATTGATCTTTTTGTGGTTTACACTTAGTAATGGCGCCTAAGTCTGTTAGGTGCTGGATGGCCAACCTCATTTCATTCTTTTCTATAATTGAAAGAGAACTATTATTATTAGAATGATAACTTTGTTGTACCTTACGATTAAATGGTATATTATAACCGTTACGAATCAGATCCAAAATAACTTGATTTTTAGTAATGCCAATCCAGCAATTATAATAAAATTGTAATCTGCCGGCATGTACCTGCGTTACTGCTTCGTAGGGGCATGTTTGTTGTAGCTCGCGTTCGACGAAGGACGCGAGGAGTGCGCCGACGTCGTTGGTTGGGGTCGTCGATACGGTTGTTGCGTTGTCGTCTTGTATGCAGCTGATCGCCCCCCCCTTCTTGATGGTGGGTAACGAGGGGGGCCCGACCAGTTTCCCTGGTGTTGAAAACGGCCAGCTGTCGACTGAGTACCCGCAGAAGAAGGCTTCGGGTTGGGAGCCTTTTTGATTTGCAACCCTTGTTTTTCAATCGCCTTAGAGGCCTTAATTTTTTCAGGCAGTTTGCTACCAAAGAGAGTTTCATCTCTTTCTTGGTCTTGTATTAAAGTAAGGAATGCCTTCTCTAATCCTGGAGTGATGAGCTTGGTTCTCACTTGGGATTCGGTATAGTGGATGTCTGTTAGTATACGGCAGCCGTCTGATAATATTTTTACGGCTTGTATCTTGTCATCGCTGGTTAAAAGCAGACTCATAGCTTTGTTAATCGCTGATATGCCGAGGCCCAGCTGGTCTTGTTTGGCCTGAATTTTTTTATCTCTGGTTCTCACTATATCAGAGACGGCAGCGGATATTTCCGGGTTTAATGTGGGTGCTTTCAGCAGTTTGCAATTATTTGGAATAGAATAATCTTTTAAAAGCTTATCTTTTACTTCCTTCTGTATTCCTTTTTTGAGGATTGGTAGCCAAAGTTGGGCCAGCTTGTCATGTATATCAGGTCCATAAACTGGAAGGTCATCTGAAGCATCGCCCAAAGCCTGTAATAACTCTGGGTCGAGTTCAGGCACAGTTTCAGTAGTCTCTTGCGGGGCCACTGAGGCCTCGTCTGGTGTTTGAAGAACCGGCACCGGTGCTGTTTCACTATCGACATGATTGCATTCTTCTGTCAATTGCGTTCCGTTATCTAAACAACAAAATATTTTTTATTATTTTGAGGGTATGTAGAAAAAATAAATATATTTTTTCTCGAAATGAATTTTTTAAGAAAACCGAATGATTTGGTTTTCGAAAAAATTATAACCTTCGTGTTGACCCGCAGTCGAACCTCTAGGCAGTTTTTAAGCATCATGCTAACCCATCGTGATAACCCGCAGTTGATCCTCCAGGGAAGCTTACAGATGCTGATATTTAGATCGCATGACACATAAATTATCACTTCACTTAAGTATTTTTTGATTGTAAAAACTTACCTGAGTTTTCATCGGAATCAGATGATGACGAATACACAATCACGCGACGTTTTTTGGCGGTATTTTGCTTACGAAGTGTTTTAATCTTTTTAGAATAATATTCTAACATTTCGTCGGCACTACGTTTCGGCATTTCGTTCAACTTTTGCTCTGCAAATGAAGTGTGTGCTCGTTGCCGCGCACAAAAAAAGAAATGACGAGCTGTCACAGGCCGTACCGCAGGAAGGAAACGTGTACCTTGATTTTATTTTATTTTTCTTTTTAAACGTGCGAAGTTGCCAGTAGCATAAAAAGATACTACCATGTTTTATAACTGAAGAATGAAGCGACGAATTATAATATCATTTATACAATAAAACTCTTTTGAAGCTGACAGAGAATCAACGCACAGCCTAAACCATAAGTCCTAGAGGTATGAAATTTGGAGGGTAGTATCCTTATATAGTGTAGGGGTGCAGTAAGAAAGGAATTTTGAAACGTCACGCTCTAAAGGGTAGAACGCGAGCAACGCCGCGGGCGACGGCTAGTCATTTATACAATAGGTACCTTCTGACTGCAGTACCTACGTACCTAATTAATGATAATTGAATGTAAATTAAGTGACTACCTACTTACCTATTAAAATAAGATTAATTACAAAATCACAAGCAGATCCTATTTCGGGTTAAGTACTTATTTATTACATTTACTTGTACTATACAATAAGTTACTAAGAAATTAACGAAGTGAATTCCGGAAAATTAGAAATAAAATTTCTCAGTATATTTACAATATTTATAAAATAAAGTTGAGCTACCTACATTAAATATCTCATTTTGCAAACTGTTGAGTAAGCTGTCGCAAAAAATTTACAGATAGCAATGACAAATATTGTTTTTGAAATGATGTACTTACCTACCTACTTTTTAAGAACAAATGTCTCAAAATCTAAAAGTGCTCAACAATTCTATAATCTGTTCTAAAGTGAATGAAAAAATAAAAATTATATATAAACGAAAATTGAACCGTTATAACCGGATATAGGTACCTAGGTGTTCGGTGGTTATGAATGTGTCATACACTACACTACTTAGTTTGTTTTCCCTTTGAACTTTTGTTCTGGTAGTTCTTATTGAACTTCAAATTCGTGGTTTATGGCTTTAGCAACTTGTTGTTACAATTCTGCCAGTGTCTGTTTACCTTAGTGTCACAAACGGGATGCTAGGTTAAAGGCGTTCGGTGAACGGGATGGAGGGTAGGGAAATATAAGAATTGGCAAAATTGTCTGAAAGAGATTGCTTAAAGCAATAATGTACCTACTATGTAACATTTATTGTACTTCATATTGTAAATTGTTATTTCTCTTGTTGTCTTTTTTATTTAGATGTAAAATAAAACTATGTTCTGAACTATCTTATTCCATTATTTCCTTCCTAGTATTTTGAGGGCCCAGTTGGCATGTTAAAATATTGCTAACTGGTGGGCCCACTTGGGCCATCAGAAAAAATAAAGACAATATAAGAAGATCAGGGCATAGAAAAGGCCGAAAATCTTTCTTTCTGAAAAACTATGGGGTAACCTAGCTAGACCACCCTAGAGCTTTGAAAGTATAGGTATGATGGTTTTTGAATTTATTTATCTTGATATGTAGGTATCTTGGTACCTACCTATTCTTAGAGCTTTTTAGGTATCTACTACACTACCTACCCACCATACCTATTATAGAAATGAAGTCAGTGCACCCTTTATGAACCCACCATGAGCAGTAACTCTTTACGTAACATCTTGCAGCTGTTCTGGAGTATATCCCATTATATTTTATTTATAGACTATCAGACTGACGCCTGCGCCACCATTTTTTCTTCTCGAAGCTCATTTGAAATAATCTAAACAAACATTCTGCAGTGTTTATGTACCTACCTAAATCTGTAAGCGCTGTTACTTCACTTCTATTTTCAGCTAGGTACCTACCTACTAATGAAATGAATAAGATGAGAATTAGTAGTTAGGTATAGGTATGTAGGTACCTACATATTACTTAGGTCAATAGACTTAAGAGTACAACATTTATCTTTATGTCTCAGAGTGATGGGCGCACAACAATGCATCACAGGACACGTCCTCAGTGGATGTGCTCAGTCAGACAATGCATCGTTATAGGTAGTGGTTACCACTTATCAGCAGGGGTCATCGGCTTGTTCAATCACTTAGTTGCAAAAATAAATAAAAAAACAGTAGGGCTGTGGTACTGAATAAGTGCCTATTAAAAAATACGGTGAAAAATATGTAAGAAAAAATATAAGAGTTAGGTAGGTAGGTACTATCAGAGGTTGATATGAAGTTATCGGACAAAGGGTTGGCGCTTGGCTAACGACCTGTGCCTGCGTTCAGTGTTCTGTGCTTTGCTTTAAAAGGTAAATACCTTAGTACTGCATAGATTATTATTTATTCAGTACCTTGGTAAACTCTGACGAAAGAGCCCGCAGCGCTCGACTCATCAATACCTACGTGCATACCTACGTAACATGAATGAAGGTAGGTACGTCATCATAATGAATGGGACAGAACGCTGAAAAATATAACCAGAAAAATAAATTATTACTAGTTTCCGGTTGAAAACGCTAACGAAAGATGTAAATAAAAATGACGCTAGATATATTCGTAGGCGTTTTAAACACAGCTGAACTGAGAGTAGCTAGATCACTACATAACATAGGATAGTACTCTTCTAGATGCCAACAGTTTTTTCCCCAAGGAATAAAATTTTATTTTTACTTTACATAGGTACTTACTAAACTTATGTATTTTGTAAGTTTACTTACCGTTTAGGTAAATAAATAAGTAATAAATAAATATTTTTGGACATTACACACAACACCCTCGTCCCAAACTAAGCAGAGCATGTATTATGGGAACTGGATTGCTGATACTAATACTTATATAATTTTTTTTTGTAAATACATTACTTATAGTAACACCCAGACATTGAACTAACATTTATGTTTGCCACACACAAATGTTTGTTCTTGGTGGAGATCGAACCCACAGCACGGAAGGCAGAGCTACTACCATGAACTGAGCCATGACGCCTGTCATGTAAAAAGTGATTATAAAGATATCGATATATCGAAAAAAGCTTTTTGATATAGGTAGCTTTAATTTTATGGCAGGCAGTGAACCAGCTCTTTCGCTTCAGCTATGTTTCAGTCAACAGGAGCATCCGCCCGCCCCCGCGCGGCGTCGCTTTGGGCGGGCGGGTCCTACTCCTCAGTCTACTGGTTGATACCACAGTGGAAACCTGCCCCGGACCAAGTGTCAGATACTGCCCTAAGTGTCAAATTTTGTGATAAAAATGGCTGTAAGAAACTGATTATAATGTGTGTGCTAATCAGTCTAACGATCTAATAATACGTTTAACCTAACAAAACAAAATGAACAATAAATTATTTTCGCAAAGCAAGCAGCAGAGGTAAACAAAAAATGTTTCTCGAAGGTAAACAAATTCTGCGTAGGTACTGATGTTTTGTATGCCAAATAAATTATCAAACGCCTCGGGGGCAATCGTTATCTTTCATACTAAATCATAGGTATTCTGTGACTAAATAGTGACATTAGCGCATTTCAGCGCGTTTTTTGCCGTCAAAAGCATCTTGTTTTCGTATATCTGTGGCCACGTCGCTTGACATTATGCTGGGCAGCGAAAGCAGAGCTTACGATACGGGGGCTGAATCTTCTTATTACTGCTAAGTAAATTAACTTTGACTTTTTTATTGATTAAAGGAAAATATGTTTCTCTCCCGTAACATTACTATTTATTACTCGTGGTCTGGTTTCGGTACTACTATCTATAAACCTGCATAGTAAGGTATAGAAAGCTTTATGAAACTGCCACTGTATATACTTATTGATACAAAAGATACATAAATAAACATTATGTAATTATTTGGTGATTAAACTACCTAGGTATCTATAGTTATTAAAACTCCTAAACGTAAATTGAATGTAAAATTAACCTCATGAAAGTGTTTAGAACAAAGCGCTTGTTATGATAATAAAAACAATTATAAATAAATAAACAAACTTAAAGTTTTTAGTGATTTTTATCTTTCTCCAAACACAATGCATTAACTCTTTGGTTGGCTAAATAATTAAATAATAATATACCTAAATAACCACCTACCTAAATTATTTAAAATTAAATGGCTAATTTTAATCTTTGGTTCAAATAAACTAGGTAAATAAAAACTTTAATTTTCGAACGTAATATTACTTTTCTGACATTGATTGGAAATGCACTGTGAGGGTCAGTGAAATAAGTTTACCTCATAACCTATTCATAGACCAGTTAAGAATTGAACCAATTATCAATTACAATATACACAAACCCAAAATTAAAATGAACCATTACATTACATTAATATTGGCGGCTCTGAGTGTGGTCACTCATTTCTCAAGTTCCGACAACTGACGTCAATGCAATTGAATTCACTCAAACGGAAACGCAGCTGTTTCTATACGTCATTCAATTTAAAAGGTATACCTACCTAATAAGATCTTTTGTCGTCAGAATACCCAACACATTCTGCTCTATCTTTTCTAACTAGCTTAATTTGTTTACGAGTCAAGAACTGAAAGTTCCCAGACACCATACTTCGAGAGTTTGTTATGCTAACACGTTATTTTCGGTGATGCTGGAGCATCGTAATGTCTTGGCACTGGAGCTTCTATTTTATGGCCGATGTTCAAGAATTGCATGTTGCTATATTTTTAAGCTTCAAGATTTAACGTGTCAGCTGTACGATAGATACGATACGACAGTTGAATTTCAGGGTTTTCAGACAAAAATATGTGTGTTGGTTGATATAGTTTAGAGAACTGTGATATGGGTGATAAAAGAGATAAAGAAAACTTCTTCAATACACAAAAAACTTATATTTTACAAAATATATCAGCAAGTTCTAAGTCATCCGTTAAAGTGCATATTATTATAGTAGGTGCATTTGTAATAAGCAAGTAGGTAAATAGGTAGTGCAAAATTGAAAAAAAAAATTTAATGGAATATTATTTAACCAATTAAAATTAATTAAAACTCGCCTATTTTTACTCCATCTACCTAATTATAAATATAGTATTTTCAGTCTTATTATTTACTAAATAAATGTTCGCCTGATATCTAATTTTGATTTAATGCATCATAAACTCTAGGCAAAACACATTAAGGTTCACTGTAAACAGTTTTGTAGGCGTTTATTTGCTACACGCCATGAGTATTCAATGGAGTTATTTTAAAACCACAGTTTTGATTTTTTCTGAAAAGATAATAATCTGAAATCAGACTATCATTTTAGTCAATCAATCAGTGAGATAAGTTATCAATTTCTGATAATGGTTATCAGTTAATCCTACTAATATTATAAACGCGAAAGTTTGTAAGTATGGATGGATGGATGGATGTTTGTTACTTTTTCACGTAAAACTACAGATCCGATTTGGATGAAACTTGGAATATATATTGTCCGTGACCTGAATTAACACATAGGCTACTTTTTATCCCGAAAAATCAACGAAATCTAACGGGACGCGAACGAAGTCGCGGGCTGCACTTAGTAATTTATAATTTGATGTCGTTTCCAGCCTCGAAACAAGGAACAAGAGCAAGAAGTCCTCAACTGGATCACCGAGGTGACTGGAGAGTCTCTTAGCGGAGACTACGAGGATGTCCTCAAAAACGGAGTGGTGTTATGCAAACTGATCAATAAGCTGGCACCTGGTTCTGTCAAGAAGATCCAGGAGAAAGGAACCAACTTCCAGCTTATGGAGAACATTCAAAGGTAGTGAAAGAAAATGAAACAGCTCCGTAATCATAAAAGAATTGGCAACTTACCTATATTTTTCCGAATTTCAATCTGGACTTTAGAACAAGTTATTGTTATTTGTCAGTGTATTTGAGCGAGTGGTAGTGTAAGAAATAAAAAAAACCAGTGCGTGTAGTCCCTCCGCGCGGAAGAAGTTACACTTCGAGTGCCACGCATTCACTCTCGCTCTGTGTTTAATGTGAAATTAATTTAGTAGGTATTTATTTTTATTTAACCAATATGCAGTACTTATTTAGTTAGAAAAGGTTCTATGCTCATGTTACCTTAAATCAGAACTAGATGGCGCTGCTAAGTTTGGTCGGATCCTAAAACGCGCTATCGAAGTGTTTTGCGTTTTTTGGTGGTCTCCGTATGTGATCACTCTCGCTAGGCTTCCCGTTTAACGCAACCTTGTACGCTGTCAGTTGGAAGTCGCATTAGAAGTATAACTTCAAAAGCAAATTATTTATTCAAATAAAAATTTTAGGTTCCAAGCAGCGATCAAGAAATATGGAGTACCAGAAGAAGAAATCTTCCAAACAGCTGATCTTTTCGAAAGACGCAACATTCCTCAAGTCACACTCTGCCTATACTCGCTAGGAAGAATTGTAAGTATACCTGCCTTTGAACTAGTTCAAGAAAATCGGGATGGATTAAAAGATTAAAGATCTGAAAGATTATGCATAAGAAAGGAGTAAACATAGAAATTAGAGATAGGGGAAAATGAAAGAAAGGAACATGTTGTGCCCACCTCGCATAGTGGCAGATACATAATAATGGATAGGAAGAAATCAAAATTTAAACCAATTCAAAATACCATCAAAATATATAGTAGAGACAGAATTGTCATCGTCGTTGTAGGCAGCTATATTGATGGTAAAAATTCAAAGTAGGAATTAGTACCGTTATCTGTTTGACAACTAAAATGATTATCTATTTTTCCAGACTCAAAAACATCCTGAATGGACTGGTCCCCAACTAGGCCCTAAAATGGCTGAGAAGAACGAACGCACATTCACAGAAGAGCAACTCAAAGCACACAATTCTGAACTCAACCTTCAAATGGGCTACAATAAGGGAGCTTCGCAGTCAGGCCATGGCGGCTTCGGAAACACTCGCCATATGTAAAAACAAACAAAAATAAAACCGATCAGTATTAAGTTAAATTACAGCGAGTTAAATCATGCTGAACTAAATCAAGTTATCAATCTGATTTTATTTTTAATATTATTATTTTGACAATATTATTTTGTATGATTTTTTTAAATCTTATGCTTTTCTTTCTATGAACTTTATGTTAAAAATTTATTTTATATCGCTTATTAAAAATAGTGCAGTTGATATTCATACACTCAATTACCAATGGTACGTTCTAGCAAACTATTTTATTACGCCTTTTTTGAGTTATTTTTAATTTAGCTTGTAAATATTAATTTTATTTTAATAAACTTTTTTAAGTACTTTTGTATTTATTTTTCTTTGCTAAGCTTGAACTCGATTTATAACGAGTTATTTTATTTTAATCTAGATGAGGAAGCAATAAAGCCCTAATAGTTATTTCTGTATTCATTAAGATTTCAAAATGAATATTATCATCATCATTCTGAGTGAAATCAAACAGCTGTGATATAAATTTAGACCACGATGTCATTGATATGTAGACGTTGCACTCTACATATAATTTTGATATCATATACCTAATTGGATGTTGGATTATTATTGGCATCATTAGGCACACATACCTACCCTTGGCAAGAGAGGCAATTATTAACAATATTTATTCTGTTTCGTCGATTATATTAAAATTATCTGGTACTAATTAGCTAGACCAATAACTCTATCAGTGATACTTACCTATATATCAGTTGTACGTGTACTTATACCAATAATAAAACCCAAATACTGTGGGCAAAATTCTTGCTGATAGTATGCTAGTAGCAATCGTTACCTAGTGACCTCTATAAAAAGAATAAGCAACTAATTATGATGTGAAAACAAAACTTTGAATAACTTCCCCAAGTGGAAGCGCGCTGAGGTTTTTTCAATGAAAATATGAAAAGAATAAAAATCGTATTGTTCGTAGAAGTTTTTTATGAAAAATCGATAGAGCTAGTTAGTTAAGTAAATAAACCCATTCCAACGTAGAGACAAAAAAAAACAAATTATATTTCAAACGAACAGAAATAACGACCCTCGTAAATCAAATCATGTGGACACAGATATTTTTCAAAGAAGTTGTGCTCACATGTTTTTTGCAATAAATAAAGATATTTTTAGGGCAGTGTTGCCCGTTACTTTATTTCTTTATGGCTGTAAAATAAATGTGCATAGTGTTTTTAAATATAGAAAAACGTAGTGGTGTATAAAACGTAGTTTTTATATATTGTTACTATAGTGTTTAGAAATAAAATTATGTATTTTGTTGTACACATCTAAATAGTTTTAATTTTGATTTAATTGTAAAATACGCAAGCTAATTACAAATTAGTGGCCAGAATTAACTATCACGAACAAGCATTTACTACTTGACAGATTTAGTTATTTACATATAAATCTGTGTACATTATTTAATTTATCTGGCAACACTTCGGAGTGGAAAAGGCCGGCTGATCACGCAATGTCACATCGCAATATAATTTATGGATGAAACGCGTCTAGGCTATTTCCACAAAGACACTTTGAGGTCGTTCAACCCATTCATTCTTAAAAAATAATAAATCTAAAAACAGATTCAAAACACAGGTAGAGTTTCCTACAGGAGTTTTCCAACTATTCTATGAACTACATGCATTTGATACCACAAACTACAAAAAATTTGTATGTATACCACAAACCTTGTATACTCACAATATTATAAATATCTTTTTTATGAATTTTAGACATTTTTTGTAGGTGCTTATATACTTACCCTTGCTTAATAGACAACATCTTTCTTTGCAAAACTAAACGTGCCTAAAACCTAAATCGACACATCCGCCTGCGTATAACGGATGTGTCAATCTGCGAGTACCTACCTAAAATCTTAGTATTACTAGTAAAAGAAGGTAAGTGCAAACTCGGCCAGTGTTTTCATTGGATTGTAGGTAAACTTGAGACTTGTCATCTAACTCCTAACAAGTCTCCTTTGGCGCCGAAATAGAAGAACATTCAAGACTAACCTTAAGCATTCAAGGAACATAGGAACACCTACATGAATATTCCACTACAGAAAATATTGTGACTCAGATAAGTTTCAGAAACTTTATTCAACGCTTGGCTTACAGAACAGTTTTTAGTTTTTAAAAAATTTCCTGTTATTTGTCACTTCGATTTTCATCAAACACATTTTCGCCGTCCGCTGTCTGTTTCAAACCAAAGCACACTCTGATTTCAAATAGTCCCAATGCTGTAATAATCTCTGTTTAGGCTTCAAGTCTTTATGCTAGCTTACTAGGTCAAGCACTAACCTGTTTTGGGACTATAAAACTGCCACTGAGTGCGGTTTCTTGGCATTGGTTTTAATGGTACTGCACGTAGGTACTAATATTAGTTGCTTGAAATATTTTCCTACTTCGGAGAATTATCTAACAAGTAGACCTCGGGCCAGATTTTTATGGAAAATTAGATCCCTTTTAAGCCGACTTCGCGTATTATGTAATTTTTTGTATTTAGGTTTTTTAATTCGTCTGCATCTTTACAGTTTAATCATAAAAACTCTTGTCAAAATATATTAGTAGCAAGCTATTTCTAATGTTATGGTATTGGAATAATACTTGTTAATAGTATCATCACAACTATAGTTTTAAGTGATGATTTCCTGCTTCGTTGATCAACCCGTGATTATCATCTAAGAATGCTTACTGCAATCATTTGTTTTCTATTTTCAGCGTGTTCGCAATCGCAACAGTTTACGACTGTTCCAGAATGGGTTATTCCATCATCCGTGGGGTGTTGTACAACGTTTACTTTGAAACGTAGCCAAAAGTTGGGATGGATGATGCTCTCATCTTGGGCCTTGACATTACAATTACCAACACAGGGTGTTGAGGACATCGGAACTCGTATAACTTTTATGTCTCAGAGTGATGAGCGCAGTGCAATGCATAACAGAGCATGCCCTAAGTGAACGCACTCCATTGCTAGCTTCTAGTAAAAGGAGTCAGTATATGGCACTTGTTTTATATTAAACTTGGCTAGTAAGACTAGACTATTACCTACAGTGAAACCGAGGCCTACTCAGTTCGACACGACTCCTATAATCTTACCGGAACTGGAGCCTCATGCTGCGTTGTATGCTAATGTCTAAAGATATGTAGTTATTTTGTTTACGTTATCGGCATATCATCTATAACTATAAAATTTCCGTGTACAAAAATAATTTTACACCCTGTAGTTACGCACCAATTAGTAGTACTTTGTAGACTTTGTAGTAATTACAAAATATTTACGCAAGGCCATAGGCACATATCAAAGCTGTTCCCGAAATAGAAAAGCATTTTGGCAAATGTGTGAGTTGAAAACATCTCTCAATTTTAACGACATTGGCGGTCTTACTTAGAATTGTCTCTCAACTATTCCCCCTGTCACTATCTTAACGATGTGGCACTATTTTAAACAATGATTATCTACTGTAGCCAAAAGTTGATAGGTAGTTCTAAGTAAACCCCTGGTTATACTAACAAAGTGGTTTTAGAACAAGATAAATGTCGCAACTCGCAACACAATCGATTGGTAGCTACGCCCAAACCTATACAATGCAATATAGCCATGGGCATTATATTATTATAATAGTTACTTATGACTTACGGTGGATTTAGCAAAAACATTAGGCAATAGGGCATGACCCATAAACTTCAATGCACCTAGATACATAGGGAGAAACAGTCTAGAATCGGAAAGGTTATACAAATTGAATCATACTGTGAAAGGATAGACGTCACACTTTTATTGCAATAATGTATTGTCAACATCAACAGACTAAACCAGGTTCAATATGACTCTAAACTTATGGGCTATCATAAGCTAGAGTAGACTTGTTTAACATACCTACGTAATTGTTACCTACGTGTTGTAAACATAGATGTTTGTTCTGTGTCTGGGTGTTCCTATGTATTATAAGTATGTACTTACAAAAAAAAATGTATGTATGTATTCTATCAGCTATCTAGTTTCCATCGTACAAGCTTTGCTTAGTTTGGGACTAGAAGGCGTTGTGTTAAGTGTCCGTGAATATTTATTTATTATTTATTTATTAATTAGGACGCAATGTCAACTGTAATTGACTTTGCTTTTTGAAGAATAAAATAAAACAAAAACTACTGGCACTTTATAAATGATCTAATGGAAAAAGAAAGATTTGTTTACAAAATTAATAAAAAAGAAATTGATGTAATTGATGACAGCACTCTAATTTTGAAACCAACAAGCTCGTTCGCTAAGAACTATGTTATTTTAAAAATATCACACAAAAAATGAATTTTTAAAGACCGAACGAAGCCTGAATTGAATATTTTGAAAACATTTCTTGCTACATCTATGAAAGCACTTAACGCAATGGCTTTAAATCAAGCTAAAATATTGCTCTTGCCTGTTAGATTCTAAGAAAATCACTTTACTTTTTGCTATAGAACATTATCATCATCATTATCGCTGTTAATTGCAATTTTGATGTGAAATATCAGATAGTATGAAATATTACGATATTGATCAAATTGTTCACGCGTTCTGCCTGTATTTCTTAATTTATCTTCGAATCGTCTTTTTGTTTCTTTGTCCTTGGTTTTTACGGCATTGAAAAAAAAATCATCAAATTTAGATAGATAGTTTTAGTAAAACATACCAGTTGTATTTGTTACCTTGGTAAAAACAGTCTTTTTAGTTCTAGGTAGGTATTAAGTTTTTTTTTTCAGAGTTATTTTGCAGCGAATGAAGATTACTCAACATAATATCACACTTGAAAACAATCGAAACAGACAGTACGTAGTGTAAGACAGTCAGCTACAAAAGTAAATGAACATTTTTCATCACTTTGACATCACATCTGTGCAGCGAGCAATATACAGAACTTACTAATTACTTTGCAAAATCCAGAATGAAAACACCCTGAAATTTAATGTACCTGGTTGATATTGCTAACCTACTTCTGTCGCTAACTGTAATACCGCGTTCAGACTATGCCATTGCCGCTGCCGGCATGAATGCCGCGATTAATTCCGGAATGATTGCCACAGCAACATCGCCTGTATTCCTACACCGCGTTCACACATGCCCATGCCGCTGCCCGAATTATTGCCGCGATTAATTCCGGAATTATTGCCACAGCGACATCGCCAAGTTCATGACCTAGCTTTGGTGAGAATAAAGGCGATGTTGCTGTGGCAATAATTCCGGAATTGATCGCGGCATTCATGCCGGGCATAGTGTGCACGCGCTATAAGTACCTTAGTTTACACGATTACCACATGCTTTGTAAAAGAACGAGGAATTGATGTTACGGAACGATTGTAACAGTTATTGCATACAATGTCACAGACACACAGCAGTTACTACTGCATTAAACTAATTAATTTGAAACGTTCTAGTTTACTAAATAAGCCTCCGAAGAAATGTACACTCACTTTCCTCGCAATCTAGTACATGCTGTCCTTGTACTAAAAACTTGCAACTCCCTTTAACCGCTTGGTAATCAAAGAACTTTGGCCGTTGCACAAGTTTACATAATCCAATATTTTTGACAAATCAATGTTTACCAGATATTAGCAATAATAGGCAATGTAAGCAAAGTTCAAACATTATTTGCATAGTTTACAATTGCGTACTGCTCCCCTCCTTAAGAATTCTTGAGGCAACTGGAGACTGGCAAAGCGGGGTTTAGTATCTGCCTACCACCTCGAGGCTGCTCAGGGCGAACCTGACTGGCTTGCAACTAAAATGCAGTTTAAAGTATTACTAGTGACGTTTGTGCTCCACTGTACCGCAGCGGAATATTTTAGGACGAAACGTGAGTAATAACGTTTGATGACCTAATAACGGGATGGATTGACCCGAATTGAGTGTATTTTTAAAAACAGATGGGAGTAAATACAGTTCTTTGATGAGCGATGGTTCTGCAATAGGTACTTATTGCATGAAATCGATTGCTGGAGATTATATCATAGATCTGTTACGGTTATTGGCTTTTAGCGTGAACTATCGATTTACTGATCAATTTGATCATTGTTTTGTTTATAAAGGGCAATGACCGGTTCGATATCTGCGTTTGTTTGTAAGTAAAGTCTACCAATCACAAAGTATATAGCACCATCTTTCTGCACGCCCCAGGAAGACTGGTAGACAGTGCTCTTAGCATTAAGTCCTCCTAGCACTACTTGTGTGTGTAATTTTAAAATAAATAAATAATAGAGACCTTTTAACCCAAGCTCAGTGTAAAAGTACAATCAAGTACAACGTTTTTAAGTATGCTTGGATTCTTAAAAACTTCTGCAAAATAAGAAATTCTAATAAAGTTACATCAAGTAAAGTCAAAAGAAAAAATTTCGGTCATCAGTAAAAACTTTATTAGGTATCCTGTATACTATGAATGCTGAGTGATATTAATGTGTTTGATAAACCGTTTAATACCTCTAATTAATTTCCTATGGATGTGTTTGCATGAATAATCTAAACAAGCGCTCTGTAGCGCTCGTGGCGTAGCTCAGGCAATTTTCACTGATTATCTAAGTCTGTGCTGTCACTTTTGGATGGGTGACCGCTAGTGGCATTTACATCTGAGTGCTTCCGTGTTCCGGAGGGCACGTTAAACTGTCGGTCCCGGTTCTAGCCAGTCGTTAAGCCACGACAAAGATCATAAGGCACCCTATAAACTCCGTCACCAGAGTTGACAACTAACTCATTCGAATTTGCACACTATTTATCTTAACAATACCATCCTCATTATACTCGCTGATCAGCGATAAGACCGCCCATTGTACTATTAATTCAGTTTTGCTTTTAATGTTAATGTACTTCTTAGGATAAAGTGTGCGTTCTGTCCGCGACTTTGTTCGCGTTCCATTGGATCCCGTTGATTTTCCGGGATAAAAAAATAGTCTATTATGTGTATCCTGGCCACGGACAATAATGAATTCCAAGTTTCATCCAAATCGGATCCATAGTTTTTGCGTGAAACAGGAATAAACATACATCCATACAAAATTTCGCGTTTATAATATTAGTAGGATACTAACTATTGTCTTCAAAGGCATGTTAATACCTACTAATATTCCTTCTTGTGGTAAGAAACCAGTTGGGCCTATACTCATAACTCTTAGCCTTGAGAAGTTACCTACTGCCATGGGCTACTTATGTGGAGAGCGACTTTGTGCAACATTGTTCAAACAATGTTAACCTTGGTTACGAATTATGTGCAATGCTTTTGGGAGTACTTAGAAGTATGTAGTTGTGGTAGCTGATATTTACGCAAACATACATTGAGATAGTATTCTTTATAAACAAATAAGTAAAACAAACGTACGGCCCGCCTAATGGGAAGCGGTTACCGTAGCCTAAGGACGCCTGCAACACCAGAGGTGTCACACGCGCGTTGCCGACCGTTAAAGAATTTTAAGACACCCTTTTTGAAGTGGCTCATGCTGTAGTCACTAGGGAAAACCTCAGCAGGAAGATCATTGCACAACCTGAGTGTCACCATTTAGCTAGACAGCTACACAATGGAGTCACCATTCCATTATGAAAAACAAGCAACATTTTAGGCATACTGCTTCATTGGCATCTTTCGTTTGAGGTAAACAGCTTTTTAGGCAAATGTCATGCTAAGGTGACGTTTTACACTTGTCAGTAGAGACTTTGTCCTACAATACGGTTTTATACTTGAGCCCTTCAAAGTGTTCGATGGTCAAAAAGTAATGTATAAGTAACTAAAAAATTCTTTCCTTCCTTCGTCTGAGCATATTTAGTTCCGGTCCCTTTTCAGAACGGCAATGCCAATTTGTAGCTGCTTTGCGTGCTTATACTAAAAGATTATTTATGACTGTGTGTTAAACCTTATATTTGAATAACTATAGTTAACTGTGTGCATTTATGTTATTCGGTATAAACATTATCTTATCTTATGCCTGAGGCAGCGGAAGGGTAAAGTAGAGCCAGCTAAAGAAAGATATTTGGGTAGAGCCATAGAGCCCTTTTCATATTGAAACTTTTCTGCAGACTATTTTTTTAAATTTTTATTCCAAGGTTTTTATGATAACTATCATGTGTTTCAGCGGATTTTGTGAAGACTTGTTCGAAAAGCGATCCAGAGTTCGATGACTGCTCCCGAGAGGCTGTTCAGCAGTTATTCAATGCTTTGGGACCAGGTACTTGCTACACTATCTTAGGAAAACTCTTTGGGACAACAATGATCTGTTTTTTCGCACCTAAAATATTTAAATATTGACTGAGCAGATAATTTATGTAGCTTTACTATCGACCTCGCGATTTATTGGACCGAAAAGAAGACATCTAAGAAATATAAATAAATTAGGTACTAACCGATATTTTCTGGTCAATAACACTGCAGCTGTGATAGCAGTAAATTAAACTAACAGCAGTTAATCATTGCCAGTAGCAACAAGCAGCTCACACATTCTGTTTGCCTAGTTTTGTAACCACCTAAGCTGCTCGAACCACTCGCTATGTAATTGTATGCCGACATCTTGGCAATTCTGCACTCCTGGTACTTGACTATCAACTGGACGTAAGGACACTCAACTTTGCAACAGTAATGATAATCAACGCCGTCAGATAACTCGGGTTTTTCAAATTTTTCTATCAAATTTAAAAGATAAGGAAAATTTCAAAGAAAATAAAGGTAATAGACCGTAGTTGTTTATCTAATCAATCAATACTATGTAAAATGTTGCTTCTAAATACAACGCTGATGATAGCGGACTGGTAGGTCTACCAACAAGTCGCTGGGCTAGTCACATAGCCTCATTACGAAACATTTTGTACATAACTTGCGGAAAGCGAAAGCGCTATTTCTTCACCACACTCATGCGACCCAATGAGGTATCAAATAATAAGGTATTTGATTGCTGAATGTATTTGAAATTTCAGGTCTTCCAGACATCGATTTGCCACCATTGGATCCGCTGAATATCCCAAAAATTAGAATTCTTCAAGGTGAGGGACCGGTGAACATCAACGCTGCTTTGGACAACGTCACAGTGACTGGCTTCGGTCGAACAGAAGTGTTGGTTAGCCAGTGAGTATAAACAACTCCTAGTAATTTATGATTGCCGGGTACATCGGACAACTGTTTGATCGACTGAGTCGGGGAACATTGACACTAGACTTGATCAAGGCAATTGAAATGTATAACGCGCGACTGCACTTACAGATTTTCAAAATTAAATGTTTGTTTTAAATACAGTTTATTTATAACTACTGTGATTTTCAGAGTTGATGGAAAGACATACGACTTCTACACCAAAGTTCGTGTCCCAAAAATAAGAATTGAAGGCACATACGATTTGAAAGGAAAAATTTTGTTGATTCCTCTTGTTGGCCGGGGAGTTTGTTGGTTTGAGCCTAGTATGTATCGTTTCATTTTGGTCTTAGTATTAATAACATTGAGTAAAAATGTTTATTTTTTTTTATTTTCAGGAAACATGACAATCGATATTGTAAGCGAGGTAAAACTATACAGTAAAGACGATATAACATTTTTCAACGTGACTTCGGCGCACGTTAAATACAATATTGGTGGCTTACGATTGCGAATGAACAATTTATTCGATGGAATCGAATCTCTTGGTTTGTATAATTTTATATTCAAGTATTTAAACTAGTAGCGCCATCTATTATGGAGTAGCAAAACTAGATGGAAAACCGCCAAGTGGAATTCGCATGCTCGAGAGAGATTTTCTACATTATGTTTCATGGTTCACGCACACTGTGTTGTCTTATTAAAACACTACGTCATTGCGTTAGTGCTATTACTCCCCCTCAGATGTCGCTACTGCGGGATTGCTCTATGCTCTATCTTTATACGACTCTACTTTGTGCTTATGGTGCCTTGGTACAAACGTGATACAAATTGCAACGTTGAGACGTTAAGAACGTCGTCTGACGTTTGACAACCACTTCACGGCCACGCCATTGTTTGATAGTTGCGAATTTTTTGGCAGTTTTTAACGAATCGTTTATATTTTACGTCATATTTTGATTCGTTAATTCTTCACGCTTTGTTTTGATAGGTTCTTATTTACTTGTACTATTGTTTTGGTAAAATATTGCTATGTCTAAGTCTTCAGTCTTATTTTAGTTAGTTATAGTAGCTTTAAATTTATTTGACCAGTTGTAATATTGTTCAAACGCAGCATAATCTCGAAGCATTATTATTTCCTGCATAACTCTACCTTTATCATTCTTTCTTTTTCCAGAGGAAAGTACCAACGCCTACCTGAACGCCAACTGGCGGCCAGTTTCCGAATCACTCCGGCCGATCCTCTCGAAAACCATCGAAGACATACTTCTAGGCTTCATGCGGCAATTATTCCACAATCTACCAGGGCACTATCTTATTGGAGACCTCAAACCGCTACAGAGTAAAAAACAGGACATCACAAAGAAAGTTTAACTAGTTTTCATGAAGTTAAGGTTTAACTTAGTTAAGACGTAAGCGTTGATTAATTTATAGTACCTAACGAAACAATAAAATACTTCCCACATATTTAAGGGTGAAAAGAAAATGAAGATAAAAGCATCGACTTGCTTAATTGATTTTTGATTCGTTCTTAAAACTTTATTTAAGTATTATTAGAAGGTACTCAAAGTTAATTTTCTAACATAATGTCGTACCTTTAAAGACTTGATGATTGAAATTAAAAGATTTTTTTTGTAAAAAGTTTCCGATTGACAAATATTTGAAAATATCTGACTGATAATATTTTTTTCATTTTTGTACATTGTAAATAATATTGTATTATAAGCTTAAGATTTTAAGAACCGACTTTCATTTGACTACCTAGTTATACAACCGGCCAGTGCATTCATCATAACAACACCCAATGCCTAAATGCAAGCTTGCAGTCTCACACCTGCATCCCGTCGCCGAGTTGCTTATCTCTACCGCCCACGCGATCTGTGCCTTGTGGCTCTTAGTTAGTAAGATTGTTTTATTCATTCGTCTAGAGACTTAACTTTGTCTCAGACGTTTCACTTTAAATGTAATTAATTTCATTGAATTAAATTTTTCATGAAACAAAGTTTAAAGTTTAGTTTTTAAAAAAAGCTTTGAGCGTTCCCCAAACCTTTACTGGCGCAGCCGGGGCAGATTTTCCGAGTTTTCAAAGGATTTATCTCGAGTTTTCTCGAGTTTTCCGACGAATCGGATCTGTTCGAACCAAATAAATTTGTGAAGTGATCGGGAGGCGAACGAGCATGATGGTGACTGGCTGGTGAGTAGAATTTTTGCCATCCTTTCTTACCTCTCGTGCTCATTGTGTTTTGTTATATACGGAATCGAACTTTTTCCTTTATAACGTTTTCTGGGTTCCTATTAAAGGAAATTCTGAAATAGTGTATACGTTTTAGATACATATAATCTGTGTTTAAATTAATAAGTGATTATTTTTCACGCAAGTAGAGTCTTGTAGAGTAAATAGAGTAGGTATTCAAAATGACGACAGTAACTGTAATTCCAAAGGAAATTGTGGCCATTATATTGTTAAGATTTTAGATTTAAGCGGCTTAAGTAGCGATTTAGATTATCATATATTAAAATATAGCCTGTTTATAAGTTTAGTAGATAGGCACAAACCTTTTGTCAATGAATTTATGGGCATAAGAACTCAAGTTGATTACATACGTGACACAACTGTAGTAAAACTTCAGCAGTTGGTTCCGCCTTCGTTACATAGATAGATATAAGAGAGGATTAGTGAATCCCCTTGGGTCGTTAATTAAGGCAATTTCAGGTAACCTAGATAACGATGACGCTATTCGATACGATTCTCTTATTTCACAAATCGGCTCGAAAGAAATGGCTATTGATAAAAAGATAACTATGATCACCAGAATGTTGGATAGCTTTGTGAATAGTACGGAAACCTTACATGAAAATACAATAATATTGGACAAACGATTGAAAGTTATTGAAGAATTAATTAAATATCAATAATTTAAAGAAAACGCGTGTCTTTATCTGACATACGTGTTAAGTATGTTTGATATGTTTTTAAGTATGTTCAGGACCATTTATGTAAAGTTAAATGAAATGGAAACCGCTTTGGCATTTAGTAAGGTATCGGTACTACATCAGTCGATTATAAATTCTACCGAACTGTTATGCTTATTAAAATCGATAGAGCAAGTAAATAATTTAGTTTATGAAGCAAATGAGGGTAATCTATTGAAATTAGAAAGGCTTATTAAAGTAAAGACTTATGTGAAAGGAAACCAGATAACGTTCATATTGGAAGTACTACTTACAGATAAAAATACGTACAATTATTTTAAAATTTATTCTCTACCAATTTACAATAATTCCATTAACAAAACTGTAGTAGTTTTTCCCGAATTCCCTTACCTTTTGGCAAAAGATTCGAAGTACCTGCCGGTCACTAAGGCGTGTGAGAAATCACTGCGGATAACAACTTCCTGTCAGTTTCCTACACTGACCTGTGCAGAGCAGCTTCTAGAGTTCCAGGCAAATCCAACCTCATGTGTACCTTACGCTGTTGAGGTCGAGGACACCAAGATTCATAGAATCAGCTTGGATACTTGGATTGTTTTTACTCGGAAACCAACAGTAGTTGTGGAAAAATGTAACCACGATAACATCAGAGAGTCACTCTATGGTACCTACTTGCTGACTACTACGGAAGGTTGTGAGGTTTACTTTGACGAGTATAAATTAAGTTATCGCAGAACGTTTGCAGAGAATCTTCATTTTAAGATTAAACCGATAGTGGCTCTACCAGAATTAAAATCAATGAATACGACCTCACTGGCTACTGTCAATATCAAGAACATCAATCTGGAGGAGCTGAAGCATTTTTCACGTATCCTGAACCTAAAGGAAAGTGCGTTTAGTGAAAGTGAAAATGAGATCAGTGGCGTAACGGTTAAAAGTGTTAGTTTAGGCACACTGTTATTGTATTTAGTTTTAATTATTGTCTGTATTGTTTTTATTGTGTACCGTTTTATGTTTTTGCGAAATGATCGGTTCGCAGCTTCCGTGAGAACCGATAATTTCGCACTTGAGGAGGGAGGAGTTATACAACCGGCCAGTGCATTCATCATAACAACACCCAATGCCTAAATGCAAGCTTGCAGTCTCACACCTGCATCCCGTCGCCGAGTTGCTTATCTCTACCGCCCACGCGATCTGTGCCTTGTGGCTCTTAGTTAGTAAGATTGTTTTATTCATTCGTCTAGAGACTTAACTTTGTCTCAGACGTTTCACTTTAAATGTAATTAATTTCATTGAATTAAATTTTTCATGAAACAAAGTTTAAAGTTTAGTTTTTAAAAAAAGCTTTGAGCGTTCCCCAAACCTTTACTACCTTCTGGCTTTATCATCAGAAGATAATGATGGCAGTTTATTAAACACCAATAAAAAGTCACAGAAAAGAAAATACGGATATTTATTTGTTTACACGGATGACATTGTTATTTTGATTCAAAAACCAACCTACAGAACCAATTTTGTTGAATGTTCTATGGGACAAATTTGAATGTATGTATATTGAATACTTTCAAATAAAAAAGAATTTTCAAAATCAGTTTATAAATTTCTAAGTTTTAATGTAGTAAACAAAAAAAAATACAACCGAATAGAGAACCTCATTTTTGAAGTCGGTTAAAATAAAAATCTCTAAGACCCTACCCCGTAGTTTAACTTTATTCTTACTCCAGAGTGATTGACGTAAGGGAATTTTGTCAATGTGCCAGAACATGGCGATGAGGTTAGTATGAGTAAGCACAATGTTTACATACCTGGAATTTTCAGGTGAGGTTAAATTAAGAACTTTCAATATTATTGAAGAAACAAAACTAGATACATAGTTATTAAACATTAAGATCAAGATTCTAGACGTTTTGTTTCATGGAAACATACAAAATAATCTGAAACGCTCAATTCGTGAGTCAGATTCGTGTATCAACAAAGATTGAAATAGAATGAGGAATGCTACATAAAATACGCTTATTGTGTTAATTCTATGTATAATTTTTGACGTTTATGTTTTAAGACAAACTGTAAATGTTTTAAGAACTTTTTTACTAAATAACGATCTATTCAAATATTGTAGGCTGCATCTTTTGTATTGCAAAAATATTGATACAAAAATGATACATTAATAAAAAACATTATAATTAACCTTACCTGCCAAATAGGACGTCCAGGCATTTTTAATTTAGCTGATAATTCCCAAAAATGTCACAAACACAAAACACGAGTTCACGCTTCACGCGGCTGCCACTAGATGGCTCTCTCGCCAAAGTTGCGAACAAAATAAGCACTACTCCGTCGTAATAACGTGTTTTATACATCGTGAAAGCTACCGGCGTAAATGCCGGTGCGAAGGAACACGACGCAGATGCGATCGACAGAAATATCCCTTACGTGGCTGCAGATAATTATCAGAAAAAATATAGATAGGTACCTACTGAACTAAACACACAGGATAATTATTATTACCTGTTAGATTAGGGTTTACTTCATGACTGAGGATATATACTTTTTCAGAAATACTGTCTCTCTTTTCAGTATTATTTTGATTTTATGTACCTCTCGTTTAAAAAAAAAAGCAATTATTCTAGTAAGCTAAAAAAATTATAATACCTACGTCATAGTAGGTACCTGATAAGAGCAATTATAAAATCTCGAAATTGGTTATAACCTACTACGCTACAGTTTGCCAATCAATAAATTTTATTTAAAAAAAAATTAGGAATACTCACAGTTAGATTGTTACTCAAAAACATTATATAATGTAATAAAATAATTTATAAAATTAAAATAAACTCAAATTCCTTGAGTGACTCCGTGTTAATTATAATAAATTGTTAGTTACTAAAGACATCTACAGACGCCAGTCTCATTTTAATTGGATCGATATATTTATAGACTCCATTCCAGATTTTGTAAACTAGCACGAGGCTTAAGATTTTCACTCTGGCTTTTTTAAAGTTTATGATGCAGTTGTATTTTTCTCTTGAAAAGTCTTGAAAGGCTATAAAAGTAAGTGATTGACGAGTGGCTGCATAGCGGAGATATAAACAACATCGATTGCACAAAGTGTTTTAGTTTTAAACTCGCCCAGGCTTTTATGAGATAATTTTTACGAGTAGAAAATCTAATACAGAAGCTGACTGTCAAAACTCAACGCTGTTTGATACCAAGATAAGCTACATGTCACCCAATCATCTTCTATCTTCTTCTAAATATATAAAACTCTTTTGAAGCTGACTGACAATCAACGCACAGCCTAAACTATAAGTCGTAGAGGTATAAAATTTGGAAGGTAGTATCCTTATATAGTGTAGGGGTGCACTAAGAAATGAATTTTGAAAAGTCGCACCCTAAAGGGTTCAAAATTAGGATCAAAGATTTTAACCAAATAATGCGTATGCTGCTGCAACGCAAGCAAAGCCGCGGGCGACAGCTAGTAAAGTATAATTAATTATGCTAACCTTCGTGTTATATCAGAAAGAACATGCAGATTTGGCCGTCACGCACAATAAATACAATTCATAGCAGTCAGAGGTGACAATTACTCAGTGAACTCTTCATTCCTTTATTTACTTTCTACAGAGTGTTTATAAGGGTTATCAACAGAAGAATATAGTCCATGTACATAATTACGCCTTTCTCCTAGCGGACTAAGTACTTTTTCTATTGTACCAATTAATATTTCAGAAACACTAGCTAAATTTTCATTTTGAAAAATTTGTGTTTTGGAATTCATGTGGTCTCTTTCTTGGACTTCATCATGTCCTTCTAGGTAAAGCTGATATTGTATAAAGCGAACTATAATGTATGAGATCTCCTTGAAAATAATGTATGCAATTCCTCATGTTTTCAATCGCGTTGCAAATAGTTTTTATGCAGGTTTTGTGCATCATATTAAATACCACTTTAATACTATGCTGTCCTTGTACAGCTAGTTCCTGGTACAATAAGTTTTCAATGTCTTTGAATAGAAATGTAAAAAAAAAGAAATGTCATTTGAATTTGCAGCTAAATTTCTCTATCGCGGTAAAATTTTGATTGTTGTTTTAACAAATACTAATAAAAAAGTACAGCTGCATATTCATATTCATATCCCATGCACCGATAATTTTATAGTATAATACTTATACTTATAAAACATTTCAAAGGAGCTCTGGCCGTATTTAAAAAAAAATCTAATGGCTATCCATCGTTTGAAGAGAAAGAAACCCGAGGGTATTAACTAAGTAATGGATTTACATAAAAACATAAGAATATTTTGACCTTTTCGATTTGAAAAACTGCATCAGAAGATATTGCCGGTGAATGACCTAAAGATGATGAGCTGATGACCCAGAGAAGGGTGCTAAAGAGGAATAGGGCCCCTTTGGTGTCGCTCGCAAAAGGAATGAACACTAGGACGCCATAAATACGAGGAGGTTGAGCTGCATACATGCACTTTGCACCGAATAGGTGACGTCACTGCCAGTTCATATTGTATTGTTCACCGCTGCACTTTTTGTTTACACTGCGATTATATTTTGCTACAGCAGTGACATCTGTACTGTAAACAAACATACAACTCGTATCATTCTATCTTTAGATACAAAAATGAGGTCATTACCACCGCAATTATGGTTGAAGATAAATAACTCTAACTATTAAAGATGCACTTGGTCTAAAGACTTCTAGAAAAACCTTGGGGTGCAATCATCAACATACCTAAGCAGATACCTTCAAGTAAATACATTGAGACAAAATGAAAAACTCATAGGAAAAACCAACAAAAAATTTGTTCCCTTGGTCTTTATTAAAAGTATCTTCTTATGCATGGCGTATCGCAGTGGGTTCCTAAGCTGACAAACTAATTCCTTATTCCCACACTTCTACTGTCTTCTACTAAGAGCTGCAGTAAATTTTTATCGTCTACTAGCTGTCACCCGCGGCTTTGCTCGCGTGGTAGCAGCACACGCATTATTTGGTTAAAATCTTTGATCATAATTTTAGACCCTTTACGTTGCGACTTTTTCAATATAACATTCTGCAAGGCATGCTACCTCTTCATCATTCAAATTATCCAGAGGTATCAATTTAGCATTTGCTAATGCCTGTTTCCACTTCAGTTGCTTCACTAATTCAAAATTCCTTTCTTAGTGCACCCCTACACTATAAATGGATACTACCATCCGAATTTCATACTTCTAGGGACTTATAGTTTAGGCTGTGGGTTGATTGTCAGTCAGCGTCAAAAGAGTTACCTATTATCTTTTTTATATTGTGGCGTAATCGAGAACGTTCTTTGGTGAGTAAAAATTTGAAATAGGTCGTACTTTCATCGGTTCAAGGTAGCGTACGTACGGGAATAGAATATGAGTAAACAGTTTAAAATAACAGCGTCCTACAGATTTGTTTCAACGCTTCGCTCGCTCATCTATCGGCAAGTTCGCGAGAGTAGGTAGATAAGTACCTTAGTCATGGGTAATTTTTAGTTTAATAATAAATTATATTACCTGTTGTTATTATTAAAAATACAGCAAAAATATTTGTCAGGGCATCCAAATGGAATTCCGAAATCACGAAAAAATTAAAAAAAAATTCACTGTAGTATTTAGAGATTTTTATTATTAATTTATTCCTAGAAAATAAAATAAGTAAATTTTTAGTCTTAAAAATAAACTGGCCTTTGCATTTTATCTAGATGATTTATACCAACTCAGCGGCAACTTTTTACCCATGCACCGATGAACAGGACTGGCCGTGCATGGGATTTTTTTTAGATGGGAATAGGCTTGCCCAGCACCTATGCGCAGATGACCAATGGTGTGCATGATAGGAATTAAACACAGCAAACAAAAAAAAGTTTGAAATAAACTACTTTTTCGGATAATTTGTGGTGAACCTAGGCAAAACCACAGACAATAACGGATAACGGTACAAAATATGTATAGGAAAATATCAACGTTGAATCACTGAATTATTCCTTTATATTTTGTATCCCCATACAAAAAAATCTAAGAGCAAACATATCAATTTCACCTTGAATCATACATAGCTCACAAATTCTATACAGTTTTAAAACACAAAAAACCTAACATATTCGTTACGCGGCCGCAACGCCGTCGTTATTTTTGTACCCGAGCAATTTCGTTGCGATTGGCACGCTCGGAACGTAAAGGCCAGCCTGTGGAGAATCTGGAGCAGGCGGTTACGATCGCCAAGTACCAGGTGACTAGCAACGCAGAGGAGATAGCTCGGCATTCTCAGGTTTCAATCATGATAATACAGTCCCATCAAGCGGAGAGTAGCGGAACTAATTAATGTGTAGGTAGAGTATGGTTTAGATAAAGCTTCATTTTATTTTAACTAGATGTCGCTAGCTTACTGATAAAAATAATAATATGATTTTTATACATTGCTACTTTCATATTATTCTACGGTATTTCTGGTATTTATTATCTAATCTCCTTTAGGCTTTTTTAGCACTCTTTTTAAATTTTTGCGAATGGTTTGCACGATGGTTAAAATTATTATTTTAATTGAATGTCTAAAAAGGATGATAATAAAATCACAACCATATTTTTACAGATGTATTTATATTCACAACAATAAAAATACCTATGTAGGTAGTCGGAACATAAAAAGAACTCTGTGAAGTAAGCCGCACGCGCGTGGTCTGCGTCTGCGCAACGTCAATGCACGTCAATGTTCTGAAATTAGCTATTGCGAAGGTTTTGTGACTAGTTTCACGGATTTCAATCTTATTTACCGACTACACCCTACACTACAATCTTACAGCGAATCCCAATATTCATACATTAGTGAAGTTTAGATTGTGATTGGCGTCAAAGCCATAAATCTTTCGACGAAATTAGCTATGATGCTATGGTAATTAACCTCTAGTACGGCAAAACCAGATATAAATTAAATATTGGGAATGGCAGTGAGGAAGGTATTTTAAGATAATGATAGATAGATAAATAATAATACGTAATGAGTAATGACACCTTAAACCTATGCTAAATACAAAATGAAGCTTATTGCTTGAAACACGTAATATTTTATTTTACACTGAAATTCTTACACTATATTGCACCTACTCTTATATTTAGTTTTTTACTACAGTGACTAGAATATTCTAAAGTAAATTGAATAAAATTGTAGTGGAGAATCGAGCACAATAATTATTATGATTATAGTGTAGAACCAAATGCTTTAATACTAATTTTTACCACGTTTTTAAATTATTTAAATAAATTGTTTGCAGAATTTTAAACATTGTTTTGGTATCTATCAAATGCTATTTACAAGAATGCTTGTTATTATATAACAGTCCTACAAATCTACGATAAAATAAATGAGATCAAAACTACATCGAAAAACTGTTCATCTTACACCAAATCATCGTAACTATTGAAACTGGGTTCCATAGTCACACTATCAAAACTCTCAGCAGTAGCTGGTCGAGCTGTCTGCGCCAGAAGCCTATCACACTCGTTCAGCCTTCCATGAAGAACATCATACACTCGGGTCATGGAACCAACCTTCTCTTTACACGAAGGGTCAGTCTCAATCGCAAAGAGCCTAGAATCGAGGAGTTTGATTGCTGCAACGATGTAGTTCCTCAGGGTTTTAGTTTTATGCTCAGTGCTGACTCTATCCAAAAACGCACAAACCTGTCTCTCTCCGCAAAGCAAGACATCAACATCGTAAGCCAATGGAGAATGCTGGTTGTGCAAAAAAGCAATCAGACGCTTTGCGTACCGTCTGTATGTTCTATAAGCTTTCCGCTTCCGCTGTCCGAGAGTACGTCCCATAGTCATGGACTTCTTCATGTCATCGATGACTGCTTTGTATCCAGCATCGCCTTTTGAGTCAAATATATCTCGCAGTCTAGTTTCAACCGGTTGCAAATCGTACGGAGACGGCGACGGAGGTAACGATGGTGATGATGGAGGAGGAGATAAGGGGAGAGGATTCTGTTCCTCTTCGCTGGAGTCACTAGAAGACTGCTCTGGTGTCTGCTTGACTACAGGTTCTGGGTAAGGTCGTGGTCGCTTCCTGGATCTTTGGACGCGAACTGGCCGTGGAGCGGTTCTAGCGTTGTACGCAGTGAGGACATTTGCGTCTTGTTCCGTCAACGGACGAGCTCTTTGTGCGGCTGCTAGCGGTATGATTCTTATCTTGACTAGAGCATAGCTTTGGTGTATTTTATCCTTGATATGAGGGTCCTCATAATCGCTGCCCCAGAGGTCTCTGATCGCTGATTCTTTCAAGTATCGTACTTGGCAGAGCTCTCCATTGAAGAATCTCTTCCTTTGCTGCTCGTTCAAGGCATCTCGTTCAGCTCCAGTTATGCCGTGGATTTTTGTGAGATGGTCTGGTAGTTTGCCGTATGTGAAGCGAGCGCAGTTTTCGATCGGGCAGGGTATGTTAGCGTGGTTTTGTTTTTTCGTTCGTGTGGCTGGTGCTGCTGGTAGAGCCATGGTGATATCTGTGAGCAATAAAAATAAAAATTATGTAGTTGTCCACACAGAAAACAAAACCTTTTTTTTAATTATTGTTGTTATTGGGAATCTTAAATCAGTTGGTAGATATCTTTGAAACTCTAAAATAAGATTCGGCAAGACCGTGCTAAAATAATAAACGGAAATTTCGAACAGTTTCATCTCATATCTTCAGCTGCCAACTAAAGCAATTAATACCAGCGATTCGTACAAATGTTTTTGCAGTCCAGTTAATTTATTTAGAGGGTGTTTATCGAGGGTGGCTGTCCGAGTATAATAATTGTGTTGACGGAGCCCCGCGGCTGTTTGCGGAGGACTCGCCTCTTGTCCTTCGGTTAATTTATTGAAAACAATGCTCCTACGGAGATGGACGTCTAAGGTCTGGTGTAATTATTTTGGCACAACAAGCTACGGCTACACTGTAACTAGAAGTTCTTGGTAACGCACAAGCTTGAGCATAGTAAGAATTAAGACAGTAATAACCATTATGGCGCATGTTTCAAAACGACTCTTTCAAACTAAATTATGAATCTTTTCAAAAATGTATTAAAAGTGAAACCTAGTATTATATTCTTTTATTTTCCGATTCTAATCATAAAGTGTGTTGTGAATAAAAATATTTTTCTTGAAATATAACACTTTATTTTATTGAAATCTATCTAGCTCTATCATCGAATGTTATATTAAAAATCTGTGTCCAATAATCTAGTCGGTGCAATGGTTGGTCGGTGCGCAAGATCTCTTCTTATTTTTTTCCCTTTTTTCTTTTTAAACGTCCATTCCATCACAAAGTGAATTCCATTACTCTATATTGGAAGGTAGCAGGTGCTCTGATGTCAAAAAGAAATTAAATTCTGACACTGACTGTAACTTCTATGTATATATATATATATATTCTATTATATCTACCTGCTTTACATTTTTCATCATAAATCCTTTCACATCGCACAATCATGCTAATGTACTTAATTAAGGTACCTGCACACTTTACCCCAATAGACAACTAAACGAACAAGCCCCTCTACCTTTCAAGATTCCAATTAGCTAATTCTCTTTCTGTACAAATATTAATTTCCATGTAACTTATCAAACAACTTTATCTGAATATTTGATTGTCAAAGAGGGTAACCGTACATTAGTAATTTACAGCCGCGACAATTGAAACCGTGAGGTAAGGAGAAGCGCACACTGCACGTTTATTTCTGTATTCGATACTTGTGTTAATTTGGTTGAAAATTTGAATTTTAAACGAATGGAAACAAATAAAACCTGAACTACGTAATTAGTGGGAGTGGTTCGGCGTGCTAAGTATGAATGTTCGTTACGTTAAGTTGCGTTACGTTACGTAAAGTACAAGGACTACCTACCTAGTCACTGACGTGGGAATCTGCGTAGTGTACGATGTATCTTAAAAAAATCAATTTCAGTTTCAGTATAAAATATAATAAAAATTAGATAGAGCATCTCTGTGAAAATTTTCGGTGTTCGTTACTTAATTATAATCACCGTAATTTTCTTACGGTTTAAAAAAGTATGACCATGATTAACAGATAGGTACCTACCCATTGTACAATTTTCTTTTATTGTTGTTTTATTACTATGTCAACAATATGTATTTTTTTGTATTTGTATTGTAATTCATAATTTTTTTAATTAATATTTTTTTTACTGGTATATCGTCCAAATATTGTTTAAAAACATTTATTTTCTTATTAAAATTATCACAACAGCTTATTAATGGGGATATTAAACAATAGCAAGACGTTGTCCCTCGGGGATGGTTCAATTTGTAATATTTATTGTAGAGTCGGCCTCGGCCGCGGGTTCGGGCTAATTTCCAAAATAAATATTGGTTCAATCAGACAGTGGTGGAAGACATTGTTGAGAGGTATGGATTAATAAGCTATTTATACTGCCTTTGGGTCCACTTGCGTGTAACTTCACGTACATAGAAAGTGCAAAAATGAAATCGTCAACCGAATAGTCATGAGTTTTTAGTATTTTAAATCCGACTTCCTTTCTAATTTATTTGTAAAACAATAAAAAAAATAAGGTGCACTTGGCCGCGGTCGTAGCAACAAGACCCCCAACTAAAGCCTTGTAAAGATGAATTAAAACATGTATCTGAACAAAGTATTTTTGTGAAATAGAAAATAAAAAATCCACAATTATTGGGCCTTTATCGCTGACCGTTGGTTGGGTTGGGACGACAAGTATGCGTGTAGCCTAAAACTCAAGATGCCAACAAAATATTTTGAAGCCTTTGAAGGTAAGCTATTTGTAATTTTTGAAATATTTATATCGTATTAGTAAGACTTAAAGTAATGCATTTCAAGGGTGCACGATCAAGGGCGCTCCATCCCTGTGCGAGGGTGGCGCATCTAAACAGGGTAAACAGAGGGTGGACGCGTAAACAAGGGATGTTGCAACTTAATTTGGCTGTAATCGAAACATTTTATGAAAATGAAGGTATTTTTGAAATTAAACTATCCTCTCCTATGCCTCAAAGGTGTGCTGGAAAAAAAACTCTTATTATAATTAAGCTCGCCGTTGTACATATCTTTAGTTTTAACTTGTTTGTTCATATTTTTCTTTCTACAATAAAGAAGTTAAGAAACTCAAAGCCAAAAAGCTTTTATTCAATAAAATCTCACTGATCACTTTGAATCGTCATTACGTTTTGTATGATTAGGTATGATTACAATTTTTTTTTTATTGGATGAGTTGGAGCTAGTTCGTCCCAAGCTTGTTTGTCTTCTAAATAATCTGATATTTTATAGTATGCTTTTGAAATAAGTCTTTGTTTTATTACGTTTTTAAACTTGCCAATCGACAATTGAGACACATCATCTCATTAATCTGGAACCTAGTTTTGTAATTAGGTCTTGAGAAGTGCCATTCTTAAATTAAGAATTGAATTTGTATTTGAGGAGTACTAATTAGTTCTCGTAGTGTTGGGACAGTCAGCATCATTAGTAAATGAGTTTTAAAAAAAATTGTGACTGAAAACATGGAATTTTGCATTTTCTTTTTCCAAAAAATCTATCATAGAAGTAGTTTTGAAGTTACAAATTATGATTAGAGGTTAGAAACAACAGTAAACCATAATAATATTAAAATTCTTAAAAAATTATCTGCCTTTGATTCTGTCTGTACAAAAAATATATCCCTCACAGACTTTGCGTCAGTTTATTTGAATATTTTTTATTAACCAATATTTGCTACACTGACTGTACTATGAGTTAGCTAGTTATTTTATTTATTGTACAACCCTTTCTTAACTTATTTATGTCAAGTTTAAAAAAAGTACAAAAATATTTAAAAATATATGAATTCTGAATTTAATTAAACTGCTTTAAATAGTAGCGTATTATAAGTTTTTTATTTTTACAAACCACGATTATCACAATTTTTTAATTTGAGATAAATTTTAATTATAAAATCAAATTTACTACAGCTAACACCCATCAGAATAAGAATACATACTCAATAATCCACCATCGTAAAAAAAAAAATTATATTAGGTATTTTTTAAATCTTACCTCCAATACAGGTTCCCAGCAAACTTCCAAAAAGTTTATCTTGTTGTTTACGCAGCGTGTTTATCTGTTGTTGTTTATGTTATCCTGGTACCGGACGTGCCTCCCGGGAGGCTTCCGATCCTCGACTGACGTTACGTAACAGATCCTGAATTCAACCCCCAATATCCAACCAACATACCATGACATACCCCTCTCTCCTCAGCTAACTGTGATTATCTACAAAAACGGTGAATGTAAGTAGACGTAGGGGTCGGGTTGAGCTGGTTGGGCTTCGTAGCTAATCGGAAAATTTCGTGAAAGATCGTGAAGGCTCCGCCTTGCGTAGCAGTCTACAGTCTACGGCGTAGACTTGCGTAGTAGTACTTTTACTTGACTTGTTACAATAATTAGTCGCTTTTTAAGAAAATATAAATCTTAAATAAACTTTTTTAGTTCTGTATTTCAAGGATCACAAAATGTGGGTAAGTTCATAAACAATATATATTTTTATTTTTCAGTGTTTTTATTTTTTTCTTAATTTTGCAATAGATAAGTATGAATATTTAAGGGAATACCTTGAAATATTCCTGCTGGCCTTAAATTGTGTCCGCAAGAACCTACATAATAAAAATAACATTAACTTTAGCTAGCTATGACAAAATATTCAGTTAGGTTTTTTTGGTTGAAATAATATGAGTTGTAGTAATAAGTTTTACTTTAGTAATTTTTTAATAATCATTCTGTTATTAAATTATTTAATTTTAAACGTTTTTATGTCATGATAGCATATTTTTTGATATTTACATTATTATTTTATTCAACTATAATAATCTGAAAAATTGCACACTAACTGAGTAATAGCTGTTACTTTTTGCATGCTGTCTTGCCTTGCACACCTATATTACACACTCATACTAATATACACACACATACATCATATCCTTTTCTTCCACATTTCAGCACTGAATTAATTTTAATATCTTTTAGACACGCCCATTTCAAGGCGTGGTCAATTTTCCCACGCCCAACACCTACAGCCTGAGATACTTCGAGCATTTCCTTACAACCCTGTCTATTATGAAATCCTGTTTTACAAGGATGAATGAAAACATTCTAAGCTTTTTAATTTAGCGGGGTTACAGCAATCGTGATTGGCATATCGATCGGAAGAACTTTCTAGACGATTGATTTAATATGTGGTCTGAATAGAGACTGCTCAGCTTTCAAATATGGTGTGTTTGCATTGGATGGTACTCACTGTTCACAGAGACCTTTCCCGGGTTTTCTATAACCATTTAATCTCACCGTTTGTCATAGTCAAAGCCAAAATCACGAGAATCATTTTAGCCTTATACTATACCCTTATGGCCTTATACGAGCCTGCCCCCCAAGTACCGTTCTTGTCGATCGCATAATTTGACATTTAGAATCGTCAAAATTCGTTCTATCGACAGTTGCGGGTAGGTTACCAACTTAGTCGAGCTGTAGACAAATTCGTTAAATTTTAACGAATTGGCAATGGTGTATGTTTACTATGTTTTGATTCTGACAAACGAAAGTGAACCTTATTTTGATGATAGTAAGGCATCATTAAAATTTGTCGACAAGAGATCCGTACTACCATAGAACGATACGATTCGATACGTTTATCGACTTTAGCGATCGACAACTAAGCGATCGATAAGAACGGTACTTGCACTGCTGGTGGGAGGCAGCCGGTGATCGTAAAAACTGGAGGGATATGAGGGAGACGTTTGCCCAGCAGTGGGACAGTATAGGTTAACAAAAAAAAAAAAACTAGGTGACTTTAATTGCCAGCTTTTCGCGATCAAAGTCTAGAAGAACGCACAGGAATACGGCTTGGATTCTATCATTTTTTAGTTATGATCTTTCTTAAAAAGAAATGAATTTTCAATAATCGTTTAATATCACCGTTTCTCATAGTCAAAGGCAAAGCCAAAATCACGGGGATCATTTAGTTTTAGGTATATACTATGTGACTTTAATTAATTGCTAGTTTTTCACGACCAAAGTCTAGAAGAACGGACATGAAAACGGCTTGGATTCCATCATTCTTTAGCATGATCTTTCTTAAAAAAATGTATTTAACGCTGAAGTTCCAGTGTGGTGCCATTTGTAGTTCTTTTGAACCACGTCTATTAGTACTAAGATGGTCATGGTAGTCATAACCTTATTGGTACCAAGATGGTAGTGCTGTATAAGTTTTAACCTTTAGGCCTATCACCAAAGTTGTTAGCCATCATGAATGATTTACTTCACGAATGACTTGACTAATACTATTTAAAATATTTCGCTTGAAATGACTGACAGGGGCCAAAAAAAAAAAAGAAGAAGACGATTTATTGACCACTTCCGATACAATGAACTTGTTCAATGACGGCACTTTTTGTTTCTTGTGTAATTTTTTTAATTTCGGTGGAATTTTAACCAATAATAATACTTGAGGTCATATCATAAGGTGTTAGCCATTGGAATAAAAATCCTTTTGTGAAATTATGAATATAATGAAATTCGTTCCCAGATTTGAAGGGAAAATCCACCATTTTGGCTTCAAACGACAGCCGACTTGACGAATGACTGGACTTGACTAGTATAGTATTATATGATCTGTGACTAGGTTACTACGTTAATAATTAATTTACTTGACACCAGCGAGATTGTCTGTCGAAATTACGGACAGAGGCCAATATAGAAGATCTTCTTCTTCTTCTTTTGTTGCTATGGCTGTTCGGTGGCTAGGATATAGAAGATCTTGTGTTATTATTATAACATTGACTGACTGCTCAATACATCGACGATCGGCTCCAGTTACTGCCAAAAATGTTGAAGGTTGCACATATTTTTCAAAAATTTGTATAACCAAGTACTAATAGTAGACAGTGGTTATAAACATTTGCATGCATGATAAAAACACCTAAAGAAAACCTATTTTTCATTCTTGTTTTTCAGTTTTAATCTGGGTGTCCGCGCTATCATTAATCAGCCAATAATATAGGCCTCCTGAGGCCTCCTGTTAAAAACCGGGGAATCAAAACATGACGCAGTAGTAATAACGTGGATAAGACATTCTTACTTTGGTAAGATGAGGTTTCTGACTGTTTCATAATTTTTTCTTATTAAAAAAACCGAGTTCTGTAGAAATGCTAGCTGTGCAGATTTCTGCATGGTTTATGATTATTGAACCTATAAGACAGCTAAATACCAAAGTTATATTTTTGCTTACGTTAGTTTTCGCCTTGTTTTTGTTCTTGATTTTACTGGCCCACTTTTTATATTATTTTATCTAAAAAAGTAGACAATTGACTCTGTTATTCATAATTCTCATTCAAATCAGTTATTTATGGTGTGACCTCAGACTAATGAATCATCCACAAAACATACGAGTGCACTATTTCATTAGCAATACTGGCACTTAGAAAATTTGATGGGTAAACTTTTTTATTGTGCATTTTTAGGTGTATCCACGTAATGATTTCCTTGAAATTTTTCTTGACATAATGATGATAAAAATATGATGTTGGGCTCCCCTCCGGATATCCGCTGGATATTGTGCTATCCGTCGCTGTAAGCACCTCGGGATGAATTTGTACTGGTAAATGCTTCTTGATTGATAATCTTCAGTTTCAAAAAGCGTAGAAAATATCAGTAATATCATGCATTATTTGAAAAAAAAAAATATGAAAAATATAATGTTAGAAAATGAAGTATTGCTAGCCCTTAAACAAAATAAACATTTTATTATAAAGATAGTGATTCTGTAGGCCAAAGCGGCCTTCAAGTGATTTTCTAAAGAACCTTTTTTAGTCGACATCCTAGCTTAACCGGAACTTGATAGATTCTACAATTGAATAAAACCTTATAATTAAGACTTGCTAATAGAGCGCGGTATTTGGGAACGTTACCACAAAATTAACCTTTTTTTTCTATACAACTAAATGATGAACCAAGCCGATGGCCTACCCACTTATTTTAATGCAGACAAAAAAATTCATGAAAACGCCTAATCCGCTTAGCTAAATTCTAAACCGAATTCAGAAACCGTCCATTCATACGTTAAATCATTTAAAAATATCGCGATTACGCTTTCACCAATGTATTTTCTTCTTGTAATATCAAAATCTCAAAATCAGACTCATACCGACGGAACCACTAGTAGTACTAAGTATAGAGCCTCTACGTCAAAAGCAGTCAAGCTCCTGCACGCAAGTTATTCAGCGTAAATCATAAGACTGTGTGCATAATAATAATATAAATTGGCCCCCGATACTTTGTTTATTGTTTTGATGAGTCAGCTGAATCTCCCCTTAGCATGCGGGCCCACCCCGCATACTAAGAAAAAATCCTTTTCTTGTAGAGAAAAATAACGTGGTGCATTCTTAGATGAATCTGACATTGCAAAGTTAGATTGAGTTGAAAGGAACTTGGAAAACTAGATGTTGAGTTTCTTGTAGTTACTAGTTACATTGAAGTTTCAGCAATATTGTGAAAATTGCAGTGAAAGTGTATGATGATTACCTACATTAATTCATTCACTTTACTTTACACTCGACGGTTAGGCCGCTGCTGTTTTGATGACTACTCGGTAAAAGCTTTAAAAGTACAATAAATACGAATTTTATAAAGAAAAGAAATGACTATGCTATGAATAACATTGAACCCTGTTACTGTTACGTGCCGTGTTACGCTCAGCTAACATCTGAGCGTTGCCGTGCTTCGGAGGGCAAGTTGAACTGTCGGTCCCGGCTCTAGCAATCGTTAAGCCATGATGGAGGCCTTAAGGCGGCCTAAAAATTCCGTCACCAGAGTTGGCCACTATACGAGCTCGCTTGCTTTTGTTACGTGCTTTCATCTAAATTGTCCCAACGCTCATAAGTGGTAACAGAAGACGACAATTAAATGTGATTCAAGAATACTTTTCAATGGTGTTTACGATCAAATACCATTGAAAGTCACAGACAAAATGCCCAATTTCGTGTACGTGAATGACGTGTTTCTTACTTCTTCTTATTCAACTGCTAAACTACTGAACAGATTTCGAAAATGGTTATAGGACCAATCTTGTTTTTTTTTTTTTATTATAAAAGTAATGGAACAAGCTGATAGCTCACTTGATGTTGAGTAGTAACTTCTGCCTATAACAATGCATTACCTCACAGAGCAAGTCCAATGAGGACGTGCCCTGTAAGCAATGCACTGCGTCCATCACTCTGAGACGTAGAGATCTTGAAGTCTCATGTGCCTGTAATTACACCGGCGCCCTTACCCTTCAAACCGGAACACAGCAATGCGAGCATCGCTGCTTGGCGGCAGAAATAGGAATTAACCCAACCTTAAAAGGTAAAAAAAGAATTTTTCAAATCGAACTGAAAAGTTATATTTTAGAAGTCGGTTAAAAAAGTGTATAACGGCTACAGCTTAATGCTCTGTGCCTTGATCACGAATAAATGTGACAATCGCAAACGTATCGTAATCGAGCGTATCCGAAATACACTGCGCGGTGACACTACAACGGCTGGCAGTCGCGCTGGCATTGACGCGCAATATAACTCAAATACGTTAACGCGGCGACTGTCAGATTTATTCGTGATCAAGGCACTGAATAAACCATTGCGATGATGCACTCCTTGTTTCCGCAATCAGGCGCAAATTGCCCACTATTCTGTAGATCGTTTACTCATCGAATTCACGTTGTTTGTCCGCCGTTGCGATTAAGTTCCTGAATTTTTTATACTGTCGTGGAACAGCGGAACGCTTTTCAGGACGTTTTTCGGAATTTCACGTGATTGTCGCGTAAATAATAGATTACATATTCGGCTGTAGTTTGGCGATTTTTCCAATTAAATCTTTGTGTACTCACGTGATATAATATAAACAAATGGAATAAATAAGTTTTCAGTCATGTTGTAGTTATACTGTGTATAATATACCCTCTTTTTTGCTCAAACGTAGTCGAGTAAAAACTATAAGTTAGTCAGAGGTATGATGTGATGTCTTCCTGGCCGGTTTCGGCTACGGCGACATTGTTGCTGCTTGATGCCTATGATGGGCTCTAAGGTGACTTGAATAGCCAATTTTGGCTTTGAAGGTTCTTGCACACAATGTGCAAGAACCAGTCAGTCAAGTCAGAGGTATATACCTATTAAAAACTCTTATTAAAAACAGAGCACAACGCTAAAAGTCTTTTTTTTGTGTTTAAACATAATTATCAGAATGGCATAAAAGGCATTGAATTTGTTGAACGGAAAATTCTATCCCAGTTAAACCTCTAGACCACTGGTTGTTAGTTTTTAAATATTATTTTTTCAACGTAATGCGCTTGTAGGCTAAGAATTATTTCCTCAAAAAGTAAGTTTGTATGAGTTAGTGGCTAATTCTGGTGATTGAGTTTTTGGCTTAACGACTACTAAACCCAGGACCAACAGTTAAACGTGCCCTCTGAAGCACGGAAGCGCTCAGATGTATAATTGTATAGCGGTCATCCATCCAAATAGTGATGGTGATTGTGAGCCAACTCCATATTTAGAGCACTGTGGGATTGAATCACCGCTGTACAAAACTAGTTGTCGCCCGCGGCTTTGCTCGCGTGGCAGTAGCATACGCATTATTTGGTTAAAATCTTTGATCCTAATTTTAGACCCATTAGGGTGCGACTTTTCAAAATTTCATTCTTAGTAGTCCTACACTATGTAAGGATACTACCCTCCGAATTTCATACCGCTAGGACTTATGGTTTAGGCTGTTTGTCAGTCAGCTTCAAAAGAGTTTTATATATTTAGAATAGATAGATATTCTCACGTCGAGATTGGTCCATAAATACGGTCAAAAGACGATACCGTTTGTTACGTAACCGTGACCAATGACGTAGGGTGTGAAGTGCTTACTGGCTGATATAAATGAGCGCTCGTTTTTTGTCCTCAAACTAGCGTCCGATAATATCGGTGCCACTTCGCCCGTCCGTAATGTCCGCGTGGATTATTGCAATATAAATTGTCCACAGTTGCCCATTCGATTGGGTAGGGCTGCCAGGCGCAATCGTTGTTTCATAAATACCTGTCAGGTTTAAACCTGACAGGTGTTCTGAAGTCTTTTCATACTAAATCATAGGTATTCTGTGATGAAATAGTGACATTATTAGTCAGAAGCTTCTTGTTTATATCTGTGGCCACGTCACTTGACATTATGCTGGGCAGCGAAAGCAGTTTAGTGTTTGCGATATGGGGGCAGTTAAAATAAACTTTTTTGGTTTTATTACAGCAGTTATAAAATGACAGTATAAAATTCAGAAAGAAATTAATTTTTACGCGGGTTTAGCTGCAGTTAAAGAAGTAAGAAAAACATTACTTCGATATCCCAACTCAATTCTATAAAATAATAAACTAACACAAGAGATTGTAAAATATGGTGTAGATTCAATTCAATTTTGTGTCTGCTAAAAAGCAAGGTAGATACTTAATCAGGCCACTTAAATTATAATAATTATGGTTACTGAAAATGATTTAACTAGCTGTTATGTAAAAAATATTATAGCAAACCGAATTTAATCAGTCTCATTACAATTTTGATAAACTTAATTACTGTGTAAATGAAAAAAAAGGTTTCATGAATGAAAAATGAAAATCAGTATCAAAATTGTTTGTCAACCCTACATTTCGAATTTTCCGCATTTGGCCAGTCACTCCCCAAAGGAACATTTAGCGATATTAGGGCTTTATTTTTTATAGTTCGGGACAAAAAGAGCTCAAGCGATATTTTTTACGAAGTGGCTACTTTATACTGACCATTTGTTGGCAAAATTGAGAGTCATATTCACTCGCCCGATCGAATTCAATGACAAATTGAAAAAGTTTATGTTAAGTAGTAAGTAGTTAAGTAGTAGTTTCGAATAAACTCAATATTTTTATAAGATGATGAAAATACAAGCGGCGATTTTTTATGAAAAACAACCCTTTAGGTCTAGACCGTGAAAAACGCCGCGGGCGAGTGTTTAAAATTACTTTCTTATAGTTTAGGCTGTGCGTTGATTGTCAGTCAGCTTCAAAAGAGTTTTATATATTTAGAAAACTATTTTTTTAAAATATTATGTCACTTTTAAAAATAATGATCTAATAAGTGGCCCATTAAAAATCCTCAAAAAAGCCTCCACATTTTTGTTTCAAAGTATGTCCGTACGTTCAGGTGATAGCAAAAGTTGCAACAAAGGGCGCGAAAAAATCCCATTGTTATCGAGGGTATAATTTATTAGGGGCTCAGGCTCTGTGGGACCTTTTTTTATATATCATCGCATTATCCCCACTTGGAGAGTTACAACTTCTTAAAGGAAATCAGGGAAAATTAATTTAAAGCGTTTAAAAACTGTCCAAAACAACCGTTGACTTTGTTGGTTTTGATAAATGTCAGTGGTCGTTAGCCGGTAATCGTATTTAGTAGAAGAAAGTAGCTAAACGCAAATAAAAGTTAACACAAAAGGTTGCCTTGGGATGCTTGGTGCGACAAAAATGTATGAAATATTGCCCAAGGATAGCCCATTGGATTGTGTATAATGTACAGGACAGGAAACTGTTAGATGTTGGGAAAAAATACGATTTTATTATCAAGGGAACATTTTTATTTTTCTTGTGTTTTGACATAAGTACCAAACTTCTAATTTTTAAATATACCTATTTTTTTATTAGAAAGGAACTAAAGAGTTCTACTACAGAAACAATAATGTTTCCTGTCAATATTGTCACACTACATTGACATTGAGTGAGACAAACTGAGAGTACAAAAAATAATCGTAAGTGACATTAATGACGTAGGTAATAATAATTACTACTAATACTAGAAGGCGTTGTGTTAAGTATCAGTAAATATTAAAAAAAAAAAAAATATTACGAGTATCTCTTAAAAAAAATTCGTGTTTACTATATAATAAGCGTTATACAAATAATAAAAGTGCTTTGATCAAACATGAATAACTTTTCATAATATTCAAATGTCCAAAAAAGTTTAGGACCCCACATTCCCTGTTCATCCTTTTTAGATTAAAACTGTCCCTAATATTTTTATCTCTTCGCATAAATACTCGTAATGAGCGTCCCAAAATTCTCGACCAGTTATAAATTTATTCAAGGACCACGCGTTCAAGTGTGCATAATTCTGATACAAAAATAATCTGCGTATATTAATACCCGTATTAATTCAACCGAAAATTTTAATTCTCTGATTATACAATTCTTTTTTCATCTAAGAGTAGCATCTGAACAATGACGTGTGAGGGAAAGTGAGTTTTTTTGAACATGCTTGCTTGGTGAAGTCCTGTTTTTTTCTCTTTTAGGTATACTAGGTTATTTAACTTACTTCTTTTTTTAAATAGACAAAAAAAAATTACTCGAATATAAAAGGATGGTGGTTTATAGCAGTATTTTGTAATCTCTATTTCTATGTTTTAGGTATAAGAATGTATTGACAAAAAAAATTATGTATGTATGTATTCTATCAGTTAGTTTCCATCGTACAAGCTTTGCTTAGTTTCGGACTAGAAGGCGTTGTGTTAAGTGTCCGTGAATATAATTTATTTTATTTATTTATTAATCTATCTATAGGTAATAACTTTATAACTAATGTTATAAAGAGGAAAGATTTGTTTGTTTGTATGTTTGTATTGAATTGGCTCCAAAACTACTGGACCGATTTGAAAAATTCTTTCACATAGGCTATAATTATAGTTTCAAAAAAATTAGGGATCCTTACTAAAACTCCAATAATGTAATCCAAGGTGTAAAATGAATGCCTTACCTAAGAAATTTTTGTTGAATATTAGTATAAAATCCTTAGGAAAGATCATTCTGCTTCCATTCTTCAGCGGCTTTGTTCAATTAGATTTTTAACAATGAACGTTCATACTTTTAACCCTTATCATGTGTGGGCCGAGCTCTATTCTTTATTATCACGTCGAGTTTTTCATCCACTGCGCGAAGATCTCCCAGGAAATGGAAACGTTTCTTGCAGCAATTTCCTATTGCATGTTAAAAGGAAATAAGTTATGGTGATCTAGTGCTGACAGAAAAGTAGGGGTTAATAGAGCAAGATTGAGATATTGAGGTTTTCTTTCTTAGTTTTTTACTTATTTATGAAGATAGAAGTATTTTTATTTAGATAAATAATATTTTTTTTATAAAGCCTCCCTCACTTATAAACATAGATAGATAGAAATAGATACTACTTTTTTGGTAGGTACGTACAAATCTTAAAAATAACTTTGTATAGTACAATGGGCGGCTTTATCGCTGAAAGCGATTTCTTCCAACCACATAGTGCTTATAAGCATAATAATATAATGGTTTTTTTTATCAAAATTTGTGAAGTTCTAATATTAATTTTATTTCTTTATGGCAAGTAATAATTTCATGGGGTTAAAAATTAAATATTTTGTGATACTAAAATTTAATGTAATAAGCTGTTATTAGTGGACTATGAGTTATATGAGCACAGATTGATTTTAGTAGTTTTTTCTTATACAAATAAACCTTAAATTATGCAAAAATATAAGAAATTCTTCACACTCCGGTCACTAATGGAGGCGAGGGCAGATAGAAGAGGCCCTGATTTATGGGGCTCGGTTACTCGCCGTGAATAATATAACGGACAATTTATGAACTTTAGAAATTCACAGGTTACTGTAAAAATATATTTTCTTTCAGGAACCGAGGTTTATTTTTAATGTTTAATATCTAATTGGCGGTTTATACATTGTATTGATACACATAGCTAGGTACTTTTTTATAGAACAAAATAACTCGCTTGTAACTCACGGTGAACCCCCGAGATAAATTAATAAAACCAGCACAATCGAACATTCAAAATAAAACGAACACCGCATTGTCTAAAAACATTGTCGAGCCAACTTCAACTACAACCGTTTGACTGCTTGTTCAGGGGTGAACAACTGTTCAGGCTGTGCCACACAAACGTCCCGCTGCCAATCGACTAGTTCTAAAACAAAATCAATCAACGCGTCTCGTCTCTATTTGCTTAAAAGAAGTCTATTGTCGCACCAAACTTAAACAACCGTATTGTTTACGCCCCTGCCAATCAACAGGGCGGCCAACAAAACCAATCAACTTGGTCTCGCCTGTATTTGCTTAAAAGAGGTCTTTTTCCTTTTAGTTTTTCATTGCCGGCGCGACCCTATCGTCCGTCACCCGCTCCATGGATATATTTGATTAAAAAATAACGTCGTCAGAAACGGCGTGGACGTGAGGATGCAAAAGGAGTAAAACGCTCCTTGCTCTAAGCCGTCATTGTCACGTTTCGAATGGCGGTCGCCGTGCATGTTTTGTCCACTATCTCCGAAAGCGGAAGGCGATGATCCGACTGTGGAAAACTGGTCCTTTCCAACTTAATTAGTCTTTTCAAGCAGGCTTTTTAGGTACGTTTTCTGCCGCTTTCCAGCTCTGTTTGCCGTCTGCTTGGTTTATTAATCGCCCAGTTTTAGAGGTCCGATGCGTGACAAAAGCAAGCCAAATAGTGGTTCCAAGAACAATAGAAACCCATTAGTCCGGTGCATTGGTTCTGCTGGAGCAATTTTCAGCGCGTCTATTCTTTTAATTGGTTTCCGATCCCTGTTCTGAACAAGTTTGAATTATTAATCCATCGATATCCATTGCAAACGTTTCTTTCAGTTTTCAAAACACGACTATGTAAAAGTATATTCAGTACCTTTACCTACTTACAGTACATAAGTATTTGTGCAGAAAACAAATAAATAACAATCAATTGCTAGGTAAAGCATCGGAAACGAGACAATTAAAGGCAGTTTTGGGAAAATTTATGTGTTTACGTTCCGAGAGGTGATTAAGGAAACTTCTGTTTTGGCGTATTCTCAAAACCGTGGTAATGGCCGGGAAATAAGAGCTACTACAAGCTATACTGACAAAATAAATAGTTTTTCCTCCCAAGTTTTTAAAGCTATTGATTTGTATAGGTTTTTCGAAGTTTTCGGCACTGGTCTCTTTTCATCTGGAAACAATAACCCTTTGCTTACAATAAAACGTTTAGTGGGGACGTGTAGCAAACTTCCATATTTTATTACGAACATTATCGTAAAGCGCGAATACTCACCGTTTGAAAGTTGTCCGACGCACCCCAACCCGTCTGCAAGATTTGGTTATAAAATTAAACTAAAACTTGGAAACAAATTGTAATTTATATGTTTGTTTTCAGAATATTTAGATATACCTTGAAATGTTTAGGTACGTATATCTAGTTTTTCTATGTAATAAAACTTTTACAGATCTGAATAGCAATTTTTATTCAATAAGATTAATTTCCGTTAATAATTCTTATCTTCTACTAGCAGTCGCCCGCGGCGTTGCTCGCGTTCTAGACCCTTCACTTAGACTTACTTAGACTTTTCAAAATTCTTTTCTTAGCGCACCCCTATGCTATGAAGACTACCCTCCAAATTTCATACCTTATTGTGACTTATAGTTTAGGCTGTGCGTTGATTGTCAGTCAGCTTCAAAAAAGTTTATACAAATTATGTTTATGTTACCAACTTAAAGATTTAATATTAATATATTAAACTAGCCGTCGCCCGCGGCGTTGCTCGCGTTCTAGACCCTTTAGAGTGCGACTTTTCAAAATTCCTTTTTTAGTGCGCTTCTACACTATATAAGGAACCTACCCTCCAAATTTCATAGCTCTAGGACTTATAGTTTAGGCTGTGCGTTGATTCTCTGTCAGCTTCAAAATGGTTTTATTTATATTGATGATAATATATTATATTAACATATTATGAAAAATTGGCAAAATTGACGCCACAACACATTAAAAAACACGTTAGGTTGTGCGCACGTTTTAAAACATGTAATTTCAAAAACTTCCCTTATAAAACGCAGCTCAACAAACTTAGGAATTCTTCCACGTTGGTTATTACAACAGTAATTGTCAAACGTTCCCACTTTTAATTGATCCTCGAGGGCGAGTCAGATAAAACTCGCGTATCTAAACTTTCTCTATTACAGTTTAAGAAAACGCCTGAGCCGTTTTGTTTGGACGATAAGAAAATTTTCATTGCGCCTGCTGTGTAATAGACGTGTAATGGCGGAATGAGTTTAGAATTATTGTTTATTTTTGAATAAAATTTTCGGTGAGACTGTATTTTACTGATATCTCAGTTTAATTTAATTCTTGAGTAAATTTTTATCTAAAATAAACAAACAAATATTCTTGGACATATCACTCAACGCTCTCTAGTTCCAAACTGAGCAAAGCTATGGGAACTAGATTGCTGATATAATACTTATATACATTTTTATTTGTAAATACATACCTAAGTAGGTACATGGTAACACCCTGACACGGAACAAACATCTATGTTTGTCCTACACACACAAATGTTTGTCCTCGGTGGGAAACGGACCCACGACCCACAGCACGGAAGGCTATCGACTGAGCCATAACGCCTGTCTGAAATAAAAAAGTTGTATGAAAATTTAGACTCAATTATTCAATTTAAGGGTTAAAAGCAAAATAAATTTCAAATATAGTATGACTTGGTAATTCATTTGATAATAGTAAAAGTTCTTTCGAGTAAGTTCTAGGTTATTTTACGTCTCTATATTGCAATAATATCGTAAAATTTCATTTTACAAGTGTTTTAAATGACAAACTTGCCATTATTATCACGGGGAAAGCCAGTAAAAACACTAATGTCTCCTTTGAGGAGGAATTGATGGCACTTATAATGACACTTTTAATTATTATAATCGCAGTTTGCAAACAAAAGTCGTTAATTCATTACAAAGAAGTAATTTTTGCGGTGTCCTGTTATTTTCTTTCTTCTGGGGAATTTTAAGGCATCTTTGATGGACGAGCTTCTAAACTAGAATAATTATTTTGTAACGTGAAAGAATGTATGTCCGTTTGGTATATTGGCGACTGCAACATGAAAAGCATGAATTAAGGTGCCGGTCAGAGGCAAAACCTTTTTAATAAATATTTTAGACGGAAAAATAATATCACGTTAACAAAGTCCAATTCAAATTATAAGCGTTTTACTTTTTAGCTCCAAAATTCTTCAGGTTTTTTCAGGTTAGCGCACCTGATTAAAAGTGTAATTGAGGCCTAGGTTAAAGTACAGTGTAGGTTTCTCCAAAAGGTAACAAAAACACGGTCAGATAACTTCCCCTCGAACAACGATACTAATTCCGAAGGCGTACCTTGCCGCCATATTCTTATAAATTAATTACTTGTAATCTACTCATGAAACGGGTCTTACACAAATGAAGTTACAGCATGACTTGGGTGACCAAGCGTTATATAACAAGAACAAAGGAATAAACAATCTTTATAAATAAATAAATATTCACGGACACTTAACACAACGCCTTCTAGTCCCAAACTAAGCAAAGCTTGTACAATGGAAACTAGATGGCTGATAGAATACATTATATACATATTTTTTTGTAAATACATACTTATAATACATAGAATCACCCAGACACAGAATAAACATCTATTTTTACAACACACAAATGTTTGTTCTCGGTGGGGATCGAACCCACGACCCACAGCACGGAAGGCCGAGCTACTACCGACTGAGCCATGACGCCTGCCTTTAACACGATTCACTGCCTCTCGGTGTCATGTTTGTCATTATTTATTGGACAAAGAAGTGAATAGATTATCTTTTACTGTATGTCTCTAATGGCGGAATACTGAAACGTCACTAAAATTTAAACACCACTTAAAATTGCTCTGCCTCTGTTTTACATTACTCATTTGTAAGAGATGTCAATAATTTAAGCATGAACTTAATAAAAGTAGCGTTTGAGTATTCGGCCTTAAGTGTGATGTCTTGGATTTCTGCCAATAAGCAAAACGCGTGAAAAAAGCTATAATATGTAGCTTTTTACGAAACCGCTTGGCAAACAAATATAATTACACTCATCCTTTGTTTTACAGATGTGCGTTGCAAAACCTGGGTAGAGCTTATATTTTTTGTAGGTCAATAACCTCTATACAAACATGAGCTTTTCAACAAAAGCGTCTTTCAACCGTTCTTTTTAACCGTTCGTTCGTTCAAAGCGTTCTTTTAACCATTTAAATAAATTCTTTGAAAATTGTGTATAGTGTTACGTTTTCTTTAATATGTCCTGAATTTGAAGATAAACTGTGTCACCCTAATCGTGCAAGCTCAAGGGTTCAGTAACGACTTAATGCTGGAACGAGACAGAATTAGAAATGAACCTTACAAAGTACGGCTAATAAGACACACACGACACTGATACTTTGTTTTAATTTGACACTTGGTACATTTGTAGTGACATTTAAAATGACGCGTGTCATTTTGTAGTTCTCGTCAAATTGTATGGGGGTGAACGTGTTAAAAAATATCTCATGAAGGTTTACCATAGTTTTGATTTTACTCGAGAATAATTTATCATTGCAAATTTTACAATCCATAGAAAACATTCAGAACTCTGTACTATACTATCGTATATTTTATTCTTCCGTCTGTTTTATTACAGAACCCTAAAAATGAAAATGCCATTTTTAAAACCCGGAATAATATTTTATGACACCTCGGGCGTACTAATTCGCCTTTGTCTGACGAACTGCATAAAGAGTGTCGTGTCGACGATGAAAAATCAAAATGTATTTATTCGCGAGCCGTATAAAAAGTCAATATGAGAGGCAATAAAACGAGTCGAGAGAGAAATAATAAAAGATAACCTCCAGAGTGAATAGAATGAACAGCCCTTGTAAAGAATGTTTGCGTTGTGGATAAGACGCGATCGGGGGACACCTCCCTATTCAGATGAGCTGGTGTGCCAGCGAAATATTAATACCGCTTTTTACAATGTGGCCGTTGTCCGCGAATCAGTCGGGTGGAACAATGAGGATTTTGTATGCATTGTTACTGTTCGTATCTGCTTAGTCTTTGATTGGAGATTCACTGCGATATGATTTTTTGAAACTTTCTGAAATCCAGTTTTAACTAGTCAAATATATTTTACTAGCCGTCTCCCGCGGCGTTGCACGCGTTCTACTCTTTAGAGCGTGACGTTTTAAAATTCCTTTCTTAGTGCACCCCTAGGTACACTATATAAGGATACTACCCTCCAAATTTCATACCTCTAGGACTTATAGTTTAGGCTGTGCGTTGATTCTCTGTCAGCTTCAAAAGAGTTTTATATATATTGATGATGATGATGATGATAATAATCATGGTCATCTACTGCTTGCTTACCTCCTTACTACTGATTGTCATCTCTGAGTATTTTACTTAACTATTTTTTTAAATCTTTATTTATTGGTGAGGTTAACAAGACAACTTTTCCAACTAGACTACTTAACTATTGTTTATTTAATGAAACAAGAAACATTTTTTTTCTTTTTCTTTACATGTGACTTTTAATAATAATAATGACGAATTTTAAATGAGCCTTTTGTGTTTTTACTGAATATTGATTCAAACTCACAGAACCCCTAATATGCGAAATACGCTCACACTTGACTTGTCGTCTTGTAGGTATTGGTGCGAGTAACCACAATACTCACACGAAATAAAAAGCATTTCTCTAAGCTCTTGAACAAATACAAGGGATTGGAAACTTTCCTAAGACAACAAGAATAAATCCTACTTGGGGTCTGATGGTTAAGATTTGTAGACCGCGGTGAAAATGTCTACGAGACATGATTTCAACTAATTACTTTGGGGTAATGTAGAGGAAAATGTGTTGTTGGAAATCTTCACGTTTTAGTTTTAAACGCTTGACTCCTTTAGATATTGATAAAAAAACAGTAATGAGGGTATTTTAACTTCAATCCTTTGCTATTCCACTCAAGCGTATTTTTTTGGTTCTTACTATAATATTTCAAACCAGCACAATGTCAATAAAAAACATTGTAGGTAAGAAATTAACATCGTCTAAAAAGTGCACGTCCTAAGATCACCTGCGGTGTTCCCGATTCGTCCCGAGAGACCGATTAAACATGTAAAAGTACCGGATAACAAAGTGTCTGGGAGAATCTGGGAGCTGGCAACATTTAGCACGTACGGGGAATGCCGTGACACGTTCGCTGAAACTTAACGAGCCAGTGAATGGTTTGGTACCGTCTTGTTTGGTTACAAAGTCATTATTAAGTGTTGCCACTTTTGTATCAATAAAAAAAACTTTTTTTATTTAATGATGAGTTGCATTATTGGTCTGAAAACAATTGTAAAACATTGAAACTAAGACGTGCTCTATACTTTATAAATATATCTTACGATTGGGTTATAAACTCTGAGTTTGATTACCCCGTTCCTTCCCTACAGAGTGGGTACAACCAAGTGGTAAGCCGCGCACAAGCTGTTACTTTTAATGCGTTATTCAGTTTGAAATTAATGATTTTACTCCCGACAATTCCAGTGATTGCGGGATAAGATTCGGAGAATGTTTATTTAAATCAAAATTGTTTATAACTGCCTAAAATTTTATTCGCCATAAAATGAGCCAAATGTTCAGCTTTTATTCTATGAATTGGAAAATGTTGAGCTTTTGTGTAATATTGAAAATTGTTTAGCTTCCCTGGAATATCTTTGCCAGGCGTGTATATATATAAATAAATAAATATTCACGGACACTTAACACAACGCCTTCTAGTCCCAAATTAAGCAAAGCTTGTACGATGGAAACTAGATGGCTGATAGAATACATACATACATTTTTTTTCTAAATACATATACTTATAAATCTTATAATACATAGAAACACCCAGACACAGAACAAACATCTATGTTTACAACACACAAATGTTTGTTCTCGGTGGGGATCAAACCCACGACCCACAGCACGGAAGGCAGAGCTACTACCGACTGAGCCATGACGCCTGTCAATATATGAATGTGACTTTTGTTTTTCTTGTCTGTCACAAAGTTCGGTATCGATATCTTGTGTTTGCATAACTACTTTGTACCCCTAGTTTCGGGTAAACACGCTCATAATGGAAGAAAGCTCAGATACCTGAGATGTTTTGCAGTCACAAAAATATTTTGGCAAAATAATGCATTTAGACAAAAAGGTTTGAATAGAAAGTAATATATTCCCCAAATCGATTACATCAGATGTCCGAAGATGGACGATAATATCCTTAAAGAAAGGCCCGCATAAAACGCACTTGCGCGCATAATATACGTTTTATTAATAAAAAAGTCTGGCTGAATCGCCAATAAATAGCGTTAACGGCTAGCGAGAAGGCGATTTTTTCCGATACAATGTGAGACATTTGTCTGACAAATCCTTGGGGAGAGCGACACTATCCCCTATATTATCTGTGGAAGCTTGAGGGATGCGGGGTCATTCCATAGGTGATGACACCCGTATCGTCTGTACGAAGCCAGTAAATCATGACCTTCCTGCCAGGTATTCTGAGGGAAATCGCTGTAAAACAAATAGCTTGGATTTAAATTGCGTTATGTGTGTAACGTACTAGCAATTGCATTAGGAAAGATGATTATATCTAAAGGAAAGGACAAAGTCAATGATGCTTGGTTTGAACTACACGTAGTACACAAGTAGTAAATTTAAATTTTGAGTTTACAAAGAAAGTTTAAATTAAATTTCGAATAAAGCTCATCATCTAATTTATAATTACATTCTTCAATGCGGAAATAAAGAAAAGGAAACTTTAAGTTATCTCACAATACAATTGAGTGATCAGTATGCAAAGCCAGTGTTGTGTATAAGCCGATTTCGGGGAGGAAGCGTTAAAAGAAAATTTATAGCATTGAAAAGTCGTAAGTAATTAATAAGACATTTGAAGTTGCGTGAAAATGTAATTTAGAATGTTTCAGGGGGGGCTCTTCTGTCTGAGAATCGGCTCACAAAGGCGACTTATTTATATATACCCGCTTTATATTAGCGTCTTTAAGGAAACCAGGGGAGCATAATAAAAAAAGAATCAGCATCAATGTCTTAGAGTCTTCCGGCGCGCGATACGGACGCCCTCGCCGCAAAATGGCGAGCCGCACTCGAATAAATTATCCTCCCCACGAATCGAACTGTTCAATTCTTTTGGTACGAATCCAGTCAAAAACAGGGCACGCGCCTTTATTAGTGTAAGCCAGGGACGATTATCTTAAGCTGCCATTACATATTCAAATTGAAGTCATTCTGCTTTGTGGAAATTGACGCGAAATAAAACGAAGCCTTTGGAAGCGTTTTTAGCATTAAGTTGGTGGTAATGAGATTTTTCAGTCGTTTTCAAATGAAACTGGCAGTTGAAATTACCATTATGTCCCATTGCGTTTTAAAAGCTTTTGTGAGAAGCCCATAGGATGTGTTATGTAAGACTTGTACTTGACTTACTTGTAGCATCCTAAGTTTACTGAGTGTAGTTATACCAATTCCAATGCAAATAGTTTTGCACTAATTTCAGTTGTTTGAATTCCTACTTATTTTAGAACCCGAACCGGTTAATTTGTTTTTCTAAACTTTCAAAGACTTAAAAAGCCTATAAAACTCATCTTAAAAATGGAACATAATAACCATATTATAACCATGTGTCTTTTATATGACGTGCGTAGATTTCACACGATTGAATTAAAATTAAATGAAGCTACCATGCTCCTTTCCGACCCACTAACTTTCAGCCGAGTCCGAAAAACATAATTTTTGCGCGACTGACCAAAGATTAACATTTAGATACCACAGGACTCTTTGTTGGGACCGGAACCGGTTCCTTTCGGGTACTTTTAGATATTGAAATAAATGAATACCGTAATCTTATGATGCGTGATGGGAAAATAGAACCGCAAAATAGGGAACTCACTTTTGTAAAGACAAAAGTTTATTTATCCTTCAAATACGGCTATAACGAATACATGTACAACTTTTTTCACAAAGAAAATTACAACTAATACAGTATTAACAATATTCACAATATTTACAAAATACACATGAAACAGTTGAGATATCTATCTATAAACCGTTGCAAACGATCTATAGATAGCTCAACTGGTTTAAATTGGTGCCAATCGGAAGCGTGCCCAAGACACTGGTATTACTATATAACTTTTCTAAGTACCTATACAATGTACGGTAACTTTTGTAACAAAGATTCAAAACAGAACTTTGAACTCTATATTTTTATTTGCGTCTAATTAATAAATTGTTGCTAAAACAAACTTAATATTAAAATGAATTAGGTGGTACCCAAAGAAAGCCAGCCGAGCAAATTGATATTTTGAATAATAAAATGTTCTACGGCGAATTATTATGAGAGCTCACCTAAATCTAAAAATCCATTTATATCGGACGACACGATCATTCTCTGTCACGATTTTTAATTCGATGCTTAGCTAATAAAATGTTTTTGTTTTATGTATGGAAATACGGTCTTGATAATGTCTTGAGTTCTTATTACGCGTATTTTTGTGATATCGATATCACTATAATATAGTGAACCATTAATTATGAACACAATTATTGTGGTAACAAAAATAGCATACAAAAAAGTTGTAAAAGCAAGCAAGCAATTTAGTCTGTCTCGCATATTAGTTTGTAAGGTGTACCTCGTACAATAAAGTATTTCCATTCATTCATTCATTCATTCAAGCTCGTATGAGTTACAGAGTTTTTAGGCCGCCTTCGGACTCCGTCATGGCTTAACGACTGCTAGAGCCGGGACCGCCAGTTTAACGTGCCCTCCGAAGCACGGAAGCGCTCAGATGTAAATGCCACTAGCGGTCACCAAATAGTAATCGCGCAGAACGTCGCTTAACTTAGATAATTGGTGAGGATTGACTAAGCAAGCTACGTCACGAGCGCTAGTGATTATGACGTGGGTACATAAAAGAAAAACCAGAACAGCAACAATTGCAAAAACAATATGAGTTGTAAATAATCGTCCCGGCTCCGTGTCGTTGCAATCCAAAAGCAACTTTATGAGAAGTACAAACAGAAGTCAATAGCCTGCCGGGTGGTCAATATTAGATTAGCAGCCAAAAGGAGCCAAAAAGCAACGTTTACAAAAACCTTTTACAGCGGTTAGAGCTGTAGAAAAATATTTATAAAACGTTCGCAAAGTGTGGAGAGAGCTTGTGATAATAGAGTGGAGTATCTCGTATGAAAACAATAGGCGTTTGTTAGGTTTATAGTTTGTTTTGTGCCGTCAATGTATTTTTAGAGATGAAAGTTGTTTTCGTGTTAAAATCACCATTAGAGTTAAATTTAGCGGAAAAAAATCGAAACAGACTGTTTGCAATTTTTTTAATTTTAAAACGATAAAATGCCCATATTTTATAATAATTTCGAGAAGCTTCAAAATGTAGTATAAATAAAAAATAAATATTTTTCGACACACGACGCTTTAAAGACCCAAACTCAGCAAAGCTTGTAAGCTTATAGCTTGTTGTATGCTCCAAACAAAGTCCAGTCCATCCAAAGGTTGCCTGGAAGAGATCGCTCATAGCGATAAGGCCGCCCATTGTACTTTACATAAGAATAATGAACTTTATGTTTATTTTATAATTTCTGTAAAAGTGGTGTACAATAAAGAGTTTTCTATCTATCTATGTATGCTTAGAAGCCGAAAACAAAATTTAACTTTTGGTCAACCATGAAAAATCCATCTCCATACTTCAGCATGTTACCACAGCAATAGTGCAAAGGGTTGCCAGTTGTTTATACAAAGTATGAAATAATATAATCAAGAGTGAAGAAATAGGAATCGGGGAAAACCAACAGGGGCTCGGTTTGCTTAGGCCAGCGGAATAAGTAGATAGATACCCAGACGAACCGGACCTTCCATTGTCTGAATGGAAATTAAAACCAGCTTTCTTTACATACCCACTACATGGAAGTGAAATTTGTATGTAATACGTAAGGGTGTGGAAACGAGCATAGGTATATATTTTAGTAGACATTCGCTGCACTAAATCTTTAGTAGGTATCCTACAACATGTCTGCATGAAGATTTTGTACATATGAATGAATGAATGAATGAAAATACTTTTTTTTTTTTTTGTTACGTGGGGAATTCCATCATGGATACCTATTGCTTGTTAGAGCAGTAGGTTATGTCAGACTGTACTGACTAAAACCTCACGGTCCGTCGGGCACTTTTACCGGGGGACGCGAGTGCGCGTTAGCATTCTTCCGCGATACGTAGGTACCCTTTACAAACTAATATGCTAACATATCTTCATAGTTGAAATGAATCTATGGACCTATGTAGGTAAGATATAGGTAGGTACGGGGTGTAGAATGATGTAGTTTTCTCTGTTGATTTATGACTAACACGACATAAAATACCTAATTCAAGAATTTAGAAACCTATAGTTTGAAGCACCGTGTAATGAAAAATGTACGACCAATTTGGAAGTATATACCCTTTCAGATAAAAAAAGTTTTTTAAATGAAATTAAATCATCATCATCATCATCATCATCAATATATATAAAACTCTTTTGAAGCTGACATAGAATCAACGCACAGCCTAAACTATAAGTCCTAGAGGTATGAAATTTGGAGGGTAGTATCCTTATGTAGTGTAGGGGTGCACTAAGAAAGGAATTTTGAAAAGTCACACTAGAACGCGAGCAACGCCGCGGGAGACGGCTAGTGATTCATAAATGATGGAGTTCTGAGATGACAAACATAAAAAAATACAGCTGAATTGAGAACCTCCTCCTTTTTGAAGTCGGTTAAATATAGCAAATTCGGAGTTACCTAGTAAAACAACTGAAAGCATTTCGAACTCAACAAAATTAATCAACAAACGAAGTATTTTTTCTAATAAAGTAACCTTTTCTCATTTCGTCTTTAGGTAAGCAGCTGTCGCCGGACTTATTAAGACGCACCTGTCAATCTTCAACTTTCCAATTTTTATTTGAAATCCCTCCTCATCCCGATTTCGAGTATCATCTCTTGCACAGAATGGATTCGCTCTATAACGAGTAAACACACTTTGATACTGTCATGAAGTGTTGGCCATTTTGTTTGATAAAATTTGAGTTTGTAAAGGGTTAATAACTACAATAATTAATTGTGTTTACTTCAGTCTTGATAAAAAGATTTCAATGAAGATATTTATTTACTTACTTTGAATTTTTTTATGATTTTTTCGCAATCAAACTTCCGAAATAAGTAGATGAAAGTAATTATACAGTGTCACTGACGTGAATGACACCAATGACATTTTGTTACAAAAACAATCTGATATACAGGTTGTGCTCAGACGTTCGTTTTGTAGTGTCTTTACTGTTTGCAAATGTCTCCGTTCTGTGGTACAGTCGTCATCTAAAGTCTTGTTTTAGCATATTTATTCAGGACCCCGAAGGGAGTTGGGCCCGAATTTTTACCAATTCGAAAGTTGATTGTCTTGCACAATTATACCTCTTCGGCGTAAAACAACAATGAGTTTTTTCGGTCTGTAAGAATAACTTGAGTGTTTTTATTGATTTTGAAAGTATTTTCGAAAAACTTTTACTTGCTCAGGCCAATTTTAAGGTTAGATATTCTTTCTAATTAAGTCTCTTTGTTACTATAAGAGTTTAACCTTATTTTGCCGGTCCAAAGCACCTGTAGCCTTAAGTTACAATTAGTTTTTTGAACTCACCCAACTCGGACATAGACAACTTCAAGGATCTGTGGGATATTGTCACTACGCCTTGCCATTAAGCCCAAAACACTTCAAAAGTTCAAATTCACCAGACCACGTCTGTCTGTATGTAGCTACAGTGCCTACAACCAACCAATCCTAAACAAACGAATTTTGAATGGCGAATCCTCTTCGATTTTCGATTTCGCCCACTACATTAATTCGGGGTGTTCATTAAAAATGCCATCAAGTCGGCCGTTAAAGCCTTAACGAAGTGGTACGCAATTAAAGTCGCCGCTGACGTCACACCCTCCTGAGGTCTAAGTGCTTCTTGAGAGAGTCTTTGAGGAAGACACCTTGAGGCGAATAGAAAAATTAATGTATTTCATAAAATAAAAATAAACTTCACTACGCGAAAGGAATGAAAATTGCTAGTTGGTTAGTAAATCATCATCTACAGATTTTACCCATTGAAGCGTATGTCTTTTTTTGACTATAGGCCATGGACCTCTTATAATTTTGTTACAAAAAACAATTAAATTTTGGTGAATAAACCCTAAAAATGAAAAATCTACTTTTGTTATTATAAGTAATACCTTTGTTTTATAGTTTGAAAAAGAAAAAAACGTTATGATTCACAAACAAAATATTACATAAAAAATGATGAGTGCTTAATCAAAAAAAAATTCACATCTAAATTGCTCAAAGTACTCAAACAATCTTGATCATTTACGTGTCAAAATCTGATTATTGTCGCCCGCATAAGAACATTAAGGGGCTTGAGATAAAACAGAGCCCCATTAGTGAGACTTCGGAAAAAATCGCCGATCGTATCTTACGCGTTGAAGTGGCAATGGCAATCAAATTTTTTTTAAGTCTCAGTCAATCACGGGACAAATGAGCCTAGAAGCGATCGTCAAAGGGACTAATGTTGATTGGCTTACCGCACCCTGATCAGAAACCTGTTCGCGGATATGACCCTTATTGGAATACTGTAGAGTTCAAAGTAAACTTGGGTGTGTAGGGCTGTCAGTCTTGTCGGATGCGTATCTTTGACGAAGATATATGAGGAATGTCATTTGTGGATTTTGGAGGAATTTGAAGAAAACTATAAGATATCAAGTTTTTGTTTTCAGCTCCGAGAAATCAAGTATCACTAATATCGTCTGCCAGAGATTACACTCACGGAATAAATAAATAAAAAGATATCCATAGACGTTTCTCACAACGCCCTCTAGTCTTAAACTAAGAAAAGCTTGTACCTACTATGAAAACGAATTGCTGAAATGTATAGATAAAGTATTTATGTTATAACACACAAATACTTTTTTTTTATGCCGAAACATGACTATTTTATGTTATAAACCTACGTGTTGTAATTTTGTTCAATATTATTTTCTATCGGTGATATTGAAAATGAACAAAAACATATTAATAGGAAAACTTTTCCAGACAAATTTCAAAACTGAATCAAAATAATGTCAATCGCAAAATTTATTTCCTGCAAACTATCCCTTTTATCCCACAGCCATTAATAAAGTTCGCGCCGCGTATTTTTTCCCATTCGTTTAAAGTGTTACCGTGAGGGGAAGGTGTCTCAATCAGCATAAAACAAAAGAAATCAATAGCCTCCCCCTCTACGCTGACAAAGAGCAAAGATTTCTTTTCACAATTAAACACCCTGTGCAGTGCTGATAAACTCGGTGACTTGCGTCTTTGTAGATTTTGAAATTGCATTCCATATTTAGAATACGCATGTGACTTTTTAATATTGTCGGTTAATCCCGAATTTCTACGAGTACTAAGGATCAAGATTTTTCTTTCTTGTAGGATTATTTTATTTAGAGCATATTTCAGAATTATTATTCTGACAAATAGTAATATATTTCCAGCTTGATAGTGTAGTATTATTACTCATTTAATATTTTCAAAGTAAATATTTGTGAATGCAAATGAAGATGTGTAGACTCAGCGTCCATTAGAACATAACCTGGCCGTTAGCCTTTCATTAATCCCTAGAAACTATATCCTCAGCACACACAAGGGGAAAGATTTCCGAATAATTTTGAAATAATCCGCTTTATAAAACTCTTTTGTACTTGCATGTCCTGGAAAATACCGTAATAGGAAATATTTATATGTAGTCCTTAATTGTGAAATAAGAATGATTCTATTGATAATTTTATGATAATAGTTATAAAATAATTGTACGAATCTAAGGTGGTCGACATAGGTCAGTGGATTAGTAAGCTGAAGTGGCAGTGGGCCGGCCATGTTTGCCGTAGAACCGACAATCGTTGGAGCAAACTAATACTCGAGTGGAGACCGCGTTTAGGCAAGCGTAGTGTAGGACGCCCTCCGGCTAGGTGGGGTGACGATCTGAGACAATATGTAGCTGGCAAACTGGATGAGAAGAGCCGAAGACCGGGCTCAGTGGCGCGTCTTGGGAGAGACCTACGTCCAGCAGTGGACTGATATAGGTTGATGATGATGATGATGATGTACGAATCTAAGAACGAGATCGTCTAGCACAAATTTCTCCAAACAAAAACCTCAGTTTCTACCAGTTTGCATTTACCTACCCTCTAGCTAGACAGTACTATCTCGAACAAAAAGAACCACAGTAGCTTTGAGTTTACATAACCATGTAATCTACCCTCCGGTTAGTATGTGCACGTCTGCCCATTTAAACTTTTCACGAGCAAGCTCGTTACCGGTGGATTATTAAATATTGAAACAGAGTTGAGAGATGAAAGCTACCTCCTAGGCGACCAGAGTGCAAATACGAAGGACTTACGAGTAGCCGTGGAGTATGCAGTACTTTTTGCTGATAGTCGTTACACCAATCCAATTTTGGAATACTAGGAATGTGTTTTGATTAACATCAATAAAGATGAAGAGTGCATTAGATAATGTAAACCATCTTCGATTTGCAATTCAATAAAGGGATAGCCAACTAATTCTTAAAACCCTTTTTTTCGTCTTCTGCCCCCAACTTTCTGACATCGTTGGACTGGTTTTCAATCCGTTGCACCAATAAATGAGGGAAACATTATAACTTAACATCTTGCAGTTGACTACTTGAGGCTAATGAAGGGTATTAGAAATCTCTATTTTTTTCTGATACATTCTTCTTAGTGAACTTATAAATTGCATAACGATGACTTCGCTAAGCTTGTCGAAAATTCGTCAACCCTCGTGTCTAGAGCCTAGTTATCCCAATCGCAAATCCTACAACAAAGCGGGTTTATAACAAGATATTCATTTCAATCAACGGTTTCATCCCTGTAAATACGTTTTGTTTTAAAATTATAAAACGTTCTATAACGTTCAATATTCATCGTCACGGTTGTCCGTCTCGTACATTAGATCGTGATCCGTATAAGCTTGGATCGTAATGGACAGGATAGAGAGCAGTTTTAATGGTAATCCTGTTAAAAGTTTAGAGTTTGTTTTCGGGTAATGGGTTAGCTTTGAATGCCTGCATGAGTGATATAATATATGATCAATCACATATCTGCGTTTGGTTTCTGGTAATTTTTTTTTGTTTAATTGGTTAATGGTAACATGAGTTTCGAGTTTGATACCTACATATACCTACCTATTTGTTTTATTTCAATTTTAACCAACACAACAAAAGTTTTTTCGTAGAAAACTAGGTTGTCAGTTTTTTGGACAAGACTATAGATGTGGTCGTCTTCTTCTAAGTGTGTTTTATTTAGCACTATCACTATGGTTTGTAACAAAATAATCAACAATATTTAGTTTTATCCTTGAAAATAAAAACCTAAAATTTTGTGGAATCCGTTTCGTTGCAAAATAAATAGAAGCTTTTTATTTTATTTGCATTTGGTAAACAATATATGCGACCCAAATTAAAACCACAAAATAAAAGTTGCCAAATTAAATCAATGTGACCAAAGCGAGTGACCAGGAGTCCAGCGCCAGACAGAGGTCAGCAATAAAGTGACCTTCGTCAAGCTGCGTCATGTCCGACCGCGAACGTCAGCATTCTATAGACGCTCAGCGAGAAAAGTATTACTAGACACTGGTGGTAGTGGTTGCATTGTTCTAAATAATTTAACAGCAATAAAAATAATTCCGTCTCTTTCTCATATACAAAGAATGCCATAGTTTTGGCGCTGTCAAATGGGGTTATTTTATAAAAATGTAACAATATAATCGACACCATTGTGTCGTTATGCTTTCAGTACATTTGCAGATGCTACATTCATGGTATTAAGAAAAACAGTTATCTAAATGGCATTGTATTAAAATTTGAATTATCCAAAACCTATTTCTAGAGGCAGGCAGTTATAGGAATTAATTACCCACACATGTACCCAAATTATAAAATAAACATAGGTAAGATTGTTTTCTTATTTAGGTACATACCTACCAAACATACATTAATTAGAACAGTGTTTTTGGTTCATACATAATTTCTATTAGTTATGTGTATAGTATGACATGATCTGTGGTTATGTTAAAACGGTAAATGCTTTCCTTTTTTAAAAAGACTACTCTGTTTTGTACATGACTGTCCGGCCTCGTTTTGCACGCACCGCGATTTCATTGACTCTTGCGGTCTCTGCGTGCCTGGTGACATTTCGTGCGATCGAAAGTGAAAACGAAATTCTGAGATAACAAACTAAATTAACCTTTTTGTGGTCACTGCTTTATTTTCCACTTTTTGTCTTTTCAAGTTTTGCAAGGCATGTTACATAAGACACAACTGTCACATAAGGTGTAGGTACATTTGTGTGACACAACCCTAAGCTAAATAACAAAACACACAAGATTTCGGAATTTAAATTGACCGTCCCTAATGCGAAGGACGTTATAAATACCGTTCATATTTCAAAGTCGTTTGCATCTGGACATAGGCTATTGAGAAAAGGGGGCTCAGGAATAATTGTCAAGGATCAATTTAAGCTCACGGAAGATTACCAAAACAGAAGTATACATTTTTATAATAAAATATTAGTTTTGTAACCGAAATTCTGTCCTACATAGACGGAATACGGTCGTGACCTTTTGATATATAAATCTCTTTATTTCAATACTGTCTTTGAACTTGCCATTACCAGAGAACCATTTATAAAAAAATTGGTTTTTCATCATCATCATCATCATTAGCACCAGTAAAGGTATTAATTAGGTGGCAAGATATTTTTCAAACAGTATAAAACATCTTCCGAGTGCGTACACATTTTCAATAAGCATCCCAAATCGCCTTCACCAAAGTAATCACAAACAAAAAACAGACAAGGGAGTAATGTTGTCAGTTTCCCCTACCAATAAAACGCAAATTCAGCTATAAAAAGTACAAATCCTTCCTGGACACTGGCTCAATACAATGCCCTATTCACACTGGATTATTGTATTTTTCCGCCACTCGTTTCAAGAAAAGGAATTAATGAATCTTGAACCATCTCCAAAAGATAACCAACTCTATTACAATGTGTTAGAGATGATTTTGTGTAGCTTTTCAGGTGTGGTAAGTTTGTACAAAGAAGCTCTAATTAGCTGTCAAGCCTGCAGACTGCAGGATGTCTATCCCAGAAACACCCCAGAAACGAATAATTCAGAAGCATGTCTCCGGCGATTTCTTTCGTTTTGTGCAACGTTGCGGGTAGGAAACGCATTCTTTCTTTTGTGGGTTGCGACAATAATGTATTCAATGCGGACAGGACACTGGGAAAGTTTAATGAGAATAATCTGAAAGTTTATTTGTTTATGTTTTATCTGATGGGGTACAAAGAACAGAAATAAGTAAAAAAAATACAGCACAGTCAACTGAATAAAAGACAATAAATATATTATCTTAGAAAGTAGCATGCATTTATTATGTGGGTCAGTCAAGTGTAAGTATGTATGTATTAGAAACTAAACCATGTAAGTACATGGTTAGTTCAGTTAGATTTTTTGGATTTGGTTAAATAATCAAGTTTAAAAAAAAATTACTGGAGAAAAAATTGTGTGGGTAAATTTACAAGTTATGAATAAGTAGGTACACTTTACCTGGCTGCGTGCAAAAGCCAAAACTTCATGCAGGCATTTGAAATTAACACTTAACTAAAATCTAAATAAATCACAGTCACAAACTACGCATTCAAAAACAATTGCGAGCTCAATTTTGGGTGTCTGCCTAATTGGTATGAGATTTGCAAGTGCTACTAATTGCTGGAAATTTCCGAAATCCGCCACGATCAGTCACCACGCCATCAGGTTAATTAAACCATTTGTCTGCTAAGTTATCTGATGTACAATTTGTTTGGTTATTTGGAAAATTGTAAAGTTGCCAAAATTGTGGCGAAAAATCAGACAATTTGGGTAAGTACGGTACTTTGACTTTGTCGACTTGATCCGCAAATTTGCAAAAATATTAAGATTAGTCACTGATTCCCAAAAATCTATGCGAACGAAAACGGGCAGCGAGTATTGTGACTTCGTTCATAATTTGACATCCTACAGTCGTTAAAGGATAGAAAGCGTCAAATATGGGACTATGGGATGATTAAATTGACATAACCTACTTATAGAAATGTAGTCACCGTACATTTTGATTAGTTTTCTTTTCTCTGACTGTAAATCATTTTATCTAAGAGACAGCCTTGAATCAACCCCTCACCAGATTAAATTAGTGAAACATGATCTAATCCAACAAAAAAAACTTCCGATAAAATATCCATCACGTCGCCGTCATCGTCTACGCGTTGTTTTTTTTTTATCGTGAGCTATGCTCATCATTTATGCATCCATGTCTGCACAGGTTTATGACCTCTGGAATTCGGTCGATACATTTGAAATCCAATAATTGAAATTCGAAAATGAAAAGTTCACATCGCGCGCTGCCACGTATCGCCCCAGGACCAAGACCTCTCAATTCCGCTGCGCAAACATTACGACAATCTCAAATTCTTCTTTTTTTTCAGGTTCATTTTCATTAATGCCATCAGCTCACATATTTGTCATAACCGGTCCCGTGTCGGGGCCTTGAATGCTCCTTTTTCACACGTTTTTAATTTACAACGGGGTTGGTTCCTTCGTGTTGTAGGCGCTCGGGGATAATTGCCGTTCAGCGGAATGTGTTATGATCGAGTTGGGAATGCCACTTTTTCAGTCTTTTTGGGGCGTTTTGCATGTTCACCGGTGGCATTTTAAAAAGTTTGTTTATTCCTTGTGTAGAAACTCTTTAGTACGTCTGTGTAACAAAGATTCGTAATCACTTCGTGCGGATCGGAGATTAGAATCAGGGTTTTTTTCTTATAAAACAAAGATTCTTTTACTCTCAATTTTTCTATGGTCGTATAAAAGTATATTATCAAAATTATTGCAATACAAATAGGTATGTATGAATAACACAAAAATACGCACAAATAATATTTCTACATCTCAAAGTACAAACATTGACACTATCCTCTTTACCATAATCAAATATTCGAGCTCGTTCATTCAATGAAGATTCATACCACAGCCATGTCTAGACGGTAACTTATATCTGTTTTGCAATTTACACCCTTAGCGTTACGGTATAGAGCTTAAATTAAAAATTGGTTCAATATCTGGATGGTACATATCCAGACCGCCTAATGTGCAAGCTTTACATATTTAAAACCTCTTCTCTTATAATTTTAATTTGATGGAAGCCATCGGTCGGTTCGATTGGGACGAAATCAGACTATACGTACGTACAACATTTTTCTTTTTTCCGACGCTATGCGTCGTTTGTTTGAGAAGATGGAATTTCTCTTCATATTTTACTTTGGGCCTAGAGGTGTGTGAAGTGTCCAAGGTTATATTTTTTTATTTCAAAGCAAGTACGAATATTATTAGTTAAATAAGTTACTTAGGTCACATTTAACACAGAAAAAAAAATCATCCAGTGTAATTTCAGCCCTTCTGTCAAAATTGACATTCTGCTATCGCTAGAGCATAGAATTAGGATAACGCTCGAGAATACAAAACGTCAAAAACATATGAGAATGATCACGTGACGTAACATCTTAGATAGTAACACCATAGAAGTGTAATTATCATATTTCTATTCTCTGTTCTATTTCTGTAGAAGTCAAATTGGCTATAGGGACGGACGGGGCAGGTCAGATCATATTATTAAATTCAATTTAAGAGCGATAACCGATCATCTAAACCTCATTATTGGTTGTAAACATCTCATTATCTTCCGCGATGCAACATACTTAGCAGACCGTTGAAATTGGTTGCGTTCATGCATAAATATCTATTAGGCTTGCGTTTAATATTTTTATCATGGTATACAGAACTATACTTATATTTTATATTATTTTATACAAGGTCTGATGGCGTAGAGCAGAGTAATAATAAGCTAGAGAGGGCGCATGGCAGGTCTAATAGAGAACTTATTTCGTGTGCATTAAACATAGGTATAATAATATACAATTTTTGGGTGACCCAAACTAAAAAATGGTTCAGTAGCCTGCCTATATCCAGTCAGCAGAAGTCTACTACTGAACCTACTACCGATTTTTTTGCGTGCGCGTCTTCCTGCCAATTGTAAAGGACAACTTAAGACACTGTACAAAAAACAATTAATATGTTTAAGGTTAACAATCTCCTTCTTTCGAGTCAATTGGCTATGACCTTAAAATAACAATAAAAGTATAAATCATCAGGATTTTTCCATTTTGTTCATAAAAACATACGATAGAAGATAGCTTTTGTTCGTACACGCAATCTCTGTTCAATATTTATACTCCGAGGTACTCCTTGGCAAACAAGGGGTAGTTAGCGGCGTGAGGGTTTTCGGCTATGTTTATATTTCTTTAATGTTTCGGGTTGTTTGCAATTATGAATTGTTTTGTCTGTGGATAATGGAAAGCTTTACGAGAAACATGCCTATTATTTTTGTATCGTCTTGTGTAAATGTTTTATTATGCTCAGAGTTCTGAAATTAAACTCAATTGTTCTACAGTATTTTTGAAGTTAGAGAAACATAGAGAAAGAGATAAGTTAGTTTGGGAAGCTTCTAAAAATTTACACTATTGGTTTTTATACTACAAGCTTTACTTTGTTCGTAACTAGATGGCGTTGTATGAAGTGTACACCGATATTGAATTATGAAAAAAAATGTTTAGCCATTGCAATGACCTTTGGACAAATATTGTACAGTCTTATATACTACTACTAGTACTAGTACTGTCCGCATAAAACTGCCACTTCAAAAAAGCTTTTACTCACAATTCGTAAAAATATTGTCAATATTTTAACTTTTTGACATCCATTTTTACTTCCACGCACGTTTGCACCCCCGGCAAGCGATAGGTGCGAAATGATATAGCTCCAAAGGTCCAAAGTCAGACAATGGGCTACATTCATACACCACTCGCCGACTGCATGCAAACTGCCTAATTATATCCAAGATGGCGGACTTTGAAGAGTTTTCTTCAGGTGTTCATGGTTGACTGGGCTTTGAGACGGTGTAGACTATAGAGGCTTGGAAAGATCGGAAGGTTGTTAAAAATTTAAATTTGACCGCTATCAAATTATCAGTCTGGATACATGCATAGATTTGCTATTTATCTAAAATATAAACAAATTCAATCATATAAAAAATACCCACAAAAAACACGTCATAAAATTGTAGGACATCGGTGCATCCTAAACTAGTTATATCTGGAAATCTATGGAGGCCTATGTTCAACAGTGGCTGATATGACACTGATGATGATGATTTCAGTCCTTGAAAATGATCTACAGATCTTCAAATGATCAGATTGCGGATCAGAGTATTCCTAAGACGCATTAAAAAGTAAGTAAATGTAAGTAGACAGCTACGAAACCTTTTGACCTCTATAAATTAGTATATAGTTATGTATTTGATATTAGTAAATTGGGACTCGAATAGTCAAATTACCCAATTTATCATAGGCATCCATAATTGAGTTGAGAGTGTTGATTTACCCAATGTTATTTTAGGCAAGGGCTATTATTGATGGGTTCTATTAACCAATAGTAGAGCTAGGAATTAATATGTTGTAAAATACTCCAGTGAGTTATTATTGGACTCCTGTTTTTTGTTGGACGGTGCAAAGAGATAGTCATTTAACTATTTTTTTTTTTTGTGTTTTATACTTAGTCTTGTTTATGTATCTCATGTTTTTGTCCGTTTGTTACAATTGTTTGTTTTATGGTGGTTTACATACGATAACTTTTTTTGTTCAGTTCTGCCCCGCAAGCCCTAATCAAGTTGACATTCTACAGCCGCTACAGGATGGCACACGTCAAATAATGTAGATTAGACATTGTTTGGTAATTTCCATACATTCGTGCTTTTTTTTCTATTCTATAGCGTTTAGAGGATCTCAAAGCTAGAGGCGCAGGCGTCATTCCTTCTTTTATCTCTTTTGCCGTACCAAAGTATACCACAAACTGTCGAAAACAAACACAAATCAAAATAGGCTTCAGTGACGTCACTTCCAAATATTCAGCCGGCAGTCGGGATTCACATTATCACCGTTTGACTTCACATTAAATCTTACAAACGCCCATAAATAACGTAAACTTTTATCCGGCTCGAAATAAGCACTCAAAAATGCAAAGAGCAGAACGGTATAGGGCACGTTCGGTAAATTTATTTTGTTTCGTACAATTCAAATAACCATTACTCAACCTACCTAAGCTTAAGTACGATATAATGAAACGCAGTTAAGTTAAACTTAAGAATATTTACTGGGAGATAAAGATACTCCGATTTATTGATCTTGGAAAGTGCGATAAAGGTGAAAGTTTAATTTGGCTCTAAATGTTGTATTCGCGAAGAAAATTAACGTATATTTGGGTTTCACTGACAAGTTTTTAAATAAACTGTATTTGGTAGCTGACTTTTGATTATATTCCTTGCAAATTCATTATAAAATTAATAAGTTTTTATTTCGTTTGATATACGTTGTTTGTTAGTTTCGTAAAATCCATAAAAAAAAACCCAAAGCCAGCTTTACCAACCTTAGAACGCTTAGTCCCGTCGAAAAATGCCATTAATTCAATGTTGTGTTACTAAACCCATAAGAATCATCAAATAACACAACCCATTACCATTGTTTTATTGTCCATAACTGGCTCCATATCCGTACGACTGTCCTTAGTAACTACGTTACTGTTTCCCCACTACGTTACTATTTCCTCCCCCAAACCCGAATCTGTTACTCGGGCCATTTACCTTAATGCGCGGTTTGGACGGATTGACAGCTGTAACTGGTGGTGGGTGGGCGTAGAGGTCGAGGGTAGCGTAGAGAGTGGCGTAGCAGGTAGCGTAGCATTTTGCGTAGCTGTAGATGAAAGCGCCGCAGGTGGCGTAGCAGTGTAGCAATGTATATTCTAGAATAGCAAACAAGTGACGTAGCACGTAGCGTTGTAATATTTATTGTACGTGCTTAGGTACAAAAGTCAACGGTCCAAACGTTTATAAAGATGATAAGTTCAATAACTACTAGTGAACTAGATAGTGGTTTGTGTTTTTTAGGCTCATTCCAGTTTTCCCCTGCGTCAGTCCCCTGCGTGGGGCTTCAAATAAATTGAATCATTTTGTTCATTACGGTCACTACTAGGTATACATACATTTCAAAAGTAAACAAAAATAGTTGACACTCTTAAACAAACGGGAAGTATTAAAATAAAATCTGCTAGAAACTGAGCCAATTTTTGTCCGCTCAATTTCTAGCAATGTAACCACACCCTTATTCAGTTTAAGCTAACTAACAGTAATATAACGATAGTTGGAATTGTGGGCGCGTATCCCAATGTCACTGAGATTTAAACGGCAACCCTTCACAAATCTACATGAATTTAATTAATCAACAAGTTTTAATCAAACTTATTCAAAGGATTTAGGTTCCAGCTCGGCCAATAAGGTACGAGCATATTAAGAACACACTGGTGTCGTATTTGCTGATGCAATGACCTTTTATTTAGTGATCATAGCTAATTTGCCATAAAAATGTTGCCGTTCCTTTTTCATAAACTGAAATAACATAGACGGCTATATATGGCTTTTAATTGTAGAGCTGTAAAAATAGGTTAGCTTAAAAAATGGAACGAAAAAATAGACACGACTTCCTAACTGACATTTTATAATCGCTAAAGAAAAGAAAGAGTTTATGAGGATGGTCACGTGACTATCATTCGGTAATATAATTTCCTACTATGAGTATTCTCCAGCGAGTAGCCACTGTAACAATGTCTACTTAGCTATAGATCCCCAGATGCAAACAGTTTTCTAGCGGGACTATCAAAAATATTCGTGAGTGTCCAAACAGAGCCAGACCCATTAATAAACCAATATCTCTAAATTAATTATGTTACCAAATCCAAGTTAAGCCACCCCGTGTTACCTAGATTTATTTAAGGATAATAACCTCATAACTGGTACGTACAAGACATGTAAGGGTCGCATGTAGCGAAAAGGGCGGATTAGTACACCATAAAATTTGTTAAAGAGGACTTCATACGGGCCTTCGAAACTTGAAACTCAACCGGTATACCTTGACACTTCAACTCCGCATCATACCGTTTTCTTTGAAGAACTTTTGAATGTGTTGCGGGTCAAGTTACGCTGGTTAGTCGAGCGTGTGTTATAGAGATGTGGACGGGCCAGCAACGGGCCGCAACTATCTCCAAGCTGCAGACGAACACTATAATCCCCGATAAAGCCCGCACATTTACATTCAATTCTAATTCAGACCCACCTACTTTGCTCTGATTGCCTGGTACTTGTCGGCGCTGATTAAAATGCCTTTTGGATTTTGGAGAGTTATGCGCTTTCCTATTTGGTCTAATTAACATAAATCTGCTGGTGTAAGAATAATCAATAGAAAAACCAGGAACGATTACAAAGAACATTAAGTACGGTATATTTTCACTAATTCAGGTACGGTTTATTTCTATACTGCTTTCATTGTTTTTCTTCATTTTCTTGGTGTGCAATAAAGACATATCTATCTATCTGCTTTTCTTAGGATTCATCCAAAGATTTTCAGTTTTTTTTTGTTATTTTGAGCATTATCTCAGATCTAAATTGTCAGCAGTTCTTTTCTGTGCCTTCCACACGTGCTGTTCTGATTTCCCTTGGCAAGTCATGAAAGGTCAATGAAACTGAAGAAAAAAACAGGTAGCAAAAAAGAATGGACACAAAAATTAAATTATTCAAAGGCAAAGGGCACTTAATTGAGTTTGTTCAGGACAAAACAAAGAGCAGAAAAACTTTTTAAATTGTGTGTCCGTGAAGTGTTGGAGACATGTTGATCTTTTCCAAGTGCAGAGGGCTCTCCGTCCCAAGTTAATATTTTCTTTGGACAAGTCCATTTCCATGTTGGAAAACTACAGGTATTTACAGAAGACGAGCAAAAGTTTCAAATTAGATAGCAAAATATGATGTCTCCTAGTTTGAAAACAAAGAAAATTTTCAAAGAAGGTTTTAGTAAAAAATATAATGCTATGAGTCACATCCTTCGAAAGGGGAAAACTGAATTTCCACTGATATGTTTTGAATGAGATCTATCAAAAACAAACAATAAACATTAGGACCAACTTCGCATATAACATTCCGAATCGAACTTTTTTACTGTCCCGATATTTTGTTACACCTATGATAAAATGTTATGAGCACACGGGGGCGATAGTGATATTTTGTATCTATTTTATTTACAAACTTTTCCTATACTGATACTATATTTGCTATCAGAAAAGCTATCGTCTACCCCAACCCCCTGTCAATTTATGAACGAAAGCGGAAGAAATAGAAAAAAAAGTTACGCCAAGCAATTTTTTATAAGTCAAGAAAATACAAACAATTTAATTAATTGATTAGCTTAAGGCCTTTAAAACAAGCCTCAAGAAAAGCAAAGTAACAGAGATTTATTTTACTTTTGGTAGCAATTAACGTTGAAAGTGAAAAATCTTTAGAAACTTTGCCGCGTTGGGTATCCTTTACTTCGAAATTGGGTAAATTTTTCTTGCGAAGTTTTTGATTCGACCCCTTTCTTGAGCAATCAGGCGATTCTTGGCACTGTGCGACAGCCGCATACCAACAACAAACATTCAAAAGCTTTTAGGCAGAAAAAACTTCACGTTTCCTATATAGGCACGCAAGAAGGAGGGTTTTTAAGTTTTGCTAAGTGAGAGATCTGATGATCCGTGATTGTTATTTTAGAATTATAGAACGTAGAATATCTTAGAATCAAGTGCTATTTATTGTATAACAATTACATCTCTGAGGTCTAAAAATATCGGTCACTCAGCCAATATTTATTTGCAAATTAAGTGGTAATTTTTCAGAATTCTCAACTTTTGTGTACCTGACATAATGTGATCAATTTCGCTCATTTTATTTTATAAACTCAAGTACCTTACAAGATAAAAGTACCTTAATATAATAATTATAATCACGCAAATGGTAATGGGCACGGCAAATACAATTATTTTAATTAATGAATTAAGAACCGACGAGTTTCTTTATCTTGTTATTAATTTGTCTTTGGCGGGCCCAGACGTCTTACAAATGCGAGTTCGGAGTGAGGAGTGCAAATGTTTGTGAAGCTACCGACTTCGTACTTACACCAAGTCTTTCTGGCTCAGACAATGCCACTAAAGGGAATTGTATGAAGCTGTAGTAATTGAACCACTATACTTAATCTTTTGTAGAAGGTGAGGTCAAATGGTGCTTTGTAGAAAACTCATAAAATAGCTAGATTTTTAATTTATACATTGCATTTGGAAATTAACCAAAAATAACAAATAAGTTAGTGCCTAATCATTTTTTAAATTATTACTTTGTTATTAATTAAAAACAAACTAATACTTAATAAAAATAAATAAGTACAAAAATTGAGTAAAATAAAGTACAAATTGTCCCATCTAACTAATTGACATTCTACAATAGCTAAAGAATAGAAAACGTAAGAAATAGTCACGTGACTTCGCGTTTAGAAGATTCATTTCTATACATTTTGAATCAGTCTTCCATTTTCTAGCGATTCTAGAAACTTAACTTTGTTTATTATAGGAGCTATATGAGTACCTATATTTCTTTGGGAAAAATGGTTAGTTCTACTTATCAAAGTTTTTAGATCGTCTGGCATGAAATTGATCTTTTCCTTACGTATTAATGAGAAAATGAGTCGTGTATATAAAGTGTTACATAAGCCCTTGTCTGGAAAAATAATGATCTACGAGCATCATAATCATTGCCAGAACAAAAAAAATGTTTCAACATGGGGGTGAACTCATAAGCGTCGTTTTCATAAATCTTCCTCAATCTCCCAAACACGACACACAAAATGTCTCCAAATCTTTCTTGACACACACGCAAAGTGTCTCCGAAGTACGGCATTAATCAGGGTCAGGAAGCAGTATGATTTGAATGTAAAGTGGCTTCATGAGGTGTGACTGCATGTGAGCCCGTCATTAGTCATAAACTCGGGAGGTGGGACCCTACGTGATCTGGAAACTAAGGACTCTTATCAGGGCATGGGCACTTAGGTAAGGAAGTAAATTCTTTTGTTTATAAGTAGGATTTGCGCGCAATTTTGTTGATAATGAGAATGTGGAGATGAAAAGAGGTTTTCTTGAAGCATTCATGTCAAAAAGCATTCGAAGCCAAATAAAATTGTTACATAAGTACTCACTCTACGGGTTCTATAATCCCTGCTTTAAAATTACGAGTATTTCAAGGATTTTAACGTCACATTTGGAAGAGCCAAAACAAAATTGCTCAATTTTTTAAATTTTTTCTTCTTTTAAATCTTTGAATAAGTAAGTTGAAGTTGACCAAAATTGATAGTCAAAATGAAGGTTTCGAAACGTATCGTAAAAGGACACAAAACACGGCAAATAAAAACACCCTTCCATAACTGGATTACGAAGGATGTGACAATTGAAACATCGCAGCACTGGACCGCACAGAATTTAAATATACGGCGTTCCTGCTTCACTGGATCTGACGTTATTTACATGACAGAATGTATCGAATTTATTTGATTTATTTGAAAAATCTTGAAAAAAAAATCCAGAATTTTTAATATTTTGTAATATTTCTTCTTTGTTTTTAGGCGAATTTTCAATATTTTATTTTACTTTTCAATTTTTCTTATAAACCTTTTAGTAGTAATTGCATTTTCATAAAATTACTGAATTTTTTTTAAAACATTTGAACAAACTTACTTTAGGCTACTAACAAAAGTAACGATTCATACATACAACTTAAAAAAATATATAGCAATAAAAATACATAATGTGATATTCTACCCAAGTGAAAATCAGAACCACTTGCGGCAAGAAATTGAGTGGCCGATAAACAGCTCACGAAATTTTGATTACACAGAAAAGTGTTACTTATTCTCAAATAAAAAATATCGCGGCGGGAAAAAATTCGCTGATGTCGATATTGTTATGGAGGGGTTTATGTCGAAAATTGGGGGGTACGGTTATTGCATGTCATTAGGAATTATGGGCTGCCGACGTGGCCTGAGAAAAGCGGTAGGTGAGACGGCGGTTACTTTTTTCGATAATGTAATTATGGGAAATTTATTCTGAGCTAAGTGGATGGTGTGTGACAAGGCTCTGTAATTGATGGTGGGTTTGATACAAATTGATACACTTCAGGATTTTAGCTTCGTAGATGGGTTTCTTGTGACAAACTTGCCCGTGATAAAGGCATATATACAATCATGTTTAATGTTTGGACCAGTTGAGCTATCTATAAATCGTTTGCAACGGTTTGTAGATGGCTCAACTGCTTCATGTGTATTTTGTAAATATTGTGAATATTGTAAATACTGTATAAGTTGTAATTTTCTTTGTGAATAAATCTATATATATGTTTAATGTTCTCCACATTAAATTTTGTAAACAATCATAACCATTTATTTCTTTTCTCGATACTTTATGTTAGAGAAAGTATTATCGAACTCTCAAAGTATGCGAATTTGCAACAACAACTCAAAAATTATGCCGCGTACGTGTTCCTATGTCCCATAAAAAAGCACCGGGCCTTATTTTATGTAGTTACGGCCTACGAGCCCATAAAGCATAAAAGGCATTCAAATGTGATGTTATTTTGCCGCCAAAACTCGGTAATTTATTTTCTAGCGATTCATAATTTTCTTTTATTCACTTTATGTTGATTTTTCGTTTATAAGTACGGGGAAAGATAATATTATCATACCGCAATGTATCACGAGTGTAGAGTTTTATTGCTTTATTAAGATTGTTATTATTGAGGTGGAGTTCTGAGTTCGTTTAGGGGTTAAATTGAATTGTCTCTAGGTATAATAATAAGAACCTCAATATTTTTTGTGTCTTTTTTGCGTTCTTGTTTTTTGGTACTCTGACAAGTTAGATCGAGTTAAACTGAGACTTATTAACACTGAGTTTTATCTCATGAAACCTTTGCATAGATAAAGTTTGTTTTCTTACGTAACTTTTAGAAAAAGTTAGCACGAAGAGTACAAACTTGAAAAAGAAAACACCTTGCAAAGTCAACAATTGAAAAAATCTTCAAAACAGAGCAATCCAACTTCCGCGCGCGTTCAAAATGCTAAATAACCTTCACAGTGTTTATTTCACTGTTTTCTTTTGACCGAACAAATAGCAGGTGTGAGGTGTAATGGTACGTTTTCACCGTTTGCGCTTTCCGTCCCTTCCAAATATTTTATGCACCGATGAACGCATTCTGGTCCCAAATTATGACGGTCAACTGGCCACCCAGTTCGCAAACGTATAATCAGATCGGCAAACATTCAGTCCTTTGTAGATAGCTCTTTGTATTAGCTTATCTTTTAGTTCTGTTGTCGCGACGTTTTATGGCTCTATTTTGAACGTTTGTGACGACGAAACTGGAAAATGCCTAGTTAGTTCACGGACTGTCTATACAAGTATATATTCGTTGCAGCTATTTCTAAATGTTGTATTGAAACCGAAGCACCATTTTACAATCAAATTTTAGATCCCACACCCTTCAACAGAATCAATAAAATCTCTGTTTGTTTTCCTCCCGCAGTTCAAGATTCGAGTATGCATGGCGGGGCGTGCTAAGCCGAATATTATGAGACGATTGCCAGCAGGTGCTGCTAAACAGCCAACTTCATGCTAGTGCGGTCACGTTCAAATATCCCAAGTTTGAGAAGACACATAGAAAAGTTTGCACAATAAAAAGGCGTTGGGGAATTTCAGGTCCCGATTTACATACATTTAGTTAATTTTAGAATTAATTTTGTTGATTATAACTTTAGTTGGTTTTATCATAATATATTATGCAGTAGCAGTCACGTAAACGCAAAATAAAGTTATTATTTTGACGTAAATACAATAAACAAAATTGAAAAACACGCATTTTTCGAAGTAAAATGTCTAATAACTAATGATTCCCGCTGCTTTATAATGAGATTGCTACATTTTTAATAACTACACTGTAAGTGTATTGTAACAAAGAAAGTTTCATCACAGCAAGTTAAAAACAAATGTGGGACCCGGGCTCCATCCTATTTGCACCAGACCCTTTGTGCTTGAGAAAAGAGCAAGTTAAGTATAAAATAAGAATGCGATAAAGACAGAAAAGTTTCTAAATGAGATCTACAAAGGCGTCTCCATACATCAGCCGTCAAAATAACACATCAATATCTCGCCTCCTGAATGGGAAACAAAGAAATGCGTCGTCATCAATCCAGACGTTGATAGTTTTCCCATAAATGACCACCTCAGGGCAGAGGGTGGCAATAAAACCCCCCGGATCTCCACTTCCAATACACTGGACGCACGGTCAGCCAACAATTATCTAAATAGCCATCTACATTCTTACCCCTTACATTTTATTATTACCGGTCAATTTATCCGATAGTCTGTTCGCAAATCTCAGCGAATATCCTCCCGACTCATGTTTGCCTGGTAGATTTGCCGATAATTCTGAAAACTGCCAAGAAATAAAATGGGGGATTTAGGAGCTTTTGCTACAACTTTACCGGATTATTTTGATGTATCCAAGTTGGTTCGTTTTAGAATAGAATAGAATAATAATTTATTTGCAACACGAGAAAAATTTAACATAAGAAGCTAGACTAAACTAAAACATAAAACATAATAAATAAATAAATAAAAGAAACCAAAACGTAGTTAAAAGAATACCTAATTATAATACCAAAACTAATCAAGGTGCTGCAAAATGGATCCTAACTCAGCATAATGCGGGTTGAGAATAACCCACGCTGGTCTTCCGCTAGGACCAATTTCGATGCGCGGACGTAAACTATGAATCTAAGTGTAAAAAAAAAAAAAAAGTTTTATGTACGAGTTACTATGTTCTCAAAAACTATGGTTTCTAGGTCTTACTAACGTAGATGTTGATTCAATCAAAATGCTTTTAGAGCTTCTGTATCGACTTTGCTTACTTCAAAAAGTACACTTTGTAAACATTATAAACTAGTCTACAAGACTATTCTATTCTAACCACAGATAAAGGCGGTCCACTGATTACAAGATTTATAGGGACAGCAATTTCTTAGACACAATAGGCGATGATTTTAAATAAAGGCACCCGATTGACAAACCGATCCCCGCCTTGTGGTCTGTGCTTAATGTGCTGGACATTCAGAATTTGGACGATTGTACTTTGGTTTCAGGATAGCGAATTTTGCATTAGTAACATTTTTTTTTTTGGATTATCATCATTCAATTAGAAAAAAATATGTATTATTTGAGTAACAACGCCTTTAGAAAGAGATGGTAAGAAGAGGCCCAAGAAAAAGATCACTGAATCTTTGGAAATAAAAATCTTTGCCCAGCCGTGGAACAAATACTGAGGAAAAACGTATTTTTTAAAGGTACTTTTTTTCGGAACAGTATTACTCAGCGCCACTTAGTATCTATATCTACCAAGGTAACATAAATATCTAGCACGTTTAAATCTCTAATTCAACATTTGATTGCTGATGCTGAGTCATCATTGTCTCCAGACCATGGTGGACCGAGACAAAAGAAACGCATCACTCACCGCCCCACTGGACAGGACGCACTGGTCGGTCACAGTGATCGTACTCTATTTGTCTTCAGGATTAACTTGCTTATCGAGAACCCCAGTTTCATCGGAGCTATTAGATTTTTGAAGATTTTGTGATTTTGTAACTTTTTGCTAGCAGTAATTTTCAGGTTGATGTATGCATGGTTATTTCTTTTTGCGAATGATTTTGGAATAGCAGTCATGCTTTAGTCAAATGCGGTCAAATAATGTTTGACGACTTCAAGGACTTCTAAATCGTCAGCAGATTTCATACTTAGATTCACCATTATATATGAAACTATGCCCAGGCCAAATAGAGGTATTTATCCTCGGAAAAGCGGCGCGGGCAAATTGTCACTGTCGAGTACTTGCGTGCTGATTTCTCTGTTCTAAGTAGACCTGACCGTAAAGAGTATTTTCTTAACTTTTCAAACCCCTAGGATCAAGCTGTCGTCATCACAATTCCCACGCAACACAATTATGCCCTTAAATTATTCGGATGACAAGGCCCTTGGGGTTTCTAATGTCTCTCTTAGCACTTTAATAGTGCGGCCATCCCGGCGGTCAAGCGGTGTGATAGCCTGAAGGCGTTCCGGGAGCATTAAGGAACCTCCCTTTGCTAGTTACCGCAGATTAGTTGGTATGGTGCCTTGTTGGATAAAGCTGTTTATTATATGGGAAACACGGCTAAGACCATTTTCATCTGGAAAAGGAAACGGCTTTGTTTGGGTGCGACTCACAAGAGAAGGTAATAAAAACAATCTGGAAACAAACTAAACCTTTAAAATGTAAGGTAAGTGCAAGTCCATCAAAACTAATTTAGGTGTCACAAGGTGGTTACGATAAAAAACTTAATAAAACTTAATTATACGTTGATCTCAGGTAAAGCTTTCAATCTGCTTATGAGTTTGTCAATACCCAATCAACAAAATATCAAACCTACAACAGTTCCAACGCGTTTAGATTACGGCGTATTTGATAACAAATATAATATGAGTATGGCCGTCGATAGCAAACAATTAGAGGCATGTTAGGGGAGCGTCGATTAAGTTATAACCTGGTATATGCGGGCTAAGGGTAGCCTGAGTCAGGAAGATTAAGATTCATCGGAACTCGGAAGGCCCTTACATGGAACAAACATTGTGTTGGCGTTTTGGTGTGCAGGTAAATTCTAAGCGGTAAGACAACTTCTAATAAGAGTAAAGTATTGGCTGACAAATAATAATATTAGTTCCATCATCAATGTACATACAAATGAAAGTAGGCTAATTTATAAAGAAAAAGAATGACACCAGATGAAATATTTGGATAGAAAACTCTGAAGATCTCTTTGTAATAAAAAAATATATTTGAAAATCCATGGAGAGGTAAAAGATGTTGTTTTAATTTGTGTACACTTTGCTCTTAAAAGGTCTTCGCTGTTAGTTGAAAACGTTCCGAGGTAGGTTAGGTTAGGTTTGTAATTACTTGCTTTAATAGTTTCTGTGTTTTTTTTTCATTTGCCGTCGAACCGATAAAGATAAATGTTGGTGTACCTACCTATACTATAGTTACTGTTAATAGTCACCTTACTGTGCTAACATAGAAACAAACATAGTATTGCGGGTGTCTTGACGATGTTTGCGGAAGGTAGCGAATGTTAATTTAGTATTCACCCTTGCGAGCCAATATTAATATTTTGAAGGAGACGGCTTTGCAAGAAAAACATTCATTTAGGTATGCCGTCTGTTTGTAGATTTGGCTTTCTTAATTGTATTGGATTGTGGTGATTATAATATTGAAATAATGTTATAAAAACCAAGCGATTTCTGTTTCCAGGGTTTCAGGTAGGTCGGACTTCACTATCAATATTTTTGTAAACTAACATTATAGTAAATAACATGTCAACAAAATTATTATCACAAAATTATATTTTAAAAAGCAGTTCAAATATCAATGATAATATAATGAACAATATTGATCTTTATATATTTCTCTATGGCCATGACTGAAAAATTGCTAAAGAAATCTATGGAAATACAATTTATAGTCCCATTATTATACTTTTGAAGTTTTCTATTTTCTAACCATTGCAGAGGCAGGACTAATCACTTCAGGAGCAAAAATAAATACGTACTTTGCTCCCAGTTTCACTAACTTTTTTCTTGCTTCAACCCAGCAATTAAAAACAAACCTCCTCGTCGCCGACTCAAAACAAACATACGAACCGAATGTTTTCCTTTAATTAGCATATCACTGTTGTCTTGTACGCTCCGTTGTTCTTCATTTCCATATGTAAAAATGATACGAATCCCACTCGTGCAATATTGAGGCAATATGTGTCGCAAGAAACGAGAAGGCTCCCTCGAATTATTCTGTACGCATTAATTTGCCATATTAATTTGGTAGTAAAACTCTGCGACAGGGAATCTGCAAGTTTTGCGTCCCAAGCGGCCGCTTGTTCACACAATCGGCTGTTGAACACGGGGCTTTTATGGGCCTACAGCTATTGAAATACCTATGCCGCTTCAGGGGTTCGTATGTGCTATTGCTAATAACGGAGTTGTAAAACCCCTTGCAGTACATTGTTTCTGTAATGTTTAATTAACGTCAATTTTAGATTTACGAGCGCTTTGTCTTTCTTAGGGTTTTGCTGGTAGTATTTTTTTTAGATCAGCTAACATTATTTCATTGAAAACATCACTGTACGAATCTTAATTAACAATACAAGGGTTAATGTATGATTTGTATCACAAAGGTTATATATTTATTTTAACAAAAAACAGAGAGCAGAAGAATATAAAATCGATAGAAATACCATCTAAAACAGTTACTTACTTATAGCGAAGCTTATCTCTGACACGAATTATGCCCATCTTGTTCCTGAAATGTCACCCACCCTTTTAATTGCTCGAAAAGTTTCAAGCATAAGTACCAGGAGTGCATAATAAGGAAGGAGCTCACACGAGTTTATGAGTGCGATTTGTCACGACAATTGAGCACGTGAACTTCTAACGAGATCTTGCAATGAACAAACGCTCTATGCAATAAAAAGGTGGAGACGGCACGGAGCAGTTTAATTTTGAACTTCTTGATTAGTTGAGACATGCTCTGTGAGATAATGTTATCGTTATAAGCCAAGGTGGTGAGTTATTGAATAGCTCTGCTTTTCCTGTAACTATTTCTTATAAAAATTATACGAAATGTATTAAATGTTGGTTAATCTGGTTACATAGTCCAGTGGGGCGAGTGGGAAGTTTTTGAAATAACTTCTCGTTCGACCCACCAACATGCTTAGTGGAACGAACGGGAATAAAGTAATACTTATTTCTTGCATTCCCATTCGTCCCACCAATGTGGGACGAAACTCAGTAGGACGAACGGGAATGAAATTATTAGGAACATTTTTCATTTCTTAAACGATAAAATTTGACGATTTTGATTTTGCCCAAGCCTTCAAAAGTAAATAGCTCCCAAACAGTATTTAGTTTTATGTTAGTAAAACGTAGTTTTATATAAAACTTGAGTATGAAAATATTTGAGTAAAAAATAACATGAATTATGTTTTTATTTCAGGGTCGTACCAGATGGACAGATGAAGATCAAACCACGAATCATCCAAATCTGATTGATAGAAAACCGAATTGTCCAAATAACGGCTACTCAATCCATCCCTGTGCACTGAAGCGATACATCAGGGCTGACAGTAGCCGGAGCTCATTTTTAATGCCATTGTGAAAGTGTCCGATACTGATACCCTTGACGTGGGAGCCCTAAGAGGGCGCTCCACTAAAAAAAAATACTATACTACCACTATAAAAATTAGCATCTCGACATGTGCGATTTTAAACTGCGGTAAAACGATCATTGGAATAGGTCCACTGTGACATTCAAAATGTAAGAATTTGAAGTTTTTTGATCATATTTTGTAAACTCGTAAATTTTAAAACCCGTAAACTTGTAAATTTTACAAAACTTCTGCAGTTACTGCCTAAACTATAGCTGATAAGTTTGTTCATCTAATTTTCAAACCAATAGATTGCACTATTTTGATAAAATTGTTTAGAAAACTTGAGCTACCTCAAGTTTTCTGTACTTTTTAGCTTTGAGTAGTAGTGAAAATATTGCGCAATTTATGTTTTCATCTGGCACAACACTTTGAATTATAATTTAATCTCCATGTTTAAAAAATAAACTATTTGTACATTTTTTTCTTTAACATATTTTGTAAAGTGTTCAATGCGGTGGTCGTTTTAGTGGGTACTCCCTCTTAAGGGATGGTGGTCAAGATTTAATTTATGGTAGAGGAACTGCATTAGTAAAGGGGCTGGAAGTGCTACTTTTTATCGGGAATCTTTCATGGTTAGAGGTGTTGGGATTGCAGTGATAAGGGGTATTTTGTGAACATATTTATTTGCAAGTAAGTAATGTAAGCACTTATGAACAATAATTGGCTTGAGAGTGTCCAATGGAAGCTGAACATTTACCCTTTAAAAAAATATTTTTGTTAAATTTAACCTAAAAATGTTTTAGGTAAAAATGATAGAATAGGCAGGTAACCTCTGATGTTAAACTGACTTCTGTACACTATAGCAAAATCAATTATTTTGATACCACAGTTAAACCTACGCATAAAATCTTGATTTCTATACCTACAAGATTTTTTTTTCTAAAAAGATGAGTCATGTTTACATTGCAAAATAGCGTACAATTCAAGTCTAATCAAGCACACGTACACTCCAATATGTTGCACGACCGTAATCCATCCCTCTATCTATCTTCAGTAGCTATCTAAGCCGTGATAAGCGTTTTCTCATGACTTGCATATTTGAAGCGAGGTTATGCTACCAGATGGAGAGGGCTACTGCGAAATTATTTCAATTTCATTCCGTTTTGTATCACTAAAATTTCATTTATTGAGATCTCCACCCTTCTTTATGAGAGCAATTCTTTGTCACTTTCATTGCCGGCTATATCGTATTTTTCAAAGAATTCTGGGACTCTGAATGGCTTTTTTTGATTTTACTTGACTAGATGGAACATTTTAAAATTAAATCCAGAAAACTTTACCATGTAAATAAAGAAAAAATAGATTTTAAATCGTTACATTTTGCCCCATATTATCGAAATAGTTATTAAGTATAATGTATAGTTTAAAGAACCTTGTGAATTGTCCAAATTATAAAAAAAAATGGCTGCTACGAGTGCTACGGGTGCTACAACTGCTACGAGTATCGCCCTACGAACTCTACAAGTGCGACGTGGAGGCTACGAAATGTCTTTTGGTATCATTTTCTCAACATTTGTTGGTTAGTTCAAAAAGCGTTCACAGTTGGTTTCGCAGTAGACCTTAAGATGCGAAGGGAGGGCGGCCAAGCGCGAATCTACCAATCGACATGTTTATCGCTTTAATATAAAATAAAGGGAACACCCGATATCGATATATGAAAAACGTCGACATGTGATCGGGAATACGGAAATTGCCTTTTCTTTTTACTACTATCTGTTTTAAAAGGTAAAAAATATAAAAAAAAAACTTAATATTTAAAGTAGAACGGGCTTACAATTACAATGCATTTTCTGAGGCGTTTACTACCAATAAAATAACAAACAATATTTTATATATATTTTTGCCTAAAATTTTGTTATTCAAACAGTTATTTTTTTAGAGCTAAATATATTTGAATCGTAGAATTCCAACCGAGAATACCATAAGGGTGCGTACAGAATAATTTTATTTGTTTATAATTTTAATAACTCCCCACGCGCGTCGTTTATTACCGCCTTACAGTAAGGGTGTGCATACATTTTTCACTTCGAAGATTTTGTATGGGATATTGTCACTTTAAAATTTCCGTGGGCGAAAGTGTCAAGGGCGATATTTATAGATTATCCTGGATTTTCGAGGTGAAATATGCTGAGTGTGGCCATAAACTTATATTTTGTATCGAATTCTTGAAAGTGGTTTATGTTATTTTAGAAGGCAGGTGACGACGCCATAGTACTCGTATCTGTAAGTAAATATTAGTAAGAAATTAAGTAAATTTACTATGATTAATATAAGATTTATTATTAATCTTATCGTTTTCAAACAACGCATTTTTTATAATTTATTTTTACAAAAATAGCGCCGTACAATTCTATAAAACAGTACTTCAATAAATCTCAGTAACCCCATTCAAGAAAAAACAACATTTATGAAAAACACTTCACTATCTCCCAGTCAATATTGTTTGATGTTTGCGACTTGCGGTGCGAAAACGTCGTGATTTGAATATCAAATTGAACCTCCGATTCACCTTTCTGTTTTCATTGTTTATCTTCCTTCTTTTTATTTTGTTATCGGCAGTACCGTATTTTTGTGGCGTCGCTGGCGTGCCTGCACTCTTATCCAAACCCACAGAGATTTGATGTAGGACAAAAGTTGCTCGTACCCGGCTTGGTATGATGAGAGACTCAATCCAGTTAAACTACTTAATTTTTACTTTATTTACCCTTCGACTGATTTGAGTAAAGTTAAGTAGTTTTATAGGCGTTTTTTGTGTCTTTTTAAATTTTTCCCTTATAAGCACTATATACCATCATCTTCACACTACGCCCAGGTTAGTTAGTAGATAATACTAAATAGCATTAAACTCGCCTTTGTACGATTTTTTAAGTGCAATAAATAATTTTCTATATAATAATATAATACCTACGAGTACTTTTTTTTAGTGTTAGAAAATCCATTATAACATTTCACATTGTTAGAGGATTTTTGGTAATGTTTATGTACTTTATATTAGTTTATAGGTTTAATTTTACATTGTAATAGGTACTCTCTAGTACTTTCTTAGTACACAATACTACCTCTCTATTTTAATCCTCTCCTATGCCTCAAAGGTTTGCTGGAAGAAAACTCTTATTAGGGTTAAGCTCGCCTTAGTACATATCTTTAGTTTAACTTGCTTGTTTATATGTTTCTGTGTGCAATAAAGAATTTAAGAATTTTTAGAAGTTTTAGAGTTACCAGAAGTGACTTTGTATCCCATTTCTTTAGACATTTTAAACTACTTAAGGTCTAACAAACAGAAGATTCCAATAAAGCACATGTATAAAGCAACATGCATTTCTAAGCTATGGGGTACTTCAGTGGTGACCCTTGTTGTCTTAGTAAGCACTAAGCACGGGTCAAGTAAACACCCATAATAGATTCTACCCAGAAATTATCATTCGCCGGATATTGAATACATTATGGAGGTGTAGTTCAGGAACCAGTGCTTATATTCCTACGTCATTCTTCTCAGCCTGATTAGTCGAGTTCACATTCTACACTTAATCAGTAGAGAATACAAAATGTAACGTCAAAAATATATGAGATTACTTATCGTTGGGAATTTCCTTAAGTTCTTATACCGCGTTCACACTATGCCATTGCCGCTGCCGGCATTCATGCCGCGGACTTATTGCCACAGCAACATCGCATTTATTCTCACCAAGGAGCTAGGGCATGAACTTGACGATGTTGCTGTGGCAATAATTTCGGAATTAATCGCGGCAATAATTCCGGCAGCGGCATGGGCGTGTGAACGCGGTATAAGAATAAAGGCGATGTTGCTGTGGCAAAAATTCCGGAATTAATCGTGGCATTCATGCCGGCAGCGGCATGGGCATAGTGTGCACGCGCAATAAGTTAGTTTAACTCACATTCTATTTGTAAAAATACGATTTTTGACTTACAGAAATAACATTGGAAAACCCCGATAGCCGCATATAGTTAGGTTCATATGACTGTGCTGGTTTTCTATTGATTTTAGAAGGTAACCTTGGTCTGAGGGCCAGTCGTTTTACTCTTGACAGCTCAGTGGACGACACCTTAGTAAGCCACGTAAGAAACTCACCACCAGCTCTGGCACTAATATTTCTATCTGATGCAAAGTGTATTTGTGTAATTGCCAGGGTCTCCGGATCATCAGGCCGTGGTTATGGAAATTGGGAAGATTCTGTTATGTCTACTGTGATTTATAGATGCTATATTGGTAATAGTGTTCCTTGTATATGTAATACGCCTGCAGAATCCATTAGAAAATGAAAACATCAAAAACTTACAGGATATACATTTAAATATTTGTTTTAATGACAATTTGATGACAAAATATTATGAGATATTTATTTACTTTGTTTCAAAAGTGAAGCTTTCTTGTTGTGAGCAATTTTGTATGAAATAGTGGCTAGCTCTGGTGACGGAGTTTTAGGCCGCCTTAAGGCCTCTGACGTTGTTTAACGTCTGCTAGAGCCGGGACCGACAGACCAACTGACTCGTGTAGTGAGAGAGAATATAACATTTTGTAGACTCAACCATGCACAAAGAACATAATTACTCCTGTGTGTACTTACTGTATTCGGTACTGGATACACCTACTTTATTTTGTGACTTGCAAGTAACTTTTACGTCAGATAATTCTAAAGTAAAAAAAACAGCCAGGAAATCAAAATCAAGCTTTGTCCCTCACACTAAATATTTTACCAAGATGTCATTACCAATTCCATCGGAACACGTCCAAATGGAGCCGCAAGAAAGGTAATTAGCTCTGAAATCAAAGCCGTGGAGCGTCCAATAATAAAGGAGATGAACCAGACCGGCCCTGAATATTAATCGGCAAAGGAAATAGATTAAAAATTCCTTGTCCCTACAACTGAGGTTCTTGCAAACAACTTTTTTTAAACATTCTACTTCTGATTTGCATTTTTTTTCTTTCCCTTGTGAATAATAGCGGATTGCGTTTTGATTGCGACTTTGTTTTTGATATTTACATATTCAATTCAAAGAACATCGGGGCCAGTTATAGGTAGGTATGTATGAAATATCTTTAAAAAAAAGATTGTAAATTCCACTGTAACCACGACGTCAGTTTACTACATTAGAAAAAGTGTAATGAAAAACCTCTATCTAAGTATAAATACCCCTAAAAGGTATTGCCGATGGGTATATTTTTTACAAACTCTTAAAGGAATTACTTAGAGTGTAACGAAATTTAACGGATATTAAAAAGTTTAACCCGTCCACGTCCGGAGCGGAGTTAATATTGACGGGAAGCAGATGGGTATAAAGGGGGTCTTCAAAAGAATTCAAAACGGTGACAAAAAGGCGTAAAGAATCACGGAGAAGGGGTGAAGTAACTTATGCGGCGAAGAAAGAGCCCCAAGAATTAACAAAAATAAAAGGTGACGGCCAAGACTGTTTACGGGGGGCGAGGGGCGTTAATTAAAGGCTTTCGCGGACTTTTCGCGATGCAATTTACTTAAAAGACAAGAATTATTTTTATTGAAGTCATCACTAATTTCGGAGAAAGGGGGGTGATGGGGTCCTTTGTTTGGACGAATGGTGGTTAATTGCGCGGTTTTTAGCCGCAATTTCGATTCTGTGCTGTCCTGTCGTCTGATGATTATTTTAATCGGCATTTTTGGCAATTTTGCTTTGCGAGATGACAGCGATTATTGTTATTAATCATAGGTTGTTCGTCTTAAAACATTTTACGAATAAAACCTACAAAAGTGACAAATTTAAAATACTGTTTGGAGTAGAAGAAAACGTCAGCTAAAGATTAGTTTATTTTTCTTCTGATGCATTTTTTGTCCACAATCTTTCTAATTAAGTTGGACAAAGCTTAAACAAAATTTAAGTAGTATTAATTATCTTTGTTCTGTTTAATAAAAATCTCAAACTTGGAGTCGAAAAATTTGAGTGGAGACAGTTGTTCTAATCTGTGATTGGGGAGGGTAGGGTGGTTTGGAGTAGGTTTATTCTCAATGGATCCAAATAAATAAGCCTTATGAATAAGGCTTTATAATGCCGAAATTAAGAAAAAAAATTGTTCTTATAAAAATGATTTTTAAGTTACCTTTACTCCTCAATAATATAATAAGTATTATTTATTACGTAGATTAAAAAAAATGCACATTGGTTATTGGTTCCCCTACATATTTCCAAATTCTTTCCCGCAATTTTTTTTTCAGAGCAGTGGGTTTTAGAACACTTCGGAATAAATCCGAGACCAAAAATTAAAATCATAAGAAAATAATTAAACTTCGTAGGGGATTTATTGGACACAGCTACGTGATTAATTGGTTTTTCTCTAAACTCTGGACGCAATAAGTGTCAATTTTAGTCGTTCGCAAATTCATTGCAAAAATGTTATTAATTGGGAAAATTTAATTAATGATTTGGTGGGGATTGCTTGTTCATTAGAGTTTATTTGAAGAGAATCAAGGCGTAAGAACTTGTAATCTTTGAAAATTTGATTAATAAAAGTATACAAGCGGCTGAGGCCTTAAGGCGGCCTAAAAATTCCGTCTCCAAAATTAGCCACTAGATAAAATTTTAAACCACTATCATAAAGAAAATTACAACTAATACAGTATTTACACTATTTACAAAATACACATGAAACAGTTGAGCTATCCACAAACCGTTGCAAACGATTTATAGATAGCTCAACTAGTCCAAATCAATACCAATCGCAAGAGTGCCCAAGACACTGTCTGCATTGCCGGGCTGAACCCATACAAACTTACATTACCCACAAAAAATGAGTATTTTTGTAGATGCCAATTCCTGGTGTATTATAAACTTGCTAGTGTAAAATTCTCAGCACAAAAGCCTTATCGAGGTTGAGAAAGTATTTTGTGGTATTATCCATCTCTGGCACAAGTGGCTCGCTCATTCGAAGGGTTAACTTTGAAGTATCATTGCCATTAATAAATGGTCAAGTACAACCCTACCCTCCCCAAATTAAGACTGATCTCTGTAACTGAATTATTAAATTGACGTCATTTGTTATAGGATATTTCGCCGTTAAATTATAAGGAGAAAGATTATTTATTTTATTAGAAATTGGATTATTTTTGTTGGATTTATATAATGGTGATATCACGGGGGTATAATAGGTTAGGCTATGTCAAACCTGTTTTTGGCAAAAACTAAAAAAAAAACGATTTAATAATGGAGTTTTTTTTAAGTTGGATTGAAAGAGAGTAAAAATTAAATTAGTTTTGCTCTGTTGAATCATAAAATGTGTAAATATTTTATGTACGTACGTCACGAGCGCTTTTTGTGGGTTTCATATAAACGAATCTGTCCTTTTGGGCCTTGGGCTCGTTTTGGTTTATGCAGTATTTTACCTCTGAGGCTTAAAAACTAACAATCTATCCTAATTAGATTCCCGCGAAGAACTCCACAGATCAAACAACAGTGACCTTTGTCTTCATAACTTATCTTACCTACAATAAAATGGACATTAGAGCCGTTACACACTTAAAATCTCATAAAATATCGCCCTAACCTTTTTAATGGTTCTAGCCCCAAGGGGAAAACAATGCGCAAAAAACTTCGCAAAAAGTAGTGTGGGTAGGTATCAAAGTGTGTAAAAGATTCGAAAAAGTGTGGTAATTTTGACTATTTCAGACCAAGACGTTTCCTCACAGTTTTACAAATAAAATAAAAATATGCCAAATGAATTGAAAAAAAAAACAAATAGGTACAAAAAATATCAATATTATAAAACTCTTTTAAAGCTGACAGAAAATCAACGCACAGTTTAACTATAAGTCCTAGAGGTATGAAATTTGGACGGTAGTATCCTTATATAGTGTAGGGGTGCACTAAGAAAGTAATTTTAAAAAGTCACACTCTAAAGGGCCTAGAACGCGAGCAACGCCGCGGGCGACGGCTAGTGTAAATATAAGTAAGTGGGTAAAGTTTGTGAGGTTATTTTACTCAACAATAACGAAATCAGTATCTCAAAATGAATCAATCTAGGTATTTGAGTTAAGTAGCTATTTATTTTCATGCTGAATGACAAACAAAATAGGGTCTAAGACTTTATCCCCAGGTACAATCCTCTCAGATTTCTTGACTACAAAAAGTCTAGATTTTTTTTAAAAATCTAGTTAAAAAAATATTTTTTTAAAAGTACTACACATTTTAGACTCAGTGTAATATTATGCTGTGATATTTATTATTATATTAAAAGCAGATCGTGGGGTCTGGATACCCGAAGGCGAGTGGTATGCGACCAGTGAATTTATGGTCAAACTTCGAAGGCGACGGCGCGAGTTTTTATTATGATCAGCTCAGTGGACCGTGAAGCAAATGCCGCGGAAAGGCATCAGGCAGCATACCTCCTATAAGCTTCTGACACCTTGGTACTTTTCTTATTAAAAGTTTCATCTTTTTGGTTGATTACAATAAAAAAACATGCCATTTTTTAGTCACTCCATGTTTTTCAAAATGCAATCTAGACTTACAATAATGTTATATTTTTAACCGATTTCAAAAAAGAAAGATATTCTCAATTCCGTTGAAATTTTTTATGTAGAGTTACATTAATTCCTTTTGTTTGTATTACTTTGTAATGTCAATATTTTAAAATTATTTATAACGTCTTGGAGCAATCTGTTAAGTTATTTTACTATTGTATAAACAAATTTCGGAATTTCTCTGAAGGACAGAATCCGGAACGAGGTTATCCGACAGAGAACCATGGTGGTCGACATAGCTCAGAGGATTAGTAAGCTGAAGTGGCAGTGGGCCGGCCATGTTTGCCGCAGAACCGACAATCGCTGGAGCAAACTAATACTCGAGTGGAGACCGCGTTTAGGCAAGCGTAGTGTAGGACGCCCTCCGGCTAGGTGGGGTGACGATCTGAGACATGTAGCTGGCAAACACTGGATGAGAAGAGCCGAATACCGGGCTCAGTGGCGAGTCTTGGGAGAGACCTACGTCCAGCAGTGGACCGATATAGGTTGATGATGATGATGATGATGATGAAACAAATTTGAATTTGATTTTGAATAATGTTAAATTTTTTTCTAACTTTATTTAAAGAGCCTAGTATTATTGATGTGGTGAATTTACTCTTAAAAAAATATTTAAACTTTTTTCTATGTAGGTGAAAAGGAATGCTATAAAGTTTTTTTTTAAGTTTGACCCCATTTCGTTCATGTACAGTCATGTGACAGTGGCTATGTGCTATAATCAGGGCATTTAGCTGCTCATTCTATGTGCTTAATCGTGGTCTTCTCCTTACTCTCTTGCATTTGATGTACGATGCAAATAGTTTACTTTCCAATCTATTATTAAACGATATATGAATTAAGCATGAAGCAAGTTCAAAATAATGCGTATACTATACAAAGACAACTAAGTAAATTGTGTATCACATGTATAACACATGTGTCTCTAAATCTCAAAGCCTACAGAGGCCTCTGTAGCTAAAAATTAAAAGTAAGTCTAGGAAAATCTCTTCCAAGAACAATCGCCAAAAATAAACACACGAATGTAAACTTCCCAATTCAAAGTTAAAGTAAGACGTGAAAAATGGGGATATGAAAAGAAATAATTTTACGCGCGAGTTGGCTGTGCAAATGAGCTGAATGAGCCAACTCAGCCGAATGATTGAGTGCTGATGAAACAATGAAGTTCATAAAGCCAAATATCGACCTATAATAAGCTAGGTGAGACTGTCTAGGACTTAGAATAGCGTTCATTTATACACACTAGTCTTTCGACAGTTCTAAAATGAAGGGAAATTTCGTAAGATTCGGCTCTGAGGAAGAAAATACATTCAGTAATTAGATTAGACGTTTTTTTTACCAATAGCCGTAAGTTATGCGTGTAAGTAGCTCCATACCATTATGGTAGAGACAAAAGAAGACAATCATAACCTAAATTATGTGTAAAAAATCACACGATTCTACATAAAAATGTATATAATATTGCTTATGATATTGACGCTGTCGTGTAACTCTAGAATAAAAACTAACACTGGTGTACCTACATGCTAAAATAGTACCAGAGGCGCCATCTTTTGTACCTCATCAGTTGCAAGTTTAGTGGTCTAACATTTTTGACAGCGCATTTCTTAACCAAACATTGAGCGACCTCTAGTATCGAGTAGGGAAACTAAAATACACGCAAATGCGTGCGGGTGACTACTCAAGGAGTGGTAGACGTAATGCGCGGAGTATTTGGACTGACTATGTCGATGTCTCATTCTACCTCGCAAACACTGAAGTACGAGTGAGATGACAACATTGAATAAAACTTGAGAGATAGAACTTCTTGATAATGCTTACTGCCTGGTAGAAATTGTGGCAAAAGAGCGCCGCCGCGCCAGTCAGATGGCTCTGTGGACAATGTGGAAGGCCGATAACATAAAGCCCGACTAACTTTTGTAATGTAGGTAACAGAATGGAACTATACGAAAACTTTACTCAAGAAGACTCGAATTGATGGACATAGAGACGCCTGTTTATGATTTTTGTAAACCGAATTTTAGTAATTAGCTTTTACATTTATTTTGTGACTGAACAGGTAAAAACAATAAAAAAAATTATGCCATGACAACGATGTGAAGTTAAATGGGTATATTATAAGAAAGGAAAAGGGTGTAATCACGAAAAACCTACAAATAAGAAAGCTCTATATAACACAGTTATTTCAAAAATATAGAGCAATTGCTCTAAATTGCTCTACAAAGGCATTGCGTATGCCATATTCGAGTTGAAAGTCAAAACAAATGCACAGACTCGGGGCTCTGGAAAAGAATAATCGCCGCTGCCGTAGGCACGTTTCTTTTGCAATTGTTATCACTAGGCTTTCAGAAAACCAAAGAAATAAATATGAATACCCATGACCAGTAGTGCCCTCTTGCGTTGAGTTATAAAAATAAGATGTCTGAAGCTGAACCCACAAAAAAGTTACCACGCCCCGAGATAGATCGTCTGCATTTTTAGAAATACTTTTGAGTTCTTCTTCTTCTCTTCATTAATGTCATTTCGACAGAAAATTTTGCCAATGTCAAGTGTTAAAATTGTAATAATATAAGTCAAGTCAAGTCATTTGTCAAGTCGGCTGTCGTTTGTTTTTCTCTTCAGAGTTGTTTAATAAAGTAGACCGTACGTACTATGTCACTCAGTTGAGTCAGAGAGCGCACAGAGAGCTCCATAACATTGCTTATAGCCTGGTATATTCTGTGTCAAAATGAAGAAGAATCAAGTTCCTAATGAACACAATTGCGTAAAAAAAACGACGCCAGTGGTAGAGCGTGTAGTATGAATACCTCGTCGAGAGCTACCATGTTTCTATGGACGATATGGATTCTATGGACGGAACTATATTGCTTAGCAATATAGTTCCGTCCAAAGAATCTCAACAAGGATTAAATCCTTGTTTATTGTAATATAATGTAACTAGTATATTAGAAGCTAGAATTATTTTAAACAAGAGATAAAAGATTAGTAGCCTGCATTGGTCTAAATAAAGGAACCTAAGTATTAATGTTATGAATGAAACCAGAATTAATAAAGTTTAAAACTTTATATTTTGTAACAAATATATAATTGCGTAGGTTGGTAGCTACCAACATTTCAGCATGTTTGTATCATTGTTTATTTATAAAATAAATGTATGTAAGTATGTATCTTAGATTATTTACAAAATGAGTATTTTTACAGCTAAATTTATAATTTAAATAATAATTATTATTTACTGTAATACTTTCATCATGCACTACATTATTTATATACAATGGTATAAACTAAATTATTCTAACTTCAAAAACAGTCATTTTAAAGGCAGTTGTGGATAATAATTAAATTATTTACAATTTTTATTTGGACGGATATTTCTCACGCAATCAATTTTACACAATAATAATACTCTTTTGGTTACATAATAAGGCACTCAGAATCATATTACCAATGATTGTTATTAGTAAGACGTGGAACTACTGTCTGGTCGTAATTGTTTTGTTTGTACATCGTCATACGCAATGGTGAATACACTCTTCTTCTCCGTTATTGGCAGTCTTTTTATGTGACCAGTTTGTTGTACTAACGTATTCATAGCTATACCTGAATCATTATCATCAATATTAGATGTTACTCTGTGATTCACATCATTGTCTCCGCCAATGTTTATCTTAGAAACGTGAACTTCGGGTTTCGTTCTATCTTCTTCGTAGCTGGTCGATATTGATATACTGTGTGTTAGAGCACTTTCAGAAATGTCTTGTTTTTTGTTCTTATTTTTCACATTATCCTGATTGACGTATATAGGTTGTTCGACAGATTGCTTTCGCGGTAGAGGGATGTTTGGTTGTCCACCTAAATATTTAGGAATATGAGTGGGTTGGATGTAACAAAGCGGGTTTTTGTTCTCATATTGATGTTCATAGCGATGTTCAGAGTGCTGAAGCAACGGATGGACATCAGGCAATGGTCCTTCGGGTACAGGAGTGACTTTCTCCTCTTTAAGCATCCGTGGGTGAATAAAATCACTTTCTCTTTCTTTGAAGTTTTTTTTTACCTCCGAATTGTCTTGATCTTTGCTCAATATTTTACCGTATCTGTTAGTTTTTTCTTCATCGTTTTTTGATTTTGTAAATCTTTTCGGTTTACTTGGAGCTGCTTTTTCAGGAGCTTGTTGTTTAGATGCAGAAGATTTTTTGTTACCATACCACTGCATATACCGAGGTAAGCTTTTTTGCGTTGGCTTTGAACCTTCTGGAGACACTACAGATTCAGTTTCTGTTGCTTTCTTTTTACTTGATTCGGTATTACTTGAAGCTCCTTTTATAGATTCATCAATATCTGGTGTCTGAAGTAACTTAGCTTCCTCTTTTGCCTCTGTAGATGAACCTTGCCTAGAGAAAACTAAGTTACGACTATCTCTAGACAATGCAGAGCTGTTTCTGCTTTTACTACTTTCATGTAAAAGGGCAAGTTTTGATGCGGCGTTTTCTATTGCAACTGGAGACTGCCTTTGAAGTCTTGATCGCTTTTCACTTATATCGGAATCAATTTTATCTTCTAGTGAGTCTGAAATTTCTAATAGGATTTCTCTTCTTTGCCGCGCCATCTTTTCAGCATCAGATGATTTGATTTGGGTTGAACTGACTGTTTCATTTTTTGAAGTTGTAACTGTGCTTTTTGTGATGTCACCATACTTCTTAACACGTTCTTCCCTTTCATTTGTTTTGCTAACTTTTACATATTTTTCACTCTCTAAAGAAGGAGACGCTTCACTTTCTTCTAAGATTGGTGTTTTAATTTTACGCTTTAAATCATAAGCTCGCATACTTCGTCTTGGGTCCTTGTATTTAATTTTTTTCTTAGGTTTTTTTCGTTTTACCCATGCTACGTTACTAGTATCTTCTTCAGCTACAATTTGTGATTCGTCTTCGCTGTAAGAGTCATTATCACTTCTTGCTTTTCTTCGTGAAGGTTTGAGAAGCTGTGGTTCTGTTTGTGTACCTATATGGCATTCTGTTTGGGTAGCCATAACAGAGTGGCCAGGTAAACTCTGTGTTTCTAATTTACTTTCTACCTGTGAAGCTGTTTCGTGGTTCTGCAACATTCTTTCACGCTCTATTAGGATTTGATGCAGCAGTTCATTTTGTTTTCTTAGTGAAGATTCTAGTAGTTCTTGGTTTATTGTAGATTTATTTTGCATTTCTAACAATGTTGATTGTAAAAATTCTGTTTTTAAAGGAACTGTGCCGGGAATCTCAGGTGCGACGTTATTATATTCGTGGAACTGATTTTGTACATCGCTTTCTGCTTGAGATTTTTGACCAATACTTTTTCCTTCTTTTGCTGACACGTTATCTAAATCAGTTGTTATTTTTCCCATCCTTTCTCTTATATTTTTAGCTTCTTCTCCTTGTTCTCTGATAAATCTTTCCATTAGTAAATCTTTTCCACTGTCAACAACGACATATTGTGTGTGAGGAATTAAAGTCACTGGTCTCTGTTGATATGTTGGAAGATTGACGTACCTTTCTTCATCATTATTACCTCTTGTTACTAGCCTTAATATTTCTGTATTACCCTCTTTGATGAAATATTGATCTCTAGTTAGAGAAGAATTACCTTGCGCTTTGTCTTGGATGTCACGCTTAGTTTTACCTTCAGTTTTGTCTTGTTCGTCGGACTTGAAGAAAACACCAGCTTCAGAGCCACGGTCAATTTCATGCCTTCTTATAGAATCATTGTCATGATCTCTTTTATTGTAGTGCAAAGTGGCGATCCTGTCATATCCATTTTCAAGGTCATCAATGTATTCCTTATGTTTGTTAGCAAAAGTTTCTTGGAGCTGCATCTCTTTTGTGTAAATAACATTCGGACCATCTCTGAAATTACAAAAAATAAACAAATCAAATTCAATTCAGATTCGAAATCGAAATAACTGTTCATTCGTATTAGTTTAATAAAATATGCTACCTTTTTCGGATGGATTGTCTGTTGTCATTGTATCTGTAATCATTATCAGCTGCCATTTGTACAAATTCCTGTCGTATATCGCCAGGAGTTGAAGCTGGTTTGGATGTTTCTTTAGATCTTTGGTTCCTTTTATTGAATTTCCATTGTGTTGGCCTCGTTCTTAAATCTGTTTGTTCAGCACTCCACGCTTCTCTCCTCCCCCATTCGTTTGCTTGTATTGGTTTATTTTGTATATTTTGCGTCGACTTGTTTTCCCTGCCAAGTCCCTTGTCGCGTACTACTAAACGCACGTCGTCCTCTGTGGAGTTGACACGTATCACTCTTTTCCTAGAATTTATTAATGGATATCTATGTACCTAGCTGCTCTTTATAATCTTACGTTAATAGTACAAGTGTAAGTGCAAAACATAAAGCAATTAAAATATGCCTTACTAGGCGCCATTTTTAAAAGCTAGTGACTATTTAGTGAAACAATATTCAGATTTGAACATACTCAAAACATTAGGAATTGTGTACCTACTGTATTTTGTATATAACCGTTTCGTTATAATGTAAATAATAGTTGTATTGTTCTTAGTGTTTTTGAGTAGGTACTAATACTAGGGTAAAATATTTTTACCTACGGACTCTAAAGCTGGTGTGTGACAGGAATTAGTTGGTGCATTTCAGGCTGTTAGGGAAAACAATCAGTGTTAGTAAGAAAAGTGTAACATGGGCAATACAAGATCGTGATACTGTGTTAATACATAAAGCGGAAGACACAGTAAAAACAATAAGTGATTTAATAGTTACCTGGGTGGCATGTAAAGAGGGCATCCTTCACAAATACAACAACAGATCAGTAATAATAGTATTAGAGCTACTAATATTGCTAATAGGATCAATAGCCAGAAAAGAAGTCGACTCTCTGCTTTGTATAAACCCTGAAATAGGAAAATCAATATTATATTTGTTGGTATTTAGGTAGGTACTACAACCAAATAAATGAAAATAATAAAAATTTGTCTAGTTGAAACATTAGACCAACGACAGATTGCTGTAGCAACCAAAATACTTACAGAGTCATTATTATCATCACTTGACGTCTGATCTTTGTTCCCATTTCCAGTATTCGAGTGAACTCCCGCTCCATTGTTACTTGTACTTGTGGAGTATATTGTCATGTTCTTTGCAAGCTGTTCTTGTAGCTTCGCTACATTAATGGCTGAATTACCTGACAAACGTACTACAGCGATCACTTCGCTTCTGAAAACAAATACAAAATTAAATTTTTGTAATAAAACATCTGTATGTTAAAAACACACGAATAGTGTCCAGCAAAACGTACTTTTCTTGACTAGACGCCTGACCACTCAAATCAGTAGCACCATTTCCATCGCCTTTGTAAGGTTTTATTTCAATTATGCTGACTTTTCCTCCTGACAATGTACTCAGAATATCCTCTAACTTCTTTCTATCTGGATTAGCACTTGGCACTATGAACGACATTGTCTTCGTTTTACTTTCTGGAGGATATACTTTTACAGTAGTTGTGGAGTGCAATCTGGGTACTCCAAGATCGTATGCTCTGATGGTAAGCACATATGTTTCACTTTCTTCTTCATCGTCAAGTGATTGACGTTTTTGTCTGTGAACATTCTGTTTTTTTGTTCTTTTTAACGCTTCGAGAAGATACAGCTCTCCTGAAAAGACAAATAACAATTTATTTTCGGAAATTACTAAAAAAGTGGATTAGGAACACCTAAATATTTTTTTTAACTAACCTGTTTCTTCGTTTATAGCAAACTTTCCATCAGTATTTCCTTGGACGATTTCATATCTGACAACATTATTTGGTGGTTCAGCGTCTTTATCAACTGCCTTGACAAACGCTGCTGACGTAAAATTATTCAGACTTGGCGACAACACAAACTCATATAACGCTCTCTCAAACTCTGGTGGGTTATCATTTACATCTAGTAGCTTAATAATTAATGGCACTGTTACTCTTAAACCTACTCCTTCATTATCTCTAGCCTCTACTAAGAAATGCAAATCTGGCATCGCTTCTCTGTCGAAACCGTGGTTATTTGTGGCAACAGTGATGATGCCTGTTATAGGATCCAAGTTCAGGGATGTGTTTAAATATCCTAATATGGCAGTGAATTGGATTTTTCCAAAAGCTCCAGTGTCAACGTCATCTGCAGCGACTTGAACGACTCTGGTGCCGGCGGTAACGTTCTCTGGTAGTTCAATATCGTACGATTGAGCAAGGAATACGGGTGGGTTGTCGTTGATATCATTTAGATAAGCTGTAACATTTGCAGTTGCTGATAAATTCGTCGCAGGACCAAGCTCTTGAGCTAAAATCTGTAAATGAAAAAAATCTGTTAGTGCATATTTTTTGGTTGTGACTACTTATCTATGAAATTGTCACAGCTTTATTACCTGAAATACAACAGACTTCCTCGCTTCAAAATCTAGCATGGTGTTATCCCTGACTTTGATAATGAACTGCGCGTGTCTCTCCGCCACGGTGGGTGATATTTCGAATGTCCCATTGTTGCCAACGAGTGATAGCGAGAACACTCCATTCTTGCCAGAGTCGTTGTCGTTCACTTGCGGGATAAAAGGCTCGTTGAATATCAGAGCTGTGCCTTGAGGTGCGTTCTCGTCTATGTATGTGATGTAGCTGGAATAATGAAAAAGATGATTATTGGTTAGGTAGATGCACCTTCCTGATTGTTTGGGAAAAAATAATTCTGCTTAGAATATCAGCCTGCTATACCTACCTTATCTACTATATCAACCTACTGCTAGTTTTTGATATTCCTCGTAAGGTCTCAAACTTTTATTCTACTTATCTAATTTTATCAGACGAAAGTTGTACTAAGTACGCAGGCATCTATTTTAATCTTCTTTTTCAGTTTTTTTCTGTCTTTAGTGCAATGAGTTTAGCCAGAATAGATAAACAAAACACCTGCAAATCTAATTCGAGCCGTGGTTTTTTTTAAAACAAACGTCGGAATTCTTTGCACCTGCACAAAAAGTTTATAAATACTCACAACTGATTCTCAAAGTACGGCGGCGAGTTTTCTCTCTCAGGCAGTATGAACGCAAGCTGCACAGTCGAGGACATGGCTTCAGGCTCCTCTCTGGATAACCTAACCTCCTCGGCTACCACGGTTAGCAGGATCGGAGTGCCGGCGTGGGATATCGCTGCTATTTCTTCAATGGGACGCTCGAGGGTCACTTCACCTGAAAAAATGAATGATGGCATTGATCAATAAAAAAAACTATTATAAAATGAAAGTAAATGATTGATCAAATAAAATAATAATGAATTCCTTTGAGTTTGTATTTTGCGCTACCTAGCGTGTTACAAAAGAACTTATTGAAATGGTAGAGCTCAACTTTTGGCCGCCCTCTGTAAGCTGTTTTAAGAACTACGTTTCAGATTTCCCAAGGTGAATTGGACTACGTTTCGAAGATTTAAACTAGATGGCAATGCTTATGACCCAAACTCAAAAACAGAGGATGAACACAAATTAGTCTACTAAACCGTTTTACCCAGAATCTGCCCTTAAAAAGGGCCTTATCCTACTTCCTACTATTAATAATTATAAACGCGAAAGTTTGTGAGGATGTTTGTTACTCTTTCAAGCAAAAACTACCTACTGATCCGATTTGGATGAAACTTGGAATTATAAATTGTCCGTGACCTGGATTAACACATAGGCTACTTTTTATCCCGGAAAATCAACGGGATCCAATGGGATGCGAACGAAGTCGCGGGCGGAAACTAGTCGTTTATAAATTTGAGGGTAAAAAAGAGCTCCAAAAAGTATTTATTAAATAATAAATTATAGCACGGAATTATGTCTAAATTCATAAATTTTTGTTAGGGGGCTCAAATCCTAGCTAACGGATTGATTGTAAGTTTCAGAGACTTTTCAAACTCCTCTTCAGACTATTTTTGATAAGTAAAATAAATGAAATAAACAGATTCATTACACTGAACAGCTAAACAAACAAAGCTCATTGTTTGAAAAGCGCCAAAGAGCGCCGCGGACATTGTCCAATCCATGTCGTGTCTGGACATCGAACAAATGAATGTTACAACTCCTGCACACTGTACAGCACAATACTCTCATCTAGTTAATTCGTAGGTACAGTCTTTGTCAGTAGCTGGACAAATTGTGGTGGCGTATAAAGCCAGAACAATTTTTAATTAAAGATTTGTGATAAAACTTATTAGTTACGTTTCGGCTACTAGGTATAACGTTTTTCAGATACCACAAAAAAAAACATTCACAATTTTTTAGTTTAATTTATGTCCCTAAGAACTGCATAAACTCCTCTATTCCTCAAGTTTTTGTTAAGTACCTCAGATGATTGACCTGTGTCGGAGCGTTAGATTTTTTAACAAAAATGTTTTTGTTTCCAGATCTAGCAGTTGGCCTATCTGATGCTAAGTGGTAGGTACTCCTGCCTATTAAAATGCATTAACTATAAAATGTGGTCAAATAGGTATGTTTTTTATAATTTATTTACTTATAGCTTTTAAAGTACATTTTGTATAAGAGCAATAAATTAATTAAATTGAACACCACTGCTGCTTATTGCCTTTATAAATCAAAGTGCTAAGCGTATTTTGATCTCTTGTATTGTTCAGCTACTTCCTTATAACAATTGCACTTACACAAGTAGGTACAGTCAGTATCAGAAGTAAAATATTATTCACAATTTTGCTTCTGATTCTGATACTACTTTTAGGTTACTAACAGCACGAATTAATGAAGTAGTGTTTTTTTTTAATTCGCGTCGCACTGTTTGTGCATTTGCCATTTTACGTGAAAAATTAGGGAAACAATATTATATTATTATAAAAAAGCGCTCTGTCATGCGGGTTAGGAAGCATCAGCAGGACGTAGTGTTTGTTACCTTAACAATCTTACTGTGCGTCGTCAACTACAACAGAGGGATAATCACGAACAAGTCTGACAGTCGCCGCGTTAACGTATTCGAGTTATATTGCGCGTCAATGCCAGCTCGACTGCCAACCGTTGTAGTATCACCGCGCAGTGTATCTCGAGTACGCTAGCGTTACGATACGTCTACGATTGTCATATTTATTCGTGATCAAGGCTTAGAGAACAAATCTCACATTTGCCTCGTTACGTAAACCTACAATATAATTACGTTACGATACAATAACAATACAGGTCGATTCCTATTTCAATATTTAATCGTAGTTCGACGAATAATAAATGCAAATTTTTAAAACTCAGTTCATCATAATTTTGTTGACTGTACTGTACAATCAACGGTAAAGTAAAGCCTGCTGCCATCGTACTATATAGTCTAATTCAAAGTCTAACTTCCGCCGCCTCTTGTACAGTCCGCACAACTAATGAACTGAATTGATTGCGTCTTTTATTCATTTCTCCACGTCTCTGTTTAATAGGCAATGTCTGGCCTTTACACAGAGCCATTATTCATTCACGGTATAAATTAATATTAAATCACGAGAAATCTTCTACCGTCATGATTCTGGAAGGTAAGGAACCGTTTTATTGCTATTTCTATTTTATTTTATCGCAGGATTAATCCTTATCTAAATTTCAAAAACTCTTTTCAAATGACTGACAATCAACGCATAGCCTAAACTAAAAGTCCTAGAAGTACCTATGTAATTCGGAGGGTAGTATCCTTACATAGAGTAGAGGTGTAAAAAAAAGTATAGGTAGTAGTTGAGGTGTAGAAGGGAATTTTGAAAAGTCACAGTCTAAAGTTTACACTGTGATTTTTCAAAATTCCTTTCTATAATTCTGGCCCTCCTCTATAATTTTTTAAACTTTGTGGCCCCCCATTAAAAATTTTGCTTACCACTGGTCTAAAGGGTCTAGAACACGAGCAACGTCGCGGGTGACGGCTAGTTTATGATAATAACGCTTTAATGTTCCAATACGGCACAGAAGGTACTCTACACAATTCATACAAAATATTTTGATGACAGGTTTGCGTAGCTTGAAATCTTTGGCAGGCTTTATTTCCTAGTTATGTGATAAGGATTGTACTGTCAGCAGAATAAGTAGCTATTCAAAGGAAGTGCCTTTATAACGAGTTTGCAGCTCGAACAATAGCTAAGCTGCGCTCTCCGGTAAGGTCTAATGAGCTATTATGTGCTCGTTCCTTTGCTTGAGCCTGTTAGCGGGGACCGTCATGTTTTGTATAGTCTGTGCCGGCAGAAAATACACCTTTCTACTTTTTTTTAAATTTTAAACGTGAGTGATCAAAGGGTACCTCGTACAAAACGCAAAGTGCGTGCGTACGGTTACTAATATAACAGTTACTGTTACTAATACCTAATAAACTAGTTACTGTTACTAATACCTAATAAACCAGTTACTGCAGTATTTCCTATCAAACTTGCTTGCTAAATACTCTGTGACTTGGCTACGGTGTTCTAAATTACGATCAAAGTTCCACAATATAAGGTATGCTTTCAAGCAGCTGTATGCGGCCAGGTAACATAACAAATAACCCTACGAACAACCTTTCAATTTGCAAACTGGTTTCGGCTAATTGTCTTACTAAATGACGAAAGTTTCACCAAAGTTTGAGGGAAGTTAGAGAATTAGTTTAAAGTAAATCTGATAGCCGAGTGGGTCACGCGAGGGGGACTGGGTGGAAAGTGGGAGATGATGGGGAAGGCGATAAAGAAGTGGGTTAGTCAGCGGAAGCCACCGGACATTGCTGGACGGTAGTAGGTGGCAAGAATACTTTATTTTTAAATGGATGTGCTGAGGTGTATACTGTACTTTGTTTAGTTGGATTTTTCATAGCGTTGTTCGGCCAAGTGATTTATGTAACTGTTCAAATCTGGAAACGCAGAATGATGTGGAAAATACCACGCGAATGAAGTCGTGTCCTTGCATGGAACCTACAAAGAAAAAAAAATAGTTTTCTAACCTGTAGTCTCATTAATGTTGAAGAACGGGGTGAACGGATTCCCCTCAGACACCAGCCCGTATCTAATCTGCCTTGGAGCGCCCTTGTCTCCGTCCTCAGCGCGGACCCTCACGATCATGTCACCCGGCGCCACCTGCCGCGGTAAATGTGTGATGGGCGGCGCTGACGTGAAGACTGGAGGCATATCCTGCACGTCCTGGACCACCACCACGACTTCTAGACCGGCGATGTTTCGAGTATCTTTGCCCAGTTCTACGTATGGATCCTAGAATAGACGATATTATTTATGTTTATTTGAAGTAAGTACTACATAAAATGGGATTTTTTATCCATTTTATATTATGTTACCTAGATCTACTGACAATAGATATCATTTATTTTGTTATTTCATGTTAGTTACAAAGAAAAAAGAAATTTATACCTATATAGGTCCATAACACGATTCTCGTTGGAATATACAGCCACGTACAACTTTAATATATAAGTAAGTATACTAAAATAAATGCTCTTTTCACAAGGTAAATGAGTAATAACTACGTCTTGATGTTATATGGCAATAAATTATTTTTCTTTTTTTCCTTCTTTCTATCTACTTATTGACTAAGGCATACCAATTTTATTTTAGGCAACTACCCAACATTGTAGTAAAAATGTAGATGGCAGATTATAATTAATTGACTTTTTCTATTTTTAACGAAGGCAAGATATTAATACGAACTTCTCTGGTGTAGTCATGCCTAACTTCAACTGTTTTGGTGCCTAATTTTGCCTGCTCTCGAAAAACTAAAGCTAGTTCACAAAACGATAGACAAAAACAACACTTAGTTATGCTAGGCAAAAAGCTACTAGCCTTATTGAGCACGTTTAAGTACTTTGAACGTTATAAGAGCGATGAACCCAACTTTTTAAATCAAAAGCTAAGTTGCGAAAATGCACGAAAAGTAATTGTTTGCTCACAGTGGGTATTTATAACACTAGCTGTGTTTAAAATTATACGTAACACTATCAAACTAAGGCTATTTACTTATTGCAACTCAAATCATAGCATTTCTGTTCTATTCTATTCTTTACGGACTATTTCCACTTGGCTAATAGCTTGAGCCACTATAACGAAAGCGATGTATTCGCAAAATCATTTGATGTAGCGAAGCTTCGCGCCATCACAATGAGTGCCCAAACATAAGAAGAAACCGCACGGAACGAACAAATCTAAGTCGCCGCGCTGTTTTCGAGTCATATTGCGCGTCAACGGCCACTTGACTTACGTACGTTGTAGCATGACCGCGCAGTGTGTATCGAATGCGCTACTGCATATAACGATACGTTTACGATTGTCACAAGCCTCTAGGTAATCTACGTCACTTTGATTAGATGCCGGCCTCAAACAAGTGCGGTGTCGACTAAAAATAAGGAAAAATAGCTCACCTATGCTAAAAGCATAATCGTGTCGTGTCCCTTAACACAACTTGCAATTAACACTGCTTTAAATGTTTATCATTAGCAAATGTAAAGCATTGCTGAACGCTCTGTTATAGACAGAGACATACAGAAAAGGACTTGAGCTGGACTAATTACCTTAAGTAGGAGAATAGTTTAAGTGGGTGCCAACTCTGCTTATTAATAATACCAGTTTTGGTGATTCTGGCTTGCTGGTTTGAATGCAGTTTTCATAGTGCCAACGACACGACACCGTCACGGAGAGCTAATTGGCATGTCATAGGTGCACTCATGGTGCACCGCGTCAATAGCTGTATTTTGTTCGAGCCACTGACCTATCGGTGTCGTGTAAGTGTTTGGGTGTTGGTGTCGTGAAGTATGTGAACGTCTCCCTGAACTGAGATCTCGCGATGTTCCCAAAAATTAAATAGGTCTACCAACCAAACTACCGACAAGTCTAGTGACATGTCTATCGACAAGTCTACAAGTAAATGCTTCAAAAGATTGAAAGTGCTACGTCGCTTATGCGACTTACATTATTTCGAGTACATTACTGGCTTTGATTCATTAAGCTAGTGACATTCCTTACCACAGCTAGCAGTGTCAAGTGATACATAGACTGGGCTTCGAAGTCTAAAGGTCCGACCAGGAAGATGGTGCCTTCAGTGTTTTCCGATGACACTCGACGCTGACGGATTGCAAAAAGTGGTGACCCCTGAAAAAAAACAATTGAATAAAATCGTCACCACCACATCGACTTCCATACACACTGGCTTTGCATAGATTTCTAGAGCGACTGAATTGTTGACTCCCAGTAAACTGTATTAGGGTTTTTTTCATTATAGTAGCTTCTATTCTGCGCATTTTGCTTCGTTGTCTCCACCCGAGATTCATCGTCGCCTCGTCGGTCACAATTTGAATCATGGTGAAAAAATTGTTTAAGCATAAACTGAAATATTAAAACTTAACTTCCATTTATGGTTTCGTGTTTTAAAATTACCGAACACAAAACTGGACATCATCTCAAGCGATACGCTAAATTGCTTGTAAGGACATGATTTCCATCTTGTAGCATTTAAGTAACCTCGGGTGGCGGCCATTCCCTCCAACTGTGAGAATTTTAACACACCTTTAAGCGCTCTTAATGCCCAGTAATTGCATCATCAAAGATGCGAGACCATGAGAGTTTTGTAGGGCATAAGTGGACCTGTTTGAAGGCTGAAAGCTACAACTTGCTATTTTCATTATTTTTTTGAATGGGTCATTCGTTTTGGCTGTCAAAAACAGATGTTTAATTTTTTTTTTTTAATTCGATTACAAAAAAATTGCCTGCTTTTTTTAACCACGGTCGGAAATCATTTGAATTATTAAAAAAAGAAAGAACCCCCTTCCGAAAAAGTCTCGTTTTTTTTCAATAATATTTTATCAAAAATCTGACTAAATTAGTAGCTACGTTCATACCGCAAAATTTGTTCAACAACATTAGATTGTAAATTGAGTATTACAGGATCCCACATCAGAGCCTATATCGCGGGAAAATGATCCCATTAGGGTGAGGAAACTCCATTATGTGGTTACAACGAAACGGCGCGCGTGTAGAAACGTCATTATGGATTCTAATCATCAGCTCATAATTGTCTCCTAAAATTGGTGCTATAAAACTTTGGCAAATTATTTCCTGTATCAAAATGTTTCCTTCCTTGTTTGCCAGTTCTTTTTGTAATCATAACGCATTGCATTGTACCTAACTATTGATTATAGTGCTTATAAATTTTATAGATTTAGGGCCTAAAAAAATTGCAGGATGACCTATGTAAAATACAAAGACAAACGTTAGTATTAATAATAATAAAAGTCTAAATAACTGTCAGCATTATTAATTAGTGCTGTCGCTAATTTAAATCAATTTAACCCTGCGTTTACGAAGGGTCCTGTAAAAACAGGCCAACATGACCAGAGGCAAATTAGAGGGAGGCGTTACCATTGAGTAAAAGCAATAATTTTTTGCAGCCAACATCAAAAGAAAGGAACGTTGAGGAACTATAAAAGGTTATTCTTTTGATACAGTGATTTTTACACAGGTTATTTAAAAGGCAAAAATAACTAATATGTATAGAAAAAAAAGATTTGCAAGAGATAGAGGGTAGACATAAACTCGCGGCTATAACTTATACAAAATGTCTCTTAAAATGCTAATGTCTTACCCAGAGTTCCAATTCTAAAGGCTTCGGTGACAGCGGATTTTTTCTCGCAATTACTATCTCGAGATCGGTCCCACGCTTTGCGTCCTGAAAATACACGGTTATTTTAGGAGTATCCGTATATGGAGCCACAAGGAAGATACTGCTCACATAGGATTAGATCTTTGGAATGAACCTTGGATTGTGATTTTAACTTTGGACAATGTGTTTTTTACCTCGCTACATGGAACCAAAAGAGGATTATAGAAATACTAAAAACAGTGAAAACCTTTTTTGGGAAATACTGTCTGTTTTTCAGAATATTTTTAAAGCAAACCATTTCGTATGTTTGGATTAATTTTAGACATGGATGCATTTATAGTCACTATGTCAAAAAGTTGATACAGAATAAATGAAATACATTTTATTGCGTGTACCTATAGTACCTACCTATCTATGAGTTAGTTAATAGGTAAATCGCACTGGAATATTTCTGCATAACAAGAGCAATAGCAAAACGCCGATCCAAACAGAAAAAAAACAATAGAGTACGCGTTAATTCCGATTAACCCGCTGGCTGTCATCATCATCCATCATGGAACATCGCGAGTCCACATCTGGCGTCGTCTCATTTATACCTCTACCTACCACGTACACGTAACTAACTGGCATGAAAATAAAGTCTGTGAGTTAATGTTTTCTGTCCAAAACAAAATTGACTACTTTATAGTCATAGATGAAAATAATTGACGGTACAGGACACGTTAAAAAGTATAAACTTTATTATCTGATGTTTACGGTATAGTAGCTAGATTTATTAGTCCATGATAGACAGACAGTATTATAGGTACCTAACTAGATCTTTTGCAACAGAGGTATCTAACAAAATAAAGCTTACATTTTTTTTTAGTAGAAATCTAAGGCGGCAGATAGCTTACTAAGACTTCGTTTTTTAATCTTCCAACAATTCAAGATGAGCCAGCCCGAGATAAGCGCAGATGAGATTCGTTATTTAAAGGTAAGATCTCCAATTTATCGGCGCGGAACAGCGATTTGCACGACTCATTGGACTAAAAGCGGTGAAAGAATTGCCGCTTTAGGAAAGAATTGGTAGCGGTCAATTTCAGAGGAGTCTTGATCTGTGTCAAATGGGCTCAATTGGCTCTTTGCTCTTTGAAAAAGACTTTTGGTATTTCAGTTAGGGGTTAAATAAGTAGGGTGATTTTTGTTAAGTACCTAGCTTGAATATTTTTAGGCGTTTGTTTGATGGCTCATAAAATACCTGCCCCTATAGTTCTTTGCACCTTCGTGAAAGAATTTTCCAGTTATGTTGTAGGTTAGTTTTGTTTACTTGCAACCGTTTTATTGGAATTGCAAGAAACTATGGGGTATTTTTGGACCGTGACAAAATGGATATAAAACTCAGTACACCTACCTCTGGCACTAAGATAATACTAGGCTGATGCGGGAAGATCGTATCCCTAGGCGTAGTAGCATTTGTTCCCGTGATCGAGCAAGCAATCCTGGAACTTCTCCCCCTGGTGTTTCTGACCGACAGCCTGAAGTCCACGTATCTTCCTGGCTCCAGCCTTCGTAGCAGTATAACATTAGCCTGGCACACGGAGTTGTACCTCGTACATGGCAATGTCTCCACGCCGACGTCCAGACGACCCATTTGACCTGCATAATTAGCATAGGTAAATTAGTGGTACATAACCTTCGTGTTTGCGGGGTTTAATTAGTTTTGTAGCTACAAATTAGTGTTTGTTACTGTAGGTAGGTAATTGAATAAGATAGCTGAGTGGATGATAAAGTAAGTGGTTGGGTGGTTCGGTAGAAGTTATCTTAAGAAGGGGAATATTTATGACTGTTGAGTAAGAGAAGTGATCCGTTTTAGTTTGTTCATATTTTATTTTGCACTGTCATTTATTATGTCCTAGTGTAACATGACCAGCAGATTATTGAATGCCATTTTGAATTAATTAAAGTACTTTTCCCTTTTAACTAGCAAGGCCACACAGAATCGTCGAATCGTGAACTTGACCCGCTCTAAATTTAAATGAGTCGGTTTTCTACGAAATTTTCGTTCTCCTCTGTAGAGCCTGTGCTCTACAAATTTTGATTCAAAGTAAACTGGCAAACCACTGAACCTTGTCTTTTTGCCTCGATTATCATAAAATGTGGTAGTGCTCCTTTTGTTACCACACCACCACACCACGTCACCATCGACAAAATCAGGACCTCTCACTGATTACTTACCAATAAGCTCAAAGTGCAGTGGATAGTCGAAGTCAGGATCAGAAGCCCGCACTCTGTAGATGACGGAGCCCACTGCTGCATCAGATGGTACCAGGACCAGCCGCATCAAGGTGCTGGGATCGAAGACCGGGTCCCCGCCCCGCGCCCCGCTCACTAACAGCAACACCAGGGCCAGGGTAATTGTCATCCTGAAAAAAGTCATAATGTAACATGCCATCGTATTATCAACCGATTGTGGATAGAAAAAAGCGGTTGGTATCACAATGTACCAATTTGGGTATATATACCGGGTGTATTGGGTATATATATACCCAGTAAATAACCGTATAATGTTCCATTTTAGCGATTTACCTCTACTTGATAAAAGCTTATTTTATATAGGTACCCAACAAATGGGTGCATACGGAAATTTACCTGGTGCGTGTTTGGGTATATACCCAAAAGTAGGTTTAAAGCCGGGTAGGTGGCCATCTTTAATTGTAAAATGTCAACTTGCATTCTGTAGAATATTTTATTTAATTTACGTTTGCAACTCCGGACGATTGCCATAATAAAAAAAAAAAAGTTTGTCCTGTGTGGCTTTCATGAGCTTTTTATCTTGTAGCTTTAACAAGCTTTTTATCTTTCAAAAGAAATATAATTAAGTTTCGAGTTCAGTCAAATTGATTTTGTTAACAAAGAGAACATTATTGAGGAAACCGATTAGTATCAAAACAATTTTTTTACATATAGATAACGGATCTTAGTAGATCTCAAGAAAACTGAGGGAAAGTCATGCATAGGGGATTGTTTTAGCCATAAAAAAGCATTTAATCCGTACTGTATTTACTAACAATGAGTAGGTAGCTATTTATTTATCCATAGGACATGTTCTAGAAGATAAAATGGTTTATTGAAACGCACAGGACACGATTTTAGACGCAATATCAACCCGTCCGTCGTTTTGAATTTACTACATTTCAAAACGGTCTACCGTTTTATGTATTCAAGTTGATATTTATAAAGGAAACGATAACAGTATCCATATATCTTTCAGTTAAGGTCTTTCAAAAAGTCACGACCGTCATATTACGGCGTCAAAGTTACAAATATTACAAATGTTTACATTCTGTTACAAATGTTACAAATTCATTTGAAGGAACTTTAATCCCCTTTGAATTTTTCCTGGCTTTTAGAGGCCCTAAAATTATATCTTCGTCCTAATAATAATTTCTTCTTTCGTAGGTTTTGCCTTTCTGTGTGACAACTACAGCTAAACATCTTTTTGTAATTTTTTATTATATTCTTTTTAAGATGAATTTGTTGCAGCCACCTAATGAAATTACAAAGACAGCTAAAATGCAAGAGATAATCCATCAAATTCTGCATGGCATACATAGAATACATACTCATTGGTAATCTACATCGGTGACGGGCCGGTATGGGGTCAATCAATACTATCCCGACAAAACTATCGTCAGTTTTCTTACGAATACTTCGGTAACCACTTCCTAAAAACCCAACCAAAGAGCTAAAACTCCACTTCTTCATGTCCTACGTTATTTAGTACCTACCGCCTTATTGCCAATTCCTATTCCAAGTTCCATATTGTAAGTATTGTAAGACTTATTTTATGTATCAAGGATTAAAATTCGAATAGTAAACTAGAGTACAACACTCTCGGGCGTGCCTTATGTCGTGTTTTATCTATTTGCCGCAGTTATGTAAAGCTACGTACACACGCGCACGATACATAATATAGTTTAATAAGATTTAAAAACTAGAAAAACCGACTTGAATTTGATACGCCTTCATTATCAAATGATGATGATGATGATGATAGCAGTTCAGTTGGACTATTCTAATGATCGCAAACACCACAGAAAAGCAAAATATGCAATATCGAGTATGTGGATGACGTGTTTCTTCCAGTTACACTTATGAAACTGTCAAACTACTGAAAAAACAACAACAATACAACCGAATTGAGAACCTCCTCCTTTTTTGAAGTGGGTGAAAAATAATCTTTATGTACCAGAATTACACATGTAAATGTAATGACTAGATTACGTGGTCCTGTTTATAAAATGTAATGGGCTGTCCAGTAATGCTTTTCGTAGATATTGGGTCTTAATTGGGTACCATGACGTGATTTTATAAGTTTTTGATACCCAAGACACAGACTCCACAAGAAATCCGTTAAAGCTACGAGTGTCAAGAAAATGCTATTTTATTTTCATAACACAGGATGAGATGAGTAAAGTAAAAGAAAAAATATGATCAAGAATCTTTTACTGTAACCTACATTTCGTAACATGCTCTTTATTTGTAAATAAATATCCTTGGATATTTCACACAACGCCCTCTAGCCCCAAACAAAACCGAGCTTTTTAATATTTTTTGTGTGATTTTTTTTCTATATTTTTTACTTTAACAAAATTAAATGACCTGTGTATTTGTGTATGTTAGGTGACACGATTAGGTTTATTGATGAAATTCTCAAAAATGGCAATAGCATTGCCAGTTACCCAAATGGCACGAGCGTATCGTGTACACGCAGCTTTATAACTAACAAGTTCACTGGCACGTTTACACACAACAGTCTGACTTGGACGTGGTACTTTTGAACATGGAAACAATCTTGAGGTTTTATAAGGAGAATGGAATACAATTTGTAGGTTTCAAAAACGGTTGTTCCAGTATTTTTGTATGCTGCTCCTTATTCTGCTGAATTTTTTTAGTTAGAGCACACACCTAGCAATTGTCCGTTTGTTTGGCAACAGTTTTCAGAATTGTACTAGAATTGTCTAATGGCACCAATATAATCATTACCTAAATTAAACCAAGGCAAAAGGCTCCTTACCTTGTTTTGATTATTGTTGGTAATAAAAAACTGATTGACATTAAATTAATCTGTACCATTTTCCCACCAAACGAAAGCTCTTGAATAAAAATATCAGCTATTTAATTGAAAATTCTGTTCGACCTATAAATTAAATCTTAGATGGTACATAAAATGCAACTGCTCCTGTCTACTACCTCAAGTAGCCCTTTCAAAAGTTATTACCACGATATAAGAACTACTTATTTACCGACAACTGACCCAGGAAGGTCAGCACTAATATACGAATGTGAGCGTAATTCTGCTCTGAACGCGTTAAGCCTGATTCAGGACGAGAGCTGATCGTAAATATGGAGCGTTAACAAGCTGCTGTGAATCTTAGAAGTCTTACTTGAGTGCCGTAATCAATACTAACAGCGGGATATTTCGCCCTGACAGGATTTACTTGAAATGTTTCCATGGTTCAATTCATTTGTTTTCGACAAAGGTTGATCACATTTTAGGGGTAAACAACCTACTTTAACTTAGCTACTGGTATAGTATCCGATCCGTGGCTTAGCTAAAGCACAGATAATATAAAAGTAACAGGAAATGTTTTCACTGCATTTATTTTTACTTGAACTTGGCTTCGGTACTCTTGAAGACGCAACTGTAGGTGGACTGTAATGAGCAACTCTGTTTAAAATAACTATTGTACGTAATACAAAAATCTCGTTATCTCTGTGTAAAAGCAATATCAGTGTAAAAGCATTAAAATCTTGCTCAAAGCTGCCCCCGTATCGCAAGCTTTGAACTGCGTTTACTCCCCAGCATAATGTCAAGTGACGTGGCTACAGATATATGAAATCAAGAAGCTTTTGACGGCAAAAAACGCGCTGAAACGCGCTAATGTCACTATTTAGTCACAGAATACCAATGATTTAGTATAAAAACAGTTCAGAAAACCTGCCAGGCTTAAACCTGGCAGGTTTTCATAAGACAACGTTACCCTGGTTGAACACAGCGCACGATACAAACTTTGTGCTCACCACAGATATGGTAAACTTTGTGTAGGTTTAGAACTTAGTTCACGGCTCCAACACGCGAAGAGATTTAACGTCGCAAACCAGACAGATATTTCACCTTGGGTTGCGGCGCCAGGCGGAAACGCCACCGATGTGACTTGTGTAAAGTTGATATTACACATTTGAAATGTACAAAGATAATAATCTAGTAAAAGCTAGTTACGTAGGACCGGTGTAGAGATGTGAAAAGTGAGTGTATCAGTTTTACACCACTTTTGCATTTTTAAACATTGGATTCTGTAGCGTTCATCGATAACTTGTCAATAATCTCTTCGCCTGCAAAGTTAAGATTTCACAACTTTGTGTAAAATCTAAAATATACTTATGTTCTAACTTAAAATTGTCTTGATAACTCTTCGCTATTATACTAAAACTTATCTTTTCAACGAGCGCAATTTATTCAAATTATACTCAATTCAATTTGATTTTATCTTAAGATAGGTACGTATCTTGAAATATAGACCCACACATTCTTGTTGCCAATTTAACTTGTTTTGTTCGTGAAAGCAATTATGGTCCTTCGATCATTCGGGAAAGCGCAGGGACGTCGGGGTATTATTATGTCGTGGTCTTCGAGTTGGAAATTCAGCTCTTAAATCATTCAGGATCCCTTCCTTGTATGTACGGAAGGTTGGGTTTGCTTGCCGTTTTTGACATTGAAAACCTTTAGTCCAATAATCTTAGGTGATGTTTTATGATCAAATAACAAAAAAACATTGGGCTCGTTTGAAAGAACCATAATAGCGATGTCGGTCGGCCAAGAGCTTACGCCACTTTTTAATCAAATAGCAAAAAAGCATTTATTTTTTTTACTTTTGAATTAATTGCGTTATTTTGCCTGTCACCACATCTAACATTTATTGGTGAACTAACCGTGTGCCTAGAGTCAGTAGTTTCCGAAAACCAGAAATGCGATTTAGGTGAAATGCGACCCGTCTACTTTTGGCTATAAATCCCTTAAAACGTAGGTACATGTTTCAATTTTTTTTGGATGAATGATGTTATAACCATTTTTAACATTTCCTACTTAACTTTCAGCTTGTTCTGAACATAGGATCCCCCATTCAGACGAACATAGTAAGAATCAGTACTCGTTACCGGGAGTGTCAGTAACAAACCATTTGTCATTATTATTTATGAGCCCTGCGGTTTGGATGAGAAGTAGCGGGAAAAGGATCCTGGACATGAACAGCGGGGTTCAAGCTATGTGGAATGGCTGGGGCACGAAGTCACGGTCCTGACCCTCAACTTCACCACAAAATTCAACGAGCCTAGCTTTTCAAATAAATGAAAGAGATAAATACACACTCGGGCAGTTGTGACGTGCGCTGCTTAGCGTGCTATGAAATCGGACAATAAAATTACCTTAGTTTTCTTTTGCCATTTATAGATTGCGAGTAACGCATCTTATAAGTAAACTCTACCTCAAAACAGCATTATGTGCTGATCGATTCAAAGTGATACGAGGTCAGGTTTCCACGCTATACCATAAAATTTTATTGCTAATTTAGTTTAGGTTTATTGCGCCACTACGGACAATATAAACGACTATCTACTTAAAACACCACGGAATAGGAACTGAAAAGTTCAGAGGTTAACGCAATTGAAACTTTACAGACACTAGCTTAGGAATCAAAATCCAAAAACAGACTAAGACTAAGGTCAGGCATCATCACCTATGGCTATGATAATAAAATAGGGCTTCTTTCTTCATTTTCGTGTTCTCAGGTAATTACCCTCAATCCATGGTGTAAATAAGGAATTGCTTTATGAAACCGAATTCGTAGGAAGTCTTTTTACAATAGGATTACCTCCGTGATCCTATATTAGGTGGATGATTACTAAATCCCCGGCTTAGCATAATCCAGATCTCGTAAACGGCACCACTGATGCTATTACCAACATAAAAAACTCGTCAATCGGTAATTTTGCTGCTGAAAATGGGTCTTTGTTCTTCGACAGGAATTTTGTCAGCAGCGTTGGGTATTTTTTTTTGAGACATTGTTGATCGCCGTTTCGTCATTTCAAAAAGCCGTAGATTGAGTTTTATTTTGTTGATTTGCGACGTGTGATTCGCAACTTTTGTATGGAAAAAAATAGTTTTCGTTTTCCCAATTTCCTTTTTTGTATATTAAGGCCCGTATGCTGATTTACTGCTCAAAGCACTGATCTAGACTTAAGCATAGATTTTTGTATTGTTTATTGGCATATAGGCTTAAATTTGAGGCTATATTATTCAAACTCTGACTCAAAGCTCTGGGGTGATCTGAACGTCTTTAGAAGTGCCTCTGTCACGGAAGTCCATCAAGGTATCGTGTCTTGTACAAAAAGTAGGCATAATTTGGACTCTCTTTACAAAATAAACGTAGAATTTCCTCAATAGTTGAAGTCTGGTTAATCTTCGTGTACCTATTTAATCCCTAATTTTCCACCCTGTGAAGCTCCTGATGTTTTCCTGTGTTCATCAGCATTTTGGCACAGATAAACTCTAGTCCACTTTGACACAGTGATATAGTTAATTGTTGGTTTCGTCACAAATAAAAATAGCACCGTGTGAACAACGCGCGGTCAGTGCTCGACCCTGTACTTTGTCGGTCAATCGCTATTGATTTTTCTATTTCAACTGAATCATGGCTTTGAAATAAATTATACAAGTTGACTGAGCTTGCAAAACTATAGCTGTGTGAGGACTTTCAAATCATTTACGTAGTTTAAATCATTTATATACCTTTCTTTTTACTCAACGATGGTGTTGTGTTTTGTTGTGACACAGTTTCAGTTCCATTCTTCTATATTTTTACAAAGCAATAAAAATGTACTTGGTAGACAAACAAGCATGTAACTCGCCTAATGGGAGGGGTTACCGAAGCCTATGGACGCCTGCAACACCAGAGGTTCCACTGAATTGGTATTGTTTAATAACTAAAAAAATTCCTAAAAGCAAACTTTATCAGCTTGAGTATGCTTTGTTTTAAGTAAAATAGCTATGTCCATATCCAATCAGGAAAGTGGAATAATTTTCAATATTAAAACTATTTTTTCGACCACCAAGCTTAAAATCAGTTGTTGCGCAAAAGTAAAATAGGAAAATCTAGGTGCGGAAAATTTTGGTGCGGAAAGTGGTAATTTGTGATGCTATACCTTGAGCATTCTCTCTCGAACTAGGAAATTAGTTATCATTGCTTTAGTAAAGATATCGTACCAGATAAACCAGAGTGGGTCAACATATTAAGGTGTATTGGTGTGCAGTTCGTGACCTCTATATATGGGGTATCGTGAACTATCGTGGCGCTGTAAATCTGAAAACTAAACTTTATGGTTGGGATCACGCGAAGTGACCCTTCGCGACCTCATTACTGGATCCGTATAATGGCTTGGTCGCAATATAAATACCGTACAGTTATATAAATACATCATTGCAAAAAAAAAAACCTTTTTGTCGGCTTCAAAGTTTTTGACTCTACATTATCATAGGTAGAGTCAAAAACTATGTAGGTGCTTCTAGTAGATACCTACTTAGTATGAGAGAAGAGAGAATATTACTTCGTGTAGTACTAAAGTTTTGATGTAAAACCTAAACTACTGAACTGTTCTTGATAAAATTTCTAATTCAATCTGAAAATACATACCCTTCAAATAAAACTATTTTTCCAAATCAGTTTATATATGACAGAATCCTGAGGTAACAAACATTTCAAAAATATCTATAACCGAATTGACATCGTCGCTTTTAAAATTGGTTAAAAACGTAAAAACATTAAGTTTTTTCTTCATCCAACTTCATAATATTCATCATTTCGTCTTTGTGGAAGACAAAAGCTTATTAAGAAAAGTCAAAATGAAAGGGTCAAAGGATATTTACGTGTAATTTAATTAAGACAAGCAATAAACTGTTATGGATTAGAGGTCAAATATTTACCCCCAACAAAACGCCTTCCGAAGACCTCCATTAATATTCGCTAGTTAAAGATCCCCATTAATATTTATCTTACAGCTAGAACTGGCTGTAGAACTGTTAGCTGTTTAAAAGCTAATTTATTTTGTGCTGCTGGCTAATTAAAAAAAAAAACTTAGTAAGAAGTTTGACAGTTATTGGTGTTACATTCGCATACTTTCCAAGGGTTGTTTTTAATTTTGAAAAACACGATCTATTAGGCATGGATCTAAAAACATAAACGTCGATCTATCTAAAAGATAGATACAATTCTTCAAAGACTTTAGTTTTTACTTTCCTACTTATACGTTGTACTATTAGTAAAAAATAAAGATTAGATAGGGATTTGGTTTTTACTCAGATTACTATGACTATTACCTATTTTGAACCGTATAGACAAGGGTACGAATTGAATATCACTGTATGAGATTTGAAAATTGGTTTTATGATTTGAATAACAATGGAAGGTACGAATCCGCTATAACCCTGTCCGCCCAAAATATTTGATCCGTATCTTTTATATATTTTTTTGTAAAAGAAACTAATTAATTACCACATAATATAAAAGTTCATTATTTTAGATTGAGTTATTGAAAGCTCAGGTAAGTAGTTACTAGTATAATTTTATCAGATGCAAACTAAGCTTTTGTGATCGAAGGCGGGGCAACTAACGAATAACTATAAAATGCTCTAGATAATATTGATTAATTGATAAAAATGATATATCGTTTTGATATTTCATAATCGGTCATTTATCTTGTACTAGCCGTCGCCCGCGGCGTTGCTCGCGTTCTAGACCCTTTAGAGTGTGTCTTTTCAAAATTCCTTTCTTAGTGCACCCCTGTACTATATAAGGATACTACCCTCCAAATTTCATTCCTCTAGGACTTATAGTTTAGGTTGTGCGTTGATTCTAAGTCAGCTTCAAAAGAGTTTTATATTGTACTAGCCGTCGCCCGCGGCGTTGCTCGCGTTCTATCCTTTAGAGTGTGACGTTTCAAAATTCTTTTCTTAGTGCACCCCTACGTTATATAAGGATACTACCCTCCAAATTTCATACCTCTAGGACTTATAGTTTAGGCTGTGCGTTGATTCTAAGTCAGCTTCAAAAGAGTTTTATATTGTATTTAGAAGAGAAGATAGATAGACGAGATTAGTTATTGTACTACTTATTTTTTATACTCGTAAGTATTTTGTATTACTTATTTTAAAAAGTAAGTACTTTTGTATGGAAAACAATTAGGTAAACTCCTATAGGTATCGTTGATTTAGATTAGAATCCTGACTTATGTATGGAGAGGCCAGTATTTTTTCTAAATATTTTTTTATAACTACATAATAGGAGGAGCTTTAGGTAAACTCCTATAAGTTTCCATAACTTAGGTTAGAATTCTGACTTATTTATTGGGAGGCCGTATTGATTTTTTTTCTAAGTAAATAAATTTTTTACAACTACCTACATGATGGAACAAGTCTATGGACCACCAAATTTTAATTGGTATCCATTACCTATAGTACACTGTCTCACTGAGCACATCCACTGTGGACGTGTCCGGTGATGCATTGCACTGCGCCCATCACTCTGCTACTTAAAAATGTTAATTGCCATATGAACCGACACCCATACCCTTCGAACCGGAACACAGCAATGCAAGCATCACTTTTTTGCGTCAGAAATACGATGGTAGTCTTCCCCGGACGAGTTCTTTCACAAAAACTACAGAGACCTTCTTAATAAAAAAGGGCTTTTATAAACATAATAGGCAACATCCCGCAACAATTAATTTTAATGTAGAACATTCTAAAGTTAACTGTAAGTACATTACGTGCTTCGCTTTCTGGGTCGATTGCCTAACTATATCTGAGCCCGAGTCTGTGCATTTGTTTTGACTTTCGACTCAATAGCACACGCAAACGCATTCGCAAAGCGAGACATTTTTTTGGGAATTACACAATTCCCAAATCTTCCGCTAGAGGCGCTTATCCGGTTTTCATACATAATTTCTCGCTTTGCGAATGCGTTTGCGTGTGCTATACTCGAGTCAAAAGTAAAACAAATGCACATACTACGGGCTCTGGTGCACTTGATGGAACACTTTCATCGATCACGACTTGTTCTGTTCACAAGTCACAACAAATTAGTAGATAATTTATTTCCTTTTGATTAGAATCGTATTTATACTTACAATTTAAAAGTCAAATTTTTATGAGAGTAGGAATGTAAGTGATAGAATAAGCATAAACAATGTATTGTCATACATAGAAATACAAAATTTCAAAGAAAAAAATATATAGAGCCGCAGAGTACTAATTAGTTTAGAACTGTCTTTATAAAAAAAATGTTAAATTGTTGGCCGGAATTTGGAACTATTCAGTACGGTTCATGAGTATCTTCTAATATTCAATAAAAAGTTTTTAACTAGAGGACTTGGTGTGAAATATCACTTAATATATATATGTATAATAATTATTTAAATCTAGCTATTTGGAGGTTTTGACTAATTTTACGCAAACTTCTAGAGTAAAATGTAAATGCATGTCTTTGAATGTCGCAAATTGATTTAATTTAGCAACGCAGAGCAAACAACCTTTCCGCCCGCTTCTATCTTCCTACCTTTGTCCTAAGCGACCAGTTTATTAAGATCTCTAATTCAAAGATAAGGGAAAAGGCTGAGAGTGTCCAAAAGGGTCCAGTTACACTGGCTTTCAAACGCCAGATTGCTCAATCTTAAGTTGTGAGAGTAAGAACAGAAGTGTCTCTATCATCATCATCCGCAGCCTGACTTCAACCCACAGCTGGGCGCATAGCCCTTCCATTACTTGTGCCACTATAATTTAGGCTTGAGTTGAGTGTGTTTTGTTTTTTAAGAGAACTATGGAACTTTTACCTATTCTTTCTAAGCCGTGCACTATAGAGCTGAATTTGTTAGTCCAATATTTCACAATAGCATTTTTGCTCAACACCATGTTGTTTTGGAACAAGGAATAATTATTCTGCTAAAAGCTTTGTGTGCTTTTCGTTTATCGTCAGATGTTAATGTGTTTTGTAAACATAATATGCGTTTTGTGAATGAATTCGTGAGATGTAGGTTATATCGTAAGGTTCATACGGGTCAAAATGAGTTACTTTTTAGATACAAGGAGTTCATTCACTGAAATAATTGTTATTTTATGAAAGATTTTTTTTAACGAATGAATACATGTTTTTTTATGATAAAAGTAATGGAACAAGCTAATAGCTCTCCTGATGTTAAGTAGTAACTTCTGCCTATAACAATGCATTATGTAAGGCAATGCACTGCGTCCATCACTCTGTGACGTAAAGATCTTGAAGTCTCATGTGCCTGTAATTACACCGACATGTAGTTAGAATGCTATTGATTTCTTATTGAAATTAACAACATAATAACAAAATAATTTTTTTTTACTCAATCCTTGCTGTTATTAATTTTAGTGGCTTTGGTTATTGAATAAAATAAGTTTTCATTTATAAAATCAAGCGTTCTATGGCCACCATCTTTTTATCCAGCTCCATCATCAGATCGTGGATATGATCTATGATCAGGGTCTTTATCAAGACGAATCTACTGAGCCTAAACTCGATGGTGCTGCGTCGTCGTTTTAGTACAGAGTTCTCATAGCCACCTTCCGGCTTCATCATCAATTCTTTATCATCGAAGACTATAAGTATGCCAAGATTCAGACAAATCAGTAAAAACAAAATTATGTAACACTATTTTGCCTCTGCGATTTTAACCGGGTCCTTATGGTCCTGTTAATTTTTTAGGATAAAAAGTAACCTGTGTTAATCGAGGCACAATCGAGGTTACGAACTACATATTATAATATTCCAAGATTCAGCCAAATCAGTATAGATTCAGCCAAATCACAAACATCTTTTGACATTAACAATAGTAATAGGATAGAATGCAACAAGTAAAAATTATAATTATCTAAGTTCCCTAAGGTAGCAAGACCTTGTTCTAAGAAACAGATCAACTCATTTATTCTAACTTCCAGTCCAGTACAGCCTTACAAAAAGACATTGCCATTCTCTTGCATTGTCTGAACCGGTTCTACAGTTACCTGGATCATTACTGATGCTTTTTTTCCAATTAACCTATTCGTACTGCACTAATAAGGGGATAGGTGATATTGAAATGAATAAGCCAAGCTTGTTTTTGATGTCCAAAACACTTTTGACTATTAAAGACTAGTTCACAGAAAGACGAACAAAATGATCTTCTTCTTCTTCTCTTCAATAATGGCCTGTGTCCGTCATTTCGACAGACAATTTTGCCAATGTCAAGTGATATAATTGTAATAAATAAGTCAAGTCAAGTCATTTGTCAAGTCGGCTGTCGTTTGTTTTGAAAAGAAAATGGTGGATTTTCTCTTCAAAACCTGACACGAATTTTCACATTCAGAAAAACCACTTTACACACATTTATTCCAATGGCTCACACTTTATGTTACGACCTAAGTATTATTGGTTAAAATTCCACCAAAATTAAACAACAATACTCACAATAACACAAGAAAAACTATTAAAATAAAAGTGCTATGTGTCGTTTCAAAAAATGACAAAACTCGTGTCCCAAAATGATCTTCCTAAGCCAGTACTAGCTTTGGCATGCCTGTCACTAGTAGCAGATAGCCTAATACCACAGAACACTTAATGTATTACAGCTCTTCAATTACGTTACTTTGTTGCAATCAATTTCAATTGGTTTCTATTTCAAATTCAAATTCAAATCGTTTATTTGCACTTATGTTGTTTTATAGATGTTGTACAAAAGGTAGTGTAGCAAACATAAACCCTGTTAGGGCACAGCAATTTGTTGAGGTGTACATAATACGCACTAGGTGGCATATTTAAGTATCTAAGATACAAGATGTTTATTTGCATAAATAAGTGTTACAATTTGGTCTTAACTATAGGAGGCACTTTTTACTTTTCAATACGTTTGTTAGTTTGAAACGTATGAAGCACTAGCCGTCGCCCGCGGCGTTGCTTGCGATCTACTCTTTAGAGTGTGACGTTTCAAAATTAGTTTCTTAGTCAGCTTTAAAAGAGTTTTATATATATTGATGATGATATTGATTTATATGATTTATGACTACAAAATACAAATCAAGCTTTAGGTCATAAAAACTGTAGTACGAGTAAGATTGAAAATATAATCAGCATTGTCGAACCCTTCAGGGGATTCAAACCTGCGGAATTCACACCCAGTGCCGCTGCAGGTACCTACTATGCAAGTCCAGTTACGTGATCATTACCTCTGTTGTGGTGGGCGTCTTTGATTTGTCCAATTGCAGTACTAACGAGACGCTTCTCGGTGTCGGATCGATTACTAGGTGTTTTCTTGAACTATTACCGTTACTGGACTGGCCTGCATATGTGTGGGTATTATCATTAGTGGATTAGTAAACACTACATAGGATTGGAACAGCTGTTTCTAGTTTAGAAAGGCTATCCTTTCGGTATATTGGCTATAGTCACAAGAACACGTACTATATTTAGAGTTAAGCTAGCTTTAGGCTACTTTTCAACCAGAGCTAAGCAAGAGCTAAGCCCATGGAAATCGTTCAATGAAAACAAACGATACCCCAAAACATACGAGATGATTTTTTTTGTCTCGTTCTCTTCAGTAAGAAAAGAGAGGGATGCAAGTAAGTGGATTTCCTCTGAGTGACGTTTATGGTATATGATTACACGATCCTATAAAAAAGTATCTTGGCTTAAGCAAGGAGGCTCTGACGAGTTTTATTAACAAACTTGTTCGTTTCAAAAATACTCTGTAAACTTTCGATATCTTGTTGAAAGATACAGCATAGTATTAGCACAGATCATATAACACGTATTAGTATAAAACACGAATATTCTATCTCAAAGCTGTAAGAGGTTTTTTTATTGTCAATAAGGTTCCTATCATATTACATTACAGTTATGTAGTAGTTAGTATGTTTAGCTGTAATTTTTTTTTGTAATTTTTTATTCTTGTTTTTTGGTTAAAGTGTTTTCATTAATTAATTCATTCATTCATTCATTAATACAGTGTATAATATGAGCATAATATGAGCAATGCGTTGTTGTACGCAGAGGTAGAGAATCTGCTTCATCACTAATATGTACTCATAAAAAAAAACCTTGATTTTATTTAATCAAAGCCTTTAGAAAACATTCCATCGGCCCAGCAATCTCTGATACTTTTTAAAATTTATGTAAAATACTGTTTTATTCAATTTGAAATACCAATGATTCAATTATAATAAATAAGCGTTCCAAAAAGCTAAATTTTACAAAGACAGTTGCTTTGGTCGTTCAATTTGAAATTGGACATTTATGTACTTAATTTATTAAAACATTTTTTTTTAAATTAATTTGATTATTTAGAAATATCATCATTTACAGAATTTAATTTTTAATTAAATTATTAATTTTGCGTTAGTTCAGATTGGACAGCATTGGTTTGGTACCCAAACTAAGATAACCTGTGATATGGCGTACTTAGTTATAAAAAACATCAATAAATCAAATTACGTTCAATTTTCAATCTTATTCTTGTTTGAAAACATAAAGAATAGTGTGATTGTCTATTTCACGGTTAACTTAATTATAATAGATATACTTTTTTAAGTTTAATTATAAAGACTGTTATAGGAAAGTGGAGCGAAGATGCTTCCATTGAACACTGGAATTTTAATACAATTTACTGAGATAAGTACTTAATTATTGTGTTCTACTAAAAGCACCGTACTGATTTTTTTTAATTGAGTTCGTGTTGGAAGGAAGGAATGATGGAAGATGGATGACAGCGATTATGGAATGGTGGACAAGGGAAGCTCAAAGACCACGAGGCAGACCCGCCCGATGGTCCTATGATATTGTGGCTGTAGTGGAGCAGCAGTGGAGAAGACTCGCGCAGGACTGGAGAGACTGGCGTACTAAAGAAAAGGCCTATACCCAGCAGAGGGTGCATACAGGCTAAATAGATACATAGATAGAGTTAGTACACAGTTTAAAGAATTATCATACATTTTTGGGCTAATTCTAAAAGACGTAGATAACGATAGATAAGTAAATAATTATGTATTGTATGCGTAAAGAAGATAAATAATTGTTGTACTTATTTTAGTTTTAATGTTATTTTTACAAGTTACTCTACAAGCATTTAATTAAAATCTCATCTGATGTCATGTACTATGATGTTTATATTGTGTGAACGGAAATCCGACAGCGCTTTGGTTGGTTTTAGCTTAAGCCCAGAGTGAATGATGGTCTTTCGTAAACTGCATGCATGTTTGTATGCAGATGTGGAAGTTACTCTACAATATACTCTACAGTATCAATGACAAACAGTACATATAAGTAACATCCAAACCGCCCCAATGATTTTCAAATTATGGTTTGTGTTATCCCACAGTCACCTACATACACACACACACCCTCACAATAAAACCTGTTTATAATATATGAACCCTTACCCAGATTACAAAGAACATGTCAAGACATTGTTAAGATTTCCGGGGACTAAAATGAATTATAAATAACTTTAATAACGTTGCTTGAACTAGGGTCTACAACAGAAAATAAAATCTCACTTTTTCGTTTTGTGCTACACTGCGCGGCGATAACGCGGCTACACCACAAGCTGTGAACAACATACGAAGCGACCAAGCAGTGTAATTCAAAGATTACTTATAAATTGAGTCATTTACCGTTTCGTAGTAGACGCTGAGGCTTGTCGTCGCCACGACAATGCCTTAGGCGGCACCGGATGCCAAAGATCACCTTCTATTACCATATTAAAATTCTATCTCACAGAATCTAATACCCAACTTCAACGCTTTAACCAATAAAAGTCTGGGTATCGTTTTATTATCGCATTTTTATCTGTGGTTTTGTTAGCACTTTTATATGGGTCTGGAAAAATGTGAATTAAGTATCAGAGGGAATGGAATAAAGTTGTTGAATTTGATTGTAGCTTTCTCCCACGTGAAATAATTCATTGATTTGTATGCTTGGTATGGTTCGAGCAATGCCCTATTTCGTAATGATGTGATGACTTCATTTTATATTGGTTTGATCCAAAATTAATTTCTGCAAATCTAAACCAAAAAAAAATGAGCACAGCTAGAGATTACGTGTTATTTGTTATTAACTGGTGAAAATTACTATCTTTTCCGTTTCCAAGATTCAGGCGTGTGCGTTACCGACTACCAGGAACCCATAGCCAGCGAGCTACGAATACACAATTTAATGAGAGTCTGTACATATCGTTACGTCGGACTCATGCGTATTATTAAGCCCTAGAAGGAATGTGCAGGGTAGCGGGGTTATCATCTGAAGTAGCTACTTCCAGCAAGATGAAATAGTAGTTCGTAGAAAGCCGAAACACTACAACTACACAATCTAGGTACTATAGAGATTTAAAAAAAAGTTTTACGACTAGTTATTTCTAGACATCTAGACGTTTTAGTATTTATTGTCATAGTAGATGAGTTCATTGTTCATTATGTAAGAAGTTGCAAGCCAGGTAAAAAATGGCGCTGGCCACTGCAAAGTATACCTACTGGGAGGGAGCCCATAATCAGAGCGTGGTAACTCAATTCAATATTTCAGTGGAATACGACGACCTCATTTTTTCTGAATCTAACTACGTCTCGCATAATGTACTCTACACTATCGAAAATAGATCTTGAAATACAGAACGTGGTTTAAGCAAAATAAGGTTCATTTTGTACTGATCACGCTAAGGAGCGGTCAAAACGAAATAGCTAGTACTGGCAGTCTCATAGAGTTGACCTTAGGGCATCAATTTGAAATAGACTCGAGTTAATATCGATTGCCTATGGAGTTTACCTATAAGGTTTCCGTACGTGACTTTTCACATGTAAAAGATTTTTTTTGTTTAGTAGTTATGCATCATGAAATTAACCCATTGCATACTGTATAGATCGCTTCTAATAAAGAGTTAATAAAAACTGTATTTTTTACCAGGCGCCTTACAAGGACAAAATAAAGATGAATAGTTGTAGAAATCCCCACTGCTACGTCGTAGACATGCTACATCGTAGCAATGGGGATTTCTGAAAAAAAAAACTGAAATCCCTACTGGTAGGGATTTCTTAGGGGGGATTTGCTTTATCATCTTCTACATCGTCGTCACCAACCCCACAGGCCAGATTGTTAGGATGTTCTATTATGAAAATAAATAAGTTACCTATTATTGACAACTTTTTTTAGTACGTAGGTAGGTACCTGATAAAATAATTCTTCATCTCTACCAATTTTTTTGTACTGTTATATTTTTTTACTCGTTCGTATTGCAGAGCTCTCAAACCAAGATCATAAGATATGGTTACTGATACCATCTGACCTATGAACCGCTAATAATCGTGTCGAACTCTAGTAGGTACAGTCGAATAGAAAAGTACTTCGAGTAAACAATTTAGTCGTGAGAATTTTAGAGGCTTTATTCGCTGATTTGACTATTTTTTTTTTGGGTATGGAATTTGCTGTTTAAGTTCATACTTGCTTGAAAAAACCATAACATAACATAAAGCGTAAGAGAGTGGCTCCTACTATAAATTAACAACATTGTGAAGTTCGGTTGACCTCAGTCAGTATTTTAAATCAATTAAAAAAATTTACACTGTGAAGATTGCAACAAGTCAATAGATGTAAAAGACTCAAAATTATGCTTTAAGGATTTCTATGATATTATATAAATATATACTGATTATGTATAATTATGCCCTAGTAATAACAATTTACTGAAAAAAGTGTGCTCTAAAAGATTAACTCAAAAATTTCTCAATATTGACCGTCTATCTGGCGCATGGCCACCTCTTGTGATACAACTTTGTTCTAAGCTTATTCACTTGTGGTCCAGACTGTACTGATGAACTAATATTGTTATCTATCTACAGTCAACGGGGGATTATTGTTACTCCTTATCATAATCTCAGTATCTTCGATAGTCAATTGTTTGACACTCGATGATAATAAGATTTGGAATGATGAAATATTAGATTACTGACTAGAAGTTACTCGTAACATGGATTATGATATAAGCAAAATTGTTCTTATTGATGTGTACTTACCCCTCGAAGTTTTTAGAAGTAGTTTTCATACACCCTGTTTAAGACTAAAATGATTCTAATATTATAAACAATTTTCTGATTCTGATTCTACCTTTGAGTACCTATGAATTTTGAGTACCAATTATTTTATTCATTTACCAAATTACTTTGCACTATTGTTATGTTATTATTATTAATTTTTTCACATTACGATTATTGTGTGACATTGTATTATGCATACCTATATCTGGGGCGCGATCGGTGTGCTGCCTGGCAGGTTTTCTGAACTGTTTTCGTACTAAATCATAGGTATTCTGTGACTAAATAGTGACATTAGCGCGTTTCAGCGCGTTTTTTGCCGTCAAAAGCTTCGTGTTCTCGTATATCTGTAGCCACGTCACTTGACATTATGCTGGGCAGCGAAAGCAGTTCAGAGCTTGCGATACGGGGCCTGGTGAAATGTGAGAAATCATCATCATCATCAATATATATAAAACTCTTTTGAAGCTGACAGACAATCAACGCACAGCCTAAACTATAAGTCCTAGAGGTATGAAATTTGGAGGGCAGTTTCCATATATAGTGAAGGGGTGCACTAAGAAAGGAATTTTGAAACGTCACACTCTAAAGGGTAGAACGCGAGCAACGCCGTGGGCGATGGCTAGTAAAATATACTATTAGGAGCTTATTTATACCATGTTTTTGGCAAATAAACAATTTCTATGGGATTGCGAGCTTTTTAAACCAGTTTTATTATTATTATTTTCTCTCCTTCCTAAGGTTGCTCCTTGAAGGAGCCTTTCCAAAACCAAAGCTTAGTCTAATAAATCGAACAAACAAAGGCTCATATTGGTGAAGGCTGTGCGGTTGCAATAAATAGTTATTTGCGATAGCGCAGGCTGTCGTCGTAAGCTACAATCAGCAAGCGAGTCCGCCGGTCAACTGCCGCCGGCATTGTTCCCAAGACTGTCTAGGGGAAGGGTGATTGTGTATCGATAAATTTTCAATTACCTACTATACAAATTAATATGAAAAATTCTTTTCTCATCTTAAATTTTTCGGATATTTGTGTAAAACAAAAACAGTCAAGAAAATAAAATACTTAAGTACACAAAATAAGTGGCGCTTTTCTTGAAGTCACCAATTCTTAATCTCTCTTTTGTGTCTATTCACACCATAATTTAAAACTCGTAAAAGTTAGAAAAAAAAATATCTAAGAGATCTTGAGTGCTTAGGTAGGAGTATTTTAGAGTAGGCAATTCTTAGTAAAATAAGATTCGATTCTAACCATTGTTATCTCTCTAACAAAAGTAGGTTTGACATAGAAATAATCGAATCGAATCCTCGACAAAAGCACTTCACTAGCCCACAACACGATTATATTTGCTCAAGACAAACCAAACCTATCCTGCGTGTGATGAATGCATCCTTTGAGATTGTAAATTGAATCATTCTGTTTGTAATTGAATTGACGGTGCTGGAATCATTCTACAAGCATTGAAAATGTAAAACATTAATAATTGTTTAACCTACATTAAAAAAAACCAAAAAAAAAATTTGTTTGTTTTGTATTTGTATGTTTTCCACCTTTTCAGTGAGTAAAACTTTGAAAAAGTTTCTAATTTATATAAGAAAGCTCTAAGCTTCTTAGGTATATATTTATACTGAGACTAAAACTTAGTTAAACTGTAAGAAATTTTAACAATTTTTAGGTTTATCGTTCTTGTTGGTTATACAAAATTATACATCAGAAAACCGATCAGTCATCGAAATATTTATGGTGCGCCGTGGACCCGTTTATTAAGAACGCATGCGTGTTACGAGACGCGTTTTAAAATTATAATTTATGGCTTATTTGAGTGTCGAAAGTGTAGATTGTGTGGGTGTAACTGGTTGCATTCATTAAAACACATAAAACTAATCTTTGTGTTCAAAACCATAAAGCCGAAAGTCCCTTGTACGTAGTATGTATTGAAATGCGTCGTATCTATACCTAGGTGTAAATATCGTCGCATTGTTCGTGTACAAGAGTAAGCTTGTTACTGTGGATTTAAGTGATTGGAATAATTTTATGTTTGTCTACTTGTAACTTGGAAAGGTACACAATAGTATGTCTGTTAATGTTTATTTTATATGTAAAATATATTAAATTTATTCACAAAGAAAATTACAACTAATACAGTATTTACAATATTCACAATATTTACAAAATATACATGAAACAGTTGAGCTATCTACAAACCGTTGCAAACGATTTATAGATATCTTAGATTTTTAGATTTATTGATAGTTTGACATTTTCTTTCACCTAACGAATTGTTTTAAGACCACGGCTAATGCAGAAAACATAATAGTCTTGAGTTGCATATTTCAATCCCCAAAAACAAATTACACTATTTGGTGTGAGTAACAAGTCAAATCAAAATTTAAAGAAAAATTCTGAGAATTGGTCTGTAGGTTGTATAGTCATTAATGATACTTTTAAAAATAAAAACAAGCATTGTTTTAGACCACTCCATCCGTTTACAAAATTCAGTCACGATTTGAGTTCACTTACCTTTTTCGTGTGGGTACCTATTTGAACATATCGGCATCAAAATCTTAGGTCAAAGTATTTTATTTTTGTGAAGCTTGCCGGCAGAACTATCTTTGTATCTAGATATTATCCTGTAACCCTAGGCTAAGGTCCTATTAGACTAGGCTCTAGGAAGAAGCGTATTTTCTAACACATCTGCACATTGCTGATTTTATCTAAGGCTATTTAATTTACATGTTGTATTTCGTTAAATACTTGTACCTTGGCTTGAATTTCAACTAAAATTGAACGTATTACGTACTGGATATCATTATTCTTGACTATTAATTGTCTCTCTTAAAAAAAGTTGCACGAAAGTAATCTCATGATTCTGCGAGGGATTTTAAAGACTGTAGAAAAGCTCTAGAATATTTCCTTCCGCTCTAGATTCAAAGAAACACTCTCGCTCTAAAAAGTAGTGGTTTGCTTCCTCGTTAAACAATTTACTATTTTTTTAGTATCAGTCCCGGAATGTTTAAAATTCACCCAAATACTTCAACATGTTAAAGAATACGCTTTGAAAACGTATTAAAAGCAAACCATTGTTACGCACTAATGGGTAATCATTCATCTCTCGAAAGTAATGCTCGCTAAAACCTATTATTAATGTTTTATTACGTACTATAATAAACTTATTACGCAATTCAATTTAAGTAGACAAAAAAGCAATGAGGAAGTCTTATTATACGATCAATCATAGCAGATATTTTATAAAACCGCAACTAATTTTGTACCTGCAAGTATTTTTATAAACCTGAGGGGATACTTCCTAATCAGGAGTGACCTTTCGGCATTATAATTATAACCCAGTGATTTTTAGAGATCCTTTGAAAAAAATAAGAGGTAAAAAAGACTTCTTTAGTGACATACAAATCCATATTATACGTGAAGTTTGAGTTGCTTGCGAATGAAGAACTAGAGAATAAAGTAATGTAAGAAAAATAAAATAAATAGGTGCATTTATTTGTTTATGTAAATAGATTCTCAAAATTCGTTTATACTCAACGCTACATAATTTTATTATAAAAACTAATACTTACCTAATGTGTATCAATTTTGCTGTTAATCATTTCTGTAAATAAATTAAATCTAGGAAGGAAATATCAATTGAGTTATTGATAAAATGAAAAATTATACCAATTAATTTAAATAACTAAAAAACTCTAAAATAAATCAATGCTTAAAGCTCCGGCTACCTGTCCGTCAATTAAATTTCTGAGATAAAAAATACCTACAACCGTTCGGGTCTGGATTTATATTAGGAGTTCCGAAAAATACCTAATTAGACCCCTTGCTCAAACTCGATTCTCTCCAGGAACTCGATCATAGCGATTAAAAGTCCGATCGATGCGTGACGTCAGAAGTCAGAGAGTCAGACGATACAATAATCATTACAAAAAACTTCCTCGTTTCATCAGTATATTTACCCTGTGAATTTTATGGATATATCTCTATATGATAACTATGACAGGCGTCATGGCTCAGTCGGTAGTAGCTCTGCCTTCCGTGCTGTGGGTCGTGGGTTCGATCTCCACAGAGAACAAACATTTGTGTGTTGTGTAAACATAGATGTTTGTTCTGTGTCTGGGTGTTTCTATGTATTATAAGTATGTATTTACAAAAAAAAAAATGTATGTATTCTATCAGCCATCTTAGTTTCCATCGTACAAGCTTTGCTTAATTTGGGACTAAAAGGCGTTGTGTTAAGTGTCCGAGAATATTTATTTATTTATAACTGTACGGGCCCACTGGTGGACCAGATGGGAGAAAAAACTCCCAACAAGCCCTCTATGCAAATGAGTGGGCTCGATGGGAATTTTTCTTTCCATTTGGCCAACCGGTGGGCCGGCCGGTGGAATCGATGGGAATAACCAACTACAATACCTGTTAGAAAATAAAAAAATCGATTCTCACTTGGCACGTTTATTCCAAAAATAATGTAATATTACTTTGTCGTCTATTGTTACTTAGATGATGTATTACATCTTTTTTATAACGGACATCTACTTTAGATAATTCAAAGGTCAGCACGATGTAACATTCCGAGATAACTCGCATATTATTCGACGAGATATTTCGTTTACGGTTCGTGAAATAAGCATTAAGCATAATACCGTAACCTTGTGTTTTGATTTGCCATTGTTATAACGTTATGGTTATAAAAAGATATTACAGTTTGTATTGTAAAAAAGCTCATTTACTGTTCAAGGAGAACAACAGTCTCATTTATCAGGAGATTTGAAGCGCTCGTGCCATAACTTGATCAGTCCATCTCCACTAATTATTGCAGTTAAGCGACGTTCTGCGCGGTCACTATTTGGATGGATGACCTTTAGTGGTATACTATAGATCTTCCGGCTCTATCATAGTCGTTCAGCTAGGTACTAGGTCGGGCTAAAAACTCTGTCACCATAGTAGGCCTAACTCGTACGAAATTACTTATCAGGAGAGATTTAACACATTTAGGTATATCTCAAGTAGCATTATTTATTTGAAGTTTTGTAAGATAAAGTTGCATAACACTTTGTAGTACCTAAATAAAATTACCACTTCTATTACTTACTAATTTAGCTGTTATAATAAGAGCCAAAATTATAACATCACGTTCTATACCTACTCATAGTAATTGACGTTCATTGCGCATGTTCCTTTGATTAAGACATCTATTCTATCTTCTTCTTCTTCTTCTAAATATATAAAACTCTTTTGAAGCTGACTGAGAATCAACGCACAGCCTATACTATAAGTCTTAGAGGTGTGTAATTTGGAGGGTAGTATCCTTATATAGTGTAGGGTGCACTAGAAAAGGAATTTTGAAAAGTCGCATCCTAAAGGGTCAAAAATTACGATCAAAGATTTTAACCAAATAATGCGTATGCTGCTACCACGCGAGCAAAGCCACGGGCGACGACGTACACTATAAAAATAAACCATCCTTGTTAGATGCAAGCTTGGAATAATTACACCAAGTTTTGTTTTATGCATCGATTCAAATTTGATCAAAAATAACGCAACTCGGTGTTACTATTCCAAGATTATCAACGTCGAAGGCATAAGTATCTGTAAAAGCAAAACTCAAGGACTTGCTCAAGCGTTTTAGATGCTTTTAATAGCTTCCCATGCTTTTTCTTTTTCTTATCTGGCAGGTACAAACAGATAATATCATAGACACCTGCCACAGATACAAAAACGGTACTAAACAACAACACAATAACCTAACTGTTATAATGATTGGAGTGACCATCGGAAAACCCCAGTCACGCTGCGATCCCAAACTCGATCAGATAAAGTACAAAAATATCGATGTATCGATTCTTCCGCACTCCGATCCGAGTCGTGATCGATAGAGAATCGAAGTGTCACGCGCAGGGTCGACGGCCTGAGGTCAGGGTCATGTCTTACGTTTATGCAATGCAAACATATCGACAGATGGAATATTACATAGTAAATAGCTCATTGTTATTCTGTATCGAGTGAATTCGAGCGTTTTTATTCGTGACTGCGCGCGTTTCAGCCTTTTTGTTTTGGGTGCTTTGAGTCTCGTTATTTTAATTTGCTACGTCATTGTTCTTCTGATTCCAGAGGGCCTAGTACGAGTTTTGGTGTGTAAATCTGGTGTAAAACGTCTGTCGCCCAGCATACCAGTGCTCGCTGATTTGTATGGAGACACTGTGCGGATTTTTTGAGAAGCTAGACATGCGAGTAAGAGCTTGATGTAGACGAAGCTTCTCAAAAAATCGGTTCAGTGTCTTTGTAAAAAAGCTTTAGTTTATATTACGTAAGTATAAGTTTTCCAAGAATTTGTTCACATGCCCTTCAGTTCATTGACTTATCACCTTGCTTTTGACTCACTAACGTATAGATTAGTGATAGGCGTATAAAGTTTCATTTTCGCACATGACAATCGAGTTATCCGATTCGATGCACAGTTCCAGACCTTGTACTTGAATTATAAAGCTCTATGAATATCTAGCGGACAACAACTCAAGCCGCTTTCAAATCCGCTGTTCTGCTACTATACACATTACAACTCGTGTTGTGGCGTAATTTTAATAAATAAAGATGTGTTTTAAATTATTTTAGTACTTAATGTAAGCTGCTAGAAAATAAATAAACTTAAATGCTAAAGTTATAGTGTGGAGCTGTTTCAACTTAGTAACAATTCAAAGCAAGAGAATTATAAAAATTCAGTCACGTCAGGGACATAACCTCTGAACCTGAACATAATCAAGAAAAGTCATCAAACATAATTTACTAAAAGCATATTATGAAATTAATAAAGGTCCGCTCGGGTATTCATAACCGTCCGCTCCCATTCATCCGCTAGATAAGCATAACCCATAAACGCCAATTTTCAAGTGAATGCTATCAAATCACCATAAAGCTATCTTTGTGGCTGTATATGGAGCGCACGAAGTAACGGACTGCGTTCAGAATGATGCAGTATACACTTTGACCTTCGGTGCTTTTGGCACGAGATTGAAGTAAAGAATTATGCGACCCGCAAGTTTATGGAAAATACTCACTTGTCTGAAGGATTTTATCGGGCACTGAATCACGATTCTTGCATACCTGGAATAGAAATAGAAAATCGAGGTTAGCTTTAAGTAGAACTAAACAATAACATTTATTTAGCATTGAGTAAGTACATTTCTGAGTACTTCATTGCCTCACAGAGCACGTCCTAAATAGTGCCGGTTAAATATTTTCATCTGAGACAAAGATATATTTTGACATTTTGATTCCAAAACCCACTTCAAACTGTCAAATCAATAGCATTACTTCGATGTTATCTCATCCTCTCAAGAGCCACACCATTATCTCGTCAATAAAAAAAAATTCAACTAAAATATTAACACTCCCGCGCCCACAAAAACTCCCACAGAATCGGGAACAATCAATCTTCCGCCACTGAAAGAAGCCCCAATCAAAACAGAATACGTGGAAGTATAGACCGGATAACAGCTTCTATAAATCATAAAATCAGGGCTCCATTCAAAAAGGTTTATTTGAAAAAAAAAACTCTTGACCCTTCGGTTTGTTGTTAGGATCGCCCGAGGGAGCACCAATTTGTCCTGTTCGAATAATCATCAGCTGAGTTATTTATGACCTCATTAAAATTTCGATAATCAACTTTTTTAACTTTTGGGATGGTCGGGAATTTTGAAACCATGCGTAGGTGGTTTTTAATAGCGTGTCATTTTTATTCAGTGAGCGAAGACATTATCTTTGCTGTATAACTCGAATTGTTACAAATCTAATGGCCATTAGAGATGTTAAGAAAGCTAAATGGTAATTTTATTCGGTTGTTAGACAATTTTTGAGAAAACTTTATTTTTCAATCTGTAAATCGATAGTTTTTCTCTAATAGTTGCGTGATAAATGACACTAGAGGCTGTGGCTCTGATTGTATCTTGTAGTCGTTAATGTGTGGTTTATTCTGTTTTGATTCAATATACCTTAGATAAGGCACCATTTAGTTACGGGAGCTTGACCAACATGATCATTAAAAACGCTCTATGGAATTTTAATGGTGAATTTGTTAATACACTTTAAATGACAAACCGGAAAACATTCTACAACAGAAAGTTTGCTGAACCTTGTCTATAGTTTCTTGGTATATGGCAGAACTTGAAAACTTAGTTGGAAACACTGCCGGTACCGCAAAAACACGACCAATGCACCACGAAAGTTACTATAGCTGTATTTTATTTGCTACTAGCCGTCTCCCGCGGCGTTGCTCGCGTTAGAGTGTGACTTTTCAAAATTCCTTTCTTAATGCGCCCCTACACTATATAAGGAACCTACCCTCCGAATTTCATACCTTCAGGACTTATAGTTTAGGCTGTGCGTTGATTCTCTGTCAGCTTCAAACGAATTTTATATTTTTCTATAGTAGCATAGTATTATTTTGTTACTAAAATAACAATCTCAATTAGAAAAAGTTTACGTTAAATTCAATGCATTATTGTAATAATTTAGTACATAGTCATTTACACTGTTTGAAGTTTATAAGCAACAACATTTTCTCTAATTTTGTAAAATGCATTAAAAAAAATCGTGGCTGTAACCTAAATTGCCATCTTAAGGGTTGAATATAACGTTCGGCGGTTAGTATGGCCAAGCTGCATTACCGTATATTCCTTTGAAACCTACTTGGCTATACAATGAACACTGCCCAGCGTTCGATTAACCTATGCTCCTGCGCCGATCGCATCGCTGTCTGGTCTGACCCTTCTCAATTACATTTTTACCCTAGACAGGTACTGATTGATGTACGGTTATCGGGAGAACATGTACAGAAGACCACGCTCTTTTGAAATAACGAGATGGTTTGAGGGAATAATGGTTTCGAAAATGCTTGGTAGGAAAAGGTAAATGCTAAAAAAATTCAACACGTTTAAAATTATTAGCCACGGAATTCATTCTAAAACTACAAATTAATTAGTAATATTTTTTATTAAAAAAAATTTAACTACCTACCTTCAAAGTTTTGAACCAGATTATGAATTTTCTCCATCAAATTTTTTGTAAATTTTTAGATTTTTTTTTCTTGGATATGTACCTAAAACTTGAATTTGAGAGCTAAATTGCTACTACTAAACGACAATTCACACTAGGACAATAAATTTAACTCTATATTATTTACCAATGTTTTACGGTCTTCGTAAGTCCCACGAAGAAAACATCACACAATTTACACGCCATATTTCATTATAATCTGTGTCTGTAGCTACCAATATAACCCATGTAACACAGGCTACATTGCTTGATTATTTCATCCAGTCATACAAATGCATCAATGTACTAGTAACAAACTTGTATTCCAAAACCTATGCACATTCCTATTCTGAGGCATATTGGTTCTTACATCAAAACAATAACAAGTCTATTTCTTTACAAAGGCTTATTAGAACATCCTGCTTGAAGTAATTGAACTAGCATTTTCTCATTATACTTATTCTGAACATTACTAAGGACTAAGAGTGGGGACACAACGAGTTAGTCACATAAGCGTTATGTGACTAAACTGGATGATGAACATAGAAAAAATAAATTAAAAGAAGTCTTTAGTCACGAACCCCGTTCAAGCACACTCGTATCTCATTAAAAGTCTCGTAAATAAGGATACTTGACGCTTACTAATGTCCTTGCGTCTATGTTTTACGACCAAAAGCCACAATTTTAAAATGCCAACGGTCCTAAACGTCGATGGTCCCTAATAAATTAAAGACAGGAACGAGAAAGTGTGACTCCAATTCCCATTATCGATACAAAAACGAAGTAATGGAAATCAAAGTCAAGAGATTTTTATTATAAAAAAAACCTCTTTAATTTAAAAAAACAGTTTACCTGTTCCTGCGTTCTTACCACAAAAGAAAAATGGGAATCTTAGTTGTTTTTACTTATTTATATGCTTTTGATTTCTAAGAGAATATACTATACCATCGTATACTGTAATGTTTACCTTAGAAATGAAATACAATATGACCGATTTTCCCAAAGCTTTTTTGCCCATTCATCCATTCTCATTTCAGTTTCGCAGCATAAGTAGAACACGCCGATTCCTTTGATACGTTTGATCATACGAGTACAAATTAAATCCAAAAAAAATATTGAGCAATACCCCATACATCAAAAGTTGATACGCCAAACAATTCAAAGACTTCTAAGATGAAAGCGACCCTGGATCCTGATAGGGACGGTGTTGTTGAGCCTTTCGCCCCGTGGGTACTGCAATTGAAATGTCCCGCTAGTGGAGTGGGTGCCGTGTCCATTTCCGCAATTTCAAGAGGTACAAACGATCGTGTACCGACAAAACCGACAATGGGCCCTATCGTGTGGCGTCTAATCACGCAGACCGTTGGTTGTACATGGCTGTGTTACTCCGAATCAGAAATAAGACTCAGAGGATATTACTCAACTATATTATGTTGTGTGTGGGAGTCGATCAAACTAAAACAAGCTAGTGAATTGTAAAACTACACGAAAAAGCGCATAAAGAAAGTGTCTTAATGAGTTGGTACACGTTTGATAGGAATTAATTCTGTATTTGGACTGATACGGGACAAGGATAGGAGCAACTTAGATGAAACTTGGAATACAATATTGTTCGTGCATTGAATGTGATAACATTTGATATGCTTACTCATCTAAGTACCATGTGATGTGAGCAAAATATGCTACGTATTTCGATAACGAATGACCAAAGTTGCTGGTAGACTTGACAGTGAAAATAAAGTAAACGTGCTGACTTTTAAAATGTCTTCTTTAGATAGAGTGATACTAGCAGTAAAAGCTCTACTATTTATTCCATACCATGAGGTCGACGGATAGCCCGAGGGTTCCTTCGTCAGTAATATGCGTGCGAATGCGATCTGATCGCTCCTTAGAACGATCTCAGGGCAGCTGGGAGCAGTTTCTGAACACGCTAATAGCCGTAGTGATGCTAAACTTCATCATGCGTGATATCAACAGCTAGAGAAGGTCAACACAGCAGGGTTATCACGTTAAAAGACAACCAACCCTGATGCTAAGCCACAAAAAACATGCAGGATATGAACTGATCAGGTTTGTCAAAATGACCATAACCCTAAAATAAAGGTGACGAACGTTTGACATGTAGGATGGTGAAACGATTACCTGCAGATTCCTGGTTCTGATGGTTTCATCGTAGTTTATATTGTTCCAGAGCATGTAACCAGTCCAAGCCTTGTCACCCTAATTGTCATAGTCAGTTTACAAGCTTTCTGGTTCACTTATTCAATCTGATAACTACATCGGGGTTGATATCAAGCCTTGTCACCCCAATTTAGAATAAGGTCAATATCTGGGTTCGGTACGCGAAAAGTTTTCCGATAATAGCAATAATGTCGAACTACTTGACAGTTAATTAGGGCCTGCCATTAGAGGTCTTGTCTCATTGATTTGGAGCTTGTCATTTCGTAATGCTGTCGTATGTTTGTGTGGTAACCGTCTATGATTTATTGCTAGGCAGCCCTGGGTTTGAGTGAACTCTTTGTTGTATCATTGACAATGCGATTGCTATTTTCGTTTTCTACTGGATGTTTTTTTTTTTTTATGATAAAAGTAATGGAACAAGCTGATAGCTCACCTTATGTTAAGTAATAACTTCTGCCTATAACAATGCTTTACCTCACAGAGCAAGTCCAATGAGGACGTGCCCTGTAAGGTAATGCACTGCGTCCATCACTCTGAGACGTAAAGATCTTGAAGTCTCATGTGCCTGTAATTACACCAGCGCCCTTACCCTTCAAACCGGAACACAGTAATGCGAGCATCGCTGCTTGGCGACAGAAATAGGTACGGTGGTAGTACTTCCCCGGACGAGCTCTCACGAAGAGCTCTACTACTACTGTATAATAATTCAATAGTTAATCACAAAAAACTTTAGAAGTAAAAGATCGTGCACCTGCAAAAAGAATGTACAAAAACTCAAGTAATTCATATGAACACGTTATTATTGCAGCCCTTCATCGGTCGAGCATGACGATTCCATTTCAACGACGCCCATAAATTTTTCATACGCATTCACATCTCATGTAACAATACATTCTGCTACGACAAACAACATTTATTAGGACCGGACACAAAACAGCGTCCGACGTTGTACAGTCTAGGAATAAACACTTATAAATCTTTAGAGGGTTTATATTTAATCACCGGTGGTCTCAGTGAGCGCACGTTTGCAGTTCCAGTCTGGATTATTTTAATTCTATAGGTCTTTGTGAGCTGGTGCTTTGTTGGGTCTCGGTAAATCAGCTTAGCGGACGGATGGTACGGCTGCTATCTCTTGAGCTATGTATTATACAAATCTGTCGGGGTCTTGGAGTTCTTATTTTCACAGTGAGAGGGCGCCGACGCGACGTATTGTGTGCTTTGTGAGGTAATCTTATGCAAAGAGTCAGGAGCCTGCTTCTTCATTTAAATTAAATTTTAGGAGTCTATTTAAAGCTATACCAAAGAGTTGACCTACGCATAATTATTGTCTTAAGTATTATAGGTATCTAATAACATTGTTGCTCATATAACATTAGATATTTACTTCTGCGGAAGTATTAGCATACGATTATAAATATTCGCAGAACATATTGTTTATGATCGATATATGTTTTAAAGATACTTTCTATTAAATCTATTGATTTACTAAGCCACTGTTGATTCTGTTAAAAGATTATGAGCTCACCTGAATTCATTGCCCTAGATTATAACGTCTCATTGATAAACGAACACAAAGAAGCCAGTGTGGTGACATCCACTTAATACTATTAGCTCTACTAAATGGATCGAACCCAGCAAAGAGGTATTAAGCACACTAAAGAGGTTCCTTGCTTTATAAAAGTATACGAAGTAAAAAAGAACTGACAAATCGTAGTTTGTAAACTTAAAATCAAATAGATGAACTGCTTCAAACTTATCGTGAACCTGATTTAGTCCCACGTTGCATTCAGGAATTGCTCAAAGATGAGTCAAATTTTATTCATTTGTACAAGTTTGTTATTAATACAGTAACAGAGATATAACTATGTCTCTGTAACGTAACGTTAGTTGTAAATAATATTATTAATACTATTGTGTAATTAAAGAAAATGTAAATAATATATTAATTAGGTATGTACATAAAGGTCAAAATAGACGAAGAAAATAATAAAACCATTCAGATGTGTACCAGCTATTGGTATGTTTTCATTCAGATGTGTATCAGTAACTGATATGAATTCTACATAAAAGAATATTTACGAAAGACAAACACATAAACAAACTAACTTAAGGGAAAAAAACAACGCAAGACTAGGCTGTATGGTTTTAAAACTATTGCCTGCTCTGAGGAGCGAACAAAAAAAATAATAATAATTAAAATCAAATAATTTGAAGGTCTTTTTATATATGTATATTTTAGCCTTTAGTATTTTAGTGTATTATAAGGGGATACCTTTATGTTTGGTTTAAGCAAGGGCCTGAATATAAACGGCTTTATACCGGCAGTATTTTATACAAAAGCTCTTAACCATAAAATGGATGCCTAAACCACAAGAATACGTATAGAACCACACACGGTTTATTATACTTAAATTTTAAAAACTCCCGACTGTGAAAATATTCTTAGATCCTCTTCATCATTGCTGGGCATCGTCAACCCATAGATTATGGATTATCATATCTCAATAATTTGAGATGAACTAAATGTTTCAAACTGCAAATACGCCTAAAATTTGCAAAAACTGATTTTCAGAGCTGATGAATCTTAAAACATGAAAATGGCTCCATCAATTTTCACAAAATATTCCCTGATAAATCACCTTTCTAACAAAAAAACTGAATCTAAATCTGAGTCCTACTTTCAGAGTTACTAGGGCACAGGCAAACACAGACAGACACGCAACGCTGTCAATCTTATAACACCCCTTCCGTTTTTCGTTCGGGGGTTAAAAGTAGGTACCTAAGTAGTGTTACACTGTCAGTGACACAACAAGATTGCGGTCAAGTGGCCACGGCTAAAGGAGCTTAGCGCCGACCTGAACGCAAAGGTTTTTAAATCTGATTATTTTCCTACCCTCCGTTTTCCATATGACATAATAAGCCACTTGTAAAGCTAAACCTTTGGCTGTGACCGTAAAATTAAATTTTTAGTTTAAAATTAGGATGAACTTGGTGGAACTTTTTCTGTTTTTAGGGTCTAAAATTAGGATTAAAGATTTTAACCAAATAATGCGTATGCTGCTACACCTTGAGCAAAGCCGCAGGCGACAACTAGTTTAAGATATAGTCTTTACGGGAGTAATTAACTTAAATTTTGTTTACCTATCTACCAAGATATAGATCTTTTTTTTTTTTTTAATTTCACATTGCACTAACAAGTAGGTACTACGATGTATTATGTTGCACGTAAAAATAACTAAACTAGTAATAACAGAATTCAAACTACGTAATCGTGAGTAAGTCCTAATCAAGTAATAGTTACTTAAAAATCTAGGGCAGCTCGATAGCCCATTAATTTTTAATTTGGAGTAGTCGTGACCATTCGTACCTTCTTATAGTTGCTTCATCCGAATGAACTGGAATGTACCTACGTAAGTACAGTCAGCAACGTAAGTTGATTTACAATTTAAGATTTTCTATGTTTTGAGAGCTTTGAACTATTTTTTTTATTATTTTTGTAACTCTTGCCAGAGTTAGATCTATATATTTTTACACGTATTTTAATGATATAACTGCTTATAACAATTTGCAACTGCATTTACTTGGATTTAAAATAGTAAATGCTAATTGACTTATGTTGGTAACTGTACCTATACCTACTTATTGTTAGTCATTGACTAACGAGACATCTTTGACCGATTTGCGTCAGAAGCTAATCAATTTAAGAGATGGTTTAACCAGGGTTGGATTCAGGAGTCAGTTTAGAAACTGCATTTATTTAATGCAGCTATGAAACAAACGATAATCTTATTTTGCGAGTATTGATAAAAAAGATTACCAAACAAATTTTTAAGTTTCATACTAAAAATCTATAAAAACTGTATTTTTTTTCTGTTTGGAATTTTTTTACATCACACGCGCACTTTGTCATTCAACTTAGTTTCAGAAATCACAATTCGGTACGTCTTGTAAAACCTCTGAACTAACCTTTGCTAGAAACTAGATAATTTGTACAGCGTCAGGAGCAAGTAGTATATACCAAACTGCTAAACTAACTGTAAACTGACCTATTGTAATTTTTTTGGAAGCACTAAAAAAATTTATTTGATAAGGAGTTCATACTGTATACTAGTGTATACGCTGCACACGTTTGCCCCAATGGACGTCCTAAATCCGACTCTGGCGATGATCGATAAGTGGGCAGTATTGTTCCCAAGTGAACCATGGCCTGTGGTTGGTTGCGCAACCATGTCACAGTGAACCATAAACCCGAACGAACTCTAGTTATTTACTATTGGATTGCTGTTTGGTTTAGCTCTCTATATTATTAGTTGATGAAATGATCGCATTGGATAAAATATAGACGTCGGGTCTTAACGAGGTTAGTTATTGCAAAGGTGTAGTTGAAAACTTAAGGTGATATTTGTATTGGGAAAACAGTTTAGACCCCTGCTTTTCAAACAAAGTTGGCATTCAGCTTGTGGTTATATTTGTTTTGGGCAATTAAAGGCACATCTTTATGTCTCAAGAGTGATGGGCGCAGTGCATCACAGGGCATGTCTCAGTGGACGTGTTTAGTGAGGCAATGTATTGTTATAAGCAGTGGTTACCACATAACATCAGATGGGTCATCGGGTTCTATCTTAAAGTTGTATAAAAAAAGGTTACTATCAGATTGTTCGCGCTCGCCTCCGTGTTTACCTGTGTCCTGTGTACCTATTTTGTAAAAATAACAGAATAAATATTTTCTATTTCTATTTCAAATTTTTCTTACCTTTTGCTTATTTTTCTATTTGCAAGCAACGTAATACATAAACTTGACCAAAATGTCTACCTTAACTTTTTTTTTCTCTTCTTATCATTGGAACGAATCACCAAAACACAATGCTTCCTCAGATAAAGCCATACAATAGAAAAATGTACGTAGAAAAGAAAACAAGCTAAACGATAAACAAAAGAAACACCTTTGTGTATTCATACCTAGAGTAGATAGGTGGGTAGGTATACGCTCCGACTGTTATGTGGTTTACGCAATACCGTGGGACCACAATTGTACATGACGTCTTATTTGTAAAGATATTACGATGTAAATAATGTCTCGGGTTAAACAAGAACTGCCCAAAAAGTAGAAGATTCTTGACTAAACGCAGTAGAGTGATGGTATATTTTTTTTTCTATTTCTATAAATATTTAATAAGTAGCGTTAGGCACTATTTTTATTGAGAATTCAAATACTAGTACCTACATATATTTACCTTTATAAGAAAAAAAATCTTTTTCGCTTTATACCTACATGTTTTTTTTTATTATGTCTTAATTTAAGTTGATCTTACTCTTTTTGAGTAGTAGCGCTTTTAGAATATAGCCATTTATATATTATTTATTAACCATGTCTAGTATAAATAGTATTATAATAATCTGTGACCATGTGTACTAGCTATGTCTGTAGGCATTATTAGAAGCTGGCGAAGGTAAGTATGATAATTGCTTCACCTAGTAAAATTGTTTATATAATGAGCTCTGACTCACAAACTAGTATCAAAACTTGAGGGTCGGTCGAGTAAATGGCCTAGTAGTATGGTTGTTGCTCTGATATTTTATACCGCGTTCACACTATGCTCATGCCGCTGCCGGCATTATTGCCGCGGACTTATTGCCACAGCAACATCGCCTTTATTCTCATTAGAGAGCAAGGGCATGAACTTGGGCCGGGAGCCGGGAAAGAGGCATGTTCGTGTTCACACTATGCTCGTGCCCACTTCCCTGCCCAAGTCCCTGCCGACTGCGGCATAGTGTGAACGCAACATTAAGGTATTCAAAAAGTTTTCTTTTCATTGTTCGTAACTGTACCCAGTACCTCAGATTACTATAATATTCTGAGTCTGCTCAAAGATTTAGTTTTATAATGTAATTTTTTTTTAAAATCACTTAGTCGACTGGTCCCCTTTATCCAAGTTGACCATAAGGTGGACAATTGACAATCGCTAAAGAATATAAAATATGAAATGGGAAATGGTTCTTTTTATTCATTGTCATGTCCATACATTTTGATAAGTTTCTATTGTAAAATGTCAACTTGGCTAGGGCCTCAGGAAACCAAAATACTTAAGTTCACAGAGGAAATACCCGTTTTGTATTCAAAGCAGTGAGAGCATGCGTTACATATCATAAGATTACAAAACGTAGGCACGCGCTCCGGTCATTTGCGTGGGTATGAACATTTCAAACAATACGGATATGGGGTAATTTATGTCATAATCTCCCTGGAATCGTGGGTGAAGTGAACAATTTTATATGTGTGTGTATATTTGGGTATATGTATATATTATATATGGTATAAATCATAATTTTTTGGCTATAAAATCATATTTTTATCAAATGACATCATTTAGTTTAAGGCATTGAAAACTTGCTTTATTTGGGTCTAACATTGGTGTTGATTTTCTTATTGCGTTTTTCTAACCTAACCTAATTTGACAGAAGTAAAAATGTTGCCGTTTCTTTCTCATAAACTGAAAAACCAAAGACGGCTATAAATTTAGCTGTGACAAATTAGGTTAGTTTAAAAAAATGCAACAAATGAATCGACACCATTGTATACCTAGCTAATATTTTATCTAAGAATATCTAACAATCAAAAAGATAGAAGAAAAGTTAGAATATCGAAGGATGAGGTACCAAAGCGCATGCAGTACATCTTTAGGCTATAAATTGAGAATGAACTACATAAAAAAAATTGAGAACCTCCTCCTTTTTTGAAGTGGGTTAAATAAAACAGCTCATGTTTATCTTCAAACTCAAACCAGTTTATTTGTTCCAATAAATCAATGTAATCCCATAAAATGTATTGACAAGCTTTAACAGCCTATAAAAACACTATCGAACACATAAAGAAGGCATAAAGATAAAATTGTGTTACAAAGAGGGTTCCATAAAATTAAGACATGTCATGATATTACATAACAGCTCATTGAAATGCAAATAAATTAACATTAAGCGCCTATGTTCCGTACACTTGCGGAACAAGCTGACGTGCTATAAATATTGGGATAATGACAGTGAGTGTACAAGCCTTTGGTTACACACAGCTCATGGGATTTTATTGGTTAAGGTGAGTGTTTAAAAAATCAAAATAAATAAAGATCTGGAACCACATTTAGTATTGACAGGCGAAATTTAAACTGGTAAAATATACAAAAGAAAATAGCGTGTTAATGCATTTTTCAAAACTAATTTTACAGCTCTGTAGTTGTAGTTGTCGTTATTTAGAAAGGGACGACAAAACTTTAGTGCTGTCAAATTAATTTAGTGTAGGAAAATAAAACAGTAAAATTGCTACCGAAATGTTTTGCGCATGCTTGTGGAGCTATCTATAGAGTTTGCAACAGTCTGAGATAGCTCAACTATTTCATGTGTATTTTATAATAAATCATAAATCAATATATATAAAACTCTTTTGAAGCTGACAGAGAATCAACGCACAGCCTAAACTATAAGTCCTAGAGGTATGGAATTTGGAAATTTGGAGGGTAGGTTCCTTATATAGTGTAGGGGCGCACTAAGAAAGGAATTTTAAAAAGTCGCACCCTAAAGGGTCTAGAACGCGAGCAACGCCGCGGGCGACGGCTAGTATTGTATAAGAATTCATAAATGTATTTTTTATACTATCTTCAAACTCGTGCCAAATTCTTATCTGCCCGCAATATAGGCACATAATAATCTATCTGACTAGAGATTTGTAACGACGTAAATAAAGATTTATTCTTCGCATCGGAAGATGAAAGATGAAGTATCACGGAACCCCGAGGCGCTCTCATTGCCTCGGCGTTTTCAAAATGCTCCATCGCAGCCCTGATTGTATGAAATAAGCGAGTGGTATGCACGAAGTCTTCCCCTATAGAGTTATATCGAATAGGAAGTTGCTCGAGTCTTTTGCGATACTAAAGTACCTACCACTCTAGCCAAGTGTAGTATGTGTACATTCTACTGTCACGAAAGAATAGAAAACTACAAGAATGTAGGTATGGGAATAGTCACGTGACAATTTTTGAAATGTCATTTTCATTGCAGAACCGCAACTTGGCTAGACCTATACCTACTCAGATCTCCGCCTTTTGTTAAAAGATTAGTAAACCAGTAAACGCCAATAAGCACTGCCATTGGCAAATTCGTGGCAGCCCTAGCCACCCAACAGCCACAACAAAAGAAGAAGAAGAACTTGGCTAGAGCCTTGGTTATAGGTAGGAAAGCTACTGTAAGTAAGGCATATTGTACTCTGTCCTAGTGTTATATATTTAGAACTATCTGTGACTATTCCCATTAGATTCTCAAGAACTTTGAAGTTTATCATATTTAGGGCTTAGAATCGTGAGTAAATTTTTTCAAGTTTTTCTATAGCAAGGCGTGTTTTAGATTACCTACAATCTGATCATACGAATTCGTGACTCTAGGTTTGTGGGAAATTAGCGCATACTTGCAACAAAGAAGAATAACGATTATAATCGCATTCTTTCGAAATTGACTAGATTCTTCTTCTTCTTTTATTTACGGCCTCTGCAATGTCCGTAATTTTGACAGACAATTTTGCCAGTGTCCAGTGAATTATTTGAAATATTTCAAATATATCACTTGACACTGGCAAAATTGTCTGTCGAAATGACAGATAGAAGCCATAATGACTTGACAAATGACTTGACTTGACTTATTTATTACAATTTTAACACTTGACATTGGCAAAATTGTCTGTCGAAATGACGGACACAGGCCATTATTGAAGAGAAGAAGAAGTATAGGTAGAAAAGAAGAAGAATTATTTGAAATAGTATTTCGTCAAATCGAGTCATTCGTCAAGTCGGCTGTACCTATAGTCAGAGACTATAGACTTGTATGACTGCCAGTTTTGTCTGATCTAGCCAAATAGACAATATTGCGTCTAAAGTTACGCATTATGACAGTTGTAGGTACAGTTACGTGTGTGTACTACCTTAGAAATTCAACCGTTGCGTCCAGCTATATAGGGTTATCTACGTTGTTAGCTGCGTGCACAGAATAACTGAAAATATTAACAAATCATAGATTCAATTGAACATAATATCGAATATGTTTTATTAAACGGCTCAGCCCTAATCGTGTCTGCGTAGTTCGCATTGAAATTGGATTACAATCTGCTTTTGTATAGAATATCAAAGACCGCTTCTTTATTTACATATACAACCCCTTTCACTGTGTCTTAATAGGTACATATTATTTTAGCCTTATACATATTTTTAAGAGATTTTCTACCTTTGCCAAATTAACTTTATAAATTGGCATAGTGCCAAAGTGATTAACCATACCATATTATGGTTAGGATGCGTGCGTCACATTTTAGAAGTTTCAACTTTGTTGGTTGCATTAAGGGAAATAATAATATGAAAAAAACATTTACTTAACTAACTAAAATTACTCCGACAGTAATATTACTTCAAGTAAGCCCCAGTATCAACATCAGTATGAAACATCATGTAGGTATAGTGGCAGACATTAATTTACATTGCATGACGGAAGGTATTACCCATAGGTATCCTCTTATAGTATAAGTATTTTGTTGCATTGCGTGCACTAATGTGCAAACATGCATTTTAAATTGCTATTGAGAAACTTGAGCCACGATTTACGTAAAAAGCAACATCTTTCGTGTGCCATCAAAATTCTTTATGCGCTTCTTATACTTATGCAAAAACAAAATGGGACGCTTTGTTAGAAAATTTGATAGTACCCACTCTGATTTTGGTACATATACTTAGTTTACAAAATGTTTTACCTAAGTAGCTAGCTTTTTTCTATACTTTTTTCCGAAAGTTAAATCTAGTTTGTCCTATTGGTACTAGTTCGTGTCGGTAAGCGCTGAAAACCAGTACCTTGCGTGAACCCAGTCAAGCATATTATCCGTGTGTGCCGCCCGAAGCGAGCGTGATGTCGAGAACTGAGATCTGCAATTTGTGAAGAATGACCAGTATCTTGTACTCTGAGAGGTCACGTCAAGATAACGGGAAGGTTTAAATAAGGGAAACATTAGACTTGCGACCCACAAAGCGGTTATTGTGATAGAAATTATTGGGAATGAAATGAGTTACAATAATAACGATAGAGAATTAAAAAAAATTATGAAGTAAAAAAAACAGTTCCTTGAGTAACGATCTTAAAAATAAATCAGATTTTTTGTGAATTGAAGTTGTGTAGACTAGTTCCTGATATGCTTACCAAACTAAAACTACCTATATAAGACATAAAAATCTGTTTTAAAGTTACTGATAAATTTTGCAGAGACAGAAAGAGATTCTTAGAATTTGTCGGTGTTTTGATATATCTTCCTTTTGGTTTTTAAATGTATTTTAGAGCCATTGCCTGCTGTTTTCTCTCTGATTTCTCTTAGATCTTTTAGTTACCTATTTAAATATCAAAGTCAATACACATACAAATCAACATTGCACACATTCATTATTGTTGTTAATAGTAAAGAAAATGAAAGAAGAAAAGGTTGAACGCATAAATCTTAAAAAGCTCCTAGCACTGACATCTTCGCACATAAATAACTTTGTATGCTGAAATAGTAATCAAGTATCTATGAAATAAATATCGAATGACAGATAAATTCCTCTCCGGACAAATGTTTAATTAATCGATTCATTGTGTTGCGTCGTATTTGGTGTGGTGGTATCTTGGACAGAATTTATTCTTTAACATTCATCTCATGTCGATAGACTTATTTTCTTCTTTATCGGCTTTCACCGGTCTAGACAAAGAATGTACTTACTGTTTAGTTTTGTGTTGGCCTCTAGCTTTTTTTTAAATTTTGTTAAAGTTCTTGGCTACTAGCACACCTGATTGTAGGTGGAGCACGCATAGCAATAATCTACGTGTTCATTATTTTCTTGAAAATTTTTAGGTTAGGTATATCGTTCAGGGAATACTGAAGATGGCAGAGAGTATCACCTTTAGGTTCTTCTTCTTGGGTTAGCTAGAATATTACAAAGATTCTTTCTTTTCTTTTATATAAGGGTGATCCACTTTTTGTTAGTATCAGAGCTTTTGACGGAGGGGAAAGGGTCTGGATGGGCCACTCATAAAAAATCCAGCGTAATATAAATAAAAGCTATTATGAGTATAAGCCGTGCTTATCGTAAAAAGCGTAAGCAGTTACCAAACCAAGTTACAAAACCTTATGGTGCGTTCCATAGACAACTCTGCAGTACCAACGCTATGTCCTAGTTAGTTTGATTAATGGAAAATCGGATCAGTTGGTTTGTTACGACTATGATTGCAGACTACAATAAACAGAATAGCGACGACTGCAATCGTCTATGTAATTTTGTATTGATTCGATGCATGTCACAAGTCACAAAGATTGGTTACGAAAACAATTTCATTGCTATCTGGAATGTCTGTTATAGATTTATTGTTTACCGGCCTACTGTAAGACAATTATTATTGAGGTTTGGTTAGGAATTCATAAAAGCCCTCCAAGAAATTCTCAATAAACATTTTGCTACATTTATTTGATAATAGAATTTAATTCAGGATTCAGGTCAGAGTGGTCAATCTAAGTACTTATTAGATGAACATTTTTTTTATTAGAGTACTCTCACGTCAAGCTACTTCATATAATAGTAAAAACTAGACTTGGAAATTTTATGATCACCTTTCTCCAAAATTGGCTATGATATTTTGATAGTAAAAGTGTAAATACACAAGTGTAAAAATCGTAAATTACATCAACAAAGTTACTTATTGCCTTGATTATGTGGTTTTCAATAAAACAACCATCGACCACACAAAGAGGTGTTAAAGTATTCTCTTCATGAGTCTGATCATAGATAAATTATTTATTATGTACTCGGGTATGATCAAAAGATACACGAAGTCGATATGGTTCCTGATTCGTTTGGTTCATATTAATTACTACAGACGCCCACAACTTTATCCGTCGTTTTTTTGCTGCAAAGTATAACTGGGGGACTGGGAATAGATTTGGCACTAAAAGTTTTGAATTTTGCTCTCTTTTTGTACAAATAAGCTGTTCATACATTGGGACAGTTGCATTGTGCTTTATATAGATTTGTTAAGCTGTAAAAGTTTCATTTCACCATAAAGGAATAACAATAAATACCGAAGAAGTTTTAAGTAACCAGATTACGTAAGACACTTTTATGATTTACAACCTTCTTGACAGCAGATTAACAATTTTTTTGGGTATATGTCGACATTGTTTCTTCTTATGGTGTAATCCACGCGGATCTTAAATATGATTGGATTTTTTTGCAAAACGCTGTTGACAGCTCGGTCTGATTTTCTGTAATTTTTGTACATTATTATGCATTGTCATATACGACAGGTAAACTTTTCAAACTGGTATGAAAGTTAATAGTAAAATTTACTAACCACCACATCAGTCTGAAGAATAATAAAAGATAATGGAAATTTTACACAACGTCCTCTAGTCCCTAACTAAGCAAGTGGAACTACTATGGGAACTAGGTAGCTGTTATTCTATGCCATAAGTACTCAAGTATTTGTATTGAATCTTGTATCGTAGATCCATCGAGTATTTTACTAAACTAGATCGTGACTTTTTTTTTAAAATCAAATTGAACTTTTTGTGTGGTCCTGCATCGGTCAACTAAAATATTACTAATTAAAATGTGTTGTATTAAAACCCAATTTAAATTAAATTCTTCTAATGCATGCATTAGTTAAGAACAATGGTGCCGACGCTATATCGCTACCTTTGAAATGCCTTTAGAAATTCTTGCATCCAAATTAATAATTTGCTTCTGAAGTATAAAATATGCCGAGAAATTTGAATAAGCAGTTAGTACCAAAGCTTTAAATAGATGAGTGACCATAAAATAATAAAAAATTATAATAAAATTATGTTTCTGATAACTTATACTACGCTCGAAAACAAAAATTCGGGCTCATCTATAAAAACATGAATATCTTGGAGACCATGAATGCTATCTCAGTGAAAATATGCGAGCCAATAATGTAATTAAACAAAACAGTCTTATTAAAATACTTATAGAGTAGATATTTACCAAAATAATAATTAGTTACCTTTCAAATCAAGAGGCTAATCGAGATAATTCCTTATCAGGCTTCACAAGCGCGATTGGATTAATTAATCAGAATAATGGTGTTATTGTAAGATACTCAACCCTGAGGATATTGACGCAAGGAGGAGTAAGATAATAATGGTCAATAGTACTTATGGCGTCTAATCAACTGCATACTCTCTCGCATAAGGTAGGATATTACGTAGATACTAAACAATCATGGGGACAATTTGAGGATAGACCAACCTTTCTTTTGAGACCTTGTTCAATGAGTTCAGCCATCAGGGGACCAATCGCGCATTTTTCCAAATGTTTTTGGGACAAGCAAAACATTTTTTGTTATATCGTTTTTGGATGTGCCTTTGTTTTAGCTGTTTGTTCTGTTTTATAACTGAAAATAAAATTTAATTTAAAAAGATTACTGAACGTTTTCTTTTTTCGTCTGGAACCAACGTGAATATCGTTTTTACAATGAAATGTCTGTGTGGTATGAATCCCATGACAATTCCGATAATCTTTATTAATATTCGATAAGCAACAGTCGACAGGACGTGGTGTGATCGACGATATTGCACTGTGTGCAGTACAATGCTTCATTCCATGCTTGGATTGCTAATATCCATCCTTTCGTTGACACTCTAAGAAAATTGTATTTTTTATGACACACTGCACATATCAAAATGGTAAAATTTTATGCATAATGCATAATGAACAAGCCAGATTTAGAAAAGTTGACGGATGCAGGAATTTATTATATTTAATTTATAAGATTTATGTATTATTATTTTGACAGGCGTCATGGCTCAGTCGGTACTAGCTCTGCCTTCCGTGCTGTGGGTCGTGGGTTCGATCCCCACCGAGAACAAACATTTGTGTGTTGTAAACGTAGAGGTTTTTTCTGGGTGTTTCTATGTATTTACAAAAAAAATATGTATTTATCGTCCCCGTAGTTGGAAAACTAAATAACTAACAAAACCAAAATCGCGAGAAAAGCGCGATTTACTATTTTTTTGCGTGTAAAATGGCTATAACTTTTTGTTTGATTACATTTTTACTATGCATCTTTTGCTATGTTATAGATTGTTACATAACCTATTTTTCAATCTAACGGTTGTATACGTTAGTTCATTTGTTTGTAAGAAAAAAATTAAAAAGCAATTATTTATTTTTCCCTCAACAAAGTTTTAAAGTTTTTATGCACTTATTTAATTTATCATGTCAGTTGTTTAGTTCTTCTTCGTCAATGTTCTCCCTAAAACTTAAAAAACCTAACATTAAGTGCCTTTATTCAATTTTCCTACATTAGCTTATTAATAAAATGACCTATTATTTAATTATTTTACTCCTATTTCCCTTATATCCTACCCATGGGTAAAGATTTTGATAAAACTAGTTTTTTGTTTTTAAATAAAACCATGGATAGTAGTGGGCTGTCAGCGTTCTATCCTATAAGCCGCCCTGTATGTATAGGGATAGGAAAGATATTAAAACCGTTGTAGCCCACAAACTCTCACCAGTGGCTCCAAGTAGCTGTCCTGCATGCAGCGGCCACACCCCGGGAAACCACGTCGGCTCGTGGGCTAAACCTGGTAAGGGGGGCTTAAATGTTTCGGCATTTAAGCCTGTGCGGTTGCTCCCCGCAAAGTGCACAAAGTCTGCCTCGGCCGTTCGGCAACCCACCTTTGGTGGCGAGGCAGCAAGGCAGTGTGGAAGGTCTTCAAGGAGACGGTGGGAGCCAGTCACCGTCGACTAGACACAACAAGTATTCCCAAGGAGGGTTGACGTCGGGCAGGCGGCCGGTCGGAAAACACTAAGCCAAATCCTTTACAACATGAGTACAAGAATAAATGATAAGGGCGACAATGCTAGGGCGTTCCCTCAAGGCGACACGCAAGCGCAGCACCCGGTGGCTGTGAGAAATGGATTAGGGTTGTTGCATCAGGGACGGGTGCAACGTAAGACGCGAGTCCGTGAAGTAAGATTGAGGATAGGAAGTTGGAATGTAGGAACGATGACTGGAAGAGGAAGAGAGCTAGCTGATGTTTTGGAAAGAAGAAGAATAAATGTAGCTTGTTTGCAGGAAACGAAGTGGAAGGGTACGAAAGCGAGAGAAATTGGGGCAGGGTATAAATTTTTCTATTGTGGTAGTGATGGTAAGAGAAATGGGGTGGGAATTGTATTAGACAGTGAACTAAAAAAATGTGTGACGGATGTTAAGAAAATGAATGATAGAGTGATAGTCGTGAAGTTGTTGTTAGAAGACTTAGTTTTAAATGTAGTTAGCGTGTATGCACCGCAAAGTGGATGTGATGATGCAGTGAAAGAAAAGTTTTGGGAGGATTTTGATGCGGTGATGATGGATATTCCACAGAGTGAGGATATCTACATTGGGGGGGATTTTAACGGACACGTGGGAAAAATGAATGGAGGATATGAAAGAGTGCAAGGAGGGTGGGGCTTTGGAAGCAGAAACCGGGAAGGAGACACACTATTACAAGCGGCGACTGCATTTGATCTAGTTATATTGAACACATTTTTCCAAAAAAGAGACCAACATCTAATAACTTACCAAAGCGGCAATCATACCACCCAGATTGATTATTTTTTAATAAGAAGAAATGCAATCAAAGCAGCAAAAGATTGTAAGGTCGTACCAGGGGAGGCCTTAGTCTCCCAACACCGTCTACTCATATTGGAGATGAAGTTAAAGATCCAACAGGTTAACAATAAATCGAAACTCCAACCGAAAATTAAATGGCATTTGATAGAAAAAGAGGAGTGTGCAAGGGTTTTTCAAACAAGAGTAGTAGATAAGATGATTGAAATGAAGGATATGGAAGATAGATCTGTGGATGACTGCTGGAGTGAAATGGCAAAGTGTATTAGAAGTGTTGCGAAGGAGGTCTTTGGAGAAACGAAAGGGAAAGGAAGAATGGATAGAGATACATGGTGGTGGAATGAAGAGGTACAAAAGTGTCTGAAAGAAAAGAAGAATGCGTTTAAGGAATGGAAAAGCGTGGAAGATAGTAATACCAGTGTAAAAGAATGTAAGAGGAAAATATATCTGGAATATAAAAAGAACGCTAAGAGAGCGGTAGCCGTTTCAAGGGCTAAGGTACAAGAAAAACTTTACCAATCTCTAGACAGCCCCCACGGACAAAAAGACCTCTACAGACTAGCGAAAATGAGAGAAAAGAATGCAAGGGATATTACGCACATAAAATGTATAAAAGATGATGGAGGAAAAGTGTTGACGAAAGATGAAGAAATAAAAGAACGTTGGAAAGGATATTTTGAAAGGTTAATGAACGAAGAAAATGACTGGAGTGGCGTTTTGGGATATGCACCTATAAATATGGCTGTGGTGAACGAGATAAATGTCGATGAAGTAAAACAAGCAGTGCAAAGTATGAAGAATGGAAGAGCTGTAGGACCGGATGATATACCAGTTGAAGTATGGAAGTTGCTAAATGTGGATGGATGGATGTGGCTGACGCTGTTCTTCAATAAACTGTTACAAGATGAGGCGATCCCGGAAGAATGGTGCAAAAGTTCGCTGGTGCCCATTTTCAAAAACAAGGGTGATGTACAGAACTGTAACAACTACCGAGGAATTAAGCTGATGTCACATAGTATGAAGGTTTGGGAGAATGTGATAGCGAGACGAATGAGAGAGGAAAGTGAGGTATCACAGAACCAGTTCGGGTTTATGCCTGGTCGTGGGACCACAGACGCAGTATTTGCTCTACGCCAACTCTGCGAGAAATATCGACGTGCACACAAGAACTTGCACATGGTGTTCATTGATCTGGAGAAGGCATACGATAGGGTACCCCGTGAGGTTCTGTGGTGGGCTATGAAAGAGAAAGGAGTGCCTGGAAAGTACCTGCAGCTTATAAGGGCCATGTACAGTCGAGCTTGTACACAGGTCAGGTCCGAAGCTGGCGTTACGACCAAGTTCAATGTGGCTGTAGGCTTGCACCAGGGATCGGCTTTAAGCCCTTATTTGTTCCTCCTGGTAATGGATGCACTGACATCAAACATACAGGAGGAGGCACCCTGGTGCATGCTGTTCGCCGACGACATTGTCCTTGTCGGAGAAGACGGAACTGAGGTCCAGGGCAGGCTGGTAAAATGGCAGGGGAAGCTGGAGAGTGTCGGATTGAGGATTAGCAGGACCAAAACAGAACACCTGTTTTGTGACTTCGGTGGTCCATCCAGTTTCTCTAATATTGCCTTAGATGGTGTATCCCTACCAGTCTGCTCCGATTTTCGGTACCTTGGTTCAGTAGTACAGAATGATGGTGAAATTGACAGGGATGTAAGGAATAGAATAAATGCGGGATGGATGAGATGGAGACAGGTCACAGGAACTATTTGTGATCCGAGAATGCCCCTTAAGTTAAAGGGGAAAATCTACAAAACGATCATAAGACCTGTCGTTTTGTATGGGTCTGAGTGTTGGGCAACGAAAGGGACGGATGAAAGAAGAGTACATGCGGCAGAGATGCGAATGTTGAGATGGATGTGTGGAGTGACTAGAATGGATAAGATCAGGCCGCCCCACCCCGCTTTTACCTAATTATCCTATGGGAATTGATGATCACTTACGCGCGCTTTATGGATTACGCGCCAAATTTTTTTCACAAAACCTTAAAAACTACATAATTTTTAATCTTGTGTTTCGGCTGGTTAGATAATATTGAACAAAGTCTCTTATTAAATTTTACTTGTTCTGAAATTATAAAGAGTAAGAGAGATTTGGTAGAAAATTGAATAAAGGTACTTATTTAATTTAAAAAATATCTTTAAATCACTATCCTATTACACAAAAACTATATAAATACTCTTGTTTAATTATTCCTAACTGCATTGTTCCTGTAGAGCATAGAAATGTGTCGAAGGAAAACTGAATAAGTAACTTTATGCATTTTATTCGCCGCAGAGTAGCTCTTATTTACAGTTAGCTATTTTATTGCCGAGTTAACTATTTTTCCTTCGCTACTTTTTTCTCATTACTTCAATATTCATTTTTCCATCTTTGACGTCTTGACAGGTTCATTTTTGAATATATTTTTATTGAAATATGATATCAGAACTTTAGAGACACAGAAAGATGCAGCTTGAATTGGACTTTATGAAAGTGCAATAAAGTCGATTTGGCAAAATGTGTTAGTTATTTAGTTTTCCAACTACGGGGACGTTATGTATTCTATCAGCCATCTAGTTTCCATCGTACAAGCTTTGCTTAGTTTGGGACTAGAAGGCGTTGTGATCAGTGTCCGTGAATATTTAAAAAAAATAAAATAATAATAAGTATTTATTAAAAAAAAAAGGTATCAGCAATCTTGTTCCCATAAAGGACTAAAAGGCGTTGTGTGAAATGTCCATAAATATTTAGTTATTGATAATGATAAGATACCTACGGTGTAGGGTTCCCATGGTACAGGTTTTGCCTTGTTTAATTAGGGACTTATAGTAGATTTTTTTGTGGACGGCTAAGTGGAGTATAATATTTTACAGAATATTTTATTCAATTACCTATTTAAAAATCACACTGACGGTTTGTTGCATTGTTATGAAAACTGAGTGATAAAAAAAAATTATAATAACAATGTAAGTAAGATACTTACTTACCCCTGAAACATAGTAGGTATAGCAGAGTAGGCCAATTAACTTGGTTTGGTCGAAAGCAGCGCTTGTGCGCCCGCGCAACATTGTGGGTTCTAACTGACACAAGTAGGTATTGTTAGTAAACCTAACTGTAATAATATCGTATACACTGATTTAGATAATTATTAATAGTGTATGTATTATTAAACCTATGATTACGTTTGTAATTTAATATTTTTTTGGACCAAAGACTAAAAATTCTTGTTACTTTGACGTATAGTATTATATGATCTGTGCTTTGACTTTCAAAACCGTTCAAAGTTCTTGCCAATAAACAGAAAACATTCACGATCTTTATCCTGTCGTATAGGTACATTTTAAAAGTCTTTCCTGACTTTTCAATACGGAGTCAGATTATATCAGCGGCCCTAATAGGCTGGTCTCTGTAACCAGTTTACACGGAAGGACATTTTAGGCGTTTCCCAGCTTATGCGGCAACTGTGACAGGACTTTGCATGCGTCTAGTGATTTAGTCAATTAGGTGGTCGTGACTGCATACAGGCATCGGAGGCTAGCACTGGTTTGATTTGTCAGCTTTTTTGCAGTTTTTTTGCAATTACAGCCAATTTGTGTACTGTCGATCGAGTGTGAGGCAAGTTACGTTCGCTGACGGCTTTGTATAATGAGCTTTACTGTGAAATATAAAAAAAACGTAAAAAGAGGTTTGCTGGTGCAATAACTAAACCACCATAAATAGACGGAAAAGAACAGACCTCAAACGTTGGATGACACGTGTTCTTGCTTTTTAAGTTTTTTTTTGTGATTGTAATTACACACCTATTTATCCAGCTAGGTGGGGTGACGATATGCAAAATGTAGCTGGCAAACACTGGATGAAAAGAACCGAAGACCGGGCTCAATTGCTCGTCTTGGGAGAGACCTACGTCCAACCCACTAACATAGGTTGATGATGATGATGATGTGATGATGACAGCTAATATATTTGTGAGAAGTTCAGAGTCTTCTTCTCCAATTCACGGTCATCCAAACCCATATTCTTTTTACCTTGTAAAGCAGACTGAATTAAACCATTTCGCTAAAAATAGACAAAGGAATTCTAAAAACTGGCCGCAAAGGCACCGAGAGAGGATGTTGGCGATTATCTCGCGTTATTACGCGAAGGCTCGCGATCCTCGATAATAATTCGATAATAGCTTTGTATTCGAAGCTTTTAGACATTTTAAATGGGATCTTTCTAGATAAGGTAAGGGGATTTGAACTTTGTTTCGTCTGTAATAGAATGCAACTTATTCCAATAATGAATCAAAGTTCTAAACAATAAAACAGCCGTTGTGAGCCAATACTTTTTTAAACCATGCTCTGGTTTCAGAATATACGATCTCGATTTTATTCCTAAGACAATGTCTTGATAGATTTTATGACTCACGATTTTTTTTTTAATAAGAGTATGTTATGAAACATGCAATTGGTCCACCTGATACCTTACTTGAGCACGTCCACCGTGGACGTGCCTTGTGAAGGTGCCTGTAATTACCGACACCCATTACCCTTCGAACCGATAATAAAAAAATATCATTATCTACTCGCATTTTAAATGCTATTCGAGATAATTATTGTTATCAGCAGTAACATAAATTATATTTTATTGCAAGGCTGTATTTCAAAGTACAGTCAGCGTTAATAAATCTCTACAGAATTTTCAAAGATAATTGTGTAACTGCCCTCGTATCGTAAGCTCTAAACTGCTTTCGCTACCCAGCATAATGAGTCGGTGTGCTGTGCTGTGACATTTAATAAAAAGTGAAGAACAAAATACATTTCCAAAAAAAATATTTTTAAGCAAGCCAATGCTGACTGTACGAGAACCACTCCTAACAAAACGTAGGGCTCTTAAGTAGATCGTAAACATTTCTCTAAAGGTCTTTCAGAATAGCTACCGTTGCAAAATGTTTCGAAGTGTACCCTAACTCCCTATTTAGTATTTACTGATATTCAAACGCAGAAATGATTTAATAATGACCTAATAAAGTTGTAGGCAGGCAATATACTAGGTGAAGCTAAAGGCCGATAAGGAGAGTATCTCTACTTTGTACACGCGGTTTTGACACTTATTATGTTTTGTTGCAAACTTCGTAAAATCTGACGATGTCACTTTTGTGAAATTTAATTAAAACTCGAGTCCAAAAGGCGATCTAAATGGGATAAATTGAACATACTGGCTTTTATTAGGCATTTCTAGAATATATCTATTATGATAGATAATGAAGACTTCAAATACTTGTATGTAATCGAACCGTCTTTTTTTCAACTCATACTGTGATTATTTTCATTAAAATAATTGACATAGAGATGATTCGATGAATCGTACGCGCACAAGGGTTAATGTATGTAAATAATACAACGGTCGCCCGATATCTCCGTCAATTTTTCTCAGAGCTTTACTATAGCGCGTGCACACTATGCCCATGCCGCTGCCGGCATGAATGCCGCGATTAATTCCGGAATTATTGCCACAGCAACATCGCCTTTCTTCTTATACCGCGTTCACACATGTCCATGCCGCTGCCGGAATTATTGCCACAGCAACATCGCCAAGTTCATGCCCTAGCTCCTTGGTGAGAATAAAGGCGATGTTGCTATGGCAATAAGTCCGCGGCATGAATGCCGGCAGCGGCAATGGCATAGTGTGAACGCGGTACTAGAGTCACAGATAATACCTACTATGCTAGAGCACAGATCACATAACACTATACTAGAGTAATGTACAGGACCTGTCAAAAAATCTGTAGTTAGAAAGTTTTCTCAATACCACAGATCATATAATACACGACGTTTGTAACTGATACCTAACATCCAACAGTGGCGATCGCGTCCCTCCCATTGTGGTATTGTGAAAGACTTTCCACACTGCTACCGACACGACATCTAAATGATATTCACGCTGAACTAATCAACATTTAGTATCAGCATACTTAGTGTGTTTCTTTTGGGTATACTACAAAGTTGACGTAAGTAGTAGGGATTGAGCAGCGATTTTTCACATTCAGAAAAACCACTTTACACACATTTATTTTATTCCAATGGCTCACACTTTATGTTACGACCTATAAGTATTATTGGTTAAAATTCCACCAAAATTAAACAACAATACTCACAATAACACAAGAAAAACTATTAAAATAAAAGTTCTATGTGTCGTTTCAAAAAATGTCAAAACTCGTGTCCCCCATGTTCTCTTCAAAACAAACGACAGCCGACTTGACAATGACTTGACTTGACTTATATTATTTAAAATTCACCACTTGACACTGGCAAAATCGTCTGTCGAAATGACGGACCCAGGCCATATAGGTTTAAAAGAAGAAGAAGACCAATATAAATATACATCTAATAGTTTACGTGACTTTGCAGTAAAAAAAAAAAAAAACGTCAAACGTACACGCTTTCGTAACACTCTCGCCCGTGCCGACACCGATATTTTTGTTCGAGTCATTACTAGGTTTGGCAGAAATCGTGTTGGTGTTATTATCGGTCAGTATGCAATCGCAATTGAGGGGTCAGCATCGTGTGAACTGGATCTTTACCAAGTAAGTACTATTTCATTTAGAGACGATATCGATAATTTGTGATGGGAAAATCGAATGAACAAACTATACAATAGGTCGTTGCGAAATATAATTTTGAAGGTTTGGGTATTAAATTGCCAGTTTTGACTTTTTGCGCAATAAACGCTGTTTGATTTGTAGATTAAAATAGTTGGCTTTGTAGTCTGTTGACTACAAATTAGATTTTATGTTAAGCAGATAGATAGATAACACTTTATTGTACACAAGGGTAAGGTACGTACAAATCTTAAAAATAACTTTGTATAGTACAATGGGCGGCCTTATCGCTGAAAGCGATTTCTTCCAGGCAACCGTAGCATGGAAAGTAACGAGCGGAGCGGTAACGGAAGGCGGTGCACAAACAATATAACAATAAAAGCTAAATTATAACGCAATAAAATATACTACATAAAACTTACATAAATAAAAAAAAGCAGTAACTTACTATTTGATTTATGAGAGACTAGCTGATACCTGCGACTTCGTACGCATGCGAAACTTTCCAGCAAAATATCTGTCAACCAGCATACGACGAACCTCGTAGCAAATAGATGCTTTTGGATGTCTTTGATTTCAATAAAATATAGCCTATGTTTCAATCCGGAAAAAGGGCTTCCGAATGGTATAAGTTTCATTGAAATTGGTCCAGTAGTTTAGGCGTGATCCGCGAACAAACAAACAGATAAACAGACAAACTCGATTTTCAGAATTAGAATTGTATAATTAGTAAATCTGCATATTTAGTTTATCCATCTTTAATTTCACTTTTTGGCTTTTTTACAATTTTATTATAGTATAGATAAATAGACATGGTCTATCTTATAAAAAGTTAGAGTAGACATTATGTCTTGTTTAACATACGTAATCAGGACATAATGTCCATTGTAACTTTTTATAAGATAGGGGGATAGACTAGAAACGAGATGACGATGACGTGTAATACATTGCTGTGTTCTGCTTTAGCAGAGTCCATTGAGATACCTATTTACATCCAAAACCTATGTAAAATTTATGTATAAACCATGTGAAAGCAATATATGAATCCCTTTGATTCAATTCAACTGGCTATGTTATATGCGTGGAACACTGGCAGCTTGATTTAGGGTGCTTTTCCACCGGAGCAAGCTAAGCTACGTTGCTAATGATGTTTTGACATTTCTTTCTTTCTCTTTCTTTCTTTCTATTGGTGGATTTCAAACACATCCCTTAGCAACGCAGCTTAGCTTAGCTGTAGTGGAAAAGCACCCTTAAAGCCTTGTCGCTGTGTCACCCTCGTGTTACATACAAGGACAAATACCAACACCTACGTCACAAAGACGTCGTATGGAAATGTTGGGTTTTATTAGATTTTTTTAAACGACACATAGCACTTTTATTTTAATAGTTTTTCTTGTGTTATTGTGAGTATTGTTGTTTAATTTTGGTGGAATTTAAACCAATAATACTTAGGTCGTAACATAAAGTGTGAGCCATTGGGATAAATGTGTGTAAAGTGGTTTTTCTGAATGTCAAAATTCGTGTTAGGTTTTGAAGAGAAAATCCACCATTTTCTTTTCAAAACAATCGACAGCCGACTTGACAAATGACTAGACTTGACTTATTTATTACAATTTAAACACTTGACATTGGCAAAATTGTCTGTCAAAATGACGGGCAGAGGCCACTAATGAAGAGAAGAAGAAGATTTTCTTTTGTTAAAATACTGCTTTTCTGCACACATACCTACTGTGCCCATAGTCTATGTTCTGCTGTGGAATAACGAGAAGTCATTTTTCTACATAACTATACCTTACTAGTAGTGACTGATACGACTGAATAATTGTGGCATGGACGTGACCAAGTCGATCAAAAGCCAAGAAAACTAGGTACCTAGTACCGAGCATGACAAATCTGGGGGGGCAATTGTTGTCTCATAAAAACCTGCTACGTTTAAGCCTGGCAGGGTTTCTGAACCGTTTTCATACTAAATTGTAAGTATTCTATGACTAAATAGTGACATTAGCGTATTTTAGCGAGTTTTTTGCCGTCAAAAGCTTCTTGTTTTCGTATATTGTGTAGCCACGTCGCTTGACATTAGGTATGCTGGGCAGCGAAAGCAGTTCAGAGCTTACGATAGGGGGGGCTGCGCTAGTGAATTGTTTGAGCTATTGTGATGATAAATTAGATACTTGCCGTTCCAATTGGCATTCGGTATCGAATAGTTTCCAGAAGATATTCGTACGGAATGGTCAGTCGAAGCGGGTTTCGCTACGTTCTCGGAACCACGAAAATCTTAGAGAACTATGCTGAGCTTGTTAGCTCTGAGTAAATTTAGGTCAAACAGATATATACAAGCTTTGTCTAACTATGCGGAGTACTTTAGCAAGAGTTCTTTTTCTTCTTGTTATTCTCGTGTCATTTTCTCTATTTAGACTAACGTAAATATAATAATAATGATATTTTTTAACCCTGCACATTTTGCGTTTGCGTGTGCTACACTCGAGTCGAAAGTAAAACAAATACACAGACTACGGGCTCTGGTTACCAACTGAGCTATGACGCCTGTCAGCGAGTATCAAATTAAGATGGAATGCACTAGTATTCCTCACACGTACTCGTTCGTACCGTGACCATTAAAGTTTGATTAAATGTCGTCGCGTCATACATTCATTCTCCACCTACGAAACTGTAGATCCGACATGCTGTAAACATTTCTCAGGCATGCAAATGTCAACGTGTTACTGACGCGCGTGCAATATGTGGACAGCTGGTACAGTACGTGTAAACCGCTATTACTGGACAACGTCGAACAAAACAGACAAATTCAACATCATTTATAAAAGTTATATCAATTTTCTGTTTTACAGATCAAAAATACCAAATAAGTAATGAAAATCACAAAAACTTTTAGTACCTACTTACATTTCATGTATTGTGTGTGGGATTCAAACCCACGGATTCAATCTTTTACCATGTTATAAAATCTTTAAAATAATATCAATTTACAAACAGATAAAAGGAAAATTATATTCACCAGAGTTACAAAGGCTTTTTGGACCATCTCATGCTCGGGGTCTTTCCTCAGACAGACCTATCAATTTTATTTACTATTCATAAAACCTATAAATATTATAACCGCTAGCAATGTTACCTAAAATGTAAAAAGATTAGTATGTAAAAATACCAATCTGTATACTTTGTATGAACGCTTATTATAGAGATAATTTTTCGGTGATAATTGACATCAATGCATTGATACAACATAATTTTTTTTTTTTTTTTTTTTTTCAAAATATGGATACCCAACACAGGTTTACACTTCACAATTCAAAGTAAATATAAATGGAAATAAAACAAGGTGCTCCTATAGTTATAGGGTACCACATATATTTTTTTTTAGGTTTTACTTGATAAGTGTAGTAAAAGTATTTGTAAATCATTTACTAAGGACACAAACAAAATACTAATACACATCTATACACATTTACTGTAAATGTGTATATATGGAGATGATTTAGCCCTACAAAGCGGTAAAATTAAAGTTATTTATAAAACTATATTAAAGATAAATAAATGGTTTGTTCATCATTTGAGACACAATACCCAGTTTAAGGCGGCCTAAGAACCCCGTCATCAGAGTTGGTCACTAAATCATACGAGCGTGCTTGCTTGCTTACCCAGCTATTCTTTGCAAGCTGCGGCACATATATACGAATCGCGCGCCCGAGTAATTTGTTGGTTATTTATTGTCCCGCCTAGATGTTACGAAAGGGGTTACTATTGAATCGAGAAATTATGCATCGTGTGGGTGTCATATGACAACGCACGAATGCAAAACAAAGCGTGCTTGATCACCCAGTGACGTATCTTTGTGTCACTTATCTGTAGTTATTACCATGTTGCATGCTTGTCGGCTGTTGTCGGCTTATAGTTTTACGGTCTATCTTATAAAAAGTTAGAGTAGACATGAGATCTTGTTTACCATACGTAATCAGGACATTATGTCTACTCTAAATTTTTATAAGAAAGGGGGATAGTGTAGAATCGCAGAGCGTAAATTCGACTATTTTACGACTGTGCAATAGAAGCTGGTCATATAAAATAGTGATAAAACTGTGCCTTTATAAATTCTTTATTGAGCGTTCGAAGTTGCGGGTCTTAGATTAAAGTTATAGCCGTCTGGAGTATTCCGCTATGAATCTTTATTGATGCTTCAATTTACAAATAATTGTTACCTATAGAGAAGCTCAATTCCAAACTTTAGATTCAATTTTAGGTCCGTATTCTCATTAGCTGCTAAAGCACTGTTCCTAGCTCAAGCAAGATGTTTGTATGAGAATCCCAACTCAAATCTTTGTATAAGCAACAATTTATTTATCAGAACACGGCCCTTAGTCTCATAAAAGCCAGTCATAATTGTACTCTTATCATCCCTACTATTGTGTAGTACTGAAGTAGGTACTTATCAAAATGAAGCAGAAAATATTCATCATCATTATCAACAGCCTGACTATATCCTACTGCTAGCTGTGACGCTGATTTTAATAAAAGGCGTCCGGGAGCAGAGTAAGATCATGATGAAAGGGTTTGCCATCTTAAAGCTGACCCTTAGTCAAGCACAAGATGGACAGTTCAATGTAATAAGTTTCTGAAAAGACTTACCTGTTAATTTTAGTGTAACCGGACGAAAGTACCGCTGCCATCGATAATTACTCCTCATCCTTTGTATGCACCGTAATCTGGAACAAAGAATATGATTTTAGCTAGATGAACCTATACAGAATTATATAATTATGCCTAGGTACATCTAATATTGTAAACTATCATCCATCGCTGGTGAAAATGAAATTGTTCTTTATTGTTTTTAGCAAGAGTTTACCTAGTGAACCTTCTTTACTTGTACCATTATTTTTATTCTGTGGTAATACTCAAACTGCTATTTTCCTTAGCCACTGCAGAGATTTTCAAACAAGGCATCATAGTTAAAGCATCATCAACGCATTTGGAACGCAGTCGATTTGTAGGACTTCAATTAGTAACGGCGTATTATATGTCTGCCATCAGCCCAAACCATAAGGTTAGGCCCGTTCTCACCCGGTCCCGTATTCACCCGGTCCGTTCTACCCCGAGTGGAATAAAGTTGATATCAATATTTTTTCTCGATATACGCTTCTGTGCTTACCATCTAGTTCAAAATACCAGAAAAGCTTCTAAAAAACACCCGTTACCAGCACTTTACACACACACGTGTTTCATCAATTAGCCCAATTCAGCTAAAATTTCACCGTTCAATTAACACGGCCCGAAGTGGAGCATTCCTCATTAGGAAAGTCTGTGTGCAAGAGATCTGAGATAACGCAATACGCATGCGCGGACCATTGTCTCAGACGCCTAGATGCTTAGATAGAATGCTTACGCAGCCAGCTCACTCCAACGCGTTTATGTATCAAATGACTTTTTTGTATCAAATGACATTACAAAATAGGCAATAGGCAGTCATATTTATATGGAGTGATTTATGGGAGCTTTTGTTCTGGGTTGAGGGTTATGGTCGGATACAAAAATCGGCCTACGAGTTTTCATTTATAGTTGACCCAAAATTTTGTAAGAATCTAAAGGCTTTGTTTTCCTGGCTTTGGAAAAAATAAGTCTCATATTTCCTTACCTATACATTTCTTACTACAAAAGATTACAGTTTTACGAGCTTTATACTAAAGTTTCTAAGTAGAGCGGTACAAAACTGAATCAAAGTACTAACACAGAATATTAGTAGGTACAAAGCACGTTTTTTTTCATAGTTTGACTTTTCAATCCGATACATAGCGTTGTGTGATTATTTTGATTGTAATAAGCCATAACCCTTTATAGAGTTAAATTGAACCAATAAAATGATGGATTGACCTGCCTAGACATTTTACTAACTAATTGATAAATTGACAGACAAAGCAACCTAGCTATAAACATTTAAGCTAGATTTCTAGATAATAGAAGCTCGGGGTTATGCCACACAGCTATGCGAGCTTTCAAACTAACGCCTGTCTTACTTCGGACATTGTTTGAAAACTCGATGCGTCTGGTTTCAGTTGTTTGCTGTACAATGAAGCCCAGGTCAACCCCCTGTTTTATTAGGCCACAGGGAATATGGTTTTGCTACCCTTGTCATTATAGTCATTGTAGTGTCTAAGTGACCTCTAAGCTCGTTAGTGGTGGGATTGTATCAGTTGACCCCGGTGCGTCTAATTAGCTTTGGTGTTTTGTATCAAACTTCATGTCTTGTTAGGCAATAGGGAATATAGTTTGGCTAGTCATATCATTGTAGTTAGTTTTGTTATTTTGTAAAGTATTTTATTGATCTCTATATAATCTGGTTAGATACAGAGTATTTATGTAGCAAGGGATAAGTAATACTTTAGTATGTACATTTGTTTATTTTAACCTATATGCAACCAAGATAGAACCAAGAGAGAGAAAGATAACCATTCTGATACCAATACAGCCAACTCTCTAAGCCATATTCGTCGTTTATTTCTCATTATCAAAATACCTCGCATATCCTGTAATTGAGTGCTAAATAAAGCACACGTGCCACAACAGTTCAAATAAAATGTTTGCTAATACCATCCTTATTTCAAATACTTTAAAGCTCAAAATTATAGCTTAATCCGATTATATTTTCCTGTTTACAAAGAGAATTCTTATTCCTAGCAAATTAAGGTTGAAAATTGCAGTTCTATCTGATAGTTTGTATAAGGTTTTGCTTGCATTCCTGACCAATTTGAGTCCAGTCTAATAATTAATAGAACATAGGTAACGGTTTGTGGTGGTCCGCTCTAAAAGCAAGATATGAGAGTAGGTATAAGAATAGGAAAGGAAATGTTAGTGTGAGTTTTCCAATTAGCAATATGGGATAGGTAAATACGAGTATACAAACAAAATATAGGTACAAAATAAGGGTCTTAGGTACCTACTAGCTGTAGGTACGGATACAGCTAATCTAAACCATGAAGTTATGCCTTTTACAAGATCACATAAGGTAGCAAATTATGAAAAAAGGAATCATGTAACATCACATTATTTTTGAAAATAAATTTATATTTATCTTTACTTATCAAACACTGAAAAGGGTCACACATTCACAGCTAAAGACAAATATGACTGGAAAACTTCGATTTGCCACCAACCAACATCCAGGTAAAATGACGTGTTATCTTATAGACTCCCCAAGTCTTCATGGCTTCAAAATGTGGCCACCATCGATCTAAGTATGGCAACACATATCGGTGGTAATTGCTCAGCAAAAAGTGAAAACCAAAAAAGACTTGGCAAAAGGACAAACCTCCAGTGCCAGAACGAAAAAAAAAAAAAAAAGTCAACTTGTGTAACAATATGCAGCGGTCATTTTGGCATGGCAAATGTCAAAAATTAGAAGACGTCATACCTTACTTTCAAGACTATTATAGACTAAATAGATAAAACTATGAATACCTGGAACACAATCAAGACCGAAATCATACGAAACAATTACGTAGTAATAAAACCCAAACATTATGTACGCGGACTGTGTCAATACTCATAATGATATGCAAGCACGCAATTTCAACTGTTTGGACTTGTTACTTAATCAAGGTATCTACTACATAAACGACAATATAATATACACTGAGATTTGAGTTACACTACGCGTCCACCTTTCCCGTTTTGCGTAGCTTTTTGTAGAGCGGCCATGTAGCCGCGCCATGTAACTTAAAACGAGAAACAAAATCTTTGTTTATTATTTTGCATAGTACGAGTAGATTTTGTGATTGTCGCTTTGTGCTTGAACAACATGCCAGATTTGATTGACATTTCTGTCGCGTTTTGTAAATATAAAATTTCGTAGGTATAACAAGTTATGGATGCTATTCTCCTTCTACTAACCTTCAAGGAGCTTTGAATCAGTGGCGCTCTTAACTTGAAACTGGTTAGCTATCCATTACTCTTTGATCATCAAACACATTCAAAGAACTGAAGTGTAAGACGGAAATGCATTTTAAATTCTACTGATGAAGTGTGGTAACCTTACTAAAGTGTGCGTTGGTGGTAATCAAATTAAAAGCTACACGAAATGCCAAAAAACCAATAGTACTTATAAGCTTACAAACAAAATGAGGATTATTACTTTATGTTAATTGATTATTCGATTCATTTTGATGGGCATTACAGAGATAATCATTTTCGCAGATTTTGCTAATGGAATAAAATTATTACAAAACATATTAGAAAGCATAATTAATCCGTTTATTTTTTTAATGAAGTTATTAAAATTATATTTAACTAGGGAGTGTTTGGTCCCATAAATTAAAATTTTGTCATTTTGGTAAACAAATAAACTCAGGCAGTAAAGTTGACGAAAAAATGTGCTCATGATTTGCATGAAAAGCCAACAATGACACCATTGTCGTTCTATAGTTGTGTAATGTTTTAGGCTCAAAATAAATCATGCAAACCACCAAGTTTAAATTAACACGTTTAACTTATTTGAATAAAGTTTATTCACTGAACTAGATCATTTTACCACTATTTCATTAAAACGTGACAAAAATGGGACAAGCACTTTAATGTACTGTTGTATTTATTTACTTGGCAGGTTGCGCAATTATTTCTATTTGTTTTTATTGGACTACTTAGATATTACAGTACAAACTTATCTATCTATATACTATACTAATCTATACTATATAAACTGTAAAAAAGCCAAAAACTAAAATTAAAGATATGGATAAACGAAATATGCAGATCTACTAAATATACGATTCTGATTTCGAAAATCGAGTTTGTCTGATGGTTTGTTAGCGGATCACGCCATTAATCACTGAACCAATTTCAGCGAAACCTTGAAAGCCTTTTTTGCCGGATTGAAACATATGCTATATTTAATTGAAATCAAACACGTGGATTCTTGAACTCTCTAAACCAAAAGCAGCAACAAAATTTTTTTGCTGACTGATTGTAAATTACAATCGTACTTTCGAGCGGCTCAAATGACGGACAGAGGCCATTAATGAAGAGAAGAAGAAGAAGAGCAGTCATCATAAAATTACATTATTATTATGGCAGCTGTCATAATTTTAATGACGTCACGACGTTCATACTGTTAGAATTGTATCAGTATTCAATTCACATTACTTTTCGGACACTAATTCTAAAGGTAGGCCTTATCTGATAACAAGACTGAAGTATAGTTTCTTATTCCGGAACTGAGCACCTTGTCCCTAAATAAACATAACGGTCGGAGTACACAACGCTTTTCTTATCTTTGCTCGAAACTAAATAGGTACTTGGTTGAACGTGACTCAGATTGTAAAGTTTCATGGCACGCGCGCAGAGGTGGGTCTGCGTCTGTTAATTTTTTGTCACTGCCATAACCGTAATTATTGTCTTGAGCAGGTTTGATAACTTAGTTTGAATGGATATTAGTTTTACTATATAATTTCTGTCTCACTCTTTGCGGCTGAATATCTTTCAGGAAGCCTTTTTTTTATTTTTGTTCTGGCACTGGAGGCTTGTTTTTTTGCCAAGTTTTTTTGGTTTTCACTTTTTGTTGTCACTTTTTTGTTCACTACGTTTCACTTTTTTCTGTCGTCTGAGGTGAAGGTAGCCTAAAAGCTACGTCGACTTGCCAGTAAAAAAAGAAAAAAGCTACTTTTGTATCCCGCTTAAAAGCAATAAAAACATGAGTAAAAATAAATAAATTAAAACGCTTATGTACAACTCAGTCATACTCATCGTGTCCTTAGAAAAAAAAGACAGAAGAGATTATCATCAGAGCCCGTTCTGTTTCATAGCACGGTCATTGATTGCAAAACGTTATTACTTACGTAATCGGGATTAATATCGTAACATCATTGAAAGTGCGGTGAATCCCGCCCACGGCTTGAGCTCGATTTGAAACTGTTCTCAATACCAAACCACCATGAGGAACTATGCATGATATTATGACGAGTGAATTCTTTCTTGTCTTTTGGACTGCAGTAATAGTAATAACAAGCAAGTGCATTGACTGACTGTCTGTTACATGTTTATGAGCATTGGTAGGGAATGACACTTTTGTGTCAAAAATCGGAGTTCGCGAGTTTGTTTCAAAGTTAAGCGTTGTTTTTCGAAATAAGCTTTTTGTAGCCTTTATAGTTGTACCTATCTACTATTTGATAGTATGAATACAGTCACAAATGCCGGCTTACAGAAAGCTGCTTACCTTCACCGACGGGTTCCGTGCCGGACTCGAAAATATTTAGGTTTTCTTTTTGCACGTGCAAAGCCAAGGCCAAGAAGTGCATTCCTGCATTTCATTAATCAACTTTTTTCTTTGACTTACGAAATCCCATTTATATTCTTACCTCGTTTTATTAAAAGCTATAAGACTTCTTTTTATACTATTTTTTTATCACGTGGTAATACAGCCAGTCAGTGTCTTGAGCAGGCTTCTGATTGGTACTGATTTGGATTAGTTGAGCTATCTATAGATCGCTTACAATGGTTTATTGATAGCTCAACAGTTTCATGTGTATTTTGACAATATTGAAGTCATTATTTAATGTAAATAACTTTTATAATAATTTATCATGAAAAGCACATGGGACATGAGATTAGTCAAGTACCTACCTCTATTAGCGAAATATAAAACTTTTAAAACGCGGTTTTTGTCTTTCATTAAAATAAAAAAACAATTTTCAACAAATCGTTCATAAAAGTTATGGGCCTTTTGACTCTTTAGTACTTTTCCGTGTCAACGACTTATAAAATAGTGGTCACATCTCACAAATTGTTGCTAAATAGGATATGAAAAGATTTTACTGTTGTGAAGCGCGTCTGCAACTTTGTATAATCTTCTCTAAGATTTAGGATTAGATATACTTATTTTCTAAGTTTATTTATATTTTGTAAAAGCATAAGAGACAAATTTTCATTTGTCGTACATAGTGTTATGTTCTTTCTCGGTCGTCACTATACTAAGTGCAACGATCAAGTTGAGAATGGTAGTATTGAAGCTATGAAAAAAAAATTGGTGATGAATGAAAAATTGACAAAAGCTCAATCAAAAAAAAATATATCGTTGTCGACGCCACAGTGTGAAAGTGTTTTTTTTAGTACTAATGTAAAAGGCATTAGCTCTTTACGACAATAACTATTGTGTAGGTTTATTGTTGCTAGTAAGAAAAGCCCATTACATGATAGTCAAATTAAAATAGCACTCTAAAGGCATTTCCATAAAATGTAAACATGAAGTAGGCACGTTCAGTTATCAAAATAGTTGTTAGAAAGGAACTCTGTTACGAACCAACTACCTACCTAAGTATTTTTACTTTATTGCATACCAATTACCAACGCAGTTTACTAGCTTATTCCTATCGAGCCGACTAACTGGCCCACTGGCAGTAAAATTATCCGTACATTGCCAGGTCCACAGGCTAGGCCGGTAAATTAGATGAATGCCACCTCTCACTTAGTTCTACTCCCCTGGTACTAATTAATCCCGAACTTTGTTTTTTTATTAAAATAAATCATACTAGCTGGTGCACGCGACTTCGTCAGCGCAGGATTAGATGTGCAATTTGGTATGCGTAATCTTCTAGGCGTTTCTGAAGAGTTCGCGTCCCGCTGGATCCCTTTGATTTTTCGAAATAAAAAGTAGCCTGTTAAGCTAATTCAGGTCACGGAAAATATATACTCCAAGTTCCATCTAAATCGGATCAGTAGTTTTTGTGTGAAAGAGCAATAAACATCCATACGTCCTTACAAACTTTCGTGTTTATAATATTAGTAGGATAAGATCAACCAAGTCTGATAAGCGGATTTATATAAACAAATATCATTAAAAGTAACAAGTATTATTCAATTTGTAAAAGCAATTCAATTTGCGTTTTCCATTAAATAGACCACGCCATTGCAAAGTAGAGTTGAAGCGTGAATTCGATCACAGTGTACTTAATCTAGAGTGTCAGATGTAAAATGATACTTATGAAGTTCTGATACGTTAATTAAAGCGAGACACGTTTCGTAAGGACACTATCTTCATCTAACAAAAACTTGTTCTTGGGAAACCGCTATTAGCAACCACAACAATGGTTGCACGATAATTGTAAACAAAACAAGTCATAGTTGTTGCGTAATCCGCGGATTATGGATAAAATATTCATTTATATCTTTATCACTAACTCTCTCTTTTCAAAAGATAGAAAGATAAATTAGGTCATCAGATTGAGTGATTTAGCCGGGCTTGCTTTTAGTAACATAGTAAGTTGTTTTTTTTTTTTTAATGATAAACGTAATGGAATGAGCTGTTAACTCACCTGATGTTAAGTGGTAACTTCTGCCTATAACAATGCATTACCTCACAGAGCAAGTCCAATGAGGACGTGCTCTGTAAGGCAATGCACTGCGTCCATCACTCGAGACGTAGGTAAAGATCTTGAAGTCTCATGTGCCTGTAATTACACCGGCGCCCTTACCCTTCAAACCGGAACACAGCAATGCAAGCATCGCTGCTTGGCGGCAGAAATAGGTACGGTGGTAGTACTTCCCCGGACGAGCTCTCAGAAAGGCTCTTCTACTACTACTACTACTGTTTTCAAGTTACATACCATTTTGATTATGAATTTGGACTAATAATTGTGGTCGTATCTCAAAATACGTCACGTTTTGAGAGTACTGGTCTATCTTATAAAAAGTTAGAGTAGACATCATGTCTTGTTTACCATACGTAATCAGGACATAATGTCTATTCTAACTTTTTATAGGATAGGGGGTACTTCTCCTTGCAACCCCAAGATGTTTCATCCCAATGCAGGTATAGTAACAAAATGTACAAATTGAATCTTTAGTTTTTTAAATATAGGTACGTTTGACCTCCGTATGCGGTGTTTGGATTTGTAAAAACATACGACAATTGATTTGCAAATTTTTTCAATTTTTTCTAAAGAATAAATACTGAGCAACAGCACTTATTATTAACCACAGAGCAATGACAACCTAATCTTTTTCAAGACGGTTATAGCGCGTTCACACTATGCCAATGCCACTGCTGGCATGAATGCCGCGATTAATTCCGGAATGATTGCCACAGCAACATCGCCTTTATTCCTACACCGCGTTCACACATGCCCATGTCGCTGCCCGAATTATTGCCGCGATTAATTCCGGAATTATTGCCACAGCAACATCGCCAAGTTCATGTCCTAGCTCTTTGGTGAGAGTAAAGGCGACGTTGCTGTGGCAATAATTCCGGAATTAATCGCGGCATTCATGCCGGGCATAGTGTGCACGCGCTATTAAAAGTGTGGCATGTTGCAAAATACCGCGTAATCCGCGAGTAATTAATGTAAAATGTGATTTATTTCCAGTGGCATAACGATCATTATGACTTAGATTAGTGAGGGGAGATTGACGTGTCCAGTTGATGTATTGGTCTACGTTATGAAAGCTCATTGCCGTGCTTTTACCTACCAGTTTAAACAATGTGTTACGTATTTTAAAAGGTAGCTTGTTATATAATTATCACTAGGTGCTCTGTAATACCTTTAGGCTGCTATTCCACTAGAGATATGCTATGTTGCTAAGCGGTGAACGATGTTAAGTTAAGCTACGAAACTATGACCGGTTCCACTATAGCTAAGCGGGTAAGATGTACTATGAAGCTACGCGAGAGGAGTATAGATCAGCATTCGTGACTGCCATCCTTAGCACTCAAAGCACCCTCTATACAAAGTCGGCATTCAGCTATGCATAAACAAAACACGCATTCTGCCACTACAGACTTCTTAAAAAAAATCTGTAAGATCTGTTGTTTTGTTTTTTGCGAATGGTATCACAGCAACCAGTATGTTTGGCGATAGATTCTATAACTTATTTTTTTTTTTTATGATGTAAGTAATGGATCAAGCTGATAGCTCACCTGATGTTAGGTAGTAACTTCTGCCTATAACACTGCATTACCTCACAGAGCAAGTCCAATGAGGACGTGCCCTGTAAGGCAATGCACTTTCTGTCAAAGTCAATTATTTATGTTTAATTTAGTAGTATCATAAGAATCATTGCGACTCTAAGTGGCAGTTCCTTGCGACCAAATCCTAGAAAACCTCAAAAAAGGTTGCAAATAAAAAAATCTAGACAGGAACAAAATCTCAGAAGTCTACCCAGTATAAAAACATAAAAAAATTAAAAGAATTCTAGCAAGTATGATGTTTTGAAATTGTTTTCATTGAAATTGTATGGTAGTTATAACCACCGCGTCTAATAACATAATGTACCTATCCGGCTCGCAGTTCGCGTGCAAACGCAAGTCATGAACAAGATCTTTCCCATCATTCATCTGACCACAAGGCTCCATACTTACACAAAACAATGTATAACTATGAAGCCTTATGAGGAAGGAATAAACTACGGATTTCTCATAGGAGCGATATCGTTGGTCTGTGATTGATTGGTATTGGTAGGTATGGCGCAGAAAATAGTCCGTTAATTCCTTAATACTATTACGGTTAATTTGATGAAGAATTATCCCAAAACTGTTGAAATTAAAGGTTTCATATGTGTTCATGTTACAATTTGTTTTAAATATGGGCTCAAATTGGATATGTAAAATATTTAAAAGCATCGAAATAAATAGATTTTTAGACTTCTAAAAAATATACTAAAACTATCCCTCGTCAAGTGTACGAAACCAATGCAAATCGAAAAAACATTTTTCAATCGACAACAAGACATTCGTAAAAACAAGCTTTCCAAAGCTACCATCCTTTAGAATCTCTAATCATACAAATAAGTGCAATAAAAATAAACCCTTCTACACTCAACAGAAATTGATATACAAGTGCGAAAATGTATGTGATTAAGCCTGAGTAGCTAGCGGTTTTCATAGATAATTATGAAAAGCAACTCTGTGATGTAAACCCGCAATGTAAAGCTAAGTGTCCATGGAAGGCAGGCAACCGCTATGCTATACCGATAAACGCCGCTTCCATATAATATGCTAAATAAGTATACAAATGTTGGCTTATTGATAGAAAAGTCGTTGAAGCTTAACAAAAGAATTGCAAGATATTTTATTACAGTCCCAGTAAAGGAAAAAGATCACTTGTCATGTAGAAAATAGTAAAGTAGCGTTAAAAAAATATTATGTACCTATTGTGCGAATAAAGGTTAGTTGAGGTGCGATCGAAGAGTTATAAAAATACTCGGCATAATGCAGAACATTCACTGTGTTTTTATTCATGCAATGCGAAGTGTTGATGGAAAAAGAAAATGTACGGTAAAGTTAAAATGGTTTATATGCAAAGTAAGTAACGGTACATCGCAAATTAAGTAGGTACTTAGATCTTTTTATTGTAAGTACATTATGCCTTTTTATTTATTTTTTTATTTTTACTCGCTTCACTTACTTTTCATAATCATGTTATCTTCGCCTATTTAATTGTATACCTAATGAACACTAATCTTAAAATTGGTGTACACTGTGTTGGTGGTCAAATAAATAAAAAATTAGTAAAACGGTCATGACGTATTGATGTATGCGGATTGACCGAGCCGACTCAGGGCCTCTACTCCGAAAATTGATTAACGAATATTCGGTAGTGACGTTTGTGTTATACTGCGCGGTCGCCTCGAGCGATGGTCCAGGCTCTTTCAAAGTCACAGCGTTACTGGCGCAGTGTAGCACAAACGTCACTACCGAATCTTCGGTAATCATTATTCACAGTAGAGGCCCAGGTACCTATTATTGAAGTGGACGGCAAGCTTTAGGGAATAAACAGTGTTTCTCGTTGCTTCGAAATCGAAAGTGGGCAGGTAATAAGGAAGTCTATTAAACGGTAGCTGTGGTTGATGGTCAAGGAAGGGCTTCATTTTACTATGGAGTAATTTTACTGATAACTGCAACACCGCGCAGCGTGCTGAAGTTATTTGAAAGGTTTTATGACTCAGGGCAAGACTGAGTGCCCTTTTAAAACTGGTTCCTTAAAAGTTCCTATGAATTAGAAACATTAAAGTACTCGAAGTAAATTGAAGCGCTCGTGGCGTAGCTTGCTTAGTCAATCTAGTGCGGTCACTATTTGGATAGGTGACCGCTAGTGGCATTTACATCTGAGCGCTTCCGTGCTTCGGAGTGCACGTTAAACTGTCGGTCCCGGCTCTAGCAGTCGTTAAGTCATCACGGAGGCTTTAAGGCGGCCTAAAAACTCCGTCACCAGAGTTGGCCACTAACTCATACGAGCTTGCTTGCTATTAAAGTACTGGGAGGTACTCAGATGTAAAGATAATCTTAATGCATCATATTAATCCCAGCTGCAATACCATGTTTACCCAGAACTGACGTAACAACTCCAAGAAATGTAGAAAGTTTACATGAGACAGCCGGCACAATGAAGCAAAAATAAAACCATCTGCCATACAAGGAGACCACGCAATACCGGCTATCGTTGACTCGCAGTCCATAGCCGCTTATGAAACGTGGGTACTACCGTTGCGTCTTTTCTCATCGGCAAATGCTCATAAAGGACGCAGCAAAATTGCATTGAGTTCCCATAGACTTTTCAATGAATTTCTTTCATAGCTCTGTGTTCCGCGTGTAGATAGCGATGCGGAAGACGCGTTTAAATTGCTACACAGCAAAAAGGAACACAAAATTTATTACCATTTAGATCATCATCATCATTGATCAGCTTCTAAGACTCTACTGCTTGGACTAGGCCGTTTGAGCCTTCTCCAATCCCAAGACTTTTCGGTGCAGCGCTGTTTCGCACAGTCCATCGTGTGAAAAACTGCAGTACTCTTTACTTGCTAGTTTATGAATGTCATTAGGAACGTTTGTTTCTCAGTAGAAGTCATATCTATAAGCTACGTACTGGTAGTTAGAAAAAACTATTCCACTTTTGCGCAAATAGATTGGTGTGCAAAAGTGGAATAGAGTGCGGAAAATTTTGGTGCGGGAAGTGGAATGCCTCAATTGCGTTCCAATTGATCCACAGCAAACAAATACACGTAATCGATTGCCATTTATATATTCAGACAAAAACTCGATTTTTTACTACCATGTTTTATTATTTTCAATAGGTATGCAAATAGATATTGATTTATTTGGTACTTAAAACACGCCAATTAATAATTGACAAGGCTGTAAATTCAGTCTAGTCAGTTTATTATACAACCAATCATCTGTTTATTGTCGCACTCTATTCATACAACCATTAGGCATTGTATATTAGCACGATACCAACACGATATCGAGTAGTCAGTTGGTCGAATTAAAATATCGTTGTCGTCAACTATACGATTTGAAAGCGTCTAGTACTATACGTTTGAGATTACCAGAATATCGCGTAGTAAGTGTCGTGTCGGTGGCAGTGTGAAAACGCACATTGATGGTATTTAAGACATGCTTTAGTACTCGTTAATATATTCTAAGCTATATAATCATTCGTTATGTTTATAATGCACGTGGTATTTGTTAAACGCTGTGGTATAAAACTAATTATTTTTTCACTTCGAGTTACCTATACTTTTTTCATTAATCATTGGTAATAATTCCCCTTGTTATATCTCCCATTTCATCATTTTCATTTATCTCTCGCTCCTGGCTGCACTTGATTGATTGGCATTCAATAAGTGCTAGACTATGCGTTACCCAATCACTCATAGTCGACAGTGCATTCATTAATTCACTAGTGAACTCGCTGGAAATAACTTCCCGTTATGCAACCAGTTAGTCTATAGTTCTACTCTATCTAACAACGCTACAAGTTTAGTGCTTGTCAGAGTTTGCACTCGGGATCTAGTTTGGATACTCCGTTAGGTTATCGTCATTGCCTAGAGCCAGACAAGGCCCTAATTCATTGCCTTATTTGCACATAATTTATAAGTTTTAAAACTCGAAAAACGGACTTCAATTTGACTGCGTTTCGGCTACATCATCGGATGATGATGATGATGGTGATGGCAGTTCGTTGGGATTATTCTATTGATTGTAAACACCACTGAAAAATTACAGATTAGCAAAGCAAAATACGCAATGTCGTGTGCCGATGTGTTTTTTTCCAGTTATCCTTATTTAACTGCCAAACTACTAAACCAATGAGATAATTTTTTTTATGAGTCCAATCTGTGTCCCTATTTGTTTTTTTTTGTTTTATGTATTCCTTTAAAATAAAATAAAAACTTTTCAAATCGGTTTATAAATAAAGGAGTTCTGAGGTAACAAACACAAAAAAACAACCGAATTGAGATCCTCCTTTTTTTTTAAATCGGTTAAAAAACAGGCTTGCGAATTACTTAGGTAAGTATTACACAAACAGGAAACTGCATTTTTGATGAGTGACCTTTCTATGGTCATGCTGCACCAGTTAGGTGTAGAAAGCGGGGCCCGTGGGCGACAGGAACTGACCTTTCCACTCGCCTCTAGCCCATATCTCGGGTATATCGGAGTAGCCACGAAGCAAGCCATGACTTTCTTACGTCATGCTTAAGCTCAAGTTCTGTGCAACTGGTCAGTTGTTTGATAAAAATATATTTGTTGAAGACGCTTATTTTAGCTGATTATTTGCTAGTCACAAGGCACTATCAATAATTGTCATTCTCCTGTCAGGCTTTATCTTGTCATATCTCGAATTGATGACGGGTTAATAAATTTATTTAGAAACGTAGCTAACGTGCTTAAAAAGTCTTGTTTCCTGCGAATAGCTACATTTTATTATGATATTTTTTTTTATTTTTTTTATGATAATAGTAATGGAACAAGCTGATAGCTCACCTGATGTTTAGTAGTAACTTATGCCTATAACAATGCATTACCTCACAGAGCAAGTCCAATGAGGACGTGCCCTGTAAGGCAATGTACTGCGTCCATCACTCTGAGACGCAAAGATCTTGAAGTCTCATGTGCCTCATATAGTTTAGCTTTAGCTAAACTACTGAATCTAACTTACAATGACTTATAGAAACCAATTGCCGATAAATAATACAATATATCTGACGTGGGAGACAATATCTCAATCAAAAATGAATCAGCCATCAGCAATGCACTGATCTCACTTGTAATGCCTGATACCTTCGCCAAACACCGACCAATGAAACAATCAATAGCTTGTTTGATTGGTCATTGGAGCGATCACGATAAAAAATAATCAGTCAGATGTATGACGTAAGAAAGTCACCCCGAACTCCCAAGGGGTTACCATAAGGTACGACCCCGGCAGTCGCCACATGACACGTCGGCGTTTCACTCGATAAGTACAAAACAAGCCCGCTAAGTACAGAAACAGACTTAATGGGATGACTGTACGTGCTAATGAAATCAAAGGCACGGTAGCAATAGACGGGTTATAGGTATGCATGCATACTATGCAATACTATGCATGCAATGTATCATGAAAAAATACGACTGAAACGTTTTCTTACTAAACTAAAATGCATACAACTATTCGACAGAATTGTGTTAATTTTTGTATGTACTTTATGAACCGCGGCTGTCTGAAATAAGGAGTTAATAAAAAAATAATAATAATATTTTTTATGTGAAAAAAAAGTACTTACTAAATAAAGCGGTCCTACGTTAAACTTGTTGCTAAAAAGAGATAAATACATACTCAGACGCTGTAAGGTGCAGCCGCGGCGCTACTCAGTACGCGATAAGTCATAGTCACTAGCCGTCGTCCGCGGCGTTGCTCGCGTTCTACCCTTTAGAGTGTGACGTTTCAAAATTCCTTTCTTAGTGCACCACTACACTATATAAGGATACTACCATCCAAATTTCATACCTCTAGGACTTATAGTTTAGGCTGTGCGTTGATTCTCTGTCAGCTTCAAAAGAGTTTTATATATATTGATGACTAGCCGTCTCCCGCGGCGTTGCTCGCGTTAGAGTGTGACTTTTCAAAATTCCTTTCTTAGTGCGCCCCTACACTATATAAGGAACCTACCCTCCAAATTTCATACCTCTAGGACTTGTAGTTTAGGCTGTGCGTTGATTCTATGTCTGCTTCAAAAGAGTTTTATATATATTGATGATGATGATTGGAGAGGTCAGTATGCTGTACTTCGATAGAGTAACCAACCATAAATTTGTTGAGTAGCTACTAGTAGGTGCAAGTACTTAGACCTTTGCTATTCAGTGGGAAGATAGATACAGCTGAAATAATAAAATAACACTCACGCAATTGCATCGTTTCTTCATCACTTTTGGTGAGTAGTTAGACCTTTCATTTTCTTTAATAGGTACCTACCTACTTAGAAACAAATCAACTAGAAGTCTACCTACCTAAATGTATCTAATTAAGTAGGTACCTACCTACACTATCTATAGTTATTGTTTATGTTTTGTACTGCATATTATTTTTATTTGAACTTGTAGTGGGAAAAAAAAATCCTTGGCGGATGGGAAAAAAATCCCAACGAGCCCACTATGCAAATAACTTAGTGCCCATGAGACTTTTCTGTTATTATTCATGTTACTTTTATCTGAATAAATTGAATTTTAAATTGGAATGGCTGAAACCATGACAAAAATTGCTCCAATTCTTCACCCAGCAACACATTGCTACCATTTTCGCCGATAACCGATAGCATTCTGTGTAGGCGTGATCATCGGTCACGTATTGGCCTGAGTTATGACCCAGGAATAGCATAAATCTAGCTCTCTGGCAAACTTGGTGTTGGTGAACATAACCGCCCACGTGTGAACATACCCAGATAACCATTGCTATGAGCTTTGTGTGGTAAGTCGCAAAAAAGAGAAAGTTAGACGCTGTTGGCATAGTAATAGCTTGTTTTTTATTTATCTTCCATGTGTTTTTGAATGCATTTAGTAATAATAAATATATATTCTTGGACATATCACACAACGCTTTCTAGTCCCTAACTTAGCAAAGCTTATACTATGGGAACTAGATTTCTGATAGAATTCTTATAGGTATATTTTTTTTTTGTAAATACATACTTATGATACAGGTATCAATGCTAAAGCACAGAATAAATATAGTCTAAGCTCGCTCATTCATATTACCCGTTTAATTGCGTTATTCCCATTGAGCCTACCGGCTGGCCCACCAGTGGGCTAAATGGGAATTTATTTTGAAAAAAAATCATTTATTACAAAGAACTTTATTATTTTGGTTACAAAACTCCTTTAAATTATACGTTTTTAGTAGTCTAGTTCAGTCTACAAGTGCAGGTATTATGCAGTTTTGTGAACAGTGCTATTTTACTCACACTGTAAAAACATGATAACGATGTTATCAATAAGATTTATTTCATTATTGTTGTCGGCGAAATAGTCAGGTTTTCAACACCAAAGTTATCTGCGGTTGCCTTGCCATAATTGTACGAATTTTGCATCAAACGTAATTCGCCTTGCGGCGCAAATTCAAATCGAGTATTGTATTGTCGATATGAAATTCACTTCAAAACACAATGGCTTGATTATAGATTTCCCTTTACAAGGTTGTGCGTAAACCCAGATTTCTCTACACCTAATTTGATTCACGCAAACATTATTTTTATTAAAATTGTATCATACTTACTTGATCTACATAAACGCGCGCGCGACATTCGAAACTTACAACATTCGAACAAAAGAAAATCGGAAGTTAACTCTACAAATGTAGAGTTAACTTCCGATTTTCTTTTGTTCTATTATTTTGTTCTATTCACCATATTGCAATTCACGATATTGCAAATGCAATATCGTGAATACTTCTATCTATTCTGTGACATCGTTTAGCAATATATGGCAATATTTACCAAACCATTCATAAGTTTACGTGCGTGTAATTTTACGTAGGCTTGTGCAAGTAGCCAAATAAAGAATGGCAAGTAAAAATATGCATTAAATCTGTGATCCTTTTTTGTCCAGTGGTTAATGCCCAATGGAAAGCTTAACCTATTGTAACCACAGGTGGGCCGGTAATAACCCCGAATATTACAAAAAGTGAATTCATTTGCGCTGTACTGATTCAAGTGAATGCATCTTTATTTCGATTATGAAATATTTGTGTGGGCCATTGTTCAAAAAGTACCTACATGAGATGTTCACAAAGATAAAATAAAAATGTGACAGTATGCATGTCTGATAAGCGTTCAAAATTACCTTATCTAACAGAAGCCGCCAAACAGTTACAACTTTTTTCTACAAAACATACCGTTATTTTTCTTACGATAAGTAACAGTATTTTTAGTAGAAACTAAAATAAAAGACTTGACGCGTCAAACGATTTGAAAGTGTAATCAAAACACTGGAATGTCACAAATGTCACAATATGGGCCTATAAATGAGACACTGTCCTTAGAGACCCTTAAATGTGGATTTTATTGCTGAAACCGTAAAGGCTATTTTGGTGTGAAATAAGGGTTTCTGTTGTCAAGGAAGAAAAAATACGACTTCCTTTAGAAATATCACTAGCATTTGTCTACTTTTAGATTACTATAAAACTTATGCACACATGTTAAGGATATAGGAATAAAAACCAGCGCATCGAAAACAGTACTAAAACTGATTTTGACATTTTTTTAGCACATAGTGACCTCTCCAATGTCAAGCTATTTTGAACCGAAAACTAATAAAACCAAGGCTTATTTTTCTTCGAGAATAAAAGTACAGTGAGTTTAGACTTCACAGGATGGGGTGTCGTTTACTATCAAAGTGTAATGCGCTCGTAAAGACCTATGACGAGCCGCCCCCCACTGGGTCCAGGTTTACGATCCCAATCCTAAGGCCACACATACAGGTTGCATTTAAAATAACGACTTATTTAAGGTGTACTTTGGTAAGTACTTTCGCTGATTGGGTGAAGGTACCCTCTTAAAGTTTTTTATTTGTTTCCTCTTCATTTAACTTACACTATATAATAAATAAATATTCACGGACATATCACACAGCATCTGTCCCAAACTATGCAAAGCTAGAATGCTGATAGAAAACATATAATTTTTTTTTGTAAATACTTATAATACATAGACATAGACCAAACATGTATCTTTGTCACTGTGCAAACTATCTTGTCTAAAACTTCCATTTTAGTGCAACTAGATTCAAAATCCATGATCGAAAGTATCAGAAGGTAGGGTAGCTCAAACACCATTAGAATGTTTTCAAGAGCATTTTTTTTTTTGGAAACGGATAAGAAATTCTGTTTCCCTATATAATTAACTACAAATAAAATTGATTAGCTAACTATGACATTAACAATTACAATAACAATTTATTGATTGAAAATACAAGATAAATAAAGTATGCAGCAGTAATTGTAAAACTATGCAAATCCAAAGATTAAAACTACACGTTTACGCCTAAAGCTTTGATTAGCTACAAAGCGGCTACCGTTGTATGACGGCAGTGGTATTTAATAATGTAATATTGCTGCAGAAGCGGATGCTAAAAATGACGTGTAGGTATTATCTGGAAATCAGATTGAGAACTAAGGTTAGAAATTTTCCGATTGGTCCGCTTCGTGCGCATCGAACTTTTTCATCAAAATTATTTTTGAAGTTGGCATTATTTGAGACGTTTAAACGTCTAAAAAACTTCAATAACTAAATTTTGATGGTACGCAAATATACACCATAGTAAAAAAACTTGACTTCAATTGAGAAACTACTATTGCAACTATTGTTAAATGGCGGTTAACTTTTCGTATAAAATCAGTGCTGAATAATATAGATAACAGCATGTTAATTAAACGTTTGTTTAAACATAAGGTACTGTAATTTCACGGTAGTTACAAAATGGTACAGTATCACAAACATTAAATACATTATGACAATTGGAGCCTATTATTTTTAGCATAGTTCTAAAATAATAATGGGTAAGAATAATATGAACTTTGTTCAATTAAGATTTTAGGGACATGTTCCAAAACAAAAACTAACTCAAAACCAAATTATACATTAAATTTTATAAGGTTGAGTCGTTTGGTTTTTATGACGTTGATTTTTTTTTATGAATTAAATCATAATAATGTCATACAAGACTAGCTGCCGCCCGCGGCGTTGCTCGCGCTCTACCCTTTAGAGTGTGACGTTTCAAAATTCCTTCCTTAGTGCACCCCTACACTATATAAGGATACTACCCTCCAAATTCCATACCTCTAAAACTTATAGTTTAGGCTGTGCGTTGATTCTCAGTCAGCTTCAAAAGAATTATTTAGATTAGTTTAGTTCCCATTATACAGAACAATTTCCCATAAGTTTTTAATATAACTTTAGTAAAAGTTACTTCAGAGTTGTGTGGCACTGCAATATAACCAAATAAAGGGCAGTTCACTTCCTTCTAAAGAGATTTAGAAGATAAAGAGACACTGCGTTGATTTTGGTACCAGATAATAGGTAGGCAATTAACGTTGCGCATAGTTTTACGTACTTAGAATATCTATTCTGTGATTTTGACTTCGATATAAGATAGATTAAAAACATAAATAACTAAATGTCTATAGAAAAAACTGATCGCACACGCAAGTAGAGCGTGTGATAAATTTTTGGTTATGTTCTAAGAAATGCTTACTTTGAAACAAAACCAAATCAAAGGATATTCTATATGTAACCCTATAATTGATGAAAACCAGTTCGTATCGTAAAGTATGAATGATACCGCAAAATACAATCGAAAGTGAACTTTAAATCTTAGGGATTACATTGCATAAACGAGTATCATTAATAAGGATAAGATATAAAATATAACGATTCGGTTACCTAACCCTGACAATGGGTTAGTAATCAGTTTACTCTAAATTGGAACTAGTATTTACAGGTAAAGTGGTATTATAAAATGATTTAAGAATATTTCAGTTATTTTGAAGTGAAAACTTCTTTAGCATCGTTGTGATTTGAAAGTCGATGAAACAAAAAAGCAATGAAACAAAAAAGCGCCAGTTCGACCCCCACAAAACGCAAAACACTTCGATAGCGCGTTATAGGATCCGACCAAACTTAGCAGCGCCATCTAGTTCTGATTTAGGCAACATGAGCATAGAATCTTTTCTAACTAAATAAGTATACTGCATATTGGTTTTTGAAGGTTTCACTTCTACCACGTGTGAATGGCACACCTGTTCTTTTTAATATCAGGTGGACTATCGGCTTGTTCCAATAATTAGTTGTACAACAAAAATACGGAATACAAAAAGTTACGGAAAATGAAAGTACCGATCTTTTAGGGAACAGCCCTTAAAATATCGATATTTAACCTTAGGATACTCAACTACTTTGAATTTATCGATATTAGCAAAGATACACAAGAAGTTTATGTTAATTGATAGATTACTACGAAATAAGCCATTACTCGAACATTATGAGGCTCTGAGGCTACTGAGATTACAACATTGAGGAAATTAGTATCACCCACGCTTTTTTGGATACATTTATACAAGAAAACATGGAATATTTTTTTTTTTTGTAGAACCTGAACGGATACTTATGAGATTGACGAGTTGATTTTTGAAAAACGAACGCAAATTTATGGAATGAGAGGATTTATCGGTATTTATAATGCTAAGGTGGTTCAAACGAGCATAATGAAGATAGTAATGGACTTGAAAAAGCTTGGAGGTCAGTTTGAAGCTAGAAAAATATCAAAATTATGTAAAGAATTATGCTATACCAGTATAAAGATTTGTAGATTTGCTGCGTTTGTAAATAAAATTTCTATCTTAAGCTTCCTGTGTAAATGTGGCTAAAATGAGTCAATGACTCACCTAGGTAGCATTAACAGCTTTAGGGTTAACAATTAGTTTGAAAATATGATTATTAAAATTAATTTTCATAACGAATTGTAATTAACTTTGGGAATAAAAAAAACCATTAATAAAAGTTCTGCTTTTGATCTGATTTAGGCTTCACTGCGGCTGTATGGTATTTTTTTATATTGAAAAAATATTGAGGTTTTTATATACTTAGCTTTATGTATAAAGAATCCACCGATTAAAACTTTACTAATGAAACTTTTATGATAAAACATTATAAATTATATAAATTGCCACCTAAGTAAAGTGTATTTAATTTGACAACTTCTAAATTAACCTTATTTGCGAAACCAGAACGATGAATCAAAGCGATTTATCATTATTATCTCCGAGGCTCGTTTAATACGGCTTTATTATAATAATTTCAATAATATATTATAAAATGGTATTATAATTTATTATAATGAGGACACGTTGAAGACGATTGATGACAAGTAGTACTAACCGATTGAGAATCAGAAATAGCAACAAAATAATATGAAAATAATAACATAACGTGTGTTTTTACGGTTTTGACACAAAAATTCTATGCTTCGTCGTAGATATAAAATTACAAATCCTTCCTATTAATATTATAAACGCGAAAGTTTGTGAGTATGTAGGTATATGGATGTATGTATGTTTGTTCCTCTTTCACGTAAAAACTACTGATCCGATTTGGATTAAACTTGGAATATATATTGTCCGTGACCTGGATTAACACACTACTTTGTATCCCAGAAAGTTAACGGCATCCAACGGGATGCGAACGAAGTTGCGGGCGGAAAGTAGTAACAAAATAAAATATCTCAGTAATCGAGTACGCACTTACACCCATCGCACTGCAGAGATCGTCGAGTTGGTAGTAGACAAGACCGTAAAAATTCATGGCTTTTTTTTGGTACACGAGCAGTCGGGTACAAATAAATATAAATAAATAAATATTCACGGACACTTAACACAACGCCTTCTAGTCCCAAACTAAGCAAAGCTTGTACTATGGGAACTAGATGGCTGATAGAATACACACATACATTTTTTTTTTGTAAACACATACTTATAATACATAGAAACACCCAGACACAGAACAAACATCTATGTTTACAACACACAAATGTTTGTTCTCAGTGGGGATCGAACCCACGACCCACAGCACGGAAGGCAGAGCTACTACCGACTGAGCCATGACGCCTGTCCTGACAAAAACTGGAGGTAATTGAGTAGGTAGGTCTTTAGATCGATTAACCTCATTTTCTACTAGAACCTACTTAGAAATAAATAAGTAGGTATATTAATATTTGTTGTTGTAGACCATTTTATTTGGCCTTCACGTGTAGACTGTGTCGTGTCAATGTCATGATAGAATAATAACATTTGATTTTATGAATAACACGTATTTCATGTTTTTACGGTCATAAAACAAAATTTGTTGTTGGTGATTAATAGCAAATTGGTACATTAATTTATTTATGTAGTTTTATTTGTCATAGTAATATAATTTTTACAAAAAATTTTATAAATGAAAATGTTCTTATTTTCATTTATCTGTTTATTTCCTTGAAAGTTTGAAAGTTAGCCCAGCCCTATTATCGAATATCCTGAAAAAAGTCTAATCGTACCATGGTTAGAGATGTCACGTTCAAGATGACTTCTTCTTCTTTTTTCATATTGCCATTCAATTACCAAATTAATACGCCTTTCATTATTAGGTATGTGTATGTTTTGTGAGACCCTGTATAAATAAGAAACATTGCTAAATTGAGTAAATAAACCACGTACAAAGTGTTACAAAAAAATTAAGCCCTGCGCTCACGTTATATTTTAGACGCCATAAAGAAGTATTTAGAACTTAAAGGCAACGCCTCATTTGTTTTTAACGAACTTATTGTTACAAATGTGAACAAAATGTATACCGAGCCGCTCATAAGACCACGTTGTAAGTCCTGTAACGTTCACAGGCTTATTGAAAAATGCAAATTGATTTTCTTCTCAAAAAAATTGTAAAACTTATCATTATCATATTACGAATTTGTATGTTTTCATTCAATGGTGTTTTTTTAGTTAATGGTTTTGTGTTTGCATTAAATAAGATATGGACTACCTTTAATAATCAAAGTTTAATTCCATACCTGCTTTTTTTTAATTAGGTTTTTGACGACTTTTATAGCTGATATAGTTTTGACTACGTCACTGGGATCTAATACTCGAGTGGATACCACATTTAGGCAAGCGTAGTGTAGGACGCCCTCCGGCTAGGTGGGGTGACGATCTGAGACATGTAGCTGGCAAAAACTGGATGAGAAGAGCCGAAGACCGGGCTCAGTGGCGCGTCTTGGGAGACACCCACGTCCAGCAGTGGACCGATATAGGTTGATGATGATGATGATGATGACTGGGATCTTATGCACAGTTAAGCAATGCGTCATTATTATTATCTCAACCACAAGTTTGTTTTACCTCGATGTCATTTAGATGAACTCCGTATAAAATTAATCTCCACCGAACTGAGCCTATGGCCTCCAGCTACCATTGAGAATACTAGGTACATAGTTTTAGCTAGTATAGTGTTATATGATCTTAGGTTTTAGTAAAAGCACGACAATGCTCGGTTTGAATGCTCACTTTGTAACAGTTACAGTTGTGTCAGTCGCGACCTTAAACGTTCTAAGCAGCTAAGCTTTTAGTTTCGCGTGTAACAAAACTTTTTTTTAATTATAGTGACCTAAATACCTAACACCACGTAATATATAAACTTTGTGATTTACAGTGGCTATGAGCTCCTTTGAATCTAGTTTTATTAAGTACTTAGGTTACGTAAATGAGTTTGGCAAAATAAATGGTTTTGGTGTTAGAACTTGAACAGGAAGTGACGAATAAGGTCAAATGGACGTCTAGAACCTTTTCATGACCTTAATTAATTTAGTAATAATGTAGATTGTATATTATGTGTAGGTACCTATCTAACAGGCGTATGTAACATAAGTATGTCATGAAAAGATTATAGCTTTGACTTTAATTAAAATTAAAATAAATTTTAACTTTAATTTTTGTTTTCAAGTAGAAAGACTTCGTATAAGATAGTTATTAATTGTTTCTAATCAGTTGAACTTCAAATTAAACTTGGTATTTTATGAACCCTACTTTACTTTTTTTTACTTATACTTTTTTTTAAACTGCAAGACTTAAATAAAAACGATTTTTTTAAACGTAAAGATTAATGATTGTGTTCGTATGTCGACTCTTATAGAGCTACCAAACATTAAACTTTACAAAAAAATACAGGCCACTGTTTATCTATTCTTTATCCATGGCATGATCTGTGCCATAGCATAAGACATTGTCTTGCTTGCCAACAATTAGCCAAATCCATCGACAAAGGCGATCCGTCTTGGCCGCGATAACTTCGTTGCCATGGTAACGAAGGACCACACACGACTGGCCACTTGGCACAAATGCAAATGAAGCCCTTCGGTTATACACTCCTGAATATTTACGCGTTGCTTTGTCCAATTGAATTCGCATCAGGTATCGTAAGGAAAGCTCGTTACGGTGATGATCGAAATCAATTTCTTTAAATTGAATGCGACATTCAATTCAAAGAAGTTGATTGCTTTGGAAATAGAATAACCTCTTTAGCGGAGGTAGAGAATTGACATTTCAATATCAAACAACTTTTTTATAGTTGTAGGACAATATTGATAAATTTAATATAAAACAGCGACAGCCGACTTGACAAATGACTTGACTTGACTTATTTATTACAATTTTAACACTTGACATTGGCAAAATTGTCTGTCGAAATGACGGACACAGGCCATTATTGAAGAGAAGAAGAAGACAATATTGAGTTTTAAAGGCATAACTAGGAAGCAGAATGTATTTTAAGAGAATTTTAAAAAAGTCAGGTTAATTCCTTACAAAATCTTTTATTAATCTGCGGTTCATTCTACTAGAAATTCTAGTTTGAACTTTGAAAGTACTGCTTAAAAATCTACAATACATTCAAAGAAGCCAGCGGAAGTTTGTTAGTCAATTTATTTAATTTTCACAAAGCCTCGACAGAAATTGAATATCATTGTACAACCGAGCTTGGCAATCCATAATTTTATGTTCAGCTTGTTCAAGGAAGGTTAGAAACTATTAATCTCCATCTTCCTTGTTTCGCATCTCGGCGTGTCAAAATCCTCGGTTACTTGACACCGGTCGCCCTGACTTGCAGACCCTTGTTCTAAAAAGTCTATAGCCGTAGTCTGTCACCGTCTTTTCTAATCTTTTGTGGACTCTATATAAGCTTTGTAGGCACTCTCCCTTACGAATCTTATTCTATGTAAATTTCTGCTTGCTTCGCTTACTTTCTATTAACTAGACAAAACAGACTTCTTGACTACATTGGTACTGTTATTTTGGTACTTGTATGTTTTCTTCTCAGTCCAAGTCTTGTGGGCTCTAAGTTTTGAGGGCATTACTACTAAGACGACTACATAATGAATGCGGATAGCGAGACCAAACCCTAGCGAAGATATGAACTTCAACTTCTTTTTTTCGAAACGTTTTGTAGGTATAGCCTGCATGACATTACGTCCGTCATCTACCGGCCACCGTTTCTTAGGAATGTTAAGCTTCAAAGTTTTGTTCAATCGTGACTTGGTGTCGATTTCTGTCTGTCAGATGTGAATAATGGTGGCGATTGTTTATTTTATTGCAAAATTGGTAGGGGATAGTATTATATGATCTGGTGGTAGGGGTAAAGAAATTCAATGTAGCAAACTTTGGTGTGTCAAAAGTAGAGTACCAATAAGTACATGCACACGTCGTTCTATATCAATTTAATCAATATAAATAAAACTCTTTTGAAGCTGACCAAGAATCAACGCACAGCCTAAACTATAAGTCCTAGAAGTGTGAAATTTGGAGGGTATAGTATCCTTATATAGTGTAGGGGTGCACTAAGAAAGGAATTTTGAAACGTCACACTCTAAAGGGTAGAACGCGAGCAACGCCTCGGGTGACGGCTAGTCTATATCGATGGCCATATGTTGACACCTCGTATCTATCAAAACCCCAAATTTTACAGGAGAGAAAAAACTTCGTAAAATTGGATATAAGTGCTTTAAAAATAAAACAAAAATATAGTTGGTAGATATTTAAAATATGTATCTACCAACTATATTTTTGTTTTATTTTTAAAGCACTTATATCCAATTTTACGAAGTTTTTTCTCTCCTGTAAAATTTGGGGTTTTGATAGATACGAGGTGTCAACATATGGCCATCGATATCTATAATTTTTATCAACTTTTTTTGTGCTTTTATCACAGCTCCATTAATTTGATTTTGTTATTTTCTCTTTTATCTCAACAAAAAAAGGTGGCATCGGATTTATCGGTCATTTTGGTAATGCAACCATCAGCTCGCTGTAAAATTTAGATTTGGACGAATAAACACACTCGTCCAAGAAATAACCATGTTTTTTTTGAATGACCATATTTCTATGTTATGCTATTTTGATAGAGAGCACTCTGAAACACATAAACATAACTACAAACATAATAAAATCACGCGAGTTTCCACATGGGGTAGATAAAAAATAATGCATAATATTTCCATTCGATCCCCACCATTGGATATGCATATTTGCATATACCTACAGTAGATCAGTCATAGCTTCAGAGCCAATATGTCAACCGGAATCAGATACAATAACGGTCTCAGCCAGGTTAAGGTCGATAAATCTCACAACAGCGGGATTGTACTGGCTTTCAGGTGTAGAACTGTAAAACTAGAATATCAACTGCCATCTAGACTTAGCCATCATCATCATCACTAGCGAATTAGTAACAAACTTGTTTCAAAACCACCATGCAGCGATACTATCACATGGTTGTTTGAAATCAAGTAGGTACAAAAAAGGGTATTTACTTGAAAAGTCTCCAGGCACGGTAAATACCTATCCCTGTACATCTCTTAGTACTAGATCTAGTCTGAAGATCATAACGAATGAGAAGTATGTCCATACAATACGTTTGCAAGAAAAAGCTCTAAATAATAAAGCTCTTACTGAAAAACTAAAAATGATAAAGATTAAGTATATCTTTTAAATAGTCTCTATTTTCTTCCGCGTGCATGGTTTATTGATTAAAAAAACCGATCAAGACATACAACACAACTAATAAAAACTAATAAAGTTTCAGATTGCATTTTAAATATTTTTTCTCTGATTTTATTTTAAAACAACTGATCTAGGCATAATTTTATTTTTTATTATTCAGCCGCTACTGTCCCACTGCAGGGCAAAGGCTTCTAGGCATAAAACACAACTAATACTTACTTTACCAATAACCATTCTATGTTGTGTACGTCTGTGCTGCAATTTAAATCATGTCGAAGTCTAGCACGAAGTTGTATTACCGGACGGTTTTTACAATGGTTTGATCTTGTTCGTTGTCGATGTCGGGTCGTGGGCGACTGATGTTGAGGGCACTACCACGCTGTCGAATGTCTTCGGGGTCTTGTTTTTGTATGTTTTCAAAGCTTGTAGGCTATTTTAAAATATATCCTAACAAGTATATCTTTGACCAAAAGGTCTGTATAAGAAATAAAGATCCCAATTTTCAAATTAGTATTTCTGTTTTCAAAGTTTTTAGGACATCTTGAAATATATCCTAATTAATAGATCCCGATTTTTTTATTAGTGTTATGTCATGTCATTTATTTATTACTAGGTAAGCATACCAATGTAGAGCTTTGGAAATATTATGTAAGACTACCAACAATATGTGACTGCCTAGTCTAGCCTATTTATGTTGTGGGCACTTTGAGTACTTAATACAATTCTAAGTATTTGCATGCTCATTAGGTAGAATATAATGCTCTATTTTTACATTTAAGACCTAATCTGTACCAAAAATTCTTGAAAATAAACATATCTTATCTTAAAATAACTACCCAGTTAATTATGTTTTACTGACGCGCTTGGTTTGGTATTGCAAGCGCGTCATTTTGTCAAATTGATATATCAAATTCAACCAACTACTATCAGAATACAAATAATTCAGAAGATATCTCTTAAGTATAGTAATATCTTACGCCATCTTCAGGATTTATATGGTAGCACTGCTTAATGTGCTTATATAGAAAAGTTACGCAACCATAAGCCTTCAAGAACAGTTGAAAAAAAAATTCAATCGAACATAACTAGCCATTACAGAGAAAACAGATGCAACAAAAATATAGTAAATCGTAACATCACTTTTGTACACATCCGACACGACACCTAACACGATATTGTGGGGTGCTAATCTCAAATACTTAGCACTGGACGCTTTGATATATTCCAGAAATCCCCACTAAGAAATTCCTACCAGTGGGGATTTGCTTTCACACCGTATAGTCGCCGAACACGATATTATTGTTCTACTAAGTGTCAGTCGTACAAAACATCGTATCGTGCTCACTGTCCGACACTGGTACCTACTAACCAGTGTCGGACAGTGAGCAAACGCACTTATCCTGTGAAAATTTTATTTCTCAACGGCAATTTTGTCACGAACCAGACAATTACGTAACAGTAATAAACCGATCACTTTTTCCCAACATAGTGCTGCCCTCTGCATTTTCCGCGTGGTTCTGCAATATCTCCTCTGCCTTACATGGCTTCTTGTTAGAGTAACACTTCCTGGCGGCCGTTATAATTGACGGCCGTATTATAAAACACCCAATAGTCAGTATAACGTAGGTACAGTCCCTTCCTAGCCATGTCGTCAAAACCAGCGTAGAAAACTACTTAATTATAATATATTGTTTGACATAATCGATATCATAAATTTAGAAGACCACTTTGATGCATTTTTGTAGTTTTCTTTTTAGCGATTGTAAAATCTCTATTTGGCAAAACAACTGACTCTTCAACATGTTTTCTGATGCAACTCCTAAACTAAAACTAAAAAATCCAAATAACGAACAAAAAATTACAAAATATAAGTACAAACATTTTTTTTGTTCCTGAACCCACATTTACTGCGTTTCAGAATTTTTATTTCTTTCAATAATTTCTAGAAGAATATTAATAGCGATGTTACTACGGCAGTAATATGACGGTGGCTGGTTTTTAAAAAACTTTTTACGGTGTAACAAGTTGAGTTACTGATTTAATGTTATAGTGATAAGAAAAATAATTTGTTGAAATGGTTTGTAAGTGTTTTAATTGAATTATCTTGTCTAAACATGGAAGTTTATAGCTTCGTATAATCAATTTCGCTTAGTTTTTTTACATTTCCATGACTACATGTAGTTGTAAAATATATGAATAAATAAATAAATAAAATAAGTAAAAACAGAATACATTTATTGACAAATAAAATTACAAATAATACACTACTTAAAATATTTACACAATACATGAAACAGTTGATCTATCTATTTGTTATTGATTGGTTTACCTCAATAATTGAGCTTGTGTGTTATTAACCGCTCGTAGGTTGGTCAATAAATTAGCTTCAGGAAGTACGCCACCGGCGCCAGCGCAGTCACAAGAACGCAGAGCGCTATCAATATTGCATAGTTCGTAAGAATGTCACATTGATTGCAATTACTAGCGACTCTGTAATGCGAGCACACATTTTATTACTGTGGTGAGGCGCTTAAAGTCTAATGGTATTTAAAGTAAAAAATATAAACTAAAATGTAGAGGCCTTAACTGAAATAATATTTATAACAATTTTTTTGTAGAGTTGGACTTAATTAAATATTTTTAAACCCATACTTAAATACGAGTGAAGTGGACGTATAAATTATTTATAACTAAACAGCGGACATTTCAAGACATTTCATAAACACACAGTTCTCAACTGAAAAAGAAGCAGCTTTGGGTCGTAAATGTGTTATAAAAAAGTATTATGCAAATAAAAACGATGGGTTGAATACAATAAAGAATAATACAAGAAAGTTTATATTAAAAACATTCTAAATACATAAAAGGATAATAAAAATAAACTCTAAACTTAAGGGCACTTTATTTTATATCCCGCGCAAGAAGTGTCACTGAGTGCCTATTTTTGCGTCTAAATGGTCACCCACGAAAGGTTGATGGCCCGAGATTGCGGGGTTGACATCGCCGCCAAGAGAATTCCTCAAGTAGGTAGATAGGTAGATAGTGTAGTCGGAATTTTAAGCTTTGAGTCGCCGAACAAGTAATCGATACACGACTTTTAAAACTTTACTCAAAATATATAGCCGCTAGAGTTTGGTACAGCAACAAAATAATTTCAATTGTTGTTGTCAAAAAAAGTTTTTCAATTGGTTTTTAATGTGTTTTAAGATTTGATTTTACTTTATAGATAGATAGAAAATTATTTATTGCACAGCTTAAAGTTAAAATGCTAAAATAGCATTCTGTACCAGCTAACCCTTATTATTTTATGTTATGTTAATTTTTTTATATTTTAGTTTCATAAATAAATATAAATATTATTATACAAAATGAACTTTAATTTCCATTTCACAATAAAATCAATGAAATCAAAAGTTGTAGGTACAACTATTTTTAGTCCTGCTCAATTGAAGGTTATAGGCCGAACTTGCGTCATAACTACTTCACTTCACCGAACACAACTATGAGTAAAAGCACTAAAGGTCAATTCCTAGTTATTTCATTAACTATTCATAAGGTGAAATCAGCGTTCGTGTAAATGTAAATAAAAGTATGATTCAGCTTTTAATGGCTTGGGCCGACTACCATGGTTTATTAAGGTAGGAAAATTTGGGATTAACACCTCCGTAACAAAGATATTCATAAAAGTAAATCTAGCCTTTAGCAAAATTACTTATTCGCAACAACATGAATGCTTTATTTATGAAAAACAAAAGATTTTCAGTAAGTAGATCTAAAAATTGGTAGGTTTTGAGGCTAATGGTTTTACTAAAAGCTTACTGAAAATATAATTCAATCTCCACCCAGGTAAATCAAGTCTTATTGCATTTTTGTTTTTTTTACAGAAACGTAGGTCGCTTAGCAGATTTTTCTGGTTATTCAGATGCAACAAATGTATATCTTTTGTTGGTAGAAGTAACTGGTTCCCGAAAGACAGTTCACGCTAGTTTGAAATCCTCTATCTATCTTGTCCGAGATCCTATTAATTTGTACACTAATTTGTGTCAACAAATAAATGAAATTCATTCCCTTTCCATATGCAAAGTACCAGGAATGCAGAACATTCAGGTGATTACATATGAAATGAAAGTCGCAGTGTGATAATGCGAATCGTGACACAAGGCTCATGTCATCGCGTGATAAATAGTAGTAAGTAGCGTACTCTGGTACGAAGATAGTACATACAAAAAGCACAGCTGGTTTATTCTGAATCATCAAACGTTTTGCTTTGGCTATAGGATCACAGACAGTTTAATAAATAAATAAATATTCATGAACATTTCACACAAAACTTATTCTGGGATTACACCCTCAAGCCCCAAACCCCCAAACTAAGCAAAATTGTACTTTGGGAACAAAATTACTAATAGAATGCTGTTATAATTTTTCATTGTAAATACAATCATCTTGTAAAAAAGGATCTATTTGAAATCACCTACTTACTTTCGTTTACTAGGATATTTTTTTTTATTTTGACCCCACTTTTTGACTCATCTTTTAAGTGACAATGCGCTCAAGTCCCAAACTAAACAAAATTGTACTATGGGAACAAAATTACTAATAGAATACTTATATAGTTTTTCTTTGTAAATACATCTTGTAAAAAAATCTTTATCTGAAATCACCTTACTTTACTAGGATATTCTCTTTTTATTTTGACCCGCAGCTGTTCTATATAACACTGTGGCTGGGTGTTATGAAATCGACTGTCGCCGAGAACGCCGGCTAATGGAAATATTTACACTCGAAAACTGTAATAACTTTCCCCTTAATAGTTCTAATATAGTCTTATGCGTCGCAGTAAAGTTTTCATGTTCGGTGCTTTAGAGAAACCTTATAGTTCGTCCAGGGCGTGTACACACCTACGCGATACCGACATCGACATATCTGTGGCCCAGTGATATCACACAACGCTCTCTAGCCCCAAACTAATTAAAGCTTGTACTATGGGAACTAGATTTTTTATAGAATACCTACCTACTTATAATAGCTACATATTTTTTTGTAAATCAATATATATGAAACTCTTTTGAAGCTGACTTAGAATCAACGCACAGCCTAAACTATAAGTCCTAGAGGTATGAAATTTGGAGGGTAGTATCCTTATATAGTGCAGGGGTGCACTAAGAAAGGAATTTTGAAAGTCACACTCTAAAGGGTCTAGAACGCGAGCTACGTCGCGGGCGACGGCGAGTACATACTAAAAGACTTTAGATTAATTCATTTTAAACTTGGATAAACTTTATTCACAAATAAAATACATATTTATGATACATAGTAACAGTATTAGTGGTTAGAACCAAACATATTGGTGACGGCGGCACCGTGCAAGCGATTAGTACAAAATTTATGAGATTAGTTAAGAACTAATATTGAACCTCAGACCATTAGCTCTCTACGGATATTCGTATCGTGTCGGTGACAGTATGAATACTGCTTTATGCGGAGCATAGACTTCTCAACTGCAGTCGTCTCGTATATTACATATTACGGTTCTAGTTTATTAATAATCATATTTTGACTTTAATAATGTATTGTTTTAAAGATGTTTATTTATTACAGAATAATAAAAGACTAATTTAGTCTAGTAGTTGTAGTCTAGTATGTGTCGTAAATAAAAAGTATTCTATTCTATTCTATTCTATTCTATTCTAATTTTAATTTCCAATGGAAATAATAAAGGTTTATAATTAAATCTAGGTATAGGTATATAATAGTTTATAGTTTTCAGAGGTGGAAATTAGATTTTTCTAGGTTTTTTTTTATGGCTATTGTAAGTCTAGTTGTATAAGAGACAGGATTATTCACTTCACGATGGATTTACAAATCGCGGAAATTTTTAATGTTTCGTCCTAAAAATCAATAGAAAAGACACTTTATAAAAGCTGCTGTTAAAACCAGAGGGTTTCCTTTGAAAAATCATATTCCGAGTGCGAGTTGGGTGAAAAGATTAACCATTCATTTACTGACTCATTTTTATACTGAAACCACTGACCAATTTCCATCAGCTAATTGTTGCTATCGATCGAAGTCGGCGTCGATGTAATACAAACAATTTGTTTGAAACTTGTCAAGGCCGTCTCATTGAATATGTTGCATACATTTGTAAGTTGAATGTAAACTCGTCCTGAACTCAGGTATTTTGTACAACTTTGTATGTAGGTCGAAACTATAGAGAGCTAGGAACTCTAATCAAAACTTTTGTACGTACAAGTGTTTGAACAAAACGATGTACGAGCGTAGCGGGAACAAACGTAAGGGAAAAGTTCAGATTCAAGTAATCAGCATAAGACAAAGCAGTTGACCTCCATAAAACTCCTAGAAAAGTTTTCATGATCTGCGAATACTATAATTTTACTTCATCATTGTGTAAGACGTAGCTTTGTAAAGTTAGAATAGTTTGACCCCTTACTGGTTTGTCCCCGATGTAGATTTTCTAATAGTATGTATACGCTGGATAAAAGCCGATACTGTTGCAAAAAAAATGCGATTTTTATATGAGGTATATACATCAAAATAGTTACTCCGAAATATCAGAAAAGGAAGGAAATAAGCATGAAAGATTCTGATCCTATTGACTCTGAATGTGGCCTTAGGTATATTAAACAGAAAAGAGAAGGTCCAAACTCACTATGCGGTTTGGTACGGTTATAAGTTTTGATAATTGATACCTATTTGCTTCATAAATACAACTGCTTTAGCACAGCTGCCGATATTATAATTTGTAGTTAGCTATGTTTCCCAATAACAAGTTTGAAAATAACTACAGCTATGACTAAGTAAAAGATAAACTAGAAAATAACTAAACTGCTCTACTATAGTTTATAGATAGCCGTTAAAAATAATTTATTTAATTTAATAATTAATTTTTTTCGTGTAAGCATATCATTTTTATACCTATTTATATAAAAAAAGAAAACTCCAACATACTAAGCCAATGTATACTTACTAAAGTTAAATCAAAATTCCGGTTTTGTTCTAAGCCAAACCTAACTATTAACAAATCAGTGGAATAAACTTAGTCCAACAATGTCTTTGTTATCAAGCCAAGTCCATATCTTATCAGAAACGAAATCTTAAAGCAATCAGGCGGTCGCAATTCTTTAATGAGTCACCTAACGATTTTCCGTCAAAGAAACAATTGATCATGAATAATGGAGAGCACGTACCAAATGCCCTAGATCTAGTATATACTAGTTTTTAGTCACAATGTAAATATTAAACCAGAGTCTCTACTACTTAAATTTGAGTTTCCAATAATACGATTGGGGTTCTAGAACTCACAATAACAAGAGCATTGTGTCCTTATCGCGAAGTGAAAATGGTAGTAGAGTTTTTTGGATATCATTTGAAAAATTTAAAATATTGTACACTAATATTGTAAAAATGCCCCTATATTGCAAGCTCTGTACTGCTTTCGCTGCCCAGCATAATGTCAAACGACGTGGCTACAGATATACGAAAACCAGAAGCTTTTGACGGCAAAAAACGCGCTGAAACGCGCTAATATCACTATTACAGAATACCTATGATTTAGTTTGAAAACAGTTCAGAAAACGAGATTATGAGATTTTTATGAGATAACGATTGCCCCCCCTCCCCCCCCAAGCCCTGATGTCAAAAGTTTTGTCAAGTTTCCGGTGAGGGTGTTGAAGCCGCTCCCGCCCTGGGTATCAACTAAATTGACAATGCGTGTTATGCGATGACCAAACTATTATACATTTTTTGTTGCTTCTGGGTACGATAAAGGGTCAACATTTTACCATCTGACGCAGTTAAGAAATCACCTTCATACAATTCTAGTTTCCCTAGAAATATATTATTTCTGGGCGGGCTGATGCACATGATGTGTGGTCCAACGGGTGTTTAGTTTAATCCGCAATGGGCATGCAACATCTTTGCCAAGTTTCATCCCATCCAATCATCATTTCATTAGGCGCTTTTGCAGCAATTTTTTTGAAGCAAATCTTTATAGACAAAGTTTTTGTCCCACAAGCATGACATATTGAATATATGACTTGAATTATGAATATAAAACAAACTTACAGAGAAAAATATACAGAAGTAATGAGCAAAAATGTTTTTTTTTCTGAATAACCACGTTGGATTTGTATTTTAAAACTACCTACTCAAATAAATAAATAGAGATATACAGACCGCTTTTTTGAAAGCTTCGTCGACATTAAGGGCCTTACTTATGACAGACGAATAGTTAAACAGTTGAATCAAAGTGAAGCTCTGTCACTGTGTGACATTACCTGTTAGTAGGTGACAGCAATAATTTAAACAGCTGAATAAAGTTATGCAGCCATCATAAGTAAGGGGGTTAAGTGTCGCACAAAATGTATCGATTCACGGTTTGGAATGTTATTGAACTGGACCTAGTTTGACCCAGACTTGTGTTACTAGGTTGTGGTTACTATGTCAACCCTCAAAAACTCAAGCACTACGCAATCGAAAGAACAATCTTTACGAGCAAAAACCACGGAGTTGCGTAAAAATTATTTTCGATCTACATTTATATTATTTAAATGGAGTTACAGTTAGTGCATTTTCATTTGCTATTTCATAAAAACTTCAGTGTAATTGTCTATCGAAAATGTTCTTTTATGTCAATTATACCGTTATTGTTAAATAATAAGTAATTATCTGAAAATATTATAGCAAACTGTTTTCATTTTATTAGTGTGGCTCTCTATATAAAACATATTTTAACATTTCAAGACCCTATTTATAGTTAAAATAATATTGCAACAAGTTTCTTGTCTCTATGAATATTAGCACTCCGCGCTACAAAGTCGCGTTCCTAAGCTCCATACAAAAGATTTCAACGCGCTGCGCTTGCGCATCCGAGCGTCCAATAATAAAACGATCATAATTCTATTGATAATCAATGTGTTTATTGCAAAAGCAAGCTGTTTTGAATGTAGTGATTATGAATGGCTGAGTGTAGAAATAAATATTTACAAGTAAGAGTCAGGAAATGCTGTAAAATATTACTTGTTTCAAAAGTTGTTGATTTGACGTTAATTTTCTGTCTTGTTTTGAACACGAGTTGGTTAAATCATCAGTATCATCATGGTAAAGGGTATTTTGGTCCATCTCAATTTCAAGTCTGATAGCCAACATAATCAAACTGCCATATGAATTTGTTTTTTGTTGTATGGGTTATGTATGATAGCAAAAAATTTTGAAAGAAAGGATTTGATAACTGGTTCAAACTAAAGAAAACCTATTAGGGAAATATTGGATGAAGTCCGACTATGGATGATGATGATGACGTGTGTTGTATTCAATATAGTGGCGGGGCTTACAGATCAAATCTGAAAATCTGGGTTAGGCCCGTTCTCACCCGGTCCTGTATTCACCCGGTACGTTCTACCCCGATTGGAATAAAGTTTATATCAATATTTTTTCTGGCTTTTGCGCTAATTTACATAAGTACCGGCGAAAACCAAAGTGCTTCAGAATTTTATTCTAATTTGCATTGTTCTCAATAGAAGCCGCTTAGCATCAAGCGGGTAGTGTATTCCGTATATTTTCCAAAAAAAACAAAGAATGTATAAAAGTATAGGTGGGTATCTATATTTCGAAACAAAACCACAGACCGGTATCAACCAACATTTGTCAGGAAATGCTCTCGGCTCTAACAAGAACGAACAACAGTGATAAGTGCAAAGATCTGTCGTTTAGATGGCGCTGGAGTGCATCACGATCGCACCATCAACATTGAGTGGGTTTCTGATCTTCCAACCATCTGAACCTCATTGGACGATTATGGGTTTTATTACGATGAAACCAGAGTTTATTTTAAGAAATCAATGTTTGGTATAAAATCACGCCTATTTTGTTATAGGCAGTTCAAGAATTTCAATTCAAAAAGTAGAACCATAATTTTGGGGATTGAAATATTTATGAAGCGCTGTTGTTGGAAATGTCGTACGTATTATTTCTACAAAAAGTTTTATACCCACGGATTAACTTTAAAGTTGGTTTTTTGTCCATAAACTGAAGCTTAATTATAATCCTAAAACTGAGTATCATTTCGGAGAAGCTTACACGAATAGTTTAAAGAAAAATCTACGTTATGCTCCTTGTAATAGAGTCCACTCATTTATCTCTTGGGTAATAGGTTTTTAAACGTCTTCTCATGCAGTGATGCATGCATGAATTGAAACCGGTGGCGTAGCTTTACTAAGGAAAGCTAGAACAATCTTCACGCGTCTAAATTGTAGTCAAATTAATTGAAAGGTTAAGTAAGCGCATGCGTGAAATACCCAATAAGATGGTAGGCTTGGCCTGTATGTATAACTCTCTGAATAAAAAAAAAACTTGAATACTTTCATCTAAAGTTGTACTATGCGTGCGCAATGTGCGCATACGTAAACTACTCAACGTGAACTGAAGATGCCTTCTTCTTCTTTTATTTATGGCTCCGGTCTGAGCATTTGATGTCAATGGCATTTTATGTGTCAAAATTGTCAGTAAAAACTTGTATCGCTGTCTCTTTTTAGCTCCCGAAATGATGTATGGTTGAAACCTGTCAAAATATCACATAAAAACTGGTTCGTGTGTGATAAAAACACACGTTTATAGTTTTCACAAATATTAATCGGTGAAAATAAGAAGAAAAGTAGTGTTCACAATGATGTGGTGAAAAAAAAGAGGATTTTTCTTTTATATTGTTCAGCCGGTATCTAAAAACTTACTAACCAATTATTTTGTCATCTGTTAAGTTTGTAGTGAACTGACCAAATCTTCTCAGCTGTGACCAGCCCCATAAGCTCACTAACATTTAGATAACAGTGGGTTCAAATTCCAGTTTGACGTGTCTGCTTTTAAATGTGGTTTTAATTTTAATCCAACACTTTTTTGAACTTTAGATAAGATTGTTTAAGATTCTTTTGCTCACTGTACTCAGAGACGTCACTTAAACATAAGTATTACTTTAAATAAGTGGTGTCTCTGTTCGACATCATTCATTGGCAAGAAGTCGTCTCTGAGTACGACTGTATGTGGTAGAGACATGCGCATAGACCTTTTAAACTTAGCTCTATGTAAACAATGAAATGTTTTTTAATGTATGTTTTTAGCTTATTTTATCTAAATACTATAATCAAAATGTAAGCATAAAATTAATAAGTAATCCAAAAAGAACTCAAAAGTCATGATTAAAACTTTTAAGGCACCTTAACAATGAATCCTAAGGCTAAAAGCTGTTACCGTAACGTATTAAATAAAACTAGATATAAGTAAGTACGCAACTACAAATAAGTAGTTTAGTTACTGTACCATTTACTACCAGTTCTACCTATTAAAATAAATCAAAAACAAAGGGCGCAAACTCACTTAAAAGTAAACTCACTGTTATCACGCAATATTCCGTAAGCTCCAGTTATCTGTTACATAAACGTCCCTGCACTTTCTCAGCGTATCACAACACAGTCTTTAAACAAACTAGATAAATAAACTAAAAATCTCGCGGCTAGGAACGACCGTCGCGTGGCTGCGATCGTACGGTACTAACTAGCGCGGACCTTAGGCCGGCTACCGCGGACACCGGTCGGCGTGTAGTAACTGCTAGGTAATCTTGTAGTACATAGTAAAACTATTCAGTAATGCTGTAAGTTATATAAAGGCTTTATACCAAAGCTTAGATGGTAAATTATCGTAGTAAAATGTATTAAAAAAAATATTGTAACAGGAAGTGGTAAAGGAAAAGAAAACTCATTTAATTGCATTCCTTTATTACTTACTTTATTTTATTCCGGTTTGAAGGGTAAGGGCGCCGGTGTTATTACAGGCACATGAGACTTCAAGATCTTTACGTCTCAGAATGATGGACGCAGTGCATTGCCTTACAGGGCACGCCTCATTGGACTTGCTCTGTGCGGTAATGCATTGTTATAGGCAGAAGTTACTACTTAACATCAAGTGAGCTATCAGATTGTTCCATTACTTTTATCATATAAAAAAAACTTATTTAACACGTTAGTATGAGAATGTAACAGTGTGTGCGTGATCTAGAGAGACTGTGCCATAAGATGAAATACTGTATAATAGTTACAGTGTTATTCTAGGGTCCACACATGAAACCTATAGCTCCCATAGTATTCTTATTGCGCGTTTTATCGCGTAGCTGGTATGTCTACTTTTTGCAGTCGCTCTACTAAAATGTTTGGAGTTGGTATTGAATGTATATTTTGGAATCTTCTTTTATTGATAGATATCGTTTTATGTTGAAGAGTAAAACGTAAAGTAAACAAATCGAACGCTTTGCAAAGTTTAACGTCAAGTTAAAAATGAAGTTGCCGCCCGCATTCAAACTTTGATAAGTATTCAGACTCAATTTGAACTTACACTGTGACTGCTTACCGTCTTGAGCATAGGTATACTTTTTCTAGCACTGCGAAATCGCGTGACGTAGGGTGAAACCCTAAGCGTAGCCCACCGACTTGCATGTAATTAAAGAAAGGAAGTTTGCTTCTTTTTGGGGCCAGCGCGTGACGCCACCCTCTTTTAATATTACAAGGCAATAAAACACGTGAAATTAGAAACCCCTCAAATAAAAACATCTAATTACTAAGCAATACCGAAGTCAATCGGTAACTTTACCCCGTTTATAAGGTGAATAATTTATGTCTCGGGTTACCAGACAAATGTGGGCATACAAAGACAAAACTTGTATGCATAATCATGCAAATTCAAGCCGAGATCATAGCAGCCGCATTTACCTACAGTCATGGAAAAAGAAGAACAATTTAGTCAAATATCTGGTTTGTAAGTTCAAAAGAAGTGCCGAAGAATCGAGACTCCACGTTCCCGACAATGGTTAATCAAAAAGCCGTATCTCATTCCGCGGGACCTTGGCTCGCATGGACGCTACGTTATTTCGATTTCATTTGCTTGCTCGTGCGAGATGTTTTTTAACTCGTGTTGGTCTCCCTCGCTTAGAGGTCACGCCGCGATCCCGCGAGCCTTTGTTACTCTGGGAGAAATATGAGGCGAAGTCGGCAGTCTAGGAATAAATAGGATTCTTTTCTGAAATATCTCTAGGAGGAGATTAATAATTCTTGAATGATGAATGTAGCGCGTAAATCTTATTTGTAATTTACTGTTCGCTAGTTATCGCTTTTGTCCGTGTTGTGCCTTCTATTTTAGAGTTTAATAAGATACGGTCCAGAATACCATTACCGTTTATTGTTCGGTGCCCGTTAGTTATTTTGTTCTTTTTATCGTAAACAAGGTAAGGAGCAGGGTTGTCTTTTTGTATAAAAAGTAATTACTAGTCACGAGTCTCATGGGCAGTGGTCCGGGTGCGTTTAGTTAGATTAATTGAATTCTTAGGTGTGAAGAGATGACTTCTAAGTGTGAGGGGGCGAGCGCTTTTAAGTATTTGTCCCGAGATGAAAGACAGGGCGGGGTATTCATTATTTCTGAAGTGTCTTAAGTGTCTTCAGAAAATATGGTGTTGCTTTTTTCATTTTCTTATCGCTATTAATAAATATTTCCTCATTGTATCCTGATTAAATTAGCTGCCTAATTCACTACTTATACTTTTAAGATTCATTTAAATTAATCCTTTTGTGACGTGATCTTAATTAACCTTCTCATTGATTACAAATTCGCGGTAACATTTTTAGGTTTTAATTTAACCATGATACTTTTATCCAACTTACAAAATACATAGGTATAAACGAAAAAAGTTAACCTATTGATCACAAGTATTTTTTCTTCTAAAGTAAATTCTAAGTGAGATCAAACACAAAATCCAGTTAAATAAGTAGAGTTACTTCCTAAATAACGCCTACGCCCACGCACAAAATTAAATGCCGGAGAGTATTATACATTTTATTAACATTTATATAACTTACTTAAATCAAAGCCCTATTGGAATTAAGTTGTAGCTCACGCTATAATTGTAATTAGTTTTTGGTTTATATATAGAAGTGGTGAGGAGGGATCATAAAGACTATGGCGTAGCTTAGGTACCACTCTATACCTAGACCATTTTCCACGGACTATTAATATTTCGACTTGTGTTTTTATGGTCATAGAGAAATATATCGTAATAATATACTTAAGTAGGTATATCTTTCTTTAATTCTTTAAAAAAATTACTTAGTTCAAAAGTTATATAACACAAAAATTGGAAGTTTCCTTTTTTTTTTATCCTAATTTTAGTGAATGCGTCACTATCATAAAGCATCATCATCATTTCGTCTGTTACATAAGTTTTTCACAAAACTGCAGTAGGTAAGATCTGCAAAAAAACTGGACCACTTTCGCACCCAATCGACTGATTCACCAACTACTTAAAACTCTCTAGCTTCGAAGTTGATTTCAACACTATCATAAAGCGGGTTTCCTAAGAAGATGTTCGCTTATTTCTACAGTAATAATAGTCATCGTACTGATTTAGGTGCTAGAACAAAATGCAATTTCTTTTTTTATACAACTAAGTAGATAAAAAATCGAACCCATCTGATATTACACGGTTACATGCACGCCTGCAACCCTAGAGATTAGAGGTATAAGACGCGCGCTGCTGATTCTTGAATAATTTTAAAACACCCTTTTTGTAGTCACTATGGAAAACAGATCGTTCTACAACTTAAGTTGAATTCAAGGAAATATATTTTTGTTGGTGACTGGATAATATTTTAACACATCATTTTCTCATTATTATGACATAATTCATAGTTTTTCTTATTAACTGTAGTTTGAAGAGTACCGTCAATAGTGGTCACCGTTTTTTAAGAAATTGACTACCAACTAGAAAGGCGTACTGATGCATAAAATCAGTGGCTAGTCGTTCACACTGTATTAGTGCGATGGAAAGCGTGCAAGGCAAGTGTCAAATGGTGTGGAGCGTATTACAGAGACATGCGTTGAGAGCTGAGCCACCATTGTGAAATTAATTGGACACGGCAATTCTAGTTCTAGTCGGTGGATCACGATGTTGTATTTCAATAAAATACGCTGCAATTTGTATAAAAAGTTAACAGGCACTATTTTTCGTCAAGACTCGTTCCTTTTACAAATCTACTGAAATCATACCTATCTCTTTCTAGTTAATATTCTACAATCGGTAATAGAGAACGTAGAATGTGTGATGATGTAGGCTTCTGATTACCAGAGGTAAGCTTACGAAATGGAACGAAAATACCACAGTAGTATATACCTAGTAGTATATGATCTGTGCCTAAATAAATAAAATACAGTCAATCTTGACTTTTTTTTTTTTTTTAATTCTTATATTTTTAAGGACTTTGAGTCGCTTAGCGAAAATCTTGACTTGAAACTCAGATTATCAGTGGTTTGTTATCAAGGAAAACAAATGACGATGATAATGCTACTGTCATTTGTTTTAGCTCTTTGCATAGTGACGGGAGGTGTACGTGCATTACGTTTGCACTTTTTTTTTTAATCTTGAAAGTACCTACTTATTCCATTCGAACCTATTCGAACGTATCCAAATATCAACATATAATAGTATAGACCATACGATCCTGACTATTTTTTGCTTACAGATCAAATTATCGACACTTCAGAAGAAAAAAAAAATTTACAGTGATTCCCACGCTTACTTTATATGAAGCTTAACTATTATGACTCCAATGGACTATAGAACTGCGAGATACCTAGCATTATCGAGGACCCTTAGGAATCGTAAAAGGTTTAACCCTTTCAAGACGAGTTTCGAAAACTTTATGACTCACCATAAAGTTTTGTTTTTTTCTTCTTGAAGATTCTAGTTTCACTTGTTTTTGAAGTTTTATGTTATGGCTAAAATATTGTTTTTAATAACAACTGCTGGCATTCTTTTACTATCACCAATTTAGAGAGGAAGACACTACGTCATATCATAGAAGTACTTAATTATCTATCTTCTTCTAAATATGTAAAACTCTTTTGAAGCTGACTGACAATCAACGCACAGCCTAAACTATATGTCTTAGAGGTATGAAATTTAGAGGGTATTATCCTTATATAATGTAAGGGTGCACAAAGAAATGAATTCTTAAAAATCGCACCCTAACGGCTCTAAAATTAGGATCGAAGATTTTAACCAAATAATGCGGATGCTGCTACCACGCGAGCAAAGCCGCGGGCGACCGCTAGTAAAGTATGAAAATGTACTATTTTACAGTTACAAATCCATTTCGTCTCATTTACAAGAGGTCTTGCCTCTTATAAAAATTACCTTTCACAAATTCACTTAGCAATGTTACGGTTTCCTCCAGTGTTTTAAGAACTCACAGAAATGGTAAAAACCTTTTCAACAAAACAATACAACTAGCATACCTACAAAAGTACAAGGGTTATCACAACCGGTCGGTATTGTTCCTTATCCAAGGTTTTTTGACGCCCGAGGCAAAGTGGAATCCATTAAGATAGGTCAGACGATACGTAAGGATACTATGTTTCAAATGTCTTGAAGAACTGAGCGTTAAGCAGAAGTTTTTTTTTTTTAATGATAATAGTAATGGATCAAGCTGATAGCTCACCTGATGTTAAGTAGTTTCTAGACTATTAAGTTGCTAGCCGTTGTGCGGCTGAATGCTACTGATTACAACCAACCCAAAGCAAAGGAACAGCTCTCACACGATGGACTAACGACGTGACGCTGGCAGAAATGTCCAACTCTGGACTAATGCCATTAAAAAAAAAAAAAAAACATGGACTAACGATCGCGGGAATCTAAAGGATGGAGAAGGCTAAAGTTTTATTTCTGTAAAAGCCCATTATAATCTCGTGCAGGCAATTTTAATACGCTCAGTAAAATCATTGCATTCATTACATTGTATCAGTAACACCAAGTTGACCCATTCTGCATGAGTGTTGGTTCGGTTAGATACCTAACGGTTGGACAGATAATTATTTGTCGGTGATCTAAATATTCAAAAAAAAACTAAACAGATATTTCTTCGGCGGGATATTAAAGACATCTAAAAAAACCTAAATGTTCTTATTCACTTTGAAGTAACGTTAATTAAGCTTTTGGTTTCCTAAACAATACTTGAATTAAAAGCTAGGGACTGGTGCTATGGATACTGAGTACGATTCCAACAAAATAAGTTACAGACTGGCCTCTTGTTATTATTTTTGGTTCATTATTACATGCATGATGATGATAAATAAGCCTTTCTTTAAACTGAGTACCATAAGGACCGTATTTGAACAAAAATAATCAAAATTAAGCGTGACTCAAGAACACATTTAACTAGAGTTTTTTTTTTTTTTTTTTGTAAGTAAGTAAGTTTATTTATTTATTTATTTTAAGATTTTATTGAGAAAACTATTTAAAATATATGCTTGAGTTTCAAGTGTTTTGTCTGTATGTTACTTGAATTGATTTTACTGTATTTGTATCTATCTATCTATTCAGTCTGTATGCACCCACTGCTGGGTATTATAGGCCTCCTCTTTATTACGCCAGTCTTTATATAAATATGTAATTTTACTAAACTTAAAAGGTATCTAATGTTTGAAAGGCGTTTTCATTTGAACATACGATTCCGATAAGCGAATATTCATTCGGATATTTTAACACATTCCCTGCCATAATAATGCATAATATATTTTGGTTGATGTGGTATTGTCGGGTCACGCAACGAGTATATCTCAATTTGCGGTTCTGGGATGCTGCGGTAGATGGGCAGAGAACCACAGTATGATTTGATATACCCTTGCATTATGCATGGTCATTGGTTACATCTTTCATATGAATACCAAACCAAAGAAACAGTAGAATATATTTGAAATTATAGATATGTTTTTTTTAAGAAATGTGTGAGAAATCCTTAGTAGTCAGTTTTATCATTCCACTGAATAAATTACTTCTTTCAAATATAGAGAGTCAGCTAAAATTGATAGAGTCCGTCCAATTTAAAAGTGCACGGCCCACTAAAGTCATTCAAAATACAAAAGACATTTCGAAATGTCCGGTTATGCTCTATGGAAAAAAAGTAACAGATTTTAGACAAGATTACCTACTCAGTTATGCAATATTGTTATATACGTAAGTACAGTCAGCGATAAAATGTAAACAAAAAATAATTTTCAAAAATATGTTAAGATTTCATAAAGTTGTATCCAGATGAGAGCTCCACAAAAACTTTTTGAGACAGTAAGAGCTAGCACGTTAAAACCTCTACCGTAGTGTATATTTTTTAAATTATAATTTGTATCCTATTGTCGTTAATAGTGTGACATACCTACTTTTATAATTGCATTAAAACATAAATTACAAACAAGCTAGGTAGTAAGTAGCTTTAAGAAAACCACTTAATTTCGAAAGTAAGTTGCAGTTTCCGATTGTATCTTTCGCGTAGGTCTAGGGTTTCATCTAACAGTTCTATCTAGTCGCAACGATTTACAAATGCGAGGAGTCACGCAATACAAGTTATCACAATGCTTTGGTAGCCCTTTGTTAAAGCTTCCTCTTTCTAAAACAGATCCAAATTACTCCTTCAGATTCAACGTATTAAGAAAATATGAGAAAATATCTTGATAGTAGTGTTCTCTTTTTATATTAAACTAAGTGGCAAATAAAATATACTGGAAAAAATGAGTTATTCGTCAACTCGCGAGCGTCAAACATTAAGAGTTGGCTCCAAGTATTGGTCAAAAAATTTTAAATACCAAGTATGTTATGTCTTATGAAATACGTAAGAGATTATTAGGAGAATACAGGGAATTTAAAATTAAAATTTTAAAAAGCTAATACCTTATCGAGCCCGTTCTTCGATTTATGAGCTATTTCCATTAAAATCTCATGAAAATAACATAAAATTTCAACACTACTTCAACGTGTGTTTATTATTAGTGCAGCACCAATACACACAGACAGTGTTCCTTTGTGTAGGAGCGGTGAAACAGGCCTAATGAAGTAAATTTATGGAACGGGTCATAATGAGGCTTCTATGCTTGCGCCTGTACAGAATGCATGCATAAAATGTATTGAGATTTACATACAATCCTTGATAAAGATGTCATTTTTGTGGTTATGCGCGGCCAAATGTACCCCACATACTTTGTTTGGAATATGAAATTGATAAAAATTATGCATTATGTTATTTATTCATATTCCGATGAAGATATTTGCAATATGCTTTTGAATAAAAGTTCAGTGCTTGGTTTTATTTTGTTGAATGTTTTTTTGAGACAACCTTTTTGTTACAAACTTACAAAACAAATAAATGTTGATGTGATGCAAACAAAAGTTTTATTAGGTTGGTATAGACACAAGTTACTAACTTAAAATTTCAAAAATACTTAAAAGGTTTCATAATACGTAAACTTTAACCAATTATCTTCTATTTAAGAAATGAATGAGATAAAATAAACATTGCTTCGTTTGTAGCTTCTATGGACATTACACTCCATTGTTCCTAGGGGGTCAGCATACAGTCGTGGTCTGTCTAGTGAGTTCATGCTAATGTTTATATTTTTATATTACCAACATCACTAACGAATAACACCGTCCAACGCAAAAGCCTTCCACGCACACTCGTGATTATATCACTTGATACTGAGATATAAAGTTTAATTTTCATCGGTAGAGATGAGAACAAAAGTCTTTGTGGCCGAGTAGATTGCGTAGTTAGAACCATCTTGGCTGTAAACCCCGTAGGCGGTTTTGTACTGGACACGCAATATGAATAGTGCTTAGTGGTCCTACCGAGGTGATGTCGGTGTAAGCGGAAACGTTTTCCAATGTCAAAATTATATTCATGTATCATTTTCCTGTGGGAACCCCTTTGGGTTTTCGAGATTTATCGTGTCGTCGTGCTACTGCGTGATTAGCTTTCCATGTTTCTGTAAGTCATAGAGTCTATTTATCTATCGAGCTGAGTGGACTAGAGGTTTGTGTAATGTTAAAACTCTACGCCTCTAGCGTTTTAAGCAACTTGACCATTGTTATGACGTCACGGAAGATTAGAGTTGCAGGCTCCTATTGAATGCATTTTTTTGCAAAAACCAATTCTAGTCATGTTTCGTGAAAATTGGTGCCATTTCCAAGCCGTTTCCAAGTTATGAGGATATTCATCAGATCTGAAAACCAGTTTTCAAAAATCTCAGGGATCATTTTCAATTAAGTATGCCTGAGTTTTCGAACATTCAATGGAACCCACAGGGTAAGCGCAAAAAAACTCAACTGTTCCATTATGAATGGAATAGCTAGTAACTTTTGACGACTATCAAGTACTCATCTCAAGCTAATAGGCTCTATTTTCATCTTCGATTTGGCTATCTCGCCTAAAAGCTCCAAAGTACCAATACAAACAAATTCTTTAATGGGTTACTCTGTCTGCGTTTGGAGTACGATAATATAATTTTACATTTTGTTCCTGCGAACAATGGGACGTTAAAATGGGCTCATACACCCATTAGCTCCGTTCTGTCATCAGATAAGAGTATTGTGAGATTTGTTGGCCCACTATCTAGCTCACTGACAGTTAGTTAAAATTGTATCAATAAGTAAAGGATATTGTTACAGTAAAAGCATGATTTCATAGCTGACGAAGACAGCAGGCGAGATGTAAATAATAGCAAAAAACCTTTGGTGGATGAAGGGCCCAAAATTGTTTTTTCTGTTAATCTATGTTATGGGCCAGCAATTTACTTCTACAGAATGCTTACACCTAAGTGCTCTAAAGTGACTAGAAATAAAATTTAGTCAAAAACTTTGTTGAAAAATTTGTTCTTGCATACACTTGCATACACTTTTTCTGCAAGAAAAGAGCTTATTCCGTGACGCTTTTGATTGATCACTCAACAAATACTACCAAAAAAAAAACTCGATTGCATAACTTCACTATCTCTATGCAATATCGAGGCAGTACTCGATCAATCTGGACATCGATCGTTGTTAAAAGAGGTCACTGCAGGCTCGAGGCGACAGACCGATTGCCGACAAAAACTCTCCAGCAAACATACGAGTAAACAAGATGGGAGATATTGAAGTCGAGCTATCACAGCCGCAGTAGTGTTTGTAAACTCAAAGGGAGTCGAGTCTTACTATAATTAAATGCCGTTTCAGTAAACGTCTATTCCTATTCTAGGGATGGGACAACTTTAGAAGAGTTTCTGATGCGTTTTTAGTCAACTCCTATAATCTCGTAGTTTTTAAGATTTCGGAATCCTACCAGAAACCTTTACAATTTTGCTTTGTCCGTCTGTCTGTCTGTCTATCCATACTCATAATAGTTTTATTCAAAGAGCATACTAAATACTATACTGAATTTTTGCAATGTTATACATGAGAGATACGCGCTGTAAGTCGTGGAAAGTCGCTCCCCTAGTTTTCAGAAATAGTATTTTAAAGAAATGTTGCTAGGTTATTTATTTTGAAGTTTTATGTGAGTAGATCAATGATATTCTACTAATAGTTCAAAACCATTCCAATAAATAAATAGTTATCGATTTGTTACAATACCGGTTGCACAGCAAATACTAATTTATATAGTATTTGACAAAATGCTACAAATCGCCTCTCGTCTATCGTAAAACATTTACCACGCCAACTTACATTTGGACAGGATTTATAGGAACAAATAAATAAATAAATAAATATTCATGAATATTTTACTTATTGCCCTCAGACTCAACCTAACCAAAGCTTGTTTTATGGGAAATAGATTTCTGATAAAATACATAATTTTTTTGAAGTGAAAACTTCTTTTGCATCGTTGTGATTTGAAAGTCGATGAAACGAAAAAGTGACCGTTCGATCCCCACAAAACGCAAAACTCTTCTATAGCGCTTTCTAGGATCCGACCAAACTTAGCAGCGCCATCTAGTTCTGATTTAGGCAACATGAGCATAGAACCTTTTCTAACTAAATAAGTACTGCATATTGGTTTTTGAAGGTTTCACTTCTACCACGTGTGAATTGCACACATGTTTTTTTAGATACATAGTAAAGCTCTCTGTAAAAGAACTCGTCTGGGAAAGTACTACTAATATCTTCCTGCCGCTAAGCATTGATGATCGCATTGCTATGTTCCGGTTTGAAGGGTATGGGTGCCGGTACAATTACAGGCACATGAGATTCAATAGCTTTACGCCTCAGAGTAAAAGGCATTGCAGTCCAGATCCCCGAGTCTGTGCATTTGTTTTGACTTTCGACTCGAGTATAGCACAATTCCCAAATCTCCCGCTAGAGGCGCTTATCTGGTTTTCATACAAAATTTCTCGCTTTGCGAATGCGTTTGCGTGTTCTACACTTGAATCGAAAGTCAAAACAAATGCACAGACTCGGGTCTCTGAACACGCTTGCTTTGTGAGTTATTGCATTGTTATAGGCAGAGGTTACTGAACATCACGTGGACAATTAGCTTGTTCCATTACTTTAAAAAATAATAAACGCAGTAAGCACGAAGGAATTTGCAAATGGCCTCCTACTTCATTGTGAAGACTTAAGCCTTGGTCTCGCGATCGTAACGCACAACGCAGCGGTATGCAGCATGCGGCGCCGGACACATAATCGTATCGAAAACGTCTAGAATGGTTTTTTGTTACGTCGCAGTATGCGTCAGCGGCGAGGAACGATCGCGAAACCAAGGCTTTACAATGTCTGGAAAACAAAAGCTCGGGTCTGGAGCTTACAGGACATCTTTACTCCGTGTCGTGACTGTTAAGATGCGAGTTGTTTTTGTTTTTAAATAAAATATTCTCTAGATATTGGATCTCGTATTACCTTGCGATGGAGATGGCTTAACCTGAGCTTTCTGAAGAAGCGGTATCCGTTTGTTGACGGCCGTAATATAGGTCCCGGGTTGTTCAATAATTAATTGATGTATCAAACAGTATTTGACGACTTCGAATGGCTATAAAGTCTCAATAGACCTTATAGCACCTCATCATCATCATCATCATCAACCTATATCGGTCCACTGATGGACATAGGTATCAATACGTACATAGGTCAATAGGTTATAGCACCTCAATAGGTTCATTTTCATCGTCAGTAACCATCAAGTGAGATTGTGGCCAAAGAACATTCTATACTCGTATCATATAAAAAAACCATCAACTTTTAACCAATCACGATAATGTACGAGTATCACTTCATTTGCCATTTAACACTGTATTGTAGAGTTTTTTGTTTCATGATCATTGATCATGTAAGTACCTACTACAAAACTATTCTATATTCAGGAAGCTGATGCAAAGTCCAGCGCAAAAAACCCCTGTTTGCAGTAACGGTCATGTTTTTTTTTTTTTTTTTTTTTAATTATATGGCAGTCGTCCAGAGTTGAACGGTCATGATAATAACGTTCACCGTTTCTGCAAAACCAGGCACGATATCGGATAACTACTCGGCAGTGTAGCAGAGATATAGTGATACTATTCTAGTAGATTATTGTTCACGATTGTGGTACCTCTATGTTTTATCGGCTTTTCAGAACAAATTGTGATAAAGCTTCCATTATAGATTAAATGAATAAAATAAATGAATTTTTGGAACCATTTATGTATTTTCATAAGTTACTAGCCATCGCCCGCGGCGTTGCTCGCGTTCTACCCGTTAGGATGCGACTTTTCAAAATTCCTTTCTTAGTGCACCCTTATACTATACTAGCCGTCGTCCGCGGCGTTGCTCGCGTTCTACCCTTTAGAGTGTGACGTTTCAAAATTCCTTTCTTAGTGCACCCCTACACTATATAAGGATACTACCCTCCAAATTTCATACATCTAGAACTTATGGTTTAGGCTGTGCGTTGATTCTAAATCAGCTTCAAAAGAGTTTTATATATATTGATGATGATTGATGATTGATGATGATACACACCTTACAACCAACGGGATTAGTTATAAATATTGTATTGTTTTATATTCTCACTGATAATAAATTGTATTTATAAGTATTAAAACTAAAATACCAAAATCACAATCGATCAAAATATCTCTATCCTAAAAGTTACTAGATATTCCTATCATTGAAGAAACTTTTTTTAACTGAGTCTGAATAGACTTTTATGCTTAGTTAATAAGTTTGATATTTCTGAGGAACGAAGCTACAATAAAATTTTATGATTTTAATATTCAAACTTTTGCATAAATAAATAAGTTATCGTGTTTGAGGTTTTTTCTACTAAAGTTATAAATTAATTAGTCACAGCAAAATGTTGATGGGGCCTTTATTCTTTCAAAACGTAAATCTTAATCCACGTCAAAATGTAAATTAATTTTGTGGCTACTACAAAAAACAATAAACGATAATTCACACTGCGCGGCCGGCTTACTCGTTGTGCTTAGATTTACAAAGGTGGACCGCAGTGTACCTTACTCAAAATGATAAAAACAAACGGTCGATTGGTTTGTAAGACACCCTTGTTTAATTTAGATTTATTGGTACTGTGTTAGGACACTGTAGTTGTGAAGTTCTAGTGACTCTAATGTCCTGAATCTGATCTAATCATCATTTTCATATTATTTTCTTCTTCCACTCACTTCTATCGTAGGTCAACTCTGATTCCACTTCTCTCACATTCATATCATATATTCCAACCATTTATTCTTCTGCCTTCTTCTACAATCATAAAGACATACTGTATTTTTTTTATTTGAGAATATTTTTGTTGGCTTAGATACTGTCACTTTAAGACTACAATTTACTAACAGAGTGTATGTATACATCTGACACGTGTATGTTCGGACGTGCCTCTAACTACCACTGACACAAGTGAGACATCCTTTTTAATTGCAAGTAGGTACATAATAAAATGGTGGTCGACATAGCTCAGAGGATTGGTAAGCTGAAGTGGCAGTGGGCCGGCCATGTTTGCCGCAGAACCGACAATCGTTGGAGCAAACAACACTCGAGTGGAGACCGCGTTTAGGCAAGCGTAGTGTAGGACGCCCTCCGGCAAGGTGGGGTGACGATCTGAGACATGTAGCTGGCAAACACTGGATGAGAAGAGCCGAAGACCGGGCTCACTGGCGCGTCTTGGGAGAGGCCTACGTCCAGCAGTGGACCGATATAGGTTGATGATGATGATGATGATGACATAATAAAACAAAATATTTATAGTTTCTAAAGATTACATCGTTAGCTATTATTTAGTTTTATTATTATCTATTTTACGCCAACGTTATAAATTAATAAGGAAATAAAATCAACAGGTTGATCTGACGCTAACACGCTAATCCACAAATAAAGTTTATTGTAGTTTTTATCGGTTGTAAAAATATTCATTGAATATTCATATTGTTTGGAAATGACTTTAAAAGTTTAACATTTAAATTAATGTTGCGTGTGGAATTTTATTTACAATATCAGAAAAAAAATGTTTTTAAGCCCTTCAAAGGGCCTCAAACTCATATAACCGGTTGTGCCCATCTTAAAATGTTTACGAATTTTTGTACCTAAAACCTCTGATCAATAAAAGCAGATTTGACTGTATGGTCCGTATTTACATTGTCTGCTCAAGGACTGAACCAGACACAAGTAGTTATAGATTTTTTTACTTCTGACCCACCATACCCTCCTCTGGTCATACACCTGGGGGTAGGGTGGGACGAATTGACAGTTTTGTATGATACATACTCAAATATCAAATCCCAGACAACAAAATCGAAATACGAAAACCTCAAATCTTTTAAGTACTTTTGTGAATACGATCCTAAGTACTTTTGACAAGCAAACACATCTTGTGCTTATACCTATCCTCTGTTGGCCCTCTTCAAAAAACAATATTCTGATGAGTAGGAACCTTCGTATTTCTCATTAATAAAGTGGATCATAAGGATTTATTTTGGTAACAAAAGTAATAAAAACTCGAAAGTAAATACGAAAGCTGAGATCTCCTAAGAATTGTTTTCCGTCATATGATAGTTAGCTTATTTGCTGCCAACATCGATGAATTGGTACCTTGACTTCCTTATGATGTTTTCCTTCACCGGAGAGAACTGACAAAATATGGTGATTATACCTTGTTTAACGAACTTTCAACTTTGACTTTTAACTCTATTTTTGAAACGGACTAAAATGCTGTTCGATATCGATCAAAAAGGTTTAAGTGGTTCAACTTTAACTTCTTGGTTTATGGCTTTTGCAACTTGTTGTTACAATTCTGCCAGTGTCTGTTTACTCTAGCGTCACAACCGGGATGGAGGGTAGGGAAAGTTAAGAATATGGCCGGTAAAATTTTATGAGAATCAATGGAAGGGTTCTGGTCCTACTGACGATTGTTGACAGCGTTACGGGACGCACGTAAAAACCTTGGTCTCGCGATTGCAACGCACAACGCAGCGGTATGCAGCATGAAGCGTCGGACACATAATTGTATGGAAAACGTCTAGTATGGTTTTTTTTTACGTCGCAGTCTGCGTCAGCGGCGACAAGCAAACGCGGTACTCTGCTTAAACAAAGCTTAAACAGTCACATTTGCCTACACAATACAACAGTAGGTACCTATTATGACGCCTACAGTAAAAGTGACCCAAATAAGAAGATCCAATCCACATCAAACCAATAACAGTCTTATTCTATTCAAGAAGTTACCAGGTACCGTAACGATGCAGAGTCGATATAGGGTAATAACGATTGAATATAATCATTAAAGCTACCGAGTGTTAAAAGAGCACAGGAAAGGTTAAATAGCTAGTTTAGTTCAACACTTTACAAAAATCTCATCAGGAAGGATATGTAATACCAAATCAACTGTAGATAGAAAACCAGCAAACGAGTAATAGGTACAGCTCAATCATAACTTGTAGAACAAAACTGGACAAAGGTCCTTCCCATAGAATTCTACAAAATCTTCAGTAATCCTAATTTCAACGATCAATCGAAGAGAGGCGCCATATTTTTTCCGCTTTCTGGTTAGTGCTTGCCATTCGAGACCCTCGTTTCCTTAGCAATGTCACTTGTGCGAGTTACGTGGCCAGCTTACTGCCACTTCAACTTGCTTATTCGCAAGGCTCAAAGACTTTCATCATCACCCTCATCATCATCAACCTATATCGGTCCACTGCTGGACGTAGGTCTCTCCCAAGATGCGCCACTGAGCCCGGTCTTCGGCTCTCCTCATCCGGTTTTTGCCAGCTATACATGTCTCAGACCGTCACCCCACCTAGCCGGAGGGCGTCCTACACTACGCTTGCCTAAACGCGGTCTCCACTCAAGTATTAGTTTGCTCCAACGATTGACTTTACTATAATAAAATGTCAGCAAGATGTATGGCTCGAGTTTACTGGCATTTTTACAAAATGACGTAGCTATCCTCACCTTCCTATGTTTCCTAGGTTCCGCTGAGTTGAGACAGCTCAACTCACGACAAAGCGATTTTCGTGCGTTCCGGAACGATTTCCTTATTGCTGGAACAGCTGGAATCGGTTCTCAGGTTGTTGGTGATGCGATCCTGATACGGAGCAATTACAATTTACTTGTATACGGGTTGTAAAGTGAAGTAACCGTGCCAGTTTTTGGTTGGAATTGCCTAGACCCGTTCTGGCCTGGCCCCGATGTAGATGACCAAATAGTAGACAGACATAGACATCATTCATTTATTAATCATACTAATACTACGAAAGTTTGTGAGGATGTTTGTTACTCTTTCACGCCAAAACTACTGATCCGATTTGAATGAAACTTAGATTATATTATATTGTTCGTGACCTGGATTAACACATAGGTTACTTATTATCCCGAAAAACCAGCGGGAACCAACGGGAAGCAAACGAAGTCGCGGGCGGAATCTAGTTTAAACATAAAAAATAGTACCCAATAAGAAGTATGCAGCGAAAAGGTCCCGACTCAGCATTATGCTTCGCCATCCGAAGACAGGTCAGCGTTTTTATTCTGTTTTTTTTATTACAGTTTTTTGTAGTTTTACACCTAATTATAACATTAAGAAATAAATATTTACACGCATGAATGCGTTACTAGAATCTTCTACATAAAAATCTGGTCTGAACTAATCTCTTCAACCATCTTAATACACCAGATGCCTTATACTTAAAACATTAGACAACATTCTCATTGGGTTATAGGTATGACATCACATCTCAGGCGAAACAGATTAAGCTCCACGCGCAGTCACACGGTGACCGTCCCTGTCTTATTATTCTTCTTCTTTTCTACTTATATGGCCTCTGTCCGTCATTTCGACAGACAATTTTGAAAATATCAAGTGAAATAGGTATTTGAAATATTATCAGTCAAATCACGTCATTCGTCAAGTCGGCTGTTGTTTGTTTTGAAGAGAAAATGGTGGAATTTTCCCTTGAAAACTTGAAAACGAAATATATCATTTCAAGGAAATCACCTTAACCATAACCACTTTTATTCCAATGGCTCACACTTTATACTTTATTTATTATTGGTCAAAATCCCACCAAAATTAAACAACAATACTCACGATAACACAAGAAAAACCATTAAATTAAAAAAGATTGTTTCCCTAAAAATTACAGAACTCGAATCCAACAAAGTGGCTTTCGTATTGTCGTCTTCATTCCCATGACATTTTATCGAAGGTTTTAAAGCATAAGACCCCTGGATTAATAAATGTCATGAAACTTCTTGATTAACAAGCACATTTTGTTTAACGATGGTCGAGGAATCTTCCAGAAATGTGGTAGTTTTTAGGTAAAAGCTGTTAAAGCTGTATTTTGGTGTAATTCGTTGAAACTCGTTGCTAATTACAATTTATTTTCATTTCTAAGTCCAAGAAGCTGTTGCATGTTTTTTTTTCAAATAAATCAATGTCGTGTGACGACTCACAGTGCTACCGAGCTGATGAGTATTACTTTTTCTTTTTATTTCTTTTTGATATAAGTGCTATAAAGTACAAGTAAGGTTTTCAAAGACTTGACAGTACAGTTAGTATACCTATAGGTATCTATTTTTAATGGGTTCCAAGCCCTCTTGTTTCTTTTAGAACACGTACGTACAGCCTGAAATTTATGTGATGTTTTCCTTCACCATATTTTTTTTATAAGCAATTCCTATACTTGTCTATTTTGTAATAGTTTTTAAGCTCGCTTGTTACTTTCAAAGTACTTACTGCCTGATTTTTACGTGATGTTTTTCTTCACCATTTATAATATTTCATAAGCAATTGCATAAGTACGTGTTATTGTTATTTGTTATATTGGCGTCTAGATAAATGTATTAAAATGTCGTAATATTTATCTTAAATCAAGTTATACCACCTTAGGTGTGTAATAAACAATGATTTACGAGCTGCCGAACAAAACCGACGTGTGATTCAATCGCAAACATAACACAACTACCAACAAATCATACCACAATGTAACAATCTTTGTAATAAAATAGAGTCGGTTGTCAACTCGTCTCAAATCAACTCGGCCCACGTGGAACGATTTGCCCTATTCATTATTTTCACTCGTCCCAAATATTTTTTGTGTTCAATTTAAGTAAGTAGGAGCCTTTTTAATTCACAGATACTTAGAATAAAGTAATTGTGACCGAGATATCCAAATACACAATAAACCAATATTTTCTCTAATGTGTTAATTCTTGAAATAGTGTATAACTTTAAAATCTGAGGCTTGTATGTTTAGAATAAACTATACTCAAGAAAATATTTTTTGACACCTGTCAAAAAATATTTGCTTTGAGTCTTGACTACTTGAGTCTCAACTATTTGAGCATCATTTCAGCATACGTGGTCCAGTAGTTTTTACGTTTGGCAACTCAATTTGCTTGTATAAAGATAACACGTAAAGCTAAGTGCATAAGCTTGTATAAACACAGTTATAAAACCATGTGTGGCTACAGGCGACAGTCAAGATGTCGGTCATAGTCTGTAGATAAATATTTTATATGGTGCCATACTCTATAGTATATTACAACAAGTACAATAGGCTAGCACTGGTTTTGTTTATAGCACAAATAAGGGCAAGTTCACTTTGTCAATTATTGTCAAGGTGCCTGTACCGCAGACACATAAGAACCCTCGATGATGGAACCTCCATCTCAAATGTCTTCGCGACATTATGAACATACATTGGTCGGATCGTGTTAGAAACACTGATGTACTACGACGAGCTAATGTCTGCAGAATGGAAGCATATCTTATGCGCCGTCAGCTTAGGTGGTGCGGGCACCTATCACGAATGTCCAATGAGAGGGTGGCAAAGCGCACCTTCTTCTCTGAGCTTCAGGATGGCAAGCGGAAAATTGGCGGCCAACTCCTTCGATATAAAGACGCACAGAAGAGGAACATGAAAAGGTGCTCAATAGATCCCTCTTGTTGGGAGTCACTGGTAGAAAATCGGCCTGAATGGAGAAGTCTTGTGAAGCGTAATATCTACACCTTTGAAGATGAACGAAGGCGCGATCTAGATCTTAAGCGCGACCAACTAAAAGCTAAACCGCCTTCAAACATCAACTATAATTACGTTAATGGCGCTCTTACTTGCACATTGTGTGCAAGAACCTTCAAAGCCAAAATTGGCTATTCAAGTCACCTTAGAGCCCATCATAGGCATCAAGCAGCAACAATGTCGCCGTAGCCGAAACCGGCCAGGAAGACATCATCACGTTTCACATTACCTATTCATATTGTTTTGCATTTTTTATCAATTGTGATTATTAATTTGGATCTCACTATTAATATATTTAATATATAATTCAATTAGAAGGAATTATCTTAAAGGAAATTATCTCTAAGAAAATGTTATACTCCGTTCCTCGCACCCAAAAAACAGAATCCTAATTATCAAGTATTTTTGTACATAATATTATGAGATGTCTTGTTACAAACCTAACCACTAGTTCCACATTGAACAACTGAACAAATAAGTAGGTCTTAACTGGTGCTAAAGGTAAAGCTTTCAAACGAGCCCCAATATGTCGAGACCGGCCAAAGTTTACGTAATAGAAATAAGGCGGTTACGCACGGAGGGATTAGTTGTCAACTCGAGCGAACGTTTTCAACTTCGTTGGAGTTTAGGAACTAGTCACGTTTTATGTGCACATTTGCTATTACTTAGTTTATAGTTTAATTTTACTATAGTCAACGAGCAATGGAGCGGGCCATGCTCGGAATATCACTTCTAGACCACATACCCAATACCGACATTCGACGTCGCACAAAGGTTGTGAACGTGGGTATGCGAATCGCGAAGCTGAAGTGGAGATGGGCAAGACACCTGGCCAGAAGGGAAGAGGGGAGATGGACGAAGGCGGTCACAGAATGGTGGCCAAGGGATGCCCGTAGACCAAGAGGCAGACCACCCGCCCGATGGTCAAATGACATCGTAGAGTATATAGCTGGGAATCACTGGACAAGATTCGCAAGGGACCAAAAAGAATGGCGTAAAAAGAGGAGGCCTATACTCAGCAGTGGGTGCAAACGGGCTAAAGTGATAATGATGATGATAGTCAAATAGTTTACGCTCTCCGTGAGGCGACGATTTGCGAAATGTAGGGAACAAATACTGCATGAGACGAGCCAAGGTCCGGGTTCAGTGACGTCAGGCTTATCGTCTTGAGAGAGACCGCGTGATACACTCGTGCGTAGTCTTTTGTTTTGTTATCGTGCAATTGTTGTCGACAACTTCAATACCCAATGTGTAGTACCTTTATGTATAGGGGCGTGCCGCGTGCGTGCATTGAGAGTGAAAGCTTAGATGATCACGAACAGCCCATAAGTGATCCATAATTGCAAATAATCAATATACCTAGTAGTGTTCATGTTTTTATTGCTGTTGTAAAATTAATGTGTGAAAATATTTATTTCCCGGGGGCTCTACTAGCATACTTGCATGGATTTAAGTTTATAAAATACACAAGTGGTTTGACATAGTAGCGCCTTTGTTTATTTAACTACTTTTGTGAGCAAATATTTCGAGTCATCTACAAAAACCTGAATATCTTGGAACCATGAATTTCCGTGGTAAGAACACTAAAAACACTTTTAGCTCCAAAATATACTTATTGATACTGACTCTTCTAAGCATAATGTTCCATGCGAAAAATATAAAAAAACAGCTATAGTGGTTTTGATTGGACTACAAGAAAAAAAAAGTTCTACAAATTGCTCGGTTAGGTATTCACAATCGTTTTTTTTTCAAATTAATTACTTATTTTTATGGAACTATGAAGCAATAAAATTACTACGTATAGAGTTGGGTAATTTTCCGTTTACACCTCGTTTTTTGATTACTATAAAAGTAATCTATTCATCGCCATCGGCCCAATGTTCTAAATAGGTATGTGCGCGATCGATTCAAACTATCGTACCTACTATGACTTCTTCTGTGGTATTTGAGGTCGTTTTTTCCATGTTTTTGCTGGAAGGATAGCTTGTGCTACCTGACGTAAATGTTTTACGTGGAATTATTTATAGCGGGACGGACATTTCTTAGTACTTTATCAATAGAGTTTGACCGCTTATAAATAAAATATAAGTATTTTTATGCGTCTCTGCTCTGTTTATTTTTTTTTTCTTTGTGCCTTTTGTTTTTTTTACTATAAAAAACTTACTCCATGTTCAGCTAAATATGTTTGAAAAGCTTCTATAATTTTCTTTCATTATTGCTACCTAAACTAGACTTACCTAATATTGAATGTCATAAAACAAATATTGATTAAATACTTTTTAATAACAAAACAATATTTAATTTACTTTGAAACTGCAGGTAATTAAAACTAACGAATGTTTTAACCGCTCTGCTGCTAATTTTCATCGTATTTGAAACAAATCAACAATGCAGTTGAGAGGTTAAAACCACAGAAACGCGCAATTAACCACAACTATTGTACTCGACATGTTGTCACCCAAACAGTGAAGCCTGAACGACTCTCACAGTTTTTGTCGAGTTTTTTGACATTGTCGATTGAATCTGATTCGAATTGCGTTCGAGTTACAATAGACCGGTCATGGCTGTCGGAGTTTAGTGATGTGGACAATCCGGTAAGAGACAGATCCTTGATTAGCGCTGCTCGTATTATTACGACCGTAATATATTGATTCCGCTTTTTTGCTACATTTATTGAGTAGAAGATTATATAGGAAAAGTATTGATTATTATTAGAACACTTTCAATATTCCAAAAAGAGCACCGAATGGTTTGAAGCTTGGTGCTCATTGTAAAATAATATTTTAATTTGGAATAGCAGTTTTTACTTAAGGGTTTTTCTATCAAAATAAGTAAACGACTGGTTGCGGTCATCAGCCAAGCCTCAACTAGGATCTCATTGCTTACCAAGTGGTATTACAACGGTGTCCGCTTCTCAGCTACGCAAAGCCGTAGCTACGAACGCAGACCTCCTCCCATGTAAATTAACAAGGCTTCCTTTACAAAAACCAGTCGGTGTCTAACCCTCATTCATTCAGTCTAATCTCCGGCTTTGTGACAGCTCATAATTACATGTTATAAACGCTAAGATGTTTTTATTTCATTGCCAAATTAGTTCAAGCCTCATCACAGTCGTTAAAAAGTTTTGCAAGAAATTACTAAAATGCTGTGTTCAGAATGTGATATCTTCGGTATCATACAAGGCATGTTATTCAGTAAAAGAACAGAAAGCAGATGATAGGTAGGTATGTATCATCATAAGTATGTATTTACAAAAAAAAAAGTATAAATATACTATCAGCAATCTAGTTCCCATAGTACAAGCTTTGCTTAATTTGTTACTAGAGAGCATTGCGTGATATGTCCAAGAATATTTATTATTATTAAGTATTATTAATAAAAAAATTACAAACATTATTAGATGTTAGTATATAAATGCACTAGGCAACATAAAAAACGGTCAACCGCAAGAAATTGATGAAATCTCACGGTGAGTTTTTTTTATTTTACAGATAAGACTTCTATAAGTCGTCCACTAATGTTTCGTTATTTTATGACAGTGCGTAGTACCAGGAAAGTTTGATGAAACGAAAATTGATACATAATTTCTCAAAACTTGACGGAAATCTGATAGGTGAACATATTTTGAATTCACAGACTAAAATCACACAAAGTAATTCTGGCTTAATCCACTTTTTTCCTTTGACAATCTTCGCAAACGGAGATTATTGCACTTTTTGTCCATGAATTATAGAGATGGAATTAGTAGCATGCTAGTTTTCAATTTCCATGCTCTGTGAGTATTTATGTTGATTGGAGTATCTTGAGGAACTAGTTACATATCCGTTGAATGCTGTGCTTCAAGTTACTTAAGTAACTATTAGTCATGGATAAGTTATGCTGCTGACATAATTATGCAATTTACACAGTGTGGAAATAAGTTTTTTACATTTTCACAACAGTGGTAGTCACGGAAAAATGTACTTTACTAAGTACTGATTGTTTAGACAAACAAATACTTTTATATCAATATACTTACGCCATGCCTGGCATGGCGCTCTGAATCAATCACCGGACAATTTGCAGTGTGTAGATATAATCTGTGTCTCTGGAGAGAACAAAAAAGTGCGCGCACGTCGATTCGAATAATTTTTTTTTTTTAATTAATTCCTGTAGCTACAGTAGTAAAGTTTAATTTATCAAAGAAGATTTTCATTGAAGGCAACCCATTATCATCAACACTGATTGTAAAGTTGATTGGTGATTAGAAACAAATAATTAATCGATAGTGTTCGAAGTGATTATTAGGTATAGTAAAGTAGAGAGTAGGTTGATTAAATTCAGTTACACCAGTTTGTACTGTTATTATCTTTATCTACAGTTTAGAGGATTTTGAGAGCAACCAAGAAATAATGCAGTGAATTAATTTTCAATATGGATTATGGAGTTAAACCACCCCGATCTCAGTCTATCTCCTCTACAAAACCGTACCTATATTTAAAAATATATTTATTTATGTCTGGGCACAGAACATATAATACCAGGGTATCACTACGCATTATGCTTAAATAATGGAAGTATGTGTTTACAGAAACAACAAACAGACAAAATTAGATGTACCTAAGTATTTTATCAGCAACCGTTCTCATATTGGAAACTTTGGTTAGTTCGGGATGGGGCGTTGCGTGAAATGTCCATGAATATTTATTACTAGCTGATACCCGCGACTTCGTACGCGTGCGAAACTTTTCACCAAAATATCTGTCAACCAACATACGATGGACCTCGTGCCAAAGGCGGCTTTTGGTTTAGAGAGGTCAAGCTGATCTAAGAATCCACGTCTTTCATTTCAATAAAATATAGCCTATGTTTCAATCCGGAAAAAGGGCTTCTGAATGGTATAAGTTTCATTGAAATTGGTCCAGTAGTTTACAAACAGATAAACAGACAAACTCGATTTTCGGAATCAGAATCGTTTATTTAGTAGATCTGTGTATTTAGTTCATCCATTTCTTTAATTTTAGTTTTTGTCTTTTTTACAGTTTTATAATTAGAAGATTGTTTTTATTGTGCTAAAAATAAGCTATGTATCGTTTTTCGTAGTAGACGCCTCATGCTTATCATTCGCTGAAAGTGAGAGTGGACCGGTTGGTGTAGCCCCAACGTCAATGCTGTAATTAGTGATCATGAACAAACCAGTGCGACTGGATGAAAGTGAAGCGCGTGGAAGCTACATAGCAAACGTACTCCGACATCCAGAGGAAAATGAAGAATCATTTTCCCTTCAAAATGTTAGTCACCACATCGACTGGATTTAATTTTGAGCTTCATTTGAGCATAGAATTCCTCGATTCAGTTGGTTTGTGTTTTATTTTGTTGATTGTTAAAAAATTGAATAGCAAAAGAGGGATAAATATTTTTCGTTCGACGAAACTACTAGTATAGTATTATATAATCTGTGACGAAAATATTTTTTTTCATACAATAAATAGTAAGTCACTTTTCGAGCAAGAAGTAGGCACAGGTTTGTATAGTAACGCGACTTAGTTTCTCTACGCATAATCTACCCCAAGAGAAAACGGTAATTTTACAGGAGGAAAAAAGGGGATTCTACGAAAATATGCTCCAGCTCTCAGCCGCTAAGGAAAACCACATAAAGTTTCAAAGGAACATTTTTATACGAAGTATTTTCTTTATTTATTATTTTTAGTCTACTTAATATTTTTAACGATGTCTCACAACACGGATAAGTTTTCCTGCCAATTATATCCATTCTATTTGCCGACGCTAACTATTATTTGATTTGGCCCTTGAAGGAATTCAATCAAATTGTCTGAAGGAGCTTGTTTGGGGTCGATTCAATTAGGTACCTATTATTGATATTCTAGGCCTTTGTCGACGATAAAATCGTATTAGTTTCAGATTACTAAGTTTGCTATTGGAAGTTATTGAGAACCTCTGAAAGATATTTACATATATTTTTAACCAACTACAAAAAAGGAGGTTCTCAATTCAGTTATTTTTTTGTGTTTGTTACCTCAGAACTCCGTCATTTATGAACCGATTTGATAACTTTTTATTTTTTAATATTAATATTTTTATCTGAACTTTTACTTTTACTTACTACTTCCAGATTGGAGTTTTTAAACTCTTTTTATTATTGTTAACCTTAAAAGAGAATACAGAGAAACCAACCTACATATAGAGTTACTTAATCGTAAGATGTGCCGGCACGAACAAAGTCATGACAAATCAAGAAGTGATCTGCCACAGATAAGAGACGCTTTCAATCAAATATATTTTTATGGGTGTTTCCACTTTTTCTAACATCCTTCACCGACGTAACGTTCATGATATAAATCACGTAAGTTTATATATCACTAACTGTTTCTAACTGCATCATGTAACTTAGAACTTGAACGCATTAGGCGACTAAATGTTGCTGTAGTCAGCACTGCTGTCACTCTTTTTTCAGACATTTAGCACTTAAATTTAATTTTCAATTTGAATTATTTTATTTATGATAAAACTCTCTATTTCTTGTCGTTTTAGTGCATTCTTATTTTGCTCCAACAACCAAACAGGGGGGCAATCGTTGTCTACTAAAAACATGCCAGGTTTTCTGAACTGTTTTCATAATAAATCATAGGTGGCTAAATATTGACATCTTGTTTTCGTATGTCTGTAGCCACGTCACTTGACATTACGCTGGGCAGCGAAAGCAGTTCAGAGCATGCGATATGGGTCAGTTCATAGTTTAAAAGCTTATGTTATTGGCCGCCTAATGCGCTCGAGCTTTCCAAGAACGTGCTTTGCTTTATGCATCGTATCCTTCATTTTGCAATTTAACTAGAATACATCCACTAAATATTAATGCTTCAGTTCGTTAATGGATGACAGGCCCTGTTCTCTCCCGCAGTTCCCTACAAGGGTACCAGATAGGAAACTGAAGGTATGTTCTTATCTAGAACATGGGTCTTGGATAAATGCTGGCGAAATATGGGAGTATCGACTGCTTTACGAAATATGAGATGCCGGCACTACAAGGTTTATCCATTGGAAGTTGGCTGTATAAATGTATGGGACAGTTAAGAATATCTATCCTAAAAAGGGTAAGTAGATATTTAATAAATTATTTATAGAAAAGCCGCCTAATATAGTACAATGACTCCTCGGAAAAATATAATCAGACATTTCAAACCATACGTGATTCCCGTAAAACGCGACCCATATATTTTTTTGTCACATGTAATGTTTGAGTTTTTTTTTAAAGGAATAACCAGTCATTTTATATTCCAAAAGCTGTCGAATATTCATTACAGAGACAAATTAGCGTGACAAATCGTTCCACCCTCTTCAACCCCGAATATGCACCCACGCTCCCCTGTCACCCACGCATTCTGAACCCAAGCAAAGCGGGCGCAATGATAGATTCCGCAAGAGTTTCCTGTAAGGAGGCTACCGTCAAATATACCCAACCACCATACATTAGCGGTCATAATAAAGGTAAAATTCGATGAATCTTCGAATGGTTTCGAATGGCACCCGTCCCAAGTGACCCTGGCTCTCCCAACAATTAGTGGATGAGAAGAGCCGAAGACCGGTCTCAATGAAACGTCTTGGGAAATAACTATTATGCCCAATATAGTGGACCAATATTAATATATTATTTACTTGCTACGCAAAGGCACGCGCCAGAAGGAGACATTAAAGGAAGATAAAAATTATCAAAAAAATAAAAATAAAGTAGGGAAAACAGGATAATGTCATAGCATAGAGCTTGTTATGCGATACGGCCGTAATTGATAACGGTGTCCGTTTCATAGAAATCTAAAGTTTCGGAGATACCAGAAGCCTGCATAATTGAATAGTCGATTTAGTTTGAGCTAGGTATTAGTTTTGGAAAGTAATTTCGATGGAATGAGAAATATGGTAAGCATCAATCAACATCTACGTGAAAATCAGTTTCGCAAATCGAGAGTGTCACTCAAAAGGTCATGACCTCGAATTTGGCGTTTTCACACTGCCACCGACACGATGCATACACGATATTATTATAGAGCTTATTGCCGATGTTTTTGGTCGAGCTACTGACATGTCGTTATACAAACATTTTGTCTCACATCCAGGACAACTCGGGATGTACGTTGTCTTGCATTTTATTTGTTTAGCCACCCCTATACTTCAGTGGTCGTCAACTTTCTTTGAAAAATGTCTTTTATGAACTCACACTCAGAAGAGAACTTACGTGTGTCGTTTTGCATTTCATTTGTTGAACCACCCCTGCTTCAGTGGTCGTCAACCTTGAAAAATGACTTTCATGAATTTTTAACGTATCTAAATTAATTTGACAAAAGCATAAAGCATACCTGAAACTTCGCTTTTAACTTTCCACTTTGCAACAACTATCTGCCCCGGGGGAAGTTCCGAAGTATCTCGCTGTATGAAAATGCCTGAACTTGCAGAAGTATTCAGGTTAAATGACACGTACTCTCTTGTGACCTGTTAAAGTTTGAAGTTCTTATAGTGTGACAAGGGTTATGAAAGAATAGGGTTGATATACAGTACTAACTTATTTATTTAGGATCGCTTTGGAAACTTCCGATTCGTGTCTTTTAGGGCTGGGCAACAATTCTAAACTTATTTTTAATAAACAATTCCGATTGAGTCGTCAAAAATTCAGTTTGTGCATTATGCTGGGTGCTTTTTGTGACAGCCATTTTGAGCCCCTGTTTGGATGAGGTTAGTATAACCATAGATTATATAATACTATATAGTACTATACCTAGTTCTTGTTAGTTTTATTATTATTTTATTTTTATTTTTAGAAGTTGTTTTTTATTTTTGGTTTTTTGTTTCTTTTGTTCACTTAGTTTTTAATTAATTGTAAATACTTAATTTAAGCTTTATTTTTGCTGTTGTCTGTAGTAGGTAGTTATAATAATATTATTGCAAATGCTGTGCATGCCTGTAATTGGCACACATTTTATAGAATAAGGTTTTCAGAAGTGATTATTGTAATGTATACTATGTGCGCTGTTGGCGTTGCCTATTGAATAAATAAATAAAATAAATAAATGATCTGTGGTATAACTACTGAAAGCTATTGTTACAAAATAAAAGAAAAAATATAAGTACCATTCAAATAAACCTAAAAACTAAAGTTACCTAACAAAAAAACACTATAAAATCAAAATTTCACTTATGTAATTTGTTGCCGCTGGATAATACGAACCATAGGATGCGTGTTTAAAATGTTTTACTCAAGAAAATCTCATATCAAACTAATTAAACTTATGCAAATGAAAATAAGATGTTTCTTAAACGTCTACGTGTTATTTAGATCCAATAAAACTGTTTAAATATTGAAATTTTAACAATAACAATAAGTTTTGTGGATTATGTCATTCCACAAATCAGTTTAAATGGGCCCTCTATGACCTCTCAGCGTGGGGCCCATGGTTTAAGCGTAATAGCATATTAAGTTCTTGTTACAGTAACTTAAACGGCGTTTTGAATGAATTTTTTTATTATTATCACTTGAAAGTATTTTTATCTAATATCATTCTGCTTTGTAAGATATTCATACAAATGTATTGTAGTTCTGTTGTTAATAATAATAAAAAAACAATTTGAATAGTATAAGAATTGATACCTATTGATATTATCTATTGAAGAAAAACATTTTATTATAACCAAGAATACAAGAATATTGTTAATAAAAGTTTATATCGCCGGTATCCAATTTCCTGTAAATAGATACAAGTGTGGGTACAGGTAGGTATCTGTACTTTCTTTGAAACTTTTAAATCTAATCTTAAACTTTTCCGAATAGAGTCTCAACAATAGAGTCAGACTCAATATGAAGTTCAACAAAACTGAAACATCTCGTATCCTCGTAAAGTTCTAAAAAGGTCACAATGGTCTAGGAATCACATACCCCGGAAGCAAACTCGCTTGTCTCGTTAGACCAACTTCCGCAGAAAATGTTGTCTATTGTTTGCTTTGTCCAACATAGTTTCAGTTTACTTAGATTTTCTAAGTAATCAAATTATGGCCAGGAATAAGTAGTGATGCATAGTTATACATCTTGACATAGTTTTCTATCATAGTTTCCTTTGCATGCATAGGCTTTTTTTTGCATAGGCTTCACTTAAAATGGCACTATACAGGGTGAAATATAGCTATACAGGGTACTGCAACTTCCAAATACTTGGGGGCTGCAGTCAGTACCAATTAATACGAACAACTTTTCCTATAGAACCAACGGCTCCATACAAAATGTCAATTCCACCCACCCAGTTATTGAGTACTAGCTTCTGCCCGTGATTTCGTTCGCGTCCCGTTAGCCAATGTGTTAATGCAGGTCACGGACGGGGCGCAGGGCTCTCGGAGAGCATCCCGCCCTGGAAGTGCGGGAGGCCGTCCGGCGAGAGGCGAGGGACGCGATAGTCCACCACTGGACGGAGGACCTCACCTCTGCCGTGTTTGGTCGTCGAACGCTGGACGCGCTTGGGCCAGTCTTGCAAGACTGGCTCGAGCGACGCCACGGATTCCTCTCTTTCCGTCTGGTGCAGGTGCTGTCCGGGCATGGTTGCTTCGGCACGTGCCTGCACCGGATCGGGAGAGAGGAAAGCCCGTCGTGCCACGAATGTGGCGCGGCGGAGGACACGGCGCAGCACACCCTCGAGGTGTGCGCGTCGTGGTCAGAGCCGCGTCGCGGCCTGACAGCGGTAGTTGGGCCGGACCTCTCGCTTCCTAGCGTGGTCATCTCCATGCTGGGAAGCGAGGAGGCCTGGGCAGCGGTCGCCTCCTTTTGTGAGGACGTGATGTCCCAAAAGGAGGCGGCGGAACGTGCGCGGGAGGAGGACCCTCTCGCGCCGCCGCACAGGCGGAAAAGAGGGTGGAGAAGGCCATAGTCGCCCTCTCTCCCTTCATGGTGGTGGATAGCGGGAGACAGGCGCGGGGGCGCCATCTCCTGCATTGCACTCCACCACCAGCGGTCGTTCCACGGCCCTTCCTGCAAGGAGAGGCGTGAAGGGCCTGCTGCAAGCAGGCGGTCGTCGGCGGGGGACTGGACGTAAAGGCTCTGCCGGTTTCCCAGTCCCCCTCCACGTAGACGACGCCGGAGAAACTGGTGGTTTTAGTGGGTACACCGGTCCTATCTGGACCGGGAGCCCCACATAACCCTCCTCATTTTTTCCCCCATGAGGGGGGTATGCGTAACGCATTTCCCCAGGATAAAAAAAAAAGGTCACGGACAATATTATATTCCAAGTTTCATCCAGATCGGATCAGTAGTTTTTGCGTGAAAGAGGAACAAACATCCATACATTCATACATCCTTAAAAACTTTCGCGTTAATAATATATAATAATCTTAATAATTATTAATAGGATAGGACGTCACGAAAATTATCTATGGTTATCAAGAAATCTATCGATCTTATAGTTTAAAACCTCAGTCGTTTTATAATTAAAGCAGTTTTTTCAGCAGGACTCCAAACTCCTTCAAAGCACCTTCATTTCTTTGCCAGATTTACGTAATTAGCAGCTTTAATAAAAAGAAATCAGGCCTTTGGAAGCCATTATGGAACGACTAGACCCTTTTTAAACGAAACACTTCAGTTCAACCTTAACCTTTCAACGGTTAAATTAATACCGATGTAAAAATAAATTGGCTAGGCGGATACAAATGGGTCTGAAAGGTTAGGGTTCCCAAACTAGTGACTAGCGTAAATAAGTTGGCGGTAAACGCGTTTTTTGACCAGAGCCCCGAGTCTGTGCATTTGTTTTGACTTTTGACTCGAGTATAGCACACGCAAACGCATTAGCAAAGCGAAAAATTTTGGCAGAGATTTTTACTTTTTCACATAGATTTTGTCACCCATGGTAACGAGTTTCCGATGTCATTTTGACGTTATCTTCATTGTAGGTTACTGCCACCATTTAACGGTAAACGTTTCTTAACAATCCAGGGTTAAAAAGATGATGCCGGTAGATTTATAGGTGTTTTGAAGACCATTAATGAAGGAATGTGTGAAGCCCCATCATATTCTCATAAGTTAACTTGCAAATTACTAGTTTTAACCAGTTTTATTCATACCATTCCACAATTTTATGTCTAGTGTGGCTTTTTTACGCATAACACAAAGTTTATTTAAACTTTTTTTGTATGGAGAATCATCAGGTTTGTAAACTTCCCGGCAGAGGCGCTGCTTAGATATAATTATGTAGTTTACGTGAACTTTTAGTATACCTTTATATTATGTCAAACGTACACACAGACCAGGGTCAATAATTTTTGAAACCAAGAAAAATAATAGTAGGATGAAACCCGTTGGAAAAGGAGGAGAAAATTATAAAAATGAAAGGAAAAATAATTGACGGGAGATCTGGAGGTCGGGAAGGGGAAGGGGGTGAGATTTTAGGGTAAAAAACGGTTAATCTCGATTTCCGGCAAAACTACATTTTCCTTTCATTTTTATAATATTCTCCTCCTTTTCCAATGGGTTCCATCCTACTATTATTTATTTTCACTTTTTATTATTTTTAAAGGCTTCTACCCTGGTCTAATACGATTCTTTTCCCTCTTGCATTGATTGCTCCGAAATGTTATTCTTACGGAAGTTTTCGGTAGTGGTTTTATTCCAATCGTCTACAACCTCATTCTACTAGCCAGCATTAAACAGGTTAAGCACAAAGCCTCCATAATATTGGCAGCACGGAAATTGTCCGGCACGATACAGGCCACAATATACCATGCCCTCGATCATCACGATACACGGTAGACCTGCTGGAAATACGTAGAAAACAGGCTACAAATGCCTACTCTTATTATTGCTTTCGTGTTCAGTTGAGTAGCTAATACACTGCTCAATAAAATAGTGTACTGTTCTTTTTCTGGATGTACATTGTACAAAGATGTGTTCTGGCCTAAGAGAAATAGAAAATTTACTAATAATAAAATATTCATCTCAACTCTTCTTTTACTCATTATCACCGCAAGCGTAGAGCTTTAATTAAAAAAAAACAATGTTACCCAAGTTCTCTTAACCTACAGACATCGTGCGATCTTTAGCGATCTTGAAAGGTCCTACAAAGCTATCTTCGTTGGAAAATCTTTGTTTCTAAGATAAGATAATTTTACCAAAAAAATGTAGCGGCGAAAAATGTAGTTCTTTCTTCGGTTTTTGGCTGCGCCTTTGAACATAAAGAAAGAACATAGAGCATAAAGGAAGTTAGAAGATCATCTTATACTGTACTAGCAGTCGCCCGCGGCGTTACTTGCGTTCTACCCTTTAGAGTGTGACGTTTCAAAATTCCTTTCTTAGTGCACCCCTGCACTATATAAGGGTACTACCCCCCAAATTTCATACCTCTAGGACTTATAGTTTAGGCTTTGCGTTGATTCTCTGTCAGCTTCAAAAGAGTTTTATATATATTGATGATGATGATGATTCATAAAACACAGGGGAAGACCTGGTTGCAAAAGGCCCAAAATATATTCAAGTGGCGTTTGAGGGAGGAGATTTATGCCCAGCAGTGGGCCACTACAAGCTACCTATGATGATGATAATGATGATTCATAATACACACAATCGCTTACCTGCTTTCTACCAAAACACGACCAAACCCTCACAATTTTGATGGGAGCCGAACCACCGGAGCCAGCGTCTATTATTTTCCCTTCAAAGTGATTAAATAAATAGTCCCGCTTCAAGCAGAGTTATTTTGTAATTACGTGACTTTATTTATTTATTTATTGCCTATACAGAACAGCGGAATGTACGCGTGGTGGCTTTGGTTCTGAACCATGTAACCCTAGAGATACCTTAGCTTATGAGAAACAGTCATTCTGTATTTGGGAACGGTATCTACTTTTTAATTTGTTCCTACAAGCCAGGGTTGGTCAACGGTACCCTAACTAAATGCAAAGAAGGAATGGTAAAAGCTAGTAGGTATGTTTTGTTTAGGTAGGTGTACTTATTAGATATCAGAGATCTCTTTACAAGTAAAGCAAGAGAACTGAGCTATAGATACTGACAGAAACAAGTTGACATTCTGCAGTTGATATGAGAATTAGAAAACAATAAATTATCATTAGGAGAATGCCATCAGCGCTATGCGTGATTATTCCCAAATATTCTTCAACTTTTCCACTACCAACCAGAATTTGTCAACTTGTTCAGAACATCAATTCTAGGACTACATAGGGAGACTTAGGTGTTCTTCAGATCGTACTTCAGTCAAATAAAGACAACAATTAGTCAAATCTTATCGTATTGTGTATGATATAGTGTTGTCTATGTGTCTAACTTAATCCTCTGCGTGTTCATGCTCAAAAATGTAGCTCAATTAAGGGGTCTATGAACTAAGTCAGTGCCAGAGTATAATTTTCCTCGCGTCCAAATTATGTTGTAAGAGATATTGTGAACTATAAATTGGTAAATGTCATTGAATATACAATTTTATGTATGCAGATTATTCAATTTAGTGTACCTATAGAACAGCGTGCTCTACTCAACGTGGAACTAACTAAGCCGTTTCTAATAAGCCTCGTTCTGATATTTAGTGGTGTGCCATTGAACTTATCGATGATCTTTTTTACGACATCCACACTGTAAAATAAAACTTTTTGAGATTACTTTTATCAAAACCTTTAGCGTTTTAGGTAGATTGCTAGCAACAACCACACACAATCTCGTTCAACAATCCACAATCGTTGTTCATCGATATCGCTATCGAAGTCTTTCCCAGTCTTTCAGGCTCTGCTATCTGTTAAACCGAAGCAGTCAGAAGTCGGCTACTACTTAAGCAAACCTAATTCTTCGATATTGAATCATCGATCATTGTTATCACTTCGCAGCACTAACCTTTTTCAATCATTGATCAATTCGATCATCGATATAGGTACCAATCACCGTATTTCCCAGCTCTACTGTTTGAAATGAAGCAGCCATAGTGGCTACTACGAAAATTTATATTTGAAGGTTCGACATATCGTTTTGAATTACACTGCGCAGTGACGATGTCACATTACAAGAGCTCTAACAAGGCGGCTGCGTAGTGTAACACAAAAATATCACTACTGAATCTTCAGAGTAGAGGCCCAGAGGTCGAAAGCGGTCGGCGGTGACCCGCCCCGCCATGTTAGATCCGTATCTTTGGCGCCATAATTCCCCGTCGATTTGCTTAGATTGCATTCAAACCTCTTGGTATTTTCTTAATTGATGCCAAAGTGCAGTTTGCAGGGCACCTGGAAGTAAATTTTAGGTAAATTAGTGTCTTGTTGATTGTTATGCGATATGAAACAGTCTAGGTAGATAACTATAAAATGTTTGTAACCAACAGTGTGCTTTATTTTATCAGTAGGTAACTTTCTTTTACAAGATTTGTTATAGACGTTTACTACAATTTAGTAACCCTAATTACCTAAGTATACAGACCTACACTTAGATATCAAACTTCATAAATAAAATAGATAAACAAAGGTAAACCAATAAGTCTACTTTGTCATCAGTATTATCTAGGTACCTACCTAAATAAGTTCACATAGCGTAGAAAGATCGTGAAAGATTTTGAGTTTTCTTCGTTGACCCAATATCATCGGTATAACATTAGAATCGTCATAGAGCCGATCGGTACCTACTAAAAATAAAAATAAACCTCAAACGAAACATTTTATGTTCATTGGAACGTAAAATAAAGCGGTAACATGTAAATTTGTTACCATCTGCTCGTGTAATTTATTGCAAAGCCATTTTTATTATGATGCCAATAAAAGCGCCTACGTGAAACTCAGAGCAACAGTACAGGTGAGGCTTTGCTCGCATTTATGAGCAGGCACTGTCATTTGTAAATAACGTGAGTAGATACGACTGTACATTATTTAATTGGATGTTTGTACTAAGTGGAGTACCTATGTCAGTATGTCAGAGATCATAGAGCTATTTTGCTAAAAGGTACTTACTTAAGTAGGTAGGTACTAGGTATAGTTTCATCTTTACATTAGTTTTACGATATAAGCAGGTGAAATCATGTTTTACGCTAATGGTGCTTCCAACCATAGGTTTACAAATTATTTGCATACATAGTACCTATAGGCAGACTCTACCGTTGTTTTCTTCAATCTGACCTAACTATATTTTGTTGATAGTTACCTCCCAACTATTTAGTTCAGGAATAGGAAGAAACATGTAAGGTAATTGGTACCTACTTAGGCAGAAAAACCGGTGTTTCTGTTAAAATCATTATAATCATCCGTGTTCACAAACTAAACTAAAACTTAACCCAATTGCAACTCTACTTATTTGTAGGTACTTACAAAGTTATGTGAATAAAACTAACATAGAGTCCAGGTAAACAAGGATCTCGACAACAAGGAATGCTTTTAGTGTGATTATGTCGTTGAATCTCCTGCATTTCGCTTCGCGAGAGTATTATTAGAAGACATTCGAGGACGGTGTAAAGTGTTGCCAGGTTATGTGAACTTTATCCGGGAAATGGGAAAATATAGCAACCGATGAAAATTAGAATTGAATGGAGAAGACGCTAAAATTAGAATAGGGATAGTAGAAATAGGCTTAAGAATTATAATAAGTAAGTACCCCTACTTACTTACTTACCTTTTTATCTTACAGACATTTTAATCATTAGAAATTTTACAAACGAGCTAATGTATACTAGTTTTATGTTACCTTTACATGCCAAGCTGATTGAATTGATCATAAAATCTAGATTCATCAAACAAAAAACTAAAAAGGAAAATTTCATGTTTGACCATCAATCTAAAATTTTATTAATATTCAATCAGTTACTATTCCAAGATTTCTCTCGACCTGGTCAGCAGGCAGAAAATGCTTATTTTAATTTACTTAGTTTCCTTCTTACAATGTCTTTACACTTAATAATAAATTGACATAGCAAAGCCCACCTTCATCATCATCATCATCATAGGCAGCTTGTAGTAACCCACTGCTGAGCATAAGCCTCCTCCCTCAAACGCCCACTTTATTATACCTAGGTTTGACCTAGGTACATTTAATCAATCGTGCAACAAAGAGTTATTATGTTTTTGGAATCACTTATTTGGTGATATTTTTGATGCTGGCAACACCGCCGAGAAAAGTAGCAGTCGTAATGATGGAGTACACATTCTTCCAAGGAGTACACCAAGGCGCGTTGTAGGAGTAATTACAGCATTGTGCGAACAACACAATGCAGGCGTGCGAGTGATTGGTTTGTTGGTGTGTTTGTGCGTTACCAATGTCTTGAAGAACCTGAAAAAGCCGAGATGCTATACATATAGGTTAGCAGAAGTAGGTTTATTTAGGGATTAAGTTTTGTTTTATTGAGTTTTTGTGTATATAGGTTGTTTTTAGTTGATAAGTTAGGTTGTATTGTATATGTATATAATAGGGTAATATAATCGCTCAGCGATCAAAACCGGTAAATAAACAAATAAAAAAATAAAAAAACCTGAAAAAACATAAACTTTAGTAGAGCAAAGAGGTTTGAAGGCTTTGTATAAATAAGTTCTTAGTTAAAAAAAACGTTTAGCTTTGGTATGTAGGATTAAGTTTATCTAGAAGTTTATTTTATCGAATACTGTGGATACACAATGATACAATAGGAAATACATACTTATAATACATAATAACACTCATGCATACATAAAAAAATCTATGTTTGCCACACACAAAATGTTTGTTCTCAGTGGGGATTGAACCCACGACCCACAGCACGGAAAGCTGAGCTATTACCGACTGAGCTGTGACGTCTATAATAATGATCTTTATACGTATAAAAATAAGCCTTCTTTCGCTTTGAATTGCTAAAGTTCATTTTAAGATTAGACAATCTCTAAATAATTTAGTCCTGTTCATGTTCAAAGGCTATAAAACCGGCTTCCTTTTTTTATGACCACTTGACCCAATGATTTCCTTAAAGCATTCACCATTTCACCCACGAGTGGGTCAATAGCGAAATGGGTCTGATAGAGCCCCATTTCACTTGCGTCTTTCTTTCTACCAAGTCAGTAACAGTTAGACAATAATGTCAATGTCAGTATTTAGTCACACGTGCATAATAGTCCAAATCGCGACATAGTCTTTGTAATATTTTTTTTTAATTTGCTTGTTGCAGATCTACTAAATAAACGATTCTGATTCCGAAAATCGAGTTTGTCTGTTTATCTGTTGGTTTGTTCGCGGATCACGCCTTAACTAATGGGCCAATTTCAACGAAACTTATACCATTCAGAAGCCCTTTTTCCGGATTAAAACATAGGCTATATTTTATTGAAATGATAGACGAGGATTCTTAGATAAGTACAGCTTGACCTCTCTAAACCAAAGGCACCCATTTGCTACGAGGTTCGTCGTATGCTGGTTGACAGATTTGGTGGTTTTGCACTCGTAGTTAGTGTTATATAAAACAGTGACACACTGAAGTTACCTACTGCGAGTTTTTGAGTGCGACTGTACGCGATGCTCCAGATCTATCACACGTAGTAGGTATGTACATACGAGCACATACGCGCTAAAGGAATGTCTTTCATTAAACTAACGTGCTTCAAGCTCCTCGGGATAAGTGCCCCGAAATTTTAAATTAAAATGTTTGAGGATTTGTAGAGACGTTGATTAAGATCATTTGCGAATCAGTAAAATTTTATTTGAAGTAATTCCATTTTATTGTTCAGGTTCAGTCGGTAAACTGGCTTTTGGGTCACCCTAAATTAAGTTTCACATTGCCACCGACACGACACCGACACGATATCGCCAGAGAACAAATCTCATATTATACTAGCCATCGGTCACGGCGTTGCTCGCGTTCTAGACCCTTTAGAGTGTTACTTTTCAAAATTTATTACTTAGTGCACCCTTACACTACTCGTATATAAGGATACTACCCTCCAAATTTCATACCTCTAAGACTTCTGGTTTAGGCTGTGCGTTGATTATCAGTCAGCTTCAAAAGAGTTTAATATAATTTAAAAGAAGATAGAAAATTTAATACCTACGAGAACTTTCACAAGAACAGTGGACAGTTTGTGGACAAAAACTAGTCTCAAGAGCAATAACAGTGGAAATAAATGGAGAAGGCATAATGTGTCAAAAGGACACTTTGTCGGAAATCAAAAGCAAAGAGCTCAGAAATAGAAACAAACGCGTTCACGTCGCCGATACTTTTCTCGCGCCATTGAAATCGGTGTCGTGTTGATATCTGCCGGTGCGTAAACGCCTATTACCTAATTACCAGAGCTATTGAATGGAGTCCATTAGGAAGTATCTGAGAGCCTAAACTAAGTACCTAATTACGTATCTAAATCGATACCAAAATTGGTATCTGTATTGGTATTGGTTATCTCTTAGGCAGATTGCCAATAGGTCAAAACCTTTTTAATTAGAATTTTGAATTTTTATTTATGAAGTTTAATTTATTTTAAATCCATCATTCGATATTACAATTTAGTTTTCTTATTATTACTACCGGAAGTTTAAGCGAAATTTTAAACGAGTCAAGTTCAAGTCTATTATTTCTTCAAAAGTTTTAGGAAGTCGAGTCTGAATTGAATTCTGGTTTTCGTATTTTACAAACTCCTTTTCTTACAAGTCGCTACATTTATTTTCTTTTCTTTTGTTTATATTTTTTTTATATCTTTTACTCTTATTTTCTTTTATTTTTTGTTCGTAATAATTAATTCCACGTCAAAGATCTTCCCTAAAAACGTTTACCTCCTTTCATTTGTAATACATAAAAAAAATCATTCTCTATTTTCGACAAATAGGTAAATATTTACTCACTGACAAAATAATGTTTCTCAACTCTAAGATTAAACACCATTAGAAAGTTTCCTGTTCCGCTGACGAAAAAACCCTACATCGATTTATTCGTAAGCTCTTTTATAATGGCACCTACTGGGAAGGGCTGACCCAATTTAGAACCAGGCGAGAGGCACGTCCTGAGGGAACGGGTACTCCACTCTTAATAATAAGCAAATTGTTACAGATAGATTGAATCTTCTGAAAAATTTAGGGTCAATTATGAAAGCGCGTGGGTGCTCAACCCACGTCATGCCAAGTTAAGAGGGCTTTTTCAGCATCTTAAAAAATACGCAATAATAATTGCGAGAGAGTGTAATTTGTGGTAGGGTAGAACTACATAATCAAAGTGTTACTTTTAGAAATTCACGAGATCCGCTAGAAAATAAAAATTGATGTTTCACACAACGCTCTCTAGTCCCAGACTAGTAATAATAGGAATTTTAATATTTCGTAATTTTTATTTTGTTTTGAAAATTAATGCTTTACTTTACATAACAAAAACTTGTATAACTAATTTTAGCGGACATTCGTGCAGACATAAATATTGCGTTGGTTTGTAAAGAAAATCTTTTTATTTTCTTATCACGATGAATGACTAACTTCCGTAGAATAGTGTGCATATTGCGTGACTTGCTCGTAAGTACTGGTCTTAAGAAACAGTCACCGTAACTTGCTGTCCGTAATATAACTGAAACCGCTGCGAAAGGTTCATAAACGGGTAATACAGACCGAAAAATCTAATTAGAGTTAAAAACACCGTTCGTTACTCCATGTATCTGAGACTCGCCAGTCGTACAACCGGCATATCAAATTGACCAACTGGTTGCATCATCGAAAAGTAAAATGACCAGTGGTGCTATTGGTTTGACGCAATATAAAAATGCAACTTTGTAATGACGATAAATGGAGAAAGCTCAAATCGACCATTCTGAAAAATGGCAAGGCCGGCAGTGAAATCATTCAGTCTGATAAGCAGAGCGAAAAGAAGGAGAGGAAAGAGAAGTAGAGCGAAGCGAAGCGAAGTGCGAAGCTGGAAGAAAATAGCTGAAGATTGGGCTCAGTGGCGCGTTTTAAAGATCACTTTGTTAGGCATGACAAGCTTCAGTGTATGCATAAATGTGACTTTGTTGACATAAAAAAAAAAACTACTTTTTGACGATCGTCAGAAAATGGATACCGTTTTTTGACAACGTCTTGACTTTATGCTGAAATTACTGGGTTGAAATGTAAGTTGTATGGATTAAGGTTAGGTTTATTTATGGTTCTGTGTGAGTAAAATTACTACTGTATTTAGTTGCAGTATATTGCAGTACATTCAAATTAATTAATTGTTAGCTTTCGCCTGACACTTCGTCCGCGTCCTGTAAATCCCGTTTGATCATGTTGGTTTTACGGGATACAAAGTAGCGTATGTGTAAATCCAGATTACGAATTAAATATTCCAAGTTTTTTTTTATGATAAAAGTAATGGAACAAGCTGATAGCTCACCTGATGTTAAGTAGTAACTTCTGCCTATAACAATGCATTACCTCACAGAGCAAGTCCAATGAGGACGTACCCTGTAAGGCAATGCACTGCGTCCATCACTCTGAGACGTAAAGATCTTGAAGTTTCATTGAGTTTCATCGTAATCGGATCTGTAGTCCTGAAATACAAACACCCAAACTTTGACTTAGATATTATTATCTATAGGAAGGAACCCTATGAATATTATAAAAGTCAGTAGGACAGGATAGCACAATACAAATTTAAAATTAAATTAAATTAAATTAAATTTAAATTTAAATTTTTACAAATTTATGGCAATTTATTAGGCTTTGTATCTGTTTTTTAAGAATCTAAATGCTCTTATGGCTCATAAAACGTTTTGGTCTTAGACTGTAAGTTTTATTTAAGCATTTGTGTAATAAATAAATAAATACAAGGCAAAATGACATCCTTCAAAAATAATCTGTGTTATAATAAAAGAACTCCGTAATAAAGCCTCCTGCGATCTTTATTATTATGTACCCAAACCTTTATCTGCCTCTCCGCTTAGATGACAAAATCTCTGTCTATCGTCGTAAGATTTGCCGGTTATTTTCCCTCGGGCTATACACGGTGTAATAAACTTTGGTATTTATAATATTATTGGGATAGAAAATTACAACTAATACAGTATTTACAATATTTACAAAATACACATGGAACAGTTGAGCCATCTACAAACCGTTGCAAACGATTTATAGATAGCTCAACTGGTCCAAATCAGTACGGTGTAATATAATTACCCTACAAGTCCGAAAGGGGGTATTCTACAGGTCATGACGAACAGTGATTGTTCTACGACTTTTGAGATTTGGAAGTTTTTTAGTCATGAAATGAGCTCGTAACTTTTACTGAAAATGTACCTACACACAGCTAGCATGTGCTTGCGACGCGGTAGGAGGGTACCTACGTGTGCATGCGTGTGTACGGGTTTACGCGAATAGTAAACAAACACTTAGGGTTGTCGCAAATTTCTAAAATAATAAAAGTTGTGTGAAAATTTCAATTACGATTTATTGACCCCTTGCACATGTCCAAGCACTCAGGTGGTCGGTCTGATTACGCCCCTTTCGGGCTTATAGGGTAACTATGTTACACCTTGTATACCTAATAATAGGGCAGAATGAGTTGTCCAAACAAATGTAATATTATTACGTAGGCAACAAATATTTATTCGTAAATGTACGTGACCTTTATACTTTCTGTCAACGCACACAGGTGATGATAATCTTTGATGTCCCCATAGTGGTGACAACCAGGAATTGTTTCTAAATACGTCTCATTTGTCACCACTGAATGCCATAATTCAGTAGTAAAGAAGAATTGCCGGTGATAGGTAAAAATAGGTAGGAATAGGCAGCAGATGCGGAAAGTTGTATGTTTCGTCTGTTATGTGACCATAAAAAAGTTGTCACCAGAGTGGTGACAAATGAGATGCATTCTAAAAACTATTCTTAGTTGTCACCAATGGTATATTGAAGGTAATGACAACTAGTTATAATCCCCAGATGGATACTATTGTCGTTCGGTTGTTTTAACACTTCTTTGTAAAATTTATTGAATAAGGTAACAAAGATAAACAATTATTTCATTTTTGTTGCATTTCAGTCGCTTCATTCATCAGAACTTCATTTTATTTACACAATGAAAGTCAGAAACAATTTAACATAACAATACGAGGGTGAAAATAATTTGGGTAAGAGTTTCATTCATCATACCTAATGTCTATGTTTCGCTCGGACATATTGTTGTGGACATATTTTCCTGGTTTTCTGATTTATCATGTTGAAGTGTGAAGTGCGTTGACACACATGACAGTTTTTACGAATTCATAATAATAATAAATTATCTTCTTTTATGTTCGGATTTACTAGATGATTTGGCCACAGATTATAATATTATAATACTGGTTTGGTATAAGGTACACTACACAGGTTAGGTGCAATGAAGCTACATTACGATTACATTAATATTTACGACACGTCTACGATGTCAAAATCTGGGGTGTAAAGTGCCAATTTTGAGCAAATTTTCTTAAAAATTTGAAATATTATTTTTCATATTGCTTGTTAAAATACACCATTGAATATTTTTGTTTTTGCTAGTCCCTGTAGAAAGAAATAACGGAAGGAACAGAGCAACAAGTGTCAACAGAAGGGAGTCTGGGAGTTTTTCTCAGGCTTTTTGCGGAGTTTATTAATGTCCTCGTTTATTTAGCTCATTCTGGGGCGTTTCACGATACTCAGTGAAAAATTTATTTCATCTACCATCATTAGAGAAGAAATGAGTGCTTTTCAGAATAAATTGAACGAATTGGTTATTATTTTTATGTACTAAAGTATATGAAAATGTTGCTTCGAGGCCACGAATAAATAATGACAGTCGTCGTAATATAAAGGAGGTAAATAGCAAACACAACGTACATAGCAATCTTAAAAATCTTTTTTATTGAGAATAAGTTTTGCAACAGACTGATGGCCCATCAGATAATAAGCAGTAACCTCTGCCTAACAATGCATTGCCTCGCTCAGCACGTCCGCTGATTTATGAGGCCTCGCACTGATTTGTTAGATAATGTGGTTTAGGGATTCTTAAAACTTAGCCCCCTTTTGATCCTCTTTTTACTTTATTTTGTTTTGCTAGCTTTAGTCAAAATACCATAAAATACTACCTTGATATTATTATCAATAAACCAATCGATAGCTCTTCCAGATATATAGAGAAGCTATCGTAGGAGCGAAACATCTCTAATATTCTTTACTTATTGTAAAAAGCTTCTGTGAAGTAATATGGGAATTAAACTCACCTAACCTTCTGAAACAGGGTTATATCGATGCCTTTCAGATACGAAATCGATATATCGTTTTACGTCGTCTTTGATAGCGTTTAGTTGATGTTTGCAAACGCTATCGTACGGTATCGTTTCTAGTATGGACAAACACAATATCCGTTGCAATCGTGCGAGTATAAAGCTGTGTACAGACTGATAGGAATAATACAATTTTATACTGCCAGTAGAAGCACCCTTGTGATTGATCGGGAGCTCTGTAAGGGTCGTCAACTTTTGTCCTTTGAAAATGAAAGATTTTGTAATAGCGCTCGACGCATTTTTGAAATTTAAAATAAAATAGGTATACCTACATAATACTTATACTAAGAACTTTGAAATACTGGTTTTTTTTTGCATTTTGGTCTCCGAAGAAGTGTGTGAGAATATAAAACGTATTTCTTAACTCTTGTAACCATACTTCAAGCAAAATAAACGCGTCTATTTCATTTTATTTTACTAGGACTTTTATTTTTAGGTGAAAAAGACTTGTAAGTTCATCAAGTCTATCAGGTGACCATTTACTAAGGAGTAGCCATAAAAATAATATGCTTAGTGCAATATCTGTATACGCGTGTTTACCCCTCCTAGCTCTTTGGGGTAGTCAAAGTTTAGGTAAACGAATAGAATGGTTCTCAAACCAACTATTTCCTCGTGTCACAGATGGCTCAGACGAAATAACGCTTGTAATTTCATGCAGATATTAGCTTGTCAGCGTTCTAAGCAAATCGCAAGTTGAATATTCAAGTTTCATGCTAATACAAACTAGTACCTCCAGTCTGCATTCATCTAATGTTGCGTTCACACTATGCTGCAGTTGGCAGGGACTTGGACAGGGAAGTGGGCACGAGCATAGTGTGAACACGATCACGCCTCTGTCACGGCTCCCGGCCCAAGTTCATACCCTTGCTCCCTGATAAGAATAAAGGCGATGTTGCTGTGGCAATAAGTCCGCAGCAATAATGCCGGCAGCGGCATGGGCATAGTGTGAACGCGGTATAACCCAGCAAACCAATTACCGACCAGTCGACGGCCATCGTGTAACTAAAAAGTTTTCACTGAACTGTAGAACGCGCCAAGCCTTGTACGGGAAACGCGCTAACTTTGTACGGGAAATTGGGATAGGTTTGTAATAGGATGCGCTAAAGCTTGTACGGAAAATCTGTTCAAAATAGTTGAAAGTTAGGACTAGTTTTTGCCAGCGTCTTTGTTTGTGTAGATTTCGTTGAGATTTGCTACCATTCATATTTATGAAACTTTCCAAGTCTGTTATAATATCTGAATATATTTTAGTTTAGGCTAAATCTCAAACTGATTCAGGGTTTTTTTTCAAGCTTCCTGTGGAGCAATAGATATATTCTTGCTCAATAAGACGTCTACAATCACCCCCTTTCACCTTAGGTATTATATACATACATTTTATAGTCTAGAATTCACTGAGTATCAGTTACAAGTTTTACTTAAAACGGTTCAGCCATTGCGTTGTTGTGACAATAAACATTCAAAAACCCAAACATTCGTACCTATTAATATAGAATATTGTAAAATCCAGCTTGAAATTTCGAGTCAGTGCGTTTCCAATCAAACCGTATACGAATTGAACAGGATTTACTCGTAAACCATAGAAATTGTATGTACCTACCTACTATACCAAAACCATAGAGAAAAATATATGGTATACTTACCTACTATTCAATTATACATTGATATGCAGAAGGTATGTTTCAAGCGAGGCGCGTAATTAATAAAATAAATTAGATATTTATTTATTTATTTAATTGAACACCAACACAATGTACACTAATTATATTATATAAGTAATCATTTATATTAAAGTACCTACTTAAGCTATAATAATAAAATCTAAGTAAACTCTTGCAAAAGCTACAAATTAATATTCAAAAGCTCCCAAAATACATATTATTAAGTAGTTAATCAACTCATGTTGCTGACAATACATTCTAACCCAATGAGATGAACATGGGAACGAATTTCTCTTTCAACGACCCTCGGACCCGGACGTTCGGGAATCATTAGAGAGTCAAATAATGACCGGGTATAGAGGAGGGAGTCAAATGGAAACAATTGTTTCTAATTTGACAGGTCAATATTTGACATTTGAGGTGGATTTTCTTGAAACATGACTGTCAATGGCTTGATCAGACTTGATTCGTTGGCACTTCGTTGGTGATCAAGAACAATAATTCTTGATTTTGATCAGTTTTTAAGACGAAGAATGAGTACTATGTTTAACAGCCTCAAATTATCATTCTACAAAGATATGATTGACAGAAAAAAACGGTATTTAAAATCATTTACATTCAAACAAATAAAAAGAACCCAAGGGGAAGATTTCCCTTCAAAATCGTTTATTTTTATTCTTACTTTTCCTCTCATCTTAAATTTAGTTGTAGGTAGAGTAGTTGTTTTGAAATAAGTATTAGATTTTTATGAAAAAGTAAACCGATAGCGGTTTTAAAAGGCATTTAAATAAGCTTTTTTTTTTATTGACGATAAGCAACGCTAAAGAAAATCTTGAAAAATAAAACAAAACTGATGTTTCTAAGGCTTTATGGCTACTTTTAAAATAAAGACAGTATAAAGAAAAATCTTTTTTTCAACACAATGAGTAACCGTAAATTATAAAAGCACGAATAAGCTTTTAAAATAAACAATAGACTAGACGTTGGGAAACAAATAATGGTTGTCAGTTGTCAGGTTGTCACCCTGTTTGTAACCCGTTATTTTGTGAAAAGCTCAAAGGTTTTCCTTGTGTAATTATAGTTACTTCAAAATAAGATGGCTTATCAGAAACTAAACGAGACTACTAGTATTATTATGATCTGTGACGAGACACAGGAAGGAAACACCGTCTGTGGTAGAGTATTCTATAGAGACCGGCTATCTGGGTATTAATAATTCAGCGGCATTGAAAATAGAACTTTTTATTTATAAAATTTCTGTTTTTATTTTTATTACTGGCCATGTTGTAGAAAATTAAAAAGTAACGAGGGCACAATCACATTTGGAAATCGAACGATGCATTATGTTTGTGAAGGGTAGGCACGGGGCGGGGGCTCAGTCTGCCGCCTGACGCCGGCCGGGCGACCGCGCCGCGAACTCGCAAAACTTGCCGGCGGATGTCGGGAAACATGGATCTGTGACTTCCACTTGGAACGGATTAGCTTTGAAATATTTGGAAAGGTAAACTTCGGTACCGTATTTTTTAGTTTTTTTTTGTAATGGTTTATCCACAAAGAAAATTACAACTACATAATACAGTAATTACAATATTCGCGATATTTACAGTTTTGAAGTGTTTTACCACGAATCTTAATTCAGGTACATCATGCCGCTTTACACATTGCTCTACATGACAATAAAAAGTTTTTTTAAAAACATAAACGAGACGGTATCTGACGGGTTTGCTTTACTAGTAGAAGTATTGGTAATACTTAATAATTATTACTAAGATTCTGCCCTTTTTAATGTAAAATCTGTCGATAGTCAATAAATACTATATCCTATTTCTCTGAGTAATATATCATTTAGTAGAGCCTCGAAGCGTTTTATAGAGCTTAAGAAAATGTTGCTGATAAAGTTTGGTCTCATAAATTCTGCCTAGGTAATGCCGAATGGACGCAGCTTTCATCAGAAGCTTATCGGTTTATCCCTGCTCTATTAAGCCCCGTATGGTGACAGTTTCGTAATTTATTAGTCCTTTTTTTTAAGAAATTGCTAAATTGGAGTTACTAGACTAGACTATACACATGCAAGTACATGCAAGTACATGCAAGTGTCTTTGTTAGCCTAAGTTAGTAAAATGTAATAATTCAAAGGAGTTTTTTTGTGAATTAATCATCATGATTAATAGGTGTTATAAATTTATAGAAGGATCCTAGAGTCATAAAGTAAAGCAGTGGACTTGTATTGTAAAGACTGATCATAATGATGATGATATAGAGTTACGTAGATTTCTTTTTGCCAGTTACAGTGTCGTTTACAATTGAGAAATAATAAAATACAAACATGCTAGGTAATTATTAGGAAGGTTGGTAGAACATCCATCACCTTCAGCACTTATGGGATTTGAATTGCTGCTGACTTCTATCTAGCTATATTTCTTTTTTATAGCTATTTCTGTAACTTTTTCCTCCAAGAAATATCTACTCCATATTTACGTAGGTAATTTACATTATCAAAGGGTTCCATTAACAAAGGTACTTATCATTATTAAATTAAAGACAGAAAGCCCTTTTGTCGACTTCATTTGTATAAAATCAAAGCCTTCTAATTATTGTAGCAACGGAGACTTACAGGACTTCATTAAAACTTGTAAATATATTCAATTTCTTGACAAATATTTATGCGTATCTTCATGATCATGAATGAAAGATATTTTTGTCACGATATGCGTGACTAAAGAATTTTAATTCACGAAAAATCTGGTTTATGACTAATAATTTCAACGATATGACTAATGAAATAATTAAAATGTCACACTGTGTAAGGGGAATGACCTATATTGTTATTATTTTTACATCTACAATATTAAGTCAACTATAAGATTAATATATAAGCTTATAAAAAGTTTAGTACCTACAATATAAAGCTCTTATAGAAATACTTCGAAAATAAAAGCTGTTGTAAGCTGTCAAAACACTTTTCAATACGAATACGCTTGCGTGCAAAAATATTAGCTCACCTCACTAAACTTGGACCAAAACGATATTGTTGGCTACTGTATATCTAATGTATCTTTTTAATTATGTGGGTTCAAAGTATACATGCATGGGTACATAAATAGATTAAATTAGAAAACTGGTTATTGCACTGAATTACATAAAATTACTACATAAGAGTTACAGATAAAAAATTAATGATGACTAGCATTTTCTTCCAGTTACCAGGTACGATAGTATAGGAGAGCGTCTCTCGGGACTAGAGTACCTACATATCTATTTGATTATTAGGATATATTGTGTAGAATGAAGTGGATAGTAGTGCAAAAGCCTTAGGCCGGATGAGCCGAATTTTTTGCACGCAATAACACATAGCTCTTTATGTTATCACATTTTTTATTTCTATTGCAATTTTCTTATTCAACATTATTGGGTAACTCTAGACAACGGAGTCACGGCATGACATGACAGCTACTTACTTGTGTCGCTGTTATGTCGAGATTCTCATTTCCTGGAACAAATAACGAGATGTAGATACAACATTTTATGGGTTGCTATGATGATATTGGTAACGGTTTTTGTGACATGTTTGTTGGAAAACCTTCCGTCATACAGCGGTCAAGATTTAGCAGGAAGCAGTTTTTTTGCTTACAGAAATTTAATTGAAATTTGTGGATTGAGTTCGGGAGTTCTTGTTTTCAATCTTCTAGAGATGGTTAATGTAATTCTAAATATTGACATTGACTCTTGAACATAAAATACTTTCAAGAAAAAAAAAATTATTTAGGTATAGGAAAACCGACAGTACATTTCAGCGTGTAAAAAAAACTTTTTCAGATAACGATGTTTTATTCCTAATTATAATTTTTTTACAGTAAATAGTTTATTTGATAATGACCGAAGCAGCATACTGTAGCTAAAAATATACATTTTCCTTAACTGTGGCCGAGCCTTCCCCAACTGGCACCGCCTTCACGAATTTACTACTTTTCTAAAAGCCTCCGTGAGTACATAATGTTCACCTTTTTATAAGCCTGAACACGACAGGGTTCAAGCGAGGTGAACTGCATACATAGATGATAAATTATACGAAATACTCTGCTCTAAATAAACTGGGTAAGAAAAATACATAAAGCACATACTTATGTGTAAATATTTTTATTTAAGATCACAGAATAGAAATAGAATAGGAATAGTTACATGAGTATTTCTGTTTTATACCTTCTACTTATAGTTACTGCTCTTATAACAGTATTTTTGGTAACGGCTCCTTTTATTTTGAGGACCTTCTGATACGAAAGTAATTGTTGCCTCATAGGGCAAGTCAATGCTTCTCGATCTTGCTTGTTCCCTAAATTTTTCTCATAAAAACTTAGACTGGTTTGGATGAAACATGAATCAGATACTAAGCAAAGAAATAAGCTACTGCTTCCAAAACTCAGAGAACCTGCTAGCGACAAAAGGTAACAATCTTTTTGGATAGCAAAATAAGTAAACCCTATTAATGAAATTAGGTAAATGAGCACCCTTTAAAAGGAAACGATATATGTATGTATAGGTAGGTACATACCCAATATGGCCAACATGTTATATAAAGGAACACACCATCAAAACAATCCCCATAGCTCAAAATCAATATCCATTTAATCCCTTTACGAGCGTAAGAGGTCAACGTGGGTACCGGTATGTGCAAACTAAAGCTTTGTTTTTCAAACAAAAGCGGCTATCGTAATATTACATTTTACTGATTTTCTTCATAAAATAAAGTCAAACACTGACTACTATAAATATGTGAATGTTCCTACTAATTTAGTTCTTCTTAACAGTGTTTTTGCTGTTTCATGAGGTTAGTAGCGAAGTTTATGAGGTTATCAATAAAAAAAAATGGCATTACACATAAAGCCCTCTAGTCCCAAACCAAGTAGAGCTAGCACTATGGGAACTAGATTGCTGGTAGAATATGATAGGTAGTAATGATGCGTGTATGAACACTATTCCGACTTATAATCCCAACTATAAGTTGCATACTGCAAACATATAAAAATGACTGATTACAAGTGGTTTTTGATTACGGTCGTAATAAGACGGTAATTTTTTGACGGAAACTGGGCATCCGGATTACGTCCAACTATATTTTAATAAACGTCAATGCTACCCGAAAGTTATGCTAAATTAAATCCCTGCTTTGTGAGTTGACGTTGAAAACCGCTTAACCCACATCTAGGTGAAGTTATTTTGCAAATGACTAGGCTTCGTAAAGGTGATTCATCACAGTACAAGAAGGTCATGCGGTTCGCTGACTTGGCAACAACTTGTCAGGAACCACATATCAATGATATGTTATAAGTTGACTTACTACCACAGACGTAGGTCAGGTATGGCTGGTTGTACTTACGAGTACCTACATGGATTTAAGGTATTTTTGTTAATTTGATCAACCATTACTCAAAAAGGGACATAATATGTAGCATCAAAATTTTATTGATTTTAATACAATAAGCACAAAAACGATCAAATAAAAATCAGAAGCGAGACAAAATTACAATATTGAAGAGTATTCTCTTCAGGAGAATGGGGCAACGCAACACAATCAACTATTTGTTTCAATCTAAAACTTCCAAGTGTTTCACAACAAAATCTTTGGCAGCAGTATCGATAAGTAATTATTCCCTCGTAAATTACGGCAAGCCAACATATTGACGCGACACCCGCCAAGTTTATGAACCCAAAGGTGCTTTCAGACGGCGTGCCATTTTTACTAGAAGTACAAAAATACCATATCGCAATCAACAGAAATTTTTAGATGCATGATCATTCAAAATCGAAACTTAACTTATAATGAGAAAATTCTAATAAAGAAATACCTAAGTAAGTAGGTATACTTAAAAAAATACTTGGACCAGTTGAGCTATCTATAAATCGTTTGCAACGGTTTGTAGATAGCTCAACTGTTCCATGTGTATTTTGTAAATATTGTAAATATTGTAAATATTGTAAATACTGTATTAGTTGTAATTTTCTTTGTGAATAAATTATTATTTAGTAATGGTGCCTTAAAAAAAGTTTACCTACATAATTTCTATACATACATACAATTTTTTTTTTTTTCATTTAATTGGCCTTATTGATTCAAAGGTGTAGGTAAGTACCTAAGTACTGACAAAGCCTCAAAACAAAACTTTGAATTTTCATAAGGTCGCCTACCGGTCACGAGTTCGATCAAAGAACTTTGCTTTGGTTTGGATTATTCCGCCAAACGCCATCACCAATTCTAACAAGCAACTTGACAATTAAGAAAATATATTTCTAGAATGTTTATCATTATAACCAAATCACGATGAAAGAAATAAGTTAATTTTGCCAAACGCTTTGACTGGCGTCTGGTTGTCACCATTTGATTACTGTCATGTCTTTAGAGACACAATCGATAGAATTCATGAAAATCGGCCCACGCGTTTGGTCTCTAGAGCGCCACAAAGGAACAAACATACATACACACATAAACAGATAAACACATTCCTCTCCTTTTGCGTCGTGCATTTGGATTAAAAACGATAAGGTAACTCACAATCCAAATCTATGATAGATGTGCTATTAACACGTTCCCTGCCAACTACGAAAATATACGTAGTAGCGTATCTACCTATAGAATCCAGAGCCAGCTAAGAGTTTATTGGTAGATGTTTAGTTGAGGCTACCTACACAATTAAAAGCGTTGGCAGTGTAAACAGGACGGTAATTGATTAGTTGACATTGGAAATAAAACTTTCAAAATAAAATGAGAACTCTACCATATATTTTTTTTTCATGGCTATAAAAAATGACGTACTCGTATATACTCGGGATGATCCATTCTCTCACAAAGTTAGTACCTAATCCTTAGCTTGTACTTGTTTGTATAATTATGCTTTGTGGGAGAAAAATAAATACATTATTATTATGATGATTTTGTATGGATGGCAATAGGTATAGATTTTTTTACTACGAATATATTCGTATGGCAGGGAACGAGTTAACTATAAGCGTGCTATAAAATAGCACACTGATGTGCTCCACGTCTGCAAGCAACCTTAGTTTATGTTGCACAACTTGAGCTAGTAATGTTAATAATTAGAGTGTTGGGTAGATCGTAAATACGAGTAGGGTATATTAGGAGGCTTCCGTCGATTGGGACCGGTAGGTATAGGGACCGCGGTCCCTTTCGCCGGATTGCTTTAATTTTATTATTTTTCTTCCGGCGAAAGGGACCGCTCTCGAAATGATCGAAAAAATCTATTGTCCAAGGCAGAAAAGTACAGTCAAAGGAAAAAGTAGATAGCAAGTATTTTTCAAGTTTTTTTTTTTTTTAATTTTCCAAATTAATAGGTCCATGACAATGATTAGTTTCGTTCAAAATCGTCATCGCGTCATCTTTGATTTTTATCGTCGCATTACAAATTTTCTTTTTCGCACATCGCCAGAGTTTTGAGCCATCATTGTTTGTTCTTTTGAAATGATATTCATAACCAGCTCTGCACAAAAGTTCAGATCCCTTTTGTGTGACACTAATGTGAAAAGATGGCTGAGCTTGAGATGTTGAAGGGCCGCCTTCGTCTTCCATTTTGATAGTACCTACTAAAATCGAAAAATTATGGTTAGTTATATTGAAAATTTGAAAATTTCAGTGAAAATTTCAGCTTTCTAGCTATCACGGTTTATGAGATACAGCCTGGAGACAGACAGACAGACAGCGTAGGCTTATTTATTAATAAAAACAAATATTTTAAATTGAATAGATACTTACTCAGTAGACTGAGTCCAGTTTATTTAGATCCAAATAAAAGTTGTCCAATTCAGAAGCAGTAACAAAGTCCGTAATTTCATGCCAAGTCAGTCGTGTGAAGTAAGGTTCAAAATCCAGATAAACAAGCGAGGGTCAACAGTATCAAACTCACAGCACAAAACACAAGGTAGGAAAAACGAACGACTGCACTCTACAAACGAAAGTGAGAAAGTGAAGTAAATTTGCATATTATATTATTCATTAGTCGCATGAAGTGTCTCGTAATTCAAGCTCACTTTGTTCTTAGTATTTTTTTAAACGTCGACAAAACTAGCTAATAGAATAACAAAGGAAGCGGTTAGGCATATCAAAGGTCCAGCCGCATTTCTATTGTTTGTGCTTAGTCCTTACACTCTTTTCTGGCTTTGGCTATTGTTTCAGATTTAAGTAGAATTAATTATACAATGCTTTTTTTCCCCAAAACATCATCTCAGAATTTTGCACGTGCAATATGGGAGCTAAATAAGTTCAATGTCTTTTTCTAATAATAAAATAACACTAACTTACGAATTATATTATGAACTTGATACTACTTACATAAACATTGTCGTATTTATTTCGGATCTGTATCTGACGACGACTGTACAATTTACGTTGCATGGTTTGCGGTCCCTTTCGCCGGAAGAAAAATAATAAAATTAAAGCAATCCGGCGAAAGGGACCGCGGTCCTTATACCTACCGGTCCCAATCGACGGAAGCCTCATATTAGCAAGTGCCAAGTTGGTATTAAGTTTGGTGGGTTAGTGCCTTTCTCTTATTAGGTACGCCTTGATTTTGTTACCTTTGTGATAATGAGAGCGGGTTTACTACCTTTCTATAAAGCTCGGAATATGTTTGCTAATCAAATAATAGCATTTTAGTAACGTTATATTTGAGTTTGTACTGCTTAGGTACTTATGAAGGGATCAGACGAAAAAATTCAGACACAAGCGCATAGGTAGGTACATCATTTCTATACATACATGCCAAATTAGTGAGAAAATAATACAAAATTGAACTAAGCAACTAGGTATTTTTTATGATTAATATTTTTTTGAGATAATACAAAAAATAATAGATTTTTAAAACATAGATACAGTGAAATCTTCATCACAGTGTTATCTTAAAACCTTATCAGTAGTAGTAATTGGTTTTGCAAATAGCTATATCGCTATTTGTACAGTGCTATGATTTAATTCCAAAGCAGTAAGTAACGATTTATCTATTTTCGCGTATTTGTACAGGAATTCTCGTAATTTTATCCCGTAGACGTCTAATCTTGGAACGTGTTATATGGTTAACGTCACATTGCGACACGCACGTATGTAAAGCTGGGAGTATATAAATACAGGACGCGACTAAAACAAACAAAACATTTTTTTATTGAAAAGTTTTAAGGAATTGACAGATATATAAAAAAGCGGAATAAACCAGTGCTAAGTATATTTAGATTTGATCATAAATCGAGTTAACACGAATTTCATACGTTTTTGGAGTACCTTTGATTCTTATTTTCCCAGTTTTACAGTCTTATTTTCCAGTTTTATTCCAATTTCTTAGGCTATGCGTGTTATTTCGAATGTTAGTAAATTGCTAGTAAATATTTTTTTAAACTACATTCAGTGTACATTTTTCACATAAAATACCTACCTACCTACGTTGGTCCCAGTCAAACTTTATAAAATGAGCTACAGATACATAAAAGGCAGCTACGTACAGAACCTGGAGTCAATACACTTGCATTATTTAATTGTTTAGTAAGTAATTTCCTTGTGAATGTCCTAGAGCTTTAACAAAAATCATCTTGTTAAAAAATTGGTTCTACTGCTCAAACTTTTTTAATTTTAACTTTTTGTGTAAAAGACTCATTTTCTCATTTATAATTTAATTCTGCGTCCAGAAGCATCTTATTCCGTGACACAAGAACCCTTTATGTTATTTATGTCGGATTCACATTGTAATCTAGTTCCTTATCAACATTTTGTCTCGTCTCAGACTGTGATCCACAGTACGAAGGGTAAGCGTAATAACCATGACTTTTAGATGTTTTATTCCATACATTTTTTAACTTTCCAAAAGAAGACATAAACTAGCTGCTACAGTCTTAAAGACTCTAGCATGGTTTTTCTATGGCTTTGGGTTTTCTATAGTTTTTCTGTGGCCCAACATGACTAAAATGAGAACGTTAAATTTTTACCCTATCATTTTTTTTACATGAATATTTTCTTTGGAAATCAGACCAATCAAAAAAAAAATGTTAAATTTTCATGTCATTTTTATGGTTAATTACAATCACCCTTGTTTTAATTTAATGTCTATATTATTAGTAGTACCTAGTAGATTCTAGATAAGAATTACCAAAATAGTATTGTAACATTTTTTCAACAGCCAACGGAAACCACAATCTCTTTTGTACCACTACCACAGTTTACTAAAGAGTCTACCAGCCTTAAAAAAACCACAAGCAACTCTGCACAAATCAATCACTCTTAATCCGGCTAATTGGCATCGATTGATCGATCTTTACCAAAGTTCGGCTCAGTTTTTCCGCATCTTAAAATACTTCCTATTTACTTTCAAATAGTTTCAGAACTTGTTATTTTCTATCTACGAGAATTCTTAGATACAGCTTGAACTGTCTAAACTAAAAGCAGCCATTTCCTACGAGGTTCATCGTATGCTGGTTGACATATATTTTAATGGTAATTTTCGCACGCGTACCAAGTCGCGGGCATCAGCTAGTCGCAAATAACGTTACTGTAAACGTTATTTAACCCCTACCAGAAAAACAGAAAGTGAATTATAAGAATTGACGGTGTTGTGTATCTATTTGTCGGTCTTTGACCTCGTAACTCAGTTTTTTGTAATACAGGTGATTTATCTAGGATGGTTCTTAGCAACGCTTGGTGAAAACTAGTGCAGCCGCCGTTTCCAAGTTATGATGATGATCAACTCTGAAAACTAGCTTTGTGGAATCTCATGCGTGTTTGAAACATTTAGTTCAACTCAATATTTCCGATGAACTGAGGGCCTACTACTTTTGTTGTGTAAATCTGGTGTAAAACGTATGACGCCCAGCACGCCGTGGGCGCTGATTTGTATGGAGACACTGAGCGGATTCTTTGAGAAGCTCGACCTGCGTGTACAGGCTTAGTGTAGACCAAGCTTCTCAAAGTATCCACACTATACACTGAAAACTCGTACTAGTCCCTCTGGAATCAAAACTGCAAGGCTTGACACCAGCAATAATGAAGAGGATCTTATAAGATTTTCATGGTCAGCAGTTTAAAATTACTGTAAAATTAACGTGTTTTCTTGTTCTAGATTTAATTAAGTTTATGTAATCCTACCCTTTTGAGGATTATGTCTAAATACGCAATCTTCATCACGATAAGACCATAAACTACTTTAAAGTACTTACAACCTACTTGTTGCTTTCAAACTGTTGTGAACTACATAGTTAAAACATTAATTAGTAGACGACGTAAGTCTAATTAAAATGTTCCATAGAACATACAGACCCTCATTCTTTTAGCAATTTAAATTTCGAATCTGATGTCATTCAGCGCCTGGGATGTTTTTTTTATGATGCATAGCTGAACGTTTGGTTTTGATAGATGAAATAGAGCTTTTTTAGTTGATAGCACAAGATCTAGTGAGCAGGTTGCTCACAAAAGACATCAAGATATGTCTCGCAAATAAAGCACGATGAAAGTAGGTCGATAAAATAAGTATCCAAACTTAAGTCAACACTTGACAATAAAACTTTACAGACCTCTTTCATCGTCCTATTATCAAATTAATGGACGTTTCCAGAAGACAAAATAATTTTGGCTTTCCTTAACCTAAACAAATGTTTCCTTTTAACTTTCGCAAAGTTGTTCAAACTTGTTGGTAAAAGAAAATATTATTTTGCTACGAGAGATAATCTCGTAGCGATCGTAGCTCTCGGCGTAGACCTGGCGTAGCAGTCGTATCAATTTCTCAATTCGGAAATTCAATGTTAGGAAGTGATTATAATAATATGGTAGAAACTGAAAGAAAAGAAAAAGGACGAATTAAAAAAAAAACACCATGTGGGCCTCAGGCTCGTTCCATCATATAGGTTTATAAAAAAATTGTCTTAGACTTAAAATAATACAAAAAATCTATTGCAAGTATTTGTAGGCTGCAATAAGGAAACCGCTTGTATGAAAGGTGTTTTTTTTACAAAGTGAAAAAAAAATATAAATTGCAAAACAAAACAAATTAGCGATTGTCGTCGATTTACACATTTATTATGCAAATTTACAACAGAAGCCATAAATATTTATTTTTCATTTGGCTACTTACGGCCACCACCGGGCTTAGAATGTTTAATTAAAACGAGTTTAGGGCGCACGTACACGAAGGTTTCCACTTTCAACAAATGACAATCGCAAGCAAAACGAAAGCGCTAAGCAAACAGTTTTATATAAGAACTTCATGTAATATACTTTACTCTTGAAAGTATAGGAAAGTATGTAATCATGATTTGGGTGACCTGTTGTTTAAGGAACAGGAATTAATCTCTAAATATATAAAACTCTTTTGAAGCTGACAGAGAATCAACGCACAGCCTAAACTATAAGTCCTAGAGGTATGAAATTTGGAGGGTAGTATCCTTATATAGTGAAGGGTGCGCTAAGAAAGGAATTTTGAAACGTCACACTCTAAAGGGTAGAACGCGAGCAACGCCGCGGGCGACGGCTAGTTGTTTATAATTCTATCATAATTGAGGAAATTACTTGTATTATAATTTTTTATGAATTTTTTATAAGCAATTCAATTATACATTGCTTTCGCTTTTGACTATCTCCAGATTGTCTACAGACGATAAATGAAAATATTCAAGCCCTGTCGACGCGCGTGCATGTCAAACGAGTCCTATATCTGGCAACATTTTCAGATTAAAATCCGGATGAAACGATAAATGAGCTTCTGGCATCCCTTTGGGAACATTCATGTATGATCGTGTTTTTAAACTGTTATTAGTCGCGTGTAGGTAGGAAGGACAATTTTACGAATGTTTTATTTTTGTCCTTTAGAAACAGGTACAAAAAAATAAACTCCCCAAGGTTAAAATGGGTCATGACTAGAAACCAAAAATAAAAAATGTTAGAAAAGGTCATCCGCCAATATTTTTTTATGAAAAAAGAAGTTTTAAAATATGTGTATGTTGTAAAATATTGTAAATACTGTATTAGACGCTATTTTGACGCAAAAGTAGAATGATTCGCTATTTTCATTGTCAATCAAGTTTTTTAAATGGTTACACACCAATGCATTACTTCAAACCGCACGCCCTCTGAAGACAAGACCTGTTATATTTTATGGAGGTTAGCATTATTATTTCCTTGTATCAGATAGCGTTGATATTTTACTGTCGGCTCCCGTACTATAAGAGTAGTGTTTTCAAGTATTTTTTATTTCCTTTTTGTTACAGAATAGTACTACCGAGGTGATGTACAACAAAGAATGCGACGCGGGCGCTCCCACATGACGTGATGCAACTAGTAATGCTAAACTTCTTGATCATGTTCGACGTTGTCTTCGTATTCTTTCTGTTCCTGATCGCGGTGACGTGCGTCATGAATTACATGCCAGGTACATAGTTGCTACTTTGTAGTCTTTGGCCCAGTTGAGATTCTATTGCTTCATTCATGCTTCGTGTGTTGTTTAACGTACTACAAAGCTTGCGTATACTATTATATTTAGATAGAGCAGCGCCTCTAGCGGGAAGTTTACAAAACGGATGATTCTCCATACACATTTACTCCTTTATTCATATTCAACTGTCACTTTAGCACGGCTTAAAAAAATGATCTATCATTGTCACTTGCATGAAAACGAAAAGAGATGACAACAGATTTAGCAATCGTTTTAGTTAGCTCAGCTTTAGAAGACCAATATGAATATAGCCCTTATAGTTTACGTGACTTTGCAGCAATGTGTCGGAAAGTCTGTGTACAGTTCTACTTTTTAAGGTAGGTCACCTTTTTTTATAAAGCCAAATTGTTCTTTTATAACGCCAGGAAAGAGCAGGAGGCAAGAGGTGACAGAAGACGAGGTGGACGATGACGTCATCCCACCCCCACCACTGTTCGATGACGAAGAGACGCCCTCAGCCAGTCGGGACACGTATGTCGTGATAGCACCACCGCTTCACAGCTCGAGGGCGAAAGACGGCTGCCCTGTTCACGTGGTCTAGGATAAGCAATAAATATGTGAGTTTAACAGAACTGATCGATACCCATTTAAAGTGATTTGGATAATACTGAAGGTTTTTGCTTGGTGAGACCCTCCAGCATACTCAATATACTCATGGCTCGAGCCAAAATTTGCACTAAAACAAAGTTGTGGGAGCTGTCGCTAAACATTTTCACAAGTTAGGATCAAATACGTCTTAGTAATACGCAGTGGTCTTTATGTGTCTATTCAATCCCCTGTAGCTCTTGTAAAGTTGGTATCTTCATTGTGCTTGCCGTCCAAAAACGTGGTTTTTATGTTTGTAATGACAATTACCTCAAAGTAAACCTCAAGTGGAGTTGGGCAGGACACCTGGCTAGACGTGGTGATGGCCAGTGGAGTAAAGCCTTGACGGAATGGTGGCCGAAATCTGGACGAAGAAATCTGGGTCGTCCGAAAGCGCGGTGGGTCGATGACATCGTAAAGGTCACACAAAACTCCTGGTTGCGGCACGCACAAGACAGAGGAGGCTGCCATAACATGAAGGAGGCCTATACCCAGCAGTGGGATATACCGGTCTGAGATGATGATGAATGACACTCACCAAAACCCTGTCTAACGTCAAACAGAACTGAGGAGTGAAAGAAATGTTATATCTTTTATCCTTACGACATTGAGCTTAACTTTAAAAGCGCCTGTTTTATTGTTACAGATCAACGTAGGAGTTTATTACGAAGAAGCCTTATGATGTAGATGTCGACAGTAGACATTTTTTACCAAAATAGTCATTTTAAATTAAAATCTTGTTGAAGACTACGAGATGTGGAATTTTGGGACTCAAGTGATTGTATGAGATTGCAAAATATTTGGCTATTGAATATCAACGTATAGTTTCATAAATTTTACAAATAGACTTTGATTTAAATGAAGATACAGGATTTACCTAGTGAAACAATAACCTACAGAGTCGAATAGTATAGGAATGTTGATTAATGAACAAATTATGTAGCGTAAATAGATCTACAAGTTTGTTACTATTGCTATTAGCTGCCTAATCAAATATGCCTTGTTAAAACAATCCAAAGGCTTGTATGCCAACTAACTCCTTGGTTTACTTTGCTATCGTATAATAAACAATACCGAATGTTTATACGTTTTGTACTTTGCTGCAAGTGTTCGAATTTTCCGTCAAATATTTGCAATTGCTTGTTATAATCAATGTGACTGAATGTAGATAAAAATAGAATATTATATTAGTAAATATTAATAAGTTTTCCTGTTTGTAAGTACTGCTAATATCTATAGAAATCGGTGTTCTTTTCTGAATTATTTAAGCATTGTAAGTGAAAAAAATATCAAGCCAGAACATTTGTTTTCTCTTACGTTGTTTTTTTTAATTAGCAACCTAGCACGTGTTTCGTATCTGTAAAATTTTGTTAATGAATAATTTTAAAATATTAATTATTTTATATATTAATGTTTAAATATTATTTAATTTGACACAAAAAAGTCAAGTTTCTTTGTAATAATCAACTAAACTGTAATAGAATTATGAGAACAGAAATTTCAATATCGAGAAGAGAATTTCATTTCTGAATTCCGATTGTAATTAATTGAGCAATTAAACAGAAAATTGTATTTAATCCAGGATTTAATAGATAAATGAACAAGATGTCTTTTGTACGTAATAATGATTTAAAGGAAAATATGTCATTGATTTCATATTTATTTGAATTTGGCTATGACGCAAGCATTTTGGTAGTAATAATTTAGAGATAAGAAGTATTTTAATAAAAAAAAGACAATATGATGTATTACGAAAAATTTCATATCATTCTTGTTTAGTTCACACTGTGTTTTAAAACCTAAAATATAAAACTTTAATTTGTAGTCGATAGTTTTTTCTTAGCTATTATTGTAAGTAATGATTGGTATATATCACTTATATACCTACATTAGTCTTATTATATAAAAAAATCAAATAAATCAACTCTGTTATAGCATTCCTTAATGCGGCCTATGTTTGAGTATGATTTAGTAAATGGTTTGAAAGTTACTTTGAGTACCTATAATTAGATGCTTATTTATTTTATGTATAGTAATAATAAATAATTTAGATTTTCACTAATTGCTATTGTCATTTAGATAAAATCACTATAAACAAAATTTATACAAGTAAATTCGGTAAGTACCTGAGTTGTATCTTTTTGTAGTCTTGAAGGAGTAGGAAGTATCAAAAAGATAATAATATTGTTATGCGATTGGTTTATAGTTGATCAAATTTATATATAACAAAATAAAACAAACGTTAATAGAAAATATAAAAGCATAACACTATGTGATATAATATACACAATTTTTAAATGTAGATTTAGAAGGCATTCAATTTCTAAATTATTGTTATTATAATGTCATCCGATGGAAGCCTAATATAATATGTAAAAAATAATAAAATGCACAAACGCAGTGTTGTCATGAGAGTTTTACTTGTTTTTTCTCTGCTCAAAAATCTCTACTCGAATATATCTATACCTAAATGAGTCACGATTGAGTCGTAAATTTTTTGTGCGAATACGGTCTGTACATTGAAAAATTTAGACCAAAATGTGCTCAAGTTACTAGACGTACGTAGGTACCGTAATAAAATACAGACAGCACTATAAAACCTTTGAATAACAGCAATTGGTTGTGCCAATAAAGCGTCAAGATAATATTAGTGGCGTAGAAACACCTGGGACAAAACAGAAGTTAGGAAGTAAAATCGATAAGAGTAGCGAGACAGCTCATAAATACACATTTTCTGCGTGAAAGCTCGATTGTGGATATTATTTCACCTTGTAAAGACTTTATCTGACTATGTTGGTTTTTGGTCCTTTTGTGTCAGCATTCTTTATTTTTTCTTTGTTTTGATGTGAACACTTCTTTAGCATCGTTGTGATTTGAAAGTCGATGAAACGAAAAAGCGACAGTTCGACCCCCACAAAACGCAAAACACTTCGATTGCGCGTTCTAGGATCCGACCAAACTTAGCAGTGCCATCTAGTTCTGATTTAAGCAACATGAACATAGAACCTTTTCTAACTAAATAAGTACTGCATATTGGTTTTTGAAGGTTTCACTTCTACCACGTGTGAATTGCACACATGTTTTTTACATTGTTTTGCGTGGGTATACAAAATGTAGTTTAAGTAAACGTCTTAGGCCTATAAATAAAGTAAAAATATCAGTTCAATGAAGTCGAGATCTTCTCATCGCACTCGTGCTGATTTGGAATATTTTGAACTGACTTCAAAAAATGAGAATGTTATCGGTTTGGTTATTTTTTGACTTTTATTATAAATCAACTAAAAATAATACAAATTATATACTAAGACTTACTACCTTAATCCGTATACGGCAAAGTTTCCCCCATGCGGTAATAGCCCGTTTGTGAGTTAATGAACCTACCTATGTGACCCAAAGTAAGGTAAAAGTGGGTCGATTAACAAGAAGCTACCCTACTCAGACTGCAAATTGAGTTCCCAATTTGTGATTCCTTTCAACATGTTTCCTTTGATAGTGCGAGATCTTTGATAAAACGGCTAAAAGACACACAACGCATTTCATTCCATCCAAGACTATTTTCTAAAAGCTTCGAGTTCAAACAAGAAGTTCAAAGTTCGCTCGCAAAGTTGTAGAAAGAATGAGGTGTATAAAAAAGACGTCGCAGTTTTCAGTCGCAGTCGCAGTCGAGTCACTGTTTTGCTGAAAACTGAATAAAACGAACTTAATTAACTTAAAACTAAAGAGAGTAGCAAAAAATTGGCAGCAAGTAGAACTATATACGTCAGGCGCATGTTGGCACACGACAAGACTCATTCGCAAAACTTACGCTAGATTGCGTATACTTGCGTATACATTACGCGCCTAGTCAAACATGTCAGCAACACTGCCGACTTCACAGGACAAGCAGCACTAGTTTATTTTGCACTAAGAACCTTATAAAATTATAAAACCAAGCTATTTTTTGCTTGGTTTGTTTTATACCATGAGATGTATAAAATACAGCCCATTATTGCAAGATTTGTGGTAAATAATAATTGACAATCACTGCTGTAAAACGCAACTTTTCTGCGCAGAATAGAATATAACTTTTGATACCTGAATATTTTCTCTTCTTCGAGAATTACATAGGTACCTAATCCGGGAGTCGTAAAAGAAAAGTTTTTTCCAACCTTTTTGAAATAAAACCAGGATGCCTGGTGCCAAACTAATTTGTCGCCAGCTACACTATAAATGTCGTATGCATTTTTGTAAGTTATTACAGTTGCGTATGTAATGTACCAATTCTGACTTCTCCTATCCCGTGTCCATCGTTAGTAAAAAATTCTAGAGTAAGTTTTGTGCTAATGTTTTTAAAATGTTTATTTTCTGAAATATGCGAGCAAATATTTGTTTTATTCTTATGTTTATATTTTTCTTTGCACTGGAAATGTACGAAATATTTTGTTTACCGCCTTTTCAGAAATATGAAACCGCATATACTTCATTTTCTTTGCAATATTTTTTTATTAACGGTTGAAGGACGATAAGCTTGTTGACATAATTGCTAACTGTTTACTACTTCACACATTAAAAAAAAATCTGAAGCGACAAAGTCATAAAGAAATAATTATCAAAATTATTTTTTTAAGATGAAAGGGCCTAAGTAAATGACAATAACTACCGCACCTAATGTATGTAAAACAGGTTTTTATCAACTCGGTATAAAATATTTCCGTCTTTGTTTTTGTTATGGTGAAAGTAGAAACAGATATTAGTTTTTTATTTGACGAATAACATTATAGTTTGTAAAATCCACTCTAAGGGCGCTTGTAGACGTCCGTTTTTTTCGCCGGATACCGGACCGTGTTTTTGCCGGATTCGCGGTGGTGTATGATTTCTGATGATTGTGTGTACACGCACCGGACATCGGTCCGGAGAACAATTATAGAATAGCCGTTTTTGACGGTCCGTTATCCGGTGAAAAAACCGGACGTCTATACAAGCGCTCTAAGTATGACCATTTTTGTTTATTGTTTTTCTAGAAGACGTTGATAGAAATAAAGTAACTCCATGATCGGACCATAAAGTGAGATCGTAAATGTTATGGTATTCCTCAGGCAGGCGTCAATAACACTAAAGTGGCTGTTATTGCAACCATTAATGTATAGAAGTTACGATGAAGATTGTAAATCGACACCCATAAACGTTACGCATTTGGAATATACATAAAGTTGTGTTTATTTTTACTGTTGAAGGTTAAAAGGTTGGTTCTTTAAAACAAGACCAGCAGAGCCCCAAATCTGTGCATTTGTTTTGACTTTCGACTTTAGTATAGCACACGCAAACGCATTCGCAAAGCGAGAAATTTTGTATGTTGTCATACACGATTTCTCGCTTTGCGAATGCGTTTGCGTGTGCAAAATCAAAACAAATGCATAGACTCGGGGCTCTGAATAAGTGTAAAGCTTGTCTCGCGATCGTAACGCACAACGCTCCGGTATGCGGCTCAACGCAGCGTACCGCGTTTGCTCTTAGCCGCTGACGCATACTGCAACGGAACAAGAGACCATTCTAGACGTTTTCCATACGATTATGTGTCCGGCACCGCATGTCGCATACCGCAGCGTTGTGCGTTACGATCGCGAGACCAAAGCTTAAGGCCGGTAAATCTGTACAAACTTCTAAAGGAGTAGTCAGAGGCACGTCTTAACATTATCTACGTTATGATAATGCGGTTGGTGCTAAGAATCCTAAAATTGTACACCCTCCAAATTCCTAAGCGTCTCTACAATGTGACTTTGCTACGAGGTGCGTAGGAGCGTCGTAGAATGTTGCTACGCTCGTACTCTAAATGCCTACACTTGGTGAATTTAATTTTTTAAGCTTTGGTCCACCTCAGTGGATAGAAGTAAAAAAAAATCTTTATTTATACTATTGTAAAACTATAAAAAAGCCAAAAACAAAAATTAAAGATTATGGACAAACTAAATATTATGGAGATCTACTAAATTAATGATTCTGATTCCGAAAATCGAGTTTGTCTGTTTATCATCAATCATTAATCAATATACCTATAATATAAAACTCTTTTGAAGCTGACTTAGAATCAACGCACAGCCTAAACTATAAGTCCTAGAGGTATGACATTTGGAGGGTAGTATCCTTATATAGTGTAGGGGTGCACTAAGAAAGGAATTTTGAAAAGTCACACTCGTAAAGGGTCTATTTAGAACGCGAGCAACGCCGCGAGCGACGGCTAGTTGTACATAAAAAGGAAATTATAGAATAAACACGATACCAGATATTTTGCCTCTATTTCGAGTAGTAGTAGTAAGTAGTTTAGGTACGATTGATAGTAAAACGCCATCAGTCGACGGCGATCAACAGTTCCTGCGACAAAAACAATGTGTATCAATTTCCTGCATTGCCTGCTCTACTTTGCTGACCTATTCCATTACCTTGCCGTCAGTAACAGAACTAATCACTTAAATCCTATCAAATGGTGTAGTAGTTTTACGGATAATGGCTGTTTTTTTACTGCCACCGACACGGCATCTACACGATATCGACGAAAAGCTTATCTCATACATTTAGACGGTTTTACATCGTGTCGGATCTTAGCTTACAAAGTTTTGCATTTACATAAGTTAGATTTTAGGATTGCACAGGGTAGCAATAAATGCTACAAAAGACGACTCATAAGACAAAATTACACAACATTTGCGTCGCCATAAACTTTTGTAGCTGGCGTTTCGAGTTTCAGAGGGAAATTGCTTTATGCAGTTCTGCCATGCTGGGTGTAGATAGATAGATAGATAGAAATGGGTATTGGTAAAAATGCTAAAAAAAAGAAATGGTAAAAATGGGTAAAATATGTAAAACACAAATTTGTATGTGTGTGTTTTGGTTACAAGAAAAAAGAAAACTTGTTCTCTTCATATAAAATAAAAAGTTACAGTAGTAACAGAAAGCTAGGCATTATATGATATAATTTCGATCGTTGAGATTAATATAATCTGTTATTAAATATAAATATAAATATAAATATTCTCGAACACTAAACACAACACCTTCTAGTCCCAAACTAAGCAAAGCTTGTACTATGGAAACTAGTTGGCTGATAGAATACATACTTATAATACATAGAAACACCCAGACATAGAACAAACATCTATGTTTACAACACACAAATGTTTGTTCTCGGTGGGGATTGAACCCACGACCCACAGCACGGAAGGCAGAGCTACTACCGACTGAGCCATGACGCCTGTCAACTGAGCCATGACGCCTGTCTGTGTATTTTGGTACTTGAGAAGTAAAAATTTACCTACACAATCGGAAACATCATCTACTTACCAAACAATTTTTAACACAAAGCATTATCTAAAACCTTCAGTATCGGTAGTTTCGCTAACTTCATTAGCAGTGATTAACAAAGTTGAACTATTCAAATTGAAATGCTAATTTCCTCGAACCGTCCACTCACCGTATTTCTTTGTCCGTAAATTAAAAAAGCCCAACGAATTTTTCGCGTAAAATTCAGACCACGTCCCGCCTGTTGAGTGCAGGTGGCGTGCGGGCAAATAGACGAGTACTAGTACCTTTAGCACAGAATATTTATCCCCTGCTTCTCAGTAACTGACGTATTTATAAGTTTAATAATTGGAAAACCCGACTTCAAATTGCTATAGGAATTGAGAACCTCCTTCTTTTTTGAAGTAGTTTAAAAATTGATAAGAATAAATTATAAATTATGCATAACTAAACCAGAATGAATAAATACAAAGTTGAGTTAAGTTTTATGTGTGAAATATTCATGAATATTTAATTTTCTGTATTTTCCAAAACTATAGAATTACAAGAGAGGCCTTGGCAGGCCAACAGCCAGATGGATAGATGATAACGTGGCCGTACAGGGTAAGACCTGGATGCAAAAGATACAAAATAGACACAGAGAGTGGCGTTTGAGGGAAGCTTATGTCCAGCAATGGGTCACTTCAAGCTGCCTATGATGATGATGATAGAATTACTATCATGTTGTAAAAATTATCAACATTTAGTTTTCCATTCCAATTTTTAGTTTTGCTCCAGGATACCTACAGCAGCAATGGAACAATTGCTATGGTCACTAATTAGTGCGGATGAAAACCTAAAAAAAATGCATTTTCATTCTTTGAAGGATATTATTTTAGACTACCTACAGTCGTGAAGTCATCACAGAGGTTTTCAAAGGTTTTGTCGTCAGAGTAGGCGAGCGCATACAAATTGACTTTTCAATGATTTAGAAGCGATGCTTGGAACCAATCTAAGTTGAGACATTATTGGAAACTTGTAAGCGAACTTGTAAACTTCAGAAGCGATATTTTCTGAGGGATAGTTCTCTTAATATTTATTTATTTATTTTATGGAAAACCAACAGCTTAAACTTAACTAGATAAACGTTTTTATAGCAGTAGAAAGAAAATAAGTTTTCACGGATAAGTTAACATTACCTACATTATATATATAAATAATATATATATCTAGTTAAAATGTCATTGATATTTTGTTTGAAGGTCATTAAATCACAATTTGACTGTCATTTTCTGGTTCTTGACATCCCAATTCCCAACAGAACCCAATTTATATTTTTAGTAAATTATTGAGAGTATTATCCCTCTGGCTGGTAGTAATGTGAAGGGCACACTTAGTCGTAACAGCTCTCCAAAGCAGTTATTTTCACATAAAAAACGAAATCTTGAGAGTTTTCCTAATTATTGTATTTACGAACGTTTGTTATTTTCTCTTACTTTATTGTAATTTTACACAATTTCTTACCGAGTTACTTGATTTGTTGTAATTTAGAAGCAATAGCCTTGTTACAACAAATGAATCTACAAACCCATAGATTTGGTGTGAGACAAATTAGCTGTGGAGACAAAAGTTGCTAATATTAGGCCTTCCAAAGAATTTTGTCGTATATACACTAAAAAATAGATTTTCATTGAAATGTTAAAAAAACTATATCACTGTGTCTGAATTTTTTATACTACTCTAAATTGAAAAGATAGCCAAGAAATCATTCAGTCGTCCAATGCATGTCAGTCTACTTTTGGTTCAGAGTGCCAAAGATCATAATTTATGCCATAGCCAAGAGCTGCTTAATTCAACCACAGTCTGTTACTTCACTAACGGTTGAAGAAGGCCAAAGATAGTATGACTAAGCGAATATAAAACGTAAGCGTTGTTTTTATATTGAAATCGTTGATATCGCTGAAATTGTGACCGTGGAATAGCTCTGTCTGTAGTTTAGCTTAATTTTTAAACAACTCTATGGTGAAATTACATACTCACCTACTTGGAATAAACTATTAATCACCTACTTAGTCTCCTCTCGTTTCAAAAGCAAATCTACTATCTAAAATCGCCGTCTAGAAGGTACAGAAAAGAATTCGCACAGACCCAGCCCTGCAATAGTAAATCTGAACTGGAACGCGTTGATAAGGAGTGCGGGGGTAATGTCAGAATGCAAGTCTAGCTTTTGTGAGCGCCAGAAAAACGCTACTGCGCCGTGCCGTAGACTTTAATCCTTACGGGTGCTTGTGCGATAGAATAGAAGGTTTTGGCGCACGAAAATAACCAGCTGGTTTTTAGGTAAGCTTTGCTTCCAACCAGTTATAATTTTTTCAACAATTATCTCACTTAGTTCTTTCAAAGGTTTTTTTAAAACAAACTAGTAAAAACAGAGGGAATATTTTTCTTAGGATTTTACCAACCACGAACGCTGGAACAAAGCTATCGTCTTTGTTTTTGACAAATTTTAACTAAGAGACGAGCAGTGTTATATCGGTCTGATAGCGTTATTCCGTGTTGGTATTTTTTTTATGAATCTCAACCATTGTTAGTTATATTTTTTTAGTTTCTTGAAATTGGTATTCAAAGGCGATTTTTTTTAACAAAAGAATGTCAATTAGTTTTTTGTGACCGAGAAAATATGATGACAGTTTTTTTTATGTTACCAAATTGTGAAGTCACTGTGTGTACAATTAGTGTAGGTACACATCTCTGAAATAGTTTTTGAACTGAAATGTGTTTACCCTGCGTGAAGTATGGTAGGTAAGTATCTAAAATTAACAAAAGTATGTATTTTATATTACTCGTATTAGAAGCTGAAGCACGAAACAGATATTGACCAAATCCAACCATGCAAGCTAAAATCACTATTGCAGCTGTGCTACGCGGGAACGGAAAACAAGCATGTTCCGACAAAGGAATGCCACTGGAACGATTAATTTGAAGGGCCGGATATTCAAGCAGCCGGTCGGCGGTAGGTGGTAAATCTTCGCCTATGACAACCACACCGGCTCTTTCGAACAATGGTAGCGGGCATGCTGCCAAATTGCAGCAAACTCTACAGTGCATTGTTTGTGAATGCTTTACCAAAATATGCATTTACCAAGTACTACTGAAAAATGAATTATAACTCGGCAATCCAATTCTCAATTTATAAAGTAGTCAACTCAGATCTTGATTTATAATAATTAAAACTTAATTGGTAAAGAGATTATAGCTACATAATAAGTAACAATAATATTCTTATGATAGTATTGCAAAATAATTAAGTCGAATTTAGATCAGTTTTTAGTAAAAAATATCCAAAAGAAAATATCCGGTCAGTCTTCTTCTTCTCTTCAATAATGGCATGTGTCCGTCATTTCGACAGACAATTTTGCCAATGTCAAGTGTTAAAATTGTAATAAATAAGTCAAGTCAAGTCATTTGTCAAGTCGGCTGTCGTTTGTTTTGAAAAGAAAATGGTAGATTTTCTCTTCAAAACCTAACACGAATTTTCACATTCAGAAAACCACTTTACACACATTTATTCCAATGGCTCACACTTTATATTATTATAGTAGAAGTTTGAAGTAGAAGTTTAAATACTTGATACCACAAATAAACAAGAAAAGAGCAAAAAAGCAGACAGTTATTTCCTCATCCTAGACTCTCTTGCTAGGTAAAAGGTTTGTATAATATTCCTTGAAAAGTTCTAAGAAAACAATTTGTGGGATTGCTTGAGGTCGTATAAAAAATATTTCAGATGCCCGCAAATAGCGAGGCGACGCGATATTAAATTCTTTTCCAACTGCGGGTCAGTAACTGTGTAAAGTGTGTAATTTGGATCTTTAGGGCTACTAGAACTCTATGGATGCAACATAACTTTATTGCTCAGTAATTGTTTACTGATTAGATACTGACTGTTGGATTGATTAACTTTATCAACTAAGTCTAAGCGCCAAAAACATTTATCTTGCGATACTTGAAAAAGGTGAATAAGTTTTAAAGTGCCTACTATTACTCGCATTGCTGTGTTCCGGTTTGAAGGGTAAGGGCACCGGTGTAATTACAGGCACATGAGACTTCAAGATCTTTACGTCTCAGAGTGATGGACGCAGTCCATTGCCTTACAGGGCACGTCCTCATTGGACTTGCTCTGCGAGGTAATGCATTGTTATAGGCAGAAGTTACTACTTAACATCAGGTGAGCTATTAGCTTGTACAATTACTTTTATCATAATAAAAAAAAATCAAGACCAAATTGTAACACTTATTTACGCAAATAAAAGTATCTTGTATCTTGCTGTAAAACCATTGAAATTGTAGTTTGTTGGTCGCTTAGCTGAAAATGGCATATTTTTAGCATCATCGACTCAATAGGGGGTTACAAATATGTAACATTTACGAGGCAAGCTTATCAAGCAACTTCGACGTCGTCGTTCGTATGAGCTAGTGGCCAAATCTGGTGACGGAGTTTTTAGGCCGCCTTAAAGCCTCTGTCATGACTTAACGACTGCTAGAGCCGGCACCCTAAAATCCACTCAGTTTAGACCACAGGATCTGAAGAGCTCGGGAGAAAAAAATCGTGACGGTTTTCTTACAATGTTTTTTCACGTTTTTATCAGGAACTTGAGAATTTCAGTCTCTGATCGTTTATTTATTTTACGCTCTCCCTGAATATGACTTATATCGTCATCGGATTCAATCCAATGGCAAAATCTCATTATCATAGCATTGTTTGATTTAACAATGGGTTTAAAAAAGGTTGACAGGATCAGTTTGTAAAAATAAATAAAGTGTGTACAAGAACGCTCTTATATTTTTTGAACTTTTCTTTCTTTTATACTGAAGATTTCTGACCATTAATTTTTTTTTACTTTTTAGTATGTACGTTTTTTGCTAGGAGAACTGGTGGAAAACCGTATTTCCCAAATTATAAACAAATGGTTTAGATATAAATGTGACGACATTTACCCTACAAAATAATTAATTACGACATCAATCCTGACTCTTTTGTCTCATACAAAGAGCTCTAAATTTGAGTTTCAATGGAACTTTCTGTGAACCCACGAATACACTGTTAGCTTTGTCTACTACGCAAAACGATAGTAAGACATACACTATGTAATTTCGATTTACACTGCTGGCCCACGCAACAGCAACATCACACATCGCACAAAGCGGTCGCACAATGTACTTAAATATTCCTAACAAATTTTCATGCGTCGTTTTTCGTAGTAGAGACTCATATTACATTGACTGTACACACTACCGGCTTGGCAAACCACGCATCATTGCGATTATACTCCATAGTAACTGCATAGGCTGTAAGCCAGCTGGTTCACTCAAAATATAACTTAGCAAGAGATACTGTTTTTTGGGTAAGTTCTCTCCTGTCCAGCAGTGGACTGATATAGGTTGATGATGATGATGATGACTACTGTCACAAACCACAAGCGATTATGCGGCCAAATCATCACTTACTTTTTTTTTATGATAAAAGTACCTAATGGAACAAGCTGATAGCTCACCTGATGTTAAGTGGTAACTTCTGCCTATAACAATGCTCACAGAGCAAGTCCAATGAGGACGTGCCCTGTAAGGCAATGCACTGCGTCCATCACTCTGAGACATAAAGATCTTGAACTTGACACTTGACACACTATTTACCTCCATAAAATAAGCATTATGTACTTCCCTCCCAGCACAGTAATAGCAAGTTTTGTATCGTAAGTGAAGCAGCTGTTTTATATAAGCTATCAGTCCGGTGAAATTATAAAGCAATTTATCATTTTCGCGGGCATTTTCCGAAACGTCATTATTCATTTCGATTCCTGCAAAGCGTAAAAGCTCCCCTTGTGGGCTTTTTATTGGAACCACTCTTAACCTAAATTCGTTTTGGAATGAAAACTCGGTGTTAACGTGTTTGTTTGATTCGTCTGTATTTGTTTTTGCTTGTCATCAATCCGTGCTTTTGTATTGAAAGGGTAAATTCAATAGAAAAGTTTTTCGTTCAAATGAAATGAAACTTTATTGACTTTCTCACCACGTTTTATTTAATAAAGGCTTTAACATGTATTATTTGCATGATCTAAATAAATACAACATCATTACAACACCAGTTAATGACATTAAAAAAAGTTTGAAAAATATGTTGAAAACGAGCTAATTTTGTACTGTAACTTTTTCTTTTCTTTGTCCAACCAATTCTCTACCTATTTTACAAGTAATAATATTTTGGAGAATTATAATTATCGATCGTTATAAGTTATTTTAACGCGAATTGTATGTTTCATTCAACACATTCGTTGGAGTACATACAACACTAAAAATACTAAGCTAACTTAACCAGTACCTTCACACAGTGGTTACATTAAAACGGTTGGAAAAGTTAAACTTAGCTTGGGCTCGATGGGATTTATTTTTCCCATCCGATCCACCAGTGGGCCGGCCGGTGGGCTCGATGGGAATAAGCCCTTTCTCATTGCAGTACGCATTCAACTAAGTATTATTTTTGGGTTCCGTACTTATTTGAAAAAAACTTGTATATGCAGTGGTTACCATTTACCGTCAGGTCGACTATCGGTCTGTTCCATCACTAAGTTGTATGAAAAAAATTGTAGATCTATTCAATTCTAACCTCAACATACTAACCCGAGCTGAAATCGTAACCAAGTCGACATTCTACTATGGCTAAAGAATAAAAACTAATCAAAATGTATGGATTTGACGTTTCTGACTGATTCCAAAGTCACGTGACTATTCCTATTTTTGACGTTTTCCATTTTCTGGCAATCGTTGAATTTGATTGCAGTTTATTGGCTATGGAACTGCGTAGTCCACTTTTCACCCAGGGCTCGATAATGCTACGGCGTAGAAGAAAGGATTCCTGAAAAATAAACTAAAATCCCCACTGGTAGGGATTTCTTAGTGGGGATTTCTGGAATATACCAGCCTTCTATCATGGTAAACAATAAAGTTTGTAAGCACAAAATTCAAAAGGAATACAATAGTAATAATAATAATAAATAATAAATAAATATTCACGGACACTTAACACAACGCCTTCTAGTCCCAAACTAAGCAAAGCTTGTACGATGGAAACTGGATGGCTGATAGAATACATAAATACATTTTTTTTTTTTGTAAATAAATACTTATAATACATAGAAACACCCAGACACAGAACATAGAACAGAACAGAACATATAGAATAGGAGTAACTTAAAAAAAATGTAGTGATACAGATGGAACTCTTAGTACGCGAGTCCGACTTGTACTTGACTGGTTTTATTTGCAATAACTCAATCCTGTTGATAAAGCTCGGCTTGCTTCTGAAAGCTTGTGGTAGAATTCTACTGAAAAGTTTCATTTAAGTGCAGTTTTTGCTACGGACTTCAAGTTATTTTAGCGACCATTGGGAGTCGTTAGTCGACTTTTGTGTGTTCAACAAGATTTCTGTAATACTTGTTATGTAAAACTTCATACATTTAAGATGCTATGTTATCTGGGTAAAAATAATCCTTACTATTTAATTTTAGGCTTTTGGTCGGTATTATAAAAAAAGGGGTGTTTTATTTTACAATTTGGTGGGTTCGATTTCCGGTTCAGACAGGCGATTATTCAAAAATCTGGGAATGCAATATTAATTAAAAACTATTTAAAAAAGCTAATCAACTAACTAACTAGCAAGTAAACAAATTTATAACTAAAACAAGCTACCTAAGTAAATGGAATGCACTTTGCTAGTTTGCTATCAACGCTAAGACTCATGTAGCATTATTCCTATAAACCTTGTGGTTTCCTTAGTGCTATAGTACAAAATAAGTTATTATGTATTTTAAAACAATAAATAAATTTAAAAAAAAAAAAATTTTTTTTATTAAAATCAAAATAAACTCTTCTTTCACTAAATATTTCTATCTACGCCCTATATTACTAACAATGTCTGCAAACAGCAAAATTTACGCTATAGTATGTCAGTATTGTTCGTGTTTTTAATCATTTTTTGTGGTGTTTCTCGTAAAAAATACAAAAGACGGGGTGGCGTCAATTCTGTCGAGAAATAACGAGACATAAAACTTTCCAAAAACAACGCTAACTTTTTTCTGACAAATGGCAACAATTTATTTACGAGTACGTACCCCTTGACGTAAAGTAAACTCCGGTTTACTAGTTGAGCCAGAAAGAATTTTAATTACAGGCGTCATGGCTCAGTCAGTAGTAGCTCTGCCTTCCGTGCTGTGGGTCGTGGGTTCGATCCCCACCGAGATCAAACATTTGTGTGTTGTAAACATAGATGTTTGTTCTGTGTCTAGGTGTTTCTAAGTATTATAAGTATGTATTTACTTATAATACTTGGCCTAATATTTCTGGCCCAACTTTGTACTTTTAAGGGAATGCAAACTTCCACATTACGCACTATCTTAAGTAAAATATAGTTTCATTAGTAATTAATCGTTATAAACAATGATGACATTTTATACATTTTAAAAAAGCTTTTTTTTTTAATTCGCACATTCTTTTAATCTTCATAGGTGTTCTGGTAGACATTCTCTCAGATTTCTCGGCAGTATCAGAGCTACGTTTTAACCTTTTCGTGCTTGTCTACACTGTCAACTTTTACGTTTTCTCTCTTTGATATTTTACTTTGGAACAATTGTAAAAACAACAACGTTTCAACACCCATATTGTGAAGTAAAAGTGTTTTTATGTCAAACCCTTTCTCGCACCGAATAGGTTAAGTAAAATACGGTTTAGATTTTAACAACGGGCCGCCGCCGGGTTCTTTCAATGAAAATATAGAGGTCAAAAGAAATTCAATTTGAATTTCGTCAGCCGAATACTGAGTAGCTTTAACTCTTTTTAATAAAGTTCATTCTACTGAAATAATAAAGATTGTGGAATTAGGGACAGTAACGTAATGAAACTGAGTTTAATAATGAATAATTACTGTGATAAATTACTTATTAGCAAGTCAGAAAGCGGTGGTTCTAAAGAGGTTTGAAATAGTATTTTTGTAAGCTGAGCAAATTAAGTTTATTTAAAAAATAAATATCAACACAATAATTAGGTAGGTAGTTCCGCGAAATATAGTTTTTTTAGGCGACTGGGTAAATGTGGGCTAATCTGCTTTAACAAATTTTTTTTTAGAGCAATACAAATTTGGTAGCCCTTTTTCAAAAGAACACATTTACCGTGGGTCAGATTTTTGCATCACTGTGATTAGTGCATTTGAGGAATCCCAACATAAATACAACATTAGTATGTGTAGGTAATGGAATGGCAACATGGACAAAAGAAAGAAGAAGAAGAAGCCATCTTGGACGTAACACTTCTAACCATTGCACGATTAGACAGAATATTCGATAATAGGACTAACTTTCAAGGAAATTAATAGATAAATGAAATTAAATGAATTTTTGTTCATAACAGATTGCTATTGGTTTAGACCTCCCATAGAGATTTGCCCCTTCTCCAAGTTAGGTACTCACTATACTTACGGCTAGGCGTAAGTTTTTACAGATAACTTTTATGCATCAAGCCCCCAAACATAAATGTCTCGCACACTATATAAGAAACTATAGTCAAAACCGAACCGAATATAACCAGAAATAGATCTTTCCGACAATCCATAAATATTAGATTGAAATCTGTCTCGCATTTCGAGAATATTCGAGGTATTTTTGTATCGGCAAGTGGTTATAAAAGCCTGCTTTCATGGTCGCAGGCACGAATACGAAAAGGGTGGAAACTCACTGAGTGTTTTATTTATTTTACGGTACTTTTGCATAAAGATGACGATATATTTTCTACCCCTCAGACACTAGATTCAACCCGTTAATTGCCTATCTAAAATATTAAGTAAACAGTGTCCAGTTTACCAGTTTACCCAGTCCTAGCTTAACACCTAACTTAAACTAAACTCTGGTCCCTAGGTCACAAGGTACGATATAAGTAACACAAGTAATTATTTATTATGACTAAACACAATAATGAAAAATTTCAATTGTCAGTATCGTTTGATCTCAAAATTACGAAGCATTACTATGAATTCTAAACTAAGCTTCAAACTTTTGTAAATCCGTCAAAAGTATTCCGTAATTTTATATACCTACAAGGGACCCAATCTACGGCCGGAAATAAACCCAGGGGCACACTCGGTCGCCGATTGAAAATAGGTACTATCAAATTAGTCGGCTTTCAGCAGAACTTTCCTAAAATTTGCTTTTGAATCAGGTTACTTCCGATTGGCATTTTTGATGGGACTCGTCAGGACTACTCACTGACAGATAGATAAACTGGGGATAGATAAACTGACTGACAGATACTCGTAGATGAACTGGATAGACTGGGGAAGATAGATAAAAATAGTGTTGTCGTCTGCCACCGGACTCACTTTATGGTCTAAACATTGTATCCCCAGGATTGGTAAAATCGCACATAATTTTAAATTCTTTTTGCATGAAATTATTGTAAATCATCATCCTCATCATCATCATAGGCAGCTTGTAGTAACCCACTGCTGGGCATAAGCCTCCTCCCCCAAACGCCACTCGTGTCTACTTTGGGCTTTTTCCATCCAGGTCTCCATTGTAAATGTCCAACATAATCAATAGTAATCAAAGGTACTTAATTGTTTTGACCAGTAAGTCATAATGATATTTTTTTTTTTTTATCGTAAAAGTAATGGAACAAGCTGATAGCTCACCTGATGTTAAGTGGTAACTTCTGCCTATAACTAATGAGGACGTGCCCTGTAAGGCAATGCACTGCGTCCATCACTCTGAGACGTAAGGATCTTGAAGTCTCATGTGTCTGTAATTACACCGGCGCCCTTACCCTTCAAACTGGAACACAGCAATGCGAGCATCGCTGCTTGGCGGCAGAAATAGGTACGGTGGTAGTACTTCCCCGGACGAGCTCTCACAAAGAGCTCTACTACTAATAAAAATTCAATATTCAATATGGTTGCGTACAACCACAGTTTTGTAGCTCAATGCTTGCGTTTGGCAATAATTATGTCATAGTATTTGTAGGGGACTTTGGTATAATGTAGGTAATAAAAATCAATAATTTCGACGGACACGTTTACTACAACTTTAACAGGTGTCATGGAAGGGCATTAGAATTAGTGACGACATCACACGTAGGTACAGCAAAGGGTTCGTTGCGCGCGAAGATTTAAACTTGAACATGCCCCCGCGCGTTGAAGGCTCGTCCTTCAACGGGAGACATCATCTTCAGGCAGCAGAGGGACAATCTTGCTGAAGCTTCGCCGTACGACGCCATTCGACAGCCTTATGTCAGCAACACGACATATGCCATCACTGGGACCAGGATGCACAGCTACGACACGTCCAAGCTTCCATTTCAGGGGGGGGACGCCATCGTCTTTCAGTAGGACCAGAGTATCATTCTTGAGGGAGTACTTGCAGGATCGCCATTTAACTCGCTGCTGGAGTTCAGCTACGTACTCCTTACTCCATCTTGTCCAAAAATGTTGACGTAATTGCGCAATGCGCTGGAAGCGTGTCAATCTGTTGACTGGATAGTCCTGGTAGTTCCGTTCTGGCAGGGCAGTGAGAGGGCGGCCGATGAGGAAATGGCCGGGCGTGAGAGGCGTCAAGTCTTCTGGGTCCGACGACAACGGAGAGAGTGGCCGAGAGTTAAGTATCGCCTCGATTTGCACCAACGTAGTAGTAAGCTCCTCGAACGTTAAATTACAATTTCCCAGCACTCTATTTAAATGATATTTTGTCGACTTGACACCAGCCTCCCAGAGACCTCCGAAATTAGGGCTGTACGCGGGTATGAAATGAAAGTTGATGCTGTCCTGAGCTGTCTCTGAAGCCAGAGAATCACAATTACTTTTTAAAAACTTCGAAATATCATTATATGCGCCAACAAATGAGGTACCGTTATCTGAAAAAATATGAGTGGGTTTACCCCTGCGCGAAATGAATCGGCGTAATGCTAGTAGGTAGTTATTGCTTGTTAGATCACCCACTAACTCCAGGTGTACCGCTTTGGTTGTAAAGCATACAAAAACAGCTATGTAAGACTTGATAAGCCGACAACCTCGACCGGTGCGACTAGCGACAGCCACTGGGCCCGCGTAGTCCACGCCTACACTTTCAAATGGATATCCACCTGGTTCAAGTCGCTGCTGTGGTAGATTACCCATCAGCGGGTTATACGTTTTACCCTTCATACGATTACAACGTACGCATTGACGGAAACATTTTTTAGCTAAACTGCGACCACCTATTGGCCAATAGGTTTCCCTAACTGTAGCCAACAAAAGTTGAGGGCCAGCATGCATTAGCCTTTTATGTTCAAACTCAAATAACAACTTCGTAACTTGATGTGTGGACTGTAGAATAATAGGGTGCTTTTTTTCAAATGAAAAATTAGAATTATCTAACCGACCTCCTACGCGAATTAAATTATTTTTATCTAAATAAACATTAAATTTTATCAGTGAACTTTTAGTAGGCAAATCTTGCTTTTTAATCAACATATTATATTCAGGGAACGACTGCAATTGAGATTGCTGCAATATTAAAACTAATGCGTTATCTAACTCGTCAGTATTTAAATAATCAGTTTGACGTTTAGTCCCTTTCTTTAAATTATTAATGAACCTTAGCACATAGGCTACGGTACGCTGAAGCCTAGAAAGATTTGAGAAGCGACTGAAATTAATAAGTTCGCGTGAAGCGGAATCATTTACATGTAATGAAACTTCATTTCGAGTTTCAGGCAACTTGGCGACAGTACTTGGAGTTGCAGGCCAGTGCGAGGAATCGCGTTTTAAATAATCTGGTCCATGCCACCATAATGTGAGAGACTGGAGAGCACTAACATTGACACCGCGCGATATTAAATCCGCGGGATTCTCGTCAGTCGGAACATGTCTCCAAGTACAGCTGCTAGTTTTTTCTAAAATATCGGCAATGCGATTACGCACAAACGGTTGTAACTTAGCCGGTAACATTTTAAGCCAACCTAGGACAATCATGGAGTCTGTCCAAAAAACAACATTCTTGATTTGAGCTCGCAGTGCAGTGCTGGCTTTTTCATACAAATTAGCACCAGTCAGGGCACCGCAGAGTTCGAGTCGTGGGATCGTTGTGGGCTTGATGGGCGCGACTCGGCTTTTAGCAATTAACAAGTTGACTGAGACCTCACCTTTATCGTTAGTACTTCGAACGTAAATACATGCGCCATACGCACGCTCGGACGCATCTGTGAAAATGTGAAGTTCCAGAGAGGAATATGAGTCACAGATGACGCGTCGCGGTATGCGTAAGCAGTTCAGACCCGGCAGGCTGTCGACAACTTCGACCCATACCTGGTTTATCTCAGGTGGCAATTTATCATCCCAAGACAGTCTTTGCAACCACAGTTTCTGTAATAGAATTTTCATGAGGACAACACAAGGTGATATGAGTCCTAACGGATCGAATATCTGAGCGATGACCGATAGAATATCACGCTTTGTGTTCCCTTTCGCTATGGTGGGACTGATGGAAAAATAGAAATGATCATGCACTGAGTGCCACCCAAGGCCTAACGTCTTACTTGATTCGGTATCTCCGATATTGAATTCCGATGAAAACTGATCAGTTTTTGGCAATAGTTGAGGCTCATTAGACTTCCATTTCCTAAGAGGCATGCAAGCTGAAGCTAGCTCGGCTGTAACCTGATTGCGTATATGTAAAACTTCACTTAACTCATCCCCTCCACTCAAAAAATCATCAACGTAGCAATCGTGAATAATGATTTCAGATATTTTAGGGTCCTTACAGTCTAAACCTACTTGTTTTAGACACCGAGTAGCAAGATACGGTGCACTAGCAGTGCCGTAGCTTACTCGGTTCAACATGTAACATTTTATATTTGAGTTTGGTTGATTTTGATCACGCCAAATGATTTGTTGCAGCGGTCTACAATCTGGATGTACAACTATGCATCTATACATTTTCTCCACGTCTGCAACTATAACATATTTATGTTGTCTAAATCTTACAAGGATTGATAGTAGGTCATCCTGTACCGTAGGTCCAATCATTTGAATCTGATTAAATGAAACTCCTGAGGTAGTAGGACTACTTGCATTAAATACGACCCGTAGTTTGGTCGTCGTACTACTCTCACGAAGGACGCCGTGATGAGGGATGAAATAATGAGGGACCGAGGTAATCGGTTCGCACTCTGTCATGTGATCTAACGATTCATATTCAGACATAAAGTCTACATACATTTTACTAAATGAATCATTACCTTTAATTCTGCGCTCTAATGAATGCAAACAATGCTTAGCTCGCTGATAAGAATCACCTAACACGCTCGGTGTTTGTTTTAATGGGATCCTAACGCAAAACCGACCGTCTGCGAGGCGAGTTGTATTTTTTACAAAGTGTTCTTCGCATTGCTTCTCCTCTGGAAAATAATGAGATGACTGAGGGCTCACTTCTTCAAGCTGCCAAAAACGCATTAATTGGTTTTGAATGTCATCATCAGAACAGTGGGAAGTCATACATGTAGAATCAACTTTAGTAAAATTACATTTAATTTGTGGAGAAGTAGATACGCGGCCGCAGTTAACAGGACCGGAAACTATCCAACCTAGTCTAGTTTCATAAAGTATCGGCTTTCCATCTCCTAATTTAATATTTTGCGAACCTAAAATGTCCCAAAAAACATCAGCGCCAATGATTAAATCAATGGCGGAGGGCGAATAAAACTGAGGGTCCGCTAAACAAATATCTGATGGAATGTTCAAATTCCTAACATCAATCTGACACCCGGGAACGTTATCGGTAATCGACGGCAGAATAAAACAACTTATTTTTGTTGAGAAACTATCACATAACGATTTTATAGGTAAGCGACACATTTGACTAATTTGCGATGTTTTATTATTGATACCTACTACGGTCCTATCTGTGCGATCAGCTGGTAAGTTCAATTGGTTATGTAATCTCTCGGTCATTAGACACGAAGTACTACCGCTATCCAGAATAGCACGGGCAATGACCTCACGATTATCGCAATCGTATAACTTCACTAATGCGGTGGATAATAAAACATCACACTGACCTAATTCCTCACATGCATTGATAATACTTCCCGTAAGTGCAACGCTCGAGTTTTCGGAGCTCGCCACAGTAGGCACAGAATTGTTTGTACGAATCACATTATCGCGATCAGCTGTAGCTGTACCTGTAGGTATAGACGTAGACAGCTGTTTTGCTGCACTAAACTCGTTCATGTGAATGAGTGAGTGATGTTTACGCTTACATATTTTACAACCTGGCCTTTTACATGAATTGGCATAATGTCCACTACGAAAGCAATTGAAACAAATCTTATATGAAGGCAATAACTTGTATCGCGCATCACTACTTAAAGCGAGAAACTTCGGACAGTTATTTAAATAATGATCATCATTACAGTTAGGGCAAGGTTTCATTGACGACGAAGAATTATTTTTATTGTCATTACTCTGATAAGAAACCATAGCTTTTATTTTTGACGCCTGCTTACTACTAGACGCATTATTTTGCGACAACTCAATCGTCTCAATTAAATCTGCACGATTACGCATAAATTCTAGAAACGCTTTCAAACTAATCGGCTTATCTTTAGATAAAGTACCTTTATGTTCCTCCCACTCACGAAATGTCTTCACATCTAACTTCTGCGTGACGAGATAAATCAAAAGAGTGTCCCAGTGTTCAATGGGTTGACCTAATGATTGCAATGCACGTAAATTCTTATTTAATTGGTCTATCACGCGTTTAAGAATAGCCGAGGACTCCTTAGTGACCGGTTCGATGTTAAACAAGGCTGAAACATGATTTTGTATTAACAAACGTTTATTGTCAAACCGTTCACACAAGAGGTCCCAAGCTACTGAATAGTTAGTAGCTGAAAACTCAATAGATTGAATCACCACAGCAGCCGAACCTTCTAATGACGCCCTCAAGTAATGAAACTTATTTATTTCGTCTATCTGATCATTGTTGTCAATTAAACTTGAGAAGGTGTCATGAAACTCCAACCATTTTTCGTAAGAACCTCCAAACTTCGGCAACTGAATAGTGGGCAATTTAACAAGCTTGTGATTGGAACGAGAACTTGACGCGGTTTCTATTTTATCTTGATTCTTATTGTAGGTATCTAACATTCCCTGAGCATCGGCAACTAACCGATAATAGTGTCTTTCAAAATCAGTTCTTTCTGCTACTTGAATGTCGGCATTGTCAGAACTACACTCGATTTTTAACTGTACCTCATCGTATTGGTCATATAAAGATTCGATCTTACCGATGCGCAATTGTAACTCCCTGGCATCCGAGGAACTCAGCGTCGCTGCACTCAACGTTGTAAGATAATTCGCGAATGCAGTAATTCGACCTTTGATACTGCCACGTTTTTTGATAAGCTCCTTTTCTTCGGTCATTCTGGGAGACAGGCACGGACGACCTGGAACTGATACAGGCAACAGGTTTACTAATGTACTTAACTATCGGGCAAAGTACCTAGAAACTGATAAAGTTAATTAAATAACAATAAAATACCTAATGTTTTAAATACAATGTTTGGTTACAGAATGAATTTGCATCAAATGAAACTACGGTAAACTGACAAGCAAACTTTACGATTTGAAATGATTTTACACAACTGATTTTACGATTGATTTTACAATTATAACAATAAAGAACTTTTACTAACCTTATTTTACGTCGAATTATACCTAATTATACCTGATTAGAGTGTTGGGTTCTAAAGTAAATTCACTTATTTTCACACACTGCACTTTTTTACTTTGAACTCTCGACCACCCTGGTGACGCGCAATCCCGATGCATTTATTTGCGCTCCACGGCTTCAAATGTGATGGAAACTTCTTCCTCAATGTATAAATTAGCTGGTATGAATATCCGGCGTAGATCCAGGACCATGTAGGGGACTTTGGTATAATGTAGGTAATAAAAATCAATAATTTCGACGGACACGTTTACTACAACTTTAACAGGTGTCATGGAAGGGCATTAGAATTAGTGACGACATCACACGTAGGTACAGCAAAGGGTTCGTTGCGCGCGAAGATTTAGACTTGAACAGTATTCGTAAATTCGTAGCGGATGTAGCATAAGTAGCGCAGTAGTAGCTCTTTCTTTAGTCAGTGAGATGATACGAGTTTTAAATTCGATTAATTTATTCAAGATATTTACTACAACAAAGAAACTGTAATAAGAGAATCTCCTTTTCTGCGTACATAGCACGCGTGGTGTGTTGCTTTTTATTATTTTTTCTAACAGCATTTTATTACAAACTTCCTGTTGCCCGAAATCTTTTACTTCACACGTCTATACGGCAGCCTATAAAAATATATGCCACTACGTCGCACTGATCATAACATCTAATCTAACAGTCGACAGGAATTAGTACTTAAAAATATTTCCTACCACGATTCTAGTCTATTTGTCTTCGTCGCTGTGACAGAGAGCTATTGTTCCAGGCCGTGTCCACCGCAATATTGGTTCATTTCGTCCACTTTAGTACGGTACGCTTTGAAAAAAGAATGTTCTTTCACACACAGATTTTTGAATTGAATGATGGTGGGTATTGAGCATTTTATTTATAACATTTGTGGAAATAAAATATTAATATTGTACTAGAGTAAGTTATGTCCAGCAGTGGCCTTCTACAGGCTGATAGAATGATTATAGTAGTACTAGCTTTGGCCCGCGGCATTGGTGGCCCGTGGTAACCGCATTATTTGGTTAAAATCTTTGATCCTAATAAAATTTTAGACGCTTTAGGATCCGACTTTTAATAATTCCTTTCTTAGTGCATCACTACACACTATATAAGAATATTACATTCAAAATTTCATACCTCTAGGTCTTATAGTTTAGGCTGTGCGTTGATTGTCAGTCAGCTTCAAAAGAGTTTTATATATTTAGAGAAAGAGAATAGAAGAAGATTAATACTATTAATCTAACACGCCCTTTTCATTATCTATTCAAAATGAGCATTCTAAAGCCCCATTAAAGTACTGTATAACTTCAGTAGTAACTAGTAACACAGAATATCTAACTAGAGCTTCATAATCTGTGGCAGTAACGAACAAAACTCGAATACTTCGATTGTAATTTATTGTTTCGTCCCAGTGGGACGAAATACTGGTGGTACGAAACTAGAATAACTCTTCAATACTACAAAACTTAAATCTTTTCCCGTTGGCGGGATTGAACCCCCACTTCTAACGCATCATAAGGTAATTCCCTTTTTGAACGTCACAGACCAATTTAATAACTTTAACCCGTTGATGCATGTTGGGGTTATTTAATAACCAGTGGATTCCATTATCGAGTCACATGCCCGTTATGGGTTTTGACGATGACGTAACAAAGTTAGCGTCGGTTGCTGAAACGCTCATCCAATTTAACCCACCGGACGTTAATCGGACGTGTAGGTACATATACGCAGTTATAGCCAACATTATAAGGTAAATAAATGAAGTATCAAAAATGTCTTATGACTGAAAACAAGCAATATGCAACAGATGACGTAAAACTATAACTTACAACAAATGTATGTAATGTAAATGTAATGTCTCCATTGGACTTGCTCTGTGAGATAATGCAATGTTATAGGCAGAAGTTACCACTTAACATTAGGTGAGCTATCAGCTTGTTCCATTACTTTTATCATCAGGTGAGCTATTAGCTTGTTCCATAACTTTTATCATAAAAAAAACATTTAAAAAAAATGATACATGGTTTGGATATACTGCCAAAGTTTTGATATATGTACAGAAAATGTCAGAAAATGTCAGAAACGTAGGACGTCCGGCAGCGAGATGGGCAGACGACATCGTCAAAATAGCAGGCCGTAAATGGGAAAGACTAGCACAGGACCGCGGTGGATGGCACAAACTTAGGGAGGCCTATGCCCAGCAGTGGGTAAGGTCGGGCTGTGGATGATGATGATGATGACAGAAAATGTCTGCAAATACCTGAAGCTTAAAAAACGACAGCAAACCATCAGCTCTTTCCTAGCTTTAATATAAGCTTCGTGTGAAAATTTAAGTTTTCTATTTTTTTTTTTCAAAACTAGATCGGAACACGTATAAAATAGTTCGAGAGTTCCGGATTTAGGACCGTAATTTAGATTCAGAGTTCAAATGAGAATCTTGATCGGCACCGCGCGCTGTCGAGTGGAAACTCATTGATATGAGTTATCCGACTGCACCTCGCTTCCCTGAACTTCTCGGTAACTAACCCATGCTAAGGAGAGACATAATAGGCGAGTAAGTAGGTACTATTATTTATTTTGTGCAAATAGTCACAGGCTTCTAAGAAATTGATTTGTAGTGGATCTTTTTGTGATACTAAGTATTTTATATTATTCAGTAAAAGACGTAGTAAGTAAGAAAAAAGTAGGTAAGTTTATTCTAACTAATGATAACAAATTTGAGATAGAGTAAATTATGCTGAGGTTTTAAAAAAAAATTTACGCATTATTTTCTAATTCAATCAAACAAAATTAAATTGGATGCATTTTTACCTTGGGTTACGCTACGTTTCAAAAAGTATCCGTGAACAGTCAGTCTAAGGTTTTTTGATATGAATTTTGACAAAACCTTTATTTGTTTTTTTTTTATACGAACTTGATTATTTGTTACAAAACTCCAGCGCCAAATGAATAGTGAATTGAGCAGAAGTGCGAAATTGACGAGGGTCGATCCGATCAGATAACCAAGTTCGTATAACTATAACCTGAAAGGCATCGGTTTCGTGTTACTTCGGAGCGCGCAAAGCTGAAAAAACCTCGTTACTAGTATGATAGTCCGTATCTAACCGATTTTTTGGTTATCAATACCTTTTTTTACATAGTTAATCTTCAAACACCAATGGTGCAAGTATAGACTAACACACAAACCACAAGTGACCACAACCACCAACCAAGTGGCCAAATGTAGGTACCTAATGGCTTTGAAAAGTTACTGTCGCTGGCTCACTCAGCTAAAGAAAATCTAGAGAGCAGTAAGTTGTCTGATATCATCATTATCATCATTCTCTCAGTGGATGTGCAATGCTTTTTAGCTGTATAACAAACGTGTGTAAAACGGGTTTATTTAGTACTATTGCTAGTCCAACTATTTCGTATATCTCAAACGTAAAAGTTAAATGTTTTACAACGCGGTTGGACGCGTCAAAAGCAGTCCTAAGATTTTACTAAAAAAATATGCTGAGAGTTGAAAAGCATTGTGTGAAATCTCTTTGTCCATTTAAATTATTCCTATTGCAGTAAAATTCTCTAAATATCTAGATTTTTAAATAGGTATATTATTATGTTTGAGTAATTACGAAAACTTGAAAATGTACGAGTAAGAATAATTTTAACGAAATAGTTATATAATTTAAAAAAATATCTTGACTTTTTCATAAGACGTATGACAAACCGAGCCAGATAAAACATTTTCTACCTTCTATTCTGTTAAAAAACAAACCAAAAGCTTAGTTCAACGTATCCTTTCACGAAACTTTTTCAATCAGGAAAAACGAGTTTGAAAAAAAGTCAAGCCAATTCGCTAGTTACATACCTACTTTCATTGGATGCACATTGCACAGTGAGCATCAATAGCGTTCCTTTTACGAGATCACGTGAACTTTGTGACGTCATTCGTGAGGTCGTTTCTCGAAGAGGATGCAATAAACAGCGTAAGCACTCATTCGAAGTTTTATATGTTCTGTTGAATTCACGCTATACCTATAATACTACCAATACTTATTTTAAACTTAAAAATAGCTTAGATTACTAAGCAAGCAAGAGCTCGTATGAGTTAGTGGCCAACTCTAGTGACGAAGTTTTTAGGCCGCCTTAAAGCCTCCGTCATGGCTTAACGACTGCTAGAACCGGGACTGACAATTTAACGTGCTTTTCGATGCACGGAAGCGCTCAGATGTAATGAGTTTGCCACTAACGTTCACCCATCTAAATAGTGACCGCGCAGAACGTCACTTAACTTAGATAACCGGTGAAGATAAGCAAAGCAAGCTACGCCACTAGCGCTTCTTACTGAGTATAAAGTTTATGAACAAGGAAAGCCACGAATGGACGCTAGTTCAAATACTTTTTGTGACAAGATTATCCGCTTACTCACCTACTACTGTTTGACGGTTTATTCCATCCAGTCTAGTAGTAGTAGTTCGATTATCTAACTGTTTGAACAGAAATATAGTTATCGTACTGTATTTTCGTAATTCACGGAATATTTTGAACTCGTGTATCAATATCAATAACATCGACTTTACATTTCCCCGCTCAACGTTCGAGTAATCTAAGTAAACATTCTGTTGTCACGATCGAATCGCGAATGCAAACCAAACTTTGCAAGTTCAATCGAACCCATCCAATCTAACTTATAATAAACGTAAAAAGTTTGATATCGGCTGCGTAAACAAATGGGGCAGGGCATCTACTCCGAAAAATGATTACTGATTCGGTACTGATGTTTTTGTTACACTACGCGGCCACCTTGTGCTTTAATTCATGCTTTTGCGAAGTGACAACGTCACTGCGCTGTGTAACCCAAAATGATACGACGAAATTTTTGGGATTTTTGCAGTAGCCTCTCTGATTTGCGGTGCGATTGTGGATCTCAATTGTTTACCCCAGTCTTTAATCAATATGAGATTTTATTGTTGGCGTGTCAAGAGCGAAGAATACTTGAAGGCATTATTCAAGCAGAGTTGGCAAAGTGAGGGAAATTTGTCTTCTATACGCATTACTATTGAGCTCAAACTATCTTTTGTTTAGTTTTAGGCTTACCGTCAAATGTCCATGATAATTTTTTTATCATCATCATCTAGACACTTATAAAAGTTTACTACTGATACTAAGTAGGTTTCTCGCATCAGATTTTATGAAAAAATTATTTCGAACCTCCATCCAACGGCCTTACACGATGCAGGGTTGTCAAAAAGTGTTTATAGCGGCTAGTTTCTTAAAAGCTTGCTATGTTTTTCATCATCGTAACAGCCTGCGGAAGTCTACTTCTGTACTTAAAGGCCTCTCCCTTTTAATTTCCAAAAAGAAAAACAATTTTGGACCTTCTCAATTAACTGACAGGAATCTAGGGTTGTCAAAACTAGCAGTTTGTATTGTAAAATGTGTAGTACAGTATCTGACGACAAGAAAGTATAAAGCAATAAACGGGTACGTAGTTTCCCTTCATTCTGGCTAATCAAACTCCACCGTGCCCGCGTTTTGTGGCTAATAGAATCGGAAAACCATCAGGATGCGCCTCCGTTCAGATTAAAACCTGTGCCATAGAGAAATATGATACAGTAGCACAACTTGTAATGATACTTTGACCTCTGAAAAACAATCCAAGACGTAAAATAAATGGCATGACCAAAATATCTGTTAATTTTATTGTTGGCTTAAAATCGAAGATTCCAGATTATAGAATTCATATAAATATGAAACGGGAGCACAACTAAAAATTTCTATGCCTTTAAGCGTATGTGTAACAAATAAAAATGCAATATCTCTGTAAATGTTGGTTTGAAGTCGAAGTTCTATTTGATACGGATTTCAGCCAAGTTTGACAACATTCAAGACAGGTTCATAAGACTCATCGAACTCTATTGACACAAAGTTACAATCAAAAGACGAAAATGACTGAAAAGAAAGAAGAAAAGGATTTTGTTTACTATTTAATTACTACTTATCTAATTACCAGATGGGTACAATGTTCAAACAGTGTTTATTTTCGATTCGTATTTTATACGTGGTGGAGCTATTCTACTGCTTTCGTGTAGTTTACTGTGGCTAACCACAAAGTTATTGCCGATTCACGGTAAAGGGAACGCTAACAAACCGAAGCGATCAAAGAGACGCAAGAACATTAAATATTTTCATAATATCCCATGATATTCCAATGCATGATAGCTCTTCTAGCCAAATTGAAAGACAACTGCTAGAGTAGAACAAGTCCCGTCGCGGCTGAATAACGCATTAAGAAAGTAGAGGGGATGTGGGAATATGCTTTGCACAGATTATATTAAAAGACTAACATATTTTACGTAGCAAAACACTACAGCTATGTAGGTTTGTCGCGTAAATAAAGTCGCGCCGTCTGGTCGCGTCAGTTTAAACGTAGTTTTAGATTTTAATGGATGTTGTGTTAGGACGGGCTCAGTGATCAAACAAATTGCTAGAATTAATTTGTATCTGTCTTTATTATTAAGTGGATTAATTTCGAAGTGGAACATAGTGTTTTGGCTTTGCCGGTTCGATTTAATTTAGGAAATTACAAAATATTCACGCTGTATCAAGTCATACTTAAAAAAATATATTCTATGAAAATAAGCGCAAATAAGTAGTAATAATAAGTAAGTATAATAAATAAATAGTAGGTAAGTAAAATAAGTATTTGTATATGTTGTCTTTTTGTGAAGAGAAAGTCGCAGTACTGGGTTTGGTACTACCATTGAAAGATGAAAAAACAAATGACAATAAGTTGTTTTACGTTGTTTGACGTCAAAAAGACTGTGACGTCATACGTTATTTTCTATGTTCAAATTTTTGACTTATTCAACCCCTAAATAAATCAAATGGTATCTTCGAAACTTTTTAAAGCTTTTCCAACATTATAGAAGATTATTTGCAAATGGATTGCATAGAGCCCAAATATAATGGTGCATTCAGAATGCACAAAGCCAATGAGTTATGTTCTAGTGTTCGTGACAGTCGGTAATATCCGCGGAAGTCGAACGGTTGAAAACCGATTTCAGATAAGTGACGCTATTTCCATATCTATAACGAACGATTTAAAGTTTAATATCAAACATCAAGAGGTATTGGAATCCCATAAAAGCTGATAGGAATTAGTCAAACATCAAAGCAAACCTATAAACTGTGGAACGAGCTGCGGATTGCTGTGGATTTTATCGCTCCAAAAAAGATACTAATTAAATTAATAAAAATTGAAATTTGAAGTCAGAGAACAATAATTACTGCTTGCTCCTAGGTAAATACTTATTAATTTGGTTTTCGGACTATGAAAAACCTAAGAGCTGATTTACACTCCTCTAAGTACAGTGGCAAGTTAAGTAGCGGTAAAATCACTGCATAGTAACACGGCATAGCTCCGCAATCGAGTCGTCACTCCCTTGAAATGGTATTGCATCAACTTGGAATAGCAACAGCGATTCTGGGCCAAGATATTCAGACAGAAGTCGCAAAACGCTGTAACCACATTCTAGTAAATGGACTTATGGAAGAAGAAAAAGATGATATTTATCTTATAGAGATGATTAGTATTATTAAGAGACTCGCAACTGCAGTGCAAGTACCGTTCTTGTCGATCGCATAATTTGACATTTAGAATCGTCCAAATTCGATAAAAATGGTTTTATCGACAATTGCGGGTACGTTACCAACTTAGTCGATCGGTAGACAAATTCGTTAAATTTTAACGAATTGGCAATGGTGTATGTTTACTATGCTTTGATTCTGACAAACGAAAGTGACTAACAGTGATATTGACAGTAAACTAGTAAATCATAGCAGCAGTGAACGAATGATTTCGATAAACTCTGACCTTATTTTTGGCAGTACGGATCTTTTGTCGACAAGAGATCCGTACTCCCATGGAACGATACGATTCGATACGTTTATCGACTTTAGCGATCGACAAATAAGCGATCGATAAGAACGGTACTTGCACTGCTGTACTTATAAGTATGGAAATGCTGTTTTCCTCTGAAAGGTTCTATATTTGCACAGGATTTTAAATTGTTTGTTACGTAGATTTATACTGCGACCACTACATATTTTATAAAGTAGGTACTTACTTACTTCCAGGAAGGGTTCAGTCATAGAACACGAAAAACTTCTCACAGAGCTTATGTAGAGACCAATTAGAAATTGAATGAATTTGTAAGAAATATTTTACACATTTGAAACAACAACGAATAATAGCACTACTAAGAAATAGGATGAATTAACTTTCGACTTTGTTACAATTTTCTCTAAAGATTATTTTTTCTTTAATTTGGTACTTTGCTCCCTTGGAACTTTTTTTTTCACGTTAATACCGGTTATTCCCATGTAGCCCACCGGCTGACACACAGATGGGCCGGATGGGAAAAATCTCAACGAGCCCACTATGTAAATGTGGGCGCCATGGGAAGTTTACAAAATTGTGTTAACCAATACACTTGAATTAATCTTGTCTCTATTACAAGAAAAGTAATGTTTTTCACTGCTCTCTGTCCCTAGTAGATATTTTCGCTTTATTAATCCATTTATCACAGGTGTACTTTACGAAGCAAACAAGCTTCAATTCCGTTTACGTGTTTCACTGAGTTTGAGGTATGAAAAAAAGCAAATTCATGGTATACCACAAAGGTTAGTATATTTTGATATAATATATTATAATATATTTTGAGTTACACTACGTGGCAAACTAGCAATACTGCATATAGCCACTAGGCGGCCGTGCAGTGTATTACACAATGTCAGTAACGAATTTTCATATCGTATTTCAGAGTAGACCAGACCGACTTGTGATTTATGAGGATAATTTAACAGGATTTTTGGTAAGTTACAAATGTGCACACGTGTGATTTTGACACAGATTTACATACCTTTTGGGCGTTTTTTTTTTTCATCAGAATTTCAGAACGTCCGTGCTTCGGAAACCACTTTACGATTTACCCAGATTAGATTATTCTATTAAATAATAGTCCAGCAAATTATTCCAATTCCATACAAATTTCAAACTCTTCTCAAAGTTTTAATTTATTGAAATTCATTTTCAGAAATGGGTTTTAATATCAAATAAGACCCTTCATAATTTTCAAAATGCTTGAAACTACCGCTATTAACTGTGAACTTCTAAGGTTAAACAATTTATTTCATTTGGATTGAAATAGTAAGATTTTATTCTCAACTAGCTGTCGCCCGCGGCTTTATTCGGTAGCAGCATACGCATTATTTGGTTAAAATCTTTGATCCTAATATTAGACCCATTAGGATGCGACTTTTCAAATTTCATTTCTTAGTGCACCCCTACACGAAACATATAAGGATCTACCATCCAAATTTCATACCTCTACGACTTAAAGTTTAGGCTGTGCGTTGATTGATATATTCCAGAAATCCCTACTAAGAAATCCCTACCAGTGGGGATTTCATAGTGGGAATTAAATACATTATTATTATTTCAGTTTTTTTTTCAGAAATCTAAATCGAGCATGTCTGTGACGTAGCAGTGGGGATTTCTGGATTTTTTCCCAGAAGTCCAGCGTCTAAAGAGTATTTAGAAGATTTATGTAATTTAGAAGATAATTGGTAGTTTTTATTGCTTCTTTCACAAATGAACCTGCTATAGTCTGTTGCGCATTGAAGCGAGAATAGCGAGGTTGAACTTTGCACTCCAAAGTTCACCGGTATTCACCTAACTATTTCACCCAATATTATATTGGGTGAAATTATTAGGTAACGCAGGTTATTACCTGCGCTCTTATTAAATGCAGGTTCTAACGTACATATAATAATGAGGCGGATCCAGGATTTTAGTCTGAGAGGGGGGGAGAGGGCTCGAAGGATTTTAATATTTGAAGGGGGATGCTTGAACTTTTTTTTTTTTTTTATGATAAAAGTAATGGAACAGGCTTATAGTTCACCTGATGTTAAGTGGTAACTTCTGCCTATAACAATGCATTATCTCACAGAGCAAGTCCAATGAGGACGTACCCTGTAAGGCAATGCGCTGCGTCCATCACTCTGAGACGTAAAGATCTTGATGTCTCATGTGCCTGTAATTACACCAGCGCCCTTACCCTTCAAACCGGAACACAGGAATGCGAGCATCGCTGCTTGGCGGCAGAAATAGGTACGGTGGTAGTACTGAACCCGGACGAGCTCTCACAAAGAGCTCTACTACCTTGTAACATATTTATGGGTTACCCTGATAAGTCCTGATCCACCCTTTGGTAAACACGGAGATTTGGGGGGGGGCCCTGTGTTCCCCCTCTAGTGTTTAAGCCCTCTAGTACCCCCCTCCCCTCATCAGTTAGTGCATATCAATAATTCACACTGGCACGATTACCTACACTATTATCGTCGGCGAGTACAGTTACTACTAGAGGATTTCACACTACGGTTGACAAGAACACCGATATTTTTATTCGGGATTTAAAAAATATCGTGTAGAAGTCGTGTCGGTATCGGCTAGTGTGAAAACCTCCAATAGTTAATTAGAAAACTAGACATATTCTCGTGGTCCCGAAATTCAATTTTGTATGGAGAGTAATATAGCCAGGCAGATTTATGTTGTTTCCTCGTACGCTGCATTGTCCTCTCCAACAATGGTTCGTTTAACTTTACATGGTTGCTATTAAACTATTAATTATCTCCTTGAAGTACATATTAGAAAGTATTTATCTGAAGGATTTGTTGAAAAACATAATTTGCATGCTTTTAGGTAAGTCTGGTTACAATTAATAAGTAGGTAGACTAGTGTTTGGGATGAAGTTTGGGACTAACGAGCGTTGTTTGAAATGTCCATGCTTATTTTTCCTATCCATTAAATTCTATACTACATAATTAAACCTAACATTTCACGAATAATATAAGGTAATCATGGTTATCCTATATTCTTTTGTGACCATAATTAACATAAACCTAAGTATTCCCATAAAGATGTATTTATCTAACCTTTCAAAGAAAAAGCTGGTTGTTGAATAAAGTGCTAAAAGTGCCGCCAGGAAAGAAAGTTTACGAACAAAAGAGTCTTCTTTGACGTGGTTTTTAACAATTGAGATTTTTATGTATAACGTCTTGGAAGTATTAAACGTTGCGCATTTTAGAGTGATGCAGCTTTTTAACAAATTACATAATATTATTTATAATTAGTAGGTAACGTGTTTTTATTATTAACAAATTTGGACTTCCATTTATAGGTAGGTACAATCGTTTGCAGCATGCGAACAGAGTTATCAGTAGGGCTACTCTCTACCACCGCCGTGCCAATTTGGATCCGGATTTTGACAGATTCCATAGATTTTGACAGAAAACGTGTCATTTTTCAGTACAAAATGACACGACTTCTGTCAAAAACTATGGATCCGGATTGGAAATGTGGTCGAGAGTAACCCACCAGATATTAGTAGAGCCGATCGTAATTATTCTGTTCTTGCATTTTATAGACTAACCTAATTTGACAGTGCTAAAATTAGAGTTAGTCTCATCATCAAGTTTGAGCTGTCCCCTTTAAGGGGATTCTGAGACTTTTTGTCTCAAATTCCCCTTGATTCTGAAAATTATAAATCAAGGGATTATGAGACTGAAGAGTTTCAAAATCCCCTTTGAGATCAATTTACACCGTAATAGTTATAATTTTAAAGCTGTCTTTGTCGTGTCAGTTTATGAGACAGGAATGCGAATATTTTTACTGCTGTCAACAAAATGCAACAATATCAACACTAATAAAAAAGTCGTGGTTGCATAAATGAGTGTTTGTGACCACTTTGCAAAGTTGATTTTCCATTACATTTGCGACGCTCGTGCGGTCGACGTGGGTGTGAAAAATGTCCAGAGGTTTTAAAGCTAAACTGGTTGTTTTAATCGAATTCCCGGCGGTCAAAACGAAATACAGAGAGTTTTTTACTTCAGAGGCAAATTATTCTGTTCATTGAACAACCTACGTTTGTCCTGAAAATGTAATATAATGTACAACTGAAACTAAACTACAACTAAAGTTACAAATATATATACAGTTAGCAGTGAACCTTTTTGAGGCACTGTACTTGAAAATTATCAACTTTAGAGATACTATAGCTCAACTTAAATACAAAACATTTTATAAGACAATTTGACTGAAAAAGTATGCCTTATGTCTAAAGTGGATCGTTCGTTGTGTTACATGATTTATTTAGTAACATAAAAATTATGTTACTTATGTAATTAATAAGGTAATGCCTAACAGTTAATATTATGTATTCTGTGATCTGTTCAATTTTTATTTTATTTTATTCTTTTAGTTCAGCTATAGTATCTCTAAAGTTGATAATTTGAGCCTTTAAATGAGCCTTTAAACGATGTCAGTAGAGGTTTCTCTAGAGGCGGATAGATGCTGGTTGAGACGGTTATAGCAAGAAGTTCGTGCTCCGCCTTAGTTTTTTTTATCCTAAATTTTTTAGCCTAAAAGCACTGAACGCCTATGATAAAATGATAAAACATCAATCCATAACACATTGCATGTATGCTTTTACCATGCTTTTATTTGACTACTCAACACGATCCAGACAGCTTGTCGATAGAACGCGTTTTATAACTGAGTCTCGAATCCAAGTTTCATTTTATGATTTTTGAAAACTTAGTCGCAAATATCGTAAAAGTAGTTTTCATTTCTAAAATCGTTTGGTGAACGATTTTAGTCTATGCAAAATTGTGACTCACTTTTCTGAAATAAAAAAAAAACTCAGTTTTTCCCCCTCCCATGTTCGCTGAGTGAAAAAGTAACGTCAAAGTGAACAAAGTGCTACCTAGTTACGGATGATAGACGTTCACTTTGATACGGATGTATCGCCGGCATAAAAATTGTAAGCAAACAATAAGGTTCACTTCACATGAGCTACGGCTACAGAAGCGAAATTTAGTAGGTGTTTTCAAAGATGAATGAAGTTGCGATTGCTTTCTGACGGGCTAAAGGGAAAATAAAGCCGATGTTGACTACTCCTGATATCTTTTACGTGATGTGTTTTAAATGCTTTATGGTAAAATTTGTTTCTCTCTTTCTTCTAATTTGAGATCAAATTAAAACAGGTTAATATATAAACTGCGGTATATAATTGGCTGTTGGTATATAAACTGGTTTTGAAAAATATCATAATAATTGGTTTTATTCATCTATTTGATTGGAGTGGTCTTAGAGACCTAGCCTTGTATGAAACCCCAGGCGAATTAAAATCGTCTGAGCACAGTATTTTTGGAATAAGATTTATATAGCTTATCTCTCTCAGGCTCATTTGTAATTGAACAGCTACTACCTAACTTGAATCAATAAATGTGTAGTTTTGTTGCACTTTCTAAGGCAAAGCTGTACCTAGGTAGATTACGAAGTCATGGCAACGTCCCCAAACATTCCGAGGTAACTGGGTCGGCGACCGACCGTGGACTATTCGTAAAATTTGCCATTTAGCTTGATGGGCCTGATTGTTTGCGAAGTAGAGTACCTACATTGATTAGACGAGGGTTACGTTACAAAACTACGTGTGGAAAGTTAGATGCATAAACTTTTACAAGCTTGGACAGTAATTTGGAAGTAGAAATAGCTAATCAGACTTTTGAGTAGTAAAAGTCCGGTTGGTTACTTCTACTTTATCAGGCTAATAGTTGTCGGCATTAGCCCATACTAGTTCGGGAAAAAAGCTGAAACCGGAAATGGTATAATTTTTTATTTTAGCTAAAATAAAAAAACAACACTTTGTTACTTTTCAAGGCTCGACTGGATATTTCCATCTGCATTTATATTTTAAACAGAATGCAGTTAGTCGGGTAGAGAAGCTCAATAGCAAAGTCCACAAGAGCAACGGATAAAACAAACACAAGCCAATCGATAGCTCGAACGCTATGCAAAGTAAAATGAACTCAAATCAATAGCTTGGAAAAACTAACCTACTGGCAGTCACACACATTCGATAAATTGACAAGCCTGGTTTTGACAAGTTCAAGAAGACAAAATTTTATATCAGAGAGGTACGAGGTTTGGTGTGTAAATCTGGTGTAAAACGTCTGACGCGCAGCACATCAGTGGGCGCTGATTTGTATGGAAACACTGAGCGGATTCTTTAAGAAGCTTGGTCTACACCAAGCCCGTACTCGCATGTCGAGCTTCTCAAAGAATCCGCTCAGTGTCTCCATACAAATCAGCGCCCACTCGTGTGCTGGGCGTCAGACGTTTCACACCCACACTATACACTGAAAACTAGGCCCTTAGTAACATATTACAATGCGTTTTTTTAAACTCAAAATTTTTAATTGGCACAAGTCGCTGTGTCTATCAAATTACATAATTATTTTTTTATGATAAAAGTAATGGAACAAGCTAATAGCTCACCTGATGTTAAGTAGTAACTTCTGCCTATAACAATGCATTACTTCGCAGAGCAAGTCCAATGAGGACGTGCCCTGTAAGACAATGCACTGCGTCCATCACTCTGAGACGTAAAGATCTTGAAGTCTCATGTGCCTGTAATTACATTATTAGCACTATGTAATTTTGTCGAATAAAACCGCTATTTACATCATTTCTGCAGCTCCGTACCGTATAAAGTAATCTAAAGTCCAACCCTAATCATACGGACCTTTTGTAACTGTTTTGTAAAAGTAGCAGAGACGGAAAATCAATCCGCAAGCCACTAGACCGCGTAATAGGACGGAGTCTTCCCCTTTTATCGATATTTGATACGTTTTATTGGATTTTATCTTTTTCATAACATAACAGTTTAGCTTATAAAATATCCCATCTATGAAAGGTTATTCTCGGTAGAACTTGCGTGGGAAAGTTTAAAAATAAAGTGTTTCATTTTACTAAACTAACCTTATTTCACGCTTTCTTATGCAACGACGGACGGCTATAACATTAGCGCTGTCAAATAAGGTTAGTTAAGAAAAAAATTACATAAAAATCGGCACCATAAATTAATAAATAAATAAATATTCACAGACACTTAACATAACGCCTTCTAGTCCCAAACTAAGCAAAGCTTGTACGATGGAAACTAGATAGCTGATAGAATACATACATACATTTTTTTTTGTAAATACATACTTATAATACATAAAAACACCCAGACACAGAACAAACATCTATGTTTTACAACACGCAGATGTTTGTTCTCGGTGGGGATCGAACCCACGACCAACAGCACGGAAGGCAGAGCTACTACCGACTGAGCCGTGACGCCTGTCAATAAATTAATAGGTAATACGTGGTAATAATTAATAGGTGGTATGTCTTGATAATTTTTCTAAAGATTTTTAAAGTAATACCTAGTGCAATGAATCTAGGAATATTAATTACCGAAATTAATTAATCTTACTAGATTATATACAGCTGTTTTAATTACATTTTAGTATACGCATAAAAAATAAAGGTACAATGAGGAAATATACCGACGAAATATTTTAACCATTCTAACGTTAACCTCGTCCCAAAAAAAAGAAGGACCAAACCGCTTTAAATGCAGTAAAGTTCGCGCACTATACTTTCAACTGTCAGTACCACTGGTACTACTAAAGAGGGAATGAGCTAGTTTTCAAGTAAAGTATCTGCAAGTGGTAGCGGATCTGACGTTACCGCATAATGTGTTGGATTTTGGCGGAGCTCCAAACCGGAAGCTTACAAACGAGGCTCGTCTGTTACGAAAAAATAATTATCACCTGTTAGCCTCTGGTCGCCTGGTATAGGCCCTGAGATGGTTTAATAGCTCTGACCTTGAATGGAGGGGAATTGGGAGGGTGCTTTGTACAATGAAAGAGATACAGAATAGGTTAGAAAAATATTCCTAGACATTCGCTGAGAGCTATTAAACCGTGTCGGGACCTATAAGTGCAATGATACCGCGGGGATCTGAATTTCGTTTTCAAAAAAGGAAGTATTTCTTTTTCTTTTCTTTTGTAGTGTGCACAAAATACTTAAGGCTAATTTATAAAAGAACATTGCAAAAGAATATACTATCGATTTGGATCAACAAAAAAACACTATGCCTTTGAAAATAGAACGCAAAATTCGTGAGCATACAATATTCCATAACAGCACTTCGTTACATCCACGATTGTCGCCCACGGCGGTGACGGCGGAGCCCAAGTTATGTAAAACGTGAAACACGATTGTCAAATTGAAGAAAATAAAGTGAGCAATTTTGCAAACGACCGTACAACTACATGAGCACAAGGCGTCAGGAAAACTTTGCTGCGTAGAAACACTTTTCAGCTCGCACGTACCTAACCACAGACCATATAGACCTAACAAATTAATAAGGGCGCGCTTTTAGATACGTCAACTCTACAGTCGTTTAAAAAAACGTCAAAGAAGGACGGGATTATTCACGTGACTCACATTAAAATCTACCATCTCCGCACATTTTGATTAGTTTTCTCTTCTATAGTGATTGCAGAACAACTTGAATAGTAGGGTTAAAAAATATCAGATTTTCAGGAAAAGGTAAAAAATTACACTCGCTACGCCCGTTTGATTCGGTAGGGATCGAGCGGTGTCGAAACCAGAGGCGAAGCAAAAGGAAGGTATTTAGTCCAGTCGGGAATGAGTCGAGTCGTAGTTCAACCGTGTCAAAATTAGGGTTGCTCTCAGTTTACATTTTGCAATGTTGAGTTGTTTACACAAAAACTGATACGTTTTTTTATGCCAAGTCTTCGAAAAATTCGTTTTTCTCAGAAAAAAGTGCTTGCGTTTCGTAAACTAGGTATAAGTAGCTAAATATGGAGCCAGAACTCCAAAAATTCCCGCCGAATTTAGGTATAAAAGAATAATACAATACCTTACTATTAATACAATACCTTACTATTAATACAATACCTTACATTTTCGACTTATTTCTTTTGTTCTAGTGTACACAAGCCTTATCCATAAACAACCGCTAAGTAAGACTAATAATAGCAGCAATAAACTGAGCCTCCATCTTTCATTTGCGCCCTGAGACTCGCAGGTGAGATGGAAAGGGGATTATTGGACAAAAGTTCCAGAAATCCCCTACGCAGGGGACTTACTCAGGGGAAAACTGGAATGAGCCGAATTAAAAACGTAACATTAAGAATAAATAAATTATGGATAATGTTTTGAAACAATGCTTTTTCTGTAAAGGTCAAAAATGCGTTTTTTGAATGAAATCTTTTCACTTCGTCATAAAATTATTGTATGAACTTTTACTGAATGATTTAGCTCGATCGTCCCAAGCTTGTTTGTCTTCTCTCTCTTTCACCAATGATAAACAGTGACAAGGTATAGGTTCCGACACGGTTTAATAACTCTGACACTTATGGGCGTATACTTGCATCACAATTATTACCCTCACTCAGCTGACCATCCAAGAAACCTAAAGTTCGGAAACCCGGTCTCTTGAATACACGTTAATTTGCATTTTGCTTCCTTCCCTTTTGATGCCAAGCAAGTTTTGCTAGCGTTTAGTAACTTGAGACTTTCGCAACTGGAATCGAGGTCAAACTGTCTATTTTAATCATGGATACCAGCAGTATTTTTTATAGAAAAACAACTACGCAGTTGTATTCTATAAAATGCGCCACCAAAGTCGTGCTCGATGACTGCATTTGACCGCCGGACCAATTGCTCTACGTTCAATATTTTTTTATCTCTACTTACATAATATGCCATGTAAATGTATCAGATCTCGTGCCTTTAGCTACATGGCACCAATACCCTTTACATCGGAGCATAGCAATGCTAGCATTACTGCTCGGTGGCAGAAATATGCAGCGTGGTAGTAGGTACTAATACTAATGGAGCTAAAAAAACCAACAGCGTAACTAAAATCCGGGTTTTGGTACTCAAGAGTGAGTACCCGTGACTGGCTGTTGAAAAGCTATTGACTGATGGTTCTAGGAAACCAATATTCCAATAATTAGGTCAATGGACACTCAGTTACGAATGTTACGATACACAAATTACAATGTTTCTGACATTGTGATTCTCGCGCCCTCCCACAAATAGGTTACGCATGTCAATCTTAATAACTAGAACAGTGCACCAATCTAGACCACGTGTCTAAACAGTAAATGGGAACAATACAATGCAATAATAGTTTACATATAAATGGAACTCAACAAGTATTCATTAACCAGCGCTAATAGACGCGCGCTAACGAAATGTAGAAGATGGATTTTCATCCAACAAAATAACGATGTCGTGAAAATTGCGTAAAGTCAGTGGATAAGGAAAAGTCATGTTTGCAGAAACTTTATGATGTCCAGCAGTAGAGCTCGGTAGATGATGATGAGACTTGTTTCTGCGAATGCATTTTACATTGAAATCACGTGCTTTTATAGACTGGTGACCAAATCTCCTAAAACAATTCATAAATTATGATAAATTTACATAATTTTTATCAATACGGCGCAAGGTCAGACGCTTCGTAAAAATAATCCGCCAAAGTGTTTTGATCACGTAACGATGCTATTCTTGGAAGAGTTTTAAAATGAATTCACTCGCGCTAAATATTTGCAACTACTAGCGGATCCAGGATACGGGGAGTAGAGGGGAGAGGGGAGGGAAACCAAGGATCCAAGAATATTATACCAAAATTGGTCAAGAAAAGATTTAGATTATTCAAATGCATTTATTGTATTGCGTTAGATACATAATAATGATGGTAAGGTATCTCAGAATATTGAACATAGATAGTAAGGCTACACTTGGAACAATCATAGTCGGGTTACAATAATTTCCAATCAAAATCCTGTATCAAAAAGGTTTCAAGCTCCCCAAAACTGAAATCCTGGATCCAACACTGTTTGCAACCTCATGACCACGCTCATGGCGCCACATTGCAAACTGAATGTTATTAAATGTAAGTGCAATTTAGTGAGAGGCACGCTGGGAGAACTAGGATATGTCTCAACGCTCATACATTACCAAAGTGTCTACTACACAAGATGCTCAGAATATTCAAGATAATATACGATGCTTTAGTTCTACCCCACGGTCACCTTGAGCATTGCAGCTGTCTCCGCCAAGAAATCGCGCAGTGTATATCGAAACGATTCGATGTGCCTTTGCTCACCGTTTTGTGTAGTGGAACCCCTGGCTTTGAGGCAGAGGTCGTCAACTTGGTATTTATTATGTGACTTGGCAAAGGTGCCAATGTGTGCAATGTTGGGGGAATTGGAATAATAGATCGTCAAGAATTTATCATTCTATACAAATATGTAGAAAATCTTTATACTGCTAAAACATAGTTGGCTTATTTGTGTTCGGTTAAAGAAATTACTTGTTTCTTTGTCTACCCATAGTTTGTTTTTGCATAATATGTTGCTTTATTGCTCTAAAAAACCAGGATATTAGGGAACATAACGATCTTACCGGCGAGTAAAGTTAGAATCACTAGGTAATAAGTAGGTACATAATTATGAAAATAAAACATTGTGTAAAACTGACGTGGTTTTTAGATTTTATTTTGACCATTTTATTAAGAGAACTGGGTTTCCAGTTTCAATAAACAACCATTAGAAGCAACTAAGTAAACTACTAGCTCTGTGGCTGGAGTCGATTGATTGAAACCTATTACACCAAAGTAAGCACACCGAGTTGTTTATTTCTACGAACAAAATGAACAACGGTATATTATGAACTATTTCCGTGCATCAGGAAGAAAGAGATACAATACTTCTTACTTCTAAATACTAGTCTAAATATATAAAACTCTTTTGAAGCTGACTTAGAATCAACGCACAGCCTAAACCATAAGTCCTAGAGGTATGAAATTTGGAGGGTAGTATTCTTATACGAGTATAGTGTAGGGGTGCACTAAGAAAGGAATTTTGAAAAGTCCCACTCTAAAAGGTCTAGAACGCGAGCAACGCCGCGGGCGACGGCTAGTTATTTTATGTGTTTGTGTTCTTTGGAACAACGTTTCAATTTATGAAACAGTTCCAAGCATAGTATAATATATGCCTTTAAATCTATTGAAGATGATTTATACAGCGTCATGAGGCAACCTATGCCTCTACAGTGCCTGGGAAAGTGTTTAGATGGAGCAGGCTTGCCCAGCATCTATAGCATCTTCTCAGCCTAGTCAGCCTTATCCATAGGAAAGACATCGTCAATACGTGCGGAGCTGTATAAATATATAAACATAAAACATATACACTTATTATATTCCATGGCAGTTTTACGTATAGTGCAAAAAAAAAAACTATAGCAGTAAAATATATAGCAGTCGTTTTTTTTTTTCATTTTTGTAACGGCCTTGAATCGACATCCTGTTGTCATATTTTATCAATTTTACTATGATTTTATTCCATTATTGTAGAAGGTGCATTAGGTATTCCGTAGGTGCAGAAAAGCAGCCAACTAAAGTTTCATCAATAACGTCCCCGTCATTTTACAGGATATCTACTTACGGCCACCGTTTCTTAAAAAACTAGCTAGAGCCTTAATCCTCGAGGAAACTACAAGGTATGGAATTTCAGTAATAGGTACGGTCCCCGAATCATTTCGAAGACGTGAGACATCCACTAAGCCTCGCTGAGCCGCTGACAGATTTGCCCATTACGTATTCTGAGTAACCCTCTCGGTACCCGTGCTTCATCATGAAACCGTATAAAATAAAGAATAATAATCTAGTAGCTTACACAATATCATGGACTTTTTTGGCAGAAATAGAAATACTTTCCTTTAGATCCGCGTAGTTGGGTAAAAAGATAGTGTCCGGTAAGTTTTTTAGTAGGCTAACATTTTTGAGAAAATTTTAGTGGACTAAACTTTGTTCTTCTTCTTCTTCTCTTCAATAATGGCCTGTGTCCGTCATTTCGACAGACAATTTTGCCAATGTCAAGTGTTAAAATTGTAATAAATAAGTCAAGTCAAGTCATTTGTCAAGTCGGCTGTCGTTTGTTTTGAAAAGAAAATGGTGGATTTTCTCATCAAAACCTAATACGAATTTTCACATTCAGAAAAACCACTTTACACGCATTTATTCCAATGGCTCACACTTTATGTTACGACCTAAGTATTATTGGTTAAAATTCCACCAAAATTAAACAACAATACTCACAATAACACAAGAAAAAACTATTAAAATAAAAGTGCTGTGTGTCGTTTCAAAAAATGTCAAAACTCGTGTCCCTAAACTTTGTTACTCAAATTGAGGTTACGTGGGATCTTAAAACGTCAAACTGAAGGGAATCCGTCACGTTACTTTTTGATCAGATTCTTTCGCAGTACAATATCAACTTGCATTTCAATAATATTATTAGCTTCAATTCGTAGTTGAGGTAAACGACTAGTAGTTATTCAGATAAATGCACTAACAATTCCTTGTTAGTCACATGATTATGAGTGCTTTACTATGTATCTAATTCTAGTTATTGCCCTTTTATGACTTGATCTGTTCAACTGGGTCAAAGTCAAATCAAGTGTGATATGACTCGTGTCTAAACTATTATGCACAATCATAGGGCAATGCATGTGTATATTGTGTGTATGCAATTCTGCAGGGTGAAGGAGGATGCTTTTACGCTATGCGCATAAAACTCAGGACTATATAAACATAAACTATAGGTATCTATACAATTCAATACCACAAATAATCCCACTCGGACTCACCATACCCCTGGCCATACCCCTGGGGGTAGGGTGGGGCGAAACCATACCACTATTATATAGGAGAGTTGGGAATTCTTTTTTTTTTTAAATTTATTATTCAACGTAAACAAAATCCCAATATGGATTTTGATTTTATGGCGTACATGCATCTCCTTAGTTGAGTCCCCAATTCTGTTAAAACTTGGAATAATATAATGTTACTTAGTTCGTTAGTTCGTGACTGAAAATCATGGTTACATTTTATTTCATTATTACAAAACCAAATCTACGTTTAATAAGTTTAATTTACATGCAATGATTTACACAAAATGTGATCACAAACGCTTTAAGTACTTAGGTACTACGGTACTAGGTAGTCTAGGTTTGCCAATAATAAGTTTACAAGTAGATATGTATTTAGATGTCTGTCTGCTTATCCGACTAATCTCAGGCCATCTGTTAGTAGTGGTCGCTAACGATTATTGCCGTCCCGGTCCTCAAACCAAGGCTGTGTAAGCACTGCTATTAATAATCTCTATTCCAGCACCTGAGGTATTGTCTATCAAATTGCTGATAGCTAGTGATTATTAGTGAACATTTTGATTTTTTATTTGTAGTCAAAATATAGAAGAATTGAAAGTAGAGTCATGGTAGAGTAACTACTAGTTCTGTTAAAAAAAGAGGGTGTTGTTACTTTTGTTAGTATTTTTACCTTTGTATCCTCGTTTCTCTCGTTTTATGTTTCTAATTTCTGTGAAAGGTAGATGATGTTTTTTTAGCAAATACAAATCAAGTAAATTAGAATAAGGTACCTAATTCTAAACCATTGTTATTATTTTAGTGTAAATAATTCTATCAAATTATTAATTCTATACTTATAGTTTTAAATTAAAAATTCTGTCCAAAAACACCTAGTCAGGTGAAACTTAAACCAGCTGCATCCAATCTCGGTCACGTGACTACACAGCTAATTGATTACATCAGATATCATATACAAAAATGATTTTTCCATTGAATACAGTCCAGTTCTTGTTTTTTCCTTCATATTTCGGGGAATCCTGAAAATAAGTGGGCACTTAATAGGTACACTAAGACGATTTAGCCGTAATTAGATTATGATGGATAAATAAATAAATATTCACGGACACTTAACACAACGCCTTCTAGTCCCAAACTAAGCAAAGCTTGTACGATGGAAACTAGAAGGCTGATAGAATACACACATACATTTTTTTTGGTAAATACATACTTATAATACATAGAAACACCCAGACACAGAACAAACATCTATGTTTACAACACACAAATGTTTGTTTGTTGAATGATGGAGAACTTGAAATAAAATTTTATCCTTGATGTTATTTGCCACTATTTACTTATTATAACTGTTGTAGGTATAGGACAAATAACGTAGTTTCTAGTCGGAACTAATAAAATAACATAAATAGTCTTTTTTTATTTTTTATTTAAGAAATTTTAGTACTTATAATCGCCGCATTCAATGCCACAGGTTTTCCTCTAAAATGGTCAACATTTGACGATGACTTTTGTTAAAAATTTAAACTTAAAAGGTTTCAAAATATTCAAAACGAATAGTTTGTTTGCACATTAAAGGCACTAAAAACCTGCTAACACATTAAACTTTTTGTTGAATCAACTAGATTTCAAAATTTACCTCTAACAACTAGCAGTAGACAATTACCATAACATTAAAACGTGTTAAGTACCTACCTACCAGTGTTACAAGTGAATCTGCTTGCATAAATACATAAAACCGACCGTAATCATTATCGTTGCATAAATGACCATCTGCAAATCTATTAGTCACGAATCCACATGGTCTCGGCTGTTGGTCAAATAGGAAACTATGTCAAACGAACAGTTGTTGCAACGTCACCGATTACGGAGCAAACAAGCTAGGTTCAAGGGGATCGCACGATCGCCGTCTCGTTCGGTCTCTATTTATAGTACCGCGCGTCTATTCAGCTGTTTGCTCTCAGTGCAGAAATGTCCGGACTCGCGAACGACCAATTGACATCTCCAATACTTCCGGGGGATATTGCGCCCCGAACGGCCCGATGGAACATCGCCCCCATCTAACAGATAATCACAAAGTCATTAGACAGTGCTATTCAGTGCAATCGACACACGCTTATGCAACAGTTTTCAACACAACCCAACCGCCAGTGTGTTCAGTGATCACCTTACAGTGAGTGCGTCAAGTGCAGTGATTTTCTTTCTAAAATGAAAAATCTCATAACGGTGCACGTGAGTAAAAACCAAACTGACATTGGCCTTAGTTTAAAACAAATGCCAGAGAATAGTTTTAGATGGCAAGTTGCCAGAACTAAAGCAGCTGACTGTAAACAAACAAATTAGTGATCAATGACAGTTTTACACGTTTATTCGTTCATGCAACTCACAAAAGAACGGTAACTATGACGATGGCGGAAAAAGATTCAAGCGATAGTGACGGACCGATAATAGATGACAACATAATACGTATTCAGCTGAGGAAATCGTCTCAAAGGAAATGGGAATTGAGAACGCGAAATCTCTCTCCGGGAATAAGATTCCCAACAATACAACTTTTTGATTGCGATGGAAATCTACTCGTCGAAACCAATGACGAGAACCTATCTATAAGAAGTTCTGAGTTCAATGACTGTTCATTGAGAACAAGTAAATCGATGCGCGAGAAAGGCTTTCGACATGTTATTGATAAGACATCCATTAGGAAACATAATACGATATCCGGTGGTAAAGTGTACACAAGAGTGTACAGAACTCCTTCTAACGATCAGAACAATGTGAGCAAAAGTTATGTGATAAAAGATAGTGATAGTGTTACCAACATTCCAAGTAAATTGACAGTCAACGGCTATAGTACCGGTAACTATAGAACTAGCCTCGATACCACTCCATTCCAATCGGAGGGCTGTAGCGAAGTCAGCAGTTACAAGAGCTCCGATAATGAAACCTGCGAGGATATTAACCGAATCCTCAAAATTACCAAAGACAGTTTCAGGAGACGTGAAAAAGACTCCGCAAGCAGTATTAATTGTTCCGTGTCTTCGCTAACCGAACATGCCAGTTCATCCAATAGAGAAAATGAATCGAGCCTACATAAATCTCAGTCATTCAACGAAGCCTCGCTAAAAGGATTCCCGGAGAGTACTCTAGCGCGATCGAAATCTGGTGTGAAGTACGATTTCCCTCACAATAAGGTATCGTTCCTGAACACTTATTTAAAGAGCTTACCCGTTCGAGCGGATTCTAATCCTGAATTTATGTTACATCGGACAATCGAATCGAACCCACCGACGCCTACGAGTCCATCGAAACGTCCGCCAAAGTGTTTCAAAAATGCTACAGACAGCGCGTTAGACGATCCATCGATAGCGGAGGTGAATTGCGAAATGAAGAAGCGTCTAAAAATGTACAGACGCGGGATATCGGAAGTCGAACCGAAGAGCATTGTAGGTTTGTTTGCGAAGAGAAGTCATTCATTGAGTGGAATGACTCTCACTCGTACTTCATCGTCGGAAAGTGTTGATGAGGCTGACGTTGTGCTCAACCGACTCAAGAGGCGAATACTCAGGAATAAGTTAAGGGAGAAAAGGCGGAGTCTCGGCGCTAAGTTTCAATTCTGTAAGTATCCCCTTATGTTTTAAGCCGTCAGCGCTCTCGCTAATTCAGTTGTAAATTTTGTCTGTTTGCTACCTCATTTTAGGCCCGTGCTCCAAAACGAACTTTAAATTAAATCTAAGAATTGGGCACAGAATTTTCCGTTTGCTTTTATGTATTTTCCTCTCTGAGATGACTTTTTTAGGAGAGTTTTTGTAACCATATCGTTGCTTAATTGTTAGTTGTTAATTGGAAAATAAAGTACTAGCTTATGTTCATAAAATAAGTTTTGAAATTGTTTATGCCAGTGTGATAAAAATCAAAAACATTCGACTGTGGAAACAAGTTACTGCCCACTACCATTACAAAACTTCAAAATAATAACACAAATCTCTACAGAATCTAAAGCGAAATCTATATTCCATTCGTATACATTTTTTCATTAATATTCCTTGAGGTGTTTGCTCATTTATCAGAAATAGGTCGACGAATTACTTAGCATTTTGGACCCTATACCTAAAGTAATAGAGGTTGAATGAAATTCTATAACTAAGGCCAGAGTTATGTTAATGCAACATTACCTACACTCCATTATCTCGTGATTTATTGCGGACTATTCCACAGCAAAATTAAAACAGCTGGTTTTGTTTTGAAACTATACATTCGTCAAGTTACTGGTCACGTTTGTGTACCTACTTACCTCTGATGTTATGTCGGTAGTTTGTCAAGGTAATACATAATAATAATAATAGGCCTTTACATCTATTGAAGATGATTTATACAGCGTCAGGAGGCAACCTATGCCTACACTTAACGGGACACTGTAGCGCCTGGGACAATGTTTAGATGGAGTAGGCTTGCCCAGCACCTATACCATCCTCTCAGCCTAGTCAGCCATATCTACAGGAAAGACAAGGTCAATACGTGCGGAGCTGACTAAGCCGCGAAGGTAATACATACAATCATACAAATATTCGTCCACGGACGGAAAGGCGACGGAAATGCTGTGCTCTATAAATGAAATAAAGAAGTAAATAAATGAAAGGTAAAGAAGAAGAAGGATGATAATCAATATAATATATCAATCAATCAATATATATAAAACTCTTTTGAAGCTGACATAGAATCAACGCACAGCCTAAACTATAAGTCCTAGAGGTATGAAATTTGGAGGGTAGTATCCTTATATAGTGTAGGGGTGCACTAAGAAAGGAATTTTGAAAAGTCACACTCTAACGCGAGCAACGCCGCGGGAGACGGCTAGTATAATATAAAACTCTTTTGAAGCTGACAGAGAATCAACGCACAGCCTAAACTATAAGTCCTAGAGGTATGAAATTTGGAGGATAGGTTCCTTATATAGTGTAGGGGCGCACTAAGAAAGGAATTTTGAAAAGTCACACTCTAACACGGGCAACGCCGCGGGAGACGGCTAGTATAATATTAAACTCTTTTGAAGCTGACAGAGAATCAACGCACAGCCTAAACTATAAGTCCTAGAGGTATGAAATTTGGAGGGTAGTATCCTTATACAGTGTAGAGGTGCACTAAGAAAGGAATTTTGAAACGTCACACTCTAAAGCGTAGAACGCGAGCAACTCCGCGGGCGACGGCTAGTCATTATTATGTTGATAGTTTCCAAATAAAACTACAACAGAACTGTTTTATATTGTAACTAGCCCTTAGAATGGGTCAGAATTGTTTGACCCCTACTGGCTTGATTTTAATAAATAATAATAATAATTCACTAATAGTTAAAAACAATCGGTAAAAACTCTTTTTTTATATTTTATACGGCACATAACCACTTGAGAACCGACGGAATGTATTCAAAGACCTTAGAAAAGGTAAGCATAATATAAGGTTATACCTACCTAGGTACTCATAATAATTATTTTTTTTACTGTTACGTCTACGTACGTACCCTAACTTTACACATCACTGACTCCTTTGTTTTGTCTGTACCATCAACTACGGTCGTGTGCTCTTTGAAAAAAATCTGACATCAAACATACATACATACTCGTACATACTTCATTGTATCTCAAGACCAACCATTGAAATCAACTTCCTCACTGCACTTATAGGCTTGATGATACTTATTTAAACAAACTACTTATCCTTCGCTATACATATAACCGTTGGATGACTTTAAATAACTAAAGCCATTGCTATTTTTTTATTTTTTTTTCACCTTGGTACTTGTAATGTCAAAGACCTAGCTGTATTCCTTGAGCTGTGGTATTCGTTTATCATACTGCGCTTGGTTTGCCTTATTTAATACATAAATAAACTTAAATATGCTAATTGCAGGTGTTATCAAGTCCCAGACGGTGCAATGAAATTATTTTAATGTAGGTAATACCAAATAGACTTACGTAAGAAAAACAATCATAATATTTAACGAAATCGATAGAGATTTTATGTTAAAAGCCTGATAATAAAAACCCAGTCTACATTTTCAGTCTTGTAAAATATGATTTATTTAATTTTATGGTACATTTATACTAAAGATTTTACAGTTAACTTGTTTTTCTTCTTTACAAAAATTGTTTCAAAAAATAGGAAACTCTTTTAGATAAGCTCCAAGAAGGCACAGAATATTAGTACAAGTAGAAGAGTAGTGGTTATTTTTTGGCTTCAATGATTTTCTATGTAAAAAAAACTTTGAATGGCTTCGACAATGCGTGTGCAGGTTCAAATTCCGCATTGGAGTATATAATGCTTGCATGATCCACAATTAATCGTTTTGATTTTGTAGTGCGTCCGTTGCTCTCTTTTTTTTAGCAACATTAAAGTTAAAATGCCAAACGAGTAATGCAACTAAAAATAGACTGATTACTCTGATTACCTAGTACTTGTTGGCACATGAAAAAAAAATATTCCTAATGTTTACAATTCCAAACAAATATAGAACTACTCTACTAAAATTAGTTCTAACCTCGAGGCGCCATCTATGTTCCACCGGTTAAGGCTCTCAGTCTACCTGCAGACAACATCTTGAACCATGGGTTTAGAAGGTAAGACTGACAGCGCCCTCTGGCGGTAGCTTCAATAACTTGTGGTAGGTTGGTGCAATTGCTCCATCTCGTTTGATTTCATCGAACACGATAACAAAGAGGTGAAGATGTTTTACGAAAAAGTTCCTACGTCAAAAGTATTAAGAACTTTTTTTACTGAAGGAAAGCTATAGACAAGTGAGGACGCTGCTGTCTCTGTGTGATTTAATTATTTTAGGTATACTAAATTCTTGATAAAAAGATCTTGATGTAGGGACCAGCGTTTAAATTACGATTAGGTAGCTAAAAATTGTTCAAAATAATTTTCATCAAGTTTTAACATACATAGTTTGAAAATACTTACATCTATGTAAGTATTTTCCAACACAGATTTTATTAGTCCCCGTTATTGAGACTGTCTGTGTTAGTTGATCCATGCTGAAATTGGTCAAGCTTTTCCATAATGGCCCATACTTAATATCCCAAAAAATACCCGAGCAAAAGAATTGCTTGAACCATAAAATTAGCAATGAAAGCGATACAAACGAACTCACTGCAAATTATACAACCGATTTAACTTCCTTTGGCGTAACCGCACCAAGTTAAGTAAATCAAATTCTGAGAATTGTACAAAAATGTTTTCAGATGTTGAAAAAATCCGTTTCCGAAACGATGACTTTTCCTTTGATACCATAAATCTAAGTAATTACTTCCCTTCCATCGTCTCAGAAAAGCGAGAACGGAGAAAAAAGTGACTTTCTCGCGAAATGTTAGGAATTTTGGCTAAGTGCCAGTGCTTAGATACTATAATCTTTTAAGAGCACAAAGCTCATGATAATCTGTATCTCGCCCAATGTAAACTTAAAACTAAATAAAAAAAAATCTGAAAGCAGTTTGTTACTTTACCGGCTAAGTTTTCTAGGACTATAAAAAAAATTATCTCTGAGACTCTGAAAGCAGTTTGTTCTTTTTCCGGCTTTCATATTGTTTTTATAGATGATATTTTTATGGTACTTCGAATAATGACAAACGAAGATCGGTTGTGATATTAATGTTACACTGCGCTGTGACGCTGTCACTTTCGATAAAGCCCGCGGGCGGTCGCGCAGTGTAGCACAAATGTCAATACCGAATCTTCGTTAATCATTAAGAGTAGAGAGCACGTAGAGGTCCTACCGACTGACCGTATTACCCTTCAAAATTAATCTATAGCTTGGACGAATTAATTCGCCTAAGGGTGTCAATATAAAATTACAGTATTTTAATAAGATAGGCGTATCTACTAGATACAAATGGCTTTTTATTTCGACTGTACTGACCTGCGTTGTGCCACAGAATAACACAACAGTACTACTTTAGGTACGAATCGGGACAAAAATTTGACATTAGCTTAACAATAGAAGGTACGAGTCAGCTATAACCCAGTTAGGTACTTTACGCTACGCGGAACGGTCTTGAAGCACTTCATCCATCGACGACAACCAAAAAAAATGTAATAAGCAATATAATTTTACAATGCAAAATAAACAAAGCTTAAAAAACCAAAGTTACAAAAACAAGTTATTAGGCTACATGGTAGTAGCAATTTGTAATTTTAGGGTAAAGCGAAAAATAATTTTCCCAGAAGGTCTAAAAGTTATCCGCATCCAACTACTAACACAGTATAAGTACATATCCATACATACATAGTTAACTACAGAGGTCAAGGCCATACGCCTGTAGGTAACCTCAAAGCGCAGTGTTTTGTCTGCGCAAGACCTGTATACCAACTGGTTATACTACCATTATATAAATATAACGCTGGATAATTTTGTCTTGGGTATTATTAGTGATAATTTTCTTATAGTGTTTGAACGGCTTCAAAACAGAAACACATGATTTGGTACATGCGCACTGGCGGCGTCGCGAGTCAATATCCTCCCACCCCAGCGACGCCATGACGCTGGCCTCGCATACCAAGTGGCAAAGTTGCTAAGTGGAGTTTCTGTATATTTTGGATGTGTTGGTTTTATTGCAAATAGAATCAGTTTTGGTAATTAATGAACAGAATATTGATACACTATTAATTACGTTTGTATTATCACACCTTAATTAATATTCCATTTTATTTTTTATGCAGAAACAGCGTGAAATTAGAGATGTGTAATGTTTTCAACAAATAAAGATTTTTTTCCTAGATAAAACTATACAATCTTTTTAAAAACATAAAACTAATAGGTTTTTTCCTTATAACTGATATAAAAAATACAATTTATATATTTTTTTACCTACAGAAAACATCGTAGGACTAAACGCCAGAATGAAAAGCCCAGCTCAAAGTCTTTTTTGTTAACCGTCATGAAGCTCAAGGACCACTTGAAACTGAACGCAATTTCTCCAAATCTCGAGTTGTCCTCTTTCGCTCGGAGGCTTCATTTAGTTGTGAGTCCGTCCGCTAGAGTGGCGGAGATCCGGTACCAGCTGGTACGTTGCTTTGACAGTCAGTACCGCGCTCGGCTCAGCTCGACCGGCCGGCATTCCTCGTGGTATGCACTCCATAACCTCGACCAAAAACAACCGCAACTTTTACCTTCTGTTGCTAACTGAACTATGACTTGTTCTTAGTACTTACAAAGTGAAGTTCTCTTTTGTGCTCATGTGAATTGAATCTTTATTTCGTGCGTGCTTGGTATTTGTTTCGAACGCATTTTTTGTAGGTATTTGGACCACTGTGCGCGGGGGTGTCGTGTAGCTGTGAACTAAAGGAAAGATTGAGTAAGTAACTTAAGAAAACAAAGATCTAATTTGACAAGACCGATTTGATTTTGTAGTTAAGTTGCCACGTTTTTGCTCACAGCTAACTAATGCAGGTAGCTGTGAGGCGTCTTAATATCAGCCTAAATTTTTTCTCGCAGATCAAGCAATATCACAAAATTAAATCGTTCCTAGAAATACGGTTGGGTAGGTACCTACCCCTTTTAATCACACCCACACATCGCCTTGAAATGAAGATCTGAATATTATAGTACTTACAATTACAAAATGTAAGTATAGGTAGGTACCTACTTGGATGTTATGCTAAAGTAGGTAAGGTATAACATGCCTTTCAGGCTCATTCCAAAGTCGTTATTCATTCATTGTATAATATACAAATTCTTTACAACGTACTCGTATAACAATCGGCATAATACCTACCTATGCAAAGTTATATATAGGTATTACACTTTAGTAAACTAGAAGTATTGGTTTTAACCAGGTAGGTAGGTATTTCAGAAGGTTTTCACCATTTAAGAAGGTAATAAAATTGAGTATTGCCGATGCTAAAGAAAAAACTAGGTGAATCCTCGTGACTTCGCTTGCGTGGATGCCTCGTAACAGAATTTTATATTGAGTATTATTGGGGAAATCCTTTACATAGGTACTTGTAATCACGACGGAGGTCTTTGGCGGCCTAAAAATTCCATCACCAGAGTTGGCCACTAACTCATACTAACTTGCTTATATACTAGGTACTTAAGTAGGTAGGTAGGTACCTACGTCTACACTTTAAGAAAGCTAGTGACGTCAAAAACGATGACATCTTGGCTGAAACGTCACTCTTCAGCTGAATCAAAATTGCATAAAAACAGAGTAAAATAACTACGGTTCAGCTGCGTTTCAACTGTCAAAGTTTGATAGTAAAATACTAATTAACAGCAAACAGATTAAAAACTGCTGATCAGCTGCGTTTCAGCTGATAGGTTCGTTGGTGGAATGTCGTGACGATTTTCCGATGATTATCTATCATCATCATCCTGCCTCTATCCAACATCAAATGGAATATACCTCGACCCTTCACTCTTTACCAGCAGTCGCTTTTTTCTCATCCGTATTATTTGTATGGTGGTAGAACTGAACCAGACGATAGCTATTCGTCTTCACGTTCCACGTATTGGCGCTCTATTTTTCCAGCTGTACCCAAAATAGCTATCAATTTACCAGCATCCTTACACCCATAAATTCTACCACTGACAGATGGACTGATCGTTTCCCATCCCAATAGATATCCGGCTAACTAAAAATATGGTCCGAATATTCCGCGAAGAAAATAAATTAATACGCATACGAAAAGGGTATGAATAAATTGAATATTATTTACGACTAATTTTACGCATTTTACCTACGAATACGAGCATAATAATTCAAATTACTTTGCGAAAGTTGGCGTACCAAAATATTTGTGTATTCGAATTCAGTCAATTTGGAAATAGAAATACGTAATAAACTCGAAGGACCAACTAATTTAAATTGTAAAGTTAGATAATCTACCCATTTTAGCTACTAACTTTAAAAGCTTCTGACTTGACCTTGTTGTCCCTTCTAAGACTTTACCCAGTCAGTGCTTACTACTCTGTGACCTTACATCAAAATTTTACATCCTCCAGTTAAGACTATCTTAGTAGTTCAAAAGCCATCGGTTCGTGTCCTCTGACCTGCTAAATCCGCTTATATATTGCAGTCGTTTAGCAGGCTGGCCCGCTCGACCGTGGCCTCCACACAAAAGCTGCATTTGAATAGAAACCAGATAGCAGATTTCATCGGTGCCGAGATGACGGTTACGTCTGCTTTGTGTTCGAGCTAGTAGAACTTGACATCATCACTATCATCTGATGATAAACCCAGAGGCCTTTTCTGTGGATGACTGACTTGGCTGAGAGGATGGTATAGGTGCCCCGGGCAAGCCTACTCCATTTTAAACATTGTCCCAGGCACTACAGGCATAGGTTGCCTCCTGACATTGTATAAATCATCTTCAATAGATGTAAATGCCTATATAACAAATAAGAGGGTACCGAGATAAATTAAAGTCTGTTTCCCTAGTTTTTTAAATTTAGAAATTATGATGTTTTCTCTCTTGTAATGGTAACTTTTAGAAATACAAACCATTTGTAACGATTAAACTAGGTACCCACTTATTGCAATTAGGTATCGATAAATCACAAAACAAGCTAAAAATTAGATCACATCACACGCAAAAACCTGCAGTCTATGTAAATGCATCCAGACTTTTAAACTGAAGCTAAGTAAAATTCCCAGTATCTCAGCTTTGAGCGATCGGTTGAATTGAACTGAGAGAGCTGTATCGTAATTCAAAAGTTTTGAGTAGGTAATGGTTTAGTTCCGCCTAAAAGCTTTTGTCGTATACTTTTTCACTTAGTATAGTTTATTGAGATGACTGATGTACTGTTTTTCAGTTGATTATAAAAATGTCTTTATTTAAATAAAAAATCCCAATAAAAGAAATTATAACGGTTATTATATTTTTTATAGGATACTGCAATGTCCTTATTTTAGTGTAAATATAAAATCTGTAATCTATTAGTGCTTAGCAATAAGATGTTGTATTTTGTAGCCTATACAATTTGTTATGCTTTAGCAGTTATCTAAAAAACGTATTGTATATCCATAAATTGATCATTTCCATTTGGATAACAGTATGATCTAACGGGAAAAAATCTTGATAGCGCGGAGCTTTCATTGAAGTAACGGCACAATGTTGTTAATTGAGATACTAGTTTCATATTATTTTACTATGTTACGGCCAACACCGCCGCGTTTAATATCAAACTTTTCAGATTTATTGGGATATTGTTTCTCAGATAATGAGTTGGTCTTTTATGAAATAGTGGGGATTAGAGACTGCAGACATTGTTGTACTATGCTTCTGGATGTACAAGAAATCGTTTATTTATCACATTGCTTTTGCCCGCAACTTCGTCTGCATTGAATTTGTTTTCCTGTGGGAGCTAGTGGGAATAAGTTGCACCCCTACACTTTATAAGGATAGATCCCAGCCAAATTTCATACCCTAGGACTTATAGTTTAGGCTGTGCGTTGATTGTCAGTTAGCTTTAAAAGAGTTTTATATAATTATTAAGAAAAAGAAGATGATGATAGGTATCGATTCTACATGTTCTATGTAAGAATTCAGATAAGTACATATGTAGTTTACATTATAAGACGATATTTCAGCTATTATGCACGTCTAGGAGCTTTCTACATCTATAAACGAGTATTACACAGTATTCTAGTGCGTTTATGAAGATTGATTAATTATTAGCAGCGTGAGTCAGTTTCCAGTAGTAAACTGTATACGTCATCGTCCTCAGGTCATTCATCGTCTGGGGAACACCGTTTAGTTTATTTGAAGTGATTCACCATTTCAATCTTTGTACCAGTACGCTTTTATCATGAGTTATTCTGGTTTCGGACTACCGGTACCTCGTCTCACTGGGACAAAACAATAACTTCAATTTTATTTATATTTGTATTAGGTACTATTTCGTCCCGAAATTATTGATGAAAACATAATTGACCCATAAGTTGAGGTACCTATGTACTTAATTATATTTTTACTAAATTATTCAACAAATACCGAAATAGCTTTATAAATTCTGGTCTTCATTAATATTTCGAGAAATTTTTAATATTATTACCGAATGAGAGTTTATTTACCAAACATCTTAGATAAAAGTAAAGAAACATTCCTACGCATTCAAAACCAACGCTTTATATAAATAAGTTAATCTAAAACTACCGAAGTGTTTTTGTAAAAAAACAAAATTAAAATTTCATGAGCTCATTCACTTTGTATAGCACTCAGGACTATGCTTTGCTTACCTATCAAAAATATAAAATGTAGGTACATTTTTATCTCGACGCCTCCACTCTAAGCATAACTAGTTTATATTTACGACTATGCACCCACGATCAGAATGAGATGCCTATTCCTGCTTTGTCCACTGCCCACTTTACTAGTAATAAAGTTGCGATATAATTCGTTTATTCGATTATATCTTACTAACTGATTTAAAAACGATTTTATCGAAATTCATCATTAACTATGGAACTCCACAAGCGTGCAGCTATTTATAAGCAAAAACAAACGTACAAACTTTACTAATTATTAGGTATTATAGAAATCTCAGTGGGTGACTCGAATAAAGTGGTTTTTGGATTTATATAACCTTTTATCTTATCTAAAATTCGGCTTATTCCCATCGAGCCCACCGGCCGGCCCACTGGTGGGCCGGATGGGAAAAAAGGAGTAGGTAGGTACTTAGTTAACTACCAAGGACTGCACATGCAATATAGGCAAAGAACCGAGGTCCTTTCTTTGTTCCGAGTGTCTGAGGCAGTGATCTGTTATGTTGATATTATGTACGAGTATGTACATTATTCTGAAGCCATAACACACGGTACGTTACCTATATTAAAACTAAGAGCCGAGGTAGTATGTGTACCTACACTTGCCTACGTAGGAAAGTTTCACACCCTATAACCAGGCTTCTTACGCTAAATCTTATGAATCTTGTTAGCTCGTTATATATTCCATACAAGAAGTTTCCCAATAAAGGCCTCGTATAGAGCTTAGAATTGAGTTCAGATAATAATATCGTCTTTATAACTTAAGTATTAAGTAAGTATAGTATCAATGTGCACATAACGCTGTCTGAAGTTTTGCGCTTTGAGAATCGTGACTTGAAAGTTTGAGAAAAACGTGAAAAAAAAGAAAATGACGGAAAAATTACGGAAAAGAAGATATTATTGGAAAAGAGATATCTTGTCTTCAGTTTAGGTTTTATTTATGACAACACTTATTTATCTAATTCATTTATAGATGAAATATGTAGTTACCTACAATTTTTGTCAGGTCATTCACATGGCCAATTTGCAAAACAATTAAAAGGGTCTGGTGCAAATTGGATAGATCCCAGGTTCCAAATTTTTGTTAAACTTGCAATGATGAAACTTTGTTTGTTACAAAACACTTATAATGCAGTTTTTAAAACTGTAACAATTTCACTATAAAGCGGCGGGAATCATTAGTTATTAGACATCTTACTTCGAAAAATGCGTCGTTTTCGATCGTATTTACAGCTGTTTACATCAAAATAATTACTTTATTTTGCATTTTCGTGACTGCTACTGCATAATAAATTATGATAAAACTAACAAAAGTTATAAATAACAAAATTAATCTAAAAATTAACTAAATGTATGCAAATTGGGACCTGAAATGCTCCAACGCCTTTTTGCTTCAGAATTCTACTCCGACGAACCTTTTATTTTCCAGTAGGTAGTCGTTTTCCGTTCTATTTAAACCTGTGGTCTAAAAAATAAGTTCAAAGTTGAAGCGATAAAAACTAGCCGCCGAGACTCGCGTACTAAGTACTAACCTAATTGTAGTAAAAACCGCAAGAGTTTTTAAAACACATTTTCGCTTCGGAACTCGTTAGTTTAAACTTTTTATGTTATAACCAAACTGCAATCTGGATTACATAATAACAGAGTGAATGTGAAAATAAGCCTTTTGAAGATACATAATACCTAGGTAAATTAGATTGTTTTCTATTTTTAAATCTTCAATCAAAATAATGACTCTCAATAGTTAGTATAAAATACATAAAAAAGATCTATCTAGGTGGTACTTACACTACCACCTAGATAATAATATGACTTAGGTAACTTTTAAGTATTCAAATTTTTGTTTTGAAATTTTAATGTTAGTATTGTACTTTTTTATTTGTTACTTATTTTATTATAATCTAACAAACAAAATTTAATCAAAAAAACTCATAGAAGTCTTTCAATCTGAAACGCAAAACATTTTATGGCGATGATGATTACGCTGTCTTTCTTCGTAAACATTATTACTTCTACATTGTTGAAGTAAAAGTAGAAAACATTGTAGAAAACAGACAAAAACATTCCTGCGTTGTTATAAATCACCATTGTGCCACCTGCCTTATCTGTGTCGCGAAAATAATAAATTATAATCTAACGTTGTCGTAACTTAAGTAATATTTTCAGGTTTATTCTCAAAGGGAAGAAACTAGATTTTGAATTGGTTTATTTTTCACGGCAAGAGTATTATTTCATAACTTTTCATTTTTTGTAAATATTATCATCAATATTCAATATTAATATATAAAACTCTTTTGAAGCTGACAGAGAATCAACGCACAGCCTAAACTATAAGTCCTAGAGGTATGAAATTTGGAGGGTAGTATCCTTATATAGTGTAGGGGTGCACTAAGAACGGAATTTTGAAACGTCACACTCTAAAGGGTAGAACGCGAGCAACGCCGCGGGCGACGGCTAGTTAGGTACGAAGGTGATGTGATTTTGTCTCGCTTTTAAAAATATTACTTTTAGGACTTATAAATATTTTGGTACCAATGACCAACTGACCTTACCTACATAATTATGGTCTGTGTCACAGCTAATAGAGTTCAATTCCCACTACAGAACAATGTCTACGCCTGTGATAATTTCATAGATTTTTACTACATTTAAATGGAATTACAGTCACGAGTTCTTTGAAATAAGTGAAACCGTTTTACTAGTTTTTTGCAATTCACAGTTTATTTATAGATTCTAGAATGCTGGCATGGGTGGTGCCATGGTGTGTCTGGGACGAAAGTAGTACCATCCCCGTGATGGTATATTGATTCAATAAGGCACCGTAAGCTATTCAACTATTAGTTATTGGCAATACCAATTGCATAGAATTGCATCCAAAAAATGAGACTATTATTAATACCTAGGCCTATAAAGAAGATATTTTAGTACGAGATATAACAAAACCGGTTCTCATGACTAATTCATAATCACTTTATTCGATTTGATAGGTAGGTGTATGGCAAAAACAATAAAACAAATTATGCACTGCCATGATTTATAATTTGTTGAATTGAAAGACTTTTGCTAGTTTGCTGCCAAGTTCAATAATTACACCAAATTAAGATGAAAATCTTACCTACTATCGATTTCTTAACCGTAGCTTGCCAAAACTCAGACAAACATATCTTCGTTTCAACTTAGATCCATTAGTCACGCGAAATCCATTGTTTTAAACTCTAAGTTCTAAACTTAAACTAAGATGTTGCCCAAACTAATCTACCACCCAAACATTAATTAGTTCCTTATTTGTTTGACTCGTTGACAGGCAAATGGACCGTTCATCCTAAGGGACTCATTTAAATAAGAGTTATTACACTTCGTAGACCCCTTTACATTGCTTTGATCTAGGAAAACATTTATGAAAATGAGATTTTGCTAAAATTACCATAAAGCGGATGTAATTAGTTTGCTGTTAGTTAGTGGTTACTTGATAAGAACAAAGTCTTCAATACAGAAGTTAATTCCAACCTCGTTAAATGTATAGTAGCCACAGAGCCTAGAATGCAAAGGTAAGGTTTTTATTTAGACGTAGGGTTGAATCCCCTTGTAGATCTATGTGTGCTATTTCTCTTCAACGATGACGGAAAACACTGTAGGGAATACTGTTGATTCCAACCTGGACAAATATCTAGTGGCCACATACGCCTAGAGGAAGCAAAGACTAAGCTTTCAATTTTAGATGCAGGGTAGAATTTCATTAGGTATTATGTGCTAATATCAGTGCTCTTCCACGATGAAGAAAAACACTATACGGAAACTAGTTGGAATTCTAGAAGGGTAAGTTTGTTATTGACAATGTGAGTGAAAATAGTATAGTTGTCTTGGTCCCAGAAGGTTACGGACATGTGCAGTCCATAGCGAAGGATGGAAAGGTTTAAGTATATAAAAGCTGTTATTATACTGCTAATATAGTTTCTACGTCAAAGACGTAAGTATACCATAAACGAGTATTAGAAGAACTATACGATAAGTTTCAAACTCCATTTGAAAGTACGTTTGTATCAACACATGATCTCTCCGATGACCTGGCGCCAACAGAGAAACACGAGACCAACCTTATAAGGAACATAGTGATGTCTGTTCAATCGTCTATAAGTCTATTTACAGTAATACACTACGCGGTAAAGCAGCAACGCTTTGCGGTCAAGTCATAGTTACCACGTAGTGTAACTCTACCTCGCCACTGTACTGAGTGTAAGGTTAAAGGTGTGAATACTATCACTATGTAGGAAGGAACTAGTTTACTCGTACACCGCAGACTCGTAATAGACCACTTCGTTAAAGACAAGCACGTCTTGGTAACCGCAAAACGGTTGGACGTGTGAGTTATTTAGTTTAACTTGTTGCATGGTGCATGATGATAGGAGTTACTTATTTTGATTTTGGGAAAACATAAGATGCTAAAGACAGCAACACAAATTATAATAAATATCAAAACTAAGAGGCTTGAACATGTGCAAAGAAAGTAGCATTAGGTAGATGCGATATAGATAAGAATTTGAACAAAAATTTATTCATTAGTTCATAAGAATTGAACCTAAAAAAAAAATTGCATTGGATTTCGAGCTTTAAATGACTATGTAGTGCTTAGTTCAAAAACACTTCAAATATCAGATTTAGAACTTGTATACTCAATACCTAGATCCTAAAGAGGTTCTAGCCTATTTTAGATGAACTTCAAATAATTTCATTTTGAGTTTCACACATCAGCTTCAGCACCACATTGTACAGTTCGAAATTCAAATCAAAGTATATAGGTACCCATCAGACGGTAAGCAAAAGTGCGCTGAAGCCGACTTGACAAATGACTTGACTTGACATATTTATTACAATTTTAACACTTGACATTGGCAAAATTGTCTGTCGAAATGACGGACAGAGGCCATTAACGAAGAGAAGAAGAAGACCTCAGTCTGGAACAAAGCAGTGCATACTTAGTTCGAAATTTAAATCAAAATAAGTAGGTACCGTATGTATGTAAAAGAAAGAAAGAAAGAAAAATAGATTATTGCCATACACATAAATTAGTTATGTAGTAGTAGATCTGGTGGGTTACTCTCGAACACAGTTCCAATCTGGATCCATAGATTTTGACAGAAGTCCTGTCATTTTTCAGTACAAAATGACACGAGATCTGTCAAATTCCGTGAATCCGGATTGGAATTGTGGTCGAGAGTAACCCACCAGATAGTAAGCCAAACTATGTTGGATTGGAACAGGCTGGAACAAAGACAAGTTTAAAACTAAATTGATGTAGGAGCGGATGAGTAATGAACTTGACAGTGGCGTTATTATTGCTCGCTCGTACGTAGGCGATGCATTCCACCGGCTGCTATAAATACCTATGTCGCGTAGAAATGTCCCGGCTTTATCGATGTTTATTTCAGAAATATCTTTCAGTATTTTTGAGAGGCCACTTTGATAAACTTCGATACTTTTAGAAGTCAGTTGCTATGCTTTTCTCGAATACGTAGCGTATAATAATATATTTTCGTCATCATTTGATGAATGATACTACAATAACTCGTAGTACCACTGCTGCGTTTGAACCACCTCTTTCATCAGATATGATTTTAATCTTGTATTGCTTGGGTGGATCTATAATATCCGTTTGTTGAGTTAATAACAGAGAGCATAAAACACTCATGAAGGTGGTTTTTAATATCAATACGGCGTTTATCTTATATCAACAAACACGTCCCAATATTTGCATTTGATTAAACACCCTCACAGGAACCCGCCAAGTAAGCAACATTCTATCAAGGTTTACCCAATCAAGTATATTAGAGCAAATATCGATAAGCGTTTCCCGTCCCTATTTGATCCGTACCGCATCCCCCGCACAGCTTTCCAGCTCCGCAGAGTTACAAAATAATCGAGAAGACAGATTGTACCGAACTTCCAATTCAATGAATCGCAAAAATCTATTCTAGTCATTGACTATTTATTGCCTATGCCATTAAAAGTGCATTGCACCCAGATAATATAGACGAAATTGAACTTAAGTATAATCCTTATTTAATATTGTTATGAATATCCTAGCGTTAAGTTTCAAAATATGAAATAACAGAAATCACTGTAGAGAATACAATTGAAATGAGCAAGAAGAAGAGGAAAATACAACAGAAACCGTAAACATCAGCATAGTGGTTTCTCAGAAGGTAAAAACGTCGTGTGTACTTCATCTAAACATTGCTATCGTCTACTAAATGCATAGGCTATTTTAAGCTGTATCTTTTACTCATAAGATTCAAAATCTCTTGTCTCCTAGCGCAGCTGATGGAACACTTAATTGCATTTAGATGTTATCTAGAATGCAGGTGGCGATAAGAGCAAGTTATCGTTCACCGCTCGCATTAGAGGCACGTGGCTCTAAGACCAGTTCCTCAAATTATGATTTAACGATAACCACCCGATCCTCGTAGAAATTGGTAGAAATAAAACTATGCTTGCAGATATCTCTATACGTCAAACTAGGTGAGGCGCAACTCAAATAAAGAGGGAGTCCTTATTATGTCGATCTTCAAAATATGACGGTCATCGATTTTCAATGCAATATCTATCGTACTTCTCTAGGATTTTCAGGCCTAAAATATTTATTAATATTTTGCACGATAGCTTAGGGAAATAAATTCCAATTGCAATTAAAAAAATTCTGTGACTGCTGTGACTGAAATCGGATGAGCATTTGGAAACGAACATGCACTTTTTGGGAAATGGATTCGGGATCGTTTTCATGCAGCTGCTCTGAACTTTTTTATCTTTTAGCACGGACACTGATAGCTTTGTACTTACTGCCATTTCTTTTGACGATAGAACACCTACACCTAGCATTTTAATAGATCCAGCCTTTCACAAAGGCCTTTCTGTTCCATCTAAGAACACTTTCTTTTCAAGAATTTCCGCATTTGCATATAAATCTCACTGAAAACTCAGTAACAAAGAAAATTCGCCAAATTCAAAACACAAACAGAATTTTTGAAACACTCGTTATGAAATGTGAGATTAGGAACGTAATGGATGGGAACATGCCTGGGAATAGCTTTCCAAGAAAAGCGAACACATAATTAAGACCTTTGTATGCACAAAGACGACGATAAAAATCCAGATGATGGCAGTTTAGCTGTATTATAACTGGGTAATATATTTAGTCTGTCTTTATGGATGTATTATCTCCCATTAGTTCATAATAAGCAGAGTCTGAACCTTTTTATTAAACTCTGACGCAAAACGAGGGCATTATAGTCCGTGATATCATTTAACAAAGGGAATGAAATGAATATAAAATTGAATGGGTGAGGCTTCCACTCAGCATGTCGTTCCTAGAAACCAACAAAGACTTATTATTGCACTGCGCTGTCACAGAGAAAAAACCTACCTACTAATTTTCAAACTGACTGTTATAAATAAAACATGGAGATTTCGTTATATCCTGATTTTATTACAGCAGAAGCGTCCATTGTCCCACAAACACGCATTATAAGGGCTTTGTCCCTCTTTGTTGAATTATCTGTTCGAGGATTACGTTTCACAATTGGATACAAATTAAAGCAGCTTACCTAAAACAATTGTTGTAAAAAGCTTCAGAAACTCCCCGAATATTAAGAGAATTCCTTTTCATTATTCAAAAGGCCGTAGCGATTACAACATCGGAGTTTTTCAAGTTCAATTTAAGATGGCGCTAGGTTTGAAATGAAAGGGCAAGGGTTAGAAGGTTTGGCATTTCCTTTTATTTCCTCTTCAATTTAATGGCAAATGTTAAATCTCTGGCGAATGGAATTAATGAAATTCTGAATTGATCAATACTGAAAGCGACACTTTGTACCTACAGTATCTACAGATATAGGTCTTTTGTTGAGAATTCCGCTGCTGATTTAATGTTGGTTTATTTAAAACCCGTAACATATCTGTGAACAGGATAAGGATTTCTTATGTTAGTGGTTCAATTAAACATGTTCCCATCAGTTACAATGAACAGATTCTGAAACACGTTGCTGTACAGCCTCCAAATTGGGCTGTTTCCGCATGACAGTTCCTCTGTTCCTCTACATCAATCATCCCCAATTAGCGACATGTAATATTGCAGAAGAGGCTTTTGGATCAAAATTGGATATGTTACTCGTGGATTTTGGTAATGAGACTAACACAAAACTGCTCTGTAGTTTCATAATCTGTTGAACTGCAGGTATTTCGAAACTAGTTTATTTCATATCATTTATTCAACAATAATTTATTGAAGCATGCGTTGCATTCTGACCACAACGATGTCTAGTTTGGGTAAAAACATAAATGTGGTAGCAACCGCAAATCAATAACCACAGCCTCTATTATTTAGTAGTAGCTTATTGTTCACAGTAGACAGCATAATGTTGTCATTGTAAACTATATCTACTGTTCCATGGGTTTGTTCCATTAGCTGAGCACAAGGGACTCTGGTTATTGAGTAATGATGCGTAACAATGACCTTTTTGCCTCCAAGTCTCTATTGTTTTCTGAAAATCATTTGTTTCTTTTTATACAGTTTGTTAGGATCTGATACGGTCGATATACGGGAAGCAGCTTAGTTATGATGTTGTTTCTTCATATCGCGTATATCATTTTATCATAGCGGTAACACGTAACGGTCAATAGTTTATCGAAATCTGCTTATTTTCCTTTATTATATTTATAGCGCATTTTGCTTTTCATTTAATCTTTGTTTGTTCAGTCATCTTACTCGTCGGCTGATTGTCCAGATAAAAACAATTTCCAAGGAGAATCATACCTTTGTCGGGACTTTCTACAACATTAAGTATGTGATTGATAAGCTCATTTATTAGGTAGCTTTGATGTGGATTAATCCAAGCACTTACAGATTTGACTACTACTGTTTTATTTACTACTATCGTTTGCTACTAACGAATGTTTGTTCGTAGAATACCGGAACTAGAAAAGTCAATTTCAGTTCCGATTAATCATCCAATTTACTCAAATATGTGCTAATACTAACAACGAAACTCATCAATCTTAATACGCAGCGATAAATGACGACACGCTTCGATTACGACGTCAATTAAAATGACAATGATCCTCATTAGAGACTATTTGCTTTTGATCAAGTATTTAGGCCAACGTTGGAAGACTGATGAGAAACTGAGTTTGTTTTCATTCCATCTTTACTTGTATCAGCTTTGATCTGTCAAAAACGTCTGTTTTTGGGAGCTCGTGGGTTACTGGTGAATAAATTGTTATCATCATCTTCCTACCCTTGTCCCACGTTAGGTGGGGTCGGTACAGTACAATATGTCTTCGTCTTCCACTCTACTGGTAAATAAGTAAAGTAACTACATACATATATTATCTACAAGGATACCAAAACTACTGACTCCCTAATTAAAAATATGCAAAACCATTATTGTAGTAGGTATACCTAGTCACACAATTTGTGTGACTAGGTATACAATATGCTATTTGTGGCTCTGGAATTGCTTGTCGCTTAGTCTTATCTCGCTCATTCTCCATCTAACTGTAGGTGTGGAACCGGTTCACAAATTCGCATCGCCTAACTTTAGAAACTTCAAGTCACCAAGATCCGTAAGACTAAAGACTAAAGTACTGTAGTTTTGTTTGTTTAGTTCTTTCTTGCAGTTTGTTTGGACGACGTTATATAATATATTTGAATTTTGATTTACATTAGAAAAAGAAGTTAGGAGTAGGACATAAAAAATACTAAAAATTCTTCAAGAGGGACCATGGCATTTTATTTACCAAAATCTCCAAATATGTAGTTTTTGGAAGAAAATTTAAAACCATTCATATTCAGAGGATTTTTATGGTGTTTACTAAAAGAACGAATTCTCTTGGTAATGAGTGGACTAAAGTTTTTAACCCAAAAAGGATTCAGCGTAGCTCCACGTGTTATAAAGTTGAGCTGATTATTCTATTTTCAATTCTATCACAGAAAAACCTAGACAAATACGATATGGACCTGAACAATGTGTTCCCATGCGTACCTGTTCTATTTGTTTTGCTGGGACTCGATTGAATACGGAAGTTCTATTGTGTGGGTTTTTGCATCATCGGCTTGTATATCAGTAGGTAGATGTATCTACTCGCATATTATAGGTCTCTATTGAGTCTCCATGATATTGACAGTATACCTAGTTAATCATAGTGTTTAATATTATGAGAATCAAGAGGTTTGAAAGGCTGTCTCGGTTCTGTACAAGAACTTTTTTATATAACCGTTTTCACACAATATATGTCTACTTAAACTGTCAATTTAACTTATGATACCAATTTCAACCGTTTATACCACTAAGGGCGGATTCGACCAAACTATTTATACGCAGTATAAGTCTTATACTGCGAATAAAATCAATAATTACTCTAGTGATAAGAAACTTTTTGTTCTACCAAGTCTTATTCCACGAGAAACAAACCAGCCGGTATCACCCAGCTAACTCCAAATGTCAATAAATATATCATCCGTCTAGCTGTTCAAATCCATCTCATATCAGTTGTAGTAACCAAAGCCTAAAACCATATTAAATTGATAAATTATCATGATACTTTCTGTGTGCCAAATATTGACATATTGCACCCATCTTTCTTCATATATTACGATCCTGGCATCGCTGGTCTGCCCTAGAAATGACATTCAGTTGTCTGCGTCGTGCCCAAGATAATCAAAATTAAACGTTTTGGACGTCTTTCAAATCGATGTTTGCATAAATCTTTAGTTTCTTGACAGCCTAATTAAATTAGATACTTTCATGGGCAACTTAGCACGCACAATATCCCCACGCATTCTGCCGGAAATTCATTTGAAAATGAAAAGCGTATTTTATCAAGGAATAACTATGCTTACAAACAACGTGTACCTAAGCATGCAGTGCCCTCGATAACCGATCAAGATCATAATATCCGTAGGATCGTGGGAAGTTAGAAGGAGAAAGCCCAGAATCGTTATTTCTGGAAATCTATGCAATGCCATGTCCAGCAGTGGACTTCTACAGACTGTGGTAATGATAATTGAATTATGCAAGTTAGAAATTCATTCTCTCCTTCCTCACCAGTCCATTAACTTTCCCAGAAGGTTGGACCTCTAATCTATCTTACGGCGCGACGTTTCAAAACTAGGTACCAAACTTTCTGAAACCACGACTAATGGTCGGAATAAAGGTAAATATAGCTACGAATGAACGTGTGTGGGGAGTACTCTGAAAGGGTTGTGAGTGTAGGCAGTCAGATTTCAGCCTCTACGGAGCGGCGAAATAGTGCTTTGGGGCGAATAGGAATAATTTTATGCAGAATCTTATATTTGCATAAATATAAGGCTGCTAGTTTCAGAAAGTTCGTTGTTGAACTCTGTAAAAAGCTATTATAGCTTGAGTTTTTACATGGCAACTGGCAATAGTTGTTTTCTTTGGTTATGTTTTTTGTTGTTCAACGCCTTGCCCTCTTACTGCAATGAGGTGATAAGAATAACCTTTCATTGTTATCGGCCTAACATATGGAACCCGTATACCGTCACTTATTAGAGCAAATAATCCTATTGAAAAACCTGCGGGTACAAAGCTGCCAGTCTCTTATCGTCTTAGGATAACTATTCTTTAATGAATAAGATGCTCTGGTAGGAGTTTCTGTATCGCTACCAGATATGCTAGCATCTCCACTCTAAATTATTTTCTCGCTACCGCTGGCTCTTCAGATAGGCTGCACAAGTTCAGTCGCGACTCGCGACTGGCATTTGCGGTCTGAGCCGTTAATGAACTCGCACCGAGCGAAACTGCGAAAGATTCATTAAATCTCGGAAGCACCAGGTACGACGCGAATGCTTCACAAAACTCTCATTAAAATTTTCCTGATAATTTTGGAGCAAACTGGCTTCCGTTGAATCTGGCTTTTTTAATAGACGATGTTTTGACTAATATGCCTCTGATTGAATAGGTTTGTAAGAAGTTCTTATTACGTCGGTCAAAACCACAAAATACTATGGTGCACACACAGTAAAATGACAATTTCATAGGAACTACACCAGTAAATGAAAACGACACACACAAACTAAAATACCATTGAAATAAAGGCTGGCTACGAGTGTAGTTACAGAGTACCAATAATAACTTCCTATTTACAAGTAAAGTTTACTTATAAATTTCGTAGAATTCTATTTTCAATTCTAACATACATCGACTGACTTAGGTAGGCACCTAGGCACGTTTAGAACTAAGTTATTCGTAACGCTACACGTGAGAAATCAATACCTTGTTGTGGTGAATCAGAAATAGCTCGTTTGCGTGATAATGACGCGTTTGTAATGGTTTCTGACTTCAGTGTGAACGCTCATTGCACTGTAAAAATTACACAGGGTTATGTTATAAGTTAGTATTTCGAGCAAAAAATCTACAAGAGTGAAGCTTTTTTCCTCAACATAGTCAAAACTACTTTGCTAACCAAAAGGGTTCTTCGAAGACGAAATCTCTGGTTTCTTGCTCATGATCGCCACTTCGAGGGTCCCTATTTCATTTTTATTTGAATTACTATAGGGACTTTGAGTGGGAGTTCGGTAACTTTATTGGTGTTCATTTTGTCCTAGAGTTAAAGGTCTTTAGCCTTTAAGTCTAGTACAAAATGAACAAAAAAAAAATAAGTCAATATTTTAAACTGTTTACCTACATTTTCAAGTTTTGTGTTCTAACCTTGCTTTTCTTTATTTCCAGATAACAACAACGGCCCCAAAAACAGCGTCAGACAAGAGTCAGAAGGGTGGCGCGATGCGGGCGGCGGGGCCCCCGTGAGGTCCCGCCAAGATATGGGCTCGAACATCAGCCAACACTCCTCGAAGGGCCTCAAAGGCCGCCGAGCCAGATCTAGTGGGGACCTCTGCAATGGAGACAATAAAAGCCAGACAGAGTCCTCAGTATGCGGGTCTGTCGTCGGAGATGTTATGGGCTGGAACAGGTCCTTGCCTAACCACCTCGACGGGAACAGGCATTTGGCTGATTATAGCCGAGTGAACAACAACTACGCAGAGTTCGGGACGTACAATCGATGCCATCCGAAAGGAGGTCGAGGGCTGCGTTACAGGGTGAGCAAATCTGGTGAGTCGAATTACTCTTTTATCAGAAATAGATTTATTTACTGGATGTAACCAGAACCGACCTCTAATTCCATGAGAAGTGCGTGTTCCAAGCTATTTTATTTAGTCTTTAATCTTTTCTTTCGTGAAATATACGGGGTTTGTAAATATTTTTAGCGCCATAAAATTTGAAGTCGTAATTCAAAAGTTCGCCGCGTTGACTTTATGGCTCTTTGCAGCGACAACGGTCCAAGGGTAGAAAATTGCCTCACAAAATTAATGACTCTAGTTGGGTGCTTAATTGGTACATCTTTAAAACGAGGATTTACACTGCTTGGGAGTGTTATTATGGACGTCTTGCTGTGTAATGTGTTTTGGTTTTTAGGCGTTTGCTCTTTCATATTTTTCATTTTAAAAATTCAACATTACACCAATTTATTTACACACACAAAACCCTAAAACGACAAGAACCACAAGGGAAAATGTTTTAGAACCTCGGCATCCTCATAAGACCTTTCTATTATAATAATGTGGCATCACGGTGATGGGCTGTTCCCTCACAAACAATTCCGAGGTAGGTCGAGATGATCGATGGCCCAGAGAGCCATTAGGATTTTTCCCTCCATATTTTTTATCTCGCATCTTCAGAGATGTGGTAAAGTAACACCCCAAGGTATAAAAGCCGAATTAGGTAAAATTGTGTGTCTATCTATCTATCTATTCAGCCTGTATGCACCCACTGCTGGGTATAGGCCTCTTCTTTAGTACGCCAGTCTCTCCGGTTCTGCGCGAGTCTTCTTCACTGCTGCCCAACTACAGCCACAATATCATCGGACCATCGGGCGGGTGGTCTGCCTCGTGGTCTTTGAGCGTCCCTTGGCCATGAATTATGTAAAATTGTGTGTCTACTTGTACTTATATCTATTACTTATATTTTTTTAACAAAATGACACAGTTGCTGAATAGAGAAAAGTAGAACTCAACTGGCTTTCCTCTTCTACCCTCATCAATGTATTCTGATAGAGGAGAGTCGAAGAGATGACGCTAGTTGCGTTTACACTACCTTGCGTGGGACAAGGTCAGAGTGGGTCAGAACACCGACATCTATGCGTCAGGAAGATCATGATCATTTTTTATGAAGTTTTTTACGCATGGGATTAGGTACATCTGACTTATCGACCTTGACACGTAAAAATATACATGCTTGCTATAGTCTTGCTGTTCTAGGTAACTGTTTCGACGTCGCATATTTTACTATTCTATATTCCAAGAAATTGAATTTCAAGAACAATTCCCTTTCCAGAGTATACCGACCAAAGTCCGACCTCTGCGCTATCTTATTGCATAACGCTAACCAGTTCATAATCCCAGATATTTCCAAGAGAAAAATATTAATGCACCAAAAAAGCCGGTCAGTCCGCAGTTGGCCGGATGCCAGCCCTATCAGCGACCTTATCAAGCTGCCGGATTGCCCATCTACAATTCAAGTGCTGTTAAATGAACATCTACCTGCTTCAGCAGCAGATTTTTAAAGCTTTTTGGAATATTCGTGGAGAAAAGATTCTAAAGAATGGAATAATTCTAAAATTGAAAAGCTTCATAATTTAAATTGTAGTTGCATGTGGTGAAACTGGTGAAAGCACGGAAAGGTTATACACAGTGTGGCTCAAAGTAGACCTAGTGTTTTGTTTAACTACTTATGGTCTATCTTATAAAAAGTTAGAGCGGACATGATGTCTTGTTTAACATACGTAATCAGGACATAATGTCAACTCTAACTTTTTATAAGATAGGGGGTAAGGGTATAGTATTACATTATGATCTGTGACTTCCGTAGCTACTTAAGACATAGGTATATTGTGGTTGACGATGGACTTGCAACATGTCATAACATAACACAAATCATAATATAAACTTGCAGAATGATGCGTTAACTTAGTAATTTTTTCTTCGTTCGTCCAAATGGGACGAGATACCGATAATCTGAAAGTAGAATAACTAAATTTTGCCACACAATTTCACAGACGTATCAGCAAAACGCAAATCAGTATCTGTCGGTATGCAAAACGTAAAACCAACACCATCTAAAACAAAATAATCCACTACCATTTCTTTCGCGAGGCAATTTGTTCAGTACGACACAAAAGCCGACTTCGGAAACGTTGGCTTATCTTCCTGTCGGAAGGATAAACTCCAATTACCAGGTCTCATAAACCACGCGTCCCAGGCTTCGAGCATAATGTATCACAAAGAGAACGCAACGCGTCTATCCCAAAGGATCAAAACGAGCCATATAAGCTCCGGTTACATATTTTGCGACGGGTTTGCGACAAGTCTTCGTATAATCATGGATCAAGTTGAGAACGCAACGCGTCCATCCCAAACTCAAAGGATCACGAGGCGTATCACATACCCAGATATGCTCTGGCTACATATTTTGCGATGGGTCTGCGACCAGAGCCCGTAGTCTGTGCATTTGTTTTGACTTTCGACTCGAGTGTAGCACACGCAAACGCATTCGCAAAGCGAGTCATTTTGTTGGGAATTGCACAATTCCCAAATCTCCCGCTAGAGGCGCTTATTCGGTTTTCATACAAAATTTCTCGCTTTGCGAATGCGTTTGCGTGTGCTATACTCGAGTCGAAAGTAAAACAAATGCACAGACTACGGGCTCAGTAGTCAGTGGAATCTGTCACTTGAAATTTCTTGTATTACGTTACTGTGCCTTGATCTGTACCTCTATCACGAACAAATCTGACAGACGCTGCGTTAACGTATTCGAGTTATATTGCGCGTCAATGCCAGCTCGACTGCCAGTCGTTGAAGTGTCACCGCGCAGTGTATCTCGGATTTCTGTGCCTTGATCACGAATAAATGTGACAATCGCAAACGTATCGTAACGCTAGCGTATCTGAGATACACTGCGCGGTGACACTACAACGGTTGGCAGTCGAGCTGGCATTGACCCGCAATATAACCGGAATAAGTTAGCGCGGCGACTGTCAGATTTGTTAGTGATAGAGGTATGGAATCTGTCAGACGAAATTTCTTGTACTACGCTACTACAATTGCCGAGCAACAGCACCAACAGGTTACCTTCTATCGATCAGTTTCGCTGACTTACTTTTTCTAGCACTCTGTCTGATCACTAATTTAATGATAGGTCGTGCAGCACTGTAGTGACAGTCATAAGATCTTATATGATGGATGTGTGCTAGAACCCGAGTACGACTGATTTCTCTGCGTTCACTGTCGCATTGCTTGATGTTGCGTAATCAGCGGGCCGATCAGCAAAGCTACGTTTCTGGTATTATTTTAAAAATATAAAATATTGTTACCATTGGCACAGAGTTTAAGTACAAGGACCTGAAGGACCTACCATTGTACTCGCGATCCGATCATGTTGAACTTAAAGATGTTCTTTTTTTCATGTAAAAGTTTATTTCAGTGTTACAAGATTTGACCCTTTTAGAAAGACAAGTTTTATGCGTTTTTAGTAAGAATTACCTACTCATGGCATATTGATGTAGCTATATTAGCAGCAATCCTCATAAACATAGATAGACTCATATCAACAGTAACTGTAAAGTAAGCATGATAAAGCTCATTTTCCATTGCAAATGTATCTGGAGTGATAAAAGTCTGCAGTCACTACGCTACGGGGTGGTGATGACGTCACTGCGCTCCCAACCGCGACGGGTCAAGGCCGGACTTGAATTTGGCATTGTAATATCAACCCAATTCACGAGCCGATAAGAGCTATTTTCAAGGTGAATATACGAATTTGCCCATTCGTGATAGCAGCAGCGTCCAAAATGATATTTCATTTTCACCTGAAACTTTCAGCGTAACTTTTCGTAGAACCGTGTTTTTGAAATGATTTTCATGTGTTCGTGAAATAAATGGATAAAAATATGACTAGCAATGAATCGTATAGGGACGGAATTTACATTGAATTTTCACTAAATTCTATTATTTTTGCTATGCACGGAATTTTAAAATTGTGAACAAAATTGTAAGTTTGTTAAACACTTTAGTAGGTACCTAGTTAGGTACATACAATACAATATAGGTAGGATTTTTTATTAAGTAGGTACTTATTTTACACTTTTTATCAATTTTTGCAAAGGTTAGAGGAGGCCTTTGCCCACAATTGGGCAAAACAAAAAAAAATATTAAAAAAAATCAATATTATAAAACTCTTTTGAAGCTGACAGAGAATCAACGCACAGCCTAAACTATACGTCCTAGGGGTATGAAATTTGGAGTGTAGTATCCTTATTAGTGTAGGGATGCACTAAAAAAGGAATTTTGAAACGTCACACTCTAAAGGGTAGAACGCGAGCAATGCCGCGGGCGACGGCTAGTTGGTACATACTCGTCAATTTTTAGAAAAAGACGCTACTGTGAAATTCTTGAACCACCGTCCGTTGGCTGCACGTCTATTAAATATTCTATTATTTATTAAGATATTTTAAACTCGTAATAATTACAGCACAGCCGGCATAGCCGCATCTCGGCAAACATTGCCAAAACGCCAGTTCTACAATGCATGACGTCGCTTCGCTCGGTTGCTCTGCCTGAGCACTTAGCACTAGTTTCTAAAGTGAAACAGCATTTATAATGAGGTAGCCTTGATATCTTCAAAAAAAAGAAAAAAAATATGATTAAGGTTGAAGTAAAGTTTGTTACAAATCGAATCGGTAGCAGGATCTAGGTAATAGCAGATCTTACCTGAACTACAAAATCATTGAAACTCATGACTAAGAAATGAAAGCTCGTTTTTTGAACGTTAGATACAATGTAGGTACCTAACCTACACCATACTTCAGAAATTATTTAAGGAACTTAGAACAATAATAAAGGTTTTGGAATGTCGAAACAAAGCCCTTTCATATTATTTATAACATAGTTATTAAAAGACCCAACTTTTACTATTAGCTCATAATGTTCCTTCATATTCTTGGGCAAAGGCCTTCCCCAACTCGACAAAAATGTATCTTACGAGAAACTCACTATCGACCAGATAACGTTACAAACGAATGCTAAGGGTTGTTTGTTTGAGAGGTTGGTGCCAAGAATTCACTTCTTGTTTAACATTTTAGTCTCGGCTAATGCAATTTTGTTTACGCGATAACAATACACACAAACAAGCTTTTTTTCTAAAAGATAATATTCCACAAATCCCCACCAAAAAGTGATAGGTACCTACAATCTACATACTCAAGAAATCCGCATTATGAAATCCCCGCCAGTTGGGGATCAAAATATTAAAACTTGGATACTTTTTGATACATTACTTATGTACCTAGTAAAGCAGTTCTCATCATCATCATGATCATCCACAGTCCGAATTTTCCTAGGTTGTTCTGTGCTGGGCCACTTATTACATTTCCATACCAGTCTCATCCACTTTCTTACCATACTAGTCACCTATTTATATATTTGATAGAAATCAATCAAACGCTTTTTATCCATTTTGTTTTATTAATCTGCGTTTATTATTTCTTTCTCTTTACAACTTTTATTTCCAAAATTTATGATAAAGTTTCCTACAACATGGGACCTCTTATTTGAGGCAGGAGCGTATCTACCTACCTACTTTACGAGGCGCTGTCTCTTTGGGAATATTACAGATGTAGGTAGATAGGTAGACTTAGGTAAGTACCTACTAAGTATTATCTATCTACTATTTATGCAAGACAGGTACTCCGATTTCTATCAGGAGAATAAAGCCATCATTTGAATTTCAACTCTGGTTTCTGTTTTTCTGGCTCGATGGCTTTTTGCTTCTGTATTATGTCATGTAATGGATAAAACTTAAAAGCTTACAAGCAATTTATCTAACAAGTCTCTCAACTATTTAGACAACGAAATAATGCGCATACTGTAACGAGATAAAATGCCAAAAATAAAATAGTTTTTTGGGCGACATCCCTCGTAGACGCGCCGACTCTAAACGCACAGGGTTATCACAGACAATCACGAATAAAATCATCTGCCAAAAAGATCGGCCCCAAATTAGGTTAAACTAAGTTCAATGACGATGAACGAACACCCCTAGAACTTACCCTAATCAGTCACCGTCCTACAAGCTAAGGTCCACCCACTTTCGCGGCAATTCGTCTCGCCACCTTGTAATCAGCTAAGAAAAGAGCGTTCTTTCTAAGACCTTTATTAATCCCAATTTGTCGTGACAGCTGAACGACGTTGATGTATTGGCAACTGGCTTTTGTCTGCGACTGCTCCAGGATCCTTCCACTTTTTAGGCCACATTCTAGTGGTCTTCTGTCGAGTCTACCGAACAATATCGTCAGATACTGGGATTCCTCGGTGCTATCGATTGGTACACCATGTAGGATCGAGCCCGTAGTCTGTGCATTTGTTTTACTTTCGACTCGATTATAGCACACGCAAACGCATTCGCAAAGCGAGAAATTTTGTTGGGAATTGCATAATTCCAAAATCTTCCGCTAGAGGCGCTTATCCGGGCTTCATACAAAATTTCTGGCTTTGCGAAAGCGTTTGCGTGTGCTATACTCGAGTCGAAAGTAAAACAAATGCACAGACTTGGGGCTCAGGTACAGGGCGACGTTACAATGGTGACTTTGAAACGAATGGTTACTGGGTGGTCGATTCCATACAATATCGAGCTTATTGACGGTGAGGATTTTTACGTCGCGTTATATCCACGCAGAGTAACTTTTCGTGTAGTTCAGGCAGAAACGAACGAAGATTCCATAACGTGCCCTCTCCTAACCCAGGAAATACCTGAAATAGGATAAAGTTATATTTGGTTTTTTATAAGTATATTACGTATTTTATTTATATAAGTAAGTATGTACTTATACATATATATTTTAATAGGTAGAAAATTAACATAGTGTAGACAAGATCATTATGATAACATTGTATAACTATAAGTTAGTACAATATATCTTACATTCCAAAATAGAATGTTCTAGTATAAATAACAAATATTTCCACTAATATAAGCTGCGATAAAGTTATCGCGTTCCCCATACTGTGAAATTGCAAGTCTTCCTATGTCTTGAAATAGGGTTGACTCGCACGCATTTTAGCAATAAAATCTTTTTAGCATTTCATTTCCTAAATGAAGTTGACTAAAAATGAAACAAGTTTTATGACTGCGTGGGTAAGGGAGCAAGCTAGAAAAATATATGATAAAAATCGGAAAAATAAAGATAAAACATTAGCAGTGTTAAACAAACCGAATTCAAAGATCACAACTTTTTGTATGAATGGACATGAACGAATGAATGAATGAAAATACTTTGTTGTACGTAGGTACACCTTACAGACTAATATGCGAGACAGATTATACAGAAAATAAGATACAATTACGTACAATAGATGGTCGTAGATACATAGACGAATAATGGGTAGATATCTAAGTGTGGCGTAAATTTTACTATTCTTTTACAAAGAATACTCGCTTGTTTCGCGTCAACCCTATCGAGGAAGGAATACATTATCCCATTGAGATCCGATCGCAAACCCTCTTCAGATAGTAATAACTTCATGCTTTTCCTAAACAAGCTTCTGAGGCTTTCGCTGAATATGAGGAAATAAGCAGTACAATATGCCAAAGTGAGGCCTTTATTTATATTTTCCATAATTTTATAGAACTCAATCTTTTTTTATTTTTTATTTAACCTATTGTGTCCCACTGCTGGGCAAAGGTCTTCCCCAAAGTTGTCCACTGGTCCCGGTCGTTGGCGTTGTTCCACCACTCTCTTATGTGAACGTCGAGATCGTCCCGCCAACGTCTTCTCGGCCGGCCCGGCGTCGCCTCCCGTTCTCAGGCACTCAGAACTCAATCATGGAATTATAATAATTCTTTAAGACAGCTGAAAAAGTGACCAATAGAAATAAGACTAAGTTATGAATAAGACTACAGATCATTATAATACTAAACATAAGACTGACAGATTTTTTGCATGAAGCTCCATTTGTTAATAATACTTATATGAATTCCTTTTCATAGTTATTCGGTTAATGTTATTTGTAAAAGTCCCTAGATATTATTAAATAGCTCTTAAACGTTTTGGATTAGGCTATCAGCTTGTGAATACCTACCTGAAATAAATTTAAATTGAAATAAAAGTGTAAAGGAAGCAAGCACCGTTCGGTCTAAAATGGTACTTTTTTTATGATAAAAGTAATTGAACTAGCTGATAGCTCACCTGATGTTAAGTAGTAACTTCTGCCTATAACAATGCATTACCTCACAGAGCAAGTCCAATGAGGACGTGCCCTGTAAGACAATGCACGCGTCCATCACTCTGAGACGTAAAGATCTTGAAGATCTTGATCTTAAATTCATTCCCTATCAGCCCACCTGTTTTTTCCCAAACACTTCCAATTCTCTCTTTCCCAAGAATACTTAGATATAAAACCGTTGAGGTTTCACAATGGTACACCTACCAATAGCATTTCGCTAGCACAAACACGCGCTATACCTAAGCCCACACACTTGCTAAGTAGGTGTCCCGAAGAGGGTGTTAGCGCGTTCACACTATGCCGCAGTCGGCAGGGACTTGGGCAGGGAAGTGGGCACGAGCATAGTGTGAACACGAACATGCCGCTGTCCCGTCTCCCGGCCCAAATTCATGCCCTAGCTTCCTAGTGAGAATAAACGCGATGTTGCTGTGGCAATAAGTCCGCGGCATTAATGCCGGCACCGGCATGAGCATAGCACGCGCTATGTGACTAGCTCTGCATACTGAGTTGCGTACAAAACTTTAGCACATTCTGTGCGAAACTACTGAAAACATAATTTTAAAGCGACAAACTTGCGAATTGAATAGAAGTTTGTGTTTACAGTGAATGCTTTTCAAAGCTTTTGAGCGGGCGCTGGCTTAGACCGACGCTTTTCTTTCAAACGCAATTTATTACCGTCGACACTGTGGCGGTAATTATGTTTCATGCTTTCTTAAGTACTAGCACACCTCACACTCTTTTGCCAAAGGCTTTTTAGAGCTTTGACTTACTTTCAATCACTCGCGGCGGCTTTGGGCATGAATGAATGACTGACTGAAAATACTTTATTGTACCTTACAAACTAATATGCGAGACAAGCATTCGCATTAAAAAGTAGCCTATAAGTCATTTCAGACTAGGTAATAGGTATCTGATGTGTACAAAATTTCATTCAAATCGGTTCAGTAGTTTTGACGAAGAGCAAGACAGACAGAGTTACTTTCGCATTTATAATATTTAAGTATGGATTAAATATTATGACTTTTTGCGTAAAAAAATATCTATTTACTTTAGGTAGGTACCTACGTAAGTATAATAGAGAACAAAGCGTGGGGTTGGCTCAAAGACTTCAACAAAACAAGGTTTGTCGAAAGTGAGGACAGTTTCCCTGTGTACAGCTGTACAGTCATCGACAAAAAGCATATCCGGTTTCAAAATAAAAAGCCTTTCAAAACCGTTACAATCAGCTATTCCTTCAATCACAATTGGAACGAAATATCAAGAACAAAAATCATCTATTGTATTGATAATCTTGATGATTGTATGACGACGTTTCTCTTCTTGTGCTATCCACCACATTACGCTTGTCATAATACTTATTTTAGCTCATTCGATTGTACTTTTCCTAATACCTTGAGATATAAGTAAATATAAATAAATAAATGTCCTTGGTCATTTAACCCAACGCCCTCTAGTCCCAAACAAAGCAGAACTTGTTCTATACTATAGATATAGTATAGTATTCTATCAGCAATCTACATAGTTCCTATAGAATTTATAGGAACTACTCTATAGGCTGATAGAATACTTATATACTTAATTTTTTTCTTGTAAATACATACTTATACATACATATTGTATAAAAAGTAAGTAGGTACTATATTACCGTTCAAATTCCGTCCTGCTTTTACTAAAAATTTAAATATGGCATTTTGTATGTGTTTTTTGGTTGATAGAAGTACACACAGTGGTATTATGAAAGTAATACTTCTTTGTCAGTATAGATAGGTATAATATTAATCACAAATGTTTGTCTCATCGCCTGTACCTTCTGAGCAGACAGCTAGGCGTCGCTATTGTCATACTTATCACGTCCCGAGATTTGGGCCCAAGCTATTGTCGTAGGACTTTATTTGAACCATACCAGTCTCACTCTGATTTGCGTTCAGTGGAAATTGAGCTTTATTATACTGACCTAAGATTTATCTAGCTTATGATAATTTGCATCGACATCACAATCGATCTCGACGTGCAAAGTCCGTACCTAGTCTGAGTTTGGTTTTGTTAATCGAAACGCATATCGAGAAGCGACTTGCGAGACATTTTGTATGAAAATCCGATACTATTATTATAGCAAACTATTTTTATCCATTCCAAAACTGCGAGTTTTTCGATTCTCACTTGTCGCAAATCAACATAACAAAACTCAGACTACCGGCACTGATTTTTCAATCAACAGGCTATAATAATATCATGTTTAAACGTTGATCAAAAATCTTTGATTACCCTTCAGAAGAAACCCTTAGTCAGCTCCACACGTATTGACCTTCTCTTTCCTGTGGATAAGGCTAAGAAACTCATTTAATTTCAACTCTCCTACATAGATGAACGGTTAAATATAGCAAAGCTCTTGTTAAGAGGACGGACGTTTCTGTCATAATGTAGTGAGAGGTTTTGTGCACACGCACTGTAATTGAATCTGTGTTTAACTATAAGGCCGGCCCTTTATTCGGGTTCGGAGTACTTCAGAGCTATTGAATATAACTGCTAACTTCTCCTATTTACCCTGGCAAGCACAAATCCTTTGCTTTTCCTGTTACTCTCTGACCTTTACCTTGGTCAAATGTGATAACTTCGTTAAAATTGCAGCCATTTTGAATAAAAAAAAATATTTGTGCAATTCACACGTGGTAGAAGTCAAACCTTCAAAAACCAATATGCAGTACTTATTTAGTTAGAAAAGGTTCTATGCTCATGTTGCCTTAATCAGAACTAGATGGCGCTGCTAAGTTTGGTCGGATCCTAGAACGTGCTATCGAAGTGTTTTGCGTTTTGTGGGGGTCGAACTGTCGCTTTTTCGTTTCATCGACTTTCAAATCACAACGATGCTAAAGAAGTTTTCACTTCAAAAAATCGTCTAATTATTTTATTCTATTTGGTATAGCTAAGAATTTAGCTGCCAGCCACACTTGATAGTAGGTAAAAGCCTAAAGTAAAGCACGCTTAGCCATAATCCACTAACGCCTTTTGAAATGGATTACACATTATCCTAGTGTCTAAGCAAGTTCTGTTTAGCCTTACCACTGGCCATACACTGCGGCAAATCTGTGTAGCGAAACGTTATTACACGGGAGATTTGCAGTAATGTACAGTTAAAATCACCTGACTAATGTACCTAAACGCTTTTTCACAAAGCAGCTTTTATGTTACGGTCAATGACATTGTACCCGCTGCAAGCCAAGCTATTTGTCATCTTTCCAGTTCATAGAAAACCCATTTGCGACATTCAATATTTGCATAATATTCTGAAATGCATTACATAGTGACGTAGCTACTTATTTCCTGAAAAACTTACCAAAGTGATTCGAGTTCCATAATTCAAACATTTGCCTGCATTATTAAAGTCGGGACGAGAACGCGTCACCTTATTCACAAACGTTTGTGAAGTTAGACGCTCGCACACTGACCGATATCGATACCACGATACCGACCTATCTGCACTCCTGTCAGTCATTGTTCCAACACGAATATCGGTATTCCTATCGACGCCAACGCGGTGTCAAAGCTTCTAGTAGGTGTTTTACCTACTATTCTTTTCATTGAATTTCTATACTTAAAAATCTTCTTTGCTGGGTCAGTCGCCACCGTAGATGACGCTTGAATAATTTTCTTAGTAAAAATGTATTTGATTTGACCAAAGGAGAGTGAGCACCGTTTCTCTAGAGAATTTAAAATATGATAATGTTAAGCTGAAGCTCGGATGTTATGATATACACTAAATTGTGCAGAATTTTGGTTAAAAACAAACCTCGATAACTTAGTGAAAGTTAAACATTGAAAAATTTTGACAAAAGCCCCCTGACTTACAAACTGTAATAAAATAAACAGGTAAGCTCCGTTTAATTCTGAAAATAAAAAGCTTTTGCTTTCGGTATCCAACAAAGCTTCGTTACGTTCATTTTTATTATTCTAAGCGTTTGTGAATAAAGCTTACCGGTAGCAAATGTGCTGAAATTTGAATTCAGCGTGTATTTACGACGAAAATGCTTTTTTCTTTTTAATGTTTTCGTATTCGGAGTGTTTTGGCTGTGCCCACATGTTCCGCCGATAAAAATCCAATTAGGCATAAAGTGTTCTTTGTGGCTACTTCCATGTAGTTTTCTTGCAAATTTTTGCAGGTTTTAATCATATTTTATTAGTAGGACGTGGCTGTTGGCTTAATTTGGCTTTTTATTCCCTTGTTTGGTTAGTGAAAAATATCAAAACTACATAGTACAAATACAAAATGATTAAACCTCATTTGGAGAAGGATTTAGTGAGAATGACATAATAAATGATGATGATACAAAAAAATACCAGAGCGTAAAAAGCTCCACCTTCTTTTCGAGTCAGTTTAAAGAAAGAGGAACACGTTCTGGTATAAGTAAGTTCATAATATGGTTAGTGGCCAACTCTGGTGACGGAGTTTTTAGGCCGCATCTCCGTCGTGAGAGCCAGGACCAACAGTTCGAAGCACGAAAGCGCTCAAATGTAAATGCCACTAGGTAGCGTTCACTCATCCAAATAGTGACCGCGCAGAGCGGCTCAAGCTTAAATAAATCGGTGAAGATTGACAAAGCAAGCTACGCCACGAGCCCTATAAAATCGCAATGTCTTTATTTGAACAGTTAACGGTATTATTGACGCTGTAATTATCGTATTTAATTGTATTCGTCTCTCCTAAGACGCACTAGGAAGATGTATCTTTTACGAAACTAACTTTTAATGCGTTCTGTTTTCAGTCGTACCTATATCAAAGATGTTAAAGATTAGTTTAGAATGGTTCATAAAAAGTTTATCTAATATACCTGTTACAATAACAAACACTCTTGATACGGTATTAGGTACCTGGCACTGACGAGAAATAAATTAAAAAGAAAAAAAAAAAAAACTTGTACATTTCACACATCGCCCCCTAGTCCTAAACTAAGCAAAGCTTGTACTATAGGTATTTATAGGTACTCGCAATTATAATGATACATCACAATAGCACAAACGTCTAATGCATGTTTTTTTTTCATAAAATGTCTTTGCTTAGTCCCGTATTCTCGCTTGTCGCAAATCAACACAACAAAACTCAGACAACGGGCTCTGATGTGCGGAACTAAACCAAAATGGCGATTCGCACTGAGCCACTACGTTACCATGTCTCGTTGATTCTCATATTTATGTAGAAGGGCATCCAAGCATACGCTTTTGATTATCCCAATGGAGTCTCGAAATGTATTTACACTGGTTCAATAGATGGAGAAACACGGAAAAATAAGGAAAAACGTAAGAAATTGACAAATGCAAGAAAAAATATCAAGAAACGCTAAAGGAAAAGTTTTTCTTAATTTGCATGAAGGTTTTTTGTTTATGAAAATATTGATAAAAAATCTTAGGTGAGTGAGTACTTATATTTCAAAATAACATACCTAAGCCCAATAAACCTACTCTGTACAATAATACATTATGAAATCTACTAACTGAAACATTCGGTCGGACACACACAAAAACTTTAAGCACCTCATCGCGTGTGCCTGCTAATGGATTTAGAGCTTAATTTTTAATGTTATTGAGAGCAGAATAGCGTGCCCTAGTTTGATAAATTAAACATAGTTTTGTTGGTAGTCCTGGTAGGCAAGATAGTAAATCAAGACTCTATACGCCTGTATTCAAAGTCAGTTTACAAGCACGCCAACCTATATTTTACCGGCGTACCTTCATACATAAAACATTGCCAAGTAGAATATTCTGTAAAGTTCTAAACGAACATTCTTTTTCCATATAAATTTAAATAATCAATGCGATGTAAAAAATGCCTGAAAAATCCGAACATTTTGAGATGCTAATTTTGTGCCCCTGGTGTATTTATTTTGTTTTGTAAAATTGTAAACGCCAAAATAAAAACCTCTGTTTATATTTCAACATTGCGAGGACTCCGACTATGAATTGCCATAGTAAAAATAATATATAATTTTGTATGTGAAATAAAAAATCAAATTGCATTTTGCGTCAAGTAATTCATTCAGTGACAAGGCTGGAGTGGCGTTTCAGTACTTGAATACATAACAGAATAGTGAAGTACCACCACAGAGTACCACGAGCTCTAGTACCTATAGCGAGTAGGCGACCACAGACAGTACTCAATTCTATGCGGTTACCCAGACATTCCAGAGGCCTCAGCACGAATAAATGTAACAATCGTAAACGTAGCGTCTGAGATAGACTACGCGGTGACGTTACGACGTTCGGAAGTCGAGTTAGCGTTGACGCGCAATATGACTCGAATACGGTTTACGTAACGCGGCGACTTGATCACGAACAAATGTGATAATCGTAAATGTATCGTAACCGTCGCGTTAAGATAGATATACACGGCACGTTGACGCTACAATGTTCGGAAGTCGAGCAAGTCTTTTTTGAATACCGTAACCAAAATGTTCCTTTCCAAAATGCTTTTTTTAAATCCTAACGCGTCGATTGTTTTCAGGGTCAGATGCGGAGCCGGTGTGGAAGCTCCAAGACCCTGGGTTCGATCAGGGCTACGGCTCTGAGCGCTCGCCTGAAGACGACTACATACCCCCCATAGTGCCGCCCATCTCGCTGGAGGCTTACGAGGCTGAGCTGCGGACCGTCTATCCGTTCATCACTGATGGTAAGTTATCAACTTTACCAACTGATGGGTATGCCCCACTATACAAGCCGAGTGGAGACGTATTCCATGTCACTGATTATAGGTATACTCAGAATATTGTACCTAATGTACAGATAACAAGACTTGGTCAAGAAACCTCTTTGTTGGCGATTCTAGGAAGATGCCTTTAAAAAAACTATACTGAAAATTCAATTTATCAAATTGCATTTTTACTATCAATAAACCATGGCCCTATATTCTAGTGTCTCTAGAGTCAATAGCCACAAATCTAAAACCAAGCTAATAAAAAAATCAAGAGAAAAAAAAGAAAATTAATATAGAATGGGTTTTTAAATTGCACTTTTCATATTTCTCAAACAAAGATAATAATAAAAGCTTTAGTCTGCGGTTTCTTTCATCAAGTAATAGCTTGATTAACCCTTTTCTGCTCCGAGCTTTTTAACTTCAACTTGCATACTTTGCAGTCTATTTTTCACGGTATCTTGAAAATCGTGGTTCATTGTTATGCTTTTTATTAGGAAAAATTGGTATACTTTTACGGATCTGTAAATAAAACTAATAAGTGGTACTACGTATAGTACCTATAGGTATTTGATTTTGTAAGGATGATAAAGGATAACAAAGAATTAGATACAAGATATAAGTTACGTTTATTTGCATAGTAAGTGTTTACAAATTGATAAATAATAAATAAAATATTCTTGGACTTATCACACAACTCTCTCTATATAGGCAAAAACTAAGCAAAGCTTGTACTATGGGAACTAGATTGCTGATATAATACTAGTATACATTTTTTTTTGTAAAATCTCACCTAAGTTAGGTACATAGATAAATTGATTTTAGCTTATGGTATGAGGCACTTTCAAACTTATTGACCTATTATCTACCTACTCAAAAACACCTTGAATAATAATACTTAAACAAAACAAAATACAGTACACGATAAAGACTCTGTGTATCTTCAACTACTTCTGATTCAGAATAGCAAGAGCTAACTTGGGAACTCCATGCAAACCCAACACCAACAAACTATTCATGAGTTTAAGTTTCCAAGTGTACGGTCGCTCAAGGAAGGTATGCTCTTAGTATCATCCAAGGGTTCTTCTAGAAGTGTTCTACCGACTTCTTTGAACAGTAGTTTCTACAGTGGGTTCTGTAGTAACTGTTATATGACCTGTCACTACAACCTCCTAAAACCATACACTATGAGGAGGGCAGCTATTAGGAGTTCAGACGGCTACAGGTTTGGCAGCTTGTAGTCGTCATTGGCTTTGGCAGCATCCCTGATGCGCCGGGTGCGGAGCAGCGTCAACACCTACCTAAAGCTAATAGAAAACCGACTGGATGTGGACTCAGTGTTTATGAAGCACTGGGATACGGCGCACACTGTACACACCTGAGTGTTTCTAGTGTTTCTGTGTGGTTTACTTTGTGCGCCGTTAAACCTAAAATGAATTTGTTAAGCTTACTTCTAATATGGCTGTAATACCTACTTATAGTGTGTATGAATGGCTGAAATAAAACCTTTGAATTTGAATTTGGCGGGTAAAAGTTTACGAAATTGTATACCCTTGAGACTAAGCACGTATACGTTAGGTCTCGTAGTAATGAACGCAGTACAATACTTCACAGGATACGTTATGATTGCACGCGCTCAAAAAGCAGCGATTATGAACATCCCAGGTTGGATATTTGCTATTCTAACAAATTTCATCTGAAAATATTTATTTATTTGCCAAAAGCAGCCAAATACTCATAGTGCGAGCATTCTAGGATCAAACCTAGTGCTTTCGATGAAAATTCAGAGCTATACCTAGGTACGTAATCCTCACAATAGTGAACACAACTACAAGTCCTATAACTAGCGAATAATTGAGTAGACAGCGTTTAGTGGTCGCATTCTGTTGCATTGCCCATCGAGCGTAATGCCATTGAACTAGAGTTTCTTCAAAAGCTTCTAAAGCTTGACGAATAATCTATAGTTAGTTACGTGACTGATCTCATACAGTTTTCTATACCTCAGAAACTTTTGGATATGAAAGAATTACTTTGTCAAAACTACTGTTGGTTTTTCACATTTTTGAAGTAAGTCTTGGACGAAACGAGTATTTTGGTATTAATAGTATGCAATTTTGACAAACATTTTTGCCAGTAAGATACGGTTGCCGCATGCAAGAAAGCCCGTGGTTAAGCACGATCGTGTTTGTTTACCTTTGACACACAAGAGGTCGTTGGTACCCGAGCACGTGCGTCGTGCATTGAGAAAGGCGGACTTAGGGCGTTTACAGATTGGAAATAAAGTCGGTGTGCACGAGTTATTTAGGCTCTATCAATTAATTCAATATAGTGCTTGCAATGGATGAAATAGTTTAGTTACTTACACTAACTAGGTAGGTACTCCAAGCTCTAACAAAAAAAACAAAACACGGTGTATAACTAATCCAACCTTGCATCGAGTTTATTGGTAAGGACTGGTAACAAGGTGTGTACGAGCGTGTTCTTCATGCTAACTAGTTTGGGCCAGTCAATATATGTGATGTGATACAAACCATAAAATTTTGGCACGTTTTTGAGTTAGTATTAGGTGCATTTTTGCTCGCACAAAATAAGCACGTTGTTGCAATAGCGCGCGTACACAAAGTCTTCAAGAGCTTACATATATACCATTGTTTAAACCAGCCAGGCTTATACGCAAGATAAAACTCAATCTGTAATCGCCCTTACCACAACTACCTTGGCTAAAGCTTTCAAATTGAATAACTTACTGCCAACCACGTAAAGTTTCAGAATCGAACTTTTCAATTTGTGGATTGAACTTTTGAATTTTTGATGTCAATACGTTTGAGTTGGATTCATTGAATGAAGCTGCTACATCAAATTGTTGCAATCACTTTCGCTATAGATACCTCAAAAAGACTAGTCCAGCTTACTATATATGTATACACTAGCCGTCGCCCGCGGCGTTGCTCGCGTTCTACCCTTTTTGAGTGTGACGTTTCAAAATTACTTTCTTAGTGCGCCCCTACACTATATAAGGATACTACCCTCCAAATTTCATACCTCTAGGACTTATAGTTTAGGCTGTGCGTTGATTCTCTGTCAGCTTCAAAAGAGTTTTATTATACTAGGTATTGATAATTTTGTTTCATAAATATAAAATTTTACCTTATTTAAAAAAAAATCTACTGATTTTCCCCAGCTGTGGAATGAAATAGATTAAGTTATAAAAGAAACTGGCAAATTATTTTTAAAAACTCGTTCAGTTTTATGTGGTAGATAGCTATCCAAATCTTTATAATCTCCGGATAGTGGCATTAATCTGATAAGTATTTAAACAACTTAGCAGTAAGTACCTTCTATAATATCTATACGTTCTATACCCTTTTATAACCAGCCAAATAATAACCAGGAGAGTTTGTATAAAATAACGTAATCCCGCCACGAAATCGAAAGATCAGTAATTGAATAAAAAATAGCGACTGCCACAAATTGAATTTGATTCGAAATCAGAGAGTGGGTACTTGAATCCCTTCCTAATCCGGCTATCGGCCATCGCTGAGTTTCAGAAGTTTACTAGGTAATTGAAGTTTTTGAACCAAGTTTATGAGAGATAGCTGTAGTGGATTCAGGATTTCGGTCTGGGAGGGGCTGCACCTTGGATATAAGAGTAGAGGTAGGCCAAAGAAAAGATGGATGGACTGCGTGAAAAATGATATCTGTAAGAAAGGAGTGACAACTGAGATGACGGCTGATAGAAGAGCATGGAAGAAAAACACATGTTGTGCCGACCCTACATAAAGTGGGAAAAGGGCAAGGAGATGATGATGAGGGGCTGGACCTAGTTAGGTTTACCCTGACAAATCCTGATTCATCCCTGGGTAGACCAGGTTGATTTGAACGGTGGGGGCTAAGCTCTCAAGAGCCCAGATCTCCTAGTAAGAAATAGGTAGGTGTAACATTGTAATTTGGCTGTTTTAGTACCTCTCACAGAGTTACAACAAATTGAGATTTTGAAGTACAACTGTGCCAAAGAACCAACAAGTTTTTTTTTTTGGTTTGCAAGTTGGCTTAAGTATCAGGTAAAATGTCTTGAAAGTATAAACTTTTGGAAATAAATCCATTTAACCCCTCACTAGTGTTTGGGATCATTATATACTTTCTTGATAAAATTTTATTGTATGTATATTTTACAGAACTATAAATGATAGTTAATAAAATATTTAATAATGAATGGATTTAACGGCATGTTCAACAAATTTGAATGAAATATATTGAATGCTAATTGCTGAACTACTGAATAAAGTATCTACATAAAATTATTGCATTTGTATAACAATGAAATCATTATGAGAAGAGTCAAACCACGCTAAGTCTGCAGTACCTATTTAAATAATAGCAGAATTAATTTTTTTATCGTTGACAGCATCGTCTCACCTTGTAAACGAATTGATAACCACGGAAGTTACTATGTAAATTATGAAACGATGCAGCTATTTGCATGTACAAATCTTTTTTGGGTTTGCAGTCGCCGTTTATTGCATTGTAGACTCATCGTGGTTAGACTCTATCATTAATGAAATGCGCGATCAGCATTATCAACTTTTTAGCATTATTATCGTTAATTACCTGGATGTTTGCGGTCGGTTAACTAATTAGCAAACAGTCAATAATTAACGTTGTGTGTTCTGCAACACCGCTCTATCAATAATACTGGCATGTGACAAATTAATGGCATTGTGTACATTACGTTACGTAACCAACTCAGTGCCTTGATCACGAATAAATGTGACAATCGCAAACGTATCGTAACGCTAGCGTATCCGAGATACACTGCGCGGTGACACTACAACAATTGGCAGTGGAGCTGGCAGTGACGCGCAATATAACTAGAATACGTTAACGCGGCGACTGTCAGATTTGTTAGGCACTGATTGCCAATAATATTCTGAGCCTACAAATAGTGGTTTTGCTGACAGATGTACTCACTAATATTACTTTTCAGTACTATGCATTTGTAGTCTAATAGTAGGTACTAACACTACTAATGCTAATATTACTAAAATTATTAGCTTTTGGGCGGAAACGTTTAAATTACATTTAAATAAACTTACTTTTCGTGTAAAATTTTTCAATTCAAAGCACTTTATCCTCACTTCATCTAAGTTTCTTAAGTATAAAAATGTAGATCAAATCAATATAACAATTAAAAACACAAAAAAACTTTGTTTTTAAACACCGTTGTTTATCCCAGGCCGTGTTGCCAGTGTTGCCACTGCAAAAGCCGATCAAAACATGCATTTATTGATTACACTTTTGAGGTCAAACAAAAACGATTCGTCATTCAACAGCCTCGACACCGCACGAGCAAATCGAACTCCCAGCAATAAATAAAAAAAAACTTCCGACTGCAAACCTTCAGAAATTCAATTTCCTAGGGAATATTGGCAATACCAACATAACGGAACGAAATGTCCGATGTTGTATTAGCTTTGAAATAGACGAGCATCGTGGTGCTGCTCTTTTGGGTTGTCATCTCGAGTACCTTTTTTTTTGCTTGAGGAAAATCCATCACCCTCGACACCTTCCACCCTCGATTAAAGTTTTGTTATGGCCAAGGTTATGTCAGAATCGTACTGACTAAAAACCTCAAGGTGTCCTACGCAACGCCTCATCGCGTCGGAACTGCGGGTACAAAAATGGACTCCTCTTCGAACTCTTATTTACCTAACCTAACCTACCTACTTACTTATTACGGGAATGTATTACCAATTTTGAAGTGGTTTTAGGTTAGCAATTAAATTTTAATAGGGATGTTAGGTACAATATTTTGTGTCGCAAATATTCGTGGACATTCCACACAGCGCCTTCTAGTTCCAAACGTGCCCAAACTACGCAGAACTTATAACTTTTTTTGCTCTTTCTGTGGTACCAGAATCTTCTCTCGCATTTAGCCAGTTTCTGTCTGTCGCAATGTTACTAGTTTTAAAATTAACCTTTTACAGTTGGTATTTACGATTCCATAATGAATTAACCCGGTCCCACTGGGATAGCGGCCGGACACTCGCTCGATCCATTCAATATTTTACGATCCATTACTGGAATTGAAACAAATATTGAATTTTTAATTAATGCGCAGACTGCTAAGCTTAATGTATTTTCAGTTGAAATTACACGTCATTTGGAAGTACAAATTATGTATTTTACAATCACTATTACACTTTATTACAAAACTTTGAAAATAAAGGATCGACTTCGAGGTTTTTGTATGAAAGAAAAAGGTTCTCATATCGGCCGTTAAAATACAATTTAGTGTTTTGGAGCGCTTAAGCTCAAGGCTCAAACTTTGAGCTTAATACTCCACATTTTAAATGGTTTAAAAAATCATCTTCTGAGTTAGGTGTATAGTAAAAACAACATAAAAAAGTAAATTGCCTAATATTGCAGCTTAAACCTCATCGCAATATATTTAAAAGGCTTTTATTAATACGCTAACAGCAATTTTACCCTCAAAAGGCTTTACACGGCGAGAATTGGTTGGGATAGGAACCGTTTTGCAAAAACAATTTGCAGTATCAGGAATCCACATCACCGTTTTATTGTTACATTCAGGGAATACGAAAGTGGATGGATGTGATGAAAGATTGGAGTGTTGTGTCACAATTATGCGGTTCTACACACAACTGAGTTTTATCTTGAAGAATAACATAACTGTAGCTCGGTTATGTTTATATTTCAGGTTTATTTTCTGAAAAACGGACGTTGCTCACCTAGGCCACGTCCATTTTTAGTGAGATACCTTACTTTGTAATTTAGATGTAACTGAAACAGATTTATATCTTTGCGTCTCATAACTCTGTATTTTTAGCTAAAGATCGAAGCATAACCATTAACCAGTGAATGAACTTCGCGAGAGCTTTTTCGTGATTAGAAACATTTGGTATGACTATTTCCATAAAAACCTACCCTGGAATCAAAACAATATCTAAACCAAACTCATAGAATCTGCGTACAAATGCCTTTTCTTGTTTCTCTAATCTGTGGTGTCCCACCTCGCGTGTACCGAGTAAATAGGGTGTTATCACATTTACACGTTCAATTTGTATGCAAGGTCTAAAGCTCCCTTGGCAGGCTCGTCTACGTTCCCTTATTCTGTTAGGGTAAAGCTTACCAATACATAACGGAGGTGAATGGCTGTTTAGTTGGAGATATTTTTGATTGTGTATTTTATGTAATGATCAGTTATTAGGAAAACTGCTGCTTTTGATGTTTGATATATTTGATGTGAAAGCTATTTTGAGCCTTCTCCATTCTTCATTGGCACATCTACTTACTAAATGATGATACGCAAAGACAGATGTATAAACAAGTAGATATCGCGAATATTCGCGATGTTATGCCTCCTCTGTAGCAAAGTCGACATTCTATAGATACAATCAATAATAGACAACTTCAGAGGCATATGACTTTATTATATAGAAATGCAATTTTCCATACATTTTATTAATGACGCCATATTCTCGTAAATCAAAGCACAAAGGTTCCTATAGGTGCAATTGTAAAGTACAGCTTTCGTGTTCCTAATAGTTTACGACGGTTCAGACAAGTTTTATTCGCGTTCTTTTTATTTTGTATCTTTCAACGCGCAGGGAACCTCGTACTTTCTTAATTAAACATCTAGGCGGTTGTAATTAATACGGCAACGAGAACACTCAGCGGTCAAAGTTGTTTGACTTTATATAGTGCGGAACTTGGCTTTGTGAGTAAAGTACTATGTTTTTATCTTGGACGAATTAAGTTTTTATAAGTCTATCAGAAAACTGACATAAAAAAAAAATATAAAATCAAAATATTATTGGAAACACGGACTAAATGAGTTCATCGCTGCCACGTAGGTACTTATGTACATTTTGACGTGACGCTAATCCAATTCACTTTATAATAATCATCTACCAAGAACTCTTTAGCTTTTTTTCTCTCTCTCATGATAGAAAATGGTTCCTACCTGTTTTCAATTCCACCTATTACATCCTTAGATCTTCAACTAGGTATGTTGTTTTTCGTTTTACCAACTAGTTTCCTACCCTCTTTCGAATAATTTTCTCTCCATTTACTAACAAAACCGTATCACATTCGGTGACAAAACTTCCGGATTGAATCCGGATTGTCGGATTCAGACTATTTTTGAGTTGGATCCGACCACAAAAGCCGCTAGTTGGCAGCGGCTGCATTTCCTTCAGTTTCACTATCTGCTAAAGTTTCAGCGGAATAAACTTGTCTTATAAGATTTGGTTTCCGTCAAAAGGCATGATATTATGACGACAAAAAAACCGTGTTTAATTGTTTCTATTTTCATTATCTATCATTTTTATTGAGTAGAGTTTGTTTCGTTTCGGTATTTTAGTCACGTACTCGTATACCTAACGCTTCGTTATTTCAAGGGAAAAATTTTGTTTACTTACCTTAGTAATTCAATTTGAAGCATTTGAAGTATTTTCTACGAAAAGCATGATTTTATAAAAAAAAACAGGTCTGTATTTTCTACTTTAGGTACGTCAGTTACAAATTATTAGATACTTATTTATCTTATAACTCTTGGATCGTCGATCAACAATATCTACAGTGTATTTTTGATCGAAGTATAACACGTCAGAACTTCAATGTTTTATTTATAAACCATTTTATTTATTTTACTATTAAAGTCATACCCCTCCTACAATCAGAATTCCAGTTATTTCATCAATATTTCCAATGAAAACATACTTCGGAAGCGTGCCCAGGTATATTCAATATCCGAATTTTATTAATTAATTTTCCAAATCAGTTCGGAGCTCGTCGACGTGTGAATTGCGTCAAAATACTTTACTGAAATAAGTACAGTTCTGCCACACTCAGAAACGTGCAGTCAAAATCGTTATCGTGCTTCGAGTCTACATCATCGACCACATCATTGCTTAACATCAGGTGAGATTGTGGTCAAACGGTTGACTATATTATTGTTTAAAAACAAAAAGAGACGTTGATTAAGAAATGAATGAAATGGTTTTTGATCCTTTTTATACATGACATCTTTAATGATGATGATGAGGCGAAAAGTCAGAAATAGTGTATTATTAAATAGAAGCAAAAAATTTTCCAACTTTGTTTGCTATCTTAAATTATCAATTTTGAAGGTCTGGAAAAGGAATCCACTTTTGAGGCTAACCAACGACGCTTAGTTAATTCATATCTCTGACCAATGAGTAATGCTAATGACAGAGACCCCGCAAAATTTAAGTAATACTCATATTTGAGTGACAACTCTGAGTGGGGCAGTTAATTATGAGTTTCGTAATGAAGGCAGAGGGTGGGAGACCCTCATCAGAGCCGCTCAGTTCCCCATTTTCGATTTCAACTACGAAGTAAAGTTTGTAAATATGTAATTTTGAATTTGCTGAATGGTCTGCTGATATTTTGAATCTATGACTATTATTCGAACTTATATGGAAAGGTAGCTCCTACGTCTACCTACTAGTTCCTGCTTTTTTTTTCTCCCATGGTGACCTACCTTATCCTACCTATAAAAGTCTGCCAAGTGCAGAATTCTTGGCATGCTGATATTTTTGCTCAATCACATTTTTTAAAGACTTTTCCATAGTGAAATGTGAAATTTCATCATACGTAGGTACTGTACAAGACCTAATGATGTTTACACGCTTTATATTAGCTTCACTTGTATGTTTGTCACCGAACTCCTTTGGGTGCGATTTTGACCCACTTTAAACGGCCAGATTTCAATCAAACTTTGTAGATTTATCGAGGACCGATGACAATATACTAATTTGATAAGATTTGCAAGTGCAAAATAAGACTTTTGTCAATTTATATAATCTTCAATCTAAACCTAGTCGATAAGGCAGGAATTGATGTTAAAATTAATTTCCAACCATTATCTTTAGCCGATTTCTCTAATATTAAAAATTTCCGAATACCAAAGAGAATTTTCAATTCAATAAAGCGTGTTTTTTAGTTTTTTTGAACTATTAATTATTTTGGAACTATGGAATATCGGTGACTGACAACATAAAACAAAAAAGCACCTATGCCTACTATTTTAGAATTTTGTGGGTCACATTTTCCCAAGTGAAAATAATTTCCATATCATAATGAAAGGTTTATTAAAATCAGTTTATTAAAAATATAAGCCAGGGGTAAATATTGCTGTTTATTAAATTCAAGCCGACCTGTTTTTAATATCCTTTATTAAATACTTGAAAGTATTTCTGTAGGTAACTTATTAAAAAAAAAATTGTACATACCCTCTTTGTAATAAATTAAGGTTATATTTTGTGGCCCAAGAAAAGGGTCGTCAAAAGCACCAGTGGCTGTTATTAAAATAAAATTAACTACCTACACCTTTGAGGTCTTGCAAGGTTTAAGGATCTGGACTGCTTGAGTACAAAGTCCACCCTGGAAATGCATGAGGAACGAAGACTGAGGATTATTTGCCTTCTTCAAACTGGCTGCTAATGACAATGACGATTACCATGTACCAGTAGATCGCAGTTCGGTAACTTTTCAATATTACATGTCAACAAGGGAAACCAGTTTGAAACTAGCCAGAAAGCCCGGAAATTAGATTCTCTAGACATGAAGGCTCGCTTCTCCAGTTCTAGACTATACATACCTACATCATCCAGACAATACTTACGGAACTGGTAGTAAAATGTGTGAAAATGACGTTTCCGAACGAAAGGTCACGTAACCGTTTCAATACGTTTCTGATGTTTTCTATTTTCTACTTATTTTCTAGGAAACGTAAATGACAGACAAAGGGCATACGTAAAGAAGAAGAAAAGAAAGAAAGAAAAATCGTTTATTGCCTTATATATACCTAAATTAGTAAGCTACATAAACAGCTAGGTATAGGTAAGTACATAATGTGCATGCGAAACATAAATGTACCCAGCTAGAATGAATAACATTTCAATTTGGGTGCACTCGTAGCGCACCCTAACCAATTCGTTAAGGCAAAGAAGAATGACAACTTTGCTAGGAGGCTGGTTTCTGTATAGTAGGTACTTGTTAGGTACCTTATTGAAGAGGTAAATTCTGTAAGATAATCTGCTAAGGTGGTTTTATATCTCCCAATCAATATTTTACTCATGTCTATGTATAAAAGTTTCTTACATCTTGAGTAAACATATTCATTTCTCTAGCGTCTGTATTTACAAGTTTCGCGTAACAATAATTTTCCTTTTACCCTTTTCATAGAAAACTTTCTTACCTACAATGTTAATACTTCGAGGAAAGCGTTCAACGCGTTTCTTGCTTCTTTGATTCATTAGGTGGCATTAGGCTAAATTATATTACTAAGTAGGTATACTCATTTATGTACATAAATAGTTTGTTTATTGATAGGCTTTAGGTATTACCTGTTATTTTATAACATCTCGATTAGCACCTGTCTAATAATAATTTCATTCGATTACTATCTTAAACCAAGTCAATTACGCACTACTTCATTAGGTAAGCTACAGTATATACTTTCAAGATACCAACTTTCGTAATAACCGATTACATTGTCGATTTGTGATACCGGCTCTTTTTGCATTCACGAGTATTTGCATCAATCTGCATGTTTTATGAATAAAACCGATGCTTCCATAATTCTATTTGTACCGGGTATAATGCATTAGTCCCTGTTGTGGTCTGCGATATTTTGGACATGATTTAATACGAGTATCATTGTAGAATGCATGTGAACGACATGACATCACCATTAGTGTTTTTGAATATCAAACGGACAGCAGCGGATGCCTCTTTACGAAGCGGAATAAAAAATCCGCTCATTTAAAATCAATAGGTGATATAATAAGATGATAATGAAAACACGTACCTAAGTACAATGATTTAGGTATTATATAATTATCTGTCACTTGCATGATTTGATTTGATGATGCATGATTTTACCGTTATTTTGAAGTCGACGTGTAGGTACTTAAAATAAGGGAAAATCTGTCATAGTTTTGTAATACTTAGAGGGTGCCTAATTCATGCGTTACACTATCTCAGCTCTAGAAACAAAACAAATATAATATTTCTCCTTATTTTTAGCTTGAATTAGGTAGTAAACATTTACGATGTGATTAATCCATGACTGTACTAATTTTGAAATTATATTTTTTTTATAGATAGAAACATTTTCTAATGTCTGATAAGCCGTTTACTCGCCGACATGATAACTAATGTCAATACTTATATAGACGAGAGCGGACGTTTGTATCCGCTAAATATAAATACAGACTGAAATCTCATTAAACCCAGTCCATCTATACCAGACTCGTGACCAGCCAACTTTGCCAATATCCGAAGTATGGATAAACTGGGACATTCAGCTGTTGTCCTTTCACAAACTAAAACAATGCCGGTTTGGCTGTTTTCATACTGACAACGACACGATATATACAATATCGTCGGAAAGATGTCATACATATTGGTCGCTCCTTTCTCTATCTTTATGCTCTCTATTTTTTATTTATTTTTTTAATACTTTATTGCACAAAATTATAAATTTGTTACAAAGGGTGGACTTAATGCTGAAAGCATTGTCTGCCAGCCAACCCAAAGGTGGTGGAGTAATGAGGAGGTTGGCGTGCGACATTACAGAAAAATCTTAAAATCTAATTAATCTACGTTGTCATGCAGTGATATTTTTAATACCCCTCGTAGATGGCAGTTTTTCTGCTCGGCCGATACTTTGATCGGGCCTATTTAATTTGATTATGAAGGCCCAGTCGACCTACTAGATGCTTCCGCGCCGTATCGGCGCCGACAACGATATTTTTGTTAGAGTACTGACAGAATAAATAAAAAAAAGTTGCACAAAGAGCAATGGAGCGCGCCATGCTCGGTATCTCACTACTCGATCACATACCTAACGTGGAGATACAACGCCGGACCAAAGTTGTAGACGTAGGTATGCGGATCACAAGCTTGAAGTGGAGATGGGCAGGGCACGTGGCAAGAAGGAATGATGAAAGATGGACGACAGCGATTACGGAATGGTGGCCAAGGGACGCTCAAAGACCACGAGGCAGACCACCCGCCCGATGGTCCGATGATATTGTCGCTGTAGTTGGCCAGCAGTGGAGAAGACTCGCGCAGAACCGGAGAGACTCATCATCATCATCATCATCTCCTTGCCCTTTTCCCACTTTGTGTGGGGTCGGCACAACATGTGTTTTTCTTCCATGCTCTTCTATCAGCCGTCATCTCAGTTGTCACTCCTTTCTTACCCATATCATTTTTCACGCATTCCATCCATCTTCTCTTTGGCCTACCTCTACTCTTATATCCATCTACATTCATATCTAATACTCTTCTTGTTACATGACATTCATCTCTCCGCATAACATGGCCATACCATGCTAACCTACTGCTCATCATCTTTTCATTCACTGGCGCCACTTTCAAACTTCCTCTGATATACTCATTCTTGATCTTATCCATTCTTGTCACCCCACACATCCATCTCAACATTCGCATCTCTGCCGCATGTACTCTGCGTACTAAAGAGGAGGCCTATACCCAGCTGTGGGTGCATACAGGCTAAATAGATAGATAGACTGACATAAGTATCGGTACAGTATCGGACATTGTGAAAGCGTTCTTTGGGCTGTGATGTTTTGTAACGATATTGATTGATTAATCCTGGTGTAGGTACCTACTTTGTTTAGGCATGTTTGTGAAACGCTGTTGATAAAGCTCTTTGATTTGGCTTTCTCATTCCAAATTGGGAATCTAATAGGTACATAAATAAAATAAAAATACCTAGGTTCCTACTTTATTATTTTTATTTTATTCCGCACTTGTCTTTGTTTTAGTGGTGCTTCTATTTTTTTATATATTCTATTTGCAATAACATCATGCGCTTGCAGTAAAAAAGTTAGGTAGGTAATTTAATAAGAGAGTCCGCGAGTCGCTTTGACCCCACTTTACAAGCTTTTTGTCCTAGTGTGGCGAACAGAGTCACTAAACGGTACTACTTACTTGTTACCATTATAACCAAACCTTAATGTGCTTTTAATTTAAGTGTACCAGCAACAGTTTTTCGCAAATAAAGTTTTTTTTTTTTTTTTTTTCATAATAGTAATAGACGGCAGCTACTGTGTGGCTTCAGATACCCATCAATCCAATCAAATGCATCCAGGTATTTGACTAAAATCCGGATTGTAACTCAATCATCAAAGCTAGATTGAAACTCACTCAATTTATTCTAGAAAAATGTTTGATGAAAAATTTTGAAATAAAATAAATTCCGTGATAAAACCCCTAGAGGGCTTGTTCAAAAGCTCTAAACGAAATAAATTCTTTATCCATTGGTGGCTATGGCTATGAACAATCACCCATAATGTATAATTCATGTTCTACCAACGTCCGTTCCAGCCAAAAGGGACTCAAATTGACCGTGGATCCAACCTTTCAATTTCAATATCGACCCAATATTAATAATGACCAAGATATTTCAATCTCAGAAGGAAATAAGCTCCGAAGTCTAAGCACGAACAAAATGTAACAAACGCAAACGTATCGTAACGGTAGAGTATCGTGACTTGATCACGAATAAATGTGACAATCGCAAACGTATTGTAACGCTATCGTATCCGATATACACTGCGCGGTGACACTACAACGGTTGGCAGTCGAGCTGACGCGCAATATAACTCGAATACGTTAGGCGACTGTCAGATTTGTTCGTGATAGAGGTACTGTGCCTTGATCACGAATAAATGTGACAATCGCAAACGTATCGTAATGCGAGCGTATCCGAGATACACTGCGCGGTGACACTACAACGGTGGGCAGTCGAGCTGGCATTAACGCGCAATATAACTCGAATACGTTAACGCGGCGACTGTCAGATTTATTCGTGATCAAGGTACTGAAATACAATGCGCGGTGACGCTACACTACAACGTTCGGCAGTCGAACTGCCGTTGACGCGCAACATGACTCGAATACGTTATATTTACGTAAAACGTTATAATCCGGGTAGAGGACGCAAAGGCTGAATAAACAATGTTTAATGATGGCAAAACAGGTACGTTCTAACCCACCGTTGGCTTTATGCGAAGAGAAAACACCTGGGCACTGAGGGATAGGTTTCTATTGTAAGCTGCTTGTACACAAAACAAGGTTTAACATACTCGCTATAGGCACAGGGCCGTTTCACACTGCCATCGACACGACACGATATCGTAGGATAGCTAACGTCACACATTTAGTCATCATCATCATCATCATCCACAGCCCGACCTTACCCACCGCTGGGCATAGGCCTCCCCAAGTTTGTGCCATCCACCGCGGTCCTGTGCTAGTCTCTCCCATTTACGGCCTGCTAATAGTACTAGACTAGTACTAGCTAATAGTACACATTTAGTACTAGACATTTTTACATCGACAACGATATTTTTGTTTGACTGCAACTGAAATAATGGTATTGATCAGTGTGCAACCACTAAGCTTATTGCGCCCATTAGCCATAAGTTTTTTTATAAAACGTGGTGAGTCTGTTTTGAAAGCAAACCTTTTTTGGGTTACTCCTTATTTGTTATTTTTGATCAACCTAATGCTCTTGACATTATCAACTTTGCCAATATCATCAGGATATGGAACAAGTTCGAAACTTAAGCTTAGCTCATTTTTAGACACGAAAAACAAAACAGTTTTGTAATATAAAAATTGGAAATTCTGACGTAGAGTCAACATGTGGAAGTTAGCAAAATAATAGTAGGACTAGTAAATGGTGTAGTCACTTGGTTTTTCTTATCAGAATTTGTCGCATTGAGTAGGAACATTTTATGACCCTGATCATCCGCTATGTACCTATGCTGACAAAATCCACCGTCATGACCTAATAAGCTTGTAAATTGCCCTCCCTCACAGTTAGGCTAGGTCTTTCCCAAAGTCTACAAACCTGTGAGTGTTCCAGTTTTACCGAAATAAGAGAAGGACACGTTACCAGTATTTCGCATTGTCAGTCACTGTATCGTACTTTTGGTCCATAAAACAGTTACAGCTGTCGTCGTAATTCGGTTCTAAAGTTTATTGCGAGAGGCGTCTGCGTTTTGAGATTCCTCACATGATATTATACTGAATGGCACAAGCTGATCGATAGCTACAGTGTAGAGCCAGTGTAGGCGACAATGACGTAGCTCTTACGTAAAGAGTGATCATGACGTAAAGGGTATGTATCATGGTATTCCGGAAGATCGAAGTGAAAAAATAAACAATTTGAATTTTTGAGTGAAAATAGCTTTTTATATTTCAATTCTTCGTGTTAGTTTAGGTGGGTTATATAGGAGCAAAACCCAAGCCTGAGGGATTTTCGCAGATTACGCAAAGTTTTTGTACTCAAAGTAATCGAATCTTTTGCTTCTAAGCGAGTACTACGGCACGGAGAGACGCCATAAAGATCCAGTCATAAAGACCATATTAATTTGAGCCCTTTGTCCCCAGAAAACACATTTACAGTGGTGGTCGAGAAAGACGGTCGGGGCCTTGGCATGTCAGTTTGCGGCGGTGGAGGCCTCGTCAGGATACGAAGACTATATCCACCTCAGCCGGCGTGGAGGACCGGCATGCTAGCTCAACGTGACCTCTTGCTGTCTGCCAACGGAGTGCCTTTAGCTGGACTTAGTACCTATGTAAGTTAATGCAGACCACAACAAAATAAATGATCCCTGATAATCTTAAAAATGCCACAAACATGGCGAAAAATCATCTTACAAAAAAGGTTTCCGTAGAACTTTCCTTTTAGAGATACGTAGCTAAAAACAATAATTAGACAATCATCCAATCAAACAGATGGGAAAGAGGAACGAAAATTTGGGTCCAAACTTACGAGCACCCTTCGTCTTAGTCGGGTATTTCAAAGAGACCAAAACTATTGTGCCTGGCGGGTTGGCTTCTTGTCGAGTAGAATACGATTAATAACTATCAATTGCAAAAGGACATTGTCCCAAATATAATGTTAGGATTACTTATGCCTCAGACTCCTCGAGAAATCATAAGGGGGTCTTAGGAGTTTGAGTACCCAGAGATGTCTATCGCTCCTGGACTATTTTGGTACGCGATCGCCAAAAGGCTTTAGATATTTTTGTAAGCTAAGGCAAGTATGCTGATACAGAAATCATTACTAAAGCATTATCATAAGTCCGGATCAGTGCTTGAGAAGTAAATCAACAAAAAAATTAATAATACTTACATAATATTGTGTTTAAGACGCACCAATTCTGTAGTGTAGCATAATAATGTAAAATATCAAACCAAAAAAATCTGAGAGATATACCAAATTTTGAGACACATCCATTCTATGTAGAGCTTCGATGGATGTAAGGGATCTGTATAGGCACTCTGTTTCCACTGTAATCTCAATCCTATTTCGAGTCAATGATTTTCGGAAGTCACGTATCCAAATTTCGGTTCTACCAGAACGTGATGGCTACTGAAATTGTTCCCACTAAAAGTAAAAGTGAGAGTCTCAAAGAAACGTGTTTTGAATTAGGTATGAACTGAAGGTCATGTAGCTTTTTATCTATGCAGGACTATTTCTTGACATCACGTAGTATTTGATGCCTACTTCTTTACTAGTATTTGCAAGTGGTTTTGCTTCCGTAATACCACACCGTAGTTGAGTCATTCCATTTAGTATTGAGTCATGGAAAAGAAAACAATTAGGTTACCTACATACATGGCTATATATATATAGGCTATCTGAAAGTGCCGCCCAAACTATACTCCGTCTGTCAGCACGTGTATTTTTCTTCAATGTTTATCAATTTTCTCTGTAATGTCGCACACCATCCTCCTCATTACACCACCACGTTTGGGTTGGCTGGCAGACAATGCTTTCAGCATTAAGTCCACCCTTTGTAACAAATTTATAATTTTGTGCAATAAAGTATTAAATAAATAAATAAATGTTTATTCTAGTTACGGACTATCGATATAGGTATCTCAATTTTATAAATATTTATTTTACTGTTTCGTCAAATTCTATTTCTTTCGGGCTACCTAGTTTTGTACAGTCAGACACAAAAATTAATAGATGAAAAACATGGGGGCGGCATAAGAGAGTTACAATTTTTGTTTGACACTTTCAACTAACCCAGAATTAAGTATTTTAATAACTGTTTACCTACGGTTAAGTACTTATCTACCTACGGGTGTGATGAATTGGTTTATCAGAAAAAAGAATAAAATTATATTTCAACTTACCGAAACTTACCTATGTCATGTTGATATATCAAACAGTTATCTGCAGTATCACCTCTCATGCTACAGAGAAACATAGGATTAGTAAATCCTATGTTGTTCTGTAACACAATAATCATAAAGTTGTTTGTGAGTCTACCTCCAACTAACTACGTACTAAAGCTAGAATGTCGCCGTGTTTTATTATCCTGCAGGATATAGGGCGTTGAGTTTACTGCTACTATTTGGTACCGAACCAAGCTTGTTCGATGCCAGAGATGTGACAAGGAACTGACTGGCTAAGGGCCGAATACTGAAACGTCACTCGAATTGTTCTGCCTCTGTTTGACATTACTCATTCGTAAGAGATGGCAATCATTTAAGCATGAACTTAATATAAGTAGCGTTTGAGTATTCGGCCGTAAGAAAGGTACATTTCTGAAATCACGTGACCACTCCGATACATTTAAAACGTTTACTACTCTCTAGCGACTGTAAAATGTCAACTAAAAGTGCCTGAACAGTGAACAAATATGCAGCGCGTATTCAATGTTAACTTTTTTATATTTTTATGTTACGTTTTTATAAGTTAAATAAAAACTATTTTTATGTTATATACCTACAGTTCAATACAACGTATGTATATTTCTGAAGTCACGTCACCACTTCCATTATATTTTAAACGTTGAAAACGTTTAGCTCTACCTATCTCTAGCGACATGCTAGCGACAGTACCTAAAATGTCAAATAATAGGAGAGAGTGTATTCAATGTTACCTATCTAATAAAGTAAATTATATAATTTCATTCATAATACTAGGAAGACTGTATAGTAAATTTTAATTGAATTACTCAGTAACTGGTCTGCGTATTTACTTAATTTCTCATGATTGTTTGCACGCTTGGCAATGGTCTGAGATTCTGGGAATATTATTTCTGTTATATCATTCTCTCAGTAAATTGTATTGTTTTAATAAAAAGAGAGCTGGCACTCCATCAAAAACATTACGCAATTTATAAAATACTTGAAGATGAAAAAATGGAAGCAGCGGTTCGAATATAAACATTAATTTCTCTAGATGTCTAGTTTTTATACGTGTTGAACTTGTAACAAATCACAAAAACGGCGGGTCGCGGCCATTTTCTTTTATCTTTCGCTTCGCCGACATTTTTTGTGAATGCACGAAAAAATTATTTATTCAGTACCGTGAACCTCTGTCCTTTACAAAATACTGCTTGCATATAGATAGGCCGGGGAGTGTAAACCACTGTGTCAAAATAAACAGTAAGTCAAGTTAAAAAATGCTATTCTATTGTGACGGGAGCGGCGTCCGCGCGGCCCGACACTGCCGGTTATAAACGTAAAAAGTTTCATGAAAACTCCGGTATAAGCCCTCTGGCTCACAGTAATAAACTGTAAAATGCCAGCCACAAAGTTAAAAATTATATTAGAGCGTTTGTATGCTCTGGTAGGTACGCAGTTAGAATAAAACTCATTTTCACAATGAGTTCTAGGCGAAAAGCGTTACGAAGCGTAATCGCTACTGTTTTAACATTCACCGAACAAATTCTATGTTTCTAATAAAGTATCTGTCTCGTCTGCTACTCTGTCTGCGAATAATAATCGAAACTCCTTACTTTTACAAACTTCCACTCTCACTTTGTATTTTATGAGTTTGATATTTTACTAAAATATTAAATGTAATTATTTTTCTACTCAGTTCTACAGTTTTTAGGATTTTCTTAATTCAGCCGATCTGACATTCTACAATCGCTATGGAGTTAGTAAAATACAAATCAAAACAATTCATGGAAATTATATAATGAACGGCAGGTAAGTCACGTGATCATGATTCTCATAATCCTTGGAGATGGGCGTTGAGGCTGCTACTCAGTTTTTTATAACTTTTGCAGTCTCTTCGTTTTAATTTGTACCTAATGCATACTGTACATTGTTCTGAATAAACTATTATTATTTTTATATTGACTTTCTTCTCTAGCGTTTGTAAAATTTCAACTGGACCTGAGGATCTAGTCTTAATGTATGGAAATTACATTAACCACGTGACCACCATTACCCATACTGACATTTGCTATTTTCTAGTGTTCGTAGAATGTCACGAAAAAGAACTAAAACGTTTGCTAAATTGGAACTTCTGAATAAACGCAAAAAGTATTTCATAATAAGTTAATGGTGTAAAAAGTGTTTCAAAGCACTGCCTCATAGCTTAAATATGGCGTAAGTCAACGAAAAAAACCTTTAAAGCTAACGTATTTGGGCGGTGCGCTGGCTCTGACACTGGCACTTGAAAAATTATCTTCTCCACCCTTTGTTCCCTGAATTAATGCACCACTATAATGAAACTATAGTCCGCAGTCCATTAAATGGCTCCACTAGAGCAGACTTCTGACTTCCACTCGACTAAACCGGAATTTATTTGGATTCTACTGAAGATTTTTAAAACCGGAAATTAAATAAAAATTCAAGTAGGTACGTCAAGGTAGATGTTTATAGTCTTTTAGTAATAAAACTGCAAATTCGATTTACGGAAAAGTATTTACCGGTTGCAATTTTAAAGCCGAGCGCATTGCTAACTTATTGATGATGATGAACCGTTTTTTATAAAGTAGACCACGATTTTTTTAGACTTAGAGAATAAAATTGTTAAGTCCTTGATTTGGATGAAATACGGAATCCGCAGTTAGTGCAATTATTTATTACAAACGTGTGGAATAACCGCCGCAACTTTTGCCCCTAAATCAAAACATAAATCTGAGCGCAACTTCTACTATACCGACCGGCCAACTAAAATAGAAACATAGAGTACCTACTTACTTACATATCATGTATTATTATTTAGTTCTGTACTGACACAAACAATATCTTCTACTTCTCATCAGCAGCAGTTAGCTCTATAAATTATTCCTTGTAGGGCCAGTCTAAACAGATTTTACACCTTTCTGATACAGTCCACTGCCTGATGTTGCAGCGCCATGATGTTCTTTTTATTCTTATCATCTCCTTTCCTGTCCTGCAGCTTGTTAACCATGACAGCTGGAGTAGATGGTAATGTTCGTGACGACATGTAACATGTCTCTTTGCCATCATAAGTTCCATAACAAAATGTCTCTTTGCCATCATAAGTTCCATGACAAAAATGCTAAGTCGTAAGTTCTTCAAAAATGTTTACGGCGGCTTCTACCACTATTTTTCGATCTAGGTGCCTCACTTAACAGTGCTTAGTAGCTATCTCATAATAGTGGTATTGTTATGCCATTGCCAAGATTAATATTTCATCCGGTCTCGATCGTACAATAGACGTCGTCCGTTTCCTCCACAGCAGGGAGAAATTCTCAAGTAAAATTTTATATTGAAAATGTTGAGGTAAATTCTTAGAAGCTTAGTTTTATACAAGGCCGGTTATGCGGCTTTGTTATTATGAATTTTCTTTGATAAAGATGTGATTTCTCTTGGGGCTTTAGAGTTTATAAGAATACCTATGTACCTACATAACCTGCCTACTTGGATAATAATAGGTAGAGGTAGGTTGCTGATAAGCTCATATTTAGAGGAATAGGTACAATCCTTTCAAAATTATTTCTGACGTTTTTTATTGAATTACAATACAAAAGTACTATCCATCACAATATTATATGTTACTTAGGTGGTATTTTTCCCAATCGAAGTGGTATGTTAAGTTAAAACTCATAACAAAGTAATTTCCTGTCACAAAACTAATTTACCCAAATTTCACGTAAAGTTTGATCCAAAGTGGTCACACCAATCCAATTGGAATTTAACCCCGCTTCGACCATTTTGACACGACCTATCGAAGAGAAAGCCTTAAAACTGTGAATGTATTGGTACAGAAGTGAAACTGAATTACAATACCTAGATAAACATAGACAATTTTTTTTAAATAAGTGAATTAGGTAGTGTACTGTACCTATTTGAATCGTCAGAAAGCTGTGCCAAGTGGTCAAAATAAACAAATAGTTGTAGTTGACGCAAAAATTCTGCGTATAGTAAAACCGTGTTAGATAGAGTCACAGCTATCAGTTGTTTGTATCGTTGTTGGCCTACCCAAACAAATGAAAGTACTTACAATATACACCGCGAGTTTCACTCCTAGTAGTTTACGTACAACCATAGCTACGGTTGTCCGTTTTGACACCGGCTTTCGAAGGTAAAGCTTGGGTAATCTGGATTATAGAGCAGAGTGGGTGCTTGAACGAGGCAGTGAAACGGCATCGTCGCTTTGTGTAGCGATACGAGCGAGCATGTATGGACATTTTGAGTAGATCTCACATCTCACGTGTGAAAGGCATCGTGATATACCTACTTACTTTGATGCGGATGAATCGTACGAAGTTACCATGAGACAGATCAGATAGCTTAGTCAAAAAATCTGCAGGTTTAGCATGCTGTATTTTCTCTGAAAACTTGTGTGCATAGGTATTGGTCAGTCAGAGCCACTTCTATTTAAAAAAAAAAAACAAATAGATTCTAGTCAATCCTCACAAGTTCCCAACACTAGCACACGCCCTATTACTGCTCAACAGGAAGCCCTAGAAGTTCTTCGGACGGCGAGCGCAAGGGTCGAATTACGGGTGTGTCGACCTCCCCCTGACGTGTTAGAGAGTGTTACCCCCCCGGACCCACCAACACCCCCCACCAGGACTCCACACCCACCGCAACTACCACCGCTGGACCCACTGAACTGCCATCCAATGCATGCCAGGTGAGATCTAAATCCAAGAGCTGAATAAGTCAGTCATATAAATTTTTCGAAAAGGTAAAATGTTAGAGCCTCGCTTATTCATCAGCAGCGCTGGACTTGTTTAACAGCCATCCAATGCCAGTCAGATGCTAGATGTAAAAGCAGAAAATGACTAGAAAAACAAATATGGTGACTTATTCCACATGCAGGTCAAATTATCCCATTTTACTGAAGTCCATATCGAGACATAGTCACTTACTAAAGGCACAGATCATATTATGCTAAAAGTAGGTAATCAATAAGAGTTGATCCTGATTGTAACAATGTGATCAGATTATCAGCAACAACAAGCAGCGCGACCACGTCATCATCAGAAGGACGAGGCCGTCGCGAAGCAAGTCCCGAAGTCGACCGACGGAATCTCCATCTACCAGATCTGGACAGGCCTTTGCCAGTATACGATATACAATACGGGGTACGTGTGATTGTAGTTTGAAGTTTTTGTTACAGAAGACCAAATTGGTATTTTTAACTAAAGCCACCCCTGGCATTTGCCAAAAACCATAACTATCACCACTACCACTTTTTCTTTCTTCAAACCAGTTCCCACGTGCACAAAATCTCATAAATCTCATCATTTTCCATCGATCACCTCTATATAAATCTAAATGATTGCCAGGAGGGCGAAGGCAGCCTAGAGATCCGCTGGGAGGTTCGTTTGCTGGACCAGGATGGCTCAGTACCATTGTTCAGTAACACTTGCATCCCAATCAAACAATATGTGGGTATCCGTACTTAGACCCCTAGATTCCTTCCCCCATTTAGTTTGCCTTGTTTGGCGTGGTAACTAAAATACCGTAATTGTATAAAACTTTAGTATTAGCACATAGTATAGTAACAAAAGTGCGTCAAAATGTGATGAGATTAGAAAATGCTTCTCAACTCAGCGCACCCGTGACGTCGTGATCTCAATAAAATTCTTAGAATGACGTCATTGTGGGGCCTAGTTCGTGCGTTCTGCCCTCGATTTTAATAAAGTTACACAAACGTTATCACGTCAAACTCAACGCCTTAGCCCGGCCTCTAGATTTTTGTTCAGCTGTCGCTTCTTTACTCCCAAGAGAATACCATCATTTCTCTTGCCTTCTTTTTAGCAACAATCTCATCAATATTTTTTAGCTACTTCATGAATCACGTTCTCTAGTGACTATAAAATTAATACAAATGATCGTTTTAACGAAATGCGAAGGTTATAACATAAGTTTTCAATAACACTCACAGTATTTCTAATAGCTTTGTGTAATAAAAAGCCTGTAGAGCGAGCCAAATGGGAAACCCACTGTTTGATAAGTGGTCGGTATGTCCGAATTCCATTAATGAAAAAAATGGGATACAGCAAAAAGTGCTGATATCAAAACCCCCGAATTGTCTTTTAAATCATTTTATAGCCGACCCCTATCAAACTTTTATATAGAGCTCTCTTTTTACTGGCACTCTCATCCAATATTGGGAGGATCATAACGAGGCTCGTTACTAGGTTTGGTTTTTGGGGCTGGAATATTACTTTTGGTATCTCTGAAAAAATCTGTTATAAATTATTCCCTCGCGCTTTGTCTAGCTTCTTAACATTACCAATTATCATTATTTACCATTTTTCTGTGCATTTTTGTGTCTGTCTATTTGTTACTTTTCTCTGAATAATTCCTATATCGCCGTCTGCTATTATTTTGTTTAAATTTTACGCAAGATTGTATTTGTACAGTTTTTTAGGCATTTGGATGTATTAGGTAGAGTATTTAGGTGTATTTTTTCATCATAAGTTCATCTATTAGTTACGGAAATTTATGTGCCTGAAATAGCTATCTCATCAACTACCATCCTCTCAATGAAGTCAACTACGTAAAATATGAACGTATCTATGTATAGAAATATTGACGATCAGCATGTCTCTTGTCATTCTTTACAAGATAGGTTCTCTTGTGGTAGGGATTTCATGTACCCGTTCTCCCCTTGCCTTATTCCGGCTCTGGGTTCATAACATTTTAATGTTGATGGAACTCAGGCTCAATTAATAAAAGGCTTTTTGTTCACGCCCCGCAGGACGACGGATCGGTGGTAAGTGACCACGAATGGCGGTGTAATTTGATAAGTCGAATAAAACCTGGCCTAAAATAGCAAGACATTTATCCGCTTGTTTATTACAGAAAATGTTCGTTGATTGTATTGAATTTAACACTTTTGGTGCTTTTGAACATTCGAATAGCTTCATTATGATCAAAGTTATGCCTTTAGTCATCAAGCTTTGGGAGGACTCGTAAATTTGTGTAAAACAAACAAAGTAGATAAAATTAGTCGCATACACCATGTAGCCTCTATTTATAAAGGTCCTAAAATGAAATTAGCTCATTACCAAAGACATATTATTATAGCAGAATGACACATCCCATGAACATCTTCCCTCGTCATGGTGACCATTTAAAAATATTAAATCGTATCATTCCAGGAATTCGACATAGTGATGACAAAAGTGAATGGATCCTTGGGGTTCACGCTTCGGAAGGAGGACCACAGTGCCTTGGGCCACTACGTCAGAGCCCTGGTGAGAGAACCAGCTCTCAGCGACGGGAGGATACAGCCAGGGGATCGGATTGTCGCTGTAAGTACTTACCAGTGCTAATTGACAATACATTTTTGATATCCTGCTGCTGATAATGAAAGCACTTCCTTTAAGACTGGGTACTGTGGTTTTGACTTAGAAGAACAAGCTTTCAGGCGATAGCTAATGGTTTACTCAAACAACGCTCCACCAATGATCAGTCAGTAAAAGACCACGGTGGACTGATTGACACTGTAAAAGACGCAATATCATCACGTTTGTATACAAGTTTATCGTCAATCGTGTGTGCTGAATAGAAATTTAGTATGTAGTCGTATTCAAAACACTTAACCGTGTTTTGGCACGCTTCTCGTATCTTGTGATTCTTGTGGTTTACTAAAAGCGTCGTTAGTGGAAAACTTTGATGGTCCCGAGTTACATAGTCGTCCCATTTAGTAGGTAAGTAGGTACTTAGATATGTATCTACGAGCATCTACATACATACCATCGTTGTTATGCGACCTTGCAAAAAGCTCTTCCTGTAATTTGCATTCTACAAAATAATTAGATTTTCTTCCATAATACGGGGTTTTTTCAGTGTTTGTTCCGGGTTTCCCGTGTTTGTGTGATTAGGATTGTTAGGCTGCTTGAGCACTTAAACACCAGCGGCCAGCAACCAGCCCTTCTAGTCCAGTTGACATTTTACAATCGCTAGAGAATAGATGTCTAAATGTGTATGGGCATATTCCATGACAGGCATAGTCACGTGCCTTAGAATTCAGCAGTGACAGTAAAAATGTCATATATTAGTATTTGGATCAAATCAGTTTTCTATTCTCTAGTTGGCTAAGCTTCTCGGTATCGATTATGATCATTATTATCATGCTTACCACAGACGAAGGATCACAAATGGTAACATTTTCTGTTTGACAAATTCAATGACTTGCAAGCCGTCATTGCGTACAGTCCATATTTTGATATTATTATGAGTATTGCTTCTTTATCAGGATTTAATATAGGCCCAGCCAGTCGTCACGCGTGTTCACTGCGCTGCCGTGACCGTGGTCACAAGTGCACGTGTAGCTTAAATGATGTGTATTTCCGACCCTATAACATGACCGTAATAAAGCGGTAACCGCACTCCCAACGTTGCGTAGATTGTAGACTGCTTACCGTCGCCATTACAGTGCTTTTTATTTTCTCTTTTGAAGTTAATTGTTTTGTGTTTGTTTTTAATTTCGTTTATTACTCCGGTGACTCATAATGAACTTTTATTTGAGTTATTACGAATTCTTGAATTTGAAACAAAGAGTAAAACTGAATTTTGTAATTACGGACAGCCCTAGTCGAATTTGACATTTTACAATCGCTAGAGATTAGAAAACGTCTATTTCTAGGATTAGTCACGTGACTCACTCGTATCGTTTTAGAAATGAAATTTTACTCAGATAGTAGAATGAAATAGAACCATACTTGATAGAAATTAATAGAGCTTTATGTCTCGTTCAATTTGCATACGAATAGATAAAACTACTCTATTAATATAAAACCAATTATTTCGATAAAGCTAATGGCTCTAACGTTATATAGATGTTTTAATTGAGTTATAAAAACTTTTTACGACATCAATCAATTGAATAATCTTTGTTTAATAAAAAACTTGCCTGTCTAACCGATTTTGAGAGACCGGCCTTAGATTAAATACCAATAGATGTTATTTTGTTCAATGCTTGTGTTCATGTAGGCTAACGACCTTACTCACGTAACACGGTACACATTAGGCTGATAGTCTACTACGGAGTACCATTAAGTACACTTTGTCATGCCATAGAGCCGGTTCAAGTTGTATAGTTTTTCCTTTAACTTTTTTCATTTTATGGACTACCTACCTACGTTTCCTATGGAAGTAAAGTTATATTCTCTTGATAATGATTAATTCGCATAAGTAATTTGAATCATGCAGCAAGATGTTATCTGACACCGACCGTTAATGAAATCTGAAATAACTCTAACGAACTGTTTCATGAACTGATCTAAAATGGTTTGTATTGCACTAATTTCCCGGTTTTCCACAGGTGAACGATACGCCAATGTCAAACATGTCACACGCTGAAGCGGTAGCGTTCCTGCGAGCGTGTGGGATCGAGGTGCGACTGCGTCTGTACCGCGACCACGCAGCAACACCGCTGTCGCCGATGTCGCCGAAGGAGGAGGGACCGTCAGAATCCGATGCGCCGTTGAATCGGCCTAAACCCCCACTCAGGTATGCACTGGTTTTTTTACCAGAAGGGCTAAGATGCGCAAGCGAGATATTCATGAAGACATTTTGGACCAGTTTTTGGACAATTACATTATCTGTGGTGGGTAATGTCGAGAAAACGCGTCTTTGAATCTTCAACTTTTGACATTTCCATTACTATTATCTCGTCCTCAGAGACACTGGAAAAATTGTCTGTCGAAATGACGGACACAGGCCATTTAGGTTTAAAAGAAGAAGAAGGTACGATACGAATAAGCTCGTAGAAGTGTCAAAAGTTGACAATATGAAAGTGTGTTTTATCGACAAGACTATATACCAAAGATTATGCAGTAGCTAAAAAAGTGGTGCAAAATGCTTTCATTTTGACAGAACGAGTAGACAAGTATTTGGCGTGCGCATTTTAGCCCCGCAGGACGCCACTGATACGAAGAAAGAAAGGAGTATTTTTCTGTCTATATTCAGCTTTACCCACTCCGATCAGAGCCCGTAGTTTTGTTTCTGCGTAGCCACTATTGTTGTAAAATGCATGCAATACGTCAGCGTGCGTAGACTCGCAGAATCGATAACTTTCTTCAAGCGTGAAATCGAAGTGCATCTGTACTACAATATAACCACGAAGCGACGCACTGTCATTGATCTGAAAGAAGGCTCCGAGATCTAGCAAGACTCCATGGCCAATGGTGAATATGATTAGGATTGTGATGATATATACCATTAAAACGAATTATTTTACTAAGGTAACACCAGTAACAGAAACAGTATAAAGGTCACCTTCATCATCAAAGGGGCGTTATTACGGGTTACGTCTGAGTACAAAGGTGTTTAATCTGAAACTAAATTAACACTTTAACACAGCCATAACTCACTTGTTTGTAATTATGATGTTAGTAAAGTTGGCTCAAACACCTTAATTAGCGAGAAACATCAAATACCTGGGAATAGTTCTGGTTTTGAACATCTGTCAAACGAAGTCAGTAAACTGTACAAGGTCCAAAGTTTCCGAAAGTTCAAACTACACCCACCCACCACCTTCCGGGGTCAGATTGGTAAATTCGATTACGAATGAATAAGTTGAAAACATCCCAGAGATGTAAACAAAACATCAAAAACAAAAACAAATTAGAAAGGAAAAAGTAACTTCTCCTTTATGGTACCTTGAAATTTACTATAGGAAATGTGCTATCGGTGATTGTTACATTTCCACAGTCCTAAGTACTGAGACGAAAGTGAATGCGTAAAATGAAAACAAACCAGTTGAACAAGTAGGTAATAGTTATTTTAAAAAGTGCAAATAAAATGCGTGAAAAAACTACACAGCAATATTTTTATGTAGTTTTTACATTAGACGAAGAAGTTAGAGGTAATGAAAGAATGTAAAATAGTATAACTGCATTAATAACACTATTTGATTAATGCGAAGTAGCAGATATCCACGTACAGATATAAAATAAGGCAATATATATAGTAGTTAGGTACTAGCAACCTACTAGATCTTAACCAGCAGAGTATTACCAATATTGTCGAGGTCACAGTTTCCAAGTCTTTCGAGACTATCGTACTTCCATTTAATGTTAGCATTCAATTATTATCGGTATCCAATAACGCTCAACTTCGATAGTTCAAACAATAAGTACCTAAGTTTCTAAAGCTATCGTCCTCCAATTTGCACGTCATTCAGTCTAGTGCTTGGGATCCGGGTCATTGCACTTTGTTTTCTACGTTTATTTACATTGTAGACTTTTAGCAGTTTCAATTCTATGCACGTAGCTTGATCCCGGCAATGACTCTCTCCAAGGAAATGAAGGAAACTTCAATACCTATCAAATTTTATCGGTTTTAGGGAAATTTTGGCTCGTTTTAGCGTGAAATTTGTTCTATCGTGTACGTTTGCATTTTCATGGCTTTTATTATTAACCTGGTTTTTGTCTTTAGCTAAGAATATAAAGGAAAGCTTATTTTGTGTATGAATTCTCAGCTATCTAGAACAATATTTTGACCTGCAGCACAGTAGAGATTAGCTGCCGTACAAGTTCTGAGTCCGATGCAATGATTTTATACATTCAAGTACTCTGCATACTCTGTGCGTTCTGATAACAATCACTTACGTCTTTTGCAACGAGATTCATTGATAGAAATAGAGATGCACATAAAAGACAAAATGTTCCAGAGCCGAAGCCGTTTCCATGCTATGTGACCTGGCAGCGCGTCGACTGACACCGGACGCAACAGACGGCTCCCGATCTCCATGCCTATCTCCGAGGAAGTTCAGAAAATTAACCAAGGACAATAATCATTATGAGCAGCCTAATGGTGAGGTCATTAGGGATGCACCGCACCACATTATTCACTTTCATCGCGAAGACTTCACAGCCAAATTAACTACTTTGATAAAATTGAGGTTAGAATTAGATGAAAATAGTTTTCTTTTAAATATCAAGGATATGTAGGACGTAGGTAGGTACTCAATACAAATCTTTCGTAAGGTATGTCCAATAAGAAAAGCGGTTAGATCGTATCTTATTGCTTTTGTTATACCGTTCATCTTCGTCAGAGTTTCTAAAATACGACGTTGTTTATTGCATTGTGAGTCTACCAGAGATATGTAAATGTAGATAGGTAAGTACGACTAGAATGCTCATTACGAATTCATATTGACAAACGAACACAATTATTCGTAGCGTGTGGATCTACTTATTAGAGAATCCACAATTTCTACCTGCGTATTAACATAGCTAGAGGTTTGTTTAATCTAATGTGGGAGTTGCACTGTGGCTTAGTTTAATTAAATACCTACCTTATTTGTTATCAAACTGCTGAATACTGACACTGACTAGTAATAGCTAGAACCAGTGAACACAAAAAATACAATAAGTTATATGAACCACACTTCACAGCTTTTTGAACATAACACGCAATACACTAAGCGATGTAGGTGTTTCACACAGATGCAACCGACTTGAGTACGCTAGAGACACACACTGATAGCGTGGAAAGGATGAAGCCGCTGAGAGCTCCCTCTGTGGCCATCACCAGCCCTACGGCCCCACCCTCTTGTAGAAAACAAAAGTTAAGCCTGACAGGTGAGACGCTGTCGGCCCACGCACAAAACACGCTTCACCTCTCCGATACAGACTGTCGGAAACCGGGAGTTGAGACCTGGCAATTCAGAGCACTCATTGTTGATAGACCTTCCAGCACTTCACGATTCCATGTGCCTATTGTTAGCCCTGATGCTAGTGTTTCAATCTTAGCTTGCAACCATCTCCCCAAAATATATTATATATAAGATTTTTCTGTGTTCTCATTCTTCTTCTATTATTGTTGTGCATGAAAATTTCATCCAATGTCTAAAATTCATCCTAAATTACAGTTCCACCCCACGGATATGAACTAAACAACTTAGACAACGACACCTTAGATGCTCCCAACTACCAGGAGGACATAAGTAGACAGCGTTACGGAGAGCCAGCATTCCCAATAGATTCTGATGAGCCAGTGTCTATGCCTGTGGAGCTGTTAAGTGATGAAGCGAAGTTCAAGCACGCTAACCCTGCGTATCAAAGTGCGGTGCTGCACACGTGTAGTGATGGTGCGTCTGATGGGCACAAGGACGATGGTGAGTTTATATATGTACATTTTTAAGAATTAAAAACTTTAACTTCTAATGTTTTTACCTTGTTTAAAGTACGACCAAAAAATTTAAATTTTTCCGACTTTTTTTGATGCGTTGTTATTTAAATTTTTTTTTCTTTTTTCAATGGTATATGAGGGAAAATAGAGGCTTCACGTAGCAGTAATAACTAATTTCTGTTTTGTTATTGTTTCAAAGGGATGAAGAAATGGAAGGGTGTAGCTCTATCACCAGACAACGACCGTAAAGCGAAGATTGATAAACCACCACAGAAACCTGTAGCACCACCACCACCGAAAATGGCACCGCCACCGCCACCGAAAACGGCACCACCTCCGCCACCACCGATAATGATAGATAAAACTATTCTAAAAGAAAATATTAATCCCGAACCTGCTATGAACGAATCCAACATAGAACCTACGGTAAAGATAAAAACATTAAATACCTACACTAAACATTTACAACACAATACAATTAGGTACCATATCATAACCATGAATATCAAACAGTTGAATATTACCATAGAATCTTAGTAAGATTTTATAATGATATTCGTATTAATAGTTATAAAAAAACAGATAGTAAATGTTTAACATGGTTTTAGATTGTTACCGTAGAGCTGAATCGTGGCTGGAACAGTCGTCTTGGATTCAGCGTCCAAAACCATCCTGATTCGGGACAGAGCTACATTTCAGCGGTCTACAACGATAGTGTAGCAGCGAGGGATGGAAGGCTGCAGCAAGGAGACGTTATTTTACAGGTTTGTAGACTTTTTATATCAACGAGCATTTACGAGACCAAAAATCATTCTTTCGAATTCGTAATAGCCAACTGGTGCAAGGAAAGCTGTTTTTATTTATATTTTTCTGCGATTCACTTTTAAAAGCTGCGGATTGTAATTAAATATTGTATCAAAATTAGGCATTTTTTTAAAACTCATTTAAGTAACCTAATGGTGGATATCGTTTTTACAATGCATTGTTTCTTTTTTCAGGTAAACGATGAAAATGTAACTTCGATGAAAACACCAGAAGTAATCGACCTTCTAAGAATATTGCGAGGTTCAATCTGCATCACAGTATTACGACCGCCTAGCCCATGATAAACTACCTACCGAGATTGTGATTAAAATACTTAATTAATGGTGATGAGATAAAAGTTGAGGACATTTTCATAACGCAGAGCCAGTTTTATGATGTAAAGAAATGAAATTTGAAGTAAAACAAGGCTAAAACATATATGATTATAAAAATAATTACTTAACCTAAGTCCTAGTCTTAGGAAGCACGTATGTATATCACCTGTTCATGTTAAATAAATAATAAAAACACAAAAATCTAAATATTATCATAAATTAATCTACATGGTAGACTTTAAAATAAAATTTAAAGACTAGACGTACCTAAGTATTATTATGTATGTCCCAAAAGCTCCTAACATTTTAATTATTGATTGGAAAATATGCCTTTTAAATGATGGAATATACTTAAATCTACATAATGAACTAGTTTTTACAGTCATGTAAATAAACTGTAAAAAAAACTTATTTTCAAGTTCCTATACTTACTGTTTCCACTTTTTTCGCCATTAAACTACCTAAAGCACCTATTATAAGTTTGCCTACTAAAGAAATAATGTATTAACATTGATCTCTGTAGGAGTTTTAGTAAAATTTAGTAATACGATGAGCATAATACAATTCATAGAATAAATATAAATAAGTTCATAGATTTACTTCACTAATTGTATGAAATATTTGAGAATTACGAGCTATATAAATCATGAATGTTATTTGTTGTTATATGTTTTACTCACAGAATACCATTCCAGGGTTATTGTAAATAAATAAAGTCAAAAGACAAAAAATTACAACTATCCCCTCGGTTAGCAATAAAAAAAGTTTCATTACATCAAACATAAATTTTAAAGCAAACATAAAAGTGTGAAAATAATGAGAGTGGTAATAGTGCTTGAACTGGGCCACGTTTGTAAATGAAATTTACACTTATTAATTATCTCATTAAAGAAACCCTATCAGTGTTTATAAATAAATCAGTATTTTTCATAAAATTTAATATATTTTCATAATGAAATTCTTATACATTAATGCAGATAATATTCGCAACTTTTTTTTTATATATTCAAATTTCTATCAAGTTTGAACTCTACTTCTATCTCGGTTACACTCACTGAGTGATGAACATGAATAAGCTTGTTTATACAAAAAAAAAAAGAATTCGGAAGAAAAAATCCAGAACGCTTTGTCTAAATAGCACCGACCTGTAGGTAAGTTTAAGTAGGTAGGCATTCAAAGAGTGTTATTATTTGTCATTAAAATGATTCTTTGGATGTAATAAATAATTACAATTTTATTTCGTTAATAAATAAAGTAAAACATAAGAAGAAATAATTTGAGAAAAAGTATTTAATAAGTATCTGTATTTATTGTTAAAATAAAAATAACTAATAGATAACCAAAATTACCTATATGCCTTCGTTAAAATCTGATAATTTACTTCTAAGCACTGATTTATTAAAATTCTAGTCAAACTAAAATTTATTGAAAGTTTACGTAGCGCAGATGGAATTTCAATATATTTTTATCGATACATAGATTATATAAATAATATTAATCGAATAAAATAATTATTATATCGAGTAATATTTCTCTTGATTCTGAACTCTGATTACTACTCCTGCTTGGATGATGTTGATAGAAATATCTAATGTTAAAATAGTTGCATAGACGTACGATCAAAAAAGTACCTATCTAATTACCTATATATTATGGTACCTACCATCTCTTACCTGTCTTAGTAGCATCGGCGAATAAATATAACTATGTGAAGTTTGTCGCAAGTAAAAAGAGTGGACGAAACTGGCAATACCAGCAAGATCTACTAACGCAGAGTACATTTATTTGCTGGTACGCTGAATGAATGATACATTCAAAAGTAATAAAAATATTAAAAACGTAGGTACTTATGTTAAAACTTGAAGATTTTATTAACAAGTCTATTTATTGTTAGTAAATATAATATTCTAGAATAACAATAGAAAATCATTAGAGTGTAAAACGAATCAAATAACTGATATTCTAAAATGATTGTGATGGAATTGTGTTAGTTTTACCGTATGATAATTATGTATTAGATTATGGTAACGTATTATGGCTATTATGATTAATAATGTACTAAATTTCCACATGCCTATTATTGCATATTATTATTATGTTAATAATTATGTCCATCAACCTATTTTGCTGTTTGGGGTTGTGGTCAATAGATACTTACCATCACAGAATATAATACTAAAGTATACATCGTGAATCAAATAGGAGATTTAGATCCTCATCATCATTAAATCTAACAGGATGATGATTCTGAAATAATACGAGTGGACATCTTAGCATTTTTAAATGCATTATTTTCTTTGAAGCACAATCATCCACTCTTCGAAAGGTCACTGGACATTTTACTGGTTGGTTATGGGCCTTAATAGGTGTCTTATTTGATTGATTCTAGCCTTGAAAGTGCATGACTAAAAAGCCAAGTAATAAAGAACCCCTTTTCTTCCTTTATTTTGTCCTTTACTTGCACTGTAAAATTAAAATTATGAATATTGCCTCAAACTGACTTTCTTTGCTTGAAATATTAAAGAACAAATTAAAAATTCTTTCCTTTATTCCCTGGTGCTCAAAATATTAGCTAGACCAATGCCTGCTAGTCTAATGCCTTTGAGTCTGGGCTGTAGGTTACGATGGTTTATAAGTTTACCTATTCGATAGGATTTTGTGGCAGTCTTAGTGATGTTTATTGAATGTACGATATAAATGAATATGAATACGAATAATAAATTATGAAATTTAATAATGGCTTTTAATCCGCCGTCACTAAAATTTTAAACATTTACAATGAAGCAGTGTGCTGTATAACTTTTACAAAACTGTTACTGATGTGCAGTTATCTTCACAAGCTTTTGCAGCTGCATCCTACACAAAAGAAACTTTCTCAACACCAAGCAGTAGGTACCTTTTATAATAATACCCACTGTTTGGAAAACAACAGCTCAGAAGCAAAGATATTTCATAGTATGAGGTAAGTCAGACCTGTAAAAAACATCCAAGCAAGATGGTAAACCACTATGCGCATTGCTCATTCACCAATATAAAAAATTGGAAGGACCAGTGGAAACTCAATACCTTTTTCAAGTGGTAAGAGATTGCAAAAACAGAATCGCTTTGCGCATTTTTGTGTTGGAAGCTACGAGACCAACTTCGGGTCGGTAAACCAACGACGTAACGCAGAGATGGATGGTGTTCTAAAGTGCTGGACAGGAAACGCAATGACATAAAAACTTGATACCACAGATTGCGTGCGGGCCCGCCACGGATCGATGGTGTTGATACGGGCCCCGCACTGCTACGCCCATTGACTTGCTCCCTCGATTTGTGACAGGTGAATGAGCAGGTAAAAATGAAACTTGTATTGCAAATTCAATTTAGGCAAATTTACTTGCACGATTCGGTATAGCAGCAGGCACCTTTATCCGATAGACAATAAGCTGGTTTTCAACACTACACTAGTATATTTTAGTCGTTCTTAGTAATGTACCTAGTTCGTTCTTTTTTCTCAATATTACCATGATCTCACCTACTTATATATGTTAGTAGATAAAGGAATAGGTACGTTGTAAAAAAGGTTTTTGAAAACATTACTTATTTACTTAGGAAGACAACGTGAGCGCTTATTGAGTTTTTGCTTACTTAAATTACAATTATGTACTTTTTTCGACTAAATGAATTCCTTCTGGTTTTACTACTGAAACATCACCATGATGTATGTTAACTATAAGTCACGTAGTCATAGTTTTCGTTAAAACGTTATTTTAATATCACCAGCGTCTCCAGCGGAGCGGTGGGCATATGGTTAGTCGTCACGGTCAGCGCCTGTCCAGCAGGGGGCTTGGGTCTGCTTGGCTGGTCACCATCTACCAAAACGAAGAATTAATCGTCATTACAACACATTTTCTGTGGATAAAACTTTTTACTATCATTTAGTCTAGGTTTCTTTAAAAAACTTCAGGTTTAGATTACTGGCGGAACCGAAAAGTAGTATTAGTTGCGTCACTACCTTTGGGTGGTAAAGCATACCCTGTAGCATACAAACACAGCTTACCTAATATAGCTACTCATCTATTTTTTTCTTTATTCTTTATTCTACACAAAAGAAACACATACACAGAAGTCAGAAATATATAACATGTACAAAGGCGAGCTGAACTCTAAAAAGAGTTTTCTTACAGCGAACCTTTGAGGCTAGAGAGAGGTGACTATAAAGGTAGGTAGAAAGAAGTCGCTTATAACTTTAATGTAGATACCTTACATTAACGTTATATGCGACTTCTTTCTACTTCTGTTTTTTGTAGTGTTGTCAATTTTGTTTTGTAAGTGTACTTTTGTGTGTAATACGTCTATGCCTATGTCCTACTAGGTATTGTTTGTTGGTTTACCAACTGTCACGGTCAGTGGTCTTCCAGTAGGGAGCTCGGTTCTATTTCGTTGCACATCGACTACGCAAAAAATAGGGACTTCGGCACCATAAGTTGCAACTATCCTACTACTCAATAATACCATAGAATATGCAAGTACTTACATATTTCCGATGAGGAAGCGCCTCGACGTTTCTCGTTTGTGATTGTAATAAAGTGAATTACCCAGTCTCTTCTAGATTCTAGATGCTGTTGCATTTACAACCATAGCGAAAACAAGCTCTACTTTTGTAGTCTTGAGCTTGTGTTCTAACAAAATGTGTTCATTCTTTCCAAATAGCGATCTAGTAGGTAACTTTTCTACCTATTTATTTATCATTATGTTCTAATCCTTACCTTTCGTACCAACATAATTAGACAAACTTACAAATTTTCTATAATAAGTCTTGTTATATAAACCGTATTGCATATTGACATAATTTTGATAAAGTGGTACGATAGAAAAATATATGCCCCACAGGGCAATACTTAGACACGGGATAGAAGTTTTAGTCCTTCATATTCTATATAAAAATCCTTATCACTAGGTATCCAGTCCCGGAATCTCGTTGACATCAACGATCATAATAACATATTAAAACATGCTGTGATACTTCGAAAAATCCATCATTACAAACTGTGGGTTTATTTTGTACCCCCATAACTTCTGTGAGTACCAGTCCAAAGTGTACAACATAGGGCCAGTCGTAACGAGCTCGCGGCGACATCGCACCTGTGCGCGCGGATATAGGAAGTGCAGTGAACGACTCTGTTGTCAATTTTGAATTTGGAAAGCGTTTTGCTCATCGATTGGCTGCAAAGGATAATTTTGTAAGTGGACATTATTTTTTAGTAGATTTTTGACAGATATTAAAATTTCGAAGTGTGTTTTGAAAAAATAAGATTTAGAGCACGTTCATTTAAAAGAAGATAAATAAATAAATCAAAACTCCTAACATAGACAATTTTTTTATCAAAATGTTCTATTGGACACTGAGTTTATTCAAAATCTTTGCATATGCAGACGAAATATATTATAATTATCTTGTAGATACCTACAGCTTTTTACCTATTAGCTTCACACTGAAATTAGTTACATCAGTACTTAGGTATACAATTATACATACGTACCTAAATCATGGGGATACCCCAAGGTACTATTTACCCGACCACTCATTTAGAAACTTGTACCGCGTACTCTGATATTTACGTGACATTTTATATGAAACTGTACAATTACCTACTATCAACCGTCAAGCACCATTAAAAGCGTTTCCGTTTCCGTTTAAGCCCTATAACGTGGTGATAGAAGGGAAATCTTAAAGGTTCTAAAATTAATTTAAAGTGGCTACTTGGCATTGTTGCGTGAAAATGGTAAATCTGTTTGTACTACTGGTAGGTAAAGTAAATTAGTGGTAAGTAGATCGTGACAGATCAAATCTTAATTTGTGGGTCAATGTTTGGCTGTGTCGAGCGATGCGCAGAATGCCGAATTACGAATCATACAATACGTAGTTAGACTAATTGCAAACTTACTTAGAATCGCTTCTCAACTAGTAGAATTAGTAGTAGTAGAGCTCTTTGTGAGAGCTCGTCCAGGGAAGTACTACCACCGTACCTATTTCTGCCGCCAAGCAGCGATGCTCACATTGCTGTGTTCCGGTTTGAAGGGTAAAGGCGCCGGTGTAGTTACAGGCACATGAGACTTCAACATCTTTACGTCTCAGAGTGATGGACGCAGTGCATTGCCTTACAGGGCACGTCCTCATTGGACTTGCTCTGTGAGGTAATGCATTGTTATAGGCAGAAGTTACTACTTAACATCAGGTGAGCTATCAGCTTGTTCCATAACTATTATCATTATAAAAAATAAAAATAAAACTTTCAACAAAACAACAATCATATTTTAAACGGTGATTAACTTAGTATAAAATAAGTAAACCCTATCTTACCCAACTTTAAATTCATAGGTTTAGTTAGACTTTATTTTGTGACTCTACCTATACTAGTGATTAAATTATACATTACATTACAGAACTTATTAGCAATGAAGTAACTAAGTAACTACTCGCACTAACTAGCCTTTATTCTCCAATCGCACGAGTCAAATGAAACACGAAAAATGCTTGGGAATAGTCACGTGACTTGTTGTTTGTAAATGTAATTTCAACACCATTTTTTTTTAATTGTCGTTGCACTGTTTGTGCATTTGCCATTTTACGTGAAAAATTAGGGAAACAATATTATATTATAAAAAAGCGCGGGATCTGACATGCGGGTTAGGAATCTCTATCCAAATTGACATTTTACAATGCTAGGTAACAAATGGATCAGAAATCTTGGTGCCTACAAATCTATGCTGACGTATGAGTAACGATTTCTTTATCAGCATACGAAGCCTAATTTAGTAGGTATTATAATGGTCTGTGGTATAAGCAAATATTCTTATTAGCAATTCAAAAAAAGTAGGCAAAGTATGAAACCGTTTTTAATAAAATATTTTTCAACACACTTGCTCATAAAGTGGCTCTATGGTCACCGCAATTAGGCACATAATGACACCCATAATCAAACTGTGACTTTTTCATTGCTATAACTCACTAGTGAGTTATAGATTTTTTTTTTAAATTTTATTGGTTGAGTAGCTTTGTTACTAAAAAAGTTTTTATTCAAAAAAAAGATCGTGTTCAATAGAACAAATAAATGAATGTTCCTATTGCTTGCTCATTTCATGCAACTTCTTATTTAAATAGTTAATTTTAACTCGTACGTGTTTAATAAATAAAACTTTCACTCAAATATAACTTTTGTTTTCTCTGTAATAAAAGAAAACTTTAAATTCCCCATTTTTTACGTGGCAGAATAGGCGCAAACCCTAAGCGCGGAAAATAAATAAAAAAAAAACCTCATCCCTTTAGTCTGTGGCCGATCGCAATGCGCGCGCATAGGAAAACTGATTAATTTTTCCCGCTATACCGAAACATTTTTCACAACGCGTTTTCACTGTTGAAATTATAGTTATTTTATTGTTATTTTATTCACAAGTGTGTTGAAAAACGTCGTATGATACACGTGTGTATTGGTGATTACCGTTCTCGGCTTTCTTAAGACCCTCGCCTACGGCTCGGGTCTCAATGGCACCTCGGCGGTAATCACCAATGTACCACACTAGTACCATAATGTACTATTATACATTTTCGTAGTACCTACCTACTAATGCTAAATATAAAGTAGCAAACCGCTATTTTTACTGCTAGCACTTTCATTTCGGCTAACTAATTACGCAAACGTGTACGTATTGCCTAACGAAGTGAGTAATTTTTAGTTCCCATAATTTTGTTCTCATAATATTATCATATTATTAAATCTGACTGCGCGCTGAAAATAATTGTTATGATTTCTGCATCACTTTGATGTGTACATATACCAAAGTAGCTATTTGTTCCCAGAGAGAACTAAAAGCAAATTAGAAGCTTATATATAATTAAACTTTTTCGAGGCATTTCAAGAAGAGCGCCCAGTTTTACAGCACCCATCGCACTTACGATATTCCACGAAGAGCACCAACTAGGTACTAGGTACCTAAATGATTGGTGCTCTTTTTAGGATAGCGTTGGAGATCTTCTGCTTCTTTTTTTCAAGATACCAAGGAGTCCAGTTGATACCTAATCAATTCCACTTACCTTATTTTCAATGTTTTAATATTTTCTATTTTGTATTGTTTCAATATTTTCAATGGAAAATATGAAGTTTTCTAAAGCTTATACGAGAAAAAGAATAGTAACAATTTAGAATATTCTGGTAGTGTTCTACTATTACTAATTCTGACCCACAGCCCCTAATAAGTAATAAATCTACATTCATGACCACCACGACCGTTCTGCCAACAGTGAAACCACTAAAAACAAAGAATAGTAGTAATTAGTAGTAGTAGAGCTCTTTGTGAGAGCTCGTCCGGGGAAGTACTACCACCGTACCTATTTCTGTCGCCAAGCAGCGCTGCTCGCGTTGCTGTGTTCCGGTTTGAAGGGCGCCGGTGCAATTACAGGCACATGAGACATCAAGACCTTTACGTCTCAGAGTGATGGACGCAGTGCATTGTCTTACAGGGCACGTCCTCATTGGACTTGCTCTGTGAGGTAATGCATTGTTATAGGCAGAAGTTACTACTTAACATCAGGTGAGCTATCAGCTTGTTCCATTACTTTTATCATAAAAAAAAATTATAATGATAATATTGATTCTACTGGTTCATATACCTACGCATTCACACGGTCTACTCTTACTTTCTCAGGCTGTAGCCAGCCTGTTATTACTCCGCAGTTCCTATTTGAAAGGTATCAGATGCTCTTCACCATTGTCAAGATCGGTTTTTACTGGCGTTGGAAATCGTGAGAAAACCAACACGTAGGAACAATACTCTCGTCGCTGATCGGTATCGCTGTAGAGAATCATATTAGTGTCAGTTGTATATTTTCTGCTCTGATAAAGCTTCTTCTTCTTCTCTACATTAATGGCCTCAGCAGCCTTACTCCCGAAACCCGTTCCAATCCGGTTTCACGGAATTTGACAGAAATCATGTCATTCGGTACTCTTGAATCCAGTACCAACAAGGTTTAAAACTGGATTGGGTGAAAAAATTTCAATCCAATCCCAAGCCGGTTTGACTGATTGAAAGCGACTATTTCCCGCTGGCGGGTTTTTTGGTACTCTTGACACGATTTTGACATTAGGAATCGGGCTTCGAACCGACTTCTTCGCTGGATTTACACAGTTTCAAAATACTAACTTTTTTGCGATCGAGTGGGATATAAAAATGATAAAATCAAAGTATAAAGTACCTTATAGGAGATGTACAGCTATATTTGGCTAGGTACCTACCTACGTATGTGATATTTTAGACTTCTTCCCTAATTCCTTAGTTTCCACTAGGTTTCTTCCATGGGTACGGGTAGACCTACGTCCGGTACGAAACAACATAGCAAATCTTTAATGATTTTATCTAATTATCAGAAAAATACTAAAGGACGACTTTTGTAGCTTTGTCTACCTACAGTACTCCAAAGATAGGTATGAGGAGCGTAGGTTTGGTGCAGGTACCTACCTATATTGATTTGATTTGCATTCTCAGAAGGTAAGAAATCATTCAAAACCTTTAAAATTAAAGACTTCATACGTTTTTAAATTGGCGGGAATCAGTTGCTGCTTTTTTTTTCAGAATCATAATTTCATCAAAATCAACAGAGTAGGTACAAAGAATAATACTTATTTGCTTCTTCTTACGTAGTTCCTACGTATAAGCGGGACTCCCATTCTATCAAAATTACACACTGAAAATCTCGTTTTGTATGAAACGTGATTAAAATTTTGATCCCCGTTTCATTCATACATTGTTCGTGTTTCGTTTCGAAAGAAAGAGTCTTTTTCCGAGAGGTTTTCCGTTGGCGGGAATCGCTGGATGTTTTTTTTTTTCAAAGAATCAATTCACGTTCGCGGTCTTTTTTAGTCACAAGCATTCTCTCATTTATGCAACCACAATGTAATTTAGAGGTAAGGGAACGTTTTAACTCACTTTAATATGACTAAAAATAATGGAAAAAAATTTTTTCAAGAATTTATTCATATTTATTGTGATTTAAAAACGTTGCACGTATATTCTTGAATAATGTTATGGTAAGTAATGGTAGTTTTCGTTCGGACGTGTCATGGCAACACTTACATGGTGTTGCTTTTCCTGCCCTAAAAAATAGTCAAATTTGAAATCGACTACGTATGTCGATGTCAGCTTAATCGGAACTGGATTCAAGAGTACCGATTTTTTGAATATTGAAATTGGTTCCGGATTGGGATTGGAAAGCGGTCGAGTTGGAAACTGTTGTCGGGGGTTAGCCTGCTGTCCGTCATTTCGACAGACAATTTTGCCAATGTCAAATGATATAATTGTAATAATATAAGTCAAGTCAAGTCATTTGTCAAGTCGGCTGTCATTTGTTTCTTATTCTTCTTTTTCTTCTATATACCTATATGGCCTCTGTCCGTCATTTCGACAGACAATTTTGCCAATGTCAAAGTGATGAATTTGAAATAATATAAGTCAAGTTTTCGTCAAGTCGGTTGTCGTTTGTTTTGAAGAGAAAATGGTGGATTTTCTTTTCAAAACCTGAAACGAATTTTCACATTCAGAGAAACCACTTTACACACATTTATTCCAATGGCTCACACTTTATGTTACGACCTAAGTATTATTGATTAAAATTCCACCAAAATTAAACCACAATACTCACATTAGCACAAGAAAAACTATTAAAATAAAAGTTAAATGTCAAAACTCAAATCCCTTATTCTTCTTCTTCAATTATGGCCACAGTCCGTCATTTCGACAGCTTCGACGTAGTCGGGTAAAAATAATTACATAATAAATACAATATTTACACAGATTAAAGCAAAACTAGGCCTTTCTCTGATAGGATATTACTAACGGTATGTAGATTGATCGATTCGATAGTCGATAGTTGCTTTGCCTTGTCGTGTACATGATGTAATTTACTTGCTTCTGGTTTTCTTGTTTAAGAAGTTACTTATGTGTAAGAAGTAGGTAAGTAAACGAAATAAACGTGTTTGATTAGCATAATAAAGTGTTATTTGAAAGTGTTTGAGCAGTTTGTCAAACAATTGGGTCGCCGAATCACCATTCTCCGTACTTTACTTTGTTATGATGTATTTTATTATGTCTCAATGCATACTAATGCATAGACAGTTCTATAAAAGCTACAACAATACTGATTTAGAATTCAGACTTAATACTTATAAGCTCACAAGAATTGCTGTGAAGTGCGTTTGAACACTTTGAACTATCATGTAGGCGCCTGCGCATCGCATGGAAACACTCGACTTATAAAGTGTCAGTCAGTACCTAAAAATCACTTTACAATAACGTCCTTTACACTTTTTTTCGCAACAATATCGTCATTTATTTAGCGCCAGTTTAGCGCGTACTTGTATACTATTTGGTAATCTACATCGGGGACACGCCAGTATGGGGTCGGCCAGCGTAACCCGCGATTCTTGTAAGTACAACGCTACAAACAATTTGTTCTATAGTGTTCAGAAACAGGATCAAAAACATACCCTTTGTTGAACACTGCAACACTGCGTAGGGCAATCTTATATCTGTAAATTTCATCTCCTATTTCTTGCAATTCAATAAACGCGCAGTAAAATTCAGCGTTCATCGAACCCATGAAAAACGACACAAAAACATAAACTCTGAGTTAACAGTAAACCAGTAAACTTTTTTGCATTGCATAATGATAGCGAAACCGAAAGTATGTAAAAAGAATAAAGACAGATGCACGAAATCCGTAAGAAACTGATATCCGTCTTTGAATGTAAAAAATTGGAGCATTTTGTAACGGTTTTATGACAACCTCCGTGGTACAATGGATGACTGGCTGGGTGATATCAGGGTGATTTTAGAACTTTAAACGTAAATATGATTTTAACTAAAAACTATAAATATGTCAGCAAAATTCAGCCTAAGTACCTACCGTATTCACAATAGCATTACAGCATAGGCCACGACCTAAGAGGAATTACAATATAATACCTTTATCATAATCCACTTAAGAACCTACCTAAGTATTTCTAATCCAATTATTTGTACTGTGTGTGCTGCAGTATTATTTCTACGCTAAGAAACTCACAAAGTTAATTCATTTTTTTGTTCAACCATAGAATAAAAAGATGTATTAGGTACTCGCAATAGCAACACAGGTACCTATTGAACCGGGACGTAGATTATGAGAGTAGATCCCAAGATCTGTAGAATAGGAGCTAGTTAGAGGTCTTTGATTTATATAAACCCAGCAGTGAGTCTATGTGTGTCTAAACTAGCCGGTGGTATTACATTTAGCATAGTTTTACGTCAAAAATCTGTGTATTAAATTCTCAGAAATGTTAGAAGCCTTCATCGTCTTGTAAAATCTCAGGAAATTGACATTATCACAGCGGAATAAATACAAGGCTGCTCTATATTTAGTATCCCACGCACCGCACCGCAAAATGTGGTTCATCGATATCGGATATGGTCGCAACCAAAGAATCCCAAGTCTACGTCGACACGGTGACTGCGTAGACACCTGTGTGCACAGAATACAGCGATAGTTGATGGGGTTAGTGTCCCATGAAAATAATCGTCAATGGAGTGAGTTTTCGAACAGTAAAAAGTTTTGTTAGATTGCATGAAAACTCTTTACAACTTATTCCTATTTTTTATGTTTGTATGTTACGGTACTAAATAAAGCTTCCTGAAATTAAAATTTATTATAAGTAACTACATACGTGTACCATTATAGTTTTCAGAAAATTGCGAAAAAATGTAGAAACGTAAAATTTTTTGAATGCTCTTATTCCCAAGATACCCCTGAAAACAGAAATGTAATTAAAACTAGGTTATTATTGTTTTTATGCACCTGGCAATATTTTTTACAACAAATTAAGTCTCAAGGGTCCCTGGAAAAAAAACTCAGTTTGTAGACTTGAATGAATGAAAAGAAAAAGCTATTATTTCCGCGAACAATTACAATTAGAATGCAAGTCAGTGTGAAACAGGAACCGCTTCGCATCGTACAAACAAAACGTTCGTCTGATTATGGAAGATGCCCTATAATTACAGAGACCTAGATACTTTCGCGTAAGCCGCTCACCTGCTTTTTATCCATTTTTTATCAGCTCCGGATCTTCTGCCGTGTTTTCATTTTCTATGGCGACACGATTTTCATCTTGATCTATCGTTTGTAGCTTGCAAAGTTTCTAGTTTTTTTTCTTTTGATAAGTGTGAATGAATGAATGAATGAAAACCCTTTATTGTGCACCTTACATCTAATAAACAAGAATAAAAAATTACAAAATGTGAATCTTTCATCTTCTCATTTTTTACAAAGATGTTTCTTCGCGTGTTTGTTGGAAATAAGTTAAAGTACCTACTCATCTTTGTGTTTTTAGCCCTTTATGCAAGACTATAGCCGTCGCCCGCGGCGTTGCTCGCGTTCTACCCTTTAGAGAGTGACATTTCAAAATTCCTTTCTTACTACCCTCCAAATTTCAGCTTCAAAAGAGTTATATATACCTATATTGATAAACTGAATGGAAGATGTTGGGGGACACCTTTGCCCAGCAGTAGGACGAAACAGGTTAATTAAAAAAAAAAGTTTAAACCACTCGAACTCTAGCTTTCTTTTTGGTGAAACATTGACAAAGTCGTAGGAAGGTGCGACTAGTGAAATGGAAACGCACCATTCCACCAAAATTGTCTAACGATTGAGCATAAAAATTATTTGATTACATTCAAATTGTATGTTATTATTAAAATATTCACAAACCAATTATTGCAGCTGGTGATGGAAAGTGAACCACTTGTTATAATAGGATGCCTCTACCAAATTATTAGTTGGAGCCTAAACCACAGATCATATAATACTATACTATTACATAAACTCATGGGAAAGAAGAGACAAAACATGAAATGCTAAGTATAGTTAGTTCACCGTTTTTGACCACAAAGGATCATTCCCAATATTAAATTTAAGATTGCTTGATGAAGAAAATTATGAATTCGATGCACATCTTTTACCGAGGGTGTTTCTTGAAAAACTAGTCTATGAAATGTGGAGCAATTAGGTATCTAATTATGGGCGCCTAGCAAATGACAAAAGACAATTACCATAGTACTTGGTATGGCATAAAATGCACTCTATGTATAAAGTTTTAAATATCAACATCTTGTTTACCTACTGGAATCGTATCCGAACACTCGTAAAAAGTAGAATTGACACATTAGACTCAGTCCTATCTTATGGCAGACTGATGATATCATTTTTCACTGGCTTGTGATATTAAAAGTCACTCAGAAAGTGTTGGACTAAGTACAAAATTGGATATTGTTCAATGTGACCACGACTCCATGACGACTAACTAAGTACCTACGGAAAGGAGATCAACGCGCTCCAAAATGAGAGAAAGTCTCCATACTCTGTTTCACACATGAATTTACAAAAATTAGCGCTTAGAAAAAAATATAGGACAAACACATTACTTATTTAAATCTTATTTTTAGTCACTTGTTACTTACCTGATTTTTTTTAACTAAAGCAGGCACTACTTCAAAAGTTGTAAAAGAAGTAGGTATGTTTTTATTTTTACTATTTTTATCTGTGGACGTCGTTGCTTTTCCTCTTCGGTGGCATTATTACGCTGCTCAGCATTTAAAAAAAAAAATACATTTGTTTTTTTTTATTATTGTATTCTGCTCTGAAATTATTTATCAATGGTAGGTAGGTAGTAGGTAGGTACTTAGGTTCTCAAGAACAGGTAGATTTTATAACCCACATTACATAAGCGGTCAGTGTGCAATATATTAGCGAAAAACATGTTTCAACCGCACCGTACTATGTCACCGCTACTCTATCTAGCTGTCATACCATTCAAACGGTACCATAAAGCCTTATTTGATGATTCCTAGGACATCTGAAGGCGTGATGATATTCATCCGGAACCAGCAGAATGAAGAAATATATAGGTCCCTAGGTACCTATCTTAAAACTAGGTAGGCATCTCTTGAACCAGCCAGTTGGATCCGGACTCAAGCATAGATTTTTGTATGAAAATCTCTACCCAAATTTACCTATGCTTGAGAACCGATTTCTGAATCGGAATACGGGCCATAATTTTTCGAAAATTGCTATAATTATGTAGGTACCGCACCGTGTTTACTCTAGTATTTACTAGCAATCAGTCTTACGCGAAAAATAAATCGATTATCGCATAAAGGCAACTGAGGTACTAGTACCCAATTAATTGCAAACATTCAAACCATCTTCTCACGACCTTTGCTTTTTCTTCAGCCATAACATTACTCACAGCAATTCGATGTTGCAAAGCCCAATCTATGGCTGTTAAACTGAATGAGATCATAAATAAAACAGATTTATCGCTTCGATTGTTATCCTAACAAACTGGCGAGAACGAAAGAGCATTATGATTTGCACATAGCATAGTAACACCATCACAACCGGTCACATACTAACCTAAGAACCTAGATATAGTCCCGAGAGTTCCGCACTCATGTCGCGAAGTGAAAATGGTACCTAATGGAGTATAAAACTTTTTGACAATTACCTACCATTAATATACCTCTTGATATCGTCAGAGTCCACCGATAGCTGCGAATGTTAGTTGCGGGCGCGAGCGGCTGCACGAAATCAGAATTCTAGCTATAATTGAATCCTAAAATGAATAAAAATACTACAAAACTTCCCAGCTGCAAGCTGTATCGTACTGATGACGAATACATAAGGTCAGTCCCCGATATCACACGACTGCTATTATTCTGCATAATACGTAGTAGGGGTATCTAGATGTACCATTCCTAGTCATTGGCCTTCACACCCGTTGCGCAGAGTAACCCTTTTGTTTCATAATGCCAGACTGACTGGGTTATAAAGTCATACGCCCACTGAATATTATACAGATTTGCATAAATTGTGTAATAATACTTCAGGTCATTTCCATAGAATTTTTGCACCGCATCATGATAGATTCAAACTGTTGAATACTGACACGTCACTCTTTATAATTGCCCTACCTACCTCTGTTTGACATTTTTAGTCATTGGTAAGAGATGGCGATTCGATAGTCACTAATAAAGATCGACTTTCTTTTATAAGAACTATTTGCTTACCAAACGGATTCCGATTTCGCAAATTAAATAAATGCGTCAAGTTGGTCTTAGTTCTTATGATTAATTAGTATTCCAACCGTTTGTTTTGTACTAGGTAAATTGTAGTTTAGAGCCTTCGAATGTTACTTAGTGCCCGTGGCATAACCATTTTTTTAGTGAAAAAGAAAAAGTTTATTTTTTCAGTTTAGCGAGAGTATGCCCTTAGTTACTAGAAAAAACGTATGAAACGAACGTCAACGACATCCAAAACATGTTACATACATCCGTCAGAGAGAGCACGAGGTCATTTTTAATTGTATTTTATGTAATTTTGTCATTGTTTCACAAACGGCTCGTGTGAATGAACCATTACATTATTGACTCACACTTTAATAATGGTTTTTTGTCGTAATCACATTTAAATCTCGCCAGTTTGTGAATTTTTACCCACGGAATTGAAAAATAATGAAGGAAATTTTTAATGAGTAATGTCCTCAGATTTTATGATATTTCACACCATTCTGAAGGTGGTAACTTCGAGGTAGGTAGGTACGGTTTTATAAAATAACGTTTAGAGGTTTATTCACGTTTTAGATCAAAGGGATTATTATTTATTTCTTTTAATAAAATCTAGTAAAAATATCACTAGAATTTTGTTGGGGTATCATAAAATAAACTTTTACTAAGATTTGAAAAACTATGGGTTACCTAAAAATATTATAGTAAGTAGGTAACTAGGTAGGTATGGGTAACCCACATAACTGTTGTTAAAAAGCAATTTTTTATTACAAGCAAGATGTGTCAGGTATCATTAGGCACCAAACAATACGTTGGAAATGTTCGAGTTACACGCACTAGTTGCAAATGTGGTAGATTGTCTACCAAATTGTCTACTAACTTGTAAAGAATACTTTTGAAAACGTGACTTCATTCATTGCTCGAGCTTTGTTAAAATATAACCGCAAGTGTCATTTTTTACTTTCAAACAATGCACCTTTCAGAAACCATCAATAAACAAAGATTTTCTTTACAGGTGGCTGCGAACACGTACAGAAGATTAACCTGATCGTGAGGTGACGATACTTTCACTGCTTCAGTTCAACGAAACGACACTAGCAGCTGATACGATACAATAATCAAAGAACTAAAAAATCTACGCGCGCACTACCAGAAAACACACACATAAAAAACTGTTTTCAAACAAAGAATCACGCGCCACAGAGAACAATTTTACACAGAATAGAAACCGTGTGAAGGAAAATGCTCCAGCTTCCAACGAGAGTTGGTTGCAGCGTCAGGTGACTGACAATGTCAACAATTGTGCCAAAAGTCCGGTTAAAGCCGTGTCAGTCATGGGTTATCGTGCTGATGGTGCTAGGGGGAGTTCTGGCGAATCGACCACCCAGGTTTCTCATCGATGGCCAGTCGGAGATCGTGGTCAGGTTGAAGGAAGGCATTGATACGCCTGTAGGTGAGTTGGAACTCCTTCAATTTCAATATAGACTTAAAATAATACTAGGTCTTAGGCAGCATGTTTTTGATTGGAGGACTACAGACTCTATCAGATGTTTTTCGTTCAGTTCCCACAACCAACGAACTGCATAACCCTAACAAGTTATGAATCATCCATTTCATAGCCCACGGAATACAGATGGGGTGTTTGTACTTTGTACAACGTTGCTCATATTTCCAAAACAACGATTCAGAATGCAACAAACCGACAGCCGGAAATTACTCGGGCGGCCGGCCGGGAGGGGGGTTGCCCGGACGACAGTGCACAAACAGAGGGTTAAGAGGGAAACCTCACAACCTGCCCTCCCTGGCACTAATGCCGTATTAGTTATGTAATTGATTAGTCATGAAATGAGCCATGCGTTCCAAAGTCCAAACACGCAATTTTGTCTAGATAAGTACCTAGGTAGGTACCATAGAGATGCGAAATCGTTTTTTTTTTTAAAGGGTACCTAGGTACCTACCTACTTACTTAGAACTACACACTTGTGTCAGGGTGTGGTGTGTGTATGCACATTATTGCACATACCTAGTAGGTACCTAGGTACCTACCAGCCTTCCACCTATTTATCCTATGAACATCAAAGACACAAGGGTACCCACAAGTCTTGTGTTCTATCTGGCGTTTGTTTTATAGCTTTTAGGTACTTTTCCTAATAAAGACCTAACGCTGTTTAAGGCTGCTAGAATGGTTAATACTTACCACTGCTTCAACTAACCAACCGTTATGTTTTCAGGTAGTTTGATATACCGGCTAAGGGGCGTTGACCCCGACGGCGATACACTAAAGTTCGGCATACGAGACCAGCTTGGTAGCAGTATTTTAAGATTAGAAGCCATTTCATCCAACGAAGCTAATATTTATTTAGTTAAGGAATTAGATAGAGAGGTAAATATCAGAATTCACTACCTAGGTATATACTTACCTACCCATGTGTATACATAAGTAAAATAGTAAGCAAGACAGACATAGGTATGCACCGGCACTGAGATTATACCAACTTAGAAGAAAGAAAGAAAGAAAGAAAATACATTTATTTATGACACACAAACGGGCACAAACATGAAATACACAGAGTAAGTAAAACACAAAGACAACATAAAATGTGTATCTCTCTGCACTGCCCATCTAATGGCCACAAATGGCGTCTTTACATTGTGTATCTTAGCAATCTTTACAATATGTATCATGACATGTCTCAAGGCCCGTGGGAGAGCTTAGAATCCCACATAAGTAGGTACCTACTGTTTGGTGTATCCATCAAAACCTCTGAATCAATCATTAACACAAGGTGCTCTACCATACGACTCTACTTTTTTTTCAGGTCCGTGATGAATATTCGTTCGTTCTCACACTGACCGATGGGCATTTGGGCGAAGGTAACTTCATCACGCAGAGCTTTTTATTGTTGGTAGAAGATGTTAACGACAACGAACCAATTTTTAAGCCCTATCCATCTGCAATCACTGTGAAGGAAGATGCTCTACCTGGAATACTCACTACTGTAGAAGCAACAGACCTTGACGAAGGGGCGTATGGACAAGTATGTTATTTCGTATACCTATAGATTGTACGTATGTACCTACATAACATACACTCGTTATTAAATTATGCAGAATATTCGCCACCAAATAAAACCTCTATAGATATTCTTTTCTACAAACGGACTTCGTATCGTACATGCACGGAAGTACCGGAAGTAATCCATCTTGCTTTATTTTGACAGTGTCATGTTATGTTTTCAATGTGACATTGACGTTTCTTTTGCAAAATTTTTTTATTATTATTCGATATTTGAAAGTGTGAAATTAGAGTTTTTTTGATTTTGAAACTAAAATAAAATGATTCTAGGTTCTATACCACTTACAAGAAGTCGACGGAGATATAGAAAACTTTTCCGTACAAACTGTAAACGGAAAAGGTGTGATCCGTCTTACCAAAGGCTTAGATTACGAGCGCAAATCTCTTTACCAACTTCGGGTTCTGGCTGTGGATCGTGCAAACCAGGGTAGAGTGAATACGGGCACTGCAGCTATACTTGTGAAAGTTCAGGATGTGGAGGACCAACCCCCGGAGTTTATTGTGGCTAGTCCTGTTACTAGAATCAGTGAAGACGCACCGGTCGGGACCTCTGTTTTGCAAGGTATTTTAGTCCCTATAACCGTGGCTTTCCACCAAAAAACATTCACAATGCAATCCATACAAACAATCTGCACAAAATTATAAAATGTCAATCATGCACAAGGGTTAGCGGTGGAATCGCAATTTGATACTGATACCTACTACATTCACAGAGTTGTGCATGTTTGTTGTAGACATCTTCTTGGCGGAAATCCATAGTAATAGTCTTGAAAAGGCACATTATACTACCTATAATGACCTATCCTATCATCTATCAGAATAGCAAGCTACTGCTACTGGTTTGATAGCCAAATAAGAAAACAATTGCATATTTCATCGGTCACAAATAGTACACCAGGTTTACTACCTATTGCAAACTTTTTTCAGTGAGAGCTATTGATGGAGATAGAGGAGTCAATAACCGAATATCCTACAGCATCATATCAGGAGGAGAGGAACACTTTGACATTGACAGCAGTTCTGGGATAGTTTACACAATCAATCAGCTTGATAGGGAAGACCCTAATAACAGCAATGGAGCTTATATTTTGGAAATATTGGTAAATAGTTTTGTTTTTTATTATACCTAGGTTGTAGTAGTATAGAAAAAGAAGGTTCTAGAGATATCTAACCTGCTCATTTCTTGTTTTTACTACATCAAATTTATACATAATAATATAAAATACCTACCTACTTATATTGTTAGATAGAAAATTCTTTATTGCACAACTTAAAAGTAGTGTATATATAGGCGAGCTTGATGCTAAAATAGCATTATCTACCAGCTAACCTTTGGGTAGTTGTTATTGTTCTGTTATTTATTTCTTTTCATAGGCCACAGAGGAATCCCACATGATATCACCTATGCCCAGTGCTACCACAGAAGTGACAATCATAGTCACGGATGTCAACGATGAAACTCCAAGATTCAGGAGTGAGAGATATGTGGGGGAGATTCTGGAGAATGCTCAGCAGAACACACCAATTACTTTCCTGCAAGATGCTATACCAGAGGTCTTTGACTATGATCAGGTATGAACTGTAGTACCTACTTGATTTCTTTTTGTATGAACTATCAGATTTGCGCAGATCTAATGAGATAACTGATCATATCAAAAATCTCTTAAAGACTTAAATTAACAGATATGAGATGTTTGAGTCGGTAATCTTCTTTATGTGGCTTTAATCGAACTAGTTTAATAACCAGATAACATTTATTACCTACTAGCCATCGCCCGCGGGCTTGCTCGCGTTCCAGACCCTTTAAAGTGTGACTTTTCAAAATTCCTTTCTTAGTGCATCCCTACACTATACATAAGGATACTACCCTCCAAATTTCATACCTCTAGGACTTATAGTTTAGGTTGTACGTTGATTGTCAGTCAGCTTCAATGAGTTTTAGATATATTTAGAAGATAGACTAATGATTTCACCTCATTTATTTTTGGTTTTCCAGGGCAAAAACGGAACATTTGAATTGTTCCTTCAAGGTGATAATGGCATATTCGACGTGACGCCGTTCAAAGGAATAAACGAGGCATCCTTTCTCATCAGGGTTAATGACCCTTTATTTTTGGATTATGAAAAAGTAACCGTAATGAATTTCAGTCTAGTCGCCAAAGAAATTGTTGCCAAAGATCCAAAAATGAGGTAAGTAATATGTTATACTTTTGAATTCTACCAAAATTGTAATGCGGGGTTGGATGTTGATATGTTGTACTCAAAGTTAGTGTAACCTACACACTTTTGAAATAGCTACATAGCTAAAAAAATTTTTTTTCTAAATCAATATTGAACTGGCAATCTACGAAGTTGAAATGCCAATGTCCTATACATCATTTTCTCAATTGGTAAATGCTAGAGAATAATGGTTCGGAATGAGGACCATAACATAAGCCAATAATGCTGCCTAAATATAGGATGGTCCTGTCTATAAATGTAGAAAGATCAACGGGAGCTGTGTCCACCAGTGGACTACAGATGAATAAAATGATAATTTGTACAAGTAGGTAGATATTGTGATAAAAAGTATGCTAATAAAATGGTCTAATTCCAGTGTAGTCCCAATAATGGTCCACATAAAGGATGAAAACGATAACTTCCCCGAGTTCACAGAGTCACTTTACACTGTATCTATACCTGAGAACTGTGGGGTTGGTACTACAGTCGCGTGGGTACAAGCTCTCGACCAGGATTCAGATAACTATGGCACTAGGGGAATAAGATACACCAGTCTTGGAGGGAGCATAGCTAATCTGTGAGTAGAAGTTATCTCAGCTGTTTCATGTGTATTTTATAAATAGTACTCTATTAGACGTAATTTCTTTGTAAATAAATATTTATATGACTTGTTTTAATGTTATAAGGCCGTCATATTAGGCTAACATTGTTAGGCCGTCAGTGACCTCGGTTATTTTATCGATAGTAAAAATATCTGGAACGTTTAAAAGAGGTAAAATACTTTATTGAAATACCTGTCTCAAATTCTCTATTTTTGCAGTCTAAACCTAAATCCGATATCAGGCGTGATAACCGTCAAACAAGCAGGCGGAGATTCCTTCGATCGTGAGCTGATAACACGACACTACCTAACAGTCGAAGCCAGGGATGACCTCGGCAAAGGCAACAGAAACACGGCCCAGCTGATTATAAATATTGAGGACGTCAACGACAACGCACCAATGTTCCTCGCTAATAAATATGAAGCACGATTGTTGGAGAATGAAAAGCAGTTTGAGAATCCACTGGTGCTTGAGGCTAGGGATATTGATTTGAATGGTATGTTTGAAATATTATGTTAGGACGTCAACGATTTCAAATATGTTAGGACGTCAACGACAACGCCCCAATATATTGCCTTTTTGTGTGAAAAATTTAAATAAGCAACAATCTTTTTCGTAGGTAGTTAAACTTTCTACAATGCTGTATTTGTTACAGGTACAAAAAATAGTCACATAGAGTATTCCATAGTCGGAGGAGAGTACAAAACTAACTTCACCATAGATCCTAACCTGGGCATCATCACACCTAAAGGTGGATTGGACTTCGAGCAAATACCCGGAGATAACAGCAACATAAGGCCTATACATTTGACTGTAAGTATACAATATTATACAAATCAGTACATCAACTTATACCTATTAACTGCGTCTTTCTAAACACTTCACTAATCTTCAATTCACTTCACTAAACATGGTTTATCTGCTACATTTCGTAAATGTTGCCCTACTTTGTCGGAGCAAGTAATCGGTTTTTCTCTGCATTGTAAAAAATAAAATTTGTCGTCCCGTCTGTTTATCTGTACTAGTTTATTTTGAAAAGTACAATAATTCCGCTCACAGAAGGGACTTTACTCCAGTCTCAAACTTGATTTCCAAAAGATCTTGATACATGCTATAAATGTCAGGATAAAATCTTGATATTTTATTGGTCACCGCCGCAAATATTTGTATGAAACTTAGAATAGAGAAATGCCCGGGATCCACCCAAGACAATACATTTTCTATTATATCTGAAATCCAGGCTTAGAGGTCAAAATGCGTAAACATTACATTCTGATATCACGCCAGCTACATCTAGTAAAAGTAAAATATGTAAGTATCGCATTTGTTTTATGTATCTTTTCAAAGGTCCGTGCACGTGATTTCGGCGTGCCCTCACTTTCTTCAACCGTGCCTGTGACGATATACGTCCAAGATGTGAACGATCACGCGCCGTTATTCCAGCAAATGTTGTACAAACGCTCCATTCCTGAGGATTTGCCTGGAGGTACCAGTGTGCTTGAGGTACGTAAAATTTGATATTACTAGATTCCGCCCGCGACTTCGTTCGCGTCCCGCTGGATCCCGTTAATTTTTCGGGATAAAAAGAGTAGCCTATGTGTTAATCCAGGCCACGAACAATATATATTTCAAGTTTCATCCAAATCGGATCAGTAGTTTTGGCGTGAAAGAGTAACAAACATCCTCACAAACTTTCGCGTTTATAATATTAGTAGGATTTATTCACTTCATGCCTTTATAAATACAAATGTGGTACTTCTACACTCTATCTGGTTGATATGATGATGATATTTCTGTGAAACCTACCTTGCTTGATTTTTTCTGTAATTAATTAAAGGTAAAAGCAAGAGACGCAGACGGTTCATCACCGAACAATCGCATAGTTTATCGAATACAACGCGGTGCAAGCGATAAGTTCGTCATTGACTCACGATCTGGTGTCGTGTCGGTCGCAAATGGATCTACACTAGACCCGGACAAGACTACTCCTAAGAACACCAGATATACACTTACTGTGGTAAGTAATTTAGGTCTTATTATGTTTAAGCTAAGGTCCTAGTTAGCATACCATCTCAATGACAATCTTCAAATTAGAATTTTTCTATTTAGCTGTGGGTACGTCCTAATCGACATCAATTTTGGTTCTGACTTTTGGACGTTATTTTATTATTTTAAGTTATTTGATAAAATTATTAATTTAGAATTGTCATTTATGAGTGTTTATGCTAATTTAAACTTTTGTTTTTTAAACACTTAGTATCGATTCTGTTGTTTGCCAGTAATTAATCAACACCGTTGTCTTTTAAGTCGTGGAACATAATCATCTTCGAAGGCCGGTCTGACTACCGGCCTTCGAAGATGATCATGTTTTGAACCGGCCACTCGGCCAGTTTAACCTTCTAATCGTTTAAAAAAAGTTTCTCGATTCAGCCGTATTTTGCTTTTCCAGGCGCCTTAAACTGACCCTTTGCATTTTATTTAAGAAACATTTGATCTGAACCTATGTTTACTTACAGATAGCGCTAGATGGCGGTATCGGTGACCAGCAACTAAGTGCAGCGGTGTTGGTTAACATTACAATAGTTGATGTTAACAATAAACCGCCTGTTTTGGCGGAGCCGGGCGGAATCAGCGTTAGAGAGAATACTCAGGTACTTTTAATAAACAACTATCTAATTGAGAGATATAGTAAATATCTAATTGACAGATTTATAAAACGAAAGCTACGTGAACTTTTCCAGTTGGTTCGATAGATCGATCCATGACTTGTGTTCTTAAGACTCCTGATAGTTCGATCAATCTGACTAACGGCCGAACACTCAAACGCTACTTATAATAAGTTCGTGCTTAAATTATTGCCCTCTCTTGGCTACAAATGAGTAATGTCACACAGAGGCAGAGCAATTTTAAGTGGTGTTTTTTGAGTCGGTATTCTGCCTTATGTGAACTTTCAGTAGGTTAGTCGAACTTGATCTCTCGATCCTCGATAACTCGATCCTAGTCGAACTTGATAAACTTTAAACTCGATCAATATTCCCGCAACTTCAGGTTGGAACTGAAATCTACAAAGCGCAAGCCTACGATCCCGACGACCAGCCGGTACTAAGATACACGATCGATATTTCCGGTAGTTCAGCCCGCAACGAAGACGGAATACCGATACTAATAACTGAGTACGATTATATCGCTCTGTGGGACTTGAACGGGGTCGATGGCTCTTTGAAGGTAGTCAGGTAAGTCCTGTAAATAAGTAGGTACACGGCGAGCGCTGTGCTACGGTCATTATTATATTGCCCTAGGAATCTTTGTGAGAACTAGTGAATTGAGTGACAAAATGTTTTAAGTCGTCCAAACCTTGTATGTTATAAGCAAGAAAGACTGGATTTATTTTATGTCCAGATTTTGTTAGTTATACATAAAACAACAACATATTATGAAATCCAAATTTTCTTAAATTCTTAATTATTTACGAAAAGATAATATAGACTAAAGTTCGTGCTGTTACTATATAGAGTTTTCTTCCAGCAAACCTTTGAGGCTAAAGAAAAGATAAAATATATAGCATTCTCTTGTTCGGTTTTGGTCATAAAAAGATAACACTTCCGGGATTGACCACACAAGCCACTATAATGACTCTAAATTAAACACATCAAATTCAAGATATTTTTTCATTATTCATTAATTAATTAATTTCCAGGCTAATAGACCGTGAGAAAGTGGAAACCATAAAACTCCTCATAACAGTCGAAGACATGGCTGCCATAGATGGAGGTCCAGTCCAAACAGCTTCAGCAATCCTCACTATCACAGTCCAAGATGAGAACGATAACAATCCGGTGTTTAGAAAAGCATTTTACACGACTTCTATAGCTGAGAACTCTAAAAATGGCGTCGGCATTGTCAATGTGATCGCTGATGACGCGGATAAGAATCGGACTATGACTTATTATCTTGAAGGTACGTGTAAAGAAACAATATTTTTTCACGTTTTCATATACGAGTAAGAGTTGATAAGTTTTATAGCGTTGAGAGCTTTTAGTCTGTCTATTATTAAGATAATTGAGCGCGATTCATCATAAAAATCATTTTGAAGGTGGAGAAAGCCTATTTGAGTATTCAACACTAGCTTCAGCCCGCGAATTCGTCCGCATCCTGTTCTTCCGGTTAAAAAGTAACCTATGTTTTGATCCAGATTACGAACTTTATGTATTCCAAGTTTCAACCAAATCGGATCAGTAGTTGCAACGTGATTAAAACACAAACAAACATCTAAACATTCACATTTATAATATTAGTGATAAAACAAACATTTTATTCACAAATAAATTCAAACTAATACAGTAGATATGTACAATATTTACAAAATACACATGAAATAGTTGAGTTATCTTCAAACCGTTGCAAACGATTTATACATAGCTCAACTGGTCCAAATCAGGATAGTATAAGATTTGACAAACTTTTGATCATCTCTCTCTTATTTCAATGGAAATATCCCAACAGGTCAAGAAGAGGTGACCTCCATGGTCCACATAGGTAACACAACCGGCGAGGTAGTGGTGGCCAGTAAAATAGATCACGAAGTCAACCCCTGGATAAATCTAACTGTCAAGGCAGTTGATAGCGGGGTACCACCGAGATATACGTTTGCTGATCTGTTTATTCAAGTAAGTTTTAAGCCCTTCCCCAATTACGATACGCACAGGCGATACAAGTATCCTGCAAGTCTCGGAGACTAGTCGCCGCCAAGTATCTCACATACATTGAATGCAGGGTACCAGTAGCGTAGTGTGCGAGCCTGATTCATTCATTCAAAAATGAAAGATTGGTAGACAATGCTCTTAGCATTAAGTCCTCCTAGCACTACTTCTTTGTGTGAAGTTTTTAAATAAATAAATCAAAATCCCATGAAATCATTTTCCTTCAGGTACTCGATGAAAACGATAACAATCCTATATTCGAATCATCCGCTTACGAATATCGTGTTAGAGAAGATGTAGAACCGGGTACTATAGTCGCCATGATAGTAGCCACAGACGCGGACTCCGGAGACTACGGAAAGATAACTTACCTACTTGATCGCACTTCTACTCAGGTAAGAAGAGAAACCCAGGTTTATGATCTGTATCATACATAATCATCATACATTGTGCATAAATATCAATTATACTCTAACAACTCATTTTATTCAAAGCTTGTCAATGCGCTAATGTCAAAACTCGTAGTAATGTTCTTCTTAATAATTAGTAATTCTCTTCTTCTTCTGGGTTTAAGTGCCACAGAAAAAACTTATGCCTTAGATCTTATTCCTTAGAGTTAATTTCGTGTTGTGTTTTTGCCAAATAAATGAATTATCTATCATCTATCTATCTATATTACAATTAATAAGTTTCCCCAGGGCAAGTTCCTGATAAACCCAGACACAGGAGCACTAACAGTCGCTTCGGATCTCGACCGGGAAACGAAAGCTGCTTACACGTTGGTTGTTGAAGCGTGGGATAACTACCAACTTTCCCATCGAGGCAGCGATAGTCGGAATGCACACAAGCAAATTGCGTAAGTCTTTCCCAAAAATATCCACATACCAAAAGTTGTTGCAACATTTTACATAACAAGTTAATTTTACAAAAATGTTAAACCGCTGACCCTGGAAATCTTGTTGGATCCTCTTCATCATAGGTGGTTATCATACCTTAAGAGTATAGACTACACCATATCTAAACACATTGAGATGAACTAAATGTTTCCAACTGCAAGTATGACTTATTCCTGAAAACTTGTTTGAATATCCTCATAACATGGAACTGGCTACACCAATTCTAACCAGACATAGGTACCTAAGAACCATCTCAAATCAATCAGCTTTCTTACAAAAAAAGCATTCAATTCGGAGTCCCACTTTTGGAACTCCCGAGATAGATACAACGCCGTCAAACTTATAATACTCCTTACCTTTTCCGACTGAAAAGATGCAAGGACATTTCTATTCCTTTAACTTATCAAACCTGTCTAAAATTACTTACAAAAGCAGTACATTCTTTCTGTATTCAGTGTATTTGTTTTTAATCCATTCAAATCCTTCCAGGATCCACTTAGAAGATGTAAACGACAACCCGCCAATCCTCAATCTACCAGAAGATTGTACAACTATTACTGAATTCCACAACCATAGGGAACCGATAGTTTCTATATCAGCTACCGACGCGGATGACAATAACTCGCCCAATGGAAGGGTGCAGTTTCATCTAGTAGGGGGGAAGAGACATGGTAAGTGGGTAAAAGGGAGGATTTACTAGGGAGTAGGATTTTGCACTCACAAGGAAAGAAATTGGGGGGATTATGCTTGATTACCAGGTAGGATTAAAATGGGGGATTTTCATAGGTAGGATTTTAGAGCTACAATAAGAGAAAGAGTAAATGCTTACCAAGGGTAGGATTTTGCAGTCACAAAGGGAAAATTATGGATTATAGAGTGACATATCAGATTTTATGTCTCCAAGTCTCATGAAAACAAATAACTACCTATGTCTTAGATCGGCAACGCAGGCACATATATTTACCTACACCTGCAAGCATTATTTTGTCGCTGGAACTAAACCCACATTACTCACTACATACTACATCGCCAGATTTTCATAAAAAAAAAAATCTTGGACATATCACACAACACTCTCTAGTCTCAAACTAAGCGGAGCTTGTACTATGGGAACTAGATTGCTGATAGAATACTTGTCTTATATTCTTTTTTTGTAAATACATAGTAACACCCATTGCAGACGCAGAACAAACATCTATGTTTGCCACACACAAATGTTTGTTCTCGGTAGTGATCGAACCCACGACCCACAGCACAGAAGACAGAGCTACTACCGACTGATCCATGATGCCTGTCAATTAATCTCTCCATTATTCCACAGAACTATTTCGCTTCGAACAAGTAGGCGGTGATGCAAACACAGGGCGTTTATTCGCACGGCAATCTCTCAAAGATCGCTTCGGGAACTATTCCTTGGTCGTTGAAGCGAGAGATCTCGGTACGCCATCTAACGCGGTGAAAGGTGAACTAAAGTTATGTGTCGCCGATTATAACGACCACGCGCCTGTCTTTGTACATCCTAGACAGAACGACACTATAAAAGTACCTGAGGTGAGTCGATTTAGAAGTAGAGATATTAAATATAAATAGATATTCACGGACATTTAACACAACGCCTTCTAGTCCCAAACTAAGCAAAGCTTGTACTATAGGAGCTAGATGGCTGATAGAATACATATATTATACATTTTTTTTGTAAATATATACTTATAATACATAGCGACACCCAGACACACAACAAACATCTATGTTTGACACACACAAATGCATGTTTTTCGTTACAGAATGCAACAATAGGCACAGTTGTTGTAACAATGCGAGCGATAGACGCAGATATTGGTGCAAATGGAGCGGTTCGGTTCAGGTTACGAGATTCACAGCATTTCTCAATACACGCTGCATCCGGGGCCTTACGGACCGTACACTCTTTAGATAGGGACAAACAAACTACATACAGAGTGAGTACAAAATCAAGGGTTAAACCGCTTATGTAGCTAAAGATGTAGGGGGTTTGATTATCTTGATTCACGCTACATCGGGCGTGAATACAGAGACAAGCAAACTATCTACAGAGACAAATGAGTTGACGTTTTAGTAGGCACCAAGTTTCTTCTTCTTCTTCAATTATGGCCTCTGTCCGTCATTTCGACAGCTGAGTATCTACCAAGTAGTCCAAGCCACGAGTTTGAAATAATGGTATGACATTTATGCAAAACCGATGAGTGAATAAAATACGCAAAAGCCATACACCAAAAGAGTTTTCGGGCAAGACGCGTTTTTTGTTTAAAATATAGGGCGGAGTCAATTCTATACCAAGTTGGCACTTAAATTGGTATCTTTTAATAATCACTTCAATTAACTACTACTCACTTATAAAAGTGAGCGTGGGTGCAACTTTATAAAAATACACTACCTTTTGTACATCTATGAAATAAAATAAGTGCAATAAACGATTTGAATTTAAAAAAAAAATTAGAAGAACCAACATAGCTCTTTAGCAAGTTGAAGCGTCTTTTTAATGTCTTATTTTTTCAGCTACGGATAGAAGCTTACGATCTCGGCCTACCCACACCACTAAGCTCATTCCTAGACCTAACAATCTACGTGCAAAATGTAGACAACTACCGACCTCGCTTCCCACACAAACACATGCATCTAAACATCACAGAGAATGTTCTAGAATATGAAGTTTACTTACCGAGTGTGATAGAAAGAGATGAGATTGACCGAGGAGATGAGCCTATGTTGCCGGTTTGTTATTATATTGTGGAGGGAAATGATGGGACGTTTGATCTTCATTTGAGTACTCATAGGTGAGTTTTAGCTCTTATTTTTATCATGCTAAGGTGCAAACTAATCTATAGTACAGTCAGCATTACAAGTTCACTTTTACCTAAAAAACCAACTGGTGCTCGATTTGAACCCACGATCAAAGACTGATGGTCATATGTAAAGTATGTACATATTTACAAAAAAAAAGTATATAAGTATTCTACCTGCAATCTAGTTCCCATAGTACAAGCTTTGCTTAGTTTGGGACTAGAGGGCGTTGTGTAAAATGTCCAAGAATAAAAATGAATGTTGCTTGAATTTTCAATTTGCTATCCAAATCAAAAGTCTAATAGAACTTTCTTAGAAATCCCCATCATTTTCAGACTAACAACACGAAGACCTCTAGACCGCGAATCAAAATCCCACTACACTCTCACGATATTAGCCACTGAAGATTGCGTCAACATCCCCAAGTATCAAGAAAGTTCTGACGTCATCAGCACGCTCAAAGTACACGTCAAAGTGACAGATGTCAACGACAACCCGCCAAAGTTTATAAGTAAAATATTCACAGGTGGGATTACCACGGAGGCCGACTTCGGTATCGATTTTATGCAGGTCAAGGTTAGAACCGGGCTATTTTTATATAAATACTGTATTAGTTTGTGCACGTATGGTATTTCTAGTAAAGTGCGCGGCAGTTTGAATAATTTTGTTCAAAAAAGCCTTTGCCCATATTCATACCCCTTTATTCATATTCAACTGTCATTTTAGCGCGGCTTTATAAAATGCTCTATCATTGTCACTTGCATGACCACGAAAAGTGGTGACAAAAGATTTAGCAATCATTCTAGTTAGCTCAGCTTTTGAAGACCAATATGAATATACCCCTTAGTTGTTACCTAGAATAATCATCGCCTCGGCTCTACCTAGAAATCGTGCTCTTAAAGTAATTTTAGCAACTGAAACTACCTTAGATTTAGTCAAAATATTCTAAGAACAAGGGTAACGGAAAAATAAAATAGACCCCCTTTGTCTTCTAAGATGTGCCTATAACTGCCCTAATTAAGTATTGGGTTCTACGAGTTCTGAGGAAAGACTAATGTAATGTATTAGGCTTGTACCTACTTGTATTCACTGCTCAAGCACATCCGAACTCAAGCATAGATTTTTGTATGAAAATCTCTATTCAAATCCTATGCTTGAATAAAGATTTCTTTATCAGAATACAAGCCTTACAGTGTACAGTCGATTCCATGGAATATTTCTTCTCGTTTTAATGTGCGATATAAACCACCGCGCACTGTAGGAGAAAGCAAACACGTTTAATTCTAGGAAACATCTCAAGGTGAGGTATCGAATCACTGAATCATTCACGTTAACCTTTCTCTGAAGGACTATTCTGTTCAGTATTGATTTTGAGCCGTTCAAGGTCACTTATAAGGAGCATTGGTTTTAGAATGACGAATGAAATAGGAAAAAACTTTTGGATTCTGCTCAGACATGCTGACGATAAAATAGAGAGTTGATAACACAGAAAAAATAAGTTTTTTGTTTTTGTAATACCTACTGCAGTGTCGTAAATAAAAATTATTCTATTCTATTTACCTTACTTATTGTGAAATAAAGTCATATCGATACCTACCTATCCTCAAAATTTTGGTGTACATATTTGCCAAGTACCTAGGTACCTACCTACCTCCTATTTTATAAAGAACAGCAAATTTATAAAACAGGAAACATTGGTTCATATAAAAGTTGTTCATTTTAATGGGTACCCAGTTTTCGAGAGGTACTGTACTACCTACACCAGTCGATTTTGTCTCTTTTTGGTTGCATAAATTGTTCTTGTATTCAATTCTTATATTTTGTTACCAGGCAATAGATACAGACGAGGGTGAAAATGCTCGTATAACGTACTACCAATTAGGCGAAGTCAAGGAGACACTAACAGAAGGCTTGGATAACTTAGCAGTGGCGCCGTTTTTGGTCGACGTTGAAACAGGAGCTGTGTCTTTGAACTTTGACCCGCAGAAAGGGATGAAGGGATATTTTGACTTCAAGGTACTTGTATCTTTTGATCGACTTTTCTCTATCTCTCTATTTCTCTATCTCTATTTGTGCATAAAACTATTTTGCACTTTCTCCGGGATTATTAGAAAGTAACTCTGTCTGTCTGTCTATCGCGCTTTCACGCCAAAACTACTGAACCGATTTGAATGAAATTTGGTACACAGATGGTCTAGAACCTGAAAAAGGACATAGGCTACTTTTTGATGCGACAAAAGGGTTTTAAGGGGTTGAAAGGGGGGATGAAAAGTTGTATGGAAGTATCGTCATTTTTAGAGGACGCTTGAAAGTTATTTTTAGGCTGTTGATTCGATATAAATAAATATGACATTCAAAGTTTGTAAAGGTTTTACCCTATGCTACTCAAAGACACTATATCACTCGGACGAAGTCGCGGGCACAGCTAGTATTTTATACTAATAGAGTGTAATTTTATGCAGGTCTTAGCTAACGACACAGGAGGTCTATACGACGAGGCCCACGTATTCATATACCTTCTCAGAGAGGATCAAAGAGTACGCTTTGTCCTTCGATCGCACCCCTCCGAGATTCGGGATAGAATACACGCGTTCAGAGAAACGCTGGCGCGCGTTACTAGTTCTGTTGTCAATGTGGACGATTTGAGGGTAAGCTGAGTTCAAATTCTCGTACTAATATTAGGTATAGGTTGATATATATGCTGAGAGAATCAGAGTTCAAACGCATGGTATGAAATAAATAATGTTTCAAGAATTGCGAGTTCAGACTATTCAAGCTCGTTCTAGTTATCAACAGTGGGTTTGATTCCGCATTACTACACCCTAGGTAAAGAGACATAAATTAGTCTACAGATGTAGACTAAAACCTTGGTACTATATTGTTACTCCATGGTACTATTGTGTTAATAACACTCGTAGTATTGATTTAAAACCCACGTTACTATGATTTTTGTAAGGTCAAAGATTAAGACATATTTTTTATTACCACAGGTGCACGAAAATAAAGATGGCTCAGTGGACAATACAAAGACTGATTTATACTTGCATCTGGTGAACGGAGACGATCACTCGGTGCTGGAAGTAGAGCAAGTTTTGAAGATTGTGGACAATAATATTGAGCAGTTAGATAATCTGTTTAAGGTAAGGTTTACCTAAAATGTACAATGTGCTGCCTTATCGCTCAGTAGCCATCTCTTCCAGTCAACATTGTTAAGGTTGCGGCATTTTAATGGAGGGACCAAGTCCAAATAGTTTTTATCTATAGAGATCCAATTAGAGGTATATTCATATTGGTCTTCTAAAGCCGAGTTAACTAAAATAATTGCTAAATATGTTGTCATCTCTTTTCGTTGTCATGCAAGTGACAGTGATAGAGCATTTTTTTAAGCCGCGCTAAAATGACAGTTGAATGATATGTCAAATGGGATAGTATCCAGCAGTGGACTTTTACAAGCTTATAATGATGATGATAAAAATATCTTCCCCAGGATTTCAACGTGCTCGACACGCAGCCAGCAGAATTCCAGCCTCTAACAGCGGAGTCGCTATCGACCAACCAAACAGTGTTCTGGTTGATTTGGACCTTGCTGTTCTTGGCTGTACTTCTAGTTCTGTCTGTGATGACGTGTTTATCACAACGAGCGGATTATGCACGCAGATTGAAGGCGGCGACTGCTACCGCTTGCTGTAAGTTTCTCGGTCGGTCTTATTTAAGTGCCTAGTAATAAAATTCAAAATTATCATAATTTGTAAGTTTCAAAACTTGAAAAAATCTACTTCAATATCGATACAGCTTCATCATCAGATGATGGTAGTTCATTGGGTTTGTTCTATTGATCATAAACACCATTGAAAGGTCACAGGAAAGCAAAATACGCAATGTCGTGTACTTGGATGACGTGTTTTTTCCAGTTATTCCCATTTAACTACGAAACTACTGAACCGATTTTGATAATAAAATTATGGAACCAATCTGAAAGGGTACCACCTAATACCTACCTACATTTCAGATAAAAAAAGAATGTTTCAAATCGGTAAAAAAACAAAACAACCAAATTGAGAACCTCCTATTATGATGTCGGTCGGTACATTGACATGTTCCCCTCAAACAAATTTAAAACACGCGTGGATGACTCGAAACAATTTTCTTCTACTCGTCTCGGCACTCCAAGCGTGCTAATCTATTCAAATTACGTTGCAGACAAAATCTTTCCCAAACCGCATAAAAATAGAAGTCACAGTTGGCTGGCCCGAACAATTTACCTACGATCATTTGGGTCATTGCCATTTATTTTTCACTTATCACTTTTTACGTATCAACCATTATTTTGTCCGCAGCGTCACCGACCGCCGGGGAGTCGGATATGACCATCCGGAGTTCTGGAGGACGAGTGCCCAATACAAACAAACATAGTACAAAAGGATCTAACCCTATATGGCTCCATGCATATGAAAACGACTGGTATAAAAATGACGATCAACTCAGTCGCTCGGAACGTGACTCATTGGACGAAAACGCCGTCGACCAAGACCTATCCAACGAAAAACCGTATTTCATAACAACAGGGGCTTTCCCTTCTATCGATTCGAATGGAACGGAGCCGCAAACGAACCAAGCAAAGTACGACTTCTATCAGCAACTGGAGCAAATGAAAAACGCAAAAAACATGGAAACGACTGAATTGTAATTTTAGTAATCGTAACGTGCCTTTGCAAATTGTGCATACCTATACCATTGATGATTTGCAATAAATAGAATGGTTTTACATTTTCTTATTTAGTTTCCTGCTTAGGTACTAAGTGTAGAAGAATAGTACCTACCTAACCTATGGCAAGACCGGCATTGAGCTTCTTCAGGCTGATGATAGCTGTTTACATCTGTGCTTCCGTGCTTCGGAGGGCACGATAAATTGTCGGTCCCGGCTCTAGTAGTCGTTAAGCCACGACGGAGGCCTTAAGGCGGCCTAAAAACTCTGGTAACCGAGTTTTTTAGGCCGCCTTAAGACCTCTAGCTAACTCATACGAACTTAGGCTTAAAAAAATCTACACTAGCTGATAAACATAATGTAGGTACCTACATACCTATTCAGAAGATTAATATTAGAGGTAGGTACAAGCTGTGTTTGAATTCACTACAACTGTAGGTAGGTATGCAACAGCAGCTGATGATAATTTGTACGAGATAACCCCCCAATAAGCATACTTAGGTACCTATCTAAGTCACGTCCCGTACCTATCATTTGAACTCTGAAAAAGGTCAAACTATTTTCTCCCAGCCACCTTCATGAGCAACCAACAATGATGAACATGATTCGAAAGATCATTCTCCCTTATTAGTAGGTACCTAGTCGGTCCACATCTCAGCCTAGTAGATATATTTGCTGATGTGTCCTCGAAAGAATAGGTTGTGTCGGTTAGTAATTCGTCATTAGAGGGGTTATCTATCTTTTTATACCATGTCCACAATATAGACATGCCTCAAACTACTCATAGACATTAGTCGGTGCTTGCTCCTGCATGAGTGGGAGGAAAGTACGCTAGGCTTAAATAAATTTCCCTGCAAAGGGCTCACGCCCACTCGACGACCCCGACCGCCGCTATAATTATTTTCGCAGGTAAACGTAACACTGACCTAGTCCGCCACTAGACAAGAGGAAGCAATTAACAAATGACCTAGATCAAACGTTGTCTTCATGCCTGACCTAAGATATTTCTCAGGAAGTTGCCTAAATAAATTTCAGCGATTATTTACATACACAATAATTTATTGTTTCTTACAATTTAGTGAAGCTAAAATAGTACAAGTTGATTGATTACAATTAAAAAAGCTTTGAATTTAATCTCTCAGTCTGTGTCAACCAAGTAACGTAAGTTTCCCCTGCCGGCAGCTGTTCTGTTCTGACACATCATTTAGCCACATTATGCCTCAATGCTTTATCAAATGCGATTTGTTCAAAGGAAACAAGGAAAGGACAGTGAACGGGACATTTATGGAAATCACAACGCAGATATCCTTACAACCACAATATATATTAGATAAAATTATAATATAAAGATCGCCATATTGAAAAAAATCTAGATTAATCGTAACTTATTACCTTAAGAGATACACTGTAATTTATAATGCACGTTACTATTGGAGCGTTTTCCGTTTAAATATTGTGGATGAAAAGAAAACTGACCGATCAACGACAGTCTGTAGCACGCTACATTTACTAACTTAAAAAAAGTGTTTCTAGTAAAAAAAAATAACACTCACTCGACTCTGTGAACGAGCTCATTTTGTAATACCACTTACTTACATTACCCAAAATGTTCTTAACACTTATGAGCTTTACTTACATTCCATCGACAAATTCCTAAGAGAACCAGACAAGTGAATAGCAAATAACGCTCCATTTCCTAAAAATATGGCTATTGTACAATTTCACAATGCAATTTAGATCTAGTTAAAGTACAAATAGTTATAGGAATTACATAAGTTGAATAATGTAAATTAACTAATATCATACTTCGACTAATGTGAAACACCTACTGACACGATAATGTAACAAAACGTAATTTTGCACTTATAGAAAGAGTTCTTATTCGATAAATCGGAACCTATTTGCTCAAGAGAATGGTGTTTTACTAAAATGCATTAAATTCGCGTTCAAAATTACCAGAAATGACAAAAATTAGGCAAACTCTAAATGACCATAAACATTTTACACATTTCCAGTAAATTTAGATTTGATGGGGACAAGGAGGAAAGGATAGAGGGAGAGGGAACATGGGAGTGAAGGAGGGAGTGAGGCTGGGAGGAGGGCCTGGGCTGTGGCGATGTGTGTATGTTGCTGACGTCACAACTGACTCTCACATGGCATACTTCCTTGTCCACTCGCGTGCTAGTTCATTGTACTTTTCTCTGTCAGTTTTGTAGATCCTAGCAATTTCTGGCACCAAGGGATCATCTGGGTTTGGATCGCATAGCAGTGAGCAGATTGAGAGCAACACTGGAAACAGGACAAAGTATAATTGAATCATCAATGATATCATTTGGTAATATTTCATAATTAAATTCAATTCCATACCTACCAATGCATTTATGCATAAATTTAAAATACTACAGTTTAAATAGCTTGATGCTATTACAGATTCAAGAAATTGCTGATTTCATCAAAACACTGAAAACATTCTCTAATTTCACAACCTTTGCAATAAGATGGCATGACCTCATATGACTTTTCATTGTTGACATAGAATTGATAAATACCTAATCAATTCTAAATGGATTAGCCAAACGTTTGTTGCATCAGTTAGTAGAATAAAATTAACAATAATTTTGAGTCACCCTTACAAAACTAAAATTAGTAAAATAAATCAATATTAGAAATTACCTTTGGATATGGTTAGAGCTGGAGACCACTGAGCACGTAGAATGTCAAGGCAAATGGAACCATTACTGTTTATGTTGGGGTGATAAATACGCGTTGTGAATGCAACTTTTGGTGGTTTGAACGGGTAATCTGTTGGGAAATGTATGGTGAGGAAGAACACTCCTCCCTGGTAAGGACTGTCAACCTGCAACATGAGTAAAACCGGTTATAATGTAATTTGGTTAGTTTAAGAAAGTGAAACAAAAGAATTTATACCAATGTAATAAAATATTTAAATGATAATATTAATTAATAATGTGTAGGTAAGTTGAAGTTGCATAATAAGACTGTCCTTGGTATCTTTTTAATCAAAGTAAATAAAATCACAAAGCCTACATTTGTGGTTGTTCATGTAGGTACATAAAAACACACATTTTACATCCAGTCTCAATCTCAATTTAAGGTCTTCATGAAATAGAACCACAATGATTTTGAATGTTATCATAAAGAGAATTATGTCATAGATAAGTGTGTAATTGGAGTACTTACTGGTCCCATAATTGTGGCTTGCCAATGGAAAACTGAAAATAAAGAAGTTTGGAATTATTAAATGTCTCAATATCTGACTCTTATTATAATTTGAATGATTTTTTTTTTATGAGCTTTTAGCCAAGCCTTTGGCTGCCAGCACACCTGGTGGTAAATGTAGCTGTAGCCTGAGGTGAAGCACGCTTAGCAATAATCAACCTATTCACTCTTTTCTTGAAGATTCCTAGGTTATATCTTATTTCAAAATAAAAAGAGGTAACTCTGCAAGAACATTCTCTTTCTCATCAATATTCATTCAAGGGTATAAAATTTTGATTGTCCTGCCATTGATTTATGCAAATACGTACAAACAGTATTTTCTCTCTGGTATTGGAATGAAAAGTCAGCTGAAAGTTTCAGTTTATACATAGCCATAGACATTTCCTGAAAGAGTATTATGAATTGTACAGCACACTCATTTATGAGACTCTAGATTTGCAAAAGTTCACTGACCAGGCTTGAACTTTTCAAGTAGGTGAAGCAGATCAAAAATGATTCATAGAGGACAAAAATATGTCTGCAAATATACATTTGACAATAAGAGTGCCATTATTTGTATCATGACTGAGAGCACCAGGTGAGTGCCTTGGCATCTATACACAAAAATATGGAGATGATTCCAAAAATAAGCAAGACATTACACTTTTCAACTGTACCTACAAGGTCATTGACTATGTGATTGGGAGTCATAATAATATATCAGAAAAACACATCTTAGAAATGTAATTGAAACCATGGTAAAGGTGATTATATCCAAAGCTCCAACTACTTGGTACAAGGTACCTATGAATTTACATTTTCCACATTTAGGTTTACTTGGTAAAGATAGAATACCTACTCATATATAATACAAAGTAGAATACTCATGTGTTATTTTATGTATGGAGGCAGGCAACAGTGAGTCATACTAAAGCAGGAATGTATCAGCCATAAAAGGCTGGTCATCAAATTATTTATCCTCTAGGAGTACCTAGGTACAGACCACAACAATATTTATAACTATATTAGGTTTCTATTAGAAAGTTAGTGGGAACATTTTGTAGATCAAATCAAAGATAATCTGTTATTTATATTACTTGCAATGTGAAGGCTCAAATCTTGCTTCAATGAGCCAATAGACAATGGTAGGTAGGCAAATAAAAGTACTATTGTTTAAACGTATCCACGGTCTGGATAACAAGATAGTTTCATAGTATTATTATTATCCAACAACAATGACTCACAAAAAATAAGTAGGTAGATATCAGATCAGATCAATAATGTAGGTACTTACGATCTTCGCCGTGTGGGCCCGCCGAACATTGTGCAGGTGGATCTCTGCCCAAGTCTTGTAATTCCTGCACAATAAAAACATACCATGTGTACAAATACAGGAAACAGTCTGATAGCTGTGTCACATCATCACTACGTAAAACAAGGGACTGGCTTAGTGCTCAAAACACTTTGTACATCCGTGGACCGTCAACAATGATTTTCATCATAGAACACAACCACAGGCCTCCTGGCGATATTTTCACATCACTGAATGCCGATGATGACAAGAAAACCTCAAAATTGGCACATAATTCCGACATTTTAGGTACGCCGTGTGCACCAAATTGTCACCTACATCGACCAGTAAAACACCGTTATCCAGACATTTAGGTAATTTTGTCAAGGGGGTGTATTTATTTTACGAAAACTATGTTGAAATCAACGCGCACACGGAAATAATCCAGCAAATTCTGCTAGAGTTATTCACAATGACGAAACATTCACTACGAAGATTATCAATTTTTACAACACTTTGGTTCCTTTAGCACCTGAAACAACGAAATATAGAACTGAATAACATTATACGTACCCTATTAATTCGTTTTAACGCCATTTGATTATTTTATGATGGAATAAACTGACTTTCAACTAGACAACGAAACTGCGATCCAAGGACCTTTGATTAGAGATTGCAAGATGGCTCCCGTCTAAACGAAAAGTATCACCTTTAGTCGTTTTAGTTAACAAAAATATTTTTGTAATAAATAAGAATAATTTTAATCACGCAGTTATTAATAAATAATAAATTAGAATAATAGACTATAAAAATACATTCAAAACACAAGTTTTCACAAAATTCAGCACTTTCAGCAAACGGAGGACAGCAAACAGGATATCGGACCATTTACAAAGAACGTTCCAACATCCGATTATCACGAATGAATGATTCAACAGAGTAGCCAGCTCAGCTGTGCTAAGAAAATTATTTTTAGTTTTTTTTACAGATTTTCTTATGCTGATCTCTGATTTACGCCCTTTTACGCCTCATTTATCGACTAACGTCCTCTTGAGCAGTAAATAAATGTTGTGAAGACTGAAAACGGAATAAAACTAAGTAAAAAAATAAAATTAGTACAGACCCACATAAATAAATACAAGAAATTATATTAAAAAAAAAGTACCTCTGGTTTTGCACTGCAACACCGGGTGTGACGTCATAAATTAAAACGAACACGAGGGATAGGCGCTATTTTTGGATTATTTGGATATTCATTACAGAAGTAGCATGGCAGCTATATTTTAACCATTTCATTGCAATTTGAAACTGTTTCAGGTGCACGAAAGTGAAAGATTTGTCTTATAACCTATAGGGTACTTACAGCATTTCTAGAAACCAACATTTAGCCAATGATATTGGTTTCTAGAAATATTCTAATAAACTTGTTTGTACATTATTATGTATTTAGAAAAACTGTAAGACACGAAATAAGGTGAAGTGCTACCTAGTTTATTGTGTGTAGTACGTACATAGGTACATACATAATTTGTTAGGAAAACTGATTTCTTGTTTTTACTTTTGGAAGAATGTACAAAAAATATAAAGCCCAAGCCAATGCTGTATAAATTAAAAAAAAAATAGTTTTATCAGTCAGGTTGACGATGACAGTACTTAACTAAAGTCAATGTCAAAATTAAGTGTTTGTGACTGAAGCCAAAGACAAGCAAAGCCAAGAATTTGAAGTTCAAATCATTCATTCATCCCGTCAAGTTTATTTACTATCTGTAGTCAATCAGTCTGATAAATTGAAAGTGGGGGGTTGCACGTTGTTTACTTGCCTTAGTAGTTTTCGAGACAATTACTATAATTATTATAATTTTTATTATATTCTAGTGCATTTACATAAATGGTTTTAGAAACTACTATTCTACCATTACTTTGGCAAACATATACCAAAATTAAATTACGTTGCAAATAATTTATGTGGTGTTTTCTGGAAATTACCACACAGAATTTTACCATGACCATAACGATGACCAGAAAAGTGAGTGCGTGTCAAGCTGAAACAGTGCAATTTATGTCAATAGAAAAGGTTTGTGTGCCTGCCTATATTTAATTCTAGTACCTACCTAAGGTTAGGTAGGTAGAAGTACCTACCTTCCAATACTAATGTTTTAGGGTTCAGTCCGCAGTGCGGAGGAACATTATTTTTCGTGATTTTTTTTTTAATTGAAGTTTAAGAACTACTCATTTCATCAGGTTGAAGATGAGGCACCACCTGACGGCTACTGCGCCACAAACAAGCTCCACAGACGCGGTAAGAAACTGGAAGACAACAATAACCTAAGTAAAGATGATGAGGAGTACATCAACTATAGGAAGCTACTGAAGTATGAACAGGCTCCTGTGTATCTGCAGCACAATCCCTTCATCAGGGATGGTTATCGGAAACTGCTGCCTACGAAACTGTGCTGGGAGAGGTAAGTTTTATCTTTCTGTTTTTTTTCTATACTTTGGACCTGAGGGCGCCCAAGAACTTCGTCATCAGAGTTCTGTGTCGATTAGGTACCTATTAGGTAGTATTTTTTAGTATTTATTTACTTATTAGAAAAGTAACTTATAAGATTACTTACATCTGAAGCGTTACTTTAAAATTAGGTAGGTAGGTACGAACTCAAGTAAGAGCAGGTGCCTAAGTAGGTAGGTAACCTACCTGTATTTGGACGAATAATTAATTCGTTCAAGGTGATGTATAGGTACCTACCTACCACTAATCAATCTAATCATTAGGTAGGTACTTTGTAGTTTATAGACTTGGCAATCAATAATAGGTCACCCGACCCAATGGAACAACGATTTAGTGGAAATTGCAGTAAGTCTGGATAAAGAAGATTCAAAATTGTTCTGTCCTGAAATCTTGGGCTTTAAGTAGGTACCTACCTAATATCCTTCTGTGTTTTTCTTCAGACGATGACTATGATGATGAATATATAGGACACGAGATAATAACATGATAAGGTGTGATAACCTGTGGCATATAGCTTACTGTGTTTGCTACCTACCCAGGGTAAAACAAATTCCTTGTAAAACATGCCTTCTTTAAGAAGGTAAAATCAGCCTGGCGAAACTCTCGAATTAAACTTGTACTTTCAAAAAACTAACAATGTATGTAATGGAAATCAAAATTCGAAGTGCATTTCATACAAAGAGAGTTTCAGTACATATTATGTAATTTTAGGGAGTCCCGCTTCTTAAAACGCAGTGTTATTCTCTAGTAAAATTGAACCCTCCAAGCTAGGCTTACACGCACTGATGACACGCCGTGTAAATCAGAGTGTGACTGCATAATAAGGTTTCATGCATTCTTATGAAATTATCGTTATTTCCGAAGACATGCCTACAAAATAATTAGAGTGATGTTCTTGCATCAAGCATGATTTTTTTTATATATTTTCTTCTTTCACTAATCATTATTATCATGCAAATCAAAGAACTAAGTTCAGTTTCAAAGCTAGTGATAGCACAAAACATTTAATTTAAAAAAAATTTACTACTGTTAGGTAGGGTAGGTACTTATAGCAAAAAGACATTAAAAAAAATATTTACGTCTGCAATCAATTTAAACACCCCCACCGACCTCATAGTATACGAGATCTTACTTACTGACTTATTTACTGCTCAAGACTTGAAATTGGAATGAAATTGAAAATTGTAATTCTTGTTTCAGCATTTTCTGGTGGACGAATGAAACTATGAACATCTGGACTCATATATTTGGCTTCTTCTTATTGTTTTTCTTGACAGTAAACGATCTAGTGATAATTAACATACACGCTACTATAGCCGATAAGATTGTGGCTGGACTACTCTTTTCATGTTTTTTGGTGAGTGAAGTTTGTACAATTTTTTGTCGGGTTGAATAAAACATAACAGTCTCTTTTTCTCTATTAATAACCACTGGCAGAATGGCAAGAAAAAACTTGATTAGCACAAGAAAAAAGGCGAAGTCTACTTCGTCTGATTTCAAATTTTGCATTACATTACACATCAACACGCTCCGCAGTCGTAGTAGTTGCACACTCGCCTGGCAATGTAAATTAAAATACTTACACACCTACGAACTACGAGTATCATTCAACTTTCTGCGGAGTAGTCTTCTCACTCTCTTGCGTCCATTTATACCTACGGTACCTACTCTCCACAACTATGCTTGCATGATGTATTTCATTACGAAATCGATCTCGGTAGATCTCTGGCACCATTGATTGGTCGTCTCGAAAGCCAGCCGCAGATGACTACACAGTTTCTACCACCGATGGTCGACCTGCTTTTCTCGACAGAGAAAGTACGAAATTACAAAAAGTACACTCAACCATCAGTTAACATAAGAGGTTTCGTGCAAAAAAACTTGCTTACGAACTATGCAAATGATCGACAACATCTTCCTAAGACTCTGATTCTGGTAAAGAATTCTGAAGCGTGACTCAAGTATAGATTTGAATGGAGATTAGGTATCATTCAAAACTGTTCAAAAATCTATGCTTGAGTCCGGAATAGTCCGGATCAGAACAGTTTGAGTAGTAAATTTCAAATACAGACCAAAAACTCTGGTAAAAACAGACATTACATTGATATAGATTTTATTCAGTTACTAATACATTTATCCAAAAAACAAGTTCAACAATAGTCAGAATAAAAAAAATTCAATCAGACCTGAATAAAAATGGAGAGCTCAGAATGAACTATAATTCAGGTAAATAGGTCTTGTGTATTTGGGACATTAAAATATAACCGAAGTAAATTCCGACGTCACAGTATAACTACATTCAGCATGATCAAAGTCGGTACATTATAAGTGCGAACACGATACAGCGATGCTTTCGATCGATAGACGCATCATAAACGATACAAAACTCATATAACTAATTCATTGAATAAAATTATTTCGTTATTTATACCGATACATAAAAAAATTGCATAACAAATCATTCATATACTTTTAAATTATGCTGTGCAAATTATTTTTATAATTATTAATTTATCTCTATGAATTTTAACTGTTCTAAACTACGCATATAAATCAAATCTCAAGGTTAGCTTCCGTGTATAGATGCAAAGCTCACTCACAAAGCTATGAGATTTGCCTTCGAAATCATAAACGGTGTAGAGGCTCTGGGAGGCGGGATTGCTGATAGAATACTTACCTATATATAAGTAATTTTTTTTTATTATAAATATTAACGTAATGCCTAGACATAGAACAAACCTCTATGTTTATCTCACACACAAATGTTTATTCTAAGTGGGGACCAAACCCATGACCTACAACGGAAGGCAGAGCTATTACCGAGCTGTGACGCCTTCGAGTGTTGGTTTCTTTTTCCTGTGTTTAATAGACATCATTTTTGTTCCAGATTTGCCTAGCTCTATCATCACTGTACCACACATTCTCGTGTCATTCAGAATGCACCTACAACACGTTTCTGATGTACGATCTATTTGGAATCGCGCTGTCTCTTCTAGCCATATACACATCGGGCGTGTATTACGCTTTCTGGTGTCATTATGTAAGTATTCGCAGCCCAAAACACACAGAACGCGTGTGCGGATACGGTGCTTCAATTTATGGGATTCATTCACCGGAACCGCGCACGCGTACTGTGTACTGTCGTCCAAATTTCAATTTATTTCAGGTACCTACTCACAAACTAACAGCCCAAGCCAAAACGTTTAAGAGGTATTTAATATTACCTAAATTCGATGGAACAAACGAATAACTCGCACCCGACCCGCGCACGCGGTCTGTGTGTTTCGCGCTTAGAACAAAAAAATAGCACAACCGAAAAGGGGCAGAGTAACATCTAATATGGGCCCGGAAACTGAGATTAGGTCGTGTCGTGTCTTGTTGGATCTATCGTTGTTACCTAGCTACCTACTACTTTTTTAAAATAATCTCCTATTTTCTAATATACTTCAGCTTAAAACAAAACATGTACACTCTAAACTTGCTTTGTAGCAAGGTAATTATGGCCACTTCGATGTTCCGGTTTTCGTTGTTCGTCCAAAGGTCAAGAGTTCGTTTCTGTGCGAATTTCACCTGTTTTACTCTAACAAGTGAACACACTTGACAGCTGTACTAGAAGCCTTACTAGTCAAGTGTTTTATATAGTGTTTCTAAAAAGATCCTGCCATTTTCATTGCCTGTAACAAATCTTAACTTACTCATACATTTATTTCTTCTATATCGAAACAACAAAATTCCACTCACATCATAACTTTAAAGAGAAAGGTACCTACCAAGTCTAAGATGCGTACGCGAGTACAAAAATAATATGTCTACAGATTGTGGACTGTCATTATGGAAACTTTCACTTGTACTTAGCAAGGTGCTGCGTTGAATGAACTCTATTGTGACTGGACACCGTTAAAATCATTATTTCCATTGACTTTGGAGATAAAATTATGTGCTTATAGAGATAGCGATCTAACAAAGCAATAAAACACGTTATATTTGCTGCGGAAACCTCAAATGACTCCAAGTTTTCCGGTGTTTTGTCAAAATATGTTCGAATTTAATTGACTTAATTTCAAGAAAGGTCGCGTGGAAAATGTCTTTTTTGTAAGAAAAAATCACCTACCATTACTCTGTTCTGTTCTGTCATAATTCTGTTCATTAATATTATTTTCTGTTTCTCTAAAACTAAAATGCCTGTGGAAATAGTTGCGACGTAAATGAGCCACAACAAGCCTTCGTTGTAAAATTATCGTTTCTTACGTTTACAAAGATAGCCTTCGTTGAAGACACTAACATCCGAACACAACTCGATACACAATGCTTCTTAGATTTTGCAACCTGACCGCCTTCAATGGCTATCGGTCAAGAACATGGTCGATTTACAAACACGGTTCAACTTGTTTAGGACGATAAGTATGCGTGGACACATCCTATGTTTTGTAATCGCAATGCGCGTGCACTGCTAAATGCCCCTGTGATAGGTTCAAGACAAAGGGCTTTACTTGTAAAAAAGTCTGTTTTAATCTGTTCTTCATCATCATTATCTACAGCGACTTCATCTAGGTACTGCTCGATATAGGCCTTAGTTTCTGCCATCCACCACAATCTTGAGCTAATCTCTCCCATTTACGGCCAATGTCGTCTGGCCATCTCGCTGCAGGACGTATTCCGTTTCTGTAGCCATCTCATATTTACCTACATAATACATATTTTTGTATTGAATTAGTAGGTGTCCAAAAACAATATAAATGGTGCTTTGTCCAACCACCCCCATACCTTCTTTTCTTGGGTAAAGCTAAAGAGTTTTTTTTCTATTTCGAACGTTTGAAACCAAGAACAATTCCGCAATCGTTTTTTTTTTCTGAGAAAGTCTTACCACCTCGGTACGAAGGAGGTTGTTATAAGAAAGTCAAAAGAAAGTTTGAAACACGAACTAACATAGCACTTGAGATTGTAGATTAATCGCAAATAAGTATTTATCATCGCTACGCTACAATATGGACTACTTACAATTTATTTTTAATTTAAACACAGGATTATTTTCCTAATCGAACTACTTTTCATATATAAGTGATTGAACAAGCAGTTGGAATAGTCTAGGTATATTGAAATGTAACCTCAGATATAGCGTTGAATCTATCTTCGTGAGGTTTGATTATGAACCATAACAAAAGTTGCTTAGAGTCTTTAGTTGCACCACACAACACATGTTCAGCAAGAATTCTTATAACTAAAATTGTGGTGTTTTTTGAAGGTGTGTCAAAATAAGCTGGAGTGAATCATCTTCAAATCCATGGTTTATATACTCAAAATAGCTCATGGCATATGGCTCAATTTCATCTTATCGTAGGTCATTATGTAATTTCTGCTTGGTATGGCGAGTGTAACTAAGCACGCAATGTGGACACTAGGCCAAATATGCGATCACATAACTAACAGGAACTTTAGTAATATCGGACGGCCTTTTAGATATATCTGTTTTATCAACAACATTTTATGCAAGTTTTTACGTTATCTCATGACGTCATAGTTATGTTTTGTTAATAGCTATCCTAAGAGTAGTTCATTGTACTGTTTTGCAGTTCATTGTTAGCATCAATTTGATTGCGGTTAATGCCTCAAACTCATAAAAAAACCAGGTACCTACCTAGTTACATTTTTATTTTGCAAACTATGTTTAGATTTGTAGTACCTAGGTACTCTACAATGTTTTTTACATATGCAAACTAGGTATACCTAGACACTCGGAATAGAGCCTAGCCATCACACAAATTATTACATTGTTATAAAAAATCAGCAGAAACACGACGCTATATAGTCACTATACTTTTAAAGGCTATTCAATTCCGTTCCGCCTTGTCTTGAGTATATCTATACCGTTCTTGCACACATGCGTACAACCCAGATAGTTTTGCAATACGTACAATTCACACGCACACCGTTTAAATTTACACCATATCACATTAAGCAACGTCTAAGAAATAAAAAATACAAATAACAATCTCTGGACTTCGCTGAGCAACGAATTCTAAAATTATTTGTATGAAATTATATTCGATAAAACAATAACTGGTATTTAAACGCCAACTTTTTCTGAGACAAACTTAAAATCTCTTAAGGATGGCCAATGTAGAGTTTTGGTACATAAGTACTAGAAGATGATGACGTCTACCGCGCCTATGGACTATCCAATTAGTCGTCCTATTTAATTATTAGTTCCGTTGAGTTTTTCTTTGCAAATAGAAAAGGCCTATAACAAATCACAGAGAACATGGTATACGTCCCAGAAGATGCAGATCATTGAGATCTGATCAAAATCGCTCAACCATAGACGCAAAACTACACCATGCACTCCACGCCACAAAAGACAGAACTGGCTGGCGAGATATTGGTCCGGAAGATGGTTCAAAGGGGGAATAACGAGTATGACGACCCTCATTTCAAAGTCCCGTAACATTGTTAACAATTGTCATACCAGCATTCCTGGCTCTTTCGAAAAGAAAGCCACAAGGAGGAAGGAGTTATTATTACTAGTTTCTTTTGTGAATGTCTTTCGCTACAACGTTAGTTACAAATAATATCTATCACTTGCAGGAGTTGCGTTTCTTCTACATGACATCAGTGACCCTGATCTTCATCGCAGCTATGGTGCTTCAGATCCCAAGGCTAGGGGTTCCATATCCCGTGAAGATGTGCGTTTTCATCGGATGGGCAGCATATGGTGTGCTACCTACTTTCCATTGGACTTATGCTATGGGAGGGTTCGAAAACCCAATGGTTCAGGTAAAACTAGAAACATTTTAATAAATGTCGTTGCTCGTGAAGCTGTGAAAGAAAAAATTGCAACCTCTTCTCCTTATAATTACAACTCCAATTGTGCGTAATTTCTGGCAGCAATCAGTGATGTTTCCGGTTTGAAAGGTACTACGGGTGTCGGTGCGATTATAGGCACATAAAAATCTCATGACAGGCATCATGGCTCAGTCGGTAGTAGCTCTGCCTCCCGTGCTGTTGGTAGTGGGTTCGATCCCCACCGAGAAAAACATTGGTGTGGCATATATAGATGTTTGTTCTGTGTCTGGGTGTTACTATGTATTATAAGTATTTATTTACAAAAAAAAAGTTTATATGTACTATTATAATTATTAGCCATCTAGTTCCCTTAGTACAAGCTTTGCTTAGTTTGGACTTTGGGACTAGAAGGCGTTGTGTTAAGTCCGTGAATATTTATTTATTTATTTAAAACCTTATACGGGACATTCTTGGTTGAAGCTGAGCTGAGGTTCTCATCAATGTCCGCTTGTTATAAAATACTTTTAACAAAATGGCGTTTAAGGATTTTTTTTGACTATATTCCACAGGATTTCATTTCAACTTTTTTCATTTCAGATGTTCTTTCCTCGAGTAATCGGAATGTACCTGATAAGTGGATCTGCGTTCATAATTTACACCTTCAAGGTAATTATTATCAGATAATACATTTTGTATGATAATTTATCAATGAAACATTATCATACAATCGATTTGTTTTAATTTAAATACATTTAGGGTAATGAATTCCACCCCAGTTACAGGTAACCTATTTGTCTGCGTTTTTCGGGACTCTGTAATAAATTTAAACTAATTTATACGTAATATATAAAACTCTTTTGAAGCTGACAGAGAATCAACGCACAGCCTAAACTATAAGTTCTAGAGGTATGAAATTTGGAGGGTAGTATCCTTATATGGTGTTGGGGTGCACTAAGAAACGAATTTTGAAAAATCGCACCCTAAAGGGTAGTACGCGAGCAACGCCGCGGGCGACGGCTAGTACGTAATAAATACATTCATTTGCATGAATGTACAAACAAGTCAAAAGAAATATATCACCTGAAGTAGTTTTTAACAGAACTCGATGCGATGGACTTGATTATAAATTTAAATTAAGTTGTTGGTATGTAAGCAATCTAATATCTAATTCGTCTTACACAAAGTTAAAATATAGAGTAGTTTGTATGTTCTTAGACCTCTCGCTTGCGTTCGACATAGTCGACTATAATATTTTGCTAGAACAAGGGTTTCCAGGCGATGCGTTGGGTCTTATTAGAGTCTAGGTACCATAAACATATAGTACATTTTATTAAATAAAAAAATACCTTTGCTGAATAACCAAAAAGTGGTAACTAAGTCAATATAAGGAGCGGAGTTCCACAAGGATCCATATTGTGACCGATATTCTTTCTACCAGCTTTTTTATAACTTTATGGATAGAAAAAGCAGATAGCCCATCTAATGATAAACGGTTACCTCTACTTATAACAATGCATAACCTATAAAAGTGTTAAATTCTCTTACATCGGCACCCATACCCTTCAAACCAGAACATAGCAATACGAGCATCACTGCTTGGTGGTGAAATAGGTAGGTACTTCCTAGGACGAACTCTTTTACTAAGAATTCTTAGGACAATAAATAAATAAATATTCTCGGACAAATCACACAACGCTCTCTAGTCCCAAACTAAGCAAAGCTAAATAGCTGATAGAATACTTATATACAATTTTTTTGTAAATACATACTTATTATGATACATAGTAAAACCAAGACACAGAACAAATATCTACGAGTATGTTTGCCGCACCCAAATATTGGTCCTCGGTGGGGATCGAACCCACGACCCACAGCACGGAAGGCAGAGGTACTACCGACTGAGCCATGACGCCTGTCAAAACAATAAACAATTGTTTTTTTTTCAGATACCAGAGCGCTGGTTTCCTGGTAAGGTGGACTACATAGGGCACTCGCATCAGTGGTGGCATCTATTAGTGCTCGGAGCTTTGTACTACTGGCATAATTCAGGCATGATGTATGTTCAGTATCGTTTGAACCACGGCTGTGCTAATACTATGAGGATATTTTAGAATACATAATTTTTTTTAGGAATAGGACAATTTTGTTTTAGAAACTTTTGGAAGAGATATTAGAAAATAAATAAATAAATAAATATTCACGGACACTTAACACAACGCCTTCTAGTCCCAAACTAAGCAAAGCTTGTACTATGGGAACTAGATGGCTGATAGAATACACACATACATTTTTTTTTTTTGTAAATACATACTTATAAAACATAGAAACACCCAGACACAGAACAAACATCTATGTTTACAACACACAAATGTTTGTTCTCAGTGGGGATCGAACCCACGACCCACAGCACGGAAGGCAGAGCTACTACCGACTGAGCCATGACGCCTGTCGCAAGAAGTAGATAATTCTGCAAAGAATATAAAAATGCAGCTAAATCATTCCACTTTTGGTAACGCAATGACTTATTGATTAAAATGAGGATTATCTCATTAGGGAATACTGAAACGTCATTCAAATTTGAGCACCACATAAAATTGCTCTGCCTCTGTTTGACATTACTCATTTGTAAGAGATGGCAATAATTTAAGCGTGACTTAAATTGAGTAGGGTTTGAGTGGCGTTTGAGTATTCGACCATAGGTCTTATAAAACAGTTTAGGTCTTATAAACTAGATAAATACTAAAATATTCAAGAAAAATATTATTAGTCATCCTAGTAGACCTTTGAGGAGTTTTACTACGAATGGGAGGTTTGTATCGAATTGCATTCCGTTCGATAGTTTCGCGTAGCTATCGATTCTAATCCTTTGATAATCGAGTTAACATATACCTACATAATATTATTGAAATAAAATAAAAACTGTATCTACTTACGAAGGGATAGACATAATTAATTATGTTCCTAGTATGTAACAGAAATCATGGCCACGCGATACAGTTTTTATTTGTAACTATACCAATTTTACAAATAAATATAATTTAATTAAGAAATAAACTCAAAATAGAAAATGTAAACTACATTACCTACACAAATAATTATAACTTTTGTAGGTAAGTACTTAGTTGTGATTATCCGTCCATCGGAATTGTGCTCAAAAAGATATTAATATCGTAAAGCGAAAATCCATTCGATTTCGACTGATTCGATTCGCTTAGGGCTCTCTTATTTTACTATAGGTTTGCGTAAGTATTTTATCCAGATAATTTTATGGGACCAAATGTTTTTTTTTACATATTTAAAGTGTTTTTTTTTATTATATTCTTATTTATTTATAAAATTATTTTCTCATGATTTACTATGGTCTGATTTATGGTTATTTTATTGATACTTTTCTTCAATTTAGATATTAAATTAAAACAACTGTGATGTCATAATTGTTTTTCTAGGCATTCTGTAATCTATTTATTTAAGTTTCACTGTTTATAATTTTGTTAATTTTTGTTTTTACGTTGAGATATGGTGGGGATTGGGCTTCGTGATAATTATTATACAAAAGATAAAAATAAAACAAAGTTATCAAATTTTGTGGTTTTATTAGAATTTCAAGTTATTATGGCTTTTATGCGTGGAGTCTAAAATAGTGGTAGCGAGCGCCATCTAGTATCGAGTAGAACATTCCAACAGTAGTATTATATTTCGCTAGATGTCACTAGCAGTATCTTAATTCTATGAATTAGGGTGAAGGTGGCTGAGCTTATTGTGGTGTGTGTGCATCTGTATTATTGAATGTGATTGAGTGTGCGTTGAAATTTGTAGGCGCTGAAATACATAGCGAAATTAGATAGACCCTGATTTTTTTTTATTATAGTAAGAAGATGAATAGACGAAAGTAGTACCAATGTTAAGGTACCCATAAGATTTCAATAGTAGCATAGTACTTACTTATAAATAGTTCTATAAACAATAACATATAGATAAGATACTTAAGTCCCACCAATCACATGTCGCCCATTCTACCTATGCATAGAGAGTTTCCATCATTGATTTCCATACGTAAATAAAAAGCACTCAAATTGACTTTATCGCCGGCTGCAAATTAAACTGTCAACGCACTCGCTCGCCCCGAACAGCCGAAAGGTTGCAAAACGAAAATGGCAAAAATAAACGCTAATATTTTCATTGCACCCATGGATGGACGCGTGTTGACTCAACAGACTGGAAAAATAGGTATTTTTCAACATTATTGAAAGGTTCCAATTTGCTCTTTTTTAACAAGCTTTGTTGTAGTTACACACCCTTTTTTTCATCCTACGTAGGTATACTACCAAATTCGGGTGGGTTTTCCATTTTCAGAGGAGAATGACGAAACCCCTATGGAAGTTAGGCAAACCTTGCATCTGCATAACGCTGCCGCTGATAAAAAGGGTATCTATACTTTGCGCCTAGACAGGTAGGTATATAATACATATACCTACCTCGCACTTAGTTAAGTACTAGTACCTAAGTTATGTTTTATGTCCTACCCATGTTGTTTTCTTCTTGTTGTGCTGTTATGTATGTATAGTGTGTCCGAAATAAATGTATTTTCTTTCTTTCTTTCTTCTTCTATACCTACACAAAATTATTAAGGAAAATAAAAAAATAATTAAATAAAAATATTTTCAAAATACGTAGGTACCTACAATGTACTAGTACAAGCTTATCAATTATTGTATTTTGAAAATGGTTTTGAGATAAATACCTGCAATACCAAACCAAAACCAAATTCAGAAAATAGTTTTTTTTACGTGCTATTACGTAGGTATACCTACCTTTTTTATTTGTTTTAAAGATAATATATTTTTGTAAATAACAGGCTTCTCCCCATCGCACAATTCTTGAAAATTGATCAGTCCGCCAAACATTTCCGACAAATTAGCCTTGCGATTGCTAATCGGATCTGCATCCCGCGGGACCACGATATGACGGATTGGGCGACGATTGACGTAGACGCATCCGATATGTCGGCCCGTCGCCCGTCACGTGTCGGCTTGATTATAGTGTTTGATGTTGAGTCGTATCGTGTCAGTAAGGAATTGCGGTGCATATTGGATTGAAAGATAGAATTACCTTTAAATCGGTACGTAGGAAATTTCGGCCATCCTTTGGTGAATAAAAAACTGTTGGTGGATTTCGAGATGGGCAGACAATGTAGGTATCAAACACGGGTAAGACCAAGATGAGATTACCACAGGACCTTGAGGAGTGGCACAGACGGAGAGATTCCTATAACCAGCAGTGGATGAAGACGGGTTGTGGATGATGATGATGAAGTAGGACCTTAACTTTACCAGCTAAAATAAAATCCGTACTTTTCTTTCACCCCAATACCTGCTAAAAATATGTTACATCCAAAACTAACATCAATTAATTCTTTAAATAACATTTGTTAATCTTATAAAGCGAGTAGATTATCATAAAATCCGCACGTGAACCGCCCACCGACAGATGCAGGTTCCTAATATGGGTTCCGTATGCTAATATTTCTTTCATCAACTAAATAATCATAATTGTAAACTATTTTTTGACAAAGAAAAAAACGTGGGCACGCGCTCAGCTCTGGGTAAAGTTCAATAAATCACTTTTTACGGTTTTTTTTAGACAGCATTTTTTAATATAAAGTTTTTTTTTGCTAAACGAGGGCAGATTAACTGCATTAATTATTTAAGTTACTGCAAAATATGTGTGTAGTTTTGATCCTCCTTTTTCCATTATGTTTTACCCGCTGTGGAATAATAATGCTTCAAATGGCAACCACAAACTAAAAGGCAAAACGATGGCTCATCGCATAAGGTATACCTAATGGACCAACAATATTATTAAAATTGCAGGGAATTTTCAAAATCGTTCTTCCTGGTAATCCCTGGAGAGCCCAAGTCCAGTGGACTAAGGCTGATGATGATGACACTGTAACTAACCATACGAGTAATAAATCTTCAACTCGCCTACCATTAATATATTAAATGCCTGCCTACTAACAAATTACCTTGCAAACTACATAATTCATCTCAAATTTTCTCAAATAATTCACAATTTGAACATCACAGCAGCGGGCGTAACCAACGTAATAAACAGTACCTACCTACATGCGTATGTAAATATTATACAGCATATTAAGTAGGTAGGTATAACTACCTACACGTGTCTTGTGAAATATTGCTAGGTACAGTCACTAATAGAAGTATCAACATTAGATAACCTAATTCGATTATTACTAGAATAATAAAATCAATTTTAAATCATGACAAAATGCGAAGCTTAAGACGGCCCGAAATAGTTTAGTGACATTTTGAAGATCGCAGGAAGCCCTGTGGATGACGAAAGCTTAAAGTAGTTTTTACGGAAAATCTATAGAGGAGACTGCTATGATGATTTATGACGAACTCGAAAAGAATCCCCTAAAAGATATGATTTCATTTATTCATTCTTCATTTCTCTGTAGTTCAACATCACCATTATCAAATATTTTGGTTTGCTACTTCGACGACTGTGTAGAAGTTCTACAATTCTACAGTAGAACTATATCTACTTAGTAGGTAAAATGTAGGGTTGGTACATCTTGGGTATTTTCAACAAAGGGAGTACGTAGGTATACCTACAGTATGATTAATCACACTCCATGAATATGTATGAGAGTTAGGGCTGTCAGCTACGGCCCTGAAGGCACCTTAAATACCAAATTAAACATATTCACGTACCTGCATGGTATACATAAAACATGAACGTTCATCCTTGATTTTGATGCGGAGATATATCTACCGTTAATAGCTTATGAAGAAGGCGATGCTTCAGGAAAAGTATGAATAAGATTGCTGATTTTTCATTTAACTTTTTCGTAAATGTATTACACATCTGAGGATACTAGTAGCAAATTAATAGGTATGAATGTACGAAAAAAAAAAGGAATTACTTACTTACCTACCTATTGTTAAAAAGAATGTTTTTTCAGAATAACGGAACAAATTTTTTATAGGTACCTCATCGGGCACGTCAGTTTTGAAAAAAGTTAGAAACCAAAATTACAAATGTGCAAGGCCTACAGACGAATATACGGGAAATGAGGCTTAAAAAACCTTTACATAAAAAATCTCACACGTAAAATGCAAATCCAATCGTGCAAAAACAACAGGCAGCGTACACGCCGCGCTTAGAATAAACAAGCCGAAATTACGGAACGACGTCGTTATTATTTCTGGCCGGCATTATCATCTAAATCGCATCGCGCCACCATTTACGGTGTTTAGGTATTTGCACACTATTGTTAGTGGCGTTGTGTATAAAATAAACATTTGTTATGGCAAGGGACGGGCACAATATCAGCGAGCGGTATATCCCACATTACCATTAGAATGGAGGCGGGTGATGTATCGCCAGTGCTTTGCTTATTCGTGGTCGAAGCGTAATGAACGTTGGCTGGATAATAAAGTGGTTTTATACTCATGTGAAGCTCACGCAAGGTGCGAGTGGTCTCTACTAAAATAGTTTTTTTTTTTTATGATAAAAGTAATGGAACATGCTGATAGCTCACCTGATGTTAAGTAGTAACTTCTGCCTATAACAATGCATTACCTCACAGAGCAATTCCAAGGCAATGCACTGCGTCCATCACTCTGAGACGTAAAGATCTTGATGTGCCCGTAATTACACCGGCGCCCTTACCCTTCAAACCGGAACACAGCAATGCGAGCATCGCTGCTTGGCGGCAGAAATAGGTACGGTGTTAGTACTTCCCCGGACGAATTAACCGTAGGTCTATCCTTTCAGAAAGCCGAACAAAACTTTTTCGAAATGCTCTACAAAAGAAACTAACACTCAAAACAATTAAATAATGCAATCTGAGAACAGTGTTTGCTTTGTGAACAAGCGGGGGTGATCTATGAAATCTAAACTGAATTTACACGGGGCGTTGCGTCCGTCGGTCTGATGACACGAGTTTTAAATGAGAGGATAGTTGTAGAATAAATACTGGAAGAGGGTGCGGAGAATTCGCGACGTCACGTGACCGGCGCGTGTTCGCCGCGTGCCAAACGCACAAGTGTGAGGGCGCCTTTATCTTGCATCCGTGCGGACAATATTTTGGCGGGAAAAGGGGCATTTATAATTCGAACAGGAAATATTACACGCTAATTTTGTCACATTACGGAGATAGATTGATTCTGTGTGGAATAGGATTACGTTATTTATGGATTTGGTAGTTCAAGGTTCGATTTTGCGGTTTCCCTTTGTTATGAGGATAGTATTATATGATCTGTGGTTATGGTTAGATTTCAAATTGATTAAATTATTTTACTACCTAACCTAAAGTTCAGTTTTAGATGGTTTTCATACCTTTTTGTTGTGTTGTAGTACATTATGGTACTAGTGTGGTACATTGGTGATTACCGCCGAGGTGCCATTGAGACCCGAGCCGTAGGCGAGGGTCTTAAGAGAGCCGAGGACGGTAATCATCAATACACACGTGTATCATACGACGTTTTTCAACACACTTGTGAATAAAATAACAATAATTTCAACAGTGAAAACGCGTTGTGAAAAATGTTTCGCTATGGCGGGAAAAATTAATCAGTTTTCCTATGCGCGCGCATTGCGATCGGCCACAGACTAAAGGGATGAGGTTTTTTTTTATTTATTTTCCGCGCTTAGGGTTTGCGCCTATTCTGCCACGTAAAAAATGGGGAATTTAAAGTTTTCTTTTATTACAGAGAAAACAAAAGTTATATTTGAGTGAAAGTTTTATTTATTAAAATTATCTATTTAAATAAGAAGTTGCATGAAATAGGAACATTCATTTATTTGTTCTATTGAACACGATTTTTTTTTTGAATAAAAACTTTTTTAGTAGCAAAGCTACTCAACCAATAAAATTTAAAAAAAAAATCTATAACTCACTAGTGAGTTATAGCAATGAAAAAGTCACAGTTTGATTATGGGTGTCATTATGTGCCTAATTGCAGTGACCATAGAGCCACTTTATGAGCAAGTGTATTGAAAAATAAATTAAAATTACCAGGTTTTTTTCTGCCACTGGAGGCTTGTTCTTTTGCCAAGTCTGTTTTGATTTCCTGATTTTTTTACACTTAATAACTATCACTTGTTTACCAGTATTTTGAAGACAGGAATTTACCAGCGTACAGACCATTCACCACGCGGACAAAGCGCTTGTGTATAATAATATGTATACTTACCTAAAACACGACCAAAGCCAAATGATTAGACTTTGCAACCATACCTACAAGTAGAACCTATATCAAACAATACCTATCTAATAATAGGCCTTTACATCTACTGAAGATGATTTATACAGCATCAGGAGGCAACCTATGCCTACACTTAACGGGACACTGTAGTGCCTGGGACAATGTTTAGATGGAGTAGGCTTGCCCAGCACCTATATAATCCTCTCAGCCTAGTCAGCCATATCCACAGGAAAGACAAGGTCAATACGAGCGGAGCTGACTGAACCAAGGGTTTCCTCACGATGTTTACCTCCACCGTTAAGCTCGTGTTAATGCGCATATAAATTTTCCGTACGAAAAATCTATTGATGCACAATACCAACCTAAAGCACACAAATTATTTCCTTGAACATATTTTATTTATTTGTAGGTATCCAAGACATACGCCACAATAATTAATTTAGTTAATTAGAAGCAAGACGGCAGTATATCTGGCTGATAGACATTTAACGGCAATAGTTTACGCTCCGAGCCATAAATTCGATTGTAATTATATGTAGTGGAAGTAACTACCCTTAGAACTATAGCCAGGGGTTCTCAAACTTTCAAGCTGGGGTTCGAGGGAACAGCAATTTATTTATTTATTTAGTATGATTGCCAAATAAATTAGCGTTTGATACTGCAACTAAATGTAAAAAAACTATGTAATAATCCTCTCACCACTCACACATCTTTGTACATGGCCTAAGCATCTGAGGTCGTGGTTAATCAGAATTTCAAAGATCACATGGTAATGATTGCTTGAAAATGTAATACTAGGTACTTAGTAAAATGTATGGAACAGTTGATTTTTTTCGTAACTGAAGGTTCCTAGGGAAAAGTTGGTCTTATTGATGGGCACTTTAACCTCCTGAAGCTTTCGAAAGTAGTCATATTACACCCGGTAGTATATATCTTTAGATTTTTACATCGTATGTGTCGTAAAAAGAGATTAACCACCCAGTTTTTTCAACAAAGGCGCGTGTGACGGTGGCATTTGAGTGACTTTTAGTTTTAATTCCCATAAATTTATATTCTTATTTTTCCTTACCTTCATCTCCTTTATAAAACTAGAGAACAGACGCAGAATTGTAACAACAAATTGCAAAAGCCAAAAACTAAGAAGTTAAAGCTGAATTCCTATAGATTTTAAAAAGTTTTCTATTTTCTAGCGATTGTAGAGCACAACATGTCTTTATAAAAGTGGAGGGGCGTGGTTCCCAAGTTGAGAGCCACTGTGCCACAGCTACTATGAGTTTTACGAGCCGTGTGATTGACTCTAACTATTCTATTAACTGAAGTTCCGTGCTTTATTGATACGATTTAATTAAACGACTTAAGTTTAATTGATTTTGAGTTAAGTCGCATCGTACTCAACGGGTATGCTAAATGTTATAAATGTTTGAAGTTGGGTCTGATTGAATTGGTATAAGTAATAGATATATGGCTTGCGTGCTTATTACCGCGTTCACACAATGCCCGTGCCGCTGCCGGCATTATTGCCGCGGACTTATTGCCACAGTAACATCGCCTTTATTCTCAATAGGTAGCAAGGGCACGAAATTGGGCCGGGAGCCGGGACAGAGGCATGATCACACTATGCTCGTGCCCACTTCCTTGCCCAAGTTCCTACTGACTGCGGCATAGTGTGAACGCAGGCTATATAAGTAGGAACTTAGTATGACCTAGTAGGTACACATTTATGGAATGTTGCTAGGTTTATACTTAGCATTATGCTATGTACGAGTATTGTCCGAAAGAAACAATGTTTATTCTTTACTAGCCGTCGCCCGCGGCGTTGCTCGCGTTTAGACCTTTTAGAGTGTGACTTTTCAAAGTTAGTTTCTTAGTGCACCCCTGCACTATATAAGGATACTACCCTCCAAATGTCATACCTCTAAGACTTATAGTTTAGGCTGTGCGTTGATTCTAAGTCAGCTTTAAAAGAGTTTTATATATTTAGAAGATTGTAGGTACCTATAAGCTCTACTAAATAATTTGGTTTTAAACAAAATCCAAAGATTCCTATCGAAATCGTATTAAAAGATAAGATCTCCATTTGCGAAGTACACCAGTTCTGTATATTAATCTAGAGGCTGTAGTCAGTTTCCGTTTTCTCGATTTGTATATTTTTGATCCACGAGTTTTTTTTATTTAATGATTCAACTACCCTACCATATATTTTATTTTATATTAATTAGAATAAACCACTGAAAGTATCAAAACTAAAGTTTTTATGAATGTAATATGGGTGATAGTGGAGAAGGCTCGCGCAGGACCAAGGAGAGACTGGCGTACTAAAGAGGAGGCCTATACCCAGCAGTGGGTGCATACAGGCTGAATAGATAGATAGATAGAATATGGGTGATTATTTCTTGTTTAAAATCTCGTAGACCCTCTACGAGGTTTTGTGTTAAATAATTATTATTTTAGGTAAATGCCACAGACTAATTATTTATACCATGTTTATCTTGCACGAAAGGTTATTTTTATAGAGGTTACCACACTTACCACTTAACATCAGGTAAGCTATCTGCTTATTCCATCACTTATTCTCATGAAAAAGCGTATTATTCGGTGAAAGATAGGTACAGTGAATTTAACGACTCTGAATTAGGTAAAGCCGTTCTTTGAGGCAAAGATCGTTTCATTGTGGCACTGATGCTGAATCTGCATAATTTACATTCATTAAAGCAATGAAATGATTAATAACGAGATTTGAGAGCCTACGACGTTTTGGTAAGACCATCATTTCAATTAAAATCGGTACCTAAAAATGTATTTTCTTCGTATTGTTTTTAATTGTCTTCAAAGAAACAAGGAGGTTCTTAATTCGGTTGTATTTTTTTAAGTTATTTTATCAGCAAAATCTCTTTGGTAGACAATAGAAAATCGATTAGGCTGTTAAGTAATGTATTTCTTAGAGTATTTTTTTTATTATTTAGTAATTTATTTGTTTGTGAAAATATAAATTAAAAATATTGAGTCGTTTATTTTGGGGGTAGAATCATTATTATTTAGAAACAATGAAGTATTTTCTTCAAATCATGGCCACCCTACACCAAGACAATGGTCGTGATGGTAAAATATTATCTCACAAGTTCCTATTCCTGATTTAGACGTGTATTGAAGCCAGCTAAAGCTTTGAATATTCAAAGGGAATAAATTAAGTTAAGCGACGCCAAACAAAAGCGTCGGAACAAATTGCCGGGGATATTACGCCTTTGTTTACTCAAAATGTTGATATTACATAATATTACGTAAGTTGAAAGCAAAATAATCTACGTATAAGATCAGTACAGTCAACATCATTAGTATATGATGGTAAATCAAAGTTTCAGAAGTGAAGACTAAAAACTAACAACTCAAAATAGGTAGATGATGGGTAAGTTTCAGAAATGATGACTGAAAACTAACAACTTTTGTTTGAACTATGTATAGGAACTGGAGTAGTATTTTGATAAAAATTGTGGTTAGAATAGAACCAATAATAAACAGTTTTGAAAAAGTTTTCAAGTTGACTTACCTATGCTGACTGTACGTACGTGTATTAAAATTTTTTTGAATTTTTTTTTATGATAAAATTAATGGAACAAGCTCATAGCTCACCTGATGTTAAGTGGTAACTTCTGCCTATAACAATGCATTACCTCACAGAGCAAATTAGAATATTTATTTATTTTGATACCAGCATGCGTACAATACAATGTACTAGATATTTGTATAGATTCGGTGAAAGTACGCTCGGTCAAGTTCACTCGGTGATGCCAGGATTATGTTCTTACAGCTAATCTGGCTGTAATCTTCGGTAGCTCGTTCACGCTATTTACGTCATCGTGGTCCGGCGAGGCTTAGCGGCCCTGTGAAGGTGGTAACCTTGTATACTCTGTGCTGTTTGTCATGTTATCCTCAGTTCGAGAGCAGTAGAGGTAGCAATTCATACCATTATTAATTTTCTAGTGGTTTTTGCATTAGTTATTGGAGTAAGAATGAGCTTGTAAAAATAGTTATCAATAAAAACCTACTAATATTATAAACGCGAAAGTTTGTAAGTATGGATGGATGGATGAATGTTTGTTATTCTTTCACGTAAAAACTAATGATTGGATTTGGATGAAACTTGGAATATATATTGTCCGTGACCTGGATTAACACATAGGCTACTTTTTATCCCAAAAAATCAACGGGATACAACGGGACGCGAACGAAGTCGCAGGCGACACCTAGTACTAAAATAAATGAGAGATCATGGTGAAAAATCTTTGTGTGGCCTACTTTACCTACTGTAGTACTCGCTTCTTCGCTGGACTAGTACCTAGTTAAGTAGTAGGTACAGGTAAGTACTTTTAGTTTAAGAACTAAGTCTACTCAAAGTTTTGTTAAATTAAGTTGAGGTTTTCAGTCCAAAACATGAGTTCTCGCATTTGTTCATTGACGTAACTCTTATAAACAATTAAGAATGATAACTGTCATTTTGACAGTTAATATGCGTATTACGGCAGTTAAAAAGCGGACGTGATCTTTTTAGAAACCAGGAAGTTTTTTTTTTTTTTTTTTAATGTTATGTTATAACTTAATAATAATATTATTATTCAATTAGAAGTTACCCTTAAATTATTCTACAATCTTTCTCGATCTCGTTGTTCTTAAAATAGAGATTTATTTTGGAACGAAACATCTGTCTCGATTCATAACAAAAGTTTGGTAAAAATAATCCTAGGACTAACATATTCGTAGCTATATTTAGCACCCATTTGGAATGGTAACGTGGTTAGTTATTAATGAGCGATATACTTACTTATGAGTCACCATTTTACCCGTAATACGTGGACAAAGTTAATCGACTTAACTTTACAACCACAAATGAAGACTGCTTGAAAGTCAAATAAAGTAATTTGTTCATGGAAGGGAAGGTTATTTATTCCTGCTATAAAATAAAATTTATTTATTTATTTATACCTCTGTGGTCTCTATTCATGGAGTTATACTACCTAATATTTTTTTTATTTTTTTTTTATGATCAAGGTATATACCTATGGAACAAGCTGATAGCTTACCTGAATGAATGAATGAATGAAAACGCTTTATTGTACATAAATAACACCGAAACATATTCGTATGATATATACAAAACGGGTTGCATTAAATGTACAATAGGCGGCCTTACCGCTAACTAGCGATCTCTTCCAGGCAACCTTTGGATGGAGAGGATTTGAATAAATTTAGAGAAGGGGTCGGGGTGCAATACCTAAGAGAATTTCGTGATTTAGTAAATACATAATATAATATACCTATATATACATAATAATATACATGTTACACCTAATATAATTCATATTATGCACCTGATGTAATTTGTAGAAAACTTAGTTCTTTTATCTCTAAAAGAAAACTTTACGTTAAAATATAAAACCTATGATAGAAGCTACAAGAACTACATATAAATAAAACAAACCATAATTCGATAAAATATTTATTTGACATTAGGAAACACATGTGGAATATTTTTTATGGTTTTTCTTAACTCTATTTTGTTGCAAGCCTACTCCATCTAAACATTGTCCCAGGCACTACAGTGTCCCGTTGAGTGTAGGCATAGGTTGCCTCCTGACGCTGTATAAATCATCTTCAATAGATGTAAAGGCCTATGAGTATTTTGTTGCTATTTTATGAAACTTTACATACTTATATCTAGTACAATTACAAAGACTACAAATAGGTATAATTACTTATTTTAATAAAATAATTGCATTCAGCCTTGACTACATTTTAATATTTCAAAATTTATAATTATTTTGGGAAACAGCATAATATTATCAAAAGTATGTCAATAATAAATATGTCGACGTTAAAATCGTTTCAATAAATTCGAAATAATAGCACATTACAATATTTAAAAAAAAAGGTTACATATGTCAGATCTTAGCGTATTGATATACCTACCTACAGTAAAACTATTGTTGATTTTGTATATCAGCTTGCAGAAGTCCATTGAGTACATCACTGAACTCCAAAAAGAACCATTTTGGGCCTGTTTTATCCATTTACTTCCCGTGATATTAACAATGACTGCGGATCTACGTGTAGGCGTTTAAACTTTACTAAAAAATAACTTAAAATGAGTTCTACTTTCAGTTTTAGTAAGATAGCTAACAAAACACAAGTTACATATTATTTTCAATTTCAAAGTACTTACATGCAAGTATCAATAAAACCGATAGAGTTATCTTGCCTTCAAGACTTGTAAATTAATTGTTTTCGTATTATCAGTAATTTAAGTTATTTAATCAGCATTTTATATAAAGATGCTTATGAAATAGAGTGCTTTAAGACACTTTAAAAATAAACCAACGCTTTTGTGATCGTTGTAAAATCACCTTATAGTTATCACTTCAGGGAAACTTTTAAAAAAATATTTTAAATAACATAAATACATTACATTTTAATGACTATTAAAATTTGAACATTACATTATGCGAATATTTGGTACCAGTTACCGGAACGGAATTTAGTGAAGCACAAAGGTTCCGTCGGCGGTCGATATCCGTCGGCCTACGACAGGCGCGTAGCTCCGTAGCACCGCACGGCGTAGCACCCGCGTAGCACCACCGCTACACCATTCATTTACAATCATGCCTAAACTAATTAGCCACTTGAAAACACGTGAAAGTAGACGCGTGAGAATCAGACTGAAACAGCATGCCGGGGCCACCGACGGAGCGACGCTACGGCCGCCGCCGCCATATTGCCCACGCCCCGCCCCCCGCACCGCTGCTATCTCCCATTGGAGGATTACAGCAAAGGGGGCGGAGCGTCCTTTTCCTCAATGTTGCCAGCTTTTTGAATAAATAATTTCAGTAATTTAAGTAATGAAGGTAATTATGGCGTTGTTTAGCTAAGTTTGCGCGGCGGCGAGTGGGAACTTTATATTTATATCGTTCTCTTTATGTACGCCGACGCGCGGTTAATGCGCCCGATCTGTTTACGTAGCGAAAGCTTATTTATGGCGGCGCTCGCTGCACGCCGCGATTTAAACTGCAATTATTTCATGCTATAAGGAAATATCGCGCCATTTAAATGAGTTTTTCCAGAGTAATTTGCTAAATGCAGATGAATGTTGTCCATGAATCTTTCGTTATGGGATACACTTACTCAACTTTCTCGTTTATATTTTGAATAAATATTACACGGATAATTTTGTTTTTTAAATCTACTGGTACGCACCTACAGGTAGACGATGACTAAACCCTTGCTCACCTCACTTGATATCAACACAGTACAGTTTCCAGGTTACGTCACAGTGGTCCGTCAAGATCCAGTGTCCACACTCGCGGGCAGAAGTAAACAGTGACGTCACGGAGCGTCATCGTGCCGATAAAAAGTCGATTTTATTCGCACAAGTTCGGCCAGCTGACTGCGTCCCGTACCCCCCACTGCCACAACACGCACACAGTTTTCAGTGAAGCGAGATTTCAGGGTGAGCGAGATGGAGGTGGTGGTGTGGTGCGCGTGCGAGTGCGACGGCGACAGGGGCCGGCGCGGGCCGCAGACCGGCGCGATGGGCGGGCGCCCGATGATGTATAGAGTGGTGGAGTTAGGTTCAAATTGCTCCGGGAAGTGGCCGAGATTAGAGTCAGAGCGGGCCGCACCGCGCCGCGTACGTAAGCCCTTAAGACTGTTTTTAATACTATAGTATTTTTTACGCGATCCCGACAGGATTTAGCGGATAAGCGACGCCGTCGTCGTGCGCTTTGATTTATCGGTATCGGATACGTTTCGGTTTGTTTTCTGGTGTTTACGTTAGTGGTGACCGCCACCGGTGGACGCGCGTAATCCCGCGGCTTCTACCAGATTATGACGGATATCGTCGGATTTCGTGTACACACACTGTGAGTTCCGCAACCCGCCCGGAATCTGCAAGTCGGTTAACACCGGAATCCACTTTAATCTGGTATCAACAGTGAGTATTTAGATTTTGTTAAATCCATGTGACTTATGATTATTACTGAAACAACAAACACCAACCCTAAATGAGACTATATACGCATACCTACTTCTTTACTATACCTATTTGGTTATAGACAATTCTTGTGTAATAAAACCTCAAGAATTATTTTGGATCAAAAGCTCGTAAACCACGTCCAGTTACTAAGGACCATAGATGAGAAGACGACTCTAGCGTGTCATAAATTTGTCCATTAATGCATAGGCATGTTGTTTTGCTTTTAAAGTAGGCAAATCACGGCCAGTTTCACAATCCAATGTTTTTGAACGCACAGTTGAAAAGGAAATTATACTGTCAGATCTAGTGTATCATTCATAGTGAAATGTAATGGTAGCCACCACAATATAAGTTGATAGATGGACATTAAAATCCAGTGATTATTGTTAGAAATTTACAAATAGCTATTAATTATATTGGAGTTTGGCAAACGTCCAAAGACGTTACAAAATAATATTTCAATCCGAGCTTTTCTTATTGAATGTTTTTTTTTTCGCGTAAGTTTTATACTAGGTCCGAGTATATGTAGATATTAAAAAAGTTATGTTATATTTAATCTACATTTGTCAGTTTTTATTATTAAAATATTAAATCTAAACGAAATCTACTCAAATGAAAATAGGTACATATATGTTACTAGCCGTCGCCCGCGGCGTTGCTCGCGTTCTACCCTTTAGAGTGTGACATTTCAAAATTCCTTTCTTAGTGCACCCCTACACTACATAAGGATACTACCCTCCAAATTTCATTCCTCTAGGACTTATAATTTAGGCTGTGCGTTGATTCTATGTCAGCTTCAAAAGAGTTTTATATATATTGATTGATGATGAACAGAAGATATATCCAATGATGATATTACAAAATAAATACAGAAGAATATGATATATCACAAACCTCTAGCATTTAATAATATCTTTAGAAATCAAAGGATAAATGCTTCAGTTTAAAAATGAAGGTAGATTGACTGGACAAAAATGATTCATAAATCTAGTGGTAAAAATATTTGCTAAAAATGTAAATGTTATAATGTACTTATATCAAGCAAAAAAAGTTCATTAAAAACTATTGTCATATAAATGTTTGAACCGAAGTATGTTTAGGTGCAAATTTATGTCAAAATTAGTAAGTAAATAATCATAATCATAATCATCAATATGTATAAAACTCTTTTGAAGCTGACAGAGAATCAACGCACAGCCTAAACTTTAAGTCCTAAAGGTATGAAATTTGGAGGGTAGGTTCCTTATATAGTGTAGGGATGCACTAAGAAAGGAATTTTTAAAAGTCGCACTCTAAAGGGTCTGGAACGCGAGCAACGCCGCGGGCGACGGCTAGTAACAAATGTATATCGTTTATTTTATGTAGCTTTGAATGAGGTACAATCATTTTATAATTACTTATTTGCCGTACAAATTGTCTCAAGTTTGATTTTATACTGCACTGTGCGTGACGTGTATTATTTGCGTTAGTTTTTTTCCATCGTTCATCATCATCATCATCATCAACCTATACAGGTCCACTGCTGGACGTAGGTCTCTCCCAAGACGCGCCACTGAGCCCGGTCTTCGGCTCTTCTCATCCAGTTTTTGCCAGCTACATGTCTCAGATCGTCACCCCACCTAGCCGGAGAGCGTCCTACACTACGCTTGCCTAAACGCGGTCTCCACTCGAGTATTAGTTTGCTCCAACGATTGTCGGTTCTGCGGCAAACATGGCCGGCCCACTGCCATTTCAGCTCATTCCATTTCCATCGTTCATTAATATGCAACTATTTCACACATACCCTACGCTCTAGACAAAGCTGAAAGTCAAATAAAATGTTATTCTACTACTTTAGTACTCATCCTAGCACTTTTCTTTCCAACAGTACATTTAACAAAATAGTGGCCCAGCGGAACTTATTATGTATTTTTAAAACGTGGTTTAATCGGCTTATTCTCATCGAGCCCACCGGCCGGTGGGCTGCCTCAACAAGCAGACCAAATATCTCTATGACAATTGAACTGGCCCGCCGGTGGGCCCGATGGGAATAAGCCTCTAAAATCACAACGTGGTAAATAACGATGGTTTTACATCCTTTTCCATTTACAATTTTTTTTCCTAGAGAGCTCTCTACTTTTTTGCACATGTACCTATGTGAAAAACAATTATAAGACACACAGCGGTTTTTACACATGAGCATTATACTTACACCACAGATCATTACACTGTCGAAGTGTTGAAAAATCATCTTTCATTCAAACTCCAGATGAAAAGAAACGCTAATAAAATTATTTTCGCACGTTGTATCATGTAACTGGGGACAAATGTCACGTAAATATCTGTGGATTTTGAAGCTTTGTTTTGAGAGAAAAAAAAACATGGTTTCCTGCTTCCTATTCACCCTGAATACTAAGTAGTTTAAATACTAATTTGTTATGTATGAGCGTTGATTAGATACGTGACTGCTTCGGCAAATACAATGCCAGAATGAAATTTAGCTTTAAATTCTGTATAGGTATACGGATTTCACAAAAAGTTTGATATTTTTGTATCTCTTTTTTCTCAGCATTTTTATTATTTTTATTTTAAAAAATCTAATTAAACTTTTTGAGCTGAACCTTTCTATGAAAGATGGGCATTTATTACATGTGGGTGTGTGATATTGAATTTGTTCGGTGGCTCAACTAAATTAATTTAGACAAAAAATACACCTTAATTCAAGGAATTTCACTACATCTTGGTAGGAACATACACTCAAAAACAGTTTTTTATAATATTACGTAAGTACCATGAATAAAAATTTTGAATTGTCCGAAAAACACGCTGCACAAAACTGTGGATTTTGTGTTTGTGTGGCACGCTATCTCTGAATGATAATTTTATCGCGCTCACTTGATAACGCACACCTACATTCGTACATCTAGGCGGCGATAAATCGAAATTACGTTGAGTTTCATTGTGTGACATTGAGGTTTTGAATGAGATTCGAGTTCTGTAATTTTAGGGAAACATCGTCTTTTCTTGTGTTATTGTTTTTTAATTTTGGTGGAATTTTAACCAATAATACTTTTGGTCGTGGCATAAAGTGTGAGCCATTGGAATATAATAATTAAGGTGATTTCCTTGAAGTTATAGATTTCGTTTTCAAGTTTTTAAGGAAAAATTCCACCATTATCGGCTTGTTTCATGAGTCAGCTGTATAAAAACAAAAATCAACCGCACTGTCTTCGTTTTACATATATGTAAAACGAAGACAGTGCGGTTGATTTTTGAATTTATACTTAGGTATAACTTAAAAATTCGTTTGTATGCAAACCACAGAGCGCTTCAACCGCAGTCCTTCTTCTTCGTCTCTTCAATAATGGCCTGTGTCCGTCATTTCGACAGACAATTTTGCCAATATCAAGTGTTAAAATTGTAATAAATAAGTCAAGTCAAGTCATTTGTCAAGTCGGCTGTCGTTTGTTTTGAAAAGAAAATGGTGGATTTTCTCTTCAAAACCTAACACGAATTTTCACATTCAGAAAAACCACTTTACACACATTTATTCCAATGGCTCACACTTTATGTTACGACCTAAGTATTATTGGTTAAAATTCCACCAAAATTAAACAACAATACCCACAATAACACAAGAAAAACTATTAAAATAAAAGTGCTATGTGTCGTTTCAAAAAATGACAAAACTCGTGTTCCAAAAGTTTAACCGCAGTCCTTATCAACTAGACGTAGGAAAGGTACAAACATGTAAACATTGACACTGGCGACAAGCTAACTATTATCAATCGTGTTACACATGTTTTACATGCAGTTACTGATGTAACACTAGAGATTATGATTGGGCGATTGAGTGAATTGATAGATTGAGCGGTTGGTTCAAAGCAAAGATAGTGGCAGTAATATCTGAGGTGTACAAACGGTGCGCTATGAATTACATTTGGAGCAAGAAGCTTGACATAAAAATATGTTTTTGAGGTTTTATACTTAATCGAGTAATTTAGGAAGCCATTTAGATAAATCACACTAGATAGTGTATACTTACATATTTTGAAAAAAAATATTACTCTTTGTTATAAGTACCGTATGAAAAATAAAAAGAGAATATTTCGAAAGTAGCTAGCTAATTTGTTTTTGTTAGTTTTACCATGAAAATATAAAGCAATTACAGAATTGATTTGAGAAGAGAAAAGAGACAAATCAGAAAAAAATAGAAAAATATTGTCCTTATAATCTGAGAAGTGTGACTCCCTGCCCCAGTTTTCAGGAGACGATCGGAGAACAAGTGAAATTCCAATGAGATGGTGTTTTAATAGAGCGAAGCACTTTCGCCAACTTAAAGCTTTCGGCTTAAAAAAGGCTTTTCCTTGGTTTAAAGGGATAACAGAGCTTGCCGATTGCTGCCTTCGGCTTGCCCAATTACTCTTCGAGCCAAGATTAGTATCTCTTTGTATTAGGAACAATTTGCGGCTGTGACGAGAAGGCTAGATCCGACGGATTTGTGTTGTCGACCTTTGATTTTCGAGCTTTTGTAGCTAAATGAATTTGAACCAGAGATGCGTTTGTGAATTGTTTTTTGTTGTCGGCTTTTACTCTACTTTGTTTATTGACGAGCTCTATTAAATAGAGCTATATCAAATCAGTTAGTTACTTTAAATACTACAGCGTGAGTGTTTGCCAGTATCCTTTAATTTGCGTACACTGCATCTTATAGCGAGTAGGTAGGTGATGAGTATAAATAGTTGCACGTTCTATGATATTAAAGGTATAGTTGAGTAGAACCTATACTTCTAGCAACAACATTTATTTTAGCTATTTATGTGGCATATTTCATCACATATAAATAAATGAATAGAGACAAAACTAACGTTTGACTACCCACGGTGTCATTGCAAAAAACACTGCAGTCATGTCGATATAGCGAGTTGGACGAACAATAACGGGTTCCCGCGTCGCCACCATTTTTCCTCTTTTTGCTGAATATTCAATCCAGCAGATCGACTATAACTGAGTCATAAAATTATAGACCGGTAGGAGTGTGAACCGTAAGCAAGAGTTGTGTTTTGTAAACAGTTCATGGTTCTGAGTTTTGAGTGATAATAAAAACCATGGCCAGTGAAATAAAAAAAATCATATTAAACATTTAAAATAAATTCATAATAGTTATTTCATTATCTCACTTTAAAATAGTTCAGTTGATAAAAGGTTTTGTCAAGAGTTATGGAATATCTTATGAGATAAGGGATTAGATATAAAATGTGTAAACTATTGATCAAAGTTGTGTAGATGGTATTGAACACCTCAATTCCTACTAGGTGATCTATCTATCTATTTTGTCCGTATGTACACACTGCTGAGCATAAGCCTCTCTTTTAGTATGCAAGTATTTTTCGTTCTGTTTCTCTCGACCTATTATGAAAGTAGAATTAGTGTATGGATTAGTCAATTTTTAAAATGAAGCAGTCCGAACATTTCTAACCACTGCCGCTATGACTTTGCAATACCAAGAATAGAGTGTTTGGAATACCTACATCATAGTTATTGTAAGGTTCCATAGTTAACAAATTACATTTACTCTGTGGATACTCACTACCCTGAAAAGGTAATTAAACCTATAAATCACCATATTCTACTTTTCCTCTTTCATCCATTATGATTTTATGTGCACAATGAAATATTCCGGAAGCCGGTGATCATTTTTTTACATCATATTAAAACACTACGACACTAGAATCATCAGTCGACACAACAAACATGCTACACTAAATATTATGGAAAATTAAATTATAGAGTGCTAGTCGTTCCTTCAGGAAAACTAATCTGTTCAAGAATTGCCTATGATATTGGCGCTTCACAGTCGTCTGATTTCTGTCACATTTGAAGTGATCCTTGTAATTTTATTGAATAAAATAATATGAATAAAAAACTTTTTTCTTTTAATACATGACATGCGTCAGTTTATACTGTTATAGCATAGTTTTAGGCTCGTGTTCTGATAAAATTAAATCGTTACTCAAGCATAATAATATATTTTATTAGATTCTCATACAATTATGCTTGAGTCTAAACCAGTGCTTGAGTGTATGTGAATACGGGCCTTTGCTTGCCGTACGAAATTCATCACCAGCTCCTGGCTCAAAACGATGCCCAGTCACTGACGGCTATTTGAGTTATGAAAGTTGTAAAGCTGTATATCTCCATCGCACAGTTTTTTTATGGCGCTTACTTTTTACAGCTCAAACAGTGCATGTGCTCGCTTTAAATCAAGCTGATATTTCAGTTAAATTGATTTATTCTCGTTAGGAACTTTGTGAAGCTTGTACTTGTTAATTATAGTAGATGTGGAAACATTAGAGAATTGCCCTGAAACTGGATCCTAGGCTGAGATAGATTTATCATCGAGAAATAACCGATTAAATTTTAATTTCTTGTTGCAATTCTAATAACTTACTCTACAACATTAGGGTTAAACTTGACTGTCAGAAGATAGAAATAAAGAAAAATTTTGAAGAAAATACTAATTTAAAAAAAAAATTGTGTCATAGTATCCTCTTATTAACTTTTCTGTCCAATTCCAGGCCGGCGATGGTCGCCTAACCCCGCGGCTATTCGCCCCCGTACCAACAAGCCTCACCATTCACCTCCGGGTGTACAAGGAAGCGCTGGCGGCTGGCATGGAGCCGCTAAGCGAGAACGGCCTGTGTCTGTCAGAGCTGGACTTGCACAGTGGAGCACACTTGCACGAGTCAGTGGCAGCGTCAGTGGGCTCTGCGATATCAAGCCTGATGGCGCCACTACACCACGAGCCACAGCACGCGCCGTTGCACCACGCACCACCGCTGCACCACGAACCGCTGGAAAAGCTCAAATGTAAGTACCTTAAATAAATACAGGGTAGTTAGAAATAAACACAGACTTGTGTCTATTGCAATTGAACCTGTACATCGGAGCGCACTTTCACGCTGCGTCATGAACCGCTGGAAAAGCTCAAATATAAACCTAAAAAAAATAAGGGTAGTATGAAATGAACACAGACACAAGTCTGTGTTAAAGACAGACACAAGTCTGTCTGAGCTGAATCTGCATAGCGGGGCGCATTTTCACGCTGTGTCATAAACCGCTGGAGTAGCTCAAATGTAAGTACCCAAAAACATCTTTACAGAGAGTAGGCGGGATCATTCGGCGAAGTCAATATAAGTGATTTTTTCTTATTTTCATGGTTTGAACTAAACTCTGTTTTGTACGTTTTCGAATTGACCCCACAAAGGTGACTCTAAAAACTGATTATTTCATTTCACCTTTTTTAGGATCGAAAGGCAAAAAACCAGGAGAACATTTTCACCCTTAAAAGCAATAGCCTTTAGATCATTGTCTGAAAGAGTGCGTCAAGAAAGTAGATATAGCGTTTCTCGAGTCTATTACATTTTCAACCCCATTTTAAAAGCCGGATAGTAAATAAAATAAGGAGAAAGCTCATTTCAGAGCCGTCGATTGAGTCGTATCCTTACCCGTTTTGTTTTATGAAGATATGTTGCTGGCCTCGTGATGCTGGCGGGTATGCTGATCCAATCCAATAAAAACAGTTCCAATTTGTTTAAAAGCTATTTGTTAGTTCTATCTAGTGCAAGACATTTATAAACAAAATACAGTCTAATGTACCTAAATACAATATAACCCGAGGATCTTGGCAATCGTAAAGCTTGCAGTTTGTGATGCACACAATTTTGTTTAAGAATACACTAAAAGCTAGTAGTAGAGCTCTTTGTGAGAGCTCGTCCGGGGAAGTACTACCACCGTACCTATTTCTGTCGCCAAGCAGCGACGCTCGCATTGCTGTGTTCCGGTTTGAAGGGTAAGGGCGCCGGTGTAATTACAGGCACATGAGACTTCAAGATCTTTACGTCTCAGAGTGATGGACGCAGTGCATTACCTTATAAGGCATGTCCTCATTGGACTTGCTCTGTGAGGTAATGCATTGTTATAGGCAGAAGTTACCACTTAACACTAGGTGAGCTATCAGCTTGATACACTACTTTAATCATAAAAAAAAAAGCACGAAAGCGGCAAATTTCACGATTGCTAAGATCCGCCGACCGTACTACTTACGTAATTGCATCTGTTATTACAAGGTAGAGTGATAGAGACAGTCTAACTAATCTTAAACTGCCCCCATATCGCAAGCTCTGAACTGCTTTTGCTGCCCAGCATAATGTCAATGACGTGGCTACAGATATACGAAAACAAGAAGCTTTTGACGGCAAAAAACGCACTGAAACGCGCTAATATCACTATTGAGTCACAGAATACATGTGATTTAGTATGAAAAGAGTTAAACAACGATTGCCCCCCTGAACACCTCTCCCAGTCTCTACACAGTTTTTTAACAGGACAGGCGTCATGGGTCAGTCGGTAGTAGCTCTGCATTCCGTGCTGTGGGTTCGATCCCCACCGAGAACAAACATTCCGTGTGTTGTAAACATAGATGTTTGTTCTGTGTCTGGGTGTTTCTATGTATTATAAGTATGTATTTACAAAAAAAATGTATGTATGTATGTATTCTATTAGCCATCTAGTTTCCATCGTACAAGCTTTGCTTAGTTTGGGACTAAAAGGCGTTGTGTTATGTGTCCGTGAATATTTAAAAAAACGGTGTTTTCCCTATAGTTTAGATATTGTAGTCAACAGGGACCAGAGTTTATTCAGTCACTCCTGAAACTGCCTAATGGTGTGCGTTTTGTGATTTTTTTTAACTTAGCACATCACTATTCCACTTTTGCGCATCAAGCTTAAAATCGATTGGTGCGCAAAAGTGAAATGCTTCGAAACTACTTTTTTTTATAAAACCTATTCAATACCGTGAAACTTACAATTTATATCCTTCATCAAAACATCGATTTTATTTATCAGAGATACGCAATAAAAATACAAAAACGGCGCACGTGCTAAAAATTCGACAACTCTATTTCGACGAAGAGGTCGTCAGCGTAATCATGTGAACACCGTGACGAGATGTGGGCTTCATACAAAATTAGGGATTATTCAACGAACACAGCTAGTGTAACAGTTACTATAGATCTCTATAGATGATGTAATAGTTTGTACAGAGCCCTGTCTTAGGGATGCGCAATTTTCAGTCTTTGTTTACTCTGGCTACATATTCCGCAGTTAGATTGCCACTTTCGAAGTGTAAATATTCCCTAACCGCCTACAATTTGACCGTAAATATTTATCCTATGTTTATACTATAAGCTATTGAAGACTAGAAAGGTATTTATATTTTTTTAACACACGTAACAATACTGATAGTTTGACCTCTTTTGATCAACTCGAACTACAAATTCATCGTACTCATAACATTACTTTTCCTGCTTTATATGTGACAGCTAACACAATGATACCTAAGATTACAGTAAATAATTTGGTGGTGTTAGAATTTAAATTAACTGCTTTTCTAATTTTATAAAAGTAAAACTCATCATCATCATCATCATCATCATCAACCTATATCGGTCCACTGCTGGACGTAGGTCTCTCCCAAGACGCGCCACTGAGCCCGGTCTTCGGCTCTTCTCATCCAGTTTTTGCCAGCTACTACATGTCTCAGATCGTCACCCCACCCAGCCGGAGGGCGTCCTACACTACGCTTGCCTAAACGTGGTCTCCACTCGAGTATTGTTAAAACTCATCAGTATAATGAGAAAATAACAAAAACGCAATAACCGCACCTGATGAAGTGAGATTTCAATACAAACAAAAGAGCATCACTTGTAAAAGCGAGTCTAATCCGATAGTTTTTACAAACACATCAGTGTCGAATTACACCCCTGAATGTTTAGTTACGCAATTAGTCATGCCCTTTGGGGCTCGGGGTGTTTCGAATGATGCTCTACTAAATAATAAATATTGTAGTTGATACTTTTGCTCTTATTTTTTGAATTTCAAACTCCAACAATGAAACTTATGTACTTAGAACCTATGTCTGTTTCTATCAGCGCTATGTTTTTGCAGTGCTGTAATAAGTATATTTTTTACATTGTATAAAATGTTTTTTATATAGATTGGCATATTATTATATCATCCTGTGTTCAAGTTTAACTTGAGGTTTTTCAATTAGCATTTTTCAATCAGGTATATTTCTTCTCAGTCTGTTTTGGCACCTCCAAAGGTATACAAACTGCAGAGCACAAACCGTAATCAGTTTTTATTAAACACTAGCTATCGCCTGCGGCTTTGCTCGCGTGGTAGTAGCACACAAACAGTTTTGAATTTTTTTTAAAATTCTGAAACACATTTCGCGTCAATTTATTTATGGAATCTATGTACCAATTTTCAAGGGTCTTCTATATACGGCATATAAAAGAAACGCATTACATATTTGTTTAACATCTTTGATCCTAATTTTAGACCCTTTCGGGTGCGACTTTTCTGAATTCCTTTCTTAGTGCACCCCTACACTATATAAGGATACTACCCTCCAAATTTCATACCTCTAGGACTTATAGTTTAGGCTGTGCGTTGATTGTCAACATAAACAAAGCATTTGGCCTTTTGTATTTACAACACAAAAACGATACAAAAATACGCTTCCGTACTTTTGTTCAGAGTCTGGCGTAAACGCAACGATTTGTAATCCATCACTGACGCACAAAAAGGGCAGCAGAGGCAATCATTTAAAGTCAATTCGGATGAATCGGGCATCCCTCTCATTCACCCCTAAAAAATACCATTTTTTATCTCTCTTGCACGTTAAAAAGTACCCCATAGCTCAGTGAAGCATTATATTGCGATGATTAGGCTTGCACTTGCCTTCCAGTGAATTTAAATGGGGGATTAAAATGCGTATTTTATTTATTAAAGCTATTGTGCTAAGTTCATTAAGCGATTGCTGTCGTCATTCGGGTATTGTGTAGTTGAATAATGGTTACTGTCGATATTATGCAGGTTTACAATGTTTGTTGCAAATTGTTTATCAATTCTTTTGAAGACATCTGCTTCACATCGAAATTTCAACATATAAATAGCTCGTAAAGCGTACTATACCTATTATGTGGTAGGTCTTAATTAGTTTAGTTTTTTTGTCATCTTTAATAAGTTCGAAAAATATTTTTTTTCCAAAATATCATTTGCAGCGCGGGGTTATAAAATTATAATAAAAATACTTACCATCTTTTTCAGAATAGAATGATGTTAAAAGAAATGCGAGTAACTCTGCTCGTTTTATAAAAGTCGACATTCGCAAGAAATCTCATCAAGACTCCGTATGCGGAGCTTATCCATCGAAGATTGTTCTCATATCCGACATTTTTATAAAAAACACGTTTCGTGGATTTAATTTTAAATTGATCAGATCCGCAGAAATCTTGCCGGTAAGCTTTCGTGTCGTCACCTTTTTTACTTTTACCGGGGATCTCATTATTTCAGGAAAAATATGGAGAATTAATTATGTGAGGCTTTGCTTTTTATCACGTTTTTAATATAGGAACCCATTTCCGTAAGGCTTTTTTTCATCGAATTGTAATTTTTTTTCTGCCTTTTATCCAACAGGACTTTTTACCTCAGAATAATCTGTGCTTTTACCTACGTTCATTTTCTCCATTTATTTATGAAAATCTACAGTGAACAATCATCATCAATATATATAAAACTCTTTCAAAGCTGATAGAGAATCAACAAACAGCCTAAACTATAAGTCCTAAAGGTATGACATTTGGAGGGTAGTATCCTTATATAGTGTAGGGGTGCACTAAGAAAGGAATTTTGAAAAGTCGCACTCTAAAGGGTCTAGAACGCGAGCAACGCCGCGGGCGACGGCTAGTATCATCATAAAAATGCATTGTGATGCTGCAATATTCAGAACAATTCATTTAATAATCAAACTCAAGTTATATTATATCTCAACTTTGTCAATGTAGACCTACTAATTTTAAAAAGGATTCCTCCTTTGCCTTTGACTTAGCTCTGCATTATATTGCACTGTGTTTTAGGGGAGGCTTATGCCCAGCAGTGGGTAAGGTCGGGCTGTGGATGATGATGATGATGATGATGTGTTTTAGAACTTTGATCATTCAAAAGTCAATCTCATTCAAACTCATAGTATTTACTCGTTCAATAAACAAACATCGAGCTAGAAGTTTGTCAGTGTTGGAACACGGCTTTCAAGTGTTACATAATCGACCATTTGCGACGCGAAGGATTACAAGTTGCGAGTTTCTAAAGCCCAAGTTCTCGTAAAACAGTAATTGTATAAAGCGGCAGTAATATAGCGGTGAGTTTTTTAAACTCTAGTCTGGATCTGAGCATTTACAAGTTCCGACGGTCTTAAACCCTGATTCAGACTATTCAATGTTTATTTTGAAGCAGCCGTAATAAAACGGTGAGTTTTCTATTCTAGCAATCGTCTGTGGTAATTATTGCAGCTGCAAAAATGGAGTGTATCTACCTACTCTACTTTTCTTTTCTGTTCAGAGATCCTGTGTATTTTTTAAAGGATATACTTGAGAAGTTTTTGTAAATACTTTCAATACTTGCATTTGTATGCAATAACCCGAAACAACAAACTTTACACCTTTTGCATAATATGAAAAAGAACTCCACAGGAACGAACACGTGTGTGTTCCGTTCCATTGCATCTTCTTAATTCGGTGTTTCAATATTTTCATCTGTGTTTGATAATTCTTATCATTTCGGGCAACGATCCTACACCTATGCAAAGCTAAGCGCACTCCATAGGTGTGAGGGCAGGAACGCACAAATATTTGTCGTGTCGCGTCTAGTAGATAACTTTACTTATCTGAATGTACTCGGAGCAAGAATCTGACCGGCGCATACGCAACCGTGTTGTTTGTACTGTCGGATGTTGGGTCTTGATGGACTGATTCATCGTGTTTTAACGTCCAGATTAGTCGAATACTTAAATAATAATCTTGTTGTGGGTAAATGTGGATTAAAAATGTAAGTACACGTATGCGTACTTCAACAAAAAAGCTTATATAATCTAGTTACCACCTATACTCTGTAACAAATACCAATATAGTTTATTCACAAAGAAAATTACAACTAATACAGTAGGTATTTACAATATACACAATATTTACCAAATACACATGAAACAGTTGAGCTGTCTACAAACCGTTGCAAACGATTTATAGACAGCTCAACTGGTCCAAATCAGTACCAATCGAAAGTGTTCCCAAAACACTAGCTGCATTGCCGTGTAACAAATAATAGATGTAATTTGTTTTCGCTGTGTTTTGTTTTTTGCTGCTTCAGAACGAAAATAATACGGTTACTCTGGATTTATTGTTATCCAGGCTAATGTTTTCAATCTAAAACAGACGTTTCTGATGAAGGCGTTCACGTAGCTAAGTTCAGTCATCAAAAAAACCATATCGAGTATCACAGACAGGACTTCGAATGACACCAACCGATCCTTTGATACGAAGCCGGTACAAACGACGTGTGATTTATTAACATAAAAACTACGCGGTGCCAAACTGTCTGACTGAACCCCAGAAGTGTCGGATCGCTATTTCTTTTATACTTACAAAAAGCAACCCCCTGATGCGCCCACGGAGAGCGCAGGCGCAGCTTTGATGTCTCCAATCGTAAATTATTTTTTACGCTTGCATATTTTTTATGGATAAAAATTAAATGTCGTTGAGCTGTAGAATAACAATTATGGCCAATTTATCTAGTTATTAGGAGTATCTATGTATATGTGCATCAATATTGTGGATTATTGTTTTTGAAGGAAAGCAGAATGAAACCACTAATCTTGACTTTTACATTGATCTTTTTTAGACCACCTTTTGAAATTAAAGTTATTTAGGTAGGTATGTACTTAAGTAGATAAATGTTTGACCTGTCAAAATATGATAATATGAACTCAACATAAAAAATATCTATCTCTAAAAAATCTATAGTTTGTAATTCAAAGAAAATGATAAATCAGTTAAAATACCTATAACTCAACCAATTACTGTCTGTGATACGCAGTTTGTTATAATCCACTAATTCTTCCACTTTTTTCGACACCTATTAACATGTGCACGAGCTATTAAACTTTGTCATCGGCAATTAGTGATGTCGAAACTAAATAAATTACCTGGCATACCTCGCGCCAGCCGAGACATGTGACACCCATTCTGAACGCCTGTTAACAAATTAAAACGATGTGTTCTGTTATTATAATAGGGCTGCTATGGGAAGTGTTTGTGTCGAGCATATTTTGACAAAATTTATTGCTACCACGCCTTCTAGACGCGTTTTTTGAAGGCAATCTGAGGGCGGATGCACAGCGACATCTGTCGCGCAGAAAACGAGTCACGCCCCACGCAACACGCGAAACTTTGAATTCCCAAAATGTTGTCACTGATATGTTTTTTATGTCCGTGTTTTAGTTTGAAGATAGCCGCCTAATATTACAAAAAAAATTACTATCTAAAAATCAAATTAGAGGCTTTATATTATTATTACCTATCATCTTTTTCGTAATATTTAGCACCAATCGTCTATTAATTTTGACAAATAAGTTTATAGATCGCAATCATTACCTACCCCTTCACCGTTCAGGGAGAGGAAGTAACGAGTCAGCACAGCATGAAACCGACTGATACATCAACAATAAGTCAATGGGTGAACAATATTTACAGCGCCAGTGATTGATAGTGCCTGACAGATGTACCCGGATAACCCTTGCCCTGGCGACGGGCCATCTGTCACAAAGACCCGTTATAATGGTCAGTTAGACCAACACCCTTTTTCTGCACTTTCATCCGCAAAACCCCGGGAAATGATTTGTGTGCAAATACCATTAATTTATGTATTGTGGTGTTGTGCGAAACCGAGAAAGACAATGTCCCCATCCGATATAAATTTTATGACTTATCAAAAGTAATGCCCCCGTAAATACGCGATTTTACAACGCACAGGTAAGTAATACATTTCTAAAATAATACCCTCATCTTTTTGTTTAATATTACTTTTCGTTTATTCTCATTTTATTTGACGCTATAAAAGGGAAGAATAACGGCTGTTAAAAGAGTGTCGCGCATTGCACACACGTCGGATACTTCGCCAATAAATCTTTTATTTTATGACAAATTGTTGTCTGATGCTCAGTTATCCTCTGCAACAAAGGATCTAGAACAAACACTAACATAATGGTCTATGATGGCCTAACGCCGACATCACAACACAGACCATTTGTAAACAAATACAATAACGCCCCACCGTAATATTGGTCACAAAGTACACAAAATAATGCATCGCCACAATAATTTATCGCATTTAGGGCAGTTGAAACTACACAAAAAATACACAGACATTATTCGTTGAATGAAACGTTGTAAGAAATCTGTTTACAATAAAACATTTATTCGGTTCAAGATATTTATAACTTCGAAAAGGCGCTACCGAATTTGTCATTGGTATATTTATAGAGATAAAACAATAATACGGCCCTACGTTTGAATTTAATGTTCAAACTGATGAGGCATTTGTGTAAAATACGTTGACACATCATGTGATATATGACGCGAAAATTCTAACAATGGCGAATGACGTCGCTTTATGAGACACGTCGGTCTCCGGGACCCTGCCTCATAATTATAATATTATGACTTCACATTATTCCCCAAAATATCTCTGCGAGGTTCAAACTCACTAAGGTAGAAAAGACTTGTATTTTATGCATAAAAGATTATTTTTATCGCACCCCTATTTTACATTGGAGTTTTCTTACTATTTTCCGAATCTAATAACATTTATTATACAAGCAAACGTCATTTAGTAAAGCCGACGAGGGCAGGGTGTAACCCTCGCGAACCGATCGCGACTATAATTTTGTAATCACCATAAAATCTGTATCACCGCACTAATATATTTATGACATTATAGCTCTACTAATATTTATGCAAATTGAAAACGTACAGAATGGCTCCGCTTATGCTACCCTAATCCCGGTACAGAGGAGCCCGCGAGCCGACATATGCCAGCATTGAACTGCTCTTTTCGTCTCTATAACCATGACTCATTTTTATTAGCTCTAGGTACATTATTTTCTACAAGATCGGTGATAAATAATTTTACGAAAATAGCTTTTAGTTATTTTGCAACTAAGTAGATTAACATAACCGCGTCTTGTTAATATTTTACTCATACTTACCTTGAATACTTACCTACTTACATTAATTTAATTCATAAAAAAATAAATGATTTTATTGCAACTATACATAAACAAAGCTTTGAGTTAGTAAATTAAATGAAACTCATCACCTATCAATAGCTAGGATTTTTGCAACGTATCTTTAGCAAGTTCATTTGTCTGATCACCTTCTGACCATCTCGTATAACCCTATCAGAACAACAGAAGGAATCACAACACCCCATTCGCACTGTCATCGCAGTGTATCTGTGGACCGAATAGGAAAAGTAATTTGTGCCCATATGGGACCTGTGATTGCCTTCTGAACACTTCCACCCTCGACCTGATAGTATTTTGGTGGCCAATTTCACGACCCCTCAACTCCTTGGACCTTTTAATATTGCGGTTCGGTACAAACATTGCGGTTTTGTTGGGGTTGAGTAGGTGTCATTTGTGAATAGAGGTTTCTATGCTGAGAAAATATACAAATGTTTTCTAGAATCGTAAAATAACAGTGTTTACTATTTGTATACTCGTATGAACACTTTAAAGTTGGAAAAAACTCTCTGAAATAAAATTTATTGTAAAATGAAAATAGTAGGTATAGCACTACAAAAAAAACATAAATATTTTAATAACAGTACATAAATAATTTGTAAAAAAAATAATAATATCATAAATTGTAAATTTCTCAGCAGAATTAAATATGTTTTTCTCCCCTCAGTTTTGGCTAGCCACAACTCTAATTTGCGGCGTATTTTTACAAGTCTCAGGTGGTCGGTAATTTTGCCTTCGCTCGGAAGGGTTACTTGATTTATATCGCTCGTAATGCGCGCCTGGGGAAGCACTACTGCATCTCTGCTAAACACTTTCAGAGACCGCAAATTAGTTGCATAGTACCGAACTCACTGTGATTTAATGATCACATTTCCTTTACGACCGTCATAACTAAACAGATTTGTACAACTCAAGTTTTGTGGAACGAGAACACACGTAAAGATGACAAAGTTACGAAGGGTTTTGTAGCTCCACATAAAAAGATCAACGGTACATCTGACCCGCAGAATATGAGCTCAGAACGACCTTGAGACCGATAGACACGTGGCCATAAACAAACGAGGAATGCTCGACGCGTACGTGTCATGTCTCTCCTACAATAACGAAACATGAAAAATTTCCAGACGCCCACATCAGACTGATAAATGGCTTCCGAAAATCCAAAAGGAAGTTACAGCTTACTCGGGATTTGGTCTAGAACCTCTCACGTCCCATAACTGCTGCACTCCGCTTTATTACAATTACCATAAGCCTCAAAGTCCCGCACTCGACGCCGCAGCGAGAGACTTCATCATTTTGAACCTACTTCCGAGTGCTGTAAGACGGTTATTGCTTGGGTGAAGTAAAAACCGCGTCTGGAGCAAAGTCTCGGGATACTTGCGGACAACTTTAGCACTTACTCCTGTTATTTTAAGATTGAAGTTGGAAGTAAACGAATCATACGCGCAAAAGTTATGCGACGTTCGTGCCTCCGAAGCGGTCCACTCTTTACACTTTATGCAGCTTTATGTCCGTGTACGGTATGTCGCCGGCTATTTGGAATACTAATTGAGGTCGGAAGGACTTGGAACGTCGTGTCCTGTCTTTTTTAGTGACTCGTATTCATAGGTTCAGTACCTGTCATAAAAGTGATAGAGATGATTTTCTTTGGAAATTGTTTTTAAAGTTGCGAACATAAATTGCGCGTAATTACTTTAACCGAAAAGCTTTGAGAGCGGCCAATCCTCAACCTGAATGGAAAATCAGTAAACCGCGAAACGATGATGAATCGCGTTGGAGTAAAGGGTCGTTAAAACGAGACAGCACTAGATTTTCTTCAAAAGTGCGAGGAGGATAGATGCAGGGGAAAATTAGTGGATGCTCCCGTGAATTTGTGTACGTTTTCAATGAAGGTTTCTTTATGGTAGGTAAAATAGGAATAAATGGATGGGTCCTAATCCGGCGGCCATTTATAACTTACACGCCATTAATTTGAGCGATAATTCATGAATGGCGTTGGGATTGGTCGTAGATATTATTCGGTAGGTATAAAACGGTATACAGTAGCGGTTTCGTGAGCCACTAACAATGCTTATCAGTTTGCAAGTAATCTAATCAACGTATTCACGTGGAATTCAATACTTGCATTTTTTGTTTCCTGTTCGCGATTTGTCCGTAGAAGACTATTAATCCGGTGTATTAAACTTTCTTACATAATTGGTTTTATTTTAAGTGTTCAAAGGTTGCATTGATTTACTATCAGTAAATCAATTCAATTAACCTTTGGATGTTTAAAATGAAATGATTACCAAACATGCAAATATACGAAAAATAACGGTAGAGTTAAATTCAAGTACGCAAGGCGTGAGATCAATATCGACACTAAAAAAAAACAATATCCAAGTTACCTCAAAATTTAACCTACTTTTTTTTCTATTATTTATGTAACACATTGCATTCCTCCCGTGTGGTCTCTTATCTCAAGTGTCCGCGCCGCCGTACTTGTTTTACGAATTTAGTCTAGCTACTAGTATAGTATTAATGATCTGTGGTCCAGCTTAGTGTAAAAAAAACTTTTTATTATCGTTTCTGGTTTACTTAATTATTCAACTTGAATGGAGTTATGGCAAGGAGTATGATATCATAAAACAAACTCCTCATTGAGAACTACAGGTGGCCAGTCGCATACCGGAAACAGGCCCTCGGCCGTCACTTCCGTTATCAGGATTATGGTATTAACCAGCTCGGTGCATGGTGGTCTGATAATTGTGGACGAGCTTAACATGTGATTCTTTAAGTACCAGTTCATTGATAATATAGCCAAGTTGGCGCTAAGTGTTACACGGTGTTTTATAAAATTTGACGTAATGTGTACCCAAAAAAAAAACATTGACCACATGCTTTGAGAATCCTTCAGTATTTTTATATCGATGTCACACACTTCATCGATGTGATTTTTTTCTATAAATTTATTTGGACAATGACTAAAGTTAAAATTTCATCGAAATCGTTCATTCGTGTTTGGAAGAAAAAGCAATACAAATATGTAGGTGTAAGTTCTATAATAAAGATAATTTTATCAAGAACTGGTAAAAATCTAAAAAAAAGTGTAGTGCCAAGAGTTTTTGCAATATAGTTACTAGCGTTCTCATTTTTGCTTCGCAGTCTTCAGGTAAGTAATTATTAAAATATGGAGAGATTTACATCAGGTAGGTCATCAACTTCTTTTATCACTTCTCATAAAAAGAAACCTCTTGTAATTAAAAAAATCTAAATACATTATATAAAACTCTATTGAAGCTGACTGACAATCAACGCACAGCCTAAACTAAAGTCTATACGAAATTTGGAGGTTAGTATCCTTATATACTGTAGGGGTGCACTAAGAAAGGAATTTTGAAAAGAAAATTAGGATCACAGATTTTAACCAAATAATGCGTATGCTGCTACCACGCGAGCAAACCAGCGGGCAACAGCTAGTCGACTATAAAAATATAGGTACGTGGTACAACACTGTTCCGTGCCTGTCGTAAATTATAAGTTATCTGGTTATATTTGCGTCTACTCACTATCTTTTCAAAAATAAATAAAAACTCTGTTTATATTTTTGTAGATTTTTAACAGCCTTCACTAGATTTATAGCTGAATCTTTGAGTATAAATAACTTGAATGCTGTTATTCATCTTTCATTCATATACTATTCAAATCTATTAATTAAATTTCACGTATTAACCATAAAATAAGTGATCTGTAGAAATAAAAATATATGAGAATGTTAATTTTATTTACAAAAAAATTGGTGATAATGATTTTCATAATTATTTTTGATTAAAACCTTAAAACCAATAAAAATGTCGTGTCATAATCGCATCGGTATTGTCGATATTGTCGTATGTATTTTAAAAAATATAATCGTAAACTGTTCTGAGTATTTGTCCTAGTAATGTTTCACGTCCAATAAAATAGTTGAAATTAGTAGATAATAGATAATATTATCGTTCAATGGCGCCATAAAAAATATGATGCATCGTTTAACGAAGGTAACAATAACCGAGTGCCGTACAGTCGTGTGCGACAGTGTTCTCTAAAACAAAACTATTGAGTAAGTATTAGTTTTTTATTTCTGTTTTTAAAAGACGCAGAGATCATTTATTATCTTTAGTTTTGTAAAAAGTTTCTTTTAGAATGACTAAGTGATTTGGAAACATAGATTTACTATGAAGTGTTATGATAATCTATTCTGTGCCTTAACCATAATATTCTTAACGCATCTATGCAGAGTCCATGAGATAATTACACCTAAAACCTATGGTAAACTACAATAAACTATGATAAATCACGTGAAAGTAATAAATATATTAAGTACCTATGTATTTTCTTTCGATATTATTTTTGGTTTATGACAAATAACATTTTTAATTCTTATTTTCAGCGTCTTACACTTAGTACATTTTCACCTTAGCAGTACAAAAAACCATCAACGCGAGACATAGTTTAAAACAGGCAATAAAACAATAAACCGGTTATCATCACTATCAAACCAAACACTAGTATTTGTGTACAACGTACGTACTTGGTACGTTTGTTCGACCGGCGTTTGTTCTAAAGATAACGTGACATGGTTACATGGTACCGTCTAAAATAAAAATTAAATACATTTTTTCTGTTTATAAACGAAATTATAACTATTTATATCAAAGAAATAAATAAATAAATAATAAATATTCATGGACACTTAACACAACGCCTTCTAGTCCCAAACTATAAGCAAAGCTTGCACTATGGAAACATAGGCTTACATTTTTTTTTTGTAAATATGTATGTACATTATAATTATAATACATAGAAATACCCAGACACAGAACAAACATCTATGTTTACAACACACAAATGTTTGTTCTCGGTGGGGATCGAACCCACGACCCGAATGTTTCGACAACGTTTTTTTAAAAAACTGTTTTTATTTTAAATTTTCCGGCATTCACAAAATAGATAGTAAGCAGTGCACATTAATTAGGTAAACTTCACTGCTAATTAAAAACAAACATAATATTGGAGTACAAGAATCTCAACGCGTAATGTTTTCTGTAATTGTAATGACCATCTTCATAGAGCCATCAATCGCAGGTTCGTGACTTTTTCGAAAACAATGGGCTCAGCGTGTCACAATGCAGAGACGACTTTAAATAAACATCAGTAAAAATCTCCTGTTTCATTAATACTTGTGCTGTAACAAAAAACGTATTGTTTGATGCAAATAAATCGGAGCGTCAATAAATCGGGAGAGAATTATTAGTTTGCTCTCGTGATTGGTATTTTTTTGTTAAAATCAGACGGATGCGAGCCTGTTTCAAATAGATTGCACCGGTGAACATATTGATCTTATTATAAAGCACTTCATCATCATCATCATCAATCATCAATATATATAAAACTCTTTTGAAGCTAACATAGAATCAACGCACAGCCTAAACTATAAGTCCTAGAGGTATGAAATTTGGAGGGTAGTATCCTTATATAGTGTAGGGGCGCCCTAAGAAAAGAATTTTGAAAAGTCGCATGAAAAATTTCATACCTCTAGGACTTATAGTTTAGGCTGTGCGTTGATTCTCTGTCAGCTTCAAAAGAGTTTTAATATTGATGATGATAAAAACTACGAGTCAATAACGATCCTATAAAACTTCCATCCCACCTCAGAATAAGCACTAAGCTATTTAGGTTGGCTAGTTCCACGCGTACAAGCTGGTAATATTTGCGTACCTTTAGGAAACAAGTAAAACAGATTAACTTGATTGCATGATGGTTAAAAAAACGTGCACCAAAAATGCGCCAACATGATTTCAACTCCCTAGTGGCTAATTGGTTAACAAGACAAGTGTTCAGGGACACTTCATTACAGCCTCCGACCGACGACGGGACGCGGCGTCGTCATCACCGTTCACCGCACTGTTCTTGTAATTTATGAGATTTATGAGCATATTTGTACCGTTTATTTAATTTATAACGTGCATTCAAGATTTATTTGAGCCCAGAAAATTTTAATGCCTTGTCACTTTAATTTTCAAGTGGAAATGGGATTTTTCGCATAAAAATCCAGATACAGATATACATTTGTATTTTGGGAATGTTAGAATTTTTAAATGGACTGTCTATATTCGTCTGTTTAGAATCCATTTTAGTCAGTCTGTGTGCAAAGTCCTCTGCATTTTTAAGTATTTTTCTAATCCTGCATCAGTCTCAAGAAGTTGTATTGCAATTATAAAGTGTTATTTTTTAAACAATCAAGCTTTTCCTGAATATATTATTTTTAGTAATACCCTGTATCGAAGTTCTTGACAAATATTAAGGGCCTTACTTATGACAGACGAATAATTAAACAGTTGAATCAAAGTCTAGCTCTGTCACTGTGTGACATTACCTGTCAGTAGGTGACAGCAATAATTTAAACAGCTGAATAAAGTTATGCAGCGATCGTAAGTAAGGGGGTAAGTTACCATTTAGGCACATCTCAGTAAATTGTTCCACTGAATTGAAATAGATTTTTTGTCAACAGTGTGGGCTGAGACCGGCGAGTTTCGGGACAGCGGGCACTCATCTCTAGCCTCTGGCGGTTCAGGTGTGGAACAGTCTTTGTACGCACCCCCACGACCGAGGCGTGATCGAAAGCATACTGAAGACAGTGAGTATTCAGCTTAGTGGCGTAACTCTTGTGTAAAATTGCTTTTAGCTTTCCGTCTACGCTAAAGTATGCCGTTACCGATAACGGAAAATAAAGCGTCTTTATAAAATCATCGTACATGATTTTCTAATCTAATTTGAATCCGCTTGTGAATGCAAAACACAAAACAAGGACTTAATTCAGCATTAAGTCCACCCTTTGTATCATAATTTTGTGCAATAAGGTATTAATAATAATAATAATGTTTCGTCAAAAAGAACTAACAAACATAAACAATAGTTTTTAGAGTTGGGAAAATGTTTGTTGGTCGATAAAATCTTTTCACATTTTGATAGTAATTCAGACTTTATTAAAGCCATCAATCTGTGCGCAATCTCATTGGTGTATGATGAACAAGGCGGGTTTATGGTTTCAAAGTTTAGCCAACGCTACTGCTCGCCGCGACGATTACGATTGTGCGATACAGGGCTGTCCCAAATGAATCTAAATTCTTTTGTTTGCTGATGGTTCGTACTCTTTTCAAACGAATTCAGAATTCTTTTAGCTCAAAATACAATACACCAAGCTAGACTGTTCTTCCATAAATAAAGTTGAGCTTTTAACATCAATTTTGGAATCAGAGGGCCTAGTACGAGTTTTCAGTGTATGGTGTGGGTGTGAAACGTCTGACGTCCAGCACACCAGTGGGCGCTGATTTGTATGGAGACACTGAGCGGATTCTTTGAGAAGCTCGACATGCGAGTACGGGCGAGTGTAGACCAAGCTTCTCAAAAAATCCGCTCAGTGTCTCCATACAAATCAGCGCCCACTGGTGTGCTGGGCGTCAGACGTTTCACACCAGATTTACACACCAAAACTCGTACTAGGCCCTAAGGTATGAGAAGCGTAGATTATTATAATCGCGAGTTTATTTAACTTGCTTCAAGTAAACTTATTATAAAAAAGAGGTTGTAACAAAAAAGTTTATGACTATACAATCGTTAAAATTTTTGATAGAAATCAGGGTAAAAGTTACCTACTTTTGAACTGAAATTATTTTTGTCACCAGCAGAATGTCATTCCAATATTTTTTTAATTTAAATTCAATGAACACTGACCATCGACAAACGGCAGCCCTACCAATCGATATCGCTATCGATATCGGTATCGCGACACGCTTTGACTCGCCGCCTCATCCATCACCGAACTAGCCTTCCATAATCTACAATTCTACAGTATCTACACCTTTGGTTGTACCGCCACTCTAGGTAAATACTTTACATGTGTTACTGATATCTAACATGTCTGCCACTTCACCACACTCGATAACACTGCGTTACCTTTAAATGTGTTAAGAACTTACTTTCCATCGTGCTAAAGATTCAAATTCAAATTATTTATTTCTCGCTTATGCTACAAAAAAATTATAGTTCTAGGTCCCTTCTCTCGGAAGAGTTAAACAAGTAGGTATATCGTAATCATAATACTAGGAAACCCAAATCTAACTAAACTATCTACGGTTGCCTGGAAGAAATCGCTTTCAGCGATAAGGCCACCCATTGTACTATACCAAGTTAGTTTTACCTTACCTTTGTGTACAATAAACTATTATCTATCTATCTATGTTATGATTTGAGAGCTGGTGCCAAAAAGATATTAAAATAAAAACTGGCGATGCGGGTCACCAGGCCCACCTCTATCTATAGGTGGCAGTGGTAAGAGTGGATGCATGATTAGTAACGTGAAGTATCTATAGCTATGAGGAGATATATCAGACATGTCTTCCGTCACTGGGAAGTCTTTACAACTCGGTAGATACCTTCTTCTTCTTCTCTTCTTCTTCTTCATCTCTTCATTAATGGCCTCTGTCCGTCATTTCGACAGACAATTTTGCCAAGGTCAAGTGATATAATTATAATAATATAAGTCAAGTCAAGTCGGCTGTCGTTTGTTTTGAAAAGAAAATGGTGGATTTTCTCTTCAAAACCTAACACGAATTTTCAAATTCAGAAAAACCACTTTACACACATTTATTCCAATGGCTCACACTTTATGTTACGACCTAAGTATTATTGGTTAAAATTCCACCAAAAATTAAACAACAATACTCACAATAACACAAGAAAAACTATTAAAATAAAAGTGCTATGTGTCGTTTCAAAAAATGTCAAAACTCGTGTCCTTGACTTGACTTATATTATTACAATTATAACACTTGACATTGGCAAAATTGTCTGTCGAAATGACGGACAGAGGCCATTAATGAAGAGAAGAAAAAGCCATTCGATCGTCAGGTATTCAAAAATCAAAAAATCAAAGTCAACATTCCACAATCGTTGTACGGGAATGACCGTCCAAAAGATCCAAAATGCTGGTGTAGGGGAGAAGGAGGCATCTTTGAACAAATGAGTTCTTGAAGGCTGTGTGAATAAATGCAGCATTAAATATATTCGATTTTACAGACACGAATATGAAAAATGTTCAAAGGTGTCCCCTTACTTACAGAATAGCTGATGATCTACACTGACAATATTTATCAAATATCTTTAGTATGTTTTGTTATTTTCAGTGGTATTGAATAGCATTATCTTACAAGGCAGGTATCGCTTAGGGTCAATTTATACTAGCGCAGAGTCGAAGCGCATCGAAGAAACGTTACGTAGCAAATTCACCCTTATCTCCACAACGTAATGAACATTATTTCTTCTTAGATAAAAAAAGACGCGCGAATTCATGCGCATTCGTGAGATTTTGCGCGTCTGAATTTGCTATGTTTTGCTATGTTAAGTTACGGATTGACGATTCGATGCGCTTCGACTCTGCGCTAGTATAAATTGACCCTTAGTTTTTGGAAGTGTTTTTTTTTACAACCTGTATACAATAGTACCTACATATAAATCAGGAAATGCAGCACTGTTGTAGAATAACCAACAGTTACTACGTTACGTACAGATTAAGGCTCGCTCCACACGCGACCATTATCGCCGTTAGGCAACCAGTCCCCGCTATTTGTGAAGGCATTAGAACGGCGCTGTGTATTTGCCGTAGATTCAACGGTTTACTGAGTTTGTTTTCAGTTTTACTGTCACTTTGTGTGGTCCTGATGCTATTGATTCAAGCATTTTGTTTGAATATCAGTGACTATTTCATGAATGAAACTAAAAACCATTAGAATCTAGCGCGTACGCACAGTATTATTATTCTTCTTTTTCTTTCCCTTCTTCTTCTTCTTCTTCTATACCTATATGGCCTCTGTCCGTCATTTCGACAGACAATTTTGCCAGTGTCAAGTGAAATTTTTGAAATAATATAAGTCAAGTCATTCGTCTGTCATTTAGTTTTGTGACAGGATTACCAGTCATGTTTTGATCAATCACAGGCCTTTATTTTTCTATCAAGATTTGGTTTAGTTTTACATCACAATGTAAAACTGGATCAGTACCTCTATCACGAACAAATCTGACAGTCGCCGAGTTAGCGTATTCGAGTTATATTGCGCGTCAATGCCAGCTCGACTGCCAGCCGTTGTAGTGTCACCGCGCAGTGTATCTCGGATACGCTAGCGTTACGATACGTTTGCGATTGTATTTATTCGTGATCAAGGCACAGGTTCAATGCTTCTGTACTTCTGTCCGACTACCCTCTTTTAATTTTATGTTTTATAACTAGAATATTTTGTAAGTTTATGTAAGGTTACAGTATAATAATAGGTATGAAGTAGGTAAGTAGTATTGATAAATTGTAATTACGGCTTTAGATAATAAACCTACCACAAAATATAGTACCACTAATCCAATGTGTAATAAATATCAAATTAAAACAGTTTTATTGATAACAAATTATTTTAATCTATTTTGAAACAGTAGATAGTTTTTTTGGATTTTCCAAAGTGATAGAGTCAAGATTATGAAATGCTACCAGTCCCGGCATGATAAGAATTATTTTAGACAGTTTTCTCTACCGTGCAGTTTGTTTGTAGGATAACCCACAGACTAAGCTCTACCAGAATACTAAGAAAAGTTTTTAAATGGACGTAGATGATGCAGTACCAAATAATATCGAATATTATACTATTTGGTAGTTACAAAGATAGACAACTCTATATTGTACGCAAGATTTGTATTGATCTTTACAACGAAATAAACACAAAAAAAAACTAAGTAGCTTACTCTAATACCGCGTGCACACTATGTCTATGCATGCCGCTTAAAATTAATTAATTAATTAATAAAGGCAATGTTGCTGTGGCATTATTGCCGCGGACTTATTTCCACAGCAACATTGCCTTTATTCTTACTAAGCGGCATACATGCCGGCAGCGGCATGCATGGGCATAGTGTGCACGCGGTATAATACGCATAGATTTATTTAGACCCTGAAAAAGCTATTTATAACAAAAAACTAAATAGTAGGTGATAAATACAGTGTTAGACTATCCAAAATCTATTGACCACCGTTAGTTGCTGGTCTTTCTATTCTGCCATTCGCTATTCTACCAAGAGACATAGAAATGAACTCTGACCATCCTATTTCACAAACATTGAACCAAAAAGCGATACTGCCCAATTGACACAGGGATTTCCATAAAGCCAATATACGAGGCTTGATTGCAGCACGCGTTATCAGTAACAAATTGATGTTATAACACGGTATCGCCCCTCGCAGATACTGTCACCCACGTTGTTAATAATGCATTGTTTCTGTGAAATCAGGTCAGGTTAGTGCTTGCTTTGAGAGCATCAGAACCTCGAGTCTGAGTTTCATTTGGCTAATGAGTAGTCGCCATTTTTAATTGAAAAAAAAAATGATTTGTTGATATGAAAAGTATTTTTTCCATAAAAAGCTATCATTTTTCGGAAGTTAGCAAAATAACACTCTGAATACCGGCTCTGTAACAGCTTTATACAAGCAAAATATCGAATTAATTAAGTAAAACACAGCTCCTGGTTTTAAAATTACATATATCTTACCTACTATATCGATTTGTATTAGAATATACCTACAATGTGTAAAATCAATACTTTCGTACTTTATCCAGATAAATTAGCAACATTTGTTTGACAGTGTAGTTAATACTATGACGTTTCTAATTCGATAAAAGTACCTACCATAAAGTAGGTATATCCGTAGAAAATGGTAACCGGTTAGATAATTATAATAACACGTAGAAACCAAAACACTGTGAGCTTGTTGAAATATTTCAACCCTCCGACTCCGCAATACTCCGCATTCAGTTGTATTCGCACGTAATGCAAAAGCCTGGGAAGCTGTACTAAGATAATAATTTTGCTAAAATGTTCCAACAGAGCTTTAGGAGAGAAAATGATCGTATTTTCATGAGATTTCCAGTTATATTTAGTAGTGTACAGTACATTGGACTTAAAATCTGAGCGTTGTGTAAATAGGAACGAGTGTTATTATTTATGCAATACTTGTTTGTTTAGGCTCATTATTATTCGGATTACTCGATGTAACTTTAAGTAGGTATACGAGTAATATCTAGAGTAGATTATAGACAACTAGGTCTCGACTGTAGCACGAAAACCTTTGGTAAAGCCGTCGAGAACTGAGCGAACACAGTATAAAGTCACTCCTCAACCATCACTACTTATTATGATTGAAAAATATCAACATCGAAGCTCAGTAATAATAAACCGTTACTTTTATCAATATCCCTACAAAAATATACAGCCAAAATAGATTTTACAAGTGATATAAATTATGTGGAGTGAAGTCGATCAGCGTTGTTGTAAAAGTATTTAGCCGCGCCTGCGCTAAGCCGCGGTATTATGGGCTTGCTACTGGCACTTGGCGACCGTGGCCCTGATTCAGATTGAACTTGTACGGCAAAATGTATCGGGTTTTTGTATACCTAACAGGTTTTAGCAAAAACGACATAAAAGAAGACTTTTGCTCTTTGGATTTCACCTGATGATAAGTGATGATGCGATCCACAGTGTAGCACATTTGCCTAGACTAGAAGAAACCTATTAACTCTACGTTTGAAAATATCCAAATTGTAAGCATTCGGAAACACAGACGCCGGCAAGGAGTTCCACTCCTTGAAATACTGATACCACTTTGTTGATGCTGATGGGTTTCTTCAATTAAAATCTTCTTTGATAAATTAAAATGTATAATTGTTGCTAGGATTTCATTACAAGGAAAAATTCATATTCAATCGACGTGTGCGCACTTTTGTTCTCTCCAGAGACACAGATTATATCTACTGCGACTTGTTGCGTGATTGATTCAGAGCGCCATGCCAGGCATGGCGTAAATATATTGGTGTAAAAGTATTTGTTTGTCTAAACACACCTAGTTTGCAAGGTACTCCATAGTGATCCCTGTAGGTTTATTGAATAAACATTTTGGATTCAAACTAGATTTTACAGAAAATAGAATGACCACCGATGATGGCTCGACAGCATACCCCAATAATCAACCTAACGTGATCAAAAATTGAAATGACAGTCTCTATAGTTGAGTTCACTGAAACAATACTTCTTGGCACATATACCTGGAGTATAACGTATTTGTATATTACTAGTATATTTACTGCCAATTAAATTAAATCAACGACAGCATAAAAGAAACCAGACTATTTTATGTCTTCAGGTCGACCTCTCGCAGATGGACCCACCATCAAAACTGAGTCAACAACCCCAGGAGTAGGCCCAGATGATCAGTCCCTAGACGACAAGGGGGATAAGAAGAATAAAAGACAGAGGAGGCAGAGGACGCATTTCACCAGCCAGCAACTTCAGGAGTTGGAGGCAACGTTCGCGAGGAACCGCTACCCAGATATGTCGACGCGTGAGGAGATTGCAATGTGGACTAACCTTACCGAAGCTAGAGTCAGGGTGAGTTTTTTTTATTTTTTTGTGTCTTAGATTAGATTAGAAAATATTTTACTGCACTGGGCGTAGTGTGGACAGTCATGATATTCTTGTGGCAGCTAGATAATACAGAGACTAGCCAATAGGCTTTACTACGTAGAGCAGTGTTGCAGTTGGAATGATCTTACATCCAAGCTGTTCATTAGTGTCGTTTTAGATCTATAGAAATATGAGAAGCGTCCTATTTGGAATTGTAGAGAGCTTCTGACTTTACTTACCGAAGTAAAAAGAAAAAAGCAAGATAATTTTCTACAGCAGGTATTTGGGACGAATAACTTTACAAGCCAGCTGCAGTTGACATTGATGAATTCGCCCCGATTTTTATTTTTTTACCGACGACAGAAGAAAGTGCATTACAATATTAACGGTCTAGATGTTTAGGCTAATCGTCGCATCCGGCGCGCATCTTATTTTTGTGCCGAACCGCCCGACGGAACATGGAATCCCTTAATCCTATAGGATTTGATGCGTCTATTTCGGTCTCTTCATAATCCCCGGCTTAAGTCTGATCGCATCCACACTCACTGTCAATAGTTTTGGAAGGGCCCCGTCAGATTCTGCGGTTCCGAAACTCCCGGGACTATTTGTACTGTTTAGTTGGATTCATAGAATTTTTGGTTTCTTCGGTATGTGACGCGAATGTTTCGGATGAGCTTCGGACATGTGTATTAGTTGGATAGTTGGATTAGGCTGACTATGTTTTGTATGGGTTTGATTCTAATGCTTTGGCTTATGTTCTGGGTTTTGGTTTATAAATTTTAAATCCAAATAAACAAAAGACAGTTGGATAACCTTTTTAAATCCACAGAACATTGGATTATTACGAGATTTTTACTATCTTCTGCATACCTATTGGTTAGCGTAGTGTGGACTTTTTATACCAGAAAAAAGAAAGAATGTAAACTTCCCGCTAGAGGCGCTGCTCAAATATCTTTACAAAATATTGTTTACGTGAACTTTGTAGTAAGTATACGTAAAAGTCCCCTCTAGGGGAGGAGACACACAGTTTAAATTTATTTTGGTTACGCCAAACTTATTTTACATACTCCGAAAACATTGGTTTCCATGACCTCTGAACTGAAATATTGACTCAAAGCTTAAACTTGATAAGTAGATGCTTAGCTCTCCAGCAAGTAATATTAGCCCTTGTAAACAAACTACCAATCTATGAACCATCACTCGAGTTTAGGCAGATGATGCATCACAAGAATGAAATCGATATTCTGCGCTAAATACCAAGTTCAAGTGTTAGTTTAGGCACAGATTAAGCAGCAGTAAGTATGGGTTCGTGTATCGATTGTATCGGTACTCGACTGAATCGGACTGAACGCGTGTGTTCTTCAAAACATTCTCATTTGTAGGGTTGAACAATCATGTTTTGCTTACATCTAAATTAAGTAAACTATCTAACTAAGGAAACTAACCAGCAGTTAGATGATTTCAAATCATCCAGTCATCAATTAGCCGGTATAACATTTACAAACTAGATACATCTGACTTATAAATTTACTTTTATGAATACATTATTGTATTGTACCACGCGAGCAAAGCCGCGGGCGACAGCTGGTGTTTAATAATATACATACATTACGTACCTACACGGAAGATTATTCAAAAAATTATTCATTCAACAAAATGGACCATTATTTCCATGTATAATTATAAACATTGATTAGTTTTCTTTACATTCAAATTCCCAAAGTAAAATATTATTGAAAGCTCGAGCGTAACTCATTACGTTCAGTTTTTATAGTATCCAAGCCGAGTAGGTTATTTTATGTCTTTAAAAGTAAAATATAAATTTTATGAATTTGTTTAGGAACATGAATAGAAATTTTACGATTTTATTAGTGTCAACCCTGCGTAAGGGATTAGCGGAGACTCGTCCGACGCCGGCACATCGCTCGCGTCGTATAAATCTGTGCGCGCGCGCACCGATAAATCGTCTTACATTATTTTTGTTACCAACTCATTAGGGTCATTGCCTGCTTATTGACTCAATTACAACTCGTAAAATACGAGACGTTTATATCAATGTTTTCTTTAGAGTATTTCATGCAAATTATTATGTGTCATATCAAACCACATTTTACATTCGCAAGATGTCTATTTGACTAGAATACGCTCTCGTATACCTACTGTAAGTCGTTACTAATACCTACTCGTATAATTTAGAAATGAATGAAATGGTTAAGATGTAGAATTTGTTAAATTCTTAATGATGCTGTCCTAACTTTGAACTAGGCTCAATTTATGAGTATCTACCTAAATTTCACTTCCTATGTAAAAAAAATGTAAGCATCCGTATTTATGCTCATTAATTGTTCAAGCACAGATCCGGGCTTATATTATCTGAGAACAAATTTAGATATGAATCGAGACGCAAGCCACGTTCTTCTTCCCAAAATATAATGAAATCAGTACTCAATATTTTTCCTTACAAAAATTACAGATGAAATCTATTCTCACGCTCAGATTTCAATGCTTGAATATCGTTACAAACTAGACTGAACTACTTAAATATTCGACACTCAAGCAACGTTTGGAATCAAAGCTAGACTCAAATAATAGTTATACTGCCCCAAGCATTGTCTAAGAACCACTTTTCACTAAAAAAAAACTGAGAAAAAACGTAAGATGCTTGTGACCAAAACATATTTTTTGCTTCCAACTAATATATCAAGTAACCCGCTTCTCAGATATTGTCGGCAATCATCCGTGAAACAGCTCTTGACACATTTCATTTGCCACTGATCGCTCACAAAGTGTGGCACTCCCCCGAATTAGAGCATCAATCTATTCGATACAAATAGATAATTTCGAGTGTTTTTCGTAGTCTCATTATTTTGTCACATCACCACGTGTTTCTCGTGATCCAATTGCTTTCTATACCTAATTTTAAATCTTTTTTTATACTTAAATGAAAATACTCAATGAAATAAGTATATTTTTAGATCTTGTTTCAACACGAAGTAGATTTGTAATAGTAAAACCCTTTCGTTTTACGCGTAAAAACTAAACGTTTTCACAAAAAGCACGCATCAAACCCGCGGACAGCGGCCGAGCACGGCGCATTGTTTATTTTACAGAAACCTTTGACCGTATATCACCGCATGCAACCACTTTTAGTAGGAGATATCATAAACAGAAAGACTGTTATGAGATTTATTTTTATCCTGAGGTCTTATTTGCATAAAATAGCTGCGTGTTGCATCTCAAGCGCCCGCTTTGTAAAACTAAAATACTTATTTGTCTCGAATACGCACTTCTTGGATTTCTCTGCCTAATTTATCCTTTACTAGCTTCTGCCTGCGACTTCGTTCCCGTCCCGTTGGATCCCGTGGATTTTCCGTGATGAAAAGTAGCTCTTAGAGTAGCCTAAGTGTTGATCCAGGTAACGGGATATATATTCCAAGTTTCATCCAAATCGGATCCGTATTTTTGGCGTGAAAGAGTAACAAACATCCGTACATTTATACAAACTTTCGCGTTTATAATATTACTAGGATTATGGTGCCTGCATTCTACTGTAAATATTAACACCGCTGTGATGGGATATAGTGCGGGTTAACCGTCTAACTACTGGTAGTATTTTTTTTGCAATGCTTTTAGTGTATCCGTGTCCACTGTCCACCACTCTGCTTCATGCAAACAGTTTAGCGGGCTTTTCCTTGTTTTACAGCGGGACCAAATCCGATCCTATTGAAATAGATACGAACAAAGGAAAATACTGGGTCGGGTGGTCCAATGATTGGTTGGTCTGTTACTATCCGCAGAATATCAAAACTTTGGCAAACTTAGGTTATTAGAAGCGAGATTTGAAATGAAAATGATCTTCGAGATTTTTGGAGTGGGTATAATAATAATAATAATAGGTACCTAGAATCTATACAAACAAAGCTGCGAGCGTAAGACTAGTGTTAGAAACATAATCCTATAACATTATTTAGCAAATCTTCACCAACGCAACTTTGAATGTTTGAGATGTATTTAGATTTCAAAAGGGATTTATAAAGCAAACGCGATAAGTCGAATTTACATGTATCAAACATCAAATTATTAAATCCAGGAAACATATTCGACTTAGCTAATCTTAGCGATCCCAGCTTAAATAATCAATAGATGTGAATTATTTAACAGCTTGTCCAAATTGGCCTAACTTTATACTAAGAAGCTGTGTTTTGTTTTAGTTACCAACCAAAAAGTAGCACTACCATAAGCTAAGTTAAAAAAAATAGCTTTGTTTTTAACGTAATTAGTATTTGTACTTCAAGTAACGAGTTAGTTGTATAAGAGAGTGTTGGTAAATGTTATAAAACTAGTATTTTTGAATATCGTAGACCCTTATGCTGTTTTAGGGCTCAAGCACTGATCCGGGACTCAAGCATAAATTTATGTATGAAAATCATTACTAACTATTAACATTATTAACTAAAAGGTAACGATTTCTGTTTCAATGTACGTTTTTTAAAGAGTCTCTCTAGGCATAAGCATTAATTTGAGCATATTAGGTCTAGGTATAATAATAATCAGGCCTTTGAATCTAATCTATCTCTAAATATATAAAACTCTTTTGAAGCTGACTGAGAATCAATGCACAGCCTAAACTATAAGTCCTAAAGGTATGAAATTTTGAGGGTAGTATCCTTACATAATGTAGGGCTGCACAAAGAAAGGAATTTTGAAAAGTCGCACTCTAAAGGGTCTAGAACGCGAGCAACGCCGCGGGCGACAGCTAGTCTAGAATAAGAATGATTCTAATAGAATCGATCTAATCATGTAATAAGTTTGCCCAGCACCTATATGTACCATCCTTTTAACCTTAGTCGGCCTTATCCATAGGTCAATACGTGTGGTGCTGACTAAGCCGCGGGTTTCCTCACGATGTTTTCCTTTACCGTATGAGAGCACTGGTGGTCTATCTGACCAAATAACAAAATTCCAAAACGTGAATAGCCACAATAGTTTTGCTCAGCGGAAATTTTGCGGTTTCCTATCATTAGATAACCGAGTCCGCTGTGTCCTCTCGGCAGGGTGCATTTAATAATCTACTCCTCACTAGGGCTGCCTCTTTTACTCCGTTGTTTTTTTTTCTCGCGTGCTGTGACATATAATTATGGGAAAACTATTTTTTATAACCTTTACGATTAATTATTTGTCCATAATGTGTAATGTAAATCCGTGATCGATGTCCTATTTTAATAAAATGAATAAAAATTTACCAACTCAGCAGCAAACTCAGCAAAAAAAGAATGTAATTAAAAAACTCCTTTTAAAAAGTTCTATGATCTGAACTCTTGTGGAACATCACTGATAAGTGTCAATAAAATATCACACGATTTTTTCAAATATTTGTGTATCAAAATACACTTTTAGTACCTTTTCTTTTAAAAAATACAGTCAGAATATTCTATTTTCTTACAATTTTACTGGTACTAGCTCTATCAGTAAAATTGTAAGAAAACAGAATATTTCGTGTGTAACATAATGTGTAGCCATAAAAAAAAATTTTGTCCGCGAACTAAGCAAAACTTGTTAGTAACTGATTGTTAGAATTTACTAGGAAATATTTGAATTGTAACTCTATAAACTAGGCTCACGTATTATTAAGCAGTAAAGTAGAGGTAAATCGTTCTGCGCCTGCCAACCCTAGCTCAGACACGTGTCAATTTCCGAGTTTATAATTATACTCTATCCATTTATACGAGCGCGTGTTTATTTGACTTCGGAATAGTTTAGCTCACTCTAATTACATAGCTCTACTTACTATACAAATAAGGTCCATAATCCCGTAACCCCGAGTTACGATACCCAAGTATACGTTCGTTGTTTGATTGATGGTGCTAATAAAACTGTGATTCCAATTTAATTTAAATTTAAGGGAATTTACCCCTAGGTCCTTCTGACCGGAAAATGACTTCATTACGGAATCTAGGGGGTCATTTATCACAACTATCCAATAAGGTAAGTACAGTTTGACGTTTCCCTTGCGATCTAAATTATCTATCTTCCGACATAAAACCTTTTTGGATCTGGCTGACTGAAAGCACAGATCATAATACTATAGCTAAAAGTAAACTTTTAAAAAAAGTAAGCTTTTTAAAGTAAACTTTGGTTTGCTTATACTTAAAGGTGTAAAACTTAAAAACTTTTTGATATGAAAATATTGAGCTATCGCTAAGAAAATTTTCAAAATTACACATCAATCTTTTTGCACGCCCAGAAAGACTGGTAGACAATTCTCTTAGAATTAGGTTCTCCTTGCCTGTTTGTGTGACATTTTAAAATAAAATAAATCAATGGAGGGAACGGAGAGTGTAAAATAAATATTAGTTCCACTGAGCATGGTGGGACGAACGGGAAACGTAAATACAGAATGAATTAAAGTTTCACTCAAACTAATATTTTTGGTTGTGTTGGCTTGCTAAATATCCCTGCAAACCAACTGCAGTGCAATTGGTATCTCCTAAAACTGTTTTCATACTAAATCATAGGTATTCTGCGACTAAATAGTGACATTAGCGCGTTTCAGCGCGTTTTTTTGCCGTGAAAAGCTTCTTGTTTTCGTATATCTGTAGCCACATTGCTTGACATTATGCTGGGCAGCGAAAGCAGTTCAGAGCTTACGATCGGGTTTTTCACTTTTTTTGAAACAACACATAGCATTTTTATTTTAATAGTTTTTCTTGTGTTATTGTGAGTATTATTGTTTAATTTTGGTGGAATTTTAACCAATAATACTTAGGTCGTAAGATAAAGTGTGAGCTATTTCGAATAAATGTGTGTAAAGTGGTTTCTCTGAATGTGAAAAGTCGTTTCAGGTTTTGAAGAGAAAATCCACCATTTTCTCTTCAAAACAAACGACAGCCGACTTGACGAAGACTTGATTTGACTTATATTATTTCAAATTCATCACTGGCAAAATTGTCTGTCGAAATAACGGACACGGGCCATTTAGGTAAAGAAGAAGAAGAAACTTACGATCGGGGGGCAATTAGTCAATATTATATTTGTGAGACATGACATTAGTTCCTGTGGTTATCATATCACCAAATAATTAGAGCTACAGAGCACTTAGGTGCATTATTACGACATCAAAGCGTCATTACCACAGATAACATTCTCCTAATGCTTACCTAAATTAGTCTAAATAATAATGCCTCCATTATACCCTACTTCATTATAACGTACCTAGATGTTGATTAGGCTGTTAGCAAATCTGGAGATCAGTTGCCATCAGCGGTAGTTACTACTGGACATTGTAATCTTAATAAGGATTATGATGGTTTGGTTTGGAGCTGGTAATAATAGTTATTGGATTGACCACTAGATTTGCAAGCAGTGCTCGACACTGCCCGACTAAGATAGATGTTTGATAAAGAAGGTAATTATTATAATTAAATCTAGCTAAAATATCACTGGGTTTTTGTTAGGATGCCAAATCATAGTGAATATAGGGATATCAAAGGGATATAAAGGGACTATGAGAAATAACTATTTATTGCGCGTGCCTATATTAAGAAAGAAAAATCATGGGACTAAGAAAATTAAAAAAAAAACTAAGCTTGTATGAGTTAGTGGCCAACTCTGGTGACGGAGTTTTTAGGCCGCCTTAAGGCCTCCGTCGTGCTAGACTGGGGCCCTAGAGCCGGGACCGACAGCTATTTTTTCGTAATGCGGTATTTCAAAGTTAATATAATCACAGTCATCATAATGAATCTTTTTAACGCGATACTTAAGAAATTCCAATAATCTTTATACAATAAGCAACCAGCACATTGAATAATTCAAAAACACACATTAGTATCGATTTCGGCGGGCTTAAAAAGCGGGGTCTTGGGAGGGCGAGTCGGTCACATCCAATAATATATTTAAAGGATTAGCCCGCTCGCAATAACGCGACCCTCTCTCTGTTCAAATAATCTAGTCGGTGGGGTTTGCTTTGTAAATTGTGGAACTGTCTTGTAACGTTTTTGGAAACGAGCAGTTGAATACATTATTTTAGAATTACTTGGTAAGATATTTCGGGACTCACCTGTGTGCTGTGTGATCATACAAATACAAATACAAAAACGTTTATTTGCAACACAAACTTAAGAATAAAACACACAATTTAACTAAATACGTTAAAATTTTTTCTGACGCGGGATGGTTTGAAAAATTGTCTTGCTAATTAATTAGTTTTATGCGGTATAAAGTGTTATTTTGGACTTAGTTTTGTTATCGACGGTTGTAATTAATTACGGACTATACGAAATAAACATTTTCGGTGTGTTTGGGCGCGGTCCCAAATATGGACGCGACCGGGGTCGATTCTAGGCCTCGGTCCAGGAGCAGTACTATGAGTGAAGAAGAAATGGGTGTACAGGCAATTTTAGATGTTAACCAACAATGTGAGGAGTTATTTACTGTGAAGGAGACGCGGCCGCCGGCTGCGAAACGATTGAGGACCAACAATAGTAGCGATGAGAAAGAATGTATTGATGATGATGGATTTACTCTTGTGCAGAGCAAGGCACAACGTGTTGCTGCTAAAAAGAATCGTGGACCAACAATTGTTCGAGGTACCAATGTTTTGAATAATAATAATAATTGCTTTGAAGTATGTATCTCATCATATCAGTTGCTGCCAAAACAAATCGGGTTGGCCATGCTATTGAAGGCTGAAGGAATTACCAATGCGACACAGATAAAATACAAGAGCCCTTACAGAGTGGTTATAACATTTGAAAAAAAAGAAGAAGCCGATAATTTAGTTTTGAATAAAACCTTTATGGATTCTGGATATAGGTGCTATTTGACAAATGAGGTTGGCGTTACCTATGGTGTGGTGAAGTATTTGGAACTTGATGTAAAAGAAGAAGATTTGATGGAGTCATTGCAATGCGATCAAAAAATATTATCTGTAAAGAGGTTGAATAGAATGTCGGAGGAAGGTGAATGGATCAGTAGCGAGACTGTACGCTTCGGTTTCAAGGGCTCTACTTTGCCTCCCTATGTGTTTGGATATGGTTGCAGGTTTAAGGTAGATCCTTACACTTTTCCGGTGACGCAGTGTGCATCTTGCTGGAAGTTTGGACATTTGACACGAACATGCCCAACCAAAAAGACTAGTTGTCCGAAATGTGGTGGACGCCATACAAACTGCGAGACGACGGATTATCGATGCATTAACTGCAAAGGCAAGCACATGGCCCTGAGTAAGTCTTGTCCTGTATTTTTGAAGGAAAGAGAAATTAGGTCCATTATGTGCCATGAAAATTGCACCTATAAACATGCGCTAGCGAAGTATTTGCAAGAAAAATCTTTTATATTTAATGAGCACAAGAATCCAGCATCTTTCTTTAAATTTGGTGAAGAATCAAATGCGATGGCCCATGAACCTGCGAAGTCTGGAATCCGCATGTCCTACAGCCAAAGTGTTGGTGCGAAAATGATGCAAAAAGAGTCTTTAGTGCCCCCGAGTAGAGATGCTTTGCATAATGATTTCGTAGATGTAAGTGATGATGACGAATCAAGCAGCTGCGAGGAAAATGTACAAAAAGGGCTTTCGAGTGGACGGAAAAGGAACAATAGAAGGAATAAGAAGCATGGAAAAAAAACACGGCGGAATAATACTGATGCTTGCTCTCAAGATCCATCGGTAGCGCAGGCGGCGGGACCGGCTACGTCCACAGGTGAGGAGGTACCATCTGGTAGTAAGCAAAAGAAGAAGTTTACTTTTAGTCGTGTATTTACAGAAGCAAAAGACATTATTTTTTCGGCCTCAAGTTTCGATGTGAAAGTTAGTCAAGTGTTGAAGTTACTTTTTGATGAACTAATGTCATTCGTAGTACAGATGGTGAGTAGTGGAGATGTCTTTACTAAACTGTTAGGTCTGTTTCATCATGGATAACACCATCTCTAATGTAACTGTGGCCAGGGCATCAGGCTCTGTGGGTTCCGTTGAGCAATGTTTAAATATTGCGCAATGGAACTCGCAGAGTTTGATGCCCAAAAAACTTGAGCTCGAACTACTGCTTTGTCAAGAAAAGATAGGTATTTGCTTACTTAGTGAAACATGGCTTGATACGGATACTGACTTGCGAATAAGTAACTATCGTGTTTTCAGGCAGGACAGAACTGATTCTTATGGAGGTGTAGCTATATTGGTTCACAAAACAATAAAAACTCAAATGTATTCCATACATGTTAACAATAGCGGCATAGAGCTTTTATGTGTAAGAATTTTGAACTGTAAATATTTAGAACATATTGTATCGGTCTACTGCCCTTCAAATGTAAGAACTTCACAATGCGATTGGGATGGTATATTTTCAAAATTTAAGGATAAATCAATTGTGGCGGGTGATTTTAATGGGCATCATTCTAATTGGTCATCTAAAATAGATTCTAGAGGGTTACAGTTACTTGATTCTTCTTTAGAGCATAACTTTGTATCTCTTAACAGTGGGGAATTTACGAGGGTTAAATTAGTTAATGGTAATTTACAAGAATCTGCGCCAGACATAACATTTGTTACATCTGATATTGCCATTTATTTTAAATGGTTAGTCACACGGGAGAACTTAGGCAGTGATCATTTAATTATCAAGTATTCTCTTCAGTACCAGGGTTCACGTAGGTTTATTAAGCGACGCAACTTTAAACTAGCTGATTGGCGGATGTATCAGGAGATCTTGACGGAAAGCTTTCGCGAAGGTGTATGCGATGCTGATATTCAATTGAGCTATGACTCATTCATAGAAAAGTTGAATAATGCGGCTCGACAAAGTATTCCTATGATTAAAAATTGTACTGATCCTCTTCAAACTTTTCAGCCAAAGCCTTACTGGTGTCCAGCTATATCTCATGCTATAGCACAACGTCGGCTAGCACTTAAGGTGTTTAGGCGTAATCCCACACCTGCTAACCTTGATATCTTGAATGGTAAGATTGCTGAAGCGCAAAGAGTTCATAGGCGGGCCAAAGGAGCTAGTTGGCAACAGTTTTGTGAAAAGGTAGATGAAAACGTGTCTGCCTCTGATATGTGGCGCCGTATGCGCTGGATGAAGGGTTTACATAGGGATTATGTACACGCTCCTAAAGATAAGAAAGAAGAACTTTTACGTAGTTTAGCTCCAGATTCTGTGCAAACTTCACAACCTATTTTTGTCTCAAAAAATACTCTTTTAGACGAAGAATTTTCTTTTCAAGAGCTTCAAAATAGCCTAAAAAAAAAGGATACGGCCCCTGGAGACGATGATATAACATATTCTATGATCTATAATCTTCCTAGGGAGGGTAAGTTAATTTTGCTGAACATTTTTAATAATATATTTAAGAACTCTCTTATTCCTGAACAGTGGCGCAGTATTAAAATAGTTCCCATTCCCAAACCTAATTCAAACCCTAATGTAATGCCAAAACTGAGACCTATATCGTTAATATCCTGTATTTGTAAAATTTTTCATGCTATGCTTTGTAAGCGCATTGAATGGTTTGTTGAAAAACATAACATTTTAGCCCCAGTCACGAGTGGATTCAGAAAAAGTCAATCTTGTATTGACTGTTTAGTTCGACTTCTTACAGACATTCAAATAGGGTTTTCTAAAAATGAGTCTACACTAGCAGTTTTTCTTGACGTAGAAAGTGCATATAACAATGTTTTGACGGACCAACTAGTTAGTTTGCTTGATAGTCTAAACATAGGGTCCCTAACTTGTAAATATTTGTGGTCTTTTCTAAGTAGAAGATCGTTAAAAATTAAAGATGATAGTGATGATAGCGACATAGTGAGATGGTCCGGTAGAGGTTTGGCACAAGGCGATCCTCTTTCCCCCCTCTTATTTAATATTGCTACTCATAAAATTTGCACAGGTTATGATAGCGTTAAAGTGTTGCAGTACGCCGATGACTTTGTTTTTTACGCCCAAAACAGAAGTGCGGAGTTAAGTGAAACTGATCTTCAAGCAGCTTTAAATTCTGCTGTTGGTAAGCTGGAGGAATTAGGGTTAGAAGTGTCACCAACCAAAACTCATTGCTGTAGTTTCAGGAAAGGAAGGAAAATATATAATGTAACGCTTTCAATTAATAGTAACCATATTACAGCTGTAGCAAATATTAAGTATTTAGGAATCTGGTTGGATCGGTCTTTATTGTGGAACAAACACATAAATGAAATTCGCGAAAAGGTTATGAAAAAGATAGGATTGTTAAAAGTTTTAGCTGGGGCGTCTTGGGGATTGCATCCTAAACATTTGCGCCGCCTATATATTGCTTTAATACGTAGTAGAATGGACTATGGATGCTTTTTATATGATACCGCCGCGAAGACGCACCTGTTGAAGTTAGATAGGATACAAAATATTGCGATGAGAGTTATTGGTGGTTTTATACGAACTACACCCATACATGTTATGGAGTCAGAAGTGTGTCTGCAACCACTGCAGCTTAGACGTCAATATCTCGCCACTAAATATTGTCTTAAAGCTCAGTCATTTTCGAATAACATCACCGTCTCTTTATTTAAAGAACTACGTATTATACAACAGCAGAAGAAGCCTCTACTTATTTCAATTTTTGAGGAAACACATACGGAGATTTTAAGAACTTGTAGTCCCCTTACTATGTATTCTTTGAATACTTGGGTATCTGCTATAAGATTAGATTTTATTGAAACTACAATAGAAGGGATAGATCAGGCAAAAAGAAATTGTGATAACACTTTACTCAAGTCCCTAACCCTAGTTATGTTAAATAATAAATATAGAGGTTGGCACAAACTTTTTACTGATGGGTCTAAAATAGATAAAGGTGCAGGCGCCGCGTTTTACGATCCCGTTTGCAATGTGAAAGAGATGTACAAAATTTGTTCTGATTATAACTCTATTATGTCAGTGGAACTCTTTGCAATCTCAGAGGCATTATCTTATGCGATTAATTTAGATACGTGTAAAATAGTTATTTTGACGGATAGTCGAAGTGCGCTACAGCACATAGCTCGATGTGTGTCCGGTGCTCGGTGTGCATACGTAGCGTATGGCATTCTAATGAAAGTGCTGTTCCTATTGAAGAACGGTAGGGATTTGAGATTGCAGTGGGTTCCTTCACATATTGACGTTCATGGTAACGAGGAGGTCGATAGGTTGGCTAAGCAGGCTATTTCAGTTGGTATGGAAACGTACATTTTACCTGAATATACAGAAGTGTTAGTTAAGTATAAATATAAGATTTTTGAAAAATGGAAAAATTTGTATATAAATATTTCGGAATCAAAAGGAATTTGGTATAGAATTGTACAGTGTGAACCTTCTCGTATACCTTGGTTTGTAAATAGTAGACTTAAGAGATGTTTGCTTGTAACAGCTCACCGACTGCGCTCAGGACACATCCCTCTGGCTAAGTTTAACCACCTTATGAACGTTTCTGACTCCCCCAATTGTCCCACTTGTGGAGTTATAGAAGACGTTCACCACCTTCTGGAGGAATGTGTGCGGAGCCAGTCTCTGAGATCTCACATGTGTAGCCGCTATAATCTGAATATGTTAGATGTTGGCGCTTTTATAAGTGTACTTTCGGTCCCACTGTGCGAAGCAGCTAGGGCTCTTTTTACACTAGTGTATGACATTGTTAAGTAGTAGATTAATTATTGTAAGCTATAACAGGGCTGACATAGTCGCTAAGCGACTCAAAGTCCTTCCAAAATATAAGAATAAAAAAAAAAAAAAAAAACTAAATACGTTTTAGGACACGAATTATGCCTAAATATACAATGTTGCAAAAAGGCCCCATCTTAGCATGTTTCAGGTTTTACAACCTGCGCTGGTCTTCCGCTGGATAAATCATGTGACGGAAAACAGTATGTGAAAGCACCTGACGCCCAAATACACAAGATTTTTGATCAATAGATGTCTTCTGGACAAACATCTAGCATTTACCTACTGTACATTTTCACAGAGAAGTTATTTTCGCCCGATTTCGCGATTAAAACCCTGGTGGAACTTTCTAGAGGTACATTGTTTGCAACGATAACTTTACCGTAGCAAAGTAGCTTAGGAACTCGCTTCCCTAACTTTAAACCACAAATAAATGTTGAAGTGGAGGTATCAAAGAAGAGACAAAAGTGCCAAATTGCGACAGCAACTGGACCGTGATTTGTTGGCACAGGGCCGTGGTTTACCTGTGTCGTCATGTACAAAAACAAGCACTCATGCGAATTTGTGAAATTTATGTTTCGAAAAATAAACGATCGTATATGGGGTGGAAACGACCGTTTATGTTCACTTAACCGAGGAAAGAGGGTATTATTTACCGTTTCGGCTGGGTGAACCCGCCACAGTGAGTGAGACAAATATAGCTAGCGAGATATTTATTGCAGTCGGTGGATTGCGCAATTTATCGCGAGGTGTCGTCGGGAGATCGATCGCGTGACGGACGTGGCCATACATCAGCGCGCACGTTATCTGCGCTCACGGCGACTTATCGACGTCGTGCTGACCTGCCCATTCTGCTCCGGCCAAATAACAACATCGATCGCAGCGGATGCTCATTTATTGCGGCCGCGGCCGGCAAGTGGCAGCGACCCGTCCCGACCCGTCCCGCCCAATCGCGTCGCTCGTTTATCTTCATTTCGCGGTCGCAATTAGACGGGTGGTTGGTTGCGGCCTCCGCTACGTGGCAAGAATACGCCCGCGTCGTCTCACTGTCAACTTTGTAATGAGCAAAGTTAATAACTACGCAACGCGGGTCGCCTTCTGATGCTCAATCTCGTTAAAACTTATACTTTTGTGAATTTGCTTTTTTTGACGAAAATAGAAGAATATGAACATACATCTTTTATTACGAGTTTTTATTCATAGTTTAAAAACTTTCATTAACGTGGTCTACATAGCTGAAAAAATATACCACTGATCTGAAAAAGATTTTTCTTTAGCTCGTTTGTAAAACGTTCTATACCAAGATAGATTTGTTGCTTAGATGCTCTTATGATCTTATGATAGCATGCCGTCTGAATCGTGAAGCGATCGATGTTAAAATATTTTTTTGTATCTGCAGGTTTGGTTCAAGAATCGGCGGGCTAAATGGCGGAAGCGAGAGCGGAATGCGATGAACGCAGCCGCCGCCGCCGCCGCAGACTTCAAAAATGGCTTCAGCACGCAGTTCAACGGCCTCATGCAACCCTTCCCGGACACAGACCTATACTCATCATACCCGTACAATAACTGGGCTACTAAGGTACCCAGCCCCCTCGGGACTAAGAGCTTCCCTTGGCCGGTAAATCCACTGGGGTCAGTCGTGCCTGCGAGCCATCATCAAGGTGAGACAATTTACCTCATACATCTAGGAAGATATTTTCATTGAAGGAGTTTTCCTATGTATTGTGATCACACTGGAAAGAAAGTGAGTATCTGCAGTAAGTGTTCTAAAAATCTCCACGGTACATCGTAGCACAAAGTTATTTTCATCCTAATCAACATCATTTCCAATTCACCTAGTGGATCTCCTTTTATCAGAGGATAACTCAATGGCATTCACTAGGTCTTGCTCCATATTTTCCTGAAGTCGTTGACCCATCCGGTGGGTAGTTTTGGACGCAAGCTGATTTACCAATCAAGTAGTTGTCTTTTACCTAGCTTATATTTTGGTGTTCCGCAGGCTCGGTGAACTGCTTCAACACGGCGACATCGATGGGCGTCGGTGGAGGTGGTGGCATGGGGGTGGGTGGCGCTGGTGGTGTTGGCGGCGGGGTCGCCCCGTGTCCGTACACTGCGCCGCCAAACCCGTACAGCATGTACCGCGCCGAGCCTTGCCCCGCAATGTCCTCGTCCATAGCGTCGCTACGGTTGAAGGCGAAGCAGCACTCGGGGTTCGTGGGTGGATACGGGTCGGTATCGCCGGTATCGCGTGCGGGTTCGGCTCCGCTGTCGGCTTGCCAGTACGCGGGCGAGCGGCTCTGAGAGGCGGCGCGCGGTGAGCCGCCGTCGCCTCCGCCGCCGCCGCCGCTCGCCGCGCGTGTCTCCTAGCCGCCACCCGCGCGCACACACGCGCTGCCCTGCAACCTGTGGGAGTGGTTCGAATGATGTGTACGTGCGTTACCTAAAACTTACCGGCGGCAATGCTACAATCTTATCGTGAATTGTAGTGGTACGATTCGTGATTCGACCGATTGTTACAAATCGAGATGCAGTTTCGTCTTGTGAGAGGTTGGGTGGGCGTGATTGCAAAACAAAGCTATCTACCCTCTTGCTGTTACGCTGTTAAATGATGTACTCTGTGGACAAATTATATTTAAAATGTTTTCAATCGTTATCAAAAGTTAGAGCTAGCACTAAATAAATACAGGAAAATTGAGTTTTTAAAATAAATGCTAATAAAAATGTTGTGTAATATGTAGCTATACCTATTGCAATTTAAATTCCTTCCTCTCCCTTGAATTGGTGAAAGTAAAAATAAAAGCTTATTTTTATTTAGAGCTTTTTAGAATTGGCGAACCTGCTAAGAAAATTACTTTTTTAGATTTTTTGAAAGTTTTATTAATTACCTATGTAAAATGTGTAGTAATGAATGATTTTTTTATAATTATCAATCACCAACCAAAGTATTTATGTACCCCTCTGTTGGACAGTTCTATGAAGTCATGTTTAGTAAGATTTGTAAAATAATAATAATTTTATTGTAATTGTAAAAAGTTTGTTACGAAACTCCGGGCAATAAAACATAACGAGGTTTATAAATTGTAAATAATGTAGTTATGTGTACGTATACCAAAGCGAAGTGTGCAATTTTTACAAGCTTATGTATTAGATTAACTTATTTAGCTGTAAGTTTGTAGAATAATTCCGATTATTGTAAATATTAGATTTTATCTGGATAGGGCAAGGCATTTTGAGGTACCTATTAAGTTTTGTATGATGTCAAAGTTAATCTACTGCTGTTGGTAATATTTCTGTATCGCTAACTTAAATCGATAACTTTTACAATAAGCAATTGAACTGTTGAAATGTAGCGAGTTTGAAATTTTATATTGTTTAAAAAAAACTGCGTTATTCAAAGAACTGATGATTTTAATCCTAGTAATTTCCAGTAATTTTAAATTTTATGTTTTTGGAATATTATTATTTTCATCATGGACTTAATTAAGTCTGTATAATCCACATAATCTTCACATTTGAATTATCTCCATACATCACAACATTATGGTGTGGTAGTCCGTATAAGACTTTTTTTTTCTTTACACTAGATAGGTAATAGCTAAAAATCAATGTTAACTTCAAAATAGCCGCCTACAAATGAGATTAGAGAAACCAGGATCTCAATAATTTATTAAAATATTTATAAAAGAACACCGAAACTTATCTGTAAATAACTTTTAGCATTTAAATATTCATAAACTTAATTTTAGTTAAATTCACGAACTAGAATATCTCTCCGTGTGCCTATTTATAAGTAAGTACCTAACTTACTTTTACCAGTGAAATTAAATATCAAATTGTGTAAATTGTACATATTTACCTATTAGATTGGGATATCTTAATATTAATTAAATGTGAAATTAAAATTGAGGTTTTTATTTTATACATATCAAACTAAATATCTGCAAACCGTTTGTTAATAAAATATTTTGTGAATTTTAATTTAACTGTCGGTTGTTTTGTAATTAAAACCTCTAGTCATAATAAAAATATCACTGATCATTTTTACAGTTTCATTTTAATCCTATTTACGTTCTACCAAAACAAACAAAAATATCGTTGCCGTAAAGGGGAAGACCTGGATGCAAAACGCCCAAATAAGACACGAGTGGCGTTCGAGGGAGGACATGCATCAGAAATCCCCACAGTGGGATTTCTGCGAAAAAGATGAAATCCCCACTGTGGGGATTTCTGATGACGTTTTCATGGCACTCAAAGTTTTTAAAGGAATGATGTCAGGAACATATTTAGTGCTAAAGGTCTTTTTTCTCCACCTAGGGTGTTTAAATAAAAAAAATGAAGTCATGGCTTGTTTAGAAGTTAATTCTTGTTGTATTGTCCTAAAATATACAGTAAGCTTCAGTAATATTCAGTATTTCCTGAAAGATACAAATTAGGAATTTTCAAGAAAAGAGTGAATAGGTGGATTATAGCAAAGCGTGCTCCACCCTAGGCTGCAGCTACACTTACCACCAGGCGTGCTGGCAGCCAAATGCTTAGCTATAGCTCATTAAAAAATAAATAAAAATTACGTTATTCAGATAGAAATAGATTTTCAGTTAGTAAGTTGTTTCCAGCAGCTAGGAAACAGTTTCCTGTTTTATAGCAGTTTTATATTCAGCAAACTCAAAAAAGGCTTTGACAAATCGATAGTTTTATATTCTACATAGCAAATAGAAATAGGTATGATGGTGGTAGCCACCTACCACAATAACTTTGTAATGTCTGATCCTGATTACGCTGAGTCGGTAGCACAAGGTAGCATAACTAGTATAGCAGGTTATTAATTTATTCTCAAGACTCAATCGAATGGCTTTTTTATTGAAAACATTTCAATTCAAATATTTTGAATGATTCTCTTATGTTTTTATGATATTCAATTTGAATGATGCTCTTATGTTTTTGGTACAAGTGCATAGGGCTAATTAGGATTTATATATGTTTTTGCAACAAAGGGTTAATTTTGCGTAAACAAAAGGTCGAAAAGTCATGGTAACCACGTCAATCGATAGTATTAAAAAAACTCATGCAATCGAATTTAGACAATCTATATATTATATATCTATATATATATATACACTATAGGTACTTTACTATAATTGTAGCGAGTCTACGAATATGCTACGTTTTCGTAGCGGCTGCGTAGCACTGTGTGGGCCTTTGTTTGTTTGAGCTTATAATACTTTATGCCATTACTTAGAGAAGTGGAATGGTACTAGAGTAATAGGTAGTTACTATTCTAACTTAGTTTATTGGTTTGAATCTCAAAAAGCACCAAAATGTTTGACTAAAATATGACCTTTTTCGCATCCTTTTTTGGCTAATCGAGAGTGAAATGGGTCTGAAAGCTTGAATCTAGAAGAACGCCTTTTGGAAGTTAAGTTCATACAGTAAGCACAAAAGCCGTCAAGTACGGTCCAGATTAACAGACGATGGAAAATCTCGATTATTTCCAAATCCCGATAACTGAAAATAAAAAAATCTCCGTAAGCTAATAAGTAGCAAACAATTGATTTTAAATCTTGCGACATTAGCCGGAAAGTATGTAATCCGGGAATGATTATCAGAGCGCGGGTGGCAAACACACAGTTTTCCAGGTGCTTAAGGGTGTACCCTCACTATGGTGTACACAGTCACGTTTCCTTACTATCCAGTAAATTAGAAGCTGTTTTGTTTGATATTTTATTTCAGAAGCGTGTTGATGTTGTCGCTGGCACGCGCGGGTTCGTAAAGCGTGACGAAACGTTCAGGATAACGTCCGCAAAAGGTGATGGTGTGCGGGTAGATAGAGGTCTGATCCCAAGGATTTAGCCGAGGATTTGCTTTCAATATTAGCCTCCGGCCGGCGGCGGCAGAGCCATTCCGTTCCGGCACCTTTTTTATTATTTTGTCGCATCGTTTTGGCTCTAAATGGAATCATTCCGCCATCTACGTTTTTATTTTTCAATTGCTCCCCGATTAGTGGGATTAGCCGTATCGCTTTCCGATTCTTTGCTCCTTTTGGTGGGAGCTTTCGCGGACTAGCGCACCACACTGGATTTCAATGTAATCTGGTTGATTATAAGGACACACGGCCGGAAATTTTCGCTTTTAAAACGTAAAAGTTATCCAGGAAACAGAAGAAACAAATTAAAAGGAATTGAGTTTGTATACGGCGGAGTAAAAACTCAAACAGCAAGTACCTAGGTATAAAGTAAAACGCCTGACTCAAGATATTGACGGTCGCAAGAAGTCGATGGAAAAGGCTGAATATTAATTAGTTTGTTGAAAGGATACTAAGGAACGCTGAAAAATCAAGCCGTGAGTTATCAGCCTAGAAGACCTTAGATTCAAGCAATGAATGACAGTTTTATTTGATGGACACTAAAGAATACTAAAGAGTATTTGATAATTATATAAGTTGTTGTGAATTGTTCATGATGATCATTTGTAAAGAGGTTTCTATCACGGGACTAATATAATGTTCCTATGCAGTGTCTCTGCAGCAAACTACAGCAAATAAAGATCCGCTGACGTCAAAGGTCGGCTTTGAATTTATAAAACACAATATACATGTCGTCACTATCACAGAATCAACGAGTTTTTATAGTTTATTATTGTTTAATTAAGGTATGCTGTATTTGCGTTATTTGAGGACTTTGAAGCACGTGTGCGGTGGCCGCGGCGTAAGCACGTCACTACAAGCTTTATTTTTATGGCTGTAAACATAGAGCGTTTTTTATTTTATCAAGGATCGTGTTAGTCACCGAGGCCTGGGGTCCTTATCAATCCTAAACAATATTTACCAGCAAACAGATCTAATGACAACGTAATATAGAACACATAAAATGTCTGGCGTCACTGTAGAAAATGTTTGCAGTTGACTTTGCAGTTGATTCTAAAAGTATGGACACGATACATTTTATAGATCTATCTTTTTTGTTCAAACCGTAATAATTTTTTGTATCTAACCAAACACAGCATAACGACGTGACAAAATCCAAAAATTCAGCCTGAAACATACTCGAAACTCCACGTGTAGATAAATTAAAGCGTATATACACCTACAGGTACATGTCAATAGTTAATTCAGGAGCGAAGAGGGCTAGGTTTTGGGTGGAAAGGATCAAAAGGGGATTAGAGGAACGACAACCAATCAAGGGTAACTGGACTGACTATACCTACACAAAATAAATGCGGCATATAAAACTTATAACATCCACTGCAACTTGAAACTCTGCACTGCTCAAGATAAGGTTGGGTTTTCGTTGGGGGAGAAGGTTTATTGATGTTTTGTTTGGAAGGGAGGGTAGATGGATGAGGAGGGTGAGGGCGAGTGCAGCCTCCGCAGACAATCTTACAAGTTAATTGTGTTCCGTGCCTGAAGCCGCCTGACTACAAAATAATATCGTTCGTGCGCGCGCTTTGTACGGACTTATGAAGCATGCATTGCTTGTGCTATTGTGTATTGTGCATGTTACAGCTCTGGGCTGGGCAATGTATATCTAAAACGATTGTCTCTAGAGCTTACCTGTAGTTTCTAGAGCTTTGTTGTTCTGAAAATAAAGGACCTAAGTAAGATGAAATAAGGTAGAAAATAGGAGTAGGTAACTCAAATACAAAGTCAAATATTTTTTATTCAGTAAAATCACAAAGATAAATGGAATCGTCTTTCTAGGTGCCAGTTCTTACATATATTTAAAACAAACCAATACATATAGAGAGGTTATTGTACCTAATAACTAAACTATACAGTGAACTTGTACACTTGAGTTGACGAATGATAGGAGTGAGTGGAAGAAGAAAACATGTTGTGCCGGCCCCACCTAGCGTGGGATAAGGGCAGAGAAATGATGATGACAGTGAACTTGTACAAATATTCTGTGACGAAATATACAAGCTCGAATAAAGTAAAACGAATTATACAAAAAACTAATATTACAAATATCTTGTAAATTCAAGAAAACAAAAATGAATCATGGGTACAATGCCTAAAAATGAAAGCTAAAAGACGGCATAATAGTAGAAAAGACAGCGGCATTTAATAACCTTTCAAGTCTAGTATGCATCATACGTGGGCGGATTCGGGCGTAGGGCGGGCGGCAGTAAATAAATACAGAGCGACGGCAATTTATTGCCTAGACTCACGCAAATACGTTTTGCTGAACGTTTCTTGAAGGCCCCAAATAATGTACAATCTAGGATTACCTACTTAATAATTGTAAGAAAGAGCCTCTTTCAAAAATGAAAAAGTTTTTAATCGAAAACTTTGGTAAAATAGACAAATTAGAAACACACAATAGAGACCTTTTATGATTTTGTGATTTCACTTCTTATCAAGTATTATTCATCATCATAATAATCCGCAGAAGTCCACTGCTAGACTGCCTGATAGAATTCCAGAATTTTTTTTGAGATCTTGATATTTACCATTTTACTTTCACCATACTATTCCCACTGAAATGTTCTCCATTATTTCCCACGTCAACACTATCATTATGATATGTGATATCCATTCGAGTGGGTGCCCGAAATCAAGGGGGGCGCTCCACGAGCCCCCCCGAATGAAGATTTACGACGCCGGCATAACGAGCGCTAGATGAGGCGTAAAGAAGCCCAATTCCCGTTATTATACCTATAAACCTGCTGTATAACGATATATTTGTTAGATTTTATGCTTCACTGACTTTATATTGGATAATACCTACGGAATTTTAGCTGGTTTAAGTGTTTTGTAAGTGTTCTAAGAGCAAAATAACCTTTGATGTTGAAAAAAGTATTGCAAGCAAATCTCGTGAGTTTCGACTGCTATTACTCATTAAAAAGTGGTCTACGGTACCTCGGATTACATTTATTATTCACCTACTAGCAAATAACTTAGTACAACATAAAATACACCTATAATTCAATTTAATAATACACAATATGAGTTAGATTATCTATAACTAAACTTTGTTACAAGTATACAGATACTTTTGAGATACAAAAGACCTGCATTCAGATATTGTAAAAAAAATTGTCTGCGAGAATATGGGCAATTTACACAAAAACTTTACACCTATTACACCTAGGGTAGAGACAACCCGGGGAGTGCAAGCGGGGTGTGGGAACCCTAACTAATTTGTGGATTAAAGCACATTTGCAAATGTAATTTGTATTCATTAAAACAACAACATTGTACGTGTTATGTTTTTAAACGGTCCAACAGCTTTTGAAATGAAGCTTTGTTTCTGTAGTTTCGTGGAGGTTAGGTTTATAGTCGTTTTAGAATTTTCCAAATGTTGAAATAAAAAAAATACAAAATGTAAAATGTATCTGGGTACGTAATTATTTGCGTAAAAAATATTATTTTAGTTCAGAGTTTTGTCAAAACATAATTATAAAAGCCGCTTAGGTAGTTCTAGCTTATTAATATTATTTAAATTGTCTTATTTTAGGTCTATATTATAGAGCTTGCTTACTTGCTTGCTTATTCACCTATTTCAGACAATACCTACTATAAGACTATTTTTGAATACTGTTGTTGAATAAGTATCCTTCATCTACAGCGTACGAGTAGGCATAGCTGATACAAAAAAAGTAACAGAAAACCAAAGTAAGCATCCCAGATTGATCAATAGTTTTCCCTGACTCTACATTCCTGTCACACTTTCATTATTCCAACACAAACTACCAACGAATTCGACAATTTACCCAATACGTTGCGAAGGCGTGATCATTCACTTTGGTAACCTTAGTTTCTGTGCCGAAAGTTCATACCAAATTCAAAACAAAGCATCACCCAAATCAAATCAGTGTTTTCAATAAAGGCGCGAAGCCGCTATCGGATCTGCCTCCATTGCGAGCTCCCAACTATATTGGCACGAACACAGTAGGCACCTATGTTATAGTATAAGGAAAGATGTGTAAGTTTTTATAAAACAAAAATAAATAACTATCCATAGGTATTTAGGATGAAAATAAGTCACTTTTTCAGCTTGAATTTTCGACAAATAATTTTTAGGTTTTTAAATAATTTCTTTATCTCTGAATAATGAACTGAATCACATAACAATTATACAAGACTGAAAAACATTCGTGAACGACTAAACATGTTATGACAGTGTTTTAAAGAGCTTTTTAAAGGGTGATACTGGCAGAACCCCATTGTAATAATCTCAGTGATCCTAAGTTGCGCTACTAGATAGTTTTCTCCATGCATGTACTACGTAGAGCGCGTCGCGCGTCGTCGTCGCGTCTCAAACAACTTTATTGTCCTGTCGTTCAAAAGCGACAGAACGTAATAGAATTAAATTGGTAGAAGCGCTGCTCCGCTATGTGGAAAATAATAACACGGAGTGTCTGTTATCTGAGGAGTTTTCACGCGCCGGTGGCAGGGGTCTCTACTACTACTAATGGAAATCCAGCCAATGATAATCTGTTTTCCACACCATTAATCCTGAACTAAGTCTGAGCGCAATCTGCGGCGTCTCGGGAGTGCGACTCGAGTTTTATGCCCTCGTTAAGGTCCGCAATTTGTGGAGTCGGGCTGTTAAGACGGTTCGCCCTCATTCGCCCAAATCCTAATTCCAACCGTGGACTTTCTTAATCTTACGATATTGAGCTGGAGGTAATTGTTTCAAAATTGCAGCCCGGGATAGTGGAATCTGTTCTAGCGGAAGTAATGACCCGCAATAGTCTTCGAGTACCTACTTAAAAACTAATACTACTTAATATGGTCGATCTGCAAAATGTCTGCATGCGTCGAACAAAATCAGATTTTCTCAGAAATTTTTAGTGAAAAGATTGTGATACGCCAAGATAGAAAAATATATTGCACTTCAAAAATACTCTCTGAAAGTAAATGAAGTTATTTCAGAATTTCAACACATTTTCCTCGAGAAAATGAAAAGGATTTTCTCAGTATTTAAACTACGACTTATCCGAATAACCAATACTTTAGCGTAATAGAGTCAAGGGAGAGGCATAATAAAAACGAAAGTAATCATGCAAATTGAAGGAAGAAAGTTGAATTAAAAAGCGGGTTTGTTTGTAGGGGGGAAGGGTGGGAGGGGAGGGTAATGTGTCTTAATGACCGCAATGGATGGCCGCCCTAATCCGCCCTCCAGCTCACGCCCGCAACCTTTCCTTTACACTTTACCTAATGTACACTCGCATACTATATCTCACTGGGAATGGAGTCAATTGGTTTTGCCAAGTCTCTAAAAAAGGCTGAGGTACCTATTGAGAAGGAGTCAGAGTAAAATAAGCTTTTACTGTAACTAGATTTTTATAATAGCTGCCATTTAGGTCAATACAGTTCCTACATGACCAAATAACTCAAAAATAACAGTTTTTATAACACTACAAATTTTATTGTATATCTTAGGTGGTATAGAGAAAGAGTAATCAAAAGTTAGAGTTGTAAGAGTGATGCAATGTATAATACTGACGACGATAGACCAATAAAAGGCGGGACAGTCATAAAGAATGCGACGCGACTTGTCGCACGCGACACGACATCATCAAATCAACATTTGCAGATTCGCGAAGCTTTCCCTGGGAGATTTAGAGGTGGAAGGAAAATAAAAAAGTTCGTAGAGGAATCCCTCTTGATCCCTGTTGCCTTTATGGTAATACCGGGATGCGTGTATTCGACTATTCAATTTATATTTTTTTCCCTTTCGCCTTATTTCTTTCTCGAAATTATCCATCCTTCGAATTTCGTTTCGCACTGTATTGTGTACGGGATTCGATGTTTGCGAATAAGGTACGACTTTGAAAATATCACGGATAACCGCGGTGGATTGGCTTTGTTCCCGACTTCAAAGAAGTTTTCTTTTAGAAATATTATGTGTATAAAATGGTTGGAGTGTTGGAAGCCGGGGAACTTTCTCGTGGGGTATTGCACGCCGGTGTTCGTATTTTGTAGGTTCGATAACAAAATGCATTACCAACAAACTTCTTTTCTATTTTGCTAAACGATGAATAAAATATACATAGCATTGAAAGTTCGGCGTATTCATAGATACAGTATTTATACTCTAGCTACAAATATAGTCACTATTGACGTTAACCCTAAAGAGATGGTTTGAAACAAAAAAAAACCCTACTTAGGAACCTGTTTGATAAGCTTTTTTAATTAACTCTGGTGATATAATTCCTACGCAAATATCTTTCTTTTTTACGGCAAGTTGGTTATATAGTAACGAGTTTTCTTAAAACAAATTTCCAATAAATAATTAATTACTAAGAACAAATTACTTAATAAACCACTCAAAATTTCCTCTTAAACTGTGTACAAGCAGGCATGTTCAAATTTAACGTTGCTCATGAATAAATCATAAGAAGTGAGCGAGGCTCGACGCCTTTATAATTCTACATAATACATTAAAACGGTGTACTGATTGCCTTTGCTCTAATCCTACTAATATTATAAACGCGAAAGTTTGTAAGTATGGATGGATGGATGCTTGTTACTCTTTCACGTAAAAACTACAGATCCGATTTGGATGAAACTTGGAATCATCATCATCAATATATATAAAACTCTTTTGAAGCTGACATAGAATCAACGCACAGCCTAAACTATAAGTCCTAGAGGTATGAAATTTGGAGGGTAGTATCCTTATATAGTGTAGGGGTGCACTAAGAAAGGAATTTCGAAAAGTCACACTCTAACGTGAACAACGCCGCGGGAGACGGCTAGTATACTATATTGTCCGTGACCAGGGATTAACACATAGGCTACTTTTTAAAATCAACGGGATCCAACGGGACGCGAACGAAGTCGCGGGCGGCACCTAGTATTATATTGTTTAGAACTAGGGTATGTGAATATTCACTTATTTTATGCAAAGTTACGACTGTTTTAACTTAGTGACTATTTTGGCGAAGAAGAATTATTCTAAAAGTGAAAACGTAAAAGTAATAGCGTTCTAAATCACAATAATCAATGAATGGTCGCTTACGACTAAGTATAGAAAAACTTTACTGACTTACATACATTAATAAGAAGCCTATGTAGCATTTTGACATTGAACAAGTGGCTGAATCCACACCACGGTTAAACTTTACTATAATCTATTCTGTGCCACGGTACACTCATAAAAGTTTTTAACTACAGAAGGTAGAAGTTCCTACTCATTTTACGAATAAGTAGTAAGTAGGTAGGTACACACGATCAGCCGTAGAATTTTACAATATTCTCAAAAGCATAGTAAGTAAAAATGATTTAATTCAGTGGACGTCACAGCTGAAGGAAGCCATGAGCCTAAGCTTGAATAATGGCTGCTATTTGTCTTCAGGTCCGACCACGTGCCGTAATTGGACGGTCACCATTTACATTCCTAAAATTCAATCGTATATTTATTCAATGGAGGCCTTAAGGCGGCCTAAAAATCCCGTCACCAGACCACTAACTCATACGAGCTGGTATTTGTCAATTATTAAATGTTTCACACTCGTTGGTTCGTAGCAAAGTCGTAGCGTTGTCATGTTTTTCTCGTAGCAAGCTTTACCCAAATGCTTTTTTTTTTTTTTTCTTAGGACAGTTTTATTCTGATAATATAATTACTTCTCAGTGTTAATAGAAATGTACTTAAATACATCGTAAATTGAAGAAAAAAGTGTTTAAAGTAAAAATGAGTAAAGGAACTCGTTCAGTGTGAACTAAGTTAAGTAAAATGTTTTCAGTAAAAATACAAAACATCGCCGTCAAAAGTCGGAGTCGCTGCACAATTACATTTTTTTGATCCTCAATAAATTGACAATTTCATCCGACGAGCCATCCAAGAGACTCAAGCCAGCCTTTTAAAATATATCGAGTATTTCAGTGCAACGATACAGGCGGTTGTTTACAGTGGGGGCTGAAGGGGGCCCTAGGGGTGCCTGGGGGTGTTTGGGGTGTCAAGATGGCGGCGTTGTCAAGGCAACGGTGCACTCGCTTCCTTAATCGACCGTCGCAGCCTCCGCGCTGGGGACCGACTCTCATTTATGTATTGTATTGCACTTGTGAGATCTTATGTTTTATGGTGTCCTGTTTTGGTAAGTATATTTTTTATCTTTTTTTTTGTGTTTTCTACTGGCCTAGCTTGCTTAGCCAATCTTCACTGATTATCAAAGTTCAGCAACGTTCTGTGTGGTTACTATTTGGATGGGTGACCGTTAGTGGCATTTACATCTGAGCGCTTCCGTGCTGGAGGGCATGTTAAACTGTCGGTTTCGGCTCTAACAGTCGTTAAGTCACGACGGAGGCCTTAAGGCGGCCTAAAAACTCCGCCACCAGAGTTGGCCACTAACTCATACGAGCTTGCTTGCTTGCTTCTGACCATGATGGGTTATGATGTTAGTCCACAGCAGGCTTTAAAACTGTAAGGTCTCTAAAAAACAATAACATTTCAGAAGTTCTATTTACGAACCCAACCATAATCCCAAAGACTAAAAGATCTAGATAATAAATATAAATACACAAAAGTGGTGATCTAAAAATACATCACCATATTTCAATACCATTTTCCATGATTCTGTACGACTAATAAGTTGAATAAATTGGCAGCTTTCTGCGTCAAGATAACTACGAGTTTGCTCTGCAGAAAGCTACATTATTACAAGTTTCCTGGATTTTCATTATTTATTATTCCGAGTTTATTCTCTTTGATCCTATCCATAAAGGTATTAGTCCAATACTAGAGACTTCTGATTTAAGTAGGTATATAAAATCATGACTAGTATGTAATTGAAACAGATTTATTTCTTTTGTGATGAGTGCGATGCTGATAAATATTTAATAATACGAGGGAGAGATTAACCTATTGATTAGATTAGATGTTGTATCTTTATTTAACTAATTTTGAGACGCATGGCGTTTCTCTGGACTATTATGGCTTGGAAACTCATGAAATAACTTATTCGTACCTACTTACTCGCCAAACAAATACAACCAAGTTTACTCAACCCATTTAACCATCTCAGTTAATTCCGAAGTCGGGTAGCTACACGTAAAGGTGACTTTTACGACGTCACAAAAGTAATCGTGAGCTTCCACGGGCGAATTGTCCCTTCCTTTTACGAGGAACCGGGTCAAACTCATTTTACAAAAACAAATCCTCCCGATTTCGTAAATAAACCACCTTCAAGAGTCCTTACTTGAGCTATCAGTTAGGTCAGCCGGTAATCCAGTGGTTGCAACTGGCTGAGCAATAAAAAAGAGTTATAGTTGAGAAGAAAAGGAAAGTCTCGCGTCTCGGCCGGCTCGCCGTTAGTTGAGGATCAAGGGCTCACGCTCGGTGGGCGATAATCATAATTTTTACTTACAAGAGGCAAGAGAAGAGAGCATTAGACCGGGCGCGCGACAAATCTTCGCTAACTGCGGTGAACTTCGCGACTCCAGCCGGCCAGCCGTATATTCAGCCGAGTACAGGTGCTTTGTACAGGCCAAACGGGATAAAGTGCCCCAAATAGTGGAATGCACTGCTTGTGCTACCGTGCCGCGGCTTTGGGGAATTAACTTTGAAATGGTTTTCACAATTTGCGGTGTTTGTTGCACTTATTTCTAGACGCATGTATATTCTGAGTAGCCGTCGCCCGCGGTGTTGCTCGCGTTCTACCCTTTAGAGTGTCACGTTTCAAAATTCCTTTCTTAGTGCACCCCTACACTAGGATACTACCCTCCAAATTTCATACCTCTAGGACTTCTAGTTTAGGCTGTGCGTTGATTCTAAGTCAGATTCAAAATAGTTTTATACAATAAAAAAAAAAATTGATAAAAATTTGCACACACCACGCGACGCAAATATTTACCAACCTATGAAACAGCTAGTCTCAATTCTGAACCTACCTGTATTCCTTGGTGTCATTGCAATCTCCATGTAGACGACGCAAAAGAGCAAGAGACGACGAGACGTACCGAAGAAAAACTTACGATTTTGATTGATTAAACCATGATTAAACATTTTTTAAGCTCTGCGAGCACCAAACCCGCAACTCTCTCGCCTAAGTCAGTTGGTCACCGAACTCACCGACGATGGTGCCAGAGATATCGTAGAAAATTAAGTTTGAAATAAAAATTAGGTCAAAAACTATCAACAAGTCAAACCTTAACAATCCTTCGTAGAGGCTTTACGATATTCGTAGACCTCTACGTGCTTAACTCGTTCATTCCATCCGAGCCCAGACAAACTAGGGTAGGTACTTGTGTATTGAACAAAGAAAAATATTCATAACCCTTACCTACAAGATGTTCAAGTACCTATCTAGCAAGTTGGCAGTACGCAGTCTTGTCACGTGAGGCTATGAGCAGCAGTCCAGTGTCCAGTGCGTTAGGGGCTACCATTGAAGTGTTATTCAGAATATGTGAACATGACGCACGTGGAGGGAGGTGTGGAGACTTCCTTAAAAAAATTAAAATAAAATTTGAAACTCTTATTTATTTATTTACATTCATAGGCATAAATAACTACACAATGCAGTCTAGTTCGAAACTAAGTAGGTAGTAACTCTTCTAAAACTTCATTCATTCTGATTAAAAACAGGAGATTTTTAGTAAGCATAACAGAATATTGGTAACTAGCACCCTATTTCTACGTAGGTAAAAGGCTCTATGCTGTGACCCGGCGTTACGGTACCTAGGTAGGTACTAGTTATAGTAAACTTCTTAAAATGATTTAGCTCAAGCCGTCTCCACAGTATCTCTGTCCAGTCCTCGGGTTGGCTCGGGCGGATTTGTTTTATGCCCACAGAAGACGACTCGGCCAGCGTCTCTCCTTAATTTTATTACGACCCAGCCCGTTCCCAGAGGAAAATGTCCTAATTGTGTCTCAGGAAAACCAACCTGGATGGAAATATCAATTTCCTTTCCTTACAACTCTACCGATGTATTGGAAAATGATTTTGAAATTAGCTAGTAGGTAAATATGTTGTACATACATTTGTTTGTGGCTTTTGATTTGATTTATCTACAGAGAAAAGCTCATTGAGGTGTATTTTGAAAACTATACCTACCTAGACCTAGGTATTAAAATTTTAATATATTTTAATATATTTTAACAAGTAGGTAGCCGAGAATTTTACAAATATTTGTTGGAGTTTTGAGCCTAAAATATAGACATGAACTAGGTACCTAAATAACATTATAGGTACCTATAGGTTTTTAAAAAAGAAATAGTTTCTCACTTCATTTCGAATATCCTCGGGTGGATACACAAGAGGAAATACCTGAGTCCTGCCATCTGTTATCGACTAGCAATATTAACGTAGGAATTCCAGCTCAGCTTCCGCCATCTAGCGGCGAGTAGAGTTGTAAAGCAAAAGTTTTTTGACAGTGTCAGTTTATCAACCTGACAGTAATGTTGATAGGTCAGCAGTCAGTGTGTCATATGTCATTAGTTGTTTGTCCAGTAAGCAGTTCATTCGGTTCAGTTCAGTGTGGTCAACTTACCAAGTTTGTCGCTAGAAATGGCGAGTTTTTTCCATACCCTAGCGACAAGATATTCATTTTGTTACCAAAAAACTATCTAGTGACATACTTATCTGGTTACTATTGGAGCACTCATTATAACAGTTTTAAGCCGTGTAATCAATAAGAGACCAAGTTAAGGGACACGTTGCGAGAAACGCCTTGGAGTAATCTGTAATGTTATTTTGTTATAAATAAAATAAATTAAATTAAATTATGAATTAAGAGAAGTCGTGGGACATATATTTACGTGTGACTGTCCAGCGACAACGTCAAGCGACATTTCACTCGTCCACATAAGGGTCTTTGATATTGAGTCTAGCGACTCAGATTTATAGGAGTTGGTAACACTAGTTCAGTCAGTGTCAGTTTTGGTTTTGGTTGGCTAGCGAATGGTAGCGTAGCAAGCGAGCGAAGTGACTTGGACATTTTGATATTGTTATCATCTACGCAATATTTTCCAAACAAAGTGAAATTAACAGTGTTTATTTAGTTTGGTACGCGCTGAAGAAGAAACTGGACCGTACGAGATAAATAGCAAGCAAGAACAATGGCAAACACGTTCGGTGTTTGTCTAATTTTAGTCTTTTGTTGTGCAAGTAAGTTATTTCTTTGCTTTCAGCCTTGCGAGAACTATTTGGGCGCATTGTTCTTAACTTTTGGCGTATTCGAGTCAACACTTACGTAGCACGTTTCACTCGTTTACAATACAACCTAGCATTACAATTTTCTTCTGACCGACTACCATAAAAGATGGGTTTCTACCTAGTTCTATTTTTCATAGATCAGCAATTTGCGAGGAGTTCTTGTAGAGTTCTGTAGTCATTAAACAGATATTATGGTATACTGCTTATAATAAATTATATTTACTTATCAAGGGCAATATTCATAGAAAAAAACAATGAAACATGACTCAAGCCTTGATTTTTTAGAGATTTTCTTAAAAAACTCAAAATAATTTATAATAAATTTTTTTTTTACTAAAAGCCTTAGTTATTTCCTTTGCACTTACCGTAGCATAAGGTATTACAGTGTATAGAGAATAGTACCTATTTAAATTGATTGCAATAATGTAGTAAATAACATAACGTCATGAGTCACATTGCCTGCGCATAACAAGGCATGATCGACTGGTGATCATATTTACTGTTATCAAATGAACTAATGGGAGTTAATTACCAGTAGTTTTGATAATACTCTGAACAGTGGAACAGTTTCTGCTTTGCTGATTGTACACATATGTTTTTATCTTTTATATGCAAAGTCATTTATTTATATGCATTGAAGCGCCCGTGGCTATGCTTGATTAGTCAATCTTCACCGATTATCTAAGTTAAGCATCGTTCTGTGCGGTCACTACTTGGATGGGTGACTGTTAGTGGCATTTACATCTGCGGCTCCCGTGCTTCAGAGGGCACGTTACACTGTCGGTCCAGGCTCTAGCAGTCGTTAAGCTATGACGGAGGCCTTAAGGCAGCCTAAAACTCCGTTAACAGAGTTGGCCACTAACTCATACGAGCTTGCTTGCTTTTTTTATATATGCATAATATGAATTCCCTCAAATGCCCATGGCTTAGTCAGCTTAAAAGGTGTGATAGACGTGCAAGTAAGTTCTCACACTTACTGCTCAGCGAGGTCACTCGCCCGTGTATCAGCCCAAGTATGCAAACTTTAAAACCCACCGAGTAAATTCGTCGGCAATCCAACCAGTTTGAAAGGTAGTGCTGGACAAAGTGGACAAGCATAGCACCTCATTTATGAAACAGGGAGTAAGCAGTGGCTCTTGATCTTCTATCTTCTCTTCTAAATATATAAAAACTCTTTTGAAGCTGACTTAAAAATCAACGCACAGTCTAAACTATAAGTCCTAGAGGTATGAAATTTGGAGGGTAGTATCCGTATATATAGTGTAGGGGTGCACTAAGAAAGGAATTTTTAAAAGTCACAGTCAAGGGTAGAACGCGAGCAACGCCGCGGGCGACTGCTAGTACTGTATAAATTGTTTTGAGTAGATGCAAAGGCCTGTTTATTTAACTAGGTATATATTTATAGTTACTTGTTCACCCTTTATAAGGCCAGATGCGAAATTGAGCCTTGTAACTAGTCGCACCCTAAAGGCTAGAACGCGAGCAACGCCGCGGGCGACGGCTAGTTTATAAATATACCTGGCATAATACTTTAGTATAGGAAACATCAAAATGATCCCATATTAAGAATTTTATTGTACCATACTTTTTCATCATTCAATTGTACTACTTTTAAGATGCCAAGACATCTTAATAAGATACCTACCTAATGTAAAAAGATAAAAAAAAGTTTCTGTTGTTTCTATTTCCTTTATGTTGACTGTATCTGCTCGTCAACATCAATTAGAACATTCTAGACTGGTTTACGAAAATGTGTTTTTGTGTATCAAAACTCGAGTCACACATTCATAATTACACTGGCTTCTAACAATATCATAGTAGGTAATACCTAACGATGTGGTTGATAAACACCAACATGACCTCTATTACAGGTCTCGACACGGTTTAATAGCTTTGACCTTGTATGGTGAAGTGGAAGTATGCTTTGCACATCAAAAGATATATAGATATTCTCCTCCACTTTCGCCGAGAGCTATTAAAACGTGTAAGGGCCTATCATCATCATTATCATCATATCAACCCGTTTGCACCCACTACTGAGTATGGGTCTCCTCTTTATTACGCCACTCTTTCCAGTCCTATATTTAGTTTATTTATATTTAGTTCCATCTAATAAAGGTTTGTTTTGTTCGCAGATATCTCATTTGCTCGGCAATTGCCAAAAGAGTGCAGTAAAGGACCGACTTATTGGTGCCAAAGTTTGAGGTATGTGTCATGTTTGTATGACTTACTTCTAAGATAAGGCAACACGCCAATTCTAACACTAGTACATACAACTTATTTCTTTGTAAAATACTTAATCAGAAGTTAATCAAAGCATTAATCTAACAGGAAGGTAAAATATGGAATAAACTGATTTTTTATAAGTAGATACTTATACCTACTTAGTTTATTGTTGCAGTGTATTTGTTTATTTGAGCTCCGGTATTCCACACTTTAAAAAGTTTGAACTTTTTTTTATATGAGATAGAATGTCCTTTGGCCACAGTCTCACCTGATGGTAAGTGACGATGAAGCCGACGATGAACTACACAAATTAGTACGCTTATAAAAGGAATATGTAATGAGTAATCGATACAGTATTTATAAAGTAAGGTACCCGACCCTAAGTCGGACTGACAACATTGTCAGGATTGGGGCAAGTTGGTAAATGCTCCTTCTAGAAATTTTAGGCCTCGTATGTCCACAACCGGAATGATATAATAGTAGTTACAGTGTACCAGAACCACAAAGCTGTTAGTGAATCACTGTTCAATCAATTTGGGTACAGTCGACAATCTCAACAGTAATAAAGGCAATTTATCAGTCTCATAATGTACCCCTCCATATACCTCGCGTGTTATTTTTACAACCGGTTCAGTACATTGAGTTATGTATATGAAACTGATATGTAGGTATATACAAGTAGGTACCTATCTATATTGCCTGCTGACGCATCCAATCCGTATACTTCTACATTAGCTATTCTTTGTTCAACTAGGTAAGTATAGGTAGGTACTTTATAAGCTTGCAGACGCATAATCTACAGGCCAGCCCAGAAAACTATTGCATTGAAAACACGAATCTTGACTCGTTATACATCCACTAATAATACTATTCTATCTCAGGTATTTTCAAGTAGGTACCTACTTGAGCGATCAAAATTTGTGACGAAGCTAGAATCAAAATATGATATAAATAAAAATTCAAAAGGTATCTAATAAATAATAGGATAAATATGAAAAAAATTTGGACGAACGAGACGCAGACGAAGTTGCAGGCGTAAGCTAGTACTATACGTAGTAAAAAAAATTGTGTTAGCTTATCGGGTAGAGATTGACATAGAGTATCCAACTGCAGTTCTATTGTGGATTTGTCATTGATATGCGCACTCACACACTGACCCAGCAAGAAGGCGATGTGGCAGACTTAAAAGAAGATGGCGAGACGAGCTTGACCTGCATTTTTTGACCGACTGGCAAAGCGTAGCCCAAGATCGGAGTGTGGAATGAATCGGGGAGGCGTTTGCTCAGCAGTGGGACACAAATATATTGCGCATTAGCTTTTAAATTCAAGATTTTGTCACCAGGATCGCAGCCGACTGCGGTGCTGTGGGCCACTGCTCCAGCACAGTATGGGAGACGAAGGAACAAGCGTACATTCACAACGAAATCTCTGATAGGTTCGTCCGACTCTTCGGACAACTGAAGGATGTCAAGGATCTGATTAATGAGGTGAGCTGTTGAATAATGAATAATATCCTATGATTACCAAAGTTTTTGATTTGAAGATCTCGTTAAAGCTTAATTTGCATTCAAAAGTCGTTACCCTCTTAGTACATTCATATACTTGAGTGAAGACCGCGTTTAGGCAAGCGTAGTGTAGGATGAGAAGAGCCGAAGACCGGGTTCAGTGGCGCGTCTTGGGAGAGACCTACGTCCAGCAGTGGACTGATATAGGTTGATGATGATGATGAAGTACATTCATCAACGCAAGTCAATTAACGATTCGAGTTTTTTAAATTTATTAAGTACTAGACGTCGCCCGCGGCGTTGCTCGCGTTCTAAACCCTTTAGAGTGTGACTTTTCAAAATTCCTTTCTTAGTGCACCCCTACACTATATAAGGATACTACGCTCCAAATTTCATACCTCTAGGACTTATAGTTTAGACTTTGCGTTGATTCTAAGTCAGCTTCAAAAGAGTTTGGTATATTTAGAAGAAGGTACATAATATGGAGTCGCAAAATATTCTAAGCAGTTATATTATAACTAAACTCTTGCAAAAGTTACAAAACAAAGTAGTCAAAATCTCCCAAAACATAATTCAACAATCTTGTTAATTTTATGTGGTTTACTGTACTTTGTTTTCTAAAAACTACACCTTTTACTCACGTTTATAATACCTAGAATCTAGGTACCTGCTTATCTAGGTCTTAGATAAGCAGGTACCTAGATTCTAGGTATTATAAACAAAGTAGTCAAAATCTCCCAAAACATAATTCAACAATCTTGTTAATTTTATGTGGTTTACTGTACTTTGTTTTCTAAAAACTACACCTTTTACTCACGTTTATAATACCTAGAATCTAGGTACCTGCTTATCTAGGTCCTAGATAAGCAGGTAGATTAGGTAGTTAGGTATTGTACAGCGTCAATTATTTAAAAAAAATATCATGAATGTTTAATCTATATTCAAACTAAGCTTGCGAAAGTAAGCGAATTAGCGATAAGAATGATTTTAAGTATAATTTAATATTACTATCCAAACCTGATGTTGGTATCTCTTAGTAAACAAAAAACGGGTGTCTCGATTTGAATAAATTGTGACAAACAATAAATACTATCTGCGTTGAAATTATACTTTGTGTTTTGTAAATGTTTGCAAAAAAATAAATTGGTAAGTATAGATAGACAGATAAGCATAATATTTTGCATGTTTATCAGTTTATATTAATACTTTTTCCCATTAAACAAGTTTTATTGGATATTGCTGTTATAATCAGTAGGTATGATAACTTTTAGGTGTTTTTGTCGACTCTTATAATATCCTGCGCATTGGTTTATTGTGAAAGTGCATATTAGGTTTACAAGGACAAAAAGTAGCCTACATGCTTTTCTAGCTAAGCAACTATCAAGCCTAGGTGTAAATCAAATCGGTCTAAATTTTACTAATTAGTAGGTTACGTTGTTAAAATATGTGTCTACACACAGCATGTAACAATATTTTGACAATGATGACATTGTTAAAAAAGTATCTTCAACCAATATTTTTTTGTTCTGAAATTCTTATTAATTCCTTCAATCTCAGGGCTACCTAGCAGAGCGCTTAGATTCAGCCTGCCATGATGTCCCCTACCCATCAATTGCCTCTCAATGCAAGGTCAACACCGTCGGCCTTGAGCAATACGTCCACCATGTCCTCAAGTCGAGTGCATCGCCGCAAACCATGTGCGCTGTGGTCGGCATTTGCAATAATGCGAAGCTGACTAACTTGATTGCTAGTTCACATGTAAGTGTATTTCTCGTCAATGACTCAATGTAGACTTTATTAAACAGACTAAAGTTTTTTCTTTTTGCAGAAAAAGATTGACACTCCCAAGAAAAAGAGTAAGTTTTAAGTTTATAAGTTCAAAGTATTACTTATAAAATTCTAATAGGTACTTAATATTCAAAACCATTTAGTGCGCTTTGATACATTACGAGTATTATAGCCATGCAACGAATTCAAGGAAATTTTGAGACTGAGGAATATCAAAATCACCCTTGATTCTAAATTTTCGAAATCAAAGGGATTTTGAGACTAACCCTTTTTGTAAACATTGTCATTTGACTCTAAGTCGATTGTTCTTAGAACTGTGACCCGTGGACCCGTCAACTGATCAACCAATCGAGTCCACGAGTAAACTTAGCTTATCATTCTGTGCTTTTGGAAATACATAATAACTTTTTTCAAAATAGACTATTAGATTAAAATAAATAAACGTTTTAGATGAATTGCTGGGAAGATCTCAATGCACCTGGGGACCGTCGTACTGGTGTAGCAACTTCAGGTAACATGATCCAACTAATATTATAAACTAGCTTACGCCCGCGACTTAATGCTCGAAGAAGTATCCTATGTTACTTCTAATACCTCCAAGAATATGTGTACAAAGTTTCATGATGATCGGTTAAGTAGTTTTCGCGTGAAAGCGTAACAAACAAAGTTACATTCACATTTATAATATTAGTATGATGTCAAAGTTTAGATGTTTGGATGTTTGTGTTTCAATCACGCTGCAACTACTGGTCCGATTTGGATGAAACTTGAAATATATATAGTTTGTAACCGGGATTAACACATAGGCTATTTTATTTTATATTCAGTAAAATCAACGGGATCAAACATAATTTTGTAATTAATTAGATGTTCTGTTTGTAGTTTCGAAGTTCTATAAGGTACCCTTGCAGTTTCACCTTGTGTTTCAGTGACAAATAAACGTTTTATACATATATCTATCTTGTTCGTCCGTCCTTTGACATGACCTTCAAGTAATGGACTAATGGTAATAATGGAAATTAAAAATGTTCGATCTAAATCGCCAGTTTGTAGCATTACCCAAATCATTTGCAACTGTAATAGGAAAAAGCCTTGTCTCAACATTAAACACATTAATAATATTGTAATAACAGCAGTCAAAGTTTTCGATTACCATTATACTTGGCGATAAGGCAGCTTATCTGTATAACACTAACACTAACCTTGTATATCTATAGGTCTTTCTATCCAATTCTATATTTATCTCATCCGCGGCGCAAAGCACTTCCCCTCTAAATCCAGCGCTATTAAACCGTGCCGGTGGCTGAACCACATATTTATTACACCAAAAATTTTAGTTCGTTTTTGTTTATGTTCCTATTCTAGTAGTAAGGCCTACATTTCCTATTGTGCTAGTAGAGCTTACATTTCCTATTCTAGTAGTCCTACAATAGGACTTCCTAATCTAGTACTACTACAATAGGAATCTATTGGACCTATATTCAATAGATTCCTATTGAGTTTCATGTAGGCCCTACATGAAACTCAACCTATAGAATGTCTCAAAGGTTCCGTTCTCGGAAATATCAATTTGCAACGTTCCACCGTTTAACTATGAATCTTGTAATAATCAAGTAGGTACCCGTAAATCCGTTTCGATGTTATGAAAATAATAATGAACAATGACCATAGCGAGGCTGGTCAAGGCGTTTTCAAACAAGCGTCATGTTATAGTACAACTTGGTTTATCGTCGATGCAAATTAAAAAAAAACATATTTTTCCTCACACTAAACGTAATGTGCATCTACATATAGTACGACTTAAAATCTATTTTTGAATGAAGCGGTATGCATAAACGTCACGTCTTTTATATCCCCATACAAAACCTACATTTATTTTCCCAATGTTTTTTACGATCTACCAAAAACTACTAGCCACCCATAGAAATAGAAGTAGAACGCAAACGAGTACATCGAGAATGATTCAAACAAGTAGGTAACAAAAATGATATTGCGTGCATTGTTTCCTTCCAGTAATTGCGAGTACATAACCAGTACTTGATTGCATGATTCAGTACAAGTTCATATTAGTAGTTTCCGTATGGAAATTCACTAAAAACTATGCCCAAAAATATGCCAAAAGGTGTGAATAATTTTTTCAGTCAAGCTAAATAAGATAATTAAAAAAGTGAAAACGCTTTTGGGAACATAATTTCGAAAACTCGATTCGGACTTTTTATTTCCTAACTTTGTGACTTAGAATGAAATAATCTTTTGTCAATTGATAAAAGGTAAAACGTTTTTGGGAAAATTTCCAAAACGTGATTAGGATTATAAATTTTCGAAAGCATAGGTGACCCTGCAACGAAAACTACGAACGAAGTTTAGTACAAGTTAGCAATCTGGCTTGCAATCTATGCAATCCAACTCTGATCTTCGATTGCCGCATTGATAGATCAGGTTTACACGGGTTCAATAAGCGCAAACTATAGCTTGTTTGTTAGTTCTGCCGACGTAACTCGTTAGCATCCGCAAAGTTAGATATTAACATCGGCCATACTCAATCAACCTTAAAGAGGTTTGTGATAACCCAACTGTCTATTACGTCTGAAGAATAAAAAAGTAGAATAGAAATAGAAATTATTTATTTTACGCAAAAACACAAAGACACAACTAAATAAGCATTAAATTAAAGAGAATGATGCGTAAAAAGGGTACTCGCTCAGCAAATGCTAAGGGTGCACGGTGGCTCCTTTAGCGCTGGTTTTCAGGAGTGCCTAGAATGAAGGGGCGTGGCGCACAGCCTCTGCGACACGCGTTCTGTTTTACAAGAAACTCTACAGTAACTCACTCTACAGTACAAGACAGTAACTCACCAAAACTCACTAAGTTTCTTTCTACGAAACCTAGATTCCTGTAAAGAAAAATACGTGTTTTCTCGTAACTGTTATCATACGAGGACGAATTAGGTTTAGTTCGTAACTGGTTACGAAGCTACGGTTTCGTAGACGGCCGAAGGGGTACCTACTGTATTACTCGTGAATACATTCGGTGCCTACCCTACTCTGTTGTATAAAATAGTATACTAACAAAAAATATATCAAAAATGTATTCTAAGTACTTTGTTGTACAAAATAGTATACAAAAAAAATGTCAAAAATGTATTCTAGAGTATTCTTAGCGTGCAGTTGTGGCTACAACATACATAAATTACAAGTGCAACAATATTTCTTTCTTCAAGAGAACATCTCTTAATCGTTTTCTCTTGTTCGTACTCTTCCATAGACTAAACGTTCTAGCCTAGAGCGATAACACCAAGCCTTGCATTTTTTCATAACATAGGGTGCTTCATATAAAGAAGCAGGTTTCCGGTACATACCGGGTGCAGGGTTCAATTGCATATAGAAACAAGTTTAAACGTGATTTTTTATAAGTGAGCGCATAAGACAGAATATCATAGATATGTCATAGAAATTAATACCTACACTGTTTGTAGAATCTTTTTGTTTATGTAAGCATCCATACCATAGTATTGTCGGTTGCTATAGCGCTTAGCGAAGGTCGTGGGTTCGAATCCCGGCCGTGCATCAATGGATTTTTCGTTTCGGAAAATTTATATGCGCATTAACACGAGCTAAAACGGTGAAGGAAAACATCGTGAGGAAACCCTTGGCTTAGTCAGCTCCGCACGTATTGACCTTGTCTTTCCTGTGGATATGGCTGACTAGGCTGAGAGGATGGTATAGGTGCTGGGCAAGCCTACTCCTTCTAAACATTGTCCCAGGCACTACAGTTTCCCGTTAAGTGTAGGCATAGGTTGCCTCCTGACGCTGTATAAATCATCTTCAATAGATGTAAAGGCCTATTATATTATTATTTATTTGTTTACACAGCACAAGTCACGAATGCAAAGCGACTGCTCACTGCGTTTCACGAGTTTGGCCAAAAATGACCTTCCCCGAAGACAAGGACGATATTTGCAAGATCTGTACCGACATGGTCACACAGGCGAGGGATCAACTTCAGAGCAACGAGACTCAGGTAAGCTTTAACTTGTTGGTTATAGAGGCTATAATCGAATGTAAAGTTTTCTTTTTGTGAGAGTCGTGAGGTGAGTTCTAACTTGTCGGTTATAGAGACGAGATTTGAATGTAGAATATTATGGAACTATTCGTCCAAACTTGTGTACAAAGTTAGCGATAAGTAAAAGCGCTGTTTATTTATAACCCTTCTGTTATTTTATAGTCGTGATTATTACTCGTCGTACCTCTCTGGGGACGAGATAATCACGCACGTCCAGAGCTGACGATTCAAAGGCGCGTTTTGTCGACAATATTACCTCAGATAATGCAATCGTTCAAAAACTAGTGCAAAATGACTTCAATTTGACAGAACGAGTAGACAAATATCTCGCGTGCGCATCTTAGCCCCTGATCACTAAGAATTTCATCTCTATGACTTCTAACAAAGCGTAGTCAACGTTATCAGTTCAAGCAAACAAAATGAACTCCACGTCGCTTAGCGAGCCCTAAGTCAACGACCGATAGTGGTACCCCAAATTGATAAATTATTTTCCAAAACAACAAATTAAATGTTTTGTAGTCCACCTTACGAGGTGACCATCAAATAAAAAGATGGTTTGAATTTTCAACACATGAACATTTAAATAAATATCTTAGAAAAAAAACATAATTTTATTTATTGTATTAATATTATATGCACTTCACAGGGTACTATTTTCTTCGTGTGTGGGTTAAAATATCATTATAAATGATTTGTCGTCTTAGACAAGGATTCTCTCAGTCGAAGAAAATACACCTTATAAGTATACTAACAATAACAATATTTTAAGCCCCTCAAAGGCAGTTATTATAGTGCTATTTTTGTCTCAAAAAATTATTTTTATATGTATGGAAGAATTCGTTTTGTACGACAAAAAAAACGATCCTAGGTCAACTTGTTTCTATATTACTTTTGTAAAAATACTTTGAAACTATCCACAATAAAGTTTTCAATTATTTATTTATTTCGCAGGAGGAACTGAAGCAAGTATTCGAAGGCTCATGCCAGCTCATTCGCATCAAATTCGTGCGCAAGGAATGCATGAAGCTAGCTGATGACTTCGTTCCTGAGCTGGTGGAAACTCTCTCGTCTGAGATGAATCCTCAAACCGTCTGCTCTGTCGCCGGACTTTGCAACAACGCTAAGATTGATCAGATGCTTATTGGATACGTAAGTTGTCAAAATTAAATATCTTTTTTCGTGTTTTATTTCCACGATTTGAGTGCTATGGGTCGTGGATTCGATCCCCACCGAGGACAATAATTTGCGTGTGGCAAACATAGATGTTTGTTCTGTGTCTGGGTGTTACTATGTATCAAAAGTATGTATTTACAAAAAAAAAAATATAAGTATTCTATCAGCAATCTAGTTCCCATCGTACAAGCTTTGCTTAGTTTGGGACTAGAAGGCGTTGTGTTAAGTGTCCGTGAATATTTATTTTATTTATTTATAACTAGCCGTCACCCGCGGCGTTGCTCGCGTTCTACCCTTTAGAGTGTGACGTTTCAAAATTCCTTTCTTAGTGCACCCCTACGCTATATAAGGATACTACCCTCTAAATTTCATACCTCTAAGACTTAGAGGTATGAAATAGTTTAGGCTGTGCGTTGATTCTCTGTCCAGAGTCTCTGTCAGCTTCAAAAGAGTTTTATATATATTGATTGTATAATCTGTCGTTACTCGGGTTATCGCTTGCCGATAGATTTGCGGCTACGACCTCGTATCACGACGTTTTAACTGTTTATGCACACTTATTGTGAGAGATGTTGAGTGAACAAACTGTCATACAATGTAATTGTGTATTCAGTTGGTGTAACAGAATACAAAGACACAAAATGTGTTTATATCGCACACAAAACACTGAAAATTGGGAATGGCATGATCCGTAATGATGCTAAGTAACCAGCGCTGGGGTATGGGAACATACCGTAGCATTAAGCTGAGCTGAGGCCATTTCACCACCACACACACACACACACACACCCTCTCACATTGTTTTAGCTAATTTTTAAGTTATGTTTTTCCTGTATAATGTTACTGTGGTGAACAATAAAGAGTTATCTTATATGATAGAGTTAAGTTATTAAGTTTCATATATGTTTAGATTTTAATTGCGGTGTGGTGTGAAATAAAGTATTTTCTATCTTCTATCTTCTAAGTACAAAGTTTCATTGACTGAGTTTTAGTTCTGAGTTTAATTATCAGAAGAAATAAAGAAACAATCTCAACTCACCCACTAAGGCGTGAAGGGTTAACTTCATACAATAATACTAGTAAATAATAAATATTCTTAAACATATCACACAACGCTCTCTAGTCCCAAACTAAGCAAAGCATGTGCTATGGGAACTAGATTGCTGATATAATACTTATTCACCTATTTTTTTTGTGAATACATACTTATGATACATAGTAACACCCAGACACAGAGCAAGCATCTATGTTTGCTACACACAAGTTTGTCCTCGGTGGGAATCAAACCCACGACCCACAGCACGGAAGGCTACCGACTGAGCTGCGACGCCTGTCAAACAAAGACACTCACTCTACGGTTTTTGAGGAAGCAAATCTTTGGGTGCCTATCCAACAGTGGACTTACTACTTATTTCTTTATTCTCTGAAGTGGTATTTGTTATAGACAAATTGTGAGACGATTTTCGTTGATTGTTACAGAATGATCAGTTGGCATTGCGCGCTAATTGCAACAACTGCTCCAAAACTGTCGGCGCTTTGAGGAACAGGTTCGATGCTACTACCTACGAAGAATTCCTTATTGGACTGCTGCAGGTAATTTAGAAAAAAATACAATAGACATTTTGAAAAGGTATTTATAAGCTGTTGAGACGTGTGGAATATGGCAATGCCCTTATATTCTGTTGTTTTAATTTTCCTAAACGAATCAAATCCAAAGGTTGTTTGGAAGAAATCGCTCTACGATAAGACAGCCCGTGATTTTTTTATTCGTTTTGTAATATTTTCCTTGTTCATTAGTTTGTAAAGTATACAATATAGTGTTTTCAATAATCAGATTATGTACAACTAGGTGCCGCCCGCTACTTCGTTCGCGTCCGGTTGGTTCCCGTTAATTTTTCGGGATGAAAAGTAGCCTATGTGTTAATACAGGTCACGGGCAATATATATTCCAAGTTTCACCCAAATCGGATCAGTAGTTTTTACGTGAAAAAGTAACAAAGATCCATCCATAGAAACTTTCGCGTTTATAATATTAGTAGGAGTAGGATAGGATGGTCAAAATTGAACCTAATAGAATAGTCACATCATGCAATTTTTTTTTATACAGACATGCCGAAGAATGGACTCGTTATCCGACTCCTGTTCGATGCTAGTGTTTAAGTACTACGAGAATATCATTGCAGCGGCGAAGAAGGATCTCACTTCAGACAGTGTGTGTCATGTCAGCGGACAATGCTCTTACCAATTCCATCAGCATGATGAGTTTGACTTCCCTGAGGAGACTGCTTTGGCGGAAGGCGATGAGTGAGTAATCATTGGTTTTTTTTATATATTTCAACAGAGGTATTGGTGCGGTTCTAGTATAATTTGCTATCTAGAAGTGTCTTATTTTGTTGGTTCAAATTGAATGCTCTTTTTTTTAACCGGCTGACTAGGAGCGATTGAAAAGAAGAAGGGTTTTTTATGTTTGTTACCTCAGAACTCCGCCATTTATGAACCGATTTGAAAAACTCTTTTTTTATCTGAAAGGGATACTTTCAGATTGGTCCCGTAATTTTTTTTATCAAAATCGGTTCAGCAGCTCGGCAGTTAAATAAGAATAACTGGAAAAAACACTTTATTCACTTACACGACATTGCTTATTTTGCTTTCCTGTGACTATTCTGTGGTGTTTACGATAGAACAGTCCCAATGAACCGCCATCATCATTTGATGATGAAGGCGTATCAAATTGAACTCGGTCTTCCAGTTTTCAAACTTATAAATTTTCAAATAATGGTTTGTTAATTACGGTTGCCTGGAAGAAATCGCTTTCAGCGATAAGGCCGCCCATTGTACTATACTAAGTTATTTTTAGGATTTGTACGTACCTTACTCTTGTGTACAATAAAGTATTATCTATCTATCTATCTTTGTTTTCTTACAGTGTACCATGTGAACTTTGTGAACAGCTTGTGAAACATTTACGCGATACCCTGGTGGCCAACACCACGGAGATTGAGTTCTACAAGGTGCTGCAAGGTATGTTACTATTATTAGATTCATATAGAGAGCGGTCCGTGGACCTTGGATTACATTATCAGAGTTTTAGTAAGGATTCCTAATATTTTTGAAAATGTAATATAGCCTATGTCACCCGGGGATAATGTAGCTTTCCAACTTTGAAAGAATTTTTCAAATCGGTTCAGTCGTTTCGGAGCCTATTCAATGCAAAAAATGAAATCTTTCCATTTTATAATATTAGTATACATTTTCCTGGTAGCTGGACGTACAGTAAACATTGGATGCTATTCTGCTGCTACATAATTGATAGCATTTATAATATTTATTGTTTTAAATAAATCACAGTACTTTATTCTTGCAATAAAGTCGCTTACTAACCATTCCACAACATATTTTCTTATCTAATAGTACACCCTAGCCGACCTTCCCATTAATACGCTCCACTCCATCCAAAGGTTGTCTGGAAGAAATCGCTCCCTAGCGATAAGACCGCCCATTGTACGTAACATAATGTAATTTAATCTGTCTCGCATATTAGTTATAAGGTGTACCTACGTACAATAAAGCATTTTCATTCATTCATTCACAACAATATTAAGCTATGCATTTTAATGTATGGTTCCTTATTGTGTGCTAGCCTATATATTAATCTACAATACATATCACACAACACTCTCTAGTCCCAAACTAAGCAGAGCTTGTACTATTTTTTTTTATGATAAAAGTAATAGAACAACCTGATAGCTCACCTGATGTTAAGTAGTAACTTCTGCCTATAACAATGCATTACCTCACAGAGGAAGTCCAAGGAGGACGTGCCCTGTAAGGCAATGCACTGCGTCCATCACTCTGAGACGTAAAGATCTTGAAGTCTCACGTGACTGTAATTAATGGGAACTAGATGGCTGATAGAATACATAAATATTATTTTTTTGCAAATACATACTTACATAGTAACACCCAGACACGACAAACATTATATCTCAGTGTGGAATGCTGATAGAATATACAGCATGTATCTACAATGGCGACAAAATATTTACACACGGGTAGAGCTACTTATTAGTATTCAAAAAAAAAAATTAAAGTACAGTCAGCTGCACTAGAATGTGTACGATTCGTAACTTTCAAACTAGTGTCACCGTATTGCAATAGGCATTTACAGGATAAAAACTAAAAAATTATGAACACAGTTAATATATTTACTTATTTGTTTAGTATTGGGACCGTCAAAGTCCGTAACAACAATGCTGCGGCCCCACATTGAAAATTACAAATTGTACACATTCTTGTGCAGCTGACTGTACTTTAATTATTTTTTTATGAATACTAATAAGTAGCTCTACCCGTGTGTCGATTTTTCGTCGCCATTGTAGATACATGCTGTATAATTACTTTTCAACAGGCCTCTGCAAGCAATCCGGAAAGTTCAAAAACGAATGCCTGCATCTCGCAGAACAATACTATCCCCTCATTTACGAGTTCCTAACCAAAGGGCTGAACCCTACTGAAGTGTGCGGTTTGATGGGAATCTGCAATGTGACGTCACAGCCTACCATCACTCTGCTTCTGCCAGAGGAAGTGAAAGCTAACGTCAAAGATCAGCTAATTGGAAATGTTGAACGGAATACTTACACAGTACCTGAGGTTAGTTCATTTAATTTTGTAAAATAACACTGGAATTCATAGACGGACGGTGAACAGTCCCCCAAACTCTGTCTCATCAAATTTTTTTTTGTTCTTTTTTTAGCTTCAATCTGGAGAATGGTCCATGGGTTCGGTAGAAAATTCAAACTATTAGCATTTCATGTTATAGTAAGCTTCTTATTTGAAAGAAGTCAATTACTCATTGCTAAATGGGTTATGGTTATGGGATAACAAACGGGACCATGTAACCGAATTGAGAACTTCCTCCTTTTTTTGAAGTTGGTTAAAAACACATGTTGACACAAGTCAAAATTGATAAACCAATTGACATAAAATCATTTTCGCCATACAAAAATGTGTTTTTTTTTACCGATACCCGCAACTTCGTACGCGTGCGAAACCACCAAAATATCTGTCAACCAGTATACGATGAACCTCGTAGCAAATGGCTGCTTTTGGTTTAGAGAGTTCAAGCTATATATCTAAAAATACACGTCTTTGATTTTAATAAAATATAGCCTGTTTCAATCCGGAAAAAAGACTTCTGAATGGTATAAGTTTCATTGATATTGGTCCAGTACTATAGGCGTGATTCGCGAACAAACAAACAGATAAACAGACAAACTCGTGAATTTTCAGAATCAGAATCGTTTATTTAGTAGATCTGCATATTTAGTTTATCCATATCATTAATTTAACTTTTTGGCTTTTTTACAGTTTTATAATATGTAAATTATATTGTTTTTGTTTCCAGCTAGTCCGAGTACCCCTTACAAAGGCGACTAACGTCCGCGTAGTACAAAACAAGCCACCGAGCGACGTCGCCGGAGTCCTGCCTCTAGAACGCATGCTGTTCACATCGCACCCGCAGAACAAAGCTATGTGCTCATTCTGCGAGTACTTCCTGCACTATTTGCAAGTCGAACTCAGCGATACCAATACTATTGTAAGTAAACCTTATATTCGTACACTTAGAACTCATATTACCTTGAAGGCAGCGCGTCGCAAGTGACTGTCATTTGTTTTGGCAGAACTTGACTGACGCTTGACTCTATCATGAACAAATCTGACAGTCGCCGCGTTAACGTATGCGAGTTACATTGCGCGTCAGTGCCAGCTCGACTGCCAACCGTTGTAGTGTCACCGCGCAGTGTATCTCGGATACGCTAGCGTTACGATACGTTTGCCATTGTCACATTTATTCGTAATCAAGACACAGACAATGTAAAAGCAATTATTAATATGTAGAAATAACACACAAAATAGAATAAACACCGAACGATGAAAAGAGTGACCAAAACCGGACTGTCGCATGACCTACGCAAAGCTTGCATAGTAAAATCGACTTAAACATAGTACAAATATAGCACAAAAAGATTGAAAATCTCTTGTCATTTTAAAGCAAGACTAAACAAACTCTCGGTTATTGTCATTTGTATGACAACTAAATGTGATGACAACAGATTTAGCAGCCAGTTTATAAATAAGACCAATACTTAGGCTGGTTTTAGAGCTCGACCGACCGTCTGTGTGTAGGTACGTCGTCGGTCGCTCTGGTCATTAAAATGATGAAAAATTACAATAAAATGATTTATGATTTTCGTGATAGTGCTCGACCGGTTATGCGTATCGTGTTGTCGATCGAGTACTAAAACCGGCCTAAGTGTGTGTCAAAATGTCATGGCAATGTTTTTACAGGAAAGAGTGACCGATGCAGTTGACTCCGCTTGCGATAAGCTGCCCAAAGCCGTTGACGGAGAGTGCAGACAGTTTGTTGATCAATACGGACCTTCTGTTATTGCTTTGCTTGTACAAGAAATCGATCCGGCTAGCGTAAGTTACATTGTTTTTTTTTCTTTTATGTAACACTAGCTTCCGTCCGTGACTTTGTCCACGTCCCGTTTGATGTTGTTGATTTTCCAGGATAAAAAGTAGCCTGTGTTATCCAAGTTTCATCCAAATCGGACCAACGTGATTGAAACACAAACATCCAAACATCTAAACTTTGACATTTATAATATTAGTGGGAAGTGGGTTTGGCTCAACTTAATCAATTAAGGGAATATGATTATACTGGCTTGGAAAATTTGATGTTGGATGTTTGTTCAAGCATAACTTATAAGACGTGAATCCGATCCCCATTGAATTTAATAGATTGACAGTTTCTAAAAAGTTAGCAGAAAATATGCTCACACGAAGATGTGGGCACGACAAGCGTAAAAACGACATATTTCAAAGTTGCTAAATTTTGACGTTTTTCATTATGAAATGGTGACTCCAGCTCAAATTGGTTTTACCATCAACATTGGACACAACATTAAAACTTTAGCAAGCTCAACATAGACTTACTTCATAGACTGAAGAGTAAGTATCTAGTTATTTTTTGTTCTTTCGGTCAGGTTTGCCCAGCCCTAGGGCTTTGCCCTCAAACGTCGGAAGTGCGTCATGTTGCGATCAACGCTGGAGCGTCAAGTTGTCCTCTGTGTTTATTCGCTGTCGAACAACTGAAGGCTATGCTTAAGGATGACCGCAGTGAGGTAAGATATAATAATAATAGTCCGAAAGTTCCTACAAACTGCCCTCAGTAGTCAGGACGTAGTCACACGTAAACACTGATGTGCACTTGGCTTCCTCCTCCTCCTTGCGTCGATATCCTCAGGGTTGAGGGTCGTGACCTTTATGTAAGACCTTCTTTTGGATGATGTTCTTCCAGCGAGATCTGTCTGCTGCAGACCGGATGGCATCACTCACGGAGGAATCCAGTGCTGAGCGAACCTTATCGCTCCAAGGCATTGCACTTGGCTTAGGCCCGTAAAAAAACTAAAATAATTACAAAAATGGAATTCATGTTATATTTTCGCTATAACACGAATTCGCATATTAACACATATAAGCATTTTCTCCATTTCAATATTTCGGAAGATATAAAATCACTGAAATTATTTATGACAAATCGCAAACAACAATATTGTGTACAATAATAAAATATTCTGGGACATATCACACAACACTCTCTAGTCCCAAACTAAGCAAAGCCTGTATTTACTATGGGAACTAGATTGCAGATAGAATACTTATATACTTTGCAAATAACATTGCACAAGGTTTAGCATATATATCATTTTGATCCAAAAAAGTTTCCTAAACGAAAAGTAGAAAATAAGTTAAAAACACAAAACAACCACTTTCTGGTCGGATTTTGATTAATCCCTATATAATTTTACAGGAGAGTATTCGCAAAGCGCTTGATAACCTCTGCACCCGTCTCTCGACTAAACTCCAGCCGAATTGCATCGACTTTGTGGATACATACACGCAACAACTGGTCGAGATGCTCACTGCTGATTTAAACTCGCAGGAGATATGCGTCTATCTGAAGCTTTGCAAGGTATTAAAGAATTAACGTTATCTATACAGGGCGTCCCACGGCTATGACACATGTAGGGAATGTAATATTAATAATGTACATAGAATATTTTACTCAAAGTAGACTTTATTTTGATTTTAAAAACAATTTAAACTGTATTCAAAGAATTTTGAATAATCGCCTGTCTGAACCGGGAATCGAATCCACCAAGTTGTAAAACAAAACACCCGTTATTTTATAATACTGATCAAAGGGCCCAATCGTAAGGATTATTTTTTCCAAATAACATAGCATGTTTAATAAAAAGAAGTTCATTAAATTTTACTTTTTGCTTCTTCAATCATAGTTTATTCATATATGGCTTTTTTTTATGACATAAGTAGTGGAACAAGCTGATAGCTCACCTGATGTTAAGTAGTAACTTCTGCCTATAACAATGCATTACCTCACAGAGCAAGTCCAATGGAGACGTGCCCTGTAAGGCAATGCACTGCGTCCATCACTCTGAGACGTAAAGATCTTGAAGTCTCATGTGCCTGTAATTACACCGGCGCCCTTACCCTTCAAACCGGAACACAGCAATGCGAGCGTCGCTGCTTGGCGGCAGAAATAGCCTAAGTGCATTCTTGTTTGCAGGACGAAATTCACGATCCGATGAAAATAACTCACAAGAATATCGACAAGTTCTTTGAAACACCGCAACTGAGAGGTGACAGGAACAACGTTAAGAAGCATTCTGTGTTGCCTAAGCACGTTGATATCGGTAAGCATTCTTTTTATTATCGACGTTATATATTTTTTTTATTGGAAAAAGAAGCGTTTGCTTTGAAATAAAAACTAACCTTAAAATTACAATAGTGTTCATGTTTAATCATATAGGCATGTTTGCTAAAAAAATCATTACTCGAGCATATATTTTAGTAGAGATTTTCATACAAATACTAGCCGTCTCCCGCGACGTTGCTCGCGTTAGAGTGTGACGTTTCAAAATTCCTTTCTTAGTGCACCCCTACACTATATAAGGATACTACCTTTCAAATTTCATACCTCTAGGACTTATAGTTTAAGCTGTGCGTTGATTCTAAGTCAGCTTCAAAAGAGTTTTATATATTAATAAAATATTGATCTATGCTTGAGTCTGGATCAGATCAGAGCCCGTAATCTGAGTTTTGTTATGTTGTTTTGCGACAAGCGAGAATCGAGAAACACGCAGTTTTGGTAAGGAAAAAAATAGTTTGCTAAATCTCCCGCTAGAGGCGCTTATCGGATTTTCATACAAAATATCTCGCAAGTCGCTTCTTGATATGCAAAAAAAAACTCTAGACTACGGTTTCAGTGCTTGAGCAGTAAGTACATCAGCATAAGGGCTATAGTTTTGTAAAAAAATGGCTAATTCATAATTTTTTGTTGCAGAAACGAATGAAATCCCCGACAACACTGTGAACGGTAGGCCCGTGAGCACGCCTCATGCAGCTCCGAAAACAGTCTGCGTTGTATGCGAGTTCGTTATGAAGGAACTCGACGAACAGATCAAAGACAAACATAATGACGTAAGTTTGAAATGATAAGATTTGTACAATTTACTTAGTAGTTGTACAATTTACTTAGTAATTGTACAATTTGCTTAGTAGTTGTACAATTTACTTAGTAATTGTACAATTTGCTTAGTAGTTGTACAATTTACTTAGCAGTTGTGTAACTGCTAAGTAGATTGTACAATTTACTTAGCTGAGTATTTGTACATATTACTTAGTAGTTGTACAATTCACTTATTTTTTTTTATAAATCCCAAAAGCCATGTAATTAGACACGAAACAAAAATACCGCTGTAAAACTACTTCAGTTTTTATTCTTATAAACTTTTTTGAGAGTATGCAGTCCCTCAGTGAATAGTAGTAGCACTGTCGTCCACACATAAAGGTTGTGGGTTCAATTTCTACTTAAAAAAAATAGATAGATAGATATATTCTTTATTGCACACCAAGAAAAGAAGAAAAACAATAAAAGAGAAATAAGTTTTAAGTATGAGGTACAATGGGCGGTCTTATCGCTATAAGCGATCTCTTCCAGACAATACACAATACACTTTATTGAACTTAATTTTCATGTAGATTTACTTGATAAAAACTGGTGTTTATTCTAACCCTTCTGTTATAGGACGAAATAATGAATGCAGTTCACAACATTTGCAAGCACATGCCGAAGTCAGTTCGCGGGGAATGCGATCAATTCGTTGAGAAATACGGCGAGCTCGTCATCAGCCTGCTAGCTCAGGAGTTGGAGCCTTCCACTATCTGTGCTGAACTCAAACTGTGTCCTAAAGTTGACATAACCGCTGTTAAAGGTACGTTATTGTCGTCAGATCACGTTTTGTCATTTTTTGAAACGACACATAGCACTTTTATTTTAATAGTTTTTCTTGTGTTATTGTGAGTATTGTTGTTTAATTTTGGTGGAATTTTAACCAATAATACTTAGGTCGTAACATAAAGTGTGAGCCATTGGAATAAATGTGTGTAAAGTGGTTTTTCTGAATGTGAAAATTCGTGTTAGGTTTTGAAGAGAAAATCCACAATTTTCTTTTCAAAACAAACGACAGCCGACTTGACAAATGACTTGACTTGACTTATACTCTTATACTATTACAATTATATCACTTGACATTGGCAAAATTGTCTGTCGAAATGACGGACAGAGGCCATTAACGAAGAGAAGAAGAAGAAGAACTGTTATCGATCTTATATTGCGTTTAAATATCGCGACAGTGGGCAGGGACATGAGCTTAATCTAAACACAATAACGCCTCTATTTCGGCTCGCCTGTATAAACCCTTGCTCCCTAATAATAATAAAGGCGATATTGCTGTGGCTTTAATTCCGGAATTAATCGCGGCAATAATGCCGGCAGCGGCGTGAGCTGAGTGTAAACGCTACATTAGTTTGTAATGTACTTCAAAGATCTTTCCAAAATGAGTTTTGTTTCACCAAATGGACCGAAGAAGCGCGTTTTAAAGATCTCGGGACTTGATCTTTCTGGAAAAATCTTTTCAGCGTATTATGAATGTTAGTAATTTCGCCATAATATAATTTGCACGCTAGTCATAATAATGTGCTGGTCCATCAATTTTATAAGAACTTTGTTACAACATTTTTGCAAAGAAACCATTTGAATTTGAATGCTATCGGCAGAAGTACAGCAGTGGCTGAGATGATGAATCGCTCACTTTCGTTGAGAGGTACTAAACCGTGTCGGGACTTTTGTATATATTATGTAAATAAATACTTATAATAAATACTAACTATCCAAATACGAGTATAGAACAAACATCTATGTTTGCCAGCACACAAAATGTTTGTTTTTGGGATCGAACCCACGACACACAACACATAAGTACCGACTGAGCTCTGATGATTCTTAGACTTAGTTCAATTTAATAAAACCTGTGTTTTTATGTTCAGCAGAGGAGATCCTCGACTGTGCCGTCTGCGAGACCGTTGTGATGGCGGTCAAGAAAGTACTCTCCAATGAGAAAGTAGACCACGACATTGTGAAGGTTGTCGAGAAGTCGTGCGCTTTGCTACCTGCCAAGTATTCCGCAAGGGTGAGTTTCCTAGCTATGTAGCACCTATTTCATATACACGCTGTTATAAGATAGATAGATAGATAGATATATTTTTTATTGCACACCAAGAAAAAAAGAAAAACAATAAAAGATAAATAAGTTATAAGTATGAGGTACAATGGGCGGTCTTATCGCTATAAGCGATCTCTTCCAGACAACCTTTGGATGGACAGAAGCATGTCGATTTGGTAAGAACGGGGCGCACATAAAAGTAAATACTTACGTAAAAAAAAAATGTTAAGACCACTTCAGAAACCTTTGGGTAGATTTTAGGTTAGGTGTTCATCTTTTTCTAAAGAGCCAATTTGTTAGCGCGAAAAATAATCTTCTAGTCTAGTATATTATTTTATTTGTTCTCATTTTACTCGAACTCACGACCTACAGTATGGAGTGGAGAGCTATTTAAGGTTAGAGCTGATAAGTACATAATATATAAAAACAATTAGCTTCCGCCCTCGACTTCGTTCGCGTTCCATTGGATCCCGTTAATTTTCCGGGATAAAAAGTATCCTATGTTACTTCTAATACCTCCAAGAATATGTGTACAAAGTTTCATGATGATCGGTTAAGTAGTTTTCGCGTGAAAGCGTGACAAACAAACTTACATTCACATTTATAATATTAAGTAGGGATGTGACAATAATTCATTCCGAAATCATTTTGATCTACCTGCTAAAACATCAACCGCCCGTAGAGCTATTTGTTATTGGTAGGGACCGAACCTACGACCCACAGCACGGAAAGCAGAGCTATTACAGGCTGAGCTATGATGCCTGTCATAATTACTCCTGTACGCCATTTTGAATTTGCTTTTTAAAACGAGTTTTTCTATACAGTGTCACACAATGATGGAAATATACGGCGACAGCGTGATCCATCTTATCGAGCAATACGGAACTAAAGGCGTGTGTCAGAAGATAGGGCTCTGCAGCCAGTCTGACGCGGCCTACGTCAGGATGTACCGCGAGAAACGGAACTGGTACGTCACTTACTAAATGTACTATCTACTGTTAGGATCATAGATTTTTAGCATTTTTCATTATAATCTTCACATTAGAAAAAATTCTAGCAGTCTTCTTTTAGGGTAATATTATGTGTGGGGAGTCTTCTGATCTTCATACTAATTCTTCGGGATGTAATGATAAACTTCAGTGTTCCACATAATTAATTATTTATTTCACTAACGAAGCTAAATGTTTATACTGTGCGAGTGGGGAGAGACGACTGGCGACGCGGAACACAAAACTATCACGTCACCCCGATTTACTCACGGCTAGCCGCCACATCCTTGTAGAACTTTACTTACTTTGAATCTCCCGCTAAAATATTTCATATATTCCTTTCATGAGATATTTTCTTTTTTTCCTGAATTTTCTACAGCAGGAAAATAAAATTATTGTTACACTGGGTGTCTCAGGACTAGAATTATCCCTAGAGGGAATGATTCTCGAGTTAAGAATTCAGTCCATACGAAATAAAAACACAAAAGTGGCAAAATGTACTGGCTCACTTCTATAGTACATTATTACATACTTGGTTTTTCATTTTAACGATTTAATTCTACTTATATAAAGCTTATTTTATATACCCAGCAAATGGATGCGTACGGGTATTTACCGGGTGCGTGCTTGGCTATAATTATATACCCAAAAGTGTATATACTTGGGTGTGTGTGTATTTTCGACACTCACGGGAACAATAAATATTCTACAGCCCGTAATCTTAGTAACACTAATAACACTTTTAAAAACACCGAGGAAAACAAAAACAGTCAAGAACGTTCGACGCAAAACCCTACGAAAAAATCTTGTGAACAAAACTATTCAAAGTCGATCGACTGCATATAAAAAGATAAGATGTTTATAGATGCTTTCGTGCTTCGGAGGGCGCGTTAAACGGTCGGTCCCGACTCGAGCAATCTTTAAGCCATGACGGAGGCCTTTAGGCGGCCTAAAAACTTCGTCACCAGAGTTGGCCACTCATACGAGCTTTCTTTAGATGTTTATAGCCAAAAATATGAGTGAGTAGTGTTGATTTCTTTGATTTCAGATAATTCGCGCTGTTAGCTGATTGCCAATCGTTATCTGTCACTTATCTTATAAGCCATTATTTTTTTACCAAATTCATTTAGAAGTATGAATATGTTTTTGTTTTAAAACCGTGTTTTGACTATTATTGACCGAGAGTAAGGGTGCTTTTCTACCAAAGCTAAGCTACGTTGCTAAGGTGTGTTTGAAATCCACCAATAGGGATCATTTGATTTCATATTAGACAGGCGTCATGGTTCAGTCGGTTGTAGCTCTGCCTTCCGTGCTGTGAGCCGTGGGTTCGATCCCCACCGAGAACAAACATTTGTGTGTTGTAAACATAGATGTTTGTTCTGTGTCTGGGTGTTTCTATGTATAATAAGTATGTATTTACAAAAAAAAAAAAATGTATGTATGTATTATTCTATCAGCCATCTAGTTTCCATAGTACAAGCTTTGCTTAGTTTGGGACTAGAAGGCGTTGTGTTAAGTGTCAGTGAATATTTATTTATTTAAATATTAAACGATTCCTATTGGTGGACTAGCTGTTAAAAATCCTGAAACACGTGTCGAGTCAATTTATTTGAGGAATCTATGTACCAATTTTCAAGGGTCTTCAATGTACGGTATTTAAAAGAAACGCATTATTTGGTTAAAATCTTTGATCTTAATTTTAGACCTTTTAGGGTGCTACTTTTCAAAATTCCTTTCTTAGTGCACCCCTACATTATATAAGGATAATACCCTCCAAATTTCATACCTCTTTGACTTAGCTGTGCATTGGTTGTCAGTCAGCTTCAAAAGAGTTTTATATATTTAGAAGATTTCTATTGGTTGATATCAAACACATCTTTATCAAAGTTCTTAGCTCTAGTGGAAAAGAACCTAAAGGCTGTAGAAGGGTAGTATTTTTGTAGAAGATGTACTTAGCAAGCTGAATTATAGTCAAAATACAGTTTTTCGATATATAATAGTAGTCTCATACTGAGGTTATAAAATGTTTAATAACACTATCCATTATTACACTCGAAAGCAAAAATTCCGGATCATCTAAGCTAGCATTCATGGTTGACAAGATATTCAAGTTTTTATAGATGACCCGGAATTTTTATCCTCTAGTGTAGTTGTCATTTGACGTCATCCTTATCAGCCTTGTGCCTTGTGAAATATTATTTCAGCATGAAATTAATCCAAGTAGCGTTTCAGTATTCGAGCGTTTTTCAACCAACTTCAAAAAAGGCGGAGGTTCTCAATTCGGCTGTATTTTTTTTTAATTGTCTTACAAGTTATAACCTCGGTTTCAGGACACGTATCTTAGATGTTATTAACAAGTAATTCCAGTGTTTCTTACACTAGGTTAAGTTTGTATCGTAACTGTACGTTTCCACTGCAAAACATTCACAATAAAACATGCACAACTCTGTGAAGATATCGATTTGCGTTTCCACCGCCAACCCTTGTGCATGTTTGACATTTTGAATCTTGTGCAGATTGTTTTAAGGATGTTCTTGATTGTAAAAACAAATCGTTTGTAAGGATTGTGTTGTGAAGGTTTATTGTGAATGTTTTTAGTCGAAACACGCAGTAACAGAGTCTCATCAAGCATTATTATGTAATTATCTAGCTCATTTATAAATAATCGTTATTTTTCCGCAAAATGAACTTTGTAGTTGCTAGCCTGTGATAGCATTGTAAACGTTTCCATATAAATAAAGGTTTTTTTTTATAAAGGATCTAATGGTTTCATTAATAAATAAGGTAAAATATAATAGTTATTTGATAGTGTTAAAAGAAAGATTTTCTTTGCTGTTTGTAAATATTGGTAAATACGACTTGGTATTAACATCCAAATACAAAATAAATACTTGCAAATCAGGCAAATATTTTGTCTTGCTATAGAAATCGAACCCGCATCTTGCTTTGACAAAGCTTAGAACTGTCACCCGAGGTTGTTCTCAATAAAACAGTTTTTTTCTTACACGTACCATATAATTATAAGTATTAAAAATTCAATTTAGACGACTAGAATTATCTCATTCATACCTTTGGTATGCCGGAGCGCAGATCTACGCGAAACAATAAATTATCTATTGCGTCGGGAATTCAGGCATACAATAGGTTAAAATTAACCTAATTTAGAGATGAGTTGAATATAATGATACTGACGCCCGTAACTTGCCGACGGGTTTCCTCTGAGTATTCGGTAAAAGAAAAGCACAGATGCCGCAAACTGAAACAAAAAAAACACCAAATAACTAACATACATCCTACTAGTAGTAGTAGTAGTAGTAGAGCTCTTTGTGAGAGCTCGTCCGGGAAAGTACTACCACCGTACCTATTTCTGCCGCGAAGCAGCGATGCTCGCATTGCTGTGTTCCGGTTTGAAGGGTAAGGGCGCCGGTGTAATTACAGGCACATGAGATTTCAAGATCTTACAGGGCACGTCCTCATTGGACTTGCTCTGTGAGGTAATGCATTGCTATAGGCAGAAGTTACCACTTAACATCAGGTGAGCTATCAGCTTGTTCCATTACTTTTTACATAAAAAAAAACTAATACCTATTATAAACGCGAAAGCTTGTAAGGATGTATGTATGTTTGTTCCTCTTTGACGCAAAAACTAATGATCCGATTTGGATGAAAGTTTGAATATATATTACCCGTGACCTGGAATAACACATAGGCTACTTTTTATCCCGGAAAATCAACAGGATCCAACTGTAAGCGAACGAAGTCGCGGGCGGAAGCTAGTTAATTATATTTTAAGGAATTTTGAGCTGTTAAGAGTTCAGACGATTCTAGATGAAGCTTGTTCCTTCCGTATTCTATGATCTTACCTATCAACAAGCCTCCAAACCCGTAGAACGTGAACTCGCACGCAACGTTTAGAAGAATGCCGGCCACATTCGTTCCAATGATAGATCCTGTACGACCGAGCATCATGGATAAGCTCACTGCCATACCCCTGAAAAAATATATATTTGTTTAGGCTAATATGGTAAGGTATATAGGACTTTATTTTATTAGAAATATCAAGATCTCCAAAATTTGTAACTCAGTGGGCAGATTTCAGCGGACAAACAGCTTGTAAGCGGCTTTATTGAAGCGTCCGGCTAAAGTTCTTTCTGGCAATAATAATAAATATTCACGGACACTTAACACAACGCCTTCTAGTCCCAAACTAAGCAAAGCTTGTACGATGGAAACTAGATGGCTGATAGAATACATACATACATACATTTTTTGAAACATGTACAGTAATGTACTGTGTACTGTTTGTGTGAATAAATGATTTTGATTTTTTTGAATTTTTGTACATTATTATAAGAATATAATAGGTATATACTCGTGATAAAAAGCATTCTCTATACTATAGAGTAATGATCCTAAATGGTTGCTATAAGAGTCTATAGCAACCATTTAGGATCATTTATTTACTTAGTAGTCAATCATATTATTGCTACTAAGGTTTTGTTTGTTATCCTTAAGTTCATTTGTGTTTATTAACACTTCCACAAACTATCTTATTATAAATAGTATATTATGCAATTAGTAAATAAAGGACATATTTAAAGCGAGGGCTATAGATGAATCACGAGCAAGTGAAGGATTCTAACGGGAGTGATTCATGATCATTGAATAAGGAGCGTAGCGAGTTTTTTTAAGAATGCTCCTTGTCCCGACCAATCAAATCTCGAGAAGTTACTGGCACAAGGAGTTTCTACCACACTAACCATTGATATTATATTTTTTAATCATGATATCATTGGTCCTTCCCATCTGCCGTTCTTACAAAACATAACTTACCTCAAATTTGTAGGAAATATCTCAACAGCATATGCATTCACAGGTCCAATAGCCAACGCCATAATCGGTAAAGACGAAAGTAGTACAGCAAAAATTAAATCCTGGGTTATGAAATTAATCAGAATACAAAAAGATCCGATCAGGAAAAATACTATGATCAATAAAGACTTCTTGCCTATGATTTTGACTGTGCTACTGACGATCACGGCTATAAACGCGCAACTGAGATTTGCAATCGTGTTGATTGTGAACGTTATATTGTCTATGGTGTCTATACATTCCGCGCTTTCTGATGTCTGAAACAATATTTTCCAGTGAATACCACGCAATGAATTTAAAAATAATGTCAGTGATTTGTGACAGGCTTTTCAGAAACTCAATCAGCAATACCAATTAAAATTAAACGTTAGTTTTTATGCTCTGCGTTGGATGTTGACTTTTTGTGTAAGAGATTAGTTGAGAACATAGATAACTTTCTCCATCTTAAGCCACTAGCTCGTTGTTATTTTATCAGAGCGATATGAAGCTTAAATACTTACTAAAGAAGTACGATTCAAGCATTGATTTTTTCTTGAGCCTATTATGAAAAATTTAATGCACACCCTGATTTTATTTCACTGTTTCGGAAAGTTATAAAAGTTTTGAATATTTTCAAGGTTTTGTATAATTTTTATATACACACCTCATTGAGTCTTTGAGCGATGACTTCGCAGGCAGTCAACCCTGTCCCGGAGCCGGTCATGACCCGATTCAATACATCAGGCACCCACATGTAGAGGCCGTTTAGTCTGTAACATAGCCCAAATTTGTAATCACACAAACTGGTTAGCTAGTCTTTGTAAAGCTTTGGTCTCGCGATCGTAACGCACAACGCTGCGGTATGCGACACGGGGTCCGGACATATAATCGTATGGAAAACGTCTAGAATGGTCTCTTGTTCCGCCGCAGTATGCGTCAGCGGCGAAGAGAAAACGCGGTACGCTGCGTTGAGCCGCATACCGCAGCGTTGTGCGTTACGATCGTGAAACCCAAGCTTAAGGATATTAAGTTCGTAAGTACATAGGTAGATACTTTGTATGTGGGTTATTGGGTAGGAACTGCACTTATATGGGAAACCCTCTTTCGAATCCTAGATAGCTCGTCCACGTGTCTTGCAACAGTTCTAGGTAGATAACAAAGTTGAGTAACTAAGGAGTGGTCTGCAAATCGTAAAATCGTGATCTTTTTACTGAGCTGTTATCGCCAGATTCAGATTTATCGTTTTTGGTTATAACTCCTTCATTAAAACCTTTGATTGCGTTTAACGAGTTGATTTAAGTAATCGTCACACCCAAAAATACTTTGCATGATTTTTAAATCAGAAACCATTTAGCTATTTAGTGATTCTAAGTGCCAGATTAAAGAAAAAATATAGGTAGATACTTACACTGAAAATATACCAAAAAGTAAGAATCCGTTTAAACTTAGCCATTTGAGATACGGTGCTCTCAATAGTGGAACAGTTTGCACTTTTAGTGAATTTAGAAAACCGCTCTTTTGTACTCCTGTGTCAACTGATTTAAGCCATTTTACCTGAAAATATAAATAAATAAGTCTACAAAAATATATCTTTTAATCACTAAATATTTCAGTATAAATAAGGCCGGATTCGATCAACTCGGAATAACGCTATTCCTTAGATAAAAAAATAAATATCCTTCATCATCATCATTTCAGCCCGTTTGCACCCACTGCTGAGTATAGGCCTCCTCTTTATTACGCCATTCTTTTCGGTCCCTTGGAATGGTAGAACTGGCTGGGAATCACTGGACAAGACTCGCAAGGGACCGAAAAATATCCTTATTTCGGGATATTTATTCCTCAGATTTTTCCGGGTTATTACACCTATGCAGTTCTTCGAAACCTCAACCAATGTATTAGTAGCAATGAGCAACATATTTAGGTAATATATAACAAATGACCCATCATTGGATTGAAAATGTTTCTATGCTTAATGCCTAGCCTGAGGTAATCTTGGTTTATCAGATAAATAGAAGTAGGTAAATGTGTGGGCCATTATTATCTCAGCTTAGTTCATCATTACAAATAATAGTTACTATCTAATACCATAAATAAAACGTTATCTAACAAGAACACAAGACAATGGAGTAGCAAACATACATACAGGATAATCCTCGGGTGATTTTCTCTTATTTCCCGCGTAAATATTCTGCAGAACCTTCAAGGCTTCTTCATATTTCCCCTGGGAGACCAAGAATTTAGGGCTCTCGGGTCCGAAAGAGAGCAGGATCGCAGCAATGAGGAAGATGCTTCCGTATGCTACCGTCAGGAGTCGCCATGGGCGGAAGTAGTAAAGCCCGAAGTCTATTCGGAAGTCAAGGGGAAGTATTGCCCAGGCTAGCACTGCAACAGAGAAGTAATATGAAATAAATAAAGAATAGGTAGGTGTATCGGCAAAAAAATAATTTATCAAATTATGTGCTAGATTAGGTATGTACTAGGAGAGCAGGAAGAAGTAATGTTACTTCGGCGGAAGGCTTATAAGTAGGTAGATAGAGATATGCACATGCTTACACGGAACCAAAGCAGAGCCCGTTATTTGCAGCGCATTTGTCACCGAAAGCGTCACATCTCTGTACTTCTGCGGCAGTATTTCTCCTATGAACGTGTACGGAACAGCTGATGGGCATGCTAAGCTGAAAGAAACCTATGGTTACTTTTTTATTGCAAAAACATATAAAATCAATGTAAAAACACTGCTGTGAATGGGCGGCGGTTTTTTCACATGTATTTTATCGAAGCGTATCGGTATCGTATGCTTCGTAGATTTTGAATCTAAATAATTACTACGTACGTAGGTAATAATTATTTAGTAGGTACATGATAATGGACAAGTAGATACTGAACTACATACCTACCTGTCTCTAGTAACTACTGTGTGCAAAGGATTTGCATTAGATCTTGATTCGTATAATACTGCACGCACGCACGTCATCATAGTGAAACACGAGGCACATTATAATATAAAATAGTGTGTTAGGGTTCTTTACTGTAACCTACACCAAAGTATAACACCCTATTACATACAAAGCCACAGTAAGTTATAGCCTGTCATATCTATTGTAGCAAATAATGAAAAAAATAACAAACCAGAAATCTCAACTGCATTTCATTTGTGTTTATTTTAACTGATGCCTCGCCACTAGCAGACTAAACATGCGCAATGCACATGGACCTAGCATTGACCTTACTTATCGGTGCAGTAAAATCATTGATTATTCGGTATGATAGCAATTTTACTACTTAGCATATAAGAAAAGAAATGTAGAGAATCAACGGTCAAAAATCTGCTATCGCAGAGACCACTCTCTATAACAAAACGAAGTCTCAGCAGAACAATGAGCTGTTTCTTTCTTTCGTCTATCGTCTATTCTTGAGCCTGATCCAAAACATACCAAAGTGAAGTGAGGAACTTGCAAACAGTAAAGCTGATGAGCTCTGGCATGAACGCAGATAGGATACTCAGCCCTCCAGCTGTCAGTGAAGCATAGATCACGATATTCTTCCGACCACTCGTATCTACCAAATATCCCCACGGGTAGGATGTCACGACGATACCTGAAAGTGCAAGATACAAGATATTTATTTGCATAAATAAGTGTTACAATTTGGTCTTAACTGTAGGAGGCACTTTAGAACTTATATATTCACCTTTTCCAGCAACGTTCGGGTTTGACATTGGTTGATTAACTATCAACTAAATATCGAACAAAAGCACCCTATCAAACGAATATTTAGCTGGTAATAATCATAATTAATTATTGCGATTCAGTATCGTTCGTCCTGTCTCTAGGGAAGACTACGTCTAGCAGTAGACTTTTGGAGAAGGCAGCTGGAAATATTTGTTTTTAAGGTTGAAAGTCCAAAATTGTAGATCTTTTAGGATTTATATGGAGGCTTCAGGCCTGCCAGTTCCTGGCTTAATCACGGAGAACTGCCAAGTTTATGTACCGTGTTATTTTATTGATTTTTGAATAACTTTCCAACAAATCTTATGGTTGCTAATAATAATTGAAGGAAAACAAATCTTATGGTTGCTAATAATACCTATATAAGGTACAGAAGCAATGAATCCCCGTGTTGCATCGGTCATCTCCAGGTCGCAGACAGCAGCTGGAAGTACGAATGAGTATCCCACTGGCTCAATGATTGCGGCGATTAGTAAGAGAGCTAGGGCCAGGCTGTACTTGATGTTGTAGCGACCAATTCCTAAGGACAGGTAATAATAGCTATACACAGATATATAGGCTATGCTTTACTATAGTATTAAATTATGTGTTATTAAGGTATGACTGATAGAAGGAAATAAAAACATAGGTACTCATGATAATAGGTAAACCAGGTACCATCAAAAACAACATGTAATAAACACTCCTTTATCCTTTTTTTTTATGGCTCTATTTCTAGATAGAGCCATTTTGCCTTATAAAACCTAATAAATAAATAAATATTCACGGACACTTAACACAACGCTTTCTAGTCCCAAACTAAGCAAAGCTTGGTACGATGGAAACTAGATGGCTGATAGAATACATACATACATTTCTGTTTGTAAATACATAGGTACTTATAATACATAAAAACACCCAGACACAGAACAAACATCTATGTTTACAACACACAAATGTTTGTTCTCGGTGGGGATCGAACCCACGACCCACAGCACGGAAGGCAGAGCTACTACCGACTGAGCCATGACGCCAGTCAAATAATGCTAGAAGTAGCTACAGTTTTCGGAAGAATTCAGTCTGTACTATTAGGTAAATTATATTCGACTTTTACATAATAATATTGTAAGACAATGATTAATTGACACTGTGCGTAGTAAGTATGTGACCCACTTCTGAAAGTAAAAGTATCTAATTACAACTTGCACCTAAGTCCATCTTATAAAGTAAGTATTAATCAGGTGTAGGTGTTTTATTTGCTAACTATTCTATAACTACATAAATCTAAGTTAATTAAAATATACTTTGTATTTTAGAACAGTTACCGACCTACCAAATGAATTTGTATATCAATGTTAAGTAAGTACCTATACAAACTCCGATTTATTTATAAATCCGATACAAATGAATAAATCGGAAATCTTTTATATTTTTTTCGGCAAATCATTTTCATTTAATGCATTGTTTATTATATTTTGACCGAATTTACATAAACTACCTACTAGCTTCCGCTCGCAACTTCGTCCGCGTTCCGTTTGATCCTGATGATTCTCCAGGCCAAAAACTAGCCTATGTGTTATTCCAGGTTACGTACTATATATATACCTATTACGAGTTTGATCCAATTGGACCAGCAGTTGCGGCGTGATTGAGACACAAACATCTAAAGGTGAGCACTGACCAACGTTACGAGGTGTAATGTAACATGTTACACAGCGTTTTTCGCAGCAAAGGTGTGCTATGGGCATTGAAAGCGGAGCACAGAGTTTTGACGAGCGTGTTACGCCGATTTTAGAACACAGCGAACACGCTCGATGCGAATGTTACATTACACCTCGTATGGTCGTGGGTCAGTGACCAGCTTAAACTTAGTCATTTATAATGTGGGATGGGATGGTCTTATTGTTTAGACGCACACGGGACGTATGTTTTAGGTAATAGTGCTCTACCATAACATCATTTCAATTACATTCACTTAGTAGTCAGCCGGTGCCATTGACAAGCAAATAATACTTACTGGTCAAAAAAAGTATAGTATTACAGAAGTGAAAGAAAGAAAGAAAGAAAGAAAAATAGTTTATTGCCTTATACATAAATTAGTAAACTACATAAACAGCTAGGTATAGGTAGGTACAAAAAGTGCATGCGAAACATAAATGTACCCAGCTAGAATTAATGACATTTCAAATTTGGGTGCACTCGTAGCGCACCCTAACCAATTGGTTAAGGCAAATGAGGTATGCTCAGCATAAATGCTATGTGGACCTCATGTCCGTATAGCGCTGATTTTCGGTATACCCCTGGATTATGCTCGACAGGTGTTCGCCGGCTAGTATGAGTATATTTTTTTTCTCTGGTTTATTAATTTTAAGTTTAGGATCAAGCAGGTAACCTCGCTCAACATGCATGTCTCTGTATGGTGTAAAAAGTGTGCATGTATGTAATTTGTGAACGAGTGACAGTATGTATGCAATAAATGTCGTCTTGAACTGGAAGATGTGTGCATGTGTGTGTGTATCAGGTACATGACATGTGTGTGTATATTCTGGTATTTAAATGTGAATGTGTGTATTTAGACAGGTGTGCTGCGTGAGGAGGAAGTGAGGGAGAGTGATGATGGTGATAGAGTAGGTAGTGACAAAGACAATTCTTAGGCAATTCTAAGTAAATAACAGCGAATATTTGGCTCTGATCGCACACTAAAACTATTTCTAGTACCATCAAAATTTCCATCATGGAACAGGGTTCGCATACCTGCTACAGCTAAAGCATGATCCAAATCCACAGCAAATTTTTCATCATCAACGTCCTTCGCAACAGTGGCCACTTTGTCTTCCATCATCACTTTTCTAACCTCTTCCACATAAAGCAGGACAAAGTCAGGTTGTAAAAGTCAGAAACATCCAAGAGGTGTTAACGCCTCGGAGGCAGCACTTACATTGCAGGAGCTACCAGAATAAGGCAACGCTATCAGTAGGTATCTTTAATTAATTGGATATAGGTAGGTACGTGACGTTGCCATAATAATTTATCATGTTAGCTGTGATGTTAGGTACCTACAACTTACATAAATTAAAATAATGTTTTGTTATTCCGACAATTTGTGATTCGTTGCCTACGTTACGTACGAATGCATTGACGAGACGGACGAAACACCAGAGGTCTTCACCTTGTAGAGCTGACAAAAAAACCGTAGGTATCTATATAGGTATAGTAGGTACAGTCCGCTGCAGAATTTGATCACTTTTTCATTAACGTTATAACTTTATTATCAACGAAAATTACAACTAATATAATATCTGTACATAAAAGTACATACCTATCCGTATTTTTTGTAAAATAAAAGTAAAATTGTCGTAATATTCTTTACATATTGTTTTAAATATTTTGTATATTGTATTTTCATTTGAATTTTTTTTATTTGCTCGTATTTAGGTACCTACCTGTAACGGTACAGAAACAGTAGGGCTATACTCACTACGTTAGTAGGTACCTACTTTGGTGATTGGATGATTGGTTCGCGAGAAATTGGTCCGATTAAGAACGTGATCGGCTACAAGTGGCTTTAAAACGATTATTTATTCGACATGCTATGGAATAGCATTGAAATAGGTAGGTACCTACATAATCCCTAGTTTTTCTTTACGAAACAGACAAATGTAGGTCGCCTGATGAATGTCCTTTCACCATTTAGATCAATTACGGTTTATAACAATAGACAAGACAGCATTAAATTAAAACAAAACATTCGTTAGTAGGTACGTTCTAAAATATTAACGTTGAATTTCATACTAATATCGTAAATATTCAAATATTCACCTAGTAAAGGATTATATTTGATTAAAACATGTTTTATTGAAAAAATAGTGTCAATAATCAAATAGCGAATAAAGGACAGGTACAAGATCAGCACTTATCATGCTTGTCTATAAGTAACTAATCAGTGAAAATAAAGCAATAAGGAAAATAATATAATAAACACAGACACTAGAAAAAAATTTAATGTTTTTTTTTAGGAATTTTACATTTTTAAACGACCATAATAGGCAATGATCGTCTCTACATCGAGCACACTGGAGGGTCAGATGCGAAAAAAAATCCCATTGAACCCACTTATTTGCATAATGAGCTCGTTGGGATTTTTTTCCCATTTGACCCATCAGTGGGCCAGCCGGTGGGCTCGATGGGAATAACCCGTCTCTACCAACTGTCATTTAATGTCTTTAGTACGTGATCACCCTGTAGAGATCTAAACGAATAATTACGTAACCTACGGATAATCTAAAACAGTTTGATGAATTTTGATAGATTGGGTGCCGGTATGGAAACTCTTGGTCACAATCACAACAACTCACAAGAATGACGGGCCATAAAGTGTTAAAGAAGTATACGTAATGGTCGCTCAGTGTAATCATTTTATTATCTTTCTTTTATTAGGTTGCTCGCGTTCTACCCTTTAGAGTGTGACGTTTCAAAATTCCTTTCTTAGTGCATCCCTACACTATAATATAAGGATACTACCCTCCAAATTTCATACCTTTAGGACTTATAGTTTAGGCTGTGCGTTGATTCTAAGTCAGCTTCAAAAGAGTTTTATATATATTAATGATTGATGTACTCAAAAGGCAGGTAGGTACATGTTATAATGCAGTCAATTATGTCGGGTTTTAGTGTTCCGGTGGCACCAGTACAAAGGTTAAAAAAAAACTGAACACATTGTACGTACAATGGTCTCAGTTGTTCATCGGTACCTATGTCTGAGCGAAATTTTGATACATGCTAGTCTTGGAATTGGGAATCAAATGAAATACTAGATAATAATAGGTTTAGCCTGGTTTAGCCTTCAAAATTACCCGTGTAAATAATTATATTAGTTATTTTTAACAATTCTTTAATCAGAATGAGAACTAAGTACCTATAGGTAATTGTAAAAAAAGCCAAAATTATTAAGTGTAAAGTAAGGTAGGTAATTTTGTTTTTAATGATAATGAACACGTTTTAAATTCTGTGTTTAGGAAAGTATTCCGTTAGATATTTACATAAATTTGTAGGTAGTAAATTCTTATCAGAAACTACTTATTTTATTGAGATGGTTATCTGTTTAGATATCACTGTTTTTAGTTTTTTTTACAATCTTGATTAATTTGCATTTATTCGTGTTTATTATATTTAAAGTTTCAGACAGCAAAAGGTTTTATTGAAGTTTTTAGTGAACAATGCACATGATCTTAAAGTTTTAAAACCTTAAAAAACATGTGCATTGTTCCCAGTTTAGTTATGCACTTATTTTATTAGTAGGTACCTAAGTGGTACGAAAATATATTATGTTGTCGGCTTAATTTATTTAATCACTAGTTTTCGCCAGTGACTTCGGCCGCGAGGAGACCATTCATTGCTGAGAAGAGGAGATTTGCTAAGATCAATTTGTAAAGTTTTATATTTAGATCTCTTTAGTTTTAAAAATGAATCTAGTAGACCTAGAGATATGTTCGTTTATTTTTCGAAACCTTACCATTTACTTCTTCATACATCCACATTTCCTATAGAGAGGAACTAGTTTAGAAGACCTCGGTTTTTTAATGAACATGTGACCTTTCAGTACCATGTGTTGCGTTGTCAACATTTCCATATTTTCTTTAAGCTCTGAAATTGTATTCTTCAGTGGTAACAACTCCTTTTCGTAGACTGCTTCTAAAGTCCGTCTAATATCTTCTGCTATGATAACATTACGTTTGATGTGGTCGATTTCGCTTTCATATTTGTTTTCTGCCGACTTCTTGGTAATATCTAAAAAAAGATAAAAAATACTTCTTTATCATCGCTATGTGGATTTTATTTATCGATTTTGTGTCATATCGTGAAGTCATATACCTATTTATTAAAAGCTTTATTCATCCTTTTGTAACGCTGCTTTGCGTAGCAATATCCTTACAAGTTATTAGATTAAATGTAAATTCATTACCTTGGTCCATATTATTTCCTTCTCTTCCACTGTTATCGGTTTGAGCGTTACTTTTGATTTGAACGTATAACTCATTTTCAGAATCAATTGGTATTTGAATTCTGTCATCCCTGTTTAAATAGCGTCTTGTTATTCTAACAGAGTCATGTAAGTACCGTTGTGGTGCGACATCCGAATCAAAGCTTTTGATTATTACTTGTTTGTCATCGTCCACATAACTTTGAATTGCGAGATTAAACAAAATAGGTCTTGCTTTATGTCTAGGCCTTATTTCAGAAGTTTGAGTTTGAATCTTGCTTTGCTCATTTGAAAAACTCCTATCAAAACCAATTTCAGAACCTTTCTCAGTTTTTTGATTGTCTGCTTTGCGATCTAAATTTAATTCGGATTGTAGATTTTTTTCAGTTCGACTATTATACTTGGCTTCATTTATCTCTTCATTGAACAGTAAGTGTTTCTCATCAGCCTTTTTTTGGTCTGTTATTTTCTCGGTTATTTTATCGACATTTACTTTCTCTTGCTCATGTTTAGTTTCACCCTTATTTTCATCGTTTACTGCATCTGCTTCATCTTTTTTTTGATCAAAACCGTAAATATTGTCATTCTCTAAATTTGCACCACGATCGTGACTTATTTTTTCTTTTATATTAAAAGACGCTTCTGATTGAATATTTGCAGATTGATCGTCATTTATTTTTCCTTTATCAGGTGTTATATTAAAATACGCTTCTGACTGAGTATTTGCACCATGATCGTCACTTATTTTTCTTTTGTCAGGTGCCATATTAAAAGATGCTTCTAATTGAGCCTGTTCAGTTATTGCTTCTGAAGTGTTAACATACTGTAGAAAGTCTATAATGTCTTTTACGTTTATTTGTGGCTGTTCAGTTACTGGGTTTGTCACAAACTCGCCAATGACAGTAGCTTCGCTGTTTTCTTCATATTCAGTTTCTACTAGTGAGGGGTTTGATGTTTGCGTTGTAAAAGAAGTGTCTTCTAGGTTCTGACTAGCAACACTGTCAATTTCATCAATTTTATCAAGTGTAGGTGATTTACTCTCGAATAAAGCGTTTTGCCCAACTTTTCTCTCTAGTGGATCATTTGCTGTTGTTGTTGAAATAATACCTTGTATTTTATCATAACCATATTGAGTTTCTGTTTTGTAATCGTGTTCTTTTGATTTACTGAGCTTATCTTTAGATAAAACCATTTGAGCTTCTGTTTGATCAAATAATTCTTTTGCGCTCGTCTCGTCTAATATCTCAGTTTTATTATTTAATTCATCTTTTATATTATCTTGTTTAGCATATACATTTTCACGCTCATTTATAAGATTATCTAGTTGAGTATGCTCACTTTCAGGCTCATTTATCACATTATCTTGTACAGTACGCTCATTTTCAGGCTCATTTATCGTATTATCTTGTTCAGTACGCTCAATCTCAGGCACATTTATCATATTATTTTGTTTAATATACTCATTTTTAAGTTCATATGTATCTTGTTTAATATTCTGATTTTTAGACTCATCTATTATAGTATCTTGTTCAGTATGCTCATTTTTAAACTCATCTGTCATAGTATCTTGCTTAGTATACTCATTGTTAAGCGCAGTTACCATATTATCTTGTTTAGTATGCTCATTTTCAGGCTCTAATTTTGTGCCTGATGTTAAAGAATTTGCTTCCATATTTTTCCATACTTGTTGTAAATCATCATCTTTAACGTTAATTAATTCTAATGGAGTATCTCGTTTTATTGGTGTTGGAATTTTCATCAATCCTTCATCTTGAAGACCCTTATCTAAAGTTGTGTTTTCTGTTTGTAATATGAGATCTGTTTTTGAATTAGCTTCTAATCCACCGGTGCTATCATAATTAGACTTTTTGTGCTGATCATCTGCAGTCATTACACTTTTGTCTCCAGTTTTATTGTCGTCTTCGATTGGAGTTTGTAGAGCATTTTTAACTGCTATATTTGCGTCATAATTTGGTTCTTTTAGTGATGTGGAATTTCCCTGATCATAAACTGCTTTTAGTAATTGAATTTTATTTACCATATTTCTTGTTTTTTCCATTCCAACAGTGGGTTCCGCGGTATATTCTGAGCTGTATTCTTTAGTTAACGATTTATTACTTTCAACATCGGGGACAAAATTTAAATTCGGTATTTTTAGATCCTCATGCATTGTAATGTGTTTTGAACCGATTTCTGTAAGTAATGGATTAGACGAATCCACAAAATGTTCACGATTAGGATCTTGATTTGTTTTTGATTCCGAAGGTTCCATAAAATTTTCTTCTGTACCAACTTGGTCATCTGTAACTGCTGTTCTTAAAATCTGTTTTGTTTCATCAACTTTAAAGTTAAGCCGTTCAGCAATAACATTTTGATCTTCAGAGTTTTTATGCATTGTATCCACTTTTATATCACTATCATCTTCGATTTTTGCAGTGTTATTTTTGTCGAGAACATTTTTAGGCTTTCTTGGCATTATAAAATAACTTCCTGAATGCGCGCTGAATGAATTTCTTGGCGGATCATTATAAGTTCGACTACCACGTTGTTTCTCTTCATGTATACGAAGATGTTCACTAGAATTTAACGTTGGTGGATAAGTCATAATAGAGTTAGAATAATCTGTAGGAGCCAGCACTGATCCCGCCTGGTATAAGTCTAAAAAAGATTCGGCTCTATTTTTAGTTTTTATTACATTGTCATCCAATGCTTCTTCGTTCGAACTTTTTCTTTTCCAGTTGAATAGCTTGTTGCTAAAAACTGAACTTGTTCTTGCTCTTTCAGCAGTTGATTTGGCAGTTTTGTCAGTTTTCGTAATATTTGCACCAGTTTTCGATGCTTGTTCATCAATGTTTGCAGGTATGTATGCTTGCTTGTCTTCGCCAAATGGTGGATCCAAGCACCCACCTGTAAATAAACAAATACTCCAAAGTAAATTAAGATACCTACAGTAAATGAGACATTCATCTCTCTGCCATTTTACCTGGTTTGCACTTTCCGAAAATGTCTTTTTTTCTTTTTGGTAGAGTCGATGCAGTCTCTTTACCGTCTACTGATTTAGACAGAGTGAATTTTGTAAGAGCTCCTTCAGATTTACTTGTGCTTTCCTTATTAATGCTCGCTGTATAGCTATTACTAGGCAAATAAGCATAGTCGTCTTCATCAGGTTGAGCTCCCAAACACATAGCTTTAAATGTAAATACAAGATTAAAAGGTTTGAGTTCAAAGCAGTTATAAAATATGTAGAAAGATACTCACTTGGTTTAAATATGCCTAAAATGTTTTTGCGAGGTTTTTTCACAGGCTTTTGGAAATCTGCTTCCATGACTACATTGAAGGACATAATAGTCTGATCACTACTGACTAATCGAACCCTTTCTGGTATACCACCTGGTCGGTCTGGTTTAGGCAGTGACATGACTCCATGTTTAAAAGTAGCTTCTTCTTTTTTCCTCACCCTAATTTTCACGTTAAGGGGAGCTGATTTTGTAGAGGTTGTAAGATGAATAACATTATCTTGTGGTATTGCTTCTACTTCGAATGACAAACTTCTAACAATTTGTTCCACAACAGAGTCATTATCCATTTTCTGAAATCTATAAAAGCTAAGAATACTTATACTTATTATTAGTAAACAATAAAAATAAAGCAATCATAGCACATAGCAATTTATTATCGAAATAGAAATTTCACCCCTCAAAAACAATTGAATAAACAACACGGTTAGATTTCGTCTGTCTTTCTGTTTTACAATACTTTTCCACTTGATTTTTACTACTTGGGATAGATTTGTATAAAATTAAGTTTCGCGGAATGTATTTGTTTTTGGATAAGCCTAATGTTGAGCATTTCCGCAGTATATCGTTTAGCATCATTTTTAAAGGCATTATCTCCGTTTCCATTTTTTTTATAAACTTCGCTACTCTTACTTCTGGCAATTCTCTTTTGTGAGCTTTATAGAAACTCTCTATCAAGTCTTTGCTATCATCTTTCAAAGTTTTAATATGAACATGTTTTTCTTTTCTACTTAGTAGGGTATAAGGCGCATTATCGTTAAAATCGCCAGTCTTGTATTGAAATATGCGATCGACGACTAAATTTAACGGTACTTCTTTAACATCTCGAAATGGATTATCGTTGGTATCAATAGAGCATATTGGTGAAAGACTCAGTTTCCGTTTTGAATCATCTCTACTTCTTGTAGATATTTCAGTCGTGGTTTCAGCAGATTGAGTTTCAGTGCATACCACTAAAGTATTTTCGGTATTCGTTATTTTATCTAAGGAATATTTATTAACGACTCGTTGTTCGTATGATTCGCTCAAAACAGGCTTGGGAATAGCTAAAACAAAAAATACAAAAATCTCTATACCTAATAATTGAATATTATTATGTAAGGCGTAGGTATTATATTTGCTATCAATTTCTTAGAAAAAACAATAAGTAAAGGATGATTTATTACCAGCATCGTTTTCTTTTTCTGCCCTACTATCATCCACAAAGACTGCTTGTTCATGCACCATGTGCTTTGGCAGTTCTTTAGGACAATCACTCAGTAGCAATTCATCATCATTTACAGGATTATTTATAGGAGGTTTATCTTCGTTGTATTTAGCTGATATCTTGCCCAAAATAAAAGTATCGCTTATTATTCTCGAAACATCTCCGGACGCAAAATCAAATGTAGTCATTGAAGATGGAGGTAGCAAATCGACGCATGAATGATATGTTTTGTCCAATTCAGGCACATCAACTACCAAATCATTAATTTCTTCTTCTTCTTTTAGACTCTCTCGTTTTTTGAGTGTAATTTTATAAGTCATTGGAATAGTGTATTCTATTAAGCCTTTTTCCTGTTTCCATGATATTTTGTCCAAGTTCTGAACACATGAGACTTCTGGCACTATTTCAAGGCAACATTTTGAACCATTTCGGAGTGCATTATTTAATAATGGTGTGAATTTTATACGCAAGCTAGCGGTTTCCATTGTTACGATACAAAAATAAAATAAATCTGAAAAAAAACCTCTAAAAATAAAAAGTGTCACGAGGCTACAAAAGCCACTTTCCCTCAGCGGACAGGATACCTACCTAAGCCTCCTTGGCTATTTTTGCTCCCATTTTTTGTGTATAAAAATACAAAAAAAATAAGAGTTTTGGTGAAAGATCTCATGTTTGGTTTTGAAAGTTGCACGAATATAACTACTATCCCATTCATAACACGCCATAGAGGGGTACTTCTACTAAATAAATGCTTACTTGATGCAGAAGAGCACGAAGTTGGTATTTATGAACTATAGCAGAGTAACATCAACGCATAATTTTGATAAGTAAATAGATAACAATAATTTTAAAATATTACCAAAATTAACAGATCGCCATAGCCTTCCAAAATTGGTAATCTGTCATTTTATTTTCCAACTGACATACCTACTTCAGTCAAAAGAATAGAACCTTTTTGAAAGAATGCAAACCTTTTTACGGAAGGAACCATACTATTTCGCCGACAACGCGATCCTCAGAGAGTTTGCATGTTTTTATGGTCAACTACCAGAATGATGATTATGATGATGGTAGCAAGAGGAACAACTCGATATAAGCTTGGAATCATGGAACTAACATAAACACTTAAATAACATTATGCGTGTTTTGTCTCCTTCGATCGAATTCGAATCTGCTTATCAATGCAAAAGATAAAACACGGTGTAAGTAACTATTCCAAACTTACATGCAGAGTAGTAGTTAGTTTAGGGGCTTGCACCTAAGCACCTGTGGATATGGCTAACTAAACTAGGCTGAGAGGATAGTATAACTGTTGGGCAAGCCTACTCCTATTTAACATTGTCCCACAATAGATGTAAAGTCCTTCACTTAGTTGCTACAGCATGCTCTATGTTTGTATAGCGGAATTCTCATCGCACAAATACTACGGGTACTTAGCACAACCAGACACAAACATAATGATCCAAGGGTCTAAGTCGAAACAGACAAGAAAATTTAGTTACATTACTACATAATCTAATCCTCAAAAATTGCCGCGGGTTTATTGACGATAAGATTAGTATGACTAAACATGTATTTTGTCTATTTATATTTATACAGGGTGTAGGTAGAACATTGCAATCAAGAATTCGATTTTTAATAAGTTCTGTAATTATTATTTAGAAATAGGTGAGATAGATATTTTTAAATTATTTAAAATTGTTTGACGTTTGTATTGGAAGCACGTCATTTAAGTAGGTATATTTTACCATAGATCATAATAATACTATATCATACTATCACCCTGTTACCTTATTACGTTCTTTTAGTAGGTAGTAGGTGTGTACTCACTTATATATATGAGTAAAGTAACAACATAAAATGAAATAACTTGATTTTAATTTAACCTTTTAATACACAAACTCCTTCTTATGTACTATTTACAATATTTATTTTCAAATATACAATCTTCAAATGTACGATATGCGAACCAGTATTTATTGCCTATTTCATTATTACAATCTTATTAAATAACTTATTTGTAAACACATTATTTATGCAAATAATTACCTATTAAAACAGATGCAAGTACCTATTTACATAAAAATAAAAATGTAAAAAAATTTGAGAGTTAAAACGCAAATAAAATAAAAAATTACAAAGTACCTAGGGTCTTTATGCTAAATTTTATAAAAACACTGATAAAAGTAGATACAGTAATGTACACGTACAGGTTTCTTAGTTTACCAGACAAGATTACAGACAACATTATCTAGAGATCTAGTAATTTTATATTCTATAGACTAGCCTTTGAGATCATTCGAAAGCCGATTTTTTATATTAAGAATAAGTACATTAAACTTAAGGTACCTACATTACTAATAGGTACATATTACTTATGTTTAATCGGTAAAAAAATGTAGGTTTACTATTATAATTACTGTAGGTAATTTCATTTATAAGAATAGCTTAAAAAAAACAAATATGGCCACTATTTATAATCATTGCATCAGCTGATTCAGTAATTACTGTCTCTTTTCATGGCACCTTTGATCTATAGAAAAAACACACAATGTTACAGAATACGATATTGTATATTTTATTTCCCATAACTAATAAACGCTGCATAGTGTGTAGTATACAGAAACATTCTTTAACATTATCCAAGCGGTCCAGTACTGGTACACTCACCAATGACAGGTGAACACAACAGTTGATTAAAATCTAGCTATGTCACTGTTTGCCATCACTTATTATTAAGAGAGCAAATAAAGTTAGAATCTCCCTTCTTCACCGGTCATTTTTCTTAACCTACCTACTCAGATCTCCACCTTTTGTTAAAAGATTAGTAAACCAGTAAACGCCAATAAACACTGAAATTGGCAAATTCGTGGCAGCCCTAGCCACCGAACAGCCACAACAAAAGAAGAAGAAGAGCAAATAAAGTTATGCAACGATTAAAAATAAGCAGGTAAGTGTCTAGAACTTGTAATCGATGATTGTTTCAACATTATGTTGTCAAAGAATAAAATTTTTAGTAGGTATGTCATATTTCAGCGAAATCCTTATAATTCACTGTCCTAAATAAACTTTGATACACTTGGGCATTTACCTCAAGTCGAAAAAAATTTAATAATTTGTATAACAAATACCTTTCTCAGGTACTTGCAATGAGTTCTAAAATTGAGTTTGAAAATATCAAGGCACAATTTGAATAAACTCCCATATACAAAAGATTTCAACGCGCTACTTAGTACAATATTCGGTAGATCATATTTTTCAGACTACTAATCCTTTTTTTTATATAAACACGTACATATATTTACAAACTCGTAATCTAAACAATCCAATCTCATATTTGTCCAACTTTCAAATAAATTAATAGTTTATTGCAAGAACGTCCCACCTACGGCGTCTTGACCATCAAAACGCCAACCTATCTACATTGTACAATCATATACCTACTCGAATTTGTAACTTCCATCGTGCTCTGTTTTGTCGAAGACAAACACAGTTAGAAATCTACATTCAATTAACTTTCCAAAATAAAATTCAAAATTGAAGTCAAAGGAATTGGAGGAATAAAATCCATCCAAGTCTCAAGATGTTTGGATGTTTGTGTTTCGATCACGCTGCAACTACTGGTCCGATTTGGATGAAACTTGGAATATATGCATAGCTTATGCCCGCGACTACGCTTGCGTCTCGTTTGATCCTATTGATTTTCCGGGATAAAAAAAGCCTTTGTTAATCCAGGTTACGAACTATAATTATTTCAAGTTTCATCCAAATCGGACCAGTAGCTGCAGTGTGATTGAAACAAAAACATCATCCCATCACAGTTCCAAGTTTTTTTATTACATATTACGTAATTAGGTTGGTATATACTAATTTCATTACGTTTCGCAAGTTCAAATGGGTCAGTCTATTGAATGTAGATTTCTAACTAACCTTACAACTAGCGTTTAAAACATTTTTTCGATGCTCAAAAATGCTATAATTTGAAGTAAATATATTATTGTCTCAGAACTGAGATTATTATGTAGGTACATTTCGTTTTCAATTTTTATCGTTGGTAGAAATTGATTTATTTACGGTAAATGTGATGAGTGTATGTAGTCAAAATTGAGCACCGAAAAATGTTGTAAAATCCATTCCTAATCCATCTAATTTCTTACCACACCAAACTATAAAAATATATTAATCAAAGGAAGATAAAGATTTTGTACTTAGTCATACAATTTTACATTTATCAGCTTTTACTGATAAAATATAAATGCTTAATTTTATTTTATTTTTTGAGTTTCAAAGACTGGGAACGATGTGAGTTAGGTATTTAAAATAAGCTAAATAACTCACTGAATGTTCTTTAAAACGTTCTTCAACTCAAAGATTATTTGCAAAACACCACACAAGCAAAAACTAATTTGAGGACGAAGCCTCAAAAAATATATTTATATAAACCATTTTGAGCGCTCAAGCTTGTCTTTTCTGTTCTTGAAATATTCCAAAAAGTTTGTCAATAGAAATAGTAAATATTTTTTTGGAATTGTATTCCATGAATAAGTTGCCTTTGGCTGTTTTTATTTATACATTCATTTTAAGTTATATCTAGCTCTTAACTAACAATAAATAAACACGCAAGTAGATTCTCCCAAATACCTAGTTAATTTCCAAAAGCCCTACAACTAAGTGACTAGTTGAGACTAGAAGTTATAAAAAATAGTAATATGATTCCGAAATTAAGTAAGTACACAACCGCAGACAACGATCTAACAATTCTTTTTTATCAATAGACCTAAAAAATATCAAAAATAATAATAAAATGAAAGTAATGATAAGAGTTCTAACTAGACATGAACCATTTAGACAAACTCATGACAAAAGTCTCGACTAGACATGAACATTATAAAGAAGAGAAACTCATTACAAAAGTCTGGACTAGACATGAACATTATAGACAAACTCATGACAAAAGTCTTGACTAGACATGAACATTATAAAGAAGAAGAGAAACTCATTACAAAAGTCTTGACTAGACATTAATGAATATTATAGAGAAACTTATGACAGGAGTCTTGACTAGACATGTACTCGTACTTATTACTACTCAATGACTAGATGCACTCATCCATTTTTACGATTAATTATCAATAATTATTTGTAAAATTAAGTAAAGCGAGAAATGTTGGATTCTTATAAACTTGTATACTAATTCTACATATCAATTATATTTACATTTTTACACCTCAACTATTATTAATCTCGTAATTATAAATATGGTTTGGTTCAGATTAATAATTAAAATGGCTGTATATTTATGAATATGAAAAATATCATCGGTTTTCTTTCCTCAAACTTCTTTTCATGTTAGGTTTTTATAAGTATTTTTGTTTTAAAAACAACCTTTGACATGTTTTTTTCCGTTATTATTTTATAGTCAAGGCACACTGATGTAGAAGCGAAGCAACAATCATTTATTTTATTTCGTTAGAAATGTGTTCAAACTTTACTTGTCATATTATTGTATAAAAAAAATGTTAGATTCACTTTACTTCAACGTCAGTGTGTCCGATAGTCCTAAAATTTTTTTTAAAGTATCGTATCGCTTTTATTTTTGGCCTTAAGAATTCGATGTTAATAATCAATCGATAAAACATTCCAATCAAACTTAAGCATCTATCTCGAACAAACACATAGTTTTTTTTATCAAAAATACTCTAATATCCTATTTTTCAGTTATCAGACTTTATTGCTACACTGATTCAAAAAATGTCTTATACCGCGTGCACACTATGCCCATGCCGCTGCGGGCATTAATGCAGCGATTATTTCCAGAATTATATCCACAGCAACGTCGCCTTTATTCTTATACCTCGTTCACACATGCCCATGCCGCTGCCGGCATGAATGCCGCGGATTTATTGCCACAGCAACATCGCCAAGTTCATGCCGTAGCTCCGTAGTGAGAATAAAAGCGATGTTGCTGTGGCAATAAGTCCGCGGCATTCATGCCGGCAGCGGCATGGGCATAGTGTGCACGCGGTATTATAAAGCTTAGAATTTCAGCATGTTTTCGTCTTGATAGAAGCCCTCATGTGCTTGAAACGCATTGGGCTTTGACTCGCCTCAGGTGCAGAGTCCAGAGGTGTCCACCAGGGAGCGCGCTAGTACATCTGCTGTTGCTATATCACTGACTTTGCCTTCGAAATGTCCGCGGACGTGGAACATGAACTCAGCTTTGCTTGTGAACTCTTGTCTACACATAAGGCAGAGATGGTGTGGGTGTGTTATTTGCCGTTCTTGCGTGTAGTGGTTATGTCCATGTGTGAAGTACCCTCCGGTGTCATTGACTACGGTCGCTGATGATACAGATGTCGAAGCTATATGTCCGTTGAGGATCTGCTGGTTTTGGTTATGATGGTGAAGTAATTGTAGTTTTTCTTGGTTGGAAAGGTGCACTTTCTCCTGCTGCTGTAAAATAGACCACAATCAAAGGTAATAAAGTATAACATTGACTAGATAAGATAGTTAAACAGGGTAATATGCTAAAGGAGATAAGATTACTTAAAATTTTAAAAGTCATTATTAGTAGGCTTTATTAGCATCGTAACTATTGGGTTTCAAATTGCTGTAAGATTAATTTGTAAGATACAATTTGTCATGAAAGAGCGAGATCTTGCTAAAAATAATTATCTATTTAATTTAAAGGAGATCTCAAACCTATTGTAGATTAATTGAGCGAAGCGAACGCAGATATTAGTGGCCCTCTATTCATTATTTTCTCATCGCGAACAGCCTGCCACATAGTTCACATGACCATGACACTACCATGAAACTACCATGACACTACCATGAAACTACCATGAAACTACCATGACACTACCATGACCCTACCATGACACTATTATGATACTATCATGACTAAACCCTACCATGACGCCTCCATGACGTTACCATGACACTACCATGACGTCACCATGCCATCATTCTAACCAACCTGGTGTTGTTGAGTAGCTTGCATCTTATCCTGCAATAGCTTATTGTCCGGTAGATGTGACTTGGCATGGGCGCTCCATTCGTCTCTCGTTGCAAACAGTCTGCCACATAGCTCACAGGACCATGACACCACCATGCCAGCAGTGCCAGCGGCAACGGCTGTAGCCGCACTAGTGTGAACTAGGTTGGAATTCTGGAAGTTTAAAGATTGGTAATTGAAATAACTAGTAGTTCGCCCCGAACTGAGATCTCGTGGTCGGTGAAAGAGGTTGTAAAGATACGGAGTAAAAAAAATGTCGTAAAGAAATATCACATGGGGTGTCATAATTGATAGGGCACTTGATATTTTGGTACGACTTTTATTTTTTTTAACTCCCTTTGGAACCTCATAACTTTCCAATTCCTTGACCGATTTACTTTATTTTTCAAACCAGTAAAATTTAAGAGTACTATCCGTATACCTACCAAATTCTGTGAAGATCGGATAAGCGGTTTAAAAGATCTCTTCGAACAAACATACCAAGCATTTTTGCCGAAGTTGTCACTAAGATCTTCGTTCGCTTCGCTCACTCGATCAAATATTCATGGATATTTCACAATGCCCGCCCTCTAGTCCCAAACTATGCAAAGCTTGTACTATAAGAACTAGATTGCTGATAAAATATACATACTATTTTTTGAAAATACATACAGTACAAATTGTAAGTATACATTGATAGGCGTGATAGCTCAGTTGGTAGTAGCCTTCCGTGCTGTGGGTCGTGGTTCGATCCCTACCAAAAACAATCAATTGTGTGAGGTAAACATAGATATTTGCTGTGTCTGGGTTGTTACTATGTAGGTATCATAAGTATTTACAAAAAAAATGTATAAAGCATTCTATCAGCAACCTAGTTCCCGTAGTGTTCCAAGAGTATTTATTCATTTATTTACTTACCGTGAAATTGTGGCCTGGCACCTGGCACACCTGTATCGGCTGGTGGTGTTGAACAGCTGCTATTTCAGCTTGTGACGGCTTCGTATCCTCCTGTTTAGTTAGTTGAGGTTTCACGTCGTCTAGTTTTAACGCTGGAATAATACACACTATAAATAGAGGAAACTTACTTTACCGCAACTAATTGCCAAGAAAGACGATAAGCGACTCCTAAACCTCCCTTACCGCAAAGCGAAATTTTAATGGAATTCAAAAAGTTTTGTTGCTATTTTTACAACACTCGTAAAATCTGCAATGTGTATAACGCTGATAAGTATCTCATATTTCAATTTTGAAGGTAATGCTAAAAATATGACTAAAGTGCTTGAACTCCATTACCATTAAGTTTGACGGTAATATGCCAACGCAGTCGAAGCAGAAAATCTCTAATATATTTTTCTTATAGTAAAACTATTTAGATCTTTTTATTAACAAAGAAAATTAAAACTAATACAATGTACAATATTCACAAAATACACATGAAACAGTTGAGCTATCTACAAACCGTTGCAAACGATTTATAAATAGCTCAACTGGTCCAAATCTAGATCTTATATTGGCCTATTTCTATGAGCATGCTTCATGACCTATACTTACGAGGTATCGAAATGGTCCGTTTACCTAAGGGTGCTATATTCGATGGTGTTATGTGTTTCAGTTTGTTCATGTGCAGTACTAGTTTGTCTCGGCGTGCGAACGCCTTGTTACATACTTCACACACGTACGGTTTCTCGCCTGGAAATATATAACAAATATTAGTTACTAGTCGTCGTCCGCGACTTCGTTCGTGTCCCGTTGGATCCCGGTAATTTTTCGGGATAAAAAGTAGCCTGTGTATTAATCCAGGTCACGGACAATATATATTCCAAGTTTCATCCAAATCGGATCAGCAGTTTTTACGTGAAAGAGTAACAAACATCCATCCATCCACCCTTACTTACAATCTTTCGCGTTTATAATATTAAGTAGGATTCACAAAGAAAATTACAGCTAAGTACCTAATACATATTTACATAATTCACAATAAGTATTTACAAAATTGGCTAATTTGAAAACTTTCTTGGATTTTCCCCAAAAGTGATCGTTCGATTTTTATTTTCAACAGTTTTATTATAGGCCTATCTGTCAACTAAAGCCACTGAATTCCTTGAGTTCAGATTAAAATGAAAGATTTTAATTGTTTGAAATAAGATTTTTCTTTGAAAATAATAGTTCGTGTGAAAGTTGAGATATTTACCAGTGTGTATCCGCATGTGTATTGTAAGCTTATCCTTACGCGCCAAGCCCTTTCCACACACAGTACATTCAAACGCTTTAGTTCCTGGAAAAAAAAACAGTTTTTACACTTTATAGGCACACGTTTGTCCTCAATTTCACCTGAAGTTTATAAGTATGAATGTTATGAGAATGGATGATTTTTATAAAAATGGATGAGTTCTATGAGAATGAGTGATTTATATGTGAGTGATTTATGAGTGATTTTATGAGGATGTGTTATTTTTGTGAGAATGGACGACTTTTATAAGAATGGATAATTTTAATGAGAATTGATGGTTATTATGGAAATTAATGATTTTTATGAGAACGAATGAACGATGGACCAAGCGGAATTTACCTTCATTGGTGGAGCTGGTAGGTTTGATAGCAGGGTGTTTTCTTATAGTAGTGCCTTGCAGTGCCTTGAGCCGTGTCCCGGGATGCATGGAGCCCCCTTCAGCGTAGGGCTCCGTGAAAGGTATTAGGTTCGGACGAGGTATGTTGTTCGTTACTTCTGGAGACCTAAAATAATGGTAATAAAATAGTAATGTATCTTCAAATTTTTTTCAATGCTAAGCCTTCCGGTCGGTGAGAGAAACTACGTCCAAACTAAACGTACCAGTTTCCAAGACTTTGCAGCACTCGGACGCCGCCTTCGAAGCCCATGCCCACATCATCAGGCACAGTGAAGGTGCTGTCAGGGCCGCCTGTACTGGAGCTGACTTGAGGCACTTTGATGGGTGAGTTGATGGTGCCGTAGTGGTGCTGAGTGGAACTGACGGTCGGTGGGGATGGGTGGCCTTGGTGGGCGTTGTTGTTTTGAGCCTGCTGTTTGAAAAAGATCAGATTTGACCATACAATGTTTATCCTACTAATATTATAAACGTGAAAGTTTGTAAGGATGTGAATGAGCCGTATGGATTTATGGACGTATAGATGTGTGTAATAGTGTGTATGTTTGTTACTCATTCACGCAAAAACTACTGATCCGATATTTTGAGCTATCTATAAATCGTTTGCAACGGTTTGTAGATGGCTCAAATGTTTCATGTGTATTTTGTAAATGTTGTGAATATTGTGGATACTGTATTAGTTGTAATTTTCGTTGTGAATAAATATATGTTTTGAAAATATACCAGTTCTAGCATGTTTGATACTGTAGGTTAGGTTGACCTTTAATTAAAACAGGTGCACTTCTTCATCATTGTGTGAAAATAACTTACTTGCATTTGTTGGTGGTGTCTATTTGCATTGTTATTGTTATTTTGTTGCTGTTGTTGATGCTGTTGTTGTTGTTGCTGTTGCTGCTGTTGTTGTTGTTGCTGCTGTTGTTGTTGCTGCTATAATAAAATAAATAGTTAAGTCTTTATCTATCAAGCAAAACTGTGTAATTCTATAAAACTTAAAGTTTTCAATTTACCTTTTCGAACACTTGTTGTTGTTGCTGTTGTTGTTGCTGTTGCTGCTGCTGCTGCTGCTGCTGCAACAGTAATGTTAACTACTTTATAAATATGAGAGCTCAAATGTGAAATGAAAAATATTAACTGTTCTTAAAAGCTGCTTATGTGGTAATTTTGCTATCGACATAAATCTTTACCTTTTCAAATACTTGTTGTTGTTGTTGTTGCTGCTGCTGCTGCTGCTGCTGCTGTTGTTGTTGCTGTTGTTGTTGTTGTTGTTGCTGCTGCTGTTGTTGTTGCTGTTGCTGCAGTAAGAGTGAAATCAATAATTGATTCCGTACCTATGTCCCACTAATATTGTAAATTCCTAATTTTAGATGTTTAGATGTGTTTCGATAAAAAATATACACAAAACAATGATCAGTAGGACTTTGCTTACAGGCGACAGCTACTTATAATATGAACTACCATACCTTTTCGAATACGCTTTGCTGTTGTTGCTGTTGTTGTTGTTGTTGTTGTTGTTGCTGCTGCTGCTGCTGCTGCTGCTGTTGTTGTTGTTGTTGTTGCTGCTGTTGTTGTTGTTGCTGCTCTTGCTGCTGCTGTTGCTGCTCACGCCGCGCCGCAGAAGCAGCTTGAGCCATGTGCTGCTGCACCGCGACGTGAGCCTCCAGATAGGCCGTTTTCTGCGCTTCCGTCATCTTATCCATATTCACCGTGCCATCCTGATCAAGATTTGTTAAGACTTTAAAATATACTACGTTCTTCTTCTTTGACATGTTTCAGCAGTCAAAGAAGAAGGAAAAGTTCAGTTCGCAAAATCTACAATTTATCGACTTCCATTTCCATCGGACAATCTTTGAATAGTCCCGTGTTACCGTCACACCGTTCGATCGATAGAGATATGACACTGTTATTGTCCTTTACTTTATTATCACTGATATCACAGTTACACTTTTCACAGAACAGATATACCTACTTAGGTAGTGCTTAGATACATTCGTGATTTTTAGAATAAACTAAGCAGTGTCGCGCAACTCGAGTGTAGTATATGATATTTATATTATTATCAGCATTGCTATTCAGCGTAGCAACACAAGCAACGCAGCCAGTGCCTCTGGCAATTCGATGATTTCGATTGGTACTGTTTTGGATGTGGATCTCTTAGCTCGAATGTTATTTTGTGTATTATACCTAGATAATGTAATAGTCTTAATTTTCTTTGTTAGTAAACCCGTAAACGGTTTACGGGATTTGTATACAAAACCTTGCTTAGGTTTACCATATAATACTATACCTACATATACCTAAGTAAGGTTTTTCCATACGAATGGAACTTCCTTTCTAAAACGTGGAAATATGACATCCCCATCATTTGGTATGCCGGCGCCTTCATTGAGTGTCTTCGATGCGGCTAGGGCTAGGGAGAGTCGCGGTAGGGTGGCACCCCCGCAGTGCATTCACCCCGCAGAAAGTGAGACCAACCCCGCAAGTAATACTTCCATACCGTTACAGCCTGCTTCACTTCTAATCCCTTTCGCAGTGAAAGGGTCCGTATATAAAAACCTCTTGCAAAATTACTGTTCTAAGATTTCCAAGTGTCGTCGTGTCGTCTACCTCTGTACCTACGTTTAGCGTTTGGCACACGTCAACATTTAAACATTTGTACGATTTCCTAAGCATTTTTTTTTTAATTTTTCGTTCCCATTGCTGAGCAGAGGTTTATATCCCTCCAGTTCCAACGATCAATCACCGACTGCTTCCATAAGTGCCAAAATATTTTATTTTCCTCGATGTTTTCAAATCATTTGTGTAAGTACATTACGGTCTCGTAACTGGAAAATACCGCTCGTTATTGAGTCCACACCATTGATCGTGTTACAGTGGAACTTACTTTAGCACTGCTATTTTATTCTGTGGCTACCGAAACACCCTATTTTCTATGGTTAATTGCCAAAAGTGCGCTATGAGTTCAATGACCGAGGAAACGGATTTTGATTTCCTCATAGATTAGCAGTTCAATGACTCTGAGGGAAGATTGCGAGGCTCCCCTAACTGATAATGCAGGAGATTTTTATCTTGAACGTAAAAAAGGATTACAGCTGTTATTACTATAGAAATCATAAAAGAAACTTGAGATCAGATAAAACTGTATTAGGTACCTGTACCTACTACAGATCATATAATACTATACTAGTACCTGTACCTGTAACACCCTGTACCTTTGATATTGAATTATCAAAGGAGCCTTGCATAGCTCTCAATCGGATCCGGGGGACCGACTGTCAAGATCGTAGGAAGTTGCTACACTGAGAAGTGCTCAAAATAGTTTTTCTTGGAAATGTCAAGTAGCGTTATGCTCAGTGGACTTCTTCAGGCTTTTTTACCCATTTACCGGTGTTTCTAAAAAAACCTGGTCTTACGGGACTGCAAAGTTGTATATCTTCGTAATTAAACAAGCCTGATTTGCATATCTCCAATTTGGTGGAGAGAAAGGCGACCCCTCATAGCAACGGTAAGGAAACGTAGGGGCCGAAACCTCTAGCTAGGGGTTTTATCACTCATGCACTGATTAAAAACAAACTTTGGCAAGCGAGGGCTTAGAAGGGCTGTGTGAGGGTGGAGTCATAGGTACCTATGTCTATAGTTTGGCAAGGTGTTGAGATAAAATGAGAGTGGAAGTAATTGTACTGTAATGTGTAAGGTATAATTCATATTGGTACTGTAGAAAACCTAAGACAGAGTGGGCGAACGTTTCAAAGAAAGACAGATCTGTTACCATCGTATGAACTTTCTTACGACACATTACTGCTTTTGTACTAAAAATATTCGAAATCATAACAGCAAATGGCGTAGTGGAGAAGGGACAAGTTTGTAAAAATAAAATTATTCGTTCGAGTGAACGAAGTGAACAAAGATCCTTATGTCAACTTAGGTAAATCGTCGTTATGTGTTTGTTATAAAAGTAACTTATGTACTCACGTACTTATTGTATTTTTTGGAAACATCACGAGATCTCAGTTCGGGGCGAAATACTAGTTTATTAGATTCACAAAAGCAAAAAAAAGCTAAATCTTACCCCATAATCCCACTGGATATAATAAGTGTTCGTCATCATCTTGGTTACGCCACTTTTCCAGAAGTACTCAGAAACATTCTTCAATCAAAAAACTAATTACCTAATACTTTTTATTACAAACACGCGACGGCCACGTGCACCACAAATTACTTAGTTCAAATACAAACAATTTTTATTTTTCCAACTTATAAGAAAAGTACTAGGCAAGCATGAGTGTCAAAGAGGTTAGAAGCCAAGGCCTCCTTGGGCTCGTGAGGCGGCCACCCTCGGCCGCTACTATGCACTAAGTGGTAAGTGCAAGGCACGGCTTACAAGTTGACTGTCGACATCGACCCAACTTTTTGTGTCTACCTGTCCTGTCTGGACGGAAACATGAGGGGGAAAGTTAGATGAAAATAGGGGTCCTTTTGGCAAGTAGCTAACGAAAGTTCTTCTCAGAAGCGTTAGGGGTGAAAACAGAATTTTCTGAAGTTCCGGCCTTTCCAAATCAAAATCGCAAAATTAATGAGCACGTTCGATGTAAACTTGTGCTACGAAAACGCTACGCCGCGCCGTGCTACGAATAACCGTAGATTGTGTAACAAAAGTTACGCGAGTTTAGAAACCTTTCAAACTTTTATTTTGTCTTGACATACCCTAGCCCCATTCACCGCACTATAATGATTCCATTGAGCGTTTGAACATCTGAAATAACATTTCTAACAATCGATCATTTGTGTATGTTTGCACATGGTGTACACGTATCTCTGGAATCGATCCGATTTAGACACACCGAGTGAAATTCTAATCGATTATACCTACTACTACTCAGCTGAAGCACATGTGTCAGACGTGTGTAGGAAGTGCATTACGCATTTGAACCAAGGTCGAAGGTAGCTCGCAGCTCGGGGGTACCGTTAACCCTGACCTAGGGGGCTGGATCCGCCCTGCGGGTGGCAGAGCCACTTGCACTGACTTCCCCCGTGCCCGTCACATCATGTCGTACCCCCGTAGGCTATGGGGTTTAACCTGATCATGGAATTGCTGAACCGTGGAGGACTTGCAAAGTCAAGATCGTAGTTGATGGCTGAACATACTCGTATGCTTCGTACGCTTACATTCAATGTATCTAGTGAAAACGACTTTGTTACATACACGAAAGAAGTATACGAAGAAGTACGAGTATATGACATGGTACAGAGAATAGTATGCACTTATCATAACTTTTTATGGCATAACTATTATCTAAGGCTTGATGTCAGCTAAGAAGTCACGGGTCACTTTTATTATATAGTAATTAGACCTAAGAATAAATTAGATAATCTAAATCAATAGACTAAAAAAAAACAGAGTTAAATAATTTCGCTACCTACCTATGTATGATTAAAACTATTAATTGAAACCTGTAATCTTCGGCATAAAGTATTCGTATCTACAAATGTAGATACGAATTCTTGCATAATATTGCATAACCATGAGAAACTTTACTAACTTTATAAATACAAAGAGTCAATAAAGTGTCTCTCATTTTCGAAGAGTGGTACCTACTGACGGAACAGCAAAATACAGGCCAGCCAGGCTCTTGCGAACTCTGAAATACCACCAATTATTATGACTCTTTGTCAATTTATAGAGGTCTCTGTACAGATGAGGAAAATACTTATTTATGCATTCGCGATCTTGTTTTCAGCATACTAACGAAATGGCTTTGTCTGGACAGAGAGCGTCGTAGAGTATCGATTAAACGCGAGAAATTTACAGGGAGCATCATAAAAAGCAATCGCTTCTGGACATGCGTAGAGATCTCAAAACCTGCCCGCTCAACCGACTTTATGACCTGACTTATAGAGGTGATTATTCAACATAGTTATTCAAAGAAAACAACCATTCGATACAGAATCGTGACGCGTCTTCCTTGAGTTGGAAATCCAGTGTCCGTTCTCGCGGTGGTTATTTTTAGCGTTCTCGCTGTTGTTTACGGAGGGTTAAGGTTGAGATTTGCGTGAGGTGGTTCGTGGGGTTGGGTGGAAGTGGGTCGATAAGACCCGGCCGCCGGGCTCGATCGATAGAGGAGGGGCCGAGGCGTGCATCGCCCGATCGCGGCCGTGGCGCGTGCCTTCACTAAATATCTACCATATTCAACCCCCACGAGCCTTATTTAGCTTGTCAACAGATAGGTTTGATGAGCATCAGCTTTGATAGCCCATGTTTCCGATAAATCATAAGAACATTGGCATTGCTCAAGTTTACGAAGTGCACATATTGTTGCCATTTTATCATGTACAAATTTACCCCAGCTAAAATCATGAAATCATGACCACTGACCATGACTGAGTACAGTGGGTACTACGTTCGTCAAGTTACTGTTTCGTCTTGCTCGTGTTTTGTGAAGTTTTTCTTTTTACCATACAGGTAGTTAGTAGAGTCCAAATACATTCAGGTAGATAGAAAAAAAAACAAGAAGTGTACACAACCAACATGACTAAGTAAATTATTAATCTAAAAATCGATATTGCTGGTGTGGTCCTTCGATTGTGTGAATGGACTGTGTTCTATCCTTTTATCTTTATTATTATATCATCGATTTAGAAAGTGTTAACTCAGTAACAATAAGAAGAATGATCTAAGCGCGACTTTCACTGTGTTTTCTGGGGAAGTTTATAAGTGTCTCAAAATACTCTTGAGAGTCATGAGATTTCTTTTTACGGCTATGTGTGTATAGGTACGTACTATATATACTCAGAGGTTACGTAGTACTCAAGCATCTCTGTCTCTATTCGTACAACTGTTTGAAACTGATTACAACACAGCGTGATAGATCTCGTACAAACTCGTCTGAAATTTCATTAAACAGTTGATGTAACAATTCTCATAGACTCGGCGCAATTGCGTAATACAGAAAACTATGGCAAATCGAGGGCTTATTCCCATCGAGCCCACCGGCCGGCCCACTAGTGGGCCAGATGGGAAAAAAATTCCCATCGAGTCCACTCATTTGCATAGTGGGCTCGTTGATTTTTTTTCCCATCTGGCCCACCAGTGGGCCCGTAGCAAGCAAGCAAGCTCGTATGAGTTAGTGGCCAACTGGCTTATTCCCAGCAGTAATACGTCTAGTAGGTAACAACTCACTTGGAAGTTGATAGTAGATGTAACAATTCTCATAGACTCTGCGTAGTTGCGTAGCACGGAGTCCGTACTCAAACAGCTCTGTCTCCATTCGTACAGTTGCTCGAGGCGAGTGATGCAGCGCTCGCAGATCTTCTTTGGCAGGAAATCGTCCTTCGAGATCTGCTGGAGATACCGGATCGGATCAATAGATATGATCGATTAAAACAACAAGTTTAGTAAATGTTTACTAAGGTTATTGTGCTAAATTTGCAGTCTTGGACGAATAAGCTTGCAGTAAATAGCGGCTCCATTAACTGCTCGGTCGTTGTTACATTTGCATGAAAACGAAAAAAGATTGTCAGTGATAATTATATGGTAGGTAATTATGATTTTATTTAGAGAAAATATTTTTTTTTCTTTTGCTTATCCTAGTTATTTGTCAATTTATGACGACTCTGACCACCAGTGGACAAGCCGTTGGGCTCGTTGGGAATAACCCTTAAATACTTACAGCACAATGGAATTCTATCAACCAGCTAAAAATAAATACAATTTCTCACAATCCATAAGTACCTAGTTAATTATTTATCAATAGCTTCATTCAATAAATAAATGAAAACAAAAAATATCACCCCAACCAAACTAACTAAATTGTTTTACCAATAACATAAACCGAAAAGATCGAACAAGCAATAAAATAGTTGGTCGGTTACCACACAACACATTGTAATCCCCTTATCGTGACGTCAATCGGATCCCCAACAACTATTGAAACATATTGACATCGTCATCGTTTGACTAAAAGCTTTACTAGAGCTGAAGTCACGTGTGGCAGTGCCTCGGGCACAATGGGCTTGTTACTTAGACGTTTACGATAGATTTCTTGTTATTCAATTTGTATTGCACCAACATTAATAAAATTAAAAAAGAAAAATTAGATACTTAACTACTTGAACTATATTTATGTAAATATTAAATATCTACATAAATATAGGTAGGTACACTTACTGACTAGGTACCACCTACTCACGAAAATTTAATTTATTCGAATTTAAAATGCATCCGGGGGAAAACCATTGGGAAAAACACGGAAATATAAAAAAAATGTCTTGAGAAACCCAATCAAAATGGCAACGGCACAAACAGTGCGACGCCAATAACAAAAAAAAAACAATAAAACGTATCGTGGTCATGAGCTATCCCTGATTTGGGATTTCGTAGCCGCCCTAGCCGTAGACGTAGGGCCGTAGCGCGCAGGCGTCTACGCGCTACGCGCTACGCTGCTACGTAGCGCACCACTGCGGTTTTCTCGATGTTATTTTCTTATTTTTATTCTACAAATCTAATGCGCTTTGTAAGGAATTTCAAATACAATGCTACTAAGGATGCGGAACGTTTAGAATAATGGGTAAGAAAACAGCGTTGAGAAAACGACAAAAGAACCTCAAGGACACACAAGACAAAGGGTTGTAAGATAAGCAATTAGGACTCACCATAGTCGGCAGACAGGTTCTGAGCTTGAACAGAATCTGCCTCTGCTCAGCCTCCTTATCGAAGATGTGGAGCCGCGGGCCACTCTTCAAGGAGCAGAGTCGACAGAGGTCGGTGAACGCCGTGAAATTGAGGTCCTCAGGCTCTGTCATGGCGAAACACCTGATGAGGAGGTCAAGAAGGCAGGAGTTGTCCATGTGTACGTCGGTATCGGGTGGCGGGAGATGGTCAGCGAGACATTTCGGGTGCAGGGAGGCGTCGCGCCGCCGCTGCGTCCGGGGGGGCACTGGCGCGACTCCCAGCCTGCCCCCCGCCCGCCCCCCGCAACGCACGCAGCCCCCCTCCGGCCCTCGGGCCTAGGGGTGGCAAAGGTGGCGCTCGGGAAATGCGTGCCAGTTTTTCCACTTACCGTCTGCGACGTCTGTACGATTGATTATGACGCCGTATATTATTATTATAAATTAAAATTCGTTAATGCGGGCACGGTAGGTAACAAAACATTGTATAGGTACAGACATCACAAAAAATTATGTAAAAAAATAAAAGTTAAGGAAATAAAAGTAAATTATGTAATACTAAAGAGAGGTAATAATGAATAGCGAAATAGAAATACACAATCAACTTAGATACATACAACCTTTAAGTACAAAACAACTGAAGCAAATCTTCTTCAGAAGTAACACTAGGTGTGACTATAGGTTAAATAAACTTGAACAGAACAACGGACAAGGTCATTGATCTCGATGGCCGCGCGGTACTCGTGAACTACGAGTCTTGGAAGCTTTTTATGCCTGAAAATAGCCTGAACCCCGATGCCCCGATGAGTAAATCAGGGAGTTTTCTTTTGTAGTTAGGTGCCAAAGCGTAACTTATAGGTGGGTAGGGTAGAGCGTCCATAAAAAAGTATTTTTTTTCTATGATGAAAAGCAATGAAGAGGACCTACCGTTCAAAGAGAATGCTACCGTTTCATACGACTTGAACTGTTTTTTTTTTTTTGCTTGCACACTCTTCTTCTTCTCTTCATTAATGGCCTCTTTGATTTTGAGTAGGTAGGTGTAAAAAATGTCATTGTCAGTCATTGTCATCAACAAAAAAAAAAGTCGAAAAAGTGATTGTAAAGTTATAAAAAGTTATTGTGTTCTGTTTACATACATATAGTGATAGAGCATTTTTCTGATTTTTCTATGATAAGTTTACCGACAAAGGCATCGAGGGTCGCTAAAAACTCGTGCCGATTTTAGTGTTCTTTTTCAGTTTCACAATTAATTTCAGCTTCTGCCGTACCGCATCAATAACACTTTCCGGGTAAATTGTCTTTGCAACCAGTCTCAAGATGTCAGCAATATCATCGGAGTCCGATGCAGAATACCACGCGTACTCGGAGCGGACTCTCGCCATCATCAAACCAGAGGCCTATGACGACGCCGAGGCTATCATAGACCACATCATTGACAACGGCTTTGAGATCCTAGCTGTTAGTACCACAAACTAAATAAAAAAATACTAGAGAGCAACGTAGGTACCTAGGTATACAAAACTCAGGGCTAGAATATAATCAGTACCTATGAAGAATAGAAAGAAAGAAAGAAAAAACCACCACTTAGTAGGTGTATTACATAAAAATAAAATGATACTTATAAGCTAATACATAAGCGTACAATATATTTACAAAGCAACAATTTATGCTTGTAGTGGTGGTGGAACTTTTAGACTTAACATTTTATGCTAAACGAAAAGCTAGGTACCCTTCATACTCAGATTCAAGGTAGAAATTTTGAGCCTTTATAACAAAATAAAATAACTTTGGACTTTCAGACATTCTACGATTCTCCATCAGGTAGTGGGCTATACAGGGTGTTACCAGACCACTTCCGAAAACGAAAGGGGGAGCTACAGCACACCAAAACCCAACCAAAAAAAAATCAGTTATCCTGAAAAATAATTATAGCCGGAGAAAACAATGTTTAAAGATTTGTATTTATTTCGCCAGCCCGCAATGTACGCATTCACGTAGGTAAGGTCGAGGCGTAGTACTATTATTTATTCTGTGTCGTAAGTGCCTACTAACGTAGGTAGGTACTAACGTAGGTCGCTCGCACGTCGCGTACTTGAATGACCCGCGATGAACTCTCAGCTGTTCATGCTGTAGTAGACGTAATCTGCGTGCTGCGTGTACATTGCTGCTTTATTTATTTTATTAGTTTTTTGCTTTTTTAAATGAGATAATTAGGTAGATATGTCTTATTATGTTGTACTGTGTGTATGTAACTAGAAAAAAAATTAAAAGGAGATAGTCAAGTAAATTTTTTTTTTCGCGATTTTTTTCGCTTAATGTTTTCAGTATCGTGGTCTGATTGGAACCTCCAAGTTTTCGGAAGTGGTCTGGTAACACCCTGTATAAAAAAAGTAAAATATAAAGTATTTATAGTAAAAAGTAGTACCTATAAAAAAGTCAAAGATTTTATGTAGCGACATCGAAAGCTCTTATCAGAGCATACTCATAGAGATTTTAAACTTTCAATTTTTATTATTTCCAGTAGATAATGAAAGGGGAAGGGAGGTCTAATGTAAGCAACGTGCCTACTGTCCGCCACGCTTGCCCATCGGCGATCTATTTGTACAGTTGCGTGCGTAATTTTTTGGTGGATTTCTTTATGAAAATAGCTGGTGGTTAGCAAAATATTCTCAAGCAAAATCAAATTCTCCAAGAATTGGACAAGACCATAAAAATATCAGTAGGCATTTTACACACACACACCATGAAAAATTCATTTAAAAACTCTAATAAACGTATTCTTTGTAACGTTTAGTTGCGTTTCGAAATGAATTTTTACTGTTCGATTTAAATTTTGAATGTAATTTACGATCTTTAATTTAATTTAATTTAAAACACATCATAGCAATTCGTATAATGCATTGACCAATCATTTAATTGTTTTATTTATTATTAGGTAACCATTAGCAAAAATTGGATGAGACTGGCACAGGGTCGTAAGGACTGGTACCAAAAAAGAGAGGCCTATATCCAGCAGTGGGTGAAGTCAGTCTGTGATGATGATGATGATGAGGTAACCATTATTGTGATAGAAAGGTATTAGTATAACAATTCGTATACTGGTGATCGACAGCTAGTTAGGTTAGATTACCTAAACTACATCACATTAGGTACAATGGTAAGGATAATTCTTAGCAGTCGTCAAAAATATCAAAGTAAATCAGTTTTGCCATCGCTTATACTTTTGGCAAGGGTTAGACGATATGCAAAAACTCACGTCGCATGGTAGGGTGTCGTTCATTATTACATGCAACCCTTGTTAGGGTAGGGTTGTCACAGCGTAATTTTTTTATCCCGATTTTTTTGGAGCATATAGAGCAGTGCTTGTCACTTTAGCACTAGGGCTACGGGAGTCCCTGCCTGATGTGGTTTTGACTGAAATATTATTGATTTGAAATCGATTGAATATCGTGCTCATTCGTTATTTTTGGAATATTCATTAAATTTCACACATTTAATACGACACAAAACAAATTACGATAAACTACTAAGATGTTTAGCTTAGGCGCGATTTTTGGATATGAAATAGTGCCTGGTGACAACCCTAAAAGCCCCAATCTCGAGGCACCCTTGCTAGGTCCACCGGACGGTGACTGCTTTTATCTACAGAAAGTAGAAACCATAGGAAAAGTAATTAAATATTCGTGTTGACGTTTGGAGGGTCAGTGCAGACGACATTATCAACTATTCAGAATTCAGAGTTTTTAAAACGTAGGTAGGTAGAAACGTGTAACTAAGGTAACCTATAACTACATAAAATGAACTCTCATAATGTACATGAAAAAAGGTAATTAAGACTTATAATTTCGGAAAAATAGGATATTTACAACAATAAAACCCCCATACAAATCGGCTATAATCCAGAAATAATCCTAGGTACGTACATTTTCACGAAGTAGCCAGTTGGCACAGGATATAAATAAGTAAGTACTACGCCGTAGCGGATCTACGAGTAACAGCTGTTGATTCCAAAACATTCTGGGAAAATATACCTACGTAGGTACCTACCTAGATATGCTTATATTTTATTCTAAATGCTATATAGAAGCGCCATGTGCGTCTGACCCCAGAGCAAGGCGCTGAACTGTACAGAGGTCACTACGGAAGGCAGCACTTTCCACATCTTGTGGCGCACATGTCCAGCGGAACTATCTTAGTGCTGGTCCTCGCTGCTAGGAACTGTATACAGAAGTGGCGCACTCTGATGGGACCTGCCAGGTAACCTCTTCCTGCTTATGTATTATTGTAATTTGTATACCTCTAACCTATCTACCTACCGCCAAGCGCGCCACGAAAGGCTCGTGGCGTAGCTTGCTTAGGCAATCTTTACCGATTGGCCCCACCAGTGGGCCAGCCGGTGGGCTCGATAGGAATAACCCTTCTGCGCGATCACGGTTTGGACGGGTGACCGTTAGTGGAATATTTGGAGTTAGGTAGGTGGCAGATAGGTACCTACTTTGGTTGTCTAATTTGTGTATTGCAGAGTTCTGGAAGCTCAAGCCTACTGGCCGGACAGTCTGCGAGCCTGCTACGGGCGGCGCACAAAATATGGAGACTACTTCAACGGCTTGCACGGCAGTGAGAACCATCCGGAAGCATTGAGAGAAATACACTTTTTCTTTCCTAACAGTAAGAACCAGTTCTTTTAGGTACCTACTAGTATCTAGGTTAAAAATAAGATCAATAACCTCTGAACTAAGTAGGTACCTGCCTACCTACCTACCCTCTTATTTTAATTCTGTTCTAGTGGTCGTGGGCCCAATTCTTCGTCACTGGCAAGTGAACGACTACATTCAGAAAAATATCACTCCCACACTCTTGCCAGCACTAACGGCCCTGGCACACGACCGCCCAGCGGAGCCCATCCTGTGGCTGGCTGAGTACTTGCGTAGACACAACCCTAACGAGCCTGAGCTTGCGCCGCAGCCACCGGAACAGCGGGAGGATAGGAGGTGTCACACACCTGTTCCGTCAGAGGAGTCGTTTGTGAAATAATGAATGCGTTGTAAAACTTGCGTTTGGTGAAATAAACAATGGCCTCTTTGATTGAATATAACAAGTTTCTCGTTGCCGCCAAAACAAGGAAAGTAAGGTAGCTATTTTGACTTTGACAGTGACTTACAAAAAATCTGAATGATGTCAACTTTTTTATGCAGTCAATGTCAGTTAATTACATTATGTCAATGTCAGTATCAAATTGACGGCTGTGTGGATGGAGGTGTAGGGGGGGGAATTTTGTTTACACCCGCCCGAGCCGAGATTTGTTTTTCCAAGTTTTCCAATTCCTTAGGTTTTCACGCTAGGATATAGGTGTTCGGTGTTTTCGAGTGTTGAAGCGGCGGCGTATGTTTGTTTACTGTTGAGTTTAACTTTTTCACAAGCCCCGCTCAACGCAAAAGTATGCAAAATAGTTACGAATCGGATAGCGAAGACGAACTGCCATCAGGATGGACAGAAAAGTCTACAATAGATGGAAATGTTTTCTACGTAAAGTAAGTCCTATCTGCTGAATATGCATCACTTTTGCATCCTACTTTTGTATTAAAACCGGCTTTCCATAATCCACAGTGGTTACACAAACAAAATACAGTGGGTGCACCCGACAACTGGTAAAAAGAAAACAATCCCCAAAGACCTTCCATTTGGCTGGACCAAAACTACCGAAGATGATGGAAAGGTTTTGTATGTCCACAAGGAGACCGGCAACATCACCTCTATAGATCCTAGATTGGCATTCGCTAAGGAAGTGAAAAAGCATCCCAATGATTTCAGACAAAGATTTGATGCCTCCTCAACAGCTTATCAGGTACCTACCTAGGGAAAATCCGAGATAGTGCAACTTAACAATCTATGGAAATCCCATTTGTACTTATTGTCTGTTTATATCCGTTATCTTTATATTTACTCAAGCCTTTTAGTGCAATAGACGAAGCTAGGCCCTCATCTAATTATAGTGCATTGTATGCATGCATTAAACTATTGTTAGGTACCTACCTGCTTACTTACCTATGCCTACCTACTTCTTTCACAATATACTATTACTGCCTGGCCTATTCATCATCATCATAGGCAGCTTATAGTGACTCACTGCTGGGCATTAGCTTCCTCTTTTGAATGCCACTTGTGTCTATTTTGGGCCTTTTGCATCCAGGTCTTCCCCTGTACGGCAACAATATCATCCACCCATCTGTCTGTTGGTCTGCCAAGGCCTCTCTTAAGTCCCCTAGACCCTTGCCTAATAAGACAGATGAATGCCCTACTTAAGAAACTTCATCTCAATTCCAGATACTTCATGGTGTGGACCTCTCATTAAAGTATGCCCTAATAACAGGCTGTAATGCAGGGATTGGATATGAGACAGCTAAAACCCTAGCCAGGCATCATTGCAATGTTATTTTTGCAAATCGAAATATGGAAGCAACAGCTGAGGCTATGCAGAAGATTGCAAAAGAAACAAATGTGTCTGAAGATAGTTTAACAGCTGTACATCTTGATCTGACATCACTTGAGAGTGTCAAGAAGTGCGCTTTGGAAATTATTAGTAAATATGAGTTAGTTTCTTTTACATAATTCAGTACCAGTATTTAATCTGGGTGCCAATTCTACTAAAGAACATGTAAGCTGAAACACAACTGACCATTGTTTCTGCAAATCATCACAAATTGAACAGGGCTTTGCTTTAAAAAACTGCCATTGGTCCCACTCCCACACTTAGATGGGAATTCTAATTTGTCGTGGGGAAATGAGATCTACACTGATGTCTATTGTATATTGTGCATTCTCTTCCTGCTGATCTCACCCCAGCCAGCCCAACTCCTTAATGTTATGGAGAAGGACTTTGGGTTGATTTCAGCTATGTTCCAGCATCCCCGATGGTGTTGTGGATTCCAAGATCGATCCCATTAGCTAGTAAAAGAAACCGAACAAACTTTATTTATTGGTACTTAACTTCAACGCGTTTTTCAGGCATATTCACATGCTGATACTCAATGCTGGAGTATTTGGCCTTCCGTACACAGAGACAGTAGATAAACTGGAGACAACATTCCAAGTGAACCATCTCAGCCATATGTACTTAGCAATGCTGCTGGAACCAGTCTTGAAAAGAGGTTCTAGGGTGGTGTTTGTGTCTTCCGAATCACACAGGTAAGACATGTTGTCTGGAAGAATTCGCATGTGCGCGATAAGACCGCCAAATGTAGTGCTAGTATTTACTCTTGCGTGCTGTACATAGCTAAGTTCATAATTAAAATTTTTAGTTCACAATAAAGAATTTATTTATTTATTTAATGTTTTGTATGGACAAAAACTGTTTGGTCATATCTTGGTTGTATAGATAAACACAGAAATTACACTGTGTTGACCACTTTAAGAAGTAGTGGGTGATACGTCCAAACTTTGCATAATTTGTTTCAGGTTTGCCAGCCTTAAAAATGCATTTGTCGAGCAAAACTTGTCTATGAAGAAGGAAGACTACTTTGCTATGATGGCGTACAATAACTCTAAACTACTCAATGTTACAACTGCAAAGGTGAGACCTGCTGATATAATAGGTTGGGATATTGCTGAGATGATTAATTAGTGGAACATCAACCTTTTCACACGCGGGCACGGCGGTACCCCTCTACTATATAGGGGTTGGCCTCACTGAATATTTTCCTACACACATTTAACGAAAGAGCTCGATCGCTACCTATAGCTGCACTATAATAAAAAAATATAACATACCTACCTATGTATGACCATTGTGTTCCGTTCTATTTCCAGGTACTGAGCAAGGAATGGTTGTCAAAAGGAATCTGTGTGAACTCTCTGCATCCTGGCAACATGGTGTATACCAACCTGAGCAAATCTTGGTGGCTGTTCCGACTAGCATTCTTACTCGTGCGGCCTTTTACTAAATCATTGGTGAGTCCTTATCTAAACAAAAGTTTACAAATAGCGCGATGGATTTGCGATAATATAAGATTATGGCGAATCGATTGTTTTCTAAACGTTTTCTCAAGTTATCGCAAAGATTTGTCTAAATTGGGCTAAATATTCGCGCCTAAAAGCAGATTCGCGCGTGATCACGTCGAATGCAGTGTAGGCATAAGAAATATAAAATTAAAAGGGCATGATAGACATACAATCTGAAAAGTAGATTACAATAGCTCGACTATAATCCTCTTAGATCTCTTGGTACCTTTAGAATGTATAGATAGGGAGGTAGTCCGAAATAAATACTTAGATACTTAATTATTTTTGATTAAATGAATGAAAACGCTTTATTGTAGGTACATAAAAACACCAAAACACATTTTTATGAAATAAAACTAAACAGGTTGCAGACGATTATTTTTGTTTCTTTTCCAGCAACAAGCAGCGGCAACTACAATCTACGTGGCGACCACGGACGACTTAGAAGGTGTGACTGGCCTGTACTTCAACAACTGCTATTACTGCGAAGAATCCGCCCTTGCTAGAGACAAGGATATCGCTAAATCCGTGTTTGAGATATCTCTTAAAATGATTGAGGAACGAATGGGCCTTGAGCTTATTGAAAAGTTTGTCAATAAATGGCTGTGCTCTTCCTAGGTAGCAGGTAGCACATACCTTTCTTGGTTACGAGTGGACGCAAACGAAAAAATTTGTGGCCGCGCCCTTCTGTATACCAGAGTGGTTTAGAAACTGCGGCGGGTTTGGGGAAGGTGTTGGCTTTTCTCTTAAATACTTCGTTTAAAATGTACCTACCGGGTAGGTACGCCATGCAAGATAATTAAGATAAATCGGTATAATATTATGTACCTAGTATGTATATAAAATATTATCATAGTGCTTTCTATGGTTTAAAAACAGTATACGTTTTACAGTTTACAGAATATGTCATACTATTGTCATAAAATGTTTTTTTATTGTAGAATCCTTTACCTGTAACGTGACATTGGCGAAATTGCGGGCAACACTGCAAAGGCCATAGACAAGAATTGAATTGGTACCTACTTAGTATTTACGAAAAAAATGGTTAGGTTTAGGTTTTAGGTACATAGGTACCCAAGCGTCATGGAAAAAAATACAAAAAAAAGAAAAAAGTAAGAAACAAAAAAAAAAGTAAAAGTAAGAAAAAAGTTCAGAGACAATCAATTCGTCGTCGGTTTGACTTAAAGTTTCCACAAATGAAATATCTACACAAAACATGCACAACTCTGTGAATATATCGAACCGTGTTTCCACCGTTAACCCTTGTGCAAGTATGTTTGACATAGTAAGAATCTTGTGCAAGTTGTTTGTATGGATTGTGTGCTAAAATATCTCAAGTTGTTGCTACATACAAACTATCTGGTTTTGACGATTTCACGAAAGAACCAAGTAAGTAACTAAAATAATACAAGTTTCTGATATATCAAACATGCACAAGGTTATTATTAATAAGTTATTAGGTTATTATTAATAAGCATATTTTGTGTAGACATTTCGGCAGTGGAAACTCAGTAAATAGGTGCAACGAGAATATCGATCATTTCATTGACATGATAATGAACTTGACAGACTTTTGACTTTCATTCAACATGGCGGTTTTGACATTTACGTGTCAACGATCCGTCCGACCGATTGTGAGAAAAATCTGCTCCGTTTTTTGTGTTTTCTGGCGTTAAATAAAGCGATTATTGGTCAAAATTTAGGTAAATGGATTGTATTTAGCATTTTAAATGTCTACGTAGCAATATCAGGCTTAAAGTTGGTATCTAATGAGAAGCTATCGTATTGAGAAATGATGTTTCGGACGCTCCCATCTCAATCCCAACGGTTGGTCATTGCATTTTTGTAAAATATCTAATGTGTGAAGTGTGAATAAGAAAAAAGATGTTGAATTTTCATATATTTGTAATAGGAACAATTAAAAGTTGAGTGTATGTTGAAAGTGAAAATGGGAGACAAACTGAATGGGGAAGAATACTTCGAAGCTGGTGCTGCAGCATTCAACTACAACAATGTGGTAAGTACTTACCTACATAATTTGCAATAATTTGAACCTAAAATCCCTGCATTTTAAATGCAAGACCATGTTTAATAATACCCAGCTAGTAAGTATAGCATTGTAGCGATTGACTAAAACATGTCTTGCAAAATGTGATTGTTTTATGAATCAAAGAAAAACCTTCTTAGATTATTTCCTCATTTACTTTCATGATAATAATCACAAGTTTTGGTATATTTCATTCTTTGTTTTATGATACAAAGTTCCAAGGTTGATATTTATACAATTTTGTTCAAGGTTTCTCTGCAATAGACTCGAGTAAATTATATTGTAATAAGTTGCTAAGTACTAATCAAGGTTGTAGTTGCAGAGATTGACTTGTTTAATTTAAACAAAGTGCTCACTAAACTTCCTATCGACTTTGGAAAGACATCAACCAATATTGTTAGACCCTTTAGAGTGTGACTTTTCAAAATTCCTTTCTTAGTGCACCCCTACACTAGATATATACTTAATATAAGGACACTACCCTCCAAATTTCATACCTCTAGGACTTATACTTTAGACTGTGCGTTGATTGTCAGTCAGCTTCAAAAGAGTTTTTATATTTAGAAGATGAGAAAGTTTGTGTGGATGTTTGTGTGCCAATCGGCAACAGTAACTGACAAACTTAGTGACCAATAAAAAATTCAGCACTCAGTCCAGATGCACTAAAATGAGTCAGTTATGATTAACTCAATCTCATTCTATGGTTGTTGTAGCAGGCATTTAACATCCAAACCCTATATTCAACCTTGGAAAAGGTGAAATAGAGGATTGTTTGAGCAGCTTGACATGCAAGTACGGGCTTGGTGTAGACCAAACTTCTCAAAGATTCTGTTTTGTGTCTGCATACAAATCAGCGCACACTGGTGTGCTAAGTGCCACACATTTTGCACCAGAGGTATATGCACCAAAACTTGTACCAGGCGCTCGGACCTTATTCCCTTACGATTAAGTATAATTAGAAGCACACAGCTTTCTCGAAATCTACGGAAAAGGTCCAGTGTACCATTTAGAGGCTGATATAATGGTGTTAGGCTTTAAACTAGATAGATATTCTTTATTGCACACCAAGAAAAGAAGAAAAACAATTAAAGAGAAATAAGTTTTAAGTTGAGGTACAATAGGCGGTCTTATCGCTATAAGCGATGTCTTCCAGACAACCTTTTTTTTTTAAACTAGGTACCTAGTTGTAAAACCTTAAATGCTTAGGTATGGGTTTTCAGCATAAAAACTCATTAACTTCCTTGGAATTGCTCAGTGGGCATGGCATGTTCACCTGTTCAGCATGACTGATAATCCTGGCTTGTTTATGTTTAAATGTGTTATCAGTCTGCTGAAGCTGTAAAATTCCCTGTACTCTGTTATGTAGATAATAATAATAAACAAAACTCTCATAAGATATTCTAATCTTACCAAGAACTGATACTGCAGCTCAATAGTAGAATATGTAATAGTCAATATGACAGACTAAACTGTTTATGAAACCTAAACAGTAAGCCAAGTAGGTACTTTGAATGTTTATAAAACAACAGATAACTTTATGGCCATTCATGCTATTTCTGGATTAATAACATAGATTTGTTTTTAAGATGGTATTAGGTAAATATATACCTACCTATGTGTAGAGTTATAGTTAGGTGATGGTAAATAGGTTGAGTTAGTTAGACTATCTTAATTATGTAAACATATTAGAATTTTGAAAATTGGTGAAAAAAATCATAGTACTTTTTTTTATGACAATTATTTATGGAACAATAACATGGCCCACCTGATGATAAGCGGCACTCTCTGCCTGAAACAATCCATTGCCTCACTGAGCACATCCACTGAGGGCATGCCTTCTGTACTAAAATAAATTGTCCTATAATTCCTGTTTTCTATTAAGGAGGTGAAATTCTGCTTGATTTTGTAGTGGTATACGGACTGAAAAGGGTTAAGTGACGCTGTTATATAGGGATTAGTAATTAGAAATGACTGGTAACACTACAAACAAACCTACTTATTGCAGAACATACAACCAGTCCACGCAGATAAGGATAAAGCTCAGTTATCTTTATGGAAATCAACAGGTTATGCGACCAGCATTCGCCAGGCAGGTTGATGCGTTATTGCTAGCAGTACCTCTATCACGAACAAATCTCACAGTCGCCGCGTTAACGTATTCGAGTTATATTGCGCGTCAATGCCAGCTCGCCTGCCAACCGCTGTAGTGTCACCGCGCAGTGTATCTTGGATACGCTAGCGTTACGATACGTTTGCGGTTGTCACATTTATTCGTGGTTAAGGCACTGGATATCTTGAGAATAATATATGTTGCATTAATGTACTGTCTGGTCTGACTGACGGTATATAATGGTAGCTGGTGCCCGCGACTTCGTCAACACAGGATTAGAAGTGCAATTTGCTATGCGAAATCTTCTAAGCGTTTCTGAGTTCGCGTTCCGTTGGTTTTCCGGGATGAAAAGCATCCTATGTGTTAATACAGGTTACGGACAATATATGTATATGTATATTCCAAGTTTCATCCAAATCGGATTAGTTGTTTTTGCGTGAAAGAGTAACAAACATCCATACATACATACATCCAAACAAACTTTCGCGTTTATAATATTAGTAGAATTATTTATCCGTGTTCGTGAGTACTTTACCTTTTATGAAAATTGAAACATAGCATTCTTTACTATTTTCTATTTTGCCAACAGTCTGCTTCGGAGTATAATCATTCTGAAGAATTAAATACCAGCGTTATGTTTCACTCCAGCGCCAACGTCTTTGGAATCGGATCTAATCAAACGCAAATAAAATTAAAACGTAAACTACACGTGATAGAATTGGTTTCCATCCAGCACAAGTAGAATGATAGAGCTTATTTTACTCTAAATGGTTTTTTTGTGATAGGTGAGGTGGTAACAATGATTGTGCCGATCCCACGCGACGCGAGACAATGCGATGTGGGGCAAGCAGCTGACACAATTTTATTTGTTCTGCGTTCTCTTATTATAGTGCACTTTTAATAATAGCAAGTTTTAGCTTGCTCATTGATCGTCCCTTTAGGGTAAAAGAACAGACAATTATGCTAAAAGTCACGGAAAGAAATAACCTTCTACGTCCATCCATGCTTAAACCTCTATGGACGTAACAACTACCTCTTATTCTAACGCCAATGTCTGAGCAACATGAGTGATTGATGCGTCAGATAGGACAGCCACATTATTGATTAACCCTAAAGGGGTATGTAATAGAAATAATAAATTATTTATTACCTTTTAATGCTGATAATTTATTATCATCTGCCGATTGAGAGGTAAGCAAGTAGGCAACCCTGTAATGATCCGTAATAAATTTAAAAAAAAGTACTCGAGTTGCCAGCTGTAGTAGATTAAGATTAAAAATAATTTAAGTTACTCATTTACTATTTACCTTTATAAAGCCACTGACGGACATCCATCAAAACGTCGCAATAGTTGGATATCATCCACTTTTTACTCGTATGCCACCTTTGGAACGAATAGCTCATTATGGTTGCATCTTGCAAGGGACCAAGTCGTGCATTATTTATTTCGTCAGCCTTGGGCTTGCAGCATCTGTCGTTTCACATCTGCCGATTGAGAGAAAAGTATGCAATCCTGTATTGAACGTTAATATACACGCTCGATGTACTTGTCTACCTACTGAGACATTCGTATTATTATGCCACCTACCTAAAACGCAAAAGAAATAATATTATTATGTACGAATACGAATTTATGACGGTTTATACATCATATCGTCCCCGTAGTTGGAAAACTAAATAACTAACAAAACCAAAATCGCGAGAAAAGCGTGATTTACTATTTTTTTGCGTGTAAAATGGCTATAACTTTTTGTTTGATTACCTTTTTACTATGCATCTTTTGCTATGTTATAGATTGTTACATAACCTATTTTTCAATCTAACGGTTGTATACGTTAGTTCATTTGTTTGTAAGAAAAAAATTAAAAAGCAATTATGTATTTTTCCCTCAACAAAGTTTTAAAGTTTTTATGCACTTATTTAATTTATCATGTCAGTTGTTTAGTTCTTCTTCGTCAATGTACTCCCTAAAACTTAAAAAAGCTAACATTAAGTGCCTTTATTCAATTTTCCTACATTAGCTAATTAATAAAATGACCTATTATTTAATTATTTTACTCCTATTTCCCTTATATCCTACCCATGGGTAAAGCTCCTCAAAACAAAATAAGGGCCACTTGAGTATTTTTGTTTTGAGACCATTTTTTGCTCACCTTCGTTAATTGAATATTTTTTTATGAATGCCACTATGTTCTCAAGTGTCGAGTTAACGATAATAGTGAAGCACTAGGGATATTAGTGTTAGGGGTATGGAAAAAAATGTTGATGTCTCAAATATCGTGAAGTGGGTAGAGTTTAGTTTATTTCGTGATTTGATTTCAGATTAGTTTAACGCAACTCTACTGTCAACTACAGTTGTTTTCGGACGTTTAAAGTGTAATTTAATCATTTAACCGTAAAATGCCAAGAATTCGACGCCATTTAGACAATGCGTCTGCTACCAGAGCCGTAACAATGATAGAGACTGGTCAGTCGCAACGTGCCGTGGCTTTACAGCTGGGATATTCGCGAAGGGCTATACAAAACCTTTGGAACCGGTATCAGGAGACCGGGAGTGTATCCCAGCGTCGTGGCTCTGGCAGAATTCGTGCTACCACTGCCCAGGAAGACCGGTACGTGCGACTTACTGCGCGACGTGATCGTACTGTGACCGCGCGCGCATTACAAAACCGATTACGCCAGACTACTGGTACCATTGTCAGCGACCAGACCATTAGGAATCGTTTACATGAAGACCAGCAACGTTCACGAAGGCCTGTAACCCGCACTAAACTGACCGGGACTCATCGTGCAAATCGATTAAGGTTTGCGCGTCAACATCTCGAATGGGGCATGGGCGAATGGCGTAAGGTGCTTTTTACGGATGATTGTAAAGTGAAGTTTTTCAGTGACGATCGACGTGTGCGAGTATGGAAAAGAAGCGGAGAACGTTTTTCTGATCCTTGCATTCACGAACGTGATAGGTATGGTGGTCCCAATGTCATGGTCTGGGGATCAGCTTACAAGGCAAAACTGACCTTGTTTTTCTGAATGAGGGCACTGTAACCTCCCAGAGTTACATCGAACGGGTTGTCAGGCCACATGTCATCCCATTTTCACAACAAGCGGTAGACGGTTTCATCCTGATGCAGGATAATGCACGACCGCACACAGCCCGGGCGACCATCTCAGTTTTAGAGGAAGCCAATATTCAGGTTTTGGGATGGCCTGCGAACAGCCCTGACCTGAATCCCATTGAACACCTTTGGGACCAATTAAAATGCCGAGTCAGAGCAGCTGAAGAGGATGTGCACAACCAGCAACAGTTGATTCAATTGTTGAAAAGGTGCTGGGAGGAGATCCCAGAGGAAAACATCCGTCATCTTATTGAGAGCATGCCTTCGAGGCTTCAAGAATGTGTTTCGAAAAGGGGAGGACATACCCGTTATTAAACAACTCAAAGTAAACAACTCTGCGGTGCGTTAAGTCTACAATTTAATGCCATTGTAAGCTGTAAAATGCCTTAAAAAGTGATAAAAACAAAAAACATCCTAAGATTACGTATTTTTTGTCTAAAGTCATTAAAATTCATTAAATTTAACTTAAAAAACATTGTTTTATTGAATTTAAATTATAAACAAAACAAAAAACCTGGTCGAAAAAAATAATAATTATGGAAAATTAGTGGTGGCCCTTATTTTGTTTTGAGTAGTTATTAAATTTTACTTGTTCTGAAATTATAAACAGTAAGAGAGATTTGGTAGAAAATTGAATAAAGGTACTTATTTAATTTAAAAAATATCTTTAAATCACTATCCTATTACACAAAAACTATATAAATACTCTTGTTTAATTATTCCTAACTGCATTGTTCCTGTAGAGCATAGAAATGTGTCGAAGGAAAACTGAATAAGTAACTTTATGCATTTTATTCGCCGCAGAGTAGCTCTTATTTACAGTTAGCTATTTTATTGCCGAGTTAACTATTTTTCCTTCGCAACTTTTTTCTCATTACTTCAATATTCATTTTTCCATCTTTGACGTCTTGATAGGTTCATTTTTGAATATATTTTTATTGAAATATGATATCAGAACTTTAGAAACACAGAAAGATGCAGCTTGAATTGGACTTTATGAAAGTGCAATAAAGTCGATTTGGCAAAATGTGTTAGTTATTTAGTTTTCCAACTACGGGGACGATATTTGTAAGTTTGTAGAACTATTCGCTAAATATTGGCTGAGAAACTTGGCTGCGTGTAATTTAAAACTTTTTAACGCTTACTTTAATCAATTAGGAAAGTTATTCCGTGCGGTTACGTTGAGGAAATACCATCGTGTCTTTGGTTTATTTTGATTAAATTTGTAGGAAGAAACTAAGTGAGTATTCGTCGTGTCGTGACGAACATATTCGTCATAAGTACCAAATTGGTAAGTAATTTATTTGTCCCAGATGCAAATTAAACTACCAGCGTCGATTTATTGCTATAGAACTTTGAACTGACGATGAAATCATAAAGTTTTAACGCAGTAGCAGCCATTTCTACATTCTCAAAGGTCGCATGTTAAAACGAAGATATCGGTACCAGCCACCAGGGCACCAGAATCGTTTTGGATCGCGTGAACATTCCCCCACTGCGAACAACCCAGTATCCACATAAAATTGTAGTTTTTGTTTCTCCTAAAATCTGCAGTCGAAAGACCAACAAAAAATTGGTTGTCAAGATCAAGGCAAAGCTGAGGAACATAGAAATAGAACCAGTTTTTAAGTAGATATCAAAGCCTTATATCAGAAGTTCAGGGCTGCAGTCGTTTGTTTATAAGTTCAGCAAAACAAACATAGATTAAGATCTGAATCGGAAAAATTCTGTATAAAATTGCATAATTTTTGGAAAGTACTCTCGTAAAGGTTACATTTTATAGCTTAGCCATCAAGCCTGTCTAACTTCAGACATTTTCGTGCACACACAATGTTATTGGCATAAGTAAGGCTGTACCGATCGCGTGATTGTGGCAAAACCTATCTACCTAGTTGGCAATGTACGGAGTACAGTTTTGTCAGCCAGTTCGTTTCAGTCTTGCGAAATACTCACTGGTTCGCAGCCTTTACTGCTTTTGTCAGGTCAATAACTTGATCAAAGGCTTGTGATACAAAATCAATTTAACCAATGCTTGTGGAAGACGGGAAAAACAAGGAATATCGAGCGCGAAGCAAATGCAAATTGTCCAACACCGAGTTATCAAATGGACCAACACCATCTTAACCCCGAGGCAAATATCTCAAAGTTCATACAAACTAATTGAATAATATTGAAGTTTCCGCAACAGTGTTTTTGTGCCAAACAAAGATTCTATCGCGTGTTGTGTAACTGGACCCGATTTTAATGATGTGAAATTCGAATTTATGTAATTCGGAGCTTGTGAAACAAAGATATTATGATGACTCAAATTATAAAGTGAAATTTAACTTACTTCAATATGAAAAAAGTTTGGTTTGCTAAAAAGAAACCCAAGAAAACGGTGCGTGTTCACATCATGTCATAGATTTAGTGACGCACTAAAACAGAGCATTGCGCACGGTAAGATAATTTCATTCCTCAGTAATTGTAGGTACTTATTTTCACATACATATATATTTTGTTTCTAAGTAGGTACAGAAGACCCATAATCTTTCCAATGATTCCATTAAAAAAATCTTTTCATTTGATCGTCGTACGAGTTTTGCGAAGCACTTCTAAAACTATTGACTGATTATTTCTCACCTCGTATTGCACGGTGCGACGAGCTAACGTAAATATTTATGTCCTTCTAACACACCGTGAATAATTATTTCTTTAAATTTTCGTCATTATCATAAGCGATTTATATTAATTTATTTTAATATTCTTGGACATATCACACAACGCTCTCTATCATCATCTAAATCGTTAAAAATATCCATACCAGTAGCAAGAGGTGATAGGTATCAATATAAGCACTATTTACGCAATCAAAAATTTATTTTTCTTTTATCGTAGTCAGTAATAACTTGGAATATATTTCATGCTGCTGTCAATCTAAGATACACCACTTCACTTACATCATCCTACCGTTCTAGTCCAACCGTCGTTTTACATTATTCGAGCAATGCAACAACTAATTTCGTGTTACATCGATACCAGCATGAGCATCCAAGAATTTCCATCAAATCGTAACGTTCTCTTTGCGTAACATCTAATAGCTTTTTACCGATTGATTCCTGTCATATTGTGGTATTGATTGCTGCAAATGTATCAGGAACGTGTTACATTATACCGTGATATTGACAAATCGGTATCAGGCAATTTGAAAAGGTGTGATTGAAATATTACCTCCTGGGGAAAACTCGATCTGCTAAGAATGAATCGGCATGATCGACTTCTTAGCACTTTCCTACATTACAAAGTATATGTGTCTAATGCCTATAAAAAGTTAATATCATTGTGCTTTGATTATATGTATTTGATTGTATGTATGTAAACTAACTTGACTTTTACTTAAACTGTTAATTTATCATTAGTAATTTGTTAGTTTGATTATTTTCCTGATATTTGATCTGCCAATGACAGTTACTTCCATAGCTTCGAAGATGGATTATGTCCGACCATGCAACTGTGCTGAACCATGTTTAAAAAATTAGAAACTAACTTACGACGTTTTTTATTATGCAGCCAGAGAATCCATAAGAAGTAATAAGAACTTGGTGGTCATGTCGTTAGAACGTGAAATGAATCGCGTACCATTTAAGAGCATAACCGCTCTACTGCCGTGTTTATTATGATGAAGCCAAAGTGCCAAAGAAAAGCCAGCTGTTTCAATGTTTTGCCATTTGTTCAAATGGTGTATAAGTGTAGTTTTCTAACCGCAATCGGCTCGCATTACCATTGATTGACCATAATTTCTATTTCTTATCCAATGTATACGTAGTTTTGATGGCTGTTAAGTTAAATTTTAATATCCTTAGCTTGTCCTTATCTGGCTATACAGGAAATAATAGAATTGATGTGTGAGCAACTGATCTCTGCTAATTGGAAACTTTCTTCGTAATAAAACCAAGTTATGGTAGCAAGTTTGTAACCATAACTTGCAATACGAATGAGATAGGTACTCTGGTCTGGGCTAGATCTTATCTGAAGAAGTAAGTTCTTATCGGAGTCCCTTATAGATTCGAGCCAAGACCAGACCAAATGATGACCCAACATTCATAAAAACGAAGTAAAAGTGTTCAAGAAAATGTTCCGCGCTTACGAGAAAAGTGAAGCTAATCTTAGACATCCAGCGGCACACCTTTGCTTACACATCCTACACAAGGATGAAAGCATTGAATACCTCTACTTGTTAGTCGAGCCTGGTTCCGTTGCGTGTGTATGACCACACTATTCTAAGCTATGGGGTAATTAGTCACTTTCTCCGGTCATTCTGAACTACCGGTTGACTGCATAGCCACAGGCACTTCACTCGATGCGTTGAATCTGATTGCCGATTTCCATGGGAGGGTAAAAGTTATGCTGCTCGATTATGATTCGATTTCCAACGGTGATGATCGATGCTATATAAAAGATCCCAAAGAGTTTGTAAACTTAAAACACATTATACTAAAATCGTTTTGTTTATTTTGAACCGAAAAAAATATCGGCCGTTTCAACATAGACCCGATTTCATTTATTATTTGTAAATAGAAGTGAATAAATTATTAGATCTGCATAGCATTTTGAACCCACGTAATAAGTCTCGTGTCGCTTTGAGAAATTCCTACGTCTACTAGGTGTTAGAGGCTAAGATTTCTTACACTTTCACAGGGACTTTCAGCTACGTGCTAAATATGGGCTTACCTATTCACTATGGTTGATTCTTTTCTTTACCTTCCTTCCCATTGCGTTCAGAAATCACCCAAGATTTGTTTCAGATAAGGTTTGTTTTAGCACTTTTCGTGAAAAAGTCGCAGTGACCGCTCTTTCAACCTACTTGATTCAAGTCCTAAAAACATACTCGTAGGAGTTGGTAAGTAATTAAAAATAGATTTCGCCTACATAAGCACAGCACCCATGTTTTTGCAAACTCTAAAATAGGCGTGCAACAAATAACAATCAGCAGACGTGTGGGCTTAATTTCACGTGTCAATTGCGAGTTTGTGTAATAAAAGACAATTTATTCGGATGAAGATGACTGCAATTGTCTTATTAAGAACGGATAGTAAAAAAGCAATTATAACAGAAAGTGTTACAATAGAAAAAGTGGTAACTGTTGTTTGCATTTCGAAATATAACTCATTCATGATATTTTATCTTCATTTCATACCTATCGAGTATGAAATGTCAGTTTTACAAAATTCACAGAATGAAAGTTCATCTTCGTTATGAACTGCAGAGTACTAAAACCTCAATCTGGTAATCTTATCGCTAACCATAAACTTTCTCAGAATGTCACAGTTATTATATTACCAATAATAAATTCAATTTATAAACATTCATCGTAATGAGTACCTCGTCCGATGAATGCGATAAAAGATTGAATAACAGTTACGTAATTCACTTAGGCATCCTTATCAATCCGATCTACATTAGCTGTATTAGTTAGCGGGTATCAATCTATGTACTAATGAAACCGCCTTCTGATCTTTGGCTTTAAGATGGTCGCACACTATCAGAAATATTGTCACGACTACATTTTGTCTGCTTCTGCTATTTACTGAATGTCTACAACAAGGGCGATCTATGGTTAACCCTCGGGAGAATTTTGAAATGTTCCTATTACTGTGAAGTGAAACATTGGAACATATAGGTAGTGGACTAGTGGTTGCGTCTTTTGTTTTAGGCCGTATTTTTATCAAAAACCCCTAAAAACCCTACAAACCCTACCAATCCCTAATAGGTAGTGGATAGTACGTCGAGTGCGGAAGTTAAAGAGCCCGTCAAAAATTGTTTTAAATACTTTGCGACCGGCTTTAGAGCTAAGCGTTTGATAGAGTGCTGTGAGATCAAAGATGAATCACGATTCACGCTTCAGCTCGATGCTCTATTCAGTCGTGGGATGTGGTATCACGTCACCACCACTCACAGAATTGTTTGTAATGAATCGGAAGATTCAGAACAAGACAAGAGTTATAGGTGTTATAGATGTATACGGTATATTGATCGTGATTTTTATAGACACTCCGTTCTTCAACTCAATTTAGTAATAACCTAGGAACGAAAAAAGAAGTAGGGAAATGGAGAATCAATAAATACGAAAGCTTTCGTATATAAATGTATCTAATTGCCTGGCATAGGTACTCAATCATCGTAAACGCAACATCCTTTAATTTTAATGGAATGACGACTCATTTAAGGCGGACCGTGATTAATAGTTCGACATGCAGGAAAGTTATAAACTATTCCCACGTATTACCTCTAATTGATGCCTTCCTAAAATGTTACGAAATATTAAGAAAATTTCTGAACGAACATGGTTCGATCTTACGATATGGTCATAATGATGTAGCAAATAAAAAACAAAGTGCTTACTTATTAGATCAGCCGTTACTTTATTTATATCTCACAGAACATCTCTAGCAACATGCCTAATTCGGTAAGTAGAAAACTCGCTGAATCTAGATCATTCTATTTACTCTACTTGATCTAGAGATTACTTAGTGGTTGTACATTCTGAACTTGAATGTGTAACCAATATGCATCGAGGTGTGTCTTCAGTCACAGTTGACAGAATATACAACCTGTAGTAGCTTAGTTTTAATATTCGCCTAGTTTGAAAAACTATAGCTAAGCATTTGGCTGCCAGCACACCTGATGGTAAGTGTAGCTGCAGCCTAAGGTGGAGCATGCTTAGCCATAATCCACCTTTTCACTCTTTTCTTGAAAATTCCTAGGGTTATACGAGTATATCTTTCAGGAAATACTGATGATGATATTGACAACATGCTATGTACTCGCTTGCTTTTAAATATATCTTGGTTTTTGGTAACGAACTTCAAATTGGCGCCCAATATATCAACGAAATTTTGGCACCAAACTTGTTATTGTGTCTAGATTGCATCTCTTGCATTGCAATAGTTCACTGCTTGCTGTTATGATGAATTAATTGGCGTTTGCCATCATCTAACGAACACTAAGCAGTACTTTCATCTCGTCTTTCTCTATTTCAACAATGTACTTTATATTATCTATTCAAATCAACTTAAGCTTTTGCTGTTATTCCACTACGTCATAGCGGTTTCTAATGTGATATCGAGGAACGTGTCTGGTCGAGGTTTCGTTTCGCTGCGGTGAATGCTGTGCAAGGCTGTTGTGACTAGTTTTTATATCGAACACCTTGGATTATGATCTCAGTTTTGATTTTATAGTAAATAGGACGTTATTTGCATTAGTAGTGGTTTTTAACCCAAAAAAACTAATGCTCTTGATATTATAGGCAAATTCGCGTTCTCGAAACAATATCTTATTCAAATCGTTCACTCTTATGTTTGTGAAGGCTCTACCTTCAAGTTAAAATGTTATTCATGTATCATATTTCCTGTCAAATGTCGCCATTCTAATATACGTGTTTATAACTAAACTATTAAATTTTTCAATAGGTATTACAGCAAGTAACTTTGAATGTTTTTGTACGCCTCGTGTCAAATATAATTTACTTGTCTGTTACGCAAAGAATTTGGAAGCGGTTAGAGTTCAAATCATTTCGTTAAGGTATCTTTTAGTAAGTAGGAGGTACCTGCCCACAGTGCCCACCTACTTTGTGTCCTATCCAAGCAGAATTCAGAATGTTCATTTTGTTACCTCAGTTTACCAAACTTCATGGCATTGCCTGCTTATTCCTGCATTCAGTTTCTGCAATAAAGAAACATCACAAGTTCAGCTTATTGACACACAAGACAAAGGTTATTACACTATTTGCAAAAGAATTTAGGTGAATAGTGTTGGTCAATATGGTTCTTTCGTGTCAAATGTAATTACTTTACCGTTTGTTTTGGTGAAATGGGCGACATGACACGAAGTTAACCTATATACTGTTAGGGATAGGCAGAGGCGGTTTATGTCGCTTACTGCCACACCCCACGGCATGACATGATAGCTAGCGACAAACCCTTTGAACACGGAATAGTCTAGGTCGGACCGGACGTTTCAAAGACGCGAATAAAATATATGAGTCCCAGAAAACACTCAAGATATTAAAATAAAACACAGCCCTTTCTAGGTGCTTTAGGTTCATTTATACTAGCTATTTGTACAATTGATACGTACTTTTCTATTTGAATTTAGCATAAGCTTGACATTTATTTTGCTGGTGTAAATTAATGCAGAACTATGCAGAAAAATATTCTTGGCACAAACTGTTAGGTACGTAAATCTGGAATCTCCGATCAATGGAAAGTGTTGCGACACGGAAAGTTTCGATCAAACAAGAAAGTGTTAAAAATAGCATAATAAAGCTATACACCAGTTGATTGAAGCGGCTGCAATAGGCGATGCTTTTTTGCTCCGAGAGACGACGCGCTCTACTTGTTCGCTTCTGTACGCTAATTTTGGAGTTAATTCTTTAAAATTATCTGTGACGACTACAATATCACAGTCGTCGGACAACAAAATAATATTTGAAATTGGTTCTGAACACCTTTTATTCCCAAGTCTGTCATTACTGCATGCTCTAATAAAAATTTCGAGTTCATTTTCCTTTTAAAAACCAAATATAACTTACCGGGATAATAAAATATTGCTAAATATAAATCTTTACCAGAATAATGTATTTTAACTACTGCAAGTCAACAATAACTGGAGCTCGTTGAATGGAAACATTGTAAAGTAACATTATCTCTTGACAGCTTGCAATATTCAGCTGTAATAATTCTTGTAATTGCAGTAAATAGAGTTAGTTATTGAGACCAAAATATCATAAACTCTAGGTACCTTATGTTTCATATCGTACAATACTAATCCTGAATAATACATAGCCTGAAAACTTTCGTTCTTACGTAATTGAACCCCATTAAAATAACTTAATTATGTGCGCACGAGCATTGTGTGACACTCACGATTTGTCCAGCACCGATTACATGAGTTCTTGTTTTAATACCACCTTGAGGTAAATTATGGTTATCTGTTTTCCATTGTATTGTTTTCCAATAGTATTGCATTGTGATTTCAAAATACTATAGTAGGTACACTATTTAGCAATACTTTATTCGTGATTGCGACTTCAACTTTATTAAAACAAACATCCAGATTGTCAATTTCATTGAATAATATAAAAACAGATACGGTTTCTCATAACTACCAAATATTAATCAAGTAGCGAAAGTTACATAGCACATACTGCATAATATCATTAATATTATTATTTTATCGCAGATTATTATATACTTGCATCAAGTAATATCGGTGATCATGATGTCAACTAATAAAATTGCCTTAAACTGATCCAATGTATCGATTTCTTTTCCGATCTTCCGGTTCAATTTCGCCCGATGTTGATTGAAGTTAATACCTTTTCCAATTTACAATTGCATATAGGTCCACGTCATACTGCGCCTTAAGCTATATAATTTACTCTTCTATTGATTTATCGGACGCTATTTTTCTTCTGGCCATTATTGGTGAAAGTGCTGTTATCCCATCACTTTCATAGCTCGCTGATTTGACACCTTCATCAATCAGGATCTGATGACAGCTGCTCAGTTTGCTCAGTAACGATCGGGAGACTGGTATTTTAGTACTGCTGTACAGAATTAATGCGTTTGCGTTCACCATCTTTTACGTTGTTGATATTTTTATGTGGCTCTAAAAGTTTTGGTCTATATATTTCCGCTATTATGTCATCATAACTTTGGAAGTTATACTATATCAATTTTGACTTTATTGGATGCGTCATCACTTCATTTTTGTACGGTTAGCCAATCTTATCCACATCTGCTTATTATTTTCTAAACTTAAGTGTGGTATCGAGGTTCTTTCGAAATAGGTTCGCGTTAAGCGTCTGTCACGTATGAAATCTCGGACGCGCGCCGTCAGATTTAATCGGCGAAAGTAGTTGCGTGTCATGCGCGTGCACAGCAGCTTGATCGCCATCCGTACTGTCATTATATTACACGATCCGTAAACTTAAGTGCCCCTTTTCTCACTAACATGAACTATAAATGTCAGCCAATGACACGCTTTTAACACTTTAAAGTTTCCTAATTAGGGTTAATTGGATAAAGTAATATACAAATGTTCTGCGTATCGTGTGATGTGTGTAGTGAAACTTATAGCAAAGTATACTTACATTGGAAGTGGAATTGCCTAGTAATTGTGCTGTTTCCTCAACGACCTTGTCTAACATTCCGAAGCCTGCCAACACCACTCAAGTAGCCGTCGAAACATCACTTACGTCTACACTACCGACTTTGATTGTCTTATTACGCGATCCAACCTCTATAGGCTTGTGCGGGTCTAAATTGCTAGCATGGTATCATTACCACATTTACACAATTGAACATTGTCAGTTCCGATTGCGAAAGTAGATCATTGCTAAATTGCTTTTCGTCACTTCGTTTACTAAATTACTGTCATATTTGACGAGTGTTATGCAGGTGTTATGCGAACATGTGTGTCAGCCATCACATATTGCGTTCATTTCATTATGCACAGTGTAGTTTAGCATTTTATGTCCCCGCTATGTTTTCTTTACGGATTAGCAGAAACTACAGCTGTCTACGCTGAAAATTCTACTCACAGCTTCATCATGATGTATTTTTTCCTATATTCATGTATCAAAATAATGATATTGCGGTCCCAAGACCTCTATACAATTCATGTTTCTTGTGGTTTAACTGAATCTAAAACGTTTGCAAAAAAAAAATCTGTTTCACCTTCTGACTCTTCCACTCCCTTTTCAATGCTGTCTAGTGTTTACTGTCTATAAACTACTAGTGAATTAGTGCTGCCAACTTGTACGGGTTCGTGACTTGTCATAATTAATTAAATTAATGAAATGGCGGTTTCGACAAGCTATAGCTAGCCATAGCTAATTGTTATAATTTCTATTATGTGTTCAGAAAAGGGCGATGCTATGCCGGCAATGTGATGTAGGTGCTTAGTGTTTAATTTGTGGCCACAATTCTATAAAAAGCATTTTAGTTTTTGTCTTTGAAATTTTAAGAGCTGTTTCTGTCTGTCTGGTTTGATAACATTTATGACGTCACCTTGTTACTCTCGCTTCTTTCGGTGCAAATATAACCGGGTCACTGTGTCACTTTCTTCGTCTTTCGCCACTGATACTGCCCCATCCTGATTTACATACGCATTTGGAACCATAAAGCCGGCTGCCGAACCATATCGAGTTTCAAATTGTGGAAAACCCACTTTCAAGTTTTAATAAAAGTTGAAGTAAGTACATCATCAACACGCTTATTCTGTTTGATTAGCATAGTTGAGATACACAAGTAGGTGCTTAGTCGTGGAACTGTTGAGAAATATTGATTACATTCGCATTTTAGTCGCGGTCAACACTTACCAGTTCACCCACCACGTCACCAACTGATTATACTATACTTACCTGCCAAAAGCAAAAGCATTAAGCCAAACACGTTTGTTTTAATCACGTTCTGATGAGTCCAAAAACTTTCTTTGCATTGTAAAATTTCTCTTCCGAGTGAGCCTCTTACAATGAGACTTAAAAATTAGTGTGTATTCATTTGCTATTGTTATATCTGAAAGATTGTTGTCTCCTCTTGGTCTTTGACCATTATAGTCATTAATATCAACATCGTTAGAATCGTACACAGCATTTCCAATACTCACCTGCTTGACCACATTCATACTTCTAGGTACTAATTCCTGGAAACTGCCATGTAAACTCCATGTAGGTTAGGTACATGTAATGTTTCTACATTAAAGAGTTTGAAATTTAGGTATAATATGCTGCAGCATATTATACCAGAAATTATACTACCATGGTAGTATAATTTCTGATGTGAAGTTTTCTGCAAATTCAAAGGCAAGTATTATTGTGAACTTGACCCAGTCGACTGAGCCTTTTTTTCTTGTTGTGTCTCTCTCTACTTACCTAATTTGTTGGACATCTAAAAGAGTTTTTGAAAGTTTTCAAAAGAAGGGTTAGGTAATTAATAATAATGGTCTCTAATCTAGAGTCTATGCTTTGTTGTACAGCTGTCTGCTGGCACTAGGTAGTTTATCGATTTAGAATTCATGATTTACGCAATACTTACCAACTGATTATAATTTATCTACTAAGGTCTAAAATGTAACTGCAATTTGTAAAGCCTTAGTGTGTCAATGCTATCACTATTCACTTACACCCACTCTAAGGCCAAAGCTTAGGTGAGTTACTGAGAAGTATTCACTGATAAGGTGATTTACTCCTCTCTTTTATGGCAATGTGTGTAGGTGATGAAATTACCTGACAAAGCTGATTTATTGACGAATAAAACAATACATTCATTACAAAAGCTCTATTCTAAACCAACTCGTACACAGCAACTTCCAAGATCACAGTTACCCGGTTCTTTTGTCAACTTGATTTATTTACGTGTCATAACAACCAAACTTGTTATTATACATGATTGTTGTTGCATAGTGGCTTCAATGAAATTCCTTTAAAACAGGGAAAGTATACAATACAAGCGATCGCTGAAAGCCGCCGGGCAAAAGAAACGCCCATCTTATGCCGACTATGGTTCGGAAGAAAGTGAAATTATGTCTGACAGCTCTTGTCTGGCAAAATTTACGTGAGGGTGGACGGCTTCTTGAATTAATGGCTTGATTATGCTTTAAATTCTGTTGCATATTGATATTTATTGATTGGAAAGGAAGGGCAAAGTTGGGCCTTCACGGTTGGTCACGGAGTCAAAACTTACCTTGGAACCGAAGCTAAGCCTCAAAACTTCGCACTTGTTCACTGGAAAAACGAACAATACTACCTGTAGTAACTAAACTACATAGACCGCTTATAAGGAAGTAATTACCATGCCTGTACCAAAGTTGCTTGACCCCAAAGTAAAGAATCAGAGTGCTAATAGATGACTCATACGTTCCTGGTGTTACTATCAGTGGTAGATTAAAATTGAGCTTAGATATTTCATAAACCATCAACAAGGTCCCACGAAGAACCAAAGATTTGGTCTTACGAAATTTCGATATCGACAATAAAATTTATAAGACGCGTTTCGGAAAACTCTACATAGATATTTTGTCTACATGGAAATATCGTAATATTCGTAGGCGGTGACGTCGCTGGCTCGCACCGAACGATGCGCCATCATAATTTACAATGCCATCTGATAACCCAATGACTGTTTTCGTCAGGAATCGATTGCGTATAAGTTATAAAATGCTTTGGTCTTTACAATACGAAATAAGAATCGTATAGAAGATCCTGAGTAGGCTGCAAAGTGTGGGATTGAGGAAGAAAGGAAGGAAGTTTGTTGTAGGCAGATAATTAATTTAATCTCATTGCATACCTTTTAATTAAATGCACTACGGTGTTGTTACGCATGACAGAAGCCTTAAAACTTCCACGAGGAATTTCCTCACAGATATACCAGAGCACAGACTAGGTCACTGCTAAAAGATAATGCGTATAAAATTCAGGTGATATGTAAATAAGAGAGATAAAATTGCATGTAGTTGTAATGGTCTGTAGTAGGTACTGTACGTAACCTTCAGCATATATACCAGGTAAAGTTTAACCCGTTGATAACACAAGTGCTAGTACTTGTGTCTGTGATATAAATACATAGCACGAAAAGGATAATAATATAGGAGATCATCTGAACTTTACAAAACCAGAACCCACATACAACAATACAAATCGTGTCGGAAGCAAGATTGGCAAGTACAACACCTGAATTCAAGTACCAGTATGCAACTTAAACGATGGCTGATATTCAAGAATTATTCACGTTACAAATTGGCTAATAATGATCGACGATGTTGGCTTCTTTTGCATAACAAGTGCAAATGCAATTATCCGAAACTGGAGCATAACTGCTGTACAAATGACCCTTGATGATAAACACTGTTTGATGTCTAATGATGTGTGAAAAGATATGACAGAATCAGGATTCGATGCAGTAAATGATTTTTTTCTTTGTATTGCAATTTGCAACTATAGAAACTAGTAATTGAAAAGATAAGGTATGCATAAGAGTAAAACTAAATGTTACCACTGGATCTATGTGTAAATATTAATCAGGATCAAACAGCCGTTCAGAAAAGGCAACGAGAAATCAAATAGAGTTCGAATTCATATAAGGCAAATCTAAAATAATTAAAAAGCCAAAGATATCAGAACATTCTACTAGCATCACTTTCGTGTGCTTACTATACGAGTATCCCGAGTGTTTTGAAAATGATTATCAGTATTGTATTGACATAATCTATGAATGACGAACGCATATGTATGCATCCACCATTCATCAACAACCAGCTATGTAAAGATGACAAATGTTTTCAATATGCATATTTCGCACTGTATATGTATAATGCTTGAATTCATGTTTGGCTAGAGTTACGTAAAATCACAAAAAAAACACCCATTGTATCCGTACAAAAGATGCGCCACTTTATATTCGGCAGATGCTATTATTTTATACGTTACAAATTACACAATGGCGATAGATGATGTAAGTTTTTGGTCGCTTGACGGAATAATTGTTAAGTATACTTTTAGATATCATGAAATAAATAATATTAATTTTGATGAATAGCCGTCACACGCCTCCGTTTGACTCATCATCTGTCAGTTCGTTAATAACGAAACTTAGCACAATGTAAGGTGTTATGCCGACACCAGTCAGTTTGACTTCGAATGATGAAACGATAACTACGCCTTTAATTGTGCCTTATAGTTATTTCTCAAGAGTGTGCTTCTGTATAGTGTAATTACTTCCTATAATGCCGTTACTATTGTTGATGGTGTAGAAATTATAATTAAAGCTTTGCCTTTTGCGATTGCAAAGTTAATATTATATGCACGGTAACCAGTTGCATTCTTTTTATTACTATAGGTTTAATGGATTGTTTGGTTAGATGATCATAAGTTTGCTCAACTGCGAAGCTTAAAGATCCCGTGCATTTTATTAGCCCGTTTCCTGTGTATTCAAAGGACCGACTGTGTTAGCCATTAATATACAATGTCGTGCGTGCATCAAAGAAGTGTTTCTGAATATACAGTTGTAGTTAAGTTAAACCCTTTATTATATACGTCCTAAAATTAGATAAATTGATATTATTCTATTATGAGCAACGACAGGAACTCTACCATGAGGCAGTTTATAAATAATAGCACAAAAAGTTCCAATGCCTAATACAAGTGTGTGGCGTGTGGCCTTTATTTTTCTACTTCCTTGAACGACTCCCAAAGGCTGATTACCGCATGATTCACGTATCTCGGTTGCTATTATCGTGACGTCAATTTAAACTATAAAATGTTTCCGGACTTACTTCTCGTTAAAAAGCTGCCGATTATGCAGTAAGTATATGTGATGGTCGCTTCGTCGCCGATCGTGACGTTAGGTTAGGATGATCGCAGGTTTGCATCACAAATAAAAGTACTGTCGTGCGCATTGTTAGCAACCATCAGGTCATCGGCTGCTTGTCAATTGTGTTCAACATTATCAATTCTACACACTGCCTTCATCGCTTTAGCAATTGACAATAAAACATTGGTTCACATCACTCGCATCACGGTGTTTGCACTTGGTAATCGTGTATGAGACGGCAGCACAGTGGGCACTGCCTGCGGTTTGATTGAATTTCAATTGCGTTGAGCGAGGCCGTTCTAATACACGTACACCTATTTTGCTGGCTTTAAAAACAATTTTACTCAAATATTCTTTGCATACGTACACGTACGCAACCTTCCTTTCTATATTGTTGACTGTAGGTTTGATATTACTGACTACATTGGTACATACATAGGTTTCGTGTACCGCATCCAACTTTAAAATGCCATTCACGGATTAAGAAATGGAGGAGTTAAATGTATTCAATTCCAGTTCCACGCAATAAATGAATATTGAAACTGTTAAAAGGAAATTGTGTTGATTAGTATTCTCATGTAGTTGCTTCGCTACCTGCATCGAAGATTATTTCAAGCTTTTTTTCTCGTATAGTTGGTCTGATGCACTTTTAGCAAAGGTCATAAACTTGCCTTGTGTGGACAATTCAGCGTTAATATTGACTAGAGACGGTTGGGAGTTTAAAAAAATTGTTAGGAACCGGTCGAGCGGCATGTGGTGACATTTACATTATGTTAGCAGACTGGACGAGTTACCTCTGCCTCTGGGACGTAAAAAGAAAGTAGTTACGCTCCGATGCGTCGCCGACATGTTGATATAAAGTCAACTGTAGTGTCACACGGACACACCCTTCTCGCAATTTCTCTTGATTGCCGTTTATTGACGTTAATCAGTACATGACATTGAGAATTGAACTCATTGAATTTAATCAACAGCCAGCGGGACATTGGTTGCTGGTACTTTATCATTACAATACATACAATGTAGTAGGCGCTTCGAATATTCTAAAATAATGTCTAATCGCAACCCAAATACAAACCATCTAAATTCAAAAAGACCTATCACTGTAATAAAAGTGGTTCTTGCAACCATACGAAAATAATCCAAATTCTGTTACATAAATTCGTTGTTATGTGCATGAAGAGAGTGGATGTAAAAAGAGTTGAGAAATATCGACAGAAGTGGATACCTACGAAGTAAATCAACGTACTTGATAGACTTGTTAGCACCGGAATGAGTCGAACTACTTTCTCTATTTTTAAAGTACTGGTATCTATTCTTTAGTCTGCAGTTCAGATCCTTGCAAAAGTGAGAGTTGAGTCCTGATCCGTGGACCGGTCGTCGAACGCCGCCCACACTTAGCTTTGTTTTATCGATTGTGCGCCCTAGCGCTCCAGGTATTGTCAAGTTACTGTATGAGGGTAGGTATTTGTATCATACCTGATGACGTCACTATGCGTGGCGTGGCAGCTAGTGGTAATCCAATAAATACAAATTGATAAATCTGGTCGAATAACATTTAAGGCTGGAATCACGTGGGCAGATGCGGCTTTTAAGGTTTCAAACATTTTATTAAGCATCTAGACATTCTAGACAGACTTGCTGCAATACCTACTCATTTATATGATCGCGTTAACTTTCTACAAGTTTTCACCACTAGAGGTAGGTATGCGATATAAAATATAAACCACATTGGCATCTCCCTGTCGTCGTCGTCGACATCGACGTCGTCGCGTCGCGCTTCACTAGCAAGAGAAAATATCAAATGTTGGTTAGTATAACTTCGTAGTTACCTAGTATGTCTTTGATTCGATGTTGTACTTATTCTTAGTACACTGGCATATTTTACGTTATCATCACGTAACATTGTATTGGAGTTAACCTCTGCAGCAACTACTACTAAAGAATTTACTTTCAAGTGTCTACTACTGTCTACCAGAGAGATTGACAAAATTAACATACTGCAATAGCTGGTTACGTTGATCCTCGTTGCTAGTACCATGGTATCTATTGTGTGCAGGAGGCAAGGCACGTCTAGTCTTCAAAACGTGACGCTAGCCGGCCTTGCTGGTCGGCCCCGGTCGGTCTGACTCGCTTACCTCCGCCAACTGTTCTCATCTCTCTCGCACTTATTGACTACGCTCATTGAATCCATGACAAATTTTCACATGCAACGTTTGTGAAAACAGACTCTACCATACTCAGCATTTTCAACAAAATAGGCTCTATTCAGACGGGCAATACAATACGAGGTAGCTCCTCTACAGCGAGTCGGTTACGGTCTTTTAGCTCTGTTTCACTGTGTGTAGTTCTTTCTCTTTCCCAAGAAACAGCTGCCGGCCTTATGGCCAGTATGGTAAAAGCGTTGAAGTAACACGGACTGTTACCAGGTTTTTACGGCGAAATTATCATCACATTCGAACGCATCGAAAAATACGACGTGATCTGTTTGCTATATTATACAGAAGTAAACTGTTAATTGTAACATTATTGTGCAGTTTTGTGACTTGTTTTAATTTTTGACGAAAACAATCTACAGGTTTCCCAAACTGGGACCTCGATACAAAAGCAGTCGTTGGTTGTTGTTTCCAAAACAATTCCGACTAAATCAGTGTAATATGAGTAAGACTGTAGAAAATACCGGTGTGTGCGTGTGTTAACGGCTCAGTGATTCTGCGGGTTCCGTTTAGAGTTTCCCAGGTGTGCAGTTGCAGCTGGTACGATTGAGCACCTAGTGACTGATGGAGGATTCAGTACGAGTGTTTTGGAGTGGTCGTCATGTGCGCGGTTGTGACTAACGGCTATCAAAACCAACAAAACGGCGACAACTCAGGAAGCATCAGATCTTGCACCACAGGTTCGCTTTTCAAATCTGAAAATACACCTATTCAATACCAAGGGCTATTGCCAGTTTTGTAGTCCAATGATGGTCTGACAAATATCAGCTTTATGATACACATATCGATTTACCAAGTTTCCAAGGTAAAATTGTGAAAGGGTTAACGATTTTTCAATCAAAATGATAAAAGTATAAGGACAGGTTCCTTTAAAACATGTTTTTGACAGCTCTCATGTTAATATCTTTAAAACAGCTGTGGGTTAAGATTATGAATATAAAAATACACTTATATATACCAAAAAGTTACAATTACAAGAAAATATTAGAGAAAAGGCCACTCTTCCAAAACAAATGCAGAAAACCTCGCGTAGTCATCGAATGGACTATAATAATGTTTAAGAAATATCTTCTATACGTGTCTTCGAAGAAAACAAAACTCGTCCGCTGTTTTAGGAAATGACTCATACTAGAAAGTAATGATAGAATATTATAAGCGATAATATGTGACACAGGACGGCTTGGTCAAAAACATTTCAACTACGACAGACAGGTGTATCAATCAACCTAAACTAGTTTGAAGACGTATAGGTACCCATCGTCTACCTATAGCTATGTAGCCGATATTCAAAACCTATTATTAATATCTATTGTCTGCATATTTCTAGTAGAGGTATTTATGAGATACAGTTAGATATCATTTTTTTGCACTCGTTTATCTTACAGGTTTTTCGGTTTGCTTATTTTGATGGTTTTATATCAATACTCGTACCATGGTAAATATTTACTTACTATGTCATTAACCGAAAACATTAAAAACAATGTAATATTCGAAAAGATAATATTTTTGTTTATCAATTTACGTAGGCTGTTAGTGGTCTTTGGGTTAACAAATTAATTATTGTAGATAGATTAGATACAAAGACAGATCGAAATGATAATACATATCTCCAAAACAAAGGACATTATGATGTAAATGGAATTATGCCTAATGTGGTTGTTGTTTGGATAGCAATATTTATCTCCCTTACATGTTTCCCTTAGACGACAAATATTTTCAACAACTTGTATTCGGAGAAATCTTATTTTAGAACATTCCATTTCTTATCAAAAAATCAGATTATAATAAAACTTATACAAAAGAAAGTACATATAATAGGAAAATACATAATAAAAGAGAAAATAAAACATCAAAAATTTATGGGATTGGGAAAAATGCATGTGAGTTTTCGTTCAGAAATGTCACTTCGATTCAATAACAATATTTTGTACAGCTATATGAATTTTCTAGATTCTAGCGATTGTAGAATATAAACAAGATTAGATAAGAAAGAACAATAACTGTTGAAACCTCATTATGTTATTTATGATTTGAACTGTAAGAATCTCGATAATGTCCTGAATTGTGATGTTTTTGTTTTGATTCATCTTGCTTGACCCATTTAGGACATAATGTAGCGACTGGTTCACATCACATCCATCTGACTCCTCCCTTTCCTTTATCGTATCTTCAGTGGCAGGTGGTCGCTTTGAATAAATATACTCCATCCGGTAAACGGGTTCATCAATATTGGACCAAACGCCATCTGCTCTTTTTATGATACGGATCTTCCAATAACTTTTCTCGATTACTCTGCCAAGAACCTGCTAAGAGCCACTCTAATTTGATATTTTTATAAACAACATTCATATTTTAATATTTTTATCATAGCTCCAAGGTTCGTCATGACCTCTCTGTTTTTGGTGTTTTTAATAGTTAGTACCGAAAGCGCCGCGTGATGCAATGTTTGTAGGATTTATAATAACATTTTTATCTAAATTAAATTCAACATTTTCTAACCCTAGTTTTAGGATCTATCAAAAATCAATCATCTTTATCTTTTATAAAGTTTCTAGTAATTAGTAATGTATTTAAAACGATTGATTTAAATTCTCTAAGATTTCGATCCGGAGAAAGTACGAGTATCAGTAATTCAGTATGTAGCCTATGTGAATAGGTAATGCATACTCGGCGGTGTTTCTTAATATTATTATGCACTCAGCACATTTATGCAACAGCTTATACCGGTGCTGGTATTAAATAGCACGTGGAAGCCAAACCTTGCTTGGATCGCGATAAGAGCTCGCGAAACGTGATCGATTGTTCACAGACTTCACTGCAAAGCTGCTTACCACAGCTACTTGTGCGATTAACGACCGCACCATGTGCTATATTTCAGCTTTCATCATCATAGGTAGGTAAGACAGGGCAGGCAAGCAAGGCATGTATATCATAGTTGCTATATTGGTTTATAAATTACGATAAAGGTATAAAAACACACTTATATGACATTTATAGTTGATTTACATTTGCACGAGGCGACGTTTACTCCATCGCAGCTGCAACTCTATTGGTTGTTTAAGTATCCTGGGCAAGAGTAGTGTCCGAGTCAATAAGCAGCAAAATTATATTGTTATGTATATTCACAAACATTATTTTATTTGCTTTAAGAACGATTTTATTTTTCCGTTTTAACTTTGAGATTGCTGTACACGGAGTACAGCCGAGTTTCACTTCTAGTCGCATGTAGTTAATAAGTACCCTCAGTAACTTGTGATATTGCCTAATACATACATCCTTAGAGCTGCCTAGAAACTACCTTCATTAAAAACCTTAAAAGCCTAAGGTAATTCTCGTTTAAATAAAAACAATTTATTTAAATACACAAATAAAGAGTTGAAAGCCAAATATGTACCGACTGGAAGAGTAATGTGAATTGATTAAGACTTTAATGCCTTCGAACCTGAATATGCAGAGGCGTTTATCGTGAGAGGTGGCCTTGTGCCGTCTGCGACTGACATTGCAAAGTTCGTTTCGAGTTGCTGCCTGGTCCCGGCGAGACCTTAGTGCTTGCGCAATTTGAAATGATCTCATAGTTTCTCTATACCAGGCAACTAGTCAATCTACTGATTTTAATATCCAATGTGAATATCTAGCAATCAATAAAGTTGTATTAATAATAATGATGTTAATTTCCAAAACTACTTTATAGGTACACAGAGTTTAGAGCGGAGTAATTAAGTTAGTTACTTAAACGCATAACACCATATCGGATCGGGCAGTTCCAACGGCCTGCATCGTACCTACGCGTTGTGTGCAGTTGTTCCGTTTTCAAGTTTGTTTAACACGCGTAACGTGGTTGGTGTTAACGGCACTTTCTATCTATTACGAGTATCTATAAATCGCCCTCTTTTTCCTCTCGGTAGTCGAAGTCGGTAAGATTAGGGATCGCTTGATTAAATGTTGTAAAGTAAGATTCTACGCCTTTATCATTCATTCCGCTCTTTTGTAGGTCAACGGACCTGTTCACAGCTGATTTATTTGGTACATTACATAGCTTAGTGTTTCGTATTTTCGCTTGAATTATGTGTTCTATTCGGGTTTATATCTCCATCAATAAATCGCGTTATATGGCATCCCCATTTCATGTTGCAGGCTAATGCCAAGAACCGCATGCGAAGTGCTGCGGTTGTTTGCTATCTACGGTGCATTCGTCTCGAACGGACGTCGACCTGCCATTTTCCAACGTTCATGAAACCATTTTCTTGTGACGACATAAAAATTATATAGGTGGCGTTTGATCTGACGAAATATATAATTTTTAGCATCAAAGATCACACTAATACCCGTACTACGTAGGTAATAATTATAATTGGTAGAATACGTAACATTCCTATCGTTACGAAGACTGCTATCCCAGAGGGTATACAATTATGTCACTAAATAAGGCATCAGTCACGACAACTCCACGCCCAAGACATAAATAGAAAGTGTCAAATGCTCCGCATACGTTCGCTGCGCTGAATACCATAGGCGCTGCTCGATGTACCTTCCTAATTATGTTCTATTAACTACATATTTAGAATCGTTTACGCATGGTTAGTACAGTACCGTTGGCTGTAAGTTTCTTTGATTAATAAACTGTGGGATGCATCGCTTTTACAAAGTTGCTATGAAATATGTTGTCTTTTAAGGAATGCAAGGCTCAAGTCTTATGAAATTTAGGGTAAGGTCGTCCGCTCGTATCGATAGCGATCATGCGATGAAAAATTTTCATGTTGTGTGACTTTGGATTTTCAGTTTCTGAAATCAACTTCAGATCGTTTTATGTTTGATCTTGTTATTATAAGAATGATCTTAGGCATTAACTATTTCTACAACTTGTTCGCGATCATCATTGTTCAATAGTAGAATATGTGCTGCTAGAATTTTTCGAGAGGTTTCAGTTCTTAGTTTATGTCATCCGGTTGTTACGTGTCGAACAGTATTGTGCACAAATAAATGATTTCCGTCGTGAGGGGTGATTCGATTGGACATTCGCGGACGGGTCACGTTCCATTGAACGAGACGAGGATACCGCTCATGCAGAACGGCCTGCCAGCAACTGCTTTGGTCACTTCAAACTGTATCTGTTGCTGATATTTGATATGCTGTGCTAAATACCTTTGGATGAAATCTTATTAGTGCAAGACAGGTTGATTGATACCATCATACGATATTTTTTCTCATTCTGAAAATCGACACCTTTTGTCTCTTTTATCCAACCGTCGCAAACTTAGCTTCGTACTTGAAAATTATTTGATCGACTGAACGTCGGAAGTTGAACCAAATCATTTGTTATAACGAGCTGTACAGCGAGCCTTTGCAAATGTAGAATTGATGTCTTCATTTCGTGTTTCTATTTGTCTAGCATGTCACCTCGTTAAATGAACACTCGTTAGCTGCTTCATCATACTTGGAAATAAACTAGAACTGCATATAATCCAATCATTGTTTCGCCGTTTGCACTGAGTGCACCACGAGTGATATTTACATAAATGTGACTAACAATGTGGGTGCGTGGTTCGGGGAATATATTGTCATTGCAATGTCTACGACCTATTGTGGTTTATGCCCGTTTGGCTGGTTTACGTAAATCATAGCAACAGAGTTCGCTGTTTGTTTTCATATAATGAAGAACTAATTTAACTATCGCAAACAAACAAATTATTACTGACGTTTAACATCGTCTGGTATTAATTATTTATTGCATTGTCTAAGTTCTATTTGTTTAAAAAAAACAATAATGGTCTTTGAATATTGTGTCTATTTAAAATTCATATATGTATGCTACCAACTGCATTCGAATATAGTAAAACAATGTGTTGAACTCTTATGTAAATTTCATTTCATTAGTTGCATAGTAATCTTTCACACGAGAATCTATCTAGATAATAGTGATCAACATACTCGGAAACTTAATTTTTATTCTTTTTAAATAAAGTTGATTGATGACAAAAATTACATCGTAGATGTCCGTTCCGTAGTATTATTAAAGTTACATCACATCCTAATAAAGTATTGTATGGTATTGAAGTAATGGGCATAATGTAAAATGTGTTGCATAACTACCTACTTCTTACAATAAAATTGACTTGATTCCGACGTAAGTAATATCAATATTTTGCAACTACACCTAATTTGAAATAATTAAACACTCATGCATAAAGTGTATTTTTTGCTGACTCTTACAAGAATAATAGAATCGTGGGTTTGATTGGGCAACTTCGTTTTTGTACCTACTTGCTGTCTGTGTTCTAAAATTGTAAAGGCTGTAATGATTTCGTTAGTCTAATGAATGCCTCTGGGGTTTATAATTGACAAATAATCATGTTTATTTTTAGGATCATTGTTCGTACAATACTTAGATGATGAGTGATGACAATACATTGGTTGTAGGATATATCATTAAGATCCTCTTATGTATTAAAGTTATATCTACATGCTTCTTGCTTTTGTTCTATTTGAACTATTATCATCTCGCATACATTAATTTTAATTGTTATTAATCTTTTTATTTTCATTACAGGTAAGCTTCTGAGGTCAACTCTACTTTATTCATCATAGACCCGTGAGTTTATAATAAGGATATTACCTATTACATTGTCCGTGGTAAAATCATTTTCCATTTTAAACTTCTGTACATCTGTGCTTGAACTGCTAACATAGGTACTACATAGTAAATCGTATGACTTATGTTTCTGCTTACACAAAGGATCACCATTGACTCGGTGACGATCATACGATTGAATCTTCCGTGGTGTGGCGTCGTCAGTAGCCGTAATTCAATTACCTCCCCTGTCTCATAAATAGGTTACTGGCCCGGCCTCTGCGAGTCACACCATTATCATAGCGCATAAATTATGCCATTCTCGAGTGTCTCTTTCAACAGACATTAGATAGTTGAGTGCTTTATATAGATATTTATCACCATTTGACTTGTTAACTATGATATTTTAAGATTCCAAATTCAATCCACCACAACATTGCAACGCACCCCATCTTACAATGAATTTAACATTGTATTTCAAGTACAAACGAGCTCCGGAAATGGGCGATGTTGTCAGTTTCACAAGCTCATCTATCATTTTAAGTGATATTTATAGTTAAGTACTGTCAGGGTGGGTCTAAGCCATCCGAATCTCCTACTGTTAAAGGACAATATAGTAAATGTTGCCTGTTTCTCTTTGATTGCTTGATTCTCCTTCTGACTGTCCAACTTTCATCAGGTATTATTTACTTGATCCAAAACCAGTACATTGCAACAGCTCAGACGTATTATTACAATCAGCAAAATAAATGCTCTAATACCGGACGTTAAACCAACCATGAAATCGTGAAAGTTACTATTAATATTGTGCAACAACTTTTATCTGTTTGACGACGTACATGTGATCAAAATCATAGATGAAATAATAGCTCGCGTTGCGTGTAAAAACAGATTCGGTGATGATGATATACTTTTTACGATATCGAACGCAGTGGGTTCTAAGATGCTCCTCTACGAATGAATGAACTTTCTAATGGTTTTTACCTCAGCAGTAACAATGCATGCGAATGATGCGAACCGCGTAAAGCACGAGATCATCACATGAAATGTGCTGAATATACCTACAATCTACATTATTAGAACTTGCAATACTATCTTTGCTTGGTTTATTTTAAAAAACCTCGATTGGCTGGATTCTCGTCACACCTGGATGAATTAATGGATAAATTATGTGCGTATCACTCTGATAGTGATCTTTGTGTGGTACTTCGAAACGAATTTCAAAACTTTGTTGATTGGTTTGAATTATCTAAGTAATCGTCGTAATTATTTTCTCGTTTGCTACTAAATCGTGGGGATTTTCTTGTCCGTAATTTTCGTCGTTTATTTTCATTGTCATCGCAATACAACGAGTGACACTGCCTTCTACCATGGACGTTACGGAGTTTTGGTTCCGGATACAAAAACATCTAAATGTCGAATCGAATGCTTTTTGTACATTTGTAGGTTACTGGAATTAATCGGATATGCTTGGATCAATTTGATAGAAACTTGTTTACGGGTTCTGCATGTTTCACCGATAAAGTTTGAAACAACTAGATAACCGTTGCTAAATCTACCAGTTCCATCATCTGTCTTGTTCTCATAAAAAAATGTTATTGTTTTCATTTTAGTGGAAGTAACAAACATGATATTATATACAAAATGATTGCATCTTATATTCTTTCATAATATTATTATATAAAATATTTTTTCATAACGAATTGTGAAGAAACACGCATCATAACAAATATCGAAATAAACATGGTCTTCCCTGACAATATTGTCGTGAAATATTGTATGTATGCTCGAGGGTATTCTCTAAATTGCTACTGTCGCGTCTCCACATAATGGTATTGCGCAATACATCCGCTTCCTTATGATTTCCTTCTCCGACAACTTTAGGTGAACATATAGCACAATAAGCAATTGTTTATTCTATAGTCTTTTAAGTTTTACTACTCATTCGTATCTTTATTTTTCTATCCTGAATTCGAAGTGACGTCACATGGTAGTGCACGCCCGAACCATGGACCGTGACGCGCCGCTTCCGCCCGACAGTTTCCGCCTTCCACAACAAAATTATGTGAATTGTGTTTTATCGAATTTTGATTTTGTATATTGTAAACTGCTTGTTTCACTTAATAACGTTTAACTGAAATTAGCTTTCCTAATATCGTTCAAATCTTATTTTTATAGATTCATGTTGTATGTACTTTGCATTAACTTTTAATTAGATTATCCCTCAACAATGTTTCTTATCAGAAAATGATCTGTCTTTCAAAGGTTGCAGCTTGCAGCAATTAGAATGGAACCCACGATTTTGCACTTGATAACCTTACATTAGTCAATGCTGTGACGGTATCCAGACCCATAGTCTTAACATGCTTGAACATTTCTCTCTCACCGTGTAACAGATGCTTGTCATAAATAATGTAACTTTTCACATCTATAATTGCTTACCACTTGTAAGATCAAAAACCAATTTTGTACCTAACGATGTATAATTTCCTTTTACAGATTTTTTTATGTATAGTAGTATCTACTGGTTCTTTCTACCATTGAACTGGAGTATGGTCTTTCTTGGCATCCTAACTAATCCTTACTAAACTCTAATAAACCTCACCACAATCAGGAAGACCTACATCCTCAAAAGGGGAAGTTTCAACCCAATAGTATTACTCACTGCATATAGACCATTACGGGAACCGCAAGAAACCAGAGCCCGATTCTCGAGCCATTGTCGTTTCGAGTGACATATTGCCACATGATACAGCGCTATCGGATTTCGTCGTGCACTGCAATTAGCGTGTAAAGAACTCGTCAGTTAATCATTGGTGCTAATGTGATTGTGTACCGTTTCTGGTCTACTTTGTTTGGAGTTTGTTATCCTACTATTTCTACTGTTTCTCACCTATTATCATCACTTTAGCCTTTCTACGGCTACATGTTCTCGCCTTCGTCAATCTCGCTTCTTTAGCTGTTATTGGTGGATTTAGGGGTTTTCTTCTGAGTGACCCGTTTAAACATTTCAGTCTTTTGATCTTGCTTATTCATTGCGTTCATTGGTCGTCAAAAAGAAACGTTACCTTAATTCGTCCATGCTTAATTTATCGATCTATGGTCACTTTTAATCCCTTTGATCTCTCGACTTGTTGACATCTTTTGAGATGCTTGATGTTTATCGAAAATCAATAAAGTATAATAACAATAAAGAAACGAATAAGCTGCAGTAGGTAGGTAAAGGTACGTTCCTTATACTCTTACATAATGACCCGTAAATGGATTTCAAGTTCTCGGTCAGCTGTGATTGAATCATTATGCATGCGTATCGTATCATTAATCTTATCACAAAACGAAATGCCGTCGTTTTATGAGTCGTAAAGATAAAACTACTTACATAAATGAGTAGAAAGTGTCGACTCTAACAAAACAATGTGTTCAAGTTTCTTTCTGTAACCTTTACCAGACGTGACGCGCATGTGAATATATCTTATTGTGCATTACGATTTTAATCCGTGGCTTCGCTGATAACGAGTTGGATTACATAGGTTTATGAATTAAAGAGGCGTGTACCAGGGCTCCACTGGTGAAAGTGTCCCACTCAGAATGTCTCAGAACAATCGCTTGCCTCTCTGTAAAGTGTCACTAAGACATAATAATGATAGATAGCAGGCTTCATAGAACTTGTGTAGTAGGATTATACATAACAAACAACTTTCGACTACCAAAATGTTTACGTGAGCAATTCTGAAGATTTTATTCGTATTATTAACATAAATATCTCATTTTCTAGTTTTCTAAAATAAAATCGTCTGGTTTGTTATCGAACGTTCTATCTATCCTGACTGACTAGGAAAGAAATAGTGGTGTAGGTGAAAGAGAAATGGTAAATCTGTTAATGTCGACCCAGATTACCTTTGGAATGAAACATTTCCTTGTTTATCCACAAAATACGGTTTGGAAACGTAGATTTTACAGGTCTGTGATTGTAAAAAGGGAATTAAACAGAAATAGAATAAAAATAGTTGCTCTGAGAGTTTATGCTTCATCAAAATGTAATAGTGTCATGATAAAAGTTTAACGATTTTCATTTGAATTCAGAGAAACTACTGTCTCGAACAAAACTATAAACTACTTCCAATTTATGATCATTTTAATACAATGTAATGATAAGAGTATACAATAGGAAACAAAAACATACTATAAAATGATAAATTTCTGAGTCCACATGAAAAGATCCACTGATGGAGGTACCTAACATACCTGAAACATCAAAGGTGATGAAATACTTAACCCGCTACACAACAACGGGAATCTATTTTAGTTTCGGGAGCAGCGACCTACTGTCTCTTCATTCACAGCTGTAGATGATTCACTGGTTTTACTATGGCTTGTTCTCCACGCCCACACTTCAAGTCCTCATGGCCATGTGTTGGTTACTTTTTACTCAGATAACGAGTACTCCACTACTTTGACGGCCCACTTGAACGTGCCGAAAGTAATACTGTTTACCTTTTGTTACAGAAAACGAGTTTTTGTGTGTTTTCTGTTTCATTTTTACAAGGTTTCATTTTATCTTTGTGTATCGTGTTGCAATCTCCTATTGTTGACCTATTTGTTCTTATTTCACGTGGCATTGTATTTGCAAAGCGCTTGTGAGCAATTGTTGTATTGTGATTCATGAGTTCTACAATAACTTTGCCAACTTGGTCCGGTCTTGATTTAATGCTTATCTGTTCAAAACTATTTAAACTAACTAGTCCAATATTTGATTGATAGCACTGTTATTCAAATTTATTAAGACTCTACTAATGTATTGTTGAACTATAAGCTATACAAATTCTGTGTACAGGATCAGAATGACACAAATAGCTGACGCAAAAGGCATTGGCGAGTACAGTACAGTGACGAGGGGCCGCCGGTGTCATTAGTTCCGTTAAGGGGACATAAGCGTGTCACCAACCAACCAGGAGGCCCTTACCAATGTTACTTAGTGGCAAGCTGCTTCGTGTTCTATCGTATAAGAAACATACACCGTAATCTTTAAGATATATAAGTCATTTTAGTGCCTGTAGTCATTTTAATTTTTTCTTGTTTACTGTGGTTTTGACCTATGTTTTTCTACCTTCCATAACTACACTACACTACATATAAGTAGAGTACGTATAATCCAGTAAAAGCTTTATATATTTAATATTTTATCGTAAGTAGTAAAGAGAAACCTAACCAATATATGTAGAACAAAATAACAATAGAATTCCGCTCCATAAAATCACCTACCATATAATTATTAATAGTCTCATTAATAGGTCATCTATCTAAATCCCTGCAATTGTGCTCAAAGTTTGTGCTCCTGAGTTGGCACCGGTACTGACGCGCCTCTTCAGGCACTCCTACACCACGGAAACAATTCCGTCTTCGTGGAAGACAGCGTTGGTTCATCCGATACCTAAGAAGGGTGACCGCTCAGACCCATCCAATTACAGGCCTATAGCAATAACCTCCTTATTTTCCAAGGTTATGGAGAGAAACATCAATGACCAACTCCTCGGGTACCTAGAGGAGCACCAGCTGATTAGCGACAGGCAATATGGCTTTCGCCATCGTCGCTCAGCTGGTGATCTTCTTGTGTACCTGACTCATCGATGGGCTGAAGCCGTGGAAAAGAAAGGAGAGGCCCTGGCAGTTAGCCTGGACATTGCTAAGGCTTTCGATCTGGTCTGGGACAAGGCACTTCTATCGAAGTTACCAGCGTACGGACTACCCGAGAAACTATGCAATTGGACAGCCAGTTTTTTATCGGAGCGAAGCCAGTCCAAGATGGAAGATGGGGTCCTTCAAAAGGCGGGTTTATCTCCTCCTAAAAGGCCGGCAGCGCACTAGCATCACCTCTGGTGTTGCAGGTGTCCATGGGCGGCGGTGACTACTTTCCATCAGGTGGCCCGCCTGCTCATCTGCTAGTTATAACATTTAAAAAAAAAAACTATCTATAACTTCAATAGAGGTGCTGCCGGTGTCACGTTTTCAATAGGTGTAAGAGACAGATATTAAAACCAATAAAGGCATCCTTATGACGATTTTATGATTCACTTAGTCTGCCTCATTAAGCTGGCGCCTCTCGTTTGACGACATCCAGTCACTGACTTTTAAACATAACTTGTACGGGTATTTATAAATAGGTCCAAACTTATCGTTTCGATTCATTTGACAAACCTATCAATATTAATTTGAGAAATGTATCCGGTCTCGAAGATCGATTTTCTAGCTTCCTTTTATATAACTTGTATTGTTTCCGGCATTGTCTAATGTCGTCTCATTTCACACATTTCTTGGTCTATTATCATTGGATTCACCTTCTCTTGTTTCCTTCCAATCAACAACATTATTATTCTTTATATTACCTATCATTATCATATTATAATTTTTTAATTCTAATGAATTCCTGCAATTATGTGTGATTTTGTAGGATATTGCATAACCTATCTGCTGATTATTATTAACCAGTCTGATAACTACCAGTGGTAAAATAGCCGTACCCTTCGATTCAATTTGCATACTTGACCGATTGAAACTTGTGGTTACCAATTCGAACCCCGCAACTGCTTGTACGTAAATATTGTACAAGCAATATGTAATTTGTTTAATTGATACGGTTTGATCCGGGCCATTGTGAAAGATAATCGTTTCTAGCGAAACATTCCTGGCAATTACGTGTTCATGTTCACGTGTACAATATTTAACTGGTCCATGATTATTAATTGCGAAATGTCGGATAATCTCGCAGTTATTTGTTACCGAGAAGATAACCATTTCAACTGCTATAATTACTCCAGGTTTTTTTGTTTCATCATTGTAAAGTACCTAAATACTGTCAGAAAGATCCTTAAAGGTGCGTCCACATCTGATCTTTTGTCCGTACCGTAGCTCCGTATCGTATCAGCGTCACGATCAAAGAACGCTAGTTTGGACGCCCGTTCGGTTACGGTACGGTGGTACGGCGGCGTCCAGATCAGATGTGGACCCACCTTAATGTAACCAAGACTGTTTAATCGTACTTTCTGTTCTCCATCTACTTGTTGAGTAGCCCACTGGAAATTCTAGTTTCTAATGTACTTTACTGTATTCTCGTCGCTGAATAGGTACATTGAGGTTTCGTCTACCATCAGCTCTTACGACTACATAGGTGCCATAATGATTTCGTAACAGCACTTTGTGTGTGATGTTGTGAACCCTTCTCGACCATGCATTTCCGTTCAGAGTGAGCGTCTAATTGGTAGTAATTCGTTCGCACGGTGCAATTCATCAGTAAGTGTACGGGTGGGTGCAACAATCGTTCACCCACGCTTCGAGCTAAAACAATGAAGCATGAATGAGCCTCTAAACGTCTGCCTTTTACGGCCCGCCATCCTACGTGTGTTTTCTACTAATTTATCGGTTTTATATTTAATCTATTCGGTAACCTTAGGCTGTATTAACTGAAGATGGGAGGTTCTTGGCGTCAGTATTTCATTTTTTTTATTGACGAACTCTTTGTCAAAACTTCTTTTGCACTGAGATTTTGCACTATCTCCAACAATCTTACTCAGAGAAATAAGCATCGATTTATTTACTACATAATTTGCTACCATCTGAATCACATTTTATGTATATAACAAAAATGTCTACATTATGTGAACGTTGTTTTCATTCTAGCCTAGCTCAATATAATCACCAGGTATTCATATCCGAGCTTGTAGCCTATACTTTCGTGGGCCAACTCTATAATCTGAGACATTCAATCATCTCTTGCAGTAGACTTTATAAAATGTCAACTTTGTATTACAACAGACTTGAACCCAGATTATGTGTTCAATGATTACTCAGCCTCTATTAGGCATGTATCCTTGCACGTGCGCGGCATAAACGTGCACTCACATATATTTGTGAACGTGATGGGTCGATTGTTATATTAGTTAGTTCGTTTGCTGTGTCTCTGCTTTTGACCACCCTTTGAAGAAAGAAGAGAATTTAAGCATTACTGTACCGATGGGAACAGTGTCTTTAGTATAAGTAGTGGTTCTTAGAGTAGATCACCATGCCTTGTCAGGGTCACCAATTATGAGTGCCGCATGTGGTTAGACCCTAACCGTGTTACCAATAAACACTGTGTGAGCTCGGAATTACTGAATACTTACCCTGTTTTATCTTCTGCATAAAAGTTTCAAGTTGAATCGACAGAGACAACTTTATAACAACTATTATAGTTACCTAGGTACGTGCTTCTTGCGTCTGAGTTATGCGTTATCAAATGGGGTTATGTTCTTACATACATTGAATGGTTTTTAGTGGATTGAGAATTTTGCTATTGACATATGAATTAATGCATGTCGTAATGCTATGTATTGTTCTATGATATACGACTTGAACACTACCTTTATGTAATGTTAGCTCTTTGTTTTGTCACTATTCAAACGACAATATTTATGTCAAACTAGGTACAGTACACATAGTTGTAAACTTCAGCGCTGAGAAAGAGAATAAACCACATAGGTACTATCTATTATGCTCTATATTATAAGGTAGAGAAGAGAGCAAATGACATAAGAGTTAAATAGCTCTATGTTATTTGCTGTGGTGTTACTAGCGTTATTTACAGCCTATAGCTAAAATATTATAGTTTTTTTTTGCCATAGTATTTATATCCAGTTCTAAAAGTGCGCTATATGCTACTAAACGCTAGAGTAAAACATCTTGAATAATTTGAGGTAACTATTACTATAGGATTTTAAAAAATCTGTGTGACACCACGTGACACGCCATGTTTTCGGAAGCTACTTTCTATACTTTCTGTTTACATTTCTATCATATTTTGAAATTGTTCCGGATGTCAAGTGTTAGGTGTTATCCAACAAATGTTTAGCGAGCAGCACAGCAATTATCTTCTACTGCAGTAAATAGCTACGTACGATGTATATTTAGCAGTCCAGCCGAGTCCACTAGGCGTTGAAGGAAATAATTAAAATTAGTCTCCGATCATGCAACCAGCCAGCCCGTTACAATGGACCATGTTTAAATGTTTGCTTCACGCACATTGCTGTGTGCGGAGTCGGACAAAACATTTCCGGTTATTGTGGTTTGTTTCGTACAATATCTGTGAAAAATGTGAATAAAAAACCAGGTAGGTAATTAGATGCGAATTGTGTACGTGCCTCTACTCGTAAATACTCTGAAAAGAGAACCACGTAGTTAGATATCATTTTTTAGACCAACGTCTAATCTAAGCTCTGCTTAGACATTATTTAAGGTACTTACACTCACTAGATATACTATTGAAGGGTTACAGCCGCAAAACTTTAATTTTGTTTTTATTTCTTTCATTGTACGTGCCATGAGCATCATTTGGCTTTCATTTAAGTTCCTACATTTTGGATTAATCTTATTATAGCCTTTTAACAACTAAACCATGACAGGCGTCGATCCCCACCAAGAACAAACATTTGTGTGTTGTAAACATAGATGTTTGTTCTGTGTCTGGGTGTTTCTATGTATTATTTATAAGTATGTATTTACAAAAAAAAATGTTTGTATGTATCAGTCATCTAGTTTCCATCGTACAAGCTTTGCTTAGTTTGGGACTAGAAGGCGTTGTGTTATGTGTCCGTGAATATTTATTTATTTATTTTTTATGTAAAAATTATTCAGTGTGTTATGTGTCCGTGAATATTTATTTATTTATTTTTTATGTAAAAATTATTCAGTCATTACGAGCATTGTTCAGACCCCTTTCTTTATATTACTAACATGAATAGACACACGAAAACCGTAGACCGGTAGATATAACCTTCCTCAAATATAAATTGCTCAATAATTTTTAAGCATAACTAATGTAAACGCATGTTAGCATTATGCTAACTCTGTGAATAACTAACTCGTAAGTTTATGTAGATATTTACTGTGTACGTTTGGGTTACATGCTCCACTGACTTCAAGTATCCGTGTACCTTTTCCGTATTCATGCCTCTTGTTCTGGTTTCCAACCAAAATGCAATATAATTACGTTTTCTACAATCCAAATGTCCATTTCACTCCAATTGTAACCAGATTAACATCGCTAAGTTACGAAAGTATGAAAGTAATTTATCATACATTAGTTGCAAATTAGGTAGCTGGGTTTCTTTAATATTGGGCCTAACTTGCAATTATGTTAATTATTTAAGAGATATCTGATCTGGTCTGAACTTGATAAAACATCTCGTTTTATGTTTAATACCATATTATTAAGCGCTACATTTATCCAGCCCAGTAAATTGTTTGAGGTCGTTTCAGTCTTTGGCTTTTTCTGTCTAGCCTCTCATTTCAATTGCTTTTATACCTTCTAACTATTTCAGTTCTACTGTGACCCTGGTTATCAGGTTTATCGTAAGCCTTGCTTTAGCAGTTGTTTTGTCAAATGACGGAACTGTCCTGCTATAGTAAATTTCTTCTTAAATTATCTAATGAACCTTAACATGGAACGAGCAAACCGGAGAGTGAAAGCACGTAACGCTTCACCGGGTTGCGCTGCTCCCCGTTTCTTTTACATTTTATTGGCAAGTACTGTTTGCCAACATCCAATTATGTGGCGAGATGGCTACGCTCGTCTATTTATCTTGACTGGCTACTCTACTCCCTGTAGATTTAGACGCGGAATGACAAAGAAGCAAATTCTCAGCCCCAGCCTAAAAAAAAAAATCTATATCGTTAATCCCCACAAAAATAATAGAGTATGCGTAATAGACGAAACATATAGAATTTCTTTGTCACGTGCAAACAAATAAGCAATCGAGTATCCAGCGTAGCTAAATCTTTAAGAAATCGAGACCAATGAGATTCGTCTCGGCCACGCCCTAAAGTATTGCCGTTGTGTGAAACAGCCTACTTATCTCACTGCTTATTGATGACTAGATGCTCATCCGTCAGTTCTACGTTCAATTATAGATATTTGTTCTACTTAACTGCCTCAGCGTCAACTAATATCTTGACAACATATCTGCCGAGCAACGCACATGACCAGACATCAATTTCTAATTCCATCTTGCCCTTAAAAGTAAATTCAAGTACACAGTTCCACGGCTTGGAAATCTTAATTAAAAATAAATGAGATCAGAAATAACTCAGATGGAAAGTTGTAATGTAGGCGAAAGAGTTACCAAGAATTTCCAACTATTACGCTAACCTATCTTGTTAAATGAAACAAAAGGTAGTTTAGTTGGAAATGGCTTGTTAGTTGTTAGTTTAGATCAAGATGATAAAGTCGAGGATAACTCACATATGGATACAAAACCTCTAAATCATTATGAGACTTTCGGAGAAAAGTTCTCTTACGTAGAGTTTTCTAGTAATGAAAGTCTGAACTAGAAATATCCATAGTTCCATGCCTGTCATGCAATATTCCGACTGCAAGAAATCTTCAGGAGAAAGGAATAATAAAGTCGGACTAATAAGACGCTAAGTGCCTTGTTAAAGCCAATGCGATAATATTAAGCAATTTTGTTGTACGGACCTCAATTATTAACAGTTTTTGAGGAACCTTTTGCCCTCTCGTTCAAATTAGCAATTTTACAATTCACCTGTGTATCATTATCTTTTTTATTTGTTCCAAAATGCTTGTCCTATTTTTTACACTCGCAATTTGATGACTGCGTATAAAGTATCGCGTGTTGTAACATAATTCTGTGGCACGCCACAACACAGCTGGTATAAATGTTCAATGCTGTGTCAAGCGTATCTATCTTATAAAACGTTGGATTCAAAGAATCAACTCCGTGTGTAGGTGCTGCGTCGTTGTTCGAAGAACCCCTAAAGCGTTGCATAGCGTCTACTTCATCATCGTTCTTAGTGTTTGAATTGCTGGCGTTTTTACCGTATCCATATGATTTCACGGTGTATTATTAATATATGCTTATTATGCCTTAGTAATGAAGAGAAATAGAGCTTGACCGCATTAAGGTTACGCTCAAGACCTTTGTAAAAATTCTTTGTTTTGACCGTCGTCCTCGTCACGTGATTCAAGTCTACATGACTTCAAGTTGTTATTGCGTAAGAAGTCATTATTTTGTAAACGGTATGCTTATGACAGTCCACATGTGTTTCACCATACTTCATCCGTTTGGCTTTAGATTAGTCCCATGACAATCGACAATTTCAGCTATATTATTTTGCAATTTTTTTTGTGCCGGAAGACCACGACAATTGAAGTGTGCAGTGGATGTGGAATTCGACACAAATTCTTTTGCAGGTTTAACGAAATCGGCATTTGTATTTTGCAAACGCCCGCATACATTTTTATCGACACATTGAACATACATATACATAATATTATAGGTACATGCATCATGGGTATTTTAGGTAATATGGTTGTCTTCAGACACAATGTCTTTTTTTTATTTCACCTGATGGAAAGTAGTCACCGCCGCCCATGGACACCTGCAACACCAGAGGTGATGCTAGTGCGCTGCCGGCCTTTTAAGAGGAGATAAACCCGCCTTTTGAAGGACCCCATCTCGAAACTCCGTGGGAAAACCGCAGAGGGAAGTTCGTTCCACAACTTACACGTACGAGGCAGAAAAGACCGCGTGAAACGAGAAGTTGTGGAGAACCAGCCATCCGGGTGGTGTGGATGGAATCTAGTTTTGCAATCCAATCCTTCCAATCGTGTATTATTGTAATCCTTCCATTTCTGCGGCATGCCGATTGAGCATCAATAAATGATATTCCTAATAGGGAAACTGGACTGTGATAATAATCAGATTACCTATATTCAAATAGATTTATAGGATCTGCATTCTGCAGTCATATTAAAGATATTTAACACGCTCGAATGGATAGTTCGGGTTGATTAAACCATTAAAAGCGAAGAAGTTTCTAAGCTTTATATGTAAGGAGTAGATTCTAATGAGATAATTTCGAGCAATTGTACGACTAAGTAGCTTGACAAGAAACCATTCGGTTATGGTGTCCATTTCAAATTAAGTTCGTTCGTTCCTATTGGAACTAACTCCAATAGATTTAACATGTTAGATCTATTTGAGTTAATTATCGTTTTTCGTTTCATTCTAATTACTTTCAATGTCCACATCCAGCATTAAATTGTAAATTTACATGTATAATAAACTACTAAAAAAACTAGATTACTCCACTTTGTAACATTTGTTAACCGACCTAAAAATAACCATAAAAGTTCACGAGTGCTGTTGCGTATATTTAACCAGGAATGCTCTCGTTAAATAAAACTTTTAACTACCTTTTAAATAGATTCAAGTTGGAACCGTTACGTTCGCTACGCTCATACCACGGGGTTTACAATCTATTAAATTGCTTGAGCACCTTGTCGAAAATACTCGTGTTCAAACCACACGAGCTCTTTATCAAGGTTTTGTTCGTTCTCTAAGAGTATCGTTCTGTATTTTTAATCACACTGCATACATATAAATTGCATGTTTGTGCCAATCTTATTTATTACTAACTGATACCCGCGACTTCGTACGCGTGCGAAACTTTCCACCAAAATATCTGACAACCACCATACGATGAACCTCGTTCTAGAGGCGGCTTTTGTTTTAGAGAGGTCAAGCTGTATCTAAGAATCCACGTCTTTCATTTCAATAAAATAAAGCCTATGTTTCAATCCGGAAAATGGGCTTCCGAATGGTATAAGTTTCATTGAAATTGGTCCAGTAGTTTAGGCGTGATCCGCGAACAAACAAACAGATAAACAGACAAACTCGATTTTCGGAATCAGAATCGTTTATTTAGTAGATCTGCATATTTAGTTTATCCATATCTTTTCGTTTTTGGCTTTTTTACAGTTTTATAATAGTATAGATAATTTATTATAATAGATTTTATGAAAACTTCTAATATGTAGAGCATAGATCACATATTTACACATATTTTTGGTTCAGTTTTGGGACTTGTTTGAGGGTCTTTTCGACCAAGTCATAATGTCTGCATAAGGATAGATAGATAGATAGAAAATACTTTATTGCACACCTTAACCTAGGAATGACATGGAAAGGACATGGTCAAAAAGGTCCTCAAACAGGTTTTTACATAGCAGTAAAATTGACAAGAAGCCCGAGGCTTGCACTATCACATTCGCTTTAATCTTTCTAATTAATTGCCACAAGTTTCTTTAGCCGACACAGAAACTAACGCAGCGTGACCCGTAGAAGCACTTACGGGTACAGCCTTCTTACATTATGCATCGTGAATCTCCAGTTGTCGAAAAGTTTCATTGGATTTGCTCCTTTCTTCTTTAATTTCTTTCGGTTCTGTAATTGTTTTATGAAGATTTGTTGCTGATTATTAGGATTCCAAACGATTTCGAAGAGTATTCTGTTCGTCAAACACGTATATTATCTGGTTTCTGGATATTCATGCGGATAATAAATGTTGACAAAGCTAGTATCCTCGAGGAGTCGATAGAATCTAGAATTACAACTTCTGAATACCAATCTGACAAACACCTGGACAAGGTAGAGTTTGTTCTTTCTGTTATACACAATCTTAGGAGGTACTGTGTATCATCAATATATATAAAACTCTTTTGAAGCTGACAGAGAATCAACGCACAACCTAAACCATAAGTCCTAGAGGTATGAAATTTCGAGGGTAGTATCCTTATATAATGTAGGGGTCCACTAAGAAAGGAATTTTGAAACGTCACACTCTAAAGGGTAGAACGCGAGCAACGCCGCGGGCGACGGCTAGTTGATATGTACTAACTGACCTACACAAAAAAGTATTTAAGCAACAAATTTTAAACAACACTGAATAAAATAAGAACTTCATTCATAATTTAATTGGTGTAAGCATAACTAATTAATGTTGACTTTTATGTGGTATATAACGGTGGATTTTTACATAAAATATTTATAATGCAGGTAACTTATCCAAATATTCATGAAACAGAATCCAGAGCGAAATAAAACAACGTTTCTTTCGGCTTCTTAATTCGTTAGGCTAAAATAATCAGTGCTCAAATTAAAACCGGAATAAATGATTATTACCTGACTGAAGCGCTATGTTCTGTGCCTGAAGGACCTACGAACACCTACGTAATGAGAAGAGGAAGTGACCGGATGAATAGACAATTATATACTAGCTATTATTGTCAGTGGTTGTGCTTGGTATCCTTGTACCTATTCACAGCCTATATTTACCACTCCGATTATAAAATCATTACTGGAAGTTCAAATAACTTAACCAAAGATTACAAACTTCAACGACCATCATAGCATTGATCTTAAGAACTATATTTAAAATAATAGTATCTCAATGAGGATAATAATTCAGCATTTATAATCGCTCTGTTTTTTTCAATCATACACAATCACATCATTCAATTATTATTTTAGAAGTACTTAATTTTGACCGTATACAGTCACGATTTCAATCGTAAGTATATTATTACGAAGTATATTATTACGCCGTTTATATCATCTACGATAGATTTAAATTTTAAAGGATTCTTAGTTTTCTTTGTTAAGAGTTAGATGTCACTAATCAAATATAACTTTAGTTTTACGACTGTGGTATAAACATACGAACATACAACGTATAACATAGCTACCACTCTTATGTAGAATAAAATATTTACTCTGTATCTAATTCTGTGTGAAATGTATTTTGTATTTTTTTTTTCATTCTTTCTATTTTATGTATGTATTTTCAAAGTTGATATGTGCAAATTGCCTTGTCGATTGCAATAACCTGTCACCCACACACACGCCCTCCCCATGAGTGTGTCAAAGTGTCACGCTCAGTGGTTCACTTGTTACCAGTTACACATTATGCACACGCTGAAACTGGTATTCAGCAAACAAGGCAATTATATAAATGGTTTTTGTGAACTGCAAAGTCATATAGTCTAATGAGACTATTTTTTGCTCAGGTGTACCCCTAAACCGCATAACATGCGGTTTGACTGGCTTCTATTCTACCCTTGGCTTGACTCGCGTGTACCTACCTTTATCAAGTTTCATCTAATCAGTCCGGATGTCATCGCCGACAAACGTCCTAACTTTCGCATTTATAATATTAGTAGAATAAAACTTTAATTTAAGATAAAATGCTTTGCTAGAAAAATAAACTTACCTAATATGTAAATCTATAACAATCCCGTAATATTGTTAAAACAGGATACAGAATTAAAAAAACTAGAAGATACTATACAAACTGTCAACTTAGCATGATGTAAATAAAAGAGATATAAAGGAACTGAGCATTGCATTGCGAAATGTTGAATAAGATAGAGTTGATCACGCTTTAATAGGTGCATCTACAAAATCTAGTTGATCACGCTTTAATAGGTGCATCTACAAAATCTAGAGGGCAAGAACCTCAAACAGATTCCCATTTAATAGAAGCTACAGATCGTGCAGTAAAGATGAAATTAATGAGTTCAAAATAAAGAACGACGTATTAAGTAGTCGTGGATCGCTAACGGTAAGATAATGCGGGTTATTATTCATTGCGGAACCGGAGCGTCCATCAAAAAGAACCTGACTAGGAAAGAAGCAGTAGAAAAATATACCAATAGCTCTACCTGAGAGCATCGCTTTATAGTTTGATTTAAATAACCGCCATAAACAAGCGCTATTGCTATCTTAAAACTCAAAGCTAAACTAGATCTTTCATTTAGAAGCCATTTGTAACAGTTCTATTCCCATTACCTGGTGCAGGAGAAAATTATAGCACTTGGCGCGTATAGAGTCTTCCTTTCCTTTGATTTATAAAGTACTTACCTACTACGATCCGTGTTCAGTAGCTGAACTCTTAATCAAAAAAAAATAATTGAGCCAATCATTTTCTAAAATTGTTCTACTATGTAATACGGTCTCAATAATTTATTACTTATTCTGTTGTGAATCGGTAAAGGTCCTTGGAAGGCATCGATGGAAGGGTGCGTTATTCGATTAAGGTTTGCCTGATCAACCAGTTCAATATCAACCAAGGTCTCTCGATATATAAACGTAATTGGTTTTATTTGTGCTTTTCACGTCCCGTACCTAAACAGCTGAGTGCAAATCATGTAGTTTGACCCTGAGCAGAAGTTGAGTAGTAGATAAGATATTTGAATCTGTCGTGTATTGAGCAAAGACGATAGCGTCATATTATTTCTTAGTTATACGTTTCTTGCAAAATATCTATGATCTTACTAAAGGTCTTTCAAATCATTCCCATTGTTGTTTTGACGCACCTCTGCGTGTTATTTGTAATCTTTATATTTCTTGTGAAATTATTAACACTGTTTAGGATATATCATACGATGATTAAATTGGCTTGCCTTACACGATTCGTCAATCAATCATTGTTATCGAATCAAGTGGAAGCATATGGAGTTCATTTGATGCATTACCGTAACTATAGGTCTGACACAATGATTTGAACTCATCGCTCATGTTCTATACATCACGATCGATCATCTTTCTTATTAATTACGAAATAATAAACTTACGTGAACTACCAACCATCCTAATGTAGGCAGAATTTTTAATTGTTGAACTTTGTTACTTCGATAGAACGTCGCTACGAACGGAGCGACATAACATAATTTGCATAATTTTAGGTACATACGTATGTTTGTATGTCTCGAAAAATAAGACAATCCACAGATCCGGCGGCAGTTCTTTCTAATGATTTGTGAGTGGCACGTCGCTTAATGTCATACCAGTGAATAGCTATCATAATAACAGAGCAGAAGACAACTAACTAGTGTTTAACGAGATGTAAACACGGCCTTGGTGTGACGCAACGCGTTGCCATGCCGCCGACACTCTGAAGAAAGTGAAACTATGAAATTGCCGCCAAAACGCGGTGTCATTGAATGAAGGCTCCACCGGTCGACTGCTCGCGTAGTCCGTCAACATCTTGTTGATGAAGCAAATTATGCAGCAGCAATAAAGCTTTCTCACGGATCGGTCAAAAGTTTCCGTTAATTGTTAAAGAAATATTCCGAATCGCGATTTGATACGTTTGCCGGAAATGGAATTTGAATACGCTCATGTAGGCTTTCCACGATACCTCGCACGCACATCGCTCCACGCACTATCTTCTGTTACTATTTGTACTGATTCAAGTAAACGCACAAGTAATATACAACATTATTCCGTTCATTTCCGTTTATTATTTACTCATCCACTTACGTACTTCTATGTACCGAGTGATTCATTCCCAGATGGTAGCTTTTCCAATCCTAGTTACATATACCTGCGTTCGGTTCGGTCTAAGCTTAAGCGTTGAGTACGATTTTGTATGGATCTTTGTAACATGATCAGTACCAGTTTGAACCAAAAATTGAGATTATCCCTCTTGTTTCCTATGTTATCAATGTGATAACTTATTTTCGATAAAATTCCGCTATAGAGAGCTATACGATAAGATAGTGCGCTCACAATACAACTGATATCCGTTGCACAAACAGTGTTCCTTTGTGAATGTTGAAATCTATTTTAATATGTGTTTGTTCTATGAACATGAAATTCGACCGAAGAAGGGGCGGACTATAGCACGGGTTACACGGGTAAATAAAAATGTTACATAAAGCTCTACTCTGCTCTTAATCATATGAGTTTCAATTTACGACTGAGCAAAACATCAATAACCATTATTGTCTTTCTAAAAGTCTAACAATTCTCAAAACCAGTTAGATTTAAATGAGAATGCAAATTCTGTCCAAATCATGACTTACAATAAAGCCACATTTCCTTACTTATGATCACGTCACTGTCTCTTAGGCGACAGCTTGAATCGGCCCTTTGTAGTACTTCTATTCATAGGGATTTAGCAATACCATTTTCGATAATGCAACGTTCCATTGTCGCAAAGGAAGAGACGTGGACTGTGCCCGGACGCGACGCACTGAGCCATGACTCAATTTAACGGTGGAGCACACGGCGACACTGTTCGTGTACCTTTGAAAAACTTGCACAGCTAACGATCGAGCGTTTTACTCAGTTCTAGAACATTTTGTTGTTGTAAACAACGTAATGACGTTTTTATACCGGTCATAAATGTCAGACCTACCAGGGGCTTACCAACGTTAGGTCTTTGAATTGCCTTTACAGCTTATTTGTATTTTGCGGCTTTGACTTGGGGGACTCCATTGTTTCAAGTAATTGCCACCTTTGCAAGCAGATGAGCTCGTATTGTTGCTTTCGATTTTGTATGTTGGGAGTAGATAAAGAAGACGGTACTTAGATATATATATCATTATTATCTACATTTTTTTTGAGATTTTTATCTCGTCAGAGCGCTGTACTCTGCTCTAGTGCGCATTTATCGTAACCTTGCCGTATAAAATCCGTAGAAACCAAATCGCATTCTTGGTTAATACATTAGTAACTATTTTACTAATATGTGAGCTGCGCATATATCATTAAGTAGGTAAAACAGAGAAGACACATTGATTTGGTTGTTTTCAATACCGAAAACGAAGTTATCAAAGCACTCCATCCAAAGTCACCAACTAGTCATCTTCGTCAGTTTCAATTTCATTGACTTTCAGTTAAAAAGTTCTACGGGGTTTTAGTCGCTAATTGCCAAAGATATGCATGTTCTCTCGATTCTTTAGGTATACGTTATGCTTAGCTTATAGTATGTTTCGTTTGTTCCAGACAGGAGGTGCAGACAGCGCCAGCGGGGGCTCGGGCGGCTCTGGCATGGAGTGTCTCCAGATGCGAACGCCGCCCGAACCCTTTCACTACCTCATCTCGGAGCAGGCTAAGTCTCTCGTCGCTCTTCAGGTCAGTACTTACTGTTTATAGATGAAATCCAATATTCTAGAGATTGCTCGAAATAGACCTTGCATTTGCATGGTTACTTTGTTTTGACGCATATATATATATATATATATATATATCAGGGTATAGAGATAATGCTAGGCAAGCATTATTGTATGCAACCTTGTTAGTCTAACTAAAACTCAACTCAAACATAGTTCTCCAACCACGTCCCATAATATTCCTAGTTAGATTAAAGAACGGGGGCAGGTATTCCCGTTATGAACTCTATCAAATTCCCAACTGATAAAATTACGCAACTTTCCTGGAGCTGTGACAGTGAAAAGGGTGAAGTGGAAAAGTTGGGAATAACATCGGCCTTCATTCCTTAGATTGTTTCAACGCAGGGGTTTTGTTTGCGTCGTTGTACAAGTTTTGTTCTAGTTTGAAAATAGCCGCACCTTATTTGTGGCAATCCCTTTTCTTGTTACTTTTGACTTGTTATCGTACTGGTGACAGAACTAAAGCAACATTGCATTTCGCACAGGAACTTCAGAATGAGGTCGGAGCACTGCTCGAGTTTCGCGACCTCGTCATCGAGACGTTTCCGAACTTGCGCTCGAAAATGCCTCCTTCGACGCCGGCTAACAGCGCGCGCCGAGATTGGGAGCCTGGAGTCAGAGTGCGGAGAAAACTTGCCGCTGGAACTGACTCTGCGAGAACCAAGCCGCAGCCTTCCGTGCAGGTATATATCATTTGTCTAACGTACCTGGGCACTACAGCCGTGCGTGAACCTATTTCTGGAAATCAGGTCTCAACTCAATACGCTAGTTTTAGTTTGAACTGAATCAGCGAAGCCATACAAAGCCATAGAGTTAGTTCGTCAGTGCTAGCAATCAAGTTTGCTGACGTCTGCCTTGCTGACCCTGGTGATTGCAACTTCATTACGATTTCTTTAGGTATATTACTGAGTTGTTCCTGTCTAAATTCATGAACTGCTCTGCTATAGACTATCAAAGTGATCCTTGTGATTGTAAATATATGCGTATTGATTTTGACCAACCAAATCCGTCTCCATTTATTCCATCACATCCACTTCCAGGACTCAGGATTCAGCACAGAAACATCATGTGGGAAGGATGCGCATTCATCCGCTTCTGCGTCCGCCTCTGCCACCAGATCACGGCCGGTGGAAGACGAACTCCTGGCTTTACTCGACGTCATCCAGCGCAAGGGCTCACGGTTACGGGACGAAGCTGATCAGCTCAGAAACGAGATTGACGCGAATACCACCGCTGAGGAGTCGTTTGCAAGAGCTATGCAGGCGTGCGAATGTGGAGATTTGCAGAGGTAAGTTGCTATGAGCGTCAGTTGAGTAAAATAGGTTTCGAAGGCAGCAGTCGTCAGATAAATTATCATTAGAGCTAGATATGGGTTCAGCTAAAGACTGCACATCGTCATACATAAAGCAGTAAATCATTGGAAACAAACTATTACGGTTAAAAATGGCCAAAGAATTGCACAAAAAATATTATACTGGTAGCCGACAGAAAGAGAAATAGTCGACGTAATACTAAACCTAATTTGTAGCCATTGTTTTTTCCTACTTTTATTAAACTGAGCTCCTTCTGTATTTTTACAATTATTCCAGCAGCTCGTTATAGAGCGTCGAGTCTTTGAGCGATATCCTTGAATAATGAATATTAAACTAGATGAACTCAACCTTTGATACTAAAGACTTCTCAAAATGTGATGGCATCCATTAACGCTCTATGAAAAAACATTTATTGCGTAACTCGTGGGTTATTGTTGGAATTTACTACTCGAATTTACTTGTCTGACGAATGTGCTGTCCTCCAAGCGAGCCCACATCCCATATTGTCTATATTATTAGGCTAAGTTCGGTGTGACGCGCCCTACTCATTTGAAGCACTAGCTTATGCCCCCTACTTTCCCCCTGTGCCAAATTGTATCTGGTTCTTCGGTACTCCAGGTTACGTTCAGAGCGCGATGCCCTGCTGGCTCGCGCGGCAGAGCTGGAAGCAGCAGCATGTGTATCTCCCCCCGTGGCCGCACTGGGCTCGCCGCTCGGTCGGCTGGACGCGGTGCTGACCCCCTCAGGGGGGTCACGAGCCCCCCGTGTGAGCACGCCCTGCTCCGCGAAGTTCGCCGCGATTCTCACTGAGAGCAATCCGGTGGAACTGCAACGGCAGCTGTTGACCTCCACTGTGCATAACCAGGTATGTGACGGTGTTTATGATACCCGACTTCGTACGCGTGTGAAACTTTCTACCAAAATATCTGTCAACCAGTATACGATGAACCTCGTGCCAAAGGCTGCTTTTGGTTTAGAGAGGTCAACCTGTATCTCAGAATCCACGTCTTTGATTTCAATAAAATATAGCCTATGTTTCAATCCGGAAAAAGAGCTTCCGAATGGTATAAGTTTCATTGAAATTGGTCCAGTAGTTTAGGCGTGATCCGCGAAGTCACAATGTTTTGTTACAGACACAATTACTTCAGAAAGTAGCACATTTGCGTTTTGTTTTATTTCGTTTGTTGAAACAATTGCTGATTTGGTCCACTTGGTTGCACTATTGCGTGATGGACAAAAACTAATCGCAAATTACCTTTCTAACTAGCTTACCTCACCCAGCCTTGGGGTAACCTTTAATCTAATCTAATAAGTTCATTATTATGACTCATTATCGTGAGAATATATCTGCAAGATCTTCATTATCTTTACACTGCTTATTATGAAGCGGTCCTAAGGCGATTTGGGCTTTACAATTATAAAAAAAACACCGTGAGGCATCTTTAGGAAAGAAATAATTCTCAACATGTAACATTATAAAACCCCAAATATTATTCGTAATATTCAACTATCTTTCTCTAGAGATTGACTCCAAATGTTTTTATGAGGAATGTTCCTCAAAGAAAGTCCCTAAAGTTTAACCTACGCGTAGAAATCCCAGAGTGACTCGGTTACTTCTTTCAAGTATTTATCTTTGCAATTTATGTACTTATCATCAATACATATAAAACTCTTTTGAAGCTGACTTAGAATCAACGCACAGCCTAAACCATAAGACCAAGAGGTATGAAATTTGGACTTAGTGACGATTCGGACAAAATTTTGGAAGGTAGTATCCTTATATAGTGTAGGGGTGCACTAAGAAAGGAATTTTGAAAAGTCGCACTCTAACGCGAGCAACGCCGCGGGAGACAGCTAGTCCAGTATACATATCATTTATACGTTTGTCAACACTTTCTTTTTTTACTATGAATTTTAAAAGCGATAGGATTATTATGCCTTCAACTACCACGAGGAAATAACAGTAGCAAATAAAACTTAATAAAAGCGCGCTAACCATTTATGTGTCCACTAAATTGTCATTGCTAACGAGAGTTTACGAGACAAGATGTCGCAAATGCAATTTGGACAAAATTACGTGGACGTAATGGAGTGTGGCCGAGATAGGCAAAAAGCCATTCAATTGAAAACCTCATTTTTGAACTCTTTTGTCGTGTTCCAAAATATTCACTTGAACTTTTGTACCTATTCAACCTCTTTTACGCAGTAGTTACATCATAGCTTGACATTCTGCCTTGTAAGGTAAAAATATTTGTAGTTTGTGCCAGTAGCAGAAAGTCACACAAGAAAAAGTGTGACTCACAATAATAAGTGAATTTTCAACTTTATAAAATTCTTTAGTTTTTCAAATCCCATCCCAACCCACTACTATTATAAATGTCAAAGTTTGGCTGTTTGTGTTTCAATCACGCTGCAACTACTGGTTCGATTTGGATGACACTTGCAATTTATATAGTTCGTAACCTGGATTAACAGAGGATACTTTTATCCCGGGAAATCAACATGATCAAACGGGACGCGGACGAAATCGCGGGATGAAGATAGTGTCTTATATATACAAAGTTATTCAAATATTTCGTAATGTTAAAAAAGCTAGTACAACATGTTTAACAACAATGACCTACCATCAACAGGTTGACCTTTAGTGGCACTGACCGCGATCACCTGCTCTGTGGCACGTTATATTACGATCGTTAAGTTATATTATAAACTATTATAAGAACTATAAAATGTAGGACACATACATTTATCTCACGGCGGTGGTCACGGTTTCGCATGAAAGATTCATAACGGAACCTGTAGGTACTTTAAAAATGTGTTTATTTACGACATCACATTAGAAACTTTAAAAATTATCAGTGTTTCTCTACTATATTATGCATGTATTATACATATAAAGCTTCCTCTTGAATCACTCTATCTATTAAAAATCCGCATCGAAATCCGTTGCGTAGCTTTAAAGATCTAAGCATACATAGGGATAGACAGACAGCGGGAAGCGACTTTGTTCTGTACTATGTAGTGATGAAGGTTCATAACGGAAATAACACTGAATTTAGTGCATGATATATTTTTAATTTATAAGTCAGATCTCGTTGGTAGATAATTGATTCATTAATTGGTTTGTAAATAGAAAGAAGAATTTTTATTCCTATTCGTCTGGTTTCTGGAACTTAATTAACGAAATAAATGGAGGTTTAAAAACAGAAGTAGGTTTATAAATTATGTATGATGCTTAGTAAAAAGCCTGAAATAAGTCTGACAATATAACTTTGCTCTACAATAAATAGTAGGTACCTACTCTAGCCGTACTTTTTAGCCAACTACACAAATCATTTTATTATTAACACAGCGTCTAGCTAACTTCTTGCCAACTAATTTTTTGCTACACTTCAAATATCGCTCATGATATCAGCCTTCAGATTTTTTGCGCAATTAATAATTATGTACCTACTATGATTTGGTAATTTCTTCAGTCTTTAGGTTTTTTGTTATATTATACAGCAAAGCCTTATCAATTCTCACTTTACGCTTATAGGATCAAATCAAACTGAGTCTAAATGCGGAAACGGGAGTCCAATCAATATAATGGATACCTAGCCCCGTTGATTATAAATATGCACCAAAGCGTAACTTAATAAAGCCTAGCCAAGTTTTTCTTGGTTGATTTGACACCACTTCGCTTCGCTGTGGTTATTCCGAATATTTTGTCTAATAAAAATGTACCTAGCTTTTGTTCAGTAATCGAAACCTTCGCTCTGATTTAATGAATGTTTTGAAAAAAAATGAGTTACAACAATTACGCTCTAATGAATTTCTTATCGAGAGATTGTGAAACACTTGATTTATTTTGCATAAACATGGTGTAAAAAAAATAAGCTATTTTATTTTTAAAATTTTCAGGTGCTGTGTGAGCGACTAAGAAAGGCGGCGGAGCAACGTACGTTTCTACTGGAGCGGTTAGAGCGAGAGAGCGATGTAAATGAAGACCTCAAATTCAGAGTAAGCTTATTTTCATACGCACCAAAAACACTATCAACTTGTTATTCATACTTCAAAAATAGACATTCCCTTGGTCTGCCGGATCGTCACAGAATACGGTCATCGGATTGGTTGTTGGGATAGAACGTAATTCACTCTTCCATCTAATAACCAATTCGAACACTACCAGGTTTTAGGACACGCATTGCACCTTCAAGCAAAGATGGAAATTATGTATATTTTATGCACTAGAACAAGGATACAAAAAATATCTCGCACCATTTATGATCATCGTGCAAAGTAGGTACTATTTATTTATTAATACTATTACTCTTGTTTATCACTATTATGTACTATTTTACTGATTCAAACCATACTAACACGCAAAGGAAAACGGTTAGTACTTAGATTATCTTGTAATTTAAATTCAGGGTTAATACCTTGCGAGTATATGGTTTATTGAATAGATGCTCGTAACATTTCCATCGTTAAGTTTTACTATTCTACATGAAAACCTTCAACTGACCTTCGTTTCATGTTAGGTTCAATACATAAAAGGGCTCGGCTATCCATTCAATTTAACCATGTAACGGATGTAATAAAACTTCATTTTATTGTAAATTCCATTGCTTGGTGCTTGGAAATTGTTGGCTGCAATTCAAGCTTTTGCATTTTAGTTGTAAGATTTCAATTCGCAATTCGCGTTCCGTTTTGTTATGGCAGCGTTTAACTCTAAGTTTAACTCAAGAATAGTGAAGGTAATTAGATGTCAGTTTAAAATTGCAAACTTAGAAACTCCCCATTTTCGATCAGATAAAGTTGCTATTGACTATGCTCCTTGAGTGAATGACCGTGTTTTCTTTTGACACACGTCTACCACATGTCTATTTGATTGCACCATCTCTAACGAAACGTTTTCAATTTCCAGCTGGAAGAGAAGAGCATCGAACTAGAAGGCACGCGAGCGCTCGTCCGCAAACTGAAGAACTGCAGCTCCGACAGCATCGAGCGCAGCCGCGACGCTCACAGCTCCATGCGGGACATGGAGCCCTTACACATCCCTGATGATGAGGAGGCGAGGATATCTGAGACTCCCCGAAGGCGGCCGAGTCGGATCCCGCAGCCGCATAGTGCGACGAAGGGAGCTGCACCTCGCCCGCCTGCAGCGCCGGCGCCGCCGCCGCGGCCGCCGTCCGCGCACTCGGCGCACTCGGCGCGCTCGGCGCGCTCGGCTGCTTCCTCCCGACACAAGTCTTCAGTCCCGGTGCGACGCTCGCCCGCATCCGACAAGGTGCGGCGTAGCTATTTCTGGAACACTTGGTTCTCTAAAGAGTAATCTGCAAGTCCCCCTTCGTGCTAAACCCCACTCGGTTCTCTCGGTACCCCCTCGTGCTAAACCCCACCGTGTGAGAACACAGTTACGGTCCCAGCTCACATGCCATTATGTCGATCGTTTTTAAGTTGAGATTTTCGATTTTGCGCTTGCGTTGTCGTGAATATTACTGTAGAATTGTCCGTTCGATATAGTTGTGGCGAGCATGTTGATTTATCCTGGTTTGTTACTAACTATTTATTGTGTGCTGGCGTGAGAATCGACTAGGTTGGATGGGAATGTTCTTATCGGTTTTGATTATCATCAAGATAGTAAATTAGTATAAAAATGTTAAGCTTCAAGTAAGCTTTGGTCGGAGTATCCTTGACTCGATTTTCATGCCGGCACAGTTTTCCTACATGTATCATGTTAATTTAATCGACACATTACTTGTAAAAGTCATGTATGGGATCGGTGAAAGCTATATTTCATTTTGCAGTTATATCTCTCTGCCATTCTCATACGTGACCATTAAACATAACCATGGAGTGGGACACTACCGACTTACATGAACACCCGTTTTTTCTGTTTTGTATTAATTTCACCAAGAACTTACTCATGTTTACGTAAATAATTTTATGCAGTGTATCTCTTAGCAGTCAAGTGATGACGAGGAAATCCTACTTTGGTAAGTGAAAATCAACATCATTATACAGCTTTTATATTTTATGCCGCTAAAACACTAGAACGCTATATTTTAGTTATTTCAATTTAGTTTGGTATTATTTTGAATTAATTGACATAGTGGCATAATAATTGGCTACCCACAAGTAACGGTAACAAACTAAATGCTCTCACATGGCTGTAACACACTAATGATCTTATAACAATTGAGTAAACCTAATGCACAGAACATTGTCGAAGACGATCACCGGACACCATTTGACATAGACTTACAAAAAAGTACTCGATACTGTGTACTTGTAGAATCATTTACAAACGTAGACTTAACTAATAACTATAATATTCTAATAAATAACAGTAGAATGTTCACTGACCAACCGTACTCATAGAACTTTGACACGTTAGAAGGGACCGAGCGTGTGGCATAGCTCTACGTAATATTGTTTTGGTTCGACAGAGAGTGGAAGGCCAGAGTTCCGTAGAGCGGGAGTCGTTGAACGCAGATCTCGTGGCTGAATACATCGCGCGCACGGAGCGCCTGGCGCCGCTATTCCCGCGTCTACATGCCCACCGTGACCTCAGTACCGTGCATGCCAACCATGCTGTGCGTACCCGCCCTCTGCCTGAAGAGCTCCGGCTGGCCTACGAGTCCCCGCAGAATCTCGCTCTCGAACTCACCAAATCGATCCTCTACGAGGACGCTAACTCCATAACCGCGCACGATTCCCTTTGGAACGGCAGGCCGCAGCAGTACTTCGAGAGCATGAATTACGGCGGCCGGGCCGATAGTGCGGACAAGGATTACGACAGCGACTCCCTCGCACCGTAAACTAAACACCCGCTCTTTGTAAATTATGAAATATATTCCGGTGCCAGGTGCATCGTACGAATGCGCTATTTATCCTGTGTGATCTGTGATATGTCACCTATTTCATTTTCAACGTTTTGTTTCATCCGTGCATTGTCTTTAGTGAATTTTCCTTTTAGTTTATAAGGTTGATTGCGTTTGCCTCCGGCCTCGATGATTGATTTCGAGCCGCGTCCATTTATTTATGTGAATTTAAGAGTTATTTTCAATTTTTTTTTAATTCTTATTTAAATTAGATAATGGATTACTTGTACAAAAAAAGAATACTATGAAGTTGTCTTTATATTGCCTCATAAATAAATCTTCAATATATTGTTATTATATACCTAATCTATTTCTAACTTTAAGTAATAACGGTAGCTATTATCTTATTTGTCATTCCTAAAAGTAAACAGACTGTAAGTACTACTAGTGAATAGAGTGAGAGCTTGGCACGAGTGTAGTAAGGCTGTGAACACTATGGTGTGCTCTAGGTTGTTTCTGTACCGATGCGGCGGTATAGTGAATAGTATGATTCTTACGCTGATTTTTATCTAAACTTAATTTCATAGCGCTAAAACATCGCTTTCATCTCGAAAAGGACAAGTTAGTGCTGTCGAATTGAGTTTAAAACGTAAGTCGACACCGATCACTAAACGTCCAATGCTAAACGTCCCTGTTACGACAACGCATGACTGCCTTAAACTATATTCTGTTTATAACATCCACGTAGCAGAGCTCGGCAACAAAATAGTAGGAGACTGATTTTGTATAAAAATAGTGATATTGCTTTATACCAAGTTAGGAAAACTCCAAATTGCTTTTCCGTCTAGCTTAATCGTGTATAAAGTTATCTAATGGCCCTAAATGTATTAATAAGAGAGTCTACTCATACTCCCAATTCCATAATGTAAGGACTGTAATTATTGTAAGTTAAAATAATTAATGGATAAGTCAACGTTTATTGTACAGCTTCCATTCACGCTATCTAGTGTATAAATTATTAAGCCACAACTTACCTAAATAAGATACTCATAAAAATATCTAGTTGACTTGAATCTAGTTGATGACTTGTATAGTTGTACAGAAATCCATATCATGTATACAAATTATTCAAAATAAATTGTTCATATCATTTTTGACTTTTATTCAAACGTTTACAAATCTACTTTAGAGAAATATTTAACTTGACAAAACTAGAAATTACGAGAGTATCCGTGCGTGATTGTATGTTTTTGGGGGAGATAAGTGTGGTTGAATGAGATGGGTGTAAGGGTTAGGTACCGTATGCGTATTTTATTGGTCTGTACTCTTTCTAGGAAGCTAGTGTTTGGATGTGTGTGTCATTAGTTTGTAAGGGCAGCTGAATAGAAATGTAATTCTAGTAGTAAAAATATTATATGTAAGTACATTATGTAGTGGAGATGAAGTTGTAAATTGGTTGTAATGTCATAAAAGTCTTAAAAAAGTATTTGCATAAACTATGATACTAAGGTATGTTTTTGGTTCATTATTGAACATCTTCCTAAACAAACTTAGGTCCTAGATCAATATCTCTTACTTCTAAAGTTTCCGGACATTTTGATATGGAGATAAATCCATGCTGCTTCAATTCTGAAAACAAAACACTTCGTTAAATTTCTAGTAGCGGAACATTGGTCTAGTCTAAAACAAACATCTGAAGCGCTATTCGGTAACGTTAGAATTCCATAGACAAATCACCAATAACGAAAAAAAGCGGTAGTTTTGACTATTTTTCTATTTTCCCGGAATAGAGAAACGAAAATCGTAGTCTAAAAAATCTTAGGTTATAACTACATACTGAGTATCGAAGTAAAACATCTCGCCGCGATAATAGATTTGTATCCCGCTATCAGTGGTCCTTTGCTAATGAGTGTCCTCACTGTGACTGGCTTTGATCCATCTCTGATCAATTTCAGAATTTTCACCATCGTACCTTCAGTACCCCATTGGTCTCTGAAACGAAATTATCATCGTATTTCAACTTCAAAATAGAGGCTACTCTAGAGGCGGATTCAGGCGCTGTTCTGGGGGATGCTTTGGTGAAACGTTTTGGCGGACTGCTTTATAATGAGAAAACTACATTCAGCCTCTGTTTATGAATTGGGGAGTTAGACTTTGCAATAAAGCCGGTCAAGACATTTCTCACTCGTCTGTCGGTAGACATACAAAATCAATGGGTACAGAAGAAAATACAAACCTGATAAACCTCTTCGAATCGGTCGTTTGGTCTGAATCCCCCAATGAAACTTTCGTTCTATCAAGACTTCCCAAGGGTGTTTCTGTTCCCTCACTTTCTTGTCTTCGAGATCTAGATACCCTCTGTGACGTCACAACGTCTAAACCCGGTTGGTAGGGTTGAATATCTGCTAAGCCGGCCTCTTGTAACATAGCTGTGATGTTTTTCTCTGCGTCTTGAGAACGGCGGACATCTTGAATGTTTCCGGGACGGTCTTGCATGTTTTGCGGGATATTTTCTTTATCTATTTGCAGGGCAAGATCGTTTTCAGGCTCTGAAAATAAGTATTTAGCTGTTTTTTTCTGCTTACGTAAAACTTAGTGAGGTATAGGCAAGAATAATACATGATAGCCGAGTTAGCAGCAGCAGGCTCGTATGAGCTAGTGGCCAACTTTGGTTGGAGGGCAATGAAAAAATTTTCGTATTGCAGAGAATAATAATTTTTTGAGTAAACTCACCAACAATCGGTACTTCTGTTTCTGCCGCAGATTGGCGAGCTTTTTGACTTTCTCGGAATGTTACATATCCCATAGAGCGCTGCTTCTTCGGCTACAAAATATATCGTTTCGGTTAGGTTACGTTTTACATTATCGAGACAAACATTACAATGGTAACTTAAAGTACTTACAGTTAGAACATTATCATCTACCGTCTTTCGTTTTCTCGTCTGCTGCGGAAGGATATCTATTTTTTGCGTCAGCATTTCCGAGATATCTACTTCTTTCAGCCCCTCAATTTCAACTTCCTTGGATACATCTTGAATAACGCTTATTTCTGGATATGTTATATTCACTGCGTGAGCTATTTGTGGCTGTGGGATTGGCTCTTCAGCCTCCTCAATTCGCTCAAGCATCGATATATGAGAACGGTGCGGGTGATACATTATTTGTTCCTGAAAGTATACGATTATACTTTAAACCCGGTGGGAGTCAGGAACTAAATAGATATTATCAAGATTGCCAATTGTACAAGATAAAACAATTCTGTTTCAAATCTAGTCGCTTGTTCCTTGCAGATAACCAAGATAAGATAACTAGAAGACTGTTTTTCCTCCAGGATAACTGGTTATTTCAAAGGAATTTTTTTTCCTCGTAGATAACCGACAGTTGAAATGGAAAAATGTTCCTCCCATTCCAGACAATTTGATTTTATCTGGAATTTTTTGTTCATGATAAAATATCCTAAAAATCAGCCTAGCCAGTCACTTACCTGAAATTCTCTTTCGGCTCTTGGAGAACGGTACACCACACCCAGATTTCTCATAAACAACCTGGTTATATCTAAAGACAGGTTTGAATATATCTTAGGGCCCGCGTGGCAAGGTCGTCTCATGTAAACATCGCACGGTACGACTATTTCTATAATGTCGTCGGAACTGTCCTGTGGGTAGTTTGAAAAATTATATCGAAAAAAAAAGTAGTCACGTAATAATTTGCTTGAGAGTTTGTTTGAAGAAATTATAACTCAATACGAGGAAAATAGACTAAAATAATTACAAAGTAAACAATAAATCTTTCAGAGATGATAATGATGCGAAAATTATGGCTGATAACAATGAAGGGATCTATCATTAAGTGAAGTCGGATAAGGGCCATGTACATGTTGTTTTCAGTAGAGTAATAGTAATATACAGAAAAGACTAATGGTCTATCTTATAAAAAGTTAGAGTAGACATCATGTCTTGTTTAACATACGTAATCAGGACATAATGTCTACTCTAACTTTTTATAAGATAGGGGGTGAGTATATGCGCGAGTTAGGTACTATTAGTTAGATGAATACAGAAATAACACATGGGAAAAATGTTAAGGAATAAATGTAAACCAAATAAATAAAATATAAAACAAAAAAAAATACCTCGCATCGTAAGTCTACAAGGGGATCGTTGATTCTCGTGCGTATTGTGTTCGCACTAATTTTAGTTTTCTTGTCAATTATCAATTTCCTGACGCGACGTCTTTTAGCTTGAGGCTCTTCCAATTCCTATGGAAAACTGTGGTTAATCTACTGAGCCTACAAGGTTCAACACAGATTATATTTACTTAGATCGGTGACCGCTAATACAATTATCATCGGAGTAAGTTCCGTATTTCGGAGTTCACTTATTCACTTCAGAGCTGTCAATGATATTCTACATAATAGATCATTGGGAGCTATAGGAATTTTTAAGGCGACTTAGTAGAGCCTAGAAAAACCGACTGGACTAAAAACTCGATTTTCTTTAAATATATTTACCGTACTGTTCAATTGGCTATTAATCTAATTCATACTAATATCATGTTTTCTAATTATTCCAACGATTTATGACTGATAATAATAATCACTAGATACATAAGTTCTAGAAATTGAAATAGGGTTCTGAATATTTTTCAGAACTGATGAGTTAACTGAATTGTTAATCAGTTTATAGACACTGGATAAGTGACTTTGGTACATAAGTGATAAGAAAATTCAGAATTTCGTACCTCTAATTCAAATTCTTTAGGTTCCTGTACAACAGATTTTTCAACGGCAGCTGGTCTCGTTGGCTTTCCTTTTTCAACAATTTCTTTCTCTGGCAACCTATTTTTTTTATAAAAAAATGTTAGGTGGGAGTTTAAAGTGAGAAGTGAAATTGAAAATCTCAGTTTATACGAAGAAAAATAGTTTCGATTCATTCACTTGTCGAAAACATTCTTCGTTCATACAAAAACTGCGGATTTCTCTATGGCTTTGATTTTATGACTAGTGGATGGGATCGGAAGGAAATGGTATAACTTACTGTTCTTGAGGGATAGGTAATTCAGGTATCGGGAGGTCGGGGATTTCGGGAATCAGGATCTCTGTAGGAATAAATACATTAGAATTGTCAAAGTAATATCACAGACCTTTCTTACCTACTAGTTAAGGTAGGTAATTAATATTTAATAAATACCCACTGATTACGAAATGTTTTATAAACTTTTTTCCAAGCCCCAGGCACTGCAGCGTCCCGTTCATCGGAGCACGGATAGAAAGCGACCCTTAATGAATAAATCATCTATATAAGATGCAAATAATGTTTATATGACCTACCTTTTTCAAATTCCCCTCCTGGTATACATTCTTCTGTTTCGCTAGCTGAAATCAGAATAAAAAAATTACTTAACTACAAAAAAAAAATTAAAGTCGCACCTTAAAGTGTCTAAAATTAGGATCAATTTTTTTTACCAAATAATGCGCATGCTGCTCCGACGCAAGCAAAGCCTCGACCGACAGCTAGTCATAAAATACAGTCGAATTGAGAACTATAAAAAACTTACGTTTGAGGAAAGTAGCTTCATGCTCCGAGATTCTTTCCATCTGCCTGTCGATAAATCTGGACTTGTCCAGTCGTGAGTCGTGCGATTTGTCGGTGACGTCCAACGCCTCTATACCGCTGTGATGAGAAGGCTCTGTTGGCTGCATCATGAGCTCGATGGTACGATCTGCGAGCACTCCAACTAGTGCTTGGTCTGGATGCTCTTCACCAAAACCATCCTGAAAACAGAAAACTCGAGTTACAAGATGTTTATTTGCATAAATGTTACAATTTGGTCTTAACATAGGAGGCACTTTAAAACTTATTCTCCTTTTTCAGATATCGCAAATAATGTTATGTTTTGGGATGTAACAACAGTAAACTATAATTCACCATTTTTTTTTATTACTACCAACATGTAATACTGCGTTCACACTCAGCTCATGCCGCTTCCGGCATTAATACCAAACTTATTGCCACAGCAACATCACCTTTATTCTTTAACATGCCGAGACAGAGGTATAATCGCGTTTAGACTATGCTCATGCCCACTTCCCTGCCGCAGCTCAGTGTGAACGCAACATTAGGTACAAATCTGTCTGTTAGCTAAAAATCAATAATTATGTAGGTATTTAATATTAATAAATATTCATGGACATTTAACACAAAGCCATTTAGTCCCAAACTAAGCAAAGCTTGTATTATAAAAACTAGATTGCTGACAATTTGGTTTTAAACGATGTTTTTCTGAAACGAGAGGTGCCGGTTCGATTCCCGCAGCAGGACAAAGGTAGGTATGATTTGTAGACAAATATTAGCTCAGTAAGTAAGAACGTGTACCTAAAGTAGCTATTAGAAGACAAATAATAAACTTAGGTACATTTGGTGGCAACTGCAATTCCGGTATTGTAGGCTCTCTGAGAGTAATTTCTTGGATGTTCGCGACGACATTCCCGCTATTCTGAAAATAGAAAATCAAAGTTGATGCTGACTCAAAATATTATGCATCACTGAAATAATTAGTAGGTATATCAATTTGAACTCAGTAAAACAAATATGTAGTCAAAAGCTCTCAAAACATGTTGGATAATCCCATCCCATCCCACTAATACTATAAAAATGTTTTTAATTACGCTGAAACTACTGGTCCGATTTGGATTAAACTTGGAATATCTATAGTTCGTAACGGATTAACACCTAGACTACTTTTTCAAAATCAAGAAGATCAAACCGGACGCGGACGAAGTCGAAAGCGAAAGCTAGTCTTAAATAAAATTGTTCATCAACTTATGTTGTCTGTACCTGAATGATCTCTACAATCCTCTGTTCATTTTCCGGCTCCTCGGGCAGCGTGATCTGAGGGAGTGGTTCTGTTTCTGTCACCTGTGCTCTTGGTCTTGAAGTGCGCTGCACATCACTGACACGAGCGGTATGGTATCTGAATGATAGAGTCATAGATATTTATTTACCATTTGGAACACAATACCTATGGGACACTTTGCTTTGTTTATAACATCATCTATAGTGGCTGTGAATGGGCCTTGTCATATTATTGTAAGTTATACATGTCTATAGAATAACTTTAAAAAGAACTTTTTTTGTTTGCACATCTGCCTGCTGGCTATGCTATAAGCAGATCTTATGGAAGATATTTAGTGGCGTGTAGGGATGTACCTACTCCAGTGAGTTTAGTTTAGTGAGTTTTAAAAGAACTGAACTAAAAGTAATTATTTGGATTCCGGGACTGGGTAGTGCAGAGGTCAAAATGTCTAATACAGACCGGCTGCCTATATGGCAAAAAGTGTGTAACGGCTGTAAAGAAGCCTAGTCATAAGTTCAGTGTAAAAATAAAACTGTAAAATAAATGAAGAGGATGTCTGCAATATTATAAAATGCTTATTAAACAATAATCACTTAAAATTCACATGGTTAAACTTTATCTGGAAAAAGAAAGCAGTGCAATGCCTTACAGAGTGCATCCTCAGTATGGTAATGCATTGTTATAGGCATGGGCCATCTGTTCGTTCCATCACAATGTTTCAAGATAAGTATTTTATAGTCTTCACTCAACTCCACTTACCTTTTGTTTGTATTCTTTGTCACATTAGCGTTAATCATGCACAAGTCACCTGGAACAGATAGGAACATTGTGAGATGGCTCGATTAATAATGAGTTGATTTTAAATAACTTTACCTAGGTATGTAGGTTTCTACAAAATATTAGGTGGGTTTGCATGTCCTAAATAAAACAAGAGCTCCATTTTATGTGGATTCTGTAGGTAACATACTTTACTTTGTGATAAACTTACTCAAAAGTATGTTGACTTTTTTCTGGTAAATTCTTGCCAAACCACGTAGTAACTGAGAGCTGAGACGCAGAGAAAACCTGTTGGTTGGGCGACCGGATTCATTGTTGATGACATCCATCAAGTCATCACTGAAACAATCAGCCAGTAAAATAAAGGGTATAGGTAATAAATATGCCGGAATTGTAAGAACCTACCTGTTTTTTACCTACCTACGGTGTACTTAGGGTACCTACTGTTTGTAGAGCATCGGTGGTCTACTGGTAGCAACTTCGCCTTTCGATCCTAAGGTCGTGGGTTCAAACCCGGTGGATTTCCTATTCGGAAAAGTGTGCGTAATGCCAGTGCTATCAAACGCTGAAGGAAAAAAATTGTGAGGAAACCCGCGGCTTAGCTCCGCACGTAGGTATTGGTTTTTCTTTCCTGTGGATAAGGCCGACTAGGTTGAGAGGATGGTACCTACCTATAACTACCTAGGAGCTGGGCAAGCCACCCCATCTAAATCATGGGCCAGCGTCGTTTTTGGGCATGGGTAAAAAGTGGCCCCTGATGCCGTATAAATCATCTAGGTTAGATGTAAGATAGATTCTGTGTTCTTACCATATTTTCCGAATGTCTTGCGACCACAGTTGCCGATGTGTTATTGTTGTGAAACGCAGCGGCCACGAATCGGCTACCCAACATAAATAAAATCTGCCGCCTCTTTTTAGAGATTCTACAGGATAAAACATTTTTACTGAATTGTTTTTGTGTAATCAAGAAAATTACAAACAAAAAGGACGCCGGCGCCTCAATCAATTCCCGCCAAAAATATGTAGCAAACAGCAAAGCTGTCATTTTCGGGTTGTCAGCTTGGTTTGACACCTTTACCATTTCCGGTTTAGGGCATTTTCGCACGGAGTCAGTCCGGATATGGGTGTTCGTTGGTCAGTAGCATGTCGGCACAGAATACTAAATGTATGCATGTCGGTCATAGTCAAATATTGTTGAAACTGTAAAAAAAATTAAAAAAAATTGATAGGTAGGTAGTTAGCAATAGGTAGTAATATAACGCCAGTAATTTCAGTTTTCAGACAAACATACAAACCTAGGAAGGAATAAACAGAACGTATAGATTTTTTTTTAATCTAATGCCACTTTAGTGCGGATTTCTTTCTTCTCAAGAAAACCTCCTATGCCTATGATTGAAATAAAAATATATTTGGTCACCACATGAACAAACAAAGTTTCAGAGTAACTCCACTTCACAGATCACTCTGCTTTTGGCTCTCTTCTCTCCTGAAGCGGTACTACCTATCAACTACCTATAATAATGATCTTAGGGTTTTTCTAGTTTTGCATTAGATGGGTTAGAAAAACTATGTAGGTATAGGTCTGTTTTTAATAACTAATAATTTATTACAATAGGTACCTACTAATTAATAACTACACAACATAATACATAATCTGTACCGGATACTGTGAAATTATATTCGGCAAAAATATTCCACATAACATTGTCAGTTTTTCGGATACGATTTTGGAATATAATGGCTACAAATAGTAACTCACAATGCAACACAAATGCGACGTATCTAATCTAACTTAATTAAAGTTACTTTGTTTCGAACTTATGCGTAAATTCTCTCCCTATTTTTTCCACGGCAGCCTTTAGCTTGATAAGACAGGTTTTATTTATATGTTCATACTCAACACCTGATTTTAACGCATCTTCTAGAACTTTCTCGGCTTGTACTACGTCCTGCTCATACAAATGATAGTTGATCAACCTCGAGTATGCATTCCCTATAGTACTTAATGTAATGAATTTGTTGGATTTCAAGTATTCAATGAGTTTTATGATCAACTGTGGTTCCTTTCGTACGTGGCTTTCTTGAAGTAACCTTCTGAATACAATGACTTCTGAATTATGTAAGCATTGTTTCCAGATCGAGTCTGCGTCTTCATTCTTTCCCGCCAGAAGGTACTCCATCCACAGGAGATTGGCTGGTGTATACTTATTTTTGGCTGCAGCGATTTCTGTTACCTTACGACCTGTGACATATTCGTTGTTATAAAATCAGTTATTTTCAGGTGGGTTACGAGATATGTTATGCCACGACGGAGGGCTTAAGGCGGCCTAAAAACTCCGTCACAAGAGTTGGCCACTAACTCATACGAGCTAGCTTGCTTTACTATGTTATGATTCAGATGCTAAGACTGCAGGATGTTTTTCATAAAAGATGCCCTTATCTCATATTTCTATTTATCCTATCCTACTATAATAATATTATAAACGCGAAAGTAAGGATGTATGTTTTTGTATGTATGTTTGTTCCCCTTCACGCAAAAACTATTGATCCGATTTGGATGAAACTTGGTATATATATTGTCCGTGACCTGGATTAACATAATATAGGCTACTTTTTATCCAAGAAAAAAACGGGACGCAAACTATTCAGTAACGCTTAGAAGATTTCGCATAGCAAATTGCACTTCTAATCCTGCGTTGACGAAGTCACGGGCACCAGCTAGTTTTGGTAATAAAGGCCTCAACTTCTAAAATATCAGGATAGACGCGTAGGGCGCAATATAATTTTGATAAGTATAATTTTTCAAAGCAATTTCGTATTTAAAGTAAGGAGGTGATACTTACATTTAGCCAAAAGCTCATCATCACTCATCACAGACGCAAGCGCACTGCTTCTCGGGAATTTCCTCAGCGCCGCCTCTAATTCCTCATCGGTTTTCGCCGCTTGCACTTCCTTACACAGCACGTCCACATGCTCTGGCCCAGCCCCTTTGACAAAGATTGCTAACGTCAGCTTATCATCATACGTCAGTTTGCGTTTGATTTCTTCTGTTATGTACTTTTCTAATTGCTTTATTTTCTCAACATTACCCTCCTGGCCTAGGTTTTTGAGAAGGTATTTCAGCACGCTGGTTTTAGGTATCACGCCTTCTTCGAAAGCTTTTATAGCGAGGTCCATCGCTTGTGTTAACAGACCGGTTTTAACTAAAGCTTCGATGGATGCTGACGTGTCGTCTTTCGTTGGTCTTTTAGAGGCCTCTGTTCTTCTTTGAGTGACGTTTGCGATTAAGTTTTGCGGTCTCTTTGGTTTGGGCGGTTGTTCGTTTGGGATAACAAAGGGTACTTGTAACATCTTGGAACGGAGATGTTTCCCGAGGTGCATGAGGAACTGATCACTGGGCACCTCGCCTTCTTCTTGTAATAATGTCCAGAGGCCTAAAGCCTTGTCGGTTTCGTCGGATTTGCAGTAGGTAACTAGCAGGTGGTAGAAAATGTTGGAGCGGTCGATGTGTGAGAGCTCTTTTGTCGCCTGCAGAAGACCCTCGAGGTATTCTGGTTTGCCATCCTGAAAAATGCAGTGGTTATTGCTTTTTAGAAACCACACTTAGAGTACCGGTTTGAACTTGCGATGTTCGCCGGAAATGGGTAGACTGGAACTTTCCCTAATTTACAATCTCTTTTACACAATTTCACAATAAATTATACTTATTCTGTTTGCGATGACTTGGCTGCGCGATAAAGCGAAACTTCGTGTTATTACGATGAGAGTGGTCTAGGCATTAGAAAGCTCCATTACATTGACTTCCATCACGTCTGTACTAAGGGCTACAACTTTTTACTTTCGTGTAGTCACAGGTCAATAGATTGTGTAGAGAATATTTAGGTACCTACCTCAACATATCTCTGACACGCTTCATCCAGCCTCCGTTGTCGTGTCTGCAATCCAGGCGTTTCTAAGATACGTCGCGCCTGTCGCAAGCGGCCGCATTCCACAAACGCAAGCACTAGGTCGTGCAGTATGTTTACTTCGCCGTGTATCTGAGGGTATAATTTTTAAGTTTAAAAACTTGAAACAACAGACTTCAGTTTGATACAGCTTCATCATCAGATTATGATGATGATGGTGGTAGTTCATTGGGTGGAAAGCAAAATACGCAATGTCGTGTACGTGGATGACGTGTTTTTTCCAGTTATTCCTATCACTGAAAATACAAAACCGATTTCGAAAAAAAAATATGGGACTAATCTTGACGATTTACCTTTCAGATAAAAAGTTTTTTCTAATCGGTTCATAAATGACGGAGTTATGAGTGAACAAAGGTAGAAATAAATATAACCAAATTGAGAACCTCCTCTTTTTTGAAATCGGTAAAAAATTATGATGGTACTGAGAATATAGGCAAAACAGATTGAAGTGTTCCTGCTATAGCAATATTTCGTTTGTACGACTATTTCTAGTAGCACTCATTTTGAACATTATTTTTATGTACGGTTGGGGCCAATTTGCCTCGTGGCTTCCAGAGGCATCCAAATCTATGATAACAAAACTATCACCGTACCTGTGTGCTCAGATCCGCCAACCACTGTAACTTAGTCGCGTCTTCCTTCATAATAAGAGCCTTCATAAGCTCCCCCTTCCACGGCGTGCTACGATATTGCTTACAGCAGTTCTCAAACTCGTTCAGAGCACCTTCCAAGTCATCATTAAGGAGGTGGACCTTTATAAGTGGACCCAGGATCACGTTTGATGGCTCGATGTAGTTGTGCGTTATTAGGGTGTCTGTTACAATTTTTACCTGTAATGAAATTGTATGGATTCTTGTAAAATTGAGTTTAAAAATAGACCATGTTAAAATAATTCATTTAAATAAGCTAGGGAAGCGGGGGAGGTCTTTGCCCAGCAGTGGGACATCGAAGGCTCATAATAATAAAAAAAAAATAAGCTAGACTAGATTATAAAGATAAAACGTCGAGACGGCATAATCCCACATTGTGTAAATGCGCTACAAGCGGCCTAAATTCAATGTTGCTGCCTTCTATGAAGACTAGAAAAAGACTAAGGACCTTATTCAGACAAAATATTCGAATTAAATATTTTCTTGAGTCTCGATCATAGCAAAATAAATGTCGACTTACTTTAGCTGTTTCCTTTTGCTCAGAAAGTCCGTTCAACAGCTGCCAGCATTTAGAATTCAACATAAAACCTGATTCTATATCATCCAGAAGCTTGTTACTCTTCAAAAACTCTATTGCTTCATCAAATTGACCAGCCCTCATCATTGCGCCCGCCATTAGAACAAATTTGTACCTATTTAGGATGAAATCAGGTTTTTTTTCGAGTATTTTAGCGTGGCAATCCTTCGCTTTTTCAATTTCACCGTTAACACAGTAGAATTCGTAGAGTTGAGCATAGCTAGATATGGTCAGCTCGAATTCTTTATCAGATTTCAACTCTTCTATAAACTTGTTGACTTTCTCAACATTATTTTCCTCAATACAAGCAGATAGCAGCTGCTTTTTCAAACGAGTGACGTTCGTCCCTTCTTTTGCTTTAAGTGTATCAATTAACTTCTCCAACTGTACTGAATTGCGAGCTGAGCTGTCCCTCTGGATGATTTGTATGGGAGCAAGTTCTAAATCTTCTGAAGTTAGTTGTGAAAGAAGCTCGGATATTTTAGTAGTCATACTCTCGCCTAGATACTGCTGAATGCTTTCAGCCGCTTCGACTGTTATTCTCAGACCTTTAGCGTGTAACCCAGATAACAAAGCCTCGCAGGCATTATCGTTAGAAACTATTTTTATTGCATTTTTTACGATGCGACTGACATTGACGTTGATATCTTCTGCGTCATCATTTATATCATCCTCTTGATTCTGATTTTTGCTGCTCAGAACATGCAGAATAGACAGAAATGAGTCCACATCTTTGGTTTTCGCGAGTGCATTGAGTAATGGTCTTGATATCAATGCGAAGTTGCCTCTAATACGGTACCGAGTCGCGATATCCGCCGCTTGTTTTATTTTTCCAGCATCTAGCAATTCCACCACAACATTTCTAGAAGTATGGATGGTGGCTACATTCGCTAGCTGAAGCTTCGAGATCACAATTTGAGGTGAATCTTTCTTTAGCATGTAAGGGATGACGTAGTCTCTAAGAGACTCCCCTGTAACATTGAGGTTCTTAGCTTGCATGTCTTTTAAGATTTGTAGTAGACCTTCCTCGTCGTTTTCTTTGACTTTCTGCGCAAGAAGAGGCCAGTAGAAATGTGGGCGAAGTTCGTAGCCCTCCTTTTCGTATTCATTCAACAATTTTTGAGCAACTTCGGTTTTACCTTGGATGAGCGCGCTTTCGGTAGCCATGTAAATCGCGTTTGGTATTAGTCCTTCTTCTTTTAGCTCAAGGCATGTTTTGATGATTTCATCAGCAGATTTTCCAACTCGTACGAGTTGTTTGATGAAGAATGCGCCTTTGAATGGCGTGTCTTCTACGTTTGCGGCTTTGGGCATGGTCGGGAGCATTTTCTTAGCTGTTTCTATGTGACCTTTGTTGAGCAAACGCAGAATAAGATTGAGGACATCTTGGTTGTACCCTTGATGCTTTTGAAGGTGTGGGAATAGTTGATCCACTTTGTCTTCGTGTCCTCCAGTAGCTAGATGTTCAATCATTTCTAGCACATCCTGAAAGAATCAAAGAGTAAGTTTAAATGCATTTCTTTAACAACTTGTAATTTTTACCTTATTATTTTTATTCAACAGCTTAAGTTTCGCAAAAAATTAAAATTGATCTTTCCTAAAACGCACCACTGAGCTGAGTCTTTGGCTCTTCTCGCGATCTCTACTCAATCATACCTTATCAGTAATTACAGCATCCTTTTCCGAAGCCAGCTTGATAACATCATTTACACCTTCAATATCCCCTTTCTTAGCAAAACCACAAGCAAGCAGTGTGTATGTCCTGTTTGTAGGCTGCAGACCAGCTCTAGCCATGGTTTCTAAAACTGCTTTAGCACCATCTGTGTCACCATGGAATGCATGGCCCATGACAAGTGCGTTCAAAACTGGTTCAGATACAGGAAAGTTTAGTTCGCGCATTTTTTCTAGGACCTTTGTGGCACCTTCCACATCACCTTCCTGGCAATATCGCCACATTAGCCTCTGATATGTAACCCTGGAATGGCAAAGGTAGTAAGAACAGTGGTGTAAACTTGGTTTGCAGGCCGGGATTTCTACTTGCTACTGTCTTTGACAAATAAATATGCCAGCCATTAATAACTTTCAGAAGGGCATGGTGGATGGACAGGACATAGCTTAACCATAAGTTCCTTAATGTACTTTGAAACCCTAAAAAAGCTAGACTGAAAAAGAAACATTGTTATACTATTTACCAAGTTTGACATATCTAGACAAAAAGACCAACTAAAAGTCAAGAAATCTACCTGTTAGGTTGAATTCCCTTCTTTTCAAGTTCTTCCAGGAACTGTGCTGGTGAGAATGGATGCTCATTCTCAAGGTACACCCTCAGCAAAGCATTGTAGTGGGAGATGTCCATGGGTATCCCCCTCTCTGTCAGTACACTCCATATTTTCTGCACTAGTAGTGTTCTTTGCTCGGGTAGTTCTTCAGGAACCAATTCTCCTAATAGAATATTTTATTTTTGATGTTGATGTGTAAACAATGATATGCATAGGAGTGGAGCGAACGCTGAGGTGATGGATAGGGACGAATGGAAGAAAGGAACATGTTGTGCTGATGCCACTTAGTGGGATAAGGGCAGTAAGAAGATTTCTAGTTGATCATGTAAAGTTGCCTCTTACTGACCCTTTAGTCTAGTTAAAGGGGATTCAATACAAATGAATAAATTCCACACCATATTTATATATATATTTTTATCAATATAGGTAAACGTTTGACCACAAACATGAACTGAGAGTTGTGAACTAAGGAGATGGCCCAGTAACCTCTGCCTATAAAAATGCGTTGCCTCACCAAATACATCCTTTAAGGATGCACCTTGTGAATCATGCACTAACCTATAACTTACCGCAACATCTGATCACAAGCAAAGACTGAGAGCTTGTGATATCATTCTTAGATCGGATTTCATCAAAAACCTCATCAATATCCTTCTTAGTAATGCGCCCGTACCTCCTTACTTCCAAATCAAGCTTCTGTAGAAGAGGTTCTAGGTTTTCTGCTTTTTTTGTTGCATAATCTCTCATCAATACACTGAAATAAATTCTACAAATTAATTACCTATAGATACAAAGATCTTTATCTATTTATTTAGGAAATCTATGGGACTTGGGACGTTATGAACTCGGAAGAGAGTCTTGACTTCTGTACAGTGATTTTGTGTAAGGCATTGCATTTTATCAATAGTCTAATCAGTTTAATGTAAGCTTACTTGTTGGCAGCACAGAGAGCTTTCGAATTGATCAATAAATTGGTTTCTGCGGTTTTGGCAGAGTTCAGCAGTAATGTCCTGGCTGCGCCGGTGAAGTAACGCACAAATTTCGTGGACCGTAAGAGAGACGACATTTTACAAACAGTAATATTTCTAATACATTTATCGATAGATTTTACACTGATATTATAGCTAAGATAGGCGGAATCACAAAATTCACAAATTAAACTTCATGAACTCAGTAAAGTGGAAATAGTTTAGTTTGAGGTTATTTGTTATGTCACTTCATTTGAAGTTTACTCTGTGGTGTTAAATTAATGAACGAATGGCATGGCACTCTGCTGTGCAGCACAAAAAGGGGCCCTCTCTGACAGATACAGTAGTGCCAGAGAGACGGTGGCAAGTGTGGATGACTGTCAAGTCAACTGGTTGTCAAAGTTGTCATGTCAGGCTGTGTGTGTATTTTCCATTTTTTTAATCCAACCGCAACCGATATTCTATTCCGGTTTGTAGTAATTTATCTAGAATTTAGTGCCGTGTGTACCTAATATTCCTATTCCCGGCCGGCTGCTATCGGTGTGAACAGGTGTGAAGAAACGAAGATTTCATCAGTTAAGAACTCAATCGAGTTTTTTTACCATCTGGAAAGATTCCCGTGTTTCAGATCCAATTGATAAAAACGACAGAATGGTAAGTAAAGCTGTTTTTATTCCAGTGACATTGCTTTGACCTCTATTTAAATGCACGCAAATTGGAAACATCCTAGTGCTAAATACATTTTACCATTTTTTAACAGCTAAAATACTAGGGACATGAATGGTGGGGTTATCTGCTTAGGAAACCTGTACCTAAATAGGTAGGTACCTAGACCAACCTACCAAGATAGCTATTGTACGAATATTAACAGCTACAATGGTTAGATAAAGTTTATCTCCCAATTACCTTCGTTGATATGGTACAATGACTAGTTGCTTCTGCAATCAAGTATTGGCACTATGGAATGGTGTTGTTCTTCAAATAATTCTGAAGAAACTTCCGTGGTTGTAATCAAGAACACACCCATAACAATGGTAATTTTCAAATTTTACTTAGATTAATTTCACACACTTCTTTTAATCATCCATTTAATCCATTTATTTGTGCTTTTCAGGCCGCTCCAATCAAAGTTGTCATCACGGGCGCTGCTGGTCAGATTGCCTACTCTTTGGTCTACCAAATTGCCTCTGGAGCCTGCTTTGGTCCCGAGCAGCCTGTGTTCTTGCACCTTCTTGATATAACCCCCATGATGGGAGTCCTCGAAGGTGTGGTCATGGAGCTTGCTGACTGCGCCCTGCCACTGCTTGCTGGAGTTCTTCCCACCGCTAACCCAGAAGAGGCATTCAAAGATGTAGCTGCCGCTTTCTTAGTTGGTGCTATGCCGAGAAAGGAAGGCATGGAGAGGAAGGATCTCCTTGCTGCTAATGTTCGAATCTTCAAAGAGCAAGGCCAGGCCCTCGACAAGGTCGCGCGCAAGGACGTCAAGATCCTAGTAGTTGGAAACCCAGCCAACACCAATGCCCTTATCTGCTCCAAGTATGCCCCATCCATTCCCAAAGAAAACTTTACAGCCATGACTCGGCTTGACCAGAACCGCGCTCAGTCTCAGCTGGCTGCTAAAATCGGCGTGCCTGTCAAAGATGTGAAGAACGTCATCATCTGGGGTAACCACTCATCAACCCAGTTCCCTGACCCATCAAATGCCGTTGTTACTATCGGCGGAGTGCAAAAACCTGTGCCGGCAGCTATCAATGATGAGGAGTACCTCAAGGGAGCATTTGTTAGTACTGTTCAGAAGCGTGGCGCGGCTGTCATCGCTGCGAGAAAGATGTCCTCTGCTCTGTCCGCTGCTAAGGCTGCATCGGATCACATGAGAGACTGGTTCCTGGGATCGGGTGACCGTTGGGTCAGCATGGGCGTGGTGTCTGACGGTTCGTATGGCACTCCAGCTGACGTAGTATTCTCCTTCCCTGTGACCACTAGCAATGGCAAGTGGAAGATCGTCACCGGCCTGACAGTGTCTGACTTTGCTCGTCAGATGTTGGACGCTACGGGCAAGGAACTCGCTGAAGAAAAGGAAGAGGCCCTGGCAGTCTGTAAAGATTAAGTAAATTATAATTCGATATATTAAGCATAGGAGATTGTATCACTTTGTTATTCAATTAAGAGCAATAACACGTTGTTGACGTAATAGTTATTTTTATTAGAAAATGATCTTTATTAGATTTCTTATCAGTTATTGCTTTTATCAGTACCGCAACGTAGAAACTGAGAAGACCTGCTTGTACTATGGTTTGTGTAATTTATTGGTATTACATACTATTTCTAATAGTAGGTAACTGTATTAATCTTTCATAGTAAGTATATTGTAACATGTTATCTATGATTTCTGTAACAAAATCTATTTTTTTATCATTATAATTTATCAGTTCACATTCTTTAATGGTTTTTATTTGTCGCTAGTGATAGCAGCCTTTGTTCTCTTAGATTCATATTAGGTTCGTGGTACGAATACCTAGGTAGTCTACCTATTAGATTACCAGAATCTCAAATGCCAAGAAAATTTTACAAGGCCGCATTTGCACTTGCGTGATGTTGACGATGCAAAAAGTATAATAGATTCAAAACACACTTAAAATTAAACTGAATATTATTAACACCGCATTATACAAAAACTAGCCGTCTCCCGCGGCGTTGCTCGCGTTAGAGTGTGACTTTTCAAAATTCCTTCCTTAGTGCACCCCTACACTACATAAGGATACTACCCTCCAAATGTCATACCTCTAGGACTTATAGTTTAGGCTGTGCGTTGATTCTAAGTCAGCTTCAAAAGAGTTTTATATATATTGATGATGATGATGATGATGATAATTCTTACCAAAATGGTGATCGATCCTCATCATCGTCGTCGGTCCATCAAGTGGGAGGTCCATTCCGTTTCCGGTTCGTGGTGGCAATTCTAACCTTTTTCGCAGCGATTGTAAGTTCGGTTCTGCGAACTAGGTAGGTAGGCATGTGGCATACCTATTGCCACTTCATTCTTGCTGATCCTGAGAGCTATTGCGACGATTTTACGGTTTTCTAGGGATTTTCACGTCCGTTTTTCTACTGGATTTCCATTCCACATTACCTATGCCTACATGTAGGTAGGCATAGGAAGTCATGATCCGATTCGTCGCTTGACTAATGTAATGTAGGTATGAATGCAAGGTTGCTATGATACTGTCTAGGAACCCCCGGAAGTGACCGGAACCTTATTCCTTGAGGTTTTGAACGGCATACGATACCTAGTGTTAAGTAAACGGTAAACATGCTTTAACATGCGAAAAAAAGATTACGTATCTACGTAAGTAAATTAAAAGATAACGTCATGATAATTAAATTAATTGGCTATGAATTATCCTCGAGATACACAGCTGTTCTTCGTTAGAGCAGGTACCTAGGGTAGATTAAATAGTTAAGTGGATAAGACAGGTAGGTAGGTACATATCTATTAAAATTGGCTATGAAATATCCATAGAATAAGATACAGCTACCTAGGTTTATAAGCCTAGAATGAAGTACCTAGTGTAAAAAAGTGTTTTTTTACCGTTATAGGTAGGTATAGGTAGTGGTACCTAGTGTACCTACCTGGGCACCTAGGTATACTTACTACAAAATGTCGTTTTTAGTAGGTACATATTTATTATAGGTACTTACTTAACCTAACCACAGATCATTTAGTAGTCTAACCTATCAAGCAATAAATACCTATTTAAGTGATATCAAAAAGTCTACCACATTTTGTTTTTCGAAAATTTCTATTCTAGCTACCTGCCTACCTACCTTGTCTTTGCTGTACGCTATAATGATTCGAGATACCAAAAAAACAACCAAAGCCAAATGAAGTCACTACCTAACCTATCAATCCAATTTTCATGGCATCAATCAGCAATTATCAAAAGATTAACACATTTTAGTAATTAGGTACCTATCTAACCATATGTGTAATTTTAGGTAAAAAATACATTAACTATGATCATTTTGAGTCAGTGCATTCTTGTGCATAGATGTCATTCTTGAATCTTCGAGGGTATTAAAGTCACTTACTGGACACGTAAAGGTCATCATCGAAGGAGTCATTGTGGAGCAATAATGGATTTCAAAATATCCTTGATTATTTCCCTAGTGCTGCTGGTTTGTGTGCATGGTAATTTGGTATGGGAAACGCCGAACGAAGCTCTCGATAGTGAGTTATACGAATCAGTGTTGGACCCGGAGCTGTGTGATGAGCAACTGAAATATACGAGGAGAAATTCCTTGTTGTTAACCAGATGTGAGTATACCTAAAACAAAAGTATAGGTACCTTCCTACCATTAAATTTGGATTATTCCAATCGAGCCCACCGACCGGCCCACTGGTGGGCCAGATGGGAAAAAAAATCCCATCGAGCCCACTCATGTGCATGCATGTGTGGGCTCGTTGGGAATTTTTTTTCCATAGTAAAATGTTTAGCCAACCAATAAAACCACGTTATTACCCTGTACGTGCCTATACTGACTACCTCACATCCTAAACTGCCTGAAGATTTATATTGCCATAGTACCTAGGTAGGTACATTCGTCAAATTTTTTGTAGGTGTGTGACCCCGACCGTTTCCCGTGGTTCGGGCGACGGCTAGTACCCGTAGTATAATTGGTTTCAGTTTTGGATTCTGGCATCAGAACGCCAAGAGGCATACTGACTGGAAACAGTCAAGACTTGGGCAATTACCATCAATGTCTTGGCATAAACGAGCAGTGGGAAGAATCATATATCCAAGGGAAATACTGCAGGATCCGGGTTCCCATGTCTCAGAGGTTCGAGATCGGTCAATTAGACGGCGATTTCAATCCGAATTCGCTGAAGATGGAAAACGGAACGATGGAAAGTTTAGAGGAGTTTTTTAAAATTAATGCTGGATTACGGGCTATGGATGGATTTAGTGATGAAAGGTAGGACCTAGGTAAATCAGCTTACCGTATAAAGAGGCTGATTGTGCGTTCCATGAGAGCGGTCGGTCGATAATTTTGGGATACCTACTACTAAAGTTTTTGTGAAGGTAAAATTACGCTAAAGGTACTTGAATTACCTAGTTTTGTGTCAGAAATCTCAACTGGCTACTTCGCGTCATAGCATATCTTCCAACTACGGCGTAGCAGTACCTATATACGGATGTATTGTATGTGACTCATGACTCGTAGCTCGTAGTACGTATAGCACCTATAAAAGTACCTACCTAGCTGGCTTGTGCATATTTAAAGACTATTTTATCTTCTTGTCTACTTTCAGATTCTTTCCAGGCAGCCCTTTTTCAGGCATGACATTCAGACTAGCTGTTTGCATACCCAAACCATGCACCACAGAACAAGCAGTCACATCGCTACTTTTCAACGTCACTTCAGTCGGGTTTCTGTATGAGGACGAATACTGTCGTCTGCCGAATGATAAGCCTTGGGCACCTGCTGATTACGCTGCTGTGTGAGTTTTCGTTTGGATCCGCCGCTGACTGCTCCGATTAGAGTTCCTAAATGCTCTTGGCATCTAAAAGGATAATTATCTACATACAGTGCTTGGGGTTTAACAGTCGTCAGCCTCTTACTGAAACTTTTTTCAATTGGTCGAATCCTGATGTTATACCGCGTTCACACTCAGCTGCAGTGGGCAGGGAACTGGGCGGGGACAGTTCAGTAAACAATCTATTTGAATTAAGTAGCTCATCATCCACAGCCCGACTTTACCCACTGCTGGGTAGGTATAGCCTCCCCAAGTTTGTGCCATCCACTGCGGTCCTGAGCTAGTCTCTCCCTTATCTACGGCCTGCGATTTTGACGATATCGTCTGCCTATCTCCCAGTCGGGCTGTGGATGATGATGAAAGAGTTCAGAACATAATTAATTCAAGCGAATTATTTACTGGTACTCTTCCGATCTTAAAAAGCTTCCACATTATTTGGAGAATCTTAAATTATTAATCGTTTTACTGACTGTAACCTCGCTTACCTCAAAATGTTGAATTTTAGAGTGGTGTTCTCAGTTCTTGGGATACTGACAGTGTTGAGCACGAGCTACGATATTCATCAGACATTGATCCATAAAAATGGTAAGTGCATAAGGAAAGAGTTTTTTTTTTATGTCATAACTGGCAGACGAGCTGGTGGGCCACCTGATGGAAAGTAGTCACCGCCGCCCATGGACACCTGCAACACCAGAGGTGATGCTAGTGCGCTGCCGGCCTTTTAAGAAGAGATAAACCCGCCTTTTGAAGGACCCCATCTCGAAACTCCGTGGGAAAACCGCAGAGGGAAGTTCGTTCCACAACTTACACGTACGAGGCAGAAAAGACCGCGTGAAACGAGAAGTTGTGGAGAACCAGCCATCCAGGTGGTGTGGATGGAATCTGGTTTTGCGGTTTTTAATAATTATTTAATGCAGTATCACGGTTGAATAATATTTTGTGGATCCAGTTACTATAAGTATCACTGTAAAAGTTGCCTAGAGTTTTGATCCAAATGTTTTATCTATACTAGTATTATAGACGAAAGATTTGATTGTTTGTTTATTTGCATTGAGGCTCCGAAACTACTGGACCAATTTGAAAAATTCTTGTAGGTATATACAAAAAGCAGTCGCCAATCTTACGTTTCTTCAAACTTTCAGATCCAAAAACTGTAAGCGTTTACCTCAGATCATTTTCCGTGGTTACAAACTGGAAAAGACTAGTCAATTTCTCATTTGGCCCGGGCTCGCTGGAGTGTCTCGATGGAATCAGGGCTTTAGCCATGGCCTGGGTCATTTTGGGCCATTCGTTCACTTCAGAACCTTATTGGGCTAACCCTATCGACACTTTTCAGGCAAGTTTTAGTTGTGAAATAAGTAACTGTAATAACTAGCGAAAATGGTTTAGAATAAACTGTTTTTTTTTTTGCAGTGGGCGTCATCCTTTAGCGCTCTGTGGATTACAAGCGCCCACGTCACTGTGGATACTTTTTTCCTGCTCAGTGGATTGCTAGTCGTTTACACTACTGCTGGCAAACTTACAGGAAGTAAGTAATTTATAAGCCTGAATAAGCGTATGAAACGTAGGTAAATGCCTATGATCTGTGGTAGTGCCTACCTTCAATTCTGTTTTGTTTTTATTTATACGAGCCAGCAAAACAATGTGATTACGACTCTTATTTGCAACGTATTTCTAAAATCTTACATTACACAATGTTGTAGCTGGTTACGGTAACTGCAGTAGGTAAACCGTAAATGATATGATAAAGTTGATATTCCTAAAATCCTCTTTTGCCGCAACATTGCAAAATACCGGCAGTGATATCGTCCACGCGCTAGGTACCGACTAAAAAGACCCAGTAATTTTTGCTAGGGCATTTCCCAGGTTCTTCTCTTGCCAAACCATATTGGCTAGTCGGATGAGCCATGTAAACAAGTTTCAGGGATACTATATAGATGGCGATTTGGTTCTACGAACGCGTGGTCTCAATAGTGAAATGATTATATAGCGAATACTGACGTATAGGCTGATAGGGTAGAGGCCAAGCCGTTGGCTTTTGCGAATAGAATGTAAAGATAATTCTATCGTCTCTGTACACCGTCTTTCACGATTAGGCACAGCTAAAGTTTTAAAAAAAATCAACTTCGTCAGTCGTATGAAAAAACCAACAAAATCACATTAATTAACAAGATGTAGAGAGTACCTACCAAAGTTCTTACTTTTTTCTAGCGAAACTCTTAAAAAACCTTCACCTGTTCTACCTAAATCGGCTACTCCGGATGTTTCCACTCCTAGCCGCTGGAGTGCTACTCGAAGCATCATTTTTCCACCGTGCGACTGACGGCCCGTCCTGGGGCATGGTCGTTAGTCAAGTGGAACGCTGTCGCACTTTCTGGTGGTCCACGCTACTTCATGTTCAGAACTATCTGAACCCAAACATGGTGGTAAGCATACTTTGACAAATGATAGTCCAATGTTCAAGAATGGATCGCCGAAAAAAATTCTAGCTACTCTCAAGCTCTAGTGACCGGAAAATGGAAAGCGAAGAAAAGTAGAATGGCATCCATCCGATTAACCGAAGACATTGTAGGTTTTCGGGAAGTCCATGGTTTTGAGAAGGCCATTAATTTTTTTTCTTTATGGAAATCTATGGAGAAGACCTTTGCAGTGCCAGCAAGATCAGTCACCTTTTACAAGCTATTATGATAATGATGATGGATGACTAGACTTTCCTCGAGATAAATGAAAAACCAGTCTATGCGCTCTGTTCCAGTGTATCGGCCAATCCTGGTACCTAGCCATCGACGTCCAGCTACATATCCTCTCCCCACTGGTTCTGTTTTGGGTGCTAAGAGGGAGGAAGTCAGCCTGGGTAGGACTAACCACTGGACTGTTGGTAGTTTTAGCAGCGTCGACCACGTACAACTTTATTAAGAACTTTCCTTCGGGTATGCTTAATCCAAAGTAAGTGGTTGTGGTTTGACACTAGAGACCGCTGGAGCATCTAGGATTTCGGTTTGGGAAGGGCTTGTCCTAGCTATTGGAGGATTTTCACTTATAGATCCTGGGCCACCCTTAGTTAGACTCAGAGCTTTTGAAATTGCCATCTCTTACTACAGGGTGTAAGTCAAATAAAGGTTCCATTTGACTGACAACTTGTATAATGTCGGATCAAACCTCTCAGCTTGTTCTGCATCATATTTTCATATATGTAGGTAGGTATAGTATAAACACCATCATCAAAAATTAAATAACGCCTTGATTCGTCTTATCTTTTGTTGCTTTGCAGCCGATTTCCCGATATCATGGAGTATATGCATAAGTACTACATAAACACCTTGACGAGAGCTTCGCCTTTTTTCGTGGGGATGATCGTTGGATACCTTTTACATGAGAGACGTGAAGTTAAATTAAATATTTCTAAGGTAATGACAAAGTAGAGTTAATGTGGCAATAGGCAGGCCTTAAAAGAGAGATATTGTATGTATAGCCAGCCCCAGTTGGAGGAACTATTCTCAAATGACCTTCATTAGCTGGAAAACGAGCACAAATTCGGGGCAGTTTTCGCAAATCTTTACAAAAACTTTTATATTTCAGGCTAAAGCCCTCTCTCTGTGGATCCTAGCATTCTCTCTCTCCACATTCGTGATCTACTCAAATTATCCGATAGTGCAAATGTCTTGGAACAGTCAGGTTTTGGACAACCTGTACAATTCTTTCATCAGACCGATATGGGCTACCGCTTTGGGTATTATGATATTCCTCTGCGTACAGGGCTATGGCGGTAAGCAAACCATAAGAAATAATGGAACTAGTTATAATTTTGCCTGTTGTGTGTGTACCGATTTCAATGAAGTAAAGAAACTCTAACTCACTCTGACTGAATGTTATGAGTTTGAGGCTAAGGGAAGATTTTACCGTGTGTTGCCAAAACTTAAAGTTAAATAAAGTCATTTACGGAGGCACGAACAAATCTGACAGCAGCCGAGGAAATGTAAAAATACGTAGAACAGCCAAAAGCGAACTTAAAAAAAATCTAATGCAATTATTACGTTCCAGGTCCAATCAACTGGTTCCTCTCACTACACCTCTGGAAGCTGATCGCTCGGGTTTCCTTCGCTATGTATATCTACCATTTTGCGTTGATGACGGCTATCAACTGCACTGCTGTGGCCCCATTCTACTTTACACCAGGTTTAGTGGTAAGAGTACAATGGTTGTATCTTGACACAGACACCAAAGAGCGATTGAACATTATTCCATATTACTCTCGATAATTATGTCTTTTTCTTCTAACTTAAGAGCTCAGCTCTTGTCGGTGTAATTATGCAGCTCTCGCCATTCGTCCCCCTCCAGTGCAGCTTCCCTCTATATGTACTAAACTATAATTAATTATTATTACGTTGTTTCAGGCGTTCAAAGCAATAGCACACTTCTTCTTTGCTCTACAAATATCGTTTCTCCTGACCCTACTTATCGACGCTCCATTCTCAACGTTATTCAAACTGCTACTTAACAAAGGTACCTATTTCCACTCTGAGATGTTGAAACAAACCCTAAATCTTACAATAGTCGCGGTAGATGTAAACTTCTGCGTCCAGCGCGTCAACGATTTTGTATAAGTGACTGTACTTTATAGGTGCGCGCGAGTTGACGACAAAAAAATTGGTAAAATCGGAAGGTGCCAACTCGCGCGCACTCGCAAGTTTCACGCTCGCGAGTTGACTAATAACTCGATTGTTACAGTGCTAGTGAAACTCGGATACCTATGTAACGAGACGATTGGTCACAAATTCTATAGGTATCTTTAGTGCTTATGCAGTTCCAAAGTTCCATCCAAATAAGCAGTAAATGTGTTCGGATAGGTGCGAAAAGTATTTTTGTATGTTTCAACGATGCAATTATATTTCAGGATCACAAACAAACAATATTGAAAATTCAAAAGACACAAAAGAAGACAAGCAGACGTAAAGCGAGACTTGGCCCCACCAGTATGCCAGTGGGTGGACTCGATGAGAATAACCCATAAATACCTACCAAAACTGTAGACAATATACCCACTAAGAAAATATTTTAGAAAATACTTGTTTGATGACTTTATGGAAAATAAAATAAGTACCTACTTACAACCTATGTTTTCAATAGTACATTATGGTACTAGTGTGGTACATTGGTGATTACCGCCGAGGTGCCATTGAGACCCGAGCCGTAGGCGAGGGTCTTAAGAAAGCCGAGAACGGTAATCACCAATACACACGTGTATCATACGACGTTTTTCAACACACTTGTGAATAAAATAACTATAATTTCAACAGTGAAAACGCGTTGTGAAAAATGTTTCGCTATGGCGGGAAAAATTAATCAGTTTTCCTATGCGCGCGCATTGCGATCGGCCACAGACTAAAGGGATGAGGTTTTTTTTTTATTTATTTTCCGCGCTTAGGGCTTGCGCCTATTCTGCCACGTAAAAAATGGGGAATTTAAAGTTTTCTTTTATTACAGAGAGAACAAAAGTTATATTTGAGTGAAAGTTTTATTTATTAAACACGTACGAGTTAAAATTATCTATTTAAATAAGAAGTTGCATGAAATGAGCAAGCAATAGGAACATTCATTTATTTGTTATATTGAACACGATCTTTTTTTTGAATAAAAACTTTTTAGTAACAAAGCTACTCAACCAATAAAATTTAAAAAAAAATCTATAACTCACTAGTGAGTTATAGCAATGAAAAAGTCACAGTTTGATTATGGGTATCATTATGAGTTATCACTTTATGAGCAAGTGTGTTGAAAAATATTTTTCAACACACTTGCTCATAAAGTGGCTCTATGGTCACCGCAATTAGGCACATAATGATACCCATAATCAAACTGTGACTTTTTCATTGCTATAACTCACTAGTGAGTTATAGATATTTTTTTTTGAATTTTTTTGGTTGAGTTGCTTTGTTCTTAAAAAAGTTTTTATTCTAAAAAAGATCGTGTTCAATAGAACAAATAAATTAATGTTCCTATTGCTTGCTCATTTCATGCAACTTCTTATTTAAATAGATAATTTTAACTCGTACGTGTTTAATAAATAAAACATTCACTCAAATATAACTTTTGTTTTCTCTGTAATAAAAGAAAACTTTAAATTCCCCATTTTGTACGTGGCAGAATATACGCAAACCCTATGTGCGGAAAATAAAAAAAAAACCTCATCCCATTCTTTAGTCTGTGGCCGATCGCAATGCGCGCGCATAGGAAATTTTTCCCGCCATAGCGAAACATTTTTCAAAACTCGTTTTCACTGTTGAAATTATAGTTATTTTATTCACAAGTGTGTTGAAAAACGTCGTATGATACACGTGTGTATTGGTGATTACCGTCCTCGGCTCTCTTAAGACCCTCGCCTACGGCTCGGGTCTCAATGGCACCTCGGCGGTAAGCACCAATGTACCACACTAGTACCATAATGTACTATTATTAGTCCGTCCAACATAAAAATGTCGTCGGAAACTACAATTATCTACCACCTACTTTATTATTATTTGCATACTAAAGTTTTTACTCCATAGATTTACTACTAAACCGATAAAAATAAGTTATTCAACTATATTTCGAAATTCCGAATTCCATGAACTTCCGATGCCGACGATACAAGGCTTCGTTCAGCTTTTGTAATTTTAATTAGAAAATTCTTCGTTCTGTTTTGGACTTCACAACGTCTTCCGCATCGAATTTGTCCTATTTACTAGCGCAAAAAATCCTAAATTTGGCCACCGAGGTAGAAGGACGAACGTTTTTAAAAGATTTGTCAAATTTAAGCTCATTGCTTTGCAAAATCTGTAGCACCTAGTACTACTCAATAATTGCACAAGAATATTAGGTATATGTATTCTATGGAATTCTAAGAATGTAGAATTATAGAAGCACATTCGAACATAAGACTTAGACATCAAGATTCAATCTCAAAAAAAGGCTTAAAACTGTCAAGGCATGCAGTACTTACGGGTAGGTATGTAAGCTACCTACACCTAGTTACGTACAGTAGTTTTTAAAATGCCCATGTTAAAACCCCTTAGAAACTCTCAAAACCAAGCATGTCGCAATATTTTCCACACATCCGGTCAAATACATAAAATCGGATAGAACTCTCAACCGGCTCACGAAAGCCATCACCACAAAAGCGAATGCAAACAAGAAGGTTTTATGCTCTCTGATGTCAACACACAAAGGGTAATGCATTTCGCCCCTTGTATAAGAATGTGATGGATAATGTACGGTAGATTTGCGACGGGGAGATTTGAATTTATGTATCGCTGGATCGTTGTGCTACTTTTAAAAGAGCCCGAGTGTTTTAGCAGAGCTAGGCTATTTTCGTGTTTGTCAAACTTTTGTGAATTGCCGCAGGGGATAATCTGTTTTCGAATGGCAATGAACCGGAAAATTAGGCTTGGGACAGTACCCGTCCAATGGGGCTGACGATAGTGATTATATTGAAGATCGCGGGACATCAGAAGGAAGCTAAGACTTGTTCTTCCTGGAAATTTACGACCTCTCCAGTAGTAGCCTAATCCATCTAAAGCTTTGGTCTTGCGATCGTACGCAGCGGTATGCAACATGCAGCGCCGGACACATAATTGTATGGAGAACGTCTATGTAGTATGGTCTCTTGTTACGTCGCAGTCTGCGTCAGCGGCGAAGAGAAAACGCGGTACTCTGCGTCGAGCTCCATACCGCAGCGTTGTGCGTTACGAATGCCGAAACGTTGCTTAAGGATGAGCTCAGACGCGCCACCGACCGCAGTCACTGGTGGCCTGCCACTTGTAATGCATTTTGTAGTGACTCGCCGCGTGGCAATTCGCTACACCATGTAAAATTATAAAAAGTGTATCTGGCAGGTCACCGGTGGCTGTGGTCAGTGGCCAATTAGGTGCGCTTGCTCTCTAAAAGTGTTCCAGACAACAGCGTTCCATTGATAGGGGCATAGGTAATAAGTGACCCCTGACGCCGCATTATCATTTAGATTGAATACAAACCGGCCTGTTTATTTACTGTCCAGTATAACTCAACTTCTCTTTAGTATAGGTAGGTTCGATAGGTCAATAAGTGGTTGTATACTATATTATTTATATGTATTTTCCGTAACTAAGCCGATAATTACATCGTATTAAACATTTCTTCCCCCACGGGTATCTAATCCGAACCCTTTCATTTATAATCCATCCTCTTACCTGCTGTCACTGGGTCCGTAATATTAGTTGGAATTGTTACTAAATATAATTTTCTAAAGTAATGCATATTATGTTACAGGTAGAACAGCATGTCTTTGATCTCTAAACTTACTTAAAGTAAGAGTCTTTCCCAAGGCGGTAAATGGTGGAAGCCAATATTTTTATCAATTCAAGAATTTCCTAATCCAGTTGGTGTCGTCTTTGCGTATCAAATTTCCCAAGTTAAATTAAATTAAATAGGGTCAAGGTTTGAGTCAAATACAATTCACCAAGTACAGGCGATGATAAAGTTCCTTACCATGTCTCAGTGATTGCTTTGCGGATTCGATTAAACAATTATACGGTTAAAAATAACTTTGTGTTGCCTTTTCTGAGTGTTTCTTGTTTCCAGGGTCAATGTTGTGAGAGGGGTCTCCGTCGAAATGACGTAACCTTATTTGGTACGAAGATTTCACTTAGGTCCTACCTTGTTCTAGCTCGAGCGCAGTGGCGGCGGCGTAGCACAAGTAGGTACCTATGTAGCAAGCAAGTTGAAGTCTACGAAGGAGTTACGTAGCAAGTGAGCAACATTTTGGCGTAGCATCTTGTCGTAGCAATCTAGTCACCTACGATATTGCGTAGCACTCCGTCATGGCTCAGCATTACTTTCGTATCGTAGAAGTTGCTTGGTTCAATGATGTGGAAAGTAACTACGTCATTTTACGTGAGAGAAATGACCATGAAGTAATACAAAACGGGTCATGATGATGTTTATAAATTTATTTAGTCTCAAAGTTTCACTTTAAGTCCACCTAAGAGTTACATAGACAAGTCTACATTACTAATTCTACATTATGGAATGGGAAGATTTCCTGGAATTTGCTCAAGGAAGTTAAGTTGGCGAATTAATTGTCTTGGAGACTTGAGGCGATTAGCAAACTATTTATTTCCTCTTCCGTTTGTCTACACGTCTTATTTTCATCTACTATTACATAACCTTGTCTAAGAAAATATATTATTGTACCATAGCTATAACCTGAATTGTTAACCCTCCTTTTTAAAGTTGGTTTATAAATAGACAAATGCTTTAAAAAGCTCATACACTTCATAAGGATTATCAGCTTGTTCTGTCACATCATCATCATCAACAACCTGTATCAGTCCACTGCTGGACCTAGGTCTGTCTCAAGGCGCGCCATTGAGCCCGGTCTTCGGCTCTTCTTATCCAGTTTTTGACAGCTACATTTAGTAGACCGTCGCACAACTTAGCCGGAGAGCGTTCTATCAATCTTTTCAACTTTGTAGTGGTAAGTAGGCAGCTATACCTATCGCTACAAAGCGACAAGAATATTAGGAAGACTTAGTGAATTCTCTTTTTATAATATGTTCACACGTTCATGTCAAAAGAACAAACATAATTTGTGTGTGGCAAAACATAGATGTGTGTTCTTGGGTGTTACTATGTATTATAAGTATGTATTTACAAAAAAAAAAATATGTACCTATATATGTATTCTATCAGCCATCTAGTTCCCATAGTACAAGCTTTGCTTAGTTTGAGACTAGAAGGCGTGGCGTTAAATGTCCGTGAATAAAAAAAATTAAAAAAAGCGCATAAAGTGATGAAATTTAATTATCAAGCTTTCTCACAAAGCTCAGTCTGCGCTCTGTCTACTAACTTACAAGTTTTTCAGTTCTTTTCCTTATAAGGTTCTAACTTTTTTCATAACAGTAAGATATGACCCACTTTCGCGGTCACATTATATCTTAACTTTTTGTTTCATCTTACTAGGAAATAATTCAAGTATTTTGATTACATAAGGGAGCGAATCGAAATAAAAACTTAGTTCAGTAAGTATAATAATTATGTTTGCCTGTTGTGTAATAGTTAAGTAGGTAGCTTAGATCTTTCGTAGTGTTTTAAGATCTTGGAGCGTCAGCCAACCTTTTGGTGTTGCCATATAAAAATAGTTTGCTTTAGTTTGGCTCTGGTTGGGTATTTATATAAAAACTCTTTGTAGATAGTGAGCACTTTCGTACTTATCCGTAAATTAGTACAGAAATTTTTCAAATTATTCCGGGGCCTATTTGACCAGTGTACCTATTTCTTACGCTCTTACCTACCTTGACCTTTCACGATTTATTGTAGGTAGATCCCGAACGGAACTATTCTGTAGGTACATCAATATGAAATTACGCGAGGTAGGAAATCCTTTAGGTGGGACCCACCAGCCTTTTCAGCCTTCGAGGCGCGGAATAAATCAAATAACTTCACATCTTTCTTGTACCCTCGGATATACCTGAGTTGGAGTGATCAGATCTATGTACTTACCTAAAGTAAAATGACCTTTACCGTCCGTCTCTTGTAAATGACTCGACTTTTTATAAGTACCTATAGCGTCCGAGGATTTTTATCCAAATTTGTTGCTATACCAGGAGATATTACCTATGTTTTTTTTACTGAGCACTGCCTTACAAAGTAATTGTATATCTATTTATTTACATTTTCTTTGTATGTAATTTGCTCAATTTGTGTATCTTGATCAAACAAAATATTGTTTTTAGTCAAAAAGTAGGTACCTACCTATTATAATAGTCTTATTCCAATATCGAAGGAGGTATAAGTAAATAAGTATGTATGTAAGTACGAATAAAAAAAAACTGAATTTTTGGAAAGTATATGTCCAATATTTTCCAGTACAGTTAGCAGCAGTTAGCAGTTCGTAGAGCTTCTGGTGAAAAGTTTTGTATTTCGCAGACTGGAATCTTTACCAGTGTTTCTCGCGGACAACGCTAAAACAAAAGCCGAAATTAGACTTCAAAACAAGCAGCAAGTTCTTTGAGAATTCTCTGTTAAAGACTGTCTGGCGCTGACCCATTTCCTATAATAATCGAGGGGTTCAATTCAATCACTTTTTGGAGTTCCTTTCTCCGACAGCTCTTGCTAGTAATGCCACAGAATATTAGTACAATGACACAGAATTGATACCTAGGTACTTACTAAGGCTACACTGACACTAGGTGGCCAGACCAGTCAGGAAAGTAAATATCGTATGGAAGTCTATTTACAATTCAACATTAGATTATACATACTTTTGACAGCTTTAATAATTCTTATGCTGTCGTGACACAGCTCACTATTATTCGGTAATAATGTCATCACATCATTTTACACGTTTACGTTAACAAATACGTCGTGTTATTATTTTGGGGCCTTGTCTTAGTTACAGAGAGAGTCCTTACTTAGCAGAGACTCAGGCCGGTTGATGCGGTATAGTTGTCTAGTGCGTTCAATGCGTTCATGTACTAAGATAAAAGCGTAGTCGTTGAGAGCTTTCGTTTGAGTTCTAAAAATGTAGAGTTTACAGCGAAAACTGTACGGAACCATCAAGGGTTAACGTAACTTGACCGGTAACCCCAATTCTTATTGAAAGGGTTTTATGACGGTATCGATGCCTGGCGGGCCGTCGAATAATTACTGGGGAAAAAATGAAAAGGTTTTAGGAACACATTTTTAAAACGGGGACCAAAACGAAACCTTTTTGAAATGTTTTGGACATAATTGTCACACTGGTAACACGTATGTACAAAATTCCAGCTTTTGTACTTTAATTTGTAGGTGCAATAAAGTTTTTTCAACAGAAAACTAACACACTACAGGTTTGGATTTCTCCTCGGAAACAGGCATACCTAAGTACCTACCTCTTACTTTCATCGACCCTTTTTTTTTTTTTTTTTTTTTAACGTTAGGAAATCCATCATGGATATTTATTGCTTGTTAGAGCAGTAGGTTATGTCAGACTGTACTGACTAAAACCTCACGGTCCGTCGGGCACTTTTACCGGGGGACGCGAGTGCGCGTTAGCATTCTTCCGCGATCCCAGCCGTGTTGACTATAATGGCCCCTGCACTGTTACTCTGCCGAGTAACCCGCTATGGGCGCAGAAAAGCACCGCGTGCTCTTCTACTACGCTCACGCGTCCACGTCGAATTGGGTCAAGCGAGAACCTCTCTCTCGCTTTCTCCGCTGCCTCCTTTAAGAGGAGAACTTCTTCACAGAAGCTTGCCACCGCTTGCCAGTTTTCCTCGTCACTTACCATAGCCTGAACTATGGCTGGCAAGGAGAGGTTTCTCCCGACCACAGCGCTTAAGTTTTGGCGCTGGTCCTCCCATGCAGGGCACGATTCCAGCGTGTGCTGGGCCGTATCTTCGGGGCAATCACAGTGATGACACTATAGCCGACCTTTCTTTCCTGGCAATACGACACAAGTACTTTCCGAAGCATCCATGTCCAGAAAGCACTTGCGTCAGTCGGAAAGTTAGTATACCACTTTCATCGACCCTGCATGGGATTAAACTGAATACTTACTTACTTAGGTACCTACTATACTTAGTTTTGAGCCAAGCTCGACCTAAAAAGCTGGTTCTAAGTAAAGAGCTAATGGTGCTGAAACCTACAAAGTATGTGATATTTACCTAATAACAAAAGACAGGTACCTAAGCATAAGTTTAAAACAAAGATTAACGAAAATGTAATTAAGCTATTTTTGAAATATAAGCCTTTAAAAAGTTACACGTACTAAATATATCGTTGAAAAGACAAGCTACAAAGCACGCGGAACACGCTCTATCCGCGTGCCTTGTAACTTTTTTCCAACTTAATTCACAGAATATTATATAGGTACCTGAGAAAATTGCAAATTCTCTGAATAACTAAATAAACCAATCAAGTAGATACCTAGTATTGTTAGAGGAGTGAATTCAGAAGTCAGAGAGTTCCTTCTTAGTGGTCAATTGCAAAGGGTTAATTGACAACGGCTGAAAGCCTTCTTACATTATATTATCACGATGAATAACAACATCCCGTAGGAAACCAGGTCATGCTTTGCAAAGTGAGTTCAATTTTCGTGGAATTCACTAGAAATGATGTAACAAAAACTTCAGTTAGATCAATAAAATAAAAAATTAGCTACGTTGAAGTAGTACGGGGTATTGGAAAGTTCTTGAACCATAACTTTTTAGTTCAAAAAACCGACTTCTTAGACTTTGTCTCCTGAATATAGATGATGCTTTCATTGTGAAAAATTTCGGTCATAAAATAAAATTACTTGAAATTATGGTAAATTGTGAATGAGACCGAGACTTTTTCAGGCGCTTTTTGCTTTTATAAACAGTAGTTACACCGATCTAAGTAATACTAGGTATGTTAGGCAATGTAGCCTATAGCAACTAAAAATGTACTGTTACACGCAAAAGGGGCAATTCTGTTAATAAAATCTAGTAAAAAAATCGTTCTTGTTGAGATGTCATAAGTCACATAAGTAAGTATAGCATTTTGTTATTTCGATGACACTCCCAATTAATTACAAATATTTATTAAATGACTTAGACATAATTTTACAAAATTTGAATAAAAGAATTAGCCACTGACCCAAAACTTTGATTTCTAAGAAATTAGTTTGCAGTTGTCAGCTGTCACTTAAGCTGGTACAAGTAAATTATTTTGTCAGTTTATCATTTCCATGTTTTGGATTCAGGGTAACTTTTGACCCAAATGTCATCCCTACTCTGGTGGTGAATTGCCTTAGAAATTGATGACCAGCACTCTACTATCCATAACTACCGATTGACACAATGACGGCGGTTAAAATCACTGTCTAATTTAGTCACTCAGTATCAATCAACCTCAAACTAAATGATAACTAAGCCTTCATTTAGGTAAATGTATTTTTACTAAAAAAAGAAACAAATTGCTATGCAATTCTTTTTCTGGAATAAAAAATCTACACAAGTAAGTTGAGGGAAAGTTAAGGGTCCGTCATCCGTCTGATGATGTCGATTTTCAAAATTTACATTTACTGCGCTACGCGTATGAGCGTGTGCGACACGCAAAGGACAAACGATTCTTGATTCTTCAACCTTAAGGTGGGTCCACATCTGATCTTTTGTCCGTACCGTAGCTCCGTATCGTATCAGCAGCGTCGCGATCAAAGAACGCTAGTTTGGACGCCGCCGTACCACCGTACCGTAACCGAACGGGCGTTCAAACTAGCGTTCTTTGATCGTGACGCTGCTGATACGATACGGAGCTACGGTACGGACAAAAGATCCAGATGTTGACCCATCTTTAGGTTTCCGTCGTCCTGGGAATGTAGTGTTTATTGAAATGCCTGTATCTGTCTCACACTTTTCATGAAAGGACTGTTAGTTATGATGGTAATTAGGATTTTCGGAGAACGAATGATTGGTTATTAGAGATCTACCGTATTGAATATCTAAGGGGCAATTTCAAACACTTCAAATGATGAGTAGGATAGCATCGGTTCGCAGAATTGGTCTTGAATTTTGCCAATACCTAATATTCAAATAACCTTTCCCGTCTGGTTTTCCGAAAAGAGAGGTGAACCTCGATAGCCTCCTTCAATTACCTGGTTTTTGGCATTGTATTCTTACTACTTTTGTGGTAATTAATAAATATTTTCATCTATCTGCAAACCAATTTATATTCAGCTCGGTTATGTAGTACTTAGCTTTATTTTATTTAGGTGAGATAAAAATAGACAGATGTTTGAAAAAATATATATTTAAAAAAAAAATTTAACCTGATTTTTCTACTATCTTTGATACAATTTTATGCGCAAACCTTCCACTAGAGGAATGTCAATGATTTCTTCGAAGCTAGCAAGCTCAAGTCTGCGTATTCTAAGCGCGTCCAGTCCCCATATTATCAAATTCCAGGCTCCTATTATGAGAGCGTTCGTTAATAGTCTTTGGATACTTTTTCATCTAGTTACTGTGTCGTGACAGTTTCTATAGATAAGGTCGCCTTTTTCGGTACTTTAGAGGACAACATTTTGATAAGACTTCTTTAATCAGAGTAGAAAACTTCTAGGTAGGTACGGCTACAAAGACCGCTCAATAACACCATACTGTTACCATTAGGCCTAACACAACCACTCTCTTTACATATTAAAATAAAATAATATTACAATTTAGTTACCCATCACAAAACAACTGTCTTTTGTTATTATATTTTTGTTTGTGTAAGCAAACTCGTGTAAGTTAGTGGCCAACTCTGGTGATGGAGTTTTTGGGCCGCCTTGAAGCCTCCGTCATGGCTTAAGGACTGCTAGAGACGGGACCGACGTTTAACGTGCCCTCCGAAGCACGGAAGCGCTCAAATGTAAATGCCACTAACGGTCACCCATCCAAATAGTGACCGCACAGAACGTATATTCTCAAACAACGACTATTAGGTACTCTATTGTCGTTGTTTGAGAATAAGGGGTGCTTGTCACGATTGCAGCCATTCGCTTTGAGCAGCTGTTGTCCGGCATCATGTCTGAGCGTCCACTTTGTGCATAATAAGAAGCTGACGACAAACTTTTCATTTCATTGGTATTTTCTTCTCAAGTATTTCAGCGCTGACGGTATTAAGTTTTGAATAGAAACTTTAATTGTAGAACCTCTTTGAAGAATGAATAATTTTCAAGTTATAGCCTACATATAAAATATAAATTACTTTCGCCTACCGATTGATAAAGAAAACCACTTAATATTCCTTATGATATCTTCATTATCATCATTATTAACTTTTAGAAGTCCTCGCTGGACATGCCTCCCCCATTTTCCAAAGAGAACAATTTTGACTACCTAATGGAAAAGGTTCTGTTACGTTATTTTATTTTATTTCTGAATAAATTGAAATAAAAATTTAAAATTACTGAACTAGACAATATAGCAAATAAGACACCGTAAAATATCACAAACTCTGATTTACTAGTGATATGCAAGTAGAGGAAGACCGAAGAAGAAGTGGTTTGATTGTGTGAAAGAGGATATGAATGTGAGAGGAATAGATTCAGAGTTGACGAATGATACGAGTGAGTGGAAGAAGAAAACATGTTGTGCCGACCCCACCTAGCGTGGGATAAGGGCAGAGAAATGATGATCTGATTTACTAGTGATTTTTTTGATGAAATTAAGTCAGTATGAGTTGAGGCAAAGATGAGTCAGCTACTACGCATACGAGGATCACATCTCTTAGTTCCGCAATATCTAGATATTACTTCTCCGTTTATTTACTTAGTTTCGAGGCGAGGGTTGTGTTTTAGGGGCAATTATAACTATCTCGCATAATATTCTGTTGCTTATTAAACAATAGCCATTAGTTTTAAAGGCTCCTTTGTTGAAGATTACTGAAGGTTTAGCGGAAGTAGCCGTTTCTGAAGTCGTGGGTTTGAATCTCGGCTTTTATTTTATTTATTTAGGTAAGCCAACAATTTGTGCACAACACAATCTTCCCTGAGAGCGGTGTACAAACCTTTTATAGGCGAACACAGCATGCATTAGGTAGATAATAATTGTGAATGAAAATAAAGATGACAGAATGACTTATATGAGGATAATAGACCAAAACTTAACTAATTTAGTATGGTATGGTAGGGCACTTGCATTTAGCGGCTAGACTGAGAGGATTTTTTTGTTTGACAAGTTCAATTACTTTTATCTCGTTTGTCGAATCCTATTTTGAGTCATGACATCTAACGGGCCCTTACGCCGCACCGTGACCATGGTCACAAGTGTGCCTACAGCCATGTCTTTCCGTACAGAGAGGATGGAAAGACATGACTAATATGTAACCAGAGTTTTCTTTCACCGTTTGGAAGCCAGCATTCTAAAACAGGGTTGAATTGAACCTCATCGTGGCTCGACGTTTTGTAAATGAAGATTATCCAAGTGAAACTATAGTCAGTCAACTAGACTGTGGCAGCAAGACTTAACTAGTTAAGAGATCTACCTGGTCTTCGTTTCGAGACCAGACGATTTGGTTACCTCACTCTCACCTAATGACAAACGACGCGGAAAGCGCACAAGCAGAGCAAAGCAAGCAAGCAAGCTCGTATGAGTTAGTGGCCAACTCTATGGTGACTGAGATTTTAGGCCGCCTTAAGGCCTTCGTCATGGCTTAAAGCGCTCAGATGTAAATGCCACTAACGGTCACCCATACAAATAGTGACTGCACAGAACGTCGCTTAACTTAGTTTCGACACTTTGTCAGACTAGCGCCTAGGACTGCGCCCTCTTGTTCTTGCCTGTTATAATGAGTCTCTTGATAAAAACGGTACCTGCCTAGTACTACCTACTTCTGCAAAGTGCAACCAAGTATTTTAAAATTATCTAGAAAACTATCGTTGGAAATATAACTCAGGTCCTATCCTATGTAAAAAAATATTTCAAGTAATCTAAATACCTCTGGTGTTGCAGGCGTCCATAGGCTACGGTAACCGCTTCCCATCAGGCGGGCCGTACGCTTGTTTGCCTACTTAGTGGTATAAAAAAATAAAACATTTTTAATTGCCTTTGGATGGAAAACTATGAAATATGAAGGGCAGTGTTTAATATCTTAATAATATTTATTTTACAAACAATGCTGATATATTACCTATATAGAGATACCTAAATACATTGCTCTTTGTATGTCTTCCCATTAACCGAATCAAGAGGTCTCGTATCGGAGAGCTGAGAAGATTGAAGGCTTCTATTTGAAACAGATTACAAGATATCTAGTTTTAGTCCTATCTAGTCGTAAATAGGTATAGTTTCTTGCACCACTGACGGCACTATCAGGTTAATTTGAAACTCGAAAGGAGAGTCGTGTTGTAGAGTAATGCTGAGACATCTTTAATCTCTATGTATAGAGATCATAGAAGTCTCAAGACATGAATAGACAGACATCAGACAATGACAGGCGTCATGGCTCAGTCGATAGTAGCTCTGCCTTCCATGCTGTGGGGCGTGGGTTCGATCCCCACCGAGAACAAACATTTGTGAGTTGTAAAACATAGAGGTTTGTTCTGTGTCTGGGTGTTTCTATGTATTATAAGTATGTATTTACAAAAAAAAATATGTATGTATTCTATCAGCCATCTAGTTTCCATCGTACAAGCTTTGCTTAGTTTGGGACTAGAAGGCGTTGTGTTAAGTGTCCGTGAATATTTATTTATTTATTTATTTCTGCTTTCTTGTGTGTATAAAATAATTCTATTCTTTATTCGTGTATGTCTCTATTATAGTGATACTAGCATTTGCTTGGCTACAGGTTAAGTAAAAAAACTACATATTTGCACTAAATATTTAATTTTGTAACCAGGACCTTTTCTATCATTTTACTTCCTTTTGTTTTGTATGTGTAAACTATTACAAGCATAATCACGCTCTAAAATAACCTGATTTTTGTCAACTCGTAAGTAGCTCATACTAAAGGCATTAGTTATTGAAACATTAAAAAAACTGAAGATACGATCTTGGTATTATAAACGGATCAAAAGTCGAGCCAAGGTTTGAGTGGGTACTTTCGAAAACGCGGGCAAAGGTCCAACAAAGTGCACAGTTCAGGCAGATGCTCGCTACATTAGTCTGGAAGCCAAGAATAAAAGGAACTTATCACAGCTGACTTCTTTGTAAAAATGTTGATCAATAAAAAATTCGCAAACTTTCTTTGGGTAGGTAATAAATCCTATGAATATTCATTCATGGATTTAGGTAGTTATTTCACTAACCGAGGTTTTCATTTTGTTCATGATTGTTTTGTTTCGTTTCTGGTATTACCAAAACATGCTCAAAGAAAGTAGGTAAAGGTGTGATAAATAATGTAAACAAAGCGTCCCTACAAAATATAGACGGCAACACAACTCACCGCCATAACGTAAATTTTAAACATTGTTCTCAAAAGCACTTTTCTCTAAAACTTTAGTACAAATTTACGGAATGTCCTTGGAGAAAATCATAATAAGGAAGTGAACTCCCCCAAATATTCCCAAGTTTTCATATTACATAACACGTATCTATGGCAGTAGGTTTTAGGTATCACATTCAAACCGTTGCTGTAGGCCTGTTATAACCCAGGTTATGAAACTAAGGTTTTATCGAAGTGGGTTAAAAATTCATGTTCCCTTAGTAGCTGCGAACAATATTACAAAAACCCAGTTTTGCTGTGCAAGCTTTGAAGCGAAATTTCAAAGAGGGCGTTTGAAAGACGAGGCGGGTGTATTGTTTTCACTAGACTCATTTTGCAGTGGTGGAAATAGCTTTATTTTTTACTCCAGCTTTGAGATCGCATCGGACACTTCCGACGACATACTTGTAGTTTCGGTTCGGAGTTTGCAATTGTCTTTGTTGTGTGGTTAGAATTTATACCTGCGTGATTGCTGCCAAATAGAGATCTAGAAGTTAGCTACGAGTAGTTTATTCTATACTTACCTATAGAAATTATTCTCTATGTATAGCACGTTTATACCTTCCTAAATGTTATCAAAATTATGACAAAGTATGCGTTTTCTATGAAAATCTTTACACATGCTACCTATGTTTGAGTATTTTGTACAAATATGGCCCAATGACATTCAATCGACAGCATTTGTGGATCGAGATTGCGCTATGGTCGGTCTATCAATTTCTTCTTACAAAAATCTCTCAAGTAACTTTTTAGTGGTTTCGTTCGTAAAATAAGACATAATTTTTTCACTGACAGAAAAAAAACTTCCTGCGCGTTCCGAGTATTTTTCAGAGTAATTGTTTCGCTCGACGTCCATCGAAATTAGCATTGTCCGCTTTGTATGGTAATGCCGAGACGGATTATGGAGTGTGCTTTAAATTTTAAAACAAAACCGATAACTGGAGCGAGGGCTCCTTTCTTTGTGTTGGATTTAGTGTTCGACTGCGCTCCATGTTATAAAATGTGTTTGTGTGAATAATGAGATGAGGCACTGTTTATTTGTTTGAGGTTGTTTTTATTTAAGGTCTGAAGTCGTATGATTGCGTTTTAAACAAACGCTTGTTTCTTTATGGGTCATCTCTGTACTCTCTCTACTCTAGTCTCGATCTCTACATTAACTTTTCTCAGCTTTGTTTCACAATAACTTTCACGATTTATTTTATTATCTTTCTTTTAGAATAATTTTATTTTATATCTTTGAATACTAACCTACTGAATACAACTTCTTTTGGATGGAATTGAATGTGGTTTACGAGTACACTGCCAGTTGGATATTGAGGAAACCAGTCCAGGGTACTACAGCGAATGAACTGAGGTGTCAGTGTACAACGTGTGTGAGTTCTCACGGTTCTCAAGATCCTCAACCTCCTCAACCTTAAGGGAAACCGCAGGGAAATGCTTGTGGGGTACAAAAAATCTTCGCGCAATAAAAACCAAAATGAAGTTTTCGCCGTACAGAGTTTTTGATAAGGTGGTCCCCTGAGATAGCTTGGGACATTCCGGCACAATTCGGGCACATTCGGGCCGTTATGATGTAGCGATAATGGTGCAAATTCCGACCTTTTTTCTTGTTATGTGTTTGTTGGTTGTAGACATAGTAACTGGACACGACTCACAGACGTTTCACTTAGCGAGAACACCTACCTATCTGGTTTCATTAATTTTGCGGATATTGTATTGGACTTTTCTTTTGCTAAAATATGGTTTCATCAATTCGTGGCGTTCATTGTGTAGTGCTTGCTTCGTCATTCTCACAATCATTTCTAATTTTCTAGATCATCTAAGTAGAATGACACCTTTTGACATCTCTGTGAGTTTAATTTGGATGAGTATAATCCGCTTAGAATGTTCTAGCATCGTTTTTGGTATCCATTAGTTATGATTACCTTTAGGTTGACATAACATAAAACTCTTACCTTCATAAATTTTGAACGAAAAAACCGATGTCGCCTGTCATTACAACTATTTGGATGATGATTGATGGTACTATGAAAAACCGGATATTTCTAAATAGTTACGATAATACGCAAAACCTATCATCCTGAATTGTAGATTAATCCTAAGCTTAGAAAGGGTCAGGATAGTAACAGAATAGGATCGGGTTAATTTTAAGCGTACATGCCTTTAATATTATTTATCAATCTACTCCTCTTTACCTACCTATAGGTAACCGAAGCATTGTATTTTGAGTTACACAGTCTGGTAAATAAATATTTATAAGCATTTTTACACAACGCCATCTAGTCCCAAACTAAGATAAGCTTACACTATGCCAACTTGATTATTAAGATACCAACATACTACTCTATCGCTTGTAACACGCTAATCTATACACCGCCTTCAGAATTCCAGGCCGCATTCCCTCGAATACCTGTCTCAAGAGTACTCTTATCCATAAGGACTTACGCCTATCCTGGATTTATACGAACAGATTGGAGATACCTGAGCCCCTACTATCATCTCGAACTAAATAAAATGAGCGAAAAATCAACTTTATTTGGCGTCTAGTCGAAGCGACGCGTGACCCGAGCGCTGGTGATTATCTAGGTCAGCGTATCAGCATTGCTATTCAGCGCGGCAATGCAGCCAGTGTCTTGGGCACGCTTCCGATTGCTACTGATTTGGACCAGTTGAGCTGGTCCAAATCGTTTGCAACGGTTTGTAGATAGCTCAACTGTTTCATGTGTGTGTTTGGAAATATTGTAAATACTGTATTAGCTGTAATTTTCTTTGTGAATAAAATAAATGTCCTTTATTTATTGACAGAAAATATTTTGTATCACTATCAAGTTTTTGTACGTAATAAATTGTCCTTGTGTCAACAGATTGTCGTTGTATAATAGGTACCTATATAGCCTAGCATGTACGACTACTTTTATTTACTTTATGGTACATTAAACAAAAAATGTTTTTTTCTTGAATCGACCAGTGCTCTACTACATCTAAGTACCTAGTACAATAGTTTTTGCACAAGAGCAAAGCTAGTTAGTAGATTGCGTTTTGGATAGTAAAACATCGTAGTAGGGCCCTGCTTATCCGCACCAATCTCCACCGAGTCGCAGGTTCGAAATGTTACCGACGTCATTATTTCAGTAGATGGAAATTATACGTTGCTATGCGATAAGCGGGTACACGTACAGGATAAACGGACAATCGCTAATGACATTTGAGCTACACTGCGCGACCGCGTTGTAAGTTGTAAGAAGAATTGCCGCCCCGCCGCGCAATGTATCTAGAAACTACATGAAAAACCGTGTACCGTTTGGCGTAGTAGACACCGATAAGCGGTACACGTACAAGATAAAGTGATGTAAAGTTGTATCGATAATCAAATGTAAAGTTATATCGGTAATTTGTTTTTTTTTTACCTTCGAACCGAAATAAATCAAATGAGCATTTTATAAAGTTAGGAATGGAAGGTACGAAAAAAAACGCACTACGCGACGCAACCCGTAAAAGGTAGGTAGAGCTATTTATGACAATCGTAAATTTATAGTCGTAGAATCCATACTTTTGACAATATAATGAATCTAAATGTAGTCTTAGAAGTAGGGGTAGACCAAAAAAAAGATGGATAGAATGTGTGACATAAGATAATATGAGTAAGAACGGAGTGAGCAGAGATAAAGATCTATGTGACGGCTGATAGAGGAGAGTGGTTTGAAGACATATTGTACCGATCCCATCCAGCGTGGGATAATGGTAGGTAGATGATGATAGTGATTTTAAATGTGGCAGTACACATTTAAGGTCACTATTATCATCTATGGCTTGAATTTTTTATAAAAGAGTTTTTTTCTTATCTCAAGTAGGACTAATGGGACTATTGGGGCCACTCAGCACAGTTCAGTGCCAGTTGTACCATTAATAGTACTAGTGAGACCAATCAGTGCCAATTGTACCATCAATAGTACGGCCTAATAGTACTAGTAGGACAAGTCAGTACAGTTCGGTGCCAGTTGTACCATCAATGGTACTTCCTAATAGTACCAGTGGTCCGGCGGCGCATTTTCATGATACTTACAATCAATACTTTTGTAAATAATAGACCAAAATATGGACCGTATCTCGAGGGTATTTTATTAGGCACCCTCTGAACTTCCGTTATTGCGTAAGTAGATATACAAAGTACACAAAGTAACAATAGAAGCTTGTTGAATAAGATTCATTTCTTATCTTACAAGCTTCGAGGTACAGTCACGTGCAGAACAACAATCTGTCACTTTTCTGCTTGACTTAAAACGATTTATTTATAATTAAACTGTTCTTTTTTCAAATCGGTGTAGGTACATAATTTCTTTTACTCGTGGTCACACTATGCGGTGTGATCAACAGTAAATAATTGAAACGTACGACTCGTGGTTACAGTGCTAGTAGAACTTGTTTTTGTTGTCGTATATAGGTTACGTCTTGTATAGGTTACATGGCCCTAATTTCAGAATTTGTATAGGTAGGTAGATACTTATTGGATGAGTCATGTGTCTCAAATTCCGATGACTCCGCTTATATACGCATCCCCGATTTACTTAATGAGGTATTATTAAATTAGGTTGGATATGTCCTATATTCCTGGGGATTGCATTAATGGATCTATTTGTCAAATCAAAATGTTTTTTTTTTAGATTAGCAATCAAGCTCGTATGAGTTAGTGGCCAACTCCGTTGACGGAGTTTTAGGTCGCCTTAAGCCTCCGTCATGGCTTAACGACTGCTAGAGCCGAGACCGACAGTTTAAGGTGCCCGCTCCGAAGCACGCAAGTGCTCAAATGTAAATGCTACTAACGGTCACCCATCCAAAAAGTGACCGCGCAGAACGTTTTACTTAGATAACCGGTGAAGATTGACTTAGCAAGCTACGCCACGAGCGCTTAGATTAGATTTTTTTAGATTGAAATTTCCACATGACTGTACATACAATTGTAAATAACACCCTTTATCATCGGAGCTTTGTTACGCTATCTTAATCTCTACACACGTTTTGTGCACACCCCGTATTGTGGTTATCCTATTGTGTTGAAAGGGTGGAATCTTAGGGTCCAGGAAAATTAGGGGATTATACCACGTAATGTTACGTGTGCTAAACTCCAATTTTGCTAAAACAGCGTCCGTAATTCGGTAGTAGGTACTCTACGGCGGCGGTTTACTTACACTCGACCCCAATGTCGACGCTCTGTATCGGAAGTTACTGTAGTAGGTACCTACTCTGTATTAGCTTAAATAACAACCAAAAATAAAGATGCTTTCAAATCTGTTGAATAATCTCAAATAAACATTTTGTATATAATTTAGTCCCTGATATTTCCAAACGTTGGATGAGAAGAGTCGAGGACCGCCCCAGTTGGGACTTGGTAGAGACTCACATCCAGGAGTGGAAGATATGTTGATGATGATTATCATCGCTCCTTTTGGAACCGCGTCTTATATTTTGCGGAAGAGTTCATTCTAAATTGGTGTATGTAACACCCTCCTTTAATTAAAACTTTTCAAATAGTTATAATTTCTTTATACCACGTTTAAGTGGTGTACACTTTTCTACATGTAACTTACCTTGTCTTAATCTGACGCGCTCGAGTTGTTCTAAGGATCGATTTTTTTACTAATCTGATTGGCTGCCCTCAACGCACGCCCCTATATATGGTTCATATATGGTGGGGATACATTACAAGGTGCAAGGTTTCGCCCTACATGTATAAGGTTTTCTGACGCGCTCGAGTAAAACACAACATCCTTAGTCGAGAAGTACGATCAAAGACTTTTTTGAAACAGTGAGTAAAAAAAAACACAATAGCTAAGACTCCTGCGGGTGCTGGTCGCTTTGTTTAAACGCCTAGTGCGAATGTAGCCTTACTGAGTCTCGAGTGGTCAAACTTTGATCATACTGGTACGTTCTAATTCGACCCTTTTTATGGAATTTAGGAGCGAATCCTTTAATCCCTCAATAAGCTGAACTCGCGTTGCTTTTAGCAATTTCCCCTTTTATGTTTAAAGGATGTTTTAGGCACATCCGGTTGTTCCTAAAATAATTGATATTTAGGTGGGTGACCGTCAGCGGAGCGGAGATTTAATTTGAGATATTTATGATACTAATTACGATATTTAAAAATTATTTAATACTAAGTTGAAGAAAGAATGATACCCGAATTCATAAATAGAGGTTGAAAAGTCCACCAACTCACCAGCCAACACCATGAACCAGCAATTTAACTGTTCCGCCCATATATATAGTAGCCTCCAAGTACATCGTTTATGAATACAATAAAACATCTATACCTCTACCAAATGTACTTATCTACTGGTAGTTTTATTCATACTCTGCAAGGAAAACCGAAGGCGGACGTAATCTTCTAAATATATAAAACTCTTTTGAAGCTGACTGAGAATCAACGCACAGCCTAAACTATAAGTCCTAGAGGTATGAAATTTGGAGGGTAGTATCCTTATATAGTGTTGGGGTGCACTAAGAAACGAATTTTGAAACGTCACACTCTAAAGGGTAGAACGCGAGCAACGCCGCGGGCGACGGCTAGTATATCATAAGATTAGCACGTTTTTTGCATTGCTAAAAGTAGATAGGTACAACATAAACTGTAGGATTAGTATCGTATATCGTACTAAAAAGAAAAAGCTTACTTATCATGACTTATAGTGGCAATTCAAGCAGCTACGAGAGAACTGTGAAACTCAACCCTCCATTGAAAGTTGCCGATAGTATTCATGTCGATCTAGCGGATCTTAGAGGAAAAACATTACTGCCTAACTTTGCTTAGAGCGGCACTGCGCCAGCGGTATGCTAAGCTCAGTAAATGTAACATTAAAAACCCCAGAGTGGATCCGAAAGATGACGACGGGGACTGTTTAAGGGTAAAAGTCGACAGTCCTATGCTAAGTGCATCTCTAGCCTACACTAGGTGTTAAAACATGAAGTCGATTGTAAAGTAGGTAAGCTTTTTCCTTCATTTATTCAAAAACAATTAAAATTTTGCGTTTTATCAAATTATTTTATGACTACTACCTACTACACCACTGCTGCTTTATGAGATTTTGGGGAAACTGCGGTAGAAGTTATCATGCATAAGCACAAAGCAGCCACGCACCATGGCCACCGCGGTTTTTCCGCTAGATTTGTCCCAGCCGCTTCCGTTTGGTCCGCTTCGTAGTCATAGAGCCAAAATATGAAAAACACCATTTATTTTGGCATTTAGTATTCGTAGTGCGTAGACAAGTTCGGTAACATTTCACACAGTACGACACTTTACCCGACTAAATCATGTAGGTCCGGCGCGTGTTCGGACATCCATTTGCAAAGGCTTTCTGGGTTAAGGGTAGTTTGTAGTTATCTAGTATTCTTGTAAAAAAGTAAGCAAAAATTTGTTCATTGCCGGTAACGCGAAGGCAGCTACGTAGTTTGATAATTTTATTATTTTCATGCCTACTATTATCTTTCAAAAGAACAAGTAACGACTCATTTGATATTTTGATAATCTGCTTCCTAATCTTCCTATACCTAAATAATTATATTTTGTCTTGTTTTATGTGAAACTGAAACTAGACTGTTTAAATAAACCCTACAATTATATTCTTCCAGTACGGAGCTAAATCCATCAACTTCTCTGACCATTACTCAGCACGCACAGCGTCCAATGAATAAGTCATGCTACTTGAATGCGGGACGTGAATGTTCCCCACCGGGATTTACATTGCTGGGTGAATTTGAATTTTTGAATACCATCCGATGCAACGCGAGTGTTGGAGGGCATTATTGTTTGTTTCTCAATTTTTCTTTCTTCATTTAAATTTTATTATTATTCAAATTTAATTGTATGCTATAGTGCTTCGATAGGACACTGTTACCTTTGTAGCAAGTCTTTATATTTTTTTTTTGTGTTTTTTTAATGTGTTGGTTAGGACAACATTACAGTTAACTAAGCAGATGTACCCAGATATGTTCTACTATGAAGTTGCGTATAATCATTAGGTACTATGTTCAGGAAGTCTGAAAAAAGGTAGCAAATACTCCTTGAAATTGAAATCGAGCGACCGAATATATTCTCAGTCGCACGGATCTTGTATTTTCAGTTTATCTGTCTTGAGTCAAACGTAGGTAACTATACTTAGTTAGGTACCTTAGACGAATAGTGAAAGATAGAATTGTGGTGAAAGGGTGATGTGCATAAGCTTTGTCCACGAGCTTGTTTAAAAATGCATGTGCGCGGTCGTGCATTGCATCAAGCGTAATGAGGCTCGATAGGTTATTCACACCTGCTTGGTTATAATTTTATACTTTTTTTAAACGATTTCTTGTCTGTGATCTTGAATAATCCTTTGTGTCTATGACTCAAATAATACGAAAGTTGAGTTCCAATCTTAAAAAGAAACCATATTTTGAGGCATAGTAGCTTTGCGTGCACTGCAGCGGCATTTTTTGCCGTCATTTTTCACACCACCGTGATTCCGCGGCCAAATAAATGCATCCGCTTTTGCCTAGAGTATTCCAATTAAGGCTTTTAGTTACAAAAAGCCAGTATATACCGAGAAATACTGGGGTAATAATACAAATAAAGTACTCGTAGCTAACGAAGAATTTTATACAGCATTTTCTTCCTGCATCAGCTTAAACACAAAAATATACTTACCTACTTAGTACTTAGTATACTAAGTAGAAAAATACACGTCTGATATTCATATCCTACAAAGAGTTCTCAGCAGAAAAATATTACGTATTTACCTTTAAAATGCTTCCCCACAAAGGTATTGGACGCTATTATTTGCAGCAAATATACTAATGGGCTGCGAAAAAACAGCACAAAGAACTGAGAAATATTTCAGGAACGAACAAAATTAAAAAACAATACAGGACCGCTGCTACTGTGTTGCTACACACATTTTGTAGAGATTCCCCATTAGATTTCTAAAGTTGACTGTGGCAACATAGTTGTAATTATTTTACTAAGCCATTAATTGCATTTTTTAAATGTAAAAATAATCTGACTTTTAATTTTTTTAGGAACAATATTTTTATTCCAGCTAAGTATATTCTGCATTTCCCTCTCCGTATTTACCTACTCAAAGGGAATGAGTTAATTCCTGGCCCGCTCCTTGGTGAATGGTGAGCATAATGCTTTCGACAGTTCAACAGAGTTTTACGTTCGAAGTACGTAACTCAATTTTCAGCCTAAAAGGATGTGTCTAAAGGTCTGCCGCACACATTGATTTTATTACACAAAGTCTACGTGTTAGCTGGAACTAACTTTGCGGGTGTGGAATTGAAAATTATTCTAAACCTCTGCCACGGCCCAGTATTCAAAGAGAAAATTTAAATTGTGTACGTGATCTCTTGGAAATGTTTAAATTGGTACATGCTTACGGTTTTATATGAAACTAGCCGTCGCCCGCGGCGTTGCTCGCGTTCTAGACCCTTTAGAGTGCGACTTTTCAAAATTCCTTTCTTAGTGCACCCCTACACTATATAAGGATACTACCCTCCAAATTTCATACCTCTAGGACTTATAGTTTAGGCTGTGCGTTGATTCTATGTCAGCTTCAAAAGAGTTTTATATATATTGACTAGTGGTTGCGTTGCGCGCGAGCTGCGAGCAGCTCGCGTCTTTTTTTTTATGCCGGATTTTTATCAAAAGCCCTTAAAAACCCCACAAACCCCTACAAACCCCTCAATCTCATTCGGATACCCCGTTGGAACGAAGTCAATCGGTTAAAGTTTCGAAAACCGGAAATGACACGGCGGCCATTTTGAATTTCTGAAATGTCATAATTTTTTTGAAATATACAGGATACAAGCTACCTGTCAGTGAAAGAACGGTAGTCATACCTTAAACTTGGTAGAACAAATTAAGTCGCCAAAGTCGGGTCTGACTGAAAAATTCAAACTCCTATAGCATGCGGGGTTGCCAGCTGCGGGGAACGAAAATGATCAAATGTCATTTGGGTGGGCCCAAGCTTGCCAGCAAGTGGAAATTTTAATTCAAAATGTCGTTATTTCTACTTTTCACGTTCCCGAGGGAAAGCGGGGAAACTACCCTAAAAATGGGGAAATTTTTTCAACCAGGCAACACTCCTTTACCAACTGCACAACTGGTCCATACATTTCGTCTCGATTGGGGGATGCCAACTACCCGATATTCCGGTTTGAAAATCGTGATTTTTTCGAAAATCGTAAACTTTTTACAAAATGGCCGCCACGCCGTCCGCCATCTTGGATTTATAAAAAGTCATAATTTTTCTGAAATCTCAAGGATATAGGCTATCATTCTGCATACTCGGTGTTGCCAGCTTTTGAGTTTCGTAGAACAAATTAATCCGCCAAAGTCAAAAAGTCCCAAAAACTAAAAAGTTGCAAGTTTCTCGGGGTTGCCAACCAAAAGTTACGAAAATGGTCAAATGTCATTCGGGGGAGGCCAACGCTCCTATGCAGCCCAAGTCTCTATTCAAAATGTCATTATTTCTACTTTTCATGTTTTTGGGGAAAATCTCGGAAATTACCCGAAAAATGGGGAAAATTTCTAAACCAAGCAACACTCCGCAACAAATCACACAACCGCTCGGTACAACTTGACCCCCTAAAATGTTGCCATCATACATAAAAATGGTTTTGAAAATTTAGCAAAAACCATGACTTTTACAAAATGGCCGCCACAGCCTCCGCCATCTTGGATTTTTCAAAAGTCATAATTTTTCCTAAATCTCAATGATATAGGCTACCCACCTCCGTAGTCGGTGTTGCCAACTTGCGAGTTTCGTAAAACAAAGTAATCCGCCAAAGACAACCCTAAAAAGTCGAAAAATTCAAATCGAAATAGCGCGGACGCCATCTTGTTTTTTTTTTTTTTTGACCAATTCCCCAAATCCCAGCCTACAATCAGTGGGATGACTTGCTCGAACGCCCTCTATCTGTCATAGTTTGCGAACGCGCAAATCAACACCGACGCCATCTTGGATTTCGAGAACCGCTATAATTTTCCTCTACTCGTTTGGTGTTTATACACATTTTCGTAGGACATTATTGTGGTGTAGCTCCACTCCTTCTGTCTCTCAGGGCATGTCAATGAGTGAGTCAGTCAGTGGTATTGTAGCTTTATATAGTATAACTAGTGGTTGCGTTGCGCGCGAGCTGCAAGCAGCTCGCGTCTTTTTTTTATGCCGTATTTTTATCAAAAGCCCCTAAAAACCCTACTAACTCCTATAAACCCCTCAATCTCATTCGGATACCCCGTTGGAACGAAGTCAATCGGTTAAAGTTTCGCAAAAAAAATCTACATGGCCGCCATCTTGGAATACCAACCTTTTATTGCAGTAAAAACGCATTTAAAATTTAAAAAAGTGTAAAATTCCATTCAAACCCCTCAATCTCCTTCGGATACCCCGTTGAAACGAAGTCAATCGGTTAAAGTTTTGAAAACCGGAAATGACACGGCGGCCATTTTGAATTTCTGAAATGTCATAATTTTTTTTAAATATACAGGATACAAGCTACCTGTCAGTGAAAGAACGGTAGTCATACCTTAAACTTGGTAGAACAAAGTAAGTCGCCAAAGTCGGGTCTGACTGAAAAATTCAAACTCCTATAGCATGCGGGGTTGCCAGCTGCGGGGAACGAAAATTATCAAATGTCATTTGGGTGGGCCCAATCTTGCCAGCTAGTGGAAATTTTGATTCAAAATGTCGTTATTTCTACTTTTCACGTTCCCGAGGAAAAGCGGGGAAACTACCCTAAAAATGGGGAAAATTTTTCAACCAGGCAACACTCCTTTACCAACTGCACAACCGGTCCATACATTCCGTCTCGATTGGGGGATGCCAACTATTCGATATTCCGGTTTGAAAATCGTGATTTTTTCGAAAATCGCAAACTTTTTACAAAATGGCCGCCACGCCGTCCGCCATCTTGGATTTTTGAAAAGTCATAATTTTTCTGAAATCTCAAGGATATAGGCTATCGTTCTGCATAATCGGTGCTGCCAGCTTTTGAGTTTCGTAGAACAAATTAATCCGCCAAAGTCAAAAAGTCCCAAAAACTAAAAAGTTGCAAGTCTCTCGGGGTTGCCAACCAAAAGTTACGAAAATGGTCAAATGTCATTCGGGAGAGGCCAACGCTCCTTTGCAGCCCAAGTCTCTATTCAAAATGTCATTATTTCTACTTTTCATGTTTTTGGGGAAAATCTCGGAAATTACCCTAAAAATGGGGAAAATTTCTAAACCAAGCAACACTCCTCATCGAATCACACAACCGCTCGGTACAACTCAACCCCCTAAAATGTTGCCATCATACATAAAAATGGTTTTGAAAATTTAGCAAAAACCATGACTTTTACAAAATGGCCGCCACAGCCTCCGCCATCTTGGATTTTTAAAATGTCATATTTTTTCTGAAATCTCAAGGATATAAGCTACCCACCCCTATACTCAGTGTTGCCAACTTGCGAGTTTCGTAAAACAAAGTAAGTCGCCAAAGGCAACCCTAAAAAGTCGAAAAATTCAAATCAAAATTGCGCGGCCGCCATCTTGTTTTTTTATTTTTTTTCACCAATTCCCAAAATCCTAACCTACAATCAGTCGGATGAACCGCTCGGACGCCCTCTATCTGTCATAGTTTGCGAACGCGCAAATCAACACCGACGCCATCTTGGATTTCGAGAACCGCTATAATTTTCCTCTACTCAATCGGTGTTTATACACATTTTCGTAGAACATTATTGTGGTGTAGCTCCACTCCTTCTGTCTCTCAGGGCATGTCAATGAGTGAGTCAGTCAGTCAGTGGTAGTCTAGCTTTATATAACTATAATTGATGATTGATGATGATGATAATATCTCTATTATAGTATGTTGATGTCTCAATTTTGCTAAACAGGTTCGAGCACAATCAGCTGCTGACAGTGATAGGTGACCAAATTTACTTACTTAGTTTTTTTTAGTTTTTTAACTCCTGACTAGAATGAGGACTGCTAGGTCTCTTCCTATGAAATACAAGTCCAAACTGCGTTATTTATTTGGAACACATTTTTTTTTAATTTTAGGAAGTACTTCTGAAAACTCAGCTGATTTTATTTTCACGCTATCATACGTTTTCGTAGGAAAATAATTTTTTGGCCACCTCTTAGTTTCATTTGGAAATATAACTTTTTTATTCAATTATACATAATTATAACGTATTATAATAATGCTTTTTTAATGTCTAATTTGAATCCAGCATTTTATTTTTAAAATGCTGGATTACTAAAAGTATAAAAGTATAAATGCACTTATACGAATACATAATAATACATAAACGAATATATAATATAACTTGATATTTATATCAAGGCTAATTTTATTGAACAGAATTTCCCAGTACCAGCGTCGTATTACTTTTATAAGTTCAAGAAAGTCACGTAGTTGTTGCTCGGAAGGAAGCAATCTACTGCAATTGAAGTCACAGTTACCAACCACAATTTCTTTGTGACTTTTCAAAGCTTTTATAAGAAAGTTGTTTTAGAGAAGTATCGATCGGATATGCGGTGAATTGTAGTTGTTTGTAAAATACAAACTGAAACTGAAGAGTGATTGCACACAGGCAGATACCGAAACCTACATAATACGGATATTACAGACATGTCAGGCTTCTTCTTCTTCTCTTCAATAATGGCCTGTGTCCGTCATTTCGACAGACAATTTTGCCAATGTCAAGTGTTAAAATTGTAATAAATAAGTCAAGTCAAGTCATTTGTCAAGTCGGCTGTCGTTTGTTTTGAAAAGAAAATGGTGGATTTTCTCAAGATTTTCTCCTCAAAACCTAACACGAATTTTCACATTCTCGTCCCACATGTCAGGCTTGATTTTCTTCTTCTTCTTCTCTTCGTTAATGGACTCCGTCCGTCATTTCTTTTATTATAGTTTAGCATTTGACTGCCAGCTTTATCACTTGACATTGGCAAAATTGTCTGTCGAAATGACGGACAGAGGCCATTATGAAGAGAAGAAGAAGAAGACTGCCAGCTTATCTGTTGGAAAGTGAAGCTACAGTTTAGGGTGGAGAACGCTTAGCTATAATCCACCGTTCACCGGTTTCATCAGGAAATACTGACGACGTAAAGAGTTCCACTTCTTGACAGTTCGCATTACAAGAGTGTAATGTCTACCATGACGGAATGACACTTATCCGTGGGTCTGAAACATGGAAGAATGATTGGAACCAGGTCTGGAAGTCTGGAGATGAAAGAGTGGTGGGAGAATCGTATTATAATAGGAATATGGTGTACCTAACAGTCAACAGAGTGTAAAAGCGTCTATTAATAAATGTACCTATGAGATTGACTCTTTGTCGATATCATGGAGGTATCATGTTGGTGGCAGTGTGAATAAAGCCGAAGACTGGATGAATTTTACAAGGAATTTTGCAGTGATTCGCTTCTTTTTTGCCGTGATATGCTGTAGAGCATGGACTAAAGTGCAGGATTAGGTAGGTTTATGGCATTAATATCTAAGCGCTCTCGTGCTTTGTGGGGCACGTTCACTATGATGTTGGTCTACGGGCGGCGACAAATAGTTTTGACAGAGAATTAAAACAGTTATTTAATTGACTGAAATAACAAATGTTTAATCTCTCATCCTAAGATTTGCTGGAAGAAAACTCTTTGTAGGGTTAAGCTCGCCTATATGTACATGTTTTAAGTTTAAGTTTTAATTTAAGTTTCACAGAGTACAATAAAGAATAAAGAATGTTTATCTGCAACACAAAACAAAAAAGCACAAAATTAAGTAAAACACGTTCCAGGACACGAATTGTGTCTAAATATACAATGTTGCAAAAGGGCTCCATCCCAGCAAGTGCACGTTTTACAACCTGCGTTGGTCTTCCGGTGGGGCCTTGAGGACTTAGCTAGTTAAACATAAAACTAAGTGAACGAAATAGTTCAAAACATCTAACAATTGCGTAGAGAATGTAAAACTAAGTAAAATATTATATGAAAATTATATTTCCTACCAAAAACTCACGTGTCCATCAAAACAAATATACTCGTTTTTCTAGTGGGTCTGCTTTTCGGATTCAAGTAGATTGTGAAAACCTAACACTATATTCATAATTATAAGCCGTACGTTCATAATTATTGTCATAAATTCAGTATAATTATTACACAAAGTTCGTCAAAGTCATTAAAGCTCCATATGGTAAATATTACGCGTAAATTACTGAGGGCAAGTTTGATGCTTGAAGACAATTATGAATGTGTTCCGAGACAACAATGATGTCGTAATTAATTTTAGGTACACTTTGCTGAGTCAATAGAAGCGCTATTCGTGCTCGTTTGTTTCAATATTGACACTAATCTTCCTTGTAGGTAAGTCAAAATTAAATCTATTTCTAAATATATAAAACTCTTTTGAAGCTGACTGACAATCAACGCACAGCCTAAACTACAAGTCCTAGAGGTATTCAATTTGGAGGGACTTTTTTCTATATAATAGGATAAATGAACTAAAAAATAAGAACCTACGCTTAAAGCCTAAGTTTAAGTTTGTGCGTTGTTTTGTGCAAATAATTTGATGAATTTATTTTTATATGCTTCTATGAGCTGTTCTTATCTGGTAATGGTTATTTGGTGCAGACACAAAGACAGCATTAAGTCAATACAATTTTGATCACTCTCTTTTCATTTATGACTTACAAGTTTTGTTTGCGGACTGTACTGTAAAGTGTGTTTGTAAGCAAATACATAAACTTCACGCAATTAAAATAATAAAGACATACTGTGTTACACAATTAATTTTAAAAATAAACTATGTATGTGGGTAGGTGCCTAAATACTTTATTTAGTGATGTCCAAAATTATGTAGGTATGAAATTATACTTATTTTTTCTAAATTTTGTTGGCTAGCCCGCACTTTAGTTTAACTAAAATTCAAAAGAGGGATTCTCTAATTGGCAAGTGGCCAAATTAAATATCCGGCGAAAAAAATAAAGCCCTATTTACGTCACCCTTGCAATTATACGAACGATAAGATTAGGCCCGCTTTAGACGACTTTAATTTGCATGAATTAATTTCAGTAGGCATAACGAAAAAGTGGCTAAAGCCTGAGGTCGACCGGAGCGGGCATGAATAAATGTTTATTTATATATTCATTTTTTCTTTCAAGCAAGTGATTTAGATAATATAAGGTATATTAGGCAGAGGTGTTACAAAAGTACACTGCGCATTGACACGGTAAGATCGGCAGTTGTTGTTGACACGCAGTGTGACTTGAATACGTAACGCTTACGAAACACGATGGCTATCTGTGTTTGTGCGTGCCAGCAAACCTTTGCAAAACTGGACGAAACCTAAGGTAGGTTTCGTATATAGTGAAAAATTGCAAAGATTTTTCAAACATCCCAAAGTTATGAATCAAGCGTGTTTGTAACGATTTAGTAGCAAGATGCCAACTATAGAGCTAGGCCGACTTTTAAAAATTTTCATACAATAGGTTGCATAACGCCAACATAATGAAACCTCTAGCGACCTTTCCTTGATTCTAGGATGTGTCATACTTACGACAGAAGCGCGGCAGTTAAATGCGCTCAATGCGTGCATGCATCTACGCTTCAGTGGACGCTAGACTCTAGACTACAGACAGACGTGACACGGAAACTAATTTGCAATATCAGACCAATGCTCTTATTATTTTGAGAGGGAACTGAGACCTGGAATGAAGGCAGAATTTATAAGATTAGAGTGGATTGACCAGTTATGCAATTAAGTGTTCTTGTTCTTAATATGGACGGTAAAAGCCTTCAAAGGCGTAACGAAAGGCCTCTATTTGTAGACCTAGACATACAGCCTCTATCGTTTTAGTAGTAATAATAATTTATTTCAGTAGGCAAGTTAATTATATACATACTGACGAGAAAGCATAGTAAACAAACAGGTGATAAAGCCATCTTATAGTAGATGGTGGAAGAATGAAGAAGCTTAAATCTATACAATTCTTAATGTTTAAATTTTACATTAGTAGTAGTGTTTTTTTTTTAAAGAGCTCGTCCAAAAAAGTACTACTACTTTTTCCACCGCCAAGCAGTGATACTCGCATTGCTGTGTTCCGGTTTATAGGGTATGGGTGCTGGTGCATTACTTCACGAAATACGTCCTCAATTGACTTCCTCTGTGAGCTGAATCAGTCTGCATTGTGAATCAGACTCAAAATCCCCTTGATTTAGAAAATTTTTAATCAAAGGGATTTTGATACATTACTAGAATTTCCCTTTGAGCGAAATGACTCCGTAATAGCTGTATTTTAATTTTACTTTACCTACTTACTTTTAGAATAAAATACAGAGTTCACTGAACTGACCTATCCACTTCAATGATAATTGCATTGTGGAAAAATCTTAAAGTTGCACTACACTGAGCCCTGAGTCTGTGCATTTGTTTTGACTTTTTATACAAAACTAGCCTTCGCCCGCGGCGTTGCTCGCGTTCTACCCTTTAGAGTATGACATTTCAAAATTCCTTTCTTAGTGCACCCCTACACTATATAAGGATACTACCCTCCAAATTTCATACCTCTAGGACTTATAGTTTAGGCTGTGCGTTGATTCTAAGTCAGCTTCAAAAGAGTTTTATATATATTGATTTCTCGCTTTGCAAATGCGTTTGCGTGTGCTATACTCGAGTCGAAAGTCAAAACAAATGCACAGACTCGGGGCTCTGGGGAAAACGGGCGTGACTCGTTACCCGTTAGGAACTTAAAATTCTCACCATCCGCTCCAGTGTTTTCACATGCAAATGCCTGGATGTAGATAAAATGGACATTTCATTAGCGAAGTGCTATTATCGCCCAATTAAGAGTCCTCATTGTGCTTCAGAATACTTTGCATAAACGGGTTTGCGCCTAGATTACAAGGAACGACGTTGGAGAGAATAAACTGTGTGCTTAGGTGAATGGCCAGTGATCTACTAACAGGAAATGGGCTACTAAGGCTACTAGACATAAGTTTTAGTATCAGCTTGTGGCTGTGGTCGCCAGTAAGGCTAAGGTAAGGCTAGTGTGTAGCAAGTGAGTCTATAATTAGAGTGTTTCGTCTGTGAAACTCTGCCGTTTTTATTTTTGGATATCAATAAAAAACTACCTCAAAAAAAAAACACACCTCTTTTGCAACTGTTGCACGTTCATTTGTTTGCATGGCCACAGCAGAGCAGGCAGATATTGACATAAATCCCCACTGGTAGGGATTTATTGGTGGGGATTTCTGGAATATACCACATGCAATGCATGGGAGTGGCAGAGTGCTACGACGTAGGCATTCGTAGAGGGTGCTACGGCGTAGGCAAAAGAACTTAGATTTATTTGGTATTTTTTTGTACAAGTTTTTATTCTAACTTTCTCTATTACTGAAATAGCTCTTCTTTAGGTTTGTCTATGTTCAAGTAACTTTTAGACAATCTGTGCTTAGGCTTTATGAACCCTTTTTAGGCACGAACACCCTAAATTAATTACGTAAAACATTACTCGTGAAGTTTATAAGCTGAATTCCTAGACGACGTCTGTGCTCAGCCCTTCTAAAATGTTACGACCGTTATATACGGCCGTATTGCTAAGAATAATTTTGGTGTTCGAGATTAGGTACAACATTCTTCAAACCAGCGAAGCTAGGACGCGCACGCGAGATATTTTGTCAACTCGTTCTGTGAAAGTGAAGGCGTTTTGCAATACTATTTTGTGAATTATTGCATTATCTGTGGTGTGGTGTCGACAAAAAGCCTTTGAATCTTCAACTTTTGACACTTCTGCGTGACTATTATCTCGTCCTCACAGAGCTTAGCCACGTCGAAGTGTCAAAAGTTGATAATAAGACCGCAAAATCATAGAAACTGGTATGAACGGGCATGTTCATTAATAGACTCAGCTGTTACAAACACTCAGCACTTGTTTATGTTTTCGTAGTTAATTAATTAAGGTTTAATTAGTCCGTCTTGTGAAATTATTTCCTCCTAAATTATCTCGCAAGACAAACGAGGCTTAAGAAGTAATTTGCAAGCTTCAGGTTACTAGTAAAATATGTGGGTCTTATGGAAACGGCTTAGCTGAACCTAGGTAGGACTTTACAAAAGATATCTTTGAAAAACGGCGAACGTACTTTTTGCACGCCCAGGAAGACTGGTAGACAATGCTCTTAGCATTAAGTCCTCCTAGCACTACTTGTTTGTGTGAAATTTTTAAATAAATTAATAAATAAACGTAAAAAGACGCTCATAGAAAAGAATATAATAAAAAAATTGCAACACACAAGCCTACAAATTTGTAATGGCGAGATATTGAAATTAAATTAGGTGCAAATACAGAAGAAAGAACTTAGAAAGACCTGTAGCTACGGTTGTGGATATATTCCAGAAATCCCCACTAAAAAATCCCTACCCGTGGGGATTTATGAAAAAAAAACTGAAATCCCCATAGATAGGGATTTGTTAGTGGGGATTTCTGGAATATATTCGATTGTGATAAGAAGAGCTTTCAGAGTACGTTATATTTGTGGTGTCTAAACGAATAAAAAATAATTAAATTAGTAACTGAAAACAAAGAGGTTTTTTGTGCGTAACCGTCATTACAGATGTAAGTTTGAAGACTAACTGAGCAACCTTCTAGAAAATCTTTCAATTGTTCCCTACAAGTGCCACTTTCGCATAAAAACTAACCACACGCTACGCAAATTTAGTCATCTGCCGCAACGTTATAAAGGCTAAAATTCTTTGAATATACTGGAATATGTTCGCAGAAATCATATTAGGGTCATTATACTCGTAGTACCCGGAATCGTGGTAATAAAAGTCAAACAGGATAATTATTTTTCATGACCCTCTGAAACATGGGTACAATGCTCGTAAGTACAATAAAGTGTTATAATTACGCGAGTAAAAAACTGTTCGTGTGAGTTAAAGCAAATTAATTACAGGCACATGAGACTTCAAGATCTTTAAGTCTCAGAGTGATGGACGCAGTGCACGTCCTCATTGGACTTGCTCTGTGAGGTAACGCATTGTTATAGGCAGAAGTTACTACTTAACATCAGGTCAGCTATCAGCTTGTTCCATTACTTATATCATAAAAAAAAATTGACGAATTACGTACTCGCAAGAACTACACTACGCGATAGCACGGTAGCTCTGGACTCGTTGTTACCTCACAATTGCATTGCGTGCATCACTCTGAGACATAGAGACTGTAGTCTATTAGTAGTTTAGTCTGTATATTATCAGTGTGTAAATCGGCCTTTACGTGATCGAAATCGTCAAAAAAGGCACGAGAATACTCGCAAACATTCGCATTTTTATAAAATCAAGGACTAGCACGCGAGTGACTATGTGTGGGACATCTATATTTTGCGTCCGCGGGCCCATATTGGTTTGTCGTTCTATTTTCGCTCACATTTCCATTCAATCGCACTTTATTACTCTTTTATTGTCAGAATGTGATATTTTACTAACCTACTATTCAAATGTAGGTTTTATTCATTGAAGCTGAAATACCATTATTTACAGGTTCAGTACCTTTTTGGTACTTATTCAAAAATACGCTGATCTTCGCAATCGGAATGGTTTATTGCGCTCACAAGTGATTTAAGTCGCATGACTTTTGAACTATTTGGTTGGGTCTACTGGGGTGGGTAAAGATGATTTAGACTAAGATGTAGGGTCAAAGGAAGTAAAAATTTCTTCGTTTGAAAAATTGAAAAAATAATCTATGCTATTAGTTTTCTGTAGTGTAAAATTATGCAATAGTTATTTTTTTTCTGTAATGTTTTGTAGGTCACTACGTCACTACTTTTATTTTACAGGTGAGATTATAACAAAAATGTTCACACCTAAAACTATAGCATTGTGGTTTAGATGTTGGTTTAACCTTTGGAGAGACAAATGGGGCGAAAAGGGCGACATTAATTGATTTATTCAGTTGTGTGTCCACAAACCGCTACCAGAAACGGGCATTGATCTCTGCGGGTAGTCGTAAAAATAGGGGTTGGAAAGGTAAGTTTTTTTCTCATCTCTTGGTTTATTTGTCAAGTGTGAAGCAACCAAATAAGTAGGTAGCCGAAAATTTATAGTTTTTTTTAATTCAACTGATTTTTATACCGTTGTTTTAGAGATTGTGATTCATGATAATATTGTGTTAGCTATCCATTGTTAATTTGAATAATAATTAATAATTGATTGTGCACGAAATCTATAACACTGTAATAGATAAATTTAAAGAATAAACTAATTAACTGCTAATTTGAGATATATAAGTAGAGGTGTTTGTAGTCACTACTGCAAATGTGCATGTAGCCGTAAAACTCACTGGGTAACAGTAAATTTTGAGCATACATGACAGTCCATGACATTCTCGAAATATGTACAAAAAAAATACTATTTGTAAATGAAAGTAAGGTACCGCACAAAAAAAAAATTATTTAGGTATAAAAAAATATAAAAAAAGTTTTTTATAAGCTACATATTTAAGACCCTTGCTAATAGCCAGTAAAGTAAATAGGCATGCAAATTACAGGTCGTAACACCTACAAAAGAATTTATGAGCTCTTGTACAAGTAATGGGCGATAAACAAAAGAGTACTTATATAAAATACTAGCTGATACCCGCGACTTCGTACGCGTGCGTAACTTTTCACGAAAATATCTGTCACCATTATGCATACGATGAACCTCGTAGCAAATGGCTGCTTTTGGTTAAGAACTATACAAACAAAGGTACATATAACGGCTATAAAAACAACGGTATTTTTTTTCGTTTAAATTGAAAACGGAGCACAGTTTTCCTCTAGATAGTATTATAAGATCTGTGCCTCTAGCCAATTAGTAGCCATTGACATTCTATGTATACAATTATAGAATAGAAACATCAAAAATGTATGAGAATAGTCACGTGATTCATTTAGAAACGTCAGACAAAACAACGCGAAGTCACCTTAAAAAAAATATTCAAAAAAAAAACCTGAAATAGTATGACTTACTTATTATTCAAGTTAGATTATGAAAAGTTCTAAAAATGTGTGTTGACGACACACGAGTCTGTAAACACCGTCCGGGCACTTACCGCTTTACAATTAATCTTCGTTTAAAATGCACAGCTCATTTGGCAAAGTAATCGCTGGCGGAAAGCCCTCGTATATTTGTCTGCGTCGTAGAACCGTAGGTGCTTGCTACGACGTAGAACTATGTAGGTATTCGTAGCTAGATGCTACGAGTTTTCGTAGATGTAGCTTGTTGTGATTGCAACGCTCTCGGTTAATGTTACCAAATTTTCAGATTATAATAATAAAGCACGAGTTTTCATAGTTCCTAGAGCTACCTTCAATTCGCCCTAGTAATTTCAATACTAGTAAGGTTTATTCTTTTCTTTTCATAGAACTTTATTGGGTAAAAGAAGAAATACAATTTTCGCCAGTTATCATCGTCATCATCAATATATATAAAACTCTTTTGAAGCTGACAGAGAATCAACGCACAGCCTAAACTATAAGTCCTAGAGGTATAAAATTTAGAGGGTACCTAGTATAGGTGTTTAATATTTCTTTCAACTAATGAAAAAAACGAATAAAAAAAAATAACAATAACATTCGTTAAAAAAAATGGCGGTGTTTGAATATTTTTAATAACACATGTTATTTCACTTCAACACAAGGTGAACGTATGTAGGTAATATTTTTATTATTCACTTTCTTTACTGCATTGAAATTTGAACCTACGCTTGCTAGATATAATGAATAATTTTATAACTCACCACGAAAATTATTCTTTCATTTTAATGCATTGAAATTTGAACCTACGCTTCCTAGATATAATGAGTAATTTTCATATTTTCATTAGAGTGACCGGCCTGAAGGTATTCTTTCATTTTAATGCATTGAAATTTGAACCTACGCTTCCTAGATATAATGAGTAATTTTCATATTTTCATTAGAGTGACCGGCCTGAAGGTAGTGCTATGTGCCGGGAAGCGGCCGTTTAATTTCATTTCCGGCTTCATCTGCATTTTTGACTGTGTACTCTATTATCTATGAGATAAAGCTCAATATAGAATGAACCACTACTTACGATAATTAAGTCGTTTAGTGTATATTTAACAACATTGATCTGCATTCAATTGTATGCTTTAAGTTGGTTAAAATAAAACACAATATAATTTTTATCCAAGGATCATGAATACAATTGTTATTTTTGGCAAATTGAATGAATGACAATGATTGAATGAATGAGACCTAAGAGACGAAAATTTATTTAGACTTGCGATTTGCATTTTTGCGCCATCGTTAGATGGAAGAAAGTGTTTGTTTCGAAGTCGTATTATGTGAAAAATGCCGAGAATAAGTTCGGATATATGGAACCATTTCGATCAATGTGCGCGCCGATGCGCCGGTACATTAGAATAGAATAGAATAGAATAATTTTTGGCAATAAAAATTATTCTATTCTATTCTATTCTAATTTACAGGCGCGGCGGCGGTGGCGTCGCAAAGTTGGCTACCTGCAAATACTGCAAGAAAAAGTTTTTATTTTATTGAAATATGAAAAGTAAACCTGTGTAGGATGCCCTTATATTTCTTATCTGTGGACCGTTCGTGTGAACGGTGAATGTTTTTGTCTATGAAAAATTGTCTGTGCTCGCTCTCTGCTAATATCAATCATTCACTCATGCGTATAAATAAATTTATCTAAGCGAGTTTATCGAATATTTATTCAAATAAAATTAATCATTAAAAATAACGATATTTTTTTTATCGTTATAACATTAACTAATAAAAAAAATTAACCGATTTTGACACCTCTAGTACCTAGTATCCTTATATAGTGTAGGGGTGCACTAAGAAAGGAACTTTGAAAAGTCACACTCTAAAGGGTCTAGAACACGAGCAACGCCGCGGGCGACGGCTAGTGTAAATACAAGATACAAGATACGTTTATTTGCATTATATATGTGCTACAATTTGGTTAAGTCGTACAATTTACAAAATTTATAAATAAATAAATTAACACTGGTTCGACTGTGGTTCTAATTTTACGGACATTATTTGGCGGTGACGACATTATAAGAATCTGAGGCGTAGTTGCGAAAACCAATGAATTCCTCTGTAATACGGTTGCGGATAAAACCTTTAATCCTTATTACTCGGTATTTTACAATTATTTCAACGCTTTGCCGCAAAAATAAATGTACGTTTATGTAAATTTTTAAAGTTGCGTGTAACTTTGCATAATTTTAAACGAAGTTCAAATTGATATATTTTTACGATTATTAGAACATAACAAAGCAAAATAAACGACAAAAAACTTATAAAAAACAAGAGCAGTGTTGACCTCGCTACAAAGGGATTTTACAATTTGAAATAAATATTTATTCTTACGCAAATACCTATTAGTCTCAAAAGGTAAAAAAATTCTAGCAATAATATTTTCCACTTCTTATTTTATAAGCAGAATTGTTCTCATAAGCTAAGAAAACCTCTCATAGGTTTACGTTTAAAGATTTTTGCAAAAATCCTCTTAGTTCTACCGTGCCTGCTCCTATAGCCAACTTGATAATTCTGTTATTACCAGAGAATAGGAAAAAAATCAATATGTATGAAAGTTATAGTTCTTGAACAACCAGTCATGTGACCATTGACATACGTGTTAGACTTTCCTATTCTCTAGCGTTTAGTAGAATATCAACTAGGATAGGGGGCTTAGGGACACATTTCGTTCACGCCACAGTTGCCTTGTGATTTTCCGCTGTTATAATTTAGAATTATCCCTACGCTCTGTTTGAAGAGAACATCATAAATATTATGTTAAACTTATTATCTTGAGTCGAGGTTATTCACAAAAGTCGGATTTTATTTACTACGCAGCAGCTTACCTATAAATGTTTTGCAAAATACAAAAAATAAATAAAGCTTTTGATTACACACACGGCACGGTGGACAGATATTTATGCAGATCTTTTGGTATTTACGCGAGTACTCAGGATCCTTTGAAGATATTAAAGAGGGTAGTCAGATGCACGCCCAAATAAGTCTTAATATTAGGTAAGAGGTGGTGTACTAATCAAAGACAGGACACTAATTAAATAGTTTTTCTGTATGAGTGTTCATAGACCTGGATTTGAATTATCGACCTTATGATCAAATAGGTAAGGTTGCTACTTCAAAACCAGCAGTCGTCAATCTTGTAGCTACGTTGTACTAGTAGTAGGTAAAGTTAGTTTGTAACTCAAAAGGTACAGGTAAGCTCATAATAAACAGTCTCGTACAGAAGTTCGATTCGCTCACCGCGGAAACTGATTAGTCAGACACAAGTTGTACGTGCCAGAATCTGACTTCAGTGCGGTACAGTCGCAGAGAATACGTTCAGAGTTTCTTATCCAACTAGCATAATCTGTGGAAATACTTGGTAGTAGAGCTCTTTGTGAAAAAGTTCGTCCGGTGAAGTATCTACTACCACTATTTCTGTGTTTTGATTTGAAGAGAAACCCATCCTCGGTTGATATTGTTAGTAAAGTATTGAAAATCGTTGGAACTGATTTGCAATTTTACATTCAAGTAATTGACGTGACGAATTTACACTGCGCAGTAGCCAGCGCTCCGCAGTCAAGTTGTCGGTTTCGCGCAGTGTAGCTCTACAACTGGAGAGTGTAAACCGGTTCTTATAGACAGAACTATTAATATAAATATTGATGGATGTTTCACACAACGCGCTCTAGTCCCAAACTAAGCAAAGCTTCTAATATGGAAACTAGATTGCTAATAAAATACTTATATTCTTGTAAATACATACCTATAGTTCATAGTAACACCCTGACATAGAAAAAACATAATGACATGTTTGTTTTCGCCTGGGATCGAATCCACGCCCCACAGCACGGAAAGCAGAGCTATTGCGGACTGAGATGTGACGCCTGTCAGTTATGCACTTCTTTGATTGTCCAATCATTTTTCTCATTAAAAACACATAAAAGGACACGAGTTTTGACATTTTTTGAACCGACACATAGCACTTTTATTTTAATAGTTTTTCTTGTGTTATCGTAGTATTGTTGTTTAATTTTGGTGGAATTTTAACCAATAATACTTAGGTCGTAACATAAAGTGTGAGCCATTGGAATAAATGTGTGTAAAGTGGTTTTTTTGAATGTGAAAATTCGTGTTAGGTTTTGAAGAGAAAATCCACCATTTTCTTTTCAAAACAAACGACAGCCGACTTGACAAATGACTTGACTTGACTTACTTATTACAATTTTAACACTTGACATTGGCAAAATTGTCTGTCGAAATGACGGACACAGGCCATTATTGAAGAGAAGAAGAAGAACACATAAAATTACAGAGAAAACACTCACGTAGTTTATATCATGTACGTCATTGTACGTGCAACACAAACTACGTGACGTAGGTCGTGTGGGGCCCTTTATGTAACAGAACAAGCATCCTTGGGGAGCGTTGCGGCTATCATCAGTCGCATGTAATTACTGTGGGCTGGGTGACACTGATACAGTGCTGTCTTCATGTATAAACGAGGCTTCACTAAAGATCTTTCATGGACTAGAAACTTTGGCGTCCTGCAAGGAATCCTAACTGTTTACTTATCCAAGTTGCTAAGTTTTTTTTTATATATCACTGTCTTTATAATACCAGACGCTTGGGAGGCGCAAAACTGCATGATTCGCGACTTTTTATTCTTTCATACAAAAAGCACGCAGGTAGAGCAATAATCTTCAAATTGAAGAAATAAAGGTACCAAACGGTAGCCTACCGCTTTGGATTCTGATCGCTGACCCCGATAAAGCAGTCAGTAGAACTGGTACACTCCTCATATTTTATTCAGAGCAGGTATCGAGATGGTTTCCGCGCAATAGCTCTTCATTGCCAAGTTTCGCGACATTTTTCAACGCCAGAAATGATTGATAGCGCAATTTTGTGCGCTGCGCTCTAGATTAACAGTTTTTGCTTTGTTTACAAATAATAAGTACCACTGTTTGTAGGTCAGCTATAAAACCGTAAAAGCCGTGTTGGCCGAGTGGGATTGCACCTCGACTTTCGATCCGAAGGTCGTGGATCACTGGATTTTCCATTCAGAAAAACAAAACTGTGAAAACTAGTTACGTGGCATAAACATAAACTTATTGTTTAGGAAACAAACACCTACCTACTTACGCCATGCCTGACATGGCGCCTACATAGACAATTTTTTCTTTTTACTTAACACTGCCATCGAGGAACCCACAAAGTGTGCGCGCACGTCGATCGTAATCGATTTAATTACTTTTTATTTGGATGTAAATCAAACAGTAAACTACTTTAGTACCAAAGAAGATTTTTATTGAACACTCTATAAACAACACTTGAAGTCTTTCAGCAAAAAATGAGACTTCAAATTGGTGCTAACATTACCAAAAGCCTACCAAATAGTAACCAGTAAATACAACCTTGCGGAAACTAGTTACGTAGCATAAACAGCTACAATTATGTCCCCAGGGCAAGTCCCGAATCACAATCTAGCGGTTGATAAAGCTGGCCGGGCTTCTAGCAATTTAGTGCCCGTCACATTATGATAGTGATAAGCATTGTCTGAATAGTATACCTATGAAGCTGTAATGTAGGTAAATTGGTACCACCCAAATCTCACACCAAAAAATATGCTTGCTTTCGAAGACACAAGTAATGCGACCTTCAATTTCAAAATCACAATGTAATTTTTCAACAATAGATTTTATTATTCACTTTTTGGGCAGTCATTATTTATGTATTTGTAAACAAATTGATAAAAATTCACTAAATTAAAATAAGACTGATACAGGTACATATTTACAAAATACATAGAAACGAGTGGAGCAGTGCAGACAATTGCAAACGATCTAGAGATCTAATTAATCGAGAAGCAAGTTCGATTAAAGTTTGCTTGCATAAATATGGGGTATTTGGTCTCATAAGATGGCACAAATCTATGCGTGCAGTGGCTGTGTAATGTTAAACTGATATTTTGTGGAATGAAGAGAAATGATTATGGAGGGGGTTAGCAGTGGAGTGGACTCGTAAATAAAGATTACATTTGTAAGCTTCCCAGTTCCACTATAGCTGCCATCGTCAAAGGACGTGTTGTATAATGAATGTTTGTATATTTTCAAGCAATTTTAAATTATGACCTAAAATAATTGCACACCGTGGTAGCAACAATTCGATGAGTTTCTTTCTTTTTTAATTTTGTTTCTTTGTAGTGTTGTTATTTTTGTTCTGTAAGTGTACTTTGTGTGTTACCTTTTAAGCAACTAAATGCCTGTCAATGTCTATGTCTAAATAATTCAAGATCTTTTTTGAATTTCAGCCGGCCTAGTAGGTATCCTATTTTCTCAGCCTAGACACAGAAAATACACGGTTATTACACGCAAAGCCGAATAAGCCGTGTGTTTTCACACGATGTTTTCTTTTACCATTTGAGAGTATACGGCATACGAACGTTATAAAACCCCATCCACCAGTACATTTCATCATACAGAATGGGCCTCGCGCGAAATACTAAATAAATAAATCCGAATATAAAAAGGAAAAGCTGCCAACATGACTAAGTACCCTTTGCCATCGAATCATATTGAAACACCACTTTTCCCTTTCTGAATAGGCGTGATCGTGGAGTTGAAATGTATCACAGAGCGTATGTAAAATCAAAATAAATAAATAATATATTCATGGACATTTCAGAGGCCCTCTTCTCCCAAACTAAGCAAAGCTTGCAATATGGGAACTATGTTGCTGATCTTTGTTATGTAAATACATACTTATAACATCATAACATCAATACATATAAAACTCTTTTGAAGCTGACTTAGAATCAACGCACAGCCTAAACTATAAGTCCTAGAGGTATGAAATTTGGAGGGTAGTATCCTTATATAATGTAGGGGTGCACTAAGAAAGGAATTTTGAAACGTCACACTCTAAAGGGTAGACGCGAGCAACGCCGCGGGCGACGGCTAGTTATACATAACACCCAGATAGAATCTTGGTCCATTGATGAACCTAGTAATATTATTGTTCTATCTAGGCTGTAGGCTCCTTTCTGCACTGAATGTTATGGGGGTGGTTCTTACAAAAAACTATTTTGTATTATAAACACATAATAATTATTATTTTTGGGTGGTAAATGTCTTGTAAGCAAATAAACAATTTCATTTCATTTCATTTAATAAGTCTATGTATGTAGCTACAAAAAAAAATTATGGATTGAATTCTAATAGTTTTCTGATTTCCAAACCTCCACAATCAGTCATTTCTGGTGAATCTAGATTCCTTTATTAGCAAACACTAGTATTTTTCCTCTCAGGCTCGGACCAAGTTGCCGCGTTTTTTTCTCAGCGAGAGGAAAAACGGTATTCAACGAGCATAAACAGAGTCGACATGATAAATTATGTAATTTGCAGTCAAGTCCTGGAACTTGGAAACTGTGCCACAAATAGAGTGCCGCCATACAAGCGCCCGAAGCCGGAAAATATCAGCTATTCTTTTCCATTGAGGTATTGCGTGCGATTTGATATTTCTACTCTAGATATTTGGTACCCGCAGAGATTTTGCTACGATACTTTTGTGTGTTAATTCGTCCTTGTTTTGAAAATATACCAAAAAGGCTTTGAAAACGCGTTGTAATGAAGTGGTAGACTTTTTGATCTTCAAAAAGTAGATTACATAGAATAAAATAATAAATAATAATAATAAATATTCACTGACACTTAACATAACGCCTTCTAGTCCCAAACTAAGCAAAGCTTGTACTATGGAAACTAGATGGCTGATAGAATACATACATACATATTTTTTTTGTAAATACATACTTATAATACATAGAAACACCCAGACACAGAACAAACATCTATGTTTACAACACACAAATGTTTTAGAATAGTAACAGTAACAAACGATTTGTAGATAGCTCAACTGGTCCAAATCAGTACCAATAAGAAGCGTACCCAAGACACTGGCTGCATTGCCGCGCTGAAAAGCAATGCTGATACGCTGATTTGGACCAGTGGAGCTATCTATGAATCGTTTGTAACGGTTTGTAGATAGCTCAACTGTTTCATGTGTATTTTGTAAATATTGTAAATACTGTATTATTTGTAATTTTATTTGTGAATAAAAAGAGAGTTAGGCGCTATTAGATCCGTATGCACATTTACTGTTCAAGCACCGGACTCTACAGAAACTAGTGCTTAACGTATTAAAATGCTCACCACTCTCTGTCTTGTATAAGAATTTAAAATGAATGTTTTGTATTTCCTCGAAGAACGAGAAGAAAAGATTATTTGTGATCGCAATAAATTTAGCGAAGCCTAGCTTCGGAGTTCGTTTCACGCGGCGCAGAATCCCCTTAAATTGCCTTTTTCGCGTTTACGGACAATTAAATCAAGATGCTCTTTAAATGTCGTATTATTTTTATTTATTTATATCTTACTAGCCGTCTCCCGCGGCGTTGCTCGCGTTAGAGTGCGACTTTTCAAAATTCCTTTCTTAGTGCGCCCCTACACTATATAAGGAACCTACCCTCCAAATTTCATACCTCTAGGACTTGTAGTTTAGGCTGTGCGTTGATTCTATGTCAGCTTCAAAAGAGTTTTATATATATTGATGATGATATCAGCCTTTTATATCAGATAAACTACTAGTAACTTAAAACTAATTCCTATACTATGACATCGACACTGTTATCTGTGTGCCCTTTTTTGGCAAAGGCCTCCTCCATTCTCTCTGTCTCTGTTCTTTTTTTTTTTTCTTACATTATAAAAGTAATGGAACAAGCAGATAGCTCACCTGATGTTAAGTAGTAACTTCTGCCTATAACAATGCATTACCTCACAGAGCAAGTCCAATAAGGACGTGCCCTGTAAGCCAATGCACAGCGTCCATCACTCTGAGACGTAAAGATCTTGAAGTCTCATGTCATGTTCTAATGTCGTATTATATTTTATATTAAATAGTCTAGTATTTATTGAAAAAAATATAGGGATATTCTTTAAACCTAAATAAAGGCATGAATTATAAATGGTGCCTGTAAATACTATAAAATCATTGTCCGGTCCGTAGTCTCCAACTTAACAACCATGTCGTAAGTCAAACCATGTCTGCCTATGCTTCGGAGCTTTTTATTTCATTTCTACTACAGAAAACATAGTACTCTTTTTCTCTATGCATGGATTCCGCTAAAGTCAAAGTCAAAGTCAAAAAGGTTTTATTCAATAAAATCTCACTGATCACTTTGAATCGTCATTGCGTTTTGTATGATTAGGTATGATTACAATTTTTTTTATTGGATAAGTTGGAGCTATTTCGTCCCAAGCTTGTTAAAAAGCTACATTAAACATATCTAATTCAATATTTTATACTCTATATATTTTATATAAAAATATACTTCAAGTAGGTATGTATGTTTTTCTATTTATACCTGAAGCCATTCTATTTCCATAGAATTTATTTCTTAAAGGGAATAACTGAGCAGGTATTTAAATTTCCTATACAATAATTTCCTATTCTCAGCCCAAAGTGGGTCGAGTTGGAGCCCGATTTAAATAATGAAACGTGTGTTTGCACAAAATATTATTTTCGGATGCTAAGGAATTTACGAAGCCAATGTATGCTCTGTTCTTTATGTTTCTTATTTTGCTCTTACGGGTCTGTATCTTTCATTTTCATAGTACAGATGATGTGATGGACGCAGTGCATTGCCTTACAGGGCACGTCCTCATTGGACTTGCTCTGTGAGGTAATGCATTGTTATAGGCAGAAGTTACTACTTAACATCAAGTGAGCTATCAGCGTGTTCCATCAATTATAAAAAAAAATGTGTTTCTTTATATTTCCTAGGCACTAGGGGGCAATTAAAGCAAGCAATAATTTCGGAAATTAGTAAGTCTACCTATAATTTGATTCCTAGAAAAACATCTAGGTATACTAAACAAGTACCTAAAAAATTAGAACCCTGGTCAGTGACACGACTGGGAGAGACTTGGATATTACCAATAAGTTGGAAGTTTCTTCATTACATCACAGACGGAAAATACCCATCCCAAATTAATCATAACTTACGAAAACTATAAGTTCAGAACCCATCCAATGATTCAACAATTAGTTGAGCCTGTAAATCCGGGATAGTGGGCTTGTGATTCAGTCGATCTAACTAACTGCCAACAACTACTGATCATAGATTATCTTATAAAAGTTTTGCAGACTGGACACTAATTATAAACTTTTATGAGTGAAAAACGTGCCCAATGACAGAACTCGCAAATGGTTGAAGAAATTGCGTGAGGAAACTAGTTAGTATTCTAGCAACAACGGGCTTGCATCTTGTCATGTTAGGAATACTAAGTACAGCAAAATGTGCACATGTTGTTACCAATGGTCCAATGTTGCCTGGACGTGCCTCTGCCAGTCCTGGGAATTGCTGTCGTGAATCTTGTAGAGTGGAAAATATAGTCAAAATTCGTTAAGCTATTTTACATTCTGAAGATTTTTACTGAACAACTTCTGAAATGGACACAATTTCTTCAATTGATTTTAGACATACTAAAGACTCTTTAGTATAGTAAAACTAATTGAAGAAATCGTGGGCAAATAATATCTCTCAAAACCTATCAAAGAACATTCCCATCTGTACACTTCTCTCTATTCCCTCTTTATTATTGCGGTTCAACTAGGATGACCTTTCGTTCGTCCCCTAAACTTGTACCCACTGGCTTCTTACTTACAAATTCGCTAACCCACAAAGATTAGCATTTTGTGTATCTCCACAATTTATCTTGGAGTAAGGTTTGATAGGAGCAAGTGGGGCTAAGGGCTCTGTGCTTCGGAAAATTTATTTATCACAAGACGCTGTTGGTACCTACTATTATTTATTCTACGTTCGTATCTTAAGCTGGATTCACACGGACGAGTTTTGCCGTTCGAGCTTAATAAACCATCTTCATACTATTTTTTGTACATGTAACAATTTATTGTCTAATTTATCTTTTTAGACCTTTACAATTACACAGCGATCTAGACACAACCTAAAATGACAAAAACGCAATGTAGCTAGTTATAACGGGAAATAGCAAGAAAAAAAACAAGATTTTTCGATTGCTTCTTCTTCTTTAATGTCACCCCTATCTATTTCAAGTGAGCTGTATAATATTTTCAGAATAATTTTAGTTCACGTGACACTGTTTTCTCATGGTAAAAAATCCTCGTCGTAGGGTCCTGGGTCCCACAGAACTGTAGTAGGGATATAAGTTAAATTTAAGGGACCCCAATTTACATGAATGCCGGTCAAGTGCCGTTCCTATTTCTGTACTTATTAGCTAGGTAAACTTTATTTCGAATTCCGGGTAAGTTGGCCAAAGTTTTTGAAGGGTGGGGGTAGGTTTTGGATAATTTTATATAGGCGTTTGTTGGAGACTCTTTGTAAGGTTATATGTATTATAATAAACTAGCCGTCGCCCACGGCGTTGCTCGCGTTTTAGACCCTTTAGGGTGCGACTTTTCAAAATTCCTTTCTTAGTGCACCTCTACACTATATAAGGATACTACCCTCTAAATTTCATACCTCTTGGACTTATGGTTTAGGCTGTGCGTTGATTCTCTGTCAGCTTCAAAAGAGTTTAATATATATTGATGATGATGTTTTTATGCCATTTAAACCATTTATAGTTTTATTGGGAGAAAAATATATTTGTAAGACTCGACTGATAAAATCGTAGACAGCGGTGTACTCGTCTGCATTATGTGGGTCATTAAATTAGTTATTAGATTAGTGGAATTGCCTTGTTTGGTCTATTTAACTTTTACGCGACTGAAAGTTATTGATTACGAGCTTCTGCCCGCGACTTCGTTCGCGTCCCGTTGGATCCCGTTGATTTTCCGTGATAAAAAGTAACCTATGAGTTAATCCAGGTCACGTCTTTTAAGTATCATCCAAATCGGATCAGTAGTTTTTGCGTGAAAGAGTAACAAACATCCATACATTCTGACAAACTTTAGTATTTATAATATTAGAAGGATATTTTTCAGATGCACAGAGATCATTATTATTTGTTTGTTTCTTGTAGGTATCTTTGTGTTTGCTATATTTTTTATGTCCATTCTGTATTGTCTGTGTTTTATGTCAAATAAACTATCTATCTATCATTACTATGATAGTGTCCCGCCTCGGAAATCCAACCCGCATCTCTGATCGTTGACTTTGGGCTAGTTGCGCTAGAGTTGTCTAGTTACTTACGGGTCTAGGTTTAGCCTGCAACTTCTTTTAATTTTGTCGACTTCAGAGAGTCGCCAACCGCTATCTTCGAAGAGAGTTTGCGTCTGATACTCGAATAGTTACGATAAAAATTGTAAAACAAAAGACAACCGACAAACGAATGAAATGACGTCATTGGTTGATCCTGGACTGACCTTCCGAACATCCGGACATAATTCCGGACATCAAGTTCAGCTGTCGTTTATTCGCCGAGGCGTTCGACACGTGCCGCTGCATAATGTCGCGACGCGGATGAAATGTTTGAATATTAGTGTATTATTACTATTATTACAGGCGTCATGGCTCAGTCGAGTAGCTCTGCCTTCCGTGCTGTGGGTCGTGGGTTCGATCCCCACCGAGAACAAACATTTTGTGTGTGGTAAACATAGATTTTTGTTCTGTGTATAGTAACAACTATGTATTGTAAGTATGTATTTACAAAAAAAAATATGTATGTATCTAGTTTCCATCGTACAAGCTTTGCTTAGTTTGGGACTAGAAGGCGTTGTGTTAAGTGTCCGTGAATATTTATTATTTATTTATTATTAGGGCTATTTGAAGCCACCAATGGCATTCTTGTATCAGATGGTGTAAATCGACCACTTTTTTGACCCTATACTTTCGCCATCTTCTGCGGTGCTTTCGGCCAAATCTCATTGATCTTTCTGATTTTATGGAGGTTAGCATATATTTAAGGATCTGTTGCCATGAGTCTTATCCTTGTATCAGATAGCGTTGATATTTACTGTCCGCTAGTATATGCTGTTGACAGCCGATATTTTATAGTTTCATAGTTTGATCACAGCAATAATGAAACAATGGCAACAACATAGTTTTATTATTTGTGATAAAATACGAGTATACAATTATGTATAAAACTAGCCGTCGCCCGCGGCGTTGCTCGCGTTTTACCCTTTAGAGTGTGACGTTTCAAAATTCCTTTCTTAGTGCACCCCTACACTATATAAGGATACTACCCTCCAAATTTCATACCTCTAGGACTTATAGTTTAGGCTGTGCGTTGATTTTCTGTCAGCTTCAAAAGAGTTTTATATATATTGATGATGATTCGCGCCAAATAGGCGTTGGACAATCAATAGTCGCACTAGATATAGTAGTGTTATTTCTATGTTACGACGGAAATAAACAGCAAATGCTTTTCAATTTTAATGTTCAGTTTATAAATGCTTTCTCATCAAAATCTAAGTTAGAAGTTATTTTCATAGATTTGGCATTTGACACCATTTTGCAGAATAAAATTGTTATAAGTTTTAGATCGTGTTTTGTTTTTATTTTTGACACTATGACGTTTGTTGATGTTTGTAAAAAAAAAAAGAATTTTTGAAATCGGTTCATAAATGAAGGAGTTCTGAGGTAACAAACATAAAAAAAAATATGACCGAATTGAGAACCTCCTCCGTTTTTGAAGTTGGTTAAAAATGACTAAAACTATTTACTAAAAAGAAGGAATGAACTTTACCTAGATCGTCGACTAGAATATACAGTGCCTTCTGGTAAGATCGGCGTAATAGTAAGTCCGGATGCCAAGCAATTCAGCGATATGTTTATATGATAATTGCTTAGTTACGTGATTTATCCGGACTTAATATAAGGCCGATCTTACCAGAAGGCACCCTAATAGTTTAGTAGTTTTGTGGTAATAAGTAATTTTCTATTTACAAAGTTTTGTAATCATTTTGTTTTACAGTATTTTAGTTTCTATTCAGAATCTCTTAGTAGGCTTCATAATTTCTCTCACATAAACCTTCACCCTACTTTTTAGTATTGCCACTAAAGGACTCCTAGTTTTGGAGTTATTATGAGGCCACGTTATAACGCTGACGAATTTTGTTGACACTAAAAATTCTATGACCACAGCTTTACGAGTTGTTAACTCAATTAGGAGTTTGAAATTGCTAGCAGTAAAAACACGCAAAGCATGTTACGTTTGTTTTCGACCAGCGAGATCAAAGTTGGACTATCTAAATTGTTTGTTGTATGTATTTCCTCTGGCCAAGTTGCCATTCTCTACAGCAATCGCTGAAGAATATAGAACTAACAACGAAAAATATTGTAAATGAAAAACACGTGTATAATCGATCACATAATACGTTTAGGACATTTTAATTTTCTATAGCAATTAATGTCAACTCTGACAACCTGCTGGGGAGTCAAAGGCTTTCAAATGGCGACCACGAACCAAACAGTGAAGCGGTCACTGGAACACTGGTTCAGATAACCAATTAAATAGCCATTGTAGTGGACATTTATGTCCAGCAGTGGACTTCAGGATCATGATGATGAAATGTTTTAGTCCCCTGATAATAGGCCTCTCGATTCAGAGTAAGAATGATATTAGAGGGCGTTCCGATGTCTTATAAATCAGTATAGATTAAGAACAACTAAATAAGGAAGCTGGGCAAGTCAAGAGGGTTGATTAATTACTCTGTTCTTGTCCTTAAAGGTATTTTATCAAGTGTTTGAAGCGCTCGTCTTCTTCTACTTAGCCAATCTTAACCGATAATCTAAGTTAAGCAACGTTCTGTGCGGTCACTATTTGGATGGGTGACCGTTAGTGGCATTTACATCTGACCCCTTCCGTGCTTTGGAGGGCACGTTAAACTGTCAGTCCCGGCTCTACCAGTCGTTAAGCCTCGACGGAGGCCTTAAGGCGGCCTAAAAACTCCGTCACCAGAGTTGGCCACTAGCTTGCTATCAGGTGTTTTTCCGACAGCTTTTATTGCCTAAAGTAAGTTGTATTAGTTTATTTCTAATATCGATTTAAATGCATAAAAAGTCTAATAATCGATTTTAAAAACCTTCACACGTAATTCCCTAAACTTATCAAGGTAATATAATTTAAATAGGCACATTATCTATTTTTCAGCGAAGGTTATTTTAATATCAGTCTCTCTAGCGTACTTTATCATTACCATCATTATCATCATCACTTATAAAATCTGCTAGACATAAGCCTTCTCCATAGAATTTCAGAAAGAACGTGTTTGGAACGATCGTTTCTATTAGCGATTGGACATCACAATACTCTCACTTCAAATAGGAGTCCATTCTATGTTACGCTGTTTCACGTGTGGTGCGTACCAGTCGCGGCCACTCGCTACACCATGTGAAACTATGAAAAGTGAGTATTATCGCAGGCCACCGGTGGCTGTGGTTGGTGGTCCGTTAAATATCAGTGGCTCGAATAAAAATATCGGTGTCGGCGTCGACACTGAGTGGAAACGTCTAAGTATCGTGTCAGTGGTAGTGTCAAAATACCCATAATCTTCTCCGTGACCCATTTCCAAAATATAGGGTAGATCAATAAAGGCTGGGCCTGAAAACTTACTAATAGTCAATTATCGTCTAAAACAGATTTAAACTTTGGTAAGGGTGTGAAAATCCTTTATTAAACACCCCCTGAAGTTACGTTAAAAGTTCTCTAGTGTTGGTAGTTATATGGGAAATAAATGTATAAGTTAGAATACGCAAGATTGACGTAAGAATTATCAAAATTGGCCCACGCATTTGGTCTCTAGAGCGCCACAAAGAAACAACACATGCAGTTGGGTTAAAAAGGTCGAGTTCCTAAAGAGAATGTACCTACATAAAAAAAATTGTATTGGCATTTCTTTCACAATAGAACTGGCCGGTGTGTTCGTACTTAGTCTACTACACTCATCTTCAAAGTGCCACAGCTCAAGTCGGAACGTGTAGCTACTTCGAGAGTATTTCTTATTATTCCGGGCAAGTTGTCAAAGGCAAGCTCTTTGGCGATAAGCTTCTCAGTCACTTTGCCACCTTTGAAATGGCTACTATACTACACACAAAAGAAACTAAGGTCTGTGGTATGGCACGCACGCTTTGAGAACTTTTCAATAAATACAAACAAATGAAATGTCTTGGGCACGCTTCCTATTGGTACTGATTTGGACTAGTTAAGCTATCTATAAATCGTTTGCAACGGTTTGTAGATAGCTCCACTGTTTCATGTGTATTTTTTAAATATTATGAATATTGTAAATACTGTATTAGTTGTGATTTTCTTTGTGAATAAAATTATTACCAACCAAAAATTAAGATCTAAAGCTCCAATTATTTCGCACACCTAAACCGGATTCAAGCACAAAAAATTTTTCCTTTATACAACTAAATGACGGAACAAGCTTATAACGTTGTAAAAAGTCACTGAGTTGTGTCACTTCGTTGATACATTCATCATCATCATGCCTTTATTGTCCACGGACGTAGGTTTATCCCAAGACGCGCCATTGAGATCTGTATTGATAGAAAATGGTATATAATTTGCATTTAAAAATACCTAAAGATGCAGATTCACGGATTACCACTGGAAGGGAACACACTACGCCAAGGTTAGTTGGTAGATAATGCTAAATAGCATTAAACTCGCCTCTGTACGGTTTTTTAAAGTGCAGTAAAGAATTTTCTAATCTAATTGAGGCCGGCCATCGACTTTTCTGAACCACTAACCAGTTTTTGCATTTTGCAGATCGTCACCCCACCCCCGCCGGGTCCTTAAAGATACTATGCCAAAATCCACCTTACCGGACTTGATACATTGTTATTAATATAACAAAATAAAACACCCAAAATAAAATGCCAAGTTATTATGACAAAATAATGGCTTTAGGACAATGTGTTATAATGATTAATGACAGTTTGTAAGCCTCTGTGCCTCAACCTTTGCGCCGTCGCTGTTTTGACACTAATTCGGATTTGTTCACTCATTTTGATGCCGTTGAATAATTTGTCAAGTTGACGGTGAAGGGCAAATTGGTGATGGTGTTTAATAAAACATGATGATTTTATACGAAGGCGTCATCAATTTGGCATGGAAGTGGAGCGTATATAAACTACAAAATATGGGTACGCATCGGTCATCGCATCGGTCACTCTGTGGACTCGTCCACTGGTACAGTCGTGGTTTGAATCCCACTCGGTCTCATTGCAAAATGACTGCGTCGTCGTGCAGTGACGTCATCGTCACTGCGTCAACTAACAGGTAATTAACTACTATCTAGCTAAACGATATTTCGTTTATCGTTTTGTGTATTAGACACCTGAGTGTTGAATTTGTGTTTTCTGATGTCTGATGGCAACATTATTCTTGAATATCTTATGCTATGTATTATTGTAAATAAGACAGTTTTCTCATTTGTAAAATAAAGTCGGATAAGGGCAGTCCTGTATTTGTCAATAGGCCGTATAGACCGCGGCCTAGGAGCGGCAGCGTCCTAGTGCCGGCAGATTTCAAAGGACGCTTACTCGATTTCAGACGGTAAAAATCAAACAAGTTCACTGGTTTTCTCATGGTTTTTTGAATTAATATATTAAATCCCTATAGAAACTCATTCCTATCGAAAATTATCATACCTAGGTACAAAGTTGTGGACGGCCAGTAAAAAACCAACTGCAAAATGTTACAAAAGTCTCAAATGCCAAGTGTGAACGTAGCCATAAATTCAAATTACCTTTTTCGCAAAGTAAGGTAGCACTTCGTAATAAAAAGTCAAGCACCCAAGCGATATAACTTCAAAAGACATTCTTAAAACTCAGGTGAGTAGGTTCTTTCTCAAAATCAAATGTGGGGACATTTTATTAAGCTTTCAGTTCGTTCTCTCAGATTTACTTTTAATTTATTTCCTACCAACGCAAGCTCGATTTCATCTTTGTCGAGCGAGAGTCAATGACATCGCTTGTACCATAAATAAATATAGGTCAGATGTTTAGAATATGAGAAAAAATACGCATAACCAATAGTATTAGCACAGCCTCCCGATTTTTAGCTCTGAATTGCTTTCCGGTGACAAGTTAAATATTTCGCTGCCCAAGCATAATGTCAGTCATAATGATGATATTATTATAATTAATTGTTCTAGATCCCAGTTGTCACCACTAGGGACAGAGCAGGTGGCACAACTGGGAATGAACCTATAGGTAATTAATAGTAGATACACAGTAAGGAATAGAATAGAATAGAATACTTTTTATTTACGACACATACTAGAACAGAAACAAACACAGACTAATTAAATGCTAACTAAACTAAAAACTATGTACTACATAAAACAAGTAAACTAGGTATAAGCATAAGGACGATTTTTATAACACTTTTTAGATAAATAAAATCAAAGAAAACGGTGAAGTCTGACATAAAACAACCAAAGTCAAAGTCAACATTTTTTTATTCAATAAAATACAATTATATCACTTGACATTGGCAAAATTGTCTGTCGAAATGACGGACACAGGCCATTATTGAAGAGAAGAAGGGACACGAGTTTTGACATTTTTTGAAACGACACATAGCACTTTTATTTTAATAGTTTTTCTTGTGAGTATTGTTGTTTAATTTTGGTGGAATTTTAACCAATAATACTTAGGTCGTAACATAAAGTGTGAGCCATTGGAATAAATGTGTGTAAAGTGGTTTTTCTGAATGTGAAAATTCGTGTTAGGTTTTGAAGAGAAAATCCACCATTTTCTTTTCAAAACAAACGACAGCCGACTTGACAAATGACTTGACTTGACTTATTTATTACAATTTTAACACTTGACATTGGCAAAATTGTCTGTCGAAATGACGGACACAGGCCATTACTGAAGAGAAGAAGAAGAAGAAAGAGAAGAAGAAGAAATCTCACTGGTCACTTTGAATTGTCATTAGGTTTTGTATGATTGGTGATAACGAGCTCGAATAAGCTCATTCATTAAGCTGATCACATCCTGGATGACAAAGAAAGACCACTGACCCAATAAATGAAGAAATAAAAGTAACGAATAGACTTAAGTCCTATAAATCTAATTAAACAAGGCTTAGAGGCTGCGAGTTCAGCAATTTAGCTTTTTGCTTATTATGACGGTCTGCAAACGTTGATAACGCTTTAATTAAAAGAGGAAATATTGAGGCTGCGGATTTATGATGGGTCTTCTTATTTCATAAGCTGAGCGAGGAGCAGAGCGGTTTGAGTTACCAGCCCCTCCAGTCCGCATTCTATGATCGCTAGAAAATGTCCGTGACATCATGTCAAGTAGACTAAAAAAGCAGATAGGTGGTGGCTTTATAATCTTCTTCTTCTTCTTTTTCTTGTGGCTAGGGCTGCCACGACTTTGCCAATGTCAGTGTTTATTGGCGTTTACTTGTCTTGTTGTTTACTTGATGGAGATCTGAGTAGGTAAGTTAGAAGAAAATGGTGGATTTTCTCTTCAAAACTTAACACGAATTTTCACATTCAGAAAAACCACTCAAACATATCTGATCAAGATGGTGACATCTCAACTTCAACTTCTTGGTTTGTGGCTTTTGTGGCTAGTTGTCACAATTCTGCCAGTGTCGTGATGACATCTCGTCACGGACATTGTGTCGGACGTTTCCTATAGCAATCCATCAATGTCAATGTCAAACTTTATGGTGGAGAAAATCACCCGCTTGTCAGCCGATCGTCAATTTGATATACTCGCACTAGACTCTACTAATCGATTAGCTATTGATAATACTTAGGTCGTAACATAAAGTGTGAGCCATTGGAATAAATGTGTGTAAAGTGGTTTTTCTGAATGTGAAAATTCGTGTTAGGTTTTGAAGAGAAAATCCACCATTTTCTTTTCAAAACAAACGACAGCCGACTTGACAAATGACTTGACTTGACTTATTTATTACAATTTTAACACTTGACATTGGCAAAATTGTCTGTCGAAATGACGGACACGGGCCATTATTGAAGAGAAGAAGAAGAAGATATTTAGCATATGATAACGCGGGTGCTCGTATTTGTACAGTAGTCAGCCCGTAGTATTAAGAACTATTATCTATTTTGTGTCCGTATACTGTAGCTTTCGTTTTCTGATTTGCGAAAAGAGATCGTAATTCTTGTCTTCTGGCTCTGCAATCTGTTTGTCTCTGTCGTTTACATGTGTTTACAATGTAAATATGAAAGAGCCATGTTTTGGTAACTCGCTCGACGCTTTGCTCATAACATGCGTGCAGCCGATACCTAAGTCCGCACTTTTATCATGAAAAGCTGCGTTAAGTGTTTGTTTATTAGTATCACTGGTGCAATTAGCTCGTATTTTCGCGATTATTCTATAAAACAAGTCAACGTCTAAATAAGCCCTGAAAAAAATATTTCACCATTATTAGTCTTATGAGTCTTATGCGAGTACATCATTTCATGCAGGTGGGCCGGCCGGTGAGCTCGATGGGAATAAGCAAATATCTCATGCAGAAAAAAAAAATATTTTGGTTCTCATCATCCAAAATGCTGCCCACAGACTTCCCACTAGTAGGTATAACTTTTTTTTTTCGAACGGACTAAAATGCTGTTGTAATCGGCTGACGATCGCTGACAGCATTACCGGACTACTGGTGAGTGCTGAAGGCTCTCGACCATAACTAGGTATAACGGCAATCTGTCTTGTTTTATAGGTTAAAGTTCATGGCCCTAATTCCACTAAATTTACAACAGTTGATTCGGTACCAAGAACTTTTGACCGAATGGTTGTATTACTTCATATTCATTTAATCAAAGTTAGAAAAAGAAATTAAAATGTTGCATCAGTCTTTAAACATATTTGAAACTTTGACCTACCGAGGTCTGGAAATGATAGTGATGCTTTTACCCAAGGCACCGCAGAACGTCTCGCGTAGACGTTTACTAACCGCTATTGAGTGGGTTTCAGCTATCTTCTCCTCTTCAATAATGAATGGCCTGTGTCCGTCATTTCGACAGACAATTTTGCCAATGTCAAGTGTTAAAATTGTAATAAATAAGTCAAGTCAAGTCAGTTGTCAAGTCGGCTGTCGTTTGTTTTGAAAAGAAAATGGTGGATTTTCTCTCCAAAACCTAACACGAATTTTCACATTCAGAAAAACCACTTTACACACATTTATTCCAATGGCCCACACTTTATGTTACGACCTAAGTATTATTGGTTAAAATTCCACCAAAATTAAACAACAATACTCACAATAACACAAGAAAAACTATTAAAATAAAAGTGCTATGTGTCGTTTCAAAAAATGTCAAAACTCGTGTCCTTTCAGCTATTGATTTGTGATTGTGACTGAAGGAGCTTTGCATTGACTTTGACTTTGACTACGTCTGAAGTTATTGGTTATGGTTTGTTATAGCCACTAGTAAATATTAGTTAAACTTTTATCTTGTTATGGAACTACGATTGCTCGAAGTAATTACAGGCACATGAGACTTCTAGATCTTTACATCTCAGAGTGAAGGACGCAGTGCATTGCCTTACAGGGCACGTCCTCATCGTACTTGCTCTGTGAGGTAATGCATTATTATAGGCAGAAGTTATCACTTAACATCAGGTGAGCTATCAGCTTGTTCCATTACTTTTATCATAAAAAAAAAACAAGTAGATTTTTTTAAGTGAAGGGGTTTACTTAGAATTAGCTCTATACTTCTGTTAAAGTTAATTACCGTTTGAAACGGTGTCACCTTATTTTAATTAGATAGTGCTCTCGATCTTGTTGTTTCATTTTCCTAAACTAATCTATATTTTAGTTCAGTTGTTAAGTCCTCAAGCATCGTGTCTTGAAAAACTCCCGTGCTACAAACGTATTCACAGGATGTTATGTTCCCGTTTGTAACTTATTAATTGAAATTAATTAATTAATTCAACATAGATAGATATATAGATAGAAAACTCTTTATTGTATAGGTACCACTTTTACGGAAATTATAAAATAAACATAGCGTTCACTATTCTTACAATGGGCGTCCTTATCGCTATGAACGATCTCTTCCAGGCATGATTAGGTATTTACCCACATTGCTTTGAGCAAAAACCTAGTACTAGATAAAGACTACTTCCCAAAATATCTGTTAGCAATAAACCCACTACCCACATCCGTAAAAATGCCAGTTTCCGTCATTCCATTGACCTTATCTCAACACCACTCCTTTCTTACCCTTATGGTATCACCTTTCACCTAATTCAACAATATTTCGTTTGCCAACTTCTAATAAAAATAAGATTGTTTACATTATAGGTATTATCTATCAGTAAGTTTCAATAATTTTGCGACTGCTTGCTAATAACTTGAACATTGAGAAATTCTTACATTTCGGCCTATAAATAGAATACCAACGGAAAAGTGTTTGTAAGTACAATCAAAGAAACGACAGCCTAATTGGTTTTGTTTGTCAGAAACTGAAAACAATCATTCAGTTCATTCCCAAAAAACAATAAAGGTAGACACGCCAACTCATTTTCCTTTGGAACCACCTGTATTTAAATTTCTTTTTTGGTCCAAATTTATTTATTCGCAAAGAAGATTACAACTAATACAGTATTTACAACATTCACAGTATTTTAAAAATATGCGTGAAACGCGCAATGTAACACAAAATCTTCGTCAGTCATCAATCATGTACATGGTGGCTCAAGCAAAAGCTGCGTATACGCTAGAAAAGCCGAGCACGAGCGGAGCACGAGCGGAGCCGAAATTCGTGTAGTGTGGACCGGCTTACGAGTCTCGACCGAGCGCGCTTCGAGCGTTCGGCTCGTGCTCGACCGTGCTCCACCCGTTGTCGGTTTTTTGACAAATACAAAGAGATTTGCGTAGCGCTCGCGTGCGCTCGTGGACGCGGCTCGTTGCACGTCCACACTTGACACTGTGAGCGAGCAGCTCGGGTTGCGCTCCGTTCGTGCTCGGCTCGTCTAGCGTATACGCAGCTAAAAGTATCGTTGTTGACGCCAACACGGTGTGAAAACGTCGAAGTACTGATGATATCGTGTAGATTTGTCGACAGTGTAAAAACAGCCAGATAAGTTAACTTTCAAGTTCAGTTTTAACGAGATTTTTGAAGTCGTCGGGCGGTTGCGAAAGGAGAATTTCAAGCTCGTAAATTAACTTAGAACCAAGTAACGACTTGTCTGAGCTCTATATTTCAGTACAATTTATGTAAAGTATGATATTTTTGTAAAAACAAGGCTGTAAAGGCGTTGGCACGACAAAATAACAAGATAAAAAATCTAGAAAATATACGTTTTACTTACGAAACAGCTCGCGTAAGAGATACGAGAATCGTAAATATATCAATTTATTTAAGTACCCGAAAAAAACCGTTAGTTATCATAATGTTAGTGCTTAGAATAAAGATAAACTCGCTGTTATATTAGACTCCCTCAAGTACAATAAGTCCCGAGAGACATGCGTTGATTGGCTAATTAGAACGCCTCTGAGCAACAAGCTCAAGGTTTTAATTAGCCAATAATTTAAGAGATTATCAAAATCCTATTAAAAGATTTTCTATGTCTACCTTCCAAAAATCCAAGAGACTTTAAATAAACGAATTTGAAATAGCATAGACCTTGTATAATCCAATTGGTTTAAATTCAATTAAGTCGTACCAATTAACCGGTGCGATTCTATGATATTGCTCTTTGAAGAACATTAGGGAACTTTCGAAGTTTCCCGGCAGATCTACACTGGGGACACTGAAATGGAAAAGGTTTTGCACAAAATTCAGTTTATTTCGAGTAAATTTACACTTTCATAAGTACACTGAAAGCACAGTAGTAAGTAGAGACTATCTGTAGGTGATGCGAAAGCGTAAAAAATATTTTGGTAATTTTTTAGTGCATAATCTAAGAATCAATTTTTTATTGTTTTTTTTTATTTAAAAATGTTTTTTTAAAACAATTTTTAATATCATTTTTGTATCGTTTTACAAAATCTTCATGACCTTCCAGCTCCATTATCAGATCCTGGATATCATCTAGAACAAAAGTCTTTGTCAAAACAAATCAAACGATCCCAAACTAGATGGTTTTTTTTTCATTATTTACAAAAGTTTCCATGGCCACGTTCCAGCTTCATCAGATCCTGGATATAATCTAGAGCCAGAGCCTTTGTCAAATCTCATCAAATTCAACTTTAAAAACCCCAACTGGCGTCAAGTTGTCATCATTTTTCAGTCGGGTATAAACTACAAATGTAACTAATTTTATGCAGCCATTTCTTGGGCACGCCTCCGATTGGTACTGATTTGGACCAGTTGAGCTATTTATAAATCGTATGCAACGGTTTGTAGATAGCTCAACTGTTTCATGTGTATTTTGTAAATATTGTAAATAAATAAATATAAATATTCACGGACACTTAACACAACGCCTTCTAGTCCCAAACTAAGCAAAGCTTGTACTATGGGAACTAGATGGCTGATAGAATACACACATACATTTTTTTTTTGTAAATACATACTTATAATACATAGAAACAACCAGACACAGAACAAACATCTATGTTTACAACACACAAATGTTTGTTCTCAGTGGGGATCGAACCCACGACCCACAGCACGGAAGGCAGAGCTACTACCGACTGAGCCATGACGCCTGTCATAAATACTGTATTACTTGTAATTTTATTTATGAATAAATATATTTTTCATTAAAAAAAATCAAGATTTGAGTTCTCAGTGTATATTTCCAAAAACCTACAACTGTCGAGAATATTAATTAAAGTACCATTTACATAAAATGAATGTGCGGTCGGAGCCTTAACAGGTTTATTGGACGATAAATTGGCGATCAGAATAGCAGTTAGTTTACTACTTGATTAAGGCGATTTGTTTTAATTAGTGACCTTTTGATTAAATTAATTGGTTACTGGAAAATGGACGCCGGTGATTTTAATCTGTATTCCATTCTATTGAGTTCGTGCCAGCGAATGATTGCACGCTATGGCCGATAAAGTATTTTACAAGAAAATAAAATAGCTTAACAGTTATTACCTTTTTATGAGAATAAGTGATGGAGCAAGCAGATAGCCTACCTAATGTCAAGTGGCCTCTGCCTCAAACATCGCCTCACTGAGCACGTCCACTAAGGACAAAAATTTTACGTGTGTCCTGTGAGAAAAAGTGAGAAAGTCGATGGCAATCCTAATGTTTAGCGACATCGCCATAACAATTTCATTACTAGGTAATATTTATTCAAAGTGGACGTGCTTTATGAGGCACTGACTTTTTCGACACGCCTACCTACCTAGCTACGCGGTATAGCACTTCTTAGCAGGTCTATAGAGTTTAAAATTCTTTGAGCTTTTACAGAAAAACTGCCTGAACAAAGTAAAAACAAAAGAATGACGATTTGTTGGACTCCTACCGGCAACGACATTTTATTGCATCTCAGGGTAAGCCATACAGTATTTCAATGTAACATTAACCCATCGGTATACTTTATAGCTAGTAAGAAGTTCCTAAGATAAATCTCATTTTTAAACCCCTTTAAATGGAGTTCATACATCTTACCTTTTTTCATTTCCCTTATTTTATTTTCATAAGTCAGGACTACATTTTTATGTCTGTATAAATCAACATGGCTACATTGTTCTACAGATTTAGTAGAGTTAGTATCGGGTCTTATTAAAAAGCTTCCGCCCGCGACTTCGTCCGCGTCCCGTTTGATCCTGCTGATTTTCCGATTTGAAAAGTACGAACTATGTATATATATTGCAAGTTTTATTTAAATCAGGTTAGTAGTTACAGCGTAATTGAAACAAAACATCGCTAGAAAATAGGAAGGATTTTTTTTAAAGTTAGCTCTTTGAAAATTACATTGCAAACAATTAGTCACTTGACTTTTCCCACATGTTTTGACTCAGCGTTTGTATAAAAAAACTTGGCCAGAGGGCAGCACTGCGCAGTGCGCACTTCAAAGTAAAAATTCTAGTTTCAACTTTTGTTTGGACAATTCTAAAATAAGCAAGTCGAAGTTGATTCCAGGATTTCCAGAACTTGTGCTATCTGTAATTATAAAGGAAACTTTGCTGGCCGTTTCTTAAATGAAAAAGTTTTTCAGAAAACCAAAATACTTAGGTATTCCGTGGCTCCGGTGGCTCGGATGGTAAGTTGAGATATTGGTTTTGGTTGTAGCAATTGATATGCCACGAAGACTTAGAACATCTTCAAAAGTCCGTTGGTACATTCAGCCTAGGTATAATCTACTACTTATTTATTTTTCGCTTGCACATTATGATTAAATCGCGAAGAGTGGAAGGAGGGAGGGGAGGCCTTTGCTTCCCTCCTTTTAAGGAAAACCACGGCTGAAAAAAATACACTATGATGCAAACGATTTTTTATAAAATAAAAAAAGGCCCTACAGCTGCGATCCTTATATAGACCTACTAGCTGTCGCCCGCTGCGTTGCTCGCGTTCTACCCTTTTAGAGTGTGACGTTTCAAAATTCCTTTCTTAGTGCACCCCTACACTATATAAGGGATACTACCCTCCAAATTTCATACCTCTAGGACTTATGGTTTGCTGTGCGTTGATTCTCTGTCAGCTTCAAAAGAGTTTTATATATATTGATGATAATAAAAGTTCCATCTAAAATAGTTCATGTACAAAAAAGCATAGCGCGTTGTGAGAACATGATTTTCTATAGTTCCCAATTTCAACGAAAGTGATTATTTTTAAACGCTTTCATGCTGTGATCGCTTATGAAAATCTAAAACGATTTTTGCTTACAAAGTAGTTATAGCGAGAACGAATCCAGTTATTACCTCTAGGTTTAATAGTACCCTTAAACTGAGCTCTAAGCTTAGATATACCTTTATATTAAAAAGTTAATAGTATTAAATAGAAAAAGTAGTATTAGTTAGAAGTTTGTTTTACTGTAATTACATTTGACCAAATACAATCGGCAGTAAAATTCCGGGTCATCTATAAAAACTTGAACATCGTAGAAACCATGAATACTAACTTAGTGAAATAAATTGTGTTTGACATAATATTCCTTCATTTCATAAAAGTAATTGTTTAATTGCACTAACGACTTGCATAATTTATCTAAGCTGGCATTCATGGGTTTAGAGATATTAAAGTTTTTATATAATTATGACCTTTTTATTATGACCTTTTAGTTGGTGGTAGGAGGCCTGGGAGAGAGAAAAGTGGAAGATTTAGGGGAGACCTTTTCCCAGCAGTGGGACAAAATAGGTTAATAAAAAAAAAATAGGTATATGACCTAGAATTTTCGAGTGTTACGTTACGTTCGGCTGTTTTGTTTGTAGAGGCACAGAATAAAAAAAGTTATATCAGTAGGGGGCTATTACAATTTTTAGGACAGACGACACCTCATTATACTTGTAAATTCGTTCGTTAAATATTCTAAATTGTCTACTGTGACCTTATTAACTGCCTGTTATTAAAATTTACTCAAAAAAAGTATACAATGCTGGCCTAAGTCAAATTAATTAACTAATCCAATAAAATTACAGAGATTACCTTGAAACATCTTATAATAACTAGAAGTGGCTGTATCTAATCTTAATACTCAGGTAGACGGCCACTGACCAATATTTAAATACCTACTACCTAGAGCCTAAATTCTAAAACAGCAAGTCAAAATAAAGGTCACCCTATTATGACCTTGATAACAATTGTCTAATATTATGCTAAATGACTGTCTTAGCAAAAATCCAAAGTTCAAACCCTAATACTAACATATCATATTATAAATTACCACGAGGATTTCAAATCTGTAATAAAACTAAAAAGCCACGTGGCGACTGTTGCGTTATTCGTAAGATTATTAGACTGGCGTACCAGGAGAACCCTCTATACACCCAGGCATTACACACTCACACCTTCTCACACACCCACACAACACTTTTATCTAAAACTTTAGAAGTACCTAATCGTTTAGTGACCGTCGTTATTTTTACCTATAGCATGAAAAATGTAAATCCGTTATTGGCTATAAACATGAATTTATAAGATACCTACTCTGTACACCCCAAGAGCTGTGGATGTTATTAAATAAATAAAATAAGATATGAGCACATTACGCAACAGGACTTAACTATAAACCTTCTGAGTGAAATGGAAACAATTCTAAACCAATTTGTGGTCAGACAGCAGAAAGGCCTAACTAATTGTAATTGGGCCCAGATCGGTACAATTGCAAGGTGGAGGCCCAGAACACTGGCTATACATACCTATAATGATAGTAGGTAGGTAGTTTTGGTAACATTTCCTGAGAAGTCAACTAGGCTAGATAGATCGACTCGATTTTTTTAAATTGTTCATAAGCAAAATATGAAAACGCATGAAAACTGATGGTGGAAACAATTCTAAACCAATTTGTGGTCAGACAGCAGAAAGGCCTAACTAATTGTAATTGGGCTCAGATCGGTACAATTGCAAGGTGGAGGCCCAGAACACTGGCTATACATACCTATAATGATAGTAGATGTGTAGGTAGGTAGTTTTGGTAACATTTCCTGAGAAGTCAACTAGGCTAGATAGATCGACTCGATTTTTTTTAAATTGTTCCTATTTAAGCAGAATATGAAAACCCATAAAAACTGATGGAAAGCGGTTATAGTACCTGTTTACTTTTTCATATAGTTTTTTATTTAATTTTTGCATATATCAGCTATCTCAAATAGTGATATAATCATCGGTCTTGGTACTGATACATATTTAGACTTACTTTTATTTTATCTTCATTTTCAATGTCTTCTGTGTTTATTGTTAGTGTACCTAGATAGTTTTTTAGCCCGGGTTTAAACCCTTACATCTCAAAGTGATGGGCGCAGTGCACTCACGGGCACGTGAACAATGTCGTCATGCTCAGTGAGGCAACGCATCGTTTTATGTAGTGTTAGTGAGACAGTAGCTTATTCCATCATTAAGTTAAAAAAATAATCTATCACAACAGGATCTATAGTTACTCAAAGCCGTATCCAATCTAAATCCATTTGTTTGCCAATTACAGTACTGTCATGCACAAATAAACTGTGGATCGTATAGGATTAGGCGGTTCAATGCCCACGTTTGATTGAAAAGTCATTGATTTTTGTGCTCGCATGTACTCGGATTCAAATGTTTTGCAAAGCTTAGTAGTTCCTCCAAATGAACCATTGAGGAACTATTGGGAATAATCGTCGGCTGTTAGCAACATACCTTTTGGAATAGCTGTCTTTTGTTTTTCTATAGTACTTCTTAGGACTTTAACCGTGGGAAAATATTAGACAACCCTTTTTCGTACCCTGAAATAATGTCGAGGCATATTGTAACTGACAATATTAAATTAGAGGGAGAAGTCACATGACACTACATAGGTTAAGAAGAAAAAGGATAGGTACTTTAAATTACTTACCTACCAACTCTACCTCGCACGATCCTTAGATAATTTTATGACATAACACCTACCCCGCCTATTACTAAGCTGAAAATAAATAACTATTAAAATTTGTCTGTACTAAATAAATAAATAAATAAAATATTCTCGGACACTTAACACAACGCCTTCTAGTCCCAAACTAAGCAAAGCTTGTACTATGGAAACTAGATGGCTGATAGAATACATACAATTTTTTTTTTTTTGTAAATACTTACTTATAATACATAGAAACACCCAGACACAGAACAAACATCTATGTTTACAACACACAAATGTTTGTTCTCGGTGGAAAAGAAAAATGAAAAAGTATTATAATTGTTACGGTAACCATTTGTGAAACACTATTTTTAATAATTACTAAAACCAGCTATCTCGTTTCGTACTACCTCTTTTATGTGTTCCATCCATTTTACAATTTTGAGCTTCATTGTTGTCACTTCAAAATAACCACATTGTTATTCTAAGGCTGCATTGTGGGGAAGCGGAGTCTTACTTTAGCAGAAAACGGGCGTGTATCAAATTAAACAAATAAATGTTTTGGTGTAAGACTGTCTACCCTTAAACAAAAGCTAGTTGTAGGCATTTGCTTAGAGATTCCAAGGAATCTTTTTCTTCTTGCGTGTCAACAACTCTAGACTATACTTCGCGATGTTTACCCCATCGTCTGTGTGATTCATAAAGTCATCCTTTGTGCAGGTGTCCCATTTACTTGTGCCCTACCACAAGGGGCAGACGAGTAAATGGGACATCGATTGGATAGGAATCGCACAATATTTTTTTTAAGTTACTGTTACCCGCGTTCACCTTCACTCGTTCACTATCCATAAGACCTTAAATATTACTGGCACAAAGAAAAACTTGCATCATAAAAACTCATATCAGATGCACGAAGTAGAACAAGCTTTTGCAAAACCTTTTTTGTTTCGTCTTTTATTACCTCTCGTAATGAATTCTCTCTCGTACCTTCCGCATAAAACATTCCGTAAAACAATTTTAATGAATATGTAATGAGCTTTACATGATATACACTTGATTTTCGTGCTCGAGCGAATAATAAAGAGGATTGTGAACTACCCGACTTTACGCGCAGTTTGATGTAACGTGTTACTATCCGTGTTTTTTCTTACTATCCCCTACAGTAGAGATAAAAATTTTATGAACTAAAACGTACTTCTAAAACTTTTTTCCAAACCTTTCTGCTTATAATTTTATGATTACTGTTGAATGAGATCTAAAGAGCACTCTAGAAGGAACCTGATATAGAAAAAAAAGGAAGTCCGTACTTGGTAGAGTAGGCAGTATTTATTAGAATTGATAGAATATGGGAGATTGCGTCTGACGACTCTACCAAGCAATGGTGTTATACGTATTTAGTTGTGACGCATCATATTTAATTAGAAAGATTCAAAATTGAAGCCAAAACACTGGTTTCAAGACTAGTGAATTTACAAGTCTAGTAAATTTGTTAGTGTTGAAACCGGTGCTAATCCTCCTGATTACTCGTCGGCAAACAGTTGCTTGCATTTAAAATTATATTTGCATTCGTTTAATTTACTGAGATGACTAGAGTATCATGTGCCGTACAAACATTAATTATTTTGTGTATTCTCTGCTTGTATGTGTAGATTTGAATGTATTATCTAGTTTCCATCGTACAAGCTTTGCTTAGTTTGGGACTAGAAGGCGTTGTGTTAAGTGTCCGTGAATATTTGTTATATTATTTATTATTATATTATTATTACTTGAAAGGTACCGATTTTTTTTTGTTTTTTATTCTTATATTTTGTAAGGACTTTGAGTCGCTTAGCGACTATGTCAGCCCGTTATAGCTTACAATAAAATTACTATCTACTACTTAACAATGTCATACACTAGTGTAAAAAGAGCCCTAGCTGCTTCGCACAGTGGGACCGAAAGTACACTTACGAGTATAAATGCACCAACATCTAACATATTTAAATTATAGCGGTAAGGCATTCTGCTCAATGTAAGCTTGGAGTAGTTACACCGTCTTTTGTCTTTTGCATTGACAAGCAAATTCAAATTAGATCGACAGAGACAAAATACGTTGTAACTACTCGAGTTCTACGAGTTACTACGAGTTTATTACCAGGATATGTCTACTTTTGGACAATGAACATAGGTTAAGCTTTCTTTTATCTTCTAAATATATAAAACGCTTTTGAAGCTGACTGACAATCGACGTACAGCCTAAACTATAAGTCCTAGAGGTATGATATTTGGAGGGTAGTATTTTAATATAGTGTAAGGGTGCACTAAGAAAGGAATTTTGAAAAGTCGCACCCGAACACTTGAAATTTGGTACATAGATTCCTCAAATAAATTGACCCGAACGTGGATCAGGATTTTTAAAAATTTTGAAAACTGTTTGTATGCTCTACCAAGCGAGCAAAGCCGCGGGCGACGGCTAGTTCTAAATATTTTCATTTTCATTCTAATATTGTAAGTACGCAATTTTATTAGATACAATAAGGCAAAGGAAAGCCACAGACACACTAGCGCACCGCTTAAGCTAAGCGGTTAAGCTATTACTGGGTGACCTATGTAACAGTTGGTTGGCCATTAGGATCCTCGTCAGCCTTTGTTACAGAGCGATCTATTATGAGATCTAAAGATTATCAAATTCGTAAAATAGTTTCCTAATTTCCAACTTTAACTTTAAGTACAAGTACATTTCACTATAAATAAAAACTTTGAATTTAAGAATTTGGATCCAAATAAATAGGTTTTATTTTTGGTATACTTTATTCATAATTAATTCAATAATTACATTGTCTAATTAATAATTAAAACATTTTACAATTTTCGGTGAATAGAAAATATATGTGAAAACTATAAAAACATTTCATACAAAATTATTTTTACCAGTAATTAACATTTTAGTTTTAGTTATCTTACGAATATTCATAAATATTTAATGCAATTGTAATCATTTTATATAATTTGTAATATTTACAAAAAAAGAGTCTTACATTTTAATCAGGTACCTAACTAATATTTTTATATACACATTTTTTTATGTTATTCTAAATGCCACGAATAAAAATATTCTACCACATATTTATAACTTAGTTATTCTGACTTACATTTATTTATTTTTCTAACAAAATCACAAACTAGCTTTGTGTCTATCTTTATAAGTGCTAGCGTCTTTGGATTTCTTTTGGGTTCTCAACCATTTTATTTATTACTATTCTTTAGTTATACATTTATGATGAAAAACCCTTTTTACTATTTTAATAATAAAAAATATCGTACCACATAAAGTGACATTATTAAATTTTTTATGAATGATGGAAATAATTTAATATTAAAATGTTGGCAAAGAAAAAATCGCTAAGCGTAATTCATCAAATTTAATTAATACTGTCAATATAAACTAAGACTCTAAATATTTTCAAAACTGCCATATTGTATGAGTTGAGTTAGTATATTAGCTCAGGTTTTACGCACTCTGATTAAAATTAATGTTGTACAATTTCAGGTTCCAAATTGCAGGTTAAATGACGGGGTTTGTAGTAAGCAGAGGATTATGAGACAACATAATATGGAAGCTGTTCTATCGAGAGTCGATTTGGCACAACCTTGCTGCATTGCCGCGGGATGCTCACCTGGAAAGAAAGTAGGCTTCAGTTACAGAATACAAAAATATTCTAGATACTGACTGGACTGGACAAACTGAACGATCTGAACGGACGTCAATCGATATATTAAATACTCGACTATGTGAAAAATATCCTCATTAGTGGTTTATCAAGTCGGTTTTCAAAATTAGTAATTTTAAAAGAACTTCGTAGAGTAGCTAGAGAGTATCAATGGTACATTGATCAGAGAATTAAGGTGGTCGACATAGCTCAGAGTATTAGCAAGCTGAAATGGCAGTGGGCCGGCTGTTTGCCGCAGAACCGAGAATCGTTGGAGCAAACTTATACTCGAGTGGAGTCCGCGTTTAGGCAAGCGTAGTGTAGGACGCCGTCCGGCTAGGTGGGGTGACGATCTGAGACATGTAGCTGGCAAACACTGGATGAGAAGAGCCGAAAACCAGGCTCAGTGGCGCGTCTTGGGAGAGACCTACGTCCCTGCTGTGTACCAATATATGATGATGATGATGAATGGTACATTTTAGTTTGATGGAAAACACTAAAGCCTTTTTGAACAGTTACATTGGATTTTCGGAGCCGATAGGAAGTAAAGTGAAATAAAACCATGGAGAGAAGAGAAACAGAAAGTAAAAACTCAACAAAGTCGTCGGTAAAAATTGATTAATACAATCCGTTCATCGCAATAAAACGAAATGAGTGAAGAGATCAGCAAACAAACAGATCCAAATTACGAATTTTACGATACAAATGTAACTCGGAGGCAGACAAATCAAGAATACATCAATATAGATGGAAAATAATTTAAAATTGCTATTTTGTTTGACGAATAAAACGAAAAATAAGTTGGATAAAATTGAGTTTCTCTTTTCAATAGCATTTTTGTTTGTTTTTGCACGCACTGAAAAATTCTGAAGAATATTAAAATATGATTTATTTTTTAAATATTTACGTAAGTACATACATAATATTAATTTAAAAAGTTCTAGTACCTATTCAATTTCATATATATAATAAATTAGTCTGTAAATAGATAAAATAAAACATACTACAAACTAAGCTTAAAATAAATCAAATACAATGTAAGCCTCGTAACAACTAACTAGTTTTATTCTATGCGTTGGTCAAACGCCGTCGTTAGCGTAACCGGAAGGCACAAAATGAGGCTTCTTTTGGACCGGAAATGCTTCCGGAATAAAACCCTACGTTACACTGGAGAGTTGAAAACTGACTAATGGTGTTACACCTATTTACTTTAGTTTCATGATTGTTTTTGTCTTCTTTGGGTTTAACTATAATTTTGACCGTTTTACCAAGTTATGTGGTTACTGGCCAGTTCTGAAAACTAGTTTTGAGGAATCTTAGGCAATTGGAATTCGAAACATTTACCTGAGATTTGATGAACTGAAGTCCATACTCCAAGGTCTGATGATAACCAGCAACGATAAAGAATGTGGTTCTAAAAATTTATGGAGGAGGCAATTGCACTTCTACACGCTGACGCGATAAAAAGGATTAATGGGCTAAGTACGAGGGTATACACGTCACTTACCAGAAAGCACATGAACTCTTGTTGTAGCCGGCGGAGCGTTATTCGGGCCACATTTGTAGAGTCCAGCATCAGCGCCTCTCGCTCTCTGGACTAAGAGGCGACTGGTACTCTTCAGCCCCTTTTCCGTCACCAAAGAAATACCCCCGCGCGCTGAGTCGAAGTTTATCACCTGCTATGATGAGGACAAACAATAATGAAATTAATAGACAATCTGAAAATGGTATAGCAGTCGTGTACACAACTTTTCAAACATCGATAAGTATCGTTGTGTGACAATACAAGTGGCGGTAAGTGTTGGGGTATAATAAAGACGGAGTAATTTTTAAAACTCTTAAGAGCCTGTTCTAAAAATGTTTGCCAATATATTTTTAAATAATTTCCAACTGTTTACCAACTCAAATTTAAACCATTTCCATACAAAGATATTCTAAATCCAAGCCGCCCAGGATTTGTCAACAAAATTATGTAAACAAAACTGCGAAGTTATTTCAGCGTCGATTTTGCCGAAGCTCTTAGAAATCCCGCACGAAATTGGGAATTTTTAATTAAATTCTTAGCTGGGAACAATATAAGCAAGTTGAAATCTTTACGCAGCTCATGCCGCCGGTGTTTTTTCGTCCAAAAATAGTTGAACGAAACAGGAATTCTTAGTAAACTAGTATGAATTGTTGCTGCGAATGTTACGGCAAAAACTGAGCTCTTTTTTTGCCAACAGCCGTCGTGTAGCGAAATTTTTCTAAAAAAGCAAACGTTGCCAACACAATTGCAAACTTTTCCAGTTCATTTTCAATGCTCCACTGAGATTGGAAGAATAATATCGAATACGTCATCGCCAGTAAATGGATTTTATTGAGCGACGTGTTTGAACAACTTGCCAATGGACAGGAATATACGACCTTTGATCGCGTACTTGTTTACTCTATAAACTTTTATGCAAGAAACTTTCTAAGCTTTCTGAAAGCTTTGTAAATACTTTAAATAATACATGAATGAACAAGCTAAAACTTTTGCAATTGTTTTGGCTAAGTGCGATGGTTCTTATAGCTTAGTTAAATTTTTGCAGTACCTACCTAATTTTATTCTGTTGTAAAAAGTTTGTGTCAAACAAGTATTGGAATCTTGTCTCTATCCAACACTCTATGTAAAAACTGACTTATGTTTGTTACTGTTATCAAATTTATATTTTACACATAACATGATATATCTGGACCTTCGTGGTCTATCTTCTCAGTCTACTTTAGTGGACCATGTGAACTTTTTATAACCAGTAGTCCACTTCAATTTCATGTCACGGGAAATACTATGATCTAGCAATTTGCCTGTTCTCCATGAGTCCAGGTGATCGAAGTCGGAGGCTCCGGTGTGTGTCGCACTGTACACGTGAGGTTGATAGTCGACCCAGCTTGAATGAACAGCTCTGGTCCACTGGATATCGTTGTCTCTGGTTCTGTTGAACAAAAGGTTTGGTACATAGTGAACTACTATTACTTTTGTAAAAAAGCTTGTGTAAACGCGTGTGTGTTTTCAAACGGCCTCTTAAAAGACGAGTATCTCTATACGGAAGTTATTTCTAAGCTTACACCCTAAACGCTTGGTTTCCACTGTTGGTTACCTAGTAATTTTTCATATAGGTAGGTAAGTGTATTTTTTTTTATTGTAATAAAACTATTTTAAAGCCAAATAAAATAAAGTCACATGTTTTATTAGTTTATTATTAGCTAGAGTATGTAAGGTCATATATTATGTCTGTTTTTATGGCATTTTCACTGTTACTTACCTAGATAGAGATTTTGAACTTATGTGTACTTTTTGCTCAGACAGAAAACTATTTTTTGAAGTCACAGAAATAGAGTCACATCTTTAAGTTTTTAGTAGAGTTTGTGAGGACAATATATCTAGCTATTGTATGTATATTAATAAGCAGGTTGGAAGTAACAAGGGCTTATATAATTTTCCAGGTAAATATTACCTCGTAATTATTTAAAAAACTGAAAACGAAAACATCGTTAGGAAACCAACATGTTCCCAGAAGTACAACATTTTGCGTACCAAGCGTACCAAAAATTATAATTATAATAGCGTGCTCTAGCAAAAAGAAAAATATAACCTTTCTTTCGAAAATATTAATCTATAGTGTTTTCATCAAACATATTCCTAGTATTCTCATCAAAAATATTCTAGTGAATCGAGAATATACGAGAGATGTACACTAAAACTAAATAACCGTGTGATAGGGTCCACCTGGCGTTTCGTTAGAAGCACTGAACGAGATATATGAAACGATGCCAGATTCGTAGCATTTATTATTGTGTCGAAAATGAAAGTTTAACCCGTGACTTTGTCTGGACCTAGATTTTTATAGAACTACTCGTAGCTAACGGATATTATTTGCAAAGTAGCCTTAAGCCAATTTCACTGAGTTTTTATAGCAAAATCCTTACAAGCACAGACACAATTTTGTATCTATGTATAAAGTATTCTATTAGTGTGGATGGCATTAAGTTTTATATTTTGCTTCAGAATTTACCGACACAAACATAAAAGTCGGTAGGTGTAGATATATTTAACGTTTGCAGCAGTTTCATTTTATAAATGCATATAACTCAACCATTATTCATGATAATATATTTCTTTATTCTTGTTTATTAGTTGTAAGGTGTACAAAAAAGTGTTTTCATTTATTCATTCATTCATTCATTCGTTAATTATGGTAAGGTACCGGGTTAGGGTTAAAAAACATTATGAAAGAGGAGCACTCGCATCTTCCAAGAGTGATGGCATCACCTTGAAGTGTCGCCAGCTAATGCCAAAGATTTATTTGAGAGTCGGTAACGAGGGATGACAGGTAACGGTCCCTGTGGACACGAATCGAGGCACGACATGGGCTGAAATTGAATCGAACTCATTGATGGGTTTCAGTAGGGTTTCCTGAAATGCAATGGGTAAATTTTGGAAATCCTGAATTTACAGTAAAATATAAGTAAAAAATAGTATTGAAGGTTGTACAACAGATAATTTAATACTATAAATTGTACTAATAAAACAACTGTAAGATGCAAATAAGAAAAATTTGGTGTTTTCCTATACATTGGGGACGGTATACAGCCAACTTTAAGAATTTATCTCATTATGTAAATACACTTCAATTGAGATCTTATCTATCTACAACCTATTTCCAACTTAAAACGAAAGTAGGTAAGTAAGTATACAAACTAGTGGGAGCTAAACTTTAAAATTCCAGGTCACAGTTACTTTACAAAGTCTCCGCTTCAAAAGACATGCGCATAATAAAGTGGAGGAGTAACATTTATAATTTGAAGTAAACAGCATACCCTAAAGGCTACAACTTTTGCACTGGTATGTACAAGAAAATGGTATGGTGTAATTGGGCCTTAATTCTATACGAGTCATGTACCTACCTAGTGAAGTGGAGATCTGATTTACGTACGAGATTGTAAAAGAGAGATTGTTCAAACGGAGGTGTGGCGTGGTAGAGACCTGTCACTCATATACTGTCCAGAAACGCGGCGCTGCTGACAGCGTATCCTATGGACGTCACAATGTAGATTTGACTCACCCACTATGTTGAGGAAGACAGCGTGCCCAATAGGCGGCGTGGTGGAGATCTGGCACTCGTACTGTCCGGAGTCGCGGCGCTGTGGGCTGCGGATGCGAAGCGCCCACTCCTCGGAGCGCGGCTTGTGCGCCGCCTCGAACCTCTGGTCCGACGTGTATGTATACCGACCCACTGTTAGTAGGTGGATGTCTCGGTGGCGGACCCATGACACCTGGAAATTGAGCTTTATTTATTGATTGCATCATACATTCAACGAGAAAGACAAATACCTAGTATGTGCACATAATATCTGAAAGAATGGATACTTAGGCCCAAGATTTTTGTTTGAAAATCTCTATGCTTGAGTAACGATTTCGGCATACGGGCCTTAGGTACAGTCACTGTATGCAAGTATAACGCGTTTGGCCACTCTCTGAAAATGAAAGGATGCGTTTACATTGTTCGTTGTGTTGATAAAGAAAACACTTATAAAAACGAATAAACATAATTTTTATTATGAAATTTTAATAAACTAAAGCTACAAGGTAGCACAAAGATAAAAATATCTGCGTAGAATTGTATAAACTCCCAACGGTTTAACAGTTAGTGAGTAGGTACGTCTCTCTGCGCTAAGAAAACCAACTCTAAGAATGCAAATGCTGATGGAAATGCTAATGAGCTCAGGGAAGTGAGGATTGGAGGAGCTAAACTCGCTGCAGATTGTAAGCTTCAATTGGGTTTCATAAATAAAGTAGAAGTATTTCTGCTTTAGTAATGCGCGCGGAAAAAAGTCATCTAGGGTAAGTCCGGGGGAGTTGGCCCTACTAACTTTGAGGACCTATTGTCGGGATACTATAATGATTGAAACAACAATTTTAATCGTAAACAAAACTTTAGTTATATTTCTTACTAAATCTTAATCATAATCAGTCTCAAAATCAACAAATATAAAATTATTAATCTTTTAAAAAAAATCACGATTGGCCATCTCTCCCAAAGTATACGGGGGTGATGGCCATAGGGTTCGGGGGTAGATGGCCACTACTCTTTTTTGCCCTTTCCCTTGCCTTAGAGCCTTTGAGTTCCTTTTTTTTCTTACTGCCACAGTTCGAACACATGTCTTCGTACTCTGTGCAGTTTTCATGGACCCACAGCATACATATTTTACATTGCAGTCAGTCTTCAACGAGTTGTGTCCTGTGATAATTTTCACCGCAACCTCTGCAGTGGTCTTCCTCTTTTTCTTGGTTTCCACTTTCAGAGGAATCGCAGGGAATCATGAGAATTTCTTCGCAACTGCTGTCTGAGATTCTACGAATGTCTTTACATTTATTAACCATCTTTTTTCTTTAGGTCTATGAGTCTTTATTTTTTGTTTTATCATCTTTCGTACTTCATCCATCGCTTTTTTTAAGTCTTTTTCATCCCAGTTGCCTTGAGTGGCTGCTGCCTTCCGCACGTAGTGGTTTGACATCTGTAAAAACATCTTAAATAAGAGGTATTCTTGAAATAAAACATTGAATTTTATGGCCATCTCCCCCCCAAAAAAAAAGGCCATCTATCCCGATTGCCTGGGGGAGATGGCCATATCAGTTTCAAACATAATTATGTCATCTTCGTAAGTTATTTTTAGGTTAGAATACGAGAAAAGTTAGTTACTTCACGATAAAAGTACAAAAACAAGCGATCTTTTCAAAACTTTTTTGTGACTACATAATATGTCAACCCCTTATCTTATATCAGACATGTGTTCATTAAACAAAGTAAATTTTACTTACTTTTTCTTTTTTTTTCGCACAAAAGTCACGCAGGCACTTGCTGCTGGCCTCAAGGCGAAGCGAACTAGATAATAATTAACGCCATCTGTTTGTTATAAGTCGGATTTTTTTCGATTGGCCATCTCTCCCGTACGGCCATCTCCCCCGGACTTACCCTATATTTCTACTAGCGATTTCTAAGATTGTGTAATATTTTTGAATTCGAACGTTTTATAAACTTAACCTACAAAGTTATTCAAAAAACCTTTCAGTTTCAATATCATCAATATATATAAAACTCTTTTGAAGCTGACTTAGAATCAACACACAGCGTAAACTATAAGTCCTAGAGGTATGAAATTTGGAGGGTAGTATCCTTATATAGTGTAGGAGTGCACTAAGAAAGGAATTTTGAAACGTCACACTCTAAAGGGTAGAACGCGAGCAACGCCGCGGGCGACGGCTATATAGTTATTCATATAATTTTTTTTAGAAAAAACTGACGTGAATTTTTGAGGATCGTTTGAGAGTCAAACGATATAGAAAACATCTCTTTAGTTTTTTAGATAGGTTTACTTATCAGTGTACTAATATCATAACGAAAACATGTCTTCAAACCAAAAAGCTTGACAGAGACTAGATATTTGTTATCAGTAACAGTAGTTACTACCTACGCAGAACTGTTCATAAACACAGTGAAAAACATAGTAAAATAGCTACTTAACTTCAAAAACACTTTGTACCATACATGTGATAAAGTTCGTCGTTCGTGGAGTATTTTTACTGAGTCATCTGAAATAAACGGTAACGCGCAAATAGCGCATTTGGAAACTTTTATCTGTAGCAAAAGTTTCAAATGGCACTTGAGCTTTTACGGCTATATACTTTTAGAGGCTGGATTTAGGCCCTGGGGCTACGTAGGTCAAATCGTACAAAAGACCTACTTCTATTACATAAACCTATATTGGAGTAGTTATGATTGTTCATGAATACATAAGATAATACATAATGTACCTAATTATGCGTGTCGCAATATTGTAAGAGTGGTCCGAATCTAGATTTGAGATAAAGGTAGACTGAGGACTGAGGTGTTCATAAAATGAAAAGCCACTGAAACTGTAAGAACAATGGCTTTGAAAAACTATAACTTGAAGTCATTCTTTCTAAAAATCAACAACAGAGGTCCAACATCGGATTTCTGAGACTGATAATGATACTGAACTTCAAGAGATACCTAAAACTTTTAAAGCTGCTGTGACGGTAAATTCTGGACAGAAGAAAGTACGTTTTACATCCTTGAAAGCACACAAAGTTTCGTAAGAATCTCGTCTTAAAAGAATGTAAAGAATCCCAAAATAAAGTTGCTCCGTTTTAGCTTTAAAAATTCCGCAGTACATTTTTTATACACAATGTTTTATCAATACAAAAGTTCTTGAGGTAAAACGATCGCTCTTAGTACAGCTAATCATAAAAACCTTTAGTATCTGTAATAACTCCGGGATTTTATGTTCGCCTGGTAAACACGAGAGCGATTTACTGGAGCAAAATGAAAAATAAACTTTTTTCAATAAAGGAATTGAAATAAGCCTGTTTTCAAAATAAAGGGACGGATACAACACAAAACATAAAACCAGCTGAGATGATTCTACTTCATATAAAAACATCAGCGTGTAAGCGTACTTGAGGGCTGCTCCGTGCATAGGTGTTTACGGTTTTTTTAATGAGCTATAGCTAATCATTTGTCAGTTCAGAGCTTACGATACAGGGGCAACATAAAAAAATAGTTTGTATATAAAAAAAAATAAAAAATAATGAAACAAAACATGTCCTACTGTGGTTTAAGCTAATCATAAAACTGTAGACGGTGTGCAAAAATATTGCTCGCAGATTTTTCCAAATGGATTATTTATTTTCTTTTGGATCGTTCTGAATTTATTGTTTGAAGTTAGATGTTCTGTTAATTAAAATTGCTGTTAACTGCAGAAGTTTCAAGCGGTAAATTAATATTAATTTATTGTTGGAGGAGCGCCATTTTGTGGTAAAATAGAGTCTATGTTCGTTGTAGAAAGAAGGGAACATTTGAAAAAATTATTGTACCACAGAGCTGGTGTGTGAAAAGAGTTATGAATATGAGTGTGGCTTGGTGTGCAAGTAGAGGAAGGCCGAAGAAGAAGTGGTTGGATTGTGTGAAAGAGGATATGAATGTGAGAGGAGTAGATTCAGAATTGACGAATGATAGGAGTGAGTGGAAGAAGAAAACATGTTGTGCCGACCCCACCTAGCGTGGGATAAGGGCAGGGAAATGATGATGATGAGTGCTGGTGTGGTTCATGGTGTTTTGAGGATTTGGTGGGTGTTTTACACTTAATATTCTTTGATATTCCATTTGATGTTCCAAACCACAAAACATTTCAGGTGTATTTTGTATACTCCTACTCAAAGAGATATAGGAATTCTAATTTGTATCTCAGAATAGAATCTAAATAAGATTGCACTTTGAAGTTGCAATGTGAATTCAAATCGAAAAGTGACGACACTTCTCAGTTTGCGGTTTCAGTGCATACTTGTGCTTTGGAAGTCATAGTTCTAACATCAACTGTTTTCCACTGCCAACGAAAGTGATAAAAAGCAAGCAAGCAAGCTCGTATGAGCTATAATGGCCAACTCTGGTGACGGAGTTTTTAGGCCGCCTTAAGGCCTCCGTCGTGGCTTAACGACTGCTAGAGCCGGGACCGACAGTTTAACGTGCCCTCTGAAGCACGGAAGCGCTCGGATGTAAATGCCACTAACGGTCACTCATCCAAATAGTGACCGCACAGAACGTTGCTTAGATTATCGGTTAAGATTTGCTAAGTAAGCTACGCCACGAGCGCTTCATAAAGTGACTCATGGTTTTTTATTTTGTCTTCTAAATTTCGTTGGGCTAAATCTACGCTAAAATAGCTATTATGTCTGTTTTCATCTCTTTTGGTTGTCATACAAGTGAGATAGAGAGCATTTAGTAAACGACAACAATATTTTTATGTCACTAATGCCACTAGTCACTACTTACATACGAGTAAGTATTGCGCAGGTGTTGGCCTTGGGCAGTGAGTAAACTCTAGGGCTGCCAATACGAGCTAAGGATAATAGGATCTTAGAGTTCATTATTTTGGGTAAAAGTTAAAAAGAAAATGGAAAAAAGATCTTGCAAAGTTGGTTCTGATGAATGGACACAGATAACAGGCAATTGTGAAAACATTTTCTTAACGAACAAAGTATTGAATAGTAACATCGAACATTGGGTTATACAGAGCTGAGTTTTTATTGTAAATCTTTCTTGGAATACGGAAATGTTCCGAAGTTTCCGTTTTTAGTCTCGAGGGTATCTACCAGAGCACTCAGATAACAATTCCTAATTTCACTTATTTTTTTTTCAGTATCTTGAGCCGTGTTTGGCGGATGTTACAATAATATCTTTCCAATATTATCAGAGCCCTGAATCTATGCATTTGTTTTGACTTTCGACTCGAGTATAGCACACGCAAACGCATTCGCAAAGCAAGAAATTTTGTATGAAAACCGGATAAGCGCCTCTAGCGGGAGATTTGGGAATTGTGCAATTCCCAACAAAATGTCTCTCTTTGTGAATGCGTTTGCGTGTGCTATACTCGAATCGGAAGTCAAAACAAATGCACAGTCTCGGAGCTCAGGGCACCTTGAAGTAAGAAGCAGTAACTAGGTATAGTAACTATATCTGTGATGAAACTCACACTCGCACGAGACTCCGAACAGAACCTCCTCAGGGTTACCATATTCCGAGAAAGTCAAAAATTATGGTCAGCTTCGCCATGGCTGGCTGAGTTTGTTACAAGTAGCAGAAGAGATAATGGTTACGCAATAGAAAGAAAGAATCACAGGGTACGTCCGCAGTGGACGTGCCGTGCAATGCATCGTTACTTTATCCATTATATAGTTGTGTAAAAAAAAATCGTCTTTGAAGTTAAAATAAACATAAACTGTATAAGCAGTGCTGTGTAAATTAAATAGTACTTTATTGCGTATTGGAGTAAGTAGCTATTTAATTAAATTCTTCAGAAACTGAGCTTTCTGTGAAGTTAGGTACCTGTGCCAATGTCGTTTAAGAGTGGAGTAAGCTAAGCCTGTACGGAATAAATGGAGTCGTTTCAATGCAGCACGCCGCTTTTACGGCATATTCGACGCGTTATTTGTCTCGGTTACTGCAAATGGTTTTTGATTTTGGATCGGATAAGATACTTTATTAACAAAGACAATAAAGACTGATACAGTATTTACAATATTTACAAAATACACATGAAACAGTTGAACTATCTACAAACCTTTGCAAACGATTTAGGTATAGACAGAATTACTCAATAATTGTTGAACTGCATTATTAGTTTGCATGAATCTTAGTTTCACTAAGATTCATGGCTTCCAAGATATCCAAGATTTGACAGCTAACCCAGAATTTACTATCGAGTGTACTATACTGCTCTACCTACTTACATAGGCACTGCATTGATATTTTATGAAATTCTTTAGTTTTTGAATATCAAATTAATCTTTGGCGAGGGTGCTCTTAGTAATGGCCTCATCTCTCATACTAACCGTTCTATTCTGTAAGTTCTTCACCCGACACAACAGCCTGACGGGATGTCCTACCAGTCCTGTGATATTCCTCGGCGTGCCGGGATCGAAGTACGGTGCGTCTGGAGTTCCTTGCCACTCCTGGAGGAACTCAGCTCGGAACCGCCGCGAGGAGATGTCCATTGTGGTGTTGTCTGGTGATTCTGTGCCGGAGTCAGCTGCGGGACAATTGTAAGTTAGTTGGGAAGTAGGGTAAGGAGCTTTTGAAAGTGGTTTGCTTACAAAAGGGTTTATATCCCAAAAGTAGTTGAGGGATATTATTTTAGATTACATCAATGATAGTGCTTATTCTCAACAGTCAGAACTTATTTCTAATTATGAAGTCATTGTAATTAGAATGAATTGGTTGAAATTATAATGATTATTTTTTAAACTAAGGTAATTTCATTTTCTCAGGGATATCTAGCAAATGTTATTTCTACTTTGATTGCGAAAATGACTAAAACTATTAATAATAGTGGCATACATTTACAAAATAGTTTATATCTATCTTATAAATATCTTTAACCCGAAGTAGGCAGACGTTTTACAATATTTACAAATAGTTGCGAGCTATGCTACTAGCAGTTGATCTAAATATTTTTTCCATTACCGAGCTGTAAAGCGGAGCTTCCCGCTTCCTATCTTGTATTGCAAATTCTTATTTCGGTATCAAAACTGCACAGCTTATACCTTCCTTTGTCTTCTATTTCCTTAGGTAAGTTGGGTTTGCTCCATCTCATAAATCACGTGTTCTTTCCGCTATTCTGCTCGTAGATGTTTATCCTAAGCGACGGCAAAGGAATAAGTGTTTTCTCGACATAAACTGTACAATTTTATAAGAAACTTATAGGAAAATACTCGCTTTGTGGATGGTCAAAGACCTTTGTTCAAGTTGGGAGTTTTTGATGTTTACAAGTAACGTATTTTACTTCTTTATGAGAAATGGAAGAACCCTAAAAATATTTACGACATCATCAGTTTTGCTCGTGTTGACTCACTCTTGGGATCAAAGAGAAGCCTGTGTTTGTCTACTTGTCTCGACCTTTTTATATCTGAATATAATTTATACTATTAAAGGCTCTTTAGATATAACTTTCTTATAAATGAAGTAGCTACTGGAGAATTAAATAGATACGTATTTATGTTCTTAGTTACATTTATCTTCAAAGGTAGTATTGTAGTGAATATAAGGTCTATAATAACTACCTACAGCAAATTGAGAAATGGTGTGTGGTGCGAACTTAAATTAGTTTTCCGTGGGCGTCACATAGGCGTAACTTTGTACCCTCATTATGAAGGGCTATTTATAAATACTTAGTAAACCAGGCTTAATACTTTGAAATATATATTAATAACTCGGAATAACTTCAGAAACTCGTATGATAAGAATGAATTTATGTTATGAAGATAAGTTTTCACTTCTTGCAATAACTTCAGTTCATCCCATGGCGCATGCAAATTTAATAACGGGAAACAATCCTACTCACATGATTAAATTATGATGAAAATGATTACTCAGTTTGCCAGATTTCTAAGTTTTCAGTTGCTTTGTTTAGATTTTTTATTTAATGCTAGGTCACCATCATTTCCCTGCCCTTATCCCACGCTAGGTGGGGTCGGCACAACATGTTTTCTTCTTCCACTCACTCCTATCATTCGTCAATTCTGAATCTACTCCTCTCACATTCATATCCTCTTTCACACAATCCAACCACTTCTTCTTCGGCCTTCCTCTACTTGCACACCCCCCAGCCACACTCATATTCATAACTTTTTTCGTAATATGCCTTTCATCCCTCCTCATTACGTGTCCATACCATGCTAATCTACCACTCCTGCTAGGTCATGATAGATAAAAAGCTAGTCGGAGTCGCCCATCCTTTTCCCCTGCAGGCAGTAAAAGGGATCGCTAAGGGGATGACCCATTGGACAAAAGTTCCAGAAACCCCCTACGCAGGGGACTCACGCAGGGGAAAACTGGAATGAGCCCCAAAAAGTAGTGCCACTGATCATTGCTCAAAGACTAAGCAAGCTAATAAACTAGTAATAACAATTTCAGGAAACTGTCTACTGTGAAACGTGGTTATGATGCCAACAATATGGTATTACAGCATTTGTGTTCAGTCAAACAAAGTAATATAAAATTGTTGTACATTTAGCTAACCACTGAGCCATGCATGAGATAGATAGATGCATTGAATACAGGCCAGGGGGGCAATCGTTGTCTCTCTGAACTGTTTTCATACTAAATTATAATCAGGTATTTTGTGACTAAATAGTTACATTAGTGCGTTTCAGTGCGTTTTTGGCCGTCAAAAGCTTCTTGGTTTCGTATACCTATCTGTAGCCACGTTGCTTGATTATGCTGGGCAACGAAACCAGTTCACAGCTTACGATATGGGGGCTGATGAAATAACCTAGTGCTAAAAAAAAAATGCTTATATCAGTCATCCATCAAAGTGGTGATCAGACCACGCTGCTCTTTGCCCAGCTAGAAGGACCAACGTTTTCAAAAAACTTTCAATACCTACAGTAAAACTCTACGTGCCAAAAATACGATAGCATTTAATATTAGAGTTCAGTCAAGCAAAATAATTTGAAATTATAGTACATTCTGCTGACCACCGAGCCATGCATAAGGTAGACCGGGTTGCATTGAATAAACCAGCTCCGTAGAACCCTGAACGGATGAACGGAATTTATGAATTATCGATAACTTGGATAAAAGTTGAGTTGTTTGGCTAAGTTTTGCAATAATTGAAAATGTTTGAATCATTTGTGATTTATGCGAGTAATACTTTTTAAGATATATTAAGCTATACTTCCTCAAATGTTTGATATATTCCAGAAATCCCCACTAAGAAATCCCTACCAGTGGGGATTTCAGGTTTTTTTCCAGAAATCTCTACTGCTACGACGTAGCATGTCTACGATGTAGCAGTGGGGATTTCTGTTTGACTTTTTAGCATAATGGTTTGTACGCCAACTGTTCCCAGACCGAAGGTTGGGAGGCAGAAAATGCTCATAGCATGAAGCGCACCTAATTCTACATTCTATTCATTTAGTGCACTTAAGTAGTAAACTTAAATAAAGTAACTAAAAGTTGACTCATGTATTACTAAATACTACTTTAAGTACATTTTATTAGGTAAATACGAAAACTGTGTAGTAAAATAAATGACTATGCTAAATGGAAACTATTTATTCGGTAAAAGTATAGTGATAAAAAAATTGAAGTTATAAGAGGCTTATATAAAAAATACTAGTGGGTAATTAGTGGAACTATTTTGATAGATTTCGTTCGAGGAACTCGTATTACCGTATGCCTCTAGAAGTGAAATTGTTATTTTATTGAGAACTTCCTATTTACGTACTACATCACTAGACTCATTACATAGGCAAACCAATATAATTATATTTTTTAAACTAAGTGATTCTATGTTGATAAAGACTTCGATATCGCAAAATAGTCTGTTTTTAAAGCAAAGATTGCTATTCTAATAATTATTTTGAGAGTCATGCAATCTTGAAAAGGTCTAGGGACGAACAATAAAATTCGTAGCTCTCTTCCGTCAAGTCCCTTTTACACTGAAGGCATGCGCGCACATTCCTTTTACTAGATAGGGTTGCTACGCAAAATAAAATATGAGTTTGGCTTATATTATAAAAAGGCAAAAACGTAATGCAGTGTGGGTAATTTTTGTTTCTTATTGTTAGTGTTTCTTATTCATAATGAACTTTAGGTAATAAGCAAAACAGACGTAATGCATTTCCGGCATTTTGCTACCTGACGCAATTTAAGTCATTTACTAATCAAACAATGAGCGTTTTAGGTATTATGCTACTTTGATGTTTTGCGCTTTAGATGACCCGCTCACGAGCGAAAAAGGTTATCTTGTGCATTAAACAGATCTAGATAAGTTGAGGTTTCATTTTATGTCAATTTTGTATCAAAAACCTATGGCAATATTGTTTGTGTTAAATTGGTAAAAGTAAAAGATTACCTGTCACAAAATGAACCGCTATAAGCCTGTTTACGTCGGCGAGGCCTAAGCATCTCCAATAATTTAATAACATTGTTTCTATAATACCTTACGTGAGGAATATTCCAAGAATTTCGTTTCTATTTTAAAAATAGAAATATTCTTACTTTAATAAAAAATATTCTCAGAAATTCGGCAGCCCTAGAGGGTTTGGAACCAGCCAAGTGTAACGGAATAAATACATTGCTACTATTGCGCGAGCTGTTCTTATACATCTTCTATTGTATAGCAGCAATGAAACGTGTATTATGATTAATGAGAGAGTGTCATTTGGATGTGGGTCAAAGTACTAGACTAGACAGCGCTGAAGCTCATATAAAAATATAGGATAAGTCTGTAATCCTAATACATCATGTATTAGGATTATAGAAAAACCTATGCTACGCTATGCTATATATTATACTTAATAGTAAACAAATCCTTATAAATAAACACCTAGTCAGCCACGACTTCCACGTCACGTCCACGTTGGATATTTTATATTATTAGCATAATAATGCATTTTAAAAATATATTATTAATTATTTTAAAGGTGCCTAACTATGGCGTGATTGTGGTTATGCCCAAAACACATAATTTAATTGTATATAAACTACATTGGGTTTCTAGTAAATAACAATAATCTTTTATACATTTACTATAACGTGTGATAGAGTGTATTTTTTTATAATGTAGTAACATCCATTAAAGAGCTTTAGTACACCATTTAGCACTTAACAGGCCTTTATATCAGTTTAAGATGATTTATACGGCATCTAGGGCCACATTATACCCATGCCCATATTAACAGAACGCTGTGGTGCCTGGAGCAGGATTAGATAAAGTAGGTTGGCCTTAGTACCTACCTATACAAATACAACTCTCTCAGCAGTTGGCCTTATTCACAGGAAAGACATGGCCAATACGTGCGAGCTACGGCTATGGGTTTCCTCACGATATTTTCCTTTTTCGGATCGATAGTTTTGACAAAGTCCGCTCCCTGTCCCATAATCTGATCGAAACCAGAAAAAACTGGAAAAAAGTTGTCATCAGCATCATTGAATCTGATTATCGAATCGCGCTATGTAAATCTAATTGTATTCGAGATACATTGCGCGTTATTTACAGTTTGACTGCCAAACGTAGCAGTATCACTGCACAGTGTAACTTGATACATTACCGCTACGATATTATTGCGAATGTCAGATTTGTTAGTGCTTATTTACCCCCTGATGCTTATTGACAATCATTCATAGAGTAGACAAATGTAGAGTATTCGTTTTTGGCACTTTGTTTGAAAATTCCTGTATAAAACGTGTTTTTTAAGCGCTTCAGTGGCTATAAAGTGGAAAAATAAAAACAGATATGTACTTACCGATGACGAACAGCAATCCATGTAGAAGAGATAGCCATAAAGCGGATTTGGCAGCCGCCTCCCCCATTACTGACGCCTCGCACGCCGCGCGGATCACTGAAATGTGTTATAGTCTCAGTAATGCGGATGGGAAGAGTATTAAATATTTTTTGGAGGTTGTGACTTCATTTTTCTCTAGATCTTGCTACCGATTTTGATTTTATCCTGAGAGTTTCACATTAAAATACGTAGGTATACGTTCTTATTCTTCTTCTTCTTTTATTAATACGTATAGGTTTCTCGATATGTGCCCCGAGTGGACGAATCGAGAATGTTTTCCGTAGAACCTGCGTACTCGATTCTTGATTCGATTTTCGCGAGTGAAATCAAATAAAACTCAGATTCGGCACTCTGTTACTACCTCCAGGTATAAATAAACCACATCTCAGCTAATCACAGCTCTATTAATCTTTATAGAGGCAATAAAACTACATCGCTAAGTAATTATTGTAATTCCCATATGTATTAAGCTGCAGTATGTGGCATGAAGCCAAAAGATTCTTATTCAGGCTCATTACGGAAAGGGTCAAACTGTAATGAACACTTTCCGGGTAAAAGCTTTAACTATTCTACTAGAAAACAATGGAAGTCGTTTCCTCCCGTGAATACCGTAAAGTCTTGAGCACCAGTTACTGCGAGATTGTTGAATACTTTTTATTTCATAATATAAAAAGTAACCCGTAAAAGTGACAAACCCTTAGTAAGGACCGTCTAAACTGAAAGTAATCTAAGTTTTTCTTAATGCTATAAGTAGTTTAAAAAAGTGAAGGAAAACATTGTGAGGGAATCGACAGTCTAGTTAGCTCCGCACGTATTGACAATTTAGTTGAAAAGGCTTCTAATTTATATATTTCCTAAATCAAATGTTTCAATGGCGTTCGCACACCACCTGAGTGCAATTGTGCATACAGAACCCATTAAAACTAAGCAATTTCCTATAGTGGTTTATGCGGTTATCAACCACAAAATGTAGATGAATTCTTTATAGTGAGGGTTAACACTTAACATAGTATCAGTGTCGGCTTATGGAAGTACACGTTTTAATAATACGATGCTCAATACCTATGTTGAAGCTGGCACATTGTAAGTTAAGGTAGAGCTACGAAATATTCGTAGACAATAGAAGAAAGTGCAATAGATACAAGCACATACTATATTTAAATAACTACATTATTTATTATTTGATTGTGAAAAATTTACGCAAAAGCGAGAAAGAATATTGATATGAACTTTATGGCGATCGGGGGAGAACGGATCGGGTGAGTACGGGACCGGGTGAGAACGTGCATAACCCAAGTAGATACTTAGTAGTGTTGATGTTGAGTGGTAACCTCTGCTTAATATCAGTGCATTGCCTCACCGAACATGACCATTGAAGGCGTGCTCTGTGAAGCAATCCATTACGTCAATTAATCTGAGACAAGGATGTTAACTCTCATGTGCCTGTAATAGCACTGGCACCCATACCTTTCAAACCGGAACACAGCAACGCGAGCATAAAAGCTGGCAGGCAAGAATAAATGGCAGGATTAGATACGGTGGTAGGTACTTCCTCGAACAAGCTCTGTCGCAAAGAGCCCTACTACTACTAAACTATATGTAGTTCAACAACAAAGCGCGATACTTCTAGGACTCAACCCTGACCACTCGCTGCAAACTTAGGTATGCCCGGTTGATACTTCGGTAAGTACATAAGTAAGTTGCACTGCGCGGCATTGATAACTCGACTGAAGAGCATTATTGCGTTGCCGTTCAGATTTAAATGTAAACTGGCATTTACAGATACGTGGATAGGCTCTTAGCAACAATAATGTTCAAATAAATGTTAGAAATATTTTAGGATGTTTCACTTCGTGTACAATGTGAACGCGACATAGTGTAGCACCTCTCAAAACTTCACTGAAGTGGTCTGGGTGTGACTTATAAATTGTTCACCTACAGTCGCATAGGTGTTGCACTAAATTTCAGAGAAACGATTGACATGGAAAATACTACCATATACTTACTTAGGTAAGATCCATTTTATGAAAAGTTACCAAATTAACATCCGGCGATAATAATTCCTCCAGACATCAAACACTATGTAACAGTTTTCAACGAAAAGCTTGAGACTCGGGAGTAGGCTTAAGTCAAAATCTTGATGTTTGGGGTCTAGCTTCATAGATTGATCCAGTTTTTTTTTAATTTTTGTACAGTAATTGAAATCGCTATGCGTTTGTTTCATAGCCTCGTTTTACGGGTGCCGGTAATACGTACACATGTGATAAAAACACATGCTTTTATGGGCCGTAAACGAAATTGCCTTGTAATGTCACCCGACCACGGTGCCGGGTGATATTGAACGAGACGATAAGATAAGATAAGGTTGACCTTTATACAGGGTGTAAAAAAAGCTTATGAATCTTTTGGCAATGGCTCATCATTCTGTTTCTACAAAAAAATGGGCTGTTTGGTAAAACCAAAAAAAAATATCTAATATTTTCTGCCTAAAACCGGTTATATTTATCTTTGTATGATTTATTACCTATATGTAAAATGTAGAGACGTATTTTTTTTTATGTACACGTTAATAACAGTTTCTGAAAAAAAAAACTTTGATATAAAATAGCCCTGAAACATTATACTAGCACTTTGATATTCTTATGTAGACAAGGCCTAAAACTTTTCAAGTTTTATTTTGAGACATTATCGCAAAACGTGTCGAAGTAAAACGAGAAAGGTGAAAGCTAAAACTCTGGCAATTTTTCATGTATTTAGGTAAACACGTTGCCAAGCAAGACATATTGACATTCAATGCTGTTGCTCTCAACTTGGTAAACGACAGGTTATTGAAACCTAAATAAAGACATATCTAAATAAAAATTTAGTCACCAGATGCCTGTCACAAAATCTACTTAAGCTCTTTAGTCTGAGCCATGATAATCTCACATCAAAGTTAAGATGTTTGTTTGAATCACGCTACGCATTATATTATAGTTCGTAACCTGGATGATAAAACAAAACATATATAAAAATTAAACTGACAAAACACACATGATGACCTGTAACTAAAAATTACCATTAAATGCTTATGATTTATAGTCTACTTTTTATCCCGGAAAATCAACAGGATCAAACGAGACGCGGACGAAGTCGCGGACGGAAGCTAGTATCTCATACTTTTTAAGAGACAAGAATATTTTCTAAATAAAAATAATAACTTACAAGTGAAACAGCTAAATCTGTTGTCATCTCTTTTCGTCGTCATGCAAGTGACAATGTCAAGACATTTTTTAAAGCCGCGCTAAAATGGCAGGTGATTATGAATAAAGACCTTAAGCTGCGCGGCCACTGTGTTGGAATCGGAGCGTACGACGCGTTGGTATTTACAATACCTATATACACAAATGCGCAGAAATGCCGATCCTGTGTTGTTCCCATTCCGATGTAGTGGACACGTAGCAATATTCTCTATCAAATACAATCCACTTTTACAAATGACAACTACATATCGTTGGTAAATGTTAATTTTGACATTTCGATTGAGACTATTGAATAAATTAACCCTTGCTCGGTCTGCAAAGTTGGATAAAATAAAGGGCCATAAAAATAGGGGAATTTCACTGTTGTTTAGCATAAAGGTCTATAGCAATTTAGATTAAACAATTCGTCTCTCTTAAACTGAAAACTCATTTATTATCCTGCAGTTTTCGAACTCCAACAAGCAATCCCGATCCAATTTAAGTAAAACCTATCTGGAAGAGTGACTTCGCGAGCATGCATAAGAGAAACAAATGGAAATCAGATTAGATCTTAGATATGCGGAGACAGGAAGATCGATCGGTATGCTAGCACCGATATTTAATCTGAGCCCTGAGTCTATCTCGGTGTTGTGTTTTTTTGCTATTTTTGGCATTCGGAAACGGATTCGCAAAGTGAAAATTTTTGTATGAAAACCGGATAAGCGCCTCTAGCAGGAGATTTGGGAACTGTTTCTGCGAGTCTATCTGACGTCTATAAACTCACAGAAACAGTTCCCAAATCTCCTGCTAGAGGCGCTTATCCGGTTTTCATACAAAATTTTTCACTTCGTTTCCGAATGCCAAAAATAGCAAGAAAACACAACACCGAGATAGACTCAGGGCTCTGTGGCGTAACATCAAGCTTTCAATAAGATACGAAGTGTACGAGTTTGTATTGCTATTGTGATTTGATGCCAATCTCTGCAGAGTTTGACATTTAGACGTAACTACTACAAAAGCTGGTGGATGGAGAAGGTCCCTGTTCTTCCTGGAAAGGGGAGACAGTGTATTCTCTTGTAATTTTGATGCTAAAGTCAACGATAGGGTTTGACATTTTGACATAAATAATGTATGATCGCGGGATCGGATGATTCTTCTTCTTCTCTTCAATAATGGCCTGTGTCCGTCATTTCGACGGACAATTTTGCCAATGTCAAGTGTTAAAATTGTAATAAATAAATCAAGTCAAGTCATTGTCAAGTCGGCTGTCGTTTGTTTTGAAAAGAAAATGGTGGATTTTCTCTTCAAAACCTAACACGAATTTTCACATTCAGAAAAACCACTTTACTCACATTTATTCTAATGGCTCACACTTTATGTTACGACCTAAGTATTATTGGTTAAAATTCCACCAAAATTAAACAACAATACTCACAATAACAGAAGAAAAACTATTAAAATAAAAGTGCTGTGTCGTTTCAAAAAATGTCAAAACTCGTGTCCATCGGATGATTCAAAATCATTCTTAGAATTATGGAGGATGCCAACGTTTGTCTTGATTGACAATCGCAACCGTATCGTAAAGGTAGCGTATCCGAGATGTATTGCACGCTGACGCTACAACGTTTAGCGGTCGAGCTGACTTCAACGCGCAATATGATTCGAATACGTTAGGTTTACGTAACGCGGTGACTAGCGACGTGTTCGAGATATTATGTTTGTGATCAAACTGATAAACCCTCTGTAGTGGTATAGTTCAAACTAATAAATTGCTGTAACCTGTTTGCCTGAGCAGTGGCTAGGCAAAATAATGTTACTACGGCATTTTTTTAATATTTTCGATTAATTAAATTCTAAAGCTCAAATAACAAAAGATCAAAAAAATTCGGTTTCGAGATAAAATATAAAGTAATTTTTCTCGTAACATGACCAGACAGCGGCTCTAACAGGTAATCATAAAAATAAAAACGTCAATTGCCTGGCAAAATGTAGCCCAATTATCTGACAGCTCCAATAAAAGAAAAATATTTTTTATGAACTTATAGCAACAATAAAGCGTTGAACAGACGTTACATTGTCTTTCCTGAAACGTCAAAAACCACCATGTCAATGAATTATCTGTCAACAGCAAGCAGGCAGCGATAAAAGCAGTAAGTTGTACTTGCCACTCGTTTAAAAAGTGCTACGTGTGAGCGTAGCTTTATTTAAAAAATATTTTTGACTAGCTGATACCCGCGACTCCGTACACGTGCGACACTTTCCAACAAAATATCTGTCAACCAGTATACGGTGAACCTCGTGCCAATGGCTGCTTTTGGTTTAGAGAGTTCAAGCTGTATCTAAGAATCCACGTCTTTAATTTCAATAAAATTTAGCCTATGTTTCAATCCGGAAAAAAGGCTTCCGAATGGTATAAGTTTCGTTGAAATTGGTCCAGTAGTTAAGGCGTGACCCGCGAACAAACAAACAGATAAACCGACAAAATTGATTTTCGGAATCAGAATCGTTTATTTAGTAATTCTGCATATATCATCATGTTACGTTCATCCTTAACTTTCATTTTAGTTTTTGGATTTTTTATAGTTTTGCAATAGTATAGATAACGATTTTCGAAGAACATTTCAGTTGGATGCTCACACGGTACTCATCGCCAATCATTACACACAATAGTACAGACAAATAACACAATGAAACATAAGGATGAGTCTTAACATTATCCCTGTCATAAAAGTGTCATGTTACGGAAAAAAGAAATAATACGTTTGTTGTATCGTGCAATGGACGTTTTCTCATAAAATATTTTATTTGGGTTATGCCGTTAGCATAGAATGCTGGCTTTTTAAGCTGTTTTTTTTTAAGACTGAGGTGAAATGTTTATCTATTTATTTTAAGCCAGCATCTGAAGATGAAACGAGATCATAACTCTTCCATAAGCATCTTAAGGAGCAAAATATTCTAAAGAAATACTTATAATGAATGAAAGCAGACGTGTGCTATGTTTTTTAATTGCAAAGCTATCACATTCAGCTGTGTCTCACTTTATAAATAACTCTCATTAGTTTGAGTACATTTTCGAATGAGTTTCAATTATAAATGAATGATAAAACGTTTGCTGGGAATATAAATTAAATCTACTCGCCTTTGTGTTGCAATATGATTTAATACTTTTACAAGTAGTGATATCAACTCGTTTGCAGATAATAAAATCGGATGGTACGACTTTGTAATGTAAATCAGCTGAAACGGGCTCCTGTAGATACAGGGAGTTAGCAAAACAACTATAGAGCCAACTAGACCTTGAGCGTAGTCTATTGACGTACCAACTGGACCCTGAAAGCACCATACTATTGAGTTTAAATAAAAAGCCGAAGGCTAGTGGGAGAATGGTATAGGTGCTGGGCCATATAGGTGCAAGCCTACTCCATCTAAAATTATGTCACAGGCCCTGCAGCGTCCCGTTCATAAGGGCATGGGTAAAAAGTGGCCCCTGACGCTTTACAAAGGGTTAGGCTCGTTCTCACCCGGTCCGTTTTCCCCCGATTGGAATAAAGTTTATATCAATATTTTTTATCGCTTTTGCGTTAATGTACCGGCGAAAAGTGCTTCAGAGTTTTACTCTAAATTAAATTATTTAGTTTTCACTATTTTGCAAATCATCTAGATTAGGTGCAAAGGCCTGATTATTATTCAATAGAAAGCCATACGAAGTTCTATTATCCAAAAAATCTTTCAGAAAAGTGTGGTCGTAGATGGAATCGATTACCTTTCCAATGTTCGAACACCCAATAGAGCTAACAATATCCGTTTACAAAGAACCACTCGTTCGAAAACACGCTGATTATGCCGAGATGCCAATCAAGTTGAGGTTCGATTATGGCTGGTTTCACACTAGCGATACTAAGTACTACACGGTATCATCGGAGAGCTAATCTGCCATTTATAATTTAGGTCCTTATTAAAATTTGCGTTTACTGCTTAAGCACTGATCCGGACTCATGGATAAATTTCTGTAGTTTTTTATGAGAATCTCTACTCAAATTTATGCTTGAGTAACGCTTAGGGCTGAATATTAAAACGTCACTCACATTTAAACACTACTTAAAATCTCTGCCTCTGTTTGACATTACTCGATTCGAGATGGCAATAATTTAAGCATAAACTTTGAGTATTCGGCCGTATGAGCTTCACTAAGACGCTTTCACAATTTGTCGTTACTGATTAGTTCAAGCAAATGTAATAAAACATTTCTGCACCAACGCACATACTTTTTGCACCGTAAACCTTCTCCATTATCACCGCACAACCTTACTGCCCGAAGGCTCAAGACGAACTGCCCCCTCCTTCTACAATACACTTATCGATAACAAAAAAGGAATATGAATCGTCAGGCAACGCGTTTCCGGTGGATAATAAATTGAGTGTTTTAATAGCGACAACTAAGAAAGTCCAACTAAAAATCTTTTTAAATTAAAAATCAACGAATAATTAGAAATTAATTAACCATAATATACAAAATTATTTTACCAAATTATTATTCATTTTTGAAATCATGACACAACTGTTAAAATATCGGTACCGTTTGAATGTCGGTATCGGCCAGTGTAAGCACGCCTTGTTGCGGAAAAGTTCGACTATTGTAGCAGGTTCGAACACATTGTTCTGGCTCAACAAAGCTTGTATTATCCTGTACGACTTTATCCAACGGAAAATCTGAGGTTATTATGTTGGATTATTATAATATTGCTGTACTTTTCGACGCGTGAAAAGCATTGTATTTAACTGCTTTAAATAAATACGTGTAAGGATCAATTTTGTAAAACACGTATCTTTTCATACAGTGTTATGTTTCTTGATTAATTAATTATTCAGTAATTTTGATTTTAATCTTCTTCTTCTCTTCGTTAATGGCCTCTGTCCGTCATTTCGACAGACAATTTTACCAATGTCAAGTGATATAATTGTAATAATGTAAGTCAAGTCAAGTCATTTGTCAAGTCGGCTGTCGTTTGTTTTGAAAAGAAAATGGTGGATTTTCTCTTCAAAACCTAACACGAATTTTCACATTCAGAAAAACCACTTTACACATATTTATTCCAATGGCTCACACTTTATGTTACGTCCTGAGTATTATTGGTTAAAATTCCACCAAAATTAAACAACAATACTCACAATAACACAAGAAAAACTATTAAAATAAAAGTGCTGTGTCGTTTCAAAAAATGTCAAAACTCGTGTCCTTGATTTTAATCCTCGTTATAGATAGAGCTGTCTATTGTTTGGCAATGTCTGCAAATAGACGACTTGACGTTGAGCGGTTACCTTCCCCCATATCGCAAGCTCTGAACTCTTTTCGCTGCCCAGCATAAAGTGACGTGGTTACAGTTCTACGAAAACCAGTTAAACGCGCTGAAACGCGCTAATGTCACTATTTAGTCACAGAATACCTATGACTTAGTATGAAAAACTATTGCCCCCCTTGTTTTGTTACTATCTCACCACAATTGCCGTATCTCACAAAGCACGTTCATTTAGTATGTGCTGTTTTTTTCCTAGAATACTTCCAATATTCTAAGTAGCTATTAGTGAGGATGTGTATCTTCACCACAAACTGACTTTGTTTTCCCACCGCTTTTGAAAGCGGAATCTTTATTAAATCAACTTCACTGTTTTTATTTCAATTCAGGGCTTCCACTTTCACAATATAAACGAGGAGTTCCAAAACGATTCCTCATCCGACAACAAATACTGAACAATAAGTGACATGTCGTAAATCATGAGGATTTATCTCGTGACTTCTAGAACTTTCTTTGTGATGAGCAAGCTGGGATTCTCAAAAAAAAAATACTGCGTGGAGTCCCTCCGCGAAGTTATACTTCGAGTGCCACGGATTCACTCTCGCTCTGTGTTTAATGTGAAAATAATTTAGTATTTACTTTTATGTACTTAACCAATATGCAGTACTTACTTAGCTAGAAAAGGTTCTATGCTCATGTTGCCTAAATCAGAACTAGATGGCGCTGCCAAATTTGGTCGGATACTAGAACGCGCTATCGAAGTGTTTTGCGTTTTGTCGGGGTCTCCGTATGTGATCACTCTCGCTCTGTCTCTTTCTATTCTATTGCGTTAAACTCCTGGAAAGGGGGAATAGAAAGAGACAGTAGGAGCGTTAAACGTTTAACGCGTTAAACGTTTGGAAGTCTCATTAGAATTGTATAACTTCAAAAACTGACCATTATGAAACTGTAAAGAAGCAAATGGCAATATTTTGTATCTTGCTTATTTAGAAGTGTTAGTTCGGTTCTCACTGCAAGACAACCTTTTGCATGATTTCCGACTAGGTACTCATTTTAGTCTGAGTTGATGTAGTAGGGGTTACTTCAATTCCATTTATGCCTCTCATTATACCCTTCTGGGTATAACTGAATAGGCATACATGACATGACTTAAGGTAGACCATAAAGTGACAAAAAAACGACATAACACCATAGACGCAGGTACTAGCGCTAGTGGACCTAAGGGGGGCCAGGGGACTCAGCCCCCCCCCAAGGTCCCCCCAAGGGTCTAACCAAGGCTGGACCAGGATTTGTCAGAGAAAACTCTAAGCAGCTGGGTTACCCAAAATCTTGAATCAAGCCTTGTATCCTTGGAGTGTAAGTAAATTTTGGATACACTAGTGGTAACTAGCTTGTAAACGAACCTCAATGGAAAAGCCAAATCCGTAGAATCAAAACACACTTTCACCCATTCTCATTCAATGAAGTTAGTGTTCGGCAGAACATTTTATCCCATTCCCCCATTTCAATAAAGTTGTTTCAGGATGTAAAAAAATAAAAGGTATACCCCCGCTCGAGACTCATTTCTATTCAAACCTATTCACACGTTGCGTTTATGGGGTAAACTTTGTCGGAGTCGTGAAGGCGGCTTACATTAGCCCAATGTATTTTAATACGGATGAAAATGTAAAGAACAGGTCAATCGGGCTAATTTTGAACGGGAATCGGAGGCAATGTTACAGCAAAACGTGAAAAATATTACGTCAGATAAAAGTAGCGTAGACCTCGAAGACGAAGTTTTTGGGACTTCAAATCACTAAAGGCCATAGTTATCAAAGCTGAATTGAATAGTTAAACGGCTAATTAAATTCAGGCTCGGTCACTGTTTGATATTACCTGTTAGTAAGAGACAGCAATAATTTAAACAGCTATGAATAAAGTTATGCAACGATTATAAGTAAGCAGGTGTGTTCGATACTTGCCTGCTTGTGTAAATACTAGCTAAATAATAATGAAGAAAACGTGTCTTTACTGGAATCATTCTTTATTGAAAATATATAACATTCTATATATAAATATAAAATATAAATATATAAATATTCACGGACACTTAACACAACGCCTTCTAGTCCCAAACTAAGCAAAGCTTGTACTATGGAAACTAGATGGCTGATAGAATACATAAATACTTTTTTTTTTCTTTTTTTTTTTAAGTTTTAAGTAAAAAGTTTTATATATATTGATGATTTATTAAAATATTTTTTGTATGATTGTGAATATGACGAGGTGACTCTAAGCATACTACATTGAGCAATTTTCCAATAATTACTTGGTAAAGGGTGACAATAAAAATAATCGATGGTCAAATGACATCGTAGAACTGGATGGGAATCACTGAACAAGACTCGCAAGGGACCGAAAAGAATGGCGTAATAAAGAGGAGGCCTTTACTCTGCAAACGGGCTGAAATGAAGATGATGATTATGATCCCCTATAAACAAATAAATTTTATTGTCACCCTATAAAGAGGGAAAAAGCGCCAAATTACAAAATAGCGTTTGACAACTTTATTATTTAGTTGCTGCTTTTAGTTGTCAAGGGCTTAACGTTTACATACCCTTTGGCATTATAAGCTTTTTTGGTAGACAAAGTTAACAACGAAAGTTCCAACTTCGCGCAGGTAATGCTAGGGGCAAACAGTCCCTTTGTCCTCAATTTCCAAATCAAACAGAACATTTGGCACACAATGCCTGAGACATTGCTTTGTTGTTGTAAATTGGTCACTTGTGCTGCTATTACGTGGGTAATCTTAGAATTTGAGACATTGAATAGACTTATCAAAAAAAAAATCGAGTTTTCTGTAGCCGATTCGGGAGCCTACTAAATACTTATACAATCTTAACAGCTAAAAATTACTTATGTGTCCTCCTACGAAAAGGGAAGATCTTCCACGCCGAGCGACCTTTGGCTCGGGGTCCGAGGACCGATGGATGGTATTCGGTAGTATTACTTATGTTCAAACTCCGTGATAACTTCGTTTGCGCGATCTAGGATAGTTCTCATGTAGCGAGATAGATGGCGCTACTGACTTATGAATTTTTCAATCAAACTCCAAATTGCCGCGCCTCTATGAGTTACATACATCTATTCTATCAAAAAGTAACTGTACCGATTAAAATCAAGGTACACATTATTTGTAGCGCAGGTCTGAGACTTCAAGATCTTTACGTCTCAGAGTGATGGACGCAGTGCATTGCCTTACAGGGCACGTCCTCATTGGACTTTCTCTGTGAGGTAATGCATTGTTATAGGCAGAAGTTACCACTTAACATCAGGTGAGCTATTAGCTTGTTCCATCACGTTTATCATAAAAAAAAAATAGGTACATGTCTTTGAGCAATAAATAATTTTGAGACGAGATAATTTTGTATGAAAATCTCTAGGTACTCTTTGGATTAATTTATAGTTAGTTACACTAAACGTAATGAACCAAAACAGACAACCTTCTTCAACCAATGGACCTTTATATCGGTGTGTCTGTTACAAATTGAATAAAAGGTACATGACTGACGGACATTCGTTGTTAACCCAACTCGGTCCGCAAATGTCTGACAATAGACTCGTTTGCGGATACGAGGTGATTGTGAGTTGACGGTCAGATGTATGTTGACGGGACGATTGCTGTTATTTAGACGTAAGGCGGCTTACAAACTGGACGTGTAATGGAATAACGCGCAGGTAAGGAGTAACGCAAAGTTGTTTTTTTTCAAAACAGTAAAAATAAGTTACGGAACTAAAAGAATAATTATGGCTGATATAGGTACCCCAGTTGGTAGTTATGCGTGTGCTTATCCACCTAGATGTAATACTAAGCGGTTAGTGAAGAAGCCAACCACAAGAAAGTTTTTCGTGGCTGTGAAAATAAAACAAACCTAAAACAAACTTATTGGCATTTGAATTCTTTCCCCAACATTTGCAGCTCCACTGTGTAAAACTACAGCGTCCACTCGATCACCACACAGCTCTATATTGACCGAGTATCTTCGAGCTTTTCAGTACCGTGTGTTCTACGCCTACGCCTGACATCTCAATTACTCCCAAACAAATATAAAACATTCGTTTGGCTGAAGTGGGTTAAGTGAAAGTCAATGAGGTGAAACAGTTTTCCTCGAACAATTTTAAGATGGGAGTTCTGACCTTACCCATTTAGTAAATAAACTCATTAGAAGCGGTGGGTATCTTAAATAAGCTTACGTAGACGCTGGCGTAACAATATTTCAGAAGTTGTTTTTTCGTAAATGAAACGTTGAAAAAATGGCCGACCTTTTTTGTGGTCCTTGCAGTGTTGCGACATAGGACTTAAGTTATAAGAATACACAGATTTATTCAAATTACCGACGAGAGAAGAAACAAAAATGGCAATTATTAATTTTAACATTAGGTTCAAACTAGTTTTCGCATTTCATTAGGCAATTTGGTGATTTAGAACTCAAAATAGCGGTCACCAAATTTGAGAACCACGTATTCCTTTGTTCTACTAAATAGTAATATTCTAAGCTGTTTAGCGGTCAAAGGTTCATGATAGATTGAAAACAAGTATTAGCATAAAGCTTATTTAAATTAAATTTGTGGCTAGAGAATAGTTATCACGCAAACAGAGTCTGGACCTCGATTGGTTTGGAGAACAACAATGTTATTTGGACAAACACTGAACTAAATGAAGAGAAATATTGATTATTTCGTGTGCTGATCTAGTGACCCATTTCTAAAATACTGTCAAAATAATTTAGGTAGGTAAGGATAAATTTGGCTATCCTAAAAATATAATATTCTATTCACTTAAGTTGTAGAAGGTTGTAGAAGAGTTTGACATAATTAATCTTTTATCTCAGACTATTATTATGCAGGATCAAAGAGACTGGTGAAATAAAGAGAAGGCCTATACCCAGCAGTGGGTGCATACAGGTATATAGATAGATAGATTCTATTATGTATTTCACATAGAGAATGGTGGAAAGATAATCTTGAGAAATCTTTTTACAGCGCAGTACAAAAGCAGCTAAGCTTATTTAAAAAAAACAATTGAGGTGAACTGAATATTAATAGAGTAAAGTATTATTCAAATCACATAATACTAACGTAAAGGGCAAAATTAAAATCATCTATACTAAACTTTATTCACAGATCATATACCTTTAGTGTTATAGAATTTACAACAATGAACAAAACTGACCAAGAAATAACTTGCAATAAAAAGATACATGCGACTCTATTTCTTTGGTATGCAATAGTCGGATCCAAATTTCTCCAGAGCCCCAAGTCTGTACATTTGTTTTACTTTCGACTCGATTATAGCACACGCAAACGCATTTGCAAAGCGAGAAATTTTGTAGGGAATTGCTCAATTCCAAAATCTCCCGCTAGAGGCGCTTATCCGGGTTTCATATAAAATATCTCGCTTTGCGAATGCGTTTGCGTGTGCTATAATCGAGTCGAAAGTAAAACAAATGCACAGACTTGGGGCTCAGAGAGTCATTTGACTTACGCAATGTAGGATGGCAATTTAAGAACCTAGATCTAGGTTCCTAAATTGTACACTGCAGTGTTTGTAGACCACAGCTGTGGACATTGCCTCGTATCTTAGAAGCAGCGACCGTCATAAACTGCTGGGATTACGGAAAAATCGTGTCTCCCTGACTGCCAGACGGACCGAAAGGTTTCAGTCAGTAGTTACTGATATTACCTACGGCTCTAACCAGCGGGAAATATTTATGATGGATTTCTAGATTAGAAATGACATGTCATGCAATAAATTGGCTGATGTATTCCAGAAATCTCCACCAAGAAATCCGTACCAGTGGAGATTTCAGTTTTTTTTTTCTAGAAATCCCCACTGCCACGACGTGGCATGTCTACAACGTAGCAGTGGGGATTTCTGGACTTTTTTTCCATAAACTCCCACTAAGTATGTGTACTAAAAGCCTTTCTTTATTCATTGAAATTGGCTGAGTGGACCAGAAGGCGTTGTGTTAAATGAATATTTATTTATTTAAGAAAGAGTACGTCCTACTCCATCTTTTAAAAGATTGTATAGTAATTGGATAATTCTAAAGTGTAATTATAAGATTAACAGAAAAATGTTGATGGTCATCTCTGCTTTGTATTTACCGTAATTTACCGGACGTAGGTTCTTAAAAACAAGGCTAGCTCGTTTGTACAGTTTCTTGTTTCGTATTGTGCCAGTGTGTTCTGTCTAGAGAATAAAGTTACGTTCTTATGTAACTACCGACAGCCAACGATTTCATTAGATAGAAGTGGGTACTACAAACGGTCCGAGCCACAGCAAAGGGTGTTTTCCTTGTCATGAGTTTTTACACGATTTATATTAGCTTCAATTGTATGTTTGTAACCGACTCCTTTGGGCGCGATTTTGACCCACGTTAAACGGCCAGATATCATTCAAACTTTGTAGATTTATCGAGGACCGATGACAATACACTAATTTGATAAGATTATTTCATTATTTAATTACCAAAATAAGATTTTTGACAATTTATATAATTTCCATCTATAGTCGATAAGGCAGGAATTGATGTTAAAATTAATTTACAACCATATTAGTTTGGTTTTTTATACTAAGCGTGTTTTTTTTAGTTTTTTTGAACTATAAATTATTTATTATTTAATTGAAACTTATATATTCCTTAATTAATAATGTTAGGTACTAATATGTTTTTCCCATCGTACTGTAACGTAATTTTTAGATGAAGGTCTATTCCATTTTAGACTATTTGCTTTTTAGGAAGTTTCACATTTTATACAATTTGCATTTCAGGCGTTAGGTTTTAGGTATCCTGAGTCTTAGGCAATTGGTTTTTAGACATGACATTCAGGCATTTTACTTCTTAGGAAACTTAAACATTTGACTTTCTGATCAGGAAGCAAGTTTGAGACCAAATAAGATGTAATTTTGCCTCAAACTCCATCTAAAAATCGTTATTTCGACCGACATCGGAACTAATTTAAACATGACGCAACAAAAACTTGAGCAAAAGTTATCTGATTCCAATTCTGACCTCCATACCACAGCGAAACAACTTGTCTGAAGGGGCAGAGATCTATTAATGAACGGGGTCTGTAGGGAGAATGAACTGACAGTAATTTATTCTAGCACGATTTAGTCGCAAAATGTCGTAATAGCACGCCTTGGGAGACGTAACGACCCGAAACAGTCAACTACAGAAGTTGATGGTATAAACTGATGTCTATAGTTTATTGGGCTTTTCAATCTCTATGCAACTACTTCCTTGTCGTCGTAAATGGCTTACTGAGGCCAGTGACGGACCTAGGATTCTGGTTAGGGAGTAGCTTGACCAAGCTAGGTATTACAATATTCTTTAGGTAAGGAAATTTAGGAAATATATTATAAGAAATTTTTATCCACCTTTGGATGGATCCGGAGCTTTTGGGGAGCTTTTTGGAATCTAGCCTCACTTAGATTCGCTAGCGGACTTATATCATGAAGCTGCTAAAACTAAGTTTTTTCAGTATCAGCAATAGGTACACTTTTTTACTGAAGTGTATACCTACCTCTATCAATGACAAGTGAGGTGGGTCTTTGTCTACCAAAAGAACTTACCTTATCTTTGAACTATACCATTCGCTTCGGCGCTTGGATAAGCGTTGCTCGTCTTTATGTTTGCAGGCATTAAACTTAAAATTCCAACTAATAAAACAAGTAATGTAATCTCTGTAGAAATTTTTGAAGTTCTTTTGGGGAAGTACTTATTAACTCTACTGCTGCAACGTATTGGCGTAATACCATTTACGTTTCAGAGTACCTAATTGACATAGTGCAGTGCCACATAGAGCTGATACACAATTGTTATAGGCAGAGGTGACAGCAGCTTGTGTAGTTTTTTTTCCTCATGATAATAATATGATAAAATATTGAGATAGTTTTTTTTCCTGTTTTGTAATATATATATATGCTTACCTAATTACGATTGCCTACTCCTGTCATGTACTACACCTTTTAATGAATAAACTATTTTATATTTGTATAGGTAGATAGGACACAAATTGTGATATTATTTATAGCGGTCATTAGTATTGGTGGAGTTTGGACAGCTCCAATAAACTGCTATTTACTTATAATTAAGATAATTTCAGCTTGCCTTCACCCTCGCCTTGGTATTACGCCTCCTTAATATCGAGCTATTTTATAACATCCCTAGTAGATATTACAAGTCTCACCTCTTATCTTGTCAATTTCATCAAATAAAATTCTTCACATACGATACACATTAAAACATGTCAAAACACGAGTTATTTAAAATATTGAAGAGCAATTCTTGTCGTATATACAAGCAAGCTTGATTGATTGCCGCGTTTTGGAGCTGGATGGAAATGTTTGATTGATGTGTCTTTCAGCTTTTGATGTTTACATAAAGTATGTGGGCTTTGTAGCCGGGAACAAAGCAAATTAGGAATCTTGGAAATGAATATTGTTTTTACAAAGATGGTAGTTCGTTGGAAAAAGTAGTTTTTATGAAACTTTGGAAGCACATAAACTAAGAAAATAATTTTGAAGTAAGTAATGTATGGTTTTTGATCTAATGTATTTATTCCAAAGCGAGTATTTTTTAGAGCAGCAGTGCAAGTACCGTTCTTATCGATCGCTTAGTTGTCGATCGCTAAAGTCGATAAACGTATCGAATCGTATCGTTCCATGGGAGTACGGATCTCTTGTCGACAAAAGATTCGTACTCCCAAAAATAAGGTCAGAATTTATCGGAATCATTTGTTCACTGCTGCCGTGATTTACTAGTTTACTGTTAATATCACTGTTAATCACTTTCGTTTGTCAGAATCAATACATAGTAAACATATACCATTGCCAATTCGTTAAAATTTAACGAATTTGTCTACCGATCGACTAAGTTGGTAACGTACCCGGAACTGTCGATAAAACCATTTTTATCGAATTTTGACGATTCTAAATGTCAAGTTATGCGATCGACAAGAACGGTACTTGCACTGCAGGTTTTTAAAAATCACGTGTTATGAAACTTTGTTGCCCTTTGTAGAACTATTTGCCATTGGTGTTCTGTTTACAATCAAATGTTTTTTTTAATTAAATTGTTGGAACATTGTCACTCGATTTGGAAACTTATACATACCTAATTATTAATACACTCGATGTAAGTTTGAAATAGTTACTACGTGGTTTGTTTGTTGCGATCGAATTTGAATCTGCTTCTTTAAGCAAAAGACGAAACACGGTGTAATTATTCCAAGATATATAAAACTGTTCGTAACCAACATCATACGCCATGTTTTATATTTATTTAATTACTACGAAAATAAAACCGTCGGTCGGAGCGAGTTCTATAATGTATGATGACCTTCCGAATAAGATCCATTGCATCGGGAGACCCAGTTCAAATGTTATGAAAAATTGACTTGCTCCAGTTTAGGTTGACCTTCAGAGGGGAGAATGATCGCTGGTATTTTGAGCTTTATTACAACTTCATACGTTACGTTTTAGAAAAGTCTGGATAAGATCGTCAGAAGGTGAGAAGGCATCGGAGTAGATTCGAGTTTTATTTATCGGATTAGGTACGTATTATTGATGTTGTATTACTATTGAGAACTGGGTAGTGAGCTAAGATAAACTCGATTTAAAAAGCATGCCGTGAGGTCCTTTAATCATATCTACCTAGAAGCTTTCTCTTTCCATGATAGCCAATGATGATGGTAATAACCAAAATTAGAAGTATGGTTAGAATCAGTGAGTATGGTAAGTAACTGGAGCACTTACGCGTAATACTCGGAGTATCTCTCTTCTAAATACCAAGAATGATCTACATATTAGCCAATTCATCATCATCATCATCATCATCAACCTATATCGGTCCACTGCTGGACGTAGGTCTCTCCCAAGACGCGCCACTGAGACCAGTCGGCTCTTCTCATCCAGTGTTTGCCAGCTACATGTCTCAGATCGTCACCCCACCTAGCCGGAGGGCGTCCTACACTACGCTTGCCTAAACGCGGTCTCCACTCGAGTATTAGTTTGTTCCAACGATTGTCGGTTCTGCGGCAAACATGGCCGGCCCACTGCCACTTCAGTTTACTAATCCTCTGAGCTATGTCGACCACCTTGGTTCTCTGTCGGATAACCTCGTTCCGGATTCTATCCTTCAGAGAAATCCGAGCATAGCTCTCTCCATAGATAGCTCGCTGAGCGACTTTCAGCTTGTGGACGAACCCTACTGTCAGTGTCCACGTATACTAGCTAATTATTTGACTACTAAACCACAGATCATATTTTATACTGGCAACTAAACTAATTGAAATAAGCTACTATTTTCAAATCTCTATTATGTCAAAAACATTGGAGGTAAACCGATCCTGATTATGTATCTTACGACAGGTCTGAGCAATCATTAGAGCAAGCTGTGTCAAGCATCAAAGCGTCAATCACAGCTGTCAATCAAAAAACACTGGGGATGAACCGATCTCGTCTCCTGATTGTGTATCTCGCGACAAGTCTGAGCTATCATTAGCAAGCTGTGTTAAGCGTCCATTGCTGTCAAGTGTCACGATACTTTTTTTTACGATAAAGCGGCGTTTGACAGTTGTGCCTATTTGTTTGTCGCAGGCCTGTCGTGAGGATTGTAATCAAGTGGTGGAATATCAACTAGATAAGGACCCCATGATAAAAGGTAAGAATTGTAAATTGCCTGTTTGTAACTTCGGCCAAAAGTAGTTCGTATTAGTTCGTTCCACTGCCGTAACCCGTCGCCTAATTAAAAATAAACATTAACACCAAATTAAATAAGGTCACACCCAAACTCTAATATATTTAGCAAGTCAAATTTAATTGTGTTAATGGAAGAAAACGGTGACGGTACATTCGTTGGCAAAAGTGGTTTTAAAGAGTTAGTTAATGAATGATCCCTATCTGAATTGCAGGCACTTGACACTGACAGCAAGACGCTTGACATTTCAGGGCGTAAGAAATTATCTCGAAAAATATTTTTAGTTTATGTTTTGTGCTTGATTGTACCAACAAAAGCTTTTTATAATTAGAATGTACCGCAACGAAATGTTTTTTGTGTTTTTACTGACGGCGCTAAAGCGACCTAGTTATGTATGTAGGTACTACAATTTTTTGTTGAAATGTCTGCAGGCGAAATACGACTGTAATCTCCATGTACGGTGGGTATATCTTTTTAAATGATAATAGGCTTACCTTTTATTTTTATTTTTTATTATATCGGGAAAGAAGCTTTACTAAAATTGTGAAAAACCTATGTGTGAAGAAAAAAGCAAAATAAACACGTTGAGCTTGTTATTGATAAATAACCGCGACTAATTGGAAAACTTTTCTCTTGTTTACAGTACAAACACGCTGCGGAAAAATACCGCATGAATTCCCGGCTCTCATCACGCGATATAACAATAAAAGTACAACTTTTTGTCACCATTGCCTCACCCAAAGTTTAGTAATTACAATAAAAATATTTACCATCATTTATCCATTGTCATGTCACTCCTCTGTACCGTATTGCATCATCTTTGTCCCAAACTTGTGCCACAAACTTTTAGATCGACGTTAAAAAGTTTTAAAGTCAATAAAGTACTGGTAAAGTTTGGTTATGTAAATCAATTTAGTTGTTAGGGACGCGGGAGATGGGGGGTGAGCAGGCGCGAGTTGGCGCGAGTTGGCGCGAGTTGGCACGAGGTGGCGCGAGGTGGCGCGGCTGTGAGGGTCTCGGATGGCGCCGCAGCGGTGACTGCGGCTCGCCTCCCGTTTCCCCCTTTCGCTCCCCACTCCTGAGTCGCGCAAGCGCTCGTCATTCGCCCGCCGCCGCCACGCTCCAGCGCTGAAACCGCTGCCATCACCGCAAATTTTTCCCATCCGAGTAAATTGCGAAACCACTGACCGCTGAAGGTACGAAACGCGCCGAGGGATTCGCCGGCAATGTAATCACCCAAGAACAACAAGGCGGGATAACGAGCCAGCCTTTTCTTCAACGCTAGTTACTCACCCTTAACTCGATCTTATAATCGGGATTCGCACGTTTCGCCGAAAATCTCGAGATGTTTTTTTGGCGAAATTCCGCTATGAAGCTGCTTCTTAGAGAAAACATAAAATTGCTGAATTTTCCCCGTATTCCCTCTTCACTTTGAAATAGCTGATTTATTTTTTTTGGCGCTTTATAATGAGCGTTATAAAGTAAGGCTGAGTAAACGTTTTCATTATATAGCCTAGGTGTTTCTGCATCTGGACAGTGACAATGAATGTTATTAGGTACTTATTTTTATTAATATAATACTTAAACCCACAATAACTATTGATATTTTACTTCTACACTTGATAAGTGCTGTTATCTTAACAAGTTAGCTTTAACAAGTTTAATGAAACCGGTGGGTTTTCCAATAACTAAATAAAACTTACGCTCAAATAACGCTTATGTGTTAAATAAATAGTGAGATCGTTACTCAATTTCAATTTATATTTACTTATTGAAAATTGTTTGTATTTAAATTAATAACACAGTGAAAACAACAGTATGAGCAATCATTTTCAATTGGTTTTTTTTCCGCTATTCCATCGGTACGCACCTTGGTTCCAACCCCTTTTATCTAGATTAAAAATTCTACACCACACGAACTAAGGCTAGTAAGGCTGCAGAGCCCCAAGTATGTGCATTTGTTTTGACTTTCGACTCGAGTATAGCACACGCAAACGCATTCGCTATATCGTGCTATATTCGAGTCAAAATGCACTTACTCGGGGCTCAGGCGTATTTGCGGTAATGGCCGCGGCGACCGGGTCCTGTAACTAGGTACTAAAATTTCTTAACAAATATTGTTGTAATAAAACCATGAATCAAAATATATTTTGTCAAATGGAAATTATACTTGAGCGCCTGTATAGCCGCCAAGTGCTCAAGTAGCCTAAGTAAGGTAGGTATTCGCAAAGCTAGATGCATTATTTCATTTTCAGCGATAAAAGAGCTGGACTATTCTTGAAAAATAATTCACTTTACATAATTTACTTTACATTGAGAAGATTTGTATCGAATATCTTTAGCATGCAAAAATAACGAATTTAGTTTTCTGATGCACTGAACATCAAGCTGGTTCCAACCTTATTTTGTTTCAAATTGAATAAATTTTTACCGTAACAATTTTATTTTTATTTATTCTATGTAAGTACGTACCTGTGTAGCTATTTATTTATTTCTAGAAAACTGGGTTAAAGTTGTGTCTGCCGTTTTAAAGTCACGAAGATATTTTTAAGCACTAAAAAGTTAAGTATCCCTATTATATTACACTAAAACCATTTTTGGTACATAAATTCTTCATAAGTTACGTTCACCGCGATTACTCGTACATCCGTCATCAAAACCAACATTTAACAGAAAGCTAAAGCTCTTCTGATTACAGACATCCTTTTTATTATGGTCTGCATTTATCTGAGGGCGGCAGGCATACGCCATTCAGGGGATTTAGGCTACATTTCACGAGCTTTATTAGACTAGACTTAGAAAGCTCGCACACGAAACCTTCCTGCCCCTATATCGGAAGCTCTGAACTCATTTCGCTGCCCAGCATAATGTCAAGCGACGTGGCTACAGATATACGAAAACAAGAAGCTTTTGACGGCAAAAAACGCACTGAAACGCGCTAGTGTCACTATTAAGACAGAATACCTATGATTTAGTATGAAAACAGTTCAGAAAACCTGCTAGGCTTACACCTGGCAGGTTTTTATGTAGCAACGATTACCTCTGTACCCTCTGTTCTGAAAATGGCGGTAAAGTATTAACACTGACACGGAGTTAATAAAACAGGTTTTCCGAAAGTCGATAGATGGCGTTGAAATCAATCATGCTATAGACGAATTGTCATATTGTCTGATATAGGTCGGAAGTTGTGGCAAAATATGTGGCTCTTGTACTTGTAGGTATTTTTATAAGCAACAACGTAATTTCATTCTATTACAAAAGTCAAACTATAGTAAGAAATGGTCCATCTTTTTTTGCCCTAGCTCGTGATAGGTTGAGTCAACGTTTTCTTTTCAACTGTCCCCTGCCAGCTGTCATATTGGTATACTCTTCTTTCTAACTTATATCACAACCGACCTATAGGCTATAATAATTAGCAGCTAAACGACTATGTCGAAAATCATGAACGTATAAAAAATCCGTAGTAAAATTGTGCCACCGATTGTCTGACGTGTACGAGGTCCCTTACAACGGCTTAGGCTACTTGCGTGGTTGTTGTGCAAAAAAAGCTGTTGGAAAACTCTGTCATTGATTGTCTGACGTGTGTGAGACCTCTTACGACGATTTTAGGCTTTGTACTTGTGTAAAAGAGCCGTTGGAAAACTGCCACCAATTGTCTGATGTGTGCGAGGTTCCTTACGATTGTCTGGTCCATGCTTGACTGATTATCGTAACACCACAAGCTGTAGAGTGTATAGCTTCAACTAAATAGGAATTAGAATTGTGGATTATTATAATTTTACACCAAACTTTGAATTGATTACCTACAATAGTGTTGTACATGTTTGGAAATTGATAGATTTTGACTATTAAAAAAAAAACACCTCGTATAGGCGGCCTTTTAAGCTAGCTCCGTCATACTTTCCATTTGCAGCTTTGAATATTTCGGAATTTGAATATCCTTTTTGAATAGATTTTAATGACAAAGCCACTTTGCGCCCTAATGCATTAATTCATCCCCCTAGGCGCTATTTTACGCTCGACGGCTTATTCATGAACTTCTGAGTTTATGCCCGCAAGTCTAAAATTCAGTTAATTGTAAGCACAATAAGTTGAAGACAATAATTTTGTGGCTGCGAGTAAATTAATTCAGAAATAACTTATAAATAACAAATACTATTTACAAGTTTTATCATTACTCGTTAGACGACAACATTAGGAAGCCAGTGAGAAGGTTTTTATGGAAATCTGTGGGGATTTATGTTCAGCTTTGGACTTCTACAATCTGATAATGATGATGATGATCAGTTGTAGGAAAATAAAAAATATGCTATAGGTATTCTAATGCATGATGCTGGTGAAAATTATGCAAAATGATGGCATCTACTTTTATAAGAATTAAATACTTTTCTCAGTATCCAGTTCTTAATACAGGTCGCAAGAGATAGAGAATTTAGAACTAAAAGAAAAAGTCGTTACATCGAACACATAAATAAGACTCCTCCCTATTCTAGCTTACTCGTAGTGAGATATCGCGGGCCGTAAAAAATAAAGTGTGATAAAAAAGAGGTCATATTGCAAACATTTAAAAAGGTAGACCTATTGTGATAGACGATCCAACATATCAAGTGATCTGTATTATTAGTCTACCAATTAGAATTTGGAATACTATTAACTACTTCTAAGCTGGTACCTACATTACCAGGGTAAGTATGTACATTTTGTACACGCGATCACAATGCGATCACAGATTATAATATACTATACTAGACGCCAAAGAATATGTAATACGTAGTTCCTACGTAAGAAGAAGCGGGACTCCCATTCTATCAGAGTTACACACTGAAAATCTCGTTTTGTTTGAAACGTGATTCAAATATTAGACCTCTGTTTCATACATTGTTCGTTTTTCGAAAGAACGAGTCTATAATTCGAGAGTTTCGCCAAGATCACAACGCGTTGAACTCGCCCGTTTCGACACACGTGTACTGTACGAGTGCATATACGCTCGTACTTTGACGCCCATTCAAAAAAAAAAAGAAATCGATATGGCTGCCAGAACGAAAAAGAAGAAATCAATTTAGCTGCCAGCACGCCTCAACTTAACATTCAAAATTGGAACGTCCATATCCACTTCAATACTTCTCATCTCACGGCGATGAATAGTACAAATATTTTTAGGCGAGAGAGCTCGTCACGTGCCCCCAGAGGCCCGGGGAATGTCGACGCGTGCCTGACTCGATATGAAATGCTTCTGATGATCTACAGATATATGGAAGTGGCTGAAAATCTGTTTGTATTATGAACTTAGTATTATATGTAACACTTGTGGAAAGGGTCTGGGGAAAATTAGATGGAGCCCAGGTCCTAATTTTTTTTTAAACTTGCAATGATGGAACTTTGTTTGTTACAATACACTTTAAATGTAGTTTTAAAAAACGTAACAATGTCATTATACTTAAAGCAGCAAGAATCATTAGGTATTATACATTTTACTTCGAAAAATGCGTCATTTTCAATGTTGTTTATCGTATTTACAGGTGTTTACGTCAAAATAATAACTTTAATCTGCGTTTTCGTAACTGCTACTGCATAATAGATTAAATAAAACCAACCAGAAGTTATAAATAACTAAATAAATCTAGAAATTAACTAAATGTATGCAAATCGGGACCTGATATGCTCCAACACCTTTTCCCTGTTCCTAATATATTCCAATTTTTTTTTTTTGGTTTTTAACCGCAGACTTTAGAATTTAAAAGCAGGGCAATTTATCTAAAGGCGCACGTGTGCATAGCTGTTTGCAGCCGGGCTTTAGTCGTGGTCACCTTCACAAAGTAATGGACGGTATAAAGCTTGTCACAGATGGCGCATATTCAGTAATTTCTGTTTGTATCTTGTCTTTTCTAGTAAAATTTTCTAAATCAATCGCCCAGGTATTACGGGGACTGTCACGGAACACATTCAAGCGTGCGATTTTAAGGGAGTCTTTCGAAGTCGAAAAAGGGTCATTTAGCTTTGGAAATATTTTGTTATTTTCTAGTGAAAGATATTTCAAAGTGAAACTTTTGTGTTTGGCAGTACAGAAATCGCGCTTACGAATTCTATTCCACGCTACACAATAATGGATAACGAAAAGCTGAAAACAAAGCAAATAATGATTCAAACTAAGAGCAAAAGATAAGAGCTGCTGCAAATATGTGTAGAAAAACCTGCATGTGTAGATGACCAAAAAATAAGCAACTCTCATTATTCTGATTCCTCTTTTCTATTGGCTTACGGATCATACCAATAGGAGGCTGGTCGTACTCCGCACTGAGATATGAAGCCTAATCATTGCAGTACGTTATTGCGTCTTCATGAAACTACCTATTTATTTTAGATATCTTCATGAAGTGACTTAGTAGGTACTAATGATTACTCTGTGGTATTATCATGAATTAATAAATATTAGAAACGTGCTAAAGAGTCCACGGCTTTCACTATTTGTTTTTCCTTTTCAAGTCATGTGCCTTGAAGTATGAATAAGCTTTTACAGTTTCTATTCCAATGCATTATGCAGATCTAGTTTATGATTTGAATGCGCTCGGTTTATTTTAAGAACTATTTTCGCTTGGTGAAAAGAAATTTTACCTCTATTCTTACAAATCTTTAGAAAGTAATTGACTCAGTGACTTTGAAATTTTAATACGACTAAAAATCTGATGGCTGGGTGATCTGATCGACAAAATAATCAAATTTGGAAAATATTTCTACTGTAGATGCCCAGCAGTGGGTAAAGTCGGGCTGTGGATGATGATGATGTAGATACATGAAAGTAATTTGTGTCTAAACGCTATAAGAATTAGTTCCACAGAATATTAGTGTCTATACCAAAAATTATGCCAAGATAACATAGGAGCGTCTTCCAAAAATGCGGGACATTTGCAAGATGATGATTATACCCTCGATGGATTCGACAAACGAGGGTCTTATTTATGGAGGTCCGGTTCCAATAAAGTATCCGAAATCTGTAAGAACATTGTCATAGTAAATTTTAACAAGTTTATCTTATGAGATCAATACTCAGATTTTATGGAGATAAGCTCTGGTGTTTACTGAGTGGGCTTTGTGTTAGGCTATATTTTTTAAGCTTAAGAAAACTTACTAGTATATTTAGATTAAAAAAAAGTTTTTCATAAATAAATAAATATTCTCGGAAACATAACACAACGCCTTCTAGTCCTAAACTAAGCAAAGCTTGTACGATGGAAACTAGATGGCTAATAGAATACACACATACATTTCTTTTTGTAAATACATACTTATCATCATCATCATCATCATCATCTCAGCCCGGTATCACCCACTGTTGGGTATAGGCCTCCTTCATGTTATGCCAGCCTCCTCTGTCTTGTGCATGCCGCAACCAGGTGTTTTCTGCGACCTTTACGATGTCGTCGACCCATCGCGCTTTCGTACATACTTATAATACACAGAAACACCCAGACACAGAACAAACATCTATGTTTACAACACACAAATGTTTGTTCTCGGTGGGGATCGAACCCACGACCCACAGCACGGAAGGCGGAGGTACTACCGACTGAGCCATGACGCCTGTCATAAGTAAAGTAGTCAGTTGTGAAAGCTAAGGTTTATATTGACCTGTAATTGCGTTAATAAATATATTAGTAACTTAGACTACTTTAAACTTCTGTATTAAGCGAGAAACACTATGTTTGGTAATTAGTCAAAGGAATGGTAGCCATGCAACTGAGCTAGAAATCTACTCAATGGCCTTATATAGTAAATTTTCTACTACCATGAAATTTTTTGTACGCCACTTTGTCTGGAAGTAAACAAAGTATACGTAAAAAAAAGTATATAACCTAAGTATCCTATCAGCAATCTAGTTTTTATAGTACAAACTTTGCTTAGTTTGAGACTAGAATGCGTTGTGTAAAATGTCCATAAAAATTTCTTTTTTTAAACAATATTTCATATTAATATTATGTAATACTTTGAAAAAAACTGTTTGTATTCGGATCCTCGAACAAGCTTGCAGCTTAAATAAATAAGGCTTTTTGGTTTTCTCAGAGAGTACTCTGGGAAAGGGTCTTGATGGTGACTGAAAGGGGTTTGGCTTATAGCTAATCCTGTAAAATGCTCTTAGGTATGACGGTGTTGTAGCTTTCTGCGGCCATATTTTGAAGGCCACAAACTGGTGTTGGTAATATCAATTATCGTAACATATTATGCGAAAAAAAAAAAACTTGGACAATGTCACACAACAATTTCTAGTCCCAAACTTAGCGAAGCTTGTAATATGGAAACTAGACCCAGACATAGAAAAAACATCTATTTATACCACACACAAAATTCGTTCTTAGTGGGGATCGAATCCCCGACCCACAGCATGGAAGGCAAAGCTTATACCAACTGAGCTGTGTTGCCAGAATGCAGAATGCAGAAAAGCCTCTTGTGATTGGCGATTGGCATTTTGGAGTCGTGTAGTTCTAGCCTTAGAGTGAGCTAAGGAGAGAGAGATGAAAGAACAACAAAGATTTCCAGGACACTATGTTGATCATAGTCCTCGAAAGCGCGGGGCGGTATACTTAATTGACCTGGATAATTCACCCGGGTGCACTGCCCTTAGACACCTTGTTTATCTCACTAGATATTCAGCAACTTTTACTTTAAACTTTTACTTATTATAAATTACTCACAAGTCCACACTCCATAATTTATGCAATATCTTAGTCGAGGTACGATCCTTATAAACTTCGCTGACCCAATTAGGGCGAAATAAAACAATTTTCCAAAGAGAAATTTTGTGTCCTAAAGAAGTTTTCAAGTTGAGATGTTCTTTTGAAAATGTTTTAGTAACTTGAGTTTTGGGGCTCTTAGCATTCTTCTCAATTACTTATTCATACTGAGATCTTATGGCGTTCCATGCTTTTCAACTAAGAAAAGCTGATACCTATTGAGTAAACCGTAAACCACTGTTTCTTCTTCTTCTTCTTTTCCTGTGGCTGTTCGGTGGCTAAACCACTGTTTTATCCTAGACCAGTACCTCTATCACGAACAAATCTGACAGTCGCCGCGTCAACGTATTCGAGTTATATTGCGCGTCAGTGCCAGCTCGACTGCCAACCGTTGTAGTGTCACCGCGCAGTGTAATCTCAGATACGCTAGCGTTACGATACGTTTGCGATTGTCACATTTATTCGTGATCGAGGCATAGGTTTATCTATGTCGTTTGCCGGCTACTATACATTACGTTTGCATTACGTAAACTAGACGTATTTTAATTAGGTACTAGGCATAAACGAGACGTCAATTAAAATTAAAATAAAATTACTTCTTTCACAAAAAAAAAAAACTTTTTTCTAAATGTTTGAGTACTAAACAGCGTAATGTATAAACTTACATGGAAAAATTCCATTTTACTAAAAAGCAAACAATAACACATACATTATGAACAATGTACTTACAATAGCACTTAGCATTTCATGCACTCCAATGCTTGCATGTAGAACTGACAATAACAATAAAATAAGTAGAAGTTTGTTTATATGCCACCGACACGATTTCGGAGGACAGCCTAATTTCATACATATTAGTACTAGACGCGCTCACGCTGTCATGAAATAGATATACCCGAGAGCAAAAATTCTACGTGCCACCACATATCTATTTTTTTTTTTTTTATGATATAAGTAATGGAACAAGCTGATAGCTCACCTGATGTTAAGTAGTAACTTCTGCCTATAACAATGCATTACCTCACAGAGCAAGTCCAATGAGGACGTGCCCTGTAAGACAATGCACTGCGTCCATCACTCTGAGAAGTAAACATCTTGAAGTCTCATGTGCCTGTAATTACACCGGCGCCCTTACCCTTCAAACCGGAACACAGCAATGCGAGCATCACTGCTTGGTGGCAGAAATAGGTACGGTAGTACTTCCCCGGACGAGCTCTCACAAAGAGCTCTACTACTACTAACTATGAATCGTTTGCAACGGTTTGTAGATAGCTCAACTGTTTCATATGTATTTTGTTAATATTGTGAATATTGTAAATACTGTATATTTAGTTGTAATTTTCCACATAACTTGAAATATCCTAAACAACAGCAATGAATGAGTCATACCTTCCAAATTCTGCATTATTATAGTAGGCACAGTGCAAAAGAAAACTGTACATATCGTGTGTAGTTAATAATGATTATGTAAGCTTCTCTATTGACAGGCGTCATGGCTCAGTCGGTAGTAGCTCTGCCTTCCGTGCTGTGGGTCGTGGGTTCGATCCCCACCAAGAACAAACATTTTTGTATGGCAAACATAGGTTTTCTTCTGTGTCTGGGTGTTACTATGTATTATAAATATGTATTTACAAAAAAAAGGTGTATTATGTATTCTATCAGCCATCTAGTTCCCATAGTACAAGCTTTGCTTATTTTGGGACTAGAAGGCGTTGTGTTAAATGTTCGTGAATATTTATTTATTTATTGGTAAGTATATGAATTTCTATTTGTATTTGTCGATGTCGGCCAGTGTGTAAACGCTCTATGTAAGTAGACAGTTCGACAGGACGTCGAAAAGAATAACACACTCTACTAGTACTTGGATTTTACGAGTTTTATATGTTTTGATGATTTATTAAAAACAAACAATTATTTAGCAACGGTTTGTAGATGGCTCTACTATTTTATGTTTATTTTGTAAATATTGTTAATGCTGTAAATACTGCACTAGTTGTAATTCTTTTGTGAATACATTTTTTAAATTATTTAGTGTTTTATCGCATAACGGAACTAAAATGGAGTTGGGCAGGACACTTGGCGAGGCAAGGTGATGACAGGTGGAGTAAGGCGCTAACTGAATGGCGTCCAAGAACCGGGCACAGAAATGTCGGTCGTCCTACAGCAAGATGGGCAGACGATATCGCTGTCATAGCGGGCAAAAATTGGATGAGACTGGCACGGGGTCATATAGAGTGGTACATCAAAAGAGAGGCCTATATCCCGCAGTGGGTGAAGTCAGGCTGTGGATGATGATGATGATGAATGTTTTATCCTCCGGCACTCAGATCTTTTAAAACTTATAAGTACCAACGTTGTCTAAAAAATGGTTAGTGGTATCCAAAAACTCTTTATTTAGAGTCAAAATGGCATTCAATTGTGACTTTTAAAACCTCTCAGAAACACAATTATATTTTACTTCATTTCATTAAGAGAATTAATCCTTAAAATATGTATAGACAAAAATTATATTATACAGGCCTTTTAAAACATTATTGATGAATTAACACTGCGTCAATCTAAGTCACTTTTATCTGTATCCATGTTTTTTTTCATCATAATCCCACAAACACCACTTCTACTCTTTAAAAAAGATATTAATTTGCAAGTAAGCGGTCAATTTTACTTAATATTATTCCATTTTGCTACATTATTCATGAGTAAGAGGCGACTCTAGTATTTAACGATGTTTGAATACCATAAAATTAATCTCGTTTACTATGCATAGTTCCGTCTTCGAGCCCAACTGAGCAGTATTACTTGCATGTAGTGTGGGAGTCAATGGGAAGTTTCCCACGTCATATAACTTAACAGGAATTACTTAGTAGCTAAGCTTGACGAACACGGATAGAGTGAACGGCATAGTAATACTGCACTAACTTTACCAATCTAGACCACATTTGTTAAGTACCTACTAAAATTTAAAATATATTATTTTAAGTTTAATAGTTTCAAATGAAAATTGTATGTTAGCGCCACCTATCAAAATCTTATTATCAATCACAAAATGATTATAAGCAAGTTAATATGGGTTTCTGTTTAACTACTTGATTGAAGACCAGCGCCCCGAGTCTGTACATTTGTTTTGACTTTCGACTCGAGTATAGTACACGCAAACGCATTCGCAAAGCGATAAATTATATATGAAACCCGGATAAGCGCCTTTAGCGGGAGATTTGGGAATTGTGCAATTCCCAACATAATTTCTCGCTTTGCGAATGCGTTTGCGTGTGCTATACTCGAGTCGAAAGTCAAAACAAATACACAGACTCGGGGCTCTGGATTCAAAAGGCCCAAAATAAACACGACTGGCGTTTGAGGAAGGAGGCTTATGCCCAGCAGTAGGTCACTACAAGCTGCCTATGATGATGATGACTTGATTGAAATTTAAAAAATTGGCAACAGTCACGTGTTAACTTAGCTAGTCCATTGTATCTACCTTGTTTTGATTTATAATCAGCTTTTAATAATAGCACTTAATACACTACACTAGACGCTCTTCTTGTAACAGCAGGTTTTCAATAGTATGACGTTAAATAAAGTTGACTATCTCTCGAGCTAGTTATACATAAACCTAGCTTTATTGCTCAGGGTTTCCCATGACTTATAATATGGTAATACAGTCCATGACTATGGGTTGAATAATCCCATTTGCGTAGGCTATTGTTAAGTTTTGATTTCCTAAGACAACCTTCATGGTAAGGCATAAACGCAGATGACGTAGGTAAATGGTTACACTGAGATTAAATAAACTGAGTTAGCAAGTTCAGGCAATGGACATAGAGCTTGCAGCACTGACCGATGCAGAAAAGGTTTTCGAATGTTGACCAAGAACTGGAAAGCGAAGCGTTGGATGGTCTCACACCCGTTGAAGTGACGACATTGTTAAGATTGCGCTCACAGTTATGTGACAAAGAGTTTTATGATAGTTTGTGAATTTTGTATTCAACCGACGACTAAATAAATAAATTTTTCTTTCAAAAAGCAAGCAATCTCGTATGAGTTAGTAGTCAACTCTGTTGACGGAGCTTTTACGCCGCTTTAAGGCCTCCGTCATGGCTTAACGACTGCTAAACCCAGGACTGACAGTTTAACGTATCCTGCAAAGCACGGAAGCTCTCAGATGTATATGCCACTAACGGTTGGCTGGCAGACAATGCTTTCAGCATTAAGTCCACCCTTTGGAACAAATTTATAATTTTGTGCAATAAAGTATTAAATAAATATAAATAAATATTTACGGACAGTTAACACAACGCCTTCTAGTCCCAAACTAAGTAAAGCTTGTACGATGGAAACTAGATGGCTGATAGAATACATGCATACATTTTTTTTTGTAAATAAATACTTATAATACATAGAAACACCCAAAAAAAATAAACAAAATAAATAAACGGTTACCCATCCAAATAGTGACAGCGCAGAAATCAAACCTAAAACTTTGGGTGCACTGAACTAAACCACTAGAAAGTTTCTTTCCATCACCAGTATTGCTATGAAGGTTTTCTTAAAACTTTGATCCTAACTTGAAGTCACTTTATTTTCTAAGTGGTATGCGGTAGACCGAGAGAAGTAGAAGCAGTTTGAAACTACACCACAATACAACAGTGGATAAAGAAAACTTGAAAGTAGCCGCAAACTATCGAAGTGAATTTGGTCCCCCATCTGATTTTCAAACGGTATGTTTCGGTTAAGACATTATTGCTAAAGTTAAACTATTTATTATTGTTTATGAAGTTTTGTATTTAGCTTGACAAAGAAAATTAACAATTGACAACGTGTCGTAATAATTATAAGACGTTGTCAAAATTGTTAATTTTAATTAAAAAAAAAATTGTTATAATTATTGTAACACACAATAATTATAACTAAACTATCCTGTCTCACTGGACTAAGGTTCTCCATCTCTCTCTACTAATAATGTTCTCTGTTCCTCAAAAGTGTTTATTTCCGAATCCAATCCAAAAAAGCTTCATTAGGCTGGATTGTCAATTTACACATTCATAAGTAGATTAATTTAATGCTAAAAATTAAGGTCAATGTAAAATTACTAATTAAGCCTTGTGGCTCGATCGTAATATAATTAGGATACAAGTATCAGGTACCTATATGTACATATAACAGTACATACATACATACATGAAAAAAAGCTGATATACTTATAATGATGCACTCTGTCATAGAATTAGAGTTGCAAGTCTAGCCTGATCAGATGGCGTTCAGATCTAGTTCAAAGCTATTTACTAAAACCAGTAAAACATGACCCTTTAATACATAATCTCTCCGGCTAAAAGAATCTTAAGAATTTCAAAGGTTTTACTCCTTAGAAATTCGCGGTACGAGACGCAGAAAGAACCCAATCGATTTCCTTTGTCCAAAGTATTTGAACAATTTTGAGTTGCAAGGTAAACTGTGGGCAACATTGCTCTGGCACCATGCTGAGTGGTAGCCATTTATGTTATTTTTAACTATAGTTTTAAGATTTAATTTTGTAATACATAACATCTGTAAAATAACAAAAAAACGTGTGCAATTCACACGTGGTAGAAGTAAAACCTTCAACAATTTTGGCTTCAAGATCAAAGTCGTTCTAACAGTTAAAAAAAAACAATAATGTGCTACATCGATTACGGTTCAGAACTTACAGCCACAAAATATAAAAAAAAGAAAACCACGATCATAAGAAACACTGTATAATGCTTCCTATCTCATTTTCTCCCACGTTAAATCTTATGAATTTATGTGTCTGTCTCATTTTACTGTCGCTTTTTCGTTTCATCGACTTTCAAATCACAACGATGCTAAAGAAGTTTTCACTTCAAAATAAAAACATTCTATTTTCTATTCTATTCTATACATTTCGAAACGATTTAAATTGTGACAACCATGAATGTACTTCGTATCTGAGATACACTGCACGGTGACGGTACAACGTTCGGTAGATGAGCTGGCGTTGACGTGCAATATACTTCGAATACGATAACTACACGCGCAGAGAATTTACATTTTCGTGCTGGATGTGAGAAGGAAACAAAATATTTGCATTGTTTATGTAATTGTGGTCTCAGAATAAACCAGCAGAAGTTCCATAAGATAATAATAGGAATACTTTTGCTTATAACAAAGCCGCAAGACACTAATCATATTGTCAGTATATTATAACAGTACCTGATATACACTGCGCGATGACGCTACAACCTTTCAAAGTTGAGCTGGTATCGACGCGCAATGTGATTCAAACATACGTTTGCGTAACGCGGCCTGTTACTTCTGATATTATACTATAACAATACTCATCGCCCCTCAGGTCTAATATAAAACATTGCGTGACATTACTATTATGATTCCAACCTTTAGACGAAAGTACAAAACACGAGCAAGATTGACGACCTAGAATGTAGTCAGCCTTCAGGCCAAAATAAATATGCATATTATTGTCATGACATGTGTAAATATACCCTAATATTTTTTGAGCTAAAATGACTAATCAAACCACCTGATTCCGTAGTCTGGGTTTTGTTATGTTGATTTGCGACAAGCGAGAATCGAGAAACTCGCAGTATTTGTATGGAGAAAAATAATTTGCAAAACTCCCGCTACAGGCAGTTTTGTTTTCATACAAAATATCTCGCAAGTTGCTTCGCGATATGCGTTTCGATCAACAAAACAAAACTTAGACTACGGGCTCTGATCATTAGTGGTTACGCTTGATCTTACAAAGAACGTCCACGGAATATGTTAAGACACTTTGTCAATTAATTTGAGTTATTCCCATCAAGCCCACCGGCCGGCCCACCGGTGGCCTAAGACGTTTTCTAATGTATTTGTCTCATTTATTTGTAATTGCACCGGCACCCACCCATCATACCAGCCGCAAGTATACCTTCCCTGAACAGACTCTTTTCAAAGAAATTTTACACAGAACTCCTTCTTACTGCAACAGCTATTACTACATTACAAAAGTCACAAGAGTTTTGTATAACAACAAGAATGTCGCCTGAAAGCTTTCACTGTCAAATTAGCTGAGTAGTCGCTGAAATAACGAGAGGGAAGGAGCGCGTTGAATATTAAACGTGTTTATAATATCTACGGAGGAAATGTAACAGAGAACTTTCGTTCCAGCGTAAGTTTTTTCTCTAAATAATTAAAATTAAGTTTGGTACGACTGCTACGGCGTAGCATCTGAAGCTACGGCGTAGCGTAATGCTACGGCAATTGCAAATGTAAAAATATTTTATTGCGTAGATTTTACTACAAAAATGGTAGCCCCAGGCTCAGACTAGAGAAAATAAAACTCAAGTTATGCAGAATAGTGAATAAAGGATCAAAAATAAAACGCCAACAGCGATCGAGTTATCATACAAACGTGAAAGAAATTGCTAGAATGCCCTCAAATCGGAATACAATGGCATTCTTTTGGATTTCACAAGAATACGTTTCATTTTCCAAATGCAACATTTGACTCGAGGCCAAGGAAAACAGGCGTCACCGCCTGCACGCTTCATTGTCTATCTGACCTTAATCTGACATTTTTTGCTGTGAGTTTGTAGCAATGAGTGTGAACATACGGAAGACTAAGGTACGCCGAAAACTGTGTGTTTTTAGAAACATATTTGAGATCTATGAATCTATCATATATTTGAGATCTATCTTATCGTTTTGGGCCCACTGTTATGGTAACATCTATGTGAATAAAACTATTTGAATTTGAAAAAAAGAAAAAAAAAAAAAAGTGCTGTTAAACGAGGCCAAGATGTCGATGTATTGAGTTTTTTTAAAGTTCTTCAAAAAATTAAGATTGCGAAATTTGGATTAAGATTGTGCAATAATAGACCTTTGTTGAAGATTATCACAGCTCAGTTGGTAATAGGTCTGCCATCTTTGCTAAGGGTCGTGGGTTCGATTCCCACTGAGAACAAACATTTTTGTGTGGCAAACATAGATGTAGAACAAACACTTTTTTTGTACATACATAGGTCTGGGAGTACCTATGTATGTACAAAAAAAAAATTATGTAATGTTATATCAGCATCAGCAAATTCAGCAATCTAGTTCCCATGGCACAAGCTTTTCTTAATTTGTGGCGTTGTGTGATATTATGTCCAAGAATATTTATTTATTTATTATTTTTATGACTAATGCTATATTTTTTTCAGGCTGCCAGTAAGTAAATAATCTCTCATACATATCTATTTTGAAACCCTATAACCTGATATTACAAAGGAAGTCGTGAAAACACATTATCAAAGTCCTGCGCTGATCATCTTTCTTAGTCTATATCTATACTAATACTATAAAGAGGAAAGATTTGCATGTAAGTATGTTTGTAACGAATTGGCTCAAAAAGTACTGATCCGATTTGGGTGAAACTTAGAATATATATTGTCCGTGAACTGGATTAACACATAGGCTACTTTTTATCCCGGAAAATCAATGGGATCCAACGGGCCCCGAACGAAGCCGCGAACGGAAGCTAGTTTTGTATATTTTGTACTCGAAAATGTCGTAAGGTTTTCAAACAGAACTCTACACCGTATGTTTCTATTGTACCTACGTGACAATAGGCTGCGCGCCTGACACCTGACGTGCGCCGTGACGAAGAAGATTATTGGCACTGTAAATCAAACTGATTGGACGGGTTCAGTATATCACTCCGTTTAGTTCTGAGGTCGAGAGGCAATTTTTCGGACACTGCCTTTACAAGCCTAACCTTTGAGCTCTGATGGAGGGTATATATCACGAAGTAAGATTAGGGCGTGAGAACTCATACGTATAACACTTACCACAATATACATCGGGCTATGTGGATGCATAAAATGATATGATTTTTTAATTAGGTATAGGAGAATTTTACAGGGGCGCGGGCGGGTGATATTGTATGACAAAACACACGATGTGAAATACCTATTAGAAAACTTATATATTGGTCAAAAACGCATCTAGTGCCCGCTGTCTAAGCGATCCTTTACGCACACGTCCCTTATTACCTCTGGTGGTTTACCTATAAGTTTAGCGAGTTAATGCAAAAATGAATCATAGTTTAAAATCGGATCATCATCATATGCAGAATCTACTGTATACGGCATCCTTTATAAAATTTGCAGAAATAAAGATTTTTGTCCTTCTCCACCTATCGACTTCCCACGATCATAACAATATTATTAGCGACAGGCCTTTCTTCACTTTACCACAGATCAACTTCACTTAGTTTATGATCGCTAACCTTGATTTACAACATTTATTTAAGACTCATCAAGTCATAAACCAAGTTTTCAGTAAATAAACTGCGAAGATTTTCCTTGTTTCTTTTTCAGTTTCATGATATTTTTCGTACTCTTACTGAGTTTAAACAATTACCATCCTTTTGGTGTTTCAAAAACGTTTATACATTTTCTTAGAGCATTGCGGTCGCACATTTAATTCAAATTGGGTTCTAATATTCTTTTCAAAACATTAATGACTCGCTTTGGACCTCTTAAAAACTTTTGAATAATTTATGGCTGATAGAATACATAATTTTTTTTTTTGTAAATACATACTTACAATACATAGTTGTTCCTATACACAGAACAAAAATCTATGTTTACCACACACAAAATGTTTGTTCTCGGTGGGGATCGAACCCACGACCTACACGGAAGGCAGAGCTACTACCGACTGAGCCATAATGCCTGTCAAATGACCAAATTGTGTTCCTTGCAGATGAAGAAGTATTAGAGTTCGGTGAAGCTTATTGGTCACTTTTAGAAGTAAAATACTTAGGTACATTGAATGGCTAACCAAGTGCTTGTTAACTTGTTTTTTAGAACCGCAAAGTTTTTATCATTTCCTATATTTATTAAAATCGTCAATCCACATCGATCCCGCCCAATTAAAAATGGAGGATTAAACTGCAAGTATAAAAAGTTACAGCAACTTTATACATTACTGTAATAGCACAGAATATTAGTGCAAGTAATAGTAAAATAACGCAATGGAACGCAATATTGCATAGCAATTGGTACAATCATGCACGCTATCTTATTTATGTATGCTGGTAATTCGGGCACCCTGGGTAATTATGCTTGTTGTACGAACTGTACTGAAGTGTGGTTCTTAACAAAACTACTAACGTCATCTTGATTTTCATAGATAAACAGTAGTTGTTTTAAACAACTAAATCTTCATCATTTAGTTGTATTAAAAAAACTGCTGTTTCCAACTTATTGCGGGCGTGATATTATAGACACGTCATTTAGAATACCAGGCTTTTACGGAATACAATCAAAGGCTGTGGGGGGAGTGCGTGTAATGTGTAGTGTCCAAGATAGAAAATTAAGCGATAAAAGACCATTTTATGAACAGATGTATTGATCATTGTCTTTATGCTTACGGGCCTCTTGATACGGTGAGACAAAAAATTATTAACACCAATATTGAACAAAGATAAGGACCAAAGGTTCTGACAAACAGATGACAATCACAAGCCAGGGGCAAAGAAGATAACGGTTATCTACTATTGTTAAAATCATGGGAAGGAATAGGAATGGTATATAATAGTTTGCTCTGAAAAAAATCATAGATCTTTTATCCGCAGTGTCTGATAATGATGATGGTATTCAGATATCTGACGCCATTTTGTCCTTCCTGTATTTGATTGAGTGATCCTAAAAACCTGAATTGCAATCTAAATATGTAAATAAATCTACGAGCAAAAGGGTCTTTTTCTAATCTTCTAAAGAAAACTTTGTTAGGCATCCGGCGTCTTTCCCTTTGAGATTTTTAAGACTAGATTTTCGTCCAAAGTAGCTATATCCATTCCAATTTGATACCTTTAGCTGTTACCGAGAAAAAACTTCTTAAAAGACAGTACAATGAGGTTATCCTAAAAGAATTCGGACTTTTCCTTTTGAGGTGAGGTAAAAGTTCTTTTTAAATTGTTGCGAGGTAAGGTAACAAAGTTGTTAGGCTGACTAAAAACCATGGCTGAACGACTTCATTAAGACTACTTAGTAATCATTGCATAGAAACCCTTCAGTGAAAACTACAAATGGTGTCATTACTGGTCCCATTCTTCAGTAGCTACGGTGGTCATCGATAGGTTCCTGGTGAGATACAACTTGTAAAAAAAAAGTTGCGACTAGTCATACTAATACAATGCGTGCTTCGTTTGAAACTTTTTTACATTTTAGATAACGATATTTTTCACTGCATTTTTATTTTTTTAGATACAACTTGACAGCTTTTTTAGAATACTACACCTAATTCACTTACTTCACTACAATACCTCACTTTAAAACTAAAGTGCATGCAAAAATCTTTAAGAGTATTTTCATAATATATGTACCTATATTCATTTATATATTCTGTGCTTCGGAGGGCACGTTAAACTGTCAGTCCCGGCTCTAGCAGTCGTTGAGCCGTCACTCCGTCACCAGAGTTGGCCACTAGCTCATACGAGCTTCCTTGCTTTACATATCCAAATTACCTAAATGTTTTGCTAAAATACGTTGATCTTCGAGTATATATAAAAACTTACATGCATTTGATTGCCATGAGAGTTTTCACTAGCTTATGACTTGCACCAGTGACAACAGTCAGTACATGCCCAAGTTTGCCATGATATAGGACATTCGGTTAGCTTGGTTTCGAGTGACAGTTAGCAGTTTCTCATTAAGTGCAGGAAGTCAGCGTCCAAGCTATCAACAGAAGGGTATTTTTTTTCTAGAAGTATTTCGCTTTGCAAAAACTATTGCAAAAACTATAAAATAAAATAAAATAGTCACTTCTTTGTCAATTTCACATTTTAGGCATACTGCTTCATTGGCATCTTTCGTTTGGGGTAAACAGCTTTTTAGGCAAATCTCATGTTTAGGTATAATGCCGTCATTGGCATCTCGCGTTTAACGTAAATTGATCGAAAGGAAACATAACTAGTACTCCTTGGTACACCCAAGAAAAAGCTTAGAAGCTTATTTCTCATTCCCAAAAAGTGACCTAAGTTCCGACCTAAGTTTTTGCTTCCAATATTAATAATAGGTGAATGAGCTTCTATTTTCTCAAAATCCGAGCACACGATTTAATTTTTTTTTAAATTTGCTAATAAAGAAATTCTTAGATACAAGGGAAGTGTAAGAATTCCACGTTCAACTAAATACACGCTTCCGATTGGTACTGATTTGGACCAGTTGAGCTATCTATAAATAGTTTGCAACGGTCTGTAGATAGCTCAACTGTTTCATGTGTATTTTGTAAATATTGTGAATATTGTAATTACTGTATTAGTTGTAATTTTCTTTGTGAATAATGAGTACTAAATACAAATCCCAAAATATTCAGGCAGTTAATCTTTTCAGGCTACTGTCACCCTTCTCAATCCACCGTGTCACCTGCATGATCAATCATGAACTAGACCTGCGAGTTCATTAGTAGAGGGTAATACCACTAATGCTTAAACAGACCCCTATTCTGTCGTTCCGGAATCGGATATCGCGCCGAGACCGTGTTGAAAGTGATGAAATAGAATTCGTTTGAAATGATGAAATAAAAAAAATCACCCAGGTATACCTAATTAAAAAATTTTTTGACATTTTATTTTATTTTAAAATTACAACTAATACAGTATTTAAAATATTTACAATATTTACAAAATACACATGAAACAGTTGAGCTATCTATAAACCGTTGCAAACGATTTAGGTATCAGCTCAACTAGTACATATCAGTACCAATCGAAAGCGTGCTCAAGACACTGGCTGCATTGCCGCGCTGAATAGCAAAGATAAAATAAATGTTAAGGCAATTTTGATTATTTAGTAGTTTAGTATTGGGTTTTTAATTAGAGGCCTTGATCAAAATAAAATAAAGAAGATAGCTTTGCAATCATCCGTCTCCCTACAGGTCTATTTTGGTACGATTTTTCTCAAATGGAAATTGAATTCACACAAGTATAATTGTAGACGTGGGTGTTAATGGCAAAAGAAAATTATGTTTTATGGATTTTTAAATAGAACTCAATATCATTGCAGTATGATAACATCATGATTACTCAATTCAGGTTGCTCGCAGAATAAGGCGAGGGTCGAATTCATTCATCAAGCAGAGGTAATCCATTGCGCTGCCGCAGCACCGGCCTATACAAATTAGCTGTGATTAACTTGCTTCTGCTACCTTTGGGTTTGCGTAGGAAGTTTCTAAGTTTACCAACACATTATGAAATAGATTAGTCAAGGCATAAGTTTAACTAGACGGATATACGAACATGCAGACACAGGAGTGAGACCATAAGTTCCGTTTCCGTCATTCCGTTTTTCCAAAACAGGACCGGAACCCTAAAAAATCTAGCTTAGAAGCACCTTGACCGAAACACTGACATTGGTTCAATAATCTGTAAACTATTACATATATTATATTATTGTTACTGTTGCCTGGAAGAAATTGCTTTCAGCGATAAGGCCGCCCATTGTACTATACAAAGTTAGTTTTAAGATTTATACGTACCTCATTAACCTTGTGTACAATAAAGTATTATCTATCTATTATAGTTAGATTTTTCTAATCAGATTTTTTTCAGAAATCCCTTCCTAGCGATAATACCGCCCATTGTACGTAATATAATATTATAATCTGTCTCGTTTATTAGTTTGTAAGGTATACCTACGTACAATAAAGTATGTTCATTCATTCATTTTTTTCCAGCAACGCATGATCTTTTAAAAAAGATCACGATTAATACAGAAAGGTTTAAAGAAACATAGTGAGTAGGTTATCACAGTGTTTTACCATACGTTTATAATCTTTTGAAATAACACTTTGTTGATGGAAAAGAATATAGGGATTTCATAAATCTTGAATATTTTGGGTTTGACTGCGTGTAGGATTTGTCTAGTAAACAAAAGGTCTGCAAAGGGTCATTCTATAAACCGATCCTTTGTACTGTCTAAATCCTTAGTAAAAAAAGCTTCAAAAGATAAAAACTATACCATAAATTTGTCCGTGCAGAGAAATAACTTGTAAACTTAAAATCAAATATACTGCATTAAGTTCTCAAATCCCTCAAAGTTCTAATATCTCTATTGCAAACAGAATTAACTGCATTATTCAGTCGAGTTGAACCACAGCGGTCTATTTAGGTATTATTTAGTGTTCAACCAACATTTTGGTGTGTGTTTGCTGTGTGGACAAAGCAGCGATTGTGTAATGCGGGCATTTATTTGTAGAATGTTTTTTAAAGGATAAATAAGGGTCATCTGATGACTTCCAGTGCTGCCTAGCAATTGAACGGTGACAATATGCAATAATTAGCCGTCGCCCGCGGCGTTGTTCGCGATCTAGACCCTTTGGAAGACGATTTATGCAGCGTCAGGAGGCAACCTATACCTACACTTAAGTGGACACTGTGGTGCTTGGGACAAATTGATGCACATACACATATGATATAATCTTTGAACTAAGTTTTAAAAAAATGCAAACAGTGAATATGCAACGACTAGAAAATTAAAATACTAAAAAGCCATGCGAGCTGTGGCTGGTAGTCGTTAGAAAAGTTCGTTTTTGTAATTCGTGTAAAGAGTATAAATAGAGATTTAACGCGCTCAAAGACTGTTTGTAAAAGCTAGTTTTGGGCTTTGCACATTGCTTTAGACGCTCAAACATGTTTGTTGACTTTGTGAACCAAATTTACCAAATCGGTGTAGTTTGTTGGTTATACTTGCATTTAATTGATTAAATGCTAAGTAAATGCATCTTAGTATGGAATCAAAATTTAGTACATATTTAGTCGGTATATCTACTCTTAACAACTTGAAAAAATATAGGTAGGTAGGTACACACGAGTAAAAAGGAAATAGTTACACAATCTGCACTTGAGTAATCAGAAGAATCTTGTTGCAGAAGTACCTAAATTTTGACATCTCATACCAAACATTTGAAAACATACAAATAGGATCTTCGCATTGATAAAACTTGTTAATATTATATATTCCCTATCATTTTATAGACATTCAAAGAGAACTCTTAACTCGTTCATTAAAATTAGATCAGCGCAAATACAATAAAATAAATGCATTATTATGTTAATGTATATTCTGAAACTGCTTTCAATATTGACAGTGGCATAACACCCAATAATTGTATTGGCTCGGATTCTCGTTTACATAACTATGTTTCATTTCATGATAAATGTGTAGATGTTGTAGCACATCAAACGACATGGTGGACACACAGTTCTAAAGAAACTGAAGTAACAGCCTGCGATTTCAACAAAAGATAAAAATGTCAATATGACAGAAAATTGCTAAAAAGCCTATGAAAGTTTGGTTTAGATTCGAGTTTTCACATTTTTTGAAACAACACATAGCATTTTTAATTTTAATAGTTTTTCTTGTGTTATTGTGAGTATTATTGTTTAATTTTGGTGGAATTTTAACCAATAATACTTAGGTGTGAGCCGTTGAAATAAATGTGTGTAAAGTGGTTTCTCTGAATGTGAAAAGTCGTTTCAGGTTTTGAAGAGAAAATCCACCGTTTTTTCTTTAAAACAAACGACAGCCGACTTGACGAATGACTTGACTTGACTTATACATACAAATTCATTACTTGACACTGGCAAAATTGTCTGTCGAAATGACGGACACAGGCCATAATATTAGGGTAAAGAAGAAGAACAAATGTGGTCTAAAAGCCCAATTACACCATACCATTTTCTTGTACGTACCAGTGCAATAATTGAATGCAATAGTTGAAGCGCCATAATTGACGTTCAAGAATTGTAAGCAACTGTTTACACGCAATGCAATTATTGACTACCACCAAAGAAAGTTTTGAAACAAAACTTGTATACCAGATCAAATAATGTTACGTGTTGTTTAGGCCATGCCATTCATTTATTGCATTCAATTATTGCACTGGTACCTACATCCAAGAAAATGGTATGGTGTAATTGGGTCTTTACAGTATCGCTTTTATCGCACGACCAGAATTTTTTCTAGTTTATTGATTCGGATAAAGAGGTACGAATTCTTTTAAGCCTGTGAGAAGAAGATCAGGCAGATAGCATGAAAATCCATCTGTCACCGACAACCGTGAGGAACTGACGAAAACTGTTTCCATTTAAAAATACGTTCAATTGCAAAACTTATTTGAAAATAACGCGGTCGAATATTACAGGTTTCATGCTAGTTTTACACAGCTCTATAATATTTTCTGAAACTTTCATTTTGTTTAACCTTTCTTTACTTTTGCGTGACCTTCTTACGCGCTTATCAGCATTTTACTACTAAGACCTATCCCAAATTACTAAAACAGTTCTCTAAGTCTCGACAAACAACTACGAATAAAGACACAATGATATTTTACGATTATTATACCTACTACAGTATTTATACCCACAATCTTCTGTATTTATAGCGGTTAAAATAAGCGATTCATTACGAGCTTTTACAACTTTCTTCCCATTCAAGTTACGCGACTTAGTTTGTGTCATCACAATATCTCAAGGCGTAGGCAGTTTGCCTAAGTAGAGATTGCAGAAGAAATTATTTGATTTTTTCGGCCCCATTAATAATTAATTTATAAATTAATTTATTAATTTATCGTGAAAAACTTGTAAAGGTTCTTTTTTATGTCAAAAGTTTTATAAGTGCAGAGACGGTAGAGTGTCAAAAACTGGTGACGATGATAAAGAAATGAAATATTATTTTTAGTTTTGTAGGTATACCAATACATGCAGAGTTTTTCACATGTATTTTTATGGTGCGTTCACGCACCTGCTTATTTTATAACAAAACTTGTTACCAATATGATTTGTGCAGTTAAACCTACAACCATGCTATGAATTATTTATTGTCATACGAGTTAAAAAGTTGTCGTTTTCGGGCTCAGCCGTTTTTACCGAATTAAGGCCGAAAAATTTCGATTCAACACTAAAGCTAGCCCTCGGTCGACAAGCGAATTACTCATTATTAAAATACTGGTATCGCCTACGCCTCCAGTTTTACAAGTAGATTGTTCTTGTCATTAATTCTATGGATCCCGAAACTTGACTCTCGACAAAGGAAGTTTTTGGTAACATTCAAACTTTCCAAGGATTTCTCGGTACTGTTTCTTTGATATTTAAATAATATTGGCCAATAACTTTTGAGAAATCTGTTCTATGAAATCAGTTATTTTGGATCGTTTTTTTAAATTAGTGTAGCTGTAGTATTTTTTTATCTTGGCGTCCTAAAAAAGAGTCACAAGCATCAAACTAAAAATTTCCGCTTTAAAATGTTTTTTTTTTATGAGCTGTAGCAAAGCATTTGGCTGCCAGCACACCTGGTGGTAAGTGTAGATGCAGCCTAGGGTGGAGCACGCTTAGCTATAATCCACCTATTCATTCTTATCTTGAAAATTCCTAGGTTATATCTTTCCGGAAATACTGAAGATAGCAGAGAGTCAAAGTGTTAAGATAAAGTGATCTCATCCAATGTAAATGATAATCTAGACTTCTACTTACTAGAGATTTAAAGCAAAATATTTTTTTTATGCGGTTTGAACCAACTGGTGTCGGTGCAATGTTGATTTACTAGCGTGTTTTTAAGGCAGTGTGTCTCACCCAAACTACATGTGAAATAGTCAACGGTCGAGTATAGGGGCTGACAAATGACGTCCGAATATGAGGCCAGTGGTGGACAATGATAATGTCGCCAGTAACAAATGGCGGGCCGCTGCACCGAATGGCGGTCAACGTGATTTGAGGATTACGATATATTATTGGCCAACACTATCTCGGTGGACGACAAGCTTGACGCACGACACGTTGGTAGAGCATTATGTACGGTTCAAACTATGTAGTTGTTTAGAGATGTATTTTAGCATTGTAATTGTTTCGTTTGCAGCTCTAGCATTAGTCTCAATCAATCTGAATCCGTTATCATTGTTATATGTATGCTCATCTGTTATCTTTGCTATTTCTACTACTCATTACCTCTTCTTTGTAGTGTGTTCTCTTTGTATTCTACCTTATTTGTCACAAATAAATGTCTTTTATTCCTTATTTATTCTTTATTCTAGATGTAAACTAGAATTTTCAGTGTCATGAATATCAAAAACATGAGTGTACCTTTTAGTAGTAATAGAGCTTTTTGTGAATGAGCTGGCTTGGGGAAATACTACCACCCGATACTATTTACCCGACTATTCTACCTAAGCGGTGATGCTGGAATTGCTGTGTTCTGGTTTGAAGGGTATGGGCACTGGCGCTATTACAGGTAGGTACATGAGACTCAACATATTTGTCTCGAGAGTGATGGACGCAGTGCAATGCATCACAGAGCCGGTCCTCAGTGAGGACGTGCCGTTTCATCATTTCATTGTATAAAAAACCTAGGGTGTACCCTAGGTTAGGTGTACTACAGTACAAGTTGCTAGAAATCACGTCCTTAGGCACCCATATTTTCATTCCAAGCCGAGGTAATGTTTATAAAACAAAATATAAACCATAGTTTTATATAAACCACACTACTTATATAATCTACAGCTCTTAAGTTTTTGGTAAATATAAAATTTTTCTAGCAAGGAAGTAGCATTATTAAACTGTAAACAGTATTAATGCAAAACAGACTCATTTTACTTAAATGTAAGCTCAAAGAGCTTGTCTTGGAAACAATTTAAATAATAGCAGAGATAGCTTGGCTCGGGTAAATCAATAGCCATTCAGCTTTCACTCAGTATACTGGCAACATTTTAGCAAAATTAATTGCTCAATAGTTTGCTTAATAATATTGTATCGTTTGCAACGGTTTGTATATAGCTCAACTGTTTCATGTGTATTTTGTAAATACTGTATTAGTTATAATTTTATATGTGAATAAAATTTATTTTACTATTTAGTTTCAAGTTTGTAAGAATTTAAATTATCATAATTATGGAGCGGGGTAGAACATGTTACGCGTCGTAACATGATGACAGGTGGAGTCAGACAATCTAAATTGTGGCCGAGAAGTGGTTATAAATGTAGGACGTCCAACAGTGAGATGGGTAAACGATATTGTCAAAGTCGCAAAGCAAAAATGGATTAGAATTGCACAGGATCACAATGGATGGCACATACGAGGCCTTTACACAACAGTGACTGAAGTCGAACTCTGAATGATGTATTTTAAAGGTTATTTTTTCCCTCATTGTCATAGAAAGTTCTTAAACACCAATAAAAGTATCAGTTATTGCGCAATTTATATTGCTTGCTCTACCTAAATCGCTCGTGTACATTCCCCCATTGGAATTTTTCAGATTAAAACTAGTCTGAAGAAAATGAGACAATAGTTTGTTAGTTCTACTATATTGTGCTGTTCTTGAATTAAAATTAAATGTACTACGACGAACAAGAACGTATTTTCAAATCTCATTTCAAAGTGGTCAGTCTCTCTTTTCTATCTCAACCTTTAGATATTATAATGTTTATGTCAACTAAAGAAACATTAGTCGCTGTGGTTTCCACTAACTACTAAGAGAAATAACCTACAAGTTTGTTGTATGTTTGTGTGACAGGCGTCATGGCTCAGTCGGTAGTAGCTCTGCCTTCCGTGCTGTGGATCGTGGGTTAGATGCTGACCGAGAACAAACATTTGTGTGTTGTAAACATAGATGTTTGTTCTGTGTCTGGGTGTTTCTATGTATTATAAGTACGTATTTACAAAAAAAATGTATGTATGTAGGTATTCTATCAGCCATCTAGTTTCCATAGTACAAGCTTTGCTTAGTTTGGGACTAGAAGGCGTTGTGTTAAGTGTTAATTTTTTTATTTATCTATTAGTATTTCCATGCATTTAACAGAGCAAGTCCAATGAGGACGTGCCCTGTAAGGCAATGCACTGCGTCCATCACTCTGAGACGTAAAGATCTTGAAGTCTCATGTGTGGTACGTGTCATGGCAAGTTTAAAATCGATTAGTGCACAAAAGTGGAATAGCGTAGTTCTTGGTGCGCAAAAGTGAAATGCTTCATATTATAGAGTCGCTATAAAAGGAAGGAGATTATGAATAAATTCCTCAATGTTTTTAAGTAAAAAGCTATGGCGTTAATCATAAGACGATTGCCGGTTTTTGTATAAACAAAGCTTTAGAGGCGAATAAATCAGATGGCGACATTTTATTAAGGCATTCATGAGCGTGCCGAAAAACAACGTGCTAAATTAAAAATAGCGTCTCCAAGGATCTACGGACTGTCATAAAAATGCGCGAAATATTCGTGGGAAAATTAAACCATTTTACTTTGTACTTTAGGTGGGCGGCCTACTGAAGTGTTATAAGCATTTGCTTAGCTTTTGATCATTTTACGAAACAAAAACCTCTGCTTGTTAAAAGGTCTCTGTAAACAAAAATTTCGTATCGTAATATATCGTAGTTCTATGTTAAGTAATGATAATAAAAAGCATTACACTATAGCATTTTTCCTTGCTTCGGAGGGCACGTTAAACTGTCGGTCCCGGCTCTAGCAGTCGTTAAGTTACTGAGGCCTTAAGGCGGCCTAAAAACTCCGTCACCAGAGTTGGCCACTAGCTCATATGAGCTTGCTTACTAATAATGATAATGAATAAATAAATATTCTTGTGCTACTATGTTTTTTTTAATTTAAGCCATAATTTAATACGACCAAACTATCAGTTAAAGTTAATTTATGTTAAAGCCAATTTCATGCCCAAATCACACAGAACGAGTGTGTGAGTTGGGCACGTGTCAGCTGCATGAATTTGTATTGGTTTCACCCGACCCGCATCTGACTAGCACACGATTACTGTGTGTTGTTATCCGTATAAGTTCAACGGTATAACCGGTAAACCCGTCCCCGGAGTACCCGCTTTAGTGAACAATGTACTGAAAGAAGATAAGTTAGTTTTAAAACGATATATTTCGTCGCTCCTGAGCACCTACCGTTTCTAGATCATTAACTTTCAACTTCGTAAATCAGTGATGTAGGTGAACACTTCGGGCTACAAAGTTGCTGAAATGTTGAACAAAAAACTGAAATAGTCACTTTGTTTCTTTTTTAATGCATTTATAAGCGACCGCATACGTGTGGCCAGTGGTAGCTTCGCTACACCACATGAAATTATTAAAAGTGGTTGTCGCTGGCCACTGGTGGTTCTGGTCTGTAGCCCGTTTACGATTGGAGCCCAATAGTCTGTTGTGTAAATAATACAAATGCGTACTAAAGATTTTTTCTCTTTATAAGTACGCTAGTCATCAATATGAATCCATAATGGTCGAAGCCTTCAATATTTTCGCCAAGTAATAGGTAAAAGCATCACCTATCGTAAGATAATGGCTCTTACCCATAATTTATCAAGCTTACCTCACAAAAAGAATATCAAGTCCTTCTTTCTTGACGGTGATATGTCACCGAATGGGATTTATAGGAAAACTACGCACTGTGACGTCACTATGGTTTTTGTGGTTAGTTTTGAGAAAAATTTGACTGTGTAGTTTATTTAGGATTATTCCCATCGAACCCACCGGCTGACCTACATGTGGGCTAGAGTGGTTTTGATTTAATTATTGGAACCAGCTAACTGTAAAATTGATTTTACAATAAAATTCAAATACTATATTGGTGATGAACATAAATAGTCACTAAAACGAGGCATTTAACATGTTGTAAACTCATGACGTAAGTCATGTTGTATATCAAATACCCATGGTAGTTTAATTTTATGGTTTCTCAATATTTCAGCACAGTCAAAAATTGAGGTACAATTTGCCTCGAAGCGTGGAAAAATCGCTTTCAGCGATAAGACCGCTCATTGTACTTTATCGTATTATATAAGTTAGTCTCTCTACATTTTTGCAATATATCTAAGAACTAAAGTTATTTTCTATCCGTGTTTTCCTTTGTCGTACATGCATCCCCACTCAAAATGACAACACCCCAAATGACTGAAAAAGTTATCGAAATGGATTATATATTATGGTCCCATATTTTTTTTATCAAATTTGGTTCAGCAATTTACTTTTCATGTCAAAATATTAGAAAAATTACACAATATTTTTTTTCATACGCTTGTAGACTAGAACCAACAACCGATTAACGCAAATAACAAAAAAAATATTAATACAAGAGGTTTTTTTCTTAAAATTGGACATGCACTTCGCCGCAGAAATATTTCCTTCATTATCATAAAACCGCAACCTGCGCTCAGTGACGTGTCTGGAATAATTTATTTAGCACATTAGCACAGCGTCCGCAGACTCGTGTGAAAGAGCCTGCACTTGCATTGGAATGTGCCATATCAAAACGTTTGACTGAGGAATGCATCTCCCCCTGGGGGGTGAGACAAATCTAACAGTTGCCACGTTACGTAAAACAATAGTATTCGAGTCATATTGCGCGTCAACGCCAGCTTAACTATCGGATGTTACAGCGTCACTGCGTAATGTATCTCGGATTCGATGTGTTTACGATTGGCACGAATACTCAAATGCCACTTAAATTAAGGTCACGCTTAAATTATTGCCATCTCTTACAAATGAGTAATGTCAAACAGAGGCAGAGCTATTTTAGGTGATGCTTAAATTTGAGTGACGTTTCAGTATTCCGACCTTAGAGCTGCTGAACGCATACCTCGTTGCACGTGTAGTCACTCATTTTTAGAAAAGTCGTTCTTTAATTTGTAGTGATTCATACTGCCTGAAGCTTCTTAAAGCGCCATCTATGATCTTACATTAAAACTAAATCTTAAAGCTGGAAAGTTTTTTAATGAAAAAAAGTACAAAAACCAACACGTTTCTAACGTTATTATTAATTTTATCATGCTACGAAAACAAGGTAACGGCTTTTGGGCACTTTTCACTTAAAAAGAATTCCCATAAGTATTTCCTTGCAATAATGAAGCCTTTGTGACTAAACGAAATTAGGTTTTTATTTATAGCCGCGGTGGTGCTGATAAACGACGCGAAACAGGAGGGTATCAGCACATTATGAAATATTTGAAAGCAGTAGGAACACTGATAATGAACTACGGTAAAAAATATTACAAAAAATTTAAAGTATTTCTTTATCATTATTCTTGTTTATGTATGTATGTATTAATGTGTAGTTTATTGTTTTATTTCTTCCCTAAAACTAAAACTATGTGTGTAAAATATTTTTTTTTTCTTCCAATCTCTTTATTTTTATACAGCACCCCTTGTTTTATATCTTAAAGTCCTTTCCGTCCAAGGTTGTCTGGAAGAGATCGCTGCATAGCGATAAGACCGCCCATTGTACAATTAATTTATGTTTTGTTTTTATTTTATTGTTATTACTAGGTTAAGGTGTGCAATAAAGTATTTTCTATCTTCTATCTATCTATCTATGCAGACTGCAAATTTTTGCGGCATATAAGTCTGGTCCGGTTAGGGTGCTAGTGTTACTAAATCTTTGTAATTATGCGCAGTTGCATACACCATCATACTGTACTGATTAGAAGTCCGTCCAGAGTTGGTCGGGAATGTTGACTGCAGACTAAGAAAACCTGCATGTGACGCACCCGTATTATAGTTAAATAAATAAATAAATAAATATTCACGGACATAATATTAACACAACGCCTTCTAGTCCCAAACTAAGCAAAGCTTGTACGATGGAAACTAGATGGCTGATATAATACATACATTTTTTTTTTCAGTAAATAGGTACATACTTGTAATACATAGAAACACCCAGACACAGAACAAACATCTATGTTTACAACACACAAATGTTTATTCTCGATGGGGATCGAACCCACGACCCACAGCACGGAAGGCAGAGCTACTACCGACTGAACCATGATGCCTGTTAGCTGAATACTTATACAGGGTGTTACCAGACCACTTCCGAAAACTTGGAGGTTCCAATCAGACCATGATACTGAAAACATTAAGCGAAAAAAATCGCGAAAAAAAAAATTTACTTGACTATCTCTTTTTAATTTTTTTTCTAGTTACATACACACAGTACAACATAATAAGGCATATCTACCTAATTATCTCATTTAAAAAAGCAAAAAAACAAATAAAATAAATAAAGCAGCAATGTACACGCAGCACGCAGATTACGTCTACTACAGCATAAACAGCTGAGAGTTCATCGCGGGTCATTCAAGTACGCGACGTGCGAGCGACCTACGTTAGTACCTACCTACGTTAGTAGGCACTTACGACACAGAATAAATAATAGTACTACGCCTCGACCTTACCTACGTGAATGCGTACATTGCGGGCTGGCGAAATAAATACAAATCTTTAAACATTGTTTTCTCCGGCTATAATTATTTTTCAGGATAACTGATTTTTTTTGGTTGGGTTTTGGTGTGCTGTAGCTCCCCCTTTCGTTTTCGGAAGTGGTCTGGTAACACCCTGTATATATAACTTATTATCTATTTAAAATTTATTATTTTAATTATTGATAACTGTTATAATTTAACTATTTTTAACTAGCTTTGTAGGAGTATTTATACACATCTGACGTGATCGAGTAACATAACTTTCACAGTTCACGTGAATCAACCCACTCTCTTACAGTAAAGTTATAATTAGGCACAACTTTATAACAATATCACTACTCGAGTGTAACGTCAAAACATTGTATCTCAAATTCATGGATTAATTGGCTTATTCCCATCGAGCTCGCTATGCAAATGAGTGTAGCGTGTTAATTCGTCCTTGCTCAAATTACAGTGTTTGGCTTCACGATATTGCTAGTTATTTTACTGCTTAATTTCTTATTGTTATTGTGCAGGCTGGTATTGTCGGGAGGGAAAAATATTCGGAATAGGTGGTAGAAAATGGCACATATAAAACACCGATATTGCATGAAAATATTTTTCCTTAAGCTGTAAATAATAAGCATTTCTTCACCTTTTATATTTGCCTTGTTATGTTTTAACTGAAATACCTACCTTCTTTCCGAATATTGTTTAAGTACTTTCTAAAACAAATAGTCAGATAGCAAATAAATGTTAGCATCTTACCCACCTGATTTTAAGCGGTTACCGGTTACCGTCATTTTGACAGACAATTTTGACAGTGTCAAGTATACAATGAAAATAGCGGAAATAGTTTTAAGTCCAGTCAGGTTAGTCGATTTGTGAAGTCGGCTGTCATTTGTTCTTAATGCAAAATGGTGGATTTTCCCTTTAACTTGGAAATTAATTATTAATCACAATACACGTCTATTTCAATGCCTCTCACCCTCAAGTATGGTTGAAGTTCCATCGAACATTAACAATAACACCAACAAGAACAATATTAAAACAAAAGTTCTACGCTTTTTTCCAAAAATGTCTAATTTGACTGTACGTACACCCTCAGAAAGATTAATAAATAAATAATAATAAATATTCACGGACACTTAACACAACGCCTTCTAGTCCCAAACTAAGCAAAGCTTGTATGATGGAAACTAGGTGGCTGATAGAATACATACATACATATTTTTTTTTGTAAATACATACTTATAATACATAGAAACACCCAGACACAGAACAAACATCTATGTTTACAACACACAAATGTTTGTTCTCGGTGGGGATCGAACCCACGACCCACAGCACGGAAGGCAGAGCTACTACCGACTGAGCCATGACGCCTGTCATCTGTCTGCAATCTGAGTGTACACCGAATAAAGTTGATTTGAAGTCGCGGGTGGAAGTAAGCTACTAATAAAAAGCTTTAAAATACCAAGCTCATCAGGGATTGATTTAATGCGGGTTTGATGAAGGTAAATCAAATTATGTTTCGGATTATGCGATCAGGCTATAGCTCGGGGAGTTTGATGTGGAAGTTTTACTCCCAGCTCCCAACTTCTAAGTTTCAGACAAGATCTTACGGTTTTTACTTTTAGTTTCCTATCGTGTAGATTATTCTAATTGGTTCTGGGTTTATTGACAAGCGTTTAGCAAACTTTTAAATTCTACATTATACTTAGATCAGTAAAACTCATTTAGCTAAACGATAAGAACTTTTTAGCCATTATAATATTTAATTCGTCTATGAATATCAACAATAATTTTGGATATCTATTGAGGGATGATTGTCTTAATAAAATCTAGTAGCAAAATGTTTATTAGTCAACGACAAATAAACATTTTACACATCATCATCATCATCATCCACAGCCCGACCTTACCCACTGCTGGGCATAGGCCTCCCCAAGTTTGTGCCATCCACCGCGGTCCTGTGCTAGTCTCTCCCATTTACGGCCTGCTATTTTGACGATGTCGTCTGCCCATCTCGCTGCCGGACGTCCTACCGGAAAACAAACATTTTACACATTAAACATTTTTTTTTATAACATATAGACATCGGTAATTGAATAATTACCTATGTCTATGTTATAAATGTTATCTCTACTAAAACTCAGTTTGCTATAAAGATATTAAATAAGATATCAAGAGAAACAGTCCATCCTGTTGGTTTTCCTCGTTTCTCTATGGTCATCAGACTACGGATAACGTTCATTTGTCATTCGCACTAGGAGATGGACAAAAACAATGTACGGTCATTAATCTTGGAATATAGAGAATAGTGAGTTTAGGTGATTAGATGGGTTATATTTTCAATTAGGCTTTCGCTACAACAGCTTCAATTGAAACGTATTATAATTTATATTCAAAAATACTCAACGAATCAATTTAGTAGTTTGATTTTTAATTCAAAATAACTGAAAAAAGCCGAGATTTGAACCCACGACCTTTGGATCGAAAGTCGAGGTGCAATCCCACTCGGCCAACACGGCTCGAACCCTAGTGTATGATGTACGAATAAATCACGTAGTATAAGATCATCGTGTTGTCGCCCCGCACGTAATCGTGATTCCGAGCACGTAGCTATCATCAGTTACGTACAACGTAGGTAACTGTGATATTGTGCATTTGAATCTGAAATACAGAATGTTCGAGACACATAGCTGTCGATTTTTCGCTGTGAGTTTGTATAACCAAAATATACAAGTTTGGAAAGAAAATAGTCCCTAAAAGTAGGCATGCTTTGCCTACAGTTTTTTCATAATTTTTGTAGAAAATATCCCCTATCTTATAAAAAGTTAGTTGACATTATGCCCAATTATGGTAATCCAGGCATAATAATATCTACTCTAACTTTTTATAAGAGATACTTATGTTTTCAAAACGTATAACTTTGAGATTGAGCAAGATTTTACTTGTATATCGTACCTACGCAATAAGCAAGGAAAAAAATTGTAAATATTGTAAATACTGTATCAGTTGTATTTGCGAAGAAAGCATAGATGCCAATAAGCAAACTCAAAACAATCTTATCCACGTAGGATCTTTACACGTAGTAAAGATTGATGAAAATAAGCAAGAAAATGCATTAAAAATATATAACAGAAAAGCGACACTGAAATAAAAAATAAGTAAATAAAATTTTTGCCAATATATTTTCACAAGAAGCTGTTCAATAAATATTCAGCTAAACTCCAAACACTTTATCATATCCTAAGCAACGACAAAATACTCGCAAAATATTTTGCACTATATTTTGTACTTACATGCATGTAAGCATACTGTGGCAAAAGATCCCACCTGATGCACACGAGAAAATAACTTACAGAGAAACAACTTCACTATTATAACTCACCAAACTTCAACTTTTAACTTTTATTTTGGTGTACAATAAAGATATAATCTATTTATCTATCTATCTATCAAACTGGCTTACAATCCAGTGAGTGCGTACCATTTAACAAGTTGCGTTGTTTATCCTAAAAAACTTTTTTGTTATTTTCTTATGATGAACTATACTTAACAAGGTCATTCAAACTTTTGAACGTATAAAAAATGTTGTGAAATGTCAAGTGACAATAACAAATTCATAGAAATTTTTACTAAACTAGTTGTACACGATTTCGCCTGGCGTTGTTCGTGTTTGCGATAAAAATCCTGAGTACAAGCGTGTCATTTATTTTTTAGATTTGTGCTAACGTGTGTAATTAGCATTATGTTACATGAATAACCATTCAACCTACCTACGAATATAGATTTAAATAAATAAATAAATAAATATTCACGGACACTTAACACAACGCCTTCTAGTACCAAACTAAGCAAGGCTTGTACGATGGAAACTAGATGGCTGATAGAATACATAATACATACTTTTTTTTTGTAAATATATACTTATAATACATAGAAACACCCAGACACAGAACAAACATCTATGTTTAAACACACAAATGTTTGTTCTCGGTGGGGAGCGAACCAACGACCACGGAAGGCAGAGCTACTACCGACTGAGCCATAACGCCTGTCTTATTTGATGAACACATGCTAAAAATTTAAAAAGCTAATAGGTAAATCTGACTGGAGTCACTCAGATTAACGTAGTTTTTTCTCTGTTTACGATCTACTCTTGTGCTGAAATGTTATACCGTCGACGACAAACGAGCGCTGCATACAGGGTGATGTTATAAGGGGACGCTGCAGTTTGTTATAAATAAGGACGTGATATACTCGTGATATGTTTAATAAGTCTTTGTGCACAGTTTTGCTAACTTACAGCAAAATAGAACCGAATTTGAGTAATTTGGTAGCTTTATAAATAACTATCCCAGCATACGATGAACCACGTAATCTTTGGCAGGAGGTTCGTCGTATGCTGCAATGGTGACAGATATTTCGTTGGAAAGTTTCGCACGCGTACAAAGTCGCGAGTATCAGCTAGTAAATAAATAAAAACTTTTTAGTTCAGGCATGATATCCATAGAGGTAGTAAACGTATCGAGTTAAAACCTGTGTTTGTGAGAGCTCGTCCGGGGAAGTACTACCACCGTACCTATTTCTGCCGCCAAGCAGCGATGCTCGCATTGCTGTGTTCCGGTTTGAAGGGTAAGGCCGCCGGTGTAATTACAGGCACATGAGACTTCAAGATCTTTACGTCTCAGAGTGCTGGACGCAGTGCATTGTCTTACAGGGCACGTCCTCGTTGGACTTGCTCTGTGAGGTAACGCATTGTTATAGGCAGAAGTTACCACTTAACATCAGGTGAGCTATCAGCTTGTTCCATTACTTATATCATTAAAAAAAACCTATGTTAGCATGACTCAATATAAAAGAACTAAGACTAACAAATCGACACATATTATACAGATTGATATGAAACGACTGTATGGGTTGACTCGGAAAAAATTGTTTAAATAATTTTCAAGTCTCAATTATATAGATTTAATTACATTATACACCAGTGTTTTTTTTATATCTTAGTGTAGGTTCTACAATTTCTACATACCACTATTATATGTACAATGTCAAGCATTAGTTATAATTAAGATTTTGACATTCTTACTAAAAAAATACTTCACTGTAATACTACATAAAATGAATCCTGAGTTATGTAACTTGATTTTTCTGTTAACTGTACATTAAAGCAAATTAGGTATATGGTCCCAGTCGACCGATTCAAAAATGTGATCAGGTAACTGGGACCGCGGTCCTAGTTATGTATGGGCCCAGTCGCCTGTATCCTCAAGACTTTCTTATTCCATCCTTTTGTACTAAGTCCTTTTCTGAAATAAATAATTTATTATTATTATTTTTAAAACCAAACCTACTGTAAATTGGATCAAAAAATTGTTTTCATGTAATACCACAAAAAAGTGGTTTAAAAATATTTGTCTATGTAGCTGAGTAGTTATAAATATGATAGAAAAGGCGTAGACAGTCACATTCGCTATCTTACAAGGAAAACCATGATATCACAATCAAATAAATTAAGGTACCATTCGCAACACATTTACTTCACCGCGAGGAAATTCTTTTCTTGTTCTGCGCTCAAACATTGGACTAAGAGGAAAAACCAGAAATGTTTACACAATCATTATAAAATTATTATTTTGAGAATAATATTACCAATATACGCACGTTTTAGAAATTAGATGTGTATTTTTTCTAAAAAAAACTGTCTTATGTCAGATCTTTTTCATAGGATGAAATTTTAATTAATCATATTCTGGACTGAAATTTTTTAGACAACCTATTCGCTATATATTTATTGACATATTTAATTGATAATAAAATAGTTTTCATCCATAAACCAGCTCGGTGAAAATCGTTGTATAGCGGGATCTTAGGCTATTTTTTTTTTTTAATGATAAAAGTAATGGAACAAGCTGATAGCTAACCAGCCCCCCAAGTACCGTTCTTGTCGATCGCATAATTTGACATTTAGTATCGTCAATATTCGTTTTATCGACAGTTGCGGGTAGGTTACCAACTTAGTCGATCGGTAGACAAATTCGTTAAATTTTAACGAATTGGCAATGGTGTATGTTTACTATGTTTTGATTCTGACAAACGAAAGTGAACCTTATTTTGACGATCGTAAGGCATCGTTAAAATTTGTCGACCAGAGATCCGTACTCCCATGGAACGATACGATTCGATACGTTTATCGACTTTATCGACAACTAAGCGATCGATAAGAACGGTACTTGCACTGCTGATGTTAAGTAGTAACTTCTGCCTATAACAATGCATTACCTCACAGAGCAAGTCCAATGAGAACGTGCCTTGTAAGGCAATGCACTGCGTCCATCACTCGGAGATACTATAAGTCATTTGCAGTTCTGCCAATAATAATATTTGTAATATAATAATAAAAAACTATGAAGAGTACATACAATTATTTCTGAACTATACAGTATTATTGAAGATTTTTTTATATAATGCACATTTTGACCTGAAAGTTCTTCACATTTGACCTACAAGTGAAAAATCGACAGCCTACTAACCTTTATACTGCTCTTTCACACTGAAGTAAAGGTTAGGAATAAAATTGCCTACCCTTCGTACGCTAAACCTTTCGCCCTGTACCGGGTCATCTGAAAAATAAATAAAAAAATAAGAAAATGCGGAGCTGTTTGAAACTTCCTGAAATTATGAACACAAAACGTCCTCGTAATGTGAAAACTTTTTGTTAATGTTATTCAAAGTCTTGACAAAGATCGCAAACTGCTACACAGTATTTTTTCTTTTTTACAGATTTATAATGACTTTTTTCTCGTAAATAAAATTACTAACCGCAGTCATGAATTCTTGATAAGCAACTCTATAATTTATGCAGTGGCCTAGAGGCCTCAGCGCGAATTAATGTGACAATCTCAAATATATTGTATCAGTAGCATAACCGAGATACACTGCGCGGTGACGCTACAAAGTTCGGCAGTCGAGCTAATGTTGACGCGCAATATGACTCGAATACGTTAGTTTTATCGACTGTCAGATATGTTTGAGCTTGCACTCAGTACTAAAAACCATAACTTACTACTAACCCGGTGGTCGTAAACATGGAACTCAACGCTTAAAACAGCAATTAATTACTAATGCAATGTAATTTTAACCAATTTATTAAAACCTTTTAGAGTTTTCTGCTTTTTTATAGTTTACGAAAGTAGCACAAAATGTTTAGCTATATTTTATATTCACGACGAAAGATATATTTTTGCGATAGCTATGATTAAAATAGTATTTGCGGCATTCTTGCATGTTGAAAGTCATTTTTGCATAATACATTTTATAAGCTTTATGTACTAAGCACAAGGTAATAATTAATGGTGCCTACTGTAACCCTTTCACGTCATATAAGCAACTTATTTTTTTGTCATAAGGGTTCAGCCAACCAATTTTTAAATTTTAAAACGTTTACTTCTGATACTGAGTGTACTCTTGCCAGCTAAATTAGACGCCTAAAATATTGCCACATATATGGCTAAAATAACATTTAACAATCTAAGATTTGCCTAAGAAAGCTGATAACATCAAAATGAGGACAACATTAGTTCATAACTGATGCAAAAATAATATTCTAACAGAGTAACAAAGTGTAAAAGCAACACAGTATGTTGACGTTCAAAAAACCCAATAAATTATAACGGCTGAAAAAAAGCCCGCCCAAAAAAGCTACAATAATGTTTCCTGAATTTAAATTAGGAGCAAAAACCGCCCTTGAATGTCTTTTTGGGCAATTAACTTTTCATTTTCAAATTAGAAGAAGTTAAGGGCTTTTTCCGTCAACATTAGTTTTTTACATGAAGGCGAGGCTTGTTTGAGTAAATTAAATTATTAAGTTGGACGAACGAAATCCAATTTTATCTGAACAAAGAAATGGAAGTAAAATATTAACTAATTTTAAGGTAGAGAAGATAAAGCATAGAAATGTCTTCTTCTTCTTCTTCTCTTCAATAATGGCCTGTGTTCGTCATTTCGACACTTTTTTGCCAATGTCAAGTGTTAAAATTGTAATAAATAAGTCAAGTCCAGTCATTTGTCAAGTCGGCTGTCGTTTGTTTTGAAAAGAAAATGGTGGATTTCTTCTCCGTCAAAGAACGATGACATTGACCTTTGTACCTCAAACAGTCGTACTCTAAGAAACTACGATACCTACCCACTAAATTCTATGGTATATTTTTATGTGGTTACTAGCTAGCGCCCGCGGCTTTGCTCGCGTGGTAGAAGCATAAATATGCATTACTTGGTTAAAATCTTTGATCCTAATTTTAGAACCTGTAGGGTGCACTATATAAGAACTACCCTCCAAATGTCATGCCTCTAGGACTTATAGTTGGAGATGTGCGTTTATTGTCAGTCAGCTTCAAAAGAGTTTTATATATTTATAAAAAAGAAGGAAATAGGTACGTTTTGCGTACTTACAATGGCTCCTGTCCGTCAAAAACCTTTTTACAAAACATTGCACAATAAATTTTATATTTCTTACATTTGCTTGAAAAGGTTCAACGTGAATAGGAGTGAATTCAATAAAATAATGCAATTCTTGGCCGACTGTTCAGTCGGATAAAGACTTCTTACAATGCAGATAGCGTGAAATGCACACGGACGCGGACAGACCATTTTACGGACAATATCTTCGTAGAGGCTTGTAAGGTCGAGCATAAGTGGCATGAGTTCGGACGTTGCAAGGAAGTCTATATTATGTAAAAATGTATGTATGTATTCTATCATCCTTCTAGTTTCCATCGTACAAGCTTTGCTTAGTTTGGGACTAGAAGGCGTTGTGTTAAGTGTCAGTGTATTTTTTTTAATCTATTTATGTGTTAGTACAATGCACATTTGCACATTTGCACAATGCATATTTGCACAATGCACATTTAAGTATGTAGCTTGCTAAATCCACTAGTACGCTATGACTGCTACGAGTGCTACGCGAAGCTACAAGTGCTACGCGGTGTCACCGCAAATAATGATTAAACCCAGTGGTCTTGCTACCAGTATTACAGATTTACTGGAGTCCAGTAGTTGTGAGGAAATAAGTACTATTTACTAAACAACGATGCATTTGTGGTAACACTTTAAGTGAAAAATTGACGTTAAAAAAATAAATGAAAAGGGCTTATTTATAGTAGCCGTTTTAGCTAGTGGAACCCTCAGCGACAAATATAAATAGAACTATTTTGTTTTGTTTATTTATTCAATTCTAAAGCATATATTCTTACCCACCTCGATATGCTTTGGTAGTAATTTTGACAATACCAAAAAACCATAGCACGGTTTCGAGGTCGAGTCGAGGCAAGAATTATTCGAGGTAAAGGCTTTAAATATGGATCTAAGTGCACTGAAAAATGCAACCACGGTACCGATGCTACTGGCTTATTCCCATCGAGCCCACCGGCCAGCCCACTGGTGGGCCGGATGGGAAAAAAAGTGGACTTACAATCAAATCATAAACAAAAAGCATAACAATTAAAATGTTTAATAATAAATGAATTAATTGTGATTTTTTTAAACAGCCAACTACTCAGATCGGTACCAGCGTAGAATTTAGGATGAATTCCTCATCCGGGGAGATAATTGTCGATGGTACGTGTGGGATGTGCACAAACGGCGAACACTTCAAATACTACTAGTAGTATTTGAAGTAGTTTTTAGTAGTACTACTAATAGTATAGTACTTGAGGTACAAAATGTTAGCTAAGCTTTTAAAAAAAAAATTTTTTATTTAAATATGTATATCGATTGACTAACTATCTATTTCATTTCTATAGCAAAAGTTACTTGCTATCTTAAAGCTTTCGCTTGTTATCTTAAGTTAACTTGCTATTTCTAACCCCTCACTAAACAAAAGTGAGTTGTTATAAGTTTGAGGTCTTAGTGTATTTGTCTGTGCGCTCAGATTTAGCTATGCTCCAATTTCTATGCGGTTTTTTATCAAGTCTCAATTTCAACATAGCCCGAAACTTAATTTTTATAATTCTATACAATAAACTAACGCGACAATATCCGACACGATAGTAAAGGGACTAGTATCGCGATAGTAAACGAGGTCACCGTACTTTGTAGTACATCGAAAATTCCCGGATATAATTTTTGCTCGTAGCAAAGTGGTTCCGTAGTTTGTTAATTTATATTTAAAATTGGTTTGGTAAAGTTGCAAGTTGGCAGTTTGCGACTGGGCTGGTGAAAGGCGATTTAATATAGCTGATATCCTTTTACATCGCGGGCAGGACATAAATGAGATTAGCACAGGATTGTGAGGAGTGGCAAAAACTGAGAGAGGGTTCACCCAGCAGTGGGTGAAGTCGGGCTGTGGATGATGATGATGATGATGATGATATCCTTTTAGGTTTAAATGCTTTTTCGCTGCATTATATTTTATTGGCACAATGCTGAGATTATTTTATGTTATAGTGTGTAATAAGGTATTTTCATGTATACATTCAAAATCAATTATTGAAATAGAAAATGTATTTCAATAAAAAACATTGTAATACCAAAATCATCCAGAATTCAAATGAGTATATACCTATAGGGTTAATTCAGGTTGGATATAATTGGTACCCAAACTGGGATAACCTGTGATTCTCTTCTATCTGAACTCTTGCTCTTAAAACAAAATAACAATGATAGCCCTGATTGTAATGGTCACAGATCATAATATAATATTATAATACTAGTCCAGGTACTATTGAGCGTTCATAAGTAAATTCATCAAATGTACGTTCAAGTAGAATTGATCGAATAAGTACATACGTCATTCAAAGGGAAGATCAACCAAACACGAACCACATATGCGATTGACGGGCGCATGTTTGTGAAGTTCAAACATGAACAATCACAAACCTGGTTGATATTGACAGTTCGCAGAAGTTTGAACACGTGACGTATCTTGTCAAACTGGAATTGATCAATTGACATCTGTCTTGTAAATGAGCTCGTGTGTGTGTGTTTGTAAATAATTCACTTTGGCAAAGGTAGAAGATGGTTTGCCGGTGTGATACAGACAATAATCAATATATATAAAACTCTTTTGAAGCTGATAGAGAATCAATGCACAGCCTAAACCATAAGTCCTAAAGGTATGAAATTTGGAGGGTAGTATCCTTATATAGTGTAGGGGTGCACTAAGAAAGGAATTTTGAAAAGTCGCACTCTAAAGGGAACGCGAGCTACGCCGCGGGCGACGGCTAGTTGTGTAATAATAATTGACAACGAGCCGCTCGTTGCTCGCTTTGAGTTTTTTTTCGCAGCGAAGGTGTGCTATGGGCATTGAAAGCGGAGCACAGAGTTTTGACGAGCATGTTACGCCGATTTTAGAACACAGCGAACATGCTCGATGCGTATACGCATCGAGCATGTTCGCTGTGTTCTAATCAGCATCATAATCATATCATAATCATCATCATCATCATAATCATAATCAGCTGTGTTCTAAAATGCATCGAGCGTATTATAACACGCTCGATGCGAATGTTACATTACACCTCGTAACGTTGGTCAGTGCCCAGCTTTATGTTCATTTTATTTCTCATGTAAAAATACGTAGCAGTACAAAATGTCCGGCAAAAAATTGCTGTAATTGAGGTTGGTTCTTTTATTTACCTTGCACTAGTTTTTTCTATGTCATAACTGTCGACTTCGGTTTAATTCCCGTGGGCCTTAAATATTTTCCGACAATGTGCGACGTAACTTTCAACGCGATCAGAATCAAAAAATGTGAGTAAAAATCTATTTTGTGAGTAATTGGCCAAAGAGTGGGACTCGTTGCCGGCGTCTGTGTTCCCGAATGACTATAATTTGGAAGTTTTCAAGAGTAGAGTGAATAGGTATCTTCTAGGTAACCGTGCTACATCGTCGACCACGTCATTGCTTAACATCAGGTGAGATTGTAGTCAAACGGTTGCCTATATTGTATAAAAAAAATAAAAAAATATCAAGCTATGTAAAAGTCTCAGGCCCAGAACAGACGCATACTGCAGAGAATAGTTAAGAGAAGTCGTGAGACAAGCTGCAGCGGTGCCGGTTGTCAATAAATAAATAAATAGTTATAAGTAAGCATATAAAGGTAGTAATTAGTCAATAAGTTAGATAGATAGAAGTAGATCTGTCAACAAACAGCAGTAAATGCTTATTTTATTTATGTAAAACCTTTTTTGTTAAGTTTTCACGACGAATTTTCCGAATAAGTCTAAACAAAAAATCTATTTACAGATAAATGCTTGTAGTACAACAGTTTCCAGCCAAATAAAAAGAATGTAGAAACTCCTACAAAACCACGCAAAAGAAATGCGACACACTTCTTCTACGCTTTTGACATTTCTTACCGGCGAACTTTTTCCACGAGGGCTGATTCACTTGGGTGTTAGTATTCACTTATATCCACTTGAAATAAATTAGAGGGCTACATTTTTTTGTAATTGCACAAAGAACAAATACTATGTTTTCTATAACCCAAATAAATAAATAAATTAAATTATTCACGGACACTTAACACAACGCCTTCTACTACCAAACTAAGCAAAGCTTGTACGATGGAAACTAGATGGCTGATAGAACACATATGATTGTTTTGGTAGGGATAAAGCCAGCAGCCTCACAACACGAACAAGTAGGGCTATTCCGACTGAGCTGTGACACCTGTCTATAGCTCTATCTGATCATCCCACCTCAATCTCAACTTCATCTCATCTCAAGTTTACTTCATCTCACCTCAATTTCACTTCATCTCAACTTAATTTCAGTTCAATTTAATTTCATCTCACCTCAATTTAGTTTAATTTCACCTCAATTTTAACTTCATCTTACCTCAACTTCACTTCATCTCACCCAAATCTCAACTTCATCTCACCTCAATTCCACTTCATCTCACCTCAATTTAACCGATAGGTGCCGGTTTGCTTGAAAGTGGTATTCAGTTGAAAGAAAATATTACCAATTTGCGCCATGGTAAAATATATAACGTTGTAAGACATGGAATTTTTCGTTTCTTTTATTTACTAGTATTTTACTTAGCACGCGTGGTACACGAAAAGAAGGCACACTATATCTCTTCACAAAAAAACTATGAGTTTTATAAAAGTCAGTAGTAAAAATACATAATTTGTACTTAAGCATAGTGCGAGTAGATTTTAATTTTCGCTGAGAAAATTTTAATTTGTTAGGCGCAAAAAAGCCCATTTAATCATATTGAGATAAAAACGTTACTGTTCTGCTTACTTCTTATAAAATAAACAAAATTGAGTTTGTAATTCATGTTTCACTAATTATAACAGTGGTTTTGCATCATCGAAGTGAAACGTCTGTACCTATTAGTTCTACTAGCTACTCTGTTGAAAAGTAAATAGCCCAAAACCATGGCGGTTTCAATAGGCTTTCACATCGCGAATATCTAAGGGTTTCTTTTAAAAACACTCTAAGCGGTTTTGGGAACTCGTCGACTTTCAATGGAGTGTATGAATTTATTTATGTGCGACCCTACTCGGTCTGGGGATAAATCTTTCATTTTACAGATAGTATACTGCGAAAACGATAGACGAATATTTGCTAGAGATATTTGGGTTACACTGCGCAATCATTTTGTGAGATGTCTTAGCACTCTTGCAGAGCGGCCGTGTCGCCACGCAATGGAAATCAAAACGAAAAAACTAACTTTTGTTTATCTGTTTTCATAGTAGATACTCAGATCTTGTTATCTTTTTATTGAAACTGTGAGCTTCTAATCTTGTTAGATACGTGAGGCCCATATGAATAACATAAACCTTCTTGTGATAGGATGTTACTGACAAGTTTATTTGATCGTGTGTGTTTTTGACTTTGTTTTTATACGTACAGTCAACATCAAAAAGTCTTCAAATCATAAAAATATCTCACAGCTCTTTTCAGATGAGAGCTCCACAAAATAAATCATAAAATTGACACAAACTCAATTGTCACACATCAGAGCATCATCTGGATACATTTTTATAAAATCGTGTACATTATCTTTGATTGATTTGAAGACATCTCACACTGACTGTACCAAATTTTTTGTTTCTTTTTTAATTTAAAAACGAGCAGCGTAATTCAAAATGGCGCAAAACCTGTCAACTGCGGAGTTTAGTTTTTTTTTAACTTTTCAAATGATGCAATCTGTCGTTGTGGGTAACAAGGATTGTATTGTATTGTCACATAAAGTTCTGTGTTTCAACAAAGTAAGCAAGCTCGTATGAGTTAGTGGCCAACTCTGGTGACGAAGTTTTTAGGTCATAGCTTAACGACTGCTAAAGCCGGGACCGACAGTTTAACGTGCCCTCCAAAGCATGGAAGCGCTCAGATGTAAATACCACTAGCGGTCACTCATCCAAATAGTGACCGCGCAGAACGTCGCTTAACTAACTACAAAGTGAACCAGTTATTCCATTGTATGAATTCTAAAAAATGCCACATAAAAAAATAAAGGTTTCGATATCCAAAACTTCCACAAAATCAACGTTCACTTCCTCAATCTCAAATCACGCTTCGCAAACTTCCTGCAAAGTAGACGCCAAATATTAGCCGCATCTAAAGTAAGCGCGTTATATTTCACCGGCTTCCGATCAAAGCCCTTCAAACTCCGATTTTCAATAATCTCAAGCATTTTTTCCTTCAGCCGAATGGTTTTCATTACGAAACGATATGATTCCGCGAGGCTCTTTTCGTGTGAGCGAGCAATGCCAATGTCTTAGTGAGATGGGTAAACATGCTGGAGCTTTTTGTTGGCGGGATCTTAGCGAGAAACGACTCTATTTTATTCGAGAGACAGTTCAAAGTGACTCTTGTAGTTTTATGGAGTAACAATACTTGGGTGCGATTTACTTCTATCAAAAAGCACATTGCACGTAAGTCATTTTAAAGATTGTCTCTAAAATTTTTTACACTTTATAGTCTGCTGTTGAAAAGCTTATTGTTTAAAAATGTAAACAGACGTTAAAATATTACAGAGATCGTCAGATAGTCCAAAATACTTTATCAAATAAAACTTTCATAAATAACTTTGATCATCATCATCATCATCAATATATATAAAACTCTTTTGAAGCTGACAGAGAATCAACGCACAGCCTAAACTACAAGTCCTAGAGGTATAAAATTTAGAAGGTAGGTTCCTTATATAGTGTAGGGGCGCACTAAGAAAGGAATTTTGAAAAGTCGCACTCTAAAGGGTCTAGAACACGAGCAACGCCGCGGGCGACGGCTAGTCTCCAAAAAAACTCTTACTACTCTTTAGCTGCCAACTATTTCCTTACCCAGCACTGCGCTACTATTCATCAGTTCCCAAAACCTGCAAATTGATTGCCGTCCGGACGTTCGTTTATCGGCGCGTCACAGCGCGTAATCCCGACTCGTATATTCCCTCACGATTACCGTCAAACACGGCGCCACTACGAAAGTATTCGGCAACGACCAGCATTTCATATCTATAGAGTATCTGGGCCACACTGCGCGTTGTCGATCACTCGACTGCTAGCGTTGCGGAATCACCACGCAATGTACCTCGAAAATCTTATACGACCTTGATGATTGTGACTGTCAAATGTTTTCATGGTGGCCCTCCTAGACGTGGTTCATTTCGTCCGCCCGACGCTATCTTCATCGCGCGCCTACGTCACAGGTTTTGTCAGCTGAATAACATCCTGAAGCTCCGAAACCACTATATTCTTTACTAGCCGTCGCCCGCGTCGTTGCTCGCGTTCTACTCTTTAGGATGCGACTATTCCAAATTCCTTTCTTAGTGCACCCTTACACTATATAAGAATACTATACCCTCCAAATTTCATACCTCTAAGACTTATGGTTTAGGCTGTGCGTTGATTCTAAGTCAGCTTCAAAAGGGTTTTATGTATATTGATGATGATGATTTTATTTGCAATGTGTTCTTACATCACACACGTATTAATGACAGTGTAGAGAAAAAGTTTCTATAGAACTACTGGTAGTGCCAAACAGCAGTGTCACGGGGGATAGATTTTATAAACACACACTTTTGCATTGACTAAAAAATTGCCCTACATACCTCAAACTTTCACGCCAACCCTTTCATAAGGCGGGACATGCACGCCAAGGCTTCGAGATAAGTAACTATCACAGCCGTCCCTGAATGTGTCACACGACTTAATAATTCAGACACTAGCCGTGTTATTAAGTGGCAGACCCGGCGCTAAGACCACGTGGTATTGTGTAATATGGTTTTAGGGACACGCTCTTCTAAACCAGAACTATGACAGTGTCAATACCTGTGATATGTAATTTAGACAAGATTTTTTAATCCATTTCCCATGATTTAGCATCTGAGACCTTATTCCTATTAGATTAAAATCTCTGCCGAACTGAACCTATGCCCTTTTATGACCCAAGAAAATTAAATTATGAGCTAAATCAGCTGAACCTGTGGCCTAATATAAGTCCAAAACTCATCAGTATATTTTAGCAGGCATTACGTACTTAGCTTTTGGTTATTGCACACCGTGTGCTATTTTGCCTCGAACACGTGAGCCAAATAGTGAAATTGTGCTTCTGTCCTCAATGACACTACAGTAGACACTCTGCTTAAAGGCTCGAACAGACCGGATGCGTATACGTGTATACGTCGTAGTCACGTCGCAGTCACGCGCGTAGTTACTGAGTTGTAATGTATGAAACTGTACGAGACAGGACACACTGCTTGCGTAACGTAGACGTGCGCGTCATTACGCCAGCAGTGTGTCCTGTCTCATACAGTTTCATACATTACAGCTCAGTAACTACGCGCGTGACTACGACGTGACTACGACGTATCATCATCATCAATATATATAAAACTCTTTTGAAGCTGACAGAGAATCAACGCACAGCCTAAACTATAAGTCCTAGAGGTATGAAATTTGGAGGGTAATAGTATCCTTATATAGTGTAGGGGTGCACTAAGAAAGGAATTTTGAAACGTCACACTCTAAAGGGTAGAACACGAGCAACGCGGGCGACGGCTAGTACACGTATACGCATCCGGTCTACTCGAGCCTTTATAGCACGTGGGTGGGATTATTTGAGTTTTACGTTTCATAGGGATTTGGAGGTCTCGTTTTTGGCCCATTAAGCAGCTTCAGGTTGTGCCGTTTGATGTTATGAGTGGATTGCCTTTGAAGCTGAAGTTTCGATTCTATAAAACAGAGGCAGCCTACATGTAGTGAAAAATTATGCACTGTTTTATACACTTGAGAGCAAAAATTCCTGGTCTATCAGATCTTGAAAACTATTAATGCTACATAGAAGTTTTTAATAGGATTATGACTCGGAATTTTTGCTCTTGACTGTACATTTAGGTATTAAGAGGATTATCTAATAAGTAGTGGACAACATTGTCAGCAAATAATTTAGCTATGTTACAATAGGGGTTGCAGCCTCGTTAGGGTAAAGCTAAAATTGCAAGCTATTAGCGTAAATGCGTAATTTTGTCTCATCATCTCCTTGCCCTTGTCTCACTTCATGTGGGGTCGGTACAACATGTGTTTTTTCTCCATGCTCTTCTATCAGCCGTCATCTCAGTTATCACTCCTTTTTTACCAGTATGTCATCTTTCAAAATGATCATCAAATATCTATGCTTGTAATCAAAATTGTCAATTGGGACATTGCGTCCCAATATATTTTGTCCGAATCGACAGCAAGTCAATGGATCAGTAAATTAGCATACGCGCCAAATAGATTTAATGTAGATCTTTAAAGCTATTTTCTAATAGAAAATCGTCTAATAGCAAAAGGCACAGCAACGCAGATCTGCAGAAGATTTACGAGCGTCTATGTCGTTCCTTTCTAAAGCGATTGAAATGGGATGTCTGAGAGACTTACGGAGGCGCTGAGCGATTACCTACTTAGATAGTTCCTCTTCTCAATGTATTGAGATACTGTGTCGTAAGACGATACTGTGATATCTTTTTAAATAGCTTTTAGCATTGATTGTTGAGAGCCGTTGGTTCTTCTTCTTCTCTTCAATAATGGCCTCTGTCCGTCATTTCGACAGACAATTTTGCCAATGTCAAGTGATATAATTTAATAATATAAGTCAAGTCAAGTCATTTGTCAAGTCGGCTGTCGTTTGTTTTGAAAAGAAAATGGTGGATTTTCTCTTCAAACCTAACACGAATTTTCACATTTAGATAAACCACTTTACACACATTTATTCCAATGGCTCACACCTTATGTTAGGACCTAAGTATTATTGGTTAAAATTCCACCAAAATTAAACAACAATACTCACAATAACATAAGAAAAACTATTAAAATAAAAGTGCTATGTGTCGTTTCAAAAAATGTCAAAACTCGTGTACCGAGCCGTTGGTTACCAAAATAGATAATTTCTTCCAGAAGACACTGTCTTGACACTGTCTGTGAGACAAGCTTATTTTTAAAACTAAAGACACTGAAAAGCCTAGTTAGTGGCTGACGACGATAGTTTGTCTACAAACTTGTTTAATTTTTTCTATAACTCTCTGATTTGGAATATATGACGGTACTAAAGTTGTCTATTCGAGAATAGAAACATTTTATTCTCGAATGTCAAAAGATCTCTATGTTGCGAGCATAAGACTCAAGATTCTTCATTTAGATAGAAAATCATCAATCATCATCATCATCATCAATATATATAAAACTCTTTTGAAGCTGACATAGAATCAACGCACAGCCTAAACTACAAGTCCTAGAGGTATGAAATTTGGAGGGTAGGTTCCTTATATAGTGTAGGGGCGCACTAAGAAAGGAATTTTGAAAAGTCACACTCTAACGCGAGCAACGCCGCGGGAGACGGCTAGTTAAAAATAAGCGCATAGAGACGTTTCAACTTGAATATTAATACTTTTTTTTTTTACCAGTAGCATATAAACACAAAGCAGAAAACTATACTATCGTATTGTATAGCAATCGTCATGTGGGACGAAACCCTCGTTCACTTCACACTATATCTGAGACGGTGCCACAGTATTTCGCGCACGTAAAGCAAATAATGCCGATTGGGATGTGTGAATTGCACCCCAGAATTGTGAGCGCGGTTTTGCGGTTCAGGCGTTCTGGTAATATCTATTTTGGTAGCACTGATTTTTATTGAACTACTGCAGTTGATAAAAATGTTATTAAATTGACCTGTACGTACCTATCTTTCTATCTCTACTAATTATAAAGCTGTAAAAGCCAAAAACTAAAATTAAAGATATGGAAAAACGAAATATTATGCAAATTTACTAAATAAACGATTCTGTATTCGAACTTCAAAAATCGAGTTTGTCTGTTTGTCTGTTTGTTTGATCACGGATCACGCCTACTACTGGACCAATTTCAAGAAAACTCAATGAATATCAATGAGTGATTGAAATATAGGCTATATTTTATTGAAATCAATGGCGTGGATTCTTAGATACAGCGAGAACTCTCTAAACCAAAAGCAGCCATTTGCTACGAAGTTCATCGTATGCTGGCTGACAGATATTTTAGTGGAAGTTTCGCACGCGTCGCGGGTATCAGTTAGTAGTGTATAATTTCAATGACAAACTAAACCGGATGAGTATTAGCGAGTCGGAGTTTCTTGTGAAAGAGCTCATTCGGAGAAGTACTACTATTTCTGCCGCCAAGCAGTGATGCAATTGTTTTTCTGAGCAGAAACTTTTTTTTTTTTCTTTAATTTTGTTCTTTGACTGGAGGCTGTCCTTTTGCCAAGTCTTTTTTGGTTTTCACTTTTTGTTGTCACTTTTTTGTTCACTACATTTTACTTTTTTCACTTTTTTCTGTCTTCTGAAGTGAGGGCAGAAACATTTCAAATTATAAATATTACCAGGAATTGCGGTAAATGCTAGCGGTTTTGTGAACGTGAGAAAGTTAGAAGCTAGCCTCGAGCGAGGGAAACGAGTTAAATAATTTTATTTCTAGTAAGTAAATTAAGTTTGTTTGCCCAGTGGCTTATTTGCCAATTTTAAACCGTGTATGATTTGTTTTCGAAGTAACTGTCTCTGTAAACATCTTTTTAGATAAGTGTGTAAAAATAATTATAAAAATAATAACGGCTTATTTTTGCTTTTATTTTATTTTATTTTCTTACTTATCTAGGTATAGGTATTTTATTCTATTTTTGTAATGTAATGATACTGTGAACTCTATGGACCATGTCTGCAATACAGAATTATTTATTTATTTGGTGTTTTTCTGCAGTGAATACATTGCGGCTTAATAAAGATATTAAAAATAATAATTTTATGAGCATTTCACTTTTAAGTATGATTTCAAATTATAAATAAAAAAAATAGTTATTGTGTATGTTTTTATACATATTTTAACCTAAAATGAAACCATATCAAAGCTTACGGATAACTCAAAACAGATTGAAGACATCAAAATGAAGGCCTTACAAAATTAGATCAGCTTCCTTTGATCAACTAATTAGTAGGCATGGTTTCAACACGCCTATTCTGTTACTATGTTCTTATTAAATTCCTGTCTCCTTAACACTGGTTTGTGATTATGAAAGGTTGACTTCACTATTGGCAAAACTTTCAGTATTTTCCTAATAGTCTTATTAAATTCCTGTACCTATCCCTAACGCTGGTTTGTGATTTTGGAATTTGGTTGACATCATTATTGGCAAAATTTGTAGTATCCTAAGCCCGTAGTTTGGATTTCATTGTGTTTATTTGCGAAAAGTAGTTAGCAATTTATGTCTGTAGAAAAATAGCTTTCAACTTCTATAGAAATAGCTTAGATTTGCTTCCAACATCTCGTGAAACAGCAGCCTAAATCAATACCGATGTATGACTTATAAAGTTCAAGATTTATTAAAAAATGCGCACTTAACAAAGTTTTCATAATACATAAACATAAGCTATTAGTAGGTACTAACGTTTTCTTAAAATTTAAGATTCAATAAGTAGTCAATAAGTCATAATATTTATAGTAATTTTGTTAAAAAACTTTTGGCGCTAAGCCTGTCGAGTTATGATTAAATACTAGGTTTGTAGAGTACTATATTGTGTTTAGTTAAGTTACTTTTATATTTATTAAGATAAATAAAGACCTTTTAAAACAAACAAACGATTTGAGAAAAGATCAATGAACTCTTAGACCACTTTTAGGTTAGTCTTTTATAAGAAACATTTAAATGGTCTTTGTCTCTCTCGGGATTTGATAGAAACTGGTGCTTAATTCTTGATAGGTACGCTATATACGATCTAGTAGTCATGAAATCCATAACAATGCATAGGTATTTGATCTGTGAATAGGTATTATTGAACTCGAGATGAGCTCTAAAATATAATTATGACATTTTTGTGCCAGATATAAAAGAATAATATAAAGTATTTTTTTCATTTTTTGATTGACTTACAATTGTTTTACAGTTCTGTTGTTTTCATTTAGAAAAACCGAAATCAAATGTTAAATACAGTAAAACCATACTGTGTCAGGTATTGTGATTTTGTTTAAGAAGTAAAATGCTGCATCGATAAAAAATGTTTCATAGACAAGAGCGCGATACAAGCCAAGGGTTGAATTGACGCGCTATATACGCATAAAATATTTCTCTTTGATGTCCAAAATTTTAGATGTACTGTCAATCTAAAAACTTCTATGGACATAACCCTAATACCTATTTGTTTATAGAAAAAGTTATAAACAAGATAGATTATTTAAAACCGATATCTTTTCTAGACTAATTAATTGTTACTCTACACTCTACACTACATAATATATTCTGATGGTTTAATAATATGTCAAAAGTATTCGAAGTTTGAATATTACTCGTAGCAACTGTGACTTCTACGAAATACGTAGCACAGTAGCAGTCAAAGACCCTTAGGCTGCTGAGGCACTTGGCGGCCAAGTCGTGACGCTTAATTCGGCAACCAAAGTTATTTTTTTCTTTTTATAACTAACAAGATTTATAAAATCACCGTGGGAGAGCGATTAAAGCGCTGCGATAGAGTCACTCGGTCGCAGCGACTGAAAATGTTGTAAAACCAGTAGCCTGAGGGCCTAGTACGAGTTTTGGTGTGTAAATCTGGTGTGAAACGTCTGACGCCCAGCACACCAGTGGGCGCTGATTTGTATGGAGACACTGAGCGGATTTTTTGAGAATCTTGGTCTACACCAAGCCCGTACTCGCTTCTCAAAGAATCCGCTCAGTGTCTCCATACAAATCAGCGCCCACTGGTGTGCGGGCGTCAGACGTTTCACACCCACACTATACCATGAAAACTCGTACTAGGCCTCTGACGTTTGGCCGAGGTGAAGTTGAAAAAAACTGAAGATCTCTGGCTGTCAGGTGGTCACCACGACATACGAGTAGCTGCTTAGTGCGCTTGAAGCCTAAACCCAGCTAGAAATAAGACGTGAAAAATATTGCACTATACATGACTCTAGCACCTTCAGTGTATCGTTTCATGTAAAAGATGGTACTCATTTTATTCGTAGATACATCCACTTTGGAAATTGCTTTCGTATATTTTCAGTGTGTTTCAGTCGCCTTGTTTTTGCATGAATTATATTCTAGTTCAGTTTGTACTAGGTACTTGAATAACAAAAAAAAATATGCACGTTCGTAATCCCCAGGCTCTTTACACATTCTGATCTTACGTATATGTTAGGAGAAATAGCCTATTGAAAAGATCTAAAGGGATCTGTCTACCTGGAGACAGTTTTGTTTCAGATTCTGTTTCAAAAATATCAAAGCTGAAGATTTTGTTTTACAAATAAACGGTGTTTCACCATTCGAAGTAATGTTTTAGAGAAATGTAGCACTTACTCCGATACCTATCTACTCTGGACTTTATAGCTTGAAGATCTACTCTATAGAACGACGAGCTATTGACATTTGAAATACATTACGCGGTCGCCTCTTGCGTTGTTCGCGGCTGCGTGGATGTTGCCGCGTTGACGTGCAGTGTAACCGAAAAAATCAATAGTGATAGTTTGTTCCGTTTTGCGAAGTAAGCCTACAGCACTTTATAGCTTGTGTTGAAGCGATCGGGGAATACCTATAGACGTCAAAGCGCTAGATACATTCCTGTGCAGAAAATAAATATACTTGATTTTATGTTGCCGAACGCTGTAACACGCTTTTATCTCTCCAATTTCTATAGACTATGTGTAGTTTTGAAAGTTTAATAATAGTGATATAACTGTGATCACAGACAGGTCAGGTGGCGAAAAATATATAAGACCCATTTATTTGTATTGCTGACCAAACTTGGTTAGACTCTAGTAATATTTTGTCTATCAAATAAAAGCACCATTTGTTTCAAATATTGACGTGGATGCATCAGATATTATCATTCTATTGGTAATAAATCAATCGCACGTTATTTGGGTAATAAATTCTATTGAGTTACACGGTACTAGAGCCATTAATTATGACATAGGCGTGTGGCAATCAGAGTATTATCTCATACTTTTACAAACTTATGATGATGATTACTTAGGTATATAATATTGATCTGGGTCTAAGTATTGTGGTGTCTGAATGGCATATCCCAGTGTTGCTGATCTTTGACGCTACAAGTTTCTTTGCAATGTTTTGACGTACAGTTTTGACCTATTTTGCTTGTTATAGTGTAACTGAACGCTTTTGTAAGGAACGTCTGAACACACTTTCTAGTGGCACACTAAGTAGCATATTTGGCGTAAACAAATTGATAAAATAACTTTAAATGGCTACATAAATGCCCAAAAACAAAATGTTCTCTCTCATGAGTCTAAACCCGGGTCAATTTCCACCAAGGCTGTACTGCACACTTGTACATCGCAACTTAAACGGGGTACATGTTACCCAGCCAATGGGCGTTTACACACCCGACACCGTACAATAGCATCATCGTCTTTAACAAAGATACTGGGTGTTAGCGACGGTACGTGTGTGAAAACTAAAACAAAATGTATGAGATTAGCTCTTCGACGATATCGTGTGATTATCTTTTGGTAGCAGATTTTGAGGTTATAAAACCGTGTGACAAATAACCCATGCGGTTTACGGATCAAACTTGTTGGGATTAAAATGATATTGATTCTAAACTGGGTACAATGTTATAACACACTATTGTTTGCGATTTTTCATAAATAATTTCAGTGATTTTTTATATACAGAATGTTGAAGTATGCGAGCGGGAGGTTGACCGGCTGTCAGTTCTCTAACTAAATGAATGCAGCAGATTAGCAAACGATCGGAAGGAGTGGTGTAGGATAGTGGAGCAAGCTACTGCCTATGATGCCCACGACAACACTGTTGAGTGCTACAACCGACACAAGATATTGTGCATGTCGTATCGGTAGCAGTGTAAGAGCAGCCAATGAAGCGACGGTCAGACAACATTCTATTTCCGGACTTCAGCCGGATTTGAAATGTCTAAAGTAGTGTGGCAGTGGCGTGTTCTTCCTGAAAACGATGAATCAAAACCAAGACTCGGAGTCTTAAAATATTGTCTAGAAGCTTTGAAAGTTCACATGAAATTGAAACTGACTCGTTGATTTATATTAGATTTTTGTTTTTATCTTAGCTTGGACTATAAAATTGGTTCCTATTTAGAAGACATATTTACTTAAACAATAATCTATTCTCTTCTTTTACTAAGGTAAATAATAGCACAAGGTAATATTTTAAACTGGAAATATTTATCGCTACAGACTTCAAAGTCAATTCCTGGTGCATGGCTGTTTAATGCGCATGTGATGATGATGATGTTATCCTAGCCGATTTCAACCATGGCAACTGATTATCTGGACAAACATTTAACTCGAGTTAAGTATTGGGCATGTAGACTAACATAGATCTAAGGGCTCATTCCAGTTTTTTCCTGCGTGAGTACCCCGCGTAGGGGATTTCTGGAACTTTTGTCCAATAATCCCTTCAGCGACCCAGCGACTGCCGGCAGGGGAAGTATGTAGGTATACCTAAGTAGTCAGATATAGATTACCTGCGCGCTGCGAATCACGACCCTTAACAATGAGAGACGGTCTATGGAAGAAGGTTGGATTACCTACAAGACTTGGCTTCTCTACAAGCCGTACAAATGTAGAGCAAAACCCAATTATCTACAAATCACCGACTTAAAATTAGCTTTGTCTGTGAACAATTTAATTAATTTGAGATATTTTTTTTTGGTGTTTGTGACACCATTAGAAATATCTAAGTAATAAGAAAATTTTCAGACTATGGTGCGACTTTTCAAAATTTCTTCCTTAGTGCACTCCTACACTATATAAGGATACTACCCTCTAAATTTCATACCTCTAGGACTTACAGTTTAGGCTGTGCGTTGATTGTCAGTCAACTTCAAAAAAGTTTTATATATTTAGAAGAAGATGGACACTTATCTTACGTAAGTATTTGGAGATAAAACTAAAATATATGGCTGTTTTAAGTGGAACTCGTCATTCACAGTCCATACCTCAAAAACTTGAACTGCACTGCGTGGAGTATCGATCAGCGTTTGAGGGGTTTCACTGTATCATAGAGCCTAGAAGGACAGCTTGTTTACTAGATATAAAATAAGGTACCTAGATCATTCACATCAATTACACCCTATTAATGAACTGGGATTCAACTTTACGATAAGCTCTCTAGATACATAAATTCAAGAGGCAATAGAGCGTTGCTTTTATTACGAATTGTCCGTCTTTAAAAAAGTTGCGCCAAAGTAATCTCTAACATGGTTGAAATAAAAGTCGGTGTATTATTATTATTTAGTATCGTTCTCACAGCGTGTCTAATGCGCCTAAACCAAAACATTTTTTTTAAATGTACGGTTAGTATACTTATATACATCTAACACATTAGGTAAGATGTTATCTTGCACTGTAGGTACATAAAAAGTAGGTATACAACTTGGCTCACACAAAAGAAAGTAGGCACTTACATAAGTATAGGTAGGCAACTAGGGTAAATAATAATAATAAAATAATAAAAATATGTATTTTCAATAAAAAAGAATTTACAAAAGCAATCTAAAAGAAGGCACTTAAATTAAGTAGGTACTAAGCATAAAAGAACGATGATTATGTACCCTAATAAATCTGTGGCCGTGCAGTGTGCTCACGCATTAGCTTATACAGACACCAAAGAAAATGTTTACCTACCCCGGCCGAATACAGTCACTACTTAAATCGTCTGTAAAAGACGCAAAGGCTGATGATGATGAGGAAATCTGTAGGTTAGACAGATGAGACACACCGTCGGGCCATGGAAGAGTGCGAAAGCGTGCCCACAGCCCCGGCAAGAGGTGTAAGTAGGACCCCGTTGGGTTTTAGTCGGAAGGAGTCCGACATAACTCTTCTGTCGCTCGCCACGGCAGAAGAGTATCCATGAGGATTTCCCAACGTTAAAAAAAAAAAAAAAAGTTAGTTAGTAACGGATCTTTAACTCCCAACTAGGTTTCCCTGTATTTGGCATATTAGTTGGTTGGCTGCGCGGTTAATTCTGTGGCAGCTAAGTTTAAAGTTGTCTAGCTTTCCTCGTGTATCTATATCTGAATGTAGTTCGTTAGGTCTGTTAGTCTCGAGTGGTGGAGTGCGTGCCGTTTCTTCACACTTGCGCAGGTAATATTGAATCAAATAATATTTGATTAGGGCGCCAGATGTGAAACTTTGTTTTGTTAACGGGAAGTAGACATCTTGTTCTTTGTTTTTGATGTTAATTTAGTTAGGAAACGAGACGTGTGTTTTCTTTGGGTTGGGGTGTCTTTTGGTATTTGACAGCTATTGTAATTGAAGGTAGGTTTATATAATCTGCTCTGTGCATTTTCATCATGGTGTTACTTTGTATATAATAATTATATTGGTACGCATAATTAAGAGTAAGCAATAGAAGTAGAGAAGAGTTATTAATTTTGAGCATGTTTTTATTTTGGAAATTACTATAGACTTTATTTTGCTTTTAGCAAAAATTGCAACTACAAACTACTTAGATACTAGCTACTTGTATTAGTTTTTTACATATTTAATATTGAAACTTTACTAGAACGGTATTATAATGATCTGTCCTAGAACATTATTATTATTGAATTACAATACTCAAAACAATGTCAATTTTATAATTCAGACCACGTATAAAATGTTAAAACGTAAATTAAATTAAATCTATTGCTGGACAAGACCTACATTATTTTTCGCAACTATTCTAGTTCTATGCGTAAAATATTACTGCGTGAAAATCACAACTAAAAATAAATCAAACTGCAGTTGGTATTCGTCAAAACATTCAACGGTAAAATAAAAAGAATATTTCAAATTCAGAACGACCATTCAAAAAGTTACGCTCGGATAAACGTTTTCAATCGTTTTTAACGAAACTTTCGCACATCATTTTATTGCTCTAAATTTTTTAGCTGCAAATCGTTCGCAACCACTTTTTCCACGCAGTTTTAGAACACGGAAATATTTTTATAGGTGCCTATCGAATTATACATACTGTAAAACCGACACAGGTATATAGACGAAAATGTATAAAATGTATTAAATACTTTCTCTGAAGAGATATTCCGGGTATCTCGTCAGATTGTTTTTTAAATTTTGCTATCTTATTTATGTATTACAACCCGACTTACTTAGCTTACTTAGAACAAGCTCCAACTCTACCAATAAAAAAAAATTAATCATACCTAATCATACAAAAAGTAATGACGATTGAAAATGATCAGTGAGATTTTATTGAATAAAAGCTTTTTGACTTTGACTATTCCAGATTTATTATGAAGAAAAAACTCAACCACGGCCCAACAAAAAGAAAACCAGTAAAACCTACTGAAGATAAGAAACCAGACACCACTGACAGCAAGCAAGAAAACGTAGCAAGCTTAGATGACGAAGATCAAGGCTTCGGCGGGTGGCTCAAGTAAGTCTCCTCAATAAAATTTTAAAAAATATTAGGTTAGGTAGATCAGGCTTCGCGTACCGCACTTTAGTACCCGACGACGCGGAGAAAAAGAAGGGTTATGAATTTAATGGATGAAGCTACATGAGCTGAATGGTCCTGTGGTTCGCATACGTTGCATACAGCGCCTGAGATAAAGATTACACGATAAAATGAGCTGCACTGTTGGTAAATCACAAACTATACTCGTAGCTTCCAGCGCTGTACAAATTATGCTGTTGATAGATAGCTACTCTAGCTAAAACGCAGTAAAGCTTTAGCGAAAGTAGCAATTTATTTAGATGTCTTTACGAAGTGAGTTTTCCTGTACATGAACTATTATTTAGTCTGTGGCTATAATGCTCCTTACGGTTAGGTAGTGTCTCTTAAGCGCCATGTCACTAAATTCTGAACTTGCTAGTCAGTTTACAAAATATTGTTACATCTAGAAATGTCCTTAAATTTTAATAGAAAATGAGTGCAAAATAATAGATAAATCATTTATTTTTTAATAAAACTTAAGGAACCGTTTGACCACTATCTCACTTGATGTTAAGCGACTTAAGTTACTTCTGATAGCTTGGTGGTGGTCTAGTCAAATGTTTCCCAAACCCACAAAACCATTTTTATTTTCAGATCTGCAGACGGACTTGAAACGATGAAACTATTCGTCATAGCTAACAGTGTAGTAATGCTGACCACGATAGTGTACCCACACATACAGAACGTATACGGTATCTTATATGATATGTTTCTCGGGGAAGATGTCTTTGAATGAGGTTGGAACTTCGTAATTCTGTGGAAATTTGTGTAAGTTGGATATCTGTCGCATTTATATTTACTCTGCACTATGTAGTTATCTAGTAGGTACTCATATTGTATTGAAAAGCAAAAAAACTATTTCACTATTAGAGATAGCTCTCTAGTATTTATTTTAATAGTCAATTTTATAAACACTTATACAGCAAAATACTATACAGAATTTTCGGCCAGTTCCAACCGAACAAAATTGTTCTATCAAGTTGATATCTACATTTTCACAATGCTAGGCTTATTTTTTCGTCTGATATTTTCAATGGGTGTACTTTTTTGGTATTCAGCTACCGTTTGGAACATGATAACTGATTATTTCAATAGAGAATTTCACAAAATGCTTACAAACGAAACTGAGTATGAAGATGAGTTTTCTGATTAGTTTTTTTTGATAAAAAATATAAAACAGTAAATAAATACGCCTTGTTTTTTTTTTCACCCTTACCTTTATGTCCCAAAGTGATAGACACATTGCACACACCCTTTAGGTACGTGCTCTGTGAAGTAATGAATTTTCTGGAGACTTGTTTACTGGTACTGAAACTTACAGCTATATAGTCTCGCGAAATAGAGCGCAGCTCATAAAATTCAAACTTAATATAAAAATACTTAAGTTCTTGGTATTCCAGTGACAAACTTATTATAAAATGACTTATTTAATACCTTAAGAAAACCAGGGAGCGTCTTTTCAAAATCTTTTCCTGCACTAGAATTTGAATAACTGGCGCGAAGAAAACGAAATTACTCTCGCTGGCACCCAGTCTCGTTATATCGTTTTGCATACTTAATTCTAGAGGAAATTTCATAATAAGACCCTCCGTAATCTTAGTTCCTCGCGAATAGAGTGGAAATAACCGGAGGGTTAATTCCACTAATTTACTTGTTGGCTGAAACGCAGCTGAACCGTAGCTTTGCTGCTGTAAACAGACACGTCGTCGTGACGACGCGCGACGTGCTACCGCAACACATTTTCATATAATACCTTCCATAGCCAGCAACAGTCGCTGAGACACTGCAGGCTGAGACAAACCTGATAAGATTTCACAGTGTTTTTTATAATAAGAATTTTGCGTAACGTTTTGATGAATAAATAAAACTTACAAACATGTTGTATGTGCTACAAACCAAGCGGCAACATGATGCGAGTGATGCAACGACACGACGCCTGCTGCTGGCTGCAGTCGGCTACGGAATATTCTGCTATTAAGCTTTGACAGCTGAAACACAGCTAAACCACGACTTTCTATCTGTTTTTAGGTTATTTCGATTCAGCTGCAAAGTTTCAGCTAAGCTAGGTCAATCGAACCACAGTTGGAACTTAATTGAACGTCGTTGTATATTAGCAGAATCGAGCTTCAGGTCACGGAAGTGTCCCATAACTTCAGTCCGCGTGTGTGTGTAACTTTACCCGGCTTATATTCATACCCTACTAACTGTGCTATTACTGAAATAGGTTTTAGGTATGAGCTTTTATCTGCAGACAGACGCGTACTAGCAATAGAATAGAAATTTTAATCTAGGAATCCTAAGACTCAAGGGAAGACTTAAAGGGCTCCTGGTAGTACAAGGCAGGATGAAGGGTAAGAAATCCCGTGGTTACTCTCCGACAAGATGGTCATAAACACCGCTGTTCCAAATTGGATCCGGATTTTGACACGACTTCTGTCAAAATCTATGGATCCGGATTGGAACTGTGTTCGAGAGTAACCCACCTGATCAAATCGATCAAAGACTCCACCATCAAAGTATGCTCTCACAATAAGATCAAACAGAGATCAATGGAGACACATAACCAGAGCCGTTATTACAGCGAACCTTTCATAACCACGACCACTCTATCATGAATGTCCGACTAGGAAGAACAATTCGGAAGTTGTAGATAAAGTTAATTTGGTTTGTACTTGGTATCATTTATTGTGTAAATCTTATTGGTAAACTTTCACTTTTTATAGTCTTTGTAAATCCATGCAACTCGATGTAAGCTTACAGTACTTTCACCGTGTTTTGTCCTTTGCATTCACAAGCAGGTTCAAACTAGATTGAAAGAGACTAAACATTCCAAGCTTACATCAAAGGGATTAAGAGTAGTTTTTATTTGTTTATTTTACTGTAATACCTATAATAAATATTCGTTACATTATTTCCAAATAATGATAAAGTCTTTTTTATAAAGATTTATTATCTAATATCTTAAAAATAAAAGCCCAAATAAATATTTAAAGAATCCAAGTAGAGTTTGATTGAACTAACAAATAGAGTAACAACTCGGACGAACACCACTTCCAAAACTACTTTCACTCCTATGTTTCATGCGGAAACTGAGGTAGGTACATTTAAACTAAGTTTAAGCCGCGTTCTAACTTTACGCCTCGTTTATTAATAGAGGTGGTGGAGGATTCCTTTTGCGAGGAAATCAACTGCTTTAGATAATTAATGTTTGGGAATAAGTGGTTTGTTGAAAACTGTCTTTGCTTCAACTAAACTAAATTATTATAATTTATTTTTAATCAGATATACGTAAGAGGGTTATTGAAGATCAAACAAAATATTTTCTACCTATTGTGTTAAAAATAAATAGGGCCTTAGTATTGAGAATTTCAGAAATATCGGTTTCATGTGGTATTTACTAATATTTATATTTTGAATTAGATAATGTAAAAAAAACACTAGTTTTTAAGTACAACACACTGTGTCAATATTGTCACAGTAATATTCTATGGATTAATAATGGCAACATTGATATCAGTACTCAACTCAATGTCATACAGGAAACGTCGTGATTAATTTTGACTGGCAATGAGAAATTCCGCACTCGAAATATTGCCAGATTGTCTCTTACCCAAAATTCCACCTAATACACCACGTAAGTATTCAATTAGTAGATATAGGCACTGCAGTGCCTCTACTAATTGGATACCTACGTCATTAGACGCCAAGAAGCAATTTACATAGAGTATCATCTTACATTAGCGTGTTAATTGTAATTTGAGTTATAAGTCAGGTTTAATACTAATGGGATATGCTTAAAGATCAACCGACATCAACACGACATCTATACGACATCGGTGGATAACATGATACAAATACATACCCTCTCACACATTGACATCAGTTACTGATAGATGTGTGATACCTACCGGTAGGTATCAGTAGGTAGTCTATCAGGTCAATAATAATATTATAATACATTATAATGTATAGGCCTTTACATTTATTTGAAGATGATTTATACAGCGTCAGGAGGCAACCTATGCCTACACTTTAACGAGACACTGTAGTGCCTGGGACAATTTTTTAGATGGAGTAGGCTAGCCCAGTTCCTATACCATCCTCTCAGCCTATTAATATTACATTGCAAAAAAATACTTGCAGTATAATAGCAACCCATCATAAAGTGAATTTGCATTGAAAGCGGTGCATATAACTTCAACTAAACAATTGTACCTAGTAACTTAAAAACCACTGAGTTGTGATTTCAGTTGCGCTCAACATTTTCCAAATTGGGTTCACCGAAGTCAGACTAACGAAAACTGATTGAGTTCAAAACTAATATTTAAACGCCACAAAACCTACTTCAGGCATAACAAACTTTGAAATTCAAATAGTTTTATCTAATATTCATGTCATTAGATTTACAAACTAACGGTTTTACTTAGAATTCGCTTTTTATTTTGCACCTGTCACTATCTAAATAAAAAAAATATGAAATGAAATGAAGTACATTTATTCAACCCATTGGGTACAAACACACAGATACAATAGAGAGAAAAGAAAGTAAGTCAGACAGGAAGGAGCAGAACAGGACAAGTAGGTACAAAAGTATAGCAAATAATTAGTATCCGAAAACAAAAACAAATAAAAATGATGCTAGTTAGTCCTGTCCTGTTCTATAATGTACCCTTGTGCGGTTGAAAAGATTGTTCTCAGCATGTGCTGCCCCACATGCATGAACCATGACATGGAGCAGCGCTGGTTTTTAGATACAACCAACACCAGATAAAACAAGATGGCACTAGATATTTATCACTTCGACTAGGACTAATTTGGATGCATTTCGAAAAATACGAAATGCTATATTATACAACATGGAAATTAACTTTTGACAGAAGTTGAGAGGTGATTCGTGCTCTTCTAAAAACTTTACTTTGTATAAATTGTTAAAACTAAGCCCTAAGAATTCAGAATAATTAATAACCAAAGACCTCATTCAATACGTATCGAGACAAATTAATTAAAGTCCAACGGAGACATTTAGTTCACAATCTATTGAATAAATAGTTCAACAGGTTTTTGAACTAGTTTGAAATTACTAATGAGTCTGTAAAGTCTACAGAATAACCAAATAGGTATTCTATTGCGTAGTCTTGCTCGTATTCTGATAAATAACTCAGAGTTAAGCAAGTTACTCAAGTACAAATTTGAGAAAACTATCAAAATCATTAGACTTCAGATCATACTTGAGTACATGCAAATACAGACCTTAAAATAAAAACTCTAAGGTCTTATTACAAAAAGTTGCTTAAATACTTGAATTGCTAATTCTTTCTTTTTAGATCCAATAAATGGGAAAATTTCAAACAGTACCTCATTAGGAGTAATTGTTTCGCTTACTCTATTCACGTGTAGAAGTCTAGAATCTATAAATAAGCCCATTAGTTGATAATTTTAGGACCCGTAGCCTGATATTTACCTTCTAATTTGCAAAATGTGATTCGTAAATGTTTTTTTTTTAATATATTAGGTATAACTGCAAAAATGTTAAAATGGGCGAGCGAGAAGGTTGTCTGCCTTTACCCTACGCCTTAAAGTGCCAGTATTCACATATCCTGCCCAGGCGCTGGTTTTCGGTGACGCCAGTTGTGTTTTTATTACATTTTTACATTATATTTTTTAACAATCAGTTTTTGCTACCTACTTACCTAAATAAGTTGGAGCAATTCATTCCATAACTCGTTCAAAATTTATAACATAAAGTTGAATTTCACCCACAATTTAATTAAAAAGGAGCTAGTAATGAGACCAATTAGTTAGCCCGTCTCAGAAGACTTTGCTTTTTGTTACAAGTTTTTTAATACCTAAGAGAAATGTTCAAATTGTTAAGGGAACTCTTTGAGCTGAAAATGATACTAGCCGCTTTATAATAAAAAAAAAACTAGTCTGTACAATTAGTTTTAGTAGTAGTAGAGCTTGTTGTAACAAGTAGGGGAAGTACTACCACCGTACCTATTTGTGCCGCCAAGCAGTAACCCTTGCATTGCTATATTCCGGTTTGAAAGGTGCTGGTGCAATTATAGACACATGAGACACATCTTTACGTCTTACAGTAATGAACTCAGTATGGTGCGTCACAGGACACTTCCTTAATGGACGTGGAATGATATTAAAAAAATAGTTGCACGCTAATATACAGTGACATGGTAATTTGTCAGATTCCCATAGTATCAAATAAGAGATAATCGGGCCCTAGATAAAATAGCAAATAAGGTGCTTTTCCACGAGAGCTAAGCTTAGCGATGTTAAGGATATGTGTAAAATTGACCAATAGGAATCGTTTATTTGCATAGCTTTAGCGTATAGCTCGGGTAGAAACGGTCACATAGTTTCGTAGCTTAGCTTGACTTAGCTTATCGATTGGCAACGTAGCACCTCTCTCGTGTAAAAGAGGTGTGTTTTCACACAGAAAATAAAACTTACGAAGGTTCATACAAAATAACACAAAGCGTTCTCGGTTCTGTTGAAATTCGTCGCCAAGTCGATAACATGAACAGCTTCATCTCAAATTGGCCTCTACCCAGCAATCACTACGGCTTGTAAAGCATATTTTACAAGGCAAATAAATAACTTACAGTATAACTCAGAATACCTAAGAAGCGGCCACCATCAGTTCACAGGAAAATGGTTCTATTTCTTCTCAGCAAAGTAGTAACGAATTCTATATTACGGTGACCGCTTTTTTGTGAATCATAGTTTTATGTTTGCTGGAATTGCCATGGCACATTTTGATTGTAAAATAAGAAATAAAACTTTATATTTCAAACCTTTTTTTATTTCATTTTTGTAACTTTAACTGCATTGGGTGACTGGTTAAAAATATCATCCAGACTTAGAATAATCTATACCAGTAGACTACCGAGATGATTTTTCCAATCAACGGACTATTGATTTTTATGTAAATTATGATCTATAATCTAGAATGTCCTCTGGATGAAGCCGACGATGAAGCCAGACAGTCTAACAGACATCTATTCACTCTCTTGCTTTGAAGAGACTCGGATTACTATATTCAAAGGAGTTTGAATGGCCATATTAAAAGCCCGTAACTGTAGGCTGTTTATCCTTGCCAAATGTTAGCCTTTACGTGAACGCTTGTCGCTAGATCGATTCCCACAGGTTTTCTTACTCGCCCTGGACGGGAGCCAAATGCATTTCGTTCTTGCCAGGCCAAGGGTGCACTGCACACTGAGTGCAAACTTTGAACCTTTACGATGTGAGTTTGAATAGTGATATCCAAATAAAGGAATAATACAGTGTTTTTCGGAAGCGAATATTGCGGTTATTTTAAAATGAATGAGTAATGAGTCATTTTCTTAGTAAAAATATCCTACAATCTCTTAGTGAATAGGATACCATATAAGTCACTAAACTGAATACGTTGTAACTTTTACGATATCCTAAAGAAAACCCAATAATTTACTGATTAGAATGAAATTCGTCATGATTTCTAAAATATGACGGCTTTTATCAAATCACAGACATTTTCTCAAACCGCAAACTGATTTACTAATTTGTCGTCAGTTGTTTATTACTTATTACCCCACCACTATGTGGGACCAATAGTCGGAGAGAGAGAGAGAGAGAGAGAAAGAGAGAGAGATGGAGAGAGAGATTATAACTTATTACATAATTATACAAAATTACTTTAGTGATGGAAAGTAAATGATTAAGTTTGCTCTCAGTGTATCTGTTTACAACTTAGCCTGTTTGCGACTGTAAATTACCGTATATTAGTTAACAGTTTTGACTAATTATTTCTCTACTTCTAATTGCTGCAATTAGAGCTTACGATAGCAGAGTTTAATTGCTTTTTCACCTGCGAGTTATTTCAAGTGCTTTGGATTTTATGCTCAGTAAAGAGTGAAAGGTAACAAAGTATATGAAGCCTGTTTCATACTACCAACGGCGCGACATCGTTGGAGAGCTATATCACATACAATTAGTACCTACTTCGACTTTTCTCATTGTGTCGGCGCTCATACCTATATTTTTGTTTGTCTGATAATGTCGGTATCGTGTTGGTGTTGATGTCGTGCAGTGTGCAAACGCCTAAGGAGTACTCAACTCTTGCTGATTCAAATAACAGTTAGATTATTTTTTGTGAATATAAAACGTAGTGATTTGAAAATTACCTACTTGAAAAATTTTTGGAGTCTGTGAATGACTTGTAGAATGCTTTTATTAACAAAAAATTGATCTAAAAGAAGGGATCTATTTGCAACGGATGAATCCATGCAGTAATATAATATATTATAGCACAGACTTGTCTAATGGTTCGTATACTCTGTGGACTTCTTACACCAAACTCTTTAGAGACACGAAAGAGTCACAAACATCCAAATATCTCAAGTTTCGCATTCATAAACTCGTAGGAATAGAAGGTAGCCATGTTTACTTCAACAGCGTCTGTTCAATGGAATGTGCAAGATCAGTGACGGGTCCAGGATTCCAGTTTGGAAGGGGCTTGGCCCAGGATTTTATTTCTAGAGCGGTTAGACACAGCTATTTGGGTTTGCTCTGGCGATTCTTTTTTACCTTTAGGGTTCTTTGGGTTGGCACGGAGCAGCTTTTGAGGTGGCTAAGAGGGCTAGACGGCTAGGGTCTAGGGAGCTCAAACCCCCCCTTTCCCCCCTGGTTTCTACTATGCAAGATGCACCGAAGGACCAACAGAATCAATTAGGCCCGGAGCAGCTTTTGAGGGAGCTAGGGGCTAGGGGGCTCAAACCCCCCCTCTCCACCCCTTAATTCTACTAGTGTGCAAAATGCACCTAAGGACCAACAGAATCAATAGTCTCGTATGTTTGGCGATAAGCCAGCACCATTTGCTTTCGATCAACGGGTGGAGTCAGTAGTATATTGCATTAGCTTTGGCAGAGGGAGCCAGTTTGTAACCAATCTTTGACTGAAGATTTTTCGAATTTGGAAATTTAAATAGTGGCTCGTTTAGAACATGAACGCACTTGGCCGTAATAGTTATGTCGTATAGTGTAGGCTCCGACTAAGATCTTTGCTACGCGTATGCAGTGTTTTGGTATGTAACTAAAATCCTTCGTTTATTTGTGAGGGTAGACAGTAATTATATTCGTTGATTTAAATGACAAATGTAACGTCCATTTTTTCCTGGGAACGGGTTTGTTTGATATTATTTTTGAAGATTAGACTAGCTGATATAAAATAATGTATGTACCAATTTTATATTTCATTTTCATTCGTGCGTCTTTTAAATAATTTTTGACGTTTAAATTGAATAAACCGACGGTCCATGACGCGATACAAAATAATAAATACCCATTGTGCCTAGTTAGGTACATAACATATTCCATTATGCAAATAATGCGCAAACATGTTCAAACCAGCATACATCACGGTTGGAAGCCAACAATTATTTAGTGCATTTGCATGTGACCGCCAAGGCTGCGGTTGCTGACAGTAGGCGGGTCCTGTGGCCGGGCTGCCCAACTAGATTGCTTCGGCTATAGGGTACGGCCGCAATTGCGACCATGGTCGCGGCGACTAACTCCGGACGACAGTCCGACTAAAACCTCTTACTATGCCGAGCTGCTCAAATAGATTGCTTAGACTAAAATAAATAGGGTAGGTATACGGGCACGGCAGCAAGTAGTCTGGGACTAGCGACTAGCCAGAGAATAGCGACTATTCCGGTAATACAACTAAATACTCTAACCAATAAACCTGGCGTAAGCTACTAAAACTGATTAATTTGATTTGTCAAACAGAGAATGTTGAATCGCAGAGTGCGTGTGTAGCCTAAGTGGTGCAGAGTTGACGTTGGACTAGGCGTTCTTATTTTTACCGTTTTTCTTTTTGTTATGTTCAGGCTAACTGAAAATTTATATTTTCAACACGTCCAAATGTAATTCATACAAAATTATAAGATTGTAAATAATTATATTTGAATTAACAGACAAGATATCGATAGTCCGAAACAAGAAAACTACGCAAGGCAAGTTTTTGCTTCTGCACCTGCTTTCTTCTCCATCTCAAGCTTTGTTTTTTCAGCGCAATATCGTCTAAGGATACTATCGTTTAAAGACATTATCGTCTAAGGACATTATCGTCTAAAATCAACTGAAAGATTATTCAACAGAACCAGAATGTGCTATTCTTGGCCTGCGGATGTCGTCCGCTCAATCGTCTCTCCAACGCTCGTTGGTAATGGAAATACGCCTTCGGTATTCACTTCATTAACGAGTTCGGAATACGTGGGCTAGCGTCACACCGAAACGAGCAAGGTAAAGGAAAATAATAGGCGAACTAATAGAAGTAAGGGCGCCGGTGTAATAACAGGCACATGAGACTTCAAGATCTTTACGTCTCAGACTGATGGACGCAGTGCATTGCCTTACAGGGCACGTCCTCATTGGACTTGCTCTGTGAGGTAATGCATTGTTATAGGCAGAAGTTACTCCTTAACATCAGGTGAGCTATCAGCTTATTCCATTACATTTACCATAAAAAATAAAAAAAACTTAGTTGATCTTCAGTAGGCATCTTTCAGGTCGTCTTGGTAGGTACTGAAGATTAAAAAAAGTTCAAAAAATTCTATAGTCCATTGCTTCAAAGAGTTTTTAATGGACTTAATCCAAGGTAGTGTATTTTATAAGCAGAGGTAGCCGTTTTGACGTTTACTGCAAAGTCACGTAAACTATAATCTTGCATGGAAATTATAGAGAATCATCAGTTTTTTAAACGTCCCACTAGGGGGCGCTGCTGATCTCTATACAAAAATATAGCTGACGTGAACTATCATCATCAACCTATATCAGTCCACTGCTGGACGTAGGTCTTTCCCAAGACGCGCCACTGATCCCGGTCTTCGGCTCCTCTCATCCAGTGTTGGCCAGCTACGAGTACATTTCTCAGATCGTCGCCCCACGTGAACTATGCATATACCATTCCTTTTTATTGCCTGTAATGTTATTACCTACGTAGAGTAAAAACATTACTGTTCTCTACGGTGTGACCGCATCATCGTCAGTTCGAATTTCGCGGGACAACGAGAACAGCGGTCGATGTTATTTGGCAATATGCGTTCAACCTAGGTGATATTCAAATTCAGTAATGGAAGATATGGTAAGCAAAATAATTTAATTATGTCACTTGATGTTTGTGTAGACTACATTTTTGTATCGCAGAATGATCTATTCAAATAGTGTGTAAAATGGATGTCACTTTAAAAATAATATAAAATATCTTGGCCTAAGTTACTTCACATATTGGTATAGATTTCTAAAAAAATAAAAAATATCATTTACGAGGTCGTTCGGTATCGTACTCAATTTTTTTTTAATAAAGTAAATGAAAATAATGTAAGCAAGTAGGCACTCTAAAGAAAAGTTCTCACTACGCCTCAACTTTAAAGACAAGTGAGTAATAACAGCTTTAATCTCGACTTTAAAGCTTAGCCACTTACAAAGGCAGATTGGAAAACTTTTTTCTTGTGCGAGTCCAATTAAAGTTGATAAAGCAATTTCCGCCGGTTTAGTGTGTGCATGACTCTGGGGCAATGCTAGAAACATAACTAGACAACCAAACTATTGTGTTCTATTTGAATGAAAATTGGGACTCTTAAAGACCCCCCCAAATCACGCTTAGTATTTTTTTTTTATGATAAAAGTAATGGAACAAGCTGATAGCTCACCTGATGTTAAGTAGTAACTCCTGCCTATAACAAAGCATTACCTCACACAGCAAGTCCAATGAGGACGTGCCCTGTAAGGCAATGCACTGCGTCCATCACTCTGAGACGTAAAGATCTTGAAGTCTCATGTGCCTGTAATTACACCGGCGCCCTTACCCTTCAAACCGGAACACAGCAATGCGAGCATCGCTGCTTGGCGGCAGAAATAGGTACAGTAGTAGTAGGTACTTCCCCGGACGAGCTCTCACAAAGAGCTCTACTACTACTAAATTACTACTACTATTATTTTGCTGAAAAAAATCCGCGAAACTTCGCGCTGATGAGGGTTTTGGTAACTACACTGGCTATCAAAATTTAGTACCACACTTATAAAAATTGCAATAACTTAGAACACAAGATTTGATATCGCTTGGCCATTAAGTAGTCCTAGATCTAAACCCGATTGTGGCAATTTTAAAAGTGTGGTACAGTGTATTTTTGTCTAGGTAGCTTTTTGTGTACGGTTTTCATAATATACCTACCTACCATGCGATGCGGTGTTGATTGGTGGTATACCAATTGTGTTATAGGTACGTTTATTCCTCCTAGTTTTACACCCTAGCATCTGTGATATTAAAGAAAAGTAGCTACATATTTAACAAATATAATTTAGCTTCGGAAAAGTCTACTTTTCATCACTCGCTTAAATAAATACCAACTTACGCAAAGAAGCCGTTTTAATATGAAATTCCTTGTACGTGTATGTACGTGAAAAAGCGTTTGAAGAAAAAGTTACCCATACTTTCCCTACCTAATTGAAAGTTTTCCCAAAGAATGAAACAAAGGCGCCTCTCTCACCTTTCCGCGTCGTTTAACACAAGCCCTTATGGGTAGGGTAGTATAGACAATGTTTACTACAGAACAAAAAAGGCTTTTTGTAGGATGTAAATGAAAAACTATGAAACACTCTCTTGAGTCGCAATGAATCTGAAGTACCTACTAGTCTTGATATAAACAGAATTCATAGAAATTTCTTTCTCAAGAAATAGACGTTTTCTTATCTCATTTTTAGGTTTAGGAGTGACTATAAAGTATTTTTTTATTTCTATACTTTTATGTACGTATTTACGTGTACCTATGTGTACCTACACTTATTTTATGTATGCTACAAAGTTCAAGTAAACTACATTTTTGTATGAAGAATCATTAGGTAGTTATATAAATCGGAAAGAATAGCGTGACAAAGAGGTAGTAGTAGGTTCCTTATATAGTGTAAGGGCGCACTAAGAAAGAAATTTCGAAAAGTCGCACTCTAAAGGGTCTAGAACGCGAGCAACGCCGCGGGCGACGGCTAGTACGTTTAAAAATGAAAATAAATATTCATAAATAAACGACAACTTTTAAGATTCCGGAAATTTTCTCGTCAAAATCAGAAACATTATAAACAACAAAAAGTAAGATCAGTTTAATCTTCTGTAATATAATTTGGAAGCTTCATAAAGCAGAGGGTCGGCCGGTACTAGTCAATTACCTAGTGGGATCCATCTTCATATTTCTCCGGCTGCTTGAGCACTTTCTCGGCTTATGAATTGGTCTTTTGCGTGCCCGATGTTAGACGTGACGAGGTCCTTATATTAACTCGAAGTGGTGGAGAAGCCTACTTGTTTTTGACAAGCAATAATCGAGTGTTTGAAACATTTTCAACACATTATTTAGTTTTTTCGAAGGTTTTTATGTTGGCAAAGGAAGTAAGAAAAAGCATAAGATTATTAAAATACTAGTCATACAGCAAAACTTCTCATTGTAATAACGCTAAGTAGGTACCTAATAAATAAAATAAGCCTTTATTTCTACCAAAAATCTAATTTTACAACATATGTATCACCTTTTTTTAAACAAAAAAAAAAACGATATCGGTATCTATTTTATCTATAGCTTACTTAAGCTATTCAGTACCTACTCGTCCCCTTGGCGTAGGCCTCCCCCATTTCGTTCCACAATTTTTTATTTCTGGCTATAGTCATCCAGTTAGCCAGTTAGGTACCTACCTATCTAGATTTAAATTGAAAAGGTATAATTAATATTTAGCTGACTAATAAATCATAATTATTCAATGGTGCATTTTGAAATCCAAGTTCATATTAAACCAGTACAGAATGAATATTTACTAATAGGTACAAATAGGTACAAAATTGATGAAACTGCGCTACCAAATGAACTAGTTTGATCATTATTTAGGTATTGACCGAAATCAGATACAATATTGCAGAATATTTCAACAGCAAATGTTACAATATTGAAAAGATTTATGGAAATTAGTTGTTTAGCAAGTGTTGAAAATATCAAGTTTTTATATTCACAAGGAAAATAAAATCTAATACAGTATTTATAATATTCACAATATTTAGAAAATACTCATGAAACAGTTGAGCTATCTACAAACCGTTGCAAAGGATTAGTATTTTTACTTGTATTAGGTATAAGAATTAACCTTCACACTGCAGAGGCTATCCACAGCGAGGAACACATCCGAACTAAACGAACAACATCATACTTGTGTTGTGCCCCTAGAAATTCAATGTTTGCTACCAAGCCGATTCCTTCGCAGAACGCCTTAGGCGCTAGTGATGTAACCTGTGTACCTAAATTAACCGTAAATAAAAAGTCGGATAGTTTTACAATTCCCAAGTTGACATTTTGTATTATTGATATTCTGTGTTTTAGACGCTTACTGCTTAGACTGTTTCTGACGTTTATAGAAAAATATCTTTTGATACATTAATATTTGCAGTTTTTTTGTGATTATGCATGAAATGTCCTTTGTATTGTTACTATACCTGAATATTTTTTTCGTTCATGCCACTATTGCGTAGCTGGATTTATTTTCAAGTATCTACTTACCTAATCGAAATGCTTCTGTCCATCCAAAGGTTGTCTGGAAGAGATCGCTTACAGCGATAAGACCGCCCATTGTACATCATATTTAAAATTTATTTATCTTATATTGTTTTTCTTCTTTCTTGGTATTCAATAAAAAATATATCTATCTATCTACTTGGTCTCTCTTTTCAGCTGATGAGAATAATATATGTGGTGACATAAACTTAGTCTTCGGACAGCACGATAAGCACAAGAACATTTCTGAATAGGGACAGAGATGTGTGTGTAGTTCCGGTGTAATAGGATTTCTAAGAATGACTTTCTAGGAAATCCTAGTTAGAAGGAAATAGAAGAAGGTGAAGACCGCGTAAAAGCTATATGAGTCAACTGAAAGAAAAGATCGCTGTCGTGTCCTATAAGTACGTCAAGGAAGCTGCCCTGGAAAGGAACAAATGGCGAGAGCTGCATTGTTACTCCGACAAGAGCTGAGCCCCTAAGTTAGAAGAAGAAGAAATCGTACTTCAACGCTTGTCGACGTCAAACATACAAATCCTCGCATAGGTAGGTATATTATAATATACAAACAAACGGAAATTTGTTTCAGACCATTTAAGTCCTCTAATCAGCTGCTAATCGTTGAGTACAACGCGGTCGAGCGCCACTTTGCAAAATGCATAGCCTATTCGATTGAAGCGCTTAAATTCAGGCTTAACAGGCTATTGAGTTCATTTTACAATTTGCATTAGTACGGTTTGGCAGTTCAGAGGTTAAATGTTAACAACAGATCTCATGCAGGCTGGAGGTTTAATTGAAACAGTAAAATGAGTGGTTTGCTGTTTTGATAAAAACGTCAAATGTATTTCTTTGTAATCTAAATGTTTCTGCAAATATGCACCAATTTTTTTTTTTTTTTTTTTTAATTTATTTATTGTTTTAAAAATACATTATAACTTATTTTGTACTATAGCACTAAGGAAACCACAAGGTTTATATGAATAATGCTATATTATGAGTCTTGGCGTCGATAGCCTTACATTAGGTAGGTAGTTAACTAGATTAGATAGATAGGTAGGTAGGTAGCTAGCAACGTGCATTCCATTTATTTAGGTAGCTTGTTTTAGTTAGGTACTTAAGTAGGTAGGTTGATTTGCTTTTTTAAATAGTAGGTAAGTATTATTGAAACTTTTCAATCTTAGCTAGAAAGTAGGATTTTAATTTAAGTTTAATGTTCTTAGGCGTAATACTATTAATAAAAGTGGTGTATTTGGCATTTTTGTAGTAAACCACGAGACAGGAATTATTGTATGGATTTAGAACAATGCGTGTTATTGGGTTATTCATAGTTGTTTTATTGAAAAAATACTTTGAAGTGAAACAACGGTAAAAATGTTTTTGTTTTTCCGTAAAATCTTGATTGCGCTATTGTCCCATCCCTAAAGTTAAAGTCAATAAAAGTTTCGACAAAGGACAGACCCGTGCGTGAAATAAAACGGTGTTTGAACTTCATCTTATGAGACTACCATGATAATAGATACATACTTGTTATGTTTTTGATACAAAAGAAATAAGAAAAAAATAAGTATGAGCTTTTACTAAGTACGGAGTAGTGAGAAAATAAATTTCTAATTGAAAAATATAATTAATATGTGCAATAAAAATCACTGTGGTTTTACGAAATGTAAAATTAATTTTCAACAAAACAGAAATAATTTTAGTATTATCGCTGATTTACACAGCTAAGAGCAAGTGGCGAGTAATGTAGAAGTAGAGTTACACTACGCAGTATGACAAAAGCGCTTCTCAGTCAAATTGTCATTGCCACGCAGTGTATCACTATTTTATTGAAAAACTCTTTAGCTTCAACTTCATATTTTTTACTAGGTTAAATTGCTGACTCGGACACTTGAATTTATATAACAAACGTTAAATTGGCAAATCTACAAGAAAAGCAACTTAAATTCAATTACAACTCATCCAGTCGAACTAAGTAGTGATTAGCTAAGAGTTGGCGCAGTGTAACGTAAAACCAAGCACGGTACAATTTCGTCGTGCTGAAGCGTGGCTAGGCTTGCTTAGTCAATTTTCACTGATTATCTAAGTTCAGCGACGTTCTGGGCGGTCACTGTTTGGATGGGTGACCGTTAGTGGCCTTTACATCTGAGCGCTTCCGCGCTTCGGAGGGCACGTTAAACTGTCTGTCCCGGGTGGCTTAAATAAATTACAATTCAATGAATTCAGTTTGAACCCTTACTCAACTAATTATAGGCATACCTAGTTTGATGAAATTTTACGGCATACGTATAGTTTTTGGTTCCTTAGGCTCGTTTTGAGAATTCTTGAACGTAAAAAACGATCTTAGTGAATACAAAGTGTCCATGATTAAAATGAGCCTTACTTTTAGATTTAGCACGATAAAAGCAAGCTTGTATGAGTTAGTGGCCAACTCTGTTGACGAAGTTTGTAGGCCGCCTTAAAATTTCTACTATTTACATAAAAAATACTTTATACTATTAGCACTAAAGTATTCGCTCCCTAGCGATAAGACCGCCCATTGTACGTAATGTAATGTAATTTAGTCTGTCTCGCATATTAGTTTGTAAGGTGTACCTACGTACAAAAAAGTATTTTCATTCATTCGTTCATTCATTCACTAAGGAAAGCACGGTTTATTAAAACTTTAATGGTCATTTTACACAATGCATTAGGTTGTCCCAGTTCAGACAAAAATGATGGTTCCTGTAAGATACGCTCATTCGTATATTTTATACGTACGAGGTCAGTTGGTACCTACCCGAAGATTGCACGGTCATTTTATGACAAAAGGAAAAACAACGACATAATTCCCGTATCTCACAAAAAGGGACTCGTTTTTTCCACATTTTATTTCAAGGGTAGGTTTGCACGAGTAGGTAAAAGGCCTACGGAAAAGTGTGCAACTACCGACCTTGCACGAGAAATCTTGAAAAGAAATTTTTAGTGGGATTCTGCTCAAAACGATTTTTTTTTCTCATTCTACCATTCGGAAAACAAATGAAAGTCAAAACTCCTGACGACGAACATGCCATACTTAACTAAAAATTACCAATATGCTTATGACTTATAAGCGATCAGTGGTACAGTCTATTCGTCCCACCAACATGCTCAGTGGGACGAACAAGAACATAATAAAGCTTATTTTTTGCATGTTTCGTCCCACCAGTGTGGCGAAACCCAGTGGAACGAACGGAATAGAACGCAACAACATACAAGCAAATTGTCCAAGTACCTATCTTTATTTTAGAAGTTTTTGACTACTTATTTGTTTTGTAACTTTTACAACAGTTTAGGTGGAAATTAGTTATTTTTATTTATTATTTCAATGAAAAAATTGCTTATGTTTTGTGTCTTAATATAAAAAGTAATTTACTCAACTTTCATCTTTACTTACTTAATTTTAAAGTTTTTTAATCGATTTATGATGCTGACTGTACATGCTGGTATTCCAAGCTTAGTAAGCTTAGTAAGCTTAGAATACCAATGAAGAGATCCAAATAGATACTCCTTTGTGAACTGACAAAGAGAACTTCTTTATGCGCCATTATGAAGGTAATTATGGAGGTGATAAAACCCTTTCACATTTTATTGGGTGACATCGGAGAATTTGAGTGTAAAACTTTACGATTAAATTGTCATAAATGAGTGAAGAAAAGACCCTTTTGAAAGCCTTTTATCTGTGGAAGGTTAGAAGTCAATCATAAAATCGGAGGAAGTAAATGATATTTTATTTGAAGGAAAGGACGAGACGGAAGGTGGATGCTCTACATTCTCGTTCTAATTTTGAAATCATATTAGCTTCTTTAGTTATTCTATATTCAACTGGTCAGTATTGCTTTTTTATGAGAATCGCTGGAAATAATTTAAGTCTTCTTCTTCTTCTCTTCAATAATGGCCTGTGTCCGTCATTTCGACAGACAATTTGCCAATGTCAAGTGTTAAAATTGTAATAAATAAGTCAAGTCAAGTCATTTGTCAAGTCGGCTGTCGTTTGTTTTGAAAAGAAAATGGTGGATTTTCTCTTCAAAACCTAACACGAATTTTCACATTCAGAAAAACCACTTTACACACATTTATTCCAATGGCTCACACTTTATGTTACGACCTAAGTATTATTGGTTAAAATTCCACCAAAATTAAACAACAATACTCACAATAACACAAGAAAAACTATTAAAATAAAAGTGCTATGTGTCGTTTCAAAAAATGTCAAAACTCGTGTCCTAATATAAAGTCAAATTCCTTTATTCATAATCTGACTGTCATTTAGAATTATCTGTCAGTGTCATCACTTGCATGATAACGAAACGAAACCGATTTAGCAGCCATTATAGCTAGCATAGCTTTTGAAGATCAATATGACTAAAGCATATTTTTATACGTCATATTTGATGTATAAAAATGTTCACGTGCACGTTTGAGAATGTTTATATCTAGAGTTTTTTTTATGTTTTTCATTCTCATTATTCACAATTATTACCCACTCTACAATTCTATATCCTATAATAGACTGTAGATCTGATGGTCTCGGTAGATAGTACCTAATGTATTTCAATTTCTTCACCAATCTTAAAGATGTATTCGACCTAGTTTTTCAATACCCAGGTGGAGTTACTTATTAGACAATGATATTATAAAAGATGGATGAATATTTCATTTGAAAGCTTTCAGAGATAAAAGCTTAGTTTGGTAAAAATATAACGTTATACACCTCCGTCAAATAATATCGGGATGGATTTGCATTTATTTGCAGTATTTTGCTATTGTTAGTTACTGATATTATTGTATTGGGTTTTATATCATAAACATTCATGATTTTGAACACAAATAATAATAGGCAGTAAAAAATAATACAACATTTTATGAACACTCCATTTAAAAATACCTATTTAGAATAAGTTGGATTAACTTTTTTTTTTAATCTTTGAAAGTTCTAAACTGTGTACCGTTCAAGTTTTATTTACCCACATATAATTTTTTAGCAGGCCTCGAAAGTAATAACCTCATAGAGTGAAAAATATCTCTGACTTTTCACATAATTAAAAAAAGTATCTTGCGAAAATTGTAACTGGCCAGTTATTTAAAAAAAACAATTACTGGCCAATCACAAAATTCAACAAAAGAGGTCCTTATTATAGATAGAGGAATTTATTTCTTCTTTATTATTCAAAAAAGGTTTTATTCAAATATAGAACAAAACTATCTGGCAACCTAATGATGCTGCTAATCGTGAGCAATAAAAGTAATTCAAGCTTTATCGTCGAGCCATAGAATAAATAGCTGGCTACTGACCACGGGACTAATCTTCAGTGCGCAAATTACCAACAACTGTCTGACAAGCAAATTAGGTTAATCAAGTTACTGAACCCTACTGATTAACGGTCGGCTTTAGTGAAACATCCATTATCCTTCGTTTACTAGTGCTTTGTTCAAACGTGTCACTCAAAACAGCTCGCAGTTATGAGCTCTGTTGTGCATTTACATAAATTGCACTAGCTTTCATCTTCGGCTTTGATTATAACTGCAGAATAAATTTTATTTTTCATCTGTGCAAAAAAAAAACTTTTTTTATCTTTACTCGAGTATACGTGTACAATAGTTGACAGAGCATGTCTGAATACCATTATCTTACATGATTTTCATGCATTGAAAAATAACTAAATCCAACACGCACTTAATAGTTTTAAGATTCAGTAGCGCAATTTATTTATCTCTTAGAAAAGTGACTCTATTATTATGTTAGGATTATCATAGCTTCTGCGGTAAAAGCTCTTAGCTACATGCATACGTAAGTGGGATAAAGTGATGCAATCAAAATTCATGGCATGCGTTGCGTATGCCGAGCGACACGGTTAATATCAGATTCACCGTTCTTGCGTACCAATCTTGCCTGTTCTGGAAAAGGTTCAAAAATTACCGCAATCACCAGAAGAAGAAAAAAAAATCTGCAGAAAATATCAACGCATTACTTAGACCCACGGTAGGTACTTAGACCCACGGTATAAGTAGAGGTAGGCTAAAGAAAAGATGGATGGACTGTGTGAAAGAAGATATGAGTAAGAAAGGAGTGAACACCGAGATGACGGCTGATAGAGGAGAGTAGAAGACGAAGACATGTTGTACTGACTCCACTTAGCGTGGGACAAGAGTAGGAAGATGATGATGACTTAGACCCACGGTACTAAAAAGTTTGCAACAAAATTTGATGCTAAAAAACAGTAGGTACGGATTTTCATGTCGCCAGCTGGCCAAAAGTACGGTATTCTTGTCCATCCTAATCGTCACAGGCTTCCATCGCATATATTTCAATATCCTCTGACCGGTTGAATCTACCAGGGTAGCAACACTCGTAGGTGTAATTGAGTACAGAGCCGGGATTAATTGAAGCAGGAATGTATCAGGAGTGCAGAACTTGGTGGCGCACATCTACGCAGGCGCGTTGCGTATTCAACATCGCAGTGGTAACTACACTGACGCAACGGGTGCCCGTACCTCCTCGAACATAGGACGTGTATCCGAACGAAAAAGTATCACGCTCCAGAATTTCACTCTCGCCTCTTTGGTGATCGCTTTTGAAATAACAAAGCGTTCGATGTTTAAAAGTTGAACGCAAGAGCGGGAAAAGTTTTCTGTTGAGGAAACTTGTGATGTTTTGTTTGGAAGTTCTGTGTACTGAATAAATTAGATTGTTTGTGATGATGGACGAGAAAAAATAGGGTTGTACGCCTTGTCCGCTGTGTTTTTGAAGTAACTGACTATGTTTGTGCCTCACAACTGCAAGAATATCGGATTTACGTTCGAAAAAGTGGAAATAAAATTCTTCTAAATCATGGTATGTTATAATTTGACTTTCTTATTTAAAATATTTTTTTACGTCAAATATCTACTTATTTCGAACCATTCGGTTACCTAGGTACTTACATAAGCTGAATTAGTTACAAAGCGACTTATATTTTTGTAGTCGTAACTTTCTTGGCAATTGGTAATCGATCAACGAGGCTGAGAATAAGTGTTTTATTCGGTCAGCACGAACACATTTTGACAATCGTAATGTGAAAGAGAAGCTTATGAGTTACACTGCGCGTCAACGACAGCTAGAGTAAGGAGCAGTGTCGCGTTACCGCGCTATGTATTGAAGATTATGTCTCTACATTACAACTAAATTTGTTCTGGGTTCTGGTTAGCATACGGACGAAGGCTTACTCGCACGTTTGTCACCCCAAGCTGACGGTTTCTTATTTAGCTATCTTCATAAATAAATATGATCATGGAGCTGGAATACGATTTCTCCTATATCTAAATATTTAGGTCGTTGGTAGAATTTATTTTATCATGAGTGATTCGAAAATCGGTTTCAAAACGCAAATAGGAATTGATTATTTATTTATCTGATATCGAACATGTTTTATTTATTACCTAAATTACTTACCTGATTAACCTAATTAAAAAAATATTTAATAACGCATATTTTATGCACACTCTTTGTACTGATTGGTGATTGTAGTGTGATCATCACAATCTCTAATTAGCACAGTCTAACCGTTATTGGTAGTCAGTATGATTTATAGAATAAAACGATCTATCAATCGATATCGAACAATCTATAAAGAAAACTACACGTAGATACTTATTTATAGCTACTAGGTATTTGTTTCTCTAGACCAAGTATTTACAGAAATAAAGATATCGTGCAGGTATGCTAAGAACTAAATTCATTGACCTTGTTTGACGTTCATTCATCTATTTTAAAATCACAAATATAAGGTCACTGATATAAAAATATTTTGACTGAAGTGAAGCAATGAATAAGAAGCAGGAGCTCAAAAATACAAAGTCGTTAACAACCCAGCCAGGCTCCGTGATTGAATTGTCAACCCTCGGGCTGTGTTGAGTTTATCCCAAACAGCGGCTAAAAGTTTTATTGTTTCTCCGATAACGACATTAAATCGTGAATACCTCATAAAACAGATTGACGGACGATTTTTTTTGATGCGGCATAGCTTCAAATTGAATTTTAAAACAATCCCGATTTTTTGAGGATTTATCTTTTACTTTTTTTAGACGTACTGACTGGAGTGTCTGGACTGGAGACAAGAGTTGAAACAATGACTAGAGGGAACATGAAAGTAGAAACTCATGGTGATATTCTTAGAGTTATCTTTAAAGACATACATTCAAACTACATTAAAAAAAAAAATAAGCTACGGTAAAATATCTTGAGTGAGAAGAGGAGGATTATTGTATACCTAACCTACTTACCCCACAGATCATAATAATATACTAGCCTGACTGGGGGAAACATAAAGGCAGAAACTCATAGTGATATTCTCAAAGTGATCTTGATATAAAGTGATACTTTCAAACTACACATGGTAAATTTAAAAAAAAATATTACTCGTCTAAAGAAGACCATATTCTTTTGGTTTACTTAGTCGATTCAAAATATTGATTTGAGATGCCATCAAGATGTAAAAAACATTAAAATGACAGTGGAATTATAATTGTGCGTATTTTCAATTAAAATAATTTATCAAACATTTGATTAATATACCATCCATCCACAAACACCTACTCAAATAGCATGTAACAATTACATTTTGACACCACCCGCCAGAGGGCAGTGGGTTCGATCGTTCAATATTCACGATTGATGTTCTTATTTTTATGGATAAGATTAATGTGCTGGGGTGTTTCGTGTAGACTCCAGTTCGGGTAATTTAGGTAGAAATTACGTGCCAGCAATGTAAATGTAGGTACTCGTACCTTTATGGTTATGATTACGTAGGCATGTATTTTTGACAGGTGGATTTTGAGCCTTGACTTCCTCATCATAAGAACCAACAAGGTTATAAAATCAGTGGAAGAATGCTTAAAATTGTTCTTGTACGAAATCTAGAAAAAAGGTTTTTTTTCAGAATGTTAATAGTTATATGATGACATTAACCCCTATTTACGATCTACTGTCAATTTAGCGCGGTTTTGAAAAATACTCTGTCATTGTCACTTACATCGAAAGAAGATGATAACAGATTTGGGACACGAGTTTTGACATTTTTTGAAACGACACATAGCACTTTTATTTTAATAGTTTTTCTTGTGTTATTGTGAGTATTGTTGTTTAATTTTGGTGGAATTTTAACCAATAATACTTAGGTCGTAACATAAAGTGTGGGCCATTGGAATAAATGTGTGTAAAGTGGTTTTTCTGAATGTGAAAATTCGTGTTAGGTTTTGGAGAGAAAATCCACCATTTTCTTTTCAAAACAAACGACAGCCGACTTGACAAATGACTTGACTTGACTTATTTATTACAATTTTAACACTTGACATTGGCAAAATTGTCTGTCGAAATGACGGACACAGGCCATTATTGAAGAGAAGAAGAAGATAACAGATTTAGCAGCCATTTTAAAATGAGCTTTCACCTTGATGAACAAGGCCGTAAGAGGGGCTTGTTCGTTAGTAAAGTTACAAGACCGTTGCCCTTTACGTATTAGAATTTGAAATCATTAGCATACAGATTTTACTAAGGTTCCGAAGTAATTAGTAGACTTGGATAATGGATAGCTTTCATGAGCCCTTAAAAGTTCTGAACGTATTGAATAAGTTTCATGTTGAACTTTCATTAAAATTATCTTTTCTATCCATTACTAAAACAAAGTTAGTCCGGCAGGAAAATTGGCTTAAAATTGGGTGGTCTACCACTTGCTGGTTTTATCATTTCAATTATCGCTGGTGTCTCTCTAAAGAAGCTTGAGTACTGTGTTGGGTTCAATTTATCAAAAAAAGTTACTCAGAAACAAAGCCTCAAAACCAAAAACGATTTACAAGAGGGCCAAGTTACACTATGTCTCCGATTCTGAAAAATATTTAATGGCGTTCAATTCCGAATCATTTTTAGTAATAGACTGAAATCAAGACAAAATATTTTGTTTGAAAATCAACCCTTTTTTTCGTGAACTATATATCTTGCCACTTACAATTTACCATTGACAAGAATACGCACATAATGTTGTTTCATCATATCATAGAGTAATTTAATATTAACGTAACAAGATTGAGGCATCAAGCTCGGGCCTATAACAAGAGTCTTTGACAGTTTTATTTCCCTCGTCAATATAAGTAGGTTACCACAGTTGTGATTTCCTGTGCAAACATAATAAAGCACTCCACTGGTCATAGAGTAAGACAAATTGACGTTGGATATAAAGGCGTTTTTTACGGACGCCATGGGAGTTTATATGAAAAACTTGTTTTGTGGCGAAATAAAAACAAACATACTCGTAAATGTAAAAGTTTGGATTGTGGACATTATGTAACTTACCTTTTTATCTCTCTATGCTACTCATGAGTGAAAAAGTCAGCAAAAGCTTTGGCTTTTACAGGTTTAAAAAAGGGTTTTAAAGTGCCGCTTTTTTATTAGTACCTACATACACTACAATGTCATGCTGTGAGAACGAAATCGAATTCCTGGATAGGTATGAAAAAAAAACTAAAAACTAAACGTTAACCAAAAAATTCCGTTGACGCTTCGCAAATTGGAAGTAAGCACACTCCATTCAGTGCGCGAGAATGTTAAAAATGTCTGATGGCAAAAAGAGTCAGGCTGTCACGTCTCTATAGTTCGTTAACGGGGATCCAATCGGTTGTATTGCCGACCCCGTTTACAGTATAGCTTGCGAACTATGCGCAATGTCTGTGTGCAAAAAATGGACCATCGGAAAAATGTGTCGAAAAATCTATGCACGATACTTTTTCAAATGTCACCGCGTTTTGGAGAATATCCCACTATGCTTGTGGTTTAATGCCTTAGTGAGCTAAAGCTTTACGTTTTAGCTTTATCTCCTCAACATGAATAGATTTTTTATTTCGTTTTTGTATGAAACTGTTGTTGCACGCAGTTGTTTTTCACACTGATTGCCAATTAATAAAAATAGGCCAGCAAGTAAGCCGAACCAATCGATGAAATCACTAACCTACTTTATAAGGGTCTTCATATTTTTTTAAGGTTAACATTAGTTACTTATTAGTACCTAATTGATGACTTATAACTTGGGTGTTTCTATGTATTATAAGTATGTATTTACAAAAAAAAAAAATGTATGTATGTAGTCTATCAGCCATCTAGTTTCCATCGTACAAGCTTTGCTTAGTTTGGGACTAGAAGGCGTTGTGTTAAATGTCCGCAAATATTTATTTATTTATTTATTTATAACAAGATCCGAAAAGAAAACTCAGAAATACTCTTCCAAATCATTGAATACATCAAGAGCTTCGTTTAAAACACTTAAATCGTACCAATCCACTACGATAATTTGAAAGCTCTGGAGCGTTGAAGCCATAATCAAAATCTATGGACCAAACATGAAATTGCTCGTCACTTAAATCCTGCCCGACGGCAGCCAATATAATCTACATCTGGCATTCGACAGCGGGTAAAGTTTCAATCAAACGAAGCGAGTATATAGGTTCTACTCGCTGGTATTTTACCGCTTTGAAGCAGAATTTAGATAAAAAAGTCAGTTTTTTGAAACATCCCCTATGGGTTCATAATCTAGAATGAAACAGTTATTATTTTTTTACAATATTAAGAAAAAACAAATAAACTAGCGGCGCCATCTGCAGACCGTTGCAAACAATCTGTGGTTCAGCTTTCTGATTGGTAAATCGGAAAGGTGCTTAGATACTAGCTGCATTGTCACGCTGAGCGATGGGCCATATCACTTATCCTAGGGTTGCTATCGCTCTTTTCTGAAATAGCAATAATATTGAAAAACGTTTCCAGTATTTTATGTAGTGGATTCATGAAGTTATATCACCGCGCTGAGTTTATAAAAGGTTTAAGTTAAATAGAACTCTTATTGAGATGGGTTTTCGATTGAGCTCGCTCAACAGTTTTACTATATGTATGTAAACTGTCTAGTAATAGTGTGAACTCAACACCACTCCCTTGTTATCCGATAATGCAATAGTTCGCTTCGTCTAACTGAACCATAACGTGCTAGGTTGTGGTAAACCATGTAATTCACCATAGAACCAATCATGTTTACGGTAAGATTAGTGGCTGGCTCTGCGGAAATTGGTTGTGAAAGATCAATTAGCTTTTATAGGCATTGATGTGAAAATATTCACGCGTTTATTTAATGTACTTAATTATCAATACCGTTGTAGCGGTAGGCCTTATCGGCGTTTGGTTTTTTTTCTAAAACACATAAAAATTCCACCACATTTTTTAATAATAAAGGTACGAGTAGTTCGTTGAAATGTCAGATCACATTATACTAGACGATAATTGCTTGGGCACGCCTAAATTTTCCTAAAAAGTGTTATCATATTATCAAAGTTCATTGATTAAATAATAGTACAATTTTCACAACTTAAATTGCCTAGAACTCCTTTCCCGCAAAATGAACTCCCAGGATATTAAACTTAATCTTACACCTAGTTCTGCAAAGCCGATAACATCTGGGCTTAGCGTTTCCCAACTTCGATTGAAGTGTCCGAAGTTTTTCAAAGATAAACTCTGTAATTACCTGGTGACAAGTTTGTGGGATTGCAAAAAGTAAAAGGGGAACGGAGATTGAGACGTCAACCTATCTAAAAGTCGTATTTCAGATTAACCCTTGATTTCTAGATGTCCCCTTGCTGTCTCTTCGTCAATACTTGTCAAGCATCAACCCATATCGAAACGAACTGATCTTTGACGCAACATGTTTCGTTCAAACTTTTCGTGTCATTTTGCTTTCGAGTTGACGGCTCTGAGTCGTCTAATTTCACTTATAAACATGATACAAAGATTTGTAAAGGGTCTACTAATACCACTATTTATCTATTGGAAGGAGGGAGGGGAGGCCTTTGCCCTGCAGTGGGAAAAAAATTATCTATGATGATATTTATTATGATGATCTATTTATTTCTTGATCTATTTGTTTCTCAGTGTATTCAAAGTATTTTCATGCGTTAGAAATGATTATCAATGGAGAGAGGGATCATAGTACTTAAAAAAAAAAAAAGTCACTTTGCCAGGCTGTGCTATACACACAATTAGTATAAATTTATACTTGTGTGTATAGCACATGTATGTATACATGTGTGTTTGAGAGTCAAAGGTGAATTTTAGAAAATTCTTTATTTTACCCGGATTACTTACTGTGTTTGATACAATAACGATCTATTAATCTGTTTTAAATGTATTTATTTGTCAAGAAAATACAAATTGGATTCTTTCTTTTATTTTAATCATACTTTACAGTGTAACAGTTTAGTTTTGTGCGCATTTAAAGACTTCCGCATTGAGACACTAAGAGCTAAAACTGGGGCAGGTCAGGCCCGAGGGCGTCGTTTCCCAAATTGTCGTTTTGTTGTAAAAGACCAATTTGTAACGGAGTGTGAAAAATACTCCCGAAAGGTATACGAAGGCTAGTTTTTGTGTTTAGGAATTTTACCTTAGCGATCACGATCGCGTAATATCTTGGCGCAAGATGATAAAATATTTATCCTTTACTATGTAAGTAAACTTACGACTTTAGTTACTTTAAAAATCGTTATTAAAATAGAAAGAAAGAAAGAAAGAAAGAAAAATATATTTATTTTGTTATTTTTTTAAAATTCACAATTGTTATAGCGAAACTTAAAATTAATAAAATAACAAAAATGGCCACCACTCAGCATGGTGCCAGGGCAGGATATGTGAATATCATGCCCTGGCGCTGGTTTTCAGTGGCGCCAGTTGTGTGCATGCTGTAGGTACTACGATCTATTATAATAAAAATAAAAAAATAAAATGTTACGGTTCTCCAATACTGAGAAATATGAAATACGGCTTTATAGTTTTTTAATGAGTAATAATCTTTTCGATTACATAATTACAAAAATGTAGAGCCCATTAATCAAAACAGTAATGTATCTGCGTGATGTTTTTTTATTTTATTTTTATTAGAAAATAGAATAGAATTGTCTTGAAAAGTAGAATTATCTTGAAAACAAAGTCACTACGCAATTATTTGAACTTACCCTTCCTTGATTCCGTAAAACATGCCTACTCGAGCATAACCACTGTGCCAGTTCAAGCTGACACAAACTTTGACAAGGTTGCACATTGTTTTGAGAGTCCGCATCGAGATTAGACTCCTAAATAGGACCAACCATTTATCACTAGTTCCGTTAATATTTATGTTTCAGCACTTCTGAGTAGTACTTACTTTGGCAAACGTTTTCTGAATAAAATATTCTGCGTGAGGTAGGGATGCTGTACGCTTGGTGGTAAAATCCAGACATTATTTATGATTTCTTTTCTGGTTTTATGCTGCTGTAAATAATAATGAAAATAAAAAATGTTTGAGTTTGGTCTGGAACGTCTGCGTGCGGAGTTAAATAAATCTTGAATGATCATAAAGATAAAACAAGACTTGTTAGTGTTAGTATTGGATAAAACAGAATAATGTTTAGGGAATTAATTTGATATATCAAATGTTTTCAATTATATTCTAGCGCGGCATACACTGTCGATTTTGTAAATGGCTTTTTTAGTAATTTATAGGTACTTTGTAATTCTTGATTTCTGAGTTCTTTCTACTTTTAAGTTCTGAGTATCCTTTTGACACATAGTCAAGTTCAAGTGTCTCGCTCAAGCCACTTTTGTCCACAAAAGCTTGCTTGATGTCGTCTGACTAATGTTCGATTTTTATCATTTAGTCGGACGAAAATACAATCGAGAACAAAACATCCGTGTCATCTAACAAAAATTTAATATCGTGAAAACCATAAATGCTAATTTATTGAAATTGAAAATTAATCCGGAATTTTTGTTATAGAGTGTTTTTTCACTAATATTTCGCAAAACTAATGTTATGTTATTCTATTGAGTGTAGCTAAACTTCTATTAGAACTTGTTAAACTGCATACAATCTGTTCCGTTTACGCGAACTCTGCTAACGACAAATGGTTTTATTTCTCTCATGTGGGTGCTTTTACACTGACCGGTACCGACACTTTCAAGATACCGACCGACATGTCAATGGCTTGAACTTGAATATCGATTTGTGTATCGGTGTAAATGCATCTAGTAGTAGGGTATGCTAATTATTGAAATGTACACTTTTCTACGCGTTATTAAGTTACCTTGTCTTAATCTGACGCGCTCGAGTTGTTCTAAGGATCGATTTTTTTTTATCTGATCAGCTGCCCCTAACGCACGCCCTTACATTAAGGAGGTTATGATGAATAATTTATTCATATGGTGGGTATATATAACAGGGTACAAGGCTTCGCCCTAAATATGGTTTTCTGACGCGCTTGAGTTAAACACAAAATCCCCGCTTGGGATCACGTACTATAGTGCTAAATGTATGTAAACCTATGATCTATAGGAGTAGTAGTAGTAGAGCTCTTTGTGAGAGCTCGTCCGGGGAAGTACTACCACCGTACTTATTTCTGCCGCCAAGCAGCGATGCTCGCATTGCTGTGTTCCGGTTTTAAGTTTAAGGGCGCCGGTGTAATTACAGGCACATGAGACTTCAAGATCTTTACGTCTCAGAGTGATGGACGTAGTGCATTGCCTTACAGGGCACGTCCTCATTGGACTTGCTCTGTGAGGTAATGCATTGTTATAGGCAGAAGTTACTATTTAACATCAGGTGAGCTATCAGTTTGTTCCATTACCTATATAAAAAAAAAAAAATCTTCACCGATATCGTGTAAGTGTCGAATCGGCTGCAGTGCGAAAACAGCCGTCGCGGTGAAAATAATAGTCACTATTGTTTTATGTACGTTGAAGTGCGCCAACCACTTTGGTTCTGCGCGTGACGGAACTTTTTCTTTAGTACTCGAGAGGTAGTTTGCTACTGCTAAATCACTTTCTTGATTACTTAGCTTTGTTTTTGCAGACAGGTGTTTTTGTTGGTATAACAACGTGTAAATCTTCTTCTTCTTCTAAATATATAAAATTCTTTTGAAGCTGACTTAGAATCAACGCGCAGCCTAAACTATAAGTCCTAGAGGTATGAAATTTGGAGGGTAGGATCCTTATAGTGTAGGGGCGCACTAAGAAAGGAATTTTGAAAAGTCGCACTCTAAAGGGTCTAGAACGCGAGCAACGCCGCGGGCGAGGCTAGTAACATAATAAAAAATAAACTGTTACTTCAACGAATATTGAAATACGAAATAGAACTTCTATCGTATAAAGATTCATGTTGAGCACTCGTTGGACATTGTTTTAAACCACGTGAGTTGAATTGAATTCATAATAATAGAAAAGAAAATTTACCCAACTACACGGAGCAAAAGGAAAGGTAAAATTATTTATTTAAACTTATCTGGTAAAAGCTAAAAGCTACTGACCGGAAAATTAACTAAGCGTAATAGGGTAGTTTTATTTTCCATCGTTATAAATCCGTACTCACTTAAGTACGTAGGTACGTTATTATGACCACTTACTACTCTAGTTCTACGACCAATTACATGGCTGTTAACTGGTTAACATTTTTATTAAATGCTAGCTTCGACTATTCTAACAACTTAATTATTTTTTGAGTACTTCGTAAACTATGAACTTTCAAATAACACGACCCAAATTACGGGCGGGCGTTTTTGCACAACACGATTTCTACACGATATCGTGAGCTAATCTAATAGGTAAAAGTACTAGACGCTTTCACACATAAACGGCAACGATATTTTTGTTTAAGCAACTGACCGACGATCATCGTATCTGTGAAAACGTCCTACAACGAGTTAAAGTGCAAAATATTTATTTTAATTTCCAACTGGCACTGGGAAAGCTTTGATAATTTCTAACTACTCCGACTTGGACAGGATTACATGAAGTGCAGTGAAACTTGGAAATAAGATTTTCAGCTGAGTTACTATAAAATCGCTTAATCTCGTTCGTGGTTAGTAGCGTAATCGGCTTTTACTAGAGACTTATGCGGGTTCGTGCTCTGGGTAGCTGCAAATTGTTAGGTTATTTTGTAAAGGAGTTCACAAAGGGGTATTTTATACCTTGAAGCTTGTATTTATCGTGCATTGCAAGTGTGTCGTTTAGAACTCACCAGCTAACTTTGACAAAGTTATGTGTGTATTCAGTTCAAGTCACAGTTTTTTCAAAGTCTTAAAAAGGTATGACATATACTGCACATTTTCTGGTACCCAGTTGATTACTTATAAGTAGGCATTTGTTTACACTTTAGACTTAAATTACACCTTTTTTTATGATATAAATATATTGTCAGATACAAATAGAATTTGGCACCCCACGCAATCGATCCCGACTGACTTCGGGTATTTCACACTGCCAACGACACAAAACCTACACGACACGTTTTTGCACTGTGGATTATTTTTAACAGACTTCAAAGAAGAGGAGGTTCTCAATTTGGTTGTATTTACCTCAGAACTCCGTCATTTACAAAACGAATAGAATGTTTTTTTTATCTGAAATGTTTTAATTCCAGATTTAGTCCCATAAAAACTTTATCAAAATCGGTGCAGTAGTTTGGCTTTTAAATAAAAATAACTGGAAAAAACACGACATTGCGTAATTAGCTTTTCTGTGACTTTTTATTGGTGTTTACGATCAATAGAACAATCCCAATGAACTCTGATGATGAAGCCGTAAGGTAATAAAAATTAAGTCGGTTTTTCTAGTTTTTAAACTTATAAATTATTGTTCTAACAACTGAGTCGGTATCGTGTGCAAACGCCCTGCCTCGGGGTTGGCAAGGGTTTTGATTAGTCCACTCTTTGTTTCAGGTGCAATGACCCTCTTCTTGGCCTGAGGGCTGAAGCGATGGCGCGTAAGGGAGCCGTCTGCTTGTTCACAGTTCATTTCCTTTCGTGCTTTATCGGTAAGTTGCTTTTTACTTTATTATGTAATATACTGTTTAGTCACGGAAAAAATAATACTACTACAGTAGTATTATTATTTAGATTTTAGAAGAAGACATTTTGGATGTTTTTTAAAATAATCAATTGTGATCCAAATTGTGGTAAGTAGTTTGTGTGAACTCTAAAAACACAGAGGGACTATTTTAGTTATTAAAAAATAAAGGCACCTATTTGAAAAAGAAAATCTACAAATAACCAATATTGATAGAACTTTCCAATAAATACTTTAAAGATCCAAAGCGAGCAGTCAAAGCAATAAATAACGGAACTTTCACGATGACTTTGTACTCTAAAGTTTTCCTACAAAAATGTTTCGCATAGTTTTCAAACTCACATTCATATTGCAAGGCACAATCGTTTCCGCCTAACAAAGAAAGCAAACGTTGCTTAGCTTTACGAGTGACTCAATAAATCCACATCGTAAATTCTCTCGGGATAAAAAAAGAAATTGAAACCAGTAAGGAATAACTTTACACGTTCACGCAATGCAGTATTGTATTCGTAACCCACAGGTGTGTTGAATAAACTTTTCACAGCGGTAATAAAATAGGCCTGGGCGTATCGCACATCCTCATTACGAATCACTGAAACAATTTCAAGGAAGAAAACCTTTTTTTTTTTGTATCTTTTGCAGTGATATGGCAATATGATTTTTGCTTACAAAGAGATGTCACTTGCAGTGGTTTTAGTAAATTGAACAAGCCTAGAACTAAAACAACTAAAACAATATGTATTTTTTTCATTTTTTTAATTTTGTACAGGAGTCTATATTAGAGGAGCCCATTTTGGTCATCAACATGCCAAATATGAACTGTGGTTTAACGTAGTTAGTACGTAGCAGCACAGATCATATAATACTATGGTAGTAGTTATAATAGTTTACGTGACTTTGTAGTAAACGTCAAACGTACACACTTGGCATGGCGGAATGGTCAGTTACTAACCAAATTGATTATATTGTTGGACACGAGTTTTGACATTTTTTGAAACGACACATAGCACTTTTATTTTAATAGTTTTTCTTGTGTTATTGTGAGTATTGTTGTTTAATTTTGGTGGAATTTTAACCAATAATACTCAGGTCGTAACATAAAGTGTGAGCCATTGGAATAAATGTGTGTAAAGTGGTTTTTCTGAATCTGAAAATTCGTGTTAGGTTTTGAAGAGAAAATCCACCATTTTCTTTTCAAAACAAACGACAGCCGACTTGACAAATGACTTGACTTGACTTATTTATTACAATTTTAACACTTGACATTGGCAAAATTGTCTGTCGAAATGACGGACACAGGCCATTATTGAAGAGAAGAAAAAGAAGAAGATTATATTGTTAGAATAAGAAATATTGAGTGATGAAAAAGGAATCAGTGAAAATAAGAACCGAAATAAGCTGGGAACCATAACTTAGCAAACACTCAATCAAGCTTTAACTGAAAACTCCATTTTCCAGTCCATTTATTTCTTTAGAGTAACAAGATTAATTTTTAATCTGCTCATCGAGGACATTTATCGACAGTTCAGAATGCCTCAACAGGAATAAACGTTTTTATACACAATCGAGTCTTTGTTTGTTGCTTGAATTGCAAAACAAAATTCTCTTTGACGAATATTACAAGTGGTTTTCCGCTATATCTACCATGCAAATAGGTATCATGTTTGGGAGTGCAATTGTTTAAACTCTTAGTGGTTTTAAACAATTAAAAATGTAATAGTAGTTTCAAATCGTGGATTATCTGGTAGGTATTTGGGGTATTTGGAAATGATACTTCGAACTTTCAGATATATCAATCTCTCATCCAAAATCAAAAATGGTTACTTCAATTAAAGTGGCCTTACCATTTGTACCTATGAAATAAACATTGGGCTGACGGTTGACCCAAAGCCGTAGGGTGCCTTCTCGTTCAAGTGATAGAAAGATAGATAGATCCCTACTATTAAAACGGGTACTATGGGTGGTTTTAAGAGTAGGGATTTATTTATCTTCCCTTCCTAATTTTAAGATTAACCATCGACAAATCACAATACATATCTCTATAGTCTAGCTATCTTTCCAGAGTCTATGGTGTGGTAAAAATATTGTTAGTGTTCACCAAACAATATAATATGATTGGATAATTTATTTTATTATCTTCTTGTTCCATTATCATTATTATCAGCCTGTAGACATCATCTAGAATACCCCTCAAGATTTCCAAAAAACATATTTTAGATCTTATCCATTCACTCACAAGCCGGTCGTGCTTCGTGTTTCAGTTCGAGGTCACCACTTCAGAACCTTTCGTGAATCCTGTTGTCTAAATATTCACAATAACCATGATTTACGATAGCGGTTACAAACAAAGAGAACTGAACTTAATCTCCTTGCTGATTATACAATGTACATGTTTCGTTTTGTTTCTTCGGCCAAAAATTTGAAACTTTTCCGGAATGGTTTAAAAGTTTGGCTATAAATCTCTTGCTATTGCTGATTTAGAATCTAGGTTACCACGACTTCAACGAGTTACGTAGACCGGTGACCTTTAGTGACATAATACTTTCGTGCTTCGAAACACAGCCCGGGTAAAGAAGAAGACAGCCCTATGGTCATGGTTGTCTATATTTACTAAGTTTATTACTATTAATAAAACTGTAAAAAAGCCAAAAACTAAAATTAAAGATTATGGATAAACTAAATAAGCAGATGTAGCTACTAAATAAACTATTCTGATTTCTAAAATCGAGTTGGTATGTCTGTTTGTTTGTTCGCTGATCACGCCTTAACTACTGAACTAATTTCAATGAAACTTATACCATTCGGAGGCCTTTTTTCCGGAGTGAAACATAGGCTTCCGAATGGTATATTTTATTGAAATCAAAGATGTGGATTCTTAGATACAGCTTGAACTCTCTAAACCAAAAGCTGCCATTTGCTACGAGGTTCATCGCATGCTGGTTGACAGATATTTTGGTGGAAAGTGGATAAAGTTTGCATCTAGCTCACACTAGTATTATTTCCTTGTTATTGAAGTTCGGTACCTGTTATCATAGCCTACGTATAGTTAAAGTATAGTTGAAATCATAATAATAACTTTTTGGGTGTAGTAGGCAGTTCAAGAACTCAATAACATAACAATTCATCACGCTCATAACCATCAAGGTATTTTTATCTTCAAAATATTTTTTGAAGACAGAACTTTTTCAAAAATCGAGCTAAACCCACGCTTATGTTTTAGCAGCGAGTATTCTTTTATTAATATAGTCAATACATCTCATAGAATATAAATATTTGGTTATAAATCAAGGCACGCCTACTATTCGAGTCTATTAGTTATGCATACAATGGTTTTGGCAACAAAGCTCAAGGAACAAAACCAATATTTTTGCCGTTTCGTTAGCAGAGCTTCTTCTGAAAGAACTCGTTCGAAGTCGAGGTACTACCAGCGCACCTATTTTCCGGTTTAAAGGGTTTCTAAATCTAGCAACAAAAATGTACTTAACATTCATTTTCTTTAGCGTGCCGCCAAGACAGTGGAAACAACAAGCCTCGAGATCAAAGCACAGTATCGGAGTCCTCCAAGAGATTCCGCGCTGAGTTCTTAGAAGACTGGCCGCATCAGACTGGCGCTCCTTACTTCGACCCTACAACACCAGATAACGTGACCGGGCTAGTTGGACATCCGGTCACGCTGCTGTGTAAAGTGAAGAATCTGCAAAATAGAACCGTAAGTGCAGAGCTTGTGAAATAGTTTAGCGTGTAAATTTTTTTAAAAGATAGTAATGCTTTCCTTCTCGTATCTTTTACGTTTAAGCACAACCAGAATTAAAGTTGTATTACAGTTGAACGATGACTTTGATATAGTATTTATCAATAATTGTATTGTCTTAATAGATACTACAGATGCAAGTAGTTTTTTCACCAGCTAGATACCACTAGGTAGCTTAAGTTTCTTTTACTTCCATACAATTGTGTAAGAAGGACGCGGTCCAACATGATGGACAACGAGTTACGAGGCAACCGATAAACAAAGTTCTTTTCTAGGTGTCATGGGTCCGCCACCGAGACATCCACCTACTAACAGTGGGTCGGTATACATACACGTCGGACCAGAGGTTCGAGGCAGCGCACAAGCCGCGCTCCGAGGAGTGGGCGCTTCGCATCCGCAGCCCACAGCGCCGCGACTCCGGACAGTACGAGTGTCAGATCTCCACCACGCCGCCTATTGGGCACGCTGTCTTCCTCAACATAGTGGGTGAGTCAAATCTACATTGTGACGTCCATAGGACACGTTAGCGGCACTGAAAATTTGACAATACGAGTGTCAAATCTCTACCACGCTGCCTATTAGACAGACATGCTGTCTTCCTCAACATAGTAAATGAGCTATATCGGTCAGGGCAGGACACCGCTATCGGCAGCGTCGTAATTCTAGACAGTACGAGTGCCAGATATTTTGACCATTGACTCGATTATAGCACACTGAAACGCATTCGCAAAGCAAGAAATTTTGTATAAAACCTGGATAAACGCCTCTAGCGGGAAATTTGGGAATTGTGCAATTCCCAACAAAATTTCTCGCTTTGCGAATGCTTTTGCGTGTGCTAACACTCGAGTCCAAAGTCAAAACAAATGCACAGACTCGGGGCTCAGTAGTTATTTCGTAGAGGTTTTATGAAATGTGTGCAGTAACTGTTGTAGATATCGTAGTAGCTCGCTCGTAAAGATCTACCCGTACCGTAGCATTTAAATTTCTACAAAACTATGCAAAGACGCGATTTTGTAAGAGAATTCAAAAATGCAATTTTCATTCTACGTTTAGCTGCTATTGTGTTCACTCACAGATTGTATTTTTAGTCCGGTAACGTACCAAATAAAATCTGATACGGTAAACTTCTTGTTATTCAATAAACTAATTGTATTTACGGGTCAGCTAGCTTGAGATAACAGATCCTCTCTAATCAAACCCGTTTGAAGTTCCTCTAATAATCAAAGAGAAGTTTGCAGACTAAGAAGTTATAATCAATGACTACAAAGACGTCATGGTCACTCAGAGAACCCTGGCCTAAGTTGTTTGAAAACTAACAAAGTCGTTGAAATATTAAACTAATTTTAGTTTCAGAAAAAAAAAAACGCGGTTATTCTCTCAACATCACTATAGTACAAAACAATGTCTGATGAGAAAATTTTCTTGTTTCATACTTTTTAGAGCGTGATTTCCAGTGTTTTTGAAGTTTTTTTTTTTTTGTTTTTTGTCAACGTCAAATTCTGATAAGTAGTTTTGGAGTTATGAGGGAACAGAATGACAAATGACTTGACTTGACTTATATTATTACAATTATATCACTTGACATTGGCAAAATTGTTTGTCGAAATGACGGACGGAGGCCATTAATGAAGAGAAGAAGAAGAAGAAGAACAGATGAACATACATACCGGTCAAAACCATATAGGTACCCTCCTTTTTGCTTCGTCGCAGTCAGGTAATAAATGAACCTTGCTAGTTAGGCATCCTATGACGCACACTTCCTAGGTACCTCTTTAGTGTGGGATGAAAATTAGACCGTTTATACAGCGTGTGCCAAAAAGATCCCATCTTATCTTTATCACCGCGCAAGTGTGTAGCAGTACTACGATATTAGATAAGGGACTTTTCTAATCACCAGTGTACCTATGTAGAACAGGGGCCTGATTTTTGACCCAAAAACCGGTTTTCTGAGCGGTATTCTGTGACTATCGACATTGCCGCGGTTGCCTATCGACGTTGCTCGATCGCTATCGCAGATGAACCTTGGCAAGACTTCGGACTACGAGTGAAAGCCCTCAAGCCATATTCGGTCGCATGTTCGGAGATAACAGGGTTCGCCCTTGGCGGATACGCCAAGGAGGACATCACATTCTGTAACTAAATAGTGACATTCGCGCATTTCAGCGCTTGTTTTGCCGTCAAAAGAACGGTCACGTGGTACGATTTCCTAGTCAGAACTCTGGTGAACTGGTTTTAATTTGGGTTCTAGTAACTTTTGTATAAAAATCTTTACGAGTTAGGTATCAGAGAAAAATCCCTCTTACTTTCAAATAAGTCAATTCCCCAGCGTGATCTTATATATGAAAAAACCAAATCGGAATCAGTCGTCTGTCTGTAATCTTTACACACGAAAGGTGAAACGTGCCCGGAGTGAATGTCCTCTGCCTTTGTAAGAAAAAATCCAAAAAGGAACACCTTTCCTGAATTCTCCCTTGCAATGTAATGAACTGAAAGTATTGGATGGGATTGCAGAGATAGTTAACAGAGTGTGAAAAAAAAACTTTATCAAAGATTTTTCTTCGTAGCTTGAGTTTTCAAACTCGTTTTTTCCTGGTTAAATGAACTTTATCTTGCTACGCAGAGTATGATTTTGCTGTTTTTTTTTATGATAAAAGTAATGGAACAAGCTGATAGCTCATCCGATGTTAAGTGGTAACTTCTGCCTATAACAATGCATTACCTCACAGAGCAAGTCCAATGAGGACGTGCCCTGTAAGGCATTGCACTGCGTCCATCACTCTGAGACATAAAGATCATGAAGTCTCATGTGCCTGTAATTACACCAGCGCCCTTACCCTTCAAACCGGAACACAGCAATGCGAGCATCGCTACTTGGCGGCAGAAATAGGTACGGTGGTAGTACTTCTCCGGACGAGCTCTCATAAAGAGCTCTACTACTATTAAAACTACTGTTCTGACGTGACATAAATTCCTTCATAAATAATATTAGTACCTTGAAGTAAAATAAGCTTACGACCGTAATCCACAAGTAGACATGCAGTCAGCTTAGTTTAAATACCATAAACTCTGGAAAAATTTTGGTACTTATGCGAGCAAGACGACAGTATGTAGTTTAAGAAAACTACATTCTACGTCTACATTTACGTTTTTGTGATACGTGTCTTCTTTATCTAACCGTCGGCGTCGTCACCATTTTAATAATCAGTAAACCCATTAGGAGGTAGGGAAATACGTACCACGCAGAACTCAGCCAAAAGTTCTACACTATGTGAAGACAATGTCAACTTATCTGAATATTAATTACTAGTTCAAACTAACCTCAGTAAAATACAAGTCAGCAGTTACTCAACTTTACTCTGACGATGAAATTGATACTTATTTAGGGCGTTTGCACACTGGCACGACACCAACACGATACGGACAGACCGACATGTCAGTTTCTTGAACAAAAAATATGTGCTGAAAATGTATAAAAGTATCTACGGACGTAGATCGGACGTCATCCAAGCGATAAAATATATCAAGCGACAAACCAGATTGTCGGAAAATTATAATATATCATCAAATACTTACCATCCAACTAGATGGACACCGTGGTTTGTCGGTTGGCAATTAGATTAGGTAGATTAGAAAACTCTTTATTCCACTTAAAAAAAAACGTACAGAGGCGAGTTTAATGCTATTTAGCATTATCTACCAACTAACCTGGTAGTGTGGAGATGATAGTAGTGCTTCCATGGGAAAAATTTAAAAAGAAAAAAAAAACGCTTTTGTAACTACTTTATTAGACAGAATGGCGGATGAGGCACCGCACTGCAACACTGACTGATTTAATGGAATTTAGGTATGAAATTAGCTCTTCGACAATATCATGTAGATGTCGTGTCGTCGGCAGTGTGAAAACAGCCCGATGAAATTGATACTTACTAAGAGGTTATAGTGCTTTGATTGGCCCACTGCCAAATGGGTGTGAATGAACTTTCGCATTGCGCTTTTATCCTAATGCTTACAGTTTAGGGTGTCACAGATGTTTCTTGTAATGCGACTTGAATTGTTCCTGTGCCAAGTTATTTTTGTCTTTACCTGGGAATGGTAAGGTAAATGTAGGAAAAACACTTACCTTCTTATAACTTTATCTACTTATCTTATTCTTCGTATTGTATTTGGGCTATGTCTACCTCGCAAAAGGTATATCTCTTAAAAGATCTTAGTCACGTTTTGACTAGGCATAACGCGAATTAGTCAGACTGCGTTTTAGGCACACTCGGACAGAACGGTGTTTGTGGGTGTAAGTGTTTTAAGCTGTTCTAGCGGTCTAGCAAAGGCAGAGCCTATCCGTATAGTTTTAAAGTAATTTCGAAAGCATTAAGATAACCTCCCAAGTATAATATTTTATTACGTTACCAAATACCGAGTTTACTTTTTGTTGCATCCTTTCCAATATAACATCAACTTACAACAATCTACCAACAGCTAATCATAGGTCTTAGTTGCGGCACTGAGTTCGGTTCTAAACTCAGCCAATGTCAATGGATAAAAAAAGGCTTTTAATAGGGACCATAATTATACTTAGTGGGGATTTCTGGAAAGAAAATCCAGAAATCCCCACTACTTCGTCGTAGACATGCTACGTCGTAGCAGTGGGGATTTCTGAAAAAAAAAAACTGGAATCCCCACTGGTAGGGATTTCTGGAATACATCGTTCTAAGCTGCTCTTCTCATCCAATATCTTCCAGATACTACATCGTCCTACATTGTTTTACCTTTTTCTGATATTCCCATTTGTCCGTAGAACCAGAAACAGAGATCCTGGGAGGTCCAGACCTCTTCATATACGCGGGTTCTACCATCAACTTGACGTGTATCGTGCGGCACACGCCCGAACCGCCAAACACGATCAACTGGACGCATCGGGGGAAGGTAAGACGATCTTGTACTAAGCCGTAGTCAGTTTAGTTTAGTTCTAGTACTTCCTAGATAGTAGAACTTCTTGTGGAAGAGCTCGTCCGGGAAAGTACTACCACCGTACCTATTTCTGCAAAACAGTGATGCTCGCATTGGTTTGCCAGTGCAATTACAGACACATGAGACTTAAAAATGTTATGTCTCAGAGAGGTGGGCGCAGTGTAATGCATCACAGGGCACGTCATTGAACGTTCTCAGTTAGTAATTGCTCGTTCAGTTAAAAACCTCTGAACCTAGCCAATTGGTTAGGATAAAGCTACCAATATGATTTTTTTTTACTTGAAAAAATAAATGTTTTATAATAGGCTGAAGATCATTTATACAGCGTCAGGAAGCCACCTATGTCTACACTTAACGGGACACTGTAGTGCCTGGGACAATGATTAGATGGAGTAGGCTTGCCCAGCACCTATACAATCCTCTCAGCATAGTCAGTCATATCCACAGGAAAGACAAGGTCAATACGGGCGGAGCATAAATGTTTTATTCAAATAGTAACCTGCCATATGCAAGTATCTTTATAGCTACTTTAAAATACGGTTGTTTGAAAACAATTGATCATGTATAAACAATGCCGCCTACGGACCGCATTGAATCTAATCTAAAAGTAATGTATGTGCGCTAACAAAGGCATCAATCTCGAATTTAAATATTAACCTGGCCTCTTCAATACTCTCCATAGGTTTATTGTTCGGTTCAGATGAACAATAAAGCTATGGAGCGAACAATACATGTGGGTTTGATAGGGCAGGTGCCTGTTATAGATTTAATACACCGATTTTGGTCGAAAGCTTAAAGTAAAAGTCAAATATCTTTCCTTCAGTACCACAAAGATAATTTAGAATTGTTTTATAAACTAGGAGATTCTAGGTGCCTAGCCCTTCTTACAAAGAAATATTTCCAGTGTGGTGTTATTTCAACTTAGTAACTTAGTTCAATACAAGAGAATTGTAAAAATTCAGTCAAATAACATCATACAATTACAAAACTAACTAGGTACTGCTTTTTCCGATGAGCATAAAGATAAACAAGAAGGTAGCCAAAATATCGACATTGCACACTATAAATCACAGTACGCTAAACTAACTCTTAATACCTAAGGTTTTCAATGAACACTTTTCATTAGATTTCATCTTCTACTAAGCATTGGAATCAGGAGCAGCCTTACCGCAAAGCGTAACGGATGGATGAACTTCAATTTTCAATAATGTTTTTGTACTATATAACAATATTCAAATCCTCTAAAACTGATATAGAGGATAGTTAATGAGCGACTGGTTGTAACTTCATACATTTCAGTAAATATGGCAACCAAAGTCTATAATTTCCATAACCGTTTGGTTTGGTGGTAAGGCTGCAGCACACAAAATACCAAAATTCAAATGCGCTTATACCTACGAATTCATGTTTCACGTATGAATGCATCCGGCGCGCGCTAATTGCGATTCGGGTATCGTCGAGGTACGGAACTAAAACACATATGGAATATGAATACTGCCTTGCTTTTGACTATTCATGTAGCACACGTTGTCAATCAACGTGGTTTTTTTTTACCCTTCGTTGTTACTTCCTGCGGCGTCCTATAGTTTTTTTTTTAGAGAAACACGAAGAGCTTATTACTTAGACTTCAAATTTTTTTTATGATGGGATTTATGCGTTAGAGGTTCTTATACCAAAAACATGAATTTTTTGACGCAATACGCATGCATCCACTTTTCAATCTATCAGTTTTTACATACCTAAAGCCATAATTAGGTACTCAACCACGTTCTTTATATAAAAAAACACGTGCATTTTTATACAATGTTGCTATGGTAATCTGGGATCTACACTACATACAAACATCTAATACCTATAGAATTCGACTTACAAAGTTTTCGTATCTCATGGATACGTCTTGTGGTTCATGTCGGGTGAGAAAGGCTTCCCATTGTAAGCTGTTCCTTATCTATAGGATGAGACATCCCAAATGATAACCACGTTGTGTGTGCTAACCCTATAACTCACTTAAGGCAAGATTTCATTCGCTGACAGGCTTGCGTCGCAACTTTTTCGGTGGCGTATTTTTTTTTTATAAATACAACTCTAATACTATAATTTACTATTGGTATAAGGTTTTTAAGTCATTCATAATAGAATAACTCTTAGTAGTCAAATAAAATCATTAAAAAAACGAGGATTTTAATAAAAACAAATTGACTCTACCAAGCCAAAGAGTCTAAAACTTATTCATAGTCATAGTCATTAATACTTTATTTGCTTCAATGTGTGTAAATAAAGGTTTTATGAGCTAATTAATAGTGGCACACATTGCAAATGCAAATGGAAAGGTAGTTAAGAGTAGAAATTAAAATTTGCGAGAGTGTCAAACAACGAAAATCCAAAAAAAAATACACAAAAATAAATTCATACATTACAATATAAAAAGTTTATTTATTCACAAAGAAAATTACAACTAATACAGTATTTACAATATTTACAATATTTACAAAATACACAGTTGAGCTATCTACAAACCGTTGCAAACGATTTATAGATAGCTCAACTGGTCCAAATCAGTACCAATCGGAAGCGTGCCCAAGACACTGGCTGCATTGCCGCGCTGAATAGCAATGCTGATACGCTGGCCTAGATAATCACCAGCCCTCGGGTCACGCGTCGCTTCGACTAGACGCCATATTACAATATTACCTATACATACTTAGAAAACAGAGCCATCTGTACTTAGTAAAAGACCTTGTGGACATAAAGCTCCACTAGTGAGCAAGTATATCATGCCCTTCCTTAGTCCCGTTCAGTAATAAACTTACCTATAAGTAACATTCTCCCATATTCTGCGGTATCTCTTCACGCGGTGTAAATTTGCAAAACGGTTACGTGAAATGGTAAATTTCCAGCCGTGGGTGCTTAACTATGATTGAGTTAGGTGGGTTAGTTTGATGGAAGGGAAGCTTTGGAATGTTGCTTTCAAAGTTCGAGAGTTTTTGGAACGTTTCGTTAGGAACATCTTCTAAAACAGTAGCAGGAACATTCGTCTTTAGAGAATCTACTTTTTCTAATAGTTTAAGTAGATAGCTGGTCGAAGTTTCTGTTAAAAAGTTTCGGAATTATTTTGAAAGCTGCAGAGAAGCACGGTTTTTTTGTTTTTCTTTTGTAACTTTTTGGAACTACGTGGTTTTAAGAAAGTTTCAAAACGGAAGAACTTAAACTTCAGTTTGTATGAAAAAAAACCTAATTCTAAGTCAAAGTGGGGTAATAAGATTTGCTTTTTATTTTAGCTTTGTATTTATGCACAGTCTAGTGATATTAGATTTCAAACAAAATATTCACTCAGGTAGTTCAAATTCTTAAGAGACTAGCAGTTAATAAATGGGACCCCCAAGTCTCGATAGCTACAATTTAGATACTAAACTTGTCATTACCCGTCTGCTTCACAAAATTTTGTGCGAACCGGGATTAAAACTTTAAACATTTTACTTGGATCTAGGATCCCCTTTAGTCCCATTATCTTCTATAATCCACGTTTATAAGACTGGATTTAACAAAAACCATGAGAGAATTCACGCATTTGTAGTTGGTGAACTTGGGAGAAAATCAAACAAAAATTTCATTTTATTTATTTAGTACAAAATAATCATTGTCTTTTTTGCAGGTAAGACCGGCTATGTTGAAAGAATAGTGTGTATAGATGCACCTTTAAAAAATAACGAAAGCAAACATGTATGGATAGACATGGGCACAGATCATATATATAATATGGGTAAAAAGTGGCCCCGGATGCAGTATAATTATTTAACTAATTTGTTTAGACGAAAAAAAGAAATTGCATGTGTCGTGTTTTATTTTAACTCGTTCGCAGACTTTGCAGTTTACTTGAGCTGCAAAGTCTGAGAAACACGAACTTACAGGAACCTGTTTTCTTTTTACTGCGTGCAATCACCATTTACCCAAAACACCTTACATTAGAGTTTCCTTACAAAACGCAGCGTTGCGAAATCGACCAGCTAAATCACAAATGAAAGAACGTTAGGACTTCTACTCTCTCGGACCGAGCATTGCAGAGTCAACAATTTTCCTATCTCACGGAGCAGAGCTCATAGAAACAATTACTAAGACATTTTATTCGAATATTTTATAAAAATACGGGCCACTTTCCGACTTGGAATTCTTTCCCCGTCTTATTTCAAGATAATAAATGGAACTAGTCAAGCTCTGTGCGTTTCATTTAGATATATTTTTAAGTGAATAAAATCGGTTCTACAAAATGTTTTGGTGCGTCTATGAGGTTTTGATTGTACTTGGATTAAGCAATGATTTAACAAAAACCACGATTGTAAAAACCATCTGTATTTGGGTTTCTTAATAGAAAAAATGCAGGGAGGTGCCACAGCTGTCGCTAGTATTACATAAAAGTCCATTGTTCTTTATTTAAAAAAAAAACTCAGTGAAAATAACATTATATACCTTTTTTTTTTCTTTTTTATACAATATAGGCAACCGTTTGACCACAATCTCACCTGATGTTAAGCAATGACGTGGTCGACGATGTAGCACGGTACTACTACTCCATGTACTCATACTGGAAATAAAGAACTGATCAGAAAATTCAGTAAAATTGGTTTAATATCTTCTTGCTAAACTGTAAAGTATAACTAATTCAAACTTAACCTGTCTCATAAATGTCGCTAAGCGAAAAAACTGCATAGCGGCAGTGAATAAAACCATTAAATTTCTAACTAAAATTTTGAAAGAATTGTTATAAAATAAGCGGTAGCTTAAAGCACGCCAGTTGAAAGATTAATTATCGCCTGTCTCAGAAAATAATAGTGTTATGAGTTTCTAAAATAAAATAAAATAAAATTTTAAAGCTGTTGGGAAGTTTATTTGTGCCAGCACTTTAACCGGTTTTTTACGATCCTAGAATATTGCCTTACCTACTTTCAGACAACATCTAACCTAGCTTGAACGCTTTGTGGATTTTTACTTAGTTAAAAACAAAAGAAAAACAGAAAATATACTCCTTCTCCAATCTCCTTATAAACCAATATAGTTTTCTTGTTTCTTTGATAAGATTTTAAAGCCATTATTCAGCATAACGCCATAGACTGAATTTGTTTAGCTTTCTTGGAAAATTAACGGCCGAATACTCAAACGCTATTTATATTAAGTTCATGCTTAAATTATTGCCATCTCTTACAAATCAGTAATGTCAAACAGCAAAGCAATTTTAATTGGTGCTCAAATTTGAGTGACGTTACAGTATTCGGCGCTAAGACTCAATAAAAATACTCCTAATGAAGACAATGTTAATTAAATTTATTACAATTTTAACACAAGGTTCCAGTACTTACACGTAATTGCATCACCATGCCTCATTTTATTACGTTAACGTTTCAAACGTATGACGTCATAAAACGTAAATACCTTAAAACCCCTTGACAGCTTGTAAAACAAGGCGCATTTTGATATCACGTAACATCGTTTACCTTGTCTTGTTGCGAGACGACTCCTTAAGCTCAGTTTAGACAAGCAAGAACTTTTTGTTCTAGTCCTTTTTTTGTTCTGAAATATTAGCACAGGTTTAGCTTCATCATCAAAAAATGATTAGCTTGTGGAGTAGAAGCACTGCTTTACATTTCCAAAAATAAAATAATAATCAACTTCATGTTCATCCGTGGTAACTCTAATAGTTCCAACGGAAGATCAGCGTTGTGTTGTGAGACACAACAAATGCTGAGTTAGACGCCTATTTGTGGCCATTAGATGGGCAGTGCAGGGAGACACACATTTTATATTTTATGTTGTCTTTGTGTTTTACTTACTCTGTGTATTTCATGTTTGTGCCCGTTTGTGTGTCAAAAATAAATGTATTTTCTTTCTTCTCTCTTTCTTTCTTTCTGTTATCCGTCAGACCATCGAGCAGGGTCATCCTTCACCTGACCTTCCAGTTCATGGTAGCTATTTAAAGATATTCGTTTCCTTATGGATGTCAGTTATGTGGACTACGTGACCATCCTAGTTTTGGTAGCAGAAATAAGCACGCTGGTAGTACTGCCTCTGGCTGGCTGAACAAGCCTACTCCATCTAAAAAAACAATCCCCAGGTACTGCAGCGTTCATCAGGGTATGGGTAAAAAGTGAACCCTGATGCCGCATCGACCATCTTGGTTAGATGCAAAGGCCTAACACTGCCCCGAACGAACCCATTCATACCTATACCTACCTGCTTCTGCTTACACAGTGAAAATTTCTTTTTGTTGTATTTACTCTGGTCTGAACTCAACTTAACGGTATTTTCGTTAACATTGGAAGCATTGTAATGGGTTCTGTCCTTTATCACGCGATAATCGACTCCCGTTATTTTGTCGTTATTGGAAAATTCTTCACGAAACGATTCAAACAACGCGATATTTGTGCTTATAAACTTTGATTTTCTTTAATAATGTTACAAGAAAAAAACTTTAGCTTTTTCACACAATTTTTAATTGTGATTCTAAGAGCCGTGTTGTTTAATACTTAGCAATAAATTTCCTGTGAAGATATAGTCGACACGCATCTAGGCTTTGAATCTAAAATATCTTGAAAACATAAGAACCCTTAGATTTATTATTCTGCTGTAAGTAAAGTCGTGTATTGGTTTCTGATAAAGTTGATCGTTAGAAGCATGCAAGAGCTAGTAAGCCAGTTGTTGACAACGACCGGGCAATTTGCCAGTATCGTGAATTATCCTCTTTTCATACTTACCTATTTGTATTTGAGAGTCCCTTTAAGTGCATGCAAGCCGTGACTTTTTTTCATCTCTTTTTTTACCAATAACCTTGAAAATTTTGACTAACTTTTGAGCCATTTACACTGTTATAACGACAGTGGAATGTTTAATAACATTGTAGAACATAACTCAACTGCGAAGTGCTTTCGCGATTTTGTAATTTTAATGGATGTATTTTGGTATTTTTTTAATCAATAGAAAAATCACTGATCTCATAGTTCTATTCTGCCCACAGACAATAAACTTTGACTCAACCCGAGGCGGGATCTCCCTTGTCACGGAGAAGGGCATTCACAGCAGCAGTAGACTACTAGTACAATCCGCGCGGACATCGGATGCGGGCGCATATCAATGCGCGCCGGACAATGCGCAGTCGGTAACGGCAAGAGTACACGTGCTCACGGGTAAGCATCGATGGATAGCGCGTTATTTGATTGTGTTGCTTTCAGATCATGCCGTTTTTGTGGTGAACTTTTCCTTGCATTAAACGCTTTGAGTGAATTAGTATAGAACCCGTACATAGACATCGCTAAGCTGCGAGCTCATTTAGTTTTCATAGTGAAAGAGGGAGTTTTGAAAGGCTCATAAGTGAAGTTCAAAAAATAATTAGTGAAATATTGCTCTACCAGATATAGTTTCATGATTCGATCGCTTTAATATTGCAAATAGTCAAATAGTAGCAAATAGTAGGGGATTGTAGTAGATAATATTACTATTTTAGTTGAATCACGGGCACATTACCAAACGTTCAACTACTTACTAGTATTAAACGTAGACTAATACACAATTTCTTTCGATAAAAATGGAGTAGGTACGATTGAAAAAGATATAACCTTGTATGGTTGAAAGAATAATAGGTTTCAATCTACTTTCAATCCTTAGCTAGCTTAGAATATTTTATGAGTAAAGAGTATCTTCAGTATTAATTTCTCGTGTATCGTACTGATCGTAATCCATGCAAACGAAGTCACGAACAATTTACTAGCCAAAATATCAAACCTCGTAACCTCTATCAAAGTCATTGCGTACAGCTACAGTACCTTAATCACGCCGCAGCACTGATGGGTTCAGATATGTCTCGTGACACCCCACACGTGTGTGGCATCGGACTAATGTATTCATTACAGTTGATTCAAAGCACTCACCTAACAATACTCGTACTACAAATTGTAGAACGTGCAAGCTATAACAGCCTGTATGTATATGTATATAGAGTGGTTTGAAGTGGTAAATTAATGTGTCGGTCTTGCTTGCCAGATTTCAATTAGGTAGCAAACCATCTAGCTATGGTAGAAAGACATTTCGAAAGTTATAGGTATACGAAAACTACAATAAGGGTTATATTCATATTGGTCTTCTAAAGCTGAGCTTACTAAAATGATTGATAAATCTGTTGTCATCTCTTTTCGTTGCAAGTGACAATGATAGAGCATTTTTTAAAGCCGCGCTAATAACAGTTGAATATGAATAAAGGGTATTCGTTTGTTTAATAATTAAAAAAACTTCAATTTCTTCGTCTACTCGCATGACAGTACTACAAAGTTGAGAACTACCTGCACGAACATTCTCCTGCTTTGAAATTACAGTTCCAAGAACTTCTGTCATTTGGGACGAACTGAATTTGTAAAGTTTTTAGTTTTGTCTATTTTAGTTCAAGGCTTTAATCAATTTAATTTTCAAATAAAGGTCTGAAAATTACTATAAGTAGAATCCAAGCGTATTTTCTAATTCCTATTTCGAATTTATTTAATGAAGTGGTAAATAAAACTGAAAACAAACATCGTAAATTGACTGAAGGGGAAACCATATTTAGAGAAAGCTGTACTAATAGCAACACCAAAAAGAATAATTACAGGCATAAACATAATTATCGCGAAAATGGCCGTTAAATTTATTTATTTTATGATTTGTAGTCACGAAGACCTCGAAATTAATGCTAAGGGTTCGTTGCGGAATGTATTTTTGAGCTTAATTATCAAGGATCGGTTTAGTTTACGTTTCGGCATGCTTGAGCCAAATTTTACAGAAGATTAAAGTATTCTTATGGTGAGATTTCATTATCCTCCGTCGTTGATCCGAAACTTGCAGTTTTCTGTAGTAAGTAATACTCAAAACTGTTTGGCTAGATTAGACTAATAGCTGTTTTATTAGAAGTAAGTTCAGTGATTACTCATTTGTTTTTCTTGATCCTTCACTTTGAAACCCTTATGGCATTCGTGCGTGACTGACAAATAACAAAAAACTATTTTGAAATGATGATGCACGTATGCACAGCACAAGTGCACTTCTCTCAACCATAGTTTATAGAGCATTCGCAATCAAGTCTCCTTCTGCACTAATCCTACGTGCATGTACGTCTTAAAGTTTCTCAGACCTTTCAAAATTAAGAGGCATTCACATCGGATCTTCACGTGTATCCTAAACCGCTGAGTACTGAATAGGTAGCTTAACACCGCAATGTGATTACCATAAAGGAACCAGATTGCGGTTTCCTTCTAGATTTCTCTATTCATTCCTATTTCAAACGTTGACCTTGCTTGAATAATTTTACGTATGTTGGAAGTTGGCTTTTTTAGGTTCGTTTTATTGCAGTCTCATTTTAGGTATCGCGTTTTATGGTTTTATAAATAGCACGCTATAATAATATTGTGGTCTACCGCGGCATGAAAATATTTAGAAGTTTGGCTCTTATGATAATTGAGTGGATAATGATGCTAGACAATAAAAAAATTTTACCTTGGTTTTAGTAAAAAAGTAATGGTATGCAAAATACAACAAAACAAAGAAATGGCTCAAGCTGTGTAAGGCTGTAAGTTCGGAATTGTGATGATAATATTCGGTTCAATTTTAAACTGATTGTCAATGAATAAACTATACCAAGCTTGTTGCTATGTAAAGTAGAATGTAAATTTTCTAAGTAAAACAGTGATAAATAAACAAAACAGATTTTCGGGAAAAACTCGAATGCTACTGGATGGATTTTTTTTCTTACGTTGATGAATGAAAGCCTTTTCTAAGCCTTTTCTGACACACTACTCGTATATTGTGTCAAACCTAAGAGTTTTTTAAGTCTTGGTCCAGAATGCCGATTCTCTTTTACGATTTCAATATCGAGTTAGACATTCAAATTGTTTTTTTTTCACAGGTGAAACGCCAGCAGCAATGCAGGGCAGTGCACAATGGGCCGGCAGCTTTGGACTACCCACATTACTGTGCTATACATGTACTCTGATATACATAAACATTTTTGTATAGTATAAATACCAGTGAGAATAATAAAATAGTGAAGTTTAAAAATTCAACGCAATTTTGTTTGCGACATCGAAATAAAGGGTCAAGCAAAAAACATTTGTAAATAAAAATAGGTAATATTGTTTTTAAAACATGTTAAAATTGTTAATCAATCTGTATATACCTACATTTATATCTTTCATCAATAAAATAGATATATCAATAGAAATTGTAAGACCAAATAACTAGCTATCGGAAAACGTACTTACTTCAAATTTTATTTTATTGGTTTACTTTTATAAGAAAGCAATTTACAAACTACTTTATTGTAGTTTAAAGGCAGTCTATGAAAAAGTTTTATATTCGACAAAAAATTACAAAAAAGAAATCTGTGAATTTTTTTCGGCTTCCTTCATAAAATGGAACATTTAGATTTTCAACTCCACTCACAGTGTAGTATCGGACATTTCACTCCTATCGTCTGCGATCGACAAAGTACATGGTTTTCTAGCTCATTTTATAATAACCTATGAGGTTAAAACCTTGTTTTTATGCTCTGTAAGATACAAGCCACTCTGACATCTAAAAAGATCCCGTTCAGAATATTTTATCGAAAGTTTCCTCCATAAAATAGGAACCTTCAGTTCTTCAACGAGATCCAAGGCTTGTATCGAACATTCCAATCCTATCGGGTGCGATCGACGGCCGAGTAATGCGTGGTTTTACGGCACGTCAGTAAACTTCAGCCGTTTATCACTAAACCGCACTATACGTATACAATACCTACATACATCAAGTAGGTACGTTGTATAGCTATATTCGGAGCTCTATTGGTTTTACTTACAGCTAGTTTGTTATTATTTTGCGTATTTTTAACCGACTTCATAAAAGGAGGAGGTTCTCAATTCGGTTGTAGTTTTTTTAGTAGTTTGGCAGTTAAATAAGTGTAACAGGAAAAAACACGGCATCCACGTACCCGACATTGCATATTTTGCATTTATGATCAATAGAACAGTCCATATGAACTGCTATCATCATCATGATCATCATCATTTGATGATGAAGGTGTATCAAATTGAAGTCGGTTTTTCCAGTTTTTTAAACTTATATCTGGAAACGAAAATCTGCATCGTAAAGGTAAAAATTTTACCCTTACGATGTTGATTTTATCATTAAATGATAAAACTGCAATCGTTTCAAAATCAACTGTGATTGTTTTATAGAAATACTCCTTCTCCGATTTCCAATTAGTTTTGGTTAAAACCGAGTTCATTCACGGGGCATGAACAACGTTGCTTTCTGTCACCGTGTTTGACTGTGTATCTTGAAAATATGTCCATTATATATTGTCCTTGAATATTTATTTATCTTGCAACTTATTGAAATATCTCATTTTTTTCTTTTTATTTTTGCTGTTGTTTGTAGTTTGTTGGTCTCGTTAGTTCAAATGTTGTATTTGTTATTAGTGCCAGAAATATTATACATTTTATTTAAGACTTTATAAACGATCTATGTCTAATTCTTAGATTAATAACACTGTGTTATTATTCTAAGGTCTAATTCTAATCTATTGTCAAATGTTAAGAGTAGGTAGTTTGTAAAAATACGTAATTAAATGATTAAATAATTGTTTTTAAAATTCGAAGTTTATTTATTAAACAAAGTTTTTGTATACTGTGTTTTTTTTTAATTATAAAAAATTTTACACTCTGAAAAGTGGTGTGTTGTAAAACCTTCCTTCATTTGAAAAAAAAGAGGTGCGAGGTATTTTTTTAATTTAATTATATCTTCCAATTTTACTAGCTTCCCTTCAGAACATGTTAAATTTAGATGATCTAATCAAAAACTGATTTTCACTCCAATACATTTTTTTTACGTTGACACGCACATGCTTTAAAATTAATCCTTTTGCCTATAACAATAAGGAACATTTCACTTTGAATAAGTAGTAAAGTAGTTTACACTATAAAGTCTCTACGATATTGCTTGGAAGTAGAATTCCATACAAAAGAACTCGTTCTCGACACAAACTGAAAAACGTGTAATTTCCGCACCCTTTCACTGAGACATCTCGAGACACTCTCCAGCCTGTCTTTTCATTTCGCACCCACTCGGTGGTTATAGTCCCTTTCACTAATGTGTACCGGGTAAGCGCTGGTTCAAAGATTTTGCTAGATTTCTATGCAAAGGTGCTCTCAAATTAGAGAGCTGTGAAAAGCGTACATAACCAACCTCGAAGCCGCAATATAATTAAAAAAAAAGAAAACATTAGATTTGAAACAAATGGAGGTATACCTACACGTACGTTTATTTCAAACTATAAATTTCTCTATTCAGGTCACCAGAGACCAATCATAAAACACGCTCTCAATCTAGAGGGAGTAAAAGAATAAGTTACCCTTACTAAAACCACTCAATAACTATACCGCGTGGATTGAATCTTCGCACCTCATGGGTTTCACGCCCATATTCTTAGTTGTTACCTCGAATAATCCACCTCCACTTGACCTCAAAAAATAAACCAAAGCACAATTTTGAGGAGTCAAGCGAGGATTCTTCGAGGTTACAACCAAAAATATGGCGACCAGTCGATTAGTTATCCACTGCACGACAAACGGGTCTACTTTCCTTTAAAAACACTGTTAAACATTATTTTTGGACATACTTTTTAGCAAACAGAAGTATGATCTGTGCTTGTGGTTTTATAAATGAAAACTTAGTTACATAACCTCAAAAGGCATTGTAGTATGATTGTACACCCTCTAACAGCTCTACCTTCACATTGGTGCCACGGCTTCGCCGCGGGCAGCTCAGAGACGGTTGAATAAAGCTAATCGAAGCCAAGTCCAATGGAAAAGTAGCACAACTCTGTTGCCCTATTGCCTTGTCAAGCCACAGAGCTATATTTTATACTGAAAACTTAAACCTCAGATTTATTCTGTGACCCACGGCCACAATAGAGTCCAGCCTAGGGCATATTGCTTAAAACTCCTGATGCCTGTTTGCTCCATAGTTACTCAAGCCTGAATCAAGATAAGGGTTTTTTACAGCATACAAGTCAGTAACAGACAAAAATTTAATTAAAATAACTTCATTATGAGACTTCCGATCACTTCAAACATATTAGCCAAGTTTTACATGTAGCTGCTATTAAAAAGCATAATATCTCAAGATCCAACAGTAGTATTTATATCCTGTTTGTGTAGTTGATGTAGAATTTTTGCATGACCAAGTTACACATACACATGGTACACAAAGCGATCGTTACGGGCGTGCAAAAACTGCCCTGTAACAGATGGTGCATTGTCCACGGTTCAAATTGTTTTATTTCAGACCTCTGTGGTATAGCAGTTAGAAATGAAAAGAACTGGTTTGATACCCGTGCCAAAAGGGATTGCAGTGTTCTTATGGTTACACTAGCCGTCGCCCGCGGCGTTGCTCGCGCTCTAGACCCTTAGAGTGTGACTTTTCAAAATTACTTTCTTAGCCCCTACACTATATAAGGATACTACCCTCCAAATTTCATACCTCTAGGACTTATAGTTTAGGCTGTGCTTTGATTCTCTGTCAGCTTCAAAAGAGTTTTATATATTATATTGATAAGAAAATAGTACCTAGTAGGTTTGCATCTATGCTTCTAAATATGATGCTTAGCGTCTGTCAGGATTCCAAGGTAACGAAGTAGCTGGTAGCTGCAAGTGCTTAAACAGTCTACTGACTTATGATTCCTGGTCTATTTTATCATTATATTAGGAAGTAATTTCCTTTCTTAGAAAAAAAAATGATACGAAATAAAATGAGTCGTTGAAAAACGAGATGACGACGAACGGATTCCATTAATTAAAGAAACTTGTTTTTTGACGAAACTCGTCATTTGTCCACGGTCACACTAAAATCAGGCCGTTTTAACTTTATATATTCAGTTTCTCCAATTATTTTAACTATTCTATAGAATCAGGTAAGACAACGTCTAAGAAGTAATCCATGCAGACTTCACCTAACGATTTAGATAGATAGTACAATACCACGTTACAGATCACTACAACTTTTTTGCTCGGCACAAAAAAGATCAGACCGCAAAAAAAATTATTGATTTACATTTTAGTAAAAACATATTATTATACATATTGTGGACATATCACACAACGCTCTCTAGTGCCAAACTAAACAAAGGCAAAGCCAAAATGAAAAGACAAAAAAACACAAAAACAATGAAAGTCACGCAACTATTGCTAACAGTATTGAAGGCAGAGCTTATGGTAGAGCTACCAAGTGCTGGCAACCGGCTTTCTATATAAACAAGCCTCGCTCTAAAAATGAATCTCTTAATGTAAACTTAATCCTGAATTTATTGCTTTGTGTAATTGGAAAAGTGCATGGCAGCGGAAACTGTTCTTCAATCTTTTTTGCTGGTTTAAACCATGGTTTTCGAAGAAGCCATAACCTATAAGACGGTATGGAGTGCGATTTGCAACCTTATGCCAATAAAATAAGGTGCCGAGTAATAATGGTCATAAGGTTGTGCGATTTGCGACTTTATTTCAAAGAAATAGGTTACGTCAGTCCTCTTGTACTGACCAATAATTTAAAACAGTCGCAGTTACAAAGGAAACTGGAGCTTAAGGGGTACGTAGACACTTTATTGTTTCTCTTTCGTAGAACATTTTTAATGTTTCTCGTAAATGAAATACATATTTCGATTTCCATCGAATATTTAGCAGAAGCTACCATTAATTGGCAGTCAGGGCGTTTGTACATTGGAACGATAGCTACACGATACCGACATTATCGTGCTCGAACAAAAATATCGTTGTCGCTGCCGACACGGTGTGAAAGCATCTTTTATGTCTAGATATCGTGTAGGTGGCAGTGCTTACGGCTGCATTGCATAGGATTATAGTGAACGCAGAAAGCTAATGTTCAAGCTTTTAGCATAGGTACAGTCAAACTAAGGTTATTTCAAGTTGTATCCAAATCAGTTCAGCTGTTATGTCGTAATTAAACATTCACGGAATAAACCTTCAAATTTGAAATCCTATTGGCTACGTCGTAGCAATGGGTACGTAGGTAAATAGGTACGTCGTAGCATGCTACGGAGCAGCAGTGAGGTTTAGTAATTCTCTTATTTTTTATGTACGTTTTTAGCTACGGAAGTACTGAAGTTAAACCTCGTGTTTTAAAATCCGTCAGCTAAGCATTCAATTACGAGAAGATAAGAACTAAATTAAGGCCATAAAATTTAATCTATATTCTAAACCGTTTAGGCTTACCGCGGAGCGTTTGCTCGGGATTTATCCTGGATTAAAGCGGAGTGCTGCTAATTTAACCAGGGCCCCTTAAACAAGAGGTGATGGGGCTTTTACATTGACGGCAACGGCAATGAAACGTCAATGCATGATCGGAATTTTTTTTCGGAAGGATTGTGATGCATTGCACTGTGCCCACCACTTTGAGACTAAGATGTTCAGTCTCATGTGCCTGTAATTGCACCTTTTTTTCAAGCTGTACATTGATCACGAATAAATGTGACAATCGCAAGCGTATCGTAACGCTAGCGTATCCGAGATACACTGCGCGCTGACACTACAACGGTTGGCAGTCGAGCTGGTATTGATGCGCAATATAACTCGAATACTTCTAACTAAACTTCTAAACCTAACTAGATGCACTAGAAGTACCTAGAAGCCTTAATGAACTGTCACATTGATCTACGAGATGGGAGTTGAAGTGCGGGGATGCAAATTGCGGGGCGGAGAACGGTATTTTATACTTCAATAGGTACTGTAATAATTATTCTGTTGAGTAGATACTAGATAAACTATTGAAATAAATAAACATAAAGGAAATTTCTATACGTCTCCGAGTGATGGATGAAGTGCTATGTCTTACAGGGCTTGTCCATAATAGATGTGCTCAGTAAAGCAATACATTGTTATAAGCATAGGTTATCTCTTAACATTAGATGGGCCGTCAGCTTGTCCTATTATTATTCCAATAAAAAAAGGTATTCATATATTTTGAGGAACTTGGCCGTTTTTTGACCGTCTAGCAAAGTGTAGCCCAAAATCGGACGTAGATCGGAGTGCGTGGAAAGAATGGGGGAAATCCTTCGCTCAGCAGTGGGACACAAAGAAAGGGCTGAAAATTATATAATAATATATTTTAAAATTATAGTTATGAATTAGTATTACCCGTTTGCTAGTTTATCTAAATATCGGGCTCAATGGCGCGTCTGAGAGAGACCTACTACCAGCAATACAATGATGATGATAAATATATCTAGAAACAATGAAACATGTTTTTTTTGTGAAAGAAATAAAAGAATTCATTACATAAAGCTCGTTTTAAGCAGATTAATTCGAGTGGACACATTAAGTGCTTTCTCTATTGTATTAGTAGGTACTTTAGAAACTCCAGAAGTTTCTAGAAAGTCGAGTTTCCAAGCAAATTGTGCAAAATTATAACTTTGTGGAACTTGATACCGTAGTTTGAGGCAAAAATACATTATTGAAATTACTCTTGGATATCGCTAATGGATAATTTATAAATGACCAAGAGGACAATCGTTGTCTCATAAAATCCTGTCAGGTTTTAAGCCTGGCAGGTTTTCTGAACTGTTCATGTTCATACTAAATCATAGGTATTCTGTGACTAAATAGTGACATAAGCGCGTTTCAGCGCGTTTTTTTCCGTCAAAAGATTCTTGTTTTCGTCTTGACACTGATAAAATTGTCTGTCGAAATGATGGACACACTTGACTTGACTTATTTATTACAATTTTAACACTTGACATTGGCAAAATTGTCTGTCGAAATGACGGACACAGGCCATTATTGAAGAGAAGAAGGACACGAGTTTTGACATTTTTTGAAACGACACATAGCACTTTTATTTTAATAGTTTTTCTTGTGTTATTGTGAGTATTGTTGTTTAATTTTGGTGGAATTTTAACCAATAATACTTAGGTCGTAACATAAAGTGTGAGCCATTGGAATAAATGTGTGTAAAGTGGTTTTTATGAATGTCAAAATTCGTGTTAGGTTTTGAAGAGAAAATCCACCATTTTCTTTTCAAAACAAACGACAGCCGACTTGACAAATGACTTGACTTGACTTATTTATTACAATTTAACACTTGACATTGGCAAAATTGTCTGTCGAAATGACGGATACAGGCCATTATTGAAGAGAAGAAGAAGAGAAGAAGACCATATAGGGTAAAGAAGAAGAAGAATATCTGTAGCCACGTCGTCGCTTGACATTATGCTGGGCAGCGAAAGCAGTTCAGATGGATTACTCTCGACAACAGTTCCAATCTGGGTTCACACATTTTGACAGAAGTCGTATAATTTTTCAGTACAAAATGACACTAAATCTGTCAAAATCTGGATCTAATTTGGAACGGCGGTGGTCGAGAGTAGCCCTACCCCCTATCTTATAAAAACTTAGAGTAGACATTATGTCCTGTTTACGTATGGTAATCAAGACATAATGTCTACTCTAACTTTTTATAAGATAGACCTCTAGACATTACGATATGGGGATATACGATAAACGTTTTGGTCTTATGGTCTATCTTATAAAAAGTTAGAGTAGACATCATGTCTTGTTTACCATACGTAATCAGGACATAATGTCTACTCTAACTTTTTATAAGATAGGGGGTTAGACTGTAAGTTTTATTTAAGCACCTGTGTAATAAATAAATAAATTACGGTCTATCTTATAAAAAATGCCAAAACAAAAAATTAGGTATTGTTTTGTTTAGGCACGCTTTAGGTAGTTAGAGTACGCTTTAGCGGTCGATTAGCGATCGGGTTTCATAATCAAATATTATCCTTGCACTAACTCATGTGTGATTGCTTCAATTTGCTTCCAAATAATGCATTTTTTCTATGGTTTACATGGTTTAGGCTTTTGACGGAATGTATAGACTACTAGCTGTTACCCGCGACTTGGTCCGCCTGTGTTTTGTGACAGTGAATTAAATAAATAGGTATTATTTGCTCTATTTGCCTGCAGGAGAACTGCAGTCTAAAAAAAAAGTCCATATTAGGTACAATAAGAGTCACAGCCGTTTTGTATTCCGAAGTTAAGCACTACACCCCCCACTCCTCACTTTCCTTTAATCAAGCCCAAGAACTGAGATCGGTGGAATCTTTCTATGAAGTAGACAGTATTTTATAGTGTGTATGTACCCATTTCAAGTCATCTTATTTTGTTAGCGCAACAAATCAGTTAAGAACTTGTAGGCGAGCGGAGCGAGCCGTAATAAAATTGTGTTCCGAACTGAAACCATGTGAATAAGAGCACAGAACAGCAGAGGAAATGGTAGACACATATCGGCGAGCGGCGCGAGCTGCGTTTTTTTTTGTGTTTTACAGGGCTTTAGTTTAACAAAAGGCTTTACCAAACATGATGATAGTAGTGCTACCTACTCCTGCTGTCTCTACTTTCTTTTCTATTCTTTTGACGGGGGGGGGCTCCGCCCCCCCAATCCATCTTCCGTGGTGCTACCTACTCCTGCTCTGTCTAGTTTCTTTTTCCTGCCCTGCCTAGATTTTTTTCGTTTTTCATACGGGTTCCCTGGTGCTACTACCTACATGTTACGACTGATCTGCCTAGCATTTTTCTTTTCGAGACATTGTACAATGAGCTGTCATAAAACACCAATCATTTATTTATCTTGAATCGAGTGGTACAAATGGACTACCTTAAGTAACTACTTTATTTTTGCACTGTTTGCTGTATACTTTGCAGATCTGAGCTGCAGTTGATGCCCACTCGTCAAGAATCTGGATCACGGAGGACATCCTGATGACGGAGCTTGATGCTTCGTCAGAATCTGAAGTGCAGAACTTGTAAAGTAGTCTCCTTCCAGTACCTAGTGATGTTTACACCACCCTTGGGCTGGCTGAAGAACCACAATTACTCTACAGTCTCACTCACTGTTCAATTTAGGCCAGCATTTTGGTTTTATTACGTAGAATTAAATATTCTTGGCTTCAGCTTGAAAATAATTTGTTTTTCCTTTTACTTAGCAACGTCAAACCACAGCGTCAATCTGTCATTCAGAAAAATAAATAAGGCTGTATACCTACTCAAAAGATACCCATTGTTGCATATCAAGTCACGCTTGATATTTTCTAACATTTGCAACTTAAAGGGTAAAAATGTGCACTTTCTAATGTAGGTATACCTACATTAATACGACGCACACATTTATATTTATATTTTTTTATCAGCAAAATAAATAAATAAATAAATATTCACGGACACTTAACACAACGCTTTCTAGTCCCAAACTAAGCAAAGCTTGTAGGTACGATGGAAACTAGATGGCAAGCCTTACAAAACAGGTTTATTGCGCACGCTCGCCCGCCACCGCCGCCGGTTGACCGCTGTCAGAATATGGTCAGAATATTCCCTCAACCGATAAACATTCTAAACTCGTAACATGCATTAATAAATTATTTTAATACAGTTGCTCAAAAAGTGGCGTATTACAGGCGTTCGGGATGTGGGCTATTACATACTCGTGCTCTTTTTTTACCTCTCCCGAACTCGTGCGTTCTCTTTCCCAACTGTCAAAATAATATTTATTAAAAAGAAAAACCAACCATGAAGGTTTTACTAAAAATATTCATAGAAGTTTTTATGATTCATGTATATAGCTAAAAAGAAGCTACTAATTTGTTTCAATATCAGATTTAATGATTTGATTGAATGAGTTAGGTTAGGTTTCATTTCATTTCATCTCATTAAATTTCATTTTCATTTCATATCAATAAAAAAATTATACTGAAGACTTGGCTGTATGGGCATAGTTCCCTTTGCCTACTAGAATGGGTGAAGAAAAAAAAAATCTCTGGTTATATTCTACGGTTGGCGCCATTTTTCAGAAATTTTCTTTGTGAGTTTATTATTAAATTGCATCATTTTTTCGCAACTGTATTAAAAATAGTCGTTCAGTACACGTGCGGAACCGTCATTGCAACTTGTTCCGACTGTCAACCCTCTTTGCAATGACAGCCTTTCCGCACTTGTAATGAAATATACTATTCCGGTTTATGTGCTAATCTGTTGTTTACTTGTTGCACCTCTAAGTGCTTCGAGTACGCCTTAGGTGTACTCTATGTTTGGAGTTCCATAATCAAATTCTAACCATGCGTTAACTAAAACCTCAATGATGTGTGCTTGCTTCAGTTTGCTTTTAAATCCTCAGAACCTACCTGTCTATGATTATTTTTGACAGAAATGTATTATTTTCTTTGACAAGTTTGACATAATTTTGGAGTGAAGTCGTATCAGCCTACATAGGTCACCTACAACAACAACGATTATCGAAATGCAATCTAAGAAAAGAAGTGAGAATTGGTTGGAGGAGGATAAAGTAAGTAACTACCTACCACATTAGAGCATGTTGCCTCAGTTGCCTGTTGCTAATATAGAAGGTGCCAAATAACACGGCAGTACAGGTCAAGCCACGGATACACTAGGGGACAAATGTCCAGCGACACGTGTCGCCAGCGATGTTGTGTAAAGTAGCGCGACGTTGCCGGACTTCGCTCAACATGTCTTGCAACATCGCGCGACGCGTGTCCCCAACTACATCGAGCGAATAATCGAAGTCGCGCGTTGTCGCCATATATGTCAGTCGAAATCGGCCGGCATCGCTTGACATGTCGCCGATACATGTCGTGGGACATATTTTGTACCCCTGTGAATCCGTGGCTTTATTCACCCACCTTCACCACGATGTCGCAAAATTCAATTTATGTATGGTTAACAAACAGTACCTACTAACGAGATTCGAGCGATAGGTGGGTGAATGACCTGTACTGCCGTGTTATTTGGCACCTACTAGGTATAATTGCTAATTCTAAATGCTTGTACCAATATAAATTATTCCTACCTACCTGCTTTTTTCGATTCCTCCATGCATACCTACATTAATGCTTTTGTTTGCTTTCTAACTCTAGATAATACTCAAAGATCTAATAAAAGAAAGAGTGGCCATCATAGAGAATAAAAACACAGACTCAAACACAAATGCAAAAAAAATTTCAGCTTGGGCCAATCTGCATGTTGGGTATATACTTTTAATTGTATTTTTTTTTCTCTAACGTTTGTTTGGTTTACCTACTTAAATCTAACCCTAGACTGTGCAAGTAGTATTTCCAAATATTCCTTGCATTGCTGTGCTCCAGTTTGAAGAGTATGGGTGCTTACGTGCAAATAGAGTGACAGGCGCAGTGTAATGCATCACATAATAATTCTGTGACATGCCAAGGTTATGCAATGTAACTCAATGTTTAAATGAATTTCTGAATATCTGTAGGTATCTGTAGGTATAAAGGTATATTTTCAGGTTTAATGTAATGGCAAGGACCCCCAGAACCTTAAAGCAACTGAAAAGCCAGTGGTGCCTTATTAAAATGACGGAAAAAAAAAAATCGCTCAACGTAGAGAAATTATGAAAACTAGTGGTGGGCCTCCACCTGAAGCTCCACCACCAGTTGATAGTAATGACATACAATCATGGCTACCAAATGAATTTGAAATTGACTCCAACGAGTTTGACTCGGATAACAGGGTATGACTTATGATAGTAGTATAGTATGCTGATATACCTACTAATAAATGAAAAATATCATAATTAATCAAACTGTTTACAGGTCATTGTGATAGAGCAAGAAAGTCAGGTACTATACATAATTTTAATATATTTCTTACTAAATCCGATTCAACAAGTTTTATATTTTTTTCTTAATTTACTGATTTTTCAGGATACAGTTGATGATATAAATGGCTTATTCCCATCGAGCCCACCGGCCGCCGGCCCGCCGGCCGGCTCACTGGTGGGCCGGATGGGAAATAGTGGGCTCGATGAGATTTTTGATAGTGGTGATGTAAGTTCCTTTCTACCTATTTCAAAATCGACTTTAATTTATCCACAAAATATTTTTAATTTGTAATTTTCAGGATCCATTGAATAGTTTTGGGATAGAAAATGGACCCTACACTCAGGATCCTCTAAAAAATGATCTACATACAGTATACCAAAATGAAAATAATGATGTGGTAGGCACACCGTTACCTTACTACTTAAATCAAAAATAATAATATAATTTAGTGTACTTTCACCGGAAAGCCTGTAAAAGAAACTCAATGTATTTTTTTTCTAGAACCGTGAACCTACACGTAAAACTAATATCAAGAAAACTAAACAAAATAGAAAAGTAAGTTCTGTTTGAAATGTATTACCAATTCGGCCATGATGATTCCGCTGCGTGAAAAAACTGCATATTAATTACATAGGGTAAAGTAGGTTAGGTACCCAACTACTGTAATTGTATTCTTTTCAGCAAATAAACACAGCAGAAATGATAGCTGAGAATGAAATTCAATGTCGCAAGGAACTGCACGAAATGCAAATGAAAAACGAACAAATGAAATTTGAAAATTTAGTTTTAGGCAATGAAATTTTAAAATATGTTTTAACCAATCTGAAAAAATAATAATTTTTAACCTAGATTGGCTTTCGTTTTATTTTACCTATTTATATAAATGTAACCTACTACCTATAATTCCTATTTTTATTTTATAAATTTGTTTAATGGTTATGTTTATTATTGTGGCACAAAATAAGTAAACAATACATTTTACATTGAAAGTTTATTAATAAACATAGGTACCTACTTACGTTTTAAAACATTTTACACAATATAACCAAAAGTAAGGCTTAACTAAACCTATATTATAGCACGAGGAATGATCTACCAGCTAGGATTGTAGCCTAACTTCTAAACTTTGTAGGATTATTGGAGAAGTGATCTAGGGGTACAGAATATTTAGGAGACACAGGTTAGGATAGAGGGGGTGTGTGGTGAGTATTTTTTCACATAGATTTAATTGTAGGTACTTTGCACCTACCTACAAAGTTACCATAGGCATTTTAATGAGTAGAAATATTAGATGCATTCATCATCAGTCATTAAAATGCCTGATGATGAATGCATTTAATATTGCACGGCTACGCACATTTGCTCCATCTTCAACCCTGTAATCTGGAAGCTGCAAATTCATTGGTACCTCTGCCTCTTGCAGTACTTCTCCATGGTTGATAGCAATGTTGTGAAGTATACTGCAAGAGCCACGACGGTTGTCTTCACATTTGCCAACTTTCCCGTCATTTCCACTAAGAGACACTGGAAACGCTGCTTCCACACCCCAAAGCAGCGCTCCACAGTGTTTCTAGTGGAAATGTGTGCCTCATTGTACCGTTCATGAGCTCTGGTATGAGGCCTGAGTACAGGCGTGAAAAGGTATGGCTCCAGCCTGTACCCAGAGTCCCCAAGTAGTCTTCCTCTAAACTCTCCGCCCTCGAAACGTTGCTTCAGAGCAGATTCGTTGAAGATCCTTGCATCGTGGGTGCTTCCTCGCCATCTGGCCACAATGTCTCGGATCCTTAATTTAGCATCACATGTCACCTGTCATAAAAAATGCAATTGTAAAGCATGACATCAGCTCTCAGCTGGTTTTATATCTAGGTAAGTACCTACCTACTATATTAGTCAATTTACAGTTGGGTTCTTACCTGTACGTTCAGGGATGAAAATCCCTTACGATTTATGTAATACTCGGCTGCATCTCCCCCCACTTTCCTTATTCTGATGTGTGTGCAGTCGATGCAGCCTATTTTGGATGGGAAGTTTCTTATCGTGGAAAACTCTCTCATCACTGTATCCTCTTCCGCAGCGCTCGGCATTTTAATAAAGTCCGCCGAATGCCGTGCTAAAGCGCGCGCTACTGTTGCACATATCCGGCAAACTGTTGCGCGAGACAACCCGTGGTGGTCACCGGCATCTTCTTGAACCTAAAACATGGGTAGGAAGGTAAACATGTATGTGGGACCTAATTAGGTAAATGTAGCAAGCGATCAACAATTTACAAAGTTTCATGAATCCAAGAAAGACTTACCTCGCGTCGCCCCCAACATCTTATTGCTGTAAGAACCTGAAGTTCCGGGGTTATACCGGCTCCACGCCGGTCTTTTTGTAGGTCCGAGCGTATCAAGTTTATGATGAAGTGGGCCGTTCCCTTTGAAAAACGGTATCGACTACGAAAATCCTCGTCTCTCATTAGGAACGGCTGTGCCCTTTGTTGATAGACTTTACTACAACGCGGCGGTGGTTGTATATGGTCCATAAGATCAATTGCCTGAATGGCTCCAATAGCTTCCATTTTAAACTCTTCTAGTCAAATTTTTGTGCATGTTTTCATGATAATGTACCGATAAAGGAGGGTCCTCTCGACTTTAAATAAGCGTCAGTTTAGAGTATTGATAATGTACAACTTAGCGTTAAAATACGTTCATGAAACAAGAAAAAGGGGATCTACAAATAAGGAAGAGATTATGCCCACTCTAACTTGTTATAGGATAGAAAACGTCATTACAACTATAAATTAGTGTCGAGTAAGAGTAGTGATAATGTACAACTTAACGTCAAAATACGTTTATGAAACAAGAATAACGGGATCTAGAGATTAGCAAGAGATTATGTTCGCTCTAACTTTTTATAAGATAGACCGATACTTTACGGCTTCTTAAAATGTGCAAAGCGTTTTGGTTTGACAGTAAAAACTGAGAAATAAGAATATTTTGATTCAGATCACGAATAAAATGTGACAATCACAAACGTATCGCAACGGTTAAATATTTTGAATGGAATATCATTGGTAAATGGTAGCGTAACCAAGGTGCGATGATGCTCCTATTAATTTTGGTGGTTTCGGTCACATAAAAGACAATTTTAAACGATCTTTGAACAAAATAACTCCGTTCAGTTTTAGATTACTTAATTAACTTGATATTCTGTTTACTTGAATATTGTATTGATGGGCTTTCTGTGTTGTTCTACTCGTATTGTATCAAATATCCATATCTCATTAAAACCATCAATAACATAACCCTGCCAAACCTCACATGGGCCTGAATATGAAAACGACATTGGTAAGGGTCAGCCCCCACTTCAATATACCCACTCGCTATTTGTTATACCTTAAATTCATATAAAAGAAATCATTACCAAATCGGTTAAAAAATTTGATAAAACTGCTTATATGGCTGATTAGCTCAACATACTCCTCGGCTTTCTTCTGAAAAAGAATGCATCACAGGGCACGTCCTCAGCGGATGTACTCAGTGAAGCAATGCAGTGTTATTTGCAGTGGCTATCATTTAATATCAAGTAGGTCATGGGCTTGTCCTATCATTTAGTTGTATAAAAAACCTGTTTATATTTTACCAAAATTATAAACCTTCACACAACGACTGCATTATCTTATGCTCTTGAGGGATGGTTACAGAAGATAAAGGGGATTGGATACGAGACTATTGTGGTCGTAGCCACCCTTCCAAATTAGATCACCCCATGTTTGTACTCCCTTGATTACGTATGCAGTACGATCCCTTGAGGGCGATCAGCTAACAACCCGACAATGAATGTGACCGATCTGATACTCCGAATCTAATCTATAGAATACGGTCCCTTTGGAACCATGGTAGTTTAAACGGGCAAGAATACGAATGTATACCTACCATTGCATGCTATCGCAACATAATAGTTTTCATAATAACCTACAAAATTATGAATAATATTGGATTATTCCCATTGAGCCTACTGGCTGGCCCACTGGTGGGGCCGATGGGAAAAAAAATCTAAACGAGCCCCTATGCAATTGAGTGGGCTCGATGGGATTTTTTGTCTACTTTGGTTTGCTTTATTTTTTTTGTAAGGGATATTCAATTTTCAAATTGTTATTTCGTCTATTTTTACATGTTACGAGTGTTTTACCACGATCTCACCCTATGTAACAACGATGTAGAAACCTTACACAGAAGACGTTATACACTCAACATTTCAGAACATCTAAATTATACGAATTCGGAGAGAAGCCGGCAAAAAAGCCTCCTAAAAATACATAGATTTGATAAGTCACTTGGGAATACCGGCATTACTGGATTTCATTGGCCCGAAGAAAGTACAGTCAACTACACTGAAATAAAAAAAAACTATGCTATTGGCAGTACTTCGTCCACTTCGTCCATTTCAGACAAGATAGATTAGTTATACCTACCAATAAAAAAAACCAGATTTTTTGTTCGAAAAACCGTTCCGTGATGCAATAGACTCTGACTGAGATGCAAGAAGCTGATTCAACGGCTTCAGCAGGAGAGCACCTTTTTGCATGATCAGAAAACATGAGTGTCGTGGTATATTTTTTCGGCGAATATGAAAAGTGTTCCGTCCAACATTATGCCAGTGACTGTACCTCTGCCAACAAAGAAGGTCGACATATTCGAAAAGGCGGATTTCTCAAGGGATTAGCGACTAAGTAGCTTGTTACTGCCCTTATTTGACTAAAACTGTACACATAAGCCCTTGTTTGATCTATTTTGATAAGGACTAGGTCTTGGATATCCAGGGTCTGATCGTGGAGCTGGAGAGTGGCCATAAGAACTCTGTTATTAAGCGACGCCAAAATAAAATATTTGTTTTAAATATAAAATTTTGAAAAGTTATTAAAAATATTATCTAACTTGGCTAGAGATATAGAGGTATTGAATATTTTTATCGGCTAAACTGAATTATCATTTTTATCATTTAAGTACTTATGTAAAACAGATATTCTTCGATACAAACTAATTGGTATTTTGGTGTTTCTCGCTGGTAAAATCATGGAACCTCCGCATTTAAGATAACTTGGGATTATAGCTGTCAGTCATGCCAACGTAGATAACTGAAGAGCTTAGCATGCGATATACAAATTAAGGTGCCTGCAAAATTGTATGTAATATCACGTAATATCAAATCTGGGCTGAATATTATAGCTTTGTTTTTTAGAGAAAAAGTAAAGGAACACGCTGACGGTAAGCGGTTACCTCTGCCTGTAATAATGCATTACCTCATAGAACAAGTCTATTGTGGACGTGCTCTGTGAAGTAATGTACTGCGTCCATTACTCTGAGACGCAGACGTGCTTGTAATTGCACCAGCACTCCGTAACCAAACCATAACCAGCCCTTCAAACCTGAAAAGTTTCATAATTTTCTAGAAATATGTACCTACTTTCTGAAAATGATATCGATAATGCAAGAAACGATTTGAATATTATTTATATAATGAAAGATGTAAACTCTTTTTTAGGTTTCATCTCACAGCCCATTCAATGGGTATATTTTGTCTGCCTGGTTGACCTCTTTGACACAATATGTTACGCCTAGACCCGCCACAATAGCTGCTATGTATCATGATTGTTTGAGAGTGGTCAGAGCTCACGGCTTGGGTTTATAATAAATTTAAATTGAAGCCATTTGCGGTTGCAAATTGAGAGTGAAATGAGTTTAGGGCCAATAAATTTGGATAAAGCAGACTTCGCTTAAATTTTTACAACACCTGCCTGTGCCTATTCACCTTGAATGTGGCTCATTTTTTTAGTCAGTTTGAGACTTGTTTTTTTAGGCCTCTCCCAGAGGCCTCACCATAACGGTTTCATAAATTCCAACTAAACATTTGATAAATTCGTTGTATACATTGTAGCTTAGCTTAATTATAAGATAATCGAATGATAGGAGTGAGTGGAAGAAGAAAACATGTTGTGCTGACCCCGCCTAGCGTGGGAAAAGGGCAGGGGAATGATGATGATTGTAGCTTAGCTTACATTTCAGTTCATTGTAGGTCATAATAATAAATATACAGGGACCTTTCACACAACGCCATCAAGTTCCAAACTGTACCTAAGCTTATACTATGGGCACTAGATTGCTGATAGAATACTTTAGACAACTTTTTTATGATAAAGTAAAGACCTACACATAGAACAAGCAATTATGTTTGCATAAATGTTTGTTCTCAGTTAGGCTCGAACGCACGACCCACAGCAGGCAGAGAAGGCAGAGCTATGCTGACTAAGTTGTGACGCCTGTTCTACTCTATGGCAACTAACAAGACCTAGAATAAGCTTTAGTATATTCTACATGTCCCGGTACTTATTCACACAAAAAGACATTCATATCCAGTACATTAGCATCCAAAATAGCTTTGAAATGCATTATAAATCTTCTGTTAAGCCTTGGTCCACCTTAAAAGCAGTGAACGTAATAAAATGAACGCAGTGACTATAAAAAAGCTATGAAAATGTAGCCATTAGACTGGCCAGTGGCCGCGCGTATAAAAAATGTTTATATATAGTCGGATAGTCTGGTGCATTTTTTGACACTTTTTTTTTGTCGTAGGGCGAGAGATAAAAAGTCAAGAAGACCAATCGGATTTTTCTTCTTCTTCTTTACCCTTTATGACCTGTGTCCGTCATTTCGACAGACAATTTTTCCAGTGTCAAGTGGTGAATTTTATAAAATACTAGCCGTCTCCCGCGGCGTTGCTCGCGTTAGAGTGTGACTTTTCAAAATTCATTTCTTAGTGCACCCCTACACTATGTAAGGATACTACCCTCCAAATTTCATACCTCTATTACTTATAGTTTAGGCTGTGCGTTGATTCTCTTTCAGCTTCAAAAGAGTTTTATATATATTGATAAGTCAAGTCAAATCTTTGTCAAGTCGGCTGTCGTTTGTTTTGAAAAGAAAATGGTGGATTTTCTCTTCAAAACCTAACACGAATTTTCAGATTCAGAAAAACCACTTTACACACATTTATTCCAATGGCTCACACTTTGTGTTACGACCTAAGTATTATTGGTTAAAATTCCACCAAAATTTAACAATAATACTCACAATAACACAAGAAAAACTATTAAAATAAAAGTGCTATGTGTCGTTTCAAAAAATGACAAAACTCGTATCCGAAGACCAATTGGATTTTTGAATTGGAACGAAAATTTGATTAGTTTGACTGGTGTCAGTTGCGCGTCTTAGGCCCGTATGCTGATTTACTGCTCAAACACCAATCCGGACTCAAGCATAGATTTCTGTATGAAAATCTCTACTCAAATCTAAGCTTGAATCACGGTTTCTTTATTAGCATACGGGTCATACTTTTCCGAGTCAGAAAAACTTAACTTCTATATATTTATTAGGCTGTATGCACCCACTGCTGGGTGCATACATGCTGCCTTCTCTTTAGTACGACAATCTCTCCAGTGCGCGAGTCTTCTCCACTGCTGCCTAACTATTTTTTATTTATTATGATAAAAGTAATGGAACAAGCTGATAGCTCACTTGATGTTAAGTAGTAACTTCTGCCTATAACAATGCATTACCTCACAGAGCAAGTCCAATGAGGACGTGCCTTGTAAGACAACACAGCCACAATGAACTTAACTTAGCCATACCCAATGATCTTATTGGCCGTACCTATCAAAATACATGCCATTCCAAGTATTAGAATGATCATAATCATTGTTGTTCGCAGTTTTTAACTACTCCGCTATTATTACTAGAACCGTAATTTCACAGCTTCATTTTCATAGTTTTAAAACAAAAACACCTCATTTATTAATCCCAAGTCCACGTATACGCTATAAAATACATGCAGAATCCTTCTCGCCGAAAAAAAACACACGAAACTCGACCAGAAGCGCACTGAAATGCATATGATGCCAAAATGGCGCTGGGGAAATGAAATTTCTAAATCGCGCCGTAATACCCATTTCTGCAAAGTAATAAAGGATTTATTCTCTTTAGAGAGTATATATAAATGTTTGCGTTCCAAATTGAGTTACTTTGTTGAATGTTTTGGTCTTTTAGGTAAAATGTAAAATTGACTGTGTTTAGATGTTGGTAACATTTAGCCCTTATAACCAAAAATTAAAATTGAAATGTGCTGTGTAGAAATTACATTATTAATAATTATGACATTTAATCATATGACAAGGGCATTTTGACGTTTTCTAATAGTAATATTTGTGTTCGGCTAGTGGACCTCATATTTCTAGCCATTCTTCAAGTGGACAATGTGGACATCTATTTGTCAATAAATTTGACTGATATCGCGAATGTCTGATAGCAATAACCGCATAACGCAAAACTTGTTTGAAAGCATTTTCATTTATTTCTGCTTCTAATGTTCTTATGGTTGGTCATTATTTTTACAAACAGTTTTTATAGACACATTTTCATTGTTACTACTTACTGTAAGCAAATGACTATTTATGAAGCATATTGTACATTACGTATGTTGATTGTCGTTTGTTATTATTCTATGAATCTATTTGCTAGTAAGTTTTATATCCTGTGGTAAAAATTTATAAAGACGCTAGGGCAACACTAGTTTTAAAAAGAAGACGAAGATGGCGGTCTCGGTTATGTGGTGGAGTATTTTGCAAAGTTTTGAAAAGTAATAAATGTCAGCGTTGAAAAGCAGTTCTGTTGTTATCATTTGATTATAATAATATGCCCAAGTGATGTTGAGTTTAATATTATGTGAGTGAGTATGCAAGTTTTCAAATACTCCCTACTAACTCATTGTATGCAGGGGAGGAAAATACAACAGTTACACAGAATAATGGTCGCAAACAAAGAATGGGTACAATCATCGCTTACAAATGAAGATCCTGCCCTGGGGCAACAAAAACCATGCAGAAAATAAGGACTTGGATACACTTGCGACTTATAATTTAAAATTTTACGGCTTAATCAGATAAGTGCGAAATGCTAAAAATAAAATCAATTATTTCAGAACATCAAAAGATCTTAGCTGATTTTTCAGTAGATAAGATATAAGAATCAAAGTCAACAGACAACAGCCAAAATTGAGTAAGGAAATTGACAACAGCCAAAATTGATAAGGAGTCCAAAATTGAGCTCAATTTTATTTATACCATTCCCCCTCTAAAAAGCTTATACTCAGTGTTTTGGTGTTTGAATTTAGAAGATACTAATATATTTGACCTCCATCTAATTATGGTTTTTGCGCAAGGTTATAGCATTGGCTATACAACCTCCAATCTTCCTTTTTCTCGTAGTCATGGTATAAAATATAGGATGCAACTCTTGAATAAAACGGATTTATACCGAGGGCCATGAACCACTCACGTCGTTCAGGATTCTTGAATCACTCCCTTTGGTCGTGATTCAGTCGTTAGAATCCTTCACTTGCTCGTGATTCATTTATGGCCCTCGCTTTAAATCCGTCTTTTATTCACTAGTTGCATAATATACTATTAATTACCTACGTTTTTCTCCAAAACGGTAAATAACTAGGGGACTGAAAATTTGAATGTAAATTGCTTACACAAAATAAAGCAAGGTATATAATATTCTGATGTTTTTTGACTTTTCCATATATCTGAGGTCACTGTTTATCAAAAAATATAGGTAAAAAAACCATTTCAAATCGGCAGTAAACGAAAATATCTCTCTATCTAAATAATGTTGGTGGTTAGAGAATTTTTTTTGAGTAATTTAGCTACCTACGTCACAGAGGTTACATTATTCTGAGGTAATCAGATTTAGAGAATATGGTAAAACAAAATATTTTAAACTTGAATATTATTGACTCGTTGGCTGTATGAAAGACCAAATTTGGTCCGGACTATTAAAACATTTTTTTTACAATACTAAAGTGGGTACTTTTCAATGAATATTCATAGTCCAGTGGACAATCTAGGCGCCCGTGTGATTACTCGATTTCAATGACATCAACCATTAAAACTCCGGTCGATTTGCAAGTAAAATTGCTGTAATAACAACAGATCTGGATATTCCGTGACGCACGCGAGGAAGCTAACGTGCGTATCTATTTTACTTATAATTTTATTATGTACAACTAGCTGAGTACGAAACGACTAATACCCATCTAGAACACTTTGCATAGATCCTAATATTTAGAGACAATTTCAGTGCTTTTTAACGTCACATTATAATTATTATGGCTAAATTGTTCAACAAAACTGTTGTTCATAATTCACATCAGAAGTGTGAATTTCTTCGCTTAGTAAATTACTATGAAATAAATTATATTTTGAGTAACTTTTCAGCCTGTATGACGTGACTGAAGATTTTTTGTTTATTTATTATCTTTTACCGTTGCCTAGTATATGATCTGTGCCGTTACGTACCCGTCTCGTTACATTGTAAGCTAATTTCCGAGACTAGACACGTGCCGTTTATGAGTAAACTTACAAGTTCCAAAGAAACGTATCTGTTTTGTTGTAGTTTTGTTTATAGCCGATTTTCCTATCAGTGGGTTGAATTATCTCTTTGTGTAACTCTTACAATAAACTTGTTTTACGGTAGGCTTATTTAAACGACTGTTTAGTAGGTACCTAATCGTTACTTAAGTTTTATTTTATTTAATAAATGAATTCGAAGACTTCATAATTATTAATAGCTTCCTACTGCCTGATTCTGAAAGTTCTGGGTGCCTGACGTTTGGCCGCGGTGAAGACATCTGGCCAAGGTGACAATGTTTATTGCAGCATGGTCGATCATAGCCAGATGACTCCACATGTTGGTGATAAAACCAAAATCTAACTGCCGAGCTGATTCTATTGAGCATTTTTCAAAGCATATAAAAAACTGAGGTACTTTTGTTGTTTATTGATAGTTTATTGTTTCTTGAAATTGATTATTACTTATTCATCTCAGGTATTTAATATGTACCTATTTTGTACAAATTTTATTTATCAAGTCTTAGAAACAAGAAATAAGCAGCGACTTTTCCGTCGCTCATGTGTATACCCTTTTTTCATTACCGCCATGAATATGGTAAGCGGATAGCGCATTTTGATAAATATGGTTCGCTCGAAACTAGACAGATGCGTTATGGAATCTGCAAATTACTCACTGAATATTCCGATTGGAGTTTTTGCATGCAACGAATGTTGGGGTCAGTTTTGATTCATGATAATCACGTGCAAACAAGTAGATATCTAACGTTTTTAGTAAGGTGTCAGATTCTAGAACAAGTAGGTACATCTAAGGTTTTTAGTACCTAAGGTTTTTGTGAGGTGAAAATTGTATCCAAAAAAAGTATGTTGTAATTTAGTATATAAACAGGGCACGTTATATGGTTATATAAGTGTCTTATAAGTTTATAGTTTTATCATTGCTTTTGTATTATTATGTGTTTATGTATTTAAATTTTCTTCTTTCTTTTCCATATTCTCAAATAGTTGAATATAAAATAGCCCTACCTACTTGTTTTGCTACTTAAGTTGGCAAAAATGGTTTTTTACTGATGTGTAAAAATGTGTTGAGTAAGAAAATTTTTATTTCATATTTTGTATGACATAGGAAATAATTATTGCTGTGTGTATATAAAAACTAAGTAAATGAGTATACAAATTTTTGTGCAATTTACGAAATGGGATAACGGCCAACTTTTAAACCAAAAATGCATACTGCAAGAGGCATTTCATCAAAACTTTGAAGCGAAATTCAATTCAGCTAAGGTTTTTGCAGCGAAACCAGCTTGCAAATTCATTTAAAGCTAAAACCCGCCGTTTGACGACTGGTTATACTAATCTGATTCCTGCTGACCCCGTACCGCAAGAAACTGCTTTCGCTGCCCAGCATAATGTCAAGCGATGTGGCCACAGATATACGAAAACAAGAAACTTTTGACGGCAAAAAACGCGCTGAAACGCGTTACTGTGAATGTTAATAAAAACAGATTTTTGGAAAACCTGTTTTTATGTGATAACGATAGCCCTATATATATAAAACTCTTTGAAGCTGACAGAGAATCAACGCACAGCCTAAACTATAAATAAGTCCTAGAGGTATGAAATTTGGAGGGTAGTATCCTTATATAGTGTAGGGGTGCACTAAGAAAGGAATTTTGAAACGTCACACTCTACAGGGTAGAACGCAAGCAACGCCGCGGGCGACGGCTAGTTACAAATAGAATTCATATCATTTGAATACTCGCGGAATGGGTAGACGATATTGTCAAAGTCGCAGCGCAAAACTGAGAATAGCAGCACAGGACCTTGATGGATGGCACAAACGAAGAGAGGCCTATATCCAGCAGTGGGTGACGTCGGGCTGTAGATGATGATGATGATGAATACTCGCATCTAGTAGAAAACCTATCTAAAAAAACACCGCTGCGTTAAAATCTTTTCCTATTTAGACAGTGGTTAAAACTTCACAGGTTCTTTGTAACGGCTGTTTAGTATGTTGGTGAACATCTCCTTTAATCTCACAAAGCTAATCATGTTTTTGGCGAATGCTCAAATAGGTTCAGCCGCCCTCAGTGTGTTTCCGGTTTGTTTATTTTCAGCTAGTTAGGTTATTAAAATGTGTTTACATTTCGTTTTAAAGTTTTCAAACAGGATGGAAAATGTCACTAAAAGCTTTTTTTACTTTGAAGTCGTAGAACTGGGTACATGCAAGATACTACTAAGATACTATAAACGCACTCAAAATCACTATTTTTAGATACTATATAGGCACACAAAATTGCAAAGTTAATATATTTTAAGATAAAAAATGTGTACTAAAATTACAAAATGAGGTTACCAGATGATAGACTGGATTAAATGGGGAAAGAGATCGTTTATATATTGCGATTTCGTATGGTTTTTTCGTACATAGAAAAAAAAATATGGTAACGTCCTGGCCAATTTTGGCTACAACGACTGATGACTGGACAGGCATAATTTACTCTAAGAAATAATATTTCAGGTAATCTCTGCCAATAAAAGTGTTTAAATTACATTTAGGTACCTAACTCTATTTACCTATTATTACTGAAATGCACAATGATACCTATAACTAAAAATTTCTAAAAGATTATTTTAAAAGTGCGAGTTTTGTAAGTACACGTGACGTAGTGATGTCTGTTTTAACAATTTCCTTCTTTACCAAGAAAATGTTTGACGTATATATACTGCGATGCTACAGAACTAAAAAACAACTCCCCTGTCTTTAAAAAACAGTTATTTATGGCTCTACTCAAAAACTGTTTTTTTTTAAATTCTATATATCCAAAATATATGTATGATGTATTGTTGGAAGCCCCTCGAAGAAGCCTGGATTATGTGACGTCACTTGTTTACGCACTCCTTGATAAGGCGAGGCGCGCGGAGCGACCGGGCAGTCTTAGTCGGACCTTCGTCCGATGCACACGTCTTTATAACGCTCTAGGGTTGTTAATTATTGTGCGAGGTTAACTGATTGGTCGGTAACGATGATCAGTTAGTTACGTTGTTAGTTAGATTGTTTAACTAGTCAACCCTGTTTATTTGGTGAAATGTAAAAGTTATGTGTTTTTAAGTCGTATACTACTTCTTATGTTTTATTTTAATTTTGGAACCGCTTCTGGTTCCTAAAAGTATATATATATAGATATATATATAGGTATATGTTTATTCTATATATGTATGATCTATAATAACACTACAAGTAGGTATAAAATAATACATACCTTAGTAAAAATTTATTTCAAAAGTACCGGTACTGCAAATAAACATTTTATGAAAATGACGCAGAACTTTTTGTGTTTGTCAATAATGTTTTTTACAGGTTATTCTATTAAAACAGTCATTGCTCTTTTTATTAGTCTCGCCGGGACAGAAGACAATTTCGAAGTTTCTAATTAAAAAGGTTTGCTAGTGCCTAAAATTATCTACATCTTTTAGGTAGGTATCCGGGTAAAAAAGTTTTTTTTTCTTTTTTTATGATATAAGTAATGGAAGAAGCTGATAGCTCACCTGATGTTAAGTAGTAACTTCTGCCTATAACAATGCATTACCTCACAGAGCAAGTCCAATGAGGACAACAGAAATGAAAACAGTTTTTACTTTTTCCACCTCAACTATTTTTTTTATTTAATTTAAACCTTACCTATCAATAATTACGAGCACATATTAAGTACCACTAAAAGCAATGAGGTAAAAGACACAGCGTATAATATTATCTTGTCTACTAGGTCACAGATAATATAATACTGACTAGGTGTTATAAAATATTATTAGTTTTTTCTTTCTATTTGAAAATATCTGTAATCTGTCGCTTCCATAATATCTAGGTATCTCTACGTACCTACTTGTATTCGTGTCACGTATTTCAACCAATTTGAACTAGTACAAAGTAAGTAGGTACTTACAATGTTCATAAACAGGTGGTGTATAAGGACTTTTGGTCTCCGTCTGCTTCAATTCGACGCTGTATTACTAAATTGGAAAATAGCAATTCGAGTATTCGGCAGCCAGGATCCAAAACAGCTAATCTTCAAAACTTTCATATTTTACACTAAGTACTTATACTTAGGAGTGGCACAAACAAAGGGAGGCCTAATACTCAGCAGTGGGTGAAGTCGGGCTGTGGATGATGATGATGATGATGATGACTTATACTTAATAAGATTATATTATGTTTAGGTATAATGCCCTCATTGGCATCTCGCGTTTAAGGTAACTCGATCAAAAATGTATTTTTTTAAGTAAACGAAACTGACCTTTTTATGTACTTTCAAAATAAATGAGATTACTTATACTTAGCCCTGTTGGAGTACCGAAGAAAATTGAGGCTGTCGAGAGGTTGTAAGGCAACTCTCAGCTAGCAACTCTTCTGTGAAAAATTGAATTATGAGCAGTCTTTGTTAGAGTTTGTTGAACTTTAACCAGTGAAATTTTACAGTAAATTTATTGCTGGTCGTTTTAAACGTCTTATCGTAACTAGTCACGTTTGTAACACAGTTCAAGAGGAATTTAATACTTAATAAGATGTTGATCTACTCGAAAAAGTGCCAGTAGTCGCAGTCAAATATAGTTTCAAAAAGCTTTCCATAGCTGTTTCAAAAAGCTTTTCATGGCTATTATTCATCACGATAAATAAAATTTTCATTTCATTTAATTTATTGATTGCATACATTGTGTGTATATAATATAGCTTAGGTCATAGTTAGCTGAAAGAACGGTCATGTACCCTGTATAGTACTGTATGTATAGGCCTTTACATCTATTGAAGATGATTTATACAGCGTCAGGAGGCAACCTATGCCTACACTTAACTGGACACTGTAGTGCCTGGGACAATGTTTAGATGGAGTAGGCTTGCCCAGTACTCTGTGAGGGCGCAGCAATAGTACATAAGCGGATAATAGTAGTGAATTATAATACCATTACGAAGAAAATTTTAAAGAATTGCACAAGTAAAATTTTTATGGATTATGGTCACGTATGTGAGTCGAAGGTAACATAGATGAGGTAACTCAAGATTCTTGAAAATATCTATCTCTCCAAAATAACACTTAAAAAATTGCTGAACAATGGAAATTGCCAAAACAATGAAGAATATTTTAACCCATTGCACAAGTAAAATTTTAATGGATTATGGTAATGTATGTGAGTCACCAGGTAACATAGATGAGGTAACTCAAGATTCTTGAAAATATCTATCTCTCCAAAATAACATTTTACAAATTGCTGAACAATGGAAATCGCCAAATGGTTACGTGATTTTTTATTCAGTTACATACATTTTCATTAGTTTCATTTGTCCTCTAGTGATAGTAGAATGTGGTAGAGCTCTACGGTAACAAATATTTAATCAGTTTTTTTATCAAAATAAATGAATATAATTTGGTCAAGCACTTGGCAGGGTATCAGTCAAACCATTTCCGCAAAGGATCAATGCGGTTCAAGCCAGGATTAAACAAAGCAGCTTGCAAATCCACAATTTAACCCATGTCTCCCGAAAAAGATCGGTTTTAACCCTTTCGAAACTTAACGAATCAATTATTTTCTGTACCAAAATAAATTGAATTGTAAGAGATTGTTTAAAAAAATTCATAAGTAGGTTCAATGAATATTTAAAATAAATTATATATTAAATTTTGTGAATATTGTAAATACTGTATTAGTTGCAATTTTCTTTGTGAATAAATGTATTATTTTTAAAATTAAGAACATAATTAATATAGCGGTATGCCATTGTGTCATATAAATTATTATGACCATCTGTTGAGCAAATCATTTTTAATTAAATCTTTATTTTTATCTTTAAAAAGTAATCATTTCGACATTTTTCGGATAATTCTGTAGATATTTTTAATAGGCACTAATCAATCACAGATTTGTCAGTTGTTTACAGATTTTGGATAATGTATCCAATAGAGTTAAAGATACACGTTTATATATTAAACTTGGCACATGACCAATTTTTAATGTAACTGTACGTACGTATCCTACAGCTTAAACCAACGTAGTTACTGCAAAATTACGAACAAACTCAGTTTACTTTGGCCCGAAACTGAGAGCGTGCATAAAGTTCAGTCAAACCACTAGAATTCCAATTCATGACACAGTAGCAGCAGATTTCAGTAGGTTATATCAAGGGTTAAATCGATCATCGTGCACACAACCAACGTCTATTTATTTATTTGTAGTTTTTAAACTGCACACACACAAGCAGTTCTAAGAAAACTTAATGCTAAGAGCATTATCAACCAGTCTTCCTGGACTTCCTGGTGATTTTTGTCAGATTTTTGCCATATGTTTGAAATGAGCTCTAGCCTATAGGATATTATACATAATATAACTTTGGCAAACAGCCGGTTTCTCGAACGCTAATCAAATCGCAGATCAGTTGACAAAGCAATTAACATGACACACTGGTCAAATCAAATCGGGTTGCACGAACGCTGATCAGACAATAATTAAGTAATCAATGATCATTTTGCGATTGTCAAATCAGTGTAAATTTTCATAGGGTCACACATAATCGAGTAATTCCTTCTGTTCAATCATTCGCTCCTAAACTTCAAAAGTGTCATAGTTTTTTTTTTTCTTTGATAATATGTTTGTGTCACGTGTCTTTGTTTACGTTTGAATGGAGGTAAAATTACTTTAGCAATTATGACGGAAAAACCTATCAGAGGTAAAAATTACACTGAAAGGGAAAAGCTAACGCTGACTGCATTAGTTGACAAGTAAGTACCGTTGTCCCTCGTTTGATTTCTCCAATAATTGTTCAGATAAATATTATTTCTATGTACCTATTATTGACGCGTAAGGAGGCCTATATAATATACCCAGCAGTGAGTGATCCCAGCTGATATGATGACTTGCTTGGCATTATGCCTGTGCCTTGGGGGTTTCAATTATAAAAATAATGGGAGCCATAGGTATACATATCTGGCGCATATTTTAATATGAATCCAGATGATGATTAGCTGCAAACACTACTAACTGCGATTTCTAGCTAGTACCCAAGTGTGGAATATATATTTGTTTTTAATATATTAATGTATGTGTACTTTACATGAATCATAGTTTTATTTATTACCCAACTACTAAAGAGAGGCTCAACCTGTACCACAACAACATTTTAAATAAAATACGAGTTAAAGATTATAACCAGACTATGAAGTTAATGAGCTGCAGTGTGTTACTAAAAAAATATCTAATACCTTGGTATTAAATCAAATGTATAAAATCAGAATTATAGGTTTATAGTAACCGAAAGCGACATACTAAAATCGAAAGATGTTTTTTTATTTTACAAGTATATTTTTTATTGGAAACGATCCATACGTATTGTAAAATATAAACACTTTTGCAGTAGGTAAGTACCAACTTGGAGGTATTTTCGATTTATCTGGTTTAAACACAGCAAAACACAGTAACTTGTGGTAATTATTTCAGCTAATTAGAGCAAAATCACCGATTAGTTGATCGTTGATTTGACAAGAGCTTGACCAAAGATCAACGCCTAATCAGCGTTCGAGAAACCCATTTTGACGTTTGACAAGAGATTTGCCATAATGATTTGACAGGTTAGTCAACTAATCTCTGTTCAAAATCAAAGTACGTAATCAACGTTCGTGCAACCCAAATGACATTTGATTAGAGATTTGACCACTGATTAGTTAATTATGAAGATGATCTGCGTTCGAGAAACCGGCTGTGGCTTTTATTTGCCACTTTTAAATTAAAAAAAAAACAAAATAAATATGGCACGTAAAAAAAAATATATGATGTTAGTTTCTTGACACAATTGTGAACTACAAACTTAATTTATTATTTCCATGCGTATTTTTAGTGCGAGAACCCGCAAAGCTTTAGAAAAATCTTTAAAATCTAAGCCACTTTTTCGTGCACTAACTAACCACGATTTTACTATGAAAATTAACTACTTATTTAGCAAATGAAGCGTACAAATGCAATGTAGCCAGATGGCAACTCCTTCTGCCAATTGCCTCAAACAAAAGCTCCAAAACTTCCATCTAATTAATAAATGGATCCAATTTGCTCGGGTTCAATAAGCGAGGAATTCTCAGCGAATCTCAAATTTTGTCTGGTTCTAGATCTGTACGTTTAACACCAGTTAAGTCTCTGTAGAGATCGCAAAAGAGTGATAAGTGTACTCACTGGGTTCTTGCAAAAGTGTGCTAGATTATACCGCAGTTTGAGGAAAAGCTTCAAATCTATAGTCTTGCTTCAAAACTACAGCATATCTTCGTACTTTATAATCCTAGGCTGCAGCTACACTTACCACCAGGTGTGCTGGCAGCCAAATGCTTAGCTATTGATTATAAAAAAAAATAAAAAAAACTGTAATATTAGGAAATGTAACTTTAGATAAGTAGGTGATCTATACAGGGTGTAAACAAGCCACTCTTAAAAACTTCGAGCGGTTAAGTATCCCCGTCAATATGAACAACTTTTCCCATGTAAGCACAGAAGTTACAATATAACTTGAAAACAAAATTGTTGCACCAAAGCATTTTTTTTTAGTTCTTTGGGAGAAGTTGTTGATATTAATCTCTAATCCCTTAAGTTTTTGGAAATAGTTCTATAACACCTTATTTTCAGCAAAACCTTCAAATCGGAGCAATGTCAGAGCTACGAGGTAAGAGACAATTAATGTCAGTCAACTTATAACATCTCTTTCTTTTGCGGTCAGCGGTAACAAACATGATGATATTTACAAAATACTATACGTAGGTTTTATTTTTTTTAGGTCCACGAAAATTCATAAACAAACTGATGCTAATAATACTGATTATAGCTTTTAGAACACACGGTATTGAACCGTACAAGATTATTGAATTAAGCTTATTGAGATTTGATGTAAAAGGAAATGAGGTCGGTGACCTGGCACAGCCTATCTACAGTGATGTTCTTTTATTTGGAACTTTTTAAATTCTTCATGTACAAGGATACATTCCTGCGTCCTATACTGTTGTGACCGATGTCTGTGGTCTATTACTACTAAGCGTACTAAGCAGAGGTACAGGGCATATCCTCAGTAGATGTGCCCAGTAAAGCAATGACAGTATATTTCAGAGCCCCGCTTATACAAGGTGTAACATAACTACCCTATAAGCCCAAAAGAGGCGTAATAAAACCGACCACGACCACCCTAAGTGTTTGTTTACTATTTGCGTAAATCGATACACACGCATGCACACGTAGGTACCCTCTTACCGCGTTGTACCAACACGCATGCTGTGTGTAGGTATATTTTAAGTAAAAGTTAGAGCTCATTTCATGAATGAAAAACTTCGAAATCTCAAAAGTCGTAGAACAAACACTGTTCGCCAAGACCTGTAAAATACTTACCTTTCGGACTCATTGGGTAAGTATGTCACACCGTGTATAACAACAAGATTTGGTTAATGGATGTATTTTTTTTCACAAGAAACTTATTTAAGAGTAAATATATTTCAGTCAAAGTACTCTAAAGTGTAGAAAAAGAAAAAGCGTTTCAGTTCGTGTTGAAATGTTAACCCCATTTGATAAAAAACTATGCTAGAGTGGTTTATCTTTCAGATAACTACCGATAAGTGGGTGTCGCTTAGTGCATAAGCCTTTTTACGGTTTTGATAGCAAATAACATAAATTAACTACGTTTAAATATACCTGCTTTACGATTTTTTACTTTATAGTTTTAGTTAGAGGATATAATATAGCTTAACGGGTTGATCGTGCTCGAGCATGGCGTGAAATATGTACTGAATATAAATTGTGCTTTTCATCTATCAATTTTGTTGTTCAAACTTACACTTAAAAGAACACCTTGGCACGATTACTTGGACTCCTTCAACAAGAAATGGGTGGAATTAGCTAAGAATCGAGAAGAATAGAAGATGAGAAGGGAGATCTTTAGATTAGACTAGCCGTCTCCCGCGGCGTTGCTCGCGTTAGAGTATGACTTTTCAAAATTCCTTTCTTAGTGCACACCTACACTATGTAAGGATACTATCCTCCAAATTTCATACCTCTAGGACTTATAGTTTAGGCTGTGCGTTGATTCTATGTCAGCTTAAAAAGAGTTTTATATATATTGATGATGATGATTAGATTAGAAAATTCTTTATTGAACTTTAAAAATCGTACAGAGGCGAGTTTAATGCTATTTAGCATTATCTACCAACTAACCTGGGCGTAGTGTGGAGATGATGGTAGTGCTTCTAATGGAAAACTTTAAAAAGAAACAACAACGCCTTTAAAACTACATTAACCTACAAAACTTTGCAGCAGTGGGAAAGCATACCTAATGAAAAAAAAGGAAAGCTATTTAAATTCTTTTACTCCAGTACTTATTTTTTTATTCAACAGTTAAAATTACTGCTGTCTCCAACAAACAAGTAATGTCAAACAGTGACAAAGCTAAATTTTACCCTTAGTTTGTAAGTGGCAAACAACTGAATCGATCCCATTATTATATCAATTTCTCGAACAAAAATATCGATGTTTGCGCTGACACAGTTTTAAAGCGTCTATCTAAATGTATGAGATTAGCTCTTAGCCAGTATCTCATAGGTGTTGAGATAGTGGCGTGAGAAAACATCCAATCTCAAATTTCAGGTTTGAAGGATAAGGGCGCGGTGTAATTACAGGCACATGAGACTTCTAGATCTTTACGTCTCAGAGTGATGGACGCAGTGCATTGCCTTACAGGGCACGTCCTCATTGGACTTGCTCTGTCAGGTAATGCATTGTTATAGGCAGAAGTTGCTACTTAACATCAGGTGAGCTATCAGCTTGTTCCATTACTTATATCATAAAAAAAAACTCGTCACTATTAGTGACTAAACTGACCAACTTAAAGGAAACTAACCGATGAGCACTAAAAAAACTTTCCAATTTCGCATTCAACTCACAAATCCAACTTCAAATTGCCTTAAAAACAGGCTTGACACCTTTTAAAATATGTCCCCAGTTTGTAAGACTTGCTCGCTTTCCTACGGACGGTAATACGTGAGAATTTTGCATAATACGACGCGAGCATTATCCTGCTTTGGCCCCTAGTTTTGGAATTCTGCCATATAGTCGAGGATAGTATGGAATAACATAATTTGAGTCGTTACGGTAGTCCGAAGGTGGTGAACCAGAAGGGGCCGAGTTTCAAAACCATCTGTTCAATGAGTTAATTTTTGTATCTACATGAATATGAATGAGTGTGGCTGGGTATGCAAACAAGTAGAGGAAGGGAGAGGAATGAATGGGAGAGGAGTAGATTCAGAATTGACGTATAGGAGTGAGTGGAAGAAGAAAACATGTTGTGCTGACTCTAGCGTGGGATAAAAGCAGGGAAATGATGATGATGATGACATGAAACGGGTCAATTTGAAAAGGATTTTTTCTAAAAAAAACCATGTAGGTATTTATCAACAAATAAAAACTAAGTTTACAAATCGCTTACAAACAAATTTACGGTAAGTTTAGAAAATGTTTAAGTCAACTAATCTTGATTTCTTCAAAATGACTTGTTCGTTACCAATAAGCTCAAATAATAGGTAACTTTGTTTTATATAACAATATTTAAATCAGATAAATTACCCGCATTTCCCGCGGGATAATGGTAGGGTCACACGGCACGTGACACGTGACACGTTATATAGAAGCTTCCGTTTTATCCGAATAACATTATGACTCATTTACACATTCACCGCAGCAGAAGGTTGTCAGGGTAGATATTGCAAGAGAAAATAGCTTATGTCAATAATGCGAAATGTGGTCGACCACGTTATGTGGCTGATAGTACTGAGAAGATCTTAATAAAATCTAGTTTTGGTTTCCAATTTTGTTGGGAATCATAAAAATCATTGTGGGTGCCGTTTTGGTACTTCTATGTCATCATTATTTTTCATCATACTAATATTATAAATTTGAATGTAAGTTTGTTTGTTACGCTTTCACGCGAAAACTACTTATCCGATCATTATGCAACTTTGTACACATATTCTTGGAGGTATTAGAAGTAACATAGGATACTTTTATCCGGGAAAATTAACGGGATCCAATGCGACGCGAACAAAGTCGCGGGCGGAAGCTAGTATTATATAAGTATTTGGTTTAAATTAAAAATTAACTTTAGATGCGAGTCAATGCTTCACAGTAATAGTAGTAGCGATTTGGGTGAAACTCTAGAAGACTCATAATCATAAAGGTTATACGCAATGAGCTTAGATATTACGAGACAAAGCCACGGGTAAAAGCTAGTATCTTGCTAGTACAGTATTTAATAAGCCTATATTGAATGACTGAATATTTTGTTACTATGTTATCTTTTTTACTGCCACAAGAAGAAAATTACCAAACATATTCCAAAATTTGGTTTGATTCAGGTTTAAAATGAATTGAAAAAGGTGTCAATTAGTAAGCCCTACCTACCAGTCATTTTACCCGAAAAAAAGATAATAATAAAACTCATTTTATATTTTTACACCTAATTGAAATCCTATTCAGATAGAAATTATGTTGATTGCTATGATTAAATCCCAAAATAATTTCTATCGAAACTGATTTCCATTTAAATAATTCATAATTTAAAATTAATTAACCACCACAATGCGTCGGTTTGACTGTTCCCAGAATAATTATCACTGTTGTATAAAATTATTTATTTTATAATCTCTCGCCTTTATTTTTATGGTAGTAAGAGTCATGTTCGGAAGTTATTCATGTTTTGTCCCATTGTAAGTCTGGTATAATGTGCTTCTAATATACCAGTGACTTTGCAAGTCTTCACAATATACTTTCGCAGAATGACACGGTGCTTTTGCGAGGTATGGTAATTTATTATGTAACATGAAATATTCATTCACTAGCATAGAGGCGTGATGGAGGGTCAGACACTTTGATATTTTATTTTCATATAGCGCGTGCACACTATGCCCGGCATGAATGCCGCGATTCATTCCGGAATTATTGCCACAGCAACATCGCCTTTATTCCTACACGATAGCGGCAATGGCATAGTGTGAACGCGGTAATAGAATTTTTAGTATGAAGTACCTTCTCTATGTAACGTTAGTTTTATACGCTACTAGCCATCGCCCGCGGCGTTGCTCGCGTTCTACCCTTTAGGATGCGACTTTTCAAAATTCCTTTCTCAGTGCACCCTTACACTATATAAGGATACTACCCTCCAAATTTCATACCTCTAGGACTTATAGTTTAGGCTGTGCGTTGATTCTAAGTCAGCTTCAAAAGAGTTTTATATATATTGATGATGATGATGCTTTCGCATGCAATCAAAGTTGTAACTTATAGTCAGCGCGTGACAGATCAGTTTTCCTTAATATATTAACAATTGTAAAGTGCAAGTACTCTCTCAAATACCCATGTCCTTAGTACGCTTATATTCACGCCAAAATCAAATTTAAATCCAAAGCTCTAAAGTACATTTTCCTCCGCAAGCGGATTTGAAGTCATACAACTAGTGATTGGTACGAAGATCACGTACCGAAAGATCTAGGAATATCTATGAATGAGATCAGGCGTGAATTTGAGAAAAGTTCACGTAAGCTTGTAACTTAGAATAAGTACGTACTATAAGATTTGTGGAACACAGATCGGTATTTGCAAATTGAGCTTTTGCATAACACACATAGAACATATAGTTGAATATCATTTGCTAAATATAGATATTTTCCAAATGTATACACCTAATGTGTTACTAGATACCTCTCACTACTCATAATCCTTCACAAAACAGGTTGACTTATCACAGGGCACATCCTCATTAGACGTGCTCAGTCAGTGAAGCAATGCATCTATACGTAGGTAAGTATTACAGTTGTCTATTTTAATTAAATAAAACACAATTATTTTAATCTTCACGAAGAGATAAAGCTTCGAACATAACATAAACAACGCGAACCGCTGAAAGTGGGCGTGTAAAGTAAAATATATGGTATCACGCACCGTACTCCTGAGGCTGTGGTCCCAGTATACTAATAGTTTGCGGCTGATTGTCGGATAACTGACTGGTGCAAATCAGTTTGTTGGAGTAACGTCAAGAGTATTTTTTAGCGTATTGAATCAGAAGCAAGCACGCGCTCTTCTTCAAAAATTTAATTGCGCGCCTATTTACGTACAAGTGACCGCTTTATCGTAAAGTTGATTTCATTTAAACACATTTTAGAATATAATAGCCTGGATTATTATAAGACCAACTTTTATCCTGAAAAATAATCATAATTAACAGGCCAGAAATATGGACGGGACGTAGACAAAGTCGCAGACAGAAGCTAGTCTAAAGCATACCAGAGGCAAAGGATCAGTCACGTACTTTATCTGTGGTAAGACTGCAGCCTAAGTTTCGTTACAAAACGTAAATATTCGTACAACGTGCGCACGGCTTAATAGAAAACTTCTTGATTGAATTAATCTTTGTGCTGCATAATTAAATTGGCCAGGCCCACATACAAGATAAGACCGCTGGTTTATTAATCTGCCGTCCCAACCACTACTTCTGTTGCTAATAAATTACACATAAGCCTATAGTTACAGACAAAAAAAAAACCAGTGCGTGGAGTCCCTCCGCGCGGAAAAAGTTATACTTCGAGTGCCACGCATTCACTCTCGCTCTTTGTTTAATGTGAAATTAATTTAGTATTTATTTTTATGTACTTAATCAATATGTAGTACTTATTTAGTTAGAAAAGGTTCAATGCTCATGTTGCCTTAAATCAGAACTAGATGGCGCTGCTAAGTTTGTTCGGATCCTAGAACGCGGTATCGAAGTGTTTTGTGTTTTTTGGTGGTCTCTGTATGTGATCACTCTCGCTAGTCTCTGTCTCTATCTATTCGGAAGAATAGAAAGAGACGGAGACTAACGCTTCCCGTTTAACGCAACCTTGTTGGAAGTCGCTTAAGAAGTATAACTTCAAAAAACGGTAGCTCATAATGTAAGTACTAAGTTTTATTAACGATATGATTGTTCCAAAGTGTCAGTTTTGTTGGTAGTAAAACAGTAACTCAAATATCGATAAAATACGAAAATACAATTGTTTGTGCAAAAGTTGATCATAACGTAACAAGGTACTTTTACAAAGTTTTCAACAAGATAGGCTATTATTTAAAAATGTGGAGTGAATCAGCGGTTTGTTCATAGACTGTGGAAATTAAACCAATATTACTTTAGAAGGCTGAAAGTGTCTATCTGTGTTTAAACTAAAGTTATTTGCTGTTCCGTTAATAGAATTATCCTTAACCTATATCTCCGGAATCCCCTCTAATAACATTGTCAATTGGATTTTAAATTAAGGGATTTCATAGAATAACCTTCTTCAAAAATAGTTTAATATTTAGTAGTTAGTGAGTTGTTATGTATATAAAAAAATTATTAAAGAAATTATAATTCAGCCACTTATTTATCTCTATTAGATAGATAGTTTAGATAAATTATTTATTTGGCAATCACCAGACTCGCGTCGCGTCGGATGCAGCCAAACTAGGTAAGGACTTAGTAGCTGAGTAAGGACTCAGCTTACGTATCATTTTAATTTTACACTGTACAAACTGCTTTAAAAATACTCAGTGTTGTATCGAATCCCGGCCGTGTATCAATGGCTTTTTCGTTTCGGAAAATTAATATACGCATTAACACGAGCTTAACGGTGAAGGAAAACATCGTGAGGAAACCCTTGGTTTAGTCAGCTCCGCACGTATTGACCTTGTCTTTCCTGTGGATATGGTTGATTAGGCTGAGAGGATGGTATAGGTGCTGGTCAAGCCTACTCCATCTAAACATTGTCCCAGGCACTACAGTGTCCCGTTAAGTGTAGGCATAGGTTGCCTCCTGACGCTGTATAAATCATCTTCAATAGATGTAAAGGCCTATTTATTATTATTATTTTATTGTATTTTAAAAATTGTGAAAAACTCTTTATGTAATAAAAATACTTTAAAGATATTAAACCATTGCTGAAGATTAGAAAACGGCAGAAAAGTATTTTATAGTTAAATATTTGTTTACAAATAAAATAAATATTTTATATTATAACAGTTTTCATTAGTTTATTCAAGCGATTGTGTAAAATGTCAACTAGCTAGAGTTTCAGATCTCGCCGTGTAAAAATCTTACAATGAAGACAAGTAGTGTTACATTACAAGTTTTACAAAGGACACAACTGTTAGTGGTAATCAAGCACAGTCTAAAAGTAGCACATTGAGCACATTCTTACTTCAGAATACTTCAGAAAAGACTAACTATGACTAAGGAAGTGAACTTACAAAGTTGTATAAATTACCAGTCCCCGCGAGATGTCGCTGCGAACTTTACAAAGAATCTCCGATACATTTACTGACGAAAGTTACAGATCCCAAAGTCCCACTAAAGTTGATCTACATTTAAGGGTGCGCTTACCCAGCGATCTATTTTATCAGAATACGTTTTTAGTCGGTGGTGGCGGATGAAGTTGTGAGGGGCACATGTGACCGCAAGGATTCCGGATTCAGTAATAAATAAAATGTAGGGGAAAATATATAAAAACGATCCTGTAATTACGAACATGTAAAAAAGCCTAGTTTTTGTTAGATAGCGTGAATTTTTTTTAGTACATTTTGTCAAATAAAATTTTTATATAGCATTTGTAATTAACTAGTAAATTACGAAATGAGAAGCCAATTAAGACCCAGTCAAAAAAAACGACATGCAAATTATGCCCAAAAACACGCTTTCACGCCAACCCTACCGTGTCCCAGACACCCAGCGCGTGACTCCAGATACGTACACTCAGCGACATGATTTCAAACTATTTTACTAACATTAGTTACAAACAGACTGTCACAAACTATGTATCTTGAGATACATTAAGCAGCAAGCACCTCAACTGTAAATCAATGTGCATTTATCAGCTATAAACGCATCTTATTGTAAGAAAAAAACATGAAGTAAGTATTTATTTAATTAGTTGAAGCCCCATTTATTATTTAATGATTGGTCGTATTAGCAAAAAAAACTTTTTTTTTAGTCAGCGAAACCAATTTATTCTGTGCCTACATATAATAATTGTAGCTGGCGGTGTAGCTGGCAAACACTGCATGAGAAGAGCCAAAGACCGGGCTCAGTGGCGCGTCTTGGGAGAGACCTACGTCCAGTAGTGGACCGATATAGGTTGATGATGATGATGATATAATAATTTTGTGAATAAAACTAAGAGATTGTAATTAATATAATTTTTGAAAGTATCATGGTTACGAATATAATTTTGTCTAAAACGGGATATTACGATTCAAGATTTTGTGAGTTTGATGGTTTTCTGATAAAACATGCACGTTTGTCAATGGCAGTTACTTGCAAAGACTACAGTGAACACTTATGGGACCTTCTGGTGTTTTTTTCCAATTTTCCCCTGGGGATTATTGGATTATTGGACAAAAGTTCCAGAAATCGCCCACGCATGGGACGCACGTAGAGGAAAACTGGAATAAGCCAGTTCAACCCGTGACCATGGCGCATGCAACAGTACCGGAATATCGAGAGTCATCATCATCATCAACCTTTATGAAGTAGGGAAGTAATAAAACTCAAAAATCACGAGTAAATATCCCATCTCAAGTAAAAATTATTGATAATTCATGTTACAAACTGTACATTCAGTACACAGGCTAAGCACATACGATTTTTGGCTCGCCACCAAAGTGCACTGAGCGTATAATTAAATGAAACATTTCGACCACTATTCACCAACTCGCATACGATATTTTAAGCTCTGCTATTTCAAAGAACTTTGTCAAAGAATATTGCAACCGTGTTTTTGTGCAGCTAGTAGTATTTTTTAACAAAAAAAAAATTATAGTAATCATCACACCAGGTATAGTAAGAATTTTTTTTACGCTCTTTCACTGGACTTAAACTTCTAGTAAAAATTCTAGCAGGTATCTTTAGTAAAAACTAGAAACTATGAAAATATTTAACTAGATTTTTATTTTATGTTCCTAAAATTTTTCAACTGGTAGTTCAATTTAAACATGACAAAAAAATCAGAATTATTTTTTAAAAAATGTCGGGGATGTTTCTTTTCTTTCTTCGGCTGGACGCAAATTTTTTCTAGCACTTTATTGGGTAGAATTTTTTTTACAGCTTCCTAGGTGCTATGAAAACCCATATTTATTTGTCCTGTCTACACTTTGAAACTACTTTGAGGGTAATTCTCTTTATAAAATAATAGTACCAAGCAAGCTCGTATGAGTAGCCAACTCTGGTGACGGAGTTTTTTAGGCCGCTTTAAGACCTCCGTCAAAATAATAGTATTATTCTGAAATTAATGGGAGGTCAGTTGCATTGTATATAATTTTGTGACTTCTATGACTTAATATTTAAAGCTACTAAAATTTGACTATAGAATTATATATTATATAATTATATTATATTATTATTATATATTTTTTTTCTTCCTATCTCTTTATTTTTATACAGCACCCCTTGTTTTATATCTTAAAGTCCTTTCCGTCCAAGGTTGTCTGGAAGAGATCGCTGAATAGCAATAAGACCGCCCATTGTACAATTAATTTAAGTTTTGTTTTTTATTTTATTGTTATTCCTAGGTTAAGGTGTGCAATAAAGTATTTTCTATCTATCTATCTATAGAATTACCCCACGAATATTAAACAACCTAAAAATATTCCTTGTTACACTCATTGTTGGTACTCTGAAGCCATTTTAAGCGTTCCTACACAACACGTACAAAACAAAGTTTATTAGTTCCACGCCTTTTTACCGTTTTCTTGTCTCGCTTCCTTATTATATTGCGCGTTCAAAAGTTCGCTTGAGAAATAAAATGCAAAGGACTTCTTGAAGTGGCTTTGAGACGTTAGCGAAAATGAAACCTTTGAGGAATAAAAATGATTTTATGAGAAACAAAGTAGTCCGGTCTGAATGTTTCGCTTTAAACTGGGCAATTATAGCTTTTTACAACTTGTTACAGTACTTTTTCTTTTCTAATAACAGAAATGATGTCTACGAGTGCTACGCCGTAGCACTCTACGCCGTAGACCTCTACAAATTTTTGTATCTGGCTAGTCACACTTTAGTGCTGTTTTAGCCACGGACTTCGGATATCGTCATCGTTCGTAAAGTTACGTAAAGCAAGCACACTTGTTTTGTACTGCGGACCTACCTGTTTGATCATTAAATTCTTTGAAGGGCTAGATTGTAAAATCAGTAAGAGAAGCTCATTGGTGACAAGCAGATTATAAAGAATTTTTAACAATTTAAATTCTTGACGTTACAAAAAATGCGAGGACTTTTCGTAAAATGATACTGTATTATGTAAATAAAATACAATGCGAGCAAAGAAAGACATTATACGAGAAAAATAGCAAATCTTTCATTTCTGTCGACTAACCTTAAGTAGGTTTGTGATAATAAGTTACCCATTATTCTTTGAAGACAATGAATTATCTAGCGGAAAAATAATGAGATTACGTTGCCCACCGAAGACAGCTGTCTCTTTTAGCAATGCTAATGAAACAGGAAATCTGTTGCCCATCTAAAAATAATATTATTTACTAAATTTTGCATTGCGTTTGGAAAATGGATTGGTAAAACTGTGCGTAGACGAATCCATAAGCACACTTTTTAGTTACGTTTACGCAACTAGTGGGGGCTAAATGGTGAATTTTTTTTTAGTTAAAATTTCATTTTTCGTGTTCTCGTTAAATAAGATTTATTCACAAAGAAAATTACAACTAATACAGTATTAACAATATTCACAGTATTTACAAAATACACATGAAACAGTTGAGCTATCTACAAACCATTGCAAACGATTTATAGATAGCTCAACTGGTCCAAATCAGTACCAATCGAAAGCGTGCCCAAGACACTGGCTGCGTTGCCGCGCTGAATAGCTAAATAAGTAAATAAATAAAATAAGGGTCTGTCTGGTCTGGTCTGGTCTGGTCCTCTCATAGGTTTGTCCTAGGTGGTGATAGAACCCATCACACAGCTTTCAATGGAATCTTCAATGCCGTTAAAATATCACTAAAAGCAACGCAACATCAAGTTATTAGAGCTTGTTCCAAGTCTGTTATTCCAAAGCTAATTATTGTAATAAATTGTACAGATACCAACCGGAGATATTTCTTGATAAGCCAAGATATATTGCTCAATGACTGCGACCCGAAATATATTAGGAAATTAAATATGCCAATACAGGCATAATTAAAAATGTGTCTGTTTTGCTTGGGTTACTAATACATTTTGCTGATTTAAAGTACAATTCAAAATGTAGTTTCTTTTACTCTGCATAAATATTAATTTAAGTAATCGTCAATTATCTGAAACTGAATGTTTTTTTTTTAAGTTTTTTTCTTGTAGACACAAAAGTGGATGTTAAAAAAATGATCTTTGCATTTTAGGAATAAGTTACATTTCACTTTGAACGACTTTTAGACCATTTTCATATACAAGGTGTGAAAGATTTCAACTCAAAACTAAATAGAGGTCCAATAGACTATTGTTTTTAGAGCATTTTTTTGAAATACACTCTATTTATCAGACAACTAGCCGTCGCCCGCGGCGTTGCTCGCGTTCCAGACCCTTTCAGAGTGCTACTTTTCAAAATTCCTTTCTTAGTGCGCCCCTACACTATAATATAAGGAACCTACCCTCCAAATTTCATACCTCTAGGACTTATAGTTTAGGCTGTGCGTTGATTCTAAGTCAGCTTCTCATCTCTTTGTTCAAATATGTACCTACTCGATCTCAAAAAAAGATATTACATAAAAAGTATTTTTTCACAACCCCGAAAACATAAAGCAGTTGTTTGCGTGACTATTGCTATAATCAACATTTAATTTGTAGGTAACCGTTGGTGCGTTACTGCTTTTTAATTTAACGCTTGATAAAATCACTTTTAAGGAAATCACCGATCGGTCAAGTACCCGTGAAAGGTTAAATACTTAAGCCGTTGTTCCGTTGCTTTTAAAAATGGCTGTTCTATAGTTTTCTATGATAGTTGTGGGAAAAAAAATTCCATCGAGCTCAATATGAAAATGAGTGGGCTCGATTGGATTTTTTTCCCACAATTATCGTAGAAAACTATAGAACAGCCTTTTTTTCCCATCTGTCCCATCAGTGGGCCGGTCGTAATTTACTTCCCCAAGCAAGCAAACCAATGTAGACCTTTTTTTTCCCATCGAGCCTACACATTTGTATAGTAGGCTCGTTGGGATTTTTTGCCATCGACCCCACCAGTGGTCCAGCCCCGGTGGGCTCGATGAAAATAACCCATTCTTTTTCCAGAAAAACTTTACTTGTATTGCCCATTTCTCGCCTTTTCGTATGTATAGGTCCCGACTTGGTTTGATCGCTCTGACGTTAAACGGAGGGGAAGTGAGAGGGTGTCTTGCCCAGCCAAAACATATAAAATTCTACTTCTGCGCGTCCAATGTCAGATCTATTAAACTGTGTCGGGTCTTTTACTATTGCTTCCGTTTAATGGTCGGTCACCGTTTTTTAGAAATTCTTTATTATTAAGCGATGCCGCCTGACGTAATTTAACGTTATCCATAAACTAAAATCTTTAATAGAAAAAAGGCTTGTATTTTTCATGTCTTCTTGTACTGTAAATAGTGAAACCTTATATCTAACCTAGAGTATTAACCTAGAGCAAATCTTCTTTTCAACAATCCGACAATTCTTTCCGACAATCGTTGGAGCAAACTAATACTCGAGTGGAGACCGCGTTTAGGCAAGCGTGGTGTAGGACGCCCTCCGGCTAGGTGGGGTGACGATCTGAGACATGTAGCTGGAAAAAACTGGATGAGAAGAGCCGAAGACCGGACTCAGTGGCGCGTCTTGGGAGAGACCTACGTCCAGCAGTGGACCGATATAGGTTGATGATGATGATGATGATGATGAAATCTTCTTTTCATCAAAAATATCCACAGTAATGTGACAGAATGATAGGGATAAGAAATTCTCAACATTTTCCTCAGACACTTCAAGCTGGGATAATGCGGTCCCATGGGGCTAGTGTCGTCAGTTCGTTACGAACCACCTCGGGCGTCAGACGTCGTGTAATAATAAAATTCTTATCAAAAATGTTTTATTGTGGAAGGATGGCCGACTGACCTTTGTCGAACGCTGTTTTGACACTGTTGCCGGCACGATATTGACAGAGGAGCTAACGACGCTTTCATGTCATGGTGTGAAACAATAATTTTCAGAATAATGCTGTATCTTAATAAATATATATGAAGTATTATTTTTTTATGCGTGTAAGCGCTGTCACCAATATTTTCGTTCAAGCCACTCACGATATCGGTGTCGTGCAGGTGTATATGGACCAGTGTGCAAACGCCCAAAAGAGTAAAAAATACGTAACAGCTAAACAACTTTGTTTGGTGTCTAATAAGATAGCTCTGTAGAACGAAATAATTGGGTTTGTTTAGAGACAGTTTTTGTGAGTATACAGTTTTATAGGTACTAAATAACGACTTTTTTTCAAGAACAGGAAATCTACTGATAGCAAAGAATGAAAAAAAAACTTTTGCAAAGGTTGAAAAATTACATCACCGTTTACTAATTAGGTTTTTTTGCTTCTCGATTATTTATATTGCTATTTTAAATGATCTGTGATTAAGTGTAAGGTACGTAAGGTAGGTACCTGTTTCGACATACAATTATCTATAGGTACTTAATTACGCCATGCCTGGCATGGCGCTTAGCATTAACGTTCTACGGCCAATTTTTTTATATTGTGGAGTGTGTTCTTTGTCATGGAGACTAACTGCAAGCGTGCTCGTCAATTCGCAATTTTATAATTATTTCTATTTTATGCAAAACAAACAGAAAACTACTACAATTTTAAGACGTATTTCATTGAAGAGGATCCCATCATCAACAGTACCTTTGCATTACTAGGAAAACCAAAAAATCAAAACCATGTTATCTGTAGCGGTCTAGTAGAGAGCGGGTGGCAGGTGCATTTTTGATGACGATTCAGTCTGGTTCTCAAACAAAATTGGATTGGTCAGTTTTGTCATACAAATCACCCGCCCGTGCTCTTGTAAACTTCGTAGGGAATAATCTCATTTGAAGGGTTATTTATAACAAATCTAATCCAAATACACAGAAAGCAATCTACCAGTCCACTGAGCACAATTAACAGCTCCACGTTAGCACATAAACTAGGTATTTGTACCACAGTTTTACAAAAGAAAGCATGAAGCTCAGCGTCGATTTTGTAGAGAACACTCCAACAAATGGCCGAGGACGGGCGTGTTCACTTAGAAAGAGGTCAGCAACTGCATTTCAGCACTTGTAAACTTTCTTCTTCTTTTATTTATGGCCTGTGTCCGTCATTTTGATAGACAACTTTGCCAGTTACAAGTGAGATATTTGAAATAATATAAGTCCAGTCGTTCGTCAGGTCGGCTGTCGTTTGTTTAACTTATTTTTTTAGGGCAACACTGTAAAGGCCGTAGACATGAATTGAATTGAATTGAACTGAATTGAACTGAATTGAACTGAATTGAATTGAGTTTTCCAAACTGGTTACGGAGAAAAAAAAATACAGCCGAATTGAGTTAAAAAGGGGGTTGACAATGGTTTAGTGTGAAGGTTATGTATGGGCAATAATGGGCATGTCATACAAAAGCTCTCGAAATGTCGACTACGAACTGGAAAAAAGGTTGTCCAGCAATGGACTTCTATAGGCTGATTATGATGATAAATGTAATTAAGTACACCTAGCGTAGTTGCATAGAATTAACCGTTAGTTCTAGTTAATAAATAATGTGAACATCCTAAGCAAATAAAATAGACAAATAAGTTTCCCCATTTTCCTGTTTTCTACGCAAATGTACCCTGAACCCTGGGGAGGAGACGTGGAAAAAGTACTCAGTTTCCATGTCACAGTCTGTTTGAACAACGGTGACCCGGACACGAGCACAATGTGAGGCGCGGACAATTGTTTGTACCTCATTTTTAAATCACCTTCAGAACTTTGCAGCGTGCAAAGGATATTTTTTTCCTAGTCTGACACTGATGTTGACTTCTTGACTTATATGTCAAATGATCAAGAATTTTCCAAACACGTTACGTAGAAAATAAAGGGGGACACGAGTTTTGACATTTTTTGAAACGACACATAGCACTTTTATTTTAACAGTTTTTCTTATGTTTTTGTGAGTATTGTTGGGTTTGTTGTTTAATTTTGGTGGAATTTTAACCAATAATACTTAGGTCGCAACATAAAGTGTGAGCCATTGAAATAAATGTGTGTAAAGTGGTTTTTCTGAATGTGAAAATTCGTGTTAGGTTTTGAAGAGAAAATCCACCATTTTCTTTTCAAAACAAACGACAGCCGACTTGACAAATGACTTGACTTGACTTATTTATTACAATTTTAACACTTGACATTGGCAAAATTGTCTGTCGAAATGACGGACACAGGCCATTATTGAAGAGAAGAAGAAGGGTAAATTTTAATTCTACTAGTAGTTAATTCCATAGCGTAAAGAATAACGATATTAATACCGGTTTAATGCTGATAAATAAAAAGATGAGAAGAAGATCGACCCGGCACAAAATCGTTCTTTCTGAAGATCTTTATGGGAAGGTGATACGATGATCGTGAGAATCCGATTATCTCTCTAGAATACCAATAAGTTGCTTGTTCCTATACACATGCTGTGGTACCCTATAATTATGGGAGCACCTTGTTTTATTTCCTTTTAAATGTACGTTGATTTGTGTTGTGTAAACCTGTGTGGGGTATCCAATTATTCATATTTAAAAAAAAAACAGTCATATTGGTCGCTGAGGTTTCTAGATAGACCACATTGACTACTTTAAGTTTGGAGATACGCCTAAACTTAAACTAGTCAAAGTTGAATGCAGACGGATATTGGTTTTCACCGCACGTTTGTTTCAAATGTATAGAAAATCACCGGTTATTGCTCACTAGATTTGCTCCAGTCCTTGTTTGCAGCAAACTGGCAATAAGCCATAAAATTATACGAGTAGACTGAGGGTTAATTCTCTAACCTATTCAAAATCATCTTACATTTGGTAAATTTCTAACTTTTCTTTTCTGAGAGGTTATTTTAATAAAGTCTACTCCAAATATCAAATATTTTGTTTGCATATCAGAAGATACAAAATTTGCTTTGTGATATAATATGATATTCCAACGAAATCGCAATGTATTTTTCTAGATTTTATAAAGAGATTTTATATATTTTTTCCCTCTGGTCTCAATCTCATACGTTGAAAAATAAAGTCAATGGCCCTGAAAATTATTGTCCTTTAAAATCTTGGAGAGTAATTTTAGAAATATCTAACTACAATTTTTATAATAAGTTTAGCATAATATCAGTGTTCAGACACTGAAAATAATTTATAATATATTGGGTTAGCTCATATCGCCTGGAAAAACGTCTGGGCGAGCAAAATGTCTGGTTAGCAAATTAGTCTATACATTACATCGTCTTGGCAGTAAATGATTCAGCTATCTAAGAAACATAACCCGTAGAAAATGTATTTTTTCCTAAAATCCTGACATTACTTACGCTACTAATACTCAAGTGGAGACTACGTTTGGGCAAGCGTAGTGTAGGACGCCCTCCGGCTAGGCAGACGATGATCTGTGAAAGGTAAACACTGGATGAGAAGAGCCAAAGAGCTCAGTGGCGCATCTTGGGAGAGACTTTCGTCCAGCTGTGGACTAATAATGGGTTGATGATAATGATGATCACGCTATGGTAATTATGTTGTTATTTCTTTACACTGAAAATTATCGTCAATTACATTTTCTCAATTGCTGCATCAGCACATTACATTAGGTGAGATTTCAGTCAAACCTTTGCCTGTAGAGCAAAAAAAAACTGGGATCTGAGCCCGTAGTCTGTGCATTTGTTTTACTTTCGACTCGAGTATAGCACACGCAAACGCATTCGCAAAGCGAGAAATTTTGTTGGGAATTACACAGTTCCCAAATCCCCCGCTAGAGGCGCTTATCCGGTTTTCATACAAAATTTCTCGCTTTGCGAATGCGTTTGCGTGTGCTATACTCGAGTCGAAAGTAAAACAAATGCACAGACTACGGGCTCAGATCTTTATTGTCACAGAAACCATTTATTTATGTTCAGTAATATATAAAGAGTGGTAATTAATTGAATTATTTAGTAAGGAAACGCTCCGGCGCCATTGTATTGGAATTTCAGTAATATTTCGGGAAATGTAAATATTTTGAGTCTATTGGAGCAAAATATTTACTTCTTTTGAAAAAAGTGGAGCTTTACAGATTAGATTTTTTGTAAATTCCACTTAGCTTCAATAACATACTTACGCTTATACTTGACGAATATAGGTAATTTTAAGTGTCGGTCGGTACCTTTGGACAAAATTCTATAGAAAAGTACTAAGGCAGCATAAATGGTTTCCACGGTATATATATTTTTTTTTTAATCATAAAAGTAATGGAACTAGCTAATAGCTCACCTGATGTTAAGTGGTAACTTCTGCCTATAACAATGCATTACCTCACAGAGGAAGTCCAATGAGGACGTGCCCTGTAAAGCAATGCACTGCGTATTTATAGATAACCCAGAATTTTTTCTCTTGACTGTATCTTGCAGGTCACTAGTCTAGTCTAGTATTGCTAAGTTGTTAATATCAACTTGTAATCCCTAAATTACATCAGTTTGGTAGCAAATAACAATCGAAACATTGTCAGCTGACAGCATAACGAATGTTCAAGCCGAATGTTACGTAATTTATGACATCGATTCTATAATGGAGCCGGCCCTCACCATGATGTATCTATTTAACACTTAGGTTTGTCAATTTATTCGTGTTTTACGCTATCTACTGAGCTAGGACAAAAGTTTCCTCTATCTAAACTGAACTAAGAATGAAAATATTCAAAGGCTTTAGAATTCAAAGCCTTTCAATATTTTCATTCTTGGGTCAAACCTTCATGTGAACTATTTCTAAGAGGTTGAGTGCTTGATGTGAAAAATGTATCTTACAACAGTAATAATTGTTATTGATGAACTCTAAGAACGGATTTTAAGTTGTTACAATAAGCATCTCAGTTTGGTATTTACTACTGCACTTGATAGATATAATATAAGCTGTGTTTTTCTTTTTTGATCTTGAACTTTGCCGAACCCCTTAGCGTTTTTTGGAGCGACTTATGAAACAGTTTAATCTAAATATGTTTTATTATTGGGTTTCACGAATAGCATCTTATACTAAGCCCATTTAGAGTCACGTTATTAACTCCTTAAGTGACATTGTATGCGGGCATATTTAATCAAATCCCTAGATGTACGTATATTTTGAGTTATGTTCAAATAAAGCCTACTGTGTACGAGATAAGAATGATGCCTTGAAGTTAGTCTTTTGGTCCTGTTTCAATGAATATTAGATAGGAAATGTGTCTAGATGGTTTATTATTTAATTTCAAAGACGAATTAGTTTAATTTTCACAAGTAAAGTCTTGTTTATTCAAAATGAACAATTTTATTATAAGTTCTATAACAACAGCTGGAGAATAGATAATTATAATAGAATAAAAATAGAAAGGGAGTGATAATAATAATAGTTCAGCGTGGCAATGCAGTCAGTGTCTTGGGCATGCTCCTTCTTGTTGGTACTGAAGCGGTTCACAGATAGCTTAACTGTTTTCTGTGTATTTTGTAAATATTGTAAATACTTTAATAATCGTAATTTTCTTTGTGAATAAAAGTCTCATTCAAAGAATGGAACTAATCAAAGTTTAAAAAACATAGCAGTGACAGAATAATTATTATAGTACTATACTACTCCCATAACTACATTATATCTCTATAGCGACTAAACTTGCCTAGAGCATGGCTAGGGGCAGCTTTTCCTATTTTGCCCCAAAACAAATGAATAAACTACTTACAGTCAACAGCAGGAAAGGAAAGTGCCAGACTGAAAAAAACATAAAATGCAAAACTTTTCCGAAAGTAAAAAATATAAACGTTTCAAAAACATACAGTTAACAGTAACACGGGTTGATAGCTTGTGATAAATTAAGCCGCATTATGAGTGGGCAAAATGCGAATGACACGGATTAAACGGAGCGACGGATGTCAGTCTCAGAAAAACGGTTATTCAATATTATATTAGATATTTTAAAAAGACGGATATTGAAAAAATATTCTTTCTTTATTCTTTATTGTACACAAAAGGAATGACATCATCAATTCATCAATATATATGAAACTCTTTTGAAGCTGACTTAGAATCAACGCACAGCCTAAACTATAAGTCCTAGAGGTATGAAATTTGGAGGGTTCTATCCTTATATTATAGTGTAGGGGCGCACTAGGAAAGGAATTTTGAAAAGTCGCACTCTAAAGGGTCTAGAACGCGAGCAACGCCGCGGGCGACGGCTTGTGACTTATAAGGGAACTTTAAGATAGGTCATGTACAAATTATTATGAGAAACTCTTTACAATTAAGTTTTTTTTCTTGAGGTTAGAGGTTTGCTCTCTGCGTGACACCGACGGCAATGCTCGTCGAACGGAAATATCGTTGTCGGCGACGATACGGTGGTCTAAAAGCGTCTAGAACTAAATGTAATAAGATAAATGGCTCTCCGACGATATTGTCTACACGACTATACACTACACCTAGTGTATAGGAAAACTAAAAAATAATTACGCCTTTGGTAAACTTTATTTCTGCCACTAGTGTCAGTTTCGGCGTCATATTTATTAGAGGTTTTACAAATTTGTGGGTTAGTGCTATCAATTCTAAGAAATTTTTAACATTTTCCTTCTAACAATTTTTTAATATTTTCCTGCCTAATTTTGATCTGGATCTAAGTATAGGATCCCTCAATCTAGAATCTAGATTGAGGGATCCTATACCTACTCTATACTGTATAATATGTCCATCTAGATTCTAGATGGACATCAGTTTTATATCTTTAGAGCATACTATAATTTTTAATTCTAAATTCAACCAGTTCGTTCTTGTGGAAATATAATTTTACAGAATAGTTATAAAGCTCAGTGAACCAAACTCTGAGTGGAGTTGTTTTATTTGAATAAATAGCGTGGGTGCAGTGTTGAACGAGCATTTGTTTTCACTTAAGGCTACTCGCGTCTAGAGCCAAGAACGCTCTTAGGTAGCGCGTATACGGACAATCCTAGTAAATTTTATTATGCAAACTTTGAAAACATCGTTTCATAAATAAATAAAAAGTTGCTGACCTTTGTTTTTTGAACGAAAACTGAGTTTAAATGGATATGCTGTAAAAGTGCAAACTAAAAACCAATAAACTTACACTACCTACTCTGTCAGTAAACTGATATTTAAAATATAGGGTTAGTCTCAAAATCTCCTTTGCTGTCCCCTTCAAAGGGATTATGAAACTTTTTGTTTCATAGTCTCCTTGATTTCGAAATTTTAAAATCAAGGGGATCTTGAGACATCAGTCTCAAAATCCCCTTTGGACAAAATTACACCGTAATAGCTGAAGAAAAAGTAGAAAAAAAAGTCAAAGTGCTTTAATTCAATAAAATGTCACTTATCACAAAGGCATATTTGATGCCAATGGCAATATTTAAAATAACCTGTATTTTTTTTTTTATGGTGATCTCAAATTGTAGCACACGGCTTATTTTTACATCATTCAGCTGCATTACGTCCATAAGTAAGTTGGACAGTATAGCTATTCAATCTCTGGCACCAAATAAATAAATCATTCATTCATTCATTCAAATCATTATCATCCACAGCCCGAATTCACTGCTGGGTATTAGGTCTCTCTCTGTCTGTGCCACTCCTCTCGGTTAATAAACTGTCGTCTGGCAACAAAGTCGCAACAAAAATTACTACAAAATTGCCCGTTTACATACACCCTTAGTAGGTACTTACTACTCGCGTCCAAGCAAGGATGCTTCACTTAGTAAAGACTGAGATACGCGGCTTGTGAGAGCCACGCTGTTTTAACCAGATTTTATGGTACCTACTGGTTTTTTTTATTCATCGTTTAGTTTTACAGGTTTGGACTGATTTTGGCTAACTTCTTTGGCGTAGTCAGAGGCTAAATTTTTTTTATGAAAACTGATAAAAATATTACTGTTATATTGTTGAGATGTCACTAAAGTAATTGTAATGGCAACTTATGTGACTTTTATGGCATCCCAAAAAAATTGCAAGAAATCAGATGCTGCGTAACTAATAAAATTAATGTTTTTCATTTGACTATTGAGCGAGACATGCTCCAATAATAATAATGAAAACCTAATAAAAGAAATACGAAATTTTTTGCTAAAAATTTTTTTTGTAGTATTGGTACAAGTAACTAGGTACTACTTTGAAATGACGTCATAAAACGTTTAAAACGGGCTCAGTCCCCAAATTTCCAATAAAACTTATTTTATTACCCTTAAAACATCAAGAAAATTACGTAAAATTTCCCCATTTTTCACAGCAATCGCTTTAATTTACAGCTCACAATTAGCTTCCTTTATTTCACCTCCCCAATTATTTGCTTGGAATGATTTTCGGAAATTATTTTCTTGTCCAAAGGAAAATTAACCCGGTTTTTATGAGCGACAACGTCAATTTATAATTCTTACAGATTGACCTGACACTGACAGTATACAATTAGCGATCTCGTTAAAACTGACAAATAGTTGTTTACTTTTTTAGCCTTTGGGCTTTCAGACAAAAAAGAATGAAAAGGATATTTAGGGAAAAATCAACAGGATTTTATAGCAATTAATTAAGTGCGCAGTTTAAATGTTCGTAGCCATTATCTTGTTTTAAAATATACATATTATACTTTAAAATGAAATGTAAGCAAATCAAATTTCGCGCCTTACTGGCTGGCTGTCATATAATTAGGACGACATCCCTTAGTGAAACACTATACTCACTTATTCTTATTTTGAATGTAAGGTATTTATAGATAAAGAGATAGGTATGGTAAAATAATAATGAATAAAGCAATTATTGAATCGATATTGATTAATACACTAACTATTAGACCAAGACGCAGAGCAATATTTTATTAAGCACACAGTACCAACCAAACAGATAGCCAATGAACGTGGGTATTTCGCTTTATGCAAGTTTATACTTGCATAAAGCGAAATACCCACGTCATTGACCTCTAGAATAAAGGAAAAAAAATCTAAAGTTGCATATCACGGTCTGGAATATGAAAAGGAGTGGTTGTTTTAACTCAGGTAAGTTTTTGTTGGAGTACTTCTTTTTATAAAGGCTCCCGGTGAAAAGTTCTGCTTCATACAAATCAGATGCATAAGGGTTCATCATTAGTCACAGGTCTGCTGGCTTCACGAGATAAGTTCATTAATTTTAATGATATTATGTAGACTTAATATAGTGAAACTAATGTGTTACTGACTGAAAGTACAATATTTAAATCGTAAAAATGTTGAGTTATAATGTGTGTCTAAGACATGTAGGCTGATAAAGTCCCTGTCCATCCAAAGGTTGCCTGGAAGAGATTGCTTTAAGCAATAAGGCCGCCCATTGTACCTACCTCCTAAAACTTGATCGTATTACCAATTATGGTATTTTTTTTTGTTATTTTGTTTACTTATAAGTGGTGTACAATAAAGAATATTCTACCTATCTATCTAAAGAAATTGTTACTAACGCATAGATTTAAGTACAGATTTTTATACAAGAACTAGCCGTCGCCCGCGGCGTTGTTCGCGTTTTAGACCCTTTAGAGTGTGACTTTTCAAAATTCCTTCCTTAGTGCACCCCTACACTATTTATAAGGATACTACCCTCCAAGTTTTATACATCTATGATTTTATTAGGCTGTGCGTTGATTGTCAGTCAGCTTCAAAAAAGTTCTATATATTTAGAAGAGAAGATAGAAGATGTATGCTTGAATACAGATTAGTGTTTGAACAGTAAATCAACAATACGGACCTAAATCGTCAAAACCAATATTCAGTCATCCAGAATGCTTTATAGGTTTTATAATGAATTAAAGTTGTTATGTTTATTACTAGATGGCATGTTTATTGTTTGTTTGTAAAAATACTACATTATTATTGTTTTTTTTTTTATTTAAATTCAATTATTTAATAAACCATATTAAACACATTTAATAAGAGCAATTTTTTTAAAGCTAAATGTCTTGCTGTTTTCGTATGCATAAAATTAAATACTAGGTATTATTTTCCCCACCTGCGCTAATTGTGCCAGGTGAAATAATATCCGTACGTGGTCTAGGTGTGCTCCAAGATAGGAATTTCAGGTAATTTGTAGTGGAGAGAGGCAAGGTATAGGAATTGACTGACATGAACGAAGTGGCGGGCGTTTCACAAGTTTAGTATAATTCAAACACACAAGTAAAGAAAAGCTGGAGCTACCATCACATAGACAGCTTCAAGAACTTCATCATATACATACACAACAGATTATAATATAAATAGTAACGTATACAAGAACATTTTATTTTTTTGACTTTATGAAGAAACCGTTTGACTTTATGCATTTTAAGCATTTTTCCAGAAACTATTTGAAATTTTTCAATGACTATTCTTGCTACTATTCTTCTATTATGCTTGATTGACTTTTTTGTTTTAGATTAGACAAAAGTCATGATTTTTCTACTAAATTATTGATCCTAAAAACGTAAATGTAAACATCTATATTGACAAAAACAATAGTGATATATTATCTATTGATAAAACAAAAAAATATAAAGTAGTAACATCTGATAAAAACGTAACAGCAATATAAGTAGAATCTAAAGCCTCAAGCGAGTATTGAACGTAATGGAATGGAATTTAAGCCTTTTTGCCTTTAGATCAATTCATATTTGAATTCAGTGAGAAATATTACTTAGGTATTGAAGAAGATGGAGGCTTTTGCCCACATTGAGATGATTTGGGCTGACAGCAATGATAACGTAATAATAAAAATAATCTCTATTTTGTTAATGTGCATGTTTTATTTTTTATAAAGATATTTATTTTATTTTCATTAAATAATAAGTTATTTACTGCATATAAAAATATTAGTACAATGCACAGGCATAAGTAACATTAACGTTTGGCTTTATCGTTTGTTTTATCGGGCAGGGCGATTTCTTCCAGATGACGATATGGATAATACTGAAGTTTTACCCTACTGAGATATGCTTAGATGGATGCTTGTTATTCTAATATGGAAATTTTACCTAGTAGACAAATTAAGCGTACCTACGCCCCATCTGTTGGTCACACTCAAACGTATCAAAGTACCTAGGTACTTAGGTTGTCTTACTAATTGCTATACATGCAATGTTCCAATTATTGGTATGAGAAAGAGACGTTTAAAAAAAAAGACTATTTGTTACATACATTTTTATTGTCATAACATTAATTAATTTCTAGATATTACTGTGCGACAAAGATGGTACTCATGCATGTAGACGCTTCATTATTTGTAATGGTGCTCTTTGCTACAGTTTGTATGCCTTTGTTTTAGCACGCCATCAACAAACGCTCTGAGAACTCGTAAACATTGACGTAGTGATGGGAATTGTCAGTGCTCCTACGTCACAGAATAGATAGTAGAGTAATGACGGACAGAGGCCATTATTGAAGAGAAGAAGAACATAGTAGAGTAACATAGCCATTGGAATAAACGTGTATAATGTGGTATCTATGATAGAATTCATTTCCAAGTTTTGAAGAGAAAATCCGCCATTTTGTCTTCAAAACAAATGACAGCCAACATGACCAATAGACTTGACACTGACAAAATTGTCAAAATGACGGACAGAGGCGATAAATAAAAGAAGAAGAAGATACTGCAGGAAACCGATGAAAGAAGAAGACGCAAAAGTAACCTCTGTCGGTACTTTATTATTGGGTATAACAACAATACAATATGTTAAACATTGCTGTTTAAAAATGATTATCATTGAATTCTGACAGCTCCCAACCCGCATGCAAAGACTTAAGACAACATTTTGTTCTAAAGTATGTCTTGCGAACTCGATAACTTTAATGCTCGCCGTGTTCTTTTGACACGCAAAGTGTAATCTGCGCTTTAGTACCTGTCACTACCGTCTTTTGTTCACCATTTTTTATGTACAAGTAGAACGGGGCTTTAGTCATTTTTCAGTATTCAATATCATCATCATCAATATATATAAAACTCTTTTGAAGCTGACAGAGAATCAACGCACAGCCTAAACTATAAGTCCTAGAGGTATGAAATTTGGAGGGTAGTATCCTTATATAATGTAGGGGTGCACTAAGAAAGGAATTTTGAAAAGTCACACTCTAACGCGAGCAACGCCGCGGGAGACGGCTAGTTGCACATATTTTTCAATACTTGTCTACTTATCTACCTAACAAAATGTACTAGGTTTTATTATAAAACTAAATTGTGGTACAAGCCGATGATCCACCTGGTGTTAAGTGGTAACCACTACCTATAGCGATGCATTAGTTCACTGAGGACCTCCACTGTGGACGTACCCTGTGACGCATTGCCCTGCGCCCACCACTCTGAGACATAAAGGTAAGTGGTAAGGTGAGACATAAAGGTAAGTCTCATGTACCTGTATTTGCATGGTACCCATGCCCTTCAAACTGAAACAATGCGATCATCTCTGCTTGGCGATAGAGATAGGTGCAATGGGCGGCAGAAATATAAGTAGGTAGGTATATCTATAGGTAGGTGAGATTGTATAAGTAGGTATACACAGAGTTGAACTTAATCTAGGAATAAGATTCTGGTTTTTTTCTACTTTTTATTTTAAGTTTGCGTGTACCTTTTATTTCTTTCTTTGCATTGTAAATTTTCGTGGTGGAAAATTACTTTCTATCTGTATTATTTTGAAAGCTCAGCTAAATTATTTGGAATAGCTATCAATTTCGTTTGAATTTCTCTATTGTATTTATGCCTTGTAAAATATCGAAAATAAGTTTTTCACCAGCTCACGTTTGTCTGATAGATGAATAGCGTCAAATCAATTGCAATTTACACAAGATAGATAGAGGGAAGATATGCTAATGTGGACATCAATCATTATTACACCTACAGCGCCTCGGCGGTTCTCGAGGGCGTGTGGTACAATTTACGAGATGAAGTTATACTTCGGGGTCAGTACAAACAAAAGTCCGTTTATATCTACAAGCGTGCCACACACGTGCCGTGATTGGTCGTGGTAGAAAACCAAATATTCTTCCATTGACTGTCCCAGAACAGTGTGATTCGGACTATATAGTAGTAGTAGAGCTCTTTGTGAGAGCTCGTCCGGGGAAGTACTACCATCGTACCTATTTCTGCCGCCAAGCAGTGATGCTCGCATTGGTGTGTTCCGGTTTGAAGGGTAAGGGCGCCGGTGTAATTACAGGCACATGAAACTTCAAGATCTTTACGTCTCAGAGTGATGGACGCAGTGCATTGCCTTACAGGGCACGTCCTCATTGGACTCTGTGAGGTAATGCATTGTTATAGGCAGAAGTTACTACTTAACATCAGGTGAGCTATCAGCTTGTTCCATTACTTTTATCATTAAAAAAAAAGGAACAGAATAAAAAATACAGCTACGACGACGGTTAAAATTAGCATTAACAAAAATTTTTGGTTCGTAATCGCATCGGACCTTTTAAAGAACGTTCTTTGCATTACCTACGTCATCTGTCACACATACTGACGAGATAAGTGTGAACGTACATGCCCATATTGCCCATACACTCTTCGTTACCGAATACGGGAAACCGGCTACTTGGTAGCGGGGACGTATGAAAACCCTAAGGAAATACACTAACAAGTACCAACTCTAGTGTAGTTCATGCTCTAATAATTCTCAAAGTGTGCTTTACTATTACTAATTGGTACAACTAGAAATTTCTGGAATACCAAAATACTTGTCTTCTAGTTCCGTGTTGCCGAAACTAGGTCAAAGCATTTGTTCGACACATGCTATTTACCTGAAGTAAGAACGAATTAATCTGACAGTGGTTCCATTACGTAAACCACAGTTAACCGAGATACACTGCGCGGTTACGCTGAAACGTTCCGAGGACGAACTGTGTATGACGCGCAATGTAAATGCAACACGTTAATATCTCGTTACATAATTGTTTCGTAACTGCTTGATTTAATAAACAGTGAGTAGATAAATTCAACTGAAGGGGTCCTCTTATTTTCGAGAAAAATTAAATAAAACTAAAAGTCGCACCTCCGTGTAGAAAACGTCTTATTCTCTAGCACCGTCACAACATTGCGTTCAACACTCTGACGTAGGTAAGATTCTTAATTCTTTATTGTTCACAATAAACATAATAGATAAAAACAGAAAAATCGTGCAATGCGAGCTTAACCCTAAAAGAGTTTTCTTCCAGCAAATCTTTGAGGCTAGAGATGTTGGTTCATTCGCTTGTAATTGCCCCGGCACTCATACTATTATAACCTAAGATATGTAAACATCACTGCTTGTAAATTGACAGTGTAAATTTGACGGACATGGGCCAATTTCATTTTTGTTTGTTGGTGCGACACATCGCTCACACATTTTATATAGAAACCGTGAATCACATTTTTCTTATGCATAAACTACTTGTATTCGGGAGGGTGTCAACGAAATGTCGTTCTTCATAAGGTGTTTCTTTGATCCTGTTTCGCACCTGTGACACGTTCAATTTACCGTTCACTCGAGAGAAGAATCGATACGTTACTGATTATGCTTTGCTCTGAATAATATAGGAAACCATCATGAAATCAATTCAAAACAAGTACACTTTATTCGCAAAGAAAATTATAACTAATACAGTATTTATAATATTTATAAAATACACATAAAACAGTTGAGCTATCTTCGAACCGTTGCAAATTATTTATAGATTAAATTAAATAAAATAATTAACTAATTCAAAATAAGTGATTTTTGAATACATTCTCGGTTAAACAAAACCAATAAAGTTAACAATTAAAAACGTTTGCAACTCCAAATCAAATAAGCAAAAGTTGAATGAGTAAACAAACTGCATTCAATTTAGAGCACATTGGAACGTGTGCAACATTGTAATGTGTATCTACAGTTTTATAAAAGCTGCAAGGCAATTTAGTAAGTAAAATCAACAAAAAAAAATGCGGTTTACTGTAACAGAAAATTGGCTATATTTTTGGACGTGACGGGATTTATAAACTTCATTGGTAGGTCTATAACAAGGTACTTAGGAATTAATGTTAGTATGTTTGAAAATGTCTATAGTACCAAGTGTATTAAATTCAATTAGGTATACTCACACTCAGCATAACTTTTCTCTAATATTGTGTTAAGAAGATATCGTGTTGCAGTATAATAACAATCCTTTCTAAGTCGTAGAAAAGGTGACATAGAAAAAAATAAAAAAATAAAGATATACCTAATAAACACCTTCTAAAAAGTTTCCAAATGTATCTAGTTTAAAATAACAGCATTCTGTTACCCGACAGAAGCATTCTAAGGGAACAAAACAAGAGATTTAAAGCCAGCGTAAATTGTATGGCGTTAGTTGTTACAGCTGGAGTTTGACAAAGGGTGTTTGCTTGTGTGCTTGCAGGCTGTGATATTCTTTGTGAGTTTTCTAGAAAAATGTGAAGGTTTAGATCATGGTTAAAATTGTTATGGAATTTAATCTTTTAGACCTTTGTGGCGCTTTAATAGCACGGGCTAGCTAACTAGTAGATATGAACCAAGTAATTTTTTAAAAACTTTTTTCTTTGTATCATTTTCATTTATCATAATATTATATGGTCATTATTACCTGTCATTCTGAATTAGATCTGAACAAGTAATTTTTTTTAAGAAACTTTTTCCTTGTATCATTTTATGTTGTCATCACTACCTGTCATTCTGAATTTTTAAATCAAGAAAAACCAACCACCAGTTCGATGAGGACTCCAGATAGGATTAACCCGTCATTTATTACCAGATCCACGTACGGTAGGCCCAATTTGTCCGTGGTTACGGCAGGTGCAGCAGTCAGCCTAATTGAGCAAACGGGATTAACTTCATACTGTGCGATACTAATGAAGCTAGTGCTACGGTCAACGGCTTTTTCGGACCTATTGGGGTTATTCGAATTGCTTGCATTTGCCTGACGCAGTGAAGGGTTATTTGAATTGGGCTTAGGGAAAAAAATATTTTACATTTTCACATGTTGTATGAATTTTTTTGTAAATTAGGAGTCAATATTTTTTTGTCGTCTAATCAGTGTTACTGTAATTAACTAGGCAACCAAAACCAATAAATATGTTTTTTAATACATAAGAAAACAAGACACTAGTTCCAGATAATATCTTTAAATAGTTTAATGTTTCTGCCAAATCAAGTTTTCTTATTCTAACTTTAAAAGGAACTTGAGGAGAGATAATGCTTAATAAATATAGACTAAAACATTAAACAAATAAGTGTCCTCAAGTCAACAAAATAAAGTTCATTTTATTGTAAGCTGCGTCAAAATACAGGAATTCAGTTTTATAACAAAAATGAACTTTATGTAGTTTACTTAGAGTCATTCCGACTGAAGCGCGTCCAAACAAACATTTGAAGGTTTCATAAATATTGATATAGGTTTTCCCTCAATTTATTGAACTGTCTAGCTTTTTAAAAGATCTATACCACAAAGGGATTTTCAATTTCCTCCTCAAAAAATAAAATCATGTTTCGATTATCGGTTCTTCACAAAACATGTCAGAAGCTCGACAAGAGGCGTAAAATCTTCCTTCTATCACAGAATAACATTTTACCAGAGAGTAGAAAGGCGTACCAAAAACTCATAGACGTGAAATCTTTTCTTATTATTTTTCTAGCTAAGCAAGTTGCCAATAGAGTTGCATTATGATAAAATGTATAGGACGAGCTAAGACAATGCATAGTCCGTAAACTTGGCTTATGATTTCAAAATAGCCACAACGCCCGCTTTTTGCATCTATTTCCAAAGTTATTACAAATGTTAATATTAATGTTATTGTTAATGGTGTTTCTATGTATTATAAGTATTGTATTTACAAAAAAAAATGTATGTATGTATTCTATCAGCCATCTAGTTTCCATAGTACAAGCTTTGCTTAGTTTGGAACTAGAAGGCGTTGTGTTAAGTGTCCGTGAATATTTATAATTTATTTATTATTTATATCCAGTGATAATAAAGACATTAATTAAAAATAATAAAATTTAAATAAAACCCAGCTACGGCAGAGTTTCATATCTAAATTTTTTCTTTGTAACATTGTTTTTCAACTTATCGTTGGATTTATCGTGCGATACACAGCTCTGATACCTTGAGATCGTCATCGACTTTATCGTTATTGAAACCATATTATAACAATATTTTACGAGGTTTTGTTGTATCTACATAAAATACTTTTATCGCTTCACAGGAGTGTAAGGTTAGTTAGGTTTTTTCGAGACTGCTTTAGATTTAGCTTTGGAAAAAACAACCTTATTCACCGTACCTATTTCTGCTGTGCTCGCATTTATGTGTTCCAGTTTGAAGGGTGCGAATGGTAGTACAATTACAAACACGTCTATCTAGTTCCTCGGTTAATAAACAACCTACCTACTGATCTTATTAATAGTATTACGCCTAAGAACATTAAACTTAAATTAAAATCCTACTTTCTAGCTAATATTGAAAAGTACCAATAATACTTACCTACTATTTAAAAAAGCTAATCAACCTACCTACTTAAGTACCTAACTAAAACAAGCTACCTAAATAAATGGAATGCACTTTGCTAGCTACCTACCTACCTATCTATCTAATCTAGTAACTACCTACCTAATGTAAGGCTATCGACGAAAAGACTCATAATATAGCATTATTCATATAAACCTTGTGGTTTCCTTAGTGCTATAGTACAAAATAAGTTATAATGTATTTTTAAAACAATAAATAAATAAAAAAAAAAATAAAAAAAAAATGGCACCTAACACCATTACAGTTTAGAGTGATGGACTCAGTGTAATGTGCACGAAGTTTCTCATCAGGATGTCCGCTGTAAATTAATGCAATTGTTGAAGGTAGAGGTGGAACTACTCAATCAAAAGCAGGCAGATCTATTGACAAGGCATATAATCCGGTAAGCCTAGGATCTATCTAAGCATTCCTAATCTCACAGGCAGATATAATTTGATTAAATTCAACTTAGCATATAAATCGTTTGCAACGGTTTGTAGATAGCTCAACTGTTCCATGTGTATTTTGTAAATATTGTAAATACTGTATTAGTTGTAATTTTCTTTGTAAATAAAAATTACTACTTAGCATGGATTTAGATATACATATATCTCAGAATATTGAACCTCTAATCAGCGAACTGTAACATTTTATCAAAAGAACGTCACTTGCGTCTTTAGGAATTTTAAAATCTAGAGCTAACGGTTGGGGCTACGAATAGAAGTGCATGAGTTTTGCGTTGAATTTCAGTGCGACTTCTTATTCGGAGCGCGAATTGGTAATCATCCACTCGAAGTGTAGTATATTTATATTTGTGTATTTATATTTGTGTAATCATCCACTCGAAGTGTAGTATATTTATATTAGGTATATTTGTGTTTGGTCAAATTTCAAGAAAAATAAACACACAAGTTACAAATTCTAGAGCAAACGGTTTCGGCTCCGACTAGAAGTGGGTTTTGCGTCGGATGTTAGCTCGACTTCGTATTCATAGGTTTACTCGACGAGATCCCATCGTGAATGCTCTTTACTTCAGTTTTCCGTTTCCTGCACGAGGAATTCAGTTTCCATTTGTGAAATAGCAAAGTGATTTATCTGACTGTACTTTGTCAGAGGCTTGTGTAGTTTTATCTCGTTTATGTACACCTACTTAGTTCATCTTTGAATGTAACGTTACATCTACTTTTTATTATTACCTTCTTGAAAACTCCTAAAACACCTACTTAGTTCATCTTTGAATGTAACGTTACATCTACTTTTTATTATTACCTTCTTGAAAACTCCTAAACGGCATTCAGATACTGTGAATCTTTCGAGGAATTCTGGTTATTGAAAAATGAAGCCTTAATTAACTTGAAGAAATTCACTACTGGCTAGACTTTCCATAGCCTCTCTATTATACTCTATTAAAGTTTTTTTCGAATGGCTAATTGTCGTATGGTACCGAATAATAAACTCACCCACTTCCCGCGGACGTAATGTTTAGATGGAATAGGATTGTCCTGTCCACCTATCGTATCTAACATTTTTTTCACTTTACTCACCACTACTCAGTCTATTGGGTCAGAGACGATTGATTGAGTACTAGGTATATCCACGTTTTTAACCTAATCGGGCTTACCCACAGAGAAAAACGTGGACACCACAAAGAAGACATCGAAATTGACGTTAGTGTATCTTTACTCAAGCCTAGATTTGAGTAGAGATTTCCATATAAAAACCTATGCCTGAGTCTAGATCACAATAAATCAGTACATTGTCTTATTTTTTTTTTATTATGAGCCCGTAGTGTCCCACTGCAGGGCAAAAGCCTCCCTTCCTTCTCGCCAGTCTTCCTTGTTTTGGGCAACTGTGGACCAGTCCCTGACGTAGGCGTCAATCTCGTCTCTCCATTTCGTCGTGGTCTGTCGCGAGGTCGTTTTCCGTTTTGAGGCATCCATTTGCCTCAAAATATTGGCAAATAAGCATGAGGGCGATTTATAATAAACGTGTGTACACGCGCCGGACATCGGTCCGGCGAACAATTATAGGATAGCCGTTTTTGACGGTCCGTTATCCGGTGAAAAGAACGGACGTCTACAAGCGCTCTAAAGGTGTTTTCACGCTTTCTCCATGGAAGGTATTTTATTTGTATTTATTCAAAGTGCTTCATTTATTCTAAACGGCAATTTGCGTTATACCGAAGTCTTTTCCGATCCAGGCACTGCAGTTTAGGCTTACCAAAATTAGGCCCCAAAATTAAATTACAAGTTCCAGCTTAAAATTCGCATCATTTAGAACAAAGCATTTAAGCGCCCATGCTTCTGTTATGTTAATAGGGGTGATTAAGGGAACAAAGGTGGCCCCAAGTTTTTCATTAGGAAATAGCCTGGGGACATTGGCTCGACAATGGATTCACTATCATTCTGTTCTTCGTTATTTGTTTGTTGTTTGTATTAATTGAGTTTGAGGTTTATAATATGTTAGTAAGCTTGGGGACTTAATTGGAGTAGTTATGGGATAGTAAGGGTTGGATAGTTGTTTTAAGTTTTCGTTTCAAAAAGTTGGTGCTTTTTTATTAGAATGTATTTGTTAGAAAAATTATTTCTTGATATTTTTTTATATTTTTCTGATATAGTTACAGAGACTCACTCAAGGTTATAATTAGACGACGTGGATGTGCTTATTAGAGAATGGAGAAAGGTAACCGCTTAATATCAAGTGCACCATATATAATGTACATTTTTGATTGTTTTTTTCTCTAAAAACCGAAATCATATTTTTTGTATAAATAAATAATAAATAAGTACTTACCTACAACTTTAGATCAATAACAAACACATCAACATTGCCATTTAATATAAGGTGGCATCGCGGCGCTGTAGGTCGTGGGTTCGATCCCCACCGAGAACAAACATTTGTGTGTTGTATAAATAGATGTTTGTTCTGTGTCTGGGTGTTTCTATGTATTATAAGTATGTATTTACAAAACAAAATGTATTCTATCAGCCATCTAGTTTCCATCGTACAAGCTTTGCTTAGTTTGGGACTAGAAGGCGTTGTGTTAAGTGTCCGTGAATGTTTATTATATTATTATTTGCCAATTTAAAACTTACAAATAAAACAAAATAATATTGTGAAATTGAAACTAAAGTTACAGCCCATTTTCATAATAGTATAGGTACCTACATAACCCAGTCCTACCAGATCTCATTACGTCATTAACATTATAGTGAAACAATTAACATAAATTAACCCATCTAATTACGAACAAACTTACCCACCCCTTTTCCTTAGTATTACAAGAACTCAACTCGAGTGAAGGTAGTTTTATACTAGTTTTAGTTAGTTTGTACAGTCAACTTCAAAAGGGTCTTGGCTGCAAACGCAAGTTGTGGCAAATTGATCTTCGTTTACTCTACGAAATGTTAGTCGCCACGCTCAAGCGGCCAAATGGCGGCCAGAAGTATCAGAATCAGTCACTGCAACCACTCTGGCTGACTTGGTCACGGTAATACGTACAACCTTAATGTCTGTATAGTTTTCAAAAACTAAGGTGGTTTTCATCTTTAAGAGTTTGGATAGAAATTTTAGTTTATTTATATATCAAAATAAGCTAGTGAATAGTAGTTATGTTTTACGGGCTTACACGCTAGCATTTAGTTTTACTTCTGCATATATTTATTTTATTATAAATCACTTACAACTGAATAACCTTTCAAAGAATGGTTATCCTAATTTTTATTTGAAATATAAGGTGATCAGCTGTTTTTGCTGACTGTACAAGTGTACAAGTGGGTCTTCTTCATTTCACTGTCACTTTGATGTTAAAATGTAATCAACTCCTGTTGCTTACTGTACCTCAATAATGAACGGGTACAAGTTTCTAACCAACTTTATTAGAGGAGTTTTTTGTGCGCTTGAATACCTGTGACGTTGACTGTACATGGTTATAGGTATATTGAAATATATAAAACTCTTTTGAAGTTGACTGACAATCAACGCACAGCCTTAATTATAAGTCCTAGAGGTATGAAATTTGGAGAGTAGTATCCTTATATAACGTATAGAAGTGCACTAAGAAAGGCATTTTGAAAAGTCTCACCTTAAAGGGTATAAAATTAGGATAAAAGATTTAACCAAATAATGCGTATGCTACTACCACGCGAGCAACGCCGCAGGCGACAGCTAGTTTTATCCATGTAACCTTTTCTTTTTATTTTTTCCACTTTCATCCACTGAGATTTTTCAAATCCCAACTCCGTGAATTTTATTTCACTACATACAGCAATAAAATAGCCACGCTTTTACGCGTATCTATAAAATATCGAGTTCCTAACGTGCTATAAATAACACGATATTACATAGACACTTCAAATAATCTCCTCAGCTACCCTCATTGTACCTTAAACCTTAATAAACGTCCAACCGAATCCTTGTAACTCTTAAAGCAATAATAAAGCGGATTCACACTACCCCGGGCTCTTAATAAGGGCGTGAGCCGTAGAGTAGGTACAATTAGATATGAAACTAGTTGAAAAACAAAAATAAATAGCTTTTGACTAAGCCATGGGAGGCTTTCTAGGTAAAAGTTGCCGTTGCCCGCGTTCTACCCTTTAGAGTGCGACGTTTCAAAATTCCTTTCTAAGTGCGCCCCTACACTGTATAAGGATACACGCTCCAAATTTCATACCTCTAGGACTTATAGTTTAGGCTGTGCGTTGATTCTAAGTCAGCTTCAAAAGAGTTTTATATATATATTGATGATTGATGATGACTGTACTTGTCGTTTTAGACATACAGACTAATTACATTTCCAGACGTTTTGCTACAATGTCATTTTCGCATCTTAGTCAATTCTACTAAATAGTCTTTTTGCTATTTAGGTGTTCTAGCAGGTACCCAAGTGATGTACCATCAATCACATCATTGTCCAACATATACACACCAAACTGCAGCTTTCCTAAGCAAAAGCCAGTAAGTAAAACTAGGGACTTTTATTATGAACAGGTTTTAGACGTGAAAAATTCAAACGTATCTAAGTTTCGTTTCTAGACGCCCCTACCTATTTCTTCCTATTCTATTGTAATTCTAAGGGTGGGAACTACGCAAGTTGTCATTTGGGAATGTCGTAAAATGAAGTGTTTCAAAAGCTGAAGTTATCTCATTTGCGGCAAACCGGTCGCGAGGTTCAAACCAATGTTACTGTCCCTAAAAAATAGAGACCGTATGATCGTGATAAATAAATAAATAAACATTGTGTATTTACATAGCTTACAACTTAATAAATAACTGATAATATATTACTTTTTGATTTACTTTAGTAACTAATACACACATAAAAACAATATATAGAAGCATCCACAGAACTGGCAGATTAATTCTCGCACATTTTTTTTTGGGGAAACTCTCAACCTACAGCCTTTGCACTAAAAACTCCTTTCTTAGTGCACCCTTACACCATAAAGGGTACTACTACCCTCCAAATTTCATACCTCTAGGACTTATAGTTTAGGCTGTGCGTTGATTCTCTGTCAGCTTCAAAAAAGTTTTATATATTTAGAAGATAGAAGATAGAGCAGTATCATATGATTTGTGATAGAGCTAAGGCTTTTTAAGAACATTACGATTGAGATGTCAATTAGAATAATTTTGTGAAAAAAATAAAACAAAATCAATGCATTGCTTTAATATTTTCAAATATCTTTTTTTTATACAATACTATAGTTACCTTACACTGTTAAAATTAAGAGTATAGAAAAATCCTTTCAATCGAATTGTTTGGAACATTCCGTGGCCAAGTCTTTCATTCCTTTGCATTCGCCATCGTCCTTCCAATCAGTGCAACTCTGGAAATAGGTGAACCGTTTGTAGAAAATAAGCAATTTAGAGATAAAACGGACAAGCAACTTTGGTCTTCACAACTAATTTTGTCTTTTACATCAAGGCTACGGGTTTGGATAAAAGTGTGTGCATAAAGGCCGTTTAAAAAAAATTGGCCAACTATAAGTCAGCGCTGACTCTAACGTGTGATTGTATAAAGCCATGTCAACGGTAGGTAATGGTCACCCAATGTATACATACATGCAACATTAGGCGATACGCGATACCAACAGTTGCCTCAAACTGATCACGTGATGATCACTCACTGCATAAAGTAAAGTGATTGTAGCAATTTCACTAGAGGGGAAAAAATAGTTCACTGAACTAGCCGTATTTTTATGTCCGTCTGAGAGATAATAATTACCTATACTCAGATCAATTAGGCAATATTTATCTCATAAAAATTTGACAGGTTTTCTGAACTGCTTTCATACTAAATCATAGGCATGCTGTGACTAAATTAGTGACATTAGCGCGTCTCAGCGCGTTTTTTGCCGTTAAAAGCTTCTTGTTTTCGTATATCTGTGGCCACGTCACTTGACATTATGCTGGGCAGCAAAAGGGCTTACGATACGAGGGCAAAATCATAATTAGGGAGGAAATTTATTGATTGAAATGTAAAAGAACTATTATTTTATTTACCTTTATGAATTGGATGTCAGAACACATTCTAAGCTTGAAGAGGTCACAAAAGTCCTCTTTTCCGTATTTCCTGAGATCTCCAGAGACACAGTTGTCCTTGATACGTTCGAATAAATCGGGCTCATTCTCCAAATTTTTCTCCATCTTGTCCACGAATGCCTTCATATCGATAGTACCATCTGGTGATGCAAAACCCATCTTTTGGGCTACACAGATTTCTGCGTCGCACTGAAATTATAATAAACAAATTTATTGAATGAATGATTTATTTGACTTAAAATTTTGGTAATTGGTAACATTTTTAGAGCTAGGTATAACACACAAGAATATTATGGTAGGTTAGTTTTTTATATTAACTAATTTACTAAAATAATATTAATATTTGTTGGTTCTTGCTTGCTTAGTAATAAAAAAAAAGTTGTTGCCATTTTGAAAAAAAAACATGCCAAAATTAATAATACTTAGAACATTTTAGATTATGCGTTAAATAAATCTGTTTCCAAAATAGTGAAATAGTTGGTACAGGGGGCACCCAGTATATTATTTTATATTTAATTTTTACTATATTATTTTATATTATAAATAATCAAAGCTTAATATTATAACAAAATTAATTAAGATAAAAAGATTAAAATTAAAACAAATTAGTATTTGTTTACATAATGTAGTTCGTTTTGTACTAACCCATTTACGTATTTCCTCAAGTACCTATCTATACTACTATTAAGTCAAAGTACCATTAAAACTATTCTAAAATGACTTACTGATGGTGGTTTTTTCTTCATCTGTTCGCATTCATTGAAGTCATTTGCTTTTGGCATAACTTCTACATTTTTATTGCAGCATGCTAAGCCTCCCTAGAAATTAACAAATATGTATAAAATTAAAAAAAATAAAAAATTATACAAGTAAGTAGTATTATTATATTCAGCCTTTTGTGTCCTAATGCTGAGAAAAGGCGTCCCCCCATTCTTTTCACACACCGCTCTTGGGCTACTCTTTGCAACTTTTGCCAGTCAGTCAAAAGATGTTTAAGCTCGTCTCGCCATCTTCTTTTAAGGCTGCTGCGTCGCTTAAGTAGTGCCTAAGTAGTATAGTTAACAAAAAACATTCTTACATGCATTAAACGTCCACATCTTTGCATTTTATTTTGGCCAGCCTGAAAAAAATTGTTTTACTATAAAAAACGACAAAATTGAAAATCTAGCCTACCTAGCTATGTTTCTCATTTTTCAGAAATCAAAAAAAAGTTGTTCATGTAGGTATTAAGAATAACTTAACCCATAAAATTTTTGAGGGTATTCACATATTATGTGACTTAAGCCTGGTGAATTAAGGCACGTCGACACCGGATTTACATAATAACTATAAAACCCTGTATTAAATAATCACTATTCTTACCACGAGCAATGCTAGACCAAGCGACAATACAATAGCACGGAACATTTTCACTACAACTCTGTACTTCTTTTGATCACATTTTTGCTAGTTTTTATATAAATACAAAATAGGCACAGAATAAAATGTAACTCTGTTCTACTTGTACCACTTCTCAGTATAGTTTACTCTGTAGTATAGACCATACCTGTAGTATAGACTTCACCGTGTTGGCCGAGTGGGATTGCACCTCGACTTTCGATCCGAAGGTCGTGGGTTCAAATCCCGGCCGTGCATCAATGGATTTTTCGTCTATTGTTATTATAGACCATAGTTCAGCAACATTTAACGGAGGGTTATTGTAACTGATGGTCACCTGGTTCATCATACACAGTGTGATGATATTATTACTTTTATCATAAAAAAAAAAAAAACTTTTTAATTCAACCGTAGTAGGATGGTACACCCCTTAAGTAGAAATGTAGTTCTCACTTGACCGTTTTAAGAAGTTCAAGCTATGTTAGACCTTACTGCCTTGATAATAAAATCCATTTAAGTTTTATTATTCCTAAAACTGAAATAGACCTAAAATTGAAATGATTGCTGTAAATTGTGATAGTTTCACACCATTACATATAATCATAAAATCATTTAGATTTTTATTTAGATTCGGATATAATTTATATATTTTAACATAAACTGTACCTCTATCACGAACAAATCTGACAGACGTCGCGTTATCATATTCGAGTTACATTGCGCGTCAATGCCAGCTCGACTGCCAACCGTTGTAGTATCACCGCGCAGTGTATCTCGGATACGCTAGCGTTACGATACGTTAGCTATTGTCACATTTATTCGTGATCAAGGCACTGTTGACAATAAACGGTTGATGTAACAATTTTATGCAAAAGCTATAACTATAGTCAAAGAATCAAATTATATATTTTACAAAATATGAACCACAAAGGGTTAAATAAAGTAAACTTATCTACAGGTATATTCTAATCATGCATGTTATTATAAATTATAGTAAACACGAGTGAGTTTTAGATAGAATGGTCTAACATTTAGCCATGAATAATAATCTAATACAAATACAAATACAAATACAAAATCATTTATTCACACAAAAGTGTACATGGCCGGAGTAAGATATTATGAATAGGTAAGTAGGTAGGTACATGCATATTATATATGGGCATATTATATAATGGCATATTATATATTTACATGCATAATATCTAATCATAGTAATATGTGTACATGCTGAGATCTGGGGTCTTTTTGCATCATAGTATAGTTAGACACAATTTGTGTCCTAAAACGTGTTTTAATAAATTTTGAGTTGCAAATAAACGATAATATATTATTATTTTGTATTTGCATTTATATTGATCGAACTTCACTTGAGAAGTTCGTTCGATCCTTGAACGCAAATTAATTCAAGCAAAAGCTATTCACATAAAATCTTTTAAAATTATACATACAAGCTTGATATAGCTTGAAGCTGCTTGAAGTTTCCAGCCTGGCGTGGTAAGATAACGGAAAATGATGACATAAAATCCGCGAGGGAACGAGAATGTGACGTCATAACGGGAATGACGTCATTCGATAGAATGATTGCGTAGGTGAGTGTGAGTGGTTACTGATTTTATAGAAAGCGTTCAGTATATTTGATAGGTCCAAATTTATTTAATGTCGACATTTTCAGGCTTTTGGTAAGTTTTTTTTAAATATTGATTTAGACTGGAAAATAGATTCACCTTTTTTGACAATGTGACAATTTACAATCACAACGTCAGTTTACCAGTCTCTGATTCGCTGATATTTTTTAGTTTTTTTCTTCTTCTTCTTCTCCTTTTCTACCTATATGGCCTCTGTCTGTCATTTCGACAGACAATTTTGCCAGTTAGTCCAGTAAATTAAAAAAATAAAAAACAAAAAAAAATTATCTCGCAGAGTACGTCTACCGAGTTGTGTAAGTAGAGCAATAAGAACTAAACCTGGAAAACATAAAAATTCTTACATCGACCGAAGATCATTGTAAGAATAACACACAGCGATATATTACCTCGATACAATTAGTTACCTTAACATAAAAACGCAAGAAAAACATCCCCACGGGGTAATCTATCAAATAAATAGCACATGTTTCCGTTATTTTCCCCACAATTATACTCGGGTAAGACAAAGAAACTACAGGCTTCTTACACGTCCCAACACCTAGCGACATTTTAATGTCTCAAACAAAAATATCGGTTTCGGCACCGACACTCTGTGAAAGCGACAAGTATATGAGATTAGCTTTCTGACGATATCGTATCGTTGGTAGTGTGAGAACAGAACTATTTAGATGTTTCGGGGATATTGTTTGTGCTTAATCTTAAAAGGTGATTAGGGATTTCTAAAAGCCTAGGAAAGGGAAATTGTTTTAGGGCCTTTATCGGAGAAAATAACTATCGCTCCAGTTTGTACCAAGGTCAAAAGTGAGCAATTATGCTAAAAGTTTACAAACCTTGTGTTTGCGATTTTCTACCCTTGCTTCAATCAGCATTCTTCTTCTCTTTATTAATGGCCTCTGTCCGTCATTTCGACAGACAATTTTGCTAATGTCAAGTGATATAATTGTAATATTATAAGTCAAGTCATTTGTCAAGTCGGCTGTCGTTTGTTTTGAAAAGAAAATGGTGGATTTTCTCTGAAAATCCTAACATGAATTTTCACATTCAGAAAAACCACTTTACACACATTTATTCCAATCGACCTAAGTATTATTGGTTAAAATTCCACCAAAATTAAACAACAATACTCACAATAACACAAGAAAAACTATTAAAATAAAAGTGCTATGTGTCGTTTCAAAAAATGTCCTTCAATCAGCATTAAAAAAATTGTTATGTGAGGAAATTTGTAAACGTTACAATTTTTTTAATTTCATTTTTAGCTTATTTGTGACTTTACGATATCATCTAAATTTTCAATTTTTTCCCGCCTGCTCGTCTGCTAGATATGGCATAAAAAAAACTAAATTGAAAAAAAAAAACTTCAATTATTTTAATGACCGCCCACAGCACGTGAGTCGACAAGCTCACATTAGCATACAAATGGGCACGTGAACTCCTGAACGCTATCACTCGCAATTAACCTGTCGACGCCGTTCGAAGCCTAAATTTTTGGAAAGTGTTTGGCTATGGTCAACACGGTACTGCAATTTTATAGACTGAATAGGTCTTGAAGATGATTTATACGCGTCAGGAGGCAACCTATGCCTACACTTAACGGGACACTAGTGCCTAGGACAATATTTAGCTGGAGTGGGCTTGCCTGCCTGTGCCTATACCATCCTCACAGCCTGGTCATGTGTTAATCCAGGTTACGAAATATGTATACTTGTTTTTATTCGAAGTTTTAGCGAAATCGACTGGGAATAAAAGCATTTTACTTTGTCTTGAGCTATTACGGTGTAATTTTGCTTAAAGGGGATTTTGAGACTCCTTAGTCTCAAAATCCCCTTTAAGCAAGCCCCCTTGAGCCATCCCCTTGAAGGGGATGGCTCAAAGGGGATTATGAGACTAACCCGGTAGTTGCAACGTAATTGAAACTTTTAAACTTCCACGTTTATAATAATAATTAGTGGTAAACTGATGGCTCAACTGTTCCATGTGTATTTTGTAAATATTATAAATATTGTAAATAATGTATTAGTTGTAATTTTCTTTGTGAATAAATCTTTATTAGTGGTAAATAAGATAGTTATTTAGGCTAAGGTAAAAACGCCCATTCAAGAAAACAAAATGTTTTCCACACTCTGTGAAGAGTGTTAAGGTACTAAAACACTTGCTAAATGTTTGTTTAATTAAAAGTTACTTCAGCACTTAGCGAATTACGAAGGAGCCAGCGAACCTTGGCGTACAAAGGAGAGAAAATTAAAAACACTGTGTGGACTGAACTTTATTTAATAATGGAATTTTGCCAAAAATATAACACTTTACAGAGATTTTTGCCAAAATGTTTGAGAGTTTAAAAGTTTTGAGGACTCCACTAACTCTGAGAAGTTACGGTATCGTAAAGCTTCAGTTAGTAACAGCTCTGTCTGGAGCTGTAATGTTGTGGACTAATAATTATTTACTTTTGCCGTTTTTAAACCTCTTGAAATTTTCAGTCGCATTACGATGTAACGACGACAACGCAATGCATGATTCAATGTTACATCGTTTATATAGAGAATTGGCATAAGATCGCACTCTGTCTTCAGACGACAAGACACATGACATCCAATTATCTAGTCCGCTGGCGAGCCTAATTAGAAGGCCTACCAACTAGACGTTTCAATTTAGCCAAGTATAAGGTCATGGGATAGAAAGAAGTATATATTTCCCTCCACAAATAAAAAAAGAAAATAAAAATAGAGGTGGTAAAAATATCATTTTGATCCTGACTTCAGCCTCGGGTCGTCGTACGCGTCAGGCACGTTTTGGTTACATTAGCATACGTTTATACAAGCAATAACCTTTGTGGTAATGATTATTTGCATTAGTTACTGAATAGTGTGTGTGTATGGGAGGGTGTGTGGACAGTCTTCTTCTTTGTCGTATCACTCTTGGTAGAGTGGTCGTGGTCGTCATATTGGAGCAGAGGCCCGTCTCACAATCTTCCGCCATTCCTCCCGAACCGCTGCTTTTCTGGCACATTCGTTCAGAGGAACATCAATTGCAGCCTTGACTTGGTCCGTCCATCTCATCGATGATCGGCCGCGGGCTCTTCTGCCCTTGAACTTTCCCTGCACCACCAGACGTTCAATGGAGACTTCCCCTCGACGCAACACATTTCCAAAGAAAGAGAATGAGTGTAGACAGTAGGTAGACCTTTATTCACAATCCCCTGTAATTTTTAGAGCGGCTTTAAAAATGCTTACTTGCATGACAACGAAAAGAGATGACAGCGTATTTAGCAGACGGTTTAGCTAGCGTAGCTTTACAAGACGTATATAAATAAGACTTAACTGAATTGAATTGACTTGAATAAATAAGACTTATATTTCAAGCAGTTTACAGGTTTTAGAAATAGTTACAGTGGCAATTGGATCATGCAATACGCTTGCAACTGCCAAGAATAGATATAGATACCCTACCTAGATTATAATAATATGATCAACAATAACCATTTGCAAGCCAAGCATTTTACAATCCAGTTGATTTAAGAACCTAACCCGTTAGTAGATTGTCCAAAAGAAGAAGAAAATTCATAAGATTATGCATAATTTAAACATTTAATTCCGTTTCCAGATCACGACCAATCTAGAAATAAACCCAACCAATAATTTAACCGTTCATCGGTAATATTAGTAGCACGCCATTCTCACCTCTATTCTCGAATCATTACAGGTATCAATGGCATGACACTCGACATTAGTTACTCTCCGAACGATATCAATATTTTCCTGCAGATCCGATAATCAAAGATTCATGGCCCCTCAATCACGGACTCTCAGTCGACACAGCTTAAATATAGCATTTGGTACACTTCAGTATTTTGTTCGCCCGCTAAATTGATCTTTCGCATGTGTGCGAGTGTACTATAATATTGCAAGAGTGTTTACGACTGTGTGCGTCTCTTTCACATGATTTTAGGTGAAATAGCATGCATATTGGCCGCGGTAACCAATGAGTTTGAGTCTGTTAATAGCGTAACCGAGAAATTAATGAATAAGAACTAGCTACTGAATAAAATTTCGACTATCGCAACCAACCACTTGTGTCTCTTCAGCGCCAGTCACTACTTTTTACCCGACTACGGTGAATTAAAAAGAAAGGTAGAAGTAAGTACACCTATATAATTTTTCTAACCAACTTTTCTAATTTTTAATAAGTTTGTTGCTGACCTTCCGTGTAATATTCGTAGCTGGTGGTAAACGCTTATACACGTTTTTTTTTAGACAAAAAAATCTAATTTACCCAAAACATATACATAGGTACTTCTTTTTCTTTTATTAATGGCCTCTGACCACCATTTCAATACGCAGAAGCCATAAATAAAAGAAGAAGAATAAAGACTCTCAAATTAGTTTGAGTTAGAGAGCTCATGTGCTTGAAAGTGATGTAGCTGTTCTATTAGGCTGTACCTGAATGGGGCTCTATGACACATCACGTTTCAAGTGATGGATAGAGATGTTCTGGACATAACGATTAGTCATGGTTCTGAGAATCGCGTATTCTTATTCTGGTATTTCTGAAGAGGGAACATTTCTAGGTGGAAATATTTGTTATCATACACTGGTAGCCTCAATGATTTTATTAGGTCTATTTATCTAATCAGATGGAGTATGCCGGCCACTGGTGGTCAAAATACGGCTAAATATTAAAGCATACTTTTTTTTTCACTAAAACTTATTCAACAACACAGTAGAACCTTTCATCACATCATGGATGCACTAGGTAACCCAAGCCTCGAATATCAATGCTTCATGGCAGAACATGGGCTTTTGCCCGTTATAACGCAACCCACTAGAGAAACGTCGTGCCTTGACCACATCTATATAAAAAACATGAACAATGCTATGCACACTGCTATAGGAATTGTTTGCCAGACAATAATTACTGATCACTTTCCAACTTTGTTTGGAACTAATCTCTCAAAAACAAAACCCATTCGCACCAATCGTTTCATAATTAAAAGAGACTATTGCGCCATTCAAAATGATCTGGCTCACATTGACTGGTCTACTGTTTTGGACGCCAATGACGTTAACAGAGCAAGTGAAGCTTTTATGGACATACTACAGGATACTCTAGGCAAACACTCGAAAACAGTTAGGTTGAGTAGGTCTAAATTTAATTTGAAACCCTGGATAACCCCAGGACTTATGAAATGTATGCGAATTCGAGACCGTTTACACTTACGTACTAGAACTGATCCAGAAAACATAATTGCCAAAGTAACGTACTCGCGCTATCAAAACTTCTTTGTTGACCTACTGCGAAAGCTAAAATCGGACTTTGAGAATAATGAGCTGAAAGCAAATAAGGATAATCCAAAGAAACTGTGGCGATCTATCCGGAACGTATGTAATTTAACACACTGCAAAGCAGAGCCCACTGAACTCCTCGGCTTGCATGGTACTCTGAATGCTCAACAATCCATTGACCTTGCAAACCATCACTTCTCCTCAATTGGTCAACGACTTGCCGACAAAATCCTCTCCAGAGTTAAAAGAAGTGAAACAGATCTTGCCAAAGCAGTAGTTGTTAAAAATTGTCCTGCTGACTCAATTTTCCTAAGCCCAACAAATCAGGAAGAGATTGAAAACGTTATCATGAATTTAGAAAATGATAAAGCTCCAGGAATGGACGGTCTTGGAAACTCCCTTATAAAACATATAAAAAACAATATCGTCGTACCACTTACGCATATATTTAATCTCAGTTTCTCTAGTGGTATTTTTCCGCATATGTGGAAAACTGCTTCTGTCTCCCCAATTTTTAAAGGTGGGCTGAGAACTTCTGTTGACAATTATCGGCCAATCTCACTATTAGGTACCTTCTCTAAACTTTTGGAAAGGCTCACAAACAAACGGTTAGTAGACTTTTTAGAGTCCCGTAAACTGATATCGTCGAAACAATTTGGTTTCCGCAAGGGGAAAAGCACAGAAGATGCCGTCACGGTACTAACAACTGCTGTGTCTTCGCATCTCGATGAGGGGAAGCGCTGTGTTGGTCTATTTCTGGACTTGGCCAAGGCCTTCGACACTGTTTCCGTTCCCATACTTCTCCAAAAACTAGATAAATTAGGAATTCGTGGAGTTGCCTTGGACTGGTTTAAGAGCTATCTGACGGAACGAAAACAGTGTGTGAAGATTGGTCAGCACATTAGCAGCTGTCAATCTGTTAATTTTGGTGTACCACAGGGTAGCATCCTGGGCCCAACATTATTTCTGTTATACATAAACGATATACATGATGTACATCTTGAAAACGCAGATGTATTATGTTACGCTGATGACACCGCCGTTATCTTCCATGGACCGTCCTGGCCAGCTGTTTTCTCTTCCGCGGAGCGTGGAATGGCACGGATATCTCAATGGCTTGAACATAACCTCCTTACACTAAACACGAAGAAGACAATGTATTTATGTTTCCATAAGACTATGGCCTCAGCCCCGGATCGGGATGTTCTCATTAGAATACATGATGCTTCGTGCTCCATTGATAATACCTGTAACTGCGAACCACTAACTCGAGTGTCGTCCTTAAAGTATCTTGGTGTTCAGATTGACGAAAATCTTTCATTTGTGCCTCATATTATCTCACTATCAGCTAGAATAAGAAAGGTTATCCATATAATGCGTAATTTAAGGTATGTAGCAAGTACTGACACTCTTAAATTAGTCTATTATGCACTGTGTCAGTCCCTGATTGGCTACTGCATAACGTGTTGGGGTAGTGCTGCAAAAACTTATATTATACAAGCTGAAAGAGCTCAACGTTCGGTTTTGAAGGTGATGTTCCGAAAGCCATACAGATATCGAACGACACTGCTCTATAAAGACGCTGGTGTATTAACTGTGCGCCAACTTTTTGTCCTTAAAACAACTCTTTCAGTCCACAAAACAGTCATTTCTTCTTCAGATTATGCTAGCATGTTGAGGCGCAGAGTTTTTAAATTAATAACCCCCTCCGTTAATACCCGGTTTGCTCAACGTATTGGTGGTTTCATGCGGGTGCATATTTATAATGAGATTGTTACTCACTGCGACATAAAAATCAAAAGCATAACTGAAGCAAAGCGAATAGTAGCTAAGTGGCTGGCAGGTTTATCATATGATGAAACAGAAAATATTTTAGATTTTGTTTGTTAGTAAGATTTTAAATATTTTACTTCTTTCCCATTAGTATTAGAGTAACTTTTTATTTTTTTTTATTTTATTTTTATTATTAGTAGTGTTTTTGTTTATTTCATTTTTTTCTCTTTTCTTTTAAATGTAATATTATATTAGAAAGGTAGTGTAGATACCTACGAATGTACACTTAGATTGCAATAGTTAACAGGTTTCCTACTGCTTACCACTACACTATGACCGAAGCAATGTACCACTACCTTATGAATGTCGTTATAAAGCCTCCTCGATACAGGCTTAGCCTAGTGAGGAGACTGACGGGTACCCTCAGTCCTTATGTTTTTTTTTTTTGTCTGAGAAATTTGTTTTATATCCAATTAATAATTCTAGTTTTTTTTTTCGTACTGTTTACTTAAAAAATTTATGGATGTAATTATTTTTCTCTGTAATAAACTTTTTTTACTTTACTTTACTTACTTTAATTCAACGAATGATGGATTCATAGAGAAACGTTTGCACAGTTACGCGAGTTAATGCAATTGTCTTATAAAAAATTCGATTCCTTTAAAAATGGAGTGGAATTGTTCTCGGCAAGATTTGATTTTGAATAAGTTCCGTGGAAGTAAGTAATCTTGAGTATTTCGGTGTTACGCTTACATTTCGAAATTTCAAGTTCTGTTTTCAGTTTTCAGAAATAATTTATAAATGCGACTTAGTGGCTCTATGGACTTCGTGATCAATTAAAACTTTGTGGTAAGGACCACTGTTTTTCTCAGAGTAAGTAATGGAAAAAGCAGATGGCCCACCTGATGTTAAGCAGGCACCTCTCTCTAAAACGATGCATCGCCGTACTCAGTGCATTGCCACAGCAGGACGCGTCTTAGATAGACGTTCTCTGATAATGCAGTTGATATAGACTAATGACTATTCCATCACATTTCTTCATTAGATCAAGTAAATTCAAATAATTCTACGTAATCTGTTTATTTTTTTCTCCTGTTGGTATCAAAGAAACATCCATCAAAAATAATACTTAATGCCAGCATTTATCATTTGGTACCCAATGAAAGAAACTGGTAGATTCTTATCCTTATCCAATACAGTACTGACAAAGGCTTGTCACATTCGCGTATCTATTGAGTCTGTATGATATATCACCTCTTTTATAAAACTTTGGTATTTATTATCTGTGGGTTTTCTAAAGACCTAGCGTCTATGTTTTCAATGCAATCAGTGGGTCATATTTTTTTTTAATTAATCTAACTCGTCCCACTACTAGGCAAAGGTTTTCCCCAAAGATTTCTAACGCTCTCTATGCTAAGAGAGCTAATTCTCTTAATAAAATCCTGTCGAAATATCATTGGGTGTGGTTGGGATATACCTAGAGATTAAAAATGGCTTCTAAACTACTACCAAATAGAGACATGAAAAGTGTTTTTCGACACGTTTTAAGGTTAGTTTATGCTAAAAAAGTTAACGTTCAACTATTGACTACCTACCCTGCTTGCATAATTATTATAATTATGGTATAAAGTAATACATAAATACATGTAGATACACTAATTGAGTAAATTGGTATAATATTATAATACACTAATTTCATTGTGTAAGAGATGATATTATTATGCATAGGAGAGGAGTGAACACTGAGATGACGAATGATAGGGAAGAATGGAAGAAAAGGACATGTTGTGCCGACCCCACCTAGTGGGATAAGGGCAGGAAGAAGAAGAAGAAGATGATGTAGGTACACTAAAAAAAACCTTTTAAAGTATTAGTAGGTACCTATTAGGCCAATAGATACCTACCAAATAGGGAACAAGTAGGTTGAAGCTTTGTGAAAATTCAATTCACTTTGGACCCCGTTGAGTGTGAAAGAAATTCTTTTGTAATTGAAAACGCTTCGCTGGTCGAAGGTTGCTGTTGTATTTTAGCATAGAATTTATTAGCATGTTTGTTCTCGGTGAGGATCGAACCCACGACCTATAGTACGGGATTTCATTTTGTTTTCAATCTATGCTTTTAATCGTGCAATGAAAAAAAAACACATTAATTTTTTACGATTAGCTACGTAAGCTTTTTCTATGTTTTTTTTTGTTATTAAGCTTATTGTTTACAATAAAAAATTAATATTAAGAAATAAGCATAATAGCGCTGTCTAAATCTTGAGCATGAATAAGTACCTACTGTACTATGTTCGATTAAAAAATATTTCAGTTCTGGCAACTGTTAGCAACACGTGGCTCACAAACCTAGATTTAACCAAAGAACTATAACAAGATCAACATAGACTTCCCACTTTACTAACTCACTGGTACCTACATAATAATATTGGTAAAGTTATTAAATATTTACACAAAAAATATTTAGCTTTTTACACGATTTTAACCTGTAAATATTGTTTTTTATATCAATACTACTGTTTCATAAAAGCTACCAAATACCATTTAATATTCCAAGCTTGTATAAAGCCTATTTATAGTGTTGTTATTTTCTCCAAACCGTACAAATAAATTCATTCATTGGTTACAATGTCGGAAAATTTTCACAAATACGACACGCGCCTAACGTTTATATGCATAATACATACGTAATGCTCGAAAAAACTGGTAAAACATACTTTGACATTCGAATAAGCCTCCGCGTATTATTTTGAATGGTAAAGGGACATAACGGGCATGAATGCTTGTATTTTGTCATTTTGACAGGCGTCATGGCTCAGTCGGTAGTAGCTCTACCTTCCGTGCTTGTAGGTCGTGGGTTCGATCCCCACCGAGAACCAACATTTGTGTGCTGTAAACATAGATGTTTGTTCTGTGTCTAGGTGTTTCTATGTATTATATGTATGTATTTAGAAAAAAAATATGTATGTATGTATTCTATCAGCCATCTAGTTTCCATCGTACAAGCTTTGCTTAGTTTGGGACTAGAAGGCGTTGTGTTAAGTGTCCTTGAATATTTATATTTATTTATTTTAAGGTTCAATATTTTCATCACGTTGTGAACTTCTGCCCTAATATACGGTAGTTAATGGCATGCTCAGGTGTGTATTTGACGTTTACTATAAAGTCACGTAAACTATTATTTGTATCTGCGTCACAACTGAGGGATCCGATACTCGGATCAAGATCAAAATTAGGCAGGAAAATATATTTAAAATCATCAGTTTTGTACCGTTTAGGGGCGCTGCTTAATCTGTCTACAAAAATATAGTTTACTAGCCGTCGCCCGCGGCGTTGTTCGCGTTCTAGACCCTTTAGGGTGCGACTTTTCAAAATTTCTTTCTTAGTGCCTCTACACTATATAAGGATACTACCCTCCAAATTTCATACCTCTAGGACTTATAGTTTAGGCTGTGCGTTGATTCTCTGTCAGCTTCAAAAGAGTTTTATATATATTGATGATGTGAACTATGTCGTATACGTGTAAAACGAACACACTAAGCATGTTGTAAAATCTCTGCCGAACTGAGCAGGCCCCAGTATATTTGACAGTGGATTTGTACGACTATTTGAGCAAACTTGCTGTTATCGCGTATAGCAACGCCTTTAGTTCCTAAGCTTCACATTCTTTTCTAGACCAAAAAGGTATATTTATCACTCAGTGGAAATGTGGGTACTTACGCCCCGTACCAACAAGGTCAGAAGTTCAACCCCATTAGGTAACTGATGATCCTCATACAACACTTCTCCAAGAGGCATCAGAACGAATAAAGTGGTACTTAAAACATGCATTTTTTTTTTTTTTTTTTTTTTTTTTAATAAATATTCACGGACACTTAACACAACGCCTTCTAGTCCCAAACTAAGCAAAGCTTGTACGATGGGAACTAGATGGCTGATAGAATACATACATACATTTTTTTTTTGTAAATACATACTTATAATACATAGAAACACCCAGACACAGAACAAACATCTATGTTTACAACACACAAATGTTTGTTGTCGGTGGGGATCGAACCCACGATCCACAGCACGGAAGGCAGAGCTACTACCGACTGAGCCATGACGCCTGTTATTAGACAAAACTTGACGCGCAACATGTTGCTCTACAATGCAACATGTTGCAAATAACTTGACACACAAAACGTTTATCTGCAAATGTCAATAAGATCACTCCCGAGGAGATTCTTGGGACACGAGTTTTGACATTTTTTGAAACGACACATAGCACTTTTATTTTAATAGTTTTTCTTGTGTTATTGTGAGTATTGTTGTTTAATTTTGGTGGAATTTTAACCAATAATACTTAGCTCGTAACATAAAGTGTGAGCCATTGGAATAAATGTGTGTAAAGTGGTTTTTCTGAATGTGAAAATTCGTGTTAGGTTTTGAAGAGAAAATCCACCATTTTCTTTTCAAAACAAACGACAGCCGACTTGACAAATGACTTGACTTGACTTATATTATTGAACACTTGACATTGGCAAAATTGTCTGTTGAAATGACGGACACAGGCCATTACTGAAGAGAGAGAGGAGATTCTTAGTACTTATCAATAGGAACAACTTTTCAAAAGAAACAAAAGTAATAATAGGCTTTACATCTATTGAAGATGATTTATACAGCGTCAGGAGGCAACCTATGCTTTCACTTAACGGAACACCGCAGTGCCTGGGACAATGTTTAGATGGAGTAGGCTTGCCCAGCACCTATACCATCCTCTCAGCCTAGTCAGCCATATCCACAGGAAAGACAATACGTGTGGAGCTGACAAAGCCGCGGGTTAGAACTGTGAGCACAAAAAAGAATCTGCAATTTGCGCAACAAACTTATTTGGCAAAAATGTATGGACCATGGAGCAGCTGATTTCTTTTATATCCTTGTTTTCTGGAGTGATTTTTTACACCTAATATCATTGTACTACCTTCAAAGCATAATATGTTGCATTGCTATAAGAAATATACCTACGCCTATATTGCCAACAGGGTCCTTTGTTTCAAACTAATCTGTAGCAGCCCAAGGTTAATTTGCGTTTGGTGTTGGCACCAAAATCCTATAGACCTTTATTGGTATGATTTATGGTCCAATAAGATTTATTTAATTAGTCCTTTATGACCTTGAAGTAGGTCTATTAAGTATCTAGGAGCTGGCCTTTAAGACGGTAGTATCTAAAGTCTAGACTGTTTAAATTAAACAAGACAATACCATAATAAAGTTAACTTTGAATACTAATATTTACAAAAATAATACATTATTGATACGATCTCACTCCCTTTTTTTTATTTTGAATTAGGTAGTAATTTTTTTGGAGACTTTTTTAGAGCAACATTTTGTTTTATTATATAAAAAATAATTAACATTGAATTAACGAAATTTCGAATTTTAACCAATAATACTTAGGTCGTAACATAAAGTGTGAGCCATTGGAATAAATGTGTGGTTTCTCTGAATATGAAAATTCGTCTCAACTTTCACAACAGTATTAAATTCATTAGGTATACTAAAGAATCATGGTGTCGTGAGATGAAACCCGCCTTACACTTCCGGAAGCTTGAATATTCATAACACTAGCAAATACCACGTTTCTCGAGAATGCATTACTTTATGTATACAAAAAAATTTTGGTTTGTCTGTTTGTAAACATAATTTATAGAACACTCACTTTGATATCATGCTGGAAGAGTCCTTGGAGTTAGTTACAATCACTGTATTTTTTGTTATATCAATAAAGTTTTGATTTAAATTTAATTTGGGCCATTTTTTTTTTATAATTCAATTAAATTAATGATATAAGTGTAATTAGATATATTAAATAAAAAAACTCATGATTGTTGTAATATTGTGGTCTATACTCAGTAATGTTTAGCCATTTTGTTTTATCATTCAAATAAAATGTTTAAGCTTAGAAAACTACCAAAAAGTTCTTTTAAAAAAGAGCTTAACGATGTTCTGATTGGAAAAGCGTACTATACAGTTGACGAGTTTTTAAGAGACAGTGATGTTTGACCGCAATAATAATTTTTCCGAAGCATTTGTTCATTGCTACTGGGTGCTGTATTGTTTGTAATAACTTAATTGACATGCCTATTTTATCTAACTTAGTATCTACCTACGTACCTTATAATAACTACCTCTTAAATGTTTGTACGCTAATGAGCAGGATCTAGAGATTTTCTTTTCTTTATTTACCACCTTTATTGTACCTAGATTCACAAACAATAAAATGATTTATGATTTTTGATTTAGGAAAAAAGTTACAACTACCGACTCCACATTTAAATACACAATATTGACAGCATAGCTATAGTAATAATCTCATATCAGTATGAAACGCTTTGTCACCGTGACAGTGCTGACATTGATATGAAAGCCACTGACATCAATATTGGCTAGTATGCAACCGCCCAATGTCAGTAAATTTTTTATTTTATAACTAGGTATGTATTTAGCGCGAAAAAAATTTAGCGTACAGCGACCAAAGTCGATGGCGTAACGTACTACAGATGTTTAAGTAACGAATAAAGCAAAGACGAGATGTCACGTCTTGAGAAGTCTGTTTTAACATGTAGTGCCTTTTCATTGCAATGACTAATTAATTATTTTAGCGCTAACTTCTTGCGGTCTTATTCAAGAACGGGGACTAAAGAAAGTCACGGTTTAAACGTCAAGGTTTATACAACCCGGCCGAATTAAGCGGTGTAGCGGGGAAGTATCGAGTTCCGAGCCAGGTGTCATGTCAATTCGGCCGGGTTGTATAAACCTTGATGTTTAAACCGTGACTTTCTTTAGTCCCCGTTCTGGAATAAGACCGCTTGAGTTCAAGCAAAGTGAACTCAAAAGACGGTTTTTAATTATGAGTTTGATTGTTTACTTTGACATTTATCTATCTATTTAGCCCGTAATTAAGTAAGTTTAATCATTTATTTGCAAAACATATAAAAATTACAAGCATGCATTAGAGCTACAGAGATACAGCTTACAAAGAAACTGTGCAGTTTTTTTTTTATGATAACAGCAGTTGTAATGGAACAAGTTGATAGGTCACCTGATGTTAAGTGGTAACTTCTGCGTATAACAATGCATTATATACCTCACAGAGCAAGTCCGATGAGGACGTGCCCTGTAAGGCAATGCACTGCGTCCATCACTCTGAGACTCATGTGCCTGTAATTATGTTACTTAAGTGGTGCTGAAAAACGGTCCCACTAGTCCCACTATGTGTGTATGGGCCCACTGCTGGGCATAGGATTCCTCTACTATTGTTATTTAAGATGGTATTTAATATTTTTTCTATATTTATCTATACCATTTGTGGGTTATATAATATATCAAGTTGCGTTTTTCTTAATAGTTTTTTTTATTTGCCAAAGCATCAATAATTACGCAAAGGTTAAAACACTACTCGACCACATCAATAATGTAGTCTAAGCCCGTCTCTAAAAAGCATGCAATTGCATTTATAAAATAAAAAAAAAAAAAAAAAAAAGAGCTACGTCACAAACATATATTTTTCTGTTTATATAAATCTAGTTTGTACCAGTATAAATCTAGTTTGTTTCACATGTTACCAAATAGGTATACTATCTTGGAATTGTTAAAAGCCACTTCGAGCAAGACATTTCTGATGAATAAAAACACTGGCTTTCAACTTCGCAGACAAGTTTCAACTTCCATAACTTCGGAATACAATATTTCAACGGCAACTTTATTCTGTGGCGGATATTCCAAAATGAGCAAGTTTTACAAGAGCAGTCTGCTAAAGTAATAAAGTTTTCGGGAAAGGAAACGGGCATGGTTGGACCAGGGTCTCCTGTTCTGCATTCGAAAATAATATTTTTTTATTTAAAATTGCTAGGCTGGCTATCTAAAGTATTATTAAACATCTGTGCTGTCCATTTCATTTTGAATAATCTTAACTCTTTTTATTACTATTTTTTATCTAGACATTTTTTGTTTTCAATCACCAGTATCAAATAAAAATAATGTTAAGTACCGACATAATTATAATTTTTTTCTTAAGATAGCTTGTAGCTTAGAAATAATATGAATTGTTTGGCTTTAAATAATTTTAAAAATGATGCTTTGACCAAGTACAGTACCGAAAAAACTTTAAATAAATTAATGAAAAAAGTTAAATAAAAATAAAATATTTTTAAAAATCCCATGTCATAATAATGCCCATCTTCCTTTTTGTAGAATTAAAATTAAATGCAAAACTAGATAGCGAGGGAATAATGATCACCTGCAGACGGTCCGCTGAAAGGGTTTAACCATAAAATAAGAAAGTTCTTAGATTCTTTGATTCAATTTATATGGTAACAAAATCTCTTGAATTTTGACGAACAAAAATTAAATCGAATTTAATCAAAAGCTAGTTGGAAATAAAGGAAAAAATTTAGATAGAATCATAGTTTAGGCAATCCGTGTTTAATATTATAAGACAAATTAAATAAAGATAATATAATTATTATATGTTGACTTATTTTCCTAGAGGATATATTTTTTTTATAATTTCAAATGAGATATTTTATTCTATAGACGCAGTGAAATAAGAGCATTATCCTATCCTATTAATATTATAAACGCACAATTTTGTGAGGATGTATGTATGGATGTATGTTTGTTCCTCTTTCACGTAAAAACGACTCATCCGATTTGGATGAAAATTGGAATATAATTATATTGTCCTAAGCTACTTTTTATCCCAGATTATTAACGGGATCCAACGAGACGCGAACGAAGTCGCGGGTGGCAGCTAGTAAATAAATAAATGGGCCTTGAAAACTTTTCATACACTAACATTATTTGTGAACGAATGTGATGCAGTTATTAATATCATGAAATATTCAGCAGGTAATTTCGTGCTCCAATCGGTGTGTGTTTAATTAAAAATTAATTTTGATTATTTTGTACGTAACTGAATCGAATGGCGATATTTTATTTTGTGAATTATATTTTCAAAAAATACCAAAGATATCCACTTAAAAGATATCCAAAGACATTTCAGTAGTAGTAGAGCTCTTTGTGAGAGCTCGTCCGGGGAAGTACTAGCACCGTACCGATGCTCGCATTGCTGTGTTCCGGTTTGAAGGGTAAGGGCGCCGGTGTAATTACAGGCACATGAGATTTCAAGATCTTTACGTCTCAGAGTGATGGACGCAGTGCATTGCCTTACAGGGCCCGTCCTCATTGGACCTGCTCTGTGAGGTAATGCATTGTTATAGGCAGAAGTTACTACTTAACATCAGGTGACCTATCAGCTTGTTCCATTACTTAGATCATAAAAAAAAAAAAAAAAACCATAATATTCTGTCCCTAAATAGCATGTAAAGAGACTTATCCCAAGAATGGTTACCATTTTTTTTTTTTCAAAAATTTAAATCACATTTGTACCAAATTTCGTTACTGTTGGCTTATTATATTCCTAGGTACTTTCATAAAATAACACAAAACCAACAAAATTGTGCAAATTGCGAACATAACATTACCCAAATGGGACAAAATCACTAATGAGTTGTAGGACGTGAACCTTGACTATATTATAGTCATTATATCAACGTATCTGACTTGTGAAGGTTATTTGACGACCGTCACATGCAAAGTTGATGGAGTTTTCACACGTGTTGACAACAAAATAATTCGTTTAGCAACGCAGCGCTGCAACTGATAGTCTAAGATGTCGCTATGCAACCACCTTCACCGAGCTGGTTAATGGATGAAAAATATTTTATATTCCATTAAATAGTATTATGTATGTGGGTTGTTTAAAAATAATCTGATTATTGGCATATTTAAATAAATAAATAAATATGCACGGGCACTTAACACAACGCCTTCTAGTCCCAAACTAAGCAAAGCTTGTACGATGGAAACTAGATGGCTGATAGAATACATACATACATTTTTTTTTTAAATCTAAATAATATGAAACTCTTTTGAAGCTGACTTAGAATCAACACACAGCCTAAACTATAAGTTCTAGAGGTATGAAATCTGGAGGGTAGTATCCTTATACAGTGTAGGGGTTCACTAAGAAAGGAGTTTTGAAAAGTCATATTCCAAAGGGTCTAGAACGCGGGCAACGCCTCGGGCGACGGCTAGTTGAATATAAAATACTTTTCATCCATTAATTAGCTCGCTGAAGGTCGTTCTATAGAGGGATTCTATAATATGAGAAAGATTTGTATCTTCTTTTGAAGTGATAAAAACATATTATAGGTCTGACCAACAGCACAGTAAAATACCATTTCGTAGATATATCTACCTACCTACAGAACAAATCTAACTATGGGAATTGTGTCTGAACGGGTTCGTACATTACGCAACAAAAGAAAAGACAGCGTTGATTCTGTTTTATTTTAGTACATAGTAAAACATTATTTGACGACTGACCCAACATTCAAATAAAATCTTAGAAATTGAAAAGTTTCCTTCACGCGTAGAAGCCCCATAAATAATTAAATCGTATGAATAATACTCTTAAACAGATTTGGAGCAACATTTTTGAAATAATTTGGGGTTTAATGGGGTTTAAAATACTAGCATTGGAGTTTTGCTAGCGCGAAATTGGAACAGCTACTAATTTATAAACATTGATGTTTTCATATTTTTAGGGAGTTAAATATAATAATGATTTATATTCAAACACCGAGCGTAACGTAAAGTACCAACTTATTGTAATTGCAATGCGAGTAATTTTTTTCTATACCTACTTAGTCATATTATAAGGATTAAAGATTTGATTATTTCTTTGTTAACATCGAATAGGCTCCGAAACTACTAGACCGGTTTGAAAAAAAAAATCTCTGTTAGGAAGCTACACTATCCCCGGGTAACAAAGACTATAATATTATATAGTATCAAAAAAGTTAAATCTTCTTACTAAAACTCCAATAATATAAAAAAATAACCAAAAAATTCCTTACCTAAGAATTTTTTGTTATATACCCATGCGAAGCCGGGATGGGCTGCTATCATCATCATCATTTCCCTGCTCTGGGCTGTTAATTGTTAATAAATACTTGTAAGACAGCTTAATCAGTTCGTTTCGAGTGTCAAAAAAGATGGAAGTATCACCTAGGTGCCTCGTTTTAGAATAAGTACGGGAACAGCGCAAATCCTAACATAGGAATACCTACGTTAAGCATATTAATGCAAACGTTTTGAAGCGAGGCGCCACTCGACAGTTATGCAAATAAAATGTGCAGTAGACGCCGCGGGATTCACTAGTCTTATGCTAATCGAATCACAGTGGCTTGCCGAGATTTCTGCTTATGACAAAGTGAAATTTAATTTTGATATGAATATGTACTGCCTTTGCCCAGTTAGCAATATACAATTGCAAGAGAATAAAAAGAAAATACTGTGTGAAAATGTTTTTAAGGATAAAGTCACGTGATTAAGTTTTATAAGTTGCTTTGCTTTATAAGTCACTGACTTTTTTTTTTGTTTCCATTCTTTTAGTGACTGCAGAATGGTAAATGGCTAAAAGCTCAGTTAGTAATAGTTTGGATGTGGTTTAAAGTGATTCTGATTTATCTAGTAGTAGAACTTTTTAGTAGTAGAGCTCTTTGTGAGAGCTCGTCCGGGGAAGTACTACCACCGTACCTATTTCTGCCGCCAAGCAGCGATGCTCGCATAGCTGTGTTCCGGATTGAAGGGTAAGGGCGCCGGTGTAATTACAGGCACATGGGACTTCGAGATCTTTACGTCTCAGAGTGATGTACGCAGTGCATTGCCTTACAGGGCACGTCCTCATTGGACTTGCTCTGTGAGGTAATGCATTGTTATAGGCAGAAGTTACCACTTAACATCAGGTGAGCTATCAGCTTGTTCCATTACTTTTATCATAAAAAAAAAACTCTATAGTAATACAAGTTATGCATTTTTTATGCGATATAATAATATTAGGTAATTTAATTTGTAGTTCACATTCTTGATTTAATCATCACGTAGTATGAAAACGTAGTTTTTATAATCTGAAAGGAAAAAAGACGTTTTTATGCTAGTATTTTATAGATAACGGAAAAATAATATTTATAAAAATAAAACAAAATATAGTTAAAAAAAACAAATTGGAGGTTTTTAACCCACAAAAACAAATTCGAAGAAATTCTCAGATAAAATCAAAGAGGGTTTTCAATACTAAGGTTTTATTTTTCACGACTTTAACTATTTATTGTCAACGACGCCACTGGTCTAAATTTGTGGTGTCGGTCCAAAAAAAAATTGTAAGCTGTTTCACATATTAGTTTGTAAGGCGTACCTTCATACAATAACGTATTGTCATTCATTCATTCATTCATTCATTCATTCATTCATTCATTCATTCATTCATTCGTTCATTCATTCATTCATTCGTTCATTCATTCATTCGTATTTTTATGTGCCGGAGTGGTGTTCATCATCATTTCCCTGCCCTTATCCCACGCTAGGTGGGGTCGGCACAACATGTTTTCTTCTTCCACTCAATCCTATCATTCGTCAACTCTGAATCTACACCTCTCACATTCATATCCTCTTTCACACAATCAAACCACTTCTTCTTCGGTCTTCCTCTACTTGCATACCCAGCCACACTCATATTCATAACTCTCTTCGTTATATGTGCCGGAGTGGTGTTGTTGGTACTAAATGTCTTTGACATACGTTGACTGCGGGCTGAACTCCAGTCTTGGCGCTCAGAGCTGCTCGTAACTCCAGTACCGGCTGGACTTGGAGGAGTATCATCAACACAAGTTTTTGGTTGGGAATTGACATTTTCTCCCAGTGCAGGTTGTAGACTAGTTCTGGTATGTCATCGGCCTGGATAGAGGAAACAATCTATACAACTTGAAATAAAATTTAGGAGTTGTTTTTTATGAAAAGTGAAAGTGAAAGTTAGACGAATACCTCTGCCTATACTAACGCATTGCCTCACAGAGCAAGTCCACTGCAGACGTGCCGTGTGAGGTTTAAAATCCCAGTGATATTTTGGTTCTTTAGAATAAAATCACTATGTCATTTTATGTGACCGTCCGAATACTGAAACGTCACTGAAATTTACACACCACATAAAATTGCTCTACCTCTGTTTGACATTACTCATTTGTAAGTGATGACAATAATTTAAGCATGAACTTAATATAAGTAGCGTTTGAGTATTCGGCCGCTACTGATACAAAGTCATAATTAACTAAAAGACATTAATACTACTCTAAGCAAGATTACCTGTATTCGTAAGTTTTCAATGACATAGGACATAAGTATGAGTTCTCCCATGTAAATTGGTATCATCAAACCGTACGATAGCAATGTCTCTGTATTCTGTAAATAAAATTAATCGCATAAATCTAAGCTATAAATAAAAATAGTCTGTAAAAGTTTAAAACATATTTTAAAACATACAAACTACTGACTTATTTGAATAATAATAAATTAAATAAATGTAGTCTTTTTATTACACCGTCTCTTTCGTTCATATAAAATACAGTCAATCCAAAGGTTGCCTGGAAGAGATCGCTCATAGCGATAAGGCCGCCCATTGTACTTCACATAAGAATAATGAACTCTGGGTTTATTTTATAATTTCTGATGATGTACAATAAAGAGTTTTCTATCTATCTATCTATCTGATTTGATCAACAGCTTTGGTCAACATGTTCTTTTGCAAACTACAAAAATAACTTGCTTTCTGATCAAACACTATATGAAGCAGAAAGAAATGAGTATTAAGGAAGAGCCTCATATTTGGGTATTCAGCGTGACATGGTGTCCCACTACACAGGTTTTATCACCAAACCTTTTGGGCGCCAGCTCTCATTTAATTAGTCTATTTTTTAGATATAAGGTTACCACTTTATATTACCCTAGTTATTAGCATGAGAGAAAAAAATATATTTGAATATTTGAACGTAGCCAGTTCTAAATAGGAATCTTACTAACAGTTCCTGCAGTCATGATTTGGTAGATTAGAAGTCCTCCACCAAATAGGTTGTGCATGTAAATTCCAACAATGTTTGCTCCAAACGCGTCTTGAACATCTTTGAATATTCTGTAAAAACTAATTATTAAAACCTTCATGGTTTGCTTCGTGGCTAGAAAAAAAAATAGCGGTGCCGACACGATGTGAAAATGTCTAGTAATGTATGACTAGCTCTCGATATCGTATTGATGTCGTATCGGTGGCAGTATGTGAATGCCTTATATGATATAAGGCATTAAGCTTCCTTATAACCTTTTACCTAGAGATATAAGTTATATCTCTAGGCAAAAGGTTAAGGAAGCTTGTTGAAAAGTTTTATTGAGCTTTGTAAAACTCTATTTGAAATTTGACAACATGCCACTGTGATGGTATCTATCTTTACTTATGTTGAAAAAAAAACAAACGGGCTATAAAATAAGAATCAACTAACCTTATTATAAAAGCGTAGTATTGAGTTACTTCAACGAGTTTATTTTTTATATCTCTATGACTCATTTTCTCATTGAACTCCTCCTTCAAAATATACTTCAGTATCTTAATATGGCCAGTTAGATGATACAAAAATGACAGATTTGTCATATCAAACAGAACTATCAGTGTTACACACAAGACAACGCAATAAAGTGTTGCGATTTGCAAAACTACCCAGTTAAAAAAATTGAATTCGTAATCGATCGGCAACCAAAAATGAACCATAATTTCTAAGCGCGAGGTTATGTTGTAGATTGAGTCATTGTTTTGAAAGCTGTGGATGATTGGGACTACAAAAAATGATAGAGAGCATACGAAACACAGTGTTGATATGACGTAGACTGACCAACGCGTGTACAACTCGGCTTTAATCAGAATCTGAAATTAAAAAAAAATATTATGTCTTACGCAAATAGGTATCAAATTTGACTCAATTTAGTCCTACCTCTAGGTCCTAAAGTAAAAAAATCACAGCTTCTATGCTACTGGTTCTAGTGGAACATACTTTTCGTTTAAAATGAACTGCTTATTGGAGTTCAGCATAAATATCATTTTGATAACAAGTTTTATAAACAAAGAGTAAAAAGAAATAGAAACACACAAAAAAACATTTTTGGTTGGAAATCTTGCTTGACAATGGACCGAAAACTCAGCCTAAGCAATGACCTTCCGTTTACCTCACATTATTATATCTCTATTAGGTATATATAATTTTTTTCTTGTATTTCATACATAAAAGAAAATTTTCAACACTGTTTAATACTATTATCTTTTGGAAGCCATAAAAACATAATTTGTATTGTATTGTATTGTACTCGTATATTAGTTTTACGGTTTGTAGATAGCTCAACTGTTCCATGTGTATTTTGTAAATATTGTAAATAATGTAAATACTGTATTAGTTGTAATTTTCTTTGTGAATAAATATTAGTTTTAAGGTGTACATCAATAAAGTGTTTTCATTCATTCATTCATTCATCTCATCAAGTTGTTCCAACTATTTAATTAACTTCAAAAAGGAGGAGGTTCTACATTCGGTTGTATTTTTTTTCTTTTGTGAATATAATAAGTACTTAAGTATGTATTTACAAAAAAAAATTCTGTATGTATTCTATCAGCCATCTAGTTTCCATCGTACAAGCTTTGCTTAGTTTGGGACTAGAAGGCGTTGTGTTAAGTGTCTGTGTTTTTTTTTTTTTTTTATTTATTTATTCACCTCTTTGACGTGCGGTCGCCTATCATGTTGATAGTAGCTGTACACGTGTATTTGATCCATAAACTTTATCATGGCTCTTTTATAACCCGGTGTTCGTGCTACTAATGTTTTTACCTGTAAAAGGAACGATATGCGATGACTGTTTTGACACTGCTACCGACACGATATCGCTAGCGAGCTCATGTGACACATTGTCAAAATACCTCTCACCCTCAGTATGTTTTTTTGAGAAAAAAAAATTGTCGAAATAACGAAAAGAGACCATTATTTAAGAGAAGAAGACGAGATCAAATACTAGAGTTTATGTTATCAAATAACCAGAGCATTTTCCTTTCATTTATTAAATAACAATTTACAATTTTAACCTAGGTAATAATTAAATACTATCAAACAATAAATACTACCATGCTGGATGGGTGTTGCAAGAAATCTTACCGTCATAACAAAAGTCACGGGCAACACGGTGTATATCATAGCCAAAGTGTTGAAATCATGCTCACTGTAATTTAGAGCCAGATAAAGGCACTGAGAGACTAAAGCTATGTGCCCAGCATACATCGTTACGAGCCTTTGCAAACGGTATACGATACGATTGGGCATTTTGTAGAAATCCCAATATCCAGAGTTGAGTGACATAATGGACAATAAAAAAGCCATGGTGTTGTAGAACAATTGCTGGCTTGGTGAGCTCCTGTCAATAATCAGTATCGATTAATAGTCCTAATAGTAATTTATTCATAATATTCATAAACACTTCCTAGATTAGATTAGATTACCTATCTTTGTTGTACACCAAAATAAAAGAAAAAAACACATTTACGTTCTTTAATTTGAAACAGAGTAAAATCAAATATCTTAATTCAACGGCTTATAGAAATACACTTAAATGATTATAGGTAATGATAAGTTATAGGATACTTACAAAAAATATTCATTCGCCATTTTGCTATAAGTCTTCAAACTGATTTTTTGTATTGGTGAGTAAGAAATCTTCACGTGTTTCAAAATATTTATGAAATTAATTCAATCGTCAACTGTAGTCAATAGCAGATTTTCTGAAAAAAAAGTTAAAAACTCGGTTTAAACCGTGTAATTTTTTTAAAACTCTGCATATTTTTGATGGTGGTTTAACCCTTCAAAGTGTTCGGAAACAGTCTTGTATTTTTGCAATAGTGTGACCCATGTCATACCTCTGACGTGACTCACCTACAGTAATTATATTGACGAATGACTATTCAGCTATACAGTGCTGCATAACAAAGTAAACGCGAACAAAGCACAGGTACACAATTAGTAGGTAGCTATCAATCAGAAATATCACAAATTGAAAGCTCAGTCAGTCTATTTGCTTATTATTTCGATATCAAACGGTTTAATTTGCCTACGTAAACCAATTTGTTAGTAATTTGTATTTTCTTTGAATTTATAAAATAAATATTCATGGGCACAAGTTTTTTCTTTAACACATTCACAGCCCTATGGACCCATATGGGTACACGATCGAACATCGTACGTCCATGTCCGTCGACCTACGGTACCCACACCTACGTTATGTTATTCGCATGCTAAAAATCAAGCTCGTTATTAAAATATCCGTGCACGGTGTATGGGCCAAATACTTGGCAATTTCAGGGCCAAATATTTGCCAATTTTTGGTGATGACCCAGCACTTGGTACATTGTTTGTATCGCTCTCATTGATAACATTTTTTTTTACCTGCCTCTATCTATCAATGTGTTTTTGTACATCAAAGTATTTTCATTTTATGTTTTTCCTAGAATATTATATTTCCTAGTATATAGAAGTTTAAATTAAAAATTTTCTTCTAGTTAGTTAAAAGAAATGTGATAATCTACTTACCCCCATATTTATAGCGTAAGAAAACCGTAAAGTTCTAAGTTTTAAGTGGACTGTCGTGCCTTTTCCCACCTATTCCCGTATTTTATCTTTGGCAAGCATCCCGGGACTGAACCATAGTTTATTGCATTGAAAGATGTTTTAGTATTCACATAATTTGCAAAAAGCTTTGGAAAGTTCAAACACGATTTTACAAAAAAAGCACATAGATTATAATATTTGGAAAAAAAAATCTACGTCATCTATTCTGTTAACACAAAACTGCACATACCTACTCGTACATTATAACCAGTTGTTTAAAAAAAAAATTACGGCTTTTTTTGATACATATACCTACAAAAAAATTAAACTGTTTTTTTTTTTCGAAATATTCAGTATATATTTTATTATATACGGTTTCAGTCTACAATCGTTTGAATATAAATTTGCGATGTAAACAATATTTAAGCTCTGATATTTGCCCGCTGGCTGGATTTCACCTAACCCCGACCCGACACAGTAAGTAAAGGCGGAATAATCCTCTTTCACGACACTGTTCGCAAACATCTCGTAGTCGGTACGCGATAGACTTGTCAGGATCGAGTTCGAGCCGCATTTACACCAAAAACGTGGAAACACTATCGCGACATATAGTGCGGCAAACTTATTTTTGTTCAGTCAAAAAACCACAAAGTAACGAAGAATGTAACCTAACCACGAAGCGAAATGAAATGGCTTTGTTAGTTCCTTCCAATAAGTAACAGTAAACTATGAAAAAATTGGCGGACTGGTAGTCTACCAAGATCCAGCTCTTATCAGACCGACAATTAAGATCACACTACCAATAAAGTAGCAAAACAAATAGTAACGTAATAGAAATAATCGAGTCTAGACGAGTCAGTGGTAACCCGTTTGGTTATTCGCTTTATGTGTGAATTAACCATTTCTTGTAAGGATTGACTTCGTAAGATTTGACGAATTTGTTACGCAACGCTTCAGATTTTGCGTAGCTCGGGGTAAGTAACTTCAATTTGAATTGAATAAGAAATGACGAAGACTTTTGGTGCCAATTTCGGATGATGTGCTTTTATTTAAATTAGCTTTGCTGATTGCGAGCGAGTATGGAAGGGTAAGTACACAATTTAGGGAAATATTATTTAACTTTCGCTGAAAATCATCTGAAAATCCTGAAGTTACCGGGATTTTGAACGCGAGTGGATTCGTATCAGAAATTGAGAGTGGTGAGTTGAATGAAAGAGGTTAAAATTCAATCAGTTGTAAATTGATCGAGATTCAATTTTTTTACTGCATTTAATCAGAGCTTTTTTATACAAATTGCAATGGAAATAGTCACCTGAGCTTGATTAATGGAGTCGATTTATTAGCATAAGTACAACGCTCACAATCGCACTACTTTCTAAAGCTAGAAGCATAAGAAATAATCTGATTGGTAAGCTAAAAATTTAAGAAAATTATACAAAGTAATCTATGATACAAAGTAAGTAAAGTTCGTTTGTTCTGAAATTTTGTAATTTTTTATATCAGATTTCTATTATTTGTCCCAAAAGCAAAACCTTCTTTTAAAATCCTAAAAAAATTACTTTAAAGTGAATAAAACTAGCTAAAACTATTAGCCACAAAAATAATTGGTTCAGTATCGGCACCTACAGTAAAAACTTCAGCGCAGAAATTCCATTAAGTAAGTTACGAGTGCACCGTCCCTGAATTTATCTGTTTGTTGCACAAATTAATTGTGTTTTCAAAAAATCTGGAAGTAAAGTAATTTATCACGGGCTCTACCTTATTTACGTATTGGACATTTAAGAGGTAGTTAGAGGCAAGACTTGTATGAACTGTACCCTTGTACAACTTTCACCCACATGTCATAAGTACAAGCACAACACTTTTGTTGAGAGCCTACCGTAACACACTAACCCTTCTAAAATTCAAGCAAGTAAATACACGGTAAAGAAAAAAATCTATAAAACAATCACACAGGCTAATTAGGTAATTTGACCCACCTAATAGGTAATTATGGCATAACATTTTACAAAAATAATATGAAATTAAAAGTATTTGGTGTGTTTATCCAATTTGGAAAATAGTAAAAAGTCTAAACACTTAATTACACTATTTACACCTAATTGTATATTATGTTGAGTTACAGAAACATACATGCAGAACAACAAAACAGAAAACCATATGTAATATTTATTTTTTTAATTAATCTATTTCTTCCCACTACAAAAGAAAAGGCTACTAGTTCTTCTTTAATAGGAATTCAACCATCTAACTTTATTTGAAGAAAATTCTATTATAGAGTTTCAATGATTTTGTAGTTCAAGTAAGACTGGTACATAGCTAGACGGCGATTTCGAAGCGATTTGCAAAAGTTATTACAACCATTGGTCAATAAAAATTGTTTGGGTTTTATTAACCTCCGACCATCACGAGATCTCAGTTCGGGCGAACTACTATATTTTAGAACAAAAACATATTTACAGGTTATAGTGGTTTCTTTGAAAAGGTTTCATTTCCATATAAAAATTGGCTTCTTTCAACAGAACTTAATAAAATAAGCTGTGTAGTTATGAAAACATTGCTGTGTGTGATAAGTCAATTTATTTTTGGTCTGCGACATTTCGTTCACATTTGTTTAACCTGACGTATTTTCAACTCTAACCAGACCGTATAAGGTTGAGTTTCACCCAGTTCTTTTGGAAACGTGTTTGCGTAGATGCCTTTGCTGAAATTGGTTTTAGAGCTTGAATGAACGAACCTTTGCGTAGGTGTTTCCTGAATTTGTTTATGGACTTATGGTGTTAGGTTATTTGTTGTGTCCACATGAGTGTTTACCACATTACTTTATTTGTGGACTTTCTGTATTACCCTTATTTGTCCTGTATCATCCGGTTTTCATTATCCGGTATTCATTTGTTTTGTGTAAATAAATCAATTTTATTGAAGGAAGTTGAGCTACTGAATATGTTTACCTACAAATCAATTCGTATTGTATTTCGTTCTTAACTTCAGCGGGGTATGGTTGTCTGTTTTTTGATACTATCAGAATCTGTACCTCTATCAGGAACAAATCTGACAGTCGCCGCGTTAGCGTGTTTGAGTTACATTGCGTGTCAATGCCAGCTCGACTGCCAACCGTTGTAGTGTCACCGCGCAGTGTTTCTCGGGTACGCTAGCGTTACGATACGTTTATTCGTGATCAATTCCGAAAATTACAATACAAATTACAGTTTACCGACCGATAAATGATTGAACCCTATCTTCAAAGGTAAGGGTTTATTTTTCCGTGGCTTGTAATGAAGGGTTAAAAGTAAATTAAAACCAACACATCACAAAATGCTTGTAAATAAAGTCATATTATGTAAGTAAAATTAAAAATTCCATTCTCAAGGGTCCAGAAAATGTAAATAGAATAAAAACTTCGCACAGGTTTATTTTGGTTTCTTCATAATAAGCTTACCTGTAGAAATTCAGGAAAAAAAATCTTGAGGATAAGTATTTTAATAGCTTTAGAAATATGTATGAACAGTTAAAATATTTATGGACAAAAATATACTTACTTATTTACTTCCTTCTTAACAATATTCATCATCATTATCATCCTTTAGACGTCAACTGCAGTAGACGTAGGCCTCCCCCTTAGAATTCCAGATAGAGCAATTTTAGGACAATCATCATCATCATCATCAATATTTATTTTTTATTATTTTTATTATATAAAACTCTTTTGAAGCTGACAGAGAATCAACGCACATCCTAAACTATAAGTCCCAGAGGAATGAAATTTGGAGGGTAGGTTCCTTATATAGTGTAGGGGCGCACTAAGAAAAGAATTTTGAAAAGTCACACTCTAACGCGAGCAACGCCGCGCGAGACGGCTAGTTGTAAATACTTTTTGCAATCAAAAATTACCTATTTATGATTCATCTAAATTGACAAAAATAAAGGTAGTAGTAATGGGACCAAATAAAGAAAAAGACACGTACTAGACATTTTTCATTCATACAGTAGACTTTTTTATTATTTATCTTTGTGGTAGGTATGTGTATTAATTTACAAATGATACTGGATGGAATAACTTACCATTTCCTCGTTAAGTCGAATGGAGCAGTTAATTAAGTATAATAAATCAATTACGATTTGAGTCGCAGAGTAAATAGAAGGTAGGTGGAGCTTTGTCATCATCATATAGGTACCCATCATTATGTGTTGCTATGTAGGTATTTTAAGTAGCTAATTTTGACAAAAAAAATATTATGAGAATTCTATCAGTAATCTAGGTCCCATAGAACAAGCTCTACTTACTTTGGGACTAGAGGTTGTTGTGCAAAATGTCCATGAATTTTTATTTATTTGCTAAATAAGTCTTATGTCCACTGCATAACTGTGTCCAGCATAATATGCTGGATCTTGATTATTATGGATCTTGATCACTGGATCTACAGAGAGTAAACGCGATAGAGACATTTGTAACCAAAAAATGTACAAGCAACGCAAGTTTGTTACGTTCAAGTTCAGACTTCTTTACACTCTACAGTCTACAAATTATTACTCTGTGAAACTGTAGACGGAGTAATTAATTTTGAAGTGGAAAACGCATCGTCTCCCGGAAAAGCAAACTGAAATGTATTCAATATTCATGTTTGTGTTGTTTTCAGTTGAAATACCTCCTCATAACAAGTAATTAGTACCTGCAGGTGGAGATGGAGATGGACAAAATCTTAAGGGCAGGCCAGTCCAGCAGTGGATTTCCATAGGCTGATTGTAATTAAACTTTTAAGTAGGTACGAACGGTGTATCTACGATGTATGTATCAAAAAGTTTTAAATAAATTTGTATAATGTTAAGTTGGTTTACGTTTCTAATATAATATTTTTAACTATTATATAATATAACTAGCCGTCGCCCGCGGCGTTGCTCGCGTTCTACCCTTTAGAGTGTGACGTTTCAAAATTCCTTTCTTAGTGCACCTCTACACTATATAAGGATACTACCCTCCAGATTTCATAACTCTAGGACGTATCGTTTAGGCTGTGCGTTGATTCTCTGTCAGCTACAAAAGAGTTTTATATATATTGATATTATTTGAACTATAATATTTTTAGACTATTCCAATGAAATAAAAGTATATGCTGTGGTAAAAAAATTTAACATCTTAAATGCATAATTATTTTGCTAGTGCATTCAATGTAGGTATTTTTCAAATAAATTCAGATATATTTGGGAACAAAGGAAACTACGTCAATATTCAATTTCTATTGAATTTTTTTATGTGGAGTTTTCATATTTTACAATAGGAAAAGAGCATATAAGCGCAATAGTACACCTTTCAGGCTTGCTACCAATAAATTACATCATCAGGACACAAATTGAGGTAGAGGAAAGGAATGCATACTGAGCTTTTACATAGATGAATTTTTCCAGCCAACAACGAACATTTTCGTGCGACAAAAACACAAAAAGTCCGAAACACAAAATCTTCAGTCGAATAAAGTACAACGGAAAAGACCGAAGCACCCTGTATCTACCTATCTTATACAAGTGTGATGGTTCTAATTATTCTACTAAATAATGCGTATTAGGCTACCAATGTTCAGTAAACAAACTTTTATTGTTTTCGACAAAAAGTTCTTCGACAAAAATATTTCGGTAAACAAAATAATCGCTGATGAATTCATTCGGTGAAAGGTTCACCGGCAAAACTGAATTTTGATAATGGATTTTTATGAAATAGGCAAATCTACTACTATAAGGCACTACTCTAGGCAGTGGTTACTGAACATGAGATTTATCGACTTGTTCTATCCCTTAATTGTGTAAAAAAAAGTATTATGACCAAAACCAAGCTTTTACTGCAAAAGCTTGTTAGTAGTTACTGTAGTTGCTAAATATAATACAAAGAAGTTGTAAAAGCTCGTTTCAAAGCTATCTACTCTAGCATCCAATGTTTCTCACAAAGTATCATTATCTTATTACGTATTGTGTCGTAAATATCAAAGAGAACGTTTGTTGGAACAAAGGTAGGTATTACTTCCACTGGCAAAAGTGGGTACTTCATAAATACACGAAATAATAGGACTCTTTGTGTTTCTTTAGTTTTGTCTTGTGTTCCAGATTGTTTCGCTACTGTTTAGTATTAAGTCATTTAACTATGGTACATTATGAAAAACAATAAAAATAGAATAGTGTATTGCTTTTATAATGTTGGTAATTATTTAGCTTTAAGTCAATAGGATCAAAGAATCTGGGGCAAATTGGATGGAGCCCAGGTCCCACATTTTTATTTAAACTTGCAATGGCACACTGGACTACCTTATACCTAGTTTACTTGTTTTGTGTAGTACTTAGTTTTTAGTTTAGTTAGCATTTAATTAGTTTGTATATGTTTCTGTTTTAGTATGTGTCGTAGTCTAGTATGTGTCGTAAATAAAAAGTATTCTATTCTATTCTATTCTATTCAATGATGGAACTTTGTATGTTAAAATACACTTACAATATAGCTTAAAAAAATGTAACAATGTCATTATAAAGCAGCGGGAATCATTTAGTTATTAGATAGTTTACTTCGAAAAATGCGTCATTTTCAATGTTGTTTATCGTATTCACAGGTGGTTACGTCAAAATAATGACTTAATTTTGCGTTTTCGTGACTTCTACTGTATTATGATAAACCAACTGAAGTTATAAATAACAAAAAATAATCTAACAATTAACTAGATGTATGCAAATTGGGACCTGAAATGCCCCAACGTCTTTACAATTGAATTTGAAATTATTCAGTTAGAATTGAACATTGTGGACGTTATTGAACGGTAACCGTTTTCCTTTAAACCAAGACATAAGTCAAACTTATTGTGGCCGTAAATCATCTATAACGGCACACTTACAAGAATCCCTGTTTCAGAAGTACCTACTTTGTATCCTAATCTTCAAAAGGCTATAACACCCAGCAAGTTATAAGCCTCAATCTCCAGGGTTGAAATATTCCTGTGAAATCGCTACTTTGCATACAAAACAAGTTTTCAGTTAAGACAACAGTAATCGCCAGGGTCAAATCCAGGTAACTAACAACCGGACAACAAAATAGTAAAAGGACTTAGGCTGGTTTTCCACTATAGATGTGCTAGGTTGCTATGCGCTGCTACGAAACTTTATGAACTTTTTCACTAAAGCTTAGCTAAGCGGGTACCATGAAATAAAACTAAGCGAGTTACTTATGCGAAGACGATAGCATACATAGCACGCATCTCTCTTTACAAAAATATAGCTTAGTCGAATACATTGTGTAAAACCCGTTGCTTCCAGCGAAGCGAAGCTAAGCTATGAAAATAATAATAAATACCTCGACATTTACATACCTATATACCTATCTATACATTAAACTATAGTTGGCAAGTGCGGAAATAATGAATCGTGATTCCTGTCCATCCAAAGTCTGGAAGAGATCGCTTTTAGCAATAAGGCCGCCTAGTGTACTGTCTGGTTTATATTATTTCCTGTACTTATGTAATTTATCATTGTGTACAATAATGTGTTTATCTATCTATAACATTAGCATGGCCCCACCAGTGGGCCAGCCGGTGGGCTCGATGGGAAAAACCCATAATAGAAATTAGAAATAGAAATATAAATTATTTATTTTACGCAAAAACACAAAGATACAATAATAGCGTGTCCCGGAGTGTATCCTTCAAGGGTCAACCACTGATAACATAAAGGCGGTGCACACAAGAGCCACAAGAGCGTCATAACGCGAACTGTGCTTTTATCTCTTCAAATCGTTGACAGCGTTCCAACTCGTTTCAACACAATGCTATTTTGAGGGTAGTTGCGAAACTTCTGGTTTATTTTCGCTCTAAAGACGGGCAAAGTTACAGGAATCGCAGGCTTTCACTGTGACTGTAAACTTCAGTGCCTGAAGTTATGGAGACTGATATAACAAAATAACCAAGAATGTCATGTCATATATTTCCATATTAGTTTCCTACATTTTGTGTAGCAAAAATTAATAATTGGGTTAGAGTTTTTTGTAAATTTTTTTGGTAGTTGTACTTATTGCTACCGACAAACACCTTTATGTCTTAGAGTGATGGGCGCAGTGCAATTCAATAAGCCAATGCATCGTTATAAGCAGTAACTACCACCTAACATCAGGTGGGTTATTGGCTCGTCATCAAAAATGTGCAATCTAAGCAGGTGTCCTACGTCCCAACTAATTGATAATTTTGAATATTTAAATGAAAACATCCTAGTTTTTTTTTTTATTATGGTAAAAGTTATGTAACGAGCTGATAGCTCACCTGATGTTAAGTAGTAACTTCTGCCTATAACAATGCATTACCTCACAGAGCAAGTCCAATGAGGACGTGCCCTGTAAGTCAATGCACTGCGTCCATCACTCTGAAACGTAAACATCTTGAAGTCTTATGATAGTTAAAGTAAAGCACTGTTTTAAATGGCAAAAAAACTTATTTATAGACTTTATCTGTTATACCTACTCATAAATAAAATAACTTATTTGTAAAACCAGCCGAAGTAAGGTGAAAAAGTCAAAGTATTGTGCATTTTGTTTTCTTATAGACAAAAACACGTCCTTCCCCCAGCATAATAGGGTAGCAATATAGTAATATTTTGCAAGATAAGAAAGACCGTAGTCATTTTGGTAATAAATTGAACCTCAATTTTAGTAAAATGAAATTCTTTCCGAAATATTTTTTGGGGGATGTAAATTCCAAATTCTTTATTGTTAAAGACATTGTCTTGGGTTCTTTGAGCCTTAAACGAGGGCATGGTGGCATTGTTGGTACTACCTAGACTTTTAGTCACAAAAAATTTCACACAGTTGAAGTTCTACAGCTCAGTCTGTGCAAAGAGTCGTGGGTTCGACGATTTACGTTTGGTCTAGTATCTAGGTGCTACCCGTGTTACTATGTAATATAATTATAGATTTACATTCTTATAATACCTACATAGAAATACCCAGATTTTCTTTTGAATTTATAAAAAAAAAAGTTTTCTATCAGTTACCCTGTTACCATAGTACAAGCTTTGCTTAGTTTGGTACTAGAAAGCGTTGTGTAAAATTTTCATCAATACATATTTATATATGTATCTGTTAAAATTACGGTTGAGGTATAAAAAAACGTCTAATCTAATTAAAAACAAATTATGACTGAACAATAATACGCCATGAAAATAAAATACAAACTAGCAGCGTCACAAATTTTCCACTAAAATAATTTTCCAAAACGCCCCATACTAAACTCTACTAATTGCGCTATAAAATTCAAAATTCATAAAGCTAATAGATAACCCAAAAGTTTCATAACATAATTACTAAAACGCGTTAAAATGTATAAATTTGAACAACAAAATCTGGACAGCGCTGAAAATTCGAGCCAGTGGTGAATATCAAACTTTTGCAGGCTTTTTATTGCATGATTGCTTCGAAGCGACAACGAAGCGACGGTTATCAGTGCAAATGAAATAAATGTTTGGGAAGCTCTGGATATTGTTCTTAGGGCTTATGTAAACCTGCAAATTTAAGTAGGCTATATTATGTACTACCGAAGCGAACGCAAAAGTATTCGACACTCAGCAAGGATTACGTAAATTATGAGAAAGAGGATAGCATTGAAATAATTGAATATTGTTTTGCAACCATTAACCCTTCAAAGCTTATTATTTTATTTATAAAACCTAAGGCAGTGCGATGTTTAATTGTTTAATTGCATGTTGTGGTATCCTATAATTAGAGCAACTAGTTTTATCAATTATTATTGTATTTTCATGTGTTTTCCCTGTTGGATACCCTTATTAATTAAATAAATAAATAAAAATATTACTTACCAGTAAATTTAGGTACTGATTATATAAAAGAGGCATTAAAACATTTTTGAAGCCTTCTACAATTCTAAATCTAGATAAAAGTAAACGATGTAGACAGCCGCTTCAGTTTGGAGAACAACGGGAACAATCCTTTGAAATCAGATTTGAAATAAACAAAACAAGCAATGTTCACCTAAAATTGAGGCTGTTGAAAGCCGAAAACCATTGCGAACCAGTTAGAAAAAATTTAAAATACAACCTACAGGCCCTGCAGCCAATATTTCTAAAATGATAGCTATTTGGTTGGAAATGAAAACTGTGCGGGAAAAAGAGCATTTGATAGAGGTTTTATTGGAAACTGTTAAGTCAATAGCATTTGGTCTTGTCAAAAGTGACAGCTCCGTCAAAGGCAAAATTGTCTGTCGAAATGACGGACAGAGGCCATTAATGAAGAGAAGAAGAAGAAGGATTTCATTACCCATGATGAAGCCTGTATGAAATGCTTGAGTCTTGACTTAGACCTCTCGAAGACTGCGTATTTTCTGATTGGCTGATGATTGGTCACGTTGGTCAGGTTCGGCTGCTAGTAGGTAGGTAGGCACAAAAAATTAATACACCTTTAATACTGATTAAGAGACCGGTCAAACTATTGACTGATCAGAAAGTCTGCAGTCTGTGAAAGATCTTAAACTTAAGCAAACTGTTATATCCGCCAGGATTAAGGGATCCTATACTCAGATTAAGTTCAAAATTGGGCAGGGAATGTTAAAAAAAATTTAGAATCCATAGCACTTATCCCCAGGCACACAGCCAACCGGATACACACGAAACCATTATCTATAGGTATCCTATTTCGCTTCAGAACTCTCATTAGGAACATTAAACATGCAAATGCAACACAGAAGCAACTACGTGCCTACGACCTACGTAGTGATTGCATAACGTATGGACACGCTACGTCAACGTTTACGTAACGTAAGCTATTGTGAATTTGGGTTTGTTTTAATTCTAAGCGTGAGTACTTTATGAATGGAAATAGCTTGAGATTGAAATAGTCAAAAAACTATTTTTTAAACGACCTACTAAATGTAACATAACCGCCCACTCATTTGCATAGTGGGCTCGCTGGTTTTTTTTCCCTTCGGCCCCACCAGCCGGGGGGCTTGATGGGAATAACTCTTTTTTTTAATCATATTTTTTTAAAATTGAAATTGAACAATGTATCCTGGCCTACCTCTAGCTACGTTAAGTATTAAAGGCATTTTTATCTATGTACAATCAGATGTCGCTGTTGTTCATCTAGGAAGTACCAGGAGACGGTTTTAAAACCTAAAATGTCGGTAGCGACTCACAATGTACAATACGGCATTTTTCGCCTGTAATGGTTGTGTATGTTTTATTGTGCCAATGCGGAAAACAATTGTACCTATTACGAACAGGATATTGCAACCATTTCCATACCAACCCTTTGAAGAAGACAAACACTTATTACAATGAGCCCATTTCTACTGTAAATATGTTTAAACTGTTCCAGCCCTACGACTTTGGCTGTTTTCACAACTGTCAGCTACCTACACGATGTCGTCTTCTTCTTCTTCTTCTCTTCAATAATGGCCTGTGTCCGTCATTTCGACAGACAATTTTGCCAATGTCAAGTGTTATAATTGTAATAAATAAGTCAAGTCAAGACATTAGTCAAGTCGGCTGTCGTTTGTTTTGAAAAGAAAATGGTGGATTTTCTCTTCAAAACCTAACACGAATTTTCACATTCAGAAAAACCACTTTACACACATTTATTCCAATGGCTCACACTTTATGTTACGACCCAAGTATTATTGGTTAAAATTCCACCAAAATTAAACAACAATACTCACAATAACACAAGAAAAACTATTAAAATAAAAGAGCTATGTGTCGTTTCAAAAAATGTCAAAACTCGTGTCCCTCTTCTTCTCTTCATTAGTGGCTTCTGTCCGTCATTTCGACAGACAATTTTGCCAATGTCAAGTGGTATAATTGTGATAATTTACGTCAAGTCGAGTCATTTGTCAAGTCGGCTGTCATTTGTTTTGAAAAGAAAATGGTGCTGAGAGAAGTACCGTAGTGTCGGAGAACCAAATGTCATCTTGTATTAGGCACTTTCATACCGTGTTGACACTGACAACGATACTTTTGTTTGCGCCATTGATATTCAGTATCGTATGTCGGTGTCGGGGCAGTGTGTGAACACCCTGTGGTTCTGTGTATAATTTGTAACCGACTTCAACCTCTCGAACCTACGAGCACTTTATTTCCATGAGTTTCCGTGAGTTTCTATCATGCGCTTTGGGCAAAGGGAAGGTTTTTGAGGTTTTAGAAGTCTTAGCCAGTGTCAAATTATGCAATAAATCTGCTAGAATGTTTAAAATTCTAATGACAATATGACTTAAAAGTATAAAAAGTGGAACCTTATTTTAAAACAGTGTCCAACTGTTTCATATTGAGCTACAATTCAATTGTACGTTCAAATAATTTGAGAATTGGAACTTCAAATACGGGAAAACTCGACTGCTATGAGAAATAACAGTGCGATTCGCAGGTACGCGACACAACTCGCAAGGTGAAACTGGAATTGAACATTTGTCAAATACTGAAACACAAACCGGAGTAAGGCACTGAGTATACTCAGCGGTAAGGAGGAAATATACGAAACATATTTCAGTGGGTTTGTTAGTATACCTTAGTAAAGAAACTCAAGTCGTAGGCACGCTATGTATACTTGTACCTACTTAGTTATTTTAAAAACAATAAGTAGTAAGTTTTTGAATTGTAGTGAGAAAGATAAGGATAACTATAATATTCAATATTTTTTCATTATTTTAGGTTCGCGAGGCGCGTCGCCTACAGTTTGCTTCACGAAAAAAAATTTTTTTTTCAATGATTTTATGTGTTTTGTAATATATTTTGCGCACTAGCATCACCTCTGGTGTTGCAGGTGTCCATGGGCGGCGGTGACTATTTTCCATCAGGTGGCCCGCCTGCTCGACTGCCGGTTTTTTTTTTAATGTCATAACAATAAAAAAAAAACGCTCTTTATAATATGTATTTAGTATTATATTATATAATTGTGTTGAAATAAATATTAACAAAAAAGTTGCTCTACATTTCAATGCAACATACGAGTATCTAACTTTAAGGTTGCGCTTCGTACTTACAAAATAGTTTGAAAGCAACCTCGTACAACAAAAGTTTTAACCATCCATAAAATATTGTATCTTGAAGAAAGCTACGGATTTTATAAGTTCTGAAATTGCAGTCTCTAGTCGTTGATCGTTTTATTCTTTCACTTTACAAAGTCGTTCGTACCGACAAACGTTTTCCACTTGTAAAGTAACAGTCACTTCACGGGGAGTTTTACTACGTGATAGAAACTGAAACAAAAAGATTTGCAGAAGAACCAAGGTCACAATATAGCTCTTTAGCAAACTGAAATGGTAGAGGTGGTAGTGGTCATGGCATACTTACCAGCTCACGGAATTTCAGACCACAGCTGGTAAACAAATGTTCTCAAAAGGCAACCACTAACCAAAATGTTGAGTGGTTACCCAACTGACAGACTGACGAAATTGTGAAGCATTCCATTTTTGCGCACCAAAAGATGCGCACCAAGGACTTCCGCACCTACGCTATTTCACTTTTGCGCACCAATCGATTTTGAGCTTGGTTTTAAATATATAAAACTATTCCACTTTGCGCACCAATGATAAAGTAGCGTCTAGTGATGGAGTATTGTTAGCGTTGCAAAAAATGATGGTGGATGGAAAGGTTCAAAAACGTTTCTCCTAGAAATCAATTGAAGCCTAGCTCCAGTTTAGGTTGACTTTGATAATAATGATGAAAAACAGTAAGCAATAACCCAAATAAGACAGCTAAGACAAAGTCAATTGCTATAATACATTCAAAATAACACTACATTAAACAAAGCGACGGAAATGACTCTATTTCAGTGATCTCACTCCATGTTATCAAAGAGCTGATTGTGGAACCGGTTCCATTGCAAATGGGGTAGACTCAATGGCCCGAAATTAGGGTTTGCTTGCTAAAAGGAAGCATCCGGTTTCAGTTTACGCTGTTTAGGAATGTATAGTCGTTTATATCACCCTTAGTAAGTGAATATTCGTTTTAAATGTAAACGAATTTTCAAATTAATTTAGTGTTTCGTAGGTTTCCTATTCTATCAATCTATCTAATCAGCCAATGCTCACCCCCTCACTCTTGGGTAAAAGCCTCCTCTTTAACAAGCCATTCTTTTCGATATTGCACCAATTGAATCCAGTGTGCTCTTGCCACTTTTCCGGCCATGCCACGATATCGTCCGGCCACCTGGCTGGTGTTCTGCCTCGTGACCTATGACCCTCGCGAGGTTTCCTTAAGAAATTAAAATTAATTTTATGTGCGTTTTTTTTAAATAAGTTGAGATAAGGAACAAGAAGAAGAAAAAGAGTTCTGCTATATATGACAGTTGAATATGAATAAAGAGGTAAGAAAGTGAACCTTGAAAGTGAACCTTGACCTAGATTTCCTTTGTACCTAGTTTACTTATACTTTACTTAGCTCATAGTTTTTAGTTTAGTTAGTATTTAATTAGTCTGTATTTGTTTCTGTTCTATGTAGTATGTGTCGTAAATAAAAAGTATTCTTATTCCTTGTTTATTCCAGATCGAATGTGTCAGACTGGTATAGGTACTTAAGTGTCGGCCATCTTAGATGTCAGCTATCCTATTAAAGTTATTTAACATTCAGCCGCGATTAAACGGATATAGCTTCATTAAAACCTATCCCGGAAAATTTATTTTAAACCATAATCATTTTGAAGATTATAAATCAGCTTAGAATTAACCAATTTGAACCGTTAACTAATAACGGTAATGGTTTTGTAAAGACGCGTAATTGAATCACTTCTTAGGTTCTAAAGCTGTTTTCAAACGCAGATTACACTAGTCGTATGCTGAAGCAATGCTAAAGCAACAGATCTTTACTATACTAAAACTAAAGCCTATATTAAGATTCATAATAAATTGTTTGACATAAGCGCAAAACATACAGAGGACGGATGTGGGTCATGCGCGTGTCTGGTTTTTAACCTAAGATAGATTAGTTACATACTTTTTTTTGTAAATACCTACCTATGTATAATACACCCCAGTAACACCCAGACGCAGAACAAACACCCATGTGTGCCACACACAAAAAATAAGGCGTTTAAAAAACCACGATACAAAAAAAACTCAGAGCAATCCATTTCGCGTTTCAAATCTCTCGCTAAAACTTTGGAAAAGTTTTCCTTCCCTTTGTATTCTTATTTTTTGTCAATCTCCTTTATTACACATTCCCGTTTGTGTAATGTAACTGCGCCATTAGGAAATAGCTTGATGTGAAAATAAAAGAAGTAAAATGACACCACAGAATTACAATAGTCACAGCTATTCTATGTCTCTGTTATCTAAAGGTTCAATTCCACTTCTCACTTTCCTCGAATCAAAGCTGTTGAAGTTGTGGTCGTCATCTTCGCCTTAACTTGATTGTGATTGATGGAGGCGTGCACGCACTTGGTTTTCTCCATGACAATAGAATTAAAAACAAATCCTTAAACAAGTTGCTAGCCGCCATGCCAGGCATGGCGTTAGTAGGTAGTTCTTTTTAGACAAAAGCCAAGAATAGGGTCTGCGAGTGTAACTATTGTAATTATAGGATACTGTTACATGCTTACGTATCACTCTAATTAATTTTTCTAGTTATATGTTATCTTATGATCTTCATTATTTCAGTCCAAATAATAATATATGCTCACTGCGGGATATTGACTTTCTTCCCTCTAGATAACCAGAAAAATATTTTTACGATTAGAACGTTTTTGAGACAAATTTTATAATCAAAACTTTTTACCCTTTAAAAATACACTATAATCTACAAAAATGTCCTTAAGTCACTTTGCATGTTTTTTTTATATAAAGCAAAAATTTTATTTTTGACGGAAAGTTGAAAAAATACTTTAGTCACTTTGGCCAACATGTTGGATTGACGATTCTTTAAAAATGTAAGATATGTAACTCAAGCTATTTTATATCCACATACACCGAAATAGGGCACATTTTTCTTAAGCCAGTGATACAGGTTTGGAGATGCCAGAATATCCAAGACCCATCCGAGAGCGTCTAAATATTTAACCGTGGATATTAAAAGCGAATACTTCTCTTGAATTTCTAGAAGAAAACTAGAGTACAATCGTCCCTATATGGAATTGCCTAGATTTTCATCATCATCGTATCATTTTGAAGAGGTAGAGTGCTTTCCATTTCTCCATGAACCTTCCTTACCTATCGACTTCCGCCGCATCATCTGGTTCCCAGTTGCTTTTTTAAAATCTTTATTTCCCAGTAACTTTACAATGGGCTACTCATACCTTAAGAACTAAATATGTCGTATATACCTACTTGACCTTGGTTCGTCGTATTTCTTTGTTTCCCAAATCCGATCAACCTTTTGAAGGTTGTCAAAAATCTGATGACGTAGATAGGTTCAACCCTAAAAGTAAATATTATCAGTGTGATACCCGTTGATCCTCGCAATCCAATTTCTAGATCTGATGGCAGGGTCTTTATATCGTGGCGGGATTATTGCGACTGTCCTTTGTACATAGTTGGGAAATACAGTAGGTGAACTTTACCGAAATTATAGAAAACTAGCCGTCGCCCGTGGCGTTGCTCACGTTCTAGACATTTTAGAGTGTAACTTTTCAACATTTTTTTCTTAGTACACTATGTAAGCATACTACTCTCCAAATTTCATACCTCTAGGACTTATAGTTTAGGCTGTGCGTTGATTGTCAGTTAGCTTCAAAAGAGTTTTATAAAGAAGATGATAGAAGATAAACCATCACAAAGCCAGAAAGGCTTGTAAGGTAACTATGTAATTAGATTCTGTTTTCTGTGTGGCTGTATATCCCGAAGGTTTTTAACTGCCTTCAAATAAGGAGGAGGTTGTCAATTGGAACGTATGTTTTTTTCTATTTAAATTCTACAATCATTCCGCCAAATTGTGAATGAACTGCCATCATCATCATCGTCTGATAAGGAAGCTGTAAGGTAATCAAATTCAAGTTAGTTTTTTCTAGAATTTAAACTTATAAATTATGTAAAAAAAAATGATGCTGTATGTAAGTGGATTTCTAGCTCTGGTGAATGGTAAAATAGAGTGAAAAATATTATGAAAAAGCACTGTAATTTTTTTTTACAAATCTAACTTGTTTTTAACGCCATATCCGCCATTCACCTGACGAAGGAGGTTATTAACATCGTCTTATCTAATCTTACCGTACTGCATTTCAGTTACTGTGCCTCTATCTCCGCCAGATGACGGCCGCGCGTAAACAAAACACTTTATTAGCTCGACTTCAAACTTTGCTTACCTACCGTAGTATGCTATATCTATTCTGTGCTACCGTATTGGAGACGAAGTACAATCAGTATCAAAAGTGAATCACCAATTTAGAATTTCTTATGAAATAATTCAAATCAAGTTTTGAATAGGGAGGAAGCTAGGGATAGGGGAAGCTACAGACCTTTGGGAGAGACCTCTATCCTAAAGGTTTTATTTTTTTTATGATAAAAGTAATGGATCAAGCTGATAGCTCACCTGATGTTAAGTAGTAACTTCTGCCTATAACAATGCATTACCTCACAGAGCAAGTCCAATGAGGACGTGCCCTGTAAGGCAATGCACTGCGTCCATCACTCTGAGACGTAAAGATGTTGAAGTCTCATGTGCCTGTAATTACACCGGCACCCTTACCCTTCAAACCGGAACACAGAGATAAATAGATAGAGGTAGAGGTAGGGTACCTTCGTAAGCATAAAAAATACTTAACTACAATGTATCTCAGTGTGGTTATAGATCTATCTCTCTTCTTACCTAATCTGTATTGGCACTTCAAAAAGGTGTTTTAAAATTTTCCAAGGGTCGGTCGGATATTCGTGATACCCTTGGTGTTGCAGGCGTCCATAGGCTACGGTAACCGCTTCCCATCAGGCGGGCCGTACGCTTGTTTTCCTAGTTAATAGTAAAATCAAAATTAAAAGCAAAATCTATTCTTTCATTTTATCATTTGAAACTTCATTGTTATAGTCGACTGTACATTACTTACTGGGTTTACCAAAATTAAACACACTATAGGTAATTGTTTGAAAATGAAAATTGGAACGTGAAATTGCAGGCTTAGCAACAAATACGCTGTTATTTAAATTTGAAAATAATAGGGTTTTATGTGTTTGATATTATAGTTAATGGATTTTTGGTAATAGCCATTATTTGCGATTGGTTTCACAGTAACACAATCAAATATTATTGAAAATGCTTGCAGTTTTAAATTTTCAGTTACATATTCTAAATATATCAAACTCTTTTGAAGCTGACTGAGAATCAACGCACAGCCTAAACCATAAGTCCTAGAGGTATGAAATTTGGAGGGTAGTATCCTTATATAGTGTAGGGGTGCAATAAGAAAGGAATTTTGAAACGTCACACTCTAAAGGGTAGAACGCGAGCAACGCCGCGGGCGACGGCTAGTGTTTTATGAAATACCCTACTTTGGTTTGGTATGGTTATTTATGGTTCGTTTATCTATCTGCCACACAACTCAAACTCAAGATTTTTAATTGAAAGAGATAAACTTAAATACACCTAAAGCTTAGAACTCATTGTTCATCACTTTTGCATAAAAATAAATTAAAAAAAACTACGATTTATTATAGTAAATAGTAATACAGCATTTTGATTATAACACTTTAATTAGCCGAAGACAATCGCAACCGCGCCAAGAGGCTATCTCAAAGCAACGGGAAAATTACTCAAGAAATTTCTGAAATGAATTTTAAACTGCTGACGTATTTGAAATTATTTTATGGACTTTCAGAAGGAGCTATGTTCCGGGTCGTGATTGCTTTCATCCCTTAGACTTACTTGAGAGTTGATAAGTATTTTAAAATTTAAGAGTACGGATGAATAATTAAGCAAAACTTTAGAAATAAGCCCATTTATATGAGTTTACGAATCCTGCAGCATCGGACAAGTCTATACACTCATGGCATTGGTTGGGAGTAAGTTGAGTTACTTATTTGTTCGCCTGAATACTGAAACGCTACTTGGGATTTAATTAATGCTTAAATTATTGCAATCTCTTACTAAAGAGTTAATCAAATGAGGAAGGGCAATTTTAAGTGTTTTTCTATTTGTTTCAGTATTCGGTTAATTTTTATTCGTCACATTGGGTGGCACCACTGAAGTACCTAACGCACTTTTTTCAAGAAATGTATTTTTATGTTTTAGACGCAAATAGATAGGTAGGTACCTACCTACTCATTCCGCGCTCTGCTGGAGCGGTCTAGAATAAATGGAATATAATATATACCTTCAGATTATTATTATTGTACCTATTTACATTTTACCTTTTACTAAGAAAGAACACGAGAACGCTATGTTTAAAACATCTTAATTTTGTTCCTGCCCTATAATCAGCATAACATGTTTTATCCGTAAAATTTATTAGTTATCATTTTAATAGGTAGAGGTTTTTTCTCGTCGTAACCTTTTTATCTTCAGTGCAAGATGTAATCATTTTTAATGACTTTATTTCTTCTTAATATTTATTATTATCATTACTTTTCGTCACCTCTTCAATTACTGTATTTAAAATAACGGTTATTTTATCAACCACTAGCGTATTAGCAATAAATAAATAAAAACTTGTTTACAATCTGATCACGTTCCATTATCTATTAAATTTATGTAAATAATCTACCTGCCGATGCAAAGTTTTTTCCGAGATTTCCCACGAGAGATGAAGGTCCTATGAATTTAGATTCCTACATTTTATGACAGAACAAAAAGATCGGGAGGGCAGTAAACATTTTAGTATCTACAGTCACCATGAATACCTACTTCTTGAGTACGTGAAAACTTTTGTATTGTTTAGTTTTAGGCTCTAGATTTTGTTGCGGTTTTCTGGAAGAAAAGATTACCAAAAGATTAAGTCGCACCTAAAGTGTTTACAGTACCTAGTACGCGCTGATTTGTATGGAGACACTGAGCGGATTCTCTGAGAAGTTCAACATGCGAGTACGGGCTTGCTGTAGACCAAGCTTCTCAAAAAATCCGCCCAGTGGTATCCATACAAATCAGCCCTCACTGGTGTGCTGGACGTCAGACGTTTCACACTAGATTTACACACCAAGGCTCGTACTAGGCCCTCAGAGTGTCAAACTTGAGTTTTATAAGGTTTGATTGTTGAAACTTGATAATTGAAAACGAGGCGTTTTCTTCAAACTGTTTGAAGACACGATCAGCTTTCCTAGTGGCAGAATTGAGAACCCTATGAGCTTAATCATGGATCATCATCATCATCAACCTTTATCGGTCCACTGCTGGACGTAGGTCTCTCCCAAGACGCGCCACTGAGCCCGGTCTTCGGCTCTTCTTATCCAGTGTTTGCTAGCTACATTTCGCAGATCGTCACCCGACCTAACCGGAGGGCGTCATACATATTACGCTTACCTTGACTTTGATCATCGATATCAAGATTCAATTCCATTTTCAAAAATATAAATTAAATAAAATACGTAAGATTAATCGAATAAAACTCATACATCTTATATGGAACTTTGTAAATATACCTACCTACAACCTAAATGTAACTTGTAGGTACAATAACACGTTAGGTAATGGATGCTTGTTCTATGTCTGGGTGTTACTATGTATTCTAAGTATGAGGGCATTGTGTGAAAATATCCGTAGGTATCCGTTTTATTTATTTATTTATAATCACATCGAAAACTTCCTATAGATTTAAGTAATTACAATACCTTTTAAAAACAGCTTATACTAACTTCTTTCGCACACTAATTAGTTTTGTTATTTAGAAACCAACGTGTTTGTGTTAAAAAACACAAACACTTATAAAATGTCAAGGTGTTTTTGTAATTATATAATTGGTGGCTATGGTGACCGTCAAACATGAAACAAGTTTGATGGTAGATAAAGTAGGAAATTAAAATTTATAGGTAAAAGAGGTCAAGCTGCGGTTACCTAATGACACGGAAACGAAACCATAGTAGTTGGATTATCGTTACTTTTGGATTCGGTGCGACAGTCATCGCCGGGGTATCGATACTTTTTTAGTATAGTGCCCTTTTGGTAAGATCGGCGTAAGTGGAAGTCCGGATAAATCCGGATCTTACCAGAAGGCACCTTACCTGTAAAAATTATAGCAATTCAATATAGAGCCGGTTCTACAGATTTTAACCAGAAACCGACGATTCTTTCTCTAGAAACGGTACTAAAGTATCGCTACTTTATTTATAACATTTTTCCGCAGTATAATATCGGTATACATATTGTGGCAACGTCACAAGATGCGTAACGAAGTAAAATGCTTCTCAAAAAGAATTATTAGTCATGTAACGAAATTAAAAACTATACCGGTACTTCTTTTCACTAGTTTTTATTGTAGGCTCGTTGGTTTTTTTTTCCACTTGAAAACTGGCCAATGGGCTCGAAAGGAATGCCCTTACTAAGCTAATAGGGCTTTTCAGCAAACCTATTTGGATTCGCATTTAGTTCCAATAATAAATTCTATTCTATAAACAAAACACGCTCTCCAGTAAAAAAAAAACAATACTACAATTTGATAATCTTCTATTTTACTTATATTTTATTGATAGGGTTTATTCCATCCAGTCCTACTAGTAGTTCGATTAACTAACTTTTAAGACAGAAATATTCCAAATTGTTAGACTGAGTAATCGAACATTTTGTTGAGTCGCCAAGTGAAAAAAATACAAAAAAAAACTGTGTTACAAAACGTATTAGCTATAAGTTTCGATAGCTTTCAATTTCGCCTTCCGTAGATAGCCTCAATAACTTCCTGTTACATTTAATAAGATGATGATCAACCCTAAGCCTGGGCGCCATTAAATGTGAAATACTACTCATTAAGAAAAGGAAGGGGCTAGGACAGCGTTTCTCAAACTTAGGCCCGGGTCTGGGGGTAAGCATAAGCATACATTATTTTTGCAATTGTTATCTAACATAATATTGTAATGGTAGTGAATAGAGTTACATTGCATGGTGGCCCTGCAGCATTCATCAGTCAAACTGTCGTTGACGCGCAGTGTGACTCGAATACGTTAGATTTACGTAACGCGGTGTTACTCAAACGTTGGGCATGTATTGGGCCATCAAAATGGCGGAGCGTGACATTTATCGTTGTTCCGCAGTATCGTAAATATCTGTTGTATGGTAAGTGACATATTCAAGGCAATGGTATTTTTTTGTCTTTGTTTTCAAAGTAGCAATGTTTAGGAGAAAAACTGAACCTTGTTTTGTGCTTAAGTATTTCGGTTCTTAAATTATGCTTAGTTCGTTATTTTGGTTGAGTATAAGTAGAACATTTTTGTGAATTTTGAAACTATTTTATCCCTAGTATTTATATCTGTAAATTAAACGGGAAAACCGGAATTAAGGTATTGTGATATTGCATAGCATTCATTTGAAACATTGGTTTTTACACACTCATTAGAGTATTTATTTTGGTTAAGTAGGTATAACATAATTTTATTTTATTTTAATAATTTTTGGAAAACTAACAGCTAGGTATTTATACAGTAGGAAGATAGACATAATACAGTACACTGAAGGCCAATTACAAATTAGAATTTTGGGGAGAAATTTAAATTAAAAAAAAAACATACTAAATTAAAAAAAAACAAGAAAAAACTAAATAAATAATAATAATAATAAATTAACAAACATAGAATTAATTACCTCTACATTTTTAAAGTCTTACAACGAGCTGGAAATCACTGGACAAGACTCGTAAGGGACCGAAAAGATTAGCGTAATAAAGAGGAGGCCTATTTGGTACACAGCAGAGGGTGCAAACGAGGTGAAATGATGATGACATTTCTAAATCCAATCAAAATACTGAAAACCGAAACAATCGGCACGAAGAAGAATATGGGTGTTGTATAAACATGTATTTATAAAAAATAACTATCAGCAATCAAGTTTCCATAGTACAAGCTCTGCTTAGTTTGGGACTAGAGGGCGTTGTGTGAAATGTCAAAGGATATTTATTTAATCAAAAAAAAAATCTCAGACCTAAAAAAGTTTGAGAAACGCAGAGCTAGAGATCTTATGGCCATTGAAAATAAATAGCAACAAGGAAAGCGCCTTTCGCCAGATGAATTCTTTTCCGAGCAAGTGTTTGCTCTCAGAATCTGCGGTGCGAAATGAAAGTTTATTGTGCAAAGTGTATTCACCATTCTTGAAGTGTACACCTCAATCATAATAATAGTTCTACCATTATGAGTTTCATTAGAATAACCATCATCATCATTATCTACTAATGAAGTTCGTATCCGTCTTGAAACAAAGTCGAAGACAAGTGCCTTTATTCAACAAAATCGTCATTAGGTTTTGTATGATTAAGTAGGTATATTTATTTTTAATTTTATTGAAGTAAAGTTAATTTGGTCCAAGCTTGTTTGTCTTCTAAATAATCAGATATTTTATTTTCAGATACCCGCTAGAAGTGTAAAAGCCTGGACATACTCGAAAACCTTCTGTAGATTTTAAAAAAAAACTTTATTAGGCCTCTCCTTAAACTAACTGTAGGCTACCAGATGAACATACGCTTTACCGTCCGGTTTGTAGTCACCCTTCGAAACCTTAGTTTTCTCATGATTATCTGGAAAAAATACTAGGAACTTCGTTAGAATTTATAAAGGATCATAAGTATAGAAAACTCTCTTCATTAAAAGTTAGTTATGGATAAAAAAATGTTAAGGAATTATTCTGTAGGTTATATACAGAATGCTGGCTTTTTTAACAATTCAAGTAAACATTGTGATTTCAGTAAAACTATTTTTTTTTAATAAAAATTGAATAATTTTTTCATGGACATTTCACACAAAGTCTTCTAGTCCCAAACAAAAGCTTGTATGGGAATTAGATTGCTTTGGTTATTTTTTTTGTAAATACATAGTATACATACGTTACTTATATTATAATACATAGTTGTGTTGGTCGCATGTCGACCGACATTATGCTGAGTCAGAGTCCGTTTTTCGACACACATCAAATTCAGTATACCAATGTCTTAGTTTTAAGTAAGTAAATGTTTATATTTAATTATACATTGTAAGTTTTGTGTTGCAAATAAATAGTTTCTTTTTTCTTTCTTCTTTCATAGTAACATCCAGACACAACATCTTTGTTTGCCATCACAGAAGTGGTCTTAGCGGGGATCGAACCCAGGAACCAAACCACGGAAGGCAGAACTAAAAGCTCGAGCAGACCGGACGAGACAGGACACACTGCTTGCGTAACGTAGACGTGCGCGTTATTATGTGTCCTGTCTCATACAGTTTCATACATTACAACTCAGTAACTACGCGCGTGACTGCGACGTGACTGCGACGTGACTACGACGTATATACGTATACGCATCCGGTCTACTCGAGCCTTAATATCGACTGAGCTGCGGCGTCTGTTCTGAATTTGAAACAGAAATAATATTCTCATGAAAAACACACAAACGTTTTTGATCCTTGACAACTAAATACATCTCGTTAGGTTTTCATACAAAAACGGCTTTGATGATTTGATATAACTTTTAATGCCTATTAAAATGAGATATAACAAAAACACAGGAAATAGACGTAGCTTATTCATTATCAATATATATAAAACTCTTTTGAAGCTGACAGAGAATCAACGCACAGCCTAAACCATAAGTCCTAGAGGTATCAAAATTCGGAGGGTAGTATCCTTCTTTAGTGTAGAGGTGCACTAAGAAAGGAATTTTGAAAAGTCGCACCCTAAAAGGTCTAGAATGCGAGCAACGCCGCGGGCGACGGCTAGTTTACAATAAAAATACCAGATTTTTGTGTTTTTGACCTTCTCTTTTGATAACAGGGATAGATTATATGAAAAGGGATAGACGATATATTGTCATTAATTTATTGTCAAATGATGAATATTCTTAATCGATTTCAAAAAAAGAGAAGGTTCTCAATTCGGTTGTGTTTTATTGGGAGTTATGAGGGAAAAGTTGAAAATACATGCATACCTACGAGAAAAATTATACAACCTCATATTGCTTCGCCACAGTTTGGTAAAAATAGGGTTAGGTATCTAATATACTGTAGATACGGTTACTAACTTAAGTAGCTTTTGAGTTGACCTAAATACAAGCTGAGTTATGTATTGCATGACGCAGTTAAAATTGGATAATCGTTAGAAAATAGAAAACTGATAGGAATGATCTTTAAAATGATAGGTCACGTGACTTATTAGGTTTTTATTAAGGTAGTTAGTTGCTTTAAAAAACTGGTTTTCTTACCTAGTTTGAGAGGTAACAGGAAAAATAAAGATAAAATAAATATATGTATAGGTATATAAAACTCTTTTGAAGCTGACAGAGAATCAACGCACAGCCTAAACTAAAAGTCCTAGAGGTATGAAATTTGGAGGGTAGTATCCTTATATAGTGTAGGGGTGTACTAAGAAAATAATTTTGAAAAGTCGCACCGTAAAGGGTCTAGAACGCGAGCAACGCCGCGGGCGACGGCTAGTAAATGAATAAATCGTTTATTTTTTTCTCAACTAAACATCCAAACTAAGCAAATCAATCTGTATCCGTTATCATTGTTATCTGTATGCTCATCTATTATCTGTGCTATTTCTACTGCTCTTTACCGAAGGTACGAATCCGCTATAACCCCTTTTCTGTAGTGTGTTCTCTTTGTATTCTACCTTATTTGTCACAAATAAATGTCTTTTTTTTATTAAAACCAAGGTAAATAGGTATATTTTAGTTTCTAAGAACATTCAAATAGGTAGGTAAAAAATGGTTTAGAAAGAAATTAAAATACCTTCAAAGATTACAAAGTTATTCAACGTACTATTGTCGACGACTGTACTGAAAAAACAAATCATTTTTGCGATGTAGCCTGTTTTCATAACGCGCTCCCGAGTTTTATTGTTTCAAATATTTGCATGGAAATAAGCGAAGGTGGAGTTGGTCTTATTCATATTGGTATTCTAAAGCTGCTCTAGCTAAAATGACTGCTAAACCTGTTGTTATTGTTGTCATGCAAGTGACGACAGAATTTTTTTTTTAAATTCTTTATTGCACACAGAAACATATAAACAAGCAAGTTAAAACTAAAGATATGTACAAAGGCGAGCTTAACCCTAATAAGAGTTTTCTTCCAGCAAACCTTTGAGGCATAGGAGAGGATTCAAATAGAGAGGTAGTGTTGTGTACTAAGGAAGTATTAGAGAGTACCTATTTCAATGTAAAATTAAACCTACAAACGAATATAAACTACATAAACATTACATATAAATATACGTACCATACTAAAGAACTACTCTTTTTCATTTTTCGTTTCATATAGATGAATAAAATAAAATACTTCCTTTAATTTAATTCATCGGGAACTCGCGTTGTATGCAGATGTTGAGGTTTTGGTAGTTAACTTCAAAAACTTTTTAATTTTTATAATATTTGTCATTTTCTTAGCCAATGTATATCTACTAGCCTTTTAAAAGCAGTTTAATTCTAAAGAATATAAAAATGGGTATAATTATTAATAGGTACATACAATACATAGGTATGTATGAAGTTTATTTATTTATTTATTTAAAAATTTCACACAAACAAGTAGTACTAGGAGGACTTAATGCTAAGAGCATTGTCTACCAGTCTCCTGGGCGTGCAAAAAGGTGGTGTGGCGTGTTTTTATAGTTCATGAATTTCATGTTTTATGACATAAATTGAATATTTTTTCCAAACCTACATGAAATTACCTACATTTTACTTACATGAATAAGATGAATAATAAGTTAATATATAAACGTGTACATCGTCCTAAATATTAGCCAGTTTAAAAAACTACAACTCAGGGTACAAGTTTAAGTTATTATACCTAGAACCAAACTTGGACCGACATACGTTTGAAACGTCATGAAGCGTTGCGGTTCCGTACAATATTCCGGGAACAGTTTAGCAAACTAAATAATAGTTTCGCTGTTCAAATTTAATAATCCCGGTAGTTGTAATTTGGATCTCTTAAAGTGTCAAGGGAACTCTATTTAAGTTGCGGCCGAGGTTTGAAATAACTCGTGTGTAATCTTCAAATTTTGATTAAACTTTGGCAGGACCTTAATTTATGACTTACGTATACCTGGATAATTTTATTTTGGTCAAACGTAAACCCATTTATAGCAAATTGCGTTTTCAGCGATAAGGCCGCCCACTGTACTATACAAAGTTAGTTTGAAGATTTGTACGTACCTATTTCTTGTGTACAATATTTATCTATCTATCTATCATACAACATACAACAAAGGGTGTAAATAAAAATACTACGTAAGAAAAGCTTCACTTTTCGAATTCAAAATCATCATTCTTACTACCGATTCGTTTAAAAAAAAAATATATATATATTTATTTTGAGAATAATAACTTCTTTTTAAGTTCAAATTTCTTATTAGTTGTTTTTGGTTGTGTTGTCGTCGAAACTTTTTTTTGTAATGCATGAATTATAAAAGAAACGAACAAGAAAGCATTTTAAATTTTTATAATCTAAAAATACCTAGAAAAAAAAAAGACACATTACTTTGATACAATACATTATAATAAATGCACATAATTAAACTCCATTGGTAAAGGTCGTTCCATCGGACATTGTTGATATATTTCTGTGGAATAAAAATCACAGAGGTTTTATTCGATTTTCTAGAAGGGAAAAAAAGTTTAGTGTTTAATGGTACTTATTTCTAGGGACATTATTATACTGTATGTAGTACTAGTACTCACTTACCATCATTAGTACCATTATACCTATGCAATCTTTGGTTGAAATAAGTTTATCTTTATCTTACTCGTTACTTTCCATGCTACGGTTGCCTGGAAGAAATCGCTTTCAGCGATAAGGCCGCCCATTGTACTATAAAAAGTTAGTTTTAAGATTTGTACGTACCTTACCCTTGTGTACAATAAAGTATTATCTATCTATCTATCTATCTTATTTTATTTTATTGGATAATAGGTATAATATACTTTGAAAGTAGGAAACGTCGAAAAAGTATAATTTCCATATAATTAATTAATTAATGTTTATATACAACAAATTAAGGAAAAAATACAATAGCATAATTCAGACAAACATACCCACATAATAAAATAAAAAAAGACATAAAAGGTGAACAACACGCTGCGTGCAATTTCAAAATTAGCTCTAAATTTCGTTGACTTAAAGTTTAAAACAGCAATCGCTCCGCCTTGGCGCTTACGATCGCCGCTGGTCGATAATGTCGAAACACTGCAGTTTTTTGACAATCATGACAAATATGAGCAGTTCCTCATAACCAAAGCATACATCGTAATCTATATAATATTCTATTAGTTTTGAAGCTCGTTATCAATCCTAACGTTGGGATTCGTAATAAAAACTAACAACCTAAATGATTAGTTTATTAGAGTAGTGACCTTGACTCTAATGATTTAATGTACTTTCAAGGGTTTGATAAGTTTATATTCTATCAAAGGGCACAAGTTTTTAGTTACTGATACATGCGGGTGTGTATACTTTCCTTTGATGTGAGTAGACCATAGACAATTATTATAGTTTATCTGTGGAGTAGACCATTATGTACGTAGAACACCGATGCTCTGGAATATGCGAGGTGGTTGTGTTTTCATATATCATAACTTTATATATTATATAGGCTGATGAAAGGGATTCAGCGTATATAAATCTACTTAAATAAAGTTATTATATGAAATTGGTCTAAGTCCCGTTTTTTGAATCTATGCTCAAGTTTAGGTAAATCGAGTCTAGATACTTGAAAAATGTCTTATCTAAAATCGGGTAGAGATAATTTGAACCCACATGAAACCGGAGTAAAATCAGCTAGTTAAAAATAACTCGTTACTTAATATTCAAAATGGCTTCCGCGTCAAAGAAAGAGGAAATGTGACTCGAGTTATTTTAATCTTCTCGTATGTGAAGGGTAAATTACTAAAGAGAAAGAAAACATCGATTTATCGTGAACTTTTCTTTGTTGAAATAATAATCAATTCACTTCCTTGGTTTAAATGTTGAACGCACCATTTTTGGTCACGTGTCAATGAACCAAGAAGAAATTTTTAAATTGTATCTCCATCACGAACAAATCTGACAGTCGCCGCGTCAACGTATTCGTGTTATATTGCGCGTCAATGCCAGCTCGACTACCAACAGTTGTAGTGTCACCGCGCAGTGTATTTCGGATACGCTAGCGTTACGATACGTTTGCGATTGTCACATTTATTCATGATCAAGGCACTGGGCACTTGAATTTGATAATTATATTTTTACTGACACTAATTTGAATATTGAAAAATAGAAGTGCTCTATTAGAAGTATGATTGAGATTTTGTTGGAATTCCATACACAAAATAACACTATCAAAACCTAGAAACCAGTAAGGATATATAGCTCAAAAGCCTAAAAATGTTTTAAGTATGTAACTACTTCACCCTTCCTTATTTCACGCCATTTTATTTGCCCATACCTAACTCTAGACAGGGCCTAATAAAAGTAAAAATTTAGTGAGTGGGAGGGCGAGGATGTATCACCGTCCATTTGGACGAAAGTGAAAACCACCACTTGGACGATTCCACTAAGGGTTTTCTACTGAAGAGGTTAAGTAAGTAATTAAAAAAAAACTTTTGTTATCACACTGGACTAACGGCCGAATACTCAAACGCTACTTATATTAAGTTCATGCTTAAATTATTGCCATCTCGTACAAATGAGTAATGTCAGACAGAGGCAGGGCAATTTTAAGTGGTGTTTAAATTTTAGTGACGTTTCAGTATTCGGCTGCTCTCTTTTTGTGTGCTTAAACGCGTCTTAGAATGAAAATATGGCGCGTAACCTAACATAGGTATTTCGCAGTTATTTTTCCATGTGTTATTTCTAGGTCGTCTACTCCGCAAAAGAGTACCTACGCGATGCATTGTTCTTTTGTGACGTCATGTTAACATTAGTATAACCTTAAAATCACAGAGCCAATGGTCTAAGTTTTATTTTATGGATTTTCGAAAAGTGAGAAATTTAGAAATTCAGTTTTTGTATGCAAAAATTTTGTTAGCAAATCTCTCGCTGGAGGCGCTTATCAAGTGTTCTAAAAAATATCTCGCAAATATCTCGCAAGTCGCTTTTCAATAGGTATTCGTTTCGATCAACAAAACAAAACTCAGACCACGGGTTTATACGGGTCTACACCACAATGGGATAAAGTCTAAATTATATTGAAAATTTTGCGTTACACTGCGTGACAATAATGTTTCAAATAAAAGCGCTAATATGTTAGTACGCAGTGTAACTTGAAATGTAAATACTATCTTTCGCTTATGGTATAACCAGAGATGTGTTAGAAAAGTTGTTACGTTAGTTACTTTACAAAGTTACAAAAACTTGACGAACAAAACATAAGCCAACTAGTTCACTCTTTGACATGGTTAGAAACATGTACTACCGGTAGTTAAACTTTATGAACTATCCTAAGTTCCTAACTCCATTTGTTCTAAAGTGCATCAGTCTGTCAACAGTTAAACGGATCGTCGGTTTAACAACCTCAGAGTTGGTATAGCACTGCTTACTTGTGATCTCAATGAAGTCCATAAAGCACGAGATTAATTATATACCCCACTATTTTGTAATTTAAAAAAAACCACTATTCTCAGTGTCTGTTACTAATCACAATTAGGTAGCAAAAACTTGAAATTATTACTTAGAAAGAATATCTCAAAAAGGATAATATTTAATTAGTTACTCGTTTATTCGAACGTGCCTAGTTACTAATAAGTAAATAAAATAAATATAAATAAATAAATATTCACGGACATTTAACACGTTCCCTGCCAACTACGGAAATATACGTAGTAGCGTATCTAGGATCCAGAGCCAGCTACGAGTTTATTCGTAGATGTTTAGTTGAGGCTACCTACAAAATTAAAAGCATTGGCAGTGTAAACAGGACGGGAATTGATTAGTTGGCATTGGAAATAAAACTTTCAAAATAAAATGAGAACTCTACCATATATTATTTTTTCATGGCAACAAAAAATATTACGTATATACTCGGGATGATGATTTTGTATGGATGGCAATAGGTATAGATTTTTTTTACTACGAATATATTCGTATGGCAGGGAACGAGGTAACACAACGCCTTCTAGTCCCAAACTAAACAAAGCTTTTAAGTCTACTTACCCAAGTCCCATTCATAATTTTCTGTATTGATCCAAACGCGCCGCATTTTGCGCAATTGTCAAAAAATCTCAAACAAAATCCCTAAATTTATTCCTCTGTGTTTTTTAAAGTCCAAGTAGTTCAGTTACAGTTAAAAAAAAAACTAGTGTTAACCTTCTTGTTGACAGACTTTACGACTAACCGCTTCAAATGAGTGTTAAAACCAATGAGTTGTAACTTTTTAGTAGAACAGAGTCGTATGTACTTGTACCTAGAATAGTAAATTACCGTATCTACTATTATGAAAGTTTTATTTTGCTTAAATATTTACTTTATCAGACTTTTCATATTTAAACATTGCTTAATGTTTAAGGCGATGTTAAAATATTTACTTTAACTTTTTGGTAACATTTTAATATGCAAATATAACCCTCTAAAGTATTTTCTGGAAGTTTATCTTTTTTGGAGCTAAAAAAACATTTTGCATTAACATTAAGACAAAACTTACTTTTTTCTTAAATTTTTGATATTAGTAAAACGAAAAAGCACGCAATAAACATTTATCTAAAACGGCTTTTAAACTTTAAAAAACTTACTACTTAATAAAAATTACTAGTCAACTAAAATGTTATAAATATGTTTGTCCTTTTATGTTTAAACCATGATCTTAATTTCAAGGTAAGTGACCATGGCTTACTTATTCCTACCATGGTATAAAATTTTCTATTAGTGTTAACATCTTAAGCCTCCTCTACACGTCAACAGACGCGTCCGCGGACTCTGGCAGATGCATCCGCTGATAAATTTCCACGAGCTATCTACACGTCTGTAGGTCGATCAGTCTATGTTCTATGTTCGCGCCGAAATCCTTTGATGCGTGCTAAAAAACCGACAACAAACGGATTCTTGGTGGACACATCTGCAAAAATCACCCCCTCTAAATGTCGGCGGACGCATCCGCAGATGACGTCTGCAGATGCATCTGTTGACTTGTAGAGGAGGCTTTAGGTATCTTTTGTAAGTTGTAGCTATATAGCAGTTGTAGTGGTAGCATATTTAATCGAGTGAGCGAAGCGAACGAGATCTTAGTGACAACTTGGACAAAAATGCTTTGTATCTTTGTTCGACGAGATCTTTTGAACCGCTCATCCGATCTTCATAAAATTTGGTAGGTATACGCATAGTACTTTTAAATTTTATTGGTTTGTTTAATGAAGTAAATCGGTCAAGGGGTCGTGAAGCTATGAGGGTCCTAAGGAAGTAAAAAAAAAAGTCGTACAATAATATCAAATGGGGTGTCATATGATAGGGATTTGTTTAGACATTCCAAAACCGTTTTTATTTTGATTCTAGGTTTAATAGTTTTTGAGTTGATGTAAAAATTATAAAACCCAGTATAACGTGAGCTACCATTTGTTGGAGTTTCAATGATTTTGTAGTTCAAGTAAGACTGGTACATAGCTAAACGGCGATTTCGAAGCGATTTGCGAAGTTTATTACCACCATTGGTCAATAAAAATTGTTTGGGTTTTATTAATCTCCGACCATCACGAGATCTTATTTTGAAACGTCACACGCTAAAGGGTAGAACGCGAGAAACGCCGCGGGCGACGGCTAGTGTTATATAATAAAGACATCCATTTATAAAAAAAAACAGTATGCATTAGTATTATTATAGTATTATGTTAATAATTACAATTATGTTTATTTTATGCTGCATATAAATCAAAGCTACTTTATAGCCTACCATACTTGCCAACTAATTTATTACTTTTTGTAGGTAACTATGAATTAACAGTTACTTTATATTCTAAGAATGTTGCAGCTTGATAAGGAGGTTGATCGATTAATCAATATATTATATAAAACTCTTTTGAAGCTTACTTAGAATCAACGCACAGCCTAAACTATAAGTCCTAGAGGTATGAAATTTGGAGGGTAGTATCCTTATATCGTGAGGAAACCCGCGGCTTAGTCAGCTCCGCACGTACTGACGATGTCTTTCCTGTGGATATGGTTGACTAGACTGAGAGGATGGTATAGGTGCTGGGCAAGCCTACTCCATCTACTAAAACATTGTCCCAGGCACTACAGTGTCCCGTTAAGTGTAAGCATAGGTTGCCTCCTGACGCTGTATAAATCATCTTCAATAGATGTAAAGGCCTATTATTATTATTATCCTTATATAGTGTAGGGGTGCACTAAGAAAAGAAATTTGAAACGTCACACTCTAAAGGGTAGAACGCGAGCAACGCCGCGGGCGATGGCTAGTTTGTCAAATAAAGTATTTAGGTACCTAAATTTACCTACCTAAATGCAAATAAACAACTATGTTTATTTTACTGTGAAGTATTTATCAAGTCGTGTTTTAAACACAATTAATTTTATTTTACTAAACTGCATTCTTGGTTTTTACAATATTCAAGTTTTAATGGATGATCTGAATTTTTTTCTCTTGACTGTATAATATAATTATTTTATTTGCATTAATGTTTTCAACAAAACAAACTCATGTGTGAGTCACACGCGAGTTAATACATTAAATAGTTTTATCTTCCTTTTTTGTAATTTCCGCAGAAAAAAAAGGTTTTAAACAATAGCAGCAGTTTTCACAAGCCAAAATAACCACAGTTAATAAGTCGGTTAAAGCAATTCGGTTAGTGCCACTAACCCGGCTTATTAGACCAATAAATAACGGGAAAGTGAAATAACTGCACTTAGTTTAACTTGGTTGCAGCTGTGTAATTTTGCATTTGTGAAATAAAATCTTACCTCGAAGGACCTAGTACTTGTCCTAGGTATTATTTTATGGATATGAAGGCATTGTAAAATTGTTTTAATAATAGTACCCTGTACATTTTGTATGTATATACCTATAGTTCTATAATTTAGTGTGTCCGTTATAATAATTAGTGTAATTGGTTTGTCACCGTACTAGTTATTAAATAAATATATCACACACAGTCGTCAACTCGTCCCTAGTGAACTCGGCCCGCGTGGATTTTTTTTTCAATCACTAACTGGCAGGAGACAACTGGAGTGAGCCAACTGAACCCACGTTCTTATTGTACTGGTATTTAGTATAGTTAACAACAAAAGTGTTAAGTGAGTTTTGAAAAAGTAACAAAAATGTACGCCGGTACAGTCAACACCAAACTAATACTGGGTGTCTCAAAACTTTTATATTATCCCGAGGGAGAAAAAAATTGATGAATTCATTATCCCCTCGAAGCTTTCGGGAGTGGTCTTATTACACCTTGTATTGTACCAACCAAATTTCAGGAGCTTCACGGCCTCTTTGCTGCCATCTTATTTTAGCAACTACAGCATAACGCAGTAGCTCTTATAAGTAATGGTACTTACCTACTTATTGTAATACAAAGTTCCTGGAATCACTCGAAATCTCGTATAGTCTACGCATCATTGAACAACAATGCAGTGTTTACCAAACTGATCAGTAATCAAGCGCTTGTTGATCGATCACTTCACGCATAATGCCTATTCATAGTATTTAATAAACTATTTAATAGATGGTGATAATCCTTTAAAAAGTGATTGTTATACCAAAAACGGTGCAATAGTTGTCTATCCTCCTGTTTTTTTTTTTATGGCAATCGTCCAGAGTTGGATGGACATTTCTGCCAGCGTCACGTCATTATCCTCCTGATTTCAGATGGTGCAATCAAAACAGAGCCTGTATAAATTCCAAACCAAGATAATGAAACTAGTAGGTATACCTGATAGAAGAAAGCATTTTTTTTTCACATACGAAGAACCTACAAAACGCAAAACACTTCGATAGTGCGTTCTAGAATTCGACCAAATTTAGCAGCGCTATCTAGTTCGGTTGTAGGTAAACATAAGCCTGTAACCCTTTCTAACTAAATAACTACTGCATATTGGTTATGCACATCAAAATAAATACTATATTCATTTCATATTAAACAGAGCCATCGTACAGGCAGTTTTAGCTCTCATTTGCTATGCTGTATTCAGTAAAATGCGTGAAACTGCTGAACACTCGTATCTACAGGCTCCGGCAGCTCACTCGACTGCGAAAACCAAATCGCAATCAAACTTCAAACCAGCTAGGTGGCTTCTCACTTTTGTTTTTCAGTACACGTGTTTTCCGGTGGACAGTAGAAACTTTTGTCAATGGTTTTAGGTTTACAGTGTATTTTTTAGCCCTAGGGCAACGAACAGTTAATAATAAAAAAACTCAAAAAAGATATATGTCAATAATTGTTTGGAACATTTCCATCTATTTTTGTTAGTGGAACTGTCATTTCCATCCATATTAACTTTAACTACCTAACCCTTAATATTGGTTCTAGGAAAAAAGTCAAGGAGATCAAAATTTTAGGAAATTTAATTTTCTACAACTTTGTTCATGTACATTTATGTCGTAAAGTTAATAATAATCGAGATAATTTGATAATTATACTTTATCACTTTTTTCGCGTATAACTCAAAAAATCGTACGAAAAAACTTGCAACAAATAAATTGTAGAGATTCACATTTACAACAACTTTACTCCTACCATTTTTGTTGAAAAGTAGAAAATGACCGAGATATTAAGCCATTTCCCCTTAAATTCAAGATGGCGGCTAACACACCGGCGGAATTTGGTCGCCATTTTGGATTTAGACCACCTGTGACCCCCCTTAACGGTTGCAGCAAAAAATTGCTGCCGGGAATTAATGTAATTTAAAATTCTAGCCCAACTGGGCTATCTGTAATAAGGAAGTATTTAGCAACATCAAAAGGTATAGAGGATACTGCAAAAAAACTTAAGCTGGGTAATAAAGTACCAATTACAGCAGGAAATAACAGTCAAACAAAATAACCCTAACCTTAAAGACTAATCAAAATATTTAAAATGATCTTTGCCCTGTAAAAACCATCAACCGCGCCATACGTGTGTTGAATAAAATAGAACTTGTTTTTGTCGTTTAATTAAAAAAAAAATGCATGGAAACAATTTCGTGTGACGACAGTCACAAAAAATATGGAAGTCGAATCATAAGGTCGTAAGCAACAAAAAAATAAAATTATAGTAACATTATTTTTGTCAGATCATTATTTTTGTTATTTTTTTTATAATTTTTTATGGAAAATTTCTATGGTAGTTCTTGTAAATACATAATTGCAATTTTTCTTCATTGTATGTTTTTTATAATTATGTTGTAAATATTGTAAATACTGTATTAGTTGTATTTTTCTTTGTGAATAAATGCTTTTTATAATAAGATTGATAACAATAAATGTTCGTTTATTTATGAAATGTGTGTAGGTAGGTACGTCTAATTCAATTACATATAAATAGGTACCAAAATAATTCGTTTAACCCCAGTGACCATTCGCAGGTTTGAATAATTCAAATCATCAATTACAAAATGTATCCAACGTCCCTTTTGACCACGAATTAAAAATAGAACATTAGGTACTTCACTAGTGTAATAACATTCACAAAGAATATTTATTAAATTTTACACCTAGTACTTAACTATCATCCCTCTATTTTGATTCCTTCCAGAAGTTTTCTTTCAGCAAACCTTTGAGGCAAACCTCAAAGGTTTGCTGGAAGAAAACTCTTGTTAAAGTTAAGCTTGCATTTCTACGTCTTTATTTAAAATTGTTTACAAACATTTCCCAAAAAATAATTGAAGAACGGAATACTGTACCTATGATTTGCGAGTTTGCTTTCCAACATTTAGGCACAGTTGCATGCACTATGATCACGTGTCGTGTCGAACTGTATCAGGGAACATTGGGTAGCAATTAGCAATCCAATTCACAAACAAATATCCCGTTGATAGTGTAAATTATGGTCATTAAGTCCAAAAATATTTAGGGCCTACAGCAAAGAGTAATGACAATGTTTTTGTAAAAATTTAACTCAAGCTAGCTGAAGCTAGCGCATTTTACCCTCAGTCGAACCGCGGCATCTTTTCTGTCCGCACGCGCATCGAGTGACGCATATGCGCAGCGATGCGAACGGACATTCGAAATTCAAAATTTTATAAATGGAACATTGGAAATATTATTTGAATTTTTGTTTCTAAGTAAAAAAAATACATAAGCGTTATTTATTGATTACGATTTTTTGATTAACGGTTTCAACTTTTTTTTATGTTACATCATTTAAAATTAATTAATTTTACAATCGAAAATACAAAAAAATACAGATAATATATTCGCTAATATTTTGGACAATATTTTGACGTCAAGACATAAAAAAAAACTGTCAGAAATCCTGGCAGAATAACTTGTGTGAAACTCAAATGTGGTGAAGCTATACCAAAATGTCAAACGTGCCCTTAGTCCGTCGCGCGATAGTTGGTGCTGCGCTAGCGCATACTTCCTCCCTCCCCAACCCCGTCGTCATAGAGGAGGGTCAAGAAAGCCAATGGACTCCTGGAGCTTTGGAGCGAGCCGGGTCTACTTTGAAGGCTTTGAACCGAATGGCCAAACGACCCCCAGTTCATTTGATGTTTGAAGATATTAATTACACAGTTAGCAGTCATAAAGGTAAGATATAAGTTACTTTTACGAAAAATGTGAAGCGCTCTTGGCGCAGCTTGCTTAGCCAATCTTCACTGATTATCTAAGTTAAGCAACGTTCTGTGCGGTCACTATTTGGATGGGTACTATTAGGTGGCATTTACAGGGAACGTTAAACTGTCGGTCCCGGCTCTAGCAGTCGTTGAGCCACGACAGAGGCCTTAAGGCGGCCTAAAAACTCCGTCAGTAGAGTTGGCCACTAACTTATACGAGCTTGCTTTACAAAAAATTTAAACCCTGATCATAAATTTTGTTGGATCCTCTTCATCATTGCTGATCATCTTCGGAATATGAACTCCAGTTCTCTATATTATCTGCAAATTGCTTCCACCCGCGTCCGCGTCCTGTTTGATCATGTTGATTTTCTGGGATAAAAGTATGTGTTAATCTAGGTTATGAAATATACCAGCTTCTGCCCGCGACTTCGTTCGCGTCCCATTGGATCCCGTTAATTTTCCAGGATAAAAAGTATCCTATGTCAACACCTCCAAGAATATGTATTCAAAGTTTCATGATGATCGGTTAAATAGTTTTCGTGAAAGCGTAACAAACAAACTTACATTCACATTTACAATATAAGTAGGATACATATTCCAAGTTTCATCCAAATTAGACCAGCAGTTGCAGCGTGATTCAAACACAAACATCAAAACTTTGACATTTATAATATTAGTGGGTTTATGCCTAAATTCCTCAAAACTTGTTCACAAATCGGAGACCTACTTTCTGAGCTACGATGGCAGAGACAAACAGAAACACAACGCCGTGAACCTTATAACATCCCTTCTGTTTTCTGGTCAGGATTAAAAATAAAGAAAGATGAGGTACTAAATAATTTGGTATATACTTAAAAGAACGTAAGAAAATCAGACTTATTTAATATCCTGAGCGGATACAAAAAAATACAGTTTATATTATTTATTTCAATTAGAAATTATTTTGGTATTTTCACTACATAATATCAGCAAGTTGTTATAAAGTTCCTGCTATCTTCTTTAGATATCCTAGGTATAGATATTAGAGATAAGTATTAAAGTAGTGGACATATTATTATTTTTATCACGATATTTCTTATCAAAAGTGCGGTAAGTACCTAGTCTGGTTTTTTTGTGACAAAGCGGATATATCAAATGTCACTCGCACATACAATAGGACCATTAAATCAGTGGAAGCCGTTGTGTAGGTATAAGTGGCTACATCATTTCCTAGCGGATAAAAGCAAAATACCAGTATTTTTAATATGCATAGCATAAACGTAGACAAAAACTGGAAATATTTCACATTTGTATATTTAATATTGTTCGGGGCACTCGAGCCATTCGTTGACGCCTCCGTATTTGAGCGGCTATGTTTTTACAGCAATAAATCCTCGTGTAGCGTGGGCTTTATTCTTTAAGTATTTTTTATGCAGAATTTGGTCATTAATTTTGTCATTAATATGATAATCTAGATTTAGGTTATCATATTATTATTAAATCTAGCTTGGTAGGTAATTCGATTTGATTTATCAGTTCAATAATCGGATTTTCAAAAAATTATACAAAGAAATGGGTAGAGTTAGTTGCATAAAAACTGACAAACTTAAAAAAATATAAGAGTTTTTTTTTCTAGTGGTTGTGAATAAAACTAGTTATTTCTTTTTTGATTTTAATTTCAGCAACGACTATGGTAACACTAGCATGATAAGTGAGCCACTCAAATTTCCATTTAATTAAGGTTTTTTTTTTTTCAATATTTATTGTCAATTAGGTACCCATCGATTAATATTGACGCTATAGATATGAAATCAGCGTTAATTTCAGCAGCTTATTCATATTGTTCTTCTAAACCTTCACTAAAATGGCTGCTAATGTTGGCACTTTTCATTGTCATTCAAATAATAATGACAGAGCATTTATGAAAACTGCGCTAAAATGAAAATATGAATATAAAATATTATAATATTATAAAGAAAATATGAAAATATGAATAAAAGGTAAAAATATAATAGCAAGCATTTGTTATAATTTTATGTCACACACGCAGATGTACCCTATTCGTCATATCAGTAGCAGCATGAATAAATGCGTGTTTCCACTCAAAAACATTCACAACACAATCAGTACAAACGATTTGTTGTTACAATCAAGAAAGTCCTTACAATAATCTACACAAGATTCAAAATGTCAAACATGCAAAAGGTTTGGCGGTGGAAACGCAAATCAATAACTTGACAGAGTTGTGCATGTTTTATTGTGAATGTTTTTGAGTGGAAACACGTAGTAAGATTCACACCGAAACCGGTCGTCGACCGTGACCGCGACCCGCGTCGGTACAGTTCAATTGCACATTGACTCGGTTCATTTCTTCTTCTTTTAAACCTAATATGGCCAGTGTCCGTCATTTCGACAGACAATTTCGCCAGTGTTAAGTGATGAATTTGAAATAATTTAGGTCAAGTCAAGTCTTCGTCAAGTCGGCTGTCGTTTGTTTTGAAGAGATATGTTTTATGTTTATACTAGCTGACCGACGTTGTCCTGTCATTCAAACTCTTACTGTCAAACAACTGACAGTGTGATTTCGAATGTGACATTAAAAAAGTTTTTATGGAAAAGGTTAAGGCCCTTTCAACCCCTTACAACCCTTTTTTCGCATTAATAAGTAGCCTATGTTCTTTCTCAGGTTCTTGACTATCTGTGTACCAAATTTTATTAAAATCGGTTCAGTAGTTTTGGCGTGAAAGCGAGACAGGCAGACAGACAGACAGTTACTTTCGCATTTATAACATTAGTATGGAAGTATGGATTATTTGTTGGTATTTAATTCATAATCTAATGCACGTAAACTGCAAGCTTGTTTAAGGCTGAATCAAGACTCTAGATTAGATTTTTATTAAAACTTTTATTTTTTACAAAGAACCGATGATTGAGAGTACCATTTATAATGAACGGAAGATGCAGGTAAAATAAACAAAAAACATTTAAGATACGATGAGCTGAGGTTAACTTGGATGACGGATTCTAAAAAAACTAAGGTTGTAAAAAACTAGAGGGATAGGTAAGTACACAAAGTATTTAAAAATATAATTGTTTGGACAACGCAACATCAAGCACTTAAAAATTGTGCAAAAAATTCCATGTACCTACCTGCAATAAGGTTTTGTTGAGTTAAAAATAAAGCATAGGTAAAGGTAAACTAAATAAGGAAGAAGGAAACTAAGAACATCTTTGTGCGACACAATTAAAGAGCAAAAAAATACCGCAGATAACGGAATCATTTACTTTTTAAAAACAGATTATAAATTGAGGAAGATATCAATCATCGATAAACACTTTCCTTGTTTACAACTTGTTAACCTTCAGTCAAAGAAAGCCGGAAGCAATTTATTAAAACAAAATAATATTGATTGTAACATCTCCTCAAACTAAGCCAAACTAAAGTGAGTAAACTTGAAGACACGGGATGATAGAATTTTTAAAAATTCTAAAGATATCTAAAATGATGGAGATACATTTGTAAGAGTTATAATATTTGTATAAACACTCTAAATCTGAGAAAGGGTGTGCTGCGTATCCAAAATGTTCGATTAGTCAGTCTAACAATTCGGAATATTTTTGTCCAAACAGTTATATAATCGAACTACTAGTAGGACTGGATGGAATAAACCGATGTTGTGAAGTAACATCGTTTATGTGAAAGGTTTTATCCCACAACTGCAGCTAGAATAGCCCTACTTAGGTATGTTATGGTGGTTTTGTTTGTGGTGAAGTCATTTGATTGCCAACTTCCATGGAATTAGAAAGCAAAATTTTGAACCAATGATTGGTGTAATATCTACTACTTATTGCAGCACAGATTATGTCATTTTAATACCATAACATATGGAATTTATTACCAATGGCAGTGGGCAAAGAAAACCAATCATCACAGTTAGGGATTGTATAGAAAATAGGATAAACTCAGTCGATTCTTTTATGCACGTTTCAATTTTTGAATTATATGGTATTGAATCAATATTATTATAATATTAACTTTATAGTGCGAAATGAAACAGCGAGTAAAAAGCACATTATAATTGTTGGCAACAAACTTGCAACGCGTGATAGCAATCATCAATCAGCAATTAGGTATTGAAACAATATATGAAAAAGTAATAGCAATGTTGTGAAAACTTACCTAGGTACTTTAAAAGCAAGTTGCGCAGCGAATAAAACCGAATTCATTTAGTGATACCTATATTTTTTTTTTTAATATTATCTTTATGAAATGTTCTATAATATTTACGTAAAACAACCAACTTCCTAGCATTAGAGCAAGTGCCAAAAGATTTGATCTAAAGTGACAAAGAGTTGAACTTTCTACGTCAAATTATAAATCGAAATACTTACTAATATTCCTTAGTATAATACGTTTAGCAGTACTCAGAGCCTTAAGTCCACTGTAAATAATAATACAGTCTGGTTTTACTGACGTAAATGAAGAGGTTGTAAACGTTTTGCTATACCTATCAATTAGACTTACGTCAGAAACAGTGTTTTTAAGCAACTGTTTTTATTTCAATGACGTTGTTGTATGCGATATATTTATATTAGTCTTCTAAAGTTACGCTAGCTAAAGTGGCTTCTAAATCTGATATCTTTTCTTCATTGTCATGGCAGTGAAATAGACAGGAGAAAATGAATGGTTTTAGAATATTATTGCATTATTTAAGTTCCATAACTGAATGATGAAATTAATTAGAATGAATAATTAACGAAGGGCAGGTTGTTTCGTATATCAAAAGTGAAATTTTACTGACACAAGCTTGTTTATGCAATACATACAAGACTAAGTGTTGAAAAGCACTTCAAAATGGTGTTAGAGGCGAGGAAATTTTGAGGAAAAACCGAGGTCTCACTACTTTAAAGAATCATTGAATTGAAGTAGGAATAAAAATAATAAAAAAACCTTAAACTAGAAAAATAAATATGTGAAGAAGAAAAATAAGAATTCATTTATTTGAGAAGCCAACACGCAGAAAAAAAGACAATATAGGAATCTAAACTTCTTCCAGATAACAAGAACAAGCATAAGTAGGTAGGTAAGAAACATAATAATACGAAAAGAAGAGTCTTTCCCTTTGATAATGCAAAGTTTGATAGTAGTAGTTGAACAGACTATAGTTATAAAGATTATTCATTTGGCAAACAAACCATTTGATCAACCAAAATGGAACTCGTAGCAATAATTTTAGGCGTGACAAAGACAAAAATTGCATCAAAACAAAAGAAGTTCTATACAAAGAAAAATACCAATTTGACTAAAAATAGGCAACCTAGCTTTGTCCGACTAACTTTCGTATATATCGATATGCCAATTTGGCAGTCTCGCACAGTGCCGGCGAAAATGCGATATACGAGCGATTCGTGCGATATATCTCATATCGCGCAGACGTGAGGGAATCTACCTTCGCAGATTTATACCCGTGTGAGGTGAAACTGACAACCCGAATTGCGGTGTTGAAAAACATTGAAATTTTGCCAGAGGTAGAAAGTTTTTCTACTAGTTATTGTGGTTTGAGTCAGTGAGAGGGCTTAGGGCTACCACAAGCTTTCTTGTTTATCTGCAGACTTTTCACTGCGGATCTCCACTTCGCTTTCACCATCAAAACTTAGAGCAAAATATCTCGAAAACTGGATCTCGAACGTGAATATTTTATTAATTAATTATGCATTATTAAGTACTTCCTATTTTACATACTCTTTTTTTAAGCAAAACCAATTGCTAGTTTTAAAAGAATGTGGGACCTGTGCACTGTCCAATTTGCCCCAGACCCTTTGTTGTACCTACTTCTTCTTCTCTTCAGTAATGGCCTGTGTCCGTCATTTCGACAGACAATTTTGCCAATGTCAAGTGTTAAAATTGTAATAAATAAGTCAAGTCAAGTCACTTGTCAAGTCGGCTGTCGTTTGTTTTGAAAAGAAAATGGTGGATTTTCTCTCCAAAACCTAACACGAATTTTCACATTCAGAAAAACCACTTTACACACATTTATTCCAATGGCCCACACTTTATGTTACGACCTAAGTATTATTGGTTAAAATTCCACCAAAATTAAACAACAATACTCACAATAACCCAAGAAAAACGATTAAAATAAAAGTGCTATGTGTCGTTTCAAAAAATGTCAAAACTCGTGTCTGATGTACCTACTTAAATTTACGAAGAACAAAACGTTCGGGTTTGTGACAGTGACAGTTGAATAGATACCTACTATGTATGGTTCTACAGACACGGATGGAACCATGATGGAACTTGATCAATCAGAGCGTGACAACTTCCATTCTGTTTGAACACGAAACGGAGTGTCCTTTCATGGTAGTGGATAAAAAACTAAACCCACGTGCACGATCAAACGATCGGTAGATGATGTCATCCCGTTAAACTGACTACGAATTTGAATGATGAACAAATGCAACTGAGCAAGCAAGCTCGTATGAGTTAGTGGCCAACTCTGGTGACGGAGTTTTTAGGCCACCTTAAGGCCTCCGTCGTGGTTTAACGCTAACGGCGTGGTTTTAGCCGGGACCGACTGGTTAACGTACCCTCCGAAGCACGGAAGCGCTCAGATATACCTAAATGCCAATAACGGTCACCCATCCAAATAGTGATCGCACAGAACGTTGCTTAACTTAGATAATCGGTGAAGATTGGCTAAGCAAGCTACGCCACAAGCGCTTCAGCTGAGCTATATGAAAAAATCACATTGTAGCAGATACTATTTTGGAAATATTGACATTTTTCAAGACATCGAGGCAAAATTGTGGAGGACGTTATTTTGTAACAATAATAAATGGGTTCTAAAGCTTTGGATTTTTGAATGAAGTATGCTCGTTTTAATAAAAACTGAATTTATTGAGCAAGACACTGAGGACCCACGATACCCCTGGCGATACCCCTGGTGGTATCGTGGGTCTTGTAAATCAAACGATACCTACCCCTGTTCGAAATGACCGTAGTGTTGCGGTGTGGAATGCGGAAATGCATTTATCTAGGAGTAAATACTTAGCAACCAAATTTTGAAACTTCTTCATCTAGGCTCAGAAACCGCAGAGTAATGTTTAGGCCGTGCTCACTTTGGATACGATTTCATCTGAATTTGATTCGCGCGTAACGTCTACGCACGAATGATCCCGACCTTCCAAGGACTATGGGAGCGCTCACACTGCATGCGATCAGTCGTACGTATACGTACCTACGTTTACTAACGACGTCCGAATACAATCCGAACTTGTTGGGATTTATCACGCAGTCGTACGTTCAGTTACGCGATATCACCGGTGCACTGCCTATTTGACGGAGAAAAACGTATTCCGTGTGAGCACTCAATTCGTACGAACAGTACTCGTCCGTTGTACGAACAAATTCGTGTCCAAAGCGAGCACGACCTTACTCGTCCGTCAAACCATCTGCCAAAGAGCTGATATTGTTTATTAGATGTGGCATACCTTGTATTCAAACAATCAGTGAATACAAATAAACTCCTTTGTTAAGTGTACCAAAAGCATCTTATTGTTAAATGCTTGTTATTGTCTTCATAAATCACAATAGTTAAGTACATGTACCCACTATTTTCAAATATTTTATTTGTATCAATAACAGGTTATTTTGCTGTTTAACGATTTTAAGTTATTGAATATCTTTAAACAGCTAATAAAATGAATATTCATGGACATTTAACACAAGGCCTTCTAGTCCCAAACTAAGCAAAGTTTGTACTATGGAAACTAGATAGCTGACTAAATACTTATCCCCATCTTATAAAAGGTTAGACTAACTTTAACTAACTTTTACTTTTTTTACTCTAACTTTTTATATGATAGACCCTTATTGTTTTGTAAACGCGTAGGTGCTTCGGGTAAGTAGTTAGTTCCATATAATTTTGCAATAATACATCGGAATAACAACAGGTATTTTATTGTTCAACGGTTTTTAGTTGTAGAATAATTTTAAACGCTATTCGAAGTTCGAAGTTCAAACACGATCAAATCCGATAGTTGCCGAATTACGTAAACCGTATTTGAAGCATATTGCTCGTCAACGCCTGCTCGACTTCCGAACGTCGCAACGTCACCGCGCAGTGTATTTTGGATAAGCTACCGTTACGATACGTGTTCGATTAAGTATTACATTTATTCGTTCTGTTCTGAGGCCTTATTTCAATTTATTCGATAGCAAAACATTGTTTTACCGAACGTGAACGCAATCGAATTTGTTGAATTCCAATTTGAATAAATTCCAGGTGATTAAATAGATATGTAATGGCTGGTTTACATTGTTGACTAATAATGTTTTTGTTGAGTTTGTTGGTAATTTGGGATAATTTCATATTTTTAACTAGGTTTATTAAATAATTATAAAAGTGGTCTTATAATGCACGAAAAAATTGAACAATCTTTATTTTTAATCAATGGTAAAAGTACATTGTTTTATACATACTGCATACATATAGGTACTTTTTTACATTTTCAAAGGAACATATCTTAATATTAGGTACATCTATAAAATATAATGGTTATCTTGATGTTCTTACGGCTGCTTTGTCAATCTGTATCTAAGAATCCACGTCTTTGATTTCAATAAAATATAGCCTATGTTTCAATCCGGAAACAGTACTTCCGAATGGTATAAGTTTCGTTGAAATTGGTCCAAGTAGTTAAGGCGTGATCCGCGAACAAACAAACAGACAAACTTGATTTTCGGAATCAGAATCGTTTATGTAGTAGATCTGCATATTTAGTTTTTCCATATCTTTAATTTTAGTTTTTGGCTTTCTTACAGTTTTATAATAGCATAGAAAATATACCAACCTGTCTTCGTTGTCTATGTCTAGGTACTTCATTTTCGATATACGAATAAGACAAAATATAACAAATGCATCACAAATAGGTGTACCTATTATTACAGCTATTTCTAGTTCATTTGTTTGGTTTTCATTTTGTATTATCTTTGTAACGTAGAAATAGCATTCTTGTTGACGCATCTCACATTGCATCAGCCACAGATGACTTCCTCCAATAATAATATTATTTCATGAATTTTGTTGAATAAGAATGGAATTTATAAGAATTTTATTCGTTCTTTGCTCAACGGTTTTACTTTTTATTCTAGAAACTACTGAATGGATATGAGAATGTAAATTCTTGAGGAGTAAAGGTTATTGGCCACATTAAAGTGTTAAGATATAAATTTAAATATAATCGCATATTTGTGACTATGTCCTAAATGGAAAATATCCAACCACCTGGTACTAGGTGTCCCAGAAGTATTGTGGTATCCCAATAGACGTAATTTCACGTTAAGTAAGTACATAATATATTAAAAAAAGATTTAATAATAATAATAATAACTTCATGTAACGAGGAGAGTGCTAAGTATTAATGTGGATGGATATAGAGGAAGAGGTAGGCCCAAGAAAAGATGAATGGATTGTGTAAAAGATGATATGCATAGGAGAGGAGTGAACACTGAGATGACGGATGATAGGGGAGAATGGAAGAAAAGAACATGTTGTGCCGACCCCACCTAGTGGGATAAGGGCAGGAAGAAGAAGAAGAATAATAATAATAACTCTTTATTTCGGATATAAGTCCATACAAGAAAATTAAATACAATACAAAATTATGGTATGTAGGTATATAATGGAAATTGAAAATATGAATTCTAAGAACTTTTAACTGTTTATATTCATGGTCTGATTCACTCTCTCAGGCTAACATACTAGTTCCAGCACTTCCTGCATACCAATAATAAAATAAAATAAAATAAAATGTTTTTAGACTGCATCACACGAAAAGAATACCCATGAGCTAGTAAGAGCATTACATATTTGCTTTGTTTTTATACTAGCCGTCTCCCGCGGTGTTGCTCGCGTTCCCTTTAGAGTGTGACTTTTCAAAATTCCTTAAAATTCTTAGTGCACCCCTACACTACATAAGGACCACCAACCTACTAAATCCCTAACTAAAAATCTAACAACTAATCTAAATCTACTACCTTCCAAATTTCTTACCTCTAGGACTTATGGTTTAGGCTGTGCGTTGATTATCAGTCAGCTTCAAAAGAGTTTTATAAATATTGATTGATGATTAATTTATTCTGTATTTCATACAAAAAGCTTTGAAATGTTTTAACTAAGCATAAGATTTTTCGAATAAGGAAAAATGTAGTAAAAACCTTCAGGAGTTAGGTACCTAACCTGACAGGGTGGCAATGCTCGTTGTGTTGTCCACAGAACACGTTTTTTTTTTGTTCTGTTCTGTGTCGTTGTCGCATGTGTGAATGACCAGAACTCTATAAAAAAATATACATATTATTATGTAAGACGAAGGTGCTACTTATTAATTTTATCAGGAAAATAATAAGGAAAACTCAGAGATTTATAAATCAAATAACGAATATATCAGAAACCCTACATTAATCGACCATAACCCTAATGAATAGGCTATCAATAATACATTAACCATCTAAAAATATTCAAATTAAGATAAGAACTATAAGTGTGTCACACGTGCAGTTTGAAACTAGATTGATTTATCTTGTCACATCATCATCCACTAGAATAAGTCCACTGCTGGACATTGAGCGTCTTGCGTTGGTTTCCAGAAAGATTTTTTTCTTTGAGTGCAGAGTCTGTTCTACGACTTCTAGATCAACGCCATCTAGTCCCAGGCAAACCTAAGCTTGTACCATAGGAACTGGATTACTGATAAAATATCCATATAATATCATCATCATCATCATGTCCTTGCCCTTGTCCCACTTTATGTGGGGTCGGCACAACATGTGTTTTTCTTCTATTTATCTATTAAAAATTGTCTTGTAAATACCTATGTACATAGCGTATAATATCATTTTCATTTCAGTGAATAAAGAAGCAGTGTCTATAGACGTTCTCTCTATCTAGTTTTCTAGTGATTATTCCATGCAACGCTTGAAATTTCAACACAATATTACTCGAAATCAAACTACCTAATATTGCAATCTTATAAATACCGTCAAGATCTTTCGCCAGCTTCATCCAAAACCCGTCAAAGGGCCAGTTGGAAAACAAACGCAAGAATAGTGTAAAATGCTACGCAACTAGTTTTTCTCGTTTTATTCTGGGTCAATAGCTATAAGGATATACTACTTGACTAATTCTTTGATCGTCTTCTTGCTCGTTCTCTTTGATAATGTGGTTTCCATAATAATCTTTGATGCTTTTGATCTTGTGAAATTCACGTAATTGATGTGATTATCCCGTTAACGTGATAATTACAACATGGTGTTTGATTAAATTTTATTGAAGGAATTCCGGTTCGCGAAATACGCTCTTGACAGCATCAGTGGCGCATCTAGTTTGCAGAGCTTTAAGGGGGGACTTGGGCTCTTTAGCCCCCTCCCTGGATCCGCTAGCGGGGGCTTGGATCTTTATAACTAAACAAAAAGAGGATATAAAAACCATTTTTTGTAAAAAATTTAACATATGTTTTCCTCAAATTTTAGATAGATATCTTGGGTTGTCTGTGACTCGTGTTTGTGATTATAGCAATTAGATTGGTTTGGATTAAACTTGGTAACGGTTCGTGACTTCAAACGCTTATCTCAAAGCATTACGCCAGCTACGTCAGAAGAAAAAACTAGATGCATAAAAGATGATGTTTATCTGTTGTTTCTAATTATACCATAGCAATTATTAATAGGTTCTAAAGTAGGATCTTTATCACAATTACAAAATTACCGCGTCACTACTCATTATTTTGCATAATAATTTAGTAGAGCATGAATTCTCTAATAATTGAGTGTATCCATTGAAACTAATACCGGGTGTCCTAGTAGTAGTATGTTATCCCGAGAGTGCGCGATTCTCGACACTTACAAGAACGACGTTTGGTTCTAGGGCTTATTGCAAAATCAAAGTGCACTATGGGAGTGAAAAGGACGCACATTTGATTATTTGTCTATCTAAGAAACATAAAGTGACCACTATTTTCGCATTCGTATTTAGAGGTTCTAAAAAAACCAAAAGCACAGATCATTGTAATACGCCAAAAGTGTCAACTTTTTTCCAGTCACAAAATTCAACAAAAGTGCATTTAAAACATGAACAGATGCTTCTAAAATAACAGAGCATTGATCTACATTTAAGTAAAACTATCGAATCTTGAAATATAAGCACGACGGGTTTATAAAATTTAAATAACTTGAATGAAGGTATAAATTTTGTAAATCTTCTAAATATATAAAACTCTTTTGAAGCTGACTGACAATCAACGCACAGCCTAAATTATAAGTCGTAAAGGTATGAAATTTGAAGGGTAGTATCCTTATATTAGTGTAGGGGTACACTAAGAAGGGAATTTTGAAAAGTCACACTCTAAATGGTCTAGAACGCGAGCAACGCCGCGGGCGACGGCTAGTGATTTATAAATTCAATTCCTTATCTTCACGGAAATGAGAATATATGATGTACTTGAACATGAATAGTTGAGAAATATCGATTCTAGGAATAAGTTACTAGAGCAGAAACGAGAAAATATTGGGGTGGATTCCTCGTGAGAGCCATAGCTGATGAAACACTGCAGCGAATAGTTGCTACTCAAAGATCTTGAGATCAGAAAAAACGTTATGCCTACGTACCTTACCTAGTTTAGAAAATAAATATATAGGTACATTAACGAGATAAAAAATAGAGATCTAACGGGTTTTCTTATGTATTATTCGTTTTTTTTATTATACCTCTTACTTCATACCTGAGCTTATTTCAGAAGATAAGTGCTACTTCATGTAAGATAAGTGGTATCTCTTAATACTAGTAAATAATAAATCATTCTGAATTGGTTGGGATAGCATCAAAGTAAAAAAATACTGCCGTTAAGTGATTTTCATGACATCTCTAAAAAACATTCAAAATATTTTTTCTAGGAAATAATATTATGTATAAGGTATTTTTTTATTAGGAGAATCCCTTTAAAAAAATACCTGCCGTGAATGGGAATATAAGTCGATCTTATTACTTTTTTTTATCTAAAAGAGGTTTTATATGTGACATTGCAATCAGATACAGCGTGTTGAACAAAATTGCCGGCTTATCGAGGAATCCATCTAAAATCTAATAAAGTTACAGTATGGATGTAATAAAAGTCAACAAAAACGGAACAAGTGATTGATTCGGGTCCTTCTAAAGCGTGGGACAGACAGAGAAGACGTAATACACAGACGAAGCGCAGACATGTGTCTCTTCCGCGACGCTTTCAGACAAAATGTATAGAAGCGTCGCGACGCGAAACATACAGAAGAGACGCGTCTCTTCTATACATAATTCAATACATACTTAAATACATAATTCAATGTATAATTCAAAAAGTCGCGTCCGCGTCTCGTCTCCGCCCTGTCTGCGACGCGTCCTCGTCTTACATCTCTTCTGTCTGTCCCGCGCCTAAGCTCTGGGTCTTATTGAATCATCCCAATTCTTGTAATAAAAAGTAAATCAAAGTAAAGTTCTAATCTAGATCTTGTCATAAAGTTCACAAGTGGTACCTTTTCTTATTTACTACGTCAATGTGATCATAATTGTGATTGGATACAGAATATAACAAAATGAAATTGGTACTCTAGTATGTAAGAGAATTGATATTAGCATATTAATTGCTTGCCCCTATATAAAATCTGAGTTTTATTAGTCGAAAGAATTTTCACAATTTTGCTATTGCATATTAATGATTGTAGACCTGCGGGCCTATAGGATGCGCACGCGAGATATTTGTCATGTCGTTCTGTCAAAATGTAAGCATTTTGCATCAGTTTTTGAACTTTTGCATTATCTGTGGTAATGTTGTCGACAAAACGCGCCTTCTTATTGCACACTTTTGACACTTCTTAGCCGTCGTACCTCTCTGAGGACGAGATAATAGTCATGCAGAAATGTCAAAATTTGAAGATTCAAAGGCGCGGTTTCTCGACAGCATTACCATAGATAATGCAATAGTTCAGAAACTGGTGCAAAATGCTTTACATTTTGACAGAACGACATGACAAATATCTCGCCCGCAGGTCGCAGATCTAAAATCATTCTTCCTGGAAAACTATGGAAGAGATTTATATCTTTAACGGCCTGATGAAAATGATGAACCTAGTTGCTGTGCAAATATAATCTTTATTTTAATGACAATAGATGTTTGTTTTTCATTCAAACTAACCTGCATTTTCCTATTAGACCTTCTAGACCAAAGAGGTCAAGAGCAGAGGCTGCATTCTAGATAAGTAATTATTATGTTTAACATAGTATGTTTTTTGTAATCTCTATTATTATAAAATCTAGGCTGAAATGAGCATAAATGGATGGAAGTGTTTTTTTTGTTTTTGCAATACTTTATTATGATCATTTATTTCTACGTATTTTATTTTTAATTATTTATTAGGAAGCACTGGACTCATAAAATTTTAAGTAAGTATAAGTAAAAACTCTGTTCAAAAAAAAACATGTGTGCAATTCACAATGTGCATAAAAAATGTTGTACCACATTTGTACCTCCAAAGCTTAAAAGTGAAGGGTCATGGAGTCCCCACGTATTTGGAAAGGACCACTTTAGCAACACTTTTGTATTCAAATCCACAAATAAACCCTTTCTGGTAAAGGTATTGTTTACCAACAAACACACCTTCAGCACAAATTGTGAATTCTAAAATAAGAACCTACCTTCAATGTTTGTTATGGTCTCAGATCTTCAAGATATTTAAATAAAACAAAAAAAAATACTAACAGAAAAAGTTAGATTTACATAACTAATCTGGGGTGCCACAAGGCAGTGTTCTAGGTCCACTTTTATTCATGCTCTACATAAATGATCTGCCAGAAGTCACTTTAGTTACTAAACACCAAGACATTCAAACAAACTGTATTATTTTTAATGCTGAATTAAACGGCGAAGTGTGTGACACCAAATCACTTCTGGCAAAATAAATAATTTCTAATAGATAAAGTCACTAAAACAACTTTACTTGAAGTATTACTCGTAATTTTTGTACTGCACTGATAGAGTAAGTTTTAGTTGGATGTGCTATGTGAGGTAATGCTTTATTTTACTGCAAAACAACGCTTTTTGCAATAAAAAGTAGTTACTAATATGTTGATACTTGCATAAATTATCATCTACATCAATCATCATCATCAATATATACAAAACTCTTTTGGAGCTGACAGAGAATCAACGCACAGCCTAAACCGTAAGTCTTAGAGATATGAATTTTGGAGGGTAGTATCCTTGCCTATATAGTGTAGAGGTGCACTAAAAAAGAAATTTTGAAACGTTACACTCTAAAGGGTAGAACGCGAGCAACGCCGCAAGCGACGGCTAGTTTACTTATAAACCTTTTAGCCTCTATCTAAAGAATATAAAACTAGTTAGGTAGGTAGTACCTACTCAAAATTGGAGGGAGTATATTTTATTTTTTATGATCAACCTGACGTAGATATGTCAATTATTTCTTAGCATAAGTCTGTATATTAAAGCAGATGTAGGTATTTAAATAAATGTAAAATCTCATGTGCATCACGTTTTCTTGCAGCATGAGGTTATTTTCAAGATATTTGAACTGTGTTGTTACAAAAACATGACCTGCCGCGATACCGACCTCTCTGACAATCGGGTATCTACCGAGTTTTTGTTTTAGACACTGAAATAATTATAGGGCCTACAGTGCGTACATAAAAAATATCCTGAAATATTAATACTGATGATTAATGTGAATTTATGATATGAGTAAAAAAAAATTGTACAGCAAGCAATACACATAATTTTCTTATGTTTTAATTTTTTTGGTCAATATTTAAGCGTAGGTACTTTTAATCACAAAAATACTTAGAAATATTTTTATAAAAAAAAAATTACATACCTACGTATCTATAAGTACAAAAGTTATATAGTATGTAGTTTAACCAGTGCGAGCAAAATCGCTGGCATTCAACTAGTCAAACTCTTAAACATGTTGATGAGTATTAGCTGTCCTTGAAATGCCATAAGTTTTCCTTAACTAATAGAACTTAATAGGCACTTCGTGGTTAGCTTGTTCTAGCAATTTCCTAATCCTTTTAAACCAACTGCCATCAATTTTCCTTTCAATTACCGACGAGTGTAAAGGTGGGTCCACATTTGATCTTTTGTCCGTACCGTAGCTCCGTATCGTATCAGAGTCGCGATCAAAGAACGCTAGTTTGGACGCCCGTTCGGACGCCGTACCACCGTACCGTAACCGAACAAACTAGCGTTCGTTGATCGCGTTGCTGATACGATACGGAGCTACGGTACGGACAAAAGATCAAATGTGGACCCACCTTAATACTTGAGTCAAATCTATTTCTAAATATTTAAAACTGTTTTGAAGCTGACTGACAATCAACGCACAGTCTAAACTAGAGGTATGAAATTTGGAGGGTAGTATCATTATACAGTGTAGGGGTGCACTAAGACAGGAATTTTGAAAAGTCGCACCCAAAAGGATCAAAAATTTTAACCAAATAATGCGTATGCTGTTACCACGCGAGCAAAGCCGCGGGCGACAGCTGGTATATATAAGTGCAGGTAGTTAGTATTTTGAAATAGTAATATGTAAAGTTGTGGTAAGCAACCTATACACTAGGCTCGTGTACAATTATGTAAATTGCCCTTTTAGCACCTATACGCTTGCGGTGATATTTTGTACTTACAAAGGCCTAAGCTAAGCATTCAGTATGCGTTTACCCGATTTAGTAGCAAGATGCCTACTATAATTATTATAGAGATTAACCAACTTTTACGAAGTTCACACAATAGGTTGCATATCGCCAACTTATTGAAACCTCAGTGTACCTAATCGCACCACGCCTACTTTTTTATTTTTTTTCTCTATTTTACGTCCCCTGAGCCCCAAGTCTGTGCATTTGTTTTGACTTTCGACTCGAGTATAGCACACGCAAACGCATTCGCAAAGCGAGAAAAATTGTATGAACAATTTCTTGATAAGTTTTCTGCGACTGCTTAGCAATCTCAAAATGTTCCCATTTTGATAGAATATGAACCAAATCAATCTTAGTTTTTATTCTATCAAAATTTACCAAAATATGATCTTTATGAACACTTATTCCTAAGAAGGCAACCAAACCAAAACGTGTCATCTATTATTATTGTTTTTTACCTTATATTTTTTAGATCGTCGTGACTTTATGACGTGCCTTGAATAATTTAGCAATTTTCTTACTGTCTAAGTTTTGTCTTGGGCTGAACCCGTTTTTCATGGTGACTTTGACAAAATGTGACAAGCATAATAATGACAAAAATTTGACATGATGTAATTAGAGTTAACAATGGACTAGTAAATACAATGGACAAAATAACCCCATTGTTACAAGTATTTTAGCTACCAGTACTGTCACTTTTGTGAAAATTACGAGATGTCACTTTTTTGGTACAAAGCGAATTATTTTTTATTTATTTTGATTCACACTGAGCTAAATAATAACTCAGGTAATGATTAAATCAGTTGTTTATTTCGCATTAAGGGCAGTGTGCACTGTGCAGTGTGCACGCATTAATTAGTCCTCCGTTTGCCTACACAATTGTCTTCTGCGAACCAAAACCGGGTTCTACAAAAAAGGCTTATTTTAATTATATACCTACAATCTAATTTATTACTAATAGACCGGCGGTGTAGGTAAAAAGCTATGCGTATTGAAATAATTTGTAGTTAGCACTTATTATAGTCAATTAATCTTGAGTCCGGTATTATAACTTCCTGATGCTAGATTAAAACTTCAAAAATAAAATGCCGATAGATTTATTAAATAATATACCTATCTACCAAAACCAGACGAACAATTTCGTACAGTAAAAAATGAGAATAGTTATTGTATGCAGTAATTTTTGAGCCATATTTAAATCACTTTAAGTGTTTAGTTTACATCCCAGTCATGTAGATAGTTTAAGCTTCATACTGAGGATATGACCATCATTTCGTCAGTGTAAATACAGCTGTTTCATACATTTTGCAAAGTAGGTATTGCATTTTGTATGTCACAGCTGTTTTTTCACGGTAATATTGAAGGTTCGATAGAAAAATCGTTTATATTGATAGATTTGCTTAACATCAGGTGATATTGTGGTGAAACGGTTGCTTATATTGAATAAAAATAATAAAAAAAGTTGGTTTAGTCTCATAGTCCCCTTTGAGCTATCTTTTTCAAGGGGATTATGAGACTTTTTGTCTCATTAATCTGTACTATACCCCTAAAGTTTTCGAGAGTGGTCCTTTTACCTTCTGTGTAGTAAAAACCCAAGCCCTTGATCTAACTGCCTTTTGTACACCTATTAAAAATATAATTTTCAAAAAGTCCTTGCATGAAAACAGCAATGAAAAATGCGAAGAATCCCAAGTTCTCGATAGCTTTATCACTTCTTCCGCGAAAGATATGTTACGAAGATACCCGACATTATCCGACTATGTGTCACCGAGACTAGTCGGTAGTGTAGGTGGTCCAACAAAAATATGCTGGACTCTAATAAGCTTTATTATTTGGAGTATAGAATTCAAAATACAGTGCATTTGTATCTGCAATCATCGCTCGTATATCTTGCAAATTGCTGCGGCTCCTCCAAATATGCTTGCTTAGATTTGGACGAATGGTTTAGTGCATACTTACCAGTAGATCTTGAAAACGTAGGTACTCACATAGATAGTCAGCTTTTGGAAAAACATGTGGTATTTTCAAACGGTTTTGACATTTAAACGTTTGGTTTAAAGTTTAATGCTTTGGTTTAACAAAAAGGAAAAATAAAGTTTGGTTTAAAAAAAATATTACCAAGGTGTAAAGTGTAAAAAAAATAGTTCAAACGTAAAAAAAAGCCAAAATAATAATCTAGCTAGTGTATCATAGTATAATGAAAGTGTTAGTATAGGTACGTACATGGTTATCTAGTGCAAAAAAGTGTTTTTGTTTATTTTTACATTAAAAAGGTGATATCACCACAAAAAAAGAAAAAAATCCAGTTGTACAACCAAAAACAGTACAAAAATCAGAAAAGAAACAAAACACCGAAACAAGGGTCACTGCAAACGATCAATAAGTGGTAAGATTTCACCGCATGATTTTCTTGCTCTGACCCGTATTCAATCTAATGTAATGTGGTCATTCCGACCCCGTCCTTAACTAGAATAGAATACCCGATGGTAACCAATAAACTTGGAGTGCAGATAGTTGTGATTTTGAACGAAATAAAGAGGTTTTGAAAGTAAGAGAACACAATTTTTTCTTACCATAGTGTTGTCGTGACTCGAGATAACAATAGGATTCAGTAAAACTTTTTTAGGGTTAAATCTAATAATAGAAACGAATTTGTGTGACTTTGTGATTAGTTTATTTTTCACATAGTTTTTTTAGACTAGGAACGAATGCTAAAACTTACAATGAGCCAATTATTTATTTATTTTTATTTATTTATTTAGGTAAGCCAACAATTTGTGCACAGCACTATTTTAACTTAGAACTAATGGTCTTAAAACTAGATGCACAAACCTTTTACAGGCGAACACAACATGCATTTGGTAGATAATAACTGTGAAAGAAAAATATAAGGGATAACCTTATATGAGAAATAATAGACCAAAACTTAACTAATTAGCAACCATGAGCCAACCTACTTCCCATAGAAACGTGGCATAGCCTTATTATAAGCCATCTATAAATCGTTTGCAAAGGCTCGTAGATAGCTCAAATGTTTCATGTGTGTAATGTAAATATTGAAAATACCTACTGTATTAGTTGTAGTTTTCATTGAAATAAAAAGTAAATACCTTAAACAGGCGTTTAAAATTAATTGCTGTCTCTTACTGAATAAACAAAACAAAATGCCTAACAAGAAATCCTAAACAGTGAGGGAGCTAGAAATATAGTCCTATAGCACAAAGGCACATACATACTCCAACCAGCTTAAAACGTAACATAAACTAAATTAGGCAACAAAGGCAACTAGGAGGCAAAGTACAAATACTGTAACACAGAAAAAATAATGATAATAATAATTAAAGATTAAGTGTGACTTAAGTCTGCAAGATGTTGACGAAACATGGCTAAGCTATCAGAGTGGATGTCCAGGTCCTTGCACTTGTTGACAACCTTGCAAAAACGAGGAATGGGCGAGTTAGCACCTAATACTGTTCTTCGTAGCGGAGGGACAAGTGGTGAAATTTTACAACGAGGGTATCTCGCGGGCACCTTAAACCGAGCTTTTTCTAGTAGCAGCGAGCAATCAATTTTGTTTCTTAGCAATTTGAAAATAAATAATAGATCTAGCGTTTCTCTCCGACTCTCAAGGGAAAACGTCTTAAACTTCTCCAGTCTAGTCCGATAAGATACTGTTCTCCTAGCTAACGGTGTTGACCGAGCCAGATGCCACATGAATCTCTTCTGTACCCTCTCTATTCGGAGACTGTGTGTGGCATAATGCGGACGCCAGACAACACTGCAGTACTCAAGAATACTACGAACTAGGGTGTTAAAGAGAGTTATCTTTGTTTTGGCATTGCGTAATACTTTACCATTACGCATCACAAACCCCAGCATCTTGGAAGCTTTTTTCACTATCAAATCAATGTGAGGCACAAACGTCAGTTTTTTATCAAAAAGAACACCCAGATCCCTTATGATATCGACTTCTTGTATTTTATCTTGCAATATACTATAGGAAGATGGAACACAGGTCAGTTTTCGAGTAAATTTTATATGAAAACATTTTTTACAGTTCAGGCCCATACCATTGTTTTTACACCAATCGACAAGCCTATTAAGGTCGTCTTGTAAGAGATTAGCATCAGAAACAGATTTAACAGGTCTTGCAAATTTTAAATCGTCAGCATATAAAAATGGAGAGGAGTTTTTAAAGCAAATTGTGATATCATTTACAAATATGCTAAATAGAATCGGTCCTAAGTGGGAGCCCTGGGGTACGCCAGATAGTATTTCATATAACCCCGAGTCATACCCGCCCATAACCACATAGAATACTCTGCCTCTAAGGTATGATCTAAGCCAGTGTAACAAGGGGCCTGCAAAACCATACTGTAGTAGCTTGGAAATTAAGATATTATGGGATACTCGGTCGAAGGCTTTACTGAAGTCGGTGTATATGACGTCAACTTGACGTTGTGCATCAATTTCACCTACCAACATCTCCGTAAAAGAAACCAGATTAGTACAAGTAGAGCGATTAGAAACAAAGCCGTGTTGGTGAGGGGTAAGTTTTTGCTTAAAATGTGACTGAATAATTGGGCATATTATCGATTCAAAGACCTTTGCAAAGGTTGAGAGTATAGATATGGGCCTATAGTTGCAAACATTCTTTTTATCACCGTCTTTGTAAATAGGGACAACCTTAGCTTTCTTCCATACTTTAGGAAAGACTGAAGACTCGAGCGACTTTTTAAAGATTAGATACAGCGGCTCTACCAAATTACTTACACAATTACCAATAAAAAGTGCTGGAATACCATCTGGCCCCGCCCCTTTGTTCTTGTCCAGACCTTTTAGTTTTCTATATATTGTTTCATGATTTATACTGACTGTGCTAAGAATATTCCCTACAGGGTCAGCTTTAACCATATCTATATTACCAGAATCCACATTACTATAAACAGAAGCAAAATATTTTGCGTACATATTGCACATTTCAAACCCGTCGGACGTGATAGTTGAGCCGTCTGAAATAGTTTCCGGATAACTGCTTGCTCCATTTCTCTTAGATTTAATAAAAGACCAGAAACTTTTAATATCGGTTCCTATCATGTCCTCTATACTATTAATGTACGAATTGTAACAGTTCGCTAACAGTTTAACAGCTAATTTATTTAAAGTCTGTAGTCTCAATTGGTCCATTGGATTCTTATAGATCAAATAACGGTGCCTGACTTGATCTTTTCGTTTTAATGTCTTAACAAGCTCTTGAGTAAACCAGACTGGAAATTTGTGACTGATCGGTCTATGCAACGGAACAAATTTAAGAATCGTATCTTGAATCACGTTGTAAAATTTTTCCAACATTATGTCGACATTATCACATTCTGATAACAATTCTACCCAATCCTGCTCTCGCAAAAACTTGTTTATTGAGTTATAGTCCGCTTTACGAAAGTTGGTCAGGCAGCCACTAGTTCTACCCATAAAGTTTTCACACGTGGTAGTGGGTATGGTAAAAATGAGTGGCGGATGGAGGGGATCTACAGTAGAGAGTGGGAACATTGCACTATCAACGCTACATTCTGAGTTGTTTGTAAGTATCAAATCAAGGATTTTGTTACGATTATTGACAATATTATTACACTGTGTAAAATTATTTAAATGCACAAAATCTACAAGTGTTTGTTCCAGAGATGAAAGCTTTAAGTTTGAGAAAGTTTCTTTTACGAGGATCCAGTTTATCCCACTTAAATTGAAATCGCCAATTATGTTAACTGGATAATCACAATCCTCCATAACGTTATTGCTGTTCGTTATGAAGGTTTCCAATATAACCCTTTGAACGGGAGGTGGAAGATAAACAGCACAAAAAACTATTTTATTTGTTCTGTCAGCTGCAGGCAGGTCAACACATACCCACACATCCTCACAGTTGGTTTCCCAATTGTTCATTCTGGAGGAACAGTAACGCTGTGACACCGCTATCAACACCCCCCCACCTTCCTTCCTACTGTGAAAACCTGAGTCTGCTCTATCTCGTCTATGGATTACATATCTATTATCAAACAGTTCTTCACTAAATACACCCTCATGGAGCCAAGTTTCTGTTAGTACAATGATGTCATAGTCACAACAACATAAGTTACGATAAAAGTCATGAGTCTTTGTTCTTAAACCACGAATGTTCTGGTAGTATATCTTTAAAGACACTTGTTTAACACTATTGATGGTAGCACTCATTGTAGTATTGATTGAGTAGGGAAAACTCAGTCTAACTTTTGTAAGCACTCAGAATTTTTTATCAGCTTGTGCTCAGAAGTATCGGATTTTCTCAGATAGATGCGCCCATTACGCACCCAAACATACTTATAACCTTTATTCTTGGCCGCTTGCCTGGCCTCAAAGTGAAGCACCTTGTTTGCAGGGGACAGGTGCTCAACCACATATATTGGTGTTTTTTCCCCAGTCACTCCAGCGTGTGAACTGTTGAGCTTTTCATTTGCATTGGATCTATTAAATTTGATGCACTCTGCCAAAAATGTGTCACGAAGCCTTGGTGAAATAAAGTGAATTATTATTGAACGAGGTCTTGACCCTTTGGGATTCAGCTTAGCAATACGACTGCAGTTTAGTATCTCATCTCTATTCACTGTGCAACCTATAGTTATACCAATAGCTGACACAATCTTAATGATGTCCTCATTTTTCTTCTCGGGCATACATTGAATTTCAATGTTAGAATTTCTAGCATATTGTTCAAACTGGTTCAATCTAGCTGATAAATCCTGATTGTAGGAGCGCAGAGCACAGTTATCTGATTGAAGCTCTTTTACAGCATTTGTCAACTGGGACACGCTACCAGCAGTATTTTCATATTCGACATAGATACGAGCTAAAGATTGTTTCAACTCTTGAATGTCCTCAGCGACAGGTGCAAGAGCAGTGGCAACCGTGGTCATGATTTGTTTATCAATGCGGTTAAAAAACTTCTCCATTTGGGCACTAAATATGTCCTGAACTACATCTCTGACGTCATCGCGGGTCAGTCCAGCCTCGGCATCAAGCTTAGGCGACTGTAGTGCTGCTCTTTTCGATGCGCGCATCGATACATTTTCTTTTGCACTGCGCAACGGGGTGTTATCATTATTGCCACTTCTTTGCCTCATACAGCACTCGGGGCAAATCCAATCAGTGGTCAGACGTGTAATGTGCGAGGCCTTTGCGCTCGTAGAAGCCAAACAGGCCAGATGGAAACTTTTTCCGCAAGTGTTGCAAATTGTAGACTCTGTCTCATCACCACTTTCAGTCTGGCAGCAACCCCACGTAATAAATTCTTCCGGCTCCGACATGACTGGTAACTTCGTAAAAACAAGAAGTATGAGCACAAAACACAAGCACAGGGCAGGTAAATAGGTATGTGCGAGACAGTTCAATGTTGTAGGTTATCTTGATATTATGGTGTCTTTCACCACCTGTAATTCGAAAATTTATCTTCCTCCCAGGCTCAATGTTACAAAACACGAAATATATTGCACAATTCTTCGGTCTAACCAACTCTAATTAAATTATTTTGGAATAAGTTTTACAAACACGTATTATCATCTTCGTCTTTTTATTATGTACAAACATAATTGGCTCATTGATGATAGATTGCGAAAAATAAAAACCAGGACCAAAAAATATTAGCATCATAATAAAATTATTTTACTTAGTTCTGTTAATCTAAAGTAAGAACTAGTTCATAATATTTCTTGTTTTGTTTTTTTTTAAGTAGATTGTCTGACGTAGAGGTCAAAATCTTACCTTCTCTACTAATAGCTATCACTAAATAGGTATTTATATAAAGTTCTCTTGCATAACCAGAACGCAACTCATTTCATTTCATTTAGTATAGGATCAGGATTTTTTAATTTTTTGTAAAGGTATGTATCTAGGTAGGTATGGATGCACCAAGTTGACTTACTAAACCTTTGATCTCGCGATCGTAACGCACAACGCTGCGGTATGCGGCTCAACGCAGCGTACAAGAGACCATTCTTGACGTTTTCCATACGATTGTGTGTCCGGCACCACATGTCGCATACCGCAGCGTTGTGCGTTGCAATCGCGAGACCAAAGCTTTACACAGTTTTATTTCTTCTAAGATCGTATCATTAGATAATTGGCAGTTTAGAACAATGGATGTAAATTGGCTAAATATAGGCTATATCCAGGTATTATGCAGTTAATAAAAAAATGGAAGTCATCGGTGTGAAGACTCTACTATTATCATAGGATTATGACGGTACTAAAGAGTAAGCTACGCGTCCACTGGGTCGGAGTCAGAGCGTACGGAGCGAAAGGATTTGTTATTTGTATTGATTTGTATATGGTACAGTGTTCACTGGATACAGCAGCGCATAATAACATATTTTGTAAATACCGCTGTCCCGTACGCTGCGTACGCTCCGATTGTAACTAAGTGGACGCGTGTCTATCACTTCGTGCGTTGTGTCTATCACGTCTTTGCGTACTGCGTCCATTATTCTTGAGGCACCCATTCCCTCTATACTTGAACACAGCAATACAAGCATTACTACTTAGCGGCAGATATACGAACCATCGTACAAACTCTTTCACAATAATAATAATAATAAATATTTACGGACACTTAACACAACGCCTTCTAGTCCCAAACTAAGCAAAGCTTGGACGATGGAAACTAGATGGCTGATAGAATACATACATACATTTTTTTTGTAGATACATACTTATAATACACTAGCTGTTACCCGCGACTTCGTACGCGTGCTGTGTCAGATGCTGCGGTAGCCAAAATGTTTTGTTATGTTTATGTATAGGAGGTGATTTTTTTTTCGTTATGTTTTGTGGCCGATGTAGTCAAACTATGACTTTTTTGTTATTTTAAACATATCTGAGTACCTATAGTGGAAGGTGCACTGATAGCCAAAAATGTTTTGCGGGTTACGATCCCGTAGGGTTTCGCAACCCTTATAGTGCAACTCTGTCCGTCCGTACGTCTGTTACAAACCGTACCTATTATCCCAAAAACTATTAGAGCTATTGACTTGATGTTTTGTGGATTCTAAGATAATATTTATATTTTTGTTATCACGCATTGTTTTTGACTTATGATGTAAAATATCCTAACAATGACATTGTCCTTCCCCTCTATCTCCGAAGTTTATGGAGTGAAAAAATTGGAATAATAATTGTATTGTGTTGCTTTTATAGGAATGTCCGAACTTTACACGAAATAAATAATAGTTAAAAAAAAAACTAAAAAACACGCTTTATATAGAAACCAAACTTAAAAATTTAAAATGAATTGTAATAAATTTGAATTAAGAATAGTGTTATTTTTTTTTATAAATATAAGTTAATCATAGTGTAAATATGATTTTTTTTATTTTATTTAATAAAAAAACGTGGGGTGCTCTTTAAGATATTATCGAAATAATAATCATTCGACTCTGTCAATAAAATATTTATATTGACACCATACACCCCATTTTCTGCTGCTTTTTTTAGCCGAAAAATTTTTTCGTTATGTTTTTGAGGCCTATAATATAGTCAACCTATGTTTTTTTTTTACTCTTAACATGTTGGAGTGTGCGGGCAGATGCTGCGGTAGCCGAAAATTTATTTTTGTTATGTTTTTGAGGCCTATAATATAGTGAACCTATGTTTGTTTTTACTCTTAACATATTGGAGTGTGCGGGCAGATGCTGCGGTAGCTGAAAATTTATTTTGTTATGTTTTTGAGGCCTATAATATAGTCAACCTATGTTTTTTTTTACTCTTAACATGTTGGAGTGTGCGGGCAGATGCTGCGGTAGCCGAAAAAATTTTTCGTTATGTTTTTGAGGCCTATAATATAGTCAACCTATGTTTTTTTTTACTCTTAACATGTTGGAGTGTGGGGGCAGATGCTGCGGTAGCCGAAATTTTTTTTCGTTATGTTTTTGAGGCCTATAATATAGTCAACCTATGTTTTTTTTTACTCTTAACATGTTGGAGTGTGCGGGCAGATGCTGCGGTAGCCGAAAATTTTTTTCGTTATGTTTTTGAGGCCTATAATATAGTCAACCTATGTTTTTTTTTTACTCTTAACATGTTGGAGTGTTCGGGCAGATGCTGTGGTAGCCGAAAATTTTTTTTTGTTATGTTTTTGAGGCCTATAATATAGTCAACCTATGTTTTTTTTTACTCTTAACATGTTGGAGTGTGCGGGCAGATGCTGCGGTAGCCGAAAAAATTTTTCGTTATGTTTTTGAGGCCTATAATATAGTCAACCTATGTTTTTTTTTACTCTTAACATGTTGGAGTGTGGGGGCAGATGCTGCGGTAGCTGAAATTTTTTTTCGTTATGTTTTTGAGGCCTATAATATAGTCAACCTATGTTTTTTTTTACTCTTAACATGTTGGAGTGTGGGGGCAGATGCTGCGGTAGCCGAAATTTTTTTTCGTTATGTTTTTGAGGCCTATAATATAGTCAACCTATGTTTTTTTTTACTCTCAACATGTTGGAGTGTGCGGGCAGATGCTGCGGTAGCTGAAAATTTTTTTCGTTATGTTTTTGAGGCCTATAATATAGTCAACCTATGTTTTTTTTTACTCTTAACATGTTTTTAAGCTTTATGTTATCTAATTATGACTTTGTTTTAAAACCTTTGAATATATCGGAGTATGGTGGGAGGTATTGCGGTAGCTGGAATTTTTTTTGGTTGTGTTTGTGAAGCCTTTGCTGTCAAATTATTAGTGTTTTTGTATATTTAAACGTGTTGGATTGTGGCAGCAGGACCTAGTGCTTTTTTTGCTAACTGGTTAATTTTTTTTGTAATATTTTAGAGCCCAATGCAGGCAAATGCCCTTAAATACGTTGGAATATGGTAGTGTAATTGCTAGGACCTTAAAGAAATGTTATAAAACGGTTTGGTCACTAAAAACACTTTGAAATGATACCCTGGCAGGGTATCATTCTTTTATTCTGAAGGTCTGCCTATTTTTAGACCTTGCCCTTGGGACCTTAAGATGCACTTTTTTGTATTTTACCTGGTTGAACCGTCTTAAGCCATGTTTAATTAAATAAAAGCGTTGGTTATAATTTTTCATCAATTGAAAGAATTCTGTACCTTCAGTTTGAAAAAATTAAATATCCTGAAACACGTGTCCAGTAAATCTATTTGAGGAATCTATGTACCAATTTTCAAGGGTCTATAATGTACGGTATATAAAAGAAACGCATTATTTGATTTAAATCTTTGACCCTAATTTTGGACCCTTTAGGGTGCGACTTTTCAAAATTCCTTTCTTAGTGCGCCCCTACACTTTATAAGGAACCTACCCTCTAAATTTCATACCTCTAGGACTTATAGTTTAGGCTGTGCGTTGATTATCTGTCAGCTTCAAAAGAGTGTTATATACATTGAGTTTTGAAAATTTTGTGAAATCCTGAAACACGTGTCAGGTCATTTTATTTGAGGAATCTATGTACCAATTTTCAAGGATCTTCTATGTACGGTATATAAAAGAAACGCTTTATTTGATTTAAATCTTTGACCCTAATTTTGGACCCTTTAGGGTACGACTTTTCAAAATTCCTTTCGTAGTGCACCTCTACACTATATAAGGATGATACCCTCTAAATTTCATACCTCTAGGACTTATAATTTAGGCTGTGCGTTGATTAGCTGTCAGCTTCAAAAGAGTGTTATATACATTGAGTTTTGAAAATTTTTAGAAATCCTGAAACACGTGTCGGGTCATTTTATTTGAGGAATCTATGTACCAATTTTCAAGGATCTTCTATGTACGGTATATAAAAGAAACGCATTATTTGATTTAAATCTTTGACCCTAATTTTGGACCCTTTAGGGTGCGACTTTTCAAAATTCCTTTCTTAGTGCGCCCCTACACTATATAAGGAACCTACCCTCCAAATTTCATACCTCTAGGACTTGTAGTTTAGGCTGTGCGTTGATTCTATGTCAGCTTCAAAAGAGTTTTATATATATTGATGATAGAAACACCCAGACAGAGAGCAAACATCTATGTTTACAACACACAAATGCTTGTTCTCGGTGGGGATCGAACCCACGACCCACAGCACGGAACGTAGAGCTACTACCGACTGAGCCATGACGCCTGTCGAATACTGCTGAATAGAGTGCTGTTATGAACAAATGTAGAGTGTCTCGTTTATGGCTTACTTCATCTATGATTGAGGCCGTGTCCTGTGGAACGTGACGAGTACTGAGGCATGGTGAGCACAGAACGCTGAAAGCAGAAGATCAACTTATTTATAGTTTTTCTCGGTAGTCTCCTGATTCGCTGAAAGCATTCTAGTATGGGATAGCATGTTCAGATTTTTCAAAAGGAGTCCTCGCTTTGCTTCGCTTATTCTAGCCTTTGACAGTTTATTGGGTGACAATCCGATTTCAAGCACTTCAGTTGAAACTAGCATGGTAAAATCGTAAGAAATTTTAGAACTTTTTCGCAGATTTTCAGTATAAATGCATAAGATAGCCCTATAATTGTTTTATTTTCTTTACGAGCGTACTGTATCTGTAATTAACGTGCATATTTTGACATATTTTAACTTGAACGAATTAGGTTTTTAACCACAGATTTTTGAACATAAAATTGACATGTTTTACTGTTTTAAATTCTGCTCTGGAATAGAGCAATCTCAGCAATCTCTCATTATACGAAGAAATAAGTATAAGTTAAAAATAACTGACTTTAGTAGCAATTACATCAGAGTCATTAATTGTAATGACGATCCGGTAGAACTATGCCAGGTGCGTCGACAAATTGTTTTTTTTACACAGATGTAAATTAGATGATTCTATACAGAGTTCGGGGCCATTCTTTACCAATACCTTGATCACAGATCATATAATAAATAATAATAATCATATAATACTATATTATATACTAGCCTCGATGCAGTGGGGCATTATTTTAAAGGGTACTTGCCCAGCACTTATACCACTTTATCCACGGGAGAGAAAATACGTGCGGAACTATGTATGCTGCTCCCTTACGATGTTTTTCTTGACCGTTTGAGAGTACCGGTAATTGTGCACATGTTTAATTAAAATTTACTGAAAAGACACACAATATTATCAGAGGAGAAGAAGATCTCGCAATATTACCGAAAATTTTAACGTAACCCGTCGTCTATCGGTTTGCACAGTACAGAATTTACACCTTTGCTGATAGATTACTACTCAAATATTTATAAAATTAGAATAGCTGGCTCTAAAACGGCACCTGCTCGCAAATTTGAAGTGCTTGTGAAAGCCATTGTTGCTGCGAGGTAATCATGAGATGGCAAGTTACGACCCTATTACCGAACCCCACTAAAAATCATACCGGAATAAGGACGTTACAAAATATTGCCATACTTTGGGTATTTTGTTATTCAATTAACATTGACCCCCTACTAAATTGAACTCTTTTTGTGGCTGCTCGCTCAACATTTAGATTTGTACGAAGATTTTTTTTGTTTTGTTAAAAAACATTTATTAGAGCTCTACCTGTTTACTTTACCTGAAATAGCTTATTCCAGAAATCTCCTGCGAGTTTCCCCTACAAAAAGATTTGGGCTTTTGGTCCAAAATCCCCTGCCGGCAGTTGCCCTCCACGCTGAGGCTTCTTTGGATCAAAAGTCCAGAAATCCATTCCACACGGAATTTTTGCTTTAGTAAAAGAGTTCAAAGTATTTACTAGCTTATACTCTTTTAACACGAGTAATTTTATATAAAAATAATACTATAATATCCTTCTCCAGGTTACGAACTATATTTATTTTAATATCTTATCTTCTTTTATTTTCTCTATCGTATGCTATTTGATCCAGCCAAACACAAAACCTCTTAAACGTATAATTGCTACATTTATAATTGCTTTAAATTTTATTTTGTTACAGGAGATAAGAAAATCTTGAACAACGTGTCAGGAGAGTTCAGGTCAGGGGAACTAACATGCATCCTAGGACCATCTGGTGCTGGCAAGTCTACGCTACTGAACATTTTAGCTGGATATACGTAAGTGGAAGCTAGAAACCGGTGGATGGAGGTTTCAAATATTTCTATATCATCTCAAAGGTTATGAACCGATCGGGATTCAAACTCGCGTTTCTTATCGACTCGTTATTCTGCTCGACTCAACTTTAGGGATATATTTATACAAAGTCTTTGTTAATTTTCATAAGTTTAGGATATTATAAAAAACTTTATGATTTTCCGGAATAACACCCTAATACAAGTTGAAAAGGTTTTAAATCGTTCAATCGTTCAAATCAACTTTGGTGGACAGAGGTTCACAATAAAACTTCCATTACGTCTGTGGGAAAGATCTAGAACTTCTACAGGCTGGTATGATGATGATGATACGTGATCTCTATCTGTGTAATTAGGTATGCGGTTTTTGTAATGAGTCACGTTGTATACATGTCGAACATAAATAGTTCTGATAGTGATCTACATGCGGAGTTAGACTCTTTTCACAATATGTCCCGGTTACCGGGTAGCCAGTGCTGGATACCGGCATAAAATTTTAAAAAAAAAATTGTCAAAAAAAAGTTTTCATTGAAAAAACGGAAGAGCGCGTGGAGTTTTTATTTAATATAAACTAATGTATTATGTAACCAGGTCATGCACACAATCTACTTTTAGGTTGATGACCAAATGTCCATGACATTGATGGCTGACTAAGTTTCCGAGCAGCATCGTGTGTCATTAGGCCCTCAGATGAACAAACCGAGTGACACACGCAGTAAAAAAACTGTGCCATCATCATCATTATCACCATCATCATCATCATTCAGCTATATCAGTCTAATGCTGGACGTAGGTCTCTCCCAAGACGCGCCACTGAGCACGGTCTTCGGCTCATCTCATCCAGTGTTTTCCAGCTACATTTCGTTTGTCGCCCCAACTTGCCTTAAAAACGGTGTGACCTGTTAAAAAAAACCTCAACTGGTACATTCCGATGTAATACAGTACACATTTGCAATTCATTCCAAGACATAAATAGATTGAACTTAATAAAGTAAATAAAAATAGTCTCGTTGAGTAAGACATTGACCTCAAGTTACGACACAATAATCTGCATTTTTTTCGCGCATAATTGCATTTCATTCACATAAATATTAAATCTATCGCATCTGTCATGAACGCTGACCATGACATAGTTTTAGGTAATGACTGTTTCTTAGCACTATAACTTTGTTAAGATAATAATATTCATTGTATTTACAACATTATATTATTTCTAAGTTGAATTTTCTAGATGGGTTGGTATTTTAATGTTCTTTTACAAAAGCCTTCTCTTTTTATTCTCGGGACTCTTGGAATTATAGAAAAACATTTTAATTTATTTTTTAGTTCCATAAAAAATATACTTAAAGTACCTTACATTATTTATTAATTAAATGCAAAACATTTCTTTATTTTTACAAATTTTGATCGAAGAATTTTTTATCGTACTTATCGTAGGTAGTTTAAGTTCCGCTATGATGCAAATTTTCATAACTATTTAAAATAAATATTTTCAATTCTGTTTATTTTTCAGGTCCAATGGAGTCCACGGTCGGATCACAGTCAACGGACACACACGAGACATGCACGTGTTCAAGAAACTCAGCACTTACATAATGCAAGATGACTTACTGCAGCCAAGACTTACCGTACAAGAGTCAATGCTGATAGCTGCCAACTTGAAACTCGGAAAGGAGTTGGGGCAAGCTGAGAAGGAACTTATTGTAAGTAGAGCTATGTATAATAATGTCTTTACCTATGAAATTGACGTTCTGCAGTACTGGCATCAAATCAATAGAATTTTTGTTTGGCTGAATCTAATTTTTAAAATAATTTTATTATTCAACATATATTTTTTTTTTTATATATTAATATATTCATATGTTTAGTAAGAGTGCCTAAAACTGGGTGAGTTTATAATAGCACGTGACTGACGGAGTTCTCTCCAATTTTATTCCTGAATGAACGTTCGGCAGGTTCTTGAAGAACCTTCTAAACGTTCAGTAATAACATTTTAATCCTATTGTTGGATTATAAAAATATAGGTTGTGGTTTTATTAAGCATACAGAGATAAGCACTTTATGATTATCATAAGAATGAAAAAAAAAAGTAATTCATAAACACGCAAAGGTTTTTGAAATTAAAAGTGAGTTGGTTTCCTAAAATTCCATCTCATTACTGCGAGTGTGGGCATATTATTTTTTATTTCCCCCAGGAAATTTGTAATACACGCTGTGTCGACATCTCTGCCCTTGGAATTTATTTGAAAAATATTCTAAAAAACTCAACCCTTTTTAACGATATTTGCAACGGTCAGCGGAGACACCAAAGCTGTTGAAAGCTGCTGGCTTTTTCATTAAGATATTTTAAATTTTATACCTAGATACTTTGGATTCATGTTGTGGCTCCAACTGCTCTTGATATGTAGGCTTCATACCGTTTCGCATTATAGTACCTTCTACTTCTACTAAATGCACACTTTGGTATCAGTGTGCATACTTACTATTATATTATGTATTCTGTGCATAATATTAACTGTTATATGATCTGTTCAATTTTTATTTTATTTTTATTCTTTTATTATTGTTTTCTTATTGTGTACCTAATTATTATTTTACTGTGTTGTACCTGTGTTGTGTGCCAAATAAATGTTTATCTATCTATCTATCTATCTACTTACATTTCAAATATCGAACTCCTCAAAAACACTCTTATAATGCTTTGAGCTTTGCTTTCCACATTGATGTACATGCTCAGCTTTGATATTGATTCAGCAAAGTACCTTACATTTAAATGTTTTATACAACAAAGCTCACGTCAGGTAACATTATTTAGATTTGAATCCAACCCAAGGTCCTGATCGGCATCAAACGTATACGTGATCTAATCAGTTTTAAAAGGGACATCCTCTTGCCTAAAGAAATCAAGGAGTTCCAATACTATGCATAAGTAAGTTGCCTCCAATTAAATGAGAATACTTTGTTAGAAAGTTTATGCGCTAGGGATCAAATAGGAAATCAATCATTCATGGGTGAAGTGTATGTAACCAGTAATAAAGTTTACCGAATAATAAATCTTTGGTATAGGTTATTCATGGTGACCCTTTGGGTTGAGGTATTTTCTTCTTCTGTTTCCTTAGAAGCTGGTCAAGAACTGCAGATAAAAATTAAATAAGTATAAAAGTGTCTGTTACATAATACTATAAGTTACCATAATGGAGCGAACTAAGAATCTAAAATGGTATTGTTTCAAAGCATATCTCCCTACCTTTTAGACGGGGTGGGTATAAAATGGCTTTGTCTTCGACTCTCTTTTATATATATTTTTTTATCTAGAAGTTTCTTTTTTTTAATGATTTCAGTGTAGCAAAATTATTTTCTATGTTTTTTTTACTGATATCATTTTGTTGTTTAAACGTATATTCCTTTCCAGGTGGAGGAAATTCTTCAGACTCTTGGCTTATGGAATCATAGGAACACGATGTCAGAAAAACTGTCTGGTGGACAGTCGAAAAGATTATCAGTTGCATTGGAGCTGGTGAATAACCCGCCTATCATATTCTTGGATGAGCCCACCACGTAAGTAAAACAATTAAAAATAACAAGTATGGTTGGAAACGAATCAGTTCAATATACCTGTAAAATTGATCTACACTGAGTATTAGAAGAGATAGCTATTTGCAAAGGATTGGTTGGCAATCAAGGCCATTGAATTTAATTGTACAATAGAAAAGCTTATACGCGCTTCATGAGGTTGTCCCATTTACTTGTAGTGCATGCCATCCACACGATGACGACTGACGACACGACTCGCATTAAATATGAATATCATATCTGTTAAAAAAATCTAATAAGATCAAAATTTTATCATACAAATAAAACTATTTGGAACTCAAATCAAAAGCTTATAAAAAGAATTGAAAACATTGTCAACTGCAAAGAGTTCAATTAATTGGTACGTTTACCTAAATAATGCTTTTACATTTTGCGTTAGATTTTTTTTATAGAAGATTTATTCACATTTTTATTCACCAAAATTCTCTTTCTACCAGTTAAATAATACTATTAATTACCCGCGTATAATCCCTCGGATTATTCTTTGGTTGGATACGGATGGATTATTTGTTCAGCGCGGTCGTCTGATTGGTTTTTTCAGTCTTCGCCGTAATAAAGTAAATATCTTGATGAATGGAGGTATTTAACTGATGTTATGGTTCACCTGGTGTTTGTTGTCCTGGCTTTGTTTACAGTTAGACAATCTGTTATTAGTAGAGTTTTTTTTTTAACATAAAATAGGTTAAGTATTAAATATACTTCTTTTTCCCGCATTGTCATTTTCTTCCATATCATCCACCATCTCAAAATATAAGAATTACGTGTCAAATTATAACAGTAAGTAAATACCAGTGCTATGCTTGGTTAGAAATAAAACGACGACATTTGAAAAGATAGATAGATAGATAGTTTATTTGACATACACACAAAGGTAGTACGTCGTCGCATTGGTTGATTTGGTAGTAAATGTATGATCATTTGGATTTCACATTTTGAATTGGCATTGAATTCATGTTATTTTACTGGGTGTTACTATGTATCATAAGTATGTATTTACAAAAAAAAAGTATATAAGTATTATATCAGCAATCTAGTTTCCATAGTACAAGCTCTGCTTAGTTTGGGACTAGAGGGCGACGTGTGTAATGTCCAAGAATATTTATTATTTATTATTATTTTTACACGAAATAGTAGAACAGCCTTTGATTTGCGTAACTTTAGCGTATGTAGAACATTACACGTTTCACAAAGAATCGGTAATTTGATCTGAGTAGTGTGAGTAGTCACCGTGATTTTATTTGCCATACAAATCTTATTACTCTTTAACCTTTAGCCAATAACAGATGAAAATCAACTACATAGCCAATAGGCCACAACTTTTTACTACCATCCCGATTTCTACAAACTCCATCGGCGATTCACGCCCAGTCTCACGGAAAGGGGCGACCCTTTTCCAAACATATTACTATAGTTAGTTTCCGAATCTATGGGCTTTTCGTACTGGACTATTATAGAGTTCCTTTATAAGCTCCAATTGAATAAGGTAAACAGAATTCGAAGTGATTGGCTTTAGCAACACCAGTTACTGTTACATTTTATTGAAATCGGGATTTTGGGATATCAGAACTACGAATCTGTATCAGAACATAAAATAACTTTAGGTTTAAATAGCATATTGGATTGAAATCTAGATTTGAGAGCGTAATGACGCAATGGATGATTAGAAATTTTTGTTACAAACACAGAGTAAATAAATTACCAGTTTAAAAATTTTTGAACATATTTACGGAGACTTTAACAGAAACACATAAAAAAAGGTAAAAAAAAACAAGTATGTACCGTGGAGATTTCTGGAATATATCCATTTGAGTCCACATTTGTTTAACCTCTTTCTTAGCATGTACCTCCCCATCCATAAGTTTTTATTTTTTAAACTAATACTCATCGACTTCTTGCCATTTTTTAGATAATCCTAAGTAAGTATGAAGCTTCGCTCTCACTTCTTGCGTGGTCTGATAACGTAAACAAACCAGTTGTATCTAACAGGAATATTTTCTTGTGATATTATTATGGTCTAGACATATTAGACAAAAACGCGAAGAAGTGCCGATACTAATAATGATAATCTAAAACATGTTTATAATCGATGCGTCAAACCAGATACTAATGTTTAAAGAAATAAAAATGTAGACAAAAAATGGCGGGAAGTTAATGAGTATTAGTTTAAAAAAAATACTTATGGATAGGTGATACACGCAAAGAAAGAGGTCAAACAAATGTGGACTCTAATGTTTACTTATTTGGGTTAAAACACGGTTGTAAGGCGTACACCCATAAAAATAGCCAGTACTTCTTAAGGGTTAAGTGTATAAACTCCTTTTCATTTAGAAAGGTGCCTCTACAGCCCTTAAAATACGCTCGCAACACCAAAATGCTTCTCCGCATTCCATTTTGGTACAATACAAGAAACAGTATATTAGCTTGTTATCTCAAGCACTGTTTTTTCAGGCGTCATGGCTCAGTCGGTTGTAGCTCTGCCTTCCGTGCTGTGGGTCGTGGGTTCGATCCCCACCGAGAACAAACATTTGTGTGTTATAAACATAGATATTTGTTCTGTGTCTGGGTGTTACTATGTATTATAAGTATGTATTTACAAAAAAAAATGTATGTATGTATTCTATCAGCCATCTAGTTTCCATCGTACAAGCTTTGCTTAGTTTGGGATTAGAAGGCGTTGTATTAAGTGTCCGTGAATAATTTTCGATGTTATGAGAACTGAGGGTTGATTCCACTAACAAACTTGTCAGCGGAAATGCAGCTGAGCCGTACTTTTGTATCTGTTTTTACAGAATTTTGATCCAGGTGAACTTAGTGAAACCATTGTTGGTACTAACTATAATAATAACTACTAATACTAATATAAGGGCCCTGTTATTATTCTGTCGTTTTGTACAAACAAGGAACCCTATTTTACGGGTCCACGGTGACCTCCTAAAGTAGGTAGGTACATGAATAGACAAGGACTCCTTCAACGAGTCTGAAGGTATAAATTAAATACTCTGAAATCAATTGAATGCTGGATCTCATCGATATAAGCCCTTTCCAAAGTGTGCTCGTTCTAGATACGTGACAAGTAAAAATCTACCCAGTGATTTTACTGTTTGTATTATTACTATACTGTTCACACGGTTAGATTGCTTGCAATTCTAAAACAGTATACATCGATGCGTGTGTTCGATGAATAATTAAACGTGCGAGAACACAGAACGCGTTGAATTTGCAATTTCGTTGAAGCATCGAATTTGATTACTCGCCGAGAGGCGTTCAATTTTATTGTGGTCGCGGGTAAATGTTTGTTTTTGTAATGTATAAACTTTCCTGGAAGGGCTGGCACTTGTTAGTGTTTTCGGAATATTCTATCAACCTTTGAGTAATAAAGCTTCTATATTTTATTTACATTATTTATTTACCCGTGCGGTACTTTTGCTAAAATACCTAGACACCCTTGTAATAATTTGCTTATGTAAATAAATATTATTTATTTAGAAGTAATATTAAATCAACTACTTATACTTGGTTCGTATAATTTTCATGCTACAGCTAATATTCAATAGTACCACCCTTTCAGAATCAGTCATTTGTAATAGTAACATTTGATACCAACATTGGCATAACATGTTTAGTAATCAAACTCGTTGAAAGCCTATTAAAATTTAACCTACCAACAAACATTAATTTAAAACACCGCTTAACTTTACGAGGTTGTAACTCAAATTTATTTGTTCAGGCCATGTTCAGGCGCTCCGGCAAAGCGCAAAATTTCTAAGCGAACATTTAGGCAAGCTTATCGACTGTCAAGAGCAAAAACTCGGGTCTTCTATAAAAAATTGAATATTGTGGAAACCATGAATAATCTTCTTCTTAAATATATAAAACTCTTTTGAAGCTGACTGACAATCAACGCAAAGCCTAAACTATAAGTCCTAGAGGTATGAAATTTGAAGGGTAGTATCCTTATTATAGTGTAGGGGTGCACTAAGAAAAGGATTTTGAAAACTCACTCTAAAGGGTCTAGAACGCGAGCAACGCCGCGGGCGACGGCTAGTATCTTAATAAAAATTAAAAATTGTTAACTGAATAAAAGTAATTATCTAATTGCATTATTCACTTGCATAATTTTACTAAGCTAATCCATGGTTTCCAAAAAATACAAGATTTAGATGACCCGGATTGTTTTGCTATTGAGTGTATAAAGATCAACTATTGAAACTGTGTACCTACAAATCTAACGTCATATTGAAATCAGAAGAAATTTTCTGTGCACGAACTTAAAAAAAATTTATTCATATTCTCCACACGCGCTACCATCTTTCCTTTCTTTAGTTCATCAGTGAGGTGTATTTTTATCAGACGAAGCATTCTACATTTTCTGATGTTTAATTTCTACTCGATTCACCTTCATTTTCGTAAACCATGCTAGTTTTCACGACTTTAACAACGCTACCGAACATTAAAATTGGCCTCAACGGAAGACCAGCGCAACTTATTACAACCTGCATATGCTGAGTTGAAACCAGTTTGCAACTGTGTGTATTTATTTATTTTGTCAATATATATTTGACAGGCGTCATGGCTCAGTCGGTAGTAGCTCTGCCTTCCGTGCTGTGGGTCGTGGGTTCGATCCCCACCGAGAACAAACATTTCTGTGTGGTAAACATAGATGTTTGTTCTGTGTCTGGGTGTTTCTATGTATTATATGTATGTATTTACAAAAAAAAAATGTATGTATGTATTCTATCAGCCGTCTAGTTTCCATCGTACAAGCTTTGCTTAGTTTGGGGCTAGAAGGCTTTGTGTTAAGTGTCCGTGAATATTTATTTAACTAAAATTTAGTGCCCATAAAAAACTACAAACAAAACTTGGCGAATAAAAAAGAAACTAAAAAAAAAAAAAAAAAAAAAAAAAAAAAAAAAAAAAAAAAAAAATTATATAATCTCTAAGTGATAATTATATCATGTTAACTACCTCGTTGCAAATAAACTCTTTGATTTGATTTGAAAATGATTGTTTCTTTCAGGGGTCTGGACATCGTGTCAGTCCGTCAGCTGGTCGTGCTTCTTCGGCTCCTGTCACGACAAGGACGGACGATCGTCTGCACCGTTCACCAGCCCTCAGCGTCACTTTTCACGCTGTTCGATAGGATCTACGTGCTGGCTAGAGGAATGTGCTGCTACCAGGTAAGTTCTATTATATTTTAGCTCTAGGTGTCATGTTTATAAGAATAAATATTTTCATTCCTACGCACTGCATCTTTGTCATAAGTATACAAAAAAAATAGTGCGTGAAGTCCCTATACGCGCGGAAGAAGTGAAACTTCGAGTGCCACGCATTCACTCTCACTCGTTCTCTTTCTATTCCTCCTCCCCAGGAGCGTTAAACGTTTAACGCAACCTTGTCGGAAGTCGCATTAGAAGTTTCACTTCAAAAACTTCGTTTCACCCTTGATGTTCAACAATGTCCGATGACATGTCATGCAAACCCAACCGAAAGCCAATCTTTCTTTCTCAGTATTTCCCATACGTAGTAACTAATATATATTCTGTGACCTACAGTCAATGTGATATTTATTGTATGTGATTTCATTAAACGTCTAGAGAGTTTTTTACCATTGAAGCTTTTTTATTATTTATTTGGTCTGTTTACACCGTGACTTTAAAGCTAATATAACTAAGTCGTTTTAGAAGAAGACCAGATGGTTGTGGTTAGTGGCTGGATAAAAAAAATCTAAGGAATTTCTCGTCTGAATTATGTTATTTCAATACAACTTAGATCAATCCAGGTCAAATGGTATTGACCTCTTTGATCTCTATGGTTTGTGGGCGAATAAAATTGTTTGGTTCTGAATGTCGTGTCAAAGAGCAACAATTGCACCTCGCGGAGTTTTATAGCTCCAATTTCGGAAGCAATAAATTCAGAAGCTGGTGATAAAAAAAATGATTTAAAGCCTTAAAGCTGGTCGCTTAGCAAAACGGTTCTGCTTGCGTATTATGACGCATTCCGGAAATATTTTTATATGATTGGTAACCCAGAAATATCTGGTAATCGATAATATACTATGTTAGTATGAACTCCTAAAAATTTACTGATAAAGTAATCAAACGTCTAAAATTGGTACAATATAGAAAAATAAGAATATTCTTTATTGTACACCATTTATAATGTAAACAAAATATATAGTACTAGCCGTCGCCCGCGGCGTTGCTCGCGTTCTACCCTTTAGGGTGCGACTTTTCAAAATTTCTTTCTTAGTGCACCTCTACACTATATAAGGATACTACCCTCTAAATTTCATACCTCTAGGACTTTTAGTTTAGGCTGTGCGTTGATTCTCTGTCAGCTTCAAAAGAGTTTTATATATATTGATGATAGTATATACCCTCCTATCTAATAATTTTTTATCTAAAGTATATTTTTACATTGTTATGTATGATAATCTCTACTCGAATCTATGCTTGAAGTTCTCTGTCTCTTACAAAGAACTTTAAAAAGCAGCTCGTAAGTTTGTTTTTTAAATAAATAACTATTCTCGAACTTAGCACAACGCCTTCTATAGTCCCAAACTAAGCAAAGCTTGTACGATGGAAACTTGATGGCTGATAGAATACGAGACATAATTTTTTTTTCTAAATACATACTTACTTATTATACATAGAAACACCCAGACACAGAACAAACATCTATGTTTACAACACACAAATGTTTGTTGAATGTTTTAGTCGACTCTCCTAAAAATTAATATCAAGATCGAGGTGAAATGTACCAGTGTTAAAAGAATTGAACCGTGCAAAGGTAGGTCAAGGCTTGACACCTGTCAGCCAGAAAAACTGACACAGTTGTGCCCTTCTAAGCCCTTCTAATACTCAGTTGAAAAAGTACCTTATTCAATGCGCTATAACCTTGCTATTGTTTTGATACAATAGGTATACAGGGTGTTACCAGACCACTTCCGAAAACGAAAGGGGGAGCTACAGCACACCAAAACCCAACCAAAAAAAAATCAGTTATCCTGAAAAATTATTATAGCCGGAGAAAACAATGTTTAAAGATTTGTATTTATTTCGCCAGCCCGCAATGTACGCATTCACGTAGGTAAGGTCGAGGCGTAGTACTATTATTTATTCTGTGTCGTAAGTGCCTACTAACGTAGGTAGGTACTAACGTAGGTCGCTCGCACGTCGCGTACTTGAATGACCCGCGATGAACTCTCAGCTGTTCATGCTGTAGTAGACGTAATCTGCGTGCTGCGTGTACATTGCTGCTTTATTTATTTTATTTGTTTTTTTGCTTTTTTAAATGAGATAATTAGGTAGATATGTCTTATTATGTTGTACTGTGTGTATGTAACTAGAAAAAAAATTAAAAAGAGATAGTCAAGTCAATTTTTTTTTTCGCGATTTTTTTCGCTTAATGTTTTCAGTATCATGGTCTGATTGGAACCTCCAAGTTTTCGGAAGTGGTCTGGTAACACCCTGTATAAAGTTACGCCATAATTACTTTAAAAATTGTCAAAAATGCACTCTATAGAATATAGTATTTCTTTGCCAGCCTACTCTGCCTATCGATGAATGAAAACTGGCTACTGATATTTGAGTTTCAATGCGCGGCCTATATGTGGCGTTATCCCCGGCCGCGTAAGTTCTTGTCACGTTGTCAAGCAGTGTGATTCAAATAGCAGTACCAAAATTTCGCATCGTTTTGCGATGAGATCTCACGTTTGCGAATAACCGAGTGGAATGATCCGCATACCGAGATACGTGCTCGAGTCAGACAAAGGAATATGAATTCAAATATTTTATCCAATGCTTCGAGATGGCTTCCAAATACATAATCGGCGAGAGAATTTATAAGCCATTTTCTATTTTATTGTAAATTTTAGCATGTTTGAAAAACACGCTGACATTTAAATATTGACTTATAACTCAGGTAGCCAAATCTCTAGTTGTTGGCTATAGAATTGCTAGTAAGAAAAAGAAAAGATTTATTGCAAGAGCTAAAATATAGTTAAGAAAAAAGCTGAACAGCATTTTATTCGAAAAGAAAAGCAAATAAAATCACCTTTTGAATAGCTAACAGGGCAATAATGATATTTCTTTGCAAGCACTTTTGTTGGTTCTTTGAGATAAGTGTCTTGTGAATTGGGCCGCAATTTCTTATACCAAAAGTCACCAAATGCCAATTTGGGTACTCCTAAAGTAAATTATACCAAAACCTTATGAGGTCATCCACTTTCCGCACCAAATTTTTGAGCACCAAGGTTTTCTGTACCTTATGCTATTCCACTTTTGCACATCAATCAATTTTAAGCTTCATACGCAAAAGTGGAATAGCGTGGTGCGCAAAATTTTGGGTGCGGAAAGTGGAATGCTCCAATTTTACTCCTCGTTTCAAATCGAGACCACTTTAATGAATAAACCATTTCATTTCGCTAAAAACTTTTGATTGATCAGTCCTCAAGTTAGTTAATTAGTTGGTTTGAGACAATCAAAGTTTGCTACTTGGAGATAGACAAATTTGTAACGTGGTCTACGTTACCGTGAGGTGTTCGTGAAGTAACAATTTAAGATGAATTGACTCTTTTGAAGTTAAGAGACAATTTACGGAACATGTTCCTTTGATACCTTTAAAATATGGTTTGTATCTAAACTAGCTGTCGCCCGCGACTTTGCTCGCATGATAGCAGCATACAAATAGTATTGAAAATTTTTAAAAATACTGAGACAAGACATTCAATTTGTTTGAAGTATCTATGTACCAATTTTCAAGGGTCTTCTATCTACAGTATATAAAAAAACGCATTATTTGATTAAAATCTTTGATCCTAATTTGACCCTTTAGGGAGCGACTTTTCAAAATTCTTTTCTTAGTGCACCCCTATACTATAAGGATACTACCCTCCAAATTTCATACCTCTAGGACTTAAAAGCTTTGCAAAACTGATAACTTCTGAAAATGTTGATGCCTCTCTATAGGTACTCAAAAACCGATGACAAAAACTGTAGGAAGTAGGAAGTCAGAGTGATGTGATGAAGGATCACATTGCAATCAGATTTATGGATGTCACTGGCTGTTTTTGCATTAGTTAAACTTACATAATATAGACCAGTTAATCTGATACATTTCGTACAAGCCCCTTTCACACACTGTTAGTGCCGACACCGATATTCATGTTAGAGCCACTGATATTATTATGTTGGTATCGGCTAGTGTGCAAACTCCCTATGAAGGTATTATCCACCTGTCTTCAAGAATAACTTTAATACTATTATTTATTATCTTAAATTTTATTACTACAATTTTTTTTTGATACGAATATTAATTAATAACAATAAATTTTATCAGCGTTACATTTTGATTTATAACATATATCTCCTGTAGATCATAAAATGTTGATAAACCACAAAAAAACTCTGTAAAAACGTAAACAGGAAGTTTAAGGAAAATACTAGTTTGACTGTATTTAATAACAAGATTTTTTTTATCATTGAATTTAAATGCTTATTTGTTAAATATATTATTTTACTTTTAGCGACCTAAAGAAGTAAAAAATAGTAAAAAATGGTCAAATGAATTACCTAAAAGTCTGCACCTTGTTGAAAAATGTAAAACTTTGAAAAAACTGAAAACTCCAGCACTTTTGAACTGTACAAGATTTATTTGACATTCTAAAGGGAAAGTTAGACTAATTATAACTTAGAACAAGGCTGCCCGCTGACTTATCACCCTCACGCAGTAACACCTGATACAAACCATTTAACAAATTAAACACAGTTTCATGGCTCCAATTTACAACGCGATTCTACATTTATTAGAAGCGGTATTGAGATAAGTAGGTACCTACTAAAAAAATTAAGCTATTTCTAAATCTAGGTATTTTTTAATTGCCGACTCTTTCGCTTGTTGCATTTTTCTAAACTAACCTAATTTGACAGCACTAAAAATGTTGCCGTCCCTTTCTCATAAACTGAAACGACAAGGACGGCTATAATTTTCGAGCTGTCAAATTAGGTTGGTTTAAAAAAATGCAACAAGCGAATCGATACTATTATCTAGTTACTAAAATCTAGAGATAGATTGTAAAAACAGAACATTCAGTGCTTTGTAATAATTGGTTATTTACATGTCGCGGTCCCACTGATTCACAGTCAACAAATTTATTAATTTTAAACAACCTAATTAACCCCTAAACGAAACTCATGGGAAACTCGTGGACTATCGAGGAAAAAATACTTGAGTGTTTTTACAAAAAAATTATAAGATTATGCCTCAGCATTCGAACATACATGATCATAGCTCTTATAGGATTAAAGGGCGTTGTGTGAGATGTCTATGTCAATTACTTATCTATATTTTTTTTATAAAATTTGACGCCTTTTATGGATCTGTATGTACTTGTGTACTCGTCTTCTGATATGTTAACCCCATAGCGATGATAAAATAATACGATAAAAAAATTTAAACTAAATTTTAGGGCCAAATAGAGATGCATAATCAATCATGTTATGCAATGAAAGTATCTCTACATAATTTACCTTTATTTACTAGTAGTCGTTTTCAAATAATTTACCCGATCAAATAAGTAAGGCACAAAAAAACTTGATTAATTATGTTATCCAAAGAAAGTATCTCTACTTAATTAAAATTTTTCAGTCACGAATTTTACGATAGGTACTTAAGGTACTTACTAGTCAAGTAAAAAGGTCTTGATCTCCCAGTAGCTTTAGGATCCTCAAGGGTTTTTCACCTGTGTGTCCGCAATGACCCACTGGGAGAGCTCCAGTATTTGCCGAGGCCGGATCCGCTTTGAGTGGCACACCGGAAGCAACCTTTGTACTGTTGAACTGGTGACAGAAAGGCAAATTACAGCTTTGATCCTGTCATTAAGTGTTGAGAGCCGCTTGCCGGTGAATTAAAACCACTTTTTCCTGTGCATATTTCTGCGTTTTGCGGTTTTGTTCACATGTGTTTAGGAATAATAAATTCAAAAAAATATGCTGATATTCAAAAAAATATGTATACCTAGATTTTTAATTTTTTTTTATGTTTTCAAATTTAGTCTGCTAGATTTGGCTTCATCCCGGACGACCATGGTTTTAAAATTATCTATCAAAAAGTTCCGCTGGACACGGTTTGATTTAATTCATACATAAAAAATGGGAAATACAGTCGACCAGGAATTTTTTACGACAATGTCTAAATAATTTAAAAGTTCCAGATAGTAAAAGGCAGTTTCGCCTCATCTTCTTAGTTGTTTGGAAACTAACTAGAATAACTCTCCAATATCTTATTATATATCACCAAGTAAAACTTTCGCTAATAACAGCTACTTATTCGAAGTTCACCTCTTCAATATCGCTTGAGAATATTATACCTCGAAAGAGGTGTCAAAAGAAAATTTTTAAAACGCTTAGATAGATGCGAACTTTTTATTCACATTTTTAACTTGAAATATACAACAGCTACACAGACTGGGTTTAACAGTCATAATGGTAAATAATACAGTTTTTTTGGTTTTATTTATTGTTCATGTTATGTACATTACTATACCTAAGTAATTATAGAAAAACATCAATATCAAGTTTGACCTTCTCGGGAAACGAAATATTTAGTTATGATTGAATTAAATTAGCAATGATTTTTTTAAAGTGCAAAAAAATTGACAAAAATGATAAAAAATATAATTACTAATACATTATTGATGTTTCATTAGATAAAGTCTATACTGATAATGTCACTGAATGAAACTAGATTAAAAATAGGCAAAGTATATGTTAATTCTAACGCAAGCTTTCAGTATAGCGCAAAACTTTAGACTCGTCTACTACAGAAACTTTAGTCTCATCTATGTACAGACAGCAACAAAATATTTCATTCTCTGTGATTCTGAATACCTCGATAGATAGAAGTTGGAAGTTCTTAGCAAAAGATCCTCTTTAGCTACAATCTATAACTTTGCCGTTGCAATTTTCATATTTCTCTTTATCGACGTCTTTTAGTTTTTGACTTGCTTTATAGTAAGTGGTTTCTCTTTGGCAAAGGTTCTCATTTTTAAAAATTCATTGAAAAATTTCGTTGCAAATACCTGTATTGTTCAAATTTTTTGTCAAATTAGATCTTTTATAAATGAATTTTAATTTAATTTATAACCGTAAAATAGAGTAAATGACAGACGGAACAAAACAAATAAATAGTTAGGTATTCATCGAAGGGAGCGTGTTTACGAACTTTAAGGGTTGTGTATTGTTTGAAGTTTTTACTAACAAAATATTTAAGATAATCAACATAAAACCGTTTTATATAGGTACAGGCTGAGGGTTAAGCTCCACGATCCACGAGTTATGGCTGGCTATTATCGAACCATCATTTTAGGGTTAAGCACGTATCTTTAGACGTAAAGTTTATGTTTTGTCGCGTCTAGAGAAAAATCATTAAGTTTTGTAGGAAAAACGACCCATAGGTTTCATATAAACTGCGTGAAAATATAAATTTTGAGTTAAAAAGGATCATTAATGTTGAAAAAATATATAATCTCCATCATACTTTTAAAAAGTATAATCAACAATAAAGTACACAGAATGTTAAGACTCCAATATAGTAAAAAATATTCCCAGAAAAAAGACCGTGGTTGCAATAATGCCCCATGAATCGACAATATTATAAAGATCACAGAAAGTTTCAAATCAATTTTATAATGTTTGATCAGTTTTAACTGGTAATATATTACAATGAAGACAACACAGCTGATTATGATGATGATGACTTCAGGCGTGTGAGTTGTGTCATACTGTATATTGTGCATCAATTTTATAAAAGCCAACGTTAAGTCGTAAATTGAAGGTAAAGTTTATTAGAAGGCCTATAATTTTATATATTTTGTTATGGCAATATAAACCTTATTCCATAAAGCGTAACTCAAGGTCACGCACGTGACGACTACATAATAAATCTAAACTTTTCCTAGCACGCTATTAAGTCGCTTATTAATTTATTTAGCAGGATTTTTCTAATTCTTTAAAGACTGAATTAGTGTTCTTCAGGGAATAGCATAGGTGCGCTGAATATTGGTGCTCCTTGTAGAATACCTCACCAAAAATTTCAAACTCCACCGCCAGGGTGGGTGGGTTCGTGTAGTTCAAGCTCAGTATTAGCTACGAGTATCTTCGTTGTGAAAAACCTCAATTTAAAAAAAAAAAAGTTCACTGCCGAGTTTTCGTGCGGTTCATTCTATCGTAGTATGAGTTATCTTTACAGGGTACTTGGTATGGCTACAGGTAACCGGAACAATTCCGCGAAGTTTCTCTTCATTTGTTAATACTAAGATGCAGATTTCCCAGCGGCCGCGAACGTAGTATTCCTACTTCCTAGTCACTTGAAACCCCGTATCACCAAATTTACAAATCCACTTTATTTAAAAATAAACCCTGTGCACGGGCCATAAGTACTATGATTGGCTAATAGCTATAGTCACACATACGAACTCTGCTGTGAGAAAATTTGACATGAGTATGCTTGATCGATAGGGTTATGAAAACATGTCAGTAAACATCGTATTGTGTGCGTATAGGTCAGTACTATACCGACAATAACACGGTAATCACCCAGCACGCCACAGATTTTCATTCCTGCCATTTCCAAGTGAAACTTTTGAATGTTACTTTACTATTCTGTGCCCGTAGTCCAACTTTAGCACTTTGTGAACTACAAAGATACAGTCCTTATTCATTGTCTTCTGGCTCATTTGTTTGTAGTTTGAAATTAATTTGGTTTCCTTCAAATGGGAGGTAAGGAGGTGTTTGTGGGAAAAGTTTCCGTGGCGAAATATTTTCTAGAGTTTCTATGTTTGTGAAAGTTCAGTTGAGTAACGCGCGAAACATACATATCTAGTTTTTTAGGTATTTTCTGACAGAGGCACTCTCAAGAACTTTTTCCGAGAAGCATAACGTAGATTAACCTGTTATGTATCAGATAAAAGAAAGATATTTGGGTAGAGATTCTGCAAAGAGGTTTGATTTAATTATAATAAAACTTTTTTTATTTGAAGTTTTCTTTTGTTCCAGGGTGCGCCACAACTGCTTGTGCCCTACCTAGCAGAAGCTGGTCACATCTGCCCCACCACTCACAATCCAGCAGACTTCGTACTAGAAACGTTACTTGGAAATGTGGAAGTAGCAGCGCAACTTTCGGAGCTCAGTCAGAACGGCAAGCTTTGTAGGAAGTTGGACAGAATGACGGTTAGAGGGAGGTACGTCAGCTGAAGTGATTTTTCACGAGTATCATAATAGTACTAAAGAGAGTTGAATGTTGAAGTACCTTTTCTATAAAAAGCACCAAATTAAAGAACACTACTAATGACTTAGTAGTGTTCTTGAACGGCACGAATAATACGAATCAGTTTTTAAGTTTATTGCTTATCGTGGCATAGTTTTTTTTAAATGACAAGCATTGATGAAATGATTTTAATTTAAACGTTTCAATACCAAAGTACCAACTATAAAATTTCCAAACATATTGTATAATTTAAAAAAAATACCTCTTCAAATATTTTCTCATACCTAGTACCATTTATTTGATCCTCAAAAATTCACCTTCTTTACCTACCTTATTAATGAGATAAGTACCATTCAAACTGTACTTAACAAAGTAGGCGAAACGAGAACTTCCTTTCTTCCGAGAATTTTAACCCCTGAACCACTCATTCCAAGAAAGCGGAAGCTGTATCAACTCTTATTGCGTATGCGAAGAGCAACCTACAACCTACAAAGCATTTAAAATATTATCAAATAAAAATTAAGAATATTTTGTGTTTCCAAACCACAATAGGAAAGTTGACAAGCAATGAAGAAAAAAGTTTTAAGAGAAGAAAAAAGTACGAGCGAGACGAAAAAAAATTCTTAGTAGGTTTTTGCTACCAATTGTTTGAAACTTTTATTTGTGTCTATGCAATGTCCATACAAAATATTAAACAAGTTTTACTAAAATTATACCCTAAGTGTTGACATCGTTAAACTTTATAACTTTACCTTGTTATTTAGTTGCTGTCTATTTCAGCGCCATTTTCATAGCTGTCACTTGCCATCAGTTTACGTAATTGGGATGCAAGCGCGTGGGGGTACCTAATGTTTTCTTTTGTGCCGTGATTACGAATGTTTACTCTTATAAGTACGCGTACTTTCTAAGTAGGTACCTACAAGTTCGCAAGACTGGGTAAAATGGTAATTAGTAGAACTACATTATACAGAATGCAGTATTTTATAGACGTTTCAACGCGTTGAACAAGCGAAGAAGTCAGCATGCAATTTTTTTTTAAGCTTAAGATATTGAGTACATATACTTATAGATATAATCGATGAAATAAGTACTTTTATCTGTAGAGTTATCTAGCTGATCGGTTTGGAAAACCTGTAAATAACTGACCAACTCAAAACTAACAAACCGACAAAACAAGAATCAAGGCTAGCACTTCATTTTTTAAATATAGAAGTTACTAGATTGAGTGCCATAGTTCTATTTCAAGTTTACTTACAGATACCTACTGATAATCTTATTGATACCTACCAAGCACAGCTCTTGGTGCAATTCAAGATTGAATAAAACAAAATAAGTTCTATAAGTAAAGGTTTATGTGGAATACCAACTCTGTATCATTAAAATAAAGCTCAAATTTTATTGCAGGAGACCCGTGCTACATTCGGACGAGTCGATACAGAGGATATTTGGGGAGCACGTCGCCAAAGAGCAGACGCAGAAGATGGAGTTTCCCACAACCTTCCTCACTCAGTTCCTGATACTCAGCAAACGGATGTTCACGCAAACTTCTAGGAATTCTGTTAGTATTATCCAGTAACACCACACCATTTCCATCCACACCACCTGGATGGCTGGTTCTCCACAACTTCTCGTTTCACGCGGTGTTTCCTGCCTCGTACGTGTAAGTTGTGGAACGAACTTCCCTCTGCGGTTTTCCCACGGAGCTTCGAGATGGGGTCCTTCAAAAAGCGGGTTTATCTCCTCCTAAAAGGCCGGCAGCCCACTAGCATCACCTCTGGTGTTGCAGGTGGCCATGGGCGGCGGTGACTACTTTCCATCAGGTGGCCCGCCTGCTCGTCTGCTAGTCATAACATAAAAAAAAAAAAAAGTTACATGATACTTAACTAGACGCTTCTATTTTTGCACCAAAACTTGGCTGAAATAACAGTCTATACTCACGATACACTTGTTGCTAGATAAAATAAATAGTTAGGTATACCACAGAGACGTGCATCTCGCAATGCTGTTTGATGTTCGATTAAATAATGGTAGAGTAATTACCAGATATACCGGCTATTTTGTCAGGTGAAGCCTTACTGTGTAAAAAGGTCGAAGTGATTTCTATGCCTTTTTGGATCGATATCACGGTAATTTGATTCATGAAATAAATCCTATTCTGTTTTCGACAGATAAGTTTGTGGATCCAACTGGCCCACCACGTGATATCAGGAATTCTAATCGGCAGCATATTTTTCATGATTGGCAACAACGGAGCAGTTCCAATGGTGAACTTCAAGTTCTGTCTCAGCTGTTTGGTGTTTTTCATGTACACCTATATTATGATCCCAGTTTTGTTATGTAAGTATATCTACCAAATTAGTCTTGTTTACATTTTCCTTGTAATGTTAGAAATCAGTTCAACTCTGTCCTGCAGGCAAAAATTATGTTTATCCTTATTTTATTTCATAATAATCTCTACTTTGTTATACAAATCCAATGAAAGTAAATATTACATAGCAAAAAATAATGGAAAATTTTTGATGAGATTTTGTGTAGCGATTGTCTATTTGTTATAAATAATCAGTTAATTATAATCATTATGACCATCTTTTCAGCTTTTTTAGTATTTACCTTAAACCTCCGAAAGTATTGAATATTATTTTAAAAGTATCTCTACTTCGTATTTTGGTGATATTTCGCATCTTAAATTGCCTATGTTTATATAACATTTTTTCATTTTCAGTCCCACTAGAAGTGCGACTGCTACGTAGAGAGTACTTCAATCGATGGTACAGCCTCAAAGCGTACTACGCCGCGTTGACTTTCTCTACTGTGCCTGTTATGGTAAGCTACTTACAAGTTCTTCAAACCTTTTTGCATAAAATGTTGATTTTCGATGTTTTCACTGAGGTTTTAATTGCACCAATTCTCGGCTCTACCATTTTCTTCCATAATTTGCGTTCTTTTCACTAATCAATATATATAAAACTCTTTTGAAGCTGACTTAGAATCAACACACAGCCTAAACTATAAGTCCTGGAGGTATTAAATTTGGAGGGTAGTATCCTTATATAGTGTAGGGGTGCACTAAGAAAGGAATTTTGAAACATCACACTCTAAAGGGTAGAACGCGAGCAACGCCGCGGGCGACGGCTAGTGTAGATATAAGAATTAGTTTATTCACAAAAAAAATACAACTAATACTGTATTTACAATATTCACAATGTTTACAAAATACACATGAAACAGTTGAGCTATCTACAAACCGGTGCAAACGATTTATAGATAGCTCAACTGGTCCAAATCAGTACCAATCGGAAGCGTGCCCAAGACACTGGCTGCATTGCCGCTCTGAATAGCAATGCTGATACGCTGTTCTAGATAATCACCAGCTCTCGGGTCACGATAATACTAATGTACTAGCCGTCGCCCGCGGCGTTGCTCGCGTTCTACCCTTTAGGATGCGACTTTTCAAAATGCCTTTCTCAGTGCACCCTTACACTATATAAGGATACTACCCTCCTAATTTCATACCTCTAGGACTTATGGTTTGGGCTGTGCGTTGATTCTAAGTCAGCTTCAAAAGAGTTTTATATATATTGATGATGATGATGATAATTTCAATTTATTCCAGCTGGTGCTAGGCATCACCTTTATAGCGATAACCTTCTTCATGTCGGGCCAGCTGTTGGAATGGGACCGGTTTGTGCTGTTCACCATCAGCGGCTTGCTGACTGCCACCTGTTCCGAAGGCCTAGGTCTGGTTGTTGGCTCGACTTTCAGCGTCACGGTATGATGTGTTTTTGAAATACAATTTTGGATATACTTCAAAAGCTCTGGCTCTGAAGATCTGTATTAATCGTTTAAAAGTAAGCAAACTATTAATTTTCAGTATGATTTAAGATTCCTAGCCACGCCCGCGGCGTTGCTAGCGTTCTAGACTCCTTAGAGTGTGACTTTTTCAAAATTGCTTTCTTAGTACACCCCTACACTATATAAGGATACTACCCTCTCAAATGTCATACCTCTAGGACTTATAGTTTAGGCTGTGCGTTGATTATCAGTCAGCTTCAAAAGAGTTTTATATAAATTAGATTATTTTTTCATTTATTCCAGAACGGTTCAATCGTCGGTCCAGCTACAGTTGCCCCGCTCATGGCCTTATGCTGTTATGGCATGGGTTTTGGCCCCACCATCGAAGGAAGCATGAAAGCCCTCATGTCAGCCTCGTACCTTCGCTACGGATTATCCGGCTTCTCCATAGCCTTATACCAAAACCGAGGTCTAATGGAATGTCCAAATGAATTTTGTCTTTATAACGATCCTAAACTCCTCCTCCGAGATGTAGGCATGAAGAATGATACTTATTTGGTACAAATAGTAGGGTTGCTAGCGTTTACGACGATACATAGGCTGCTTGCTTATTTGGCGCTGAGGTATAGGTTGACGACTGAGTTTTCAAGCAAGTTTATGTGCTATGTTAGTAAGCTATTGAAACATAGGTAATAAAGAGTAGTAATTCAGTCATAAAATGGTCTAAGTTAATCAACGTTTGTGTGAAATTTGCTTAAGATTAAACTTACTTAGTTAATTCACTTAGTTGAAGTTAGGGAAATAAAAAATCACACATGGTACCTATATTTATTTGTATAAAAAAAATTTGGAAAATTTGTACCTATTTAATTAAAAACTGAGTAAACTTACTAAACGTTGGTAGAATTTATTATTTTTATTTATTAAATTGTATTGCTAATAAAACTGCTCTTACTAAGATTAAAGTAGAACAAAGACTTTAAGCATACCTCGATAGCTAAAATGACTGATAATTAGGTATTTCTTTTGGATGACATGAAAGTAAAAGTTGTACCTACCTACAAACATTTTAAGAGACAGTTCTTAGGATTAGGCCTACTTACAATTTAGTTATTTGGAATCTTGAAAATTATTTACATTTAATTTTATTAAAAAAAATATTTTTAAACCTACTGGAATAATTATTATAAATGTTGAAAGAAATGTATTAAACTTATCTGTGATAGTTAAGGTTTCATGTATATCTTTAGGATTGGATACTTTTTAGTTATAAGTTACATTTTAATAGAAAATACTTGGTTTCGTACCACTGACAGTTACCAAGCTCTTGCCAAGAATGTACTTAATAGAAATGGATTGAGGGTAGTAATAAAAATTAAAAAAAAAACTTTTTTGTTTATTATTTTCTCTGATATAACCTATACTTATTTTCTGATGGAAACTTCATCATCATCATCATCATCCACAGCCCGACCTTACCCACTGCTGGGCATAGGCCTCCCCAAGTTTGTGCCATCCACCGCGGTCCTGTGATGGAAACTTCAGGTATAATAAATATAAATAATGAAACTACTGATAGCCACAATTATGTAGCTACTACATTAATACACTACTGAGATACTTAGGTAGTTAAGGTACATACTGCGGTAGTAAGGTCCAACTAGACGGCTAGCTGCTGTCCGAAAACAAAAAAAAATTAATATATTTTTTTTGCTTAACGGGTTCCTAACAAAAATTTAGGTACAAAAAAAGTACAAAAAAACTTCAAAAAAGGCAGAAGTTTTGTATGGTTTTGACGTATACCTTGATATCTAAGCTATACCAAAAATTTAATATTGGTATATTTAGTTACATTACAATAGGTCTCGAGCTGTCCTTATGTAAGTAAATATAGTCCATAATATACTTTTACCAAGCGAGAAACATTACCTAAAGTAAAGTATACTACCTTTTTCTAATTCCTTTTTTTTAGAGGTTAGTCTTCATCTCTTCGTTCTCATAAGCGTAATTAATATTTCCATTGGCTGGTTCCACTTTCGCTTCGTTTTCAACAGTCTTTGGTTGCGGTGGTCTTCTAGGGCCTTGAACAAGAGAAATTATTTTAGATTTTATAATTATTACATTTTTCTTACTTTTGGTAAAGTAAGCCTGAGAAAAAAAAGAAGTGGAAGTAAAGCTAAGAATATAATTAAAGTTTTTTATCGACGAAATTTACCGAAGCGCTCGCTTGCTTAGTCAATCTTCAACGATTATCTAAGTTAAGCAACCTTTTGTGTGGTCAATATTTGGATGGGTGACCGTTAGTGGCCATTAAATATTAGCGCTTCCGTGCTTCGGAGAGCACGTTAACCTATCCCGGCTCTAGGTCGTTAAGCTATGACGGAGGCCTTAAGACGGCCCAAAAACTCCGTTACCAGAGTTGGCCACTAACTCATACGAGCTTGCTTGCTTACCTCCCATGAATATCTTGATAAGTGTAGAGCATGGCGCATCAACGAGCATTGTTAGAATGTATGCAACGATTGCTGCCAAAGTGAAGTCCGACAGGAACGTGTAAAGCTGAAAAAATAAAAAAAGCCTTATATTGCCAGTACCTGTATCTAAATATCCACATTATCTTCTTATCTTTGTTCTATTTTCATATATTTTCAGTGTCACTGAGGCGCCTCAGACGCTATCGAGTTTTACAAAATTCAGTATTCAACTCTTCGAGATTCGAAGTGTACTTGAAACAAAGTTAAATAAACTTATGCGGTTAAAAGAATTAAGACATGAATGGCTCACATATATTTTAGTAAGTATTTCTTGGAAAATATGTCTAGAAATTATCAGTGCTTCACCGCAGCATGCTACAACGTAGCCAGTGAGGATTTCTAGAAAAAAGACTGAAATCCACCCTGGTAGAGATTTCTCAGTGGGCATTTCTGAAATATACCGATATCTACGAGTTTAAGACTTCCATACCTTTATTTCACGGGCCACCGATAATCCACACCCTTTTTTACCTTCATAAAGTGTTACTTACCGAACGCTGCACATCAAAATACCCTGGCGCTATATTTGAGGAGTTGACAACGAAGATCAATGGGTAGTGCACAATGTACATCCCATACGACAGACGGCCTAGGACTTTGAAGCAACGCAAGGATAGTACCCAGTTTATTGCACCTGGAAAAAAAGAAATAAATAGTATTAATTGTTCACATATCGTACAATGCTCTCTAGTCCTAAACTAAGCAAAGCTTGTTCTATGGGAATTAGATTGCTGATACAATACTTTTATTCTTCTTTTTTTGTAAATATTACTGATTTTATTTATTAAAACCCACTTTTTTGAGCATAAAGAAAGTTTTATTAGTCTGTAAGGTGAATTTTCTAAACTTAGCATAATTAAGAAAAGCGCTATCTTGTGATATCACGTGAAACTAAACACTGTGGTACGCTGACCTAGACCGACTTAATAACGTCCCAACTCGCAGAACCTTGAGTTCTGTCTTCGCCAGACGCTTAGTTCATCGTATGAACAATAGATGTCGCTAGTGTAATATTTGCGTTAGTTTGAGTGAAAATCTGATACATTTTTAGATTTTTTAGACATTGGCTACATAAAATAGTTTAAGTGTGTTTTTTAATGGTTCCTGTTTTAAAAACGTGTTCTAAAACGAGACTGAAATTTTGTCTATACCCCTGTGCCATTTAGACAATGCTATCTACGAATTGTATTTCTAGAGAGATTACCTCCATAGCCTGTGGCACACGCAAACACGATCCAACCAACAGCCAGCGCCCAGGCTGGTCGCATGTATGAGTTGATGATGTTGTCCACGAGCTGGTTGTCCCAGTCCACTTGCATTATGGGGTAGTGGATACCTGTGATCGTTGCTAGAATCGCAATCGCACTCGCCCATAGTATGGTCAAGGGTAACTGAAAAGACTTTTTGTTTCAGTTTTATTCAGAGTAATTTTGTTAAGACAGGCAGGTCAAAATAATATAATATTCTGAGGTTCATCCTATTTTCGAAGTCCCAAAATTTACTTTTATTTCGTAATTTTTTTTATCATAAAACATTTTTTAATCATAAAACATTTCTAAAATCTGTCTCATCATTATTTTCCTGTGATGTTTGCTATTTGAGCGTCTGAATCCTCTGCACTCAAATTACTAATATTCTGAGCCCTCGCAAAAGAAAGACATACCTTGCAGATACTTGGATATTGTTTGATGAACTATAAATTATAGAAATAAAATTTTGCCATCAATGAATTTTAAAGATATTTGGGCTATAAACTGACTATATACACTACTATTAGGTACATACACTACTACTAGTACAATATACACTACTAGTACATACTAGTACAAATACATACCCTAGGAATATGTAACTTCTGTCCTTTGTATAAATGCAGAAGATATCCATAAACCATGCCCACAAAGAATGGAGACGAGCGACATAGCGTATTTACGTAGTAATACTTTAGGTAGTAAACTTGGTCGTCATCTCCTCGACTGGAACAATAAAAAAACATTAGAAATAAGAAAATAAAAAACTGAATTTTTTCGATAGGAATGTGGATTTATATAAAAACCCACAGGAGCTTGTGTATCGAGAGGCGACCGATAAGTGACCAATAAAAAAGTTAAAAGGATATTGTAAAGAATGACATCAGTAAGAAAAAGATGAAAAGGTAACAAAATGGCGACTAATAAAAAAGAATGTAGGATAAAATCAATGAATAATGGCAGATAAATAATGACAATAAATTCATACTCACGAAGGCTGTACTGGACCCGGTTGGAAGTCCTTTATAAAATTGAACACACTCGATCCAGCTAAAGAGAGTATCAATCCAGCTGTTAGAGAAACCCATGCAGATCGTTTTCTCCCTCCAAGCACCCAGAATAGAAAGAGAGGCGATATAATGTAGAGTTGCACGTCTATTGCGAGGTACCAGCTGTGGGCTAGACACTGGAAAAAAATACACGGCGTGCTAAAAAAAAAATTGAACAGAAAGTGTCCAAACTTCACAAATCTTTCATAAATATCTCACGTACCATATTTGTGGGGTCAACCCAGTTCTGAATATGAAGTAGGGTGGACCACCAGTTGACCCTACATCTTTCCACATGGGCCGACATTACTATCCAGTTTGGGCCATCTGATACCCAGTTCAGTAATGACGCTTGGATCAGGGCGTATGCGGCTAGCAATGGGAACATCCTTAGCAGACGGTTGAGGTAGAATAAATGGAGGTTTTTGAGAAGTTTTGCTGAAAATAAACATGTTTTTTTGAAATTTCTTCAGAAAAATTAAAAGATGAAAAAAGGTTTTTTCGAGTAAATACTGCCACCTTATACCTATTCTAAGGCAGGTGTCATGGCTTAGTCGGTAAGTAGCTCTGCCAAACATTTGTGTGCGGCAAACATAGATGTTTGTTCTGTGTCTGGGTGCTACTATGTATCATAAGTGTGTATTTACTTTTTTATTTATCTGCTACTAAGATACCAAGCAGATGATGCTCGCATTTCTGCGTTCCGGTTTGAAGGTATGGAAATCGGAGCAACTACGGAACATGAGACTTAACACCTTTAAGCTAAAGAATGATGGACGCAGTGCAATGCTCAAATGGACACATCCTTCGAAAGATTAGTATTACTATAGACAGAGGTAACCAATTAATATCAGCAGTTTGGTCCCATCACTTGGATACTCGTCTAAAAGAATCTAGGTGCAGCATAGTTACATCTTGTCATTTTTCCAGCAGTAGTGTATACCAACAGCAATCCACTTAGCATAAAGAAGGTGTCAACAGTTATGGGGCCCATTGTGATCCAAACAGCGCCAGCTGATGTTATCCACTGAAATAAGTATTGATTTGTGAGCGCAGAAGAAATAATATCAAGGCAGCGCTGGTATGGAAAAGTAATTGGTCAGACAAATAAGCGTTTTACACTGACCGATATGGACCAAAGCTGAGACTGAGAAGCGTATAGGTGCTCGGCAAACCTACTCCATCTAAAACTATGTCCCTGCCACTGCAGCGTATAGCTCTCCGCCTATATCTAGGTGTCGTATCAGCGGAGGAGTGAAAACAGCCAAGGGGGTTAGCTCTCTGCCATATCTAGGTTACCTAGGTGTCATGTCAGTGGAAGTGTCAAAAAAGCCAATAAGGTCACCTACTCAGTCAAATAATTTACTTACAGCAATAACGTCCAACGGGTTCGCCATAACCAGCGACACTTGGTTCACGTACGTATGGCCAACAATGACCCACATCATAGCGAATGATCTTACTCCATCCAGGCACTCAATAGCCCCTGGAACTGCATTATAGGTCAGGAGTCGTCGGGTGTTGGTATACACGGAGAATGATAGCAGGATCTTGCTGAGGCGTTTTGGATCTGAAATAAACAAAAGACGCTGCAAAGATCTTGTCTGCAATGTGTGTGAGCTGACCATCGTTGTCAAGGTCTCATACTGGGTAAAATTGTGTGTCGAAATGACGGACAGAGGCCATAAATGGAAGAAGAATATCAGGATACAAATTTATGTTTTTGTCTAATATGCTGAATCTTCATTGTAGTGGATCATAATATTTTGAGTAAATTCAAATTTGGTTGGTTTTTTTTTTAATCCCAGGGTCATTAACCACTACAACAGATGCCTTGCAACGACTGATGTCCTTCGCATAGCAATTTATGATAGTGTAAGTACTTTTATCAGCATATTATTATCAGAATAAGGCGCTGAAAACCGGACATCAAGAAAACTGCGTGGCCATGAAACGTTGGAAATCAGAAATTGATTAACATAGATAAGCCTGCTTATACTTAATCGTTACATTATTTTATTCAGCTGTTTATATTATTGCTGTCTCTTCCTCACAGGCAATGTCAAACAGAGACAAACCAAAACTTTTATCAGCTGTTTAACTATTCAGATTAAAATTTTATAAGTATGGCCCCAAGGCCTATAAAGAAATCTTTTTATTTAACATTTTTGGAAAGCCAGTAGCCAGTATAATACGTAGTTAATCATATCGTTAATCCACACTCAAGTGATAAGGCAGATATCAATAGCATACTTTTCTCAAGGACTGATACTGTCTATTGGTAAATCAATATTTTTGTTGTGGTTTTGATAGAGCAATGTCTGTTATTTTCTAGGTTCTGGGTGTATTACACTGTGGGACACGAATAAACGCAGTGTGACTGGAATATATGAGAGGGTTAAGCTTAGACACAGATATAATACTATACGCTTAGGTAGTGCAACTTTTTACATAATTATGTATGTAATGACTCTGTGATGCTATCTTTTTGAATCTCATATTATATTATAATAATAAAATAATAAGTTTAAATTTATTCTAAGAACACTATTGTTGGCCAGTCACAAAAATTTAAATAATATAAAAAAATTATGTAAATAATACAACTATCAATATAAAAAATGCAACTATCGTATTAAAGGAGACAATGTCTTACCTCGTTCAAGAATCACAGTTTGATATAGATCATAACCGGTGCTTAGTAAAACCAGGCATAGTATTATAGAAAACAGCACACTGAAAACGTAAAAATATCAAGGATTAAAACAAAAGAAGGTTGTGCAGAAGACCCTAATAGAATGACGATTTGTACAGAGTAACAAGCAGTATTACCGCGTGTTTCGGCTAAAAACATTCACAAGAAAACCTTCACAACACAATCCTTACAAACGATTTGTTTTTACAATCAAAAAAATCCTTAAAACCATCTGCACAAGATTCAAAATGTCAAACGACAAACGTCAATGTTTGGCGGTGGAAACGCAAATCGATATTTTCACAGTTATACATGTTTTATTGTGAATGTTTTGCAGTGGAAACGTACGGTTATGAGCTGAATGTTCTGCTTTGTTCATTCAATTGCTGCTATCAAGCGTCAACCGCTCAGTGAGGCTTGGACCAGACCTGTGAGACATGTCCGTCAGTGGACTGCAACTAAGTTGATGATGAGCAAGATGAAAATCTTACTGCACTTGTGGCTCCAAAGTGGCTAGACTAGAAAAATGATGATGGTGGTATCTGATGGTTATAGTATCGATCTCAGTCTCAAGTCTGCAATGCAAAAAATTCTTTCTTCTTTTTGCATGATTTATATGATCCCATAAATTCTATTAAATTTCAGTAAATCAATTATAGTATTGGACACAGCATTATAATCATCTACAGCCTGACTTCATCTGCTGCTTTGTATAGGCCTCTCTTTATCTATGCAACCTCACAGCCTTGAGTTAACCTAATCCAGGTCTTGCCTGTTATGTTTACCACGTGACTTCTCTGTCCATCTCGTTACCAATCGACTGCTGTTTTTGCGTCCCGTTCTCTGCGTTTTCTAGTATTAAAAGTAAATAAATATATTATAGTTTTGAAGAGTTACTCACATAAATACATAGTCAGCTGCCACCCATCGCTTATCACCGGGCAGACGACAAAACGCATCCTCATACTCCAATCCTACTTCAGTAAGGAACAGCACTTCGTTTATAGCCTGCTGTGTGGTGCAAGCTTTTGGTACGCACACAGCTAGGAGAAAGGTTAGGCTTGCAAATGGACTGTCTGTTGCAACCCTGAAAAATTATATCTTTCTAATTAATAAAACTCTTTTGAAACTGACTGAGAATCAACGCACAGCCTTAACTATAAGTCCTAGAGGTATGAAATTTGGAGTGTAGTATCCTTATATAGTGTAGGGGTGCACTAAGAAAGGAATTTTGAAACGTCACACTCTAAAGAGTAAAACGCGAGCAACGCCGCGGGCGACGGCTAGTCATAAATAAAATTGTTTTATGTTATCGCTTTTGTCTAGGATAGTAATATTTTGATCACGTGAATCACGTACGATAATAAACATTTTTTAGGGAAATGTTGAATTTGTGTTGACAGCTTCTGCTGGCGATAACCGAAGTGCGAAATCATTTTTATTTACTAAACTTCCACCTAAGCACATTTACCGTTCCATTTTCTGGACACCGTGGCCAAGTTCACTTCATGAAACGCCATTGTAATGAGATTTACGCAACCTTTCATTAATACTTTTTATATCATTTATAAATATCTCACCTTGACGTATCCTCTGGAAGAATTTCAAGACCGCCTCTCAACTGTGGATTTAAACCTCTCAGCATACGCTCATCGAATCTTAACCTATTCGGGTTCAAACCGGGTATTTCCGGCCATGTTATATCTGGCAAATCCGGTAAGTCCGGTAAGTCCGGTAACGAGGGAAAGGTTAAGTTCTGTTGTAAAGGCACCTCAATCATACAGTATTTTCCTTCGATTGTTGAGGTAAATGATTGCTCGTAGATATTCAGGCATTGATGGTAGTTTCCGTAGTCTGCGAAGTTACCTTCTTGGATCCCCTTTGGTATACGGAAACTTGAGTCGATGACTGGAAAGGTAAATTAATTATTGACGGGTTAAAGATTGTGTAACTCAATACCGCGAATGTCGCAAGTACATAAAAAAACACTGTTTATTAAGACTAAGTACTGGAGCAGTGTTGTTTTTATTAAAGAGCTCTGAATTTTTGTTCTCGACTGTATTTAAGTGAAGTAAATTATTTAAATGCCATAAAAAAATCGACAAATATAAAATCTGGTTTAGGCTATGCTTTGGGTAATAAGTCTGTCAGCGCGAAAATATTAGTTTTATAATATTAATAAAAAACACTTGAGTTACTCACATCTATACAACAACAAAGAGTTATTGTTTTTCAAGTATGAAAGCTGTTCCATACACAATTCAGTATCCAATGCATTTTCATACAAATTCTGATCGAACACTTTTTTACTATCCGGCACCACTGTTTCTATATAACCACTTACAAAACTCACAAACGTGGTCAAAACTACCCACTTAAACATTTTTAAACCCTACTCCCTTTAACAGCTCAAGGAAAAATGGTCTACTAATCAAACTAATTTCTGTGATTTATGTAATCTTATCGTAATAAATACCTACAATAGTTTCAAAAAATGCGATAAATGAAGTATTCTGATTATTAGTACACAATTAACTAAAGGAATTACGATGATGCGTAGATAGCTTAAGCTAGTATCAGACCAAGAGAATTTGAAATCAAATTAAGTAAAAGAATATAGGTAGTATTTTAATCATCAATCCATATATATAAAACTCTTTTAAAGCTGACATAGAATCAACGCACAGACTAAACCATAAGTCCGAAAGGGATGAAATTTGGAGGGTAGTATCCTTATGTAGTGTAGGGGTGCACTAAGAAAGGAATTTTGAAAAGTCGCACTCGAAAGGGTCTAGAACGCGAGCAACGCCGCGGGCGACGTCTAGTTAGATAATATATTTAAATAAAATGTGCCTTTAGTATACCGGAACGCAGATCCATGGGAGACATTATAGATTTTCTATTATATCTAAAATTGAGGCATACTACAAGTTAATAGGTAGGTACTAATAACTTTTTAGCCGTTTCTCCCACACTAAACAATAAAACCTCAACCTATACAGAGTCAATAATAGCAGTAGTATTATAGCAGTAGTAAACTTCTTGATGGCAAACCTTAAATGCAGTCAATCAGAGATAAGTTTGATTACACCTAAGGAAAGTATCACGCTTGTATCTAACGTGCTACTATGCTACTGTATAGTGTACACCCGGCATTAGAGATAGGCAATTCAATTATCAGATTAAATTCTGATTCCCATTTTCAGTATTCGTCGCAAGAGTCATGGCAAGAAACAACACAATGTCAATATTCAAATATAACAAAAGATAGAAAAAAAAAATAACTAGGTGAGGTACGAATTTGTTTGTAGTGATGAGAATCATGTACAGATTAGATTTGATAATTAGTTTAATCGTTGTTAGAAATGAACTTTGGACTCGTTAGAGTAGGTACATGTTGTTTTTCTAATAAATTACATGAATTATTATAGGAAATATGGACATTAGTATCGATTCGCTTGTTGCATTTTTCTAAACCAACCTAATTTGACAGCTCTAAAATTATAGCCGTCCTTGTCGTTTCAGTTTATGAGAAAGGGACGGCAACATTTTTAGTGCTGTCAAATTAGGTTAGTTTAGAAAAATGCAACAAGCGAATCGATACCACTGTATACCTACAAATGTTATGGTTATGTTTATTAATGAAGTAAAAATGATGAGATGGGGCCTTTTTGCAACATTGTATATTTAGGCACAATTCGTCTCCTAAAACGTGTTTAGTAAATTGTGTGATTTATTTTTAAGTTTTTGTTGCAAATAGACATTATTTATTTGCATTTGTATATATTTAAAAAGGCATCTTGAAAAAAAATTGTAAGAAAAAATTTCCGTTTGACCAAACGCTTGATTTTTTCAAAATTCAAGTTCGAGATATTACTAAAGTTGGTACTTATAAAGAAAGCTTAATTGCCTCGCCATACAAGCTACAGCGGGTGCTAATTTGTAAGAAATCAATGGCTAAAATAAAGCGTGACATGCAAGACCGACCATTTATCAACTTCATAATAATATCTCTCCCCCAAAGACTTCCAATGTTCTCTGTCCCTAACTTCCTCCCACCATCCTCTTTCAAATGCGTCTAGTTCGTCGCGCCAACGCTTTCTCGACCAACCCCGAGACTGGGGGAGACCTTTGCCCAGCAGTGGGCCGATTTAGGTTAAACTAAAATAAATATATAATATGTACCAAACCTCATTGTGTTTTCTTTCTTTCTATAGAAATACCGCTAAGTACTAATGCACTATGTGTCAGGATTTGTATTGAAAAGTGCAACATCTCGCAAAGCAGTGAAAAACTAAATGAAATTCTTGTACCTACTTAAAACTTGAATACTAAAACTTAAAACTTGATACGTAATAAGGAGCGGTACGCAAGATTCTAATATTATATTTCAATCAGGGAAAGTCAAATCATCGCTCGATCGTAGCGTAGCTTGTCAATCTTCACCGATTACTGAAGTTAAACTGTCAGTCCCAGCTCTAGCAGTCATTATGCCTTCACGGAGACCTTAGGACTAACTCCGTCAACAGAGTTAGGTTTAGGTTTAAAGACATTTATTCTCATAAAAACATAAAAAGTTCTTTTAAAATGAGATACAGATTTCTTAATTATAAAACAAGTTATTTTGCCTCTTGATGGCGCTGCCGTAGCTTATTAGGTAGGTAGGTAGTTACAAAGGTTTTTAAGTATAAAAAAAAAACAAGTGTCGATACAGAAATCGTCACTCAAGTATGGATTTGAGTAGAAATTTTCATACAAGGATAGTAGATCGGCATAGGGCCTTTGGTACAATGCAATGGTAGATAAATAGGTTATAATGTGCTTACGTATTCTTTTAGCTTAGACTTGAAACTGTTGATGCTATCGCATTCTTTAATTTTGTTAGGTAATTGATTGTAAAACTGTACTCCCTCAAATAATATTGTTTTCCTTCCGTAGTTAGTTCGTACTTTAGTTAAATTAAGTTTATGTTTATTTCTTAAATTGTGCGTTTTTTCTTTTTTGTGTATTTGAATAGTAGATTTAATTGAATTATTAGTGATGTTTTTTATGAGAAGACAAGTGGAGTATACATAAAGTTGATGGATGTTGAAGAATTTAGTTTTTTCGTAAAGTTTTTTGGTTGGCGTGAGATAGTTATAACAGTGAAGTACTTTAATGATTTTGTTTTGGGTTCTTTGTAGTGGGATAAGGTTTGTTGGGGCGGCGGAACCCCATACTTCGATTAGATAATCAAGGTGCGATTTCACCAATGAATTGTAGATAATAGGCCGTATTGTAGTTGGGATACAGTTCGATATTTTGCGTAATGCTCCAAGTAATGTCGTTAATTTTGTTTTTACGTGATCAATATGACAATTCCAAGTTAGTTTGTCGTCCACCCATAGTCCAAGGTATTTTTCTTTTTTAGTTTGTTTTAGTACGTCATTATTTATGGTAAGGGGGGTAAAATCTGGTATTGGTTTATTTTTAGCTGCAAAAATCATAAATGATGTTTTCGATGTGTTGACTGTAAGTAAGTTATATTTCAACCACTCGTTTAAAACATCAAGGTCTCTTTGTGCATCGGTTATTATGTCATGAATAGATTTATCAAAGTAAAAAAGACAAGTATCGTCTGCGTATAGTGTAAGGTGTCCAGTTAGTCCAATCGTACTTATATTATTTAAATAAATTAGAAAAATTAGGGGGCCAATAATGGAACCTTGGGGAATGCCGTATGTAACATTTTGTGGAGTACTTTCATAGTTATCTATTTTGACAACCACGTTGGCCACTAACTCATACTAGCTTGCTTGCATTCGCTACTTTTACATTATCCCTGAATGGCAAGCTTACCGCCGCGGTCCGGAGCTCTCACAGAGATAAAGCAGACAGTCGCAAAGAGATCCGCTTCCGATACGCGTCCGCGAACAATTAACAATACGACATTATACTTGGGAGTAATGCTGCCGATAATTACCGCCCGATTTGTGCGTAAATTACGAGCCTATAAACTGTAATACTTTTTTTTATTTAAATAAGGTTTAATTCGTCTAAGTTTTAATATTGTTGTTCTGTTTTCAAAACCAAAACTATGTTTTATTGATATTTATTATATCAAGCTAAATTTTGAATTTATGACTAAGTAAATATAAAAATACTAGCCGTCGCCCGCGGCGTTGCTCGCGTTCAACCCTTTAGAGTGCCACGTTTCAAAATTCCTTTCTTAGTGCACCTCTACACTATATAAGGATACTACCCTCCAAATTTCATACCTCTAGGACTTTTAGTTTAGGCTGTGCGTTGATTCTAAGTCAGCTTCAAAAGAGTTTTATATTATTGATTTGTATGTCACCAAGATTTTTCCGTATCGTTAATTTGCCTTTAAAAATAAATTCGTGTTATTACTTATTAGCATATTTATTAAAAGTGTTCAAAACTAGAAAAGCCGAAAGAACGCTCGTGTTGAAAAAATCACAAAAGCACCTTTTGCATATTTATTTCACGCTAGGCAGAAGTCTAAAGTTTCTTACTAAAACCTTTATATTAAAAATACAGCCAGGTAGGTGACGCCTAAAGCTAAATCAGTCTAGACATAAAAAATTAGAGGCGAAAACGAAGGTAGAATTCCTCTAAATTATGAAAAATGAATCGCGTGAACCGATAAAATACGGGAGTCATTCAAAGTATCCCCTTGGGTTATAGGGAATGGCAACCAGCGTTTAGATGACTCTAAGCTACTGGATTGACACAGGCTAAATAACAGCTAGCTCACTCAATTACTGGTTATTTTTTACTTCGTGGATCTTATGCTTCATGAAATACTTCTTTGGTAAGAAAAGTTATTTTGAAAAACTAATTTAAAAAAGAATCCTGAGTTTCAGATAAACTCAGGTTCATCACAAGTATAATTTCTGATTACATTCCATAACTAGCCGTCGCCCGCGGCGTTGCTCGCGTCTAGACCCTTTAGAGTGCGACTTTTCAAAATTCCTTTCTTAGTGCACCCCTACACTATAAGGATCCTACCCTCCAAATTTCATACCTCTAGGACTTATAGTTAAGGCTGTGCGTTGATTCTAAGTCAGCTTCAAAAGAGTTTTATATATATTGATGATAGGAGTAGATACTCATACTAATAACATACCAAGAATTGCTCACTCCAAAATGTAGGTACACTTGCCTATGTTTAGTAATAGATCATTGCGTTATAGATTTGAATCCTTCTATAGAACTTTTCCACTAATGAGTCTGGACAAGTGGCCCAATGGACCGATGACTTACTTGGTTTGGACATAATGACATACTGACAGGCGTCATGGCTCAGTCGGTAGTAGCTCTGCCTTCCGTGCTGTGGGTCGTGGGTTTGATCCCCACCGAGAACAAACATTTGTGTGTGACAAACATAGATGTTTGTTCTGTGTCTGGGTGTCACTATGTATTATAAGTATGTATTTAAAAAAAAAAGTATATAAGTATTATATCAGCAATCTAGTTTCCATAGTACAAGCTCTGCTTAGTTTGGGACTAGAGGGTGTTGTGTGTAATGTCCAAGAATATTTATTTTTATTTTTATTTTATGACTGGAGGCAGGTCACACGCTACTATCAATATGGAGAATGCGATTGAAGGAAGAGGAGGAGACCTATCACACTAGTCTTACTAGTGTATAACTTGTCACACTAGTGTTACTGGCTGTGTATGATTGGACTGTGTCATGCTGCATTCAAAACAGGCAATCAGAATCGAAACGAAATGGGAGTACGATATGCAAAGTTGGGAGCGTTTATTGGAATTGACCGTTTCAAATCGATACTAAGTTGAAAGTGGTTCAGAAAGCTGTGATTTGCTGATTTGTTTACGATATCTTTTATCGATGAAGGGCTTTTTGCAGAGAACAAGAATATTAAAATTCTTTAAGGCTCGGCAACGCGCACCTCTGATATCACAGGCGTCCATGAGCTACGGATATGATCTGTGGCTATGGAAACCGCTTACCATCACGTGGGCCGTACACATATTTATCTAAAAAAATTAAGACAGATCGAGATACCTGTAATAAAACTTTTGACAATAACTTTTACATCAGTTCTTCTTGATGGCCTAACGCGATGACGTAGGTAAGTTTGTTTTGCGTGTATATGTCTTTTTCCTATGTTCTGAAAAATACTCAACTTGTTGGACCATCAATGTGTCGATATAAATTCTACTTTACCACGGTTCCGATAAGAATATAGATCGTACAAATCTACGTATTAGCTTCTGTGTTGATAAGCAAATTGCTTTTTGTTTTTAGTTAGGAAGTAGATACTACCTATAATATTATGTAGAGTAACAACGCGAATACTCTACTTTTTATGCAATGTTTGATACTACTGAGTAGTTACGCTTACTATATATATATATATATGATAGATTACTATTCTAGACTTATTCTATCTTCTTAAATATATAAAACTCTTTTGAAGCTGACTGAGAATCAACGCACAGCCTAACTATAAGTCCTAGAGGTATGAAATTTGGAGGGTAGTATCTTTATATAGTGTAGGGGTGCACTAAGAAAGGAATTTTTAAAAAGTCACACCCTAAAGGGTCTAAAATTAGGATCAAAGATTTTAAACAAATAATGCGTATGCTGCTACCACGCGAGCAAAGCCGCGGGTGACAGCTAGTTGTTCTATATATTCCAGAAATCCCCACTGATAGAAATAATTCCGTTAGTGAGGATTCCTGGAAAATAAACTAAAATCCCTACTGGGAGAGATTTTTGGAATATACGTATTACGATTTATTTCGACACTATGGAACTGATCGCTCCGAATCTTGTCACACTTGTCTTGTCACTGCTGTCTACGTTTGCTGTCAGATTGTTATTCCCACATCTAAAGTCAGGAATAACTTATCCATCGAGTGGGCCCGAATCATTCAAGATTCTATACCTCTCTTCAAAAAAATAAGCCACCTTTACAAAAAAAAGAAGTATAGAAGTATTTTATCAGCAATCTAATTTCCATAGTCCAAGCTTTGCTTAGTTTGGGACTGGAGGGCATTGTGTGTAGTGTAATATAAAAAAATAAATTATATCTATATTTTTTGTAAAATCTAACGATAGTTTAAAGCAAAAAAAAGCAATTTTCAATTAGAAATACTTAGTTTGAGTTTTAATTAATGAATGTAAGGGTGGTTCGATTTATTTGATGAGAAGTATACTTGAGCTGATGAGCCGCCTACGCTTCGGAGGTCGTCCAAACACGTTCAATACCCTTTTCAACTGAAAGCCGACTTTGAACCTGTCTAATCTCGACAAATCTCCACCGAAAAGACAACACGACACGATTCAATCGTTTTAATTTTATTGGTGGAGTTCCTTACCTCAGAATTAAATAATGGAAACCTTCCATAGTCATTTTTATTTGACTGTGGTAGTATTTAGTAAAAGCCTTTTTTGACCGCATGCTTAGTGTATTCGTTTTACGTATACTAAAAAGTCCACGTAACTATATTTTTGTTTAAAGATTGAGCAGCGCTCCTAGCGGATAGTTTACAAAACTGATTATTCTCTATACAAAATTATAGTTAACGTGACTTTTTAGCATCTTAAAACGAATACACTCGGCATGACGCTCTTCTAGATTCTGAAGACAGACACCTAAAATCATCTAGTAAACATAAAAGATGAAGGATACTCAAAGAAAATATATCTTCGACTTGGACTTGATTTTCACGTCAGATATACTTAGACGCTTTGAAAGTATTGACTTCCAAAAAGGCTTTTGCGCTATCAATTTTATTATTCACTTAGAAGTTTGTAACACAAACAAGAACTTTCCGGGAGCCATTCCAAATAGGTCAGATATCCTAATAGAAAATAGTTAAGTTAATATTCCATACAGTGATAAAACAAGAGCTAAAATTTATAAATCTAATAATTCATATACGGAACTCTCAAAGTGTTATATTATAAACACACTTGTCTTGTTTTTTTTAATTCCTCAAATGCATATGTCTCAATTTTACGACAGGTTCAGTGGTCCACATCTTGTGGTTTACGTGCGACGTGGTGTCCGACGGATGATACTGTCAATTGATTATGGAGGCTTTTTGGACCATATTTGGTATGGTAACATAATCTGGAGATTATTTATGTTGGGATCAAAATTGCTCGTTCAAATTGAGGTGGATACTGAGGTTTTTTTTTATGATAAAAGTAATGGAACAAGCTGATAGCTCACCTGATGTTAAGTGGTAACTTCTGCTTATAACAATGCATTACCTCACAGAGCAAGTCCAATGAGGACGTACCCTGTAAGGCAATGCACTGCGTCCATCACTCTGAGACGTAAAGATCTTGAAGTCTCATGTGGCTGTAATTACACCGGCGCCCTTACTCTTCAAACCGGAACACAGCAATGTGAGCATCGCTGCTTGGCGGCAGAAATAGGTACGGTGGTAGTAGGTACTTCCCCGGACGAGCTCTCACAAAGAGCTCTACTACTACTAAAAGGTGGATACATTTACCTGTTTTTTGGTACAAAACTCAAAACAGTGCTTGTATCGGACTTGACTTTAGAGTCTACAATATGCAATTTTGTAGTATCAATTAGGTAAAAAACAGTTTTGACAGGTGAAAACTTTACGCTCTGTATGTTACGGGTCACTCACGAAAAAACGAATAATCTCGTCATCTCGTTCCACATTTAACGTTCTGCCTCAATATCCAAGCTCTGAACTGCTTCTGCTATCCAGCATAATGTCAAGCAAAAACAAGAAGCTTTTGACGGCAACAAACGCGCTGAAACGCGCTAATATCACTATTTAGTCACACAGAATACCTATGATTTGTATGAAAACAGTTCAAAAAACTAGCCAGGCTTGAACCTGGTAGGTTTCTATGAGAGAACTTAAACCCAATACCAACGCTAGAGCTTAAAAAAAATAATTTTTATTAATAGTATTCCCATACATTTTCATTCGTTTTCATTTTTACCATTGCTATTATAAAAAACTTTAAAGAGGCTGATATTTTAACCAGTATAACATCTACAGATACGCGTGTCCAAAACGTTTTTCGAAGCCACTCCAATCTCCATAAAAAAAGCTGAACCTGTTCCAGACTTGCTCCTGGCATTACGCGTTCATTTGCATGTACGCTCCTATTTAATTTCGTCGTCTTCCGGCCCTGGGGCCAGACATTCCAGCACGCTAGCGTTTGTGCCATGAATTTGGGTAACAAAAGACACGGTGTGCTAGAGAGCTACGCTATGATTTTTGCTAAATTTTTATGATTTTCCTTACATTTGAAGTGGTACTAAGTTGAAATAGCATCACACTTGAACTTCAGAATAAGTAAGATCATACAAAAACAGATGGGAACAAGCTTTAGTTTCTTAGCTGTGCTTCTAGGCTCTGTTTGCGAGGGATTGGTACATTTGGTACCTAGAAAAAACTTAATTTATTAGACCATTTTACATAATCCTTGTGACTTCGTTAATTCTCGTTTGGAATGCAAAAAATTTTTTTTAAAAAGATATATGACTTCTTTTTTTTTTAATTTCAGAATACTAACTGGTTTCGTCCAGATCTTCATCTTTGAAACCACAACTTAGTTATTCCTTCTAAAGAGCCTCACCGAGTTTTGTGGGTTGTTCTCGTAAATGAGGACTGATACACCATTTAAAGAACCTCGGGCGATGGAGTCCCTCTAATTGTCGGTGCAAATTATAAATTCATTATGGAGACCGTAGGCTATGGAGATTTTTATGGTCTATGTTTATGAATGTGTAGGTTTAGTGGGTGGGTGTTGGGTGAATAATATGAAGGGCAACTTTGATGTTTTACTAAACAGGTATTTGTTTTTATATGCATAATTAATAATATTTACTTTTGATGAGGAGGGATGAAAGCCATATAACGAAGAGAGTTATGAATATGAGTGTGGCTGGGTGTGCAAGTAGAGGAAGACCGAAGAAGAAGTGGTTTGATTGTGTGAATGAGGATATGAATGTGAGAGGAGTAGATTCAGAGTTGACGAATGATAGGAGTGAGTGGAAGAAGAAAACATGTTGTGCCGACCCCACCTAGCGTGGGATAAGGGCAGGGAAATGATGAGATAATAATATTTACTTATTTTTATTTATAAAAACACCTTTGCACTTAACTTATAACACAATCTAAAGCAAACTTAAGTAGAAATTTACCACCAATGGTTTAACTACTTCTTGGGTTAGCGGTGTTATTCCTTATCTTTGACAAAATCAAAAAATTAAGTTTTCCCAAAAACTGTAAATAAACGAATTTAAAAACACTAAATGCTTGATGCAATAAAGCGTTCCTTGGTTTCTGATTTCAATTTCATATTAATTCGGTTAAATTGAAAAACAAAGAATAACGTTTAGTTGCAACTGACGCAATTATAAAAAAAACTGATTAAGTTTTGATGAAATCAAAAAATATTTTACCAGCCAGACTAGTTAATAATGCTTCTCACTTAGTTAAAAAAAAAAAGAATTTAGGTATCTACGTACAGTATTATAAAAACTCTCTATATTTATACATCAATAGAATACCTTACCTTGAGGACAGCTTCACCCATACACAAACAATACACCCATAAACAATTTGACCATACAAAGACAAACCCATGGAATCACTACCGGTAAGTCACGGGGGCGGGCCGACCGAGGCCACGCCCTCGACCCCGCCCCTCTGACGTCTCGTGATTTACCATTTACTTTTACCATTCTAGTATTTTTCAACTCAATTTTATCCACCGATTATAAGTAAGACTTAGAATTCCTTTTCAACTTAAATCCCCTGCCTCAGCTAAATCCGATTGTAAGGGGATTTGTAGACAAAAAGTCTAATAATCCCCTTCGAAGGGGAATCTTTAAGGGGATTATTAGACCAAGCCAAACATTGCTCTATGCACATGTCTTTATTAGTCACGATAAAATTAAATAAAACAATGCTAAGACAACTATTTCAAATTGTGATTCATTTTTGACAGAAGTTTAGTTAAAAATCATAAAAAAGAATGAGAGATATTTTGTGACTACTTCAGACTAGAGTTTCTTTAATAAAAGCGTTCAGTGCTAGATTTAGAATGAACATCTTAGGTGTTTTTTTCTAAATCGAAATATATAAAGAAATGGTAAAACTGATTTTTAAAGGATAGTTAGTTGAAGGAGTTTTGTTACTAACATTCGTGTCGCTTCTACAACTATTAATAGGTAGGTTTTTGCTGTTACAGTGGCTTATAATGTGTTGTTTTAGCGAACTTAATAAATAAATAAATAAATATAAATCAATATTCGCGGACATTTAACACAACGCCTTCTAGTCCCAAACTAAGCAAAGCTTGTACGATGGAAACTAGATGGCCGATAGACTACATACATACATTTTTTTTTTGTAAATACATACTTATAATACATAGAAACACTCAAATAACTGATTACCTAGAAACTTTTGCACGCCAATCACTTTGGTAAAAATATGCGACACTTATATACTTTTACATCTTTGTACTAATGTGTTTTGCATAAAAATATGGTGATTTAATACCATATTTTTATGCAAATAAAATGACAAAAAAACACAAATAATAAAATTTTAAATCACCAAGAAGACAATACAGTCTTCTTTGGTGTACAATAACAATATACATTTCTATCTACCTATCTAAATACTTCTATCTATTTATCATGCTTCCTGAAAAAAAAAACATACCTAAATATAATGTAGGTAAAAAATTCGTAGCAAAATCGTAGCCAAAGGAGCGCGTTGAAATCTTTCCTTTGCAAATCCAATTTTTTTTCTTATTTAAATAAAACCCAGTATTTTTGTATTAAAAGTCTCTTAAAACTAATCCATGTGGAATTGCGGTTACGGACAGGTGTGTTCAGGTCGTCGACATTACTAGTACTTACCATGTGTCACAGAAATCCAAACCAAAAACCACTCTAAACACTTTAACCCAAAACTCACAATCCCATGACAAAAATGCACCAGCTTCAGTATAGAGCCTCCACGTACCACCACAGAATAAGTAGCAGTTAGTATTAGATTATTACACTGTAAACTTGTTTCATTGATAAGTTGAATTCGGGAAAAAACTTTGATGTCAATATTTAGATTGAGGAGGTTGTTGGGTAATGAGAACAAGTTTTTGAAAATTGTTCTAAAACTGAGTGCTCTAAGCGAAATGCCTTTAAAAAAAGAACTGCTATTTTAATAAGTATGGTACTATATTTAAAAAAAAAGAACTCTCTAGTCGAGAAATAAGATAATTTCTTGCATAAATAAGTGTTACAATTTGGTCTAATAAAATAAGTGTCTTTAAGTGACATAAATAAGTGTCCAAATTCAAATGTCTTAACAAAGTCAATGACGAAGTAAGTTGAGAATATAGGATGAATAAAAATGTTTAATAAAATTGTTCATTAACAAACAGAAAAATATCTTATTGCTATAGAAAACAAATGTTAGAAATATTTAAATTATGGAGAGTGTCAAAGATGATCCATAGACTTTTTAAAGGTTTTAAAATAGTAACTACATATATTTTTTCAAGTTTCAAGTTTCATATTAAGGTTATATTTAAAACAGATATTTATTTTATTGCCAGGTGCAATATTTGGCTTCTGACATAAAACTTAGTATTTGATTGTAAATGAATACATAATTGAAAAAAACATTTACCTAACTATTCGTAAACAGATACAGTAAACAGATTTAAATAGGTAGTCGGATAGTAGATTATCATTCGATATTATTTACGTAGCATCAATGTTCTGTTCTATTCCATAAAAAACGAGCAATGGTCGATTTCACCCTTCAAAACCCAACCCTCCATAAAAAGCGCATTAGACAAGGCCCTAGATGCAGGTTGGTATCAGGTGCGCTTGAGTCGCAAGCTCCGATACAAATGCGAATGACGGGCGGCGCGCGCGAAGCAGGTGCCGCCTAATGGAGGGGGCACCTTACTCCACGTCTTACAACCTTACCTCTACCACACCTGTAACCTTTATATCTAGAGAGGTAAAGTTGAAGTTGGTACAGCAGGTAGTAAAAAGCAATTGTAGGGCTTTACTCCTCTCCTTTTTATCGAACAAAAAATGAACTGTAAACGCGATCACGGCCGCCACTAAGGTCAATGTTAGCGCTTCCTTCAGTACACGCTCAGAGAGAATCGCGCGCGCATCCCTACCGTGAACTACTGAAATTGTACTGGCCGGTAACACACGAACTCTTTACTGGACCCTTTTTTAAAAAACTATGGTTCTAAATTCGAATCATGTGAGCGATATTGACGGCTGATCGATCTTATTTCTTTTTCGTCGGGTGCGACGAGCCCTGGTTTTATTATTTTTTATTTTTTATTGTGATGGACGAGTTTGTTCTTTGATTAGTCATTTTGTGAGTGGACTTGAAGTTATTGGGACTTTTTGTGACTTTATTCGAGATGGAGACTCTAGTTTTGATACCTCAGGAGTTGAGCTTGGCTCTCAGACCTGGTGGTGCGAGGGGGAAGGAGGCTTCAGTCAGCGTGTGGTCTTCTATGGAGATCCCAAGAGGGACTGCTTTGTACCCGTTTCAAGGCACTATCAGAATTGATAAGCTCCACGTGTATAGCTACGTGCCAGATCATGACGTAAGTGCAATATTTTTTATCAGTGAATGTTTTTTATACTCGTAGGTCTAAATATTTCCAAGTGAAATCAAACGTTCGTTCGTAAGGTTCTACTAAATACATGACTGTATATTTTTCTATAGAATAACAAACCTTTCATATTTTTTATTGATATTGAAAAAGTATATATTTTATTCTTTTTTAATTTTAGAGTAAGTATTGTAAGACTATTTCAGGAGAAACTCTATGCTTCTTTAATACCTACTTAGTTTGTTTTTTTTTAATGCCAAAATATTTACTGCCTCATTTAGTGGGTACACTACACATATAAGTATAAGGAAAAGTTATATTAGTGTTAAAAATAATAAATTCGTAACATAAAAGAGGTCAAAGGTGTAATATCATCGCAATTTTTTTATTAAGCAGGAAGAAGTTTTATTAGTAAAGAATGGTTTAGAAAAAGTATAATAAGTAAGTGATGAAGTTCAGAGTTTTTTTTATATAATTTATTAATTCGTGTTGGATAAAGTACGAGGTCATAACTTGAAAGCATGAGTTATACACATTTCAGTATTCTAATTACTTTGATAATCTACAGATAAAAACATCAACAGCCTTTGAAAAGCGCGTGAAACACGACATAATACTAACGTCATACTTTATATCTAGTGTACCTAGGTATTTAATAACATACACAATTATTATGTAAATTAATCTAACATCTACCTATTGTTATCTTTGAGAACAAAGATTCATCGTGTAATTCATAAGATCTTTATTACATCGGTCATTATTACTAGAGTTTACAAAGAATGATTACAAAAATAATAATAATTTAATTATAATAATGTTTATGAATAATATATTATGGGAATCTTTTTTGGGTATACTGATATAAATGAACCAACGTCAGAGATTTGGCGTGCGAATATTATAAATCTCGGAAATTGTTTTTATTATAATAAATTAGAATATAAATATTCATATTTTAATAAGCACAGGTAATGTTAATTACCATCTACTTTAAGGATCTTTGTTTTTATTTTTCTTTAGTTTTTTTTTTATATTTTACAACAATAACTGTTATGATTTTTTTTGTTATTGCCGTTTTTAAGATTTTATTTTATTAAAAAATATAAAAATCGTTTGTAAACCAAAAAGCGAAATAAAACTTAGATATAAATCAAAAAATCAAAGATCAAGAAAAATAAACACTATCCAATCATTTCCCTGTAGGGTTTAGTACCAACTATTCACTCTATTTATTTTTTTGTTAAAAAAACCTTATACAAACATTACATAGAAATATTCAATCGGTGCAAACCGCAATCAGGGTTCTGTTAGAACCAATACCACCACAGATACCACAATAGCTACTATAAAGATACCACAGATTATTGTTACAGTTTGTATACCAATACCACAGATAATTGAATAGTTACGGCACCGTCCCTCACGTACGCAATCGGTTGCCAACTAGATGATGGTTCTTGCAACAATCAAACAAAAACTGTATCATAACTAAAACCGCATAATTTCGAGTTACGGACTTATGCCGTACGTGCCTTGGGTGGAAGAGATAATCGGTAAAGCTGTGGTTTTATCCTTTGTGGTAAAACAACGAGTCCTGAAATTAAATTTAAATTTAATTATAATATATGAATAATAATTAAATTATAGAGTTTTTATACATTACGTGTGAAATCCGTTCTTTTTAGAAGCTTTTGTTTAATATGCAATGTTTGTTTGTTATGCTCAATGAATAAGTAAATATAAAAAATATACGATGCGTATTTCCAAAAAGCTAAATTAGATTGTAATGACATTTGTCACAATTTTTTTGTTCATTGCCAAAATTAGCTTGATTTTCCGCATATATTTTTGCCCATTTTGACTAAATTGCATAAATGAATATGCCTAAATTGCATAATTATATAAAAATGCATTAAAAAATTATAATGTTTATGGACATTTCACAGAATGCTCTTTAGCTCTAAGCGAAATGTTTGCCAAACAGAAAAAAATTTTTGTTCTCAGTGGGGATAAAAATTATAAATAACTAGCTTCCGCTCTCGATTTTGTTCGCGTCCCGTTGGATCCCGTTGATTTTCCGCGATAAAAAGTAGCCTATGTGTTAATCCAGGTCACGGACAATATATATTCCAAGTTTCATCCAAATCGGATCAGTATTTTTTAAGCCAATTTGTTACAAACATACTTACATACAAATCTTTCCTCTTTATAATATTAGTATAGACTAACGGATATCGCATTCTACTTACACCGAGCCTATTTTAAGCAGACCTTAATGGACACTTCTAATAATTATTTAAAAAATATTGCCCGAGGTGCCTCCATACCGGAAGTGATCGTATTTAAGTTTAGTTCGGGTGTTGGTACACAAGCACTTTCACCGTGATTGAACTGGTTTACGGGTGCAGTCGGGTGCGCGCGTTGTATAACGCATTGCGTAGTCAGAAGACATAAAAAACTACTAGCATAAAACGGGTGGCTGGACTAAACTGAATGTCTAAAGCCAGAATTAGAGAAATCTGAAAAAAAAGAGATAGGCTATGCCAAGGAGGCAACTATCTTCGACTTTATTGATTAAAAGTATCAAAGCCAAAGTCAAAAGAGTAACAACCTCTATGGTCAACAAAAAAACAAACATGATCCTATTGGGTGGCAGGACTTGCAAAAGTTCAAATAAGTACAACAAGTACACATTACACACCCAACTCATCTCCTTGTTTTTGAAATACATCCAATGTTTTTTGTCAATAGTAGTCCCAAGATATTTTTATACTTACTCTAAATGTTTTGAAACTATACTACTTACACAATATAGATTTATCTATTCTATTCCCATTTGTTCAAAATAAACCACTTGATAAAGCTTAAATTGTGAATATGAATGCCAAAACCTTGAAAACAAAACCATGAAAAATAGCATCCTTTTAAAGAGAATATAGGACAAAACTAGACGTAAATTATATTCAAACTGTATTATTTGATTTGTGTTAAGCCATTGTAGATGTAATTAATTTAGCTTCGTTAAATTATCATTCAGCTGGGTAGCTTTGTGGAGCAAGATATAAGCTTCTTTTAAATAGTTTTATAATCATAATAATGAATTAGGTATTCCATAGCAAGTGTGTAGAACATGCAAACATTTCTATGGACCGCAGTTTTGGACAGTCGCCAGTTGCACTAAAACCTTATTTTTAAAGCTTAGCTATTATTCGCAACACAATATTCGTCTTTTATAGAATCAATAAAACATTTACACAAATACTAAGTCATGTGATTTGTGATTCTCGCTTCAGCTTGTACCTCTCACCACACAAAATCTTTTTGCGGCTTTAAAGTCTTTGATGTCAATCTATTCTGTAATCTCGACTATTTTCATAGCAGTTTTTATAACTTCTTCTTCCACCATACAAACTAGAAACCTTTCGTACCTTTCTAATCTTCAATGTTAATTGTCATTTGATCTCGACTATTTCCTTCATCAAAGTTGTAGGGAGAAAATGGATGAGAATGGCATACGTCCGTGATGTATGGCACAAAAGACTAACGTTTGAAGTTGGGCTGTGGATGCCCGTGATGGATGGCACAAACACGTCAAACACCCAACGTTTGAAGTCGGGCTGTGGATGATGATGATTTGCTCCATTTTATGAAGCTTTCTCGCTTCAGCTTGTGACTTCTACCATACAAACTAGGAGCTTTTTGTGGTTCTCAACGCACGCGCCGCTCCGTTCATTACTAGCGTACTTTTGTTCCGTACAAGAAGATGATTACGATTGTTTCATTTTGACAGTGGCTATTTATTATTTATGCGTTTATTGGAACGTAAAACTGGTTAATTATAGAAATTGAGTTCTAACTGATGTGGAGATGATTTATAATGTGTAATTTGTGGGTCAAATGGGATAAGAGTATTTCTAGATTGATATGTACTACGCAAACGCTTTACGAAATTGTCCAATAAAAATTAGCCGGCGCTTTTTTATTTTGAGTAAATAAACTTGTTTGTTGATATAGTACGAGTGCGTTTAGCATCAGAAGTTAGAGATTTCTTAATTAAATTCTTTACTGTTAGCTCTAATCGTATTTATTTCAATTGAACGTTAGGGTTATTTTGTCTCAAACTTAGCAAAGTGGTCATCTGATTAAATCTGATAATCCGATGTTTTGAATACAAACTATCTTACTCAGTATCATATAAAATGACATAACACGATCAAAACAGAGTAACATGCGGTTCACTTTCATAACTTCCGCCACGAAGACATCCATAGCTCCATTCAAGAGCACACAATGTCGGAAAAAAGTTCATGTGACGTAATAACAGGTGAAACACCTAATTAACTCATAAGCAATGGGTAAACTTTCGCTTTTGTGCTTGAACAATGATACTCTCTTCTATTCTTCGCGTTTTTACCCCGCACGGGGTTTGTGACCGCGTGTTAGTATTGTGTTTTTCCGTGTGCGTTGCGTGCTTATGATCAAGGGCCTTAGGGTGCTTTTTACCTTAGCTAAGATACGTTGATAAAAAATGTTTGAAATCCACCAATAGCGATTGTTTGTTTTCATAATACACGATTCCTATTGGTGGATCTCAAACACATCCTTAGCATTATAGCTTAGCTTAGCTCGGGTGCTAACATCAGTAAAGATTTTACTCTCATGGGATGACGTCAAAATGATGCCGAAGACGTGTTCCACTGGTACGTGAAATGAGTTTTCGGCCGAGATATGACGTCATCCTTATTACAGTCTTTCTGCTGAACTAAGCATTAGGCCTGAAAGCTTGGTCTTGCACGAGAACGCTTCCATCGCAAAAGTTGCACTCAATTTAAAAAAAAACTAAGCTCATTATACATTTGTAGTTGTATTGTGATTGTGACGGTTAGATGGACTGAATAGAAGGTTACTGAGTTCTAAACAAAACTCAAGGAAGCCCTATTTGACAATGTACAAATGATACAGATAATAGAAAAATCAAAATGTATGAAAATAATACTTCTGATTGGAGAGTCACGGCCCCTATATACCAAAAAAGATCCGTCCGTAGAATTGTTTTAACTAACAAGTTGAACTTACTAACGACCAAGATCTGTTTGAACGTGTCGCAATTGCATAATCTTTGTACGACAGTTGGTACAACCTTGTAACTGCGTGTTTATATCTATTTAGTTACTATTTTGTGTTCAGCTTAAATAAAATTAATATCTCACCTAAAGTTTTGCTAGCAAAAAACCGAGCCTCGATTCACTTTAGATTAGCTTTGGAAGATATGTTTTTATAACCTGTCCATCGCTTTCAGACCTTACCACCTAAAGCATAAAGTCCATATTCCAGCTTCCACCACCAGCAGCTGAAAGACCTGTCGTTGATGGATTTACGTTCGTTTCATGTTCATTTAAATGTCTTCATGATGTTTTATGGGTCATGCGCTGATGAGAGTTTTTTTTGTTTCCTTTTACTGAACGTCGTTTGATGCGAACCGGGGCTGAAGCACTATGGTTCAAAATGATTAGTTCCTATTGAAAGTATTGTCAAAGAAGATTGCTACAGTATTTTCTAGAGCGCTTTTGATTTATGTTATGAAGCGTCTTTGTTTTCTTGTGAAGAAATATAGAGATGTTTTTTTTATCATCAATATATATAAAACTCTTTTGAAGCTGACTTAGAATCAACGCACAGCCTAAACTTAAGTCCTAGAGGTATAAAATTTGGAGGGTAGTATCCTTATATAGTGTAGGGGTGCAATAAAAAAGGGATTTTGAAACGTCACACTCTAAAGGGTAGAACGCGACCAACGCCGCGGGCGACGGCTAGTTTATTCATAAAGCTATGGTTCCTCTGAATAAAAGCTTCAATTGAATTAACAATATTTTTTATCATTTTAACTTTGTTCTATACTTGGGATTGTGTCTTCCAAAATATGCCAGCTGTTACTAATACCGTACAATTTTTTTTTTAAACAGAATCTTTGTATTTAGTTTGAAGTAAAGCACAACAAGTTCGAGAATACACACGTATTTATACTATCGTGAACTATAAACATGTCCACGTTAGCATACTACAATACACATCATCACTTGTTTATGGGCAGCTTGGAGTATAGAAAGCTAGACTTTATTTACGAACGGACTAGGTTTTGAGAGTAACATGAGCGAAGCGAGAAGCGATAAACTTTGGCGCGTCAGTAAACTAAATAAATAAATATTCACGGACACTTAACACAACGCCTTCTAGTCCCAAACTAAGCAAAGCTTGTGCGATGGAAACTAGAAGGCTGATAGAATAAATACATTTTTTTTTTGTAAATACATACTTATAATACATAAAAACATCCAAGTCTTGAATGAAAAATCGTGGTTTCAAATCACCAGTATTATTTCTAGTAGTAAGTTTTTCCTGTAGATACGTGTTGGGCAAGTCTACTCCATATGAAGAATGTCTAAAGCACTGTAGCGTCTCGTTCACTGCCGTATTTTTAAATTTTCCCCTGTTGGCAGTCGCTGAGGTCTAAGGGGATTATTGGACAAAAGTTCCAGAAATTCCCTATGTAGGGGACTCACGCAGGGGAAAACTGGAATGAGCATAAAAAGTGACCTCTCCTGACGTTGTAAAAATCAAGATATAGATAAGGTGAAAAAGCCTGCTAGTATATTTACCCAAATCAAACGCTTACAGTAGGTATCAGTGCATATTATACTCACTGATTATTTCTAAAAACATTATGTACTAATATTACTATAAACATTTTGAAACGTAATATACACACATTTATACTGAGTTATCTGCAATCCGCTCTGCTTATCGCTCAGTTTATTAATAAACAGACATTATGCGAAAGCCAGAAGCGGAGCCAGTATGCAAGTGTCCTATCTGTATTCATGAGGATAGCTTTATTCATGTTAAGGCAATTAATATTTAAAGCACGCGATTTTCATTCATAGAACCGATTAATAGAAATTGATGGGTAGAAATTTGTTTAGAACTGCAAATAAAAAAAAAACTTTTGGAGATATTTTGTATAATTTTAGATTTGGATTTTATTGGTATTTTGTATAATTTTAGAAAGGCGCCTATTCTGTTGGTTACGCATTATGAAAAAGTTTGATAATTATATTTTTATCTACAGTTAATCGGAAGAATGACTTAGTGACGATTCAGACAAAAGGAAAAATGATATAACATTAAATTCTGAAACCATATATGTAACATAAAATGGGAATTGTCGCTATATTTTTTTCCATTAACTAGAATTTCTGTATATTTTCTTACACAAACTTTCAAACAGTACAGAAGAGACTGTCCAAAGTGTCCAATCTAAATCTGCACACGACATAGCCATTCAAATTAAAATTTTACTTAATCCTATTCACACAAGAATCATTTTGAAATATCTCGCTGACCGTCAACCTGAAGAACACAAGAACACACAATCAGTTTAAACCAAGATAGAAATCTCTAGAGATTTACCAAATCTAACGGGTGACCCGATCAGATCACAAAACTTATTCACAGTTTAATTAATTGAAAACAGATGTACCCTTGTTAGCTGCTCGCATTACGAATTGGTATTTAATTGAAATGATCCATCGATAACCCTGGGTTAGTTAAAATGATCAAAATGATCAAATACAATGAACGCCCGCGGAGTCGCTTGCTTTCTACAATACCATAATCACCTATTGTTCGAAACATAAGGTCAATTAAAAACGCGTATGATTTTATATTGTGAAAGGTGATGATGATTCTTTTAAAATTGTCGTCTCTAATAGACTTTAAAGCAATTTTTTAAGGTAATTTGGTTCTTAAGGTGTAAATTTTAACGACACAATATATTATTAAGCGTCACCACGCTCACCATCTTACGACGAAGCTCTATCCAATCCCACACCAAGACAATAAGCACAGTGCTAACATCAAAATGACAACAATAAAAAAAAATGTTCAGTAGCTTATAAGACAAAAAAAAAATGATAACACAAACACTAACCAGCAAAGATATTCAAATTTTTTTACTCACTTTTGGACCTTTCTATTTTTATAACACCTTGTTATATTAACATACTAATTTACAGGAAACTAAGCCTTATTCACAAGTTAAGCTACAAGTAAATTCTGTTGAAGCAGCAATAAAACATAATTATTTATAGGAGAACAATTTTCTGCTTGCAATGCGCTATTTAGATCAAATGCTCATTATTTTCATCCTTCCACCGACACGAGATTTACATGGGTTAGCATTGCCTGAGCTCATACTGGCCTGTCCCCGATGTTGATTACCGAATAGTTGCTATCCCCAGAGAGGTGTCTCATACATTTCTGCTTCCTCTTCTTTTATTTATAGCTTCTGTCCATCATTTTGTTTCATACATTATCACATATTATCACTTGACACTGACGATTTTGTCTGCCAAAATGACGGACAGAGGCCATTATTTAAAAGAAGAAGAAGACACTTACACAACGTTTTGGCAATGACACCAATATTTTTACTTGAACCACTGATTTGTCGATATCGTGTAAGGCAGTGCAAGTCTTAATGATTTGTGTTCTTGCAATGGTCTAGGGTGCAAGGTGCTAGACAGTGGCGATAAATGATATTTACTAATTATATATAATTGCCGTGCAAAATTATTAACGTTTTAGTGTCAGCCATTTTCGTGATAGATTTATAAGCTGTTATTATGCCAGTGAAGAATGTGGTTAAATTATTTGACAGCGGACACCTAGTTACTCTTATTTTATGAGGAAAACGTGCAGGACAATGAAATTACCTTCAATATTTAACGGCTGTTTTGTCTGTAACAATTGCATTGCCGCACAAAGCTCGTCTACTGAGGACGTGAACTGTTAATGCGTTTATCACTCTGAGATCTGACTACGCCTTTTTGCCTTTTTAGAGTACAAATAAATGTCAAATACCTTTTAGCCATATAGACAGGCAAAAAACAATATGTATCAGGTTTAGCTTTAAAAAGGTGTCCGGAAGTGTACACTCAAAAGAATCATTAGCAAATTGCACAATAGCCATAAAAACGTGCATTTAAGTAGGTGAAAATTTTTAAAAAAGAAAAAAATATCTACACAAAAAACACCAATAGCCTTACAAAGACATGTGGTCCTTCAAAAAAGTTTCTACTAATTCGAGATAATGATCAAAAGGTGAATGGTTATAATTCTAACACAAAAAATATTGATGCGTTTTTCACAACTGTACCTTTTTATGCATTGTTCTGCGGTTAGAAACCCAATCACTAGGTATAGCTATTTTATAAGCAGTCCACACATTTTAGTCATTTATTTTGTTAAATAAAATACCGATGGTCCGATGATATTGGGGCCGTAGTTCTGGCCGTAGTTGGGAAGCAATGGAGAAGACTAGCGCAGGACTAGAGAGACTGGCGTACTAAGAGGAGGCTTAATACCCAGCAGTGGGTGCATACAGGCTGAATAGATAGATAGAGATAGATATTTTGGTAGTTTTATTTCATTTTGCATTACTCCAAAAAAGATTCATTAAACTTAAATTTAGTAGGTATACTCATTTAAGTAAATTGCACTTTTTCTCAAATAGGATAGATAGGTATATCTATCTACTCACAAAACTCACAAAGGACAATGATCCCGTAAAAGTAGAAGTAGAGGTCTATAAGAAAAGATGGATGGACCGTGTGAAAGAAGTTAGAAGTAAGAAAGATGACGGCTGATGGAGGAGAGTGGAAGACTAAGACATGTTGCACCCACTTCACCTAGTGTGAGACAAGGATAAGAAGATGATGATGATGATGATGAAAATAAAACGAGAGGACAATAATCCCAATGAATTCCGTTAGAATAAATGCTCGAATTACGTTTTTTCTTTCACCTCGTATAACACGATATCAATACCTTGATATGGCAGTGGGAAAGCTATGAGATGCTGACCGTGACGGCTCGAGTTACGATCTCGTGGATATCATGTCTCACTATAACTTTATAAGATTTTTTTACTACAGAATGACTGTCAATTGATTAAAGTTGTCAGAAACATTCAATTTTTTTCTATTAAATTTGTCAAATTTACACAAAATTTCAATAAAATTTGCGTAAATTTCTCAGACATAAAAACCATACTACATCATAATGAAGCATCTTTTTGTGTTGATTGATGAATAACAGCAGATTAGAAGGAAATTGGATTTACAAATTTACCTTATTAGGCTTAATATCTCCATCTGCTATTATCAATATTCGGATACATCCGATAATATGTCGTATTAAGTGGTCAATAAATTATCGTATTCAACTTTATGCAAATTTTGGGACTAATAGAGGACATCCGTTCCATAGACCATCCGTCGAAGCCGGTAGATCGCGATGGGAACATAAATGTGTGAACAAAGAAGTATATTTTCACTTTCATGAGAAGAGTCTTTGCATGAGAAGTTTTAAATGTTACGATTTACGTAATCTGTTTTGTAATATTGTTTTTGTTTGGCAGTTTTCTTTGTTTTGAAAAATGAATTACGTACGTATACAATGTAAAAGCTTTTTGAGCTTCTGACGTAAGGATTTGCTTACTTACCAAACTTTAAGTTGTTAAATTGTAGATTGTAAATTTTATTAAATTTTTACAGTTTAGTACATTTTATAACCGAGAGAATAAGCCTAATAAGGTTAAGCTCAGAACAAAACACTGATGAGAGTCTCGTGATACATCAATTACCCTAAACGATTCAGAAACGATTTATCGATACAAAACCTCATCAATAACATTCATGATATTCGATTGAATGCATCTTTCACGCGTCCTTAATTTTATTAGCACTCTCACACATCAAATATTATTTGGTAATCAGATTTATAGCCACATTGTTTACAATTGACGTATATTTATTCAAAAAACAGGCTAATTGTAAAACTGTTTATAGTAACAATTTGATTTTGACGGGCGTCGATACATCTCTGACGCCTCCTACTAAATTTCAATCACGGTAACGACTTCAACTGATATTTACACAACCATTACTGCGCTACCGCTAGTAATGAACTGGCGCCATAAAACATGAGCGGTAATGGTTGCTGCGTGAAGCGATGTGTGTTTTGATAGATGTAAATAGCTGTTAATTTTAATACGATTTGTCGTGACTGCCGAATGATGGGTGATGGGAAGCTGGTGATTTGTGTATGGGCATTAGGAGCATAGTTCAAAAGCTAACACGAGTGGATGTGGGGTCAAACGCATTAGCCACCTAGCGGGCTCGACCACATTTGTGTAAACCTTTATTAATCAGAACGCAAGCAGTCTATGTCCGTGAGACTGGGAATATGGTTCAGTTCAGATTTGACGTATTTGTCTCATATCGAGTACCGTTAGTTTTACTGAAGCCTCATTTAGTAAATTTTAAATACATCTATCAATCAATCCGTTATTATTTTTAAATTTAAAAACATCGAAGTTACCCAGTTATGCTCGTATTAGGTATTACTAAAACATCATCAACATTAACATAGAATCAACGCACAGCCTAAACTATAAGTCCTAGAGGTATGAAATTTGGAGGGTAGTATCCTTATATAGTGTAGGGGTGCACTAAGAAAGGAATTTTGAAACGTCACACTCTAAAGGGTAGAACGCGAGCAACGCCGCAAGCGACGGCTAGTTCAAAATTATTATAAGAACGAAAAGAGTACATTTTAAAAATGTTGTGCACATTTATAAAATCTGATGATTCAGAGCAAGAACTTGCATATTTCTTGTGTCTCAATCGATTAGTCACTTAAAGGGTGATGTGATCACGAACAAATCTGATAGTCACCGCATAACGCATAAATCTAACGTAAGCGAATCATATTGCGGGTCAACTTCAGCTCGACTGTCAAACGTTGTAGCGTCACCGCGCAGTGTATCTCGGATACATCACGATAGTTTTTATTCGTGATCAATGTGTCACAGACAGCGATTTTTTATAGTTCCTAGCCTGTTTTATTTATTATCCACGAACATATTCTTGTATAGGAATGTTTCCTCCGCAGGTTTCCGTCGGAAGAGCCAATAGCTATAACAAATTAATGTGTGATTTTTAGCCGTTTACCGTAACACTAATAAAATATCGTATCTCTGTGACTCCCATAGAGCCTTTATAAATAACATTGGCAGATCTATTAATTTGAATTCCGAGAGTATATTTCATTAATAGGTATGTTTTGTAATTAGTAGGTGCAAAAAGTGACATGTTAGAAAATTAGTATTGGAAATCTAATTGATTTGTAATAAATCATGAGACGTGAAAGTTCAACTAATAATATAAAAATATTTATGAATATTTCATAGTGTCATCTAGTTCCAAAATAAATAAAGGTTTTAGTATATGGGAAAATAAGTCACTAGCTTTTTGAGCATACACAAAAAAAGGCATATGATGTATGTTTATGTACTACCTATACTGACTACGAGTATATCAAAATTTATAATAAGCAAAAATTTATTAAATGTCCATGAAATAGCTTTTGACAGAACTCAGATTGGATCCAGTTTCAATTGGATCCGTGTCAGAAGGTGAGTTATGGACAAGTCGAAAACCAGTAACACACGTTCATGTAGTGCTTTATCTTAAAAAACTTGCTAAGTAACTTCCTTTTTGGTACGAGTAGGTATGTAACTTATGTGTATTTTGAAATTCGAGCACGAAATATGGGTTATTCCCATCGAGCCCACCGGCTGGCCCACTGTGGGGCCGATGGGAAAAAAAATCCCAACGAGCCCACTATGCAAATGATAGATAGATAGATATATTCTTTATTGCACACCAAGAAAAAAAGAAAAACAATAAAAGAGAAATAAGTTTTAAGTATGAGGTACAATGGGCGGTCTTATCGCTATAAGCGATCTCTTCCAGACAACCTTTGGAAATGAGCCAAATGAGTGCGCTCGATGGGAAAAAAAATGTCTACATTGGTTCGCTTGCTTGAGGAATTAAATTATATGAGCAAAATAAAATCATTTGAACCAAATACGATTCATTTACAAGATAAAAAGTCTTACTGTGCATTAATACTAAGCCAAAATACAACAGTTTTAAATAATATTCATAGATTCTGCGACGTTCTGCGCGGTTACTATTTAGATGGATGACCGTTAGTGGTATTTACATCAGAGTACTGTCGTCGGAGGGCACACGGGGTCCTTAAGGCAGCCTAAAATCTCCGTCACCAGAGTTGACCACAAACTCATACTAAGTTTAACAAATCCAATTATAATAACGTGGAAGTTGTGCGTATTATTTCAAGTTAGATCAGTTTTGTGCTAGCGCGTTATAACTCACATAGCAGTGAAATATAGAACCTGTCATCTCGTACACGAGATAGTTCAGGTTTCGAGTAACGAGTATGGTTCTGCGGTGAAATTCGAGCATTGCGGTGATATTCAAGGATGGGACGAGTTCAAGATCTTCAGTTGTTTTCTTGGTCAATATCTGACTCTGATGTTTTGTTTTTTATCCATGCTAGATAGCTACCTACGACATCTTTAATGTCGGCCACAGATAGATGAGCAGGAAAACAGCCTTTATCGAACAGTGGGTGATGATGAATTATGATAATGATGAACTACCTATATGCAAATTTGATGTTGTCCGAATCGTCACAACAAAAATGATTAAAATCAAAAGTGACAATTGGGACAATTTTGTCCAAATCGTCACTAAGTCATTATTTTTTAACGAATTACACCCCATAGGAACCGGAAGGACTACCCGAATCAACAGACCACATTATTTTTATAATATTTTTTAACTATACATAAAACCCATAGGGACTATGTGAGTCACAAACTGGATGAACGACTTGAATCAACAGACCACGTTATTTTACAATGTTGTAATAAATATCTGAAAGGTTCAAGATATAATCCCCGTAGTGGCATGAGCTGCTAAATACTTGTTAGGGAAACAAGTTTTTTTATAAAGTTGCATGTAGTTTGCGAGTTTTTTTTTAATCTTAACTGTAGTACGGTAGCATTCGAAATTAATTTCATAAAATATTTCATTACTTCCATTATTAAAATCGATGTGTTTCGACAAACGGAAGCCAGCCGGATGCTGGACCGCTTCTAATAGCCATTGGCTAACTACCATTAAATGTTCCCGCTTACTCACGGTAACATAAGCATAACTTTGAAATAACCATGGAGTTATGTTAAATTTTGGTATATCAATAACGAAAATTTTATATAATATACGACTTTTGAGTAAGATTTGAGAGTGAATTAAATAATCAAAACTTAAAGTGGATGCGGTTTCATTAGTTTTAATTTGTCACAATAGGAAGAAAAGAAAAATAAAAGATCACATGACGTCATCGACCTACCTGACGAACTTTAAAAGAAGAAAAATATATTGTGTTCACTGATCCACATCCAAACCAATAATAACCTTTTTTTTCTGTCCATTTTTTTACAGAAGCTCCTTTTTTTTGTTCAATATTTTAGACACATTCGTTTTCTAGATACGGCATTAAAACCTACGATCTAGTCTACATACTTTTGGAAATAAAGGTGTCCAAAGTGTCCAAGCCACACATATAAATTTTCACATACTTTCCAACCAAAGATTAGATTTTTATTGATGTCTATCCGTTTCAGTGTGATAGAATTAAACCAATGGCGGTCAGCGCTTTTTTAATAACCAGAGACAGCTGATAAAAAGACTCATTTGCATTACCAGGTAGTAACATTATCCGTTCAGAACAGCTGGTGGAATAAGGATACATCTGCATTATACCATCTGCGTTGATATTCCTACCTACCTAGGTAGTACTAACTGGTTTTTGTTTGATTAAAATTAAATGCTAAACTAATTACTACGCTGAGGCTGTTTTCTAATAAGCACCTAACTACTAAACTACTAGAACTAGTAAAACTATCATAGTGATTTTGGGATGTGATAAAAGTCACAAAATGGCAACATTAGCTCTAGTAAAACTGGCAATGTGATTTTGGGATGTCATAAAACTCAGAAAATGACAGCATTTGTAACTTTTTTAATATCGTAACTAGATCGCAAATAATTTTAAATATATTTTATTTAAGAAATTACCCTCGTCCCATGATCGTGCGAATTGGCGGTAAGTTGCCGATTCAATAGTCGGTATTTTACAACATCAAAGCATGCGAGTTGACATACAACATAATTTATTTGCTTCGTGCAAGATAGCTAGCTCACTCGAGTGTGCCTACTGCGCAATATTACGTAGACCGCGCTATGCAACTATGATGAGACCACAAAACAAGTAGTACCGCGCGGAAAAGAAGTCTTCTTCGTGGTCCGTTGCGGAAAAGAAATGGAACCACGAATTTCATAATAATATGTCATGTTCTATTTGATCGAGCGAGCGAAGCAATTGAACATTTTATTGTAAACTATTGAGTTATTGGGCAAATCGGCGTTGTAAGTATGTCTATTTTTATCAGAGCATTATATTGAAAGAACGTATTATTTTCTTTTTTTTTTAGCACCGCGAGAGCTCGATGCAAACTCTCAGTTAGATGGTTTTTGATTTTAGTTTTGGACATAATTTGATTGTCGTCGAGCCACGTCGGGCTTTGATACTTGACTTAATATTAAGGTGGTTTTAGAGTAATAAAAGTTTTTAGTGGACTAACTGATCAAAAATTTCTTAATATCTCTTTGATAGAGATTTCAGTGTAAGTCAGTAGATTATTCATTATTCAATGGGAATTGGTAATTTTTGTGTATAATTTTGTATAAATGAATTTTAAGTGACTATTAAAGCTTGTTTGGTTAGAAGATTAGTGATGGTGACATGGACTTATGGTGTAAATTATGAAAATTATGGTATAAAAAAAAGTGTTAAAATATAACTCGTTTATCAATAGAAAATACTGTTAGCGAAGATAATTGCAATGTGATGTGATAATAGAATTGACCTGTATTGAAAATTTTAGGTTGGTGATGCAAATAGGGTGTGTCACTGTTTCGCACCAAATAAAAAAAAAAAAATCTAAATAATGTTTAATGGTAATAAAAAAGAAGTTGAACTTAACGGTCTGTTTTTTTTAAGTTAGAATTGTTTAGTTTTTAATTAAGGCCATTCTTTCTCTTGTTTAATATTTAACAAAATCATAAACCAATATCTTCAATACCGCAACCGTATCGTAAATAAAAGCGGCGTAAAAAGCTGTCAAATTAGGAGCGATTCGTTAAAATAAATAATATTGCCATGCAAATGAACAGCCTCTTAATATATCACTTATCATACCACTCCAAAAAATAATTCATGGAAAAATCTACTTTATTTGCTTTTGCTTAGATTCAATTCGTCTCAGATGCAAGTAGATTTAAAAAGTTTTTTATGGTTAACATTGATTTTTGCTAGAGAAAATTGTGCTATATCTCGCGGATTTTAAGCTCAAAGTTAACTGTTTTGCTGTAATTTAACCTTTCAGTTGTCAACGAAATGCTTTACTACGCTTGTGACTATTTTGTATTCTTCGTTCTAAGTGATCATAGTTTTTTTCTGCTTTCTCACGATTTCTTGTTTTGCAGTAATTAAAGATCGATATGTTATATCTTTTGTGCTTCCGTTCCGATTTAATTGATGTCTCGTGTTTTAATGTTTCCTTTGATTTGACGGTGTTTGAGTGTTTATTTTGTAGTTCACATTTGTCATGTTTTAGGGCCTCTTCTAATTCTAATATTTTGTAAGTTTATTATTAATGTAATACAGTCGTAATTTTATATGTGCTAATCTTTTATGAACTTTAAGATTTTACAAGTCTCCTTTATTTTGTCGGATGCAATCGTTACTTTTTACGACATACAGTCACGAACAATCGTTCTGACTTCATTCAAGTTTTGTTGAATCTTAGCAGCGTAGTAATACTAGTAAACTTAGTAGAACCTCAAAATATAATTTAAAAAAATGTATCAAAAAACATCAGATGCATAACTTATTTATAAAAAACATTCAAAATCAATATTTTTCGATAAGTACCGAATAGAGCACAATGTATTTGCATCACATTTTCCCTTAAAAAGTAAAAAAAGTAATCCCATACAAATTCCATCAATAAAACCCATTTTCCCTCGCGACACTATCAGATATTTGTTTTATCCCACTAATGTCCGGTCCTTACGAATCAGTAGCTTAATCACCAGTTAATTTGTTAGATCTGAGTCCAAAAGTGCCGCTTCCAAAAATTTATTGCTTCATCTCGATTGGATTTTATTTAAGTTTTTTGTTGAGAGCGTTTGTGCCTCACCGACTCGAATATTTCGTTTATTGGCACTTTGCGATAGTATCCGTAAAATAATTAATAATTAAATGAGATATTGTTTTTTTGTAGAGTTAGAGAAAAATTAAGCTTGACTTGCCTATTCATTTTAAAAGACAAATGTATCGTATTCGTCGAATAAATAATGAATTTCAACATTAACTAATCTTATAAAACTCTACAACCTACTAAGACCTATGTCATTGCTTAACATCAGGTGAGATTGTGGTCAAACGGTTGCCTATATTGTATAAAAAAAAATATATATAACTTACTAATATTATACACTATTTGGTATAACTAAAGTATTAAAACTAGTATCCATATCCAGTATTCCTAAGACTAAGTTAAGTATGGTAAAAGCATTAAAATAATCAAGAAATAATACACGTTATCATTTTAAGCCTGAAATAAGATTGGAATGCAAATCAGATAGTTGCCCTACTCAACGCTAGGGATGGGACAGAGAAAGCAGTACAGTCTGTCATTGATGACGGAATCAACTTTTACCGTCTTCAAAGTTGACGTTTCTACTAGGTGCCTGCTGGTAACATCGGCCTAATATTAAGTCCGTATAAATCACGTAACTAAGCAATTATCATATAAAAATATCGCTGAATTGCTTGGCATCTGGACTTACTATTACGCCGATCTTACCAGAAGGCACTGTAAGTAAAATTTTGACAGTTTACATTTTGACTTTGACTGCTTGAAAGAGTTAAAAGAGTTTTTTTCTTATTTATCTGCTTTATCTTATGTAATTGTTATTCACAGACTTTTTAACGAAAAAGTACACACTCCATGGAGTAATGTTGAAAAAAACTTTTTAGGGCTTTGAATGGGAAAAGAAGCTTTTCCCCTGCTATTATGGGACAATAATGGTTGATGAGACCTGAAAATAATTTTGGTGAGAATAAAAGCAGAACTAAGCAAAATGTATTTTTTTATCCCTAGATTTGGATTAAAAAAACGTATAGACTCTAAACCGCGGATTTTGATGAAAAAATCGTGTCATAAATAATAATTATATTGATTGAGACTCAAAAGTCTTGCAAGACTACCTATACCTAATCTTGATAACTCATCTTGAACTCTCCCACCACTAGCAACCTAAAGTACACGCAAGTGCAGACGAGACAAGTTCCATAGATTTGCTTATTAATAAGACCGACAAAGAATCTGTATCAGATAACGGTAAAACGAGAATGCTAATACGAACCACAAGTTACTTGCAGAGCAATATTAATTTATCTCAAGTGAACGAGTCACATCTGGTAAGTTTTTTTTTTGTTCGTAAAAAAAGTTTGTATGATCCGAGTTGGCCATCTCTGATGACGGAATTGGCCCTACCGATGAAGATCGACGGGCCAACTGAAGCACGGAAGCGCTCAAATGCCACTAGCGGTCACCCATCCAAATAGTGATCACGGTTATGATGTCTAAGCAAGTTAGGTCACGAGCGCTTCAGATTCAAAATATGTAAAGCTTATTATAAAAATATTGCCACTAATTTATTTGCTTTCAAACTTTTATTTTAATAGGTATGTACCTACTTACCTTGATTCGAAGCAGAATGAAACCAATTACTTAGGTATAATTTCTTGCAATTTCTCATTCTGAACTGCACTAATATTTACCTCACCAATATTCAATCTAAATTATTAGGACTGTTACGTGACGGTTGTCGTTTTTTGGGAACTGAAGCATCTCCCAGGATTAGAAGATCTGCATTCAATGTGATAATTTTCGAAGAGTATTTGTAACAGTTTCCAAACCAACTGTTCTCAATAAAAACGGTTATTGGTGGTGCGAGAAACTCGTTAGTTTGTTTAAAAGGCATTTTACAAGGAAACGAGAAATGAAGCAAGTTTAAATAAGGTTTTATTGGTACAGCACCCTTGTCTTGCTTTTACTCGATGGTTTTTTTTTAAACGTATGAACATAGAAGTAGTAATATTTATAGAGGGCTTACAAAAAGAAAGTATACAAAATTCGGTATCAGTTCTAAATTCTGTAAATTTTTAATGTTTCATCTTCATCGCTGAGAATATCTTTTTTTTTCATGATGTGATATGTGGGGTCCTTCAAAAGGCGGGTTTATCTCCTCCTAAAAGGCCGGCAGCCCACTAGCATCACCTCTGGTGTTGCAGGTGTCCATGGGCGGCGGTGACTACTTTCCATCAGGTGGCCCACCTGCTCGTCTGCTAGTAATAACATAAAAAAAAAAAAAAAAAAAAAATAGCGAATAACCTACCTGATGTTAAGTGGTTAATTAGTTCCGTCTTTGCATAACCTCATCGAGGATATTCCCAAAATAGACAGCCTCCATCAGCAGTCAAAATAGCACAAAAATCACCTATTTGATATAGTACTACCAGATTTTTTATTATCTCAATAAAAAAGTACATATTGTGATAAATTAAAATTAACAGTAACAAAGGACTTCTGACACCCTTAATTGAATAATAAGGCTCGGTTTACACGGTATTTGCGTGCAATACCGACCGTGACGAAGGGGAATAAAGCACACGTCACGCTTCGGTATACCACGTGCGGTAATGCACCTGATCATTGTGTGATATGCACCTGTACTTAAATAACAGGTATTGTATCTGCAAATAAAGGGTGTGTGTTAGACCATGAAGTGATGACACAACTTGACATGACATAACTTTTTAGAAACATTTCACTAGCTTTTTTCTTTTTTTTTAACCTCTTTTATATTAGTTACGTTACAAGTTGAAAACTTATTGTCATTGTTAAAGTGCTTATTTTTTCAGTTTCTTTAGCAAAAGTTGTAGCAATGAAATGTAGTAAAAGAAGCAAGATCGTATGAGTTAGTGGCCAACTCTGGTGACGGAGTTTTTAGGCCGCCTTAAGGCCTCCGTGCTAGAGCCAGGGTTGACAGACAACGTGCCTTCTGAAGCACGGAAGCGCTTAGATGTAAATGCCACTAACGGTTACCCATAGGTAGTTTATCACAGTCAAAACTTATTTACACGGATTAAATATAATTATATAGTTTCAAAAATAGATCAATTCGAAATGATCATAAATCATTTTATTACCACTTGCAAGCACTGACCGTGACAAAGCAGAAGGTGGCAGAAGCCATACGACACGGCTCGGTGTGCCACGTGCTTTATCGTATAGGGTGGTCAAGCACCATGTAATTGTTTAATTGTAATTGAACAGTTATATCATTATCACCTACTGTTATTTTATTATTTTGAGTTGTTAGATAATGTGGGTATTTGTTATTTTTTTTACTTAAAGTTTTTAAACTAGGATTCAAAACAATAATTATAATAGTTGGTGTTAATTTTTAGTGCGTATTCAATGGCATTCATATGTGTCTGGGTGTTTCTATGTATTATAAGTATGTATTTACAAAAACAAAATGTATGTATGTATTCTATCAGCCATCTAGTTTCCATCGTACAAGGTTTGCTTAGTTTGGGACTAGAAGGCGTTGTGTGAAGTGTCCTACAATATTTATTTATTTATTTTATATTAATCGTTAGAAACACTGCTTCACCTACTCATCTTACACAACCATCATTATAAAAGTTTAAATAAATTGTAACCTCGTAAGCTATTTTGTAAAGTAAGTAAAACTAAATGGTTTTTAGTTATTCCCGATCAAAATCACATGTATAAAAAGTCAATATGAGTACTAATATATTGTGCAAAAATACACCGGCTGATCTATATGATTCGAAAGAAAATAACGAGAAAAAATACAATGATTACATTCATAATTCCCACTCAAGTTATCCCAACATTAGTGCCTATAAAAAACCACTCCGGACTCCCGAACAGAGGCTTACAATCATCCCGTCACAATTTTAATCAAGGGTTCCGCACATTCTATCGCCTTTTTCACTTTTGCATTCCTTGGAGACGTTATAATTGAGCCAAATAACAGCCTGGCCGCGCGGAACCCAGAAAATTGAACGGATGCAATTCTAAGAGTTTGGAGTTGCCTAAAAATTTGTAGAAACTAAAAAAAAAAACTCAAAAATATACATAGCATTTTCTTTCTCGTTCATAATATAAATAAAGAGGTACGTCTTTAATGACTCCTGATAGTAATTATTTTTAAGCTAACTTATATCAAAGCTGAAAATGGTTTTCTATCCTTATAATTTAGAAGAGATGGATGAAAATCAGTTTAATAATAAGGTAAAATATTATTATTGCTATTCAGCGCGGCAATGCAGCCAGTGTCTTGGGCACGCTTCCAATTGGTACTGATTTGGACCAGTTGAGCTATCTATAAATCGTTTGCAACGGTTTGTAGATAGCTCAACTGTTCCATGTGTATTTTGTAAATATTGTTAATATTGTAAATATTGTAAATAATGTATTAGTTGTAATTTTGTTTGTGAATAAAAAAAATTCTTATTATACCTAACAATTTTAGTTCAGTTTACCAAGAATAAAGAAATGCTCTGCTTTTTCCAAGAACACTACCTTTTTTTTCTTTTTTTTTTTTACGTGAGGAAATCCATCATGGATACCTATTGCTTGTTAGAGTAACTACTTTCAATGATTATAACCGTTTACGTATACTTTTAGTCAGAAATGATTACAGTGATGTGCTCATATTATACTTTACGGATTATAAAACACTAGTGAAAGGCGCGTGACTTTGTCTGACCAAGTCCGCTACTGATTTGGCTATAGGCCTTCCCATGGATTCCCAATAAGATGAAATTGGAGCTTTCTCTATTTACCGATCCGTAATCTTTACAGTGTTCTTCTGATTTTGAATGACTTAATTATGTGCAAAAATCTCAGGGTTAGTCTAAGCTACTACTCTTTTACAATTTAGTCGTACTACAGTCAGTCAGTACGAGCCCAAGTTTTATTGTAATTTTAAGAAAGACTACCTAACATTATTCTTTGGCTCCACAGCTTCATAAGGCTTGTAATTATTTTGTAATTGGTGGGCAGAGCAGCCTCCGAGCAGATATATCACGAGGTAGATTGTATATTTTATACGTATAACTTTTAGGGCATGTATGTTTGTCTTTATTGCTTTTTTCACGCTAATCTTTAAGCATTTAACAGTAGAGTGATCTAAATTAATACTTAAAAAAAAAAGAAAAATTTCAAGACACGGTGTATGTGTGACATGTTTGTGTAGGTAATACACGATAGATTTTACACCCACATGACAGCGACTTACTGCCTACATTATATGAAGCCAATTTGACAAAATACCGCATTGACCAACTAGAACAAGTTATTTACAAGCCAAGCCGCAGGCGACAACTAACTAGAAATAAACTCATAACTCGAACCATGAAGGCATAATGGCGCTTTTATAATATTTCTATTCTTTCGTGCGACTTAATTCCTTCGTATATGGCTACTGGTTAGAAACAGGTTATTTTTAGACCGAATTTAGGTGCAAAACAGGTATATGTTTAGATTGTTTATGTAAGGTACCTAATACTTAAAAAAAGAAATGAAAATATATAAGGGGAAAATATTAAAGAAATGAGAATATTATCAGTCACACGCAACTGTTGATAATATTAAATTATCCTTGATTTTATTGAAAAGTATTCGATTACGTCAAAAAAGTAAAGGTCAAAAACTCGTCACGATACTGCACAAGCTCAAAAATACTTTTTTTTTTTAGGAAAAAGTTTTTACCGATATAGAATTGTATTTACACTAGCCGTCTCCCGCGGCGTTGCTCGCGTTCTAGACCCTTTAGAGTGCGATTCCTTTCTATACTATATAAGGAACCTACCCTCCAGATTTCATACCTCTAAGACTTATAGTTTAGGCTGTGCGTTGATTCTCTGTCAGCTTCAAAAGAGTTTTATATATTGATGATGATGATTCTCAGAGTATTTATCAGACGTGTCGGTTAGTCAATCGATCGCCTGCTTTTTACATAAATGCGTCATACCTTATTTTGTAGGTTGTTATTTTTTATAGTCATAATGCGTTCGGGTGAATGAATATCGAAATGGTTTGAAGACCAATAAAGTACTATTACTTCCTTCTTTAGTAATCAGCCGAGTAGCTTAAAGCCTGGTTTGATTAAATATTATTCTTGTTAAACTAGAAAATAAATAGATTAAGAAATTCTGACGAGTTATTAATGAGAGATCAAACGATTGATTGATGAAGCAATTGAAAAATATCAAGTTCTGTTATTTTACTTATAAATTAGACAAATTGGACTTGCTCTGTGAGGTAATGCATTGTTATAAGCAAAAGTTAATACTGAACATCAGGTGAGCTATCAGCTTGTTCCATTACTTATATCATAAAAAAAAAAAAATTATATCCACTAACAAATAAAAAAGTTTCAATAACATTTAATGTTTTTTTTTAAATAAAATGCTTCTTTCGTTTATAGATCTCATTATCGTCACGCTTTGATATACCACGCGAGGTACTGCACCTGTGACGTACAGTACATTACCCGCCCCTTACGTCACGGTCGGTACTGCACGCAATTACCGTGTAAACACGCCTTTATCTGTTAAATAGTGTCATTGTAAACTGTTGAATGGAAATTATCTGCCTAATAATCTTTTTATAATGCGACATCGTTCACTAGTTTTTGCCACTATTATACGGTTTTATTCGTTTTTGTCAGTTTTCACACTTAATTAATTTTGTTAAGTGTTTTGTGACAGTGACTAAGTATGTTAAACAAAATAAGTCTGTATAGCATGAGTATCAGATATCCGAGCAATTTGAATTCGTTTATCGACATAAATATCCATTTTACAAAAAAAGTCAAACGTTTGACATATCATCAAAAATTTCACAAAAAAAAATTACTTGTGTCAGATTTTTTTTTTATTTGGCTTTTAGAAACCATCATTTGAAGATTAAGCATTATATTTTGTTAAACTCTGTATGTTATTTTATATTGCAACTTGCAAGATTGTTAAAAGAAAATGGGCACACGACAGCTTTATCATCTTAGAACAATCAAATACAAAGTTGTACATTACATAGAGCAGTTCAAATGTTCAAACTTATCAATGGTACAGAGGCCGTCGAAAGTCCGTACGTGTCAAATTGTACACAATCACTGCAGCCGGTAGGATCGTGTAACGAAATGAGATGCAATTTTAGTTCATGGCTGTAGCATTTGGGGGCACGCGCCCTACGGACTTGCGTGTTATGCACTGTCCTAAGTTATGAACTTTCAGACCTTATTTCTTGTATTTTACTCAGTGTTAGATATTTTGACAAACGTTCCAAAGGTGCACTTCAATATTTTGGATTTCAAAGTCATCTTCAAAACTTTGTAAAAAAAGTACAAATAAATAAAATCCATTTTTCATTAACACCTAACCTAATTAGATTTTTTTTCTATTTCTCCAGCTAATGCTACGAGAGGCTGCGTAGAATATTCCCACGCTGAAATGGTAACGGTTTTTACTATCAGACAGGTGTGTTCTATAAACCAAAAAAAAAAAAAACAAGTAGCTAGATTTTAAAATAAATTTCGTCATCTTTTAAATTCCAATGTGTTTGAAAGAAAGCTGCGTTTGCTTTAATCTATACTCACGTAAACTAAAAAAAAAGATTAAGTTTCAAGCTTATAGGACAATAATTTTAATGAAAAGTGTGCCTGCATCCTTACTACAATGTTTTTTTCGACATAAATAATATAATTAATAGCTTTGAATCCTATGACTTGAACCACACACTCGTGTCCGGTTGCAGTAATATTGTGTTATTGGCACCCGCGGCCTTCACGATCTGCGCTATTTCCACAAATTGTGCGGAACACTTGTCTTTGCGCACGTGCTTTATTGGCGTTTACTTATTCTTACGGAACTCTAACAGCAGCGTTATAACCAAGACTTGTATTTTTGAACTGAAAAATAATATTTTTCATGATTTTTGTCTTGATTAAGAGTTTTTCAGATGTGCTCTAAAAAATTGGTTCAAATTCTTACTTTTAGAAACAATCATTATAGTTTGATATACCTAATAATATATTATCTGTTCTTAGATAGATAGATAGATATATTCTTTATTGCACACCAAGAAAAAAAGGAAAACAATAAAAGAGAAATAAGTTATAAGTATGAGGTACAATGGGCGGTCTTATCGCTATAAGCGATCTCTTCCAGACAACCTTTGGATGGACAGAAGCATGTCGATTAGGTAAGAACTTAGGTAAGTCCTTGTAAGAGATGAAAAAATATCTGGGCGAGATATAGTAGTTTAAAAATTTGGTTCATTACAAATACTTATTAATAATTCTAGTTTCATAATAAATATGAATAAATAATAGTTAAACCAAAAATAAGTTAGGCATGACTTAAAAATGGTAAAAAATTAGGTTAGGTACTTAAAAATTAATGCGTAAAAAATAAAACATAATATGAATAAAAAAAGTAACGGCTTACCAAGTAATGAACAATAAATAATGCGTAGAATAAAAAATAACCAGCTACTTGTATAAAATTAATATCCCAAATTACCTACTATAAAAAACTACTATTCACAAAGGAAAAAAAAAATCAAAACCCCCGCATTTTGTAACCTAAATTACTATTTAAAAATTCAACAGTCTAACGAGACTTTTTGTTCGACTTTCTCATAATGACCCGCGCACACGAGAGCACGGGCGCGCAATTTGGCGGCAGCAAATAGTCGCTTGCGGCTACGCGGCTCTGTGCAATCAGTCCTTTAGTTTGCTACTTATAAGGTGCGGTTCCACTGCACCGAACATTCAAACACCGAACACTACATTTAGTCCTATTACCAAAGAGTTATGACAAACAGCATCTTAGCGGTATATTCACTATTGGTCTTCTAAAGCTTAACTAACTAAAATGTTAGCTAAATCTATTGTCATCACTTTTCGTTGTTATGCAAGTGACAATGATAGGCATTTATTAAAGCTGCGCTAAAATAACAGTTGCATATGAATAAAGGGGTAAGTGTGTGTTTGACGTTTACTGCAAAGTCATGTAAACTATATTTCGAAGATGTATAAAATAATTAACAGTTTGGTGATATAGTTTACGTGAACTTTGTAGTATAAATCAAATGAACACACTAACGGCGAAATACTCAAACACCACTTATATTAAGTTAATTCTTAAATTATTGCCATCTCTTACAAATGAGTAATGTCAAACAAATAATAATAATATCTTTATTGCAGGCACGAGATCCATTACACAAAAACAATACACAAATTTAACAAAACTAAACAAAGGGAGAGCAATTTTTAAGTGGCGTTTAAATTTGAGTGACGTTTCAGTATTCAGCCCTAAGCATGTAGACTGGTAGGTAGAGGTAGGATAATTTTAAGTGGTGTTTAAATTTGAGTGACGTTTTAGTATTCGGCTTTTTGACAATCACCTCGCTGTTACAATGATGTTCGTTTCACAGAACTGCTTCTTATTGTATGAAGCATGCAACATGTGGCACCGGACGCCCGCGGCCCGGACGTTTTCGGCTTCTGTACGGAACGCAATCCCGAAATTATCAAAAATACTAAAGTAAATTAGTACTAAGGGCTTTTGAGGAATATGCTTCGGGCTAAGCTGGATGTAAGGTTCTTGTGCGTGTGGAAAATAATATGAATAATAAATTACTGTGTGGTACAAATATACCACACATTACCTATATGACTTTATAGTTATATAAAGCTAGACTACCACTGACTGACTGACTGACTCACTCATTGACATGCCCTGAGAGACAGAAGGAGTGGAGCTACACCACAATAATGTTCTACGAAAATGTGTATAAACACCAAACGAGTAGAGGAAAATTATAGCGGTTCTCGAAATCCAAGATGGCGCCGGTGTTGATTTGCGCGTTCGCAAACTATGACAGATAGAGGGCGTCCGAGCGGTTCATCCGACTGATTGTAGGCTGGGATTTGGGGAATTGGTGAAAAAAAAAAAAAAAAACAAGATGGCGGCCGCGCAATTTTGATTTGAATTTTTCGACTTTTTAGGGTTGTCTTTGGCGGATTACTTTGTTTTACGAAACTCGCAAGTTGGCAACACTGAGTATAGGGGTGGGTAGCCTATATCCTTGAGATTTAGGAAAAATTATGACTTTACAAAAATCCAAGATGGCGGAGGCTGTGGCGGCCATTTTGTAAAAGTCATGGTTTTTGCTAAATTTTCAAAACCATTTTTATGTATGATGGCAACATTCTAGAGGGTTGAGTTGTACCGAGCGGTTGTGTGATTTGTTGAGGAGTGTTGCTTGGTTTAGAAATTTTCCCCATTTTTCGGGTAATTTCCGAGATTTTCCCCAAAAACATGAAAAGTAGAAATAATGACATTTTGAATAGAGACTTGGAATGCATAAGAGCGTTGGCCTCCCCCGAATGACATTTGACCATTTTCGTAACTTTTGGTTGGCAACCCCGAGAGACTTGCAACTTTTTAGTTTTTGGGACTTTTTGACTTTGGCGGATTAATTTGTTCTACGAAACTCAAAAGCTGGCAACACCGAGTATGCAGAACGATAGCCTATATCCTTGAGATTTCAGAAAAATTATGACTTTTCAAAAATCCAAGATGGCGGACGGCGTGGTGGCCATTTTGTAAAAAGTTTACGATTTTCGAAAAAAACACGATTTTCAAACCGGAATATCGGGTACTTGGCAACCCCCTACTTGGATGAATTGTATGGACCGGTTGTGCAGTTGGTAAAGGAGTGTTGCCTGGTTGAAAAATTTTCCCCATTTTTAGGGTATTTTCCCCGCTTTCCCTCGGGAACGTGAAAAGTAGAAATAACGACATTTTGAATCGAAATTTCCACTGGCTGGCAAGATTGGGCCCACCCAAATGACATTTGATCATATTCGTTCCCCGCAGCTGGCAACCCCGCATGCTATAAGAGTTTGAATTTTTCAGTCAGACCCGACTTTGGCGACTTACTTTGTTCTACCAAGTTTAAGGTATGACTACCGTTCTTTCACTGACAGGTAGCTTGTATCCTGTATATTTCAGAAAAATTATGACATTTCAGAAATTCAAAATGGCCGCCGTGTCATTTCCGGTTTTCAAAACTTTAACCGATTTGCTTCGTTTAAACGGGGTATCCTAAGGAGATTGAGGGGTTTGAATGAAATTTTACACTTTTTTAAATTTTAATTGCGTTTTTACTGCAATTAGTGGTGGGCATTGCAAGATGGCGGCCATGTAGATTTTTTTTGCGAAACTTTAACCGATTGATTTCGTTCCAACGGGGTATCCGAATGAGATTGAGGGGTTTTTAGGGTTTCGTAGGGGTTTTTAGGGGTTTTTGATAAAAATACGGCATAAAAAAAAGACGCGAGCTGCTCGCAGCTCGCGCGCAACGCAACCACTAGTTATAGTTATATAAAGCTAGACTACCACTGACTGACTGACTGACTCACTCATTGACATGCCCTGAGAGACAGAAGGAGTGGAGCTACACCACAATAATGTTCTACGAAAATGTGTATAAACACCAAACGAGTAGAGGAAAATTATAGCGGTTCTCGAAATCCAAGATGGCGCCGGTGTTGATTTGCGCGTTCGCAAACTATGACAGATAGAGGGCGTCCGAGCGGTTCATCCGACTGATTGTAGGCTGGGATTTGGGGAATTGGTGAAAAAAAAAAAAAAAAACAAGATGGCGGCCGCGCAATTTTGATTTGAATTTTTCGACTTTTTAGGGTTGTCTTTGGCGGATTACTTTGTTTTACGAAACTCGCAAGTTGGCAACACTGAGTATAGGGGTGGGTAGCCTATATCCTTGAGATTTAGGAAAAATTATGACTTTACAAAAATCCAAGATGGCGGAGGCTGTGGCGGCCATTTTGTAAAAGTCATGGTTTTTGCTAAATTTTCAAAACCATTTTTATGTATGATGGCAACATTCTAGAGGGTTGAGTTGTACCGAGCGGTTGTGTGATTTGTTGAGGAGTGTTGCTTGGTTTAGAAATTTTCCCCATTTTTCGGGTAATTTCCGAGATTTTCCCCAAAAACATGAAAAGTAGAAATAATGACATTTTGAATAGAGACTTGGAATGCATAAGAGCGTTGGCCTCCCCCGAATGACATTTGACCATTTTCGTAACTTTTGGTTGGCAACCCCGAGAGACTTGCAACTTTTTAGTTTTTGGGACTTTTTGACTTTGGCGGATTAATTTGTTCTACGAAACTCAAAAGCTGGCAACACCGAGTATGCAGAACGATAGCCTATATCCTTGAGATTTCAGAAAAATTATGACTTTTCAAAAATCCAAGATGGCGGACGGCGTGGTGGCCATTTTGTAAAAAGTTTACGATTTTCGAAAAAAACACGATTTTCAAACCGGAATATCGGGTACTTGGCAACCCCCTACTTGGATGAATTGTATGGACCGGTTGTGCAGTTGGTAAAGGAGTGTTGCCTGGTTGAAAAATTTTCCCCATTTTTAGGGTATTTTCCCCGCTTTCCCTCGGGAACGTGAAAAGTAGAAATAACGACATTTTGAATCGAAATTTCCACTGGCTGGCAAGATTGGGCCCACCCAAATGACATTTGATCATATTCGTTCCCCGCAGCTGGCAACCCCGCATGCTATAAGAGTTTGAATTTTTCAGTCAGACCCGACTTTGGCGACTTACTTTGTTCTACCAAGTTTAAGGTATGACTACCGTTCTTTCACTGACAGGTAGCTTGTATCCTGTATATTTCAGAAAAATTATGACATTTCAGAAATTCAAAATGGCCGCCGTGTCATTTCCGGTTTTCGAAACTTTCACCGATTTACTTCGTTTCAACGGGGTATCCGAAGGAGATTGAGGGGTTTGAATGGAATTTTACACTTTTTTAAATTTTAAATGCGTTTTTATTGCAATTAAGGGTGAGCATTCCAAGATGGCGGCCATGTAGATTTTTTTTGCGAAACTTTAATCGATTGACTTCGTTCCAACGGGGATCCGAATGAGATTGAGGGGTTTATAGGAGTTAGTAGGGTTTTTAGGGGCTTTTGATAAAATACGGCAAAAAAAAAAAGACGCGAGCTGCTTGCAGCTCGCGCGCAACGCAACCACTAGTTAACATTATATGGCTAAATCTTACACATGTAGTTAAAAAAAAGTTTAAATAAAAATATTCTTGGAAATTTCACACAACGCCCTCTAGTCTCAAACTAAGCAAAGCTTGACTCCAAAAAGTACAAAAAAGAAAACACGAGTAAACAAAGTAAATGATACATAAATAAATTAACCTTAAAAAAACCCACTATAGTAAAATAGTTATAGGCAGGTACACTTTAATTTTTAACATAAGTTGGGATATCGGCTTGTTCCATCATTTAATTGTATAAAAATTACATTTTACAATTTTAAAGAATGATAGTGAGTTATGTCTTCGAGATTTTCCATTTCCTACAGTTTCCATACAAAAGTATAAGGGTATTCGCGCAAATTAATTACAATTATCTCAATTATTGTAAACCCAACTTTTAACAATTTTCTATATAACTAAGCGCTTGTTTCATTATATTTCAAAGAATTGACCACCGTTTTATGACGGAGATTTGCAGCTACTTTTATTTCAGTTAAAAATAGTGCTCTATTAAAAACACTAAAAATTTGTAGAAAAATGTAGAAATAAGGTAGCCTACCATAGTTTTGCAACTTTAAAGAAAAAGTAACTACGGAATATCTATCAAAAGAGTAAAACTTAACCAAGAGTACTGTCTCCATATAAATATATCCATGTATATAGCTAAATGGCCATGCAACATTTTGGAATGACACGGAAAGAAACGTCTAGAACAAATTCTTTCAAATTCTGAATAACCACGACCCCAGATAATGAGGCCATGTATAAAGATGTGTGCGGTGAGAGTCTAGTATGACGTCTAGTAGAACTAGCAAAAAAATCTAGAAAATTATATTTAATCATTGAATAAAGTCAAAAATCAAGGATATTGTAAAATGCTATCCTGGCCAACAGAATTTTAGAAGATCGCGGCATAATCAAGTAGGATTTATAAAGAAAACTAATAAAAACCCGCCACGGGAGCGCACGACCGGCTTGCCTCGAGGCGTCAAACCGTTCAGCATACACTCACGTTCAGTATAATGGAACCGATACATTAGCTAAGTTTATCGTATGCATACATTTTATTGTCGTTTGTAAATAACTTGTAGTTCACCTCTCAAACTGAGATCTCACGATCCTCGTAAAAAGTCATATTTTTTGACACTAATGCTCGAATACTAAAATGTCTCAGAGTGATGGGCGCATTGCATTGCCTTACAGGGCATGTCCTCATTGGACTTGCTCTGTGAGGTAATGCATTGTTATAGGCAGAAGTTACTACTTAACATCAGGTGAGCTTTCAGCATGTTCCATTACTTTTATCATAAAAAAAAAGTCACTCAAAATTTAAAAGTCACTTAAAATTATCCTGCCTCTTTTTCACCATACCTATGAGTAAGAGAAGATTAATTAACCCCAAGTAGTTTCAGTATTCGGGTGTAAGATCTTTGCTTGCTTGTTTTTGAGTCACTAAAAAAATATCAAGACTAAAATCGTCTTGATAATGTTTTTTCTTAACTCTTCATACATAATGAGATATTAAAAGTTCAATTTATACTTTTTTCATAACAATTAAAATAAAATTATTCCATTATTTTATCCCGATCTTTTTAATCCAATGAAATTTTACTTTAAGGACCTATCTTATAAAAAAATAGTGTATATTATGTATGTCTTGATTAACATACGTATTCAGAAGGTGATATTTTAAACTCTAACTTTTTATAACATACAACATGTATCTACAATCGCGACAAAAAATTGACACACGGGTAGAGCTACTTATTAGTATTCATAAAAAAATAATTAAAGTACAGTCAGCTGCATTAGAATGTGTACGATTCGTAACTTTCAAACGAGTGTCACCGTATTGCAATAGACATTTACAGGATAAAAACTAAAAAATTATGAACATAGTTGATAATTTTACTTATTTATTTAGTATTGGGACCGTCAAAGTCCATAACAATGCTGCGGCCCTATATTGAAAATTACGAATTGTACACATTCTAGTGCAGCTGACTGTACTTTAATTATTTTTTTGTGAATACTAATAAGTAGCTCTACCCGTGTGTCAATTTTTTGTCGCCATTGTAGATACATGCTGTATAGGAGTAAATCTTTAAGTTACACCAATGAATGGTGATGTAATTGTGTTTTTCGGTCATAAAGTAATTCTATCGTTTTTTTGAGTTATTTTTTTAATCAAATCATAATAAAACATTTTTTTATTTATTCACAAAGAAAATTACAACTAATACAGTATTTACAATATTTACAATATTTACAAAATACACATGAAACAGTTGAGCTATCTACAAACCGTTGCAAACGATTTATAGATAGCTCAACTGGTCCAAATCAGTACCAATCGGAAGCGTGCCCAAGACACTGGCTGCATTGCCGCGCTGAATAGCAATGCTGATACGCTGGCCTAGATAATCACCAGCCCTCAGGTCACGCGTCGCTTCGACTAGACGCCCTGAAAGAATTTTGAAAACCCGGAGGGCCTCGGTACCCCACGGACCTAGAGTCTCGACCCCAAGAGGCACAAATGTGTAGGCCCTATCGAGACCTGCATACTTGCGCCTCTTGTGGTCCTCGGCCAAATCTGCCGCCGCACCAGCCTCAACGGAAGTCCTAGGCAGATGTGAAGGAGCAAGGGTATCGACGCAAGTAGCGTCCCACACCAAAGGCCTTCCCAACTCCCAAATATATAAAACACCTAAATATAAAACATAATTTAATAAAACACATACAAATACCCACTAATTTAATATCTATAGAACATCAGCCAACTGCCGTGTACACCATACGCCACAGTAAAAAGCTCTTTATCATAAAATACAAATAAAGCAAGTCTACAAGGTCCCTTAGGGCACCGGCTGTTACTACTGACATTCTCTTGTCGAGTTCATCTTAGTAACGAGATTCATTCATTACTTTTTATTTATTATTCTACTGTTCATAACTGATATTGAAAATAATATACCTTCTTAAAAATAACTAATATCCGAAAGATAAATTACGTAATTATATTCTTATACAAGCTGATACCTGCAGCTTCGTACGCGTGCGAAACTTTCCACCAAAATACATGTCAACCAGCATACGATGAACCTCGTAGCAAATGGCTGCTTTTGGTTTAGAGAGTTCAAGAAACTGCAGCCACTTTACGCTATACGACCAAGAAAAAAAAGAAAAAGACCATATCAAACGTACATGGGGCTAAACATGACATGTGTACAGAATAGATATATAAATAAATATTCTTGGATATATCACACAACGCTCTCTAGTCCCAAACTAAGCAAATCTTGTACTATGGGAACTAGATTGCTGATAGAATACTTATAATATATATAGTTTTTGTAAATTTTTGTAATAAGCTTCCGATTGGTACTGATTTGGACCAGTTGAGCTATCTATAAATCGTTTGCAACGGTTTGTAGATAGCTCAACTGTTTCATGTGTATTTTGTAAATATTGTGAATATTGTAAATACTGTATTAGTTGTAATTTTCTTTGTGAATAAATTCAGATCTCGTTTTTGTAAATACATACATAAGATACATCTAGTTTCCATCGTACAAGCTTGGCTTAGTTTGGGACTAGAAGGCGTTGTGTTAAGTGTCTGTGAATATTTATTTATTTATTTTATTTATTTATTTATAGTAACACCCAGACACAGAATAGGTATCTATGTTTGCCACACACAAATGTTTGTTCTCGATGGGGATCGAACCTATGACCCACAGCGCGAAGGGCAGGGTTACTACCGACTAAATAGATATTCTCTACCAATTGAAGTATAACTTATTTAAAGAGGCAGTAATGCCTGTCAGTGCTACAATATTTTGGGAATATTAACAAATATATATTATTTATTATTTAAGTACCAACATAATAACAGATCGTGATCGCTCGAGGAGATCTCGTGCTACTCGGGAGCACTTTGTATGATGCGATAGGTGTTATTACAATGTTATTTATTGCATCGAAATTGAGCCGTTTGTTGCTGAAAATAGACAATAATTTTGAATAATATTTTCATTTTAAATAACTATTATTTTTCTATGAAATTTTTGTGATCAAAAGTAAACACGTCTGCGTACTACGAAGACGTCACATTTACATCACATAACTTATTTATATCACGACGCGTTATTAAAGGCTCGAGCAGACCGGATGCGTATACGTGTATACGTCGTAGTCACGTCGCAGTCACGCGCGTAGTTACTGAGTTGTAATGTATGAAACTGTATGAGACAGGACACACTGCTTGCGTAATGACGCGCACGTCTACGTTACGCAAGCAGTATGTCCTGTCTCGTAGAGTTTCATACATTACAACTCAGTAACTACGCACGTGACTGCGACTTATACATACACGTATACGCATCCGGTCTGCTCGAGCCTTAATTGATACCCCATTTGTAAGAATCGCTTGTCGTTTAGCTACTAAGGAACAAATCAACATATCTACGTATTCTTTTTTTTATGCTATGTAGGTAACTGTTTGATCATAATCTCACATAGACATATAGACATTTATTAATTTACCATTTCTCATCTGGATGTTAAGCAATAATGTGGTCGCCGATGTAGCACACTTACCTAGAAGATACCAATTCACTCTACTCTTGAAAACTTCCAAATATACTCACATATATATAGAACTGTTCAACAATAATCCTCCTTTTGGTTTGTGCTGTCGGGTTTTGAAATTTCTGCGTGCTAGAGCGCCTTTTGCATCAGTTAGCTTGATAAAACTGTCGGAAAACATTTAAAATCATTTTTTTATTACATTGTGTAATAAAAAAAATGATTTTAAATGCTCTTTCTTTATTTTGTAATGGTCAATGGTAACAATTAAGTACTGACAACCAAGTAGAATAATTGATTCACGATCACAAAAAAACAGAGTTTAATTTAATTTTAATTTAAGATTCTTATGCGATAAGTTTGCCAATAATGCTCCTGGTTGAAACGTTGATTTTTTTTTCTTTTAATAGTAAACAATTAACTATAACTTTTATCGTGGATCTACTGACATAAACCACTACTTGCTTTAAAAAAAAATTACAACATTGGTTATTAGAAAATAAATACCTAAGAAGCTGCAAGTTTTTCCCATTCCTAAAGCTTGTGTAAAAATGGCTCTCTTACACCATTTTTGAGATATTTTAAATATATTCTCGAGATTTCACTAAACAAATTATTTTTAAGTTATAATCGATGGATTAGGATTTTGAAATTGTAAAATTGAAACAAAACAATCAATTTTAAAAGCCATTGTCATGTCAATCGTATTGTACAACAAACAATAATTTTATTGGCGTTTAAAAATCGAACAGAATCGATTCTCATTACGCACGTTTCGATAATTATTTCGGAACGATCGATACACGAAAGCTTTTTAAGGTACCTCGAGATTGACGTCAATTAAATTTGATAGAGACCATTTCGGAGATTGATTAAAAATCGATATGGAACAAAAGTAAACGATCTTAAAGCTGCCGATACGACTTTGATATATCGTTGTGACTTGTGGTCACACATGAGGTTGAAGGTTTTGCGTCTGCAACAAATGTTGCAAACTGAAAAAAAATATTCTTACACAATAATTTGACAATAGTCTATGTACTTTTCATCCTATGTTTAGTTTAGGGTAGACTCTTGTTTAGGACACATTGACAAGACTATCATTTTTACGTGTTATTGGTCTTGCTCTGACTTGAGTGTCTAGCGGCCAAATACTCTAACGCTACTTTTAAGTTCATGCTTAAATTATTGCTATCTATTATCAATGTGTAATGTCAAACAGAGGCTGAGCAATTTGAGTGACGTTTCAGTATTCGGCTCTTAGTATATTTATTTGATGGAATCTCATCGTGTCGAATAGTATAAATAAACTATATCGAACGTCAGTCAGCAAATGTATTCCGATGCCGATGCCGGTCGGAATTTAAAGTTGCCACAATAAAAATGAAGGCGGCTTCAGCCATACATTTTATAATCGATTTATAGAACATACAATGAATCATAATTCACAAGTGTTTTTTCTTAATTAAATTGGATAACTCAATTGAATAATTGGAGTTTATTGTATTTTATAATCTATCAGTTAGTTTTCAATCTGGTTTACTTAATATAATCGGTATCGTAAATATTATAATTTTGTAGGTGAAAATAATGAACTGAGAGCTATAAAAAAAAATAAACAGCAATTTTCTATAATTATTAGTCGAGGTGTTAGCAAATTAATAAACTGTGTGATTAAAAATATAAAACTGTATTCGCATTTTTTAAATTTTATTTATTGCCTTTTAGATTTTAATTTGCATAGTTACTAAAATTTTAAATACCTAAACCGATTTGAAATATAATTGAGTATTTATACACAAAGTTATGGATATTCGCACGTTTTTTTAATATTTTTTCATATTTTTGGATGGGTAGACGACATCTTCAAATCGCTGACCGTAGAGACTAGCTCAGGACCGCAGTGGATGGCACAAACTTGGAAAAGCCTTTGCCCAGCAGTGGGTAAAGTCGGCCTGTGGATGATGATGATAAATTTTTACGTACAAAAAATAACTTTTAATTTTCTCTAGGATTTTCGAATCATTTTATTCAAAATTTTAAACCCCGTTACAAATAGATGAGTCACATTTAGGAATCCCGTGCAGGGTGAAAGTATCCCTTTAAGGTCCTTATAAATATTCCGAAGGTCCCAGAAAGCTAAGGCATAAGTTACTCGAGCAAAAACTTGAAATCACAAAGACCTTTGGTTTCCATTCGGCTCTGAGTAACGGTAAACTTAAATTTATGGGTCTAAAATAAAAAGCTAGAGTGAAGCCTTCTGAATTTGCACAAAAATCGTCTCTATTGACTTTTATTGCAAGGTTTATGCAAGTTTACATTTTTGGAAATAGGTCTATTCATCATTTAGAGGGGTAATTCTGTTAAAGAAAAAATGAAAAAGTGAAAAAATTTGAAACATCCGAGCGAGGAATAGTTTGGAGACTTTCAAACTATTCCTCGCTCGAATGTTTCAAATTTTTTTATGATAGAGTTATTATTCAAAACTGCAAAGCTTTACGCTGTAAAGAAATACAAAGCACAAATTTGGAAAATACGTAATTTTAATTCAAACAAGCTTTCCGACGGAAAAATGCGAAAAATGTTAAAAAGCACATTATTGGTCACGAAACTTCACAAACGGCCATAACCAACTCCCAATAATATTTTTTCTAGGTTTTACTAAGAGAATTCCCCGTTAAGCTTATTAATGAGGTAATTTGAGTATTGGTGATGTTTATGGTCTATGAAACGTGAGAATATTTTGGTAATGAAGATGAAAGTAGTCGGTAAATTGGCGATAGAGTTTTGACCTAAACTTAGCGTGTGAAATCATTCCTTACAGACATTAATTGATATAGTCAATAAAAAAAATTGACATACCTTTATTCACAAAAAAAATATGACTAGTTCAATATTTACAATATTTACTAAATACATATTGTTATGAAACAGTTGAGCTATCTACAAACCGTTGCAAACGATTTATAGAACTAGTCGAAATCAGTACCAATCGGAAGCGTAAAGGCATTTATACTGAAGTTATTCTACTTAGATTTAATTTATTCTGAGACAAATTGTCAATAATAATTGATATCTTAAAAGTTCAAAAACTCAGATGATAAATAGTTCGTCTTCATTTAATTCTGATCTCATATATTAAAAGCTAATAGATTCAAAGCACAATATTAGTTTAAATTTACATTTTTATGATGTTTTAAGTTTTACATATTTTGTGGTTATAACCGATTATGTCGAATTATCTAAGAATATTAGTGACAAACTATAGGCATAGATAAAAATAAACATTCATAAGTATAATAATATACAAAATTAATTAAGAAATTTCTTAAATGTGCACATATTTTACACATAATATTCAAAATTATTATTATTTTTTCCAGTGTTTATTACAATTATCTATCTTATTTTTATGGTTTACAATTTACGGATATTAGTTACTTTTTGTTATAATTTATTTATTCCAGTTATATACAGCTAATAAAAATTACTCTAAAAATAACTCAGTAGGTATACTTTGCGAAATATATAATTTATAAAAAAAATATTATGTATGATCATTTACCAGTGTTCATACCTTTCATAGGTCATGGCCATTTGGTACCTTCTTTTGACGCACTTATTATTTTCTCTTCTGCGTCTAAAATTATAATAAATTGTAATTCAAAATATATAGTGTCATCGTTCACACACACCGACCAAATAAAGCGTCACATAATCAAGTTTAACATGAACATTATTAATTATTCAATCTTTATTCATCAACGTCTGTTGCTGAGTCAAGAAACACAAATTGGTGTGTGTGTGATCTAAATGGGTTATAATATTGTGTGAACATAAATTTACAGTGTATTTTACATTATCATCGCATAAACTATAGATTTTAATCATTCAATAAGACGATTCAAGGTGATCCAATTGAAAAAAAAACTTGACATAGTAATGGATTTTTTAAAGTCAGAACAAAAGATTTGAACGCGCTCTCATTCAGTTTCATTTATTTTTTGTTTTAGATAAAAATAACCAGAGCCCAAGTCTGTGCATTTGTTTTACTTTCGACTCAATTATAGTACACGCAAACGCATTCGCAAAGCGAGAAATTTTGTATGAAACCCGGATAAGCGCCTCTAGCGGAAGATTTTGGAAATGTGCAATTCCCAACAAACAATTTCTCGCTTTGCGAATGCGTTTGCGTGTGCTATAATCGAGTCGAAAGTAAAACAAATGCACAGACTCGGGGCTCAGTTACACATTTAAACATGCATTTTCTTTGTATTAGTTACTAGCCGTCTCCCCCGGCGTTGCTCGCGTTAGAGTGTGACTTTTCAAAATTCCTTTCTTAGTGCGCCCCTACACTATATAAGGAACCTACCCTCCAAATTTCATACCTCTAGGACTTATAGTTTAGGCTGTGCGTTGATTCTCTGTCAGCTTCAAAAGAGTTTTATATATATTGATGATAGTTAGGTACTGTATAACATGTTTTGTTTTTTTAGTGCTAAATTTCATGTATATATAGTTTTTTTTATAGTTGTTATTATATGATGATGTAATAATAGGGTTATATAGTCGCTAAGCGACAAAACCCTTTAAATAAATTAAAAAAAAAAAACGTTTTTCTATAAAATAAAATGAGAGTGTGACTCATTCACATTTTGTCAAAATTCCCAAGAATAGCTGCCAGATATTTTAACTATTACAAGATTGATTTGCACGCCATCTATCGTTTCCCTGAAAAATAACTGTTTTTATTTTCGTTTTAGCACGGTTTAGTTAAAAAATACATTTTGTTATACAAAAGATGTCAACGCGCTCGTATCGTTTTCGTACTCCATTTTGCAAATCTTGAAAGCTTTCAAAGTTTACGTTTCCCTCATTACCAATTTCAATTAAGGAAATCTCTGCCTAAGCTTGATTTAATTCAATGCACTAATTCAGTACAAACTAATTGTAGAACGGATTGGATCTTGCGGCGCGCATGCGCCTGAGTCATATTTGTTGTAATTTTCACGTCATTACGCATTGCCTGCGCTTGGCGGCTACTTGAAAGCTCCTTTGCAAAGATTAGACTAATTGCACAGATAGGACAAATTGAAAACATTGAATTTATTTCCTCCACATTTGATTAAATACATGGCTGGTTATTGAAATGATATTAGTGAAATTTAAAAATAAAAAGAAAGCCTTGAAAAATTGTGTTCTAAATTCTGTATTCATGTTTCGCATATTTATTTTTTCATAACGTCATCTGGCTTGTCAAATATATTCACTTTGATCTTTTACTTCTTATTTGGTTAAGAATTTTTTTTATTAAAAAATGGTTGGTATCATGGCAAACAAAGATGTTCTATTTAAGAGATAATTGATCACAGAAAAAATCATGTTATGGTACTAAGTAGGTAGAACTATTATAGTAGGTATTCATGAGGATATTTAATTATGTGAATAGTACTTTGCTCTTAATAGATTACCATACATACTATCTACTAGTTGGTAAGCATTTTCTAAAACCAGAGCCTGTTGTATCTGTTTTTCTTGCCATTTAAATTCTATGACAGATCCGATTAGAGAAATGCATGCAATTTCATCGTGTTTATGATAATGCGGTTACGCGTATTGCGCTTGTACATTACTTGTAATGTCTTGTGATAGCTAATGTTTTGCTTAGTTGAAGCGGCAACAGGCATTTACATAATATGAAACTAGTATCACATACCAATAATCATAAAAGCTACTTTTTGCTATACTTAGCTATCAAAAGTAGTTTTCTTTTTTATCACTGTCACTTTTTCTTTTCATTATTACCTACGACTGATTGCTATGTGCTGTGTGTGTAGTACTTACCTATAGAGACACAAAGAATTTGAACCCTTCTTTCGCCATCTTAGGTAGGTAAATAATCCCCATTTTATTTTAAACTATATTTTTTGTTACAGATTCGACACCGATTTGGATTGTTTGATGAGGTCTGCACATCTGGCGGTATTCAGGCGAGACATTGTAACTGGGTTCGATTCTTACGGGTGTCAGACAACTACGGACCTCAAGTGAGAATTTTTTCTATAAGTACAATATTTTATAGCGGCAAAAATAATAAAATAATAATAAATATTCACGGACATTTAACACAACGCCTTCTAGTCCCAAACTAAGCAAATCTTGTACGATGGATACTAGATGGCTGATAGAATACATACATACATTTTTTTTTTTAAATAGGTGTTTTATCCTACCTTACATTAAGAAGATGTACCCAAAAGTTATGAATTAAGCAGGATTTGAACTCGCAAACTTCCCATTGAGTGCCGTTAAAATTATAACTTTGGGATTGCTACAAAAATCTTTGAAATTAGATATTGTTCCCTATACAAACAACTAAGCCACTAAAATATTAGTAGGTATGTTAAACTATTAAAAAAAATAAAAAAATATTGCTGTGGTAAAAGCTATATTTTCTTATCCAGGTGAACCTAGTATGTACAAAAATTAAGGGAGAGCCAGTATACGAAGCAGTAAAACCAGTATCAGCACACACCGAGCTGGTGGTCTACTACCTGCCTGAGCGGCCTGAGGAGATGTTCTTCGTGAGGATGAGAAACAACCTGTATAGGCAGACCATGGATTCTATTTTGGAAGGTAAGATAATCTTCTAACTATTAGTTCGCCCCGAACTGAGATCTCGTGATCGGTCTAGAGGTTGTAAAGATATGAGGGTCCAAACCGAATAAAAAAAATGTCGTACCAAAATATCAAGTGGGGGGGGGTGTCTACCGGTATTTCTTCCCACTGTCCCACGTCCAATAACTTTAATATCAATAATATATAAAACATTTTTGAAGCTGACTTAGAATCAACGCACAGCCTAAACTATAAGTCCTAGAGGTATGAAATTTGGAGGGTAGTATCCTTATATAGTGCACGGGTGCACTAAGAAAGAAATTTTGAAAAGTCAAACTCTAACGCGAGCAACGCCGCGGGCAACGGCTAGTCAATATAATATAAAACATTTTTGAAGCTGACTTAGAATCAACGCACAGCCTAAACTATAAGTTCTAGAGGTATGAAATTTGGAGGGCAGTTTCCTTATATAGTGTAGGGGTGCACTAAGAACAGAATTTTGAAACGTCACACTCTAAAGGGTAGAACGCGAGCAACGCCGCGGACGACGGCTAGTTATTAATATTTCTATTACGATTTCGCCCCACATGCACAAAATGAAATTAAACTTACTGACACAAGTAAGATTTCAATTTTGAAAAAACAAATCGATCTTTGGTCACTTAGTCAGTGTTTGAAAGATCAGTGTTTATTACTATCGACATAATGAAAACTGAGTCACGTACTAGATATTATTTGCTTTAAAAAAAAAAAGCAAGAAAATAAAAACAAATAATATAATTGTGAACTCGTTCTAAATCATTAGCAGCCGTCTTGTTGGCAAAGACTAATCATACTTTATTACTCCAAATTACTTTTTTTATTTGGCTTCCTGTCACAAAATTATTTATTTTCAATGTTGTTGAAAGTTATAATTATTTTATTAGTTGAGCTATCTATGAAACATTTTCAACAGTTTGCAGACAGCTCAACTTCATGTGTATTTTGTAAACATTGTAAATACTGTATTAGTTGTAATTTTCTTTGTGCATAAAAATTTTATCGCGTCTGAAAGATTTGCTCGTCAAATTAAACAAATAATTCATGGATATTGTACACCACGTGCTATCCAATGTCCAACCCAAGCAAAGCTTGTTACTAGATTTAGCAATTTATTTTTGTAAATACCTACATAATATCAACCCAGACATAAAACAAACATCTATAAAATATAAATAAATATTCACGGACACTTAACACAACGCCTTCTAGTCCCAAACTAAGCAAAGCTTGTACGATGGAAACTAGATGGCTGATAGAATACATACATACATTTTTTTTTTTTGTAAATACATACTTATAATACCTACATAGAAACACCCAGACACAGAACAAACTATATTAGCCACGTTACACGTACATCTTTGCTTTAAGTGGGGATCGAACCCACGACCCACAGCATGGCAGACAGAGCTATTGGGACTGTGACGCCTGTCAAATATCATAAAATAAATAAATATTGCGGTGCCAATATTAAATTTTACTTTACCACTACCTTTTAGGTTTAGTATCGTTAGTGTGAAAACGCTTTAAGATTTTCAAACAGATACGTTTGAATAAATAATTTGTATAAATCTTAATAGGCTTGTCTGGCAAATAAAGTGAGATACAGACGGCTACCGCAGATTGCATCGTCCTGCCATATGTCTGCCCGCCGCGCCATATCCAGAACTCCTATCCTCAGATCTTGAAATATACCTATCCGAGGAACAGATAGTGAAATACAACTATCCAGATCGGGTACAGAAACATGCGGCGACTAATTAAAGTTAGATTCTTAGGCTGTGGATAGACTGACAGCTCATGTATCAGCAAAACAGTTGATGAGTATTTATTTTTACAAAAAAGAATTCTATTTGTATAATATTTTAGTAAAAAATTAAACAACGTATTCATCAGGCATCATGGCTCAGTCGGTAGTAGCTCTGCCTTCCGTGCTGTGGGTCGTGGGTTCGATCCCCACCAAGAACAAACATTTGTGTGTTGTAAACATAGATGTTTGTTCTGTGTCTGGGTGTTTCTATGTATTATAAGTATGTATTTACAAAAAAAATTGCATGTATGTATTCTATCAGCCATCTAGTTTCTATCGTACAAGCTTTGCTTAGTTTGGGACTAGAAGGCGTTGTGTTAAGTGTCTGTGAATATTTATTTATTTATCAGCTGCAGTTTTTGATGTGAGACTAGTCAAACAACATGATCAAATTGCGTAAACTTCATTAAAAGCTTATTTATAATTTATATTGATTTATAAACAAAAACATTTTTAATTAAACGCTAACATATTTTTTTAAGGTAAATTACGACTCTAAAAATGCGTCCATTAACACTTTCCTTACTGTCTCTATGTCAAAAGGAGATCAATTTGTTATTATGTTCATAGTACTAGTTAAATTAGGCAGCACGTGTTTGCACTTTCACTATAGTATCATATTATTGTTTAACATAGATATGTAAAAACATAGATGTTTGTTCTGTGTCTGGGTGTTTCTATGTATTATAAGTATGTATTTACAAAAAAATTTATTCTATCAGCCATCTAGTTTCCATCGTACGAGCTTTGCTTAGTTTGGGACTAGAAGGCGTTGTGTTAAGTGTCCGTGAATATTTATTTATATATTTTTATTTATAACACTACACTAGTTCGAAAGGCTAAGTCCATTGCAGCGTTAAGTTTTACGTCAGTGAAAATAGTTCGTCTGCTCGGAGCCTAAAACCTCATGACGAATTAAAATGAGAGAGATTTATTACAAACTTGATAAAATTGATTATAACGTGAACACTTTAGCAACAAATGAAGTTCATTCAATAGAATTTGGAACACCAATTAAAGCCGGTTCTGACGCGCTGCTATAAAACCAAATTTGAAACGGACAAAAGCGTTTGCACATTTTCCGACACCGACAGCGCTGACCGAGACCGATATGACAGTATTGACAGATAGATATAACGGACAGACATAAAAGATATTCAGAGTCTCAAAAAAAATTGAGTCTAATTTAGATACAAATGAGTTTGACAAATTACAATCGAATAGGACCCATTTAGTAGCGGGCAAAAATTGGATGACACTGGCACGGGGTCGTAAAGAGTGGTACTCGTACATCAAAAGAGAGGCCTATATCCAGCAGTGGGTGAAGTCAGGCTGTGGCTGATAATGATGGGACCCATATTGGGGTGATTGTCTATTATAAATTCTATCAGCTCTTCAACGATATCGTGAAGGCGTCGTGTCGTTAGAAGTGAATAGAGCCGTAGCAGAATTTACGGTTGTCAATAAACTCGACTTCATTAAAACTTTTCGCGTTGATTGGTACAAGATAAAACATTTGATCTAAATTAATTTTTCTGAATTTTTAATCACCGTTCAATTTGCCCCGAGCACTATCCGATTCTCACATAAATAAAATAAGTTTATTAATCATTTTTCTTGATTTTTTAAATAAATATCGTGTCGTAAATTACTTGTGACAGGTATGGAAGCCAAATTTTGACAGCTATGGAAGCCGAATGAAGAAATTTAGAAGTCATTTGGGAATAATAAAGTATGATTAGGCTCTGCCTATAAAACTACTGCTAATGATTTAGAGCGAGTCACGATTATTCAAATTTTAGCTGTTTATTTTATTTAAAACAAATAAAATCGTCGTCATCGTCTATCTTATAGGTTCCTACATTATTATACGTTTTTAGGGTTTCGAAGTCCTACAAAAAACCCTTATAGTTTCGCTCTGTTCGTTTGTATGTTTGTCGGTCCGTTTATTTCATCGTACTAATTTATTATCTAGCGATTGTAGAACCATAACTTGACCAGTATCTTTTCTTTATAATAATAAATGAAATTTCTAACTTACTTTATTGTAGTAGGTAATATTAGCTTTTAAAAAAAAATCTAATGACCTAATCTTTCTTATCTTTTTAAACATTTTGGTAACCAAACTAAAGAATTACGCAGTCACGAAAAAATTTACTATAAAAAAAAATCGAGCACTTGGTACGAGTCGATATTTTATCGATAGTATTGAATCACGCGAGCATAACTAGAATTTAAAATATTATATTCAATTACCGCGTGATATTTAAGCGAACACGTTGACAGCTCATTGCAATATCGATATGGAGTCAAAGAGATCCGATCGGAGCCAAAGAGCGCCGCTTTCTTTATCAACGTGTAACTTAACCGCTGGTACACAGATAATAGGCCTGTCTGAGTTCGTAGTAGGGGCAAAGAATAATATCTACGTAGGTAGCTTGTTAGCAAGTGTGTCCGTCCATGGTAGGGGTGCTTTTATAAAAGTATAAATGAATGAAAACGCTTAATTGTACATAAATAACACCGAAACATATAAACATCCTATGATATAAACAAAACGGGTTGCATTAAATGTACAATGGGCGGCCTTATCGCTAAATAGCGATCTCTTCCAGGCAACCTTTGGATGGAGAGGATTTGAATAAATTTAGAGAAGGGGTCGGTGCAATACCTTAAGAGAATTTCGTGATTTAGTAAATACATAATATAATATACCTATATATACATATACATGTTACACCTAATATAATACATATGCAATTCCAAAAACTAATGTACCTATTTAAATATAAATTAAAATACATAAAAGTACGATGATAGTAGGTTGCTTTTACCCCTATTCAATTTACCGTCGTCGGTTAACTTTCTCATGTTTTTAGTGACAATTTTTTTATATAAGTAACTAATTAAATTATGGAACAATTCAAAATAGTTTGATTGTCTATGTCCGAAATACTGAAACGTCAGTAAAATTTAAGCACCACTTAAAATTGCTCTGCCTCTGTTTGACATTACTCATTTGTAAGAGATGGCAATAACTTAAACGTGAACTTTATTTAAGTGGCGCTTGAGTATTCGGCCGTATGCCCTCTTTTTTGTTTACTTACTAAATGTAACAAAGATAGAACAAAAAAAATATAATTATAATGTCAAAATGTTATTCATATAAACTTACTTGGTCAATCTTAACAGATCAACTAAACTAAGATGCAATGTTTAAAGTTTTTATTTTGTAAACTTTGATAAAGGCTTAGGAGAGAGTCATTATTTTTAGAAGTTCTCATACATACCTACTAAGAATTATCTCATATAGCATCGATATCTCGATCAAAATGGAAAGTCATTACAATTATCGATTTAGATAAGGCTATCGATTCAGTGAAAAATCGATCCATTTATCCCAATAATAAATGAATTGATAAAGTAAAGGTTCAATTTGAACCAATCAATCAACACCAGAGGGTCTTCTACACTTGCTCGCTGTTTTTCTTGTCATTCGTCGATACTGAATTTTTTGACTGACACAGCATAGCGTCTGACTGAGAATTTTTGTTTGTCTCAATTACTAAAACTAACTCATCAAATCGTTAAAATATCAGCAATACACGTGTGGAAGCCCCATTATAATCAACAAACTGCTAGTAAAACGTTTAGTCTAACACAGTTTATATTGAGCTTTCTATACGAGTTAATACTATTGTAAGTAATTGGAATATTATTTTATTTATTTTAATTTGTTTATTTGTAGGTCGCATATTTAGTTTATTTTTAACCAGAACTGTATTATTTTGTTCTAAATAATGTTTTTTTTTATATTGAATTGACTTCAATCTCACTTGATGGTAAGCGACAATGGAGCAAGACGGTTCTAGAAGACACTTATTCAATTATTATTATTGTATTTTGTAATAGAAATTAGTAGGTTTTTTTTATTGTTATATTAACCCTAAATTCTTTATTGTAACTAAAGTTATGTACGAAAGTTTAATATTTTTTTATATATTTTTTTGTCCAGCCTCTTATCACACTTAACCAAAGAAACTATTTTTATATAAATTATATTGAAATAGATTAATTTACTCACTTGCGCAAGAAAGCTGATTAACAGTAACTATCATAAAAATATCACAACCAGTCCTAATAAATTAAGCCACAAACATACACTTTCACATAATTATTAGTAGATATTTACGCCACGAAAACAGTTAACATGTACATACATACATACGTACCATTCGTTACGGTGAACAAGACTGTAAATAAAAAAAAAACAATCGGCTACTGAACCGGACCGCGTTTCGCGGGTCCTTTGATGCGCCTGCGCAATATACGACGCTGCTACGTATGGGAAAATCGTGATTACAGTGTTTGTAATAAGTTGTATCGATGTTTTTTTTGTACATGATACCTACTTATAAAAATTTTACTAAATATTTTTTGTAAAAACTTTTTGGCGTGGTTATTGGAAGAATATTACGCGAATCTAATAAGTTGCTGCAACAATGTCTAACAAGATCAGAAAAGTATGTGAAAACGACATTATAGGTCGCACTAAGGTTTTTATTTTATTTTAGAAATTACTTAACGAGCTATGTACCTAAAATATTTGTAAATGAACAAAATATTTAACCACACGGGTCTCTTAATAAAATCAATAAAAACTAAAGAAAATACCAGTGACTGCGATTTCTCCATTTAGCAAAATTATACTAATATTTTTTTCTACATTTGTTAGGAGAATTATGCCTAAGCTTATAATACTTACGCTACATGATTTTGCACTTTGAAGAAAGTTAATCAGCCTGGCACAAAACGAAATCGATTTAGATTATCGAATAAATTGCAGAGCAATAAATCGCAAATCGATGCATCTAATCGATTAACTGTTCGCAATCATTGATTTTTATTTTAACACATCAATAGATTTAAGTCTAAAACTAAAACTAGATTCATATATTTTTTTAGAACAACGTAATAAGTGTTAAGAATTTTTTTTTTTAAGTCTTTTATCATCACCGCTTGCAAACGATAATAAAATACTTCTTTCTCTTTCAGATTCACCACTTGACCTCTCGACCTCCCTCCTTTCAAGAGTCCTGCTCCCCATTTCACCCCCCTCTGGCAACGAGGACGAACACAAGTCTGTATCAGGGGATTCCCTCACTTCATCCTCCGCGGGGTCTTCAAGAGAAGAACATCATGAGCTTCTAGAGATGACCCCGAAAGTCCAAAGACGACCGGCCAAGTCTGAGAGGGCGCTTCTACCATGTGAAGTGTGCGGGAAGGCGTTTGATCGACCCTCGCTGCTGAAGAGGCATATGAGGACTCATACTGGTTGGTGTTGTTATTCAAACATCATCATTTTAGAATATTTTTTTATAATTTAATGATAAAATCTTTTATATAGACTTTTCCATAGTCATAAAAAAATTGTCAAAATTTTTAAACTAAACTACATTATTAAATAACTAATTGTAAGCTTTATTACAAAAAAAACTTTAAAGCGAAATCTATTTTAAATCAGATGTGTGCCTTGATTACGAACAAATGTGACAATCGTAAACGTATCGTAACTTACGATAAGTTTACGATTGTCACATTTGTAACAAAGTTCGTAACGCGCATGAACACTGAAAAGAAAAGCGTATGAAAGCTGTCATTGGTTCACTTACCAACTTTAACCAGGCGCTTTTTTGTACAAAACCTAGCCTATAGTTCCACAATTTCCACATATAGAGAAATCAAGACTAGACAGAACACGACATAGTAAAATCATGTTATAAAACTATTTTGTACAGTGACTAAGTAAATCTTTCCCCACAGGCGAAAAGCCCCACGTATGTATGGTTTGCAACAAGGGGTTCAGTACATCAAGCAGTCTGAACACGCATAGAAGGATACATTCGGGCGAGAAGCCTCATCAATGCCAACATTGTGGAAAACGCTTCACAGCCAGCTCTAATCTGTACTACCATCGGATGACGCATATAAAGGCAAGTTTTTTTTAAAATTTATTTATCGTTTTATAAAAACACTAGCCGTCGCCCGCGGCGTTGCTCGCGTTCTACCCTTTAGAGTGTGACGTTTCAAAATTCCTTTCTTAGTGCACCCCTACACTATATAAGGATCCTACCCTCCAAATGTCATACCTCTAGGACTTATAGTTTAGGCTTGTGCGTTGATTCTCTGTCAGCTTCAAAAGAGTTTTATATATTATACTGATTAAGTTTTTTTGTACTATGGCACTAAGGAAACCACAAGGTTTATAGGAATAATGCTATGAGTCTTAGTTTGAACCTACTAGCTTCCACCAATGACTTCGTTTGTGTCTCGTTCGTATAAAAAGAAGCTTAGGTATTAACTGTGTAACTAATGGATCTTATAAAAACTTAGAGTAGACATTATGTCTTGTTTAACATACGTAATCAGGACATAATGTCTGCTCTAACTTTTTATAACATAGACCCATATTCTTTTCATCCAAATCGGACCAGTTGTCACATAGATATAAACACAAACATCTCAACTTTTATATTTAGCTCATATTCTTATAATATTAGAAAGAAAAACAATTGATTTTTGGTTCTAAAAATTAAAAACGACGATAGCACCAATTAACAGGCACTTGATTAGTTGATGAATGAAGTGCAAAGTTAGACAGGGCACTTTCTCGGTGGATGTGCTCAGCTAAATAAAGCAATTGGCATGTAAATTGGTTATATCAGTGACATTATCTATCATAAAAAAAATTACTGCCAAATCTTAATGTTTTGTTCAGTTTTCAAACTAACAATTTTTAACACAATTCAATTAACTTTTACCACTGAGAAATAACAGCATTATAAAATTGAATAAACATCTACTTATCAAAATAAATAAAAAAAACGATAAATTAGAGGAGTCTTATTTACCTAGCATAAAATTAATGCAAACAAAGACAAATTTCCAGCCACCAATCAAAACCCCAATTCATATTCCATATTCAAATATCGCATTACCTTTGTTATGATTCGTCGTTCACAAAGGTAGAGACGCACGCGCACCGAACCGCAACCGTAATAAGCCGAACGTATGTGTCTTGGACCGTGCTCGTGAGAAGGTGGGTTGCAGGTTGATGGACCGTGTCACCTTCAAACGTATCTCATTCAGATCTGATTTAGATCCTTATTTACTCGTATATAATTCTTTTAATCAAAAATTAAGTAAAACTTTGTAATTATGTATTACACTAGCCGTCTCCCGCGGCGTCGCTCGCGTTAGAGTGTGACTTTTCAAAATTCCTTTCTTAGTGCGCCCCTACACTATATAAGGATATTACCCTCCAAATTTCATACCTCTACGATTTATAGTTTAGGCTGTGCGTTTATTCTATGTCAGCTTCAAAAGAGTTTTATATATATTGATTATTATCTCAATTTTGTAACTTTTATAACAGTATCTAAAAAAAAAATTAAGTAGGTAAATAATTATATATGGAGGTACTCGATTTTATTTTAAAAAAAAACTCCTTTAGATTGGATTGAGATCCAAACTAGTTTATCAAAATTTTAAATAGGTTTCAAGCAAAGAGGATGTCTATTCTGTGACTATGTTTATAAACGCTCGGTTTTCTCGTAGACTCGTAGTGTAAATGACATGTATGTTGCAAAGTTGAAACCAATAACTTTTAATTTTAAACTTGAAAACTCTGTTGAGCTATTTAGTAATGTGTTTTTGTGTACGATCTATTAGGCAGTGTAAAAAACTAATTATTTATTATTTGTATATCTACGCATTCGTTATTCTATTTATTTTGCACTTGAACAGCATAAAAGCTATATTTCTAGTTGATAATTTTATTTTATATATATATAAATATATTTACGGACATTTAACACAACGCCTTCTAGTCCCAAACTAAGCAAAGCTTGTACTATGAGAACTAGATGGCTGATAGAAAAATATAATTATATGCATTTTTTGTAAATACATACTTATAATACATAGCAACACCCAGACACAGAACAAACATCTATGTTTGCCCGACACAAATGTTTGTTCTCGGTGGGGATCGAACCCACGACCCACAGCACGGAAGGCAGAGCTACTACCGACTGAGCCATGAAGCCTGTATTTTAATACGATTCAATGACACTACGACATCTCAAATGTAATGTAACATCTAATGAACTTACACAATTACGGAAACTTATCAACGCGTTCGCAATTAGTTTGTGAAACCGATATAAAAACGAGTTATCCTTGATGTGAACAATGGGTCATACTACAGTTTTTTTTTTCAATCTTAGGGTACTGTAGGCTTGTGGCGACCAGCCACAAATAAGTAAATCGGGCTGACGCGATAGTTTTGTGTCCCGCGTCCCCAGTTGTCTCTCTCCGCTCGCACAGTATAAAAATGTGGCTTCGTTGGTGAAATAAATAAGTAATTATGTGGAACACTGAAGTTTATCATTACATCCTGAAGAATTAGTATGAAGAATAGAAGACTCCCTCCACAACATTATAAATTACCCCTAAATTGGTGACCTTCGACAGGCTTTAAGGTAAAATCTAACTGTCACGTATTTAGCGTCTGTTTTTTTTAAATGAAGCATTCGACGCAGAGTAGATAATATTTTCATACATTTGTGACAAGTATGCATGGAATAGCTTTGGACGATATCAAATATTTATAGATGTGAAACTAGTAAAAATATTTCCTTACCAAACATGGTTAGGCTGTTTAAGAATGATAGTGTAAAAAAGGTAAGAATGATACAACAGATTGTGTAACAAAAGGAGGAAAAAAGTGACTAGTAGTAGTAGCAGATGCGTTACCTAACGTATTCGATTCATATTGCGCGTCAACGCCAGCTCGACTACCAACCGTTGAAGTGTCACCGATCAGTGTATTTCGGATACGCTAGTGTTACGATACGTTTGCGACTGTCACATTTATTTGTGACTAGCCGTCGCCCGCGGCGTTGCTCGCGTTTTAGACCCTTTAGAGTGTGACGTTACAAAATTCCTTTCTTAGTGCACCCCTACACTATTTAATTATACTACCCTCCAAATTTCATACCTATAGGACTTATAGTTTAGGCTGTGCGTTGATTATCAGTCAGCTTCAAAAGAATTTTATATATATTGATAATGATGATCAAGGCACAGAACTCTTTCCAGTTTACTCCACTCACGCTTGACTGATTTATTAATAGTGATAATTCACATGTAACTGAACGTATCCTTGCGTTATAATATGAATGTGAACAATAGTGTTTTTTTTCATAAACTACTTAAGTAACTATTGGCACGACATGCACTAGATCCGTGATTGTCACTTTTATCTAAGTAAATTACCTAGTAGTACCAACATAAGGCGTTTGTATACTAGCCGATACAGATACGATACCGATATTTAAATAAATAATAAATAATTATTCACGGACACTTAACACAACGCCTTCTAGTCCCAAACTAAGCAAAGCTTGTGCGATGGAAACTAGATGGCTGATAGAATACATACATACATTTTTTTTTTGTAAATACATACTTATTATACATAGAAACACCCAACACAGAACAAACATCTATGTTTACAACACACAAATGTTTGTTCTCGGTGGGGATCGAACCCACGACCCACAGCACGAAAGGCAGAGCTACTACCGACTGAGCCATGACGCCTGTCAAATTTCCATGGCTCGTCTGAAAATATCGGAGTCGCATGTGAAAGCGTCTAGTTCTAAAATGACACGAAATTTTGCCTGCAACTTCGTCCGCGTCTCTTTTGATCCTGTTGATTTTTCAGGATTAAAAGTAAGTAATGTGTTAATCCAGGTTACGAACTATATTCAGTCCAAGTTTCATTAAAATCGAACTAGCCGTTGCAGCGTAATTTACCACTCATGAAAATTTTGACATTTATAATATTAGTGGGATAGTGGGAAATTAGTATAGTATTATATGATCTGCAGGCGTCATGGCTCAGTCGGTAGTAGCTCTGCCTTCCGTGCTGTGGGTCGTGGGTTCGATCCCCACCGGGAACAAACATTTGTGTGTGGCAAACATAGATGTTTGTTCTGTGTCTGGGTGTTACTATGTATTATAAGTATGTATTTACAAAAATAAAATGTATATAAATATTATATATCAGCAATTTAGTAACCATAGTACAAGCTTTGCTTAGTTTCGGACTAGAGGGCGTTGTGTGTAATGTCCAAGGATATTTATTTATTTAATTATTTATTTATTTGTGGAACTGGGATGGGATTAGCTCTAGGACGATATCGTGTAGTTGTCGTGTCAGTGTGAAAACATCTCTACTTAATAGTACCTACCCACTTAGTAGTTATTAAAGGAGTGATGTAAAAGTAATAGTAATTACATAGGTATAGGATTGTTTTTCTATTGATCAAATACACGCTAGCTTAGATAATGTTCTTAAGTAATTTTATTGTAGGACCGTATATACTTATACTATAGTTTCTCAAGTGCTATTTAACTCATAAGTAGGTATAATCACGTGCTTTATTAAATAAGTACTTATCTACGTTTTACTACGTTAATCTATTAATAAAATCTAGTCATTACATAATTATTATATTTTTTGTTTTTTGTTGGGATGAAATTAAAAGAATTCATAAAATTTCCTCAGTTTTCAAATTAATGTAAATTCATTTATTTTTAATGATTTATTTTTAAAATACTAACTTTGCAAAAAAGTTCGTGAATTTATGTAAAATAATCTTAAAATAAAAAACGTGATTGCAATCAGTTTGTTTAAAATATAAATAACTAATATTTTCGTAATTATTATCATATGCAGTTTATTTCGATGAGTAGGTAATACAATACAGGGTGTCCTAAAACTAGTATTTTAAGCCTATAAAACAAGCATGTGATGATAAAAAATAAATCAAAAACTAAAAAGTAAACACATCTCTTTGTAATTTAAGTTCAAGACAATAATTAGAATCATAAGTGGTGTGAAACATTCCTTAGCTTCGGTAATGCTTGGAGTAGGTGATGTTCTGTGCTCGCTTCCCATAACGCCCCTGGAGTTCTTAACTATGACCTCATGTGTCCACGACTTAAGAAAATCACACAACAGTGAGCACGGTGAGTGGGCACAGGGTTGTCAAAACAAAAACTGTTTTTTTACAAACAATAAAGGATTTTCATGTCAATAAATTTAGTTTGACAAAATAAAATTAAAAAACATTTAATAATAAATTTTTTTATTTGCAGTGTCTTCGAATGATGATTGATCAATTAATATTTAAAGTTGATAATTTAGTAGTAAACTTAAAATTGCTTATTTCATTATTAAAACTTTTACTTTAAGAGTAGGTGTCTTGTGAATCATAAATAATAATAATAATAATGGAAACTACCAAAAACTTCCACTTACACGCATGTGTAATGTAAAGTAAAAACACTATCGAACTGTAGAATAATTTCATCAGCAAAATACTCTTAATACTTTGAGTTCCACTCTACCTATAAATTCAGCAGGTGCGTTATGTTAAAGCTTCTTTGTCCACGAGATACTATTAACCAAAACTTTAACAAAATGTAATCGGCCGTATTAGTATCATTAAAAAATCAAATTGATGCTATCGATAAAATCCAACTAAAAAATATCAAGGTGCAAATGACAATAAACTCAGCGTCCAATTTGTGTCACAAAAAATCTGGATCATTCAAGACATTTGTGACAGCCCTGATTCCTTGCACCTGCGGTCACAGGTAGTTACAATAAGGGTCTATAAATTACGGGTCAGGTCAACGTGGGAACGCACCCTGGTCGTCCACTGTGACGAAGGAATCGGGAACACCCTGTGCATTGAGTGTGACGGAAATTGTTGGCAATATCATCCATTTCTTGTGTATCAGGTAGTGATTTGGCATAAAAACGCATGTTTTAGATTACAAGATTTTTGTTTAATTTTTAACTAGATCCATTATTTCGCTATTTTAATATGATAGTATGCAATTTTTTTTACAATAATAGTTAGGTAGGTCTAATAACAACTATACCTAATATAATTTTACTTCAACTCCATGAATTCACGAACCGTGTAACACCCGTGAGGATAATTGCACATTACTACGCAATGCAAACCCTTTACTTTCTCGTCACTTAGACTACTTTATCGATGCATAAAAAAATAGCTTTGGTACTTATTAGTAAAATTAATTATACATAGTCAGAATACGTAGAAATCTTTACGATCAATCTCTAAAATACTAGTTTTAGACAATTTTGAATGCACAATTAAATATTTTATGGTTGCAGACTATTCACGTAACAACTTCATAGGTACACCATGGGTGTTTGTACACTGACACCGACACGATATCGTTACTTTCACACTGTGTGGCAACGACATTGATATTTTTCAAGTCCGTGATATGTCCGATATCGTTTAGTGTCAGTATCGGCCAGTGTGCAAACGACTTTGAATGTAATCTCTCAGTCAAAAAATAAGTGATATGGTCATCTCATATTCGTTCACACAAAGCGTGTGAAGCTACGGTCTGGTGGACGTCTTCGGTAACGTCTTCGATACGGTTCATGCCCAGCCGTGGGAATACCGTGTATTTGGTTAAACGATTCATCAGTATCAGAGTCAGGTATCAGTAGTTCTAGTTTAGGTATTTAGAATGTTCTGGTTTTATGATAATGGTTGGCATATTTAAAAAAATATTAGTTTCAGAAGCTTACATTCAGAACGACATGTAAAAAAATATAAAATCTAGTAAAAGCATAAAAGTCAGTTTTGTTGAAATATCACAAAGTTACAAAATGGCAGCTTTTGGACTGACGTCACAATCGAACTCCAGACTCAAACGATGCTCCAACGTAAATTAAGCAATCGAAATGAAAAACTGTTGGAAAACGATACTTTCAAAAAAGAGTATGGCAATACTTTTTTTCAGAAAACGCGGATGCTTGCATAACACCACTACAAATAAATTTTCTTTGATTCATTAAAAATCAATTGTCCATGACTAACCACGACCGATCAAGCATGTAGACAAAAGCATCTTTCAACTGTCAAGACTGAAGGTACGATACCGACCCTTAAGTGGGCGCAATTTAATGAGGCACTCTTAAAATAGATCAAAAAGTATACAATAGGGCGATTTAGCACGGCCGGTCAAATTGTTCTGTTCAGTAGATTGATAGTGGATAGTGCTTCTAAGTGCTCAAAAATTTATGTGCGTTTATTTCAAATAATCAAGAAAAACCGGGGATACTTTTAGAGTTATAGAGTAAGAAACTGAAATAGATATAGATAGGAAACTTTTTATCCACAAAGAGAAATATAGATTAAACACAAAGTTCAAAATTTTTAAGTGAAGTAGATACATACATAATTATTTAGAATCAAAAACTGAACGTAGATTCACATAAATTGCCTAACTGCTTTCTATATGATTAGTTTCGCGATCAGATTTGAAATATTTAGCTATTTTTTATTCTTTTGAAAACTCAACTAAAGTTATGAGTTTTTAAACTAAACCGAATGCAAACAAGAGTTTCACCTCTTTTTGTTTAGTAAAACAAAACGACAGAACAAGAAAAAATGCCAACAAAAATGAAACTAAATAAACTATTGATAGTATTACGTGAATATGTTCCCCAATCACTCCCACTTGGGGAAATTGCGTGAATTTCCTGACACCTTTTCACTCGTTAGTGCTTCGTTATTTGTTTATTGTCAGTCTGTCTGTTTGTATCGGGCTAGTCTTCCCCACAATTGGTGGTCACACAAAACATAGGGTGCGGTCCAAGTTACTTATATCAGAGAGTTCAAAATAACATAAATAGTAAACGAGCCTTTGCATTTTTTCTAGATTATATTTTATACTACGTGATAGGTCATTTACCATCGTCTCAGCCTAGTCAGCCCTATTAATTGGAAAAATAAGGTCAATATACTGCGGACCCGACTAAGCCAGGGTTGAAAAAATTACGTACTTACCAAAAATGTAAGTTCAAATTTGGGATTAGGGATTTTCTAAGCGGATGTCACTATGAATTATAAGTAGGTATATAATATTTACAAAATATTTATATAAGTATTCCATCACCAATCTAGTTCCCATAGTACCTACAAGCTCTGCTTAGTTTGGGACTAAAGGGCGTTGTGTATCCAAAAATACTTATTTATTTGATTGTAGTATTTTTTCTATAACAGCAAACTATGTATCAAGCAATATAGGAATTCATAAAAGATCTCTACTAGCTTATAAGATCGCTTGTCGTCCATTCCTTGTACCAAACAATTTGAATAACAAGGAGCTAAGATCGGTAGCTGTCACGCGTCAGCGTGTGATTTGCGTTCGTCAGCATCACCAATACGCGCTGACGTATTGTCAGCGCCCTTTAGCGGTCACGGAAGACTTAAGTACAGTCAGCACCACTGTCGGTTAAATGATTTTTTTAAATCTCAGAAAATACAGTCGCCAACAGCACATTTGTCTATCATTGTCATTTGTCATTTGTCATAGCTTATCTTGGAAGTTTTTCAAAACAAAAAAGTTTAATTTTTCCGATTGAAGAAGCCACTGCCAATGCAATGCCTCACTGGGCACATCCACTGAGTGCCATATTTTCTTGCATTGTTTGTGCTTAGTGTAAGTATTTGTATTTGTAGAGATACTCATGTAAAAAAATATTTATTGAACTTTCAGCTTTGATACAGCTCGTAAAATCGGTTCAACTGCGGTAACCTATTTGTATGCATAGTAGGTATATAGAGCGTAATGTACCAACAAATAACATACATACATAAAAGGTGTCTGAAAGCATGCAATTAAAAAACTTCGATAACCGATTTAAAGGCCTTTAAGGCAGGTGCACACACACCGGTCGCCTTAATGAGATCATACAAGCAATATGGCATTGGTTGTATGTATGTGAAATTGATATCTTAGGTAGGTACCTACTTAAAAAAACTTAGGGATAAATGTGTTATTTTTACAACTATAGCTACTTTTTCAACTTTTCATGAATACGCCTTTCACTAGTACAATTTGTAAAATGTCATGTTAAAGTGAATATAATTTGACCACGGTTTTCAATAAAATACTTTGTGGGACGTCAGGGCTTTCCTTTCATAGAAAAAATATTTATCTTGTCACAAAAAGAAAAATCATGCATTTAAGGGTTGGACGAATTATTCGTCCAAGATTTAAGGGTTAAACAAAATGACGCACTTATCGCAGACCAAGAGTAAAAACGACATACAAAATATCTTACTCATAAAATAAATATTAATTTGTTAATCTTCAGAAGCGTATGAATCTCATTTACATAAATAAGACACTTCCTACATTTTGATCCCAATAATTGGCTACTTGAAGAAATACTTATCATAAAAATCAATCTTTAATCCACTTTTTAAAATTAATTATTAAAGGGAAGTCCAGTAGAAAGCGAGCAAGGAAATTTAACATGTCTTATGCTTGTTTCAAATAACAGATGTAGTAATTATTAGTCGACAGTAAAAAAAAAATAAGTTAGCGTTTGTAGGCATCTTAAAGTTATTTGCTATTTTATTACATTGTTTTTATGTCGTAAATAAAAAAAAACTTTTTATTTTTTTGTGATAGACCATCACGACTGTAGATTTTTTTTAAAGTTTTTTTTATTTATTTTGCAAGTGCAATTTTTTTTATTGGTAATAGTTTTATTGAATTTAAAGAAATACAGTCTAGTAAATAAAATCACAACATAGTACCCGCACTAGCCCAAAAGGATAAAAGATTCTACTTAACAGTGATCGGATGAGTAATCTCATGTATATGTAGATAGCTATTAAGCGAAAGTTTTATATACCTAACTAGCCGTCTCCCGCGGCGTTGCTCGCGTTAGAGTGTGACTTTTCAAAATTCCTTTCTTAGTGCGCCCCTACACTATATAAGGAACCTACCCTCAAAATTTCATACCTCTAGGACTTATAGTTTAGGCTGTGCGTTGATTCTATGTCAGCTTCAAAAGAGTTTTATATATATTGATGATATAGAAATAGAAATAGAATTTTTTTATTTTACGAAAAATCACATACAAAGATAAGGGTACTTGCTCAGCAAATGCTAAAGGTGCACGGTGGCTCCTTAAGCGCTGGTTTTCAGGAGTCCCTTCTGTATACCTACTCCATTTGTATTTTTTTAAAACTTATGTGTAAAAAAAATAAACGCATTATTATTATTATAAGAATTTGCTCGCGCGCAGTGAGTCACTTCCTTAACCCGTACACTAAAAACGACAATATTAAGAGTACACTTCAAACAGGAAGTTAATCAATGATTTTTTTTATTGACCGACCAACAACTTTCAAATTGTATGCATCTAGTTTATTATGACTATATCCGATCGAATCAATTTCTTTCACGATCACCGACGTTATAAATTTCAATGGTATGTATTAGTAATAGGGGTGATTAGCAACGTAGATGACAAGTTTACTGCTAAAGGTGCGTTCTGACGGTGCGCAGCTTGCAAGCTGTGGCGTCGTCATAAAATTTCTAGAAACACACCTTGATTTTAGTTTTAAAAAGTATAGTATAAGTTATGTAGTTACTAGGCTGACATTACAATGATTATAAAATTTGTTACAAATTATACTAATGGTTTGGAAAATTAAAATTAAGTACAGTCACTTGAGTAAGACATAATTATGTAAGGTAAGTCCTATTACCAATCTTCTAAATATATAAAACTCTTTTGAAGCTGACTTAGAATCAACGCACAGCCTAAACTATAAGTCCTAGAGGTATGAAATTTGGAGGGTAGGATCCTTATATAGTGTAGGGCGCACTAAGAAAGGAATTTTGAAAAGTCGCACTCTAAAGGGTCTAGAACGCGATCAACGCCGCGGGCGACGGCTAGTGTTGTTATATTTCACTAACAAAAGTAGGTATATTTTTAAATTGCTGACATCAATTTAATTTTTGATAACTCAATAAAATTAATACTGATTGTTGAACACATCGGTGATTAAACTACACTGATGAAACTGAAAACTAATCAAAATTGGAATAACTTTTTAGCTGCAAAATTATCATATAATATAAGTATTTGTACAATCTAAATAATTATTTATTTAAAAATGATATCTTTAATATCATCATAGCTTTGATAATCATCCGAAATACAAATAAATTAAAGGAAATGGCTTTTGGAAGCTGATCTGTGATGAGATTGAAAAACACATAAAATCGTGATCCGCTCGTAAAGGAACGCAATGATTTGTATACTGTTGACTTTTTCAACGGCTATTAGAGGTAATATACTTACTTCAACATTTCAATAAGAATCAATAAAGTTGTAGGCTCTGATTTATTTATAATCAGATTTTTTACTGTGATATATACCGTTTTTGTGTCACTGATTTTTTTTATGGCAGTTACTTATTATGTTAATTACAATTTCAATTTTGATAGAGGAATTGAATAAAAAAAATTAAGATAAAAGTTTGAAGTATTATAATTTAATTTTAAATAAATAAAACTATGTCTAAAGTAAAACCTACTAAATTTTTTTGTATGTACCATAGCTAAAGGCAAAATATAACTATGCAAATAAATATTTGTATAAGAATAATGACACGTGTAAATTATACGTAACACTTTTTAGTACTCTACATTTGCACTCACTTCTATCGAGAGCATTGGGAGTATAATAAATTTTTGCGAATTCAATGCTTCATAGCAAATCACGCATTCTGAACGAAAGTTCAATAAATTGAACCATTTCTATGCCACAGTGAATCAGTACAACAGTTAATCCACTCTTTATTTATTTATTTATTTATATTTTGGAGAACCAACAGCTTTTACAATTTGAATAGGCAATGGCTAAACTTTGGAGAGCCAATTAGAGGTTCTTATACAAATAGTTCCAGAAACCATTTTAGTAAACATATATTAAAAGTGCTGGATATAGGTATAAGACGCTAACAGCCGTGGAACAACTTTTGGCTCCTACATTTCAGTATTTGTAAATATATAAAATCACTAAAGTTCCTTATGAAATATCGCAATATTTTTTTAAGTTTTTTCACTTATTTTCTACTTTTCGTTTAGAAAACTTATTTAATAGGTTTTGAGGTGCCGAGCTTACATAAGTTTGTTGGTAGCCTGCGAGGTTAGAAAGCTATTTTGCACCTTTTTTTTACTATCGCATTATCTGTGGTAACGCTATCGACAAAACGCGCCTTCATAACATCAACTTTTGACACTTCTCCGCGCGCATCCTAGCCCTGATTGTAAAGCGATTACATACTATGGTGCAAGAAATAGTGATTCAACTGTTCTATTTTAGCTACATCCAAGGCACATATCCTTTCCATCAGCCTATGAACAATTCATACAACCTTTCATTTCCACCGTTTGTATGGAAGAAATATTTCTCATTGTGCTGTTGATTGAGAGGCTATTCTATCACTATCATCGTATATTCTTGGAATAATTATTATAGTTAACCCAAACAGTCTTATTCCAGAACGGGGACTAAAGAAAGTCACGGTTTATACGTCAAGGTTTATACAACCCGGCCGAATTGACATGACACCTGTCTCGGAACTCGATACTTCCCCCGCTACACCGCTTAATTCGGCCGGGTTGTATAAACCTTGACGTTTAAACCGTGGCTTTCTTTATACCACGTTCTGGAAAGACCGTAATAAATATTTGCTGACTGTTTGTGTACCTAAACCCGTACACACGCATGCATACGTAGGTATCCTCCTACCGAATCGCACGCACATATGCTGTGTGTAGGTACATTTTGAGTAAAAGTTACGAGCTCATTTCATGAATGAAAAACATCGAAATCTCAAAAGTCGTAGAACAAACACTGTTCGTCATGACCTGTAAAATACTCCCCTTTCGGACTTATAGTGTAATTATGTTACACCGTGTATAGATTATATAGTAAATTCGAGCTCTGGATAATTTTTTAATTAATCTTGTACCGTAACTTTTACGGTACCGTAACTTTTACGGTACAAGATTAAATACGATTTGTAATACTACTTACATACTGTTAGTGACTGTACTGAGGTGTCTGATGATCGCGTGCTGGTAGCACTTTGAGTGCAGTTGATTTACAAATAATGGCAGATTACCTGCAGACTGTTGTAATTCATATTAGGTAATCAATTGACTGGAGTGTTGTAAAATAACGTGGATAAAAAGTGCAATAATATATTATCTGTAGTTTTTTAAATAAAGCAACATTTAAAAAAAGCTTAAGAATACTGTATTAAATTAAATTTGTAAATAATGAACACAACATTTAAAAAAAATATCCCTTTTTTGAGCAACAAAGTAAGAATTGATTGAATTGATTGGTGCGCAAAAGTGTAATAACGTAGGTGTGGAAAATCTTGGTGTACTTACAATATTTCGGTACGGAAAGTGAAATACCTTAAAATAAAAAGTGCACAAAATTTTTTGCATCATATTATCGACCATAAAAAATATAACAGGTGGTTTAATTTAATTACAAGACAACTTCCTTAATGACTATTGTTATGTCTACTGTCACGATATACTTGCATTATTAATAACTGCAATCAATTATTATTCAAAGAACCAGCTAAGAACAATAAATGATAATAATACTTGCTGAAAAAAGTTGGCAACGCTAAAGTGTGCAATACTACAAATCAGCGCACAGTAGTGTGCTGGGCGTCATAAGTTTTACACTATTTTTACACTTAAACTCATATTAGGCCCACAAAGCAGATACAATTCGATCGAAAAAGACAAAACTCGGTGTAACTACTCCAAGCTCTCATCGAGAGTTAAGTTTTGATAAATTAAAAAAAAAAAAAAAAAAAAAAAATTAGTAATACTTACAGATCAGTAAAACTCACAACAATATCTAAAGAACAGTATCAGGTTTTCTTTGTAGATTGTTGCGCATTGTTATCACAAAATATGATATAACTATTTATCACTTTTTCAGAATCAAAGCAGAAAATATTTTTCAAATATTACAGATACTTATAACGATATTAAAAAAAGTAGGCGTTACCTCATCCTAGCTCAATTACGATGCCTACATTTAGTCTTGGTACTAAACTTTCTCCTCACGAAATAATAAAAAAAAAAACTAAAACCCCGCTCCCAATAACGATCAATAATAAAACATTAATATTCAATACGAAACTAATTAATAACCACGTCCCAATTATCTATACGTTCACTTAATCAAAGTGTTCGTCCGTTCGTAATGTCAAGAACAAGAAGCCACGTAATTGGGGTCCATATTTCATCGGATATTTCATCTTTGGAACGGGGTAGTTTTATGATATCTGGGATCGTATTTTTAAAGTTGGTATGTCTTTTACTGGTGATGTAAATTGAGGATTTTTGGAGTGACTTACAGTGAGCTGTTTTGATATTGAGACGCTATGATTTATGTTTTGAGCAAATATTAAATTAGAGTAATAATAATAATAATTGACATTGTGCTAACGATTTCAATATTTACGTACAAATAAAACCTAAAAATAATAAGCAAAAATAAAGAAAATATATGTAATATGTGATGTAATAAATGCAATCAAAAAATATTATGTAGGTATATAATAATTTAATTTGATTTGCATGAATGTGAAATAATTCTATGTACATCTTACTTACCTACTTCTTAAATGGGCTAAATTATTTTTATTTATTTTATAATAACTGATTGAATGTAGACGTAAGCACTTTCATGTTGATGATTCTACAAAAGAATATAAATCTTATTTCCAATCTTCAAAATACAGCGTTTTTGTAGGTTTTCAAACTCCTTTTAGATTTAATTTTCTCATAATCACAAAATCAAAAATAAACCGCAGTACAGCCTTATAAATCGCATCTTGCAAGCCGAGCCAGCTGGCTATTTCATTAAGTCACCACGAAGGAATAATTTAATCAGTACCGTCGGCAAAACAACGATAACACATGATCGATGGTGCAGCGTCGACGGTGCGATGCGATCTGCCGACTGTACCACATTGATTCAGCTTTATCTTATTTAAATGTTAGGAATATTGATCTGCGAGTATTTATAGAACAGGGGTTTACTTGAATTATTTTGTTTATAAAATAACGCCCTCTAGTCTCAAACTGAGTTAAACTTCGGTTTAGTGCTTTGTCTTTTAATAAAAAGTAAAAAATATTTTTTGTGACATAATAATGTTTGAACACAAAAAAAATTTAATCCGTAGCCATCATCATTATCATAATATGATGATGAAACCGGAAGGACTGGTAGTCAAATACAAGTCAGTCTCTTTACTTTTTGAAACTTATGAAAAGTAGTCAAATTGAATGCGGTTTTTTTAGTTTTTTGAACCTTATAAAAATTGAATATTTTTTTGATTATTTTTTTTTTTATTACCACGATCCCTAATCAGTAATCACCCACGCATCTTGCCGATACTAACGAGCAATACCGATACCACTGCACGCAAGTACAATTTATTTGGTTATATTAACCGAGGCACATCACATTTGCATTCGATTTCCATAACGCAGCACAGAGTGGCTACTACGAAAATCGATCGAAGTTTTTTATCATTGTATCGTATACTGAGTAGTGACGCGGTTGCAAGAGCCCAGTGCCTTGATCACTAATAAATGTGACAATCGCAGACGTATCGTAACGCTAGCGTATCCGAAATACACTGCGCGGTGACACTACAACGGTTGGCAGTCGAGCTGGCATTGTTGCGCAATACAACTCGAATACGCTAACGCAGCCACTGTCAGATTTGTTCGTGAAAGAGGTACTAGTCACACAAGCACGACTACCAAATCTTCGGTATTGGTTTTTCGGAGTAGAAGCCCAGGGGGTATCACCGCGCCATACGTCACTGTTCAAGAGCCGAGAGATATGGCCAAGATCAAGAACGCGATCGAGAATACAACGATAATTGAACGTTATGAGAACGGTTTCATGAAAACACAATACAAAATTCAGAAATACGTAAAATATTATTATTAAATAATTAAAATTTAACATTTGATACATAAACCCTTATTTTTACTAGAACAATGCATACCTTTAATAGAGTTTTCTTTGTGAATAAATGAATTAAATTGAATAGCAACTTTATTTGTAAGAAAATAGGTACATAAGGTAGTTCAATATAAGTTTTACATGCCTAATAGCACCTCTACGTCCTATTTTTTGGGTCGTGCAAATTTTTACATTTAGTTACTTAAGTAGGTATTTACAAAATTACTAATTTAAACCACTTTCCAGTCTAACTAGGATGCCTGCTCACTTCAGTTATGGCAGATAATTTGATTTCGTAATTTTGGAAACAGCAATAAAAATAAATTCTCCGAAAGTTCTGTAGTGTAAATCGTTTTCGTATCATCTCGTTAACCGAATAAGCACCTTCGTTACCGTACTGAGATGGAAGCCACTTTTTTGTCTCGAACGTGATTTATCCAGAGGAAATTGTCAGACAACTAATGGCTCTTTGTTTATTGATTTATTTGTTGCAATATTCGGTAGCTGCGAGGTCGAATATTGGAATACCTTTTTTGTCCGTTGATTGAGCTACCGAACCAACCCGATCGCAAAAAGTTGGGCGCTCTGATTAAGGCTGTAGGCGTTTTTGAACAACTTTTTAAATTGGTCGTAGTGTCAAAATTATAGTTGTTGGTGGGGGCGGTGGAATGGATAAAATGGGAGGGTCGCCTAGCCGTTTGATTAGAATTTTTTGATTAGGAATTAGGATAACAGGAAATTATGTAGTGTTATTAATTTTAGTGAAAATAAAGTTTTTATTTCTTGAATAAGTATATATAACAACTAAACGTCAATAAACACAGCCCTAGCCACCGAACAGCCACAAGAAAAAGAAGAAGAAGTATATAAACCAAATGGCCAATATTATTTTCATGTCATCAAGAAAACGATAATAATGACTGAGGTAGTCGGGAAGCCACAATGACGGTATGGCTTAAGGCAGAGCAAAGTATTCAATTTGTTCTAGTCCACCGTTTCGTGGGTCATTAGAAGCAATTTGTTTTGTTTTTGAAATTACACGGAGAATTTCTTTAGGTCTTTACTACACTGGTATTTGTGTTAATAATAGCGTACGCTCTAATGTGTCTTAACTTATTTCACTTACTTGCCAAATTGGCCGTATTATCGTTGTATACATCTGTTTCAATATAATTTTATCACGCTGTAGTAGGTAACTTAAAATTTATAACCCGAAAAAATTCAAATGTCACCTCAAATCCGGTTAGGTACAAAAAATTATGTAGTATTAGAATCTATCCACTCTACTATTCTATTAACTTGATGTTAAACGGTTATCTCTACATAACAACCAATGCATTATCTAACAGAACACGTCAATCTGAAGACATAACCTGGAAGATACAGACAGCATCTATCACTAGTGTAGAAACATACTTTTTAGTTTGGAACATTCATGGAACAGGACGGTCTTAATGGCTCAAAATATTAAGCTACCCACACACTTAGTAAGTAATAAGTGTTACACGATTCAATAACTTACCGTGAAGTAAGCCGCAACTTAACAGCCGTATTTTGTCTCGCGCACTTGCATACTGGTAGCAAGAATGTGATAGAAAAAAAAAACCTTTAAATAAAAAATATTAGGTAGCTACTCGACATTTTATTTACTGGAAAATAGCAACGATGATGTACTTATTATCTTACGTATAAGGAAAAATCGTCTGATTATTATTTCTTGCGTAGTAGTCAGAGGCAAGACCAAGAAGCTTCCACTTGACCATTTTCTCACGATTTACACGTGGAATGCATTGTCATGCCTTTAATTTCATACCTCATCGCCATTATGTCTTATTGTTTCATAAGATTGATTTTTTATCAATCTTTTTTAATGAAAGACTATCTCGCAAATGATTAGCTTCTGCTCACTAGTTAGAAAGATAATTATTTTGAAATTCAGATAGGATTCTGTAACGGGTATTTTTTTACTGTTAATTTATTTACTTTAAGCTCTTTAGATACCCTAAAGGTTATATTAATTTAATTTAATAACTCATCAAAAATGTATTTTGGATATTAAAATATAGTTTTAACTCCCTAGGGATTATAATGTTTCTTTAATCATCTTAATCATACATTTTAATCATCAAACATACTTAATAGTCATTTAAATAAATCACATATTAACATTAATTAATATATTTAAAAGCCTCTCTCTCTTTATTCCACACTGCCCGATCTTCAGCCACAGATTTTCATGGAGACATAATGTTACATGCAATCTAAATATATAAAACTCTTTTGAAGCTGACTAAGAATCAACGCACAGCCTAAACTATAAGTCCTAGAGGTATGAAATTTGGGGGGGTAGTATCCTTATATTCCTATAGTGTAGGGGTGCACTAAGAAAGGAATTTTGAAACGTCACACTCTAAAGGGTAGAACGCGAGCAACGCCGCGGGAGACGGCTAGTGATATTATAAGCTACTTTTTATCTTACAAAATATATTTTTTCTAAATTTCCATATCGACACTGGCTTTTAACTTACTAGAGAAGACAGATAATAGAGTATTATAAACTTTTATTGGTAGTCAGTTTTTTATTGAGTAGGTATTTACAACCAGCTACTTGATTCGATAACTATAAAATGTGCTGATAAAAAGCCACAATAGGTGATTTATAAAGGTCTATAACTCTTATATTGCTGCTAGATTATGAGTTACTAGCTTCTGCTCGCGACTTCGTTCGCGTCCCGTTGGATCCCGTTGATTTTCCGGGATAAAAAGTAGCCTATGTGATAATCCAGGTCACGGACAATATATATTTCACGTTTCATCCAAATCGGATCAGTGCTTTTTGAGCCAATTCGTTACAAACATACATACAAATCTTTCCTTTTTATAATATTATTATAGATACATTACCGTTACATTGAGAACAAAGCTTTCAAAAAACCCGAGCAAAAGCGGTCGGTTAATCTAGCTAGACAATCAAAGTAATCTGGGTATTAGACAATCTAGAACTCTCGGAACAAAATATAGCTTCTTTACTGCTATGAATATTTACGATGGATATAGATTTTTTATCAACAGTAGTATATTAGGTATACATTTTCCAAAAGTGCTCTCTTTCAATATCTGACTTCAAAAAAGGAGGAGGTTCTCAATTCAGTTGTATTTCTTAGTTTTATTTGTGGTTTGCAATGAATTACTAATCTGTCTTTTAAAGTGTTTGGAAACAAAAAAAATTATCTAAAGTGTTTCTTAAATATATCACGAAAAATCTTGTCTGTTTTTGAACAATATTTTTTTTCCTAAAAACTCGATAAAACCAATAAAATTATAAAGTTTCCTTTCTTTCACAGGAGAAACCTCACAAATGCAGTCTCTGCTCGAAGTCGTTCCCGACTCCCGGTGACCTGAAATCTCACATGTACGTGCACAGCGGCTCGTGGCCATATAAATGCCACATCTGTTCAAGAGGGTTCAGCAAGCACACCAATCTTAAAAATCACCTGTTTCTTCATACCGGTGAGTAAAATAACTTTGTGAACTATGAATCTCGTGATCTTTGTTATGTAGTTTCAGGGTATTCTATTTTCTAAGAATTTAATCTTCACTGAAAGCCTGGTAGGGCTGTAATGGATCGTACATAAATAACTTTTCTTACTACTTCTACTTTATTTATTTTTGTTTCTTCAATCATAGTACCTAATGAACATATTGTTGATTATAAAAACCCATTTTAACAAAAACTTGAACCTGATCTAAAAATATAATTTGAATTAGAAAAATAATTCAGCTGATTTGAGTACAGTATTGGTACCTATGTTTTTTTTAACCGAGTTCAAAAAAGGATAAGGTTCTCAATTCAGTTGTTTTTTTTATGTTTGTTAACTCCGCCATTTATGAACCGATTTGAATTTTTTTTTGTTTCAGCCAAACACCAGAGAAACAGCGCCCGGGACGCCACTTGAGTTAACTGAACCAAAGGCGAAGTTCACACAAGCGAGTAAATTCGATCTCGTCATCTTTTCACGAAAGATGACACAAGTTTTTTGCAACATAACTCGCTGATGCTCGAAATTTAATATTCATTCAAGCCAGATGAAAATAATATTTTTTATTGACGTTTGAAAATGTGGTAGTAATACAAACTAACTTTATAAAAAAGTGTGATATTAGTGAGTAATTTCGATGTAAGCGTTAATTTATTTTTAGTTTCGTCATTTGGTAAATGTGGGTGGGTTATTTAAAAAAAAAAGGATAATTTATTTTGTAAAAAGCTAAATTATTCGGTTTGCTGTAGTTTTGTTAATATACTGTGAATATGATTTAACCATATTTATCCCATCACCTAAAAGATTTGCTAACTGAGCAAATAATGATATAAAAAATAATACCTATTTTATTATTGGAATTTGTTGCGTGAAGGTTGACAAAATTAATCAAGATTAAAAAAAAAATCAAATAATATAATAATTATTTATTTTTATGACAGAAAAACTTGTGTTAATAAGTATAATTTTTAGGAACATTAAGTATTATTAACCGATATATTTTACTTTTGTGTAGACATACCTTTAGATCAATTACTTTTTTTTGTATATAAATTAAATATAAGATCTACATAGAACTATGTAGAGTCGACTGTATATAACCAGGGTTATAATATACTTACACTACGTATGTATATTGTGATTTCCGTTTCCGTCCAAATCTGTGTATATTCGCTTAATATAAGTATTTTATAAATAAATTATGAACCTATTTATACTGGTAATCTTATTTTAATAAAATTCTTTAAATTTTTATGTATATTTTAATCCCTTAAAATACAAAACCCGTTTCCATAAAGAACTGAAAATCTAAAATTTATCAAAAAAATAGTTCTATCAATGGTAAGGCGAAGTTCAAGGTCTTAAAAGATAGATTGTTCCTTTTATAATTTAAGGGTACACCATAAATAGCCCACATTGAACTCCTAAAAAGTGCAGCAATCAATAGAATGAAGCTGCAGACATTTCACTAGTGTAGGCCATATTACTGATGTAGGCGTATACATATTAAGCATACTGCTTCTTTGACATCTTTCGTTTGGGGTAAACAGCTTTTAAGGCAAATCTCATGCTTAGGTCAAGCCCTCATTGGCATCTCGCGTTTAGGTAAAACAATCAAAAGGGGTACCATCTCTAACTTACTTTCGGCTCATATTTTCTTAGTACTTTTATAATAATCGTGATGCATAAAGTTAGATCAGCCGTAACAATAAACAATAATTTTTAAGTTGTCTTTTAGCATGAGTAAATCATTAAAAGATATACCAATAGTTAACATTGTCAATATTATCCATCATATCATCAAAAACAAGTTTGGATTCAATTTTCAATATTTCAAAGCTTATCTGTCATATCTTACTTTATTTTCATTGCGATAATAATTTGTGATAGAAATTCTCGTGACTTACGTCTAAAAATAGGTTCTAAGTAAATTGAATCCATCAATTTTATAAACACCAAAGTCTAAGCCCGCAGGCGCACTTGTGGCTATGACGTAGCGACCGCTCCAGGTCCGTAACATAAAATAAAAATGGTTTGCTTTTATAAAATATATAATCACAATGATGACTGTAATACTATGACGGGTTAGGTTCAAAATCCCCTTTTAGTTACCCCCTTTAAGGGGATTTTGAGACACGGCACAAATGTCATTGAAATTATCAAACGAAAAAAGTAATCTCGAACCCTGACACCCTAGCGACGTACTGTAATTAAACAAAGGAAATAAAAAAAGAATTACACTGACACGAAAATTTGGCTTGAACATTATCCCTGTTATTAATAAATTCGATGTAAACTTGGTATAGTTACAGCACGTTTTGTCTCTTTCGATCGAATTTGAATCTGCTTTGCAATGCAAAAGACAAAACACGGTGTAACTATTCCAAGCTTACATCGAATTTATTAATAACAGGTTATAAGGATACAAATGATGAAAATTTCTGTAAAAAATTTCCATGTGGCAAATGGAACACAAATTTTTTCGCCACCACCGTCAAGTTTTACGCTTAGCTTTTTGTTCGCTTGTTTGCCCGTCAAGTGCACTTGCAGCCTAACTCACACCTATAACTCTATACAATCTGTAGGCGTAACACGCAACGGCTGAGCCGATTTGCATAAAACAAGTTCAGCTGGAAGTATTAAGTCTTAATTGTGGCTGGTGTGGTGCGAGCAGTGTCCTGTGGGATGGTACATGCTCCCGGTGTGCGATAAAAGCAATTCTAACATTTTATTCACGTTTATTTGTGGAGGTTTCTTTTTGATTGTAATTTATTTGACTGCGTTTTATTTGTTGGCGCCTAGGAGTTTATTTTTGAATTTTAATGTGTGCTTCAGTGTGATAAAAACTATTATTATACCGGGTGTGATAAGACTACTTGAAACGTTGGAATTAACGTACCTATCAATATAAAATAACTTTTTAAGTACACGCACTTACAGAACCAAAAAATATACTTAGTAAAATGTATGGAACAGCTTTTGTAGACTTAGCAAAAACGAGGTAAGGGACTTTTTATTGGTAGAAGAATGACCTCTACCATACTATCACACAATTTCAGTAAGAACCAAGGAGCCGGTAACTAAAGTTTTTGGTGGTAGAATATTAATTTTCTTTTAGTTGTTTCTGTACAATCGATGTAAAGAACTATAAAGTGCTTTCAAGAAGTCTGTTTAAAATACGATTGCTTTAGTTGTACCAACATAATACGTACAAATACTACAGACACTACAAGCTATATAGGTATACTGCAATGGTACAAACGCATACCAACTTGTCAGTTTTTTGTCGGCGAAATGGGAGCAGTCAGTACCCAACTACCCATCAGATAACATAACAAAAACCCGTTGTCAGTATCACAAAGGCGCCACCAACTCTCGATTACGCCTATGACAAAGCATTTTAGCCATATTGATCCAATGTTTGGGCTTTATTAGATTTTTTGTGCGGACCGATTCTGATAGCTTATTGTAAACGACTACTGTATCCAGACCTCAAACTCCCGTCAACCTCTGCACTCTTACAGGTCTATCTACAATGGCAGGTTGTGATGAACTCTTTGTAAACGACCAGTGAAACTTGAGCGCACGCTGCTAAGGAAATTCTTTTTGCTGCGGATTAGGATATGATGGTGGTTGGTGGTAGCCAACACCCTGACTCCCGTGGCGCGATCTATGGCATTGTGCGCCCGCGCCGCTTCAATTGTTAGTTTAATCAAACTTTTCAAAGCACCGTTTGAATTGTTCGGTTCAGATAATCTGATACAAGTAAAATACTTGCTCAGTTGGTATAGCTCTGCGCTATGGTTTGTGGGATCGAAATCTTCCCACTGAGAACAAACATTTTGTGTAATTTTGTGTAATTAACATAATTATCTAAGTAAGTACTGTGTAGGCAAGCATTTAAAAAAATTGGTAAGTAGGTATAAAAATATATTAGCAATCTAGTTCCTATAGTACAAGCTTTGCTTAGTTTGGGAGGGCGCTGTAGGACATGTCCGTGAATATTTATTTTTTTACTATTTATTTATTAAGACAAACATGAATTGATAGATAATATTATCTACTTTAATATTAACAATCTCAAGAAAAAAAAGCTACTTATTACAGTACTTATCTGAAGTAATTTAATGTGCTAGTTTTTTTTAATGTTAGCACTTAGGTATACTAATTAGTCTAGAGTTTTAGTCAAAAATATGAGCAACTTGCACATGTACAATAACACTCGCGGTGAGCAAACTGAAGAACTGAAGGATTTGTGAGGGGTCCACCTCGAAGATTCGAAAAGCTGACATCTTCTATGAAGTGTATTGCATTATGGTCAGAGTATTTCTGTTAATTTCTCACGATAACTGATATCTGAAAAAAATATACAAAATCTCTTTACAACAAGTATATAAGTAGGTTTTTTTTGACAGGCGTCACAGCTCAGTCGGTAATAGCTCTGCCTTTCGTGCTATGGGTCGTGGGTTCGATCCCCACTGAGTCTAAAAATTTTAGCAGTATCAAACTGTACACAATTTCGCGTAACCTCACGATCTGCGCATGCTTCGTTCATTGGAATGCTTAATAATATCGATTAAAGTTACGATCGCTGCTTGAATTAATCGATAATTGTTCATAAATCATCGATGTTCGATTTGCACAAAGTATCTGGGTGCGAAGTGCTAAATTTATAGTTGTATAATACTATAAGATGGCGTGTTAAGGGGGCATAACTCGGGACTCACAATCTCAGTTTATGACGTTCGCGAGGGATCTGTAGGTGTTCTTAATTGTGTTACTTATTACACGGTTGGGAAAGTATTTGCATTGCTTGGTTATGCAGCAGTCTGACTCCCAAGTGTAATTATCCAAAACTTAGTAAATGATAAATTTAATTTTCTTTACAGTCATCAATCATTATTGTATGGGATAAGGACTTATTTAAAATTAAAAACTATCAATTTTAAAATATATTATTAAACTTCGCGGTCAGACCGCTGGTTGGTGAGTTATCATTTTGAACTAAAACATAATTCATCGCAATAAGATTTTATTTGTTTTGGCAAAATATTAGTTGATATTATCTTGTTTATTGTGCGTCACAGTAGTGTCAAGAGCCTTCGTTTTTTAAGATAGGGTTGCCTAAAAGCTGTTGTTGGAAAATCTTTTACACTAAAACCATACACATCTATATAATTTAGTATTTACAGCTGATAGGCGACAATAAGCCTGCTCTACTAGCAGGAATAGACGCACTGACAAATATAATTAATTTATTGAACACTAATTAATGAAAAAAATGTGACAACCGATTAGGAGCAAAGGTTCTCGCTCGATTGACAATAACAAACTTGAAAGAAACAAGCCCTCCCCATCCGTTGAACTAAAGACTTAAGGAAATAAGTGGATGGAGCAGACTCAGACTCGTTCTTTCTGGAAATTTATGGAAGAGGCTTATATCCAGCAGTAGACTTCTACAGGATAATAATGATGATAAGAAAAGAAGTAATTTTACTGCTTTAAAAATTAACGACAATACGGTGCATCCATAACAAACCATTTGAAACTTCAAACTGGGCCAAGAGGCGCGTGCTACAGTTCACAGCAAACCAATTCCAATGCAATCAAATGTAATATTACAATTCACACTAAATCAAATTCTATTGTACTATCATAAAGGCTAAATTCCCGTAGCAAGGGCTGATTATCTTGGTTGAAATATTATAGCCTCACGTTCTCGTAGTATTGTTTTGTTTGAAGCGATGATTTGCTAAAGTATTGTTTGCATTTCAAGATTGAGCTGTTTAAAAATGATTTCAAACAAGTATTTCTGAATATTTAGAACAAGATTAAAAATTATGGCAATTTTCAACTTTAACATGAAAATGCCGCCTAGTCAGAGTCAAATATCTTTTATTTAATAAAACCACAAGGGTCATTTAGAAAACTATATCAATCAATATATATAAAACACTTTTGAAGCTGACAGAGAAGAGATTTTTGTATTAAAAAAAACGAAGAAACACTAGAAAAACGAGGTGCCTACAAATTACAAATTAATTTGACTACATACATTTTTAGAACTCTTCAATTATAAAAGGTCGTTATAGATGCCTCGGTTATAAATATATAGGTAGGTAGCTCTCAGAGTAATGGACGCAGTGCACTACCTTACAGGGCACGTCCTCATTGTGAGCTAATGTATTGTTATAGGCAAAAGTTACTATACTTAACATCAGGTGAGCTATCAGCTTGTTCCATTACTTTTATCATCAAAAAAAAAAAGATACTATAATATACCAAACCCATACAATTTTGGGAGTAATAAATACAATCACACATAGTAGGTATGTTCTATAGGTGTAAATAAACCTAACTTGTCAAAATTAATAACTTTTAAAGATTAACCGTATCTACAGTGAATTCTATACGTTCAATAAAATAGAAAGCGCTTTGGAAATAGATCCATTTTAGCGATTAATAAAGTTTATTGCTTGTGCGGATTGCCGCAATGTTCCTAAGCTGAACTACTTCGTTCCATCATCATCATCATTTTTATCCAAGTATATTCAACTGATAGATTCTATAGTCTATACTACACCCCAACGCGGGACGTCAATGCATGTCTTACTCCCCCACTTTGAATTAGAATTAAAACAAGAATTGGTCTTCTTATTTCAGGTTTTCAGGGTGACCTATTTTGGGCATCATTCAATAGTTCTTAACAGCCTTAGCTATTCGTCTCTTTAATTAGTGCGGGAGATATTCTGCCCTGTGCTGTGAGGTGCATAGTTCCGCAAAAAATTAGTTACATTTATACCGAACAGTCATAAAGTTATACCTAATCATACAAAACATAATGACGATTCAAAGTGATCAGTGAGATTTTATTGAATAAAAGCTTTTTGACTTTGACTTTGACTTAGATTTGAAAATAATAATGTCTTTGTTTACATTGATAACTTTCTTTTCATTCATAAATTTCATATTACTGTTTATATTTTTGTCTTACTGTTTATATTTTAAACTTAAGTATTTATATAATATATATATTATAGCTTTTATAACAAAGCCTCGCGACTTCGTTCAAATCGGTTAGTGACGTCACCGCCGAATCGCTAACGGTCACCACTCACAACAGGTGGAAAGGCACCTGCCAACCGCCGCTTCCGACATTACGTTAGTTAGATTGGAAGGATCTCTATGTTTTTATAGCACATTACCATTTTATAGGAATGGACCTTTACAGGTTAAAATGCTAAAGCCACCTTTGGGTCTTGGATTCCTGGGATGTGACTATTGTCCTGGCAGTTTTTTTATAAATTATCTCTTACGTATTGGGAATGCAGTCATAAATATAGATGACATAACATGTTTGTTCTGTGTCTGGGTGTTATAAGTATGTATTTACAAAAACAAATGTATGTATGTATTCTATCAGCCATCTAGTTTCCATCGTACAAGCTTTGCTTAGTTTGGGACTAGAAAGCGTTGTGTTAAGTGTCCGTGAATATTTATTATTTTATTAAATATTTCGTTCCTGAACGACCATTATTTTGTGACGTATAGAGAAACTACCTAGAGGCTTAATGCTATTAACTACTTAGTTAAATTAGCCATATCATAATGGATATCCCTCAGGTAACCGTTTATACGCACATTCTAACATTTTTTTGGCAATGTATAAACAGTCCCTTAGCCCTAAAGGACTGTTTATGCATTGTGTTAAAAAATTTCCTTAGAGCCTAGGGAGTTGTAAGACTGTGAATTCCAGCGTTAAAAATCAATGATACTGCCATAAAATTTATCTATCAAAATATTAACTTTTTTTTTTTTTTTTTTATTTCTTACCGATAATATAGACAAACTAAAGATATGTACAAAGGCATCCCTAATAAGAGTTTACTTCCAGCAAACCTTTGAGGCAAAATGACTACATTTTTTTTTTCAATTTTCCCAGCCGGCTGTCGCAAGGATCGCTAAGGGGATTATTGGACAAAAATTCTAGAAATCCCTTACGCGGGGGGAACCCGCATAGGGGAAAACTGGAATGAGCCTTATAAATAAATATTACCTAGATGTCTTACAAAAACCTATAAGGTACGTACCTACCAGGCACGTCCCTAACATACCAATACTATGATCTGAATGCAGTAACTACTAGGGTCGTGAGACAGGTGGTGTGCGCACGCGCCGACCGTTAGCAGTAGAAAGTGCGCGACCGCGCCGGCACGCGAGTACTGTAACTATGATTTTGGTTAAAAAATCGGACATTTGAGATCTTTTAGTGGAACTGTAAAACTCAAACCACGAGCATACTATCTTTCTTTGAGAAAAGCGATAGAGTACATTTGAGATACATTTACTGCGATTTTTGTCCTAATTCAGACGTAAGCAGACAGACAATAATTGGTTGAGGAGCCTTGTGAGTTATTTCTGTTTCGGACTATCGTTATCTTGTCCGTCTGGGGCAATACCTTTTCCTTGGGACGAGACACCGAGGTTTTTATTAATATTTTCATTCCATTTTCATCCCACAATGTCTCATTATAAATTGTGTAAATGCTAAAGTTATTCATATACTTATTTTAGATTTTTTTGCTGTAAGTAACCAAAGGTGTGTATATGGCAAGTTTTTTAATGGATTCATGGTCACCCTACAACCTTACCAAAACATATTCATGGTGATTAATGTATAAGGAAATTTGACGGCTGCTGTTATTTTACGAATAGATATACCTACTCGTAGTTAACCACACGCCCGGTTTTTATACTCCGAAATGTAGAGCAGTTGCTAATGCTGGTAAAGTATGCTGGAATTAGCTTGTAGCGTGTCAAAGAAATTGCTTTGGCTACTCTAGTAGATATAAGGCACTTTCAAATTTATACTGGAACTTATAATCTTGGGCTAGCTAGATAGTGAACAGTCCCAATACAGGGTTTAATAATGACCATTCTTAAACTTCTGGGAGTTAAAGTATGCAACCTTTTTTATGGAACTAACGATATTAGCGCAAAAAACTAGCGGCAAAATTACATAGCAGCACTTTTAGTATTCAAATTCTTCGGACAAAGTAGAATACTTACTTATATTTTGCCTATAAAATTGATTGGCTGGTAAAAATTATATTAAACTCTTCTCAATCCTAATATAACCTTTATTTTTGTATTTATACATCATCCTGCCATCTAATTTTACTCTAGTATTTTCTAGGTAGAAAATTATAGTCTCTTTTGTATACGGGTATGTTGGTTATAAGCAATAGAATGTGGAAAGGAAGTGGCGGTTGGACCAACGGAAAATATTCCTTTGTGCTACCCCAAAGTCACCTGTTATCTTCGTGTCTGGTTATAGTACGCAGGGTCATATAACATCCTGCTTCGTCACAAAAGGAATGTGTAGTTTTAGCAATGTAGCCTAGTAATAACCAAGACTTCCCAATTTTTTTAATCTGAGACGATCACGTACTGTCGGGGGGGGGGGGGGGGGGCAATCCTAATCTCATAAAAACCTGGCAGGTTAAAGCCTGGCAGATTGTCTGAACTGTTTTCATACTAAATCATATTAGGTATTCTGTGACTAAATAATTACATTAGCGCGTTTCAGCGCGTTTTGTGCCGTCAATAGCTTCTTGTATTCGTATATCTGTGACCACATGCTGGGCAGCGAAAGCAGTGTAGAGCGCACGATACGGGGTCTGTTTATGAAAAGTTAAAAAAACTTATTCAAAATCGGTGCGTTAAATATTTTAGCAGTTCTTATAGTTTTTTATAACTGCCACACCCAGAAAATTCACTTAAATTTAAGTATTACTAAAATTTTGCAGTGTTTCTGTTTTTCATTAGCCGTTACTCATTGACAAGAGATGTCAATTAACTAATAATCGATTATTTCAGTGTGGCAGTAATATACATTAAGTATAAAAGATCACACCTAAACAACCCAGTAAAAATATAATTTAGTTTGAGCCACGATTTTTTGGTACAAAACGCAGCGTAATTATTTTTTCCATCGCTCGTGCTAGGACCACATAATTTCCGTTCGTCACCGTTGATAATCCGGTGATCTTTGGGTTCCAATTTGGGTTCCTTGGGTAATACTTACTTCTAGAGAAAAACCATTGTGTGGTTAGTTCCAGCTTGTTCTAACGCTAAACATGGAAATCACTTAAAGATGAGGAAAAGATTTTGAATTTTGTTTAGCTTTAAAACAACTTAACATTTTAGCGTCATCTTGATGAAGTACGTACTCTAGTTATTCAGAAACCAGTTACTAATTACTAGACCAGTGGCTCATTGGCTAGGTGGTAGTAAGCATATTTTGGTGTTCAAAAATATTTTATTTTGATGCAAATCCATATTTTATGTATTATATACGTATGTATTAGATTTTGGTACTTTGCGAAAGTATGTTCCTTGTAATTATTGTGTATGATCAACTGATCACAGCAAGGCTTTGAATCATCTTAGTACGCTTTGCCTTTAGTAGACAAAGCGTACTCGAGATCAACGCTGAAAAATTTTAAATTTTAAAATTCGAAATGTTGAAATTTCTGCAGAACCCTTCGTCGCTTCTCTATCCAATAAAAAGCACAACGCAAGGTGCATTCGACCGCGGTGAATCTGAACACGCGACACCGTGACGGGTGCTAGTACGGGTGCGACACGACAACACGCCGGTAAATGTAAATCGTCATAAAAACCGAAAGAGATTCCAAGGCACGGCTTCTTTTGTTGGATTTACAATGAGAAGATCGAAATCCATAATGATCTTTGAAATTGGAGCGTTTTTTCTTGTTGTTTATGGAAAGTTGCATAAAGTCTGGATTACAAGAGTTTAAATGAGGCGGATATTATTAAGATTTTAACTCCCCTTGAGGTCGTCTTGGAATCTTGCTTGAAAATTCAAGCCTCCATCTTTTACCTAAAAACACACTAATTAATCTAATCTAGACCAAAACTAGATAATATTCCAAAAATTCCCATGTCTCAATTTTGTTTCACAAATTCTGGCTACCTACGTCGTGTACTGAAGATTTTATTTATTTTCGAATTCCCCATCAAATACCACACATACCTAATATGGTACATATTTATCACACACACATTACCTATCTACATACATACATCATATCGGTACATTTGTACCTGTCTACTAACTCTGTAGAAGAGTAGATGAGTAAAACAACTAGTCAAAATGTTTGTTTTAATTGCAAATTAAACTTATAACTCACCACTCAAGACACAAAACTGAACATAAAAGGCAGAACTATTTATATCTAGAGGTGGGTTAGACTGAGGCCAGTTTTAAAAAAAAGTTGTGGCAGGTTCTAAAAAAACAAATTAATTCCAATAAAATAAAATTCAAATGGAAACCAATAGAACCAGTAGGACTATCAATACACCTTATGCTCCATCGACCATGTGTTGCCCATATGCTCATAATGCATACGTACAAATCCTATAATTTTACTTGTAACACCTTTTGTCTGTTTTTTTCTTCAACCCTTTCGGAGAATATCTGTTTTTACACTTCCGACACGATAGTTTTAGCACGATGATTTCTGTTTTTTTTTTCAATTTTTCTCTGCTGCTAGTAGCAAGGGTCGTTAAGGGGATTATTAGACAAAAGTTCCAGAAATCCCCCACACAGGGGACTCACGCAGTGGAAAACTGGAATGATCGATTAGTATCTGTTTTCGCATATCCACCTACACGACAATTTCTGTCTAAACGATATCGGTGGAGAACGTTACTAAAATATCAAATCAAAGAACTTATTTGCAATAACTTAAGTAGCATAAAATAAAAAAAAGTATAAGGAAACATACAATATAATTATTATTATTATCCGCGCTAAGCCCAACCCGTTTTTTTTTTATTTGGAAATCTTTTTTCCTCACCTCCTCCTGTATAGCAGTGCTAAGAAGCGGCAATGAGTATTTTTATTATTATATCGTGTCGTGGTATAGGTATTATCGTGTCGTGTCATTGTAAAACGCCCAATGGTAGCAGAGGCGTCAATTATAATCCTTTGTGAGGATATGGGATAAATTAGTCAGGTTTTATTGTATGGATAATTGTTAATGGGTTAACAAAAAAGTTGTAAGTTATGCCATATCTGTTTTGTGCTTGCGATATGGTAACAAAGTAATATCATAAAAAGTGGTATAATTTTTTTTTCAGATAATCAAGATCCATTGTATAATAGTCATCTAATTTATTAATTATTTAAGATAGATAGATAGATATAAATTTCTTTATTGCACAACTTAAAGTAGTGTATACAGGCGAACTTAATGCTAAAATAACATTCTCTACCAGCTAACCTTTGGGTAGTGAGGATAACAATTTATTTATTATTTTTATATGTTTAAGGGGCTTGTTTCATAATAGTACATTATGGTACTAGTGTGGTACATTGGTGATTACCTCCGAGGTGCCATTGAGACCCGAGCCGTAGGCGAGGGTCTTAAGAGAGCCGAGGACGGTAATCACCAATACACACGTGTATCATACGACGTTTTTCAACACACTTGTGAATAAAATAACTATAATTTCAACAGTGAAAACGAGTTGTGAAAAATGTTTCGCTATGGCGGGAAAAATTAATCAGTTTTCCTATGCGCGCGCATTGCGATCGGCCACAGACTAAAGGGATGAGGTTTTTTTTTTATTTTCCGCGCATAGGGTTTGCGTATATTCTGCCACGTACAAAATGGGGAATTTAAAGTTTTCTTTTATTACAGAGAAAACAAAAGTTATATTTGAGTGAAAGTTTTATTTATTAAACACGTACGAGTTAAAATTATCTATTTAAATAAGAAGTTGCATGAAATGAGCAAGCAATAGGAACATTAATTTATTTGTTCTATTGAACACGATCTTTTTTTTGAATAAAAACTTTTTTAAGAACAAAGCAACTCAACCAAATAAATTAAAAAAAAAAAACTATAGCTCACTAGTGAGTTATAGCAATGAAAAAGTCACAGTTTGATTATGGGTGTCATTATGTGCCTAAATGCAGTGACCATAGAGCCACTTTATGAGCAAGTGTGTTGAAAAGAAATATTAACAATAATATAATATTGACAAAACAACATTTAATAATGTTTTCGCATTGTGTTTTACCTAGTGGTAGCGACCCCGCCTTCAGTTGGGTTCAAATCCACGACCCTAAGAAAACTAATAAAAAAATAAAATAAATGAGTGCATTAATATGTTTTTCATCGAGATTAGATACAATGCCCTGATTAATAATTATTATGATCAGCGTAATGTTTTAAGCGACATTTTGTAAACCCATCACAGTTAACAATGTTTTATTTCACCGATTGGTGTTTTACTTCACCGTTTAAGATAGAAATATCGATATACGTTTGTACCTTTTAAAACGATCTCTAAACGTTTTTGTTCTGTTATCGATAGCCTTTGTGTTTTTCTAGTCATGTAATTCCTACAAGGTGATGACAATGAAATGAAATGAAATTGTTTAAATGAAATTTAAATGAAATGAAACTAAAAACTGGAATCGATATTGTCCCTGCAGTAATGATAACCAGAAGATCATTCAACAGGAAATTGTTTTAAGCAAAAAATAATATCAAAACCACATTTAGTTGCTACCAATTCGCTTCACCACGATACATTTTATATTCCGACCAAAGCTCAAGCTTTCATAAATCAAGATACATTGACGGATTTGTCTTGAGAGGTCAGGTGGGTTTTAAGCAAAGCGAGTAATGTATGATAAAAGAGTTTGTTTGTCGTATGGTTTGTGATCGGAATATAATCAGAGTTGGCTTTCTTGCAATAAATCGTAGAATCGTGTGAATTCACCACGCCTCCTTACCGGTCAATAATTATTTTATTAATATACACCTTTTCGCATATATTCCTCAAATGATTTAGTATCTCACTAAATATATTATAAACGGTCTTGGTTTTAATTGCTTCTGTGTTTTTAGCTTTTAAATAGGTACATTAGTAATTACCGCATCCAAAAAAAAATACTTCGTTAATTTTCATTATATATTCAGTTATTGATGTACCTTAAGCGTAATTGATCGATTTCGTATAAAAATAACTTTGATTATTGAACCGTCACCCACGCTTGTAGAACCGGACTAAATGTTACGGTTATCAGACTATGCGATAATTGTTTATTGGTGTTTTTTAAGACTAGAGTAAGAGAGAGGTAACTGTTAGAGGTTTGATGTGTGGGTAACTAACACGTACCTTTTATATGAAAAACTAGCCGTCGCCCGCGGCGTTGCTCGCGTTCTACCCTTTAGAGTGTGACGTTTCAAAATTCCTTTCTTAGTGCACCCCTACACTATATAAGGATACTACACTCCAAATTTCATACCTCTAAGACTTATAGTTTAGGCTGTGCGTTGATTCTCTGTCAGCTTCAAAAGAGTTTTAAGAGTTAATATATATATATATATATATATATATATATAAAATATAAAATAAACCATCAGAAATTTTAAAAATATTACTCCCAAAATGGTCTACAATAGAATATCATTAATATATTCTATATTGTAGGTAGACATAGGGCGTTTTTATAATAGACGTTACACGACGCCAAAATTTCAGTTGCTCAAACAAAAATACCGTTGTCGTTCCCGACGACAACACACGATGTGTAAAGACACAGACGATTGAATCATCGAGTCAGAGAAAACCACAAATAAATTGACCACTCGTGGACGTCCTCTCTTTCGGAGCCATAACTAGACTTAAACCTCCATTTGGCAATTAATAGCCCAAGCACAGAGATCGTACCATAGGTGTCCTTGTTGCCCCAACTTTAACTTTATCGGAGCGCCGCGCTGCCTGAGCTCACCATCGTTCAGAAGCGCTGTAAGAGTCTGTACGACCTCAATATTCTGAGAAAACAGTGGATGCTGTGCTGCCGCTTATGATGATGATGGTAAGTCTTGAGAAAGCTCTATACCGCCGCCAAAAACTAAATCAATTACATCACAAATCAATCTTGTTAACAAAGTCAATTATTGTAACGGACAGACCACCCAATTTAATAAATTAAGACAACTTCTTTCATCCGACTTCAAGGCAAGTCGGTACGGTAATTAATCAACTGTTTGGTATTGTGAGATTTGTAAGACTTGATCCAGATATAACAAGATGAGATTTGAGTAGGTGGTAAATGTGGTAATACTTGTAATGTATGAAATACCAGTGTTCGAGAAGAAAAGATCGACTAGTCGAGCGACTAGTCTTGCGACCAGTCGAGCGACTAGTCCAGCAACCAGTCGAGCGACCAGTCGAGCGACCAGTCAAGCGACCAGTCGAGCGACTAGTTTAGCGACCAGTTGAGCGATCAGTCGAGCGATCAGTCAAGTGACCAGTCGAGCGACTAGTTGAGCGACTAGTCTAGCAACCAGTCGAGCGACCAGTGGAGCGATCAGTCAAGCGACCAGTCGAGCGACCAGTCAAGCGACTAGTCGAGCGACTAGTCTAGCGACCAGGCTAGCGACTAGTCTAGTAACCAGTCTAGCGACTAGTCTAGCAACCAGTCTAGTGACCAGTCCAGCGATTAGTCTAGCGACAAGTCTTGTGACCAGTTTGGCAACTAGTCTACCGATCAGTTGACCGATAGGTCGACCGACCAGTTGGTTTCATACGTTTTAGAAATTGATTTCTAGTAGTCGGGTCTCAGTTTTTGGACTTAATTTTTTTGTTTATTCTGTTTGAAAACCATGACCAAAGCACAAAGACAACTAACTGATTCTAGACACTTCACAGCTAATAATTTTCTCTTATTAAATTGTAGAACAAGCCCGTTGACAGCGACTGTATCGTAAAACACAAGAAACGATATTTTACAAGCAGTATCGAAATTATTCCTCCATGTGGACGGGCGTGGTGGCCACAATATTGTTGATCTCACCTGCCATTTGGCCAATTGCGCTTGGTCTAAGACACAGCTGATGCTCGGTCTACACTCCACACACATCTACCTCCAGTTAGCGTACTACAGTAGTTCGCCCCTTACTGGGTTCTTGCGATGTTCCCAATAACACGCAATTTTTTTTTTTAATTATCGTTTATATAAACTTTTATTCTCTGCTAATATTTTTCCAATAAAACACTTTGAAGAAACATGCTTGGTTAGAGAATCAAGCATTTTCTAATCTCAGAAACTACTGTTGAAGATTAGCTGGATTTCTAGAAAAGAAAAACAAGTAAAAGACCTATTTTTGTTGTTCTCAATGAACCGTTTTAGTTGACTTAGAAGGCAATTTTCTCCGAGTTATTCGTCAACTCGCGAGCGTGAAACTTGCGAGTGCCCGCGAGTTGGCACCTTCCAATTTTACCTATTATTTCTGTCGTCAACTCGCGCGCACCTATAAAGTACAGTCAACTACAGAATTTTGTTTCTCAAATCCAAAAACTTTGTGTATCCTATTTTCCTCAGTTCAGGACTCGGACCACACATTAAGCCCGCAGGCAGACAACACCTGAGCTGATCTATAGCTACAACGGTATTGCGAGCCAAATTGTTACTTGCAATAATGTTTTAGTTTAAATAGCTGCATATTTGTGTTGTTTGTAAAGGGCTTCCATACACACACACACCCTCACGATGCTATAAAATATATTACGTCACATATTGTACTGAAAGTGTATTAAATTCATAGAACTGCTACTTTTTGCAACGTCATCTCTATCAGCTTCTCATGCGTCTATGAATCTCATATTCTAAGATATTCCATTAGCTTTGTTCTAAGCTTACTATAGCGCCAATATAATCATCACGACAGTCATGAGTCATGGTACGAACCAGAGATAAATCTGTATTTAATAATCCTATGATTTTAGGATAGTTTTATTGCTTATGATGAAGACGCTATGAGCAAATAACTAATCCAAAAACTCCCGAATAATAAAAATTTAAAGGAAGCGACTAACATAACTTACCTTTAGGCATTATTGTTGTTGGGTTCGATCCAAACTCAATGAATGTAAATGCAAATCGATATCTCTTACAAAGGAAAATATATCTTGATTCAATAGATTTGGAGATTATTTTCGGGTGTGATGTTTACGTACAGTATCCGGCCACTTGGTAGCTAGAGGCAGCAATTTGTAAAGCTCACGAAACAACGGCTTGATAGCTCGAATTAGGCAAAGGGCGTCTGCACACTGCACGACACCAAAACCTACACGATAAATATAGTCAGTTGCTTGGACATAAATATCGTTGTCAGCGCGACACAGTGTGTATAAAGTCTAGTACTATGTGTAAGACTAGCTCTACGTCAATGTCGTGTAGATATCGTGTCGTTGGTATAATGAAAACAGTCAAAGTTTCCAAAGAATGAAGACTTTAGTTTTACTTATTTATGAGGTTGGCAAAGCAATAAAGACGTGGGCAATAATTTGGAGTAGTTACCAATTAAAATGAAACGCGGAAACGGTACATATTGGTACAATAAAAAATGTTGGAATTTTGTTCGAAAAATGTAGATTAGACTACAATAATCCATAGATTAGCCCGAATTTTCTTAAAATAGTGAGTCTGTGTAGTGTGAAACAGAAAAGTATTTCTATGTACCTAATAAGTAATAAGTAAGTACAAAGTTTTAGATTCTTTGAAACATAAATCAAATCCCATTTTTTATATTATTTTCTTTTACAATCAATTTGTAAATGTTTAAAAAAAGTTAAAAACATTGCAACGCAGTTAATTAAGCTTATCAATTTCTAAATCAAAATAATATTGTTCAATATCATAAAACATTGTAATAACCATTCAATAAATTGAATACCACCAAACTTTCCTAGAGATAGCATCTGGCACATACATTCCAAAATAATTCTAACTCGCGGCGCGTGCGCAACCGGCAAATATCTTTCATCTATAATAACTATTCATTGTGAATAATAAAAAGTATAGACGAAATGGTTTACCGCTATATAGCCGGGAGCACAAATCGGCAACTATATTTTATTACTCTGTTTTTTCACTAAACTACTTGAACTGATGGCACAGACTAATATTACTGCCCCGTTTTGTCTATAGAGCAAGCTGTCAAAATCGCTAGCTGCTAGAGAATAGAGAAGAAGCCAGGTCCAAAATAGGACTACATAAACGGGTCTAGCTTCAGCATCCACATTCCACAACACTGGTGGTGCCTTCAACCCAAAGCCTTTCTCCAATGGATATTAAGAACAAAAAAAAAGTTTGATGTATACTTGAAATGTACCTATACCTAGAAGTTAAATCGTGCTAATTTTAAATGCACGCAAAACCTCAGCCAGATTAATTTTGATCCACACTAATTTATTTTGGTACAAAATAAATAAACAACAAAGCCAAAGTTTAACCACAAAAAGTTTAATTTCAGATATAAACATTAATCCTTCCTTCACAATCAACAGTAGCTATATCGACTACCAATAATTACCCCTCTAGTTTTTATTCTGACTATTAACTCTATCTCGATTCAATAAGATCTAATGTAGATTGTAATTTCGGGGACAATCAGCATACCCATATCGACGACTAATAACTACCCTCATATTTTTCACTGTCACCAATGAACTTTATCCAGTTGAGATAGGATTAATAATCGATTGTATGTTGCAACGGAAGGTCGGTGGCAAGCTTCGCTTATAATTTAATGTACGTAGCAAATTGCATGATGAAACAAACCTCAGTGTCTGTCACGTAACGTCATAATGAAGCCCTCCCAATAATTATAGCCGGGTAATATCCTGAAAGGGCCGGATTCAGCATGCATATTGCATACCCCTTTATTCATATTCAACTGTCATTTTAGCGCGGCTCTATAAAATGTTGTAATATAAAATGCTCTATCTATAAAATGCTGGATTGTCACTTGCATGACAACTAAAAGAGATGACAACAGTTTTAGCAATCATTTTAGTTAGCTCAGCTTTAAAAGACCAATATGAATAACGTTTGTTTGTACAAAGTTCACGTAAACTATATTTTTGTATAGATATTGAGCAGCGCCCCTAGCGGGAAGGTAACCAAACTAAAGATTCTCCATACAAAAGCTTTCTTACAGAAGTTCTTTCATTAAGGAATCCGGTCGCAATTCGCAAATTCTGGTGACGAGTAACGTCAAAAAACTTTTCGCTTACACATTTCAACATTTTTGAAGATATAAAATCTCTAAATGCAAAAACCTCCTTAAAACTGAATCTCCATGACTTTATTTTTTTTAAGAAGACCATACGTTTCTTGTCTTTCAATAATTGAATCTACTTTGTCTTACGCTATTTAAAAATACCTTGTTATGACGCTCTGAAGAAGTAACCCCGCTTTTAAAATCGCTTTGTGCGCAAAAGTGGAATAGCGTAGGTGCGGAAGTTCTTGGTGCTCATATTTTTGGTGCGCAAATGTGGAGTGCTTCGCTTATTTTGCATGAATACATCCCTGTACTCAAAAACTGGTTCAGCCATCTCAGCGCCATTCATATAAGGTTTGATAACTCGGATATTGAATAGATGGTATCGATAGATTTGTGATTAATCGAGAATAAGAGCGGATGCTAAAATATCGATAGAGTTTTTAAAATATCTGGGTGTTATTCGAGTTATTTTGACTTCACTCTACTTTTCACAAGCATCACAGCTCAGTTGGCATTCCGTGTTATGGGTCGTGGGTTCGATCCCCAGCAAAACCAACATTTGTGTGGCAAACATGGATGTTTGTTCTATGTCTGGGTATTATTTAATATTATAGGTATGTATTTACAAAAAAATATCAAATAAAAAATATACCAGCCAACTAGTTCCTATAGTATGATGGAACTATGATTATTAAGTATAGCATGTATTTAATATATACGGAATTTAATAGACACATCCACACTATATATTTTATGTACCTATATTATTTTATTGGACCCTCTTATTTCTCTTGGGGTTGGGGTATACTCTGCCTCAACGATATGTCAGTGTCAATGGCTCTATGGCCAAGCCTGCGCGGGAGAGACGCACTATGGCGACGCCTACGCCGCCAATGGAAGAAAACGACACTTACGAAAAAGGATCATGGCGGAAAGCATGCTGAAATACTAACTCTCGGTGTAAAATTACAAACAAAACTATAAATTGCGGAACCTTGTGAGTGCGGTGAAGTGGCCATTTCCGAGAAGACAAGGCGAGTTGGGTAAGCATAAGTATTTATATGTACTTCTATCTATTTTCTGTGTTCACCATAGCACGTGGAAGTCAGCGAAACCCGGGACTTTGGAACCAGCGGCGAATGTAGGTATTTATCTTGGTCTTAGGTATACCAAACAGCATGAATCAATTATATTATGGTGATGTTTTTTTTTAATCATTACACGTTACAAAATCAAAAGGAAGGGTAATAAACTGGTAGCCTGACCAAATTAAAGTGCATTATGATAATGATGTAATAATGAGATGATGGTTGATGTGAAATTGCTTTTCAATATTTTAATATTAATTTATTATACCGCGTTCACACTATGCCATTGCCGCTGCCGGCATGAATGCCGCGATTAATTCCGGAATGATTGCCACAGCAACATCCCCTTTATTTCTACACCGCGTTCACACATGCCCATGCCGCTGCCCGAATTATATATAAGTCTACGGCAATAATGCCGGCAGTGGCATGGGCATAGTGTGAACGCGGTATAATGTATTGCAGTACGTCCATCACACGGTTGAAAATATTACAGCAAGTTGCTCCTAGTCTTTTCACATTATAAGATATTTTCTTGTGTCTTATCAATGTCGATGAGACAATTCAGTTGCTTGATTGTCTATGAGACTGTACATACTTATTACAAAATATTTTTTCTCATGTCGGATAAGACACGCGCCATACAATTTTTTTTTATCTTGTGAGTTGTGGCCTTATTTTGATACTCCGCGGAGTTTGACGCGTTCAAAAAATTATGAGCTAGCAAGCGTACCTTACCTATGCTAAACCACGTTATACCTAAACAAGTGTAATTATTATTGATCTTGTAAATAAATATTGTTAAGTGTATGTAAAATGGAATTTAATGAAAAATATCGCTTGTTTTCAAAACAGCTTGTTTTGTAAAGAACCGTTTAACTACTAGGTACCTACTCAATCCCAACCATGGTGGTCTTTTTCTAGGAATAAAAAAAGACTTGCTGATCATCATAATTGTAATAATATTATGGTTCTTATTTACTCAAATAAAAACGGATAAAAACCTTATCGGAGACTTAACTTCTAAGTGCATCTAATTGCCGACCAAATTAATAATGATTTGGTCCAAAACAGGATCATTGGAACCAATTAGACCATAAAGAAGCTTATCATGGGGCCATTAACGGACACCGCACACATAGGCGGTTTATGAGTTTTACAACACAAAATCGGTTGAGGCCATTTTGAACAATCTGGCTCCGATTTACAGCCAATTAGCTCAATAAATACGGGGGCTTGCCTGTAGTGCGGACGAGCGTTGTCGAGGCCATGAAAATAAAAAAAAATTCACCCTTTGTACTTTACTATACAAAATTACAAAATAAGTAATAAATAAGTAAGTAGGTATACAAAATTATCTATCTACGACTACTTCCTAAAATGACAAATTCCTATGAATCAAAAATATGAGCTCTAGGACTGCCTGATACTGATAGTCTTAAAATCATGGACTAATAATTACTCCATGTTTAAAAGTCAACAGAAAAAAAAACTTCATAGTTGACGCTAATATTATAATATTATAATATTATACTTTGCAGTTACGAAAGAAAAAAAATGTCTTTTATTTATTTTATTTTATTTTAATATTTTTTGGAAAACAAACACCTAGGTATTTATACAATAGGAAGATAGACATAATACAGTACACTGAAGGCCAATTAAAAGTTTCCACAGATAAATAGACTACCTACAAGAAATTACAAATTTGAATTTTGAAGAGTAATTTAAATATAATTTTTTTGGTGTAAAGAGAAAGATAAGTTTATTGAAGGTTTTCCTAGAGTCTACAAAAACCACATAACTGGCGATAAGGGTCTAGTCTAGAACCATAGACCCTTCTCGCCAGTTATATAGTTTGATAAAAAAATATTTTGGTGTATAGAGCTAAATAAGTTTATTTAAGGTTTTCCTAAAGTCTAGGAGAACTACATAACAAGCAATAAGGGTCTAGGACCATAGACCCCTGTCGCCAGTTATGTAGCCACAGTTTACGAACAGGCAGTAAAACTAATCAAATGTGAGCCGCCCTGACGGATAGCCGTTTGAAAAACTCGACCGTATACAAAACAACAGCACCTAATTGAACATAAAATATAATTATTGTGTCGTCAAAGTGAACAGTAGCCGCCATCTCTTGGACTATAACTATTTTTATTGGAAACGGGACGGGAATAGTGAGGTGTTAAGACGCAAAGGCCAATGATAATGATGCAGTATATATAAAACTCTTTTGAAGTTGACAGAGAATCAACGCACAGCCTAAACCATAAGTCCTAGAGGTATGAAATTTGGAGGGTAGGTTCCTTATATAGTGTAGGGGCGCACTAAGAAAGGAATTTTGAAAAGTCACACTCTAACGCGAGCAACGCCGCGGGAGACGGCTAGTGATGCAATAAAATGGAGAAAAATTCGTTTACTAAGGCCCGTATACGATATACTGCTCAAGCACTGATCCGGACTCGAGCATTGATTTTTGTATGAAAATCTTCACTCAAATCTATGCCTGAGTAACGATTTTTATATTGGCGTATGGCCCTTAGTTTTCGAGACGATTTAAAAATATTCACTTTGATTTTACGTTTTTGAACGTTCCCACAACGAAGAGATGATAATTATGAAAATACCAAAGTAGCCAGTGACCTCTCTATTTGTGTTCTATTTCCCGTAAAATGCGATGTCAAACTACATTTTGTTCGAAGTTCCCGGGGCGATAAATTTGGACGACAATTTTAATTAAGCGTTCCAATGCGTAGCAATGATATCTCGACTGCGGAGCGTTACAGTATTGTCACGCAGTGTACTCAAACCATACCCCACTAAATTTAACGATCACCTAATGATCAATATATCAATATTATATATATATATCAATATATATAAAACTCTTTTGAAGCTGACATAGAATCAACGCACAGCTTAAACTATAAGTCCTAGAGGTATGAAATTTGGAGGGTAGGTTCCTTATATAGCGTAGGGGCGCACTAAGAAAGGAATTTTGAAAAGTCACACTCTAACGCGAGCAACGCCGCGGGAGACGGCTAGTCTTCTATATAATACAATAAATTGGTGAGAACCTGTGGTGCGAAACAGTGTTACACCATCTTTTCACCATGTATTGTCATATTTATGCTCCGGATTGATCCCCGGAACGGTGCCGTTTCTTTTACTTTTAACTTGAGATTGAAACCACTTTAATGGTAAAAGCTTTCTATTTTATAGCAATGCCGTGGTTTTTTAATTACTCTAACATTACAGCACCCGGTTTAAGATAAGTAGCGTTTTGACGAATGCGACACATTCCACAGTAAATGAACTAAAACTTAATCTATTGATTGATTAGTTTGGAAGCCGCTCCCGGTTTTAGTTATCTTCGAGACAGATGACTGCATCATGAATATCTCGTTACCATCAACAAACAGGAAACACTTAGTTCATCTAGTACAGTGTTTACAATATTTACAAAATACACATGAAACAGTCGAGCTATCTACAAACCGTTGAAAACAATTTATAGATAGCTCAACTGGTCAAAATCAGTACCAATCGGAAGTGTACCCAAGACACTGGCTGCATTGCCACGCTTAATAGCAATGCTGATACCCTGGCCTAGATAATCACCAGCCCTCGGTAGAATCATCATCAATATATATAAAACTCTTTTGAAGCTGACTTAGAATCAACGCACAGCCTAAACTATAAGTCCTAGAGGTATGAAATTTCGAGGGTAGTATCCTTATATAGTGTAGGGGTGCACTAAGAAAGGAACTTTGAAACGTCACACTCTAAAGGGTAGAACGTGAGCAACGCCGCGTTCGACGGCTAGTAGTTCATACGAATTTACTTACCTACACTGCGTAGACGGCAACTTTTATCCGTTAAAAATGTTACACAAGTTTGAGTAGTTGGTTAAAAAAACTACAAAATATTTAAAAAGCTTCTCATAATTTGTCAAAGCGTAACGGAACACATACGATTACCGAGACCGTCCAAATTACTTTTTCAAAATTAGCCTAAAACAAAATGGTTCCCATCTTTGTGTCGCCAAATTTCAAAACATTTTCATTTCCATTTTACGTAAACGATGGTCATTCCATTTCTTCAGTAATTATTTATGAATAATGAAGAACGGGTAACAGACCTATGTTTAGTTGGGGTGAGACGTGTGTTGATAAGCGACAGCGGTTTTGGTCGATTTTTCAGCGATAGATTCTCAGCTCTACATAATATTAATAGGTACCTACTCACGTGTGTTTTGTTTTAATCTATAAAATAAATGCCTACCGTATTATATTATGATATATGCCTACAAAGTTTTATATAGACAGCCAAAACAAGATGCTTGATTGTCTAAAAAATTGTTTGAATAAAAAATTTAAATACAGGAAACTAGATAAGTGGATGTTCTTATGACTGTATGTAGCTCTGGATAGTTTCAAGGATGTGCAAATATGTAAAAACGATACGGGACCGGGTGAAAACGAGACTAACTCATTTACTTTAGGACCAAATATTCAAAAAGCATATTACATCGCTGAAAGCCCAAAATTATAACTCGCTCGCGCGCACTTTACATTACAAATCGCTATTGCCACACACATACACATCCCATACACAAAACGAGTACGTGCCACAGCAGCTGTACTAACTAAGATATGGCGTGATGGACCAAATAGAGCGGACCAGATGTAGATGAATACAGACGACAGTAATTATCTTGCAAAGTGGTCCACTATTTGGAGATGGGAGTGGTTTTTGGTTCCGCATATAAAAATATTTTGTGTAAAATCTATGTAAAGCTTATCCAAACGTAAGCCTATTTATATGTAAATAGAGAGTGCCTATAGACGACATCATGGCTAATTCACATGTACTATAAGTAAGTAAAAGTTACCTATGTACTACTATTAAGTCAGTATAAATTACCTATGTACTATACAGATGCAGTACAGCTTAGTAGAATTAAATGTCCTATCAAATTGGTTTCTCTCAATACAAGGTGTATGTATTACTCAAGGTGCAATACCCTGATATGTAGTTAAAAAACTCATTAGTGAGTACTGACTGAGTCTGAGTAGTCCTCTAGTATCAAACGCAAGATACTATTTTAATAGTATCTAGAAATCACAGGAAGCAGCTTGTTCAAACATGACATTACATGAGAGCACTCTAGATGAGGTACAGTCAGGCACAGATGGATGATGGCTTTTTATAGGGATCCCTAAGACTGCCTGCAATGAAACCAACGGTGATTACCATAATTTCATCGCTCCACGTGTCTGGAGTCCGACGCATAAAAACTGGTAATAATCACAGTACATTGCGGTACAGGTTGCATGAAAAGACTAAACTTTTTACTGAATTCATTTATTTATAAAGAAATGAATAAATAAACAGGTATGTAGAGTAAAAATATTTATTTTGCACTTAAAGAAATTAATATAAATAAAAGAGGTAGAGCGAAAAATACTTATTTTAAAATATGATTCCAATTTTTTATAATGTAGGTAGGTACTTATGCGAAAATAGGCTAGAAAGTAAAAATTCAAGGTTAAAGCCACAATTACATCATTACACGGGCAAACATTTTCAGGAAAACTGTGTTACCTATAGTGCTAACTAGTACCTATTTGCTGTTAGAAAAATGCTAATATTTATTCAATCGAACTTTTGTTATACTGTTCAATAAAAAAACTACACAAAATGTTTGAAAAAAAGAAGGATAATAATAAAAAAAAATTTACCCATTTTTCCTCGTAACTGTCTCAGTTTCAGTAGTCATGTGCGCTCGCTCGGGGCGAGGCGACGGCTACCGTACGGAATAATAGCTTTTTTACCCCTAACGTAGGTGGTGTGCGTACAAATCGGCTGTCGTATTAAACCCTGTCATATTTCGTACAAACACATCGCCAGAGGGTTCAATTTGGTTCCAAGAACGCACTTTTTGCATTGACGCATTGATAGATATTTTAACCCTTCGAACATATCCGAAATCACAGCAGAAATATGTTTAAGGCAGAATTTGTGATAATTAACCATCTAAAAATACTTTTCTTTATACTGTTATTACAAAATGTCAATAAAAAAGGCTAGGATCAAGCATATAATGGGATGTCGGTGGCTGGAAGGCGATCTTGCTACTGATATGAAGCGTGCCCGTGGCGGCCATTAGCGCGCCCATACTGGCTCCCGATATTACAGGGGCTCACCATGGGGTTGCATTTTTCTGGACAATTGGGTATTTCACGTGGCCAATCGATTTTTTTAATATGAAACAGAACTTTAGCTACAAAGGATATATAATCATGAACGTGACTGACAAATCTTTTCGTGGAGGATTCTTTCACGTCATGAACTTAGTATGAGGTCTGGTTATGTTATGACTCTCAAAAACGTTATATCTGGTAATATTGGGAGAATAATTTTGAGTCTTCTATCCACCGAATTTCCACTGTCTTCACAATATAACACGTCAATCAAATGAAGGGCTGTTCAACGCTTGGTTTGTCAATTCATTGTTATTGTTTTATAATCTTTAATATCTTTTTATTTGAATTATTATGGACTGCCCACTGCCCAGTGGGGTATTCCATAGTAGTTCACCAAAATTGGCAATAATATGACCAAGTTTAGTGTCCATAACCATTGCTCTATCATCTTTACGCTGCCATAGGTATAGCTCTTACAAGAGTTAGAAATTATCCTTAGAAGTTTAAATATTCTGAACGTGTGGTCATCCTCAGGTACATTATGATTGCGCCAAGAATCGACACAAAAAGAACACGCTCCCTTGATTACCTCACAACTCATGCGCCGGATGATATTGTTAATTTCATTCGACATGTCCATGATTTGTGCTTTTTGTAACACTCGTTTTAATTTTGTAATGATTTATTTTTTTAAGTTGTGACTTTGTATTTGATAGAGAGAGAACTTCAGAAAGTTATCTACATGTATACCGAGATAAAAATAGAGAAAACTTCATAAAACAATATATTAGTCGTATTTTTCTCTGTGAAAATGTTTTTGTCACTCTAAAAAAAATATGTTAGAAGCTCAAATTACAATGAGAAATAAAGATAGATTTTGTCAGAAAGTCTGTTAGATATAACTTTGTACAACTAAAGCATACTTTTTGATAAATATTAATTTAGTTTGTACACAACAAGAAGACCAAGATTACCAACTACTAAGTTAAACAAGATTAATATTCTTAGTAATTACCTCAAATAATCCTCTAAATTGTGTTTTGATATAATTTTAACAAATAAAACTACAAAAGCACGATTTCGAGGTCGAGTCAAAGGGAGGATTATACGAGGTAATGTCTAAGAATATAGACCTAAGCTCTAGAAAAATCCAAAACCAGTCTAGTTACCAAACCCCGAATTACAGCATACTTTAAAGTGATCTTTAAATTAGACGGTACGACCGGAAATGGCTTCTTAACCCGTCAGTGCGCTGGTGATTAGCGATCGACTGCCACATGAACATTTTGATCACTGTCGGTGCACCTATGTATGTCATAGATAAGTAAATAATAGTAGATACTCTTGGATATTTCACACAGCGCTCTCTAGTCCCAAACTAAGCAAATCTTGTATGATGGGAACTATATTGCTGATAGAATTAGTGAATATACATAGTATTTGTTTTTATCCCTTCTTAATAGGAATAAAAAAGATGACAATCTAAATCTTTTTTATATACTTTTTTTATCTTATAAACAGAATTTACAAAAAACAAAGAACTAACGTGACGCAAAAAAAGTTATACGTCATACATGATTGTTACGTCACACAGTTCAAACACAATTTGTTTGTGCTAGCACTAATTGGTACACCAGTACCTATGTTCCTTTATCAAGAAGCTTCAAAAATACACCTACCACATGACATTTCAACTTCAACTTCTTAGTTAACGACTTTGTAACTTACTGAAGTCTGTCACGGCGATACAAATCTTGTCATGTCTACAAAGCGCCTGCAATTATACAACTATGTTTGCCTCATCTATCACTGCCACTTGATCTATGGTAAGCGTGGCTGCCGTATGTTTAAGTAAGGCACGATAATTGAAGATATGCTCACATCATACACGCCTGACGTGTGATTACCATAGGATTAAAAGCAAATTGTGTGGCGTAAGGTGTTTTGAGATCACAGGGTTAATGTTTCAGTTTTAAAATAGGAATCCGGTTTGTGGTGATAAAACATATAAGTACTACAGACTCATGGTATGTGAAATAAGAGCTACCATAGACAAAATGTTCTTCTTTTATTTATGGTCTCTGTTCGTCATTTCGTCAAAAACCGCTAGCAAATAGAAAACTTCGAAAATATATGGGAATCTCGTTAGAATGGGAATTGTAAGCTCGGTGGATACTTCCCCAGATAAACCTTTTCCTTAAAGTAATTGAATAGGTTAAAATGTGCTCATAAGAACAAAGCAACTTTCTGTTAAGAAATTACTGCATTCGGTCATTTCATCATTACTGTGGCTATTCAAGTCACCTTAGAGCCCATCATAGGCATCAAGCAGCAACAATGTCGCCGTAGCCGAAACCGGCCAGGAAGACATCATCATCATCATTACTGTGGAGCGCTCGTAGCTAGGCTTGCTTAGTCAATTTTCACCGATTATCTAAGTTAAACAACGTTCTATGTGGTCACTATTTGGATGGGTGACCGTTAGTGGCATTTACATCTGAGAGCTTCCGTGCTTCGGAGGGCACGTAAACTGTCGGTCCCGGCTTTAGCAGTCATTAAGCCATGACGGAGGCCTTAAGGCGGTCTAAAAACTCCATCACCAGAGTTGGCCATAGATAAAATCCCGCGTCCTATACAAAAATTGTATTTCTACAACTCGCAACTTAGTATCGTGAGAACTCAATAGTTTCAAGTGGTCATAATTATGATCAGTATGGAGAGCGAAATTGCGTTGATGGCACTATTAACTACCGTGCCGGAGAAGCGGCCTATCTCTGTAGACTGTAATTGCAAAGCCAACAAACTAGTAATACAAGAATTAAAAATATGATAGGATATGAAGGGTTCTTCGTGGTCTAGGTCCATAATGTCTCACAGATGATCCCACAGACAATGTTCTTGTAGATCGTTCATTCTATGTGCAAGTATCTCGCGCGATTTTTATTTAGTTATTAGATAAGTAGAAGAAAGAAAGAAAACATTTTTTTAAGAAGAGAAGATAAGTGAGAAAAAACCATTGATGCACGACCGGATTTGAACCCATGACCTTGGAATCGGAAGGCTGGATCGCTGCCACTTATAACTTATGCCATCACAACAAAAACCACAAAAATATTTTTAATAGATTTGATTGAAATACCTCTCTTTAGAGGGTACTTACAAATATCGATAGAGAAATAATGTCGACATTTAATGCTTTAGAAATATTTCTATTTTCATAATTTCATATCAGAATAATTGATAAAAGAAGCAGATGATTCTGATTCGATTACCCCTGCCTACACGCATTATCTCAGAAAACAATGATGTAATTACAGGCACATCTTCAAGATCTTTACGTCTCAGAGTGATGGACGCAGTGCATTGCCTTACAGGGCACGTCCTCATTGGACTTGCTCTGTGAGGTAATGCATTGTTATAGGCAGAAGTTACCACTTAACATCAGGTGAGCTATGAGCTTGTCCTATTACTTTTATCATTAAAAAAAAAAAGTTCTTCGAGGACGTTCCTTGTGAGCATTTTATACAAATAATGGAACAGGCCCATCTGATCAAAGTCAAAGTCAAAGTCAAAAAGCTTTTATTCAATAAAATCTCACTGATCACTTTGAATCGTCATTACGTTTTGTATGATTAGGTATGATTACAATTTTTGTTTGTTTTTTATTGGATGAGTTGGAGCTAGTTCGGCCCAAGCTTGTTTGTCTTCTAAATAATTTGATATTTTATAGTATGCTTTTGAAATAAGTCTTTGTTTTATTACGTTTTTGAACTTGCCAATCGACAATTGAGACACATCACTTGGGATTTTGTTAAAGAAGCGTACACATTGCCCTTTGAAAGATTTACTAATTTTGATGTAAATGTACTTACGTTTTCTAACCAGCAACTGCATCGCCAGAAATAACTAACCAACTGAGTAGGTACAACTAACTATCCTCAATAATAGGTAAGTACCTACCACACCCGCAAAACTAAATCCCATTATAAAGATAAGGTGGAATTTTGATGGTGCACGGTAGCTCGATCTCGATCATAGTAATCGAAGCGGACCCGGCTGGGCTATTTTCATCGTGTGGCTTTGAGATACAATTACATGGACTACGCTTACCCTACCGTGCTAAGGAAAGTTTTTTACCGTAAGAAGCCTCAATATTCTTTTTTTTTTAAGAAAGCTTTCTTTTATGATGGCCAATTTTAGCTCAGAAAGTAGAGTTTCAAGTTGAATGGAGAAGAATGGTGACTTATCTGGGATGGTTTTTAGCCATGTTTGGTGAAAATTGATAGAACCGTTTCCTAGTTATGAGGTTATGAGCTCTGAAAATGATTTTTGAGGAATCTCAGGTGTAATATTGCAATTAAGTTCATTTTAAATTATTGACAATTAATAAACTGAAGTCCATGCGCCAAGTCTAATAATGAACAGCAACCATTATCGCAAGCTCTGAACTGCTTTCGCTACCGAGCATAATGTCAAGTGACGTGGCCACAGATATACGAAAACAATAAGCTTTTGACGGCAAAAAACGTGCTGAAACGCGCTAATGTCACTTTAGTCACAGAATATTTATGATGTAGTATGAAAACAGTTCAGAAACCTGACAGGCTCAAAACCTGCCAGGTTTTTTAAGACAACGATTACACCGCAGCAACGTGGAAGGAGATCTTAGAAGATTTTCATGATCGGGTGTTTTTAGTTTTTTTTTTATTGTAAAACCATTCAGTGGCATTGTTGCATGGAAACAAGAAACCTAAAACTAACCAGCACTGATTAGTTTTTTGTAAGGAATAAAATGTTGTCCAGTTACTAGTATTCCCAACAGCATCAGTATCGATTTCATTAAATCGCTACGGATTTATTAATATACCGGATGAGTTTTTGTTGTTCACCATTTTTATTATAGCTTACAAACTAGGATGGTAATTATTGGTTGCAGCGTAGGTGGTACATGCAAGTAAACCTACAGTACGCGGCCTTGAACATAGTGGAAAAACTAAAACACTATGAACTAGTAGTTCGCCTCGAGCTGAGATCTCGTGATCGGTCAAGGGGTTGTAAAGATATGAGGGTCCAAAGGGAGTAAAAAAAATATAGTCGTAAAAAAATATCAAGTGGGGTGTCATAATGATAGGGCTTTGTTTAGACATTCCAAAACCGTTTTTTTTAATTCTAGGTTAAGTAGTTAACTAAAGATTTATAATTTTAGCTGGAAACATCGCAATACTAAAGTAAAATGGACTGGTTTATCCCTGGCATAGTTATAATGTAGAAATGCGAAATTCCAGTACCTTTTTCTCGTATCAATAATAATAATAATAATTCTTTATTCAAGTAAAGTAAAGTAATCAAAATGAGCGCTTATGAGCTAAAGACTACACAATACACATTACGCAGAATGTGTAGCCATTCATAAACACTATGGGGAACCCTGAGCATTGGACAAGAAATTCTGTTTCCCGATACTCAGTGCCCACCCCTCTTATACTACAAACAAACTAATAAACAAAAACTAACAAATAAATGATTACCTACAGCTAAGACAAGACAAGTGTGAAGGGAGAATTGGTTTGTGAGAATGTGTAAAGGGTGTGTGTATGGTGTGTAGGTAGGTAACCTACTCGCACCTCTACCAGTGTAAATTACGTTTGAGGAAGAAATTTCTGTAATTTTTTTCAGAAAAGTTTCTCCACGTGGATGTTTTAGAGTAGATAAATAGTGTATAGTTGCATGCCGTGTACTACATCGTACTTAAGAGTACGTTCCACTTTATTAACGACATTCTATTGATTGATTGACCATTTCACCGCGGCGGGCGCTGTCTCTATCAACGCTTTGTTTTTTTTTCTGTAACGCTAATTAATATGTACGGGTTTGGAGAATGACTGAGATTTTTTTTCTTTTTTTCCCTAGGCACTACTGCTTGGCACTACTAGTAGTATATGTAGCAAGCTAATGTTTTCATTTTGATTCTTAACTGTATCAAAAACTAGAAAGTAAAATCAAAGGTTTTGTTGGTACAATGAAATTGAGAATTCTTTTGTAGCGGCCGCCCGCGCACGGTAGCATTGAATACAATACCACACTTATTTATAGTCAAAACTGTCGCCATAGCGTCCCGACTGCTACTGTTTCTTAGGAAGAGTGCAGTCTTTTCTATTTTTTGCAGGTTGGTAAGTTTTTTTTTCACATTTTCTAGGTTTGATTTTCAATCGTTTTCTGAACTGTTTTCACACTGAATCATAGGTATTCTGTGACTAAATAGTGACATTAGAGCGCTTCAGCGCGTTTATCTGTATATCTGTATTACGTGGTTTGACATTATGCTGGGCAGCAAAAGCAGTTCAAAGTTTACGATTGGGGGGTTGGTTATATGAATCCAAAGAGACGTTCTCAAAACCTCAGTTCGTAAATAGGGTGGGCAAACACTAGACTATCAACATGTTTTAATGTTTGAGTTAAAATAACTGGAAGAGTTAATATTCTAGGTCAATATTTCCAACTATTCGCTTTTCAATCTAGTAACATTATAACCCGGCCAAGCCAAAATAGGTGATGTTTGTTTCAATCTGACTTCTGTTGTCATTTAATTTGAGTCTAAAATAAAAGCTCCCTTTAAGCTATTTTGTATCACTGATTGTATATTTTCCATTCTACAACCAACCAACTTTTAAAATCCACATTTTGTAATCAATATATATACGCCCCCTCAAAATAATCCTTTTCTCAAATAAAAAGCACATTTTGATGCGCCCCTCCAAAACCCACAAAAACCAGTGTGAAATCACCGTTATAGCTTTATATCACTCGGTCCGCAGTAACTAAACCCTTATCTGTGGTCGGTCCCTTTGCGGTTTTAGATCAGAGGCATAGCTGCGCCCTTATTTTTTTTTTTTAATATTGCCCTAACGGTTTTTGGACAAGGTCAGTGGGAACTAATGAATTTGTATTGTCTTTTTATTCGGAGCTTGTGTGGTGACTTTTTGCCTTTGGCCGTTGTTAGTTCATTCAGTGATTTGCGGTTTTGATTAGAAAGCTTATTTTTTTTAAACATAAAAATATACGTTAGGGATTATTTGGTAAATAAGTAAACAAACATGCTTATAAACCACCTTTACTTATAAGATAGATTTGTAGTGTCAAAAATGTTCATTTTAGTAGGTTTATTAATATTAATATAACAAATTTTAGATCCAAAATATCATATACATAACAAACAGAGACCCAACTCTTTTTTTTTTTGTCATAACTGGCAGACGATCAGGCGGTCCACCTGATGGAAAGTAGTCACCGCCACCCATGGACACCTGCAGCACCAGAGGTGATGCTAGTGCGCTGCCGGCCTTTTAAGAGGAGATAAACTCTCGCCATATTGTACAAACATGATAATTTAGTTTTTTTTAAAACAAAACTCTTCACTGCTCTTTCATAACGCAAGTCTTAAGAAACCTTTTTTTTTAATGAGATAAGTTTTTATATCCTCAAAAACCCACTTTTTTATTTGTGTTATGAGAAAACTTTTTCTTATCTTCCCCACTAGTGTGAAAGGCAGTTTGAAGGTTAATTCGTCGCGGAAAAATGCACTTCTCCATATCTGAATTACAAGTCACGTCAATCATCGACTATCATGATATATCTGTCGTATGTTAGTTTTTTTTTTAACTGTAACCAGTTTTATGTCGACGGCGCATGGCATCAAAGTGTTTCGGTCTAATTGGATCTTTATTAGGACTACTCTATCATAGTCATTCATCTATGTTCGCAGCGAAATAACCGCGGAGTTACCAATCTTGACGCTCAGTATTCAGTATAGTATTGATATTCCAGATATCAATATATATAAAACTCTTTTGAAGCTGACAGAGAATCAACGCCCAGCCTAAACCGTAAAAAAAATACCTTAAATTTGTCTCACAATACCAACAACAGGTGTTTTGAACTAATAAGTGGTTTTGGCGACAAGACAGGCAAAGTAAATAATTTTACAGCATCTCATCTTTGAAAATCACAGAATTTGTAGATCTACCTAATACGGCATACTTACTATACAATGCAGAGATTATGTAAGTAGTGGATATTAGCAGAAATAAGTAGATAAGCTTTGTAAAAGCTATGGAAACTGGGAAATCAAAGAGTCTTATACTTTGTTACTCATTGTCATAGAAAAATTTAAAACCAGTCCAAATTTTATCACAGATTTTGATTTTGAAATATTGTAATTATGATCTGTAAAAATTTAAACAACATATGTTATTTTAGATGACAGGAAATCTTGTGAAATTGTAAAACTGAGAAGCAAATAATAATAATAATAATAGGCCTTTACATCCTGTTGAAGAGGATTTATAGAGCGTCAGGAGGCAACCTGACACTGTAGTGCCTGGAACAATGTTTAGATGGAGTAGGCTATACCAGCAGCTAAGAAATCAAAGGCACAGATCATATAAACTACTAGCCGTCGCCCGCGGCGTTGCTTGCGTTCTGACCATTTATAGTGTGACTTTCAAAATTCCTTCCTTAGTGCACCCCTACACTATATAAGGATTCACCCTCCAAATTTCATAACTCTAGGACTTATAGTTTAAGCTGTGCGTTGATTCTCAATCAGCTTCAAAAGAGTTTTATATATTTAGAAGAAGATCAGTATCTAGGGAGATGAATCCCTGTATCCAAACACTATGCCTAAGGCAATCCTGGACATTACATTAATGACCACACCATTAGAGCCCACCATACGTTTATTACCTCTAATAACGCTAACGAGTTTTTTGTTCCACGATATTTGGGGATAAAGCGCAATTCTGTCAAATTATTGGGTCTAGGGTATTTTTAAATTGATCTGATTATAACGACTAGACAGTTTTTTGTAAGGTTTTTGGAACACATAGCCATATAGTCCGCTTGATGACGGTTATCATTATGATTTTGGAGTCATTAGGTTGGATTATGTTAAGTTTTCTAAAGTCAAAATTTAAGATCATTGGTCAAAATAGTAAAAAAATGTGGCACCTGCTTGGGACGCAATTTGTAAGTTGTGTTCACATAGGTTCACCTATCTGTTCCTTTTACTAATGGCTCTTTGATATTGTAATAAACGAAAAAAAAAACAATGAAACATAAGGGCCTCTTTCATTAGCGCTACCAAAATGAACACTAAAATATCATAAAATTGGTAGGCATTTATAAGCAGAAGTAACCAATTAACATCAGGTGGGCCACCAGCTAGTTTCATTACTTAACTACTTTATTAGTCCATCTAGTTTCCATCGTACAAGCTTCGCTTAGTTTGGGACTAGAAGGCGTTGTGTTAAGTGTCCGTGAATATTTATTTATTTTATTTATTTATTATCATGAAATGCAAAAATGAATCGTTTATAAGTAATTTTTATTTTCCTATCACTGGTCTGGTCTGACCTACCTACTTATCTGATTTTTTTTTTACACTATAGAAGATTGTTGGTATCATACGGCGTTAACAATGTTACCGACACCACAGCCTGGTTTTTTTAAATTTCCACGTGCTTATTGAAGACACGTTCAAACCTTTTGTGATGAAGCCTCCACGGTCGATTAAAAATCAATAATGTACACAAAAAAAGTTTCGATCACGGGTCGATCATCGAACTATTGTAATTGAAATCGATTCTATCGCATCGGATGACACAGTAACAATTTCTGTTTACAAAAATTGTTGTTTAGTTCCGAATTAGAACATCGTATGGAATTGACAGTACAACGAGAAGTCACGTGACTACTTTCACACCCTTTGAATGCGTGAAATGCTTGACCGGTATTTTTTTTACTATGCTAAAATTGTTATGATGATTTAATAATCTCAGGTAGCTACAATGTGCAAATTGCTAAAATAAAATAGTGGCCACAAATAAAAGACATCAAACTATTTAAAATTGTAGAAACCCATTTATAATTAGCTCCATCTATCATCTACTACACAAACTTAGTAATAATGGTTAAGCTCGCTTTTGCTTAAAATTTATGAAAGCGACATCTGTTGCGTTGAACCTAAACTAAATAGTAAACTAGTGAAGTAAGGAGTAATTTTGTGGCTTGAAGAGCAGGCAAAAGTTCATATTACAAGTTCAAGCTTTTGTTGGTAGATGGCAGCTTTTTAGTAACCTGGTATTTTAACAATAAAAAAAATTATTCTTTTGTTTTTCAACTGATTCTAATGATTCTAACCCATATAAGTAGTACCTATTTGTAGTTCTACTTTTTGCATATACCTAAACAATTAGGTAGGTCATCACATCACCACCTTACATTGAAAAAGTTTTATTATACTTATCCAAAAATCGAAAGATTTCTTTTATATCTATATCAAACTGCATTTTACTTAGCAAGCGGACGCAAGCAGATACCTACCTACCTTCCTTATAATTGGGATTATTGTGATGAACATTGTTGAACATTTTTTTTTTTTATGATAAAAGTAATAGAAGAAGCTGATAGCTCACCTGATGTTAAGTCGTAACTTCTGCCTATCAATGCATTACCTCACAGAGCAAGTCCAATGAGGACGTGCCCTGTAAGGCAATGCACTGCGTCCATCACTCTGAGACGTAAAAATCTTGAAGTCTCATGTGCCTGTAATTACACCGGCGCCCTTACCCTTCAAACCGGAACACAGCAATGCGAGCATCGCTGCTTGGCGGCAGAAATAGGTACGGTGCTAGTACTTCCCCGGACGAGCTCTCACAAAGAGCTCTACTACTAAGTACTACATGCACACAAACAATAAATTATTTATGATTTATTTTACATATTATCATGCCTCAAGTAGAGCAGGCGCCATTTATAAAATGTTTATTATTCTAATACATAGCATACGTGTGTTTAATTAGGCACTATTCAGTAACATACCTACAGTAATTTAGTCCCAATGGCAAGTTCAATGTCACAATACTGTCGCTGTAAATGCACTTTGTGACTTGCTTCTACCGGAGGCTGTGTTTACTTACATAAACCACGCAATTATCACTCATACGTACTTGTCATAAAGCATCCAGTTGCACGTCAGATTTGATGAATAGCTCATCTTAAAGATTGTGCCAAGTGTAGAAGGCACCGTTATTTTGACCCACTTTACTACACAACTCACTTGACTCGGCTCAGTACCCGCTATAGTACCGTATCGCGCGAACGTAAATTCAAAATGCTTTTTGAAAGCTTTCTCATAAACCTGAGTATCATAATAGTGCTTATTTTCGCCCTCGTCTTCGACTATGTCACAAAATTCTTCAGCTACTGGTATGTCCGACACATACCATACAAAATGTCCATCCCTTTCTTCGGTAGCGACTACCACAGAGTTCTTGGAATCCGAGGCAGCACCGAAGACGTGAATAAACTCTATTCCCAATACCCAAGAGATAAATTCGCGGGACGCCTCAAAAGCAGAATACCAGATCTTATTGTGAGAGATCCAGACGTCATAAAGAGGATGCTGTCAACAGATTTCGCAAATTTCCATAGCAGAGGTCTCGGTCTCGACAAATCTCAGGATGTTTGTTTACGAAACAATTTGTTTTACGCGGACGGCGAAAAGTGGGCTCTACTGCGAGAGGGATTGGAGTCAATATTGAGTAAGTTGGACGGTGAGTTCGAAAATGGTTTGCAAGAACGTTTGTCGGGAACAAATGGAGATGTAAACGTACAACAGTTATTGTCTAAGGTATTGGACTACGTTTTCAAAGATTTGCTTCTCGGCAATAAGGTCGATGAATCGCTTATAAAGGAAATACGATCTGGAGTGGAGCAGCGTACTTTGATTGCAAGACTGAAGAGCTATTTGAAAAACATTTTCCCTTCGTTGTACAATCTATTTGGAGCTGTGACCCTACCTGATCAACCTTCAGAGAATGCAAAAGAGACGATACTAAACTCTAAGCTGATAAAAACAATACGCAACGTGGGTAATGTGTGTCAAATGGGTATCAGAGACAAAAAGCTAAACCTGAAGCACGACGAAGCTGATTTTGCATTTTCGACCCTAGCTCTTTTCATAACTGAAGGTTACATCCCTTGTCTGAACCTACTGACCGCGTTGCTATACGAACTCGCTCAAAATCTACGATTCCAGGATCAAGCAAGGTTTTCAGTATCCAAAGACAACAGAGAAGACTTTTTAGATGTCACGATAAAAGAAACTCTAAGACTACACCCACAGTATTCAATTTTAACCAGAAAATGCGTAAAGTCCTACCAGTTTCAGGAAAGTAATCTTATTATCGATAGAAAGATTACCATCAATGTGCCAGTAGATGCTATTCACAAGGATGAGGAGTATTACAAAGATGCTAAGGTCTTTAATCCAGAGAGGTTCCTGGAAGACGAAGATGTTTCCCGACACTGCTATGCTTATTTACCGTTTGGTGCTGGACCAAGGAAATGCGTTGGTAAGTGTACTACTGGCAAACACCTAGTTCTTAGTAGTATTTCTTTCTATGCAAAAAAAAAACGCAAATTTTCTAGGTAAGTAAGTGATCAACGATTTCCTGGGTGTCAGAAAAGCTTCAAATACCAACCATGTTTTAGCGCCAAAGGTCGAACAGTTTTTTGTGTTTTCTATCTATTTATCATGATTCAAAAAATTAATCAAGCCATTTCTTGGTCTTCATCAAAGAGCCACAAAATTGATTAGCAGTGATTAACACATAAAGTATTTTCAAGCTTCAAGCATCTACCATGATTTAGCGCCAAAGCCCCAACACTTTTTGTCTTTTCTTTATATTTTTCATGATTTAAACAATGAATCAAACCCACTTCTTGCGTCTTCATCGACCCTTGAGCCACATTTATCAGCAGTAATCATTATGCAAAGTATTTTCTTGTTACCTATGATTTGGTAGGCATTATTATCCAATGGGTACCTAACTCCTTGTGGTAGCGGTATTTGTGGTTTCATGAGGGTCTATTTGTAGTGCCAGCTAGAGCGTCACAGCTCGATAAGGTGGTTAACACACAGCACCGCTTGCCGTTACTGAACCGTAACGTAAACGCAGCTCTGCGCGAAGAGCAAATACTCTGTGTTAAAACTATTGATTCAGAAAAAGTAAAACAACTAAATTACTAACTTATCAGACTAGAATGGCGATTAAAAAAAGAAACGTTTAGTAAAAAAAATGAAAGGTACCTAGCTAATTGTTTTGGCACAGAAAAACTGATTATCAAAGCAGAAATTTAACATTTTTTTATTTTGAAACTGCAGCTTATACAGTAACTAGCCGTCGCCCGCGGCGTTGCTCGTGTTCTAGACCCTTTAGAGTGCGATTTTTCAAAATTCCTTTCTTAGTGCGCCCTTACACTATATAAGGAACCTACCTTCCAAATTTCATACCTCTAGGACTTATAGTTTAGGCTGTGCGTTGATTCTCTGTCAGCTTCAAAAGAGTTTTATATATATTGATGATGATGATGATGATGATTGATAACTCTCATAGACTTTTCGGTACCCATTCAAAACCCTTGAAGATGTAAAAACTACAGACCAGCCAAAAAAGTATTTTAAAATTTTGGTGCAGCGGTTGATACCCTTTGTGATCTGCCTTATCTAAAGAACTATAAACTTGACTCTTGTAAATACGCAAGTAGAATCTCTGACGTCACTAAAACCACACTGACCGACCCCTTTAGAAGTAACTGCATAATAATAACGACCTCGATGCGAGGAGAAAGTTTTGTGTAAGTACCCATAACATACAATCACACTCAATGACTTTGAAATGGTCAATTGCAAATGAAATAATTTCTCCAGGCTGTAAAAAAATTGTCTGAGTAACACAAAAAAAATATCATCGGGTTTTGAATGTCATTAAAACCAATTTGTAACACATTTGTACTAAAAACCCAATGAAGTTTTTACTAGACATTTCATAGGTAACCAGAATATACTCCTCTGGTTTCCTATGACATAAGAAAAGATTTCAATGCCACTTTTTTGTCCGTAATTTTATGGCCGGAGGTGTAACAAACTTTCCTATCTAGAAAATATCTAGGAACCTATTTTTTTGCCATTAAGATCATAGCATACATCTGCGAATTGACAGCCAAATATAATAAGGGTCACCCTACAGAATCACTTCTAAGATTCCCGTTTAAATTGATACTTTCTAAAAGAACGAGATGGCAAACGGTACAATATGAAACTTTTGACAGAACTAAGAAAAAGTGGGTATTCGGAAACAGAGACACTGGCAAGGAAATCTAGTTTTTGTCTGCAATCAATAAAAACAGTTGTACGAACTCCTTTTTTGAAACAATAGCTATTTTATGTACAATTTCCTTATTTTCAGGCGAGCAGCTATCTTTACGGATAATCAAGAGTGTTTCCAAGGCTATCCTGAACGACTTCATCATTGAACCTTGTGAGAAGACGCCATCACATCTACCGGTCACTGATCATAACTTTGGTAGGGTTGTGGAACGAGATATCTGGCTGAGGTTCAAACCCCGCGTTTAGTTCTTATAGGTCAAGTTTTTTTGTTGATAGTACAAACTCAAATTAATCTATTAATACAGAGAAACATTAGCGCCCAGTTAATATGCGGAAGACCTAGAGGCAGAAAAATTAAATTAATTAAAGGCAGATTAAAATTGGAAAATCAACGAAGCAAAAGACCGAAAGACGAAGATGAGATGACAAAGTTTGTCTCACAACATTTCATAATAATATTATGAAAATAGATGAAAGAATTCAGAAGAACTGAGATAGCAAAGAACAGGGTAAAATTCCTTTAGTTTACCACGAATACTAAACCAGTTTACTAAAACGTCTGTGTATGTTATGCTATGTTACGGCCGTTTCGTTAATTTCGAATTAGATCCTACTTTCAGTTCGATGTGATGAACACCTACTCTGATAAATCTACAGACGAAAGCTAATAATAATACCTAATACCCTTTTAAAATATAATTTAGAAAATAATAATTAGTGTGTATTTATTATCGGTTTTGGTAAATCAATATTTATTAAAAATATTTTGTAAAACCAAATGGTTATAATATTTATTTCATTGGACGCGTGTGCTCAGTAAGGCATTGTCATAGGCAGAAGTTACCACGAGTCAAACAACTCATCACTCGCACATTTCAACATTTCTGAAGAAATAAAATCACTGAAATTTATTATGAAAATTCGCAAACATATTGCAAGCAATAAGATTGTACAAGATTCAGCATAAATATAATTTTGATCCAAACAAACTGTATACCGCGTTCACACTATGCCATTGCCGCTGCCGGCATTCATGCCGCGGACTTATTGCCACAGCAACATCGCCTTTATTCTCACCAAGGAACTAGGGCATGAACTTGGCAATGTTGCTTTGGCAATGTTGCTGTGGCAATAATTCCGGAATTAATCGCGGCATTCATGCCGGTAGCGGCATGGGCATAGTGTGCACGCGCTAGTAGAAAATAGGTTAGAAACACAATAGGTATTTAAAATTATTAAAGGTATACCTATATGCTAAACCGTCTTATACAATTTTATTTTTATATAAAGCAGTGAGCCAGTAACAGGCTGTACTCGATATAGCACAGTCATGTCACCGTTGACAATGATGAAATGGGGGTAAAAAAATACCGTGAGGGACAAAGAGGGTCACAAAATGCTTAAAGGGAAATATTTTTGCCTGCCCATCGACCGATAATGGATCAGACGGTAGGGTGGCAATGATTTAGGTGTCTGGTTGGAAATGCCATGGTTATTGGACCATGTTGTAGTAGATAATTAATGATCAATGGTTGTTGATTTTGGGGCTGTATTCGTGTGTTTGATACGTGAATAAATAACTTTGGTGAATATTTTTGCCGTATATCAAAGCATAAACCAATACAGCGGCTGTCATTTATCATATTTAGTTTAGAGAAAAACAACTATGTATTGGTTTAACATTAAAATTCAGAACTAGAAATAGAAATAGAAATAGAAAAATAATTTATTTACAACACAACACAAGAAAAATTAAACATAAGTAGGTAGACTAAACTAAAAACATGACATAATTAATAAATAAATAAAATAAACCAAAACCTAGTTAAAAAAAAAAAAAACCTAATTACCTATAATAACAAAACTAAACATAGTGCTGCAAAATGGATCCTAGCTCAGCATAATGCGGGTTGAGAACAACCCACGCTGGTCTTCCGCTAGGACCAATTTCGGTGAGCGGACATAAACAATGAAAGTAAGTGTAAAAACAAGAACAAAAAATAAAAATAAAAATGTGCAAAAAGAATAACAAAAAAAAAAACAGTCAAAAACAAAACAATATACATCAAATAAACTACTTGCTTGAACCAAATTTTCTTTGACTTCGCTTTGATCGCATTAGCACCCAAAATAACAAACACGGTATAGGATGATCAGAGGCCACAATGGATTATTGATCTAACGAGAAAGTAATGATCTTAAGATTTTGCCACCTTTCACCTTATAGATCTTCGCATCTTGGTCATCATAATTTGACAGCAGTTATTTCTAATACCACTAAACTAACACACATACTAGGTATAGAACCAAGCAATGTTATATGAAGTGGTTGTTAAGGAACTAACAACTTCAAGATGGAAGCCACAGAATCGAAAATTCAATAGCAATTCTGTCACTGGACTATAGTATGAGGCACTACCAACTGCTTTGAACTGCTAATACCACAAAGTTCACTGTTAGATGGAAAGCTCTGTTTTTTAACTGTATTTTTTTTTAAATATTTTTACGCTAATCCCAAAATATCCTTTAATCCAGTAACTTATAGGCACCGTGGACGAAACATGTCCTGATTTATGACGTGTGCATTGCCCCTTATTTCACAGCATTTCTTAGTGAATGGCTGTTTTTACCCTCACAACGATACGACACCCTAGTAACGGCATTTATTTAGCGCAATACTATTCGGTAATCAACATCGGGGACAGGCCAGTATGGGGTCAGGCCAGACTAACCCACCTAGACGATATTGGCGGAGAGTACTTTTAGTATTAGATGCTATCACACCTTGTCGGCACCAACACTGATAATTTCGGTCGACTGACATTACAGTATCGTATCGGAGGGGTGTATCTGTCGGTCTGTCGGTGTCGGCCAGTGTGTAAACGCGTTCTTATAGCATTTTTTGTTGTATTACTGTCAGACTAACCATAACCCTGAAAAAATAATGTAGCTAGTATCTAACCTAATAGCCTAGGTAGAGTTTTTGTTTATTATAAAATCAGGTTATCCTACTTTTTTATAAGTTTCCAGTTTTTGCATTGATACACTAATGGTAAAAATATTTAAATCAGTAGATACAGATGTAGATGTAGATAAAAAGCAATTCAAAATCCTTAAAGATACTTTCTGTTAGTCAGAGGAACGCCCAAACATCTATCAGAAAACTTCCCATTTGGTCCCATTTGGCCCATCTGGACCAAGACCAAATAGTTATTCTTACGCTGTTCATAACTTTTGATGTGCAGTCAATTCGTTATCAACAAGTCTAAGACTCGAATAAAAACATTGGTGCATTCTGTACCATAGAAATTATACAAAGCAAGAATTCCTTTCTTTTCCGGTCCGTACACTCCGATCCCGATGCGGTGCACGTGTAGCTTTAGTTTTCTGTCAGTGGTAGTATAAAAAAACCATTGCTAACTAGAGAACTTCCTCTAACTACCTTGCGTAGATTTTTTTTGTGCTCACATATTTTTTTTAGTAAAACTCAGTGGTCCTCTAGACCATGCAGTTTTTATCTGTTTGCACACCTGTATTTAAAATTCCCGTTTTTCTTCACACCTTCGTTTTTCACATGCATTGTTTGCTAGGCGTGATGAAAAACCCGGTTCGGGATTTAGCAGAATCTAGAGTGCTATTTATTCGTTTCTCTACCATTGCTTTTTTACCTCGCGACAGATCCAACCCCGTGGTCTGAGTTTCGTTTTGTTGATTGAAACGCATATCGAGAAGCGACTTGCGAGATATTTTGTATGAAAACCCGATAAGCGCCTCTAGTGGGAGATTCGCAAACTATTTTTCTGCATACAAAAACTGCGAGTTTCTCGATTCTCGCTTGTCGCAAACCAACATGACAAAACTTACACTATCGGACTCAGGGCCTCAGTCGAAAGTAAAAATTCCAAATCATCTAAAAAAACTTGAATATCTTAGAAACTATAAAAACTAGCTTAGTGAAACAAATTGTGTTTGATAGACAGTTTAAATACACTTTAAATAAAAACAAGTAATTTTTATAATTCTACTTGCATAATTTCTCAGATTCAAAAACTTATCCCATTCTAATACGATCCACATTTCGGTGACAATTTTACAGAGTGACTAAAAACATACCAGCGTAGAGCTAGCAAAACATGACTAAATGAAACTGATGGATTTGTCTGATACTAATCACCCTACGTACTTAATGTACCTACTTAATATCACACCGGCACCCCTCATTGAAGCTTAACGTTACAAATCAAATTTAATTAACTGTGCCCCCTATCCTCACTGAATTAAGACTGATGTCTACCATAGCGTCATACTAAGCTCAGAGTACAAAATTGTTGCTTCAATGACGTTAAAGATCGACTCATGAATTTAACTTTCAATGGAATATTGAAATTGAACTCTTGAAATTACTTATCATGATTACAAGACACATTTACATTTTGGTTTCAAAGAAGTTCACAAGATAACGTTTTTGGATGTGCTTTTGTTTTGGCAATATCGTCCAAATTAAACGCAATAATAGATGCTTACTAATGATATTAGGTATGATAATTCCTATCCGTGTTGAGGTTAGCTTCTTATGATAGTTATCTCGTTGAAAACAGTGTGTTCATTACAAGTACTCGCAATTTCTAGAAACCAGGGCTTAAAACAATATAATGTACGTAGATGGTACACAGAATGAGCAATTGCTCTCAAGAACGTATACGAACGCCTGTGTAAAGAATGGTCGGAAGAAATACGCAGAGAGCGATCTTGACTTAGAAGGGTAAGGCTGTGTGAAATGCTATTTTTTTTTAAATTTAATTCAGCTGCTTATACGCTGTCACAGAGAGTGAAATATCGAAGCAACTGTCAGTTTACAAAGCAACTGTCATTTAGGCATTATGAGTGTCTTCTTCTTCTTTTATTTGTGGCCTCTGTCCGTCATTTTGACAGTGTCAAGTGATATTTGAAATAATATAAGTTAAGTCAAGTCATCGTCAAGTCGGCTGTCGTTTGTTTTGAAGAGAAAATGATGGATATTTTTATTGAAAACTGGGAGAAAAATTTTCACATTCAGGTTATAAGTGTCTTTCAAAAATAAATATTTGACAGACAGAGGCCATAAAAAAAAGAAGAAGAAATGATTATTATGAGAAGGTAAATCTTTTTTCTTGGTCTTTTATAGTAACATCAAAACAAGTTTTCAAAACTTGTGTTCAAACGTCAAGATTCAAGAAATGTTAAAAAAAACACTAGAACTTTTGGAACCTTACAGTGATTCCGGTAAGTTTAGTATCATTTTTTGTCATTGTTTAACCTTTTTGCCCTCAACTCCCCTTATTAATTTTGTATGAAAAACCACCCTGTCTCCCAACTTATCCCTAAAATCCCTCCTAACCGGTAGCATTGCGTATCACTTGAACCACGGCCCAATTACCTCTACGCAAACAGACGCTCGTAAAAAAGCGTCGATCATAAAAATATTTGATTAGGCTCGTACCTATGCGCTGTGCCAATCCGCCATGTTGATACATATAGGGTAAAGCAGACGTACTTTGTAAAAAGTTGCCAGGACATAAAATAAACATACACTTTGTGACGTTTTCTCTAAGTAGGTACCTACTTAGGTACTAAAAAAATATTATACAAATACAAATATAAATACAAAATCATTTATTCATACAAAAGTGTACATGGCCGGAGTAGGATATTATGAATAGGTAAGTAGGTAGGTAGATGCGTATTATAAGACAAAAAAAACATTCACTGCTATTATTACCAGAAGGTAAGTATAGCGTACCTACGCAATGGGAGTGGTATTATAGAACTCTCTAAACCTACCTAATAACCCACTGCACTGACAGCTGGGTAGGTGTGTATTATAAGCACAGAATAGTTAGTAACATGTCTGTGCTTATAAATATTAGGTGTACATACACGGAGTTATGGCCAATTCGTACCTTCTTTTGTTATCTTTTGTAACAGCGTTATTTTTCAAATTACGCTGTAACTAGGGGTGTTGTTTATTGGGGTAAATAACTTATTAGTTACCCCTCTCTTTATGAACCACCCTTTATACATAAAAAGTAAAAAGATGAGTCGTAAACAGAAATAATTAAAATTGTCCAAAGCAGTTTACGTAGGTACCTAAAAAACCCTAGCACCTAATACGGTCATTGACCTTTCAAAAATGTCAACTCTAGTAACTTTTTCCTCATCAGTAGCGGACAGGGCCGAATACTGAAACGTCACTCAAATTTAAACACCACTTAAAATGGCTCTGCCTCTGTTTGACATTACTCATTTGTAAGAGATGGCAATAATTTAAGCATCAACTTAATATAAGTAGCGTTTGAGTATTTGGCCGATAGAGTATTATGTTACAAATACCTCGTTCTTAGTTTAGTTACTAAGATGAAGATATTAAGTTATTAAGAAGATGCACACGCACAGCAACTCTCAAGCCAAGAAGTCCAAGAAATCAACACTGGCCTAAGCGGAAGACCAGGAAGTCTGTATCATAAATATATATACAGGGTGTTACCAGACCACTTCCGAAAACTTGGAGGTTCCAATCAGACCATGATACTGAAAACATTAAGCGAAAAAAATCGCGAAAAAAAAATTGACTTGGCTATCTCTTTTGAATTTTTTTTCTAGTTACATACACACAGTACAACATAATAAGACATATCTACCTAATTATCTCATTTAAAAAAGCAAAAAAACAAATAAAATAAATAAAGCAGCAATGTACACGCAGCACGCAGATTACGTCTACTACAGCATGAACAGCTGAGAGTTCATCGCGGGTCATTCAAGTACGCGACGTGCGAGCGACCTACGTTAGTACCTACCTACGTTAGTAGGCACTTACGACACAGAATAAATAATAGTACTACGCCTCGACCTTACCTACGTGAATGCGTACATTGCGGGCTGGCGAAATAAATACAAATCTTTAAACATTGTTTTCTCCGGCTATAATTATTTTTCAGGATAACTGATTTTTTTTTGGTTGGGTTTTGGTGTGCTGTAGCTCCCCCTTTCGTTTTCGGAAGTGGTCTGGTAACACCCTGTATATATATATATATATATAAATATTCACGGACACTTAACACAACGCCTTCTAGTCCAAAACTAAGCAAAGCTTGAACAGGATACATACGCCATACTCTTTTTTTTTTGTAAATACATAGGTACTTATAATACATAGAAACAACCAGACACAACAAACATCTATGTCTACAACACACAAATGTTAGTTCTCGGTGGGGATCGAACCCACGACCCACAGCACGGAAAGCAGAGCTACTACCGACTGAGCCATGACGCCCGTCAAAATCATCATTATAATCAACCTATATCAGTCCACTGGTATCTGGACGTAGGCCTCAAGACGCGCCACTGAGCCCGGTCTTCGGCTCTTCTCATCCAGTGTTTGCCAGCTAACATTTCGATTATGTCACAAACATGTTGTTGTATACAAACCGTGCAAGGCTGTGACGTAAGGAGGCTCACTAATCTATAGTTTCTAATTTTAGTGCTCTCTATTTCTTAGGTTTTAGTTAAATTGTTATTTTACTGCGGTGTCTGAATAAAACATTATCTTATAAGTATTTCTGGTCAAATTCTTTTTTCCAAACATTGTACGTAGATAGAGATTCCGATGTCAAAGGTAGGTAACAATAGCTTATTCCCAATAGATCCTGTAAACTACCATAAAAGCCAATAGACCGTTACATGCTTTAAACTGTGCATTGGAGACTACGAAATATGCATACTACCTCTAGTTTTATAACTAAACCTATTTGTATTCCGAATCCCTGGATACAAGCAACTTAATCATGTAACTTTGGCCTCTAGATCTTTTGGTATAAGGATGAGTTTGGTATGAAGAAAGGTTTTCTTATTGGTATCAACAATGCATCGACTATGTTATACAGGACTTACTTACTTCGAACACAATTTAGCTTTTTTGTGTCACAGAACTCAATTTTTCAGACGGTACCTATACTTTAAAGGAATCCTAATTGACCTGCAATTATTATTTGACAGGCGTCATGGCTCAGTCGGTAGTAGCTCTGCCTTCCGTGCTGTGGGTCGTGGGTTCGATCCCCACTAAGAACAAACATTTGTGTGTGGCAACATACATGTTTGTTCTATGTCTGGGTGTTACTATGTATTATAAGTATGTATTTACAAAAAAAAAATGTATATAAGTATTATATCAGCAATCTAGTTCCCATAGTACAAGGTTTGCTTAGTTTGGGACTAGAGGGCGTTGTGTGTAATGTCCAAAAATATTTATTTATTTATTTATTTATTAAACAATGGTGTAATTATGAAAATATTTGTATGTGTTTTTTATTTCTCTACTTTGATATTAACTTTTGTAATACTAAAGTAAAAAGTTTGTAAGAGTGGTTGGTACCAAACTAAGAGTAATAATAATATAGTTACTATTATTATGTAGACATTATTTAATATTATTAAAATTGTAAAAGTCAAACTTTGTTACAGAGAAGAACTTCGCACAGTTGACAAATTTAATTTTAATCTTGACAATCTTTAGTATTTCTTAATTTTAAAACCATCTTACCTTAATGGTGTATTTACTTCAGAACTACCTCTAGGTAAAACTACCCAACTTCTTTTTTTAACTAGGTTATTGTTTGTGGCATACACTCGAAACATTGTAGAGAGTATTTTACTTAGCGCGTAAATAAATCAATTTATTGTTTGTAACGTACATTTTCATGGCAGTTTAGAATTTCAAAATGAAAACCATCCATCACGGAAAAGCTTTGTTAAACTGAAATTGTGACAGAACACTCAAACACTCGACACACATTAGCATCAAAGTCAGAACGATATTCAAATTCCATCTAATCATGAAATGAACCTGCCCAGATCAAATGATAAAGCGACATGAACAGCCTACCTCACAGGTTTGCATCCCTTATTTTCTAGTACATAGAGTCGAGGTTGGTAGTGGTATAGCTCGCTGGTGACTGTTCAGATGGAGCAAAGTAAGTATTCTCGAATGGATACGGTTGAATGGGCACTCGGCGTTACTACGCGACCATTTCGCGTCGAATGAGACCTTGGATTAATACGGCAAAATGGACAAGGTAATGGCGTTTAAACATTTTAACTTATACGCTAATTAAATCATGTTTAATTATATAATACGCCAATAAAATCAGGTTATACGATTAACCTAGTATATATCTAACACTAATAAAATGTCTCTTGAAGAAAGTCATTAAGCTTTCCTAGCGGAGTTGTTACGAATGCTATCAAAATGAATGGAAATTACATAGCAAACGAAAAGTCACGTTACCATACATTTTTGTGAATGTTAATTTAATTAGTTTAAAAAAAAAACACTTTTTTTCGTTGTTATAATACAAAACGAGATTATTTTATATACTTATTATATTAATTATATTTTTTTTAATACAGCTATTCTAACAGCTTTGCTATATTCAACATTTTAGGAAAAAAATTGTACGTGTAATTTTTTAGGTTTATTATTCTACTAGCCGTCACCAGCGGCGTTGCTCGCATTCTAGACCCTTTAGGGTGCGACTTTTCATAATTCCTTTCTTAGTGCACCCCTACACTATATAAGGATACCCTCCAAATTTCATACCTCTAGGACTTAAAGTTTAGTCTGTGCGTTGATGTCAGTCAGTCACCGGCGCCATCTTGGATTTCGAGAACCGCTATAATTTTCCTTTACTCGCTCGGTGTTGATACACATTTTCGTAGAACATCGTTGTGGTGTATGTAGCTCCACTCCTTCTGCCTCTCAGGGCATGTCAATGAGTCAGTCAGTGAGTGGTAATGTAGCTTTATATAAGTATAATTTACAAAAAAGCTAAGTTTATAACTTAGACCAAAACGCATACAACCGTTTTCTCTTGAACCATGAGCAACGTGACAGACATTGGTATTTCACGACAATTGAGATTCATATTTCAATTTGCACGTGTCTTCAGTTCCATTGAAACAGAATATGACTGCAGATCAAATTTTGAATAATGTTTTGATGCTTTCATCTTTATTTTGTTTGGGTTAAAAACTATTTTTGAATTATAAAAAAATCATACCTAGACCTAATTCATAATCAGTAGGACGATCCAGTGGGACAAGTGCGAATGAACGTAAAATTAAATACTAAAAAAAGTAAGCATGTAATTTTTATCATTTGAAATTATTATTAGGTACATACGTTTTTTAAAATTTATTTTATCAAAATTTATACAACATAACCTATTATGGAAAACACTGTAAAACCCTAAAAGGTTTGTCTCAGTGCCTGCTGACACTGGAATTGTTAATTAAAAGTATAGACACGTATGATAGAGTCAATAATGATTATGTTTGAGGTCACATCACCAGCCATAGCTGTGCCCAACCACATCTAGTTGGAACCAAACTAAAACAATTAAATAACCGCTTACTTACAATTCCGGGACGTGAGCAAGTACATTGGTAAGTAAAGGTTACGATCAAACATTAGCAGTTACGGCCGAACGACTGAACTTGGACTAAGTTAAGGGTATTGCTTTTGGGAGCTGGTCCTACTGACAGCGGAAGCTTTTTCTTGCTACTTCGAAAGTAATTACACTTGATGGTAGGTGAATGGTTAGTGGTTACCCTAGCCCTGACTTAACGATGCTTATAACAGAACTGTGACGTACCCTTCTGATATATGTAAGTATAATGCCCAATTTTTGACAAAAAGGAGAGACCAACAAACTTATGTGACTAAAATTTGGATATTTTTTCAAACGTCAAAATAGAGTTTCAAAGACAATTGACGGGGGGACACGAGTTTTGACATTTTTTGAAACGACACATAGCACTTTTATTTTAATAGTTTTTCTTGTGTTATTGTGAGTATTGTTGTTTAATTTTGGTGGAATTTTATCCAATAATACTTAGGTCGTAACATTAAGTGTGAGCCATTGGAATAAATGTGTGTAAAGTGGTTTTTCTGAATGTGAAAATTCGTGTTAGGTTTTGAAAAGAAAATCCACCATTTTCTTTTCAAAACAAACGACAGCCGACTTGACAAATGACTTGACTTGACTTATTTATTACAATTTTAACACTTGACATTGGCAAAATTGTCTGTTGAAATGACGGACACAGGCCATTATTGAAGAGAAGAAGAAGACAATTGACGGAGCAGGAATACCAATATAACCATTTTCTAATCATTTATTCTAGACAGCTTTCAAATTATAGTTGTCAATTAAAAGAAATAAATTAATCCCGTGATACCGTGTTTTGTCTTTTGCATTGCCTAACAAATTCCAATTCATTCGAGAGAGACAAAACACGGAAGAAATAAGAGAACAAACAAAATTGGTCAACTTCATTTTTATCGCTCCTTGACGGTCCCCAAACCTAAATGCTCGAAGTCTAAACAGTGTGTGTAGATAATGGGTATTCAAACAGAGGTACCTAAGAACGATCCTAGATAAACCTTATCAGTGGTCCGGAGATGGTAATACCGGCAAAATAGACCCTTAGCTGCTATGGGCTTTGCATAAAGGGTACTGTTGTGGTTTACTTAGTAAATATTTGAGGAACTATTTTAGCTCATGATTTCTCAGGCATTTTTTTTAACTTCGTAGAACAAAAATCGTTTAGTATATTACTATCATCTAATTTATATGTGATTGAACATATTGATAACTATATATTATGTATAAAAGATATTGTCAAAACTATTACTAGATTAATTATTATTATTAATGCAATAGTGAGAATATTATTTTTTGATATCTTGAGGTTTTTTATAAAATCGAGATAATCGATGAGATTGTCGCGGTCCGGGAACTTGCAGACGAAACTGAGAAAAGTAATTGTCTATACCATACCTAGCATTCACTAATTGTATTCCTCTTTTTTTTGGTGAAATATTTACTAATTGTTTTTACCATACCTACCTACCTATTTACCTATATACGTACCTATTTCTGCCGCCAAGCAGCGATGCTCGCATTGCTGTGTTCCGGTTTGAAGGGTAAGGGTGCCGGTGAAATTACAGGCACATGAGACTTCAAGATCTTTACGTTTCAGAGTGATGGACGCAGTGCATTGCCTTACAGGGCACGTCCTCATTGTACTTGCTCTGTGAGGCAGAAGTTATTACTTAACATCAGGTGAGCTATCAGCTTGTTCCATTACTTTTATCATAAAAACCAAACCATACAGCATACAGTCATGATTATATTCCTGGTTATATAGCTGATTTATTTACCAACTTATTGTTTTTATTTTGCTGCGATGACCAAATTCTGGTCTGAGCAATCAATCTGATGTCCAAGCGTCCAAAATAGGCCAACAGCGGGCTTAGAAGAAAAACCTTCCAAAATGTGTCCTAAGTAAAACGTGTCATCTATCACACCGGATTTAAAATTAGCCGGACATATTCCTAATCCGGACAGGTGACCCTCGTCTAAAGACTGATTACGGTGGCTGAATTACTTGGACACCTTTGTAATTGGAAGATTATTTTTTGGGATACTGTTTGCTTTTGTTATAGCGTATCGGCATTTATTCTACTCAATACATGACCATCATAAGCAGCTTGTAGTCGGACAACATGAAACTTGTCCATGGAGTAGACGTGATGTAGCTTTTCTGATAATTAGAGAAGTCCATAACGGCTTCTTGATCTGACAGCTTATGTTGCGTTCACACTATGCCGCAGTCGGCAGGGAAGTGGGCACGAGCATAGTGTGAACACGGTAATGTCTCTGTCCCGGCTCCCGGCCCACCTTCATGCCCTTGGTCTCTAGTGATAATAAAGGCGATGTTGCTGTGGCAATAAGTCCGCGGTAATAATGCCGGCAGCGGCATGGGCATAGTTCGAACGCGGTATTAGGGCATGTGGATATCGTAGATTTATAGAAAGTAGGTATTGAATGATTAAAATATGAAGTTTTTAACAAAAACATTTTATTTAATATCACATTTTGTAACAGCGCTTATGTAAAAATTTATAAAAAACTAACAAAAACCCATAACAAATTATATCACAGCTCAGTTTTGACTCAATGTTTTCCATGATGGAAGCCCCAGTCTTTGTGGTCTTGGTGACCGCCCTTCTTGCCATGATCATGATGATGATGGTGATGTTCCTCATGACCGTGATGACCTTTGTGTCCCTTGTGGTCTTCGTCGTGGTGATGTTTGTCGTGATGTCCTTTCTTCCCGTGATGGTGTTCATCATGTCCACTTTTGTGATGACCGCCCTTCTTGTGGTGACCTCCTTTGTCTTCATGGTGGCCGTGGTGTTTACCGTGTTTGTGGTGCTTGCCTTCGGTGTGGTGGTCATCGTAGAAGTGATGGTCCTTGTGGAAGTCGTCCTTGTGGTATTTTTTGTGGTAACCGTCGGTTTTTTCACCTTTATCGTGGTGTTTGTGGTGTCCGTGTTTGCCTCCTTTGTGGTGGTGGCCGTGTTCGTGATGGTGGCCATGATCATCGTGTTCATCCCAGTGTTTTTTGTGTCCACCACCGTGTTCTGCGTGGTGTCCTTCGTGATGGTGTTTTCCATGATCACCGTGTTCGCCTTTGTGGTGATGATGGTGTCCTTTGTGTCCTTTATGTCCTTTTTCTCCGTGCTCATGGTGGTGTTTTGCGTGGTGTTCCTTGCCGCCTCCTTCTTCGTGGTGGCTGGACTTGCCGCTTGCTGCGGCTACTAAGTCCTTTTCTTCTTCACCAAGCTCCCTTGCGTAGACTGCCACAAGGCATAACAGGCCGACTGCTACCACGGCCCTCATGTTGCTGACTTCTGTACATTTCGTTTGTTGATAAGGCTATTTATAGCTTATTTGGCAGATGAAGCAAGTGTTGGGACACTTATTGCAAGAGCTCAGGGACAAGTTCGCGGTGGTCAGTGGACTGTTACGGTTGTGTAGACGAATAGATTAATTGTATTGTCATTTTAATTAGTGTGAACTCTGAGTTTTGTTATATTGCGAGTTTACTTTTCATTGAACGAACTATTTAAATTATTTACTAATAATATTGTAAAAAGATTTCGAAGTTGTCGAGTAAGCCTGACATCAGAGTAGTAGCTCTTATTTGAACTCTAGGCCTCTTTCCTAATGTTTTTAGGTCTAATAATTTAACACTAACCTAAATTCTAGTTGACGAAGAATAAACCAGTGACATAATTTAAAACAAATCCAAGCGGTATGCTCTGTATTCCACTCACATAGAAATGGCACAAAGTTATAAATGCGTCTACTCGGCAAAACGACAAACAGGAGCTTCTATATCATTTCAAGTTACATTGCTTGCGAGCATGGCTTCACTATGCAGCAATGTTTACGTTGCCGCGCATACTGCGCAGTGTAACTCAAAATTTAATTTGTAACATTTTGCTGAGTAGATCCCCTAAGTAAGCCCACCGCTACGAACAATCCTTATTGTTGCTTTGATTAAATTTCGACAGTTCGCTACAGATTGCTCTTTTCGCATAGCTCTGTTGGAATTGAACTGGACGCAACATTTTTATGCCCTTTTGCAATATTTGACAATATTTTTGAATGGAATGTTGCAGTCAATGGCTGTACAATGTACATTCCAGTAGCTATGAAATATTACGTGGCATCTAGTAACACGAAGCAGAAATTGTGCTCTCTGCTAGTATGTTAGAGATGTATTTTTTCTAGAAAACCCCACTGTTTGTACTGCTCAATAATTTTTGTTTCTATGTGTTCCTAAGGTAATTTTATTGAAATTTTGAATTAGCAGTGTTTTTCTTCGTTCACCTGATGTGAATAGACGCGTCAATTAGTTGAAACGCACATCTCGGAGGCGTCAAACGTCACTATCGATTTTTTGTAGTAGGTAGAGGCTTTTTGAGACTATCGTTCTGTGACACTACTGACTATTAATTCATAATGCTGGTAAAGTTTCTTTTACAATATGAGGCCTTAGCATAAATGAATACAAATAAAGTAACAGGTTCATGTCCTTAATTTCTAACAAAGATTTTTGAAGTTCGAAAAAACTACCAAACTACTCTAAAAGTAAGTATTAAGCAACAATCACGCACAACCTCTCCAAAGTCTCCAATTCGCTTTGTCAATGAAAGTTTCTATTCCATTATCCTCAGAGCAAAGTTCAATAAGAATGAGGAAAAAGTCGTCAATTCGACGGAATCGTAAATAGAGATACGTCGGAGGTTGAGTTGAGGCCTTGATTTGTCACAACTTATCTGGCAATCGATACGTACTCAGGGGGGCTAAATATTGGACGTACGGTAGAACGCTCATTCCAGTTTTCCCCTGCGTGGAGGATTTCAGAACCTTTTGTCCAATAATCCCCTTAGCGACCTCCGCGACTGCCGGCAGGGGAAAAGGGGGTCAAATGAGGAGATGGGTTTTAAATACTTACCTGCTTACCTGTGTAGGTTTTTGCTGTCTCTTACTAACTGGTAATGTCAAACAGTGACAGAGCTAGACTTTAGCGTTTATAAGTATAGCCCTTAGACCATAGAGCTAAATGTTTTTTGTTTGATAGGTACAAATTATTATTCAAGCTGGGTATAACCAACTCCGAATAACGCTATTCATCATATAAAATGTCATATATATAAAAACTTTGAACTTGTCAAAATTAAACACGGAAGTATTTTGTCTAACGAATAACGTTACTCAGAGTAGCTTGAACCTAACCTAGAGACTTGGAACAGAAGTTTTTAAGATAAGTGGTTTTGTCTTACAATTCTCGTTTATGCATTACTATTAGCTTCCGCCCGCGACTTCCTTCGCGTCCCGTTAGATTCCGTTGATTTTCCGGGATAAAAAGTATTCTATGTTACTTTTAATAATTCCAAGAATATGTGTACAAAGTTTCATGATGATCGGTTAAGTAGTTTTCGCGTGAAAGCGTAACAAAAAAACTTACATTCTCATTTATAATATTATAAGTAAGTATGATTAAATTAGGTTTTAGTTCAATCCACAATCCAGCTCTGAATGTGCATCACATGTAGAGCCAGCAAAATTTCAAAATAAAATAAACATTAAAAAGCCAATGCCGTGTATTTTGTAGTTTTTTATGTGATATTGGCGTTTGTCAACTACCATCACATATTTTGGATCTATACCTAATTTGTAGAATATTTAGCCCCTAAGAGCGAACCTGAGTCCGTCCCACGAAACACTTCCTTCCACTCCTGATAAATCATTCGTACGATTCGTGAAGGAATCCGAATATATCACGTCCCCAGTTCGTTCCCAGTTCGAGGGATAAGTTACGTGTGACGCTTATTATAATTGAGAGGGAATTGTAGCGCCTTACTTATGATTACGCAATATCGATTTCTGTAATAATGATTGTAAATTATGTCATATTTTCAGTTTTTTAGATTAGTAGCTTTTGCCCGCAACTATATCCGTTTGAACCTGTCAATTTTCCGGAATAAAAAGTAGCTTATGTGTAATTCCAAGTTACGAACTCTATCATCATCATCATCAATATATATAAAACTCTTTTGAAGCTGACATAGAATCAACGCACAGCCTAAACTATAAGTCCTAGAGGTATGAAATTTGGAGGGTAGGTTCCTTATATAGTGTAGGGGAGCACTAAGAAAGGAATTTTTAAAAGTCACACTCTAACGCGAGCAACGCTGCGGGAGACGGCTAGTCAATATATATAAAACTCTTTTGAAGCTGACAGAGAATCAACGCACAGTCTAAACTATGAGTCCTAGAGGTATGAAATTTGGAGGATAGTATCCTTATATAGTGTAGGGGTGCACTAAGAAAGGAATTTTGAAACGTCACACTCTAAAGGGTAAAACGCAAGCAACGCCGCGGGCGACGGCTAGTTATTATATACCTACCAAGTTTCGTTGAAATCAGACTAGCAATTACAACGTGATTAAAACACAAACATCCAAACATCTAAACTTTGACATTTATATTAGTGTGAAGTGGGATGGGATGGGATAGTGGTATTGGATTTAAATAAAAATCAAGTAGATACCATTACATGCCTGGAGATAATGGTGATTAGAAGTTATGCCAAAACTCAAACGAAAAGCTTACCTACACTAAGTAAGTACACTTGAGAACTGAAATTCCGGGTCATCTATAAATACTTTAATATATTGAAAACCATGAATGCTTAGCTAGAATACAGTCGTTTGTACACAAATACTTTGTAAAACTTGTTTGTTATATTGCAGTAATAAAAATATTTGTTTCGATTCATTCCGACATAAGAAGCACGTACAAAGCATCGCTCGATATAACTTCAAACAAACGTGGCCTAGAGTTAGTGTGCACTTTTAAATTTATTTCAGAACTAGAAAATCGTGTTCAACAAAAATGCTGGAATTTATTTCACGGTACGAAAATAGGAGAACGTGTGTGTAGTTTTCTATAAAAAAGTATTTAAGTAATCCATCTTGTTCCTATTACAAACTTTGCTTAGTTTGAGACTAGAGGGCGTTGTGTTAAATGTCCATGAATATAGATGGATAGATAGATAGATATATTCTTTATTGCACACCAAGAAAAGAAAAAACAATAAAAGAGACATAAGTTTTAAGTATGAGGTACAATGGGCGGTCTTATCGCTATAAGCGATCTCTTCCAGACAACCTTTGGATGGACAGAAGCATGTCGATTAGGTAAGAATATTTATTTATTGAGACTTTACACATTGGCACAACATTTATACGATATTATAACACTATCGACACGTCATGTTCAAGTTTATTTAACACCCAGACAGACCGATTAATGTCTTACCCCTTTATTCATATTCAACTGTCATTTTAGCGTGGCTTTAAATAATGCTCTATGAAAAGAGATGACAACAGATTTAGAAATCATTTTAGTTAACTGAGCTTTAGAAGACCAATATGAAATTACCCCGTTTATTTACTTCTACACAATTTTACCTCAAAAATCGTACTTCAATTTTCGTACCAAGTCACAATAGTACAAACTTCGATGGAAATCATATAACGGAGTACGTGGTTGTCAAAACTGGGTACGTTTTATCTAACAAGAATACTTTCTAGGATTTTTCTATATTTTGTACTCATTGCAAAACAATTTGATTTTTTTTTAATTTATGTTCTATTACTTTTGTTTTAGATTGTACCAGTCCAGTATTTGATTAGAGGGGTAAATTTTGTTAATTTAAATCGTTTTCTCTGTAAGATCCTACTTTTTACCTACTTTTTAGAGTGATGGACGCAGTGCATTGCCTTACAGGGCACGTCCTCATTGGACTTGCTCTGTGAGGTAATGCATTGTTATAGGCAGAAGTTACTACTTAACATCAGGTGAGCTATCAGCTTGTTCCATTACTTTTATCAACAAAAAAAAAATTTTATGACATTTAATAAAATTTTAACTTTAATTACAAAACATTTTAAATTTCGTTTTAATTCTGTTTCAAAATTATGTCATTGTTGCAAATTAAAATCTCGTCAAAATGGGTCCAATTTGTCAACTAAAATTCATATAAGAGAGGTAGGACAGGTGAAATGCGTGTAACATGGAAAATTTAAACCATATAAATCCGATACCATTTCTCCATTCGTTCGATTCCCAATTTCCCAACCATCGTTACCGTGACACTCGGATTGATTCCCCTTAAGTAGTGAATAGGGGATATTTAGGTGCTATTTCCTATTTTCACACTACCGACACGATATTTTCACGGTATTGTCGGACAGCTTATGTCGTTAATTTAGTACTAGAAGCTTTCACTAAATGTATCCAATGGGCGTTTGCGCACTGGCACGATAACAACATTTTTTGGCAGTCCAACATTCAACTTCTTGGTTTATGGCTTTTGGAACTTGTCACAAAAAATACGCTGACAAATATATATTTACAAAAGAACAATTAACTGACGTAACAATGGCACTATCATGAAGTTATCAGGCACCACCACAATATGTATACCAATGCACACGGCACGCCCATCGGCGAAGAGCTTAGACAAATCAAAAAACTAATCTCATACATTTAGTACTTATGCTTTTACACCGTATCGGTTACAACACCGATATATTAGTATCGAGCCACTAACTGTCAGTATCGTCCCGATACTGTCGTGTCGTGTCGGCCAGTGTGCAAACGCACATTGGACCATTCTCGGAAATAAATAGCTTGATATATCGCTATTGGATATTTGTAAGGGTCTACGATGACCCACGGAGATCAATTTGGGGATGTGACAATCGGTTGACGCAAAGAGGTTTCGTGAGGGAAAATACTTGTCTTGATTGGTTCGAACTCTCACTATCGCGTGTGTGTATAGTTATAATCTATACACACATACACACATAGGTACCTAGGTAGATAGATAATGCTTAGACAGGTGTAATAGATAGTATTTTTTGCATCTCGTCTCGTCGTCTCTCAAAAGGTTAATTTTCGTAAAATTTTAGCCTAGAATTTTCCATTAGTAGGAACTAATACCGTTTTTACTATTTCAATCAACATTTTCAATTTTACAGAGAGACACAAAAACAAATTACAAGTTATTAAAACAAAAGCAATATTCCTGAAATATAATAAAGTAAAATAAGCGTATAATGAACACCGCGGTTACAAAACACTCTAAAAGTTTTGATTGTTTTTCCGATCAAACCGAGGGACTAGTACAAAACAGGGTATATACAGAGCAGAACTTTGACTGTATGTATATTCCTGATAGGAACCCCTTTCTTCCACGCCATAAAACTTGTGTGGACTGACGTCCCCGTTGCATAGTTTTGGAGCCGTTAGGGAATGATAAAAAAGTTTGGACGGGATGAGTTAGAGTATATTTTTATAGGAGGGTTTTTTGCGGTACAAAAGGCTCGTAATTTTTACGAGCTGAGTTTCAGAAGTTTATCAACACATTTTTACAACTTTTCCTGTTTAAATAAGACATGAAAATTATGATGAATTATCTAAGAAGTTTTTAAGCAGGCTCTTCTTGGTAAAACCACAGATCATAATACTATACTAGGTAAAAATTATTAGTCAAGGCGTAAAAATTGCGTTTTTCTAACGAATAAAAAACCTAAATATAAATCCTTTATTACAATCACGCAAAAAAATATATCTTTACAAAATTTTTGTCATAAATATTTGGGATGTTCTAACAAAGAATGGTATTTATATTTTGGCAAAAACGAACAAAACAAAGCCTTAAAAATACAAAATCCATCTTCACAAATTAAATTTCCAAGGCTTTCTGTTAACAAAGGGAAGAGCTTTTCCCTGCAAATGTGATTTTTTAATGTTACGACAAAACTCTTTGTGCTATGAATCCACTTTATTAGGTTACAACGCGCCTTAATAAAAGCAACAGGCTGGAGCCCTAGTTTTCCACAAAATTTTGAAGTTTGTTTTTCACAGTATCACTCAGGTTTTTATGACGTGGTCAGGCTCGAGCTGTCTTCAAAAGGTTTTGACGTTTCAATACGGCAAAAACTTTTTTTGTGTCTAATTACCAAAAAATCAGCAATCTATGGGTACTAGATCAGCATTCTAGTACCCACAGTCCAAGCTTTGCTTAGTAAAACTAGAGGGCGTTGTATAAAATCATTATGATAAATCTATAATATCTATAATATCTACATTTATTATGCGGACAGCCAAAGAGTGGAACTCGTTGCCGGCGTCTGTGTTCCCGAATGACTATAATTTGGAAGTTTTCAAGAGTAGAGTGAATAGGTATCTTCTAGGTAACCGTGCTACATCGTCGACCACGTCATTGCTTAACATCAGGTGAGATTGTGGTCAAACGGTTGCCTATATTGTATAAAAAAAAAAAAAACCAGTCCACTGCTGGACGTAGGTCTCTCGCTCTCGCCACTGACCCCGTCTTCGGCTCTCCTCATTCAGTTTGAAATGTCCACGAATATCTATTATATAATTTATATTAACAGTAAGTAGGTAGGAAGGTGATAAGGCGGTAAACCTCAAGTGGAGTTGGGCAGGACACCTGGCTAGACGTGGTGATGGCCGGTGGAGTAAAGCCTTGACGGAATGGTGGCCGAAATCAGGCCGAAGGAATCCGGGTCGTCCGAAAGCGCGATGGGTCGACGACATCGTAAAGGTAGCAGGAAACACCTGGTTGCGGCACGCACAAGACAGAGGAGGCTGGCATAACATGAAGGAGGCGTATACCCAGCAGTGGGTGATACCGGGCTGAGATGATGATGATGATGATGAGGTAGGTAGGTACCCGATATAATAATCCGAAGCTGATTCAATTTAAACAATACACAAGATAAAGGCACTTGAATAGGCTGAGTATAGGTAATACTCGACCCATTCAAGTAGGTACCTTTGGATAATATTTCAGAGCACCAGGTGCGCTGTCTTTGACCCTCGTCAAGAGGTGATTATCTGACCGCAGGGTTGTCCTACACTGCTTTGTGTATGGTATTTATAGCCGCCTAGAGTTTGGGATTTAATTAGTGATACTGGAGCTAATCAAAATTAGGAAATAATCCAATTACAAAGAATATATTTACCTTTTTGTTTATTTAAAATATATATAAATATATAATTTATTTATCTTTTTTTTTCGATATAGCGTGTTGCTGCTTTAGTGCTCAAAAAATTTAAAAAACTTTTGATTTGACTTTGAAACCCAAAACCTGAAAAATTAGTAAATAGTTTCAAAAATAATACACAGACGACTAATACTACTAATACTAAATCATCCCCATCATCATCAGTCATCATCATCATCATCAATATATATAAAACTCTTTTGAAGCTGACAGAGAATCAACGCACAGCCTAAACTAGGTCGTTTAGGTATGAAATTTGGAGGGTAGTATCCTTATATAGTGTAGGGGTGAACTAAGAAAGGAATTTTGAAAAGTCACACTCTAAAGGGTCTATTTAGAGCGCGAGCAACGCCGCGGGAGACGGCTAGTTATTTATACTCCTCGCTCTTCTTATCACACCGGGGAAGCGTGTCAAATGTGTCCAATGTTTAAACCTCAAAAATTTTTAGATACTAAGATACAAAAAACGACCATAGAGAGATTTAAAACAATATCATATTAACACAATTTTTTTTACATTCTCAAACGTCAAAGAATTTTCACTTTCACTTTTACAGACTTTCACAAATAAAGTACAAAACACGTGAGAACTACCCTCAGCCAAGACATTAATCTCTCAACGTACTTTAGAAGTTCAGCAAGCTTTGGCACTTCGTATTCTTAAGTGCATAGCAGAGTCTAATATAATATGTATCATGTGTGTCTCAAAGGTGAAGATCAAGATAGAATGGACTTTATTCCAATCGGGGGAGAGCGGACCGGGTGAGTACGGGACCGGGTGAGAACTGGTCTAACCCGGAGGTTTTAGTGCTTTGATAACGAATAAATATGACAATCGTAAACGTCTTAAATACACTGCGCGGTGACGCTGCAACGTTCGGCAGTCGAGCTGGCGTTGACACGCAATGATTTGAATGCTACGTTTTAAGGTAGCTCTGCCTTATCTGCTACTTTCTATAGACACTAAATGAAAGTAACTCTTTGGTGTAGTTACCATCAGTTTACTAGGATATCTACCGCGGGGACGTTTAATTCATTTACCACTGGTACTGAATGTCAAAATCAATAACTATTTCTATAAAATTTCAAGGATCTTAGTATAAACTATAAGAAGCTAGTCTCTGTGATCATGTACTACATATTGTTTGTGTGACTTTGATATGTTAGGTTACCATACATCGGTGTTTTTAGAAAAATCAATAAACGTTTTCTCAAAGTACGTCGTTCAAAATAACTTTTTGTCAGTTCTATAGTGTTCAATATCTTTGTAAAAACTTTGTAAGATTACAGAATTCACACAAATGTCAAAGCAAATTGGCTTGTATTTTTTATTAGCTTTTCTGAGTTAACACAATAAATGCATTAAGTAACTTCATTTTGAGAAAGCTATCTTACTAATTAACGTGGTTTTTACAGCTTGAAAGTGCTATGTTGGTTTAGAAAAAGCTTTTTTTATTCTCACTAATAACATGTCGTTCGTATTTTTATACTTGGCACACGATTTGTAACTCACATGAGATTCCAATAAAATTACAATTTTATTTTCATTAGGTTTTTTTAAATAGTTACGTCTCTAGAGATCGAGAGCGAAATCAAAAGCTTCACGCTTTAAGAAGTAAAAATAAAAGGTCTGAAGAAAAATCCAATTAAATATTTTGATTGAGTAAGTAAAACCTGCATTGTAAAGTACATTCGGGCAGGGGTTGTTATTGCAAAATTAATTGCCGGGTAATTGGACTGCTAGCAGTACCATGCCTACGTCACTGCAAATAAAACAATGTAAATTGATTGCTGTACCATCAACTTTAGGTTTAATTTAGAACGCATATATTCTGCAAAGTTTTCTTCGTGAATAGGTACCTCTACTATATATAAAAAAAATTTGGTCAGTCGTGCCCCACCCTACCTTAGTGCACGCTAATAATTATGGACCCAACCCAAACCTTTGGGAGTTGTCAACTTTATTCTATCAGTGGTGTAGACTTAACGTGGCCATACTCTATTGGTCTCATTGAATAAAATTATTTTAACTTTACTTAAAATTCTAACTGTGTCTAAGTGTGATTTTAATGTGGTGCCCAGAAACACTGTTTACAATTATTGTGATTTTTATATATTCCACAAATCCCCACTAAGAAATCCCTACCAGTTTTAATTTTTTTTTTATTTAGATGTGACTGGAAATTTTCCTAAGAATAACTACTGATGGTTCTATGTGTTCGCTAGCCTTGCTGGTCTGAAGGCTCTGCTATTGACTGCTAGTTAATTACAAGTGAGATGGTTGAACAATGTGTAGCGGAACGTAAACGGCAAGGCTGCAAGGCCGACGCCCTTATTCATAAACAGTGATAATCTCAAGCGTTTTTTTGACACTTTATGTATTAAACAGACATTACTTGAGACTCGATTCGAGGGTGGAGTTTTCACATTTTTTTAAAACAACACCTAGCACTTTTATTTTAATAGTTTTTAATGTGTCAGTATTTTTGTTTAATTTTGGTGGAATTTTAACCAAAAAAAAGAAATTTGTATGAAAACCGGATAAGCGCCTCTAGCGGGAGATTTGGGAATTTGGCAATTCCCAACAAAATGTCTTGCTTTGCGATGCGTTTGCGTGTGTTACACTCGAATCGAAAGGCAAAACAAATGCACAGACTATGGGCTCAGTATGTATCTATCGCTATTTATAATAAATCGTGTCAGAGTCACTCTCGTTCTGCTCGAGGGCTCAGTTGCAACCCCAACACTGCCTAAATTAAATTCTGACATAACAACAAAAGCTGGACCATATTGTTCTACATCGCTAGTATCGAGTTCTAATTGAAGTATTCTATTACCAAAGCTTACTCGATTGTATCGATATACGCTTTATTGGAAGCTGTCATTAACAGATAGAAATTTATTAGTGTTGTTGGGTCTCTACCGCGGATTGCACTTCTTTTTCTATTTTCAGGATAATCTTTTGTGTTTAGAGAATCTGCTGCTATTTTATTATTTCAGATACTTTTTTAGATACTTAACCTTGTCTAAATGGTTACGCTCCTTCGAACTCTCGTTGGATTGTCCGAAGCTTAAAACATTGAAGTCGTAGGTACCAACCCCAAACCTTAGATTTGTCAGCTTTTCAACTAGAAACGTGTCGCAGTTTCTCCACGAAGCGGTAGTAATTTTATTGCTACGGTCGCAATATTACACCAGCTTAAATCAATAACAGGTTGAACTCTACACGTATACCTACATAAAGCTAACTATAAAAAAGTTCCATAGTCCACCTTCCAAGTTTATCGTCAGACCAGGTGGGTTACTCTCGAACACAGTTCCAATCCGGATCCATAGATTTTAACAGAAGTCCTGTAATTTTTCAGTACAAAATGACACGAGATCTGTCAAATTCCGTGAATCCGGATTGGAACTGTGGTCGAGAGTAACCCACCTGCTCACGTCAGTATTATGGCGACAAGCCTGGCTTGAACCGTGTTTAAGGCCGCCATGCACCTGAACAAGTCTTGTCTCAAATTTATTGGAAGGTTTAGTTATTATAGTATCGTCGAAACTTTTGAATATTCTCGGATTGTTATGTCAAGTCTGAACAGGATAATTGAGACTGAAAATAAACAGCGTGGCGGGTAATAGCTAGATGAGCTGGACCACTAATATAAACAGCTTTTGATAACGTTAGCTGCTTCTCAGTATACAGAAGGTCTACCTACGGAACCGGATCAGGTAAACGCAGAGGATTAATCACACCTACGCAAGCGGATTGAACAATAGTCCGTGAGCTGGTTGAGGGCTATAAAAACAACGGTTTTGTTAATTTGTTATTTCTAAAAATTAATTATGCCGTCATTAGGAGACAGCTGGAAGCATTTTCATCTCACATCAGTATTTCCATGATGTGGAAGGTTTATTTGCTGTAGTTTTTTGTACTAGCAGTTAGAAGCGGGCCAAATGCAAAAGATTCTATTTTCCGGGAACAACTACTTTTTATTCGATTCACTGAAGCTGCTAAATACCATTATCTGAATATTGCTGACCCCTCCCTAATGATCGTCACAAGAAGTCCGTAGTGTAGGATAGGAACCCTTAAGGCATTCGCTATTGCTTAAATCTTACCTACTTAGGGCACTACTACAGTGTCCCGTTTACTGTAGGCATAGGTTGCCTCCTGACGGTATATAAATCATCTTTAATGGACGTAAAGGCCTAAGAAGTTTTACCCATATGCAATATCAAATGTTTCCGCGGAGTCAGTGCGCGGCTCACTAGCTCATGCAAACTCACCTAATAGGTATCTTACCAATGTAATTTGGCTTCCAGTTTTGCTGGCGTATCGCCAATCTCATGGCCACCTTCTCTGAACCTTTTCACAGTCAGAATAGATCCTCATTCAATTATCTAAATGAAATCGGGATAAGGCTGATCTGAGTCAATACAATTTGCAAAGATCCAAAGAAAAGTTTAGCTGTAACTCGATCAGGACGCGCTGTTTGTGTTATACTGAGACTTTGTGATTGTTCATAAAATTTACATTATAACTGACTTATTTTTACGGTCAAAAGTGACGAAATAAGCAGAATGTACGTACTTGCTTTTAGATCAAATGCTATACCGCAAAAAGCCGATAAATAAGAGCCTTAATGGACGCAGTGCAATGTTCTGCATGCAACACTCTGAGACGAAAATAATATTTTATTCAATTTTATTTTATCGGCAATACCATCATAATATTTTATGCAAAATATCATATGTTTATTATTTACACCCATACTAAACTCTTCAAACTGAAACACAGCACTGCAAGTAGCACTATTTAGTGCATGATGCAAAATTTTTGATTAAGTTCCTCATCAAACGGTATTTTATGATCTCTATTTGATATCGCTATCATTTTCATCAGATATTCATCTAGATAAAGATATAAAAAGTGTCCTATTTCACAGAAATCAGTAACATCTTTCACAAAGAGCCTTACCAAAGTAAGATCTTGTGTAAGCAGAGTGTACAAGCATAAGCGTTCTACCAAATACTGAAGTTCGCTAAGTAATACGAACTTTTGAGGCCTGTTTTACAAAGTACTAGGCTATCTATACTCCACTAGCCTTGATTACAACTAGTTTAGTTATATGCATTTTGTATTAATGATGATCCTACAACTGTGTAAATGTAGTATTCATGGTTGCAATCTAAAACAGCCATCTAATGATTAAATTGTTTTTGTTTTTAAATGGAGCCTTTTCGTGTAGGTATTAGGTATCTCTTCTATTTTACGTGTTTTCTTTATGTAAATATTTTGTTAGTATCCATTATGTTTATAAGTCACCATCATCATCATCCACAGTCTGATTTCACCCACTGCTGGATATAGGCCGCACTTATTTGGTACCACTCCTTACGACCCGTGCCAGTCTCATCCAAAAGTACCTACTTTCAAAGTACTTTTCTATTATTTTATTTCACTGTAATGTTTAGTTTTTGACGTCGTGGTGACTACGCAACTAGTTACGACTCTCAACCGCTTTATGGAACAGGGCCCTAAGTAATGTTGAACAACTTTATGAATTGACTGCCTCTGCCTCTGCCTACCCATACACTGCGAATCGGCGAAGTTTGAACACTCTTGTAATGAGGAAAGAATTTGATATGAGTTTTTTACGAGGTTTTGAGTAGATCCTAATCCAACTAATCTTATCCGAATGGAGGCAATCTTGCTAAGTTATTTGTGCCTAAGCCAAAGAAGGTTTGCTCAAGAAGAATCAAATATTATTATAAGGAAAGTACTAAAGCTACCCATACTTGTAGCATCAGATGCTTGAACTAAATATTACTACTGTGTTTGTGCTTAAGTTGTTTTTTAATCGGTTTCCAATATAAAATCAATGGGAATATCTATTCCCCTAACAATTTTACCACTAAACTAAAATTTAATACCAAACCAAATAACTTTCGAACGTCAAATATGGAAAAGTAAAATAGAAAGTTGCAGGTTCACATTTATCTTTAGATTTTCGAAAACGACTGGATATTTCCAAAGAGGTATGCCATCCTTACCTCTAAGTATAATGCCAGTAGCGAAGTACGCTTTGCCGGAAGTCACCCGGCATGCCGGATATGACGCACAAATTTCTGATATCCGCCGTTCCATCGAATTACTGTTTACAGCTTTATGTAGTTGCTCGGAGAAAGTTGAGGCATGGATATAAAATGACTCATTATAGATATGACTTTATTATTTTCCGCGTGTATTTTTTAAAACTACTCTGGTATACTGTGACATATACGCATTTTCATTACCACCTATTTGCAGAATAAATCTTTTGAAGACCAATGAGCGTCAAGTATTTCAACAGTTTTGACGTCGGTGTTTCGTAACTTTTGCAAGGTCATTTCTGTCATAACATAACCATTCAACTACCTCTTATCTACATACTTTTATAACAAAGACACATGCAATAAATTAACAACTCAACCCTAAGCAATTTATACGTGACCAATATTTCAGTTACCTATACAGGGTGTTACCAGACCACTTCCGAAAACGAAAGGGGGAGCTACAGCACACCAAAACCCAACCAAAAAAAAATCAGTTATCCTGAAAAATAATTATAGCCGGAAAAAACAATGTTTAAAGATTTGTATTTATTTCGCCAGCCCGCAATGTACGCATTCACGTAGGTAAGGTCGAGGCGTAGTACTATTATTTATTCTGTGTCGTAAGTGCCTACTAACGTAGGTAGGTACTAACGTAGGTCGCACGCACGTCGCGTACTTGAATGACCCGCGATGAACTCTCAGCTGTTCATGCTGTAGTAGACGTAATCTGCGTGCTGCGTGTACATTGCTGCTTATTTATTTTATTTGTATTTTTGCTTTTTTAAATGAGATAATTAGGTAGATATATGTCTTATTATGTTGTACTGTGTGTATGTAACTAGTAAATTTTTTTTTAATGTTTTCAATGTTTTCGCTTAATGTTTTCAGTATCATGGTCTGATTGGAACCTCCAAGTTTTCGGAAGTGGTCTGGTAACATCCTGTATTTTCTCGTACAATTTGGAACGACAACTAAATCACATCTGGTGTACGTTCGGCAATACATTACACAATGATGCGCGAAATATTTCTGCCTAGCCTATGATTTAGTTCAGAGTGTTCAGACCCATTTATCATAGGTACCGACTGTCAACCGCAGTATACCACTTTACTGCTACGTAAAATCGAATGCGAATGGAAAAACGTTTTGTCGAATACTATTTATTAACAAGTAACGAATCGTCGAAAATTCTTAGAATCGAAATTTTTATTGTAAATCAAAAAAACAAAAAAAGTATTATTGATTTTTACGCCAATAAAAAATAATTAAAGATCCTTACAATTTTATTAGTATTTGTAAAATAACCTTGTAAATAATAATTGTACAACCCGGACATCCAAAACCTGCATGTCAGTCAGTTTTACGCTGATTTTCAATTTGTCAAAACATTTATCGATCTATCAACTTTCGAGCTCACGCATCTCTAATAATACTCCTCTAAAATTCAAACACCACTTTTGTGCAACGCAATATATAGTAAGCTTCCATTTTGGATATAGTATGCAGTTTGTAACGGGTATGTACATTTCGTTCGTCTGTTTCTGGTCGATAAACGTTTTGTAGCTATTTCGTTTTAGGGAAATAGATATTTTGTACTAATATAGCCTTATTGCCTCATAAATAAAAAACTATCAAATTAGCTACTTAAATAACCTGAAATATATTTTATGCATTTATACCTAGACATTCCTTGCGAACTTGACTCATGGTTAAGTAAATTTTTCATATACCTAGTTATTAGTATGTGATAGATTGAAAACCATCGCTGTCAAATCTGTCAAGTCTTTGATATTAGTAAAGAGGATTTATCTTCTAAACCAGTTCTACGAAATTAATTTAAAAAAGAAACCATCAGCTTCGTTCCAAACTTTGAAATTATTCCACAAAAGCTGAACTTCATTAATAAAAACGGTTATAAACCTATTCAGCTCTTTTTATTAGACACCGGAAGCATAAGTCTCATCCTTCCTCTAATCACAGCTTAGAAGGAAACAGTAACATCACTTTTTTTGCTCAAACATATCCTACTAATATTATAACAGGGAAAATTTGTAAGAATGTATGGATGATTGTTAATCTTTCACGCAAAAATTACTGATCTGATCTGGATGAAACTTGGAATATAGTAATTATATTTTCCGTGACCTGGATTAACACATAGGCTACTCTTTATTCCGGAAAACCAACGGGATCCAACTGGATTCGAACGAAGTCGCGGGCGGAAGCTAGTATGTCGGTATTGCTACAAAAATGTCACAGCACAAATCCATATCACATGGTTTTCGTTTAGGATCTGATAAAAGTCTGTTCGAAGCCTGTAGCGGAATCCGTGTCTGTAAGATATGCGGAAATCATACTCGTTTTGCTATAGCCGCGGAATTATACCTACATACAAACTACCCACCGGCAGCGGCGGCGGCGGCGGCGGGATACCGCGATTCCGCGCAATATCCTCTACCGCTCTGGAAAAAGAATATCAGGTCTGAATAAACCTTTAGGAATTACTCTTCTGAACTTTAAAACCCTTAGTTTTTCATCTCAGACACAGAATAAAATAAGATAAATAATACACAGAATAAATAATATTCTTTCTAAGTTCACTTTTTTTGTGAATAAATAGGTACTTTGGCTAAACTGAAAAAAATCGTGCAGAGCTCAGATGCAACGGCAGTTAGACTAAAGTTAGGTTAGGATATAAGGCTATAGACCCAGACTAAAAGTAAACCAGCTGTTCTCTCTCAGCTGGCCTCTAATCCGGACGTAGAGAAGTCCCGATAATTAACGCTCTCAGACTGCTTAACGACGTTCAGTTCCAAGCTTTATTTTTTCCAATTCATCCTCTTTAAAACGAGTAGGATTCTTTAAGTCCTAGTTCTATCACAAACGGTGAATTTTATGACGACCGTAATTTAGCAAGTTTTCAAATATGAAAAAAAAATGAAGTGGCTTGATTTGCACTCGGGCGTGGCTTGCTTAGTCGATTAGCTTAGCTTCGCGACGTTTTGCGCGGTATGTATTTGGATGGGTGACTGTTATACTAGTAGCATTTATATCTAAGCGTGGGTCACCTACTTGTTTCATCTTCTTATCTCATCATATAAATAAAATGTACCTCCATTTTTCAGACTTGTCTTATCGAAGTTTAGCGCTAAATTTTAAATTCTAATCGTTAAATTTGGAATTTTTGCAATGATTTTCCAGATTTGAATGTTGAAAAAATTAAAATACGGAGATGAAAAGACGGTCAGCAGCTATAAGCCATAGCTTTAGAAGGAAAAGAGGTTCATTATGCAGTCTGAATAGATCTGCATGTAGATGTAAATACTGAAGAGTTAGCTCGTTATCCTCTTTTATTCGTTTTAATTGACGATGAAACGCATTACATTGCTGGCTACACAAGAGACGATGAAATGTATTACATTTTAAACTGCAATTCTCTAGTAAAAATACCAGTGTGTTTTTGGGATGTCTCAAATGAATTAGCTGCCATTTTGCGTTTTTTTATGATATTTAAACTGCTAACTGGTAAGTATCTTTAAAAGTACATACTTCACATACTTTTTTTTTTTTTTTTTTACTTGTTTTTTTTTTCAGAATTATCTCTCCGAGTTTGTGTACGTTGATTCTATTTACCTATTAATTCCTACTCATAGTAATGAGCTATGTGCGAGATTAGGATTACTTATCTATAGGTACCATATAGGTATACTATATAGGTACAGTATACCACAGATCATAATATAATAATATATACCTTATACTAATTACATTTTATTAGTTTGGTCACCGATCATATAATACTATACTATTATTTTGGTATAGTATTATATGATCTGTGGTTTGGTCGACCAGCAGCGACGTGCGTCAGTGCTAACATCGTGGGTCGCACCTGGATGAGACTAGAACAGGACCGTAGAAAATGGCACAAGTAAAAAGAGGCGTATGCCCAGCAGTGATGGTTCAAATCAAGCTGCCGATGATGATGATGAAACTTAGTTTTGATCCAAGGCAAACAGACCATCGAAAACCCGTTCTTTCGACGAAACATTCATCGGTGGAGCATTTTGATAAACTTCGAAAGACCATTTCTCTGGAAATATACGGGAAAGATCTCAGCACTGAATGTGTTATGACTATAACAAATAGGATAAAGATAAGATAAGATAATTATTTATTCATATCGATGATAAAAGTTCGTAAAATCTTGTAAAACTCTTTTTCTTGAAACCAAGAACCTGATGTTCTAAAGTATTTTACATTTTCAGGTAGAATCTGTATCTTATCAAACTTTCAGGATACGAATCTGTGAAACGGCTACATCCAGTCGTCATGGCCTCCTCATCCGGAGACATGAATAATTTGCTTCCAGTTCCACTGCGCATCTTTATACAAATGACGTTGGTTTCAAGACATCAAGACATATAGGAAAATTGGGGTTTTGCACACTCCCACTAACATGACACCTACACACGACATCGTGGGAAGCTCCGAAGATATCACGTTAGTCGTATACACTCAGTACTAGACGACACTTGTAGATCCAGACCTCTGGGCTCTACCCAAAGGTGGAACACCAGTGTTTGGAAAAAAGTTTTAATAGTTGGGACAATCTATTCCCAAACTAACATTCTAGATCCGCCAATGCTAGACACTGTGTCGTTGACGACAACGATATTTTAGTTCGTGCAATGGTACATCTATCATGAACAAATCTGCCAGTCGCCGCGGGTTATATTGCGCGTCAATGCCAGCTCGACTGCCAACTGTTGTAGTGTCACCGCGCAGTGTATCTCGGATACGCTAGCGTTACGATACGTTTGCGATTGTCACATTTATTCGTGATCTAAGCACATATTTCATGTCGATATCGTGTTACGAGTAAATGTCGTGCCAGTGTGCAAACCACCTACTTTGTAAACTATGTATTTATAAAGAAAAAATATTATAGCAATATTATAGTATTAGTAGTAGTAGAGCTCTTTGTGAGAGCTCGTCCGGGGAAGTACTACCACCGTACCTATTTCTGCCGCCAAGCAGCGATGCTCGCATTGCTGTGTTCCGGTTTGAAGGGTAAGGGCGCCGGTGTAGTTACAGGCACATGAGACTTCAAGATCTTTACGTCTCAGAGTGATGGACGCAGTGCATTGCCTTACAGGGCACGTCCTCATTGCATTTGCTCTGTGAGGCAATGTAAAAAAAAAATTATAAGAATCCTGTTAAGATATCCGTATAACAATGATAATAAAATAAATAAACAAGTAGGTATCTATCTTACTTACAAAGTCTTACTTTATGCACTATTTTATGCGCCCACAATTTATGTGTTTTGCACAATAGTCTTAATCTATTGTTTTGGACTATTCTCGTGCATCCATTTTGTGGTTCGTTAACTTTTGCTATTCAAAATTACTATCTATGTCTATACAGGGTGCTGTAAAACTTTTCCTGAAAGTTTGGCAAGTATATTACGAATCTATAAAAATAAGCATGGAACCAACAATGTAAAAAAAACATATTACACAGCTGTTGCGGCAGATTTCAAATACTACTGGCATCTCGTCCCATTAGGATGAAACAATAACATCAATTTAATTAATATTTCCATTACTGTTTCGTCCCAATCACATTGAAGCGAAAACAACATCCACGCGCTTAATAAAACACGACGACCAATACATTGCAGACTAATCCAAACTGAGCCAAACTAACCCAAATGATAATACTAAACAGTGGCTTGTATCTAAACGCATCAGCAATTCCATCGGAGGTACAACAAAGTTGGACTGTCTTCGTCGCCTCTAGCACAACTCTCACGAGTGTACTTCTGGACTGGGTTTTGTTAAAAACTGGCACCGCTAACTAGAGTTGTAGTTCAAATACACTCGCTTTATACACTTTGCCACCGACACGATATACACGGTGTTACATAATTACCCTAAAAGCAAACGACGCGGTAGGAGGGTACCTACCCAAATAGTAAACAAACACTTAGGGTTGTCGCAAATTTCTAAAATAATAAAGTTGTACTTTTGTATGCAAATTTCAATTATGATTTATTGACCCTTTGCACATGTCCGAGCACTCAGGTGGTCGGTCTGATTACGTCCCCTTCGGGCTTATAGGGTATTTATGTTACCTTGTATAGTGAGGAGCTAATTTCATACATTTTAATACTACATAGATGTTTTCACACTGCCTTGTCATTTGTTCGAGCAACTCACACTGTATCGTACCTTGATCACTAATGTGACAGTCGCCAGCGTTTGTTTTCGCTGGCGTATCTGAAATACACTGCGCGGTGACTCTACAATATTAGCAGTCGAGCTGGCGTTGACGCGCAATATGTGTCGAATACGTTAGGTTTACGTAACACGGCCAATTGATAGCGATGTGTCTTGTCAGTGTGTAACGCCCTTGGTATTTACAATACAGACAATATGATAGGCCGATACCTATCTAATGTCTTAAAAATGTATAAACTATGAAGTCATTAAGTATGAAAATTAATAAGATAAACCCTAACCTTGCATAGCGAAGGATGAAAGTTGCATAACGCATTGTGACGGTTGAAGATCTTGAGGAAACTAGTACAAAAGCAAGTTTCAGCAACTTGCAAGCTTAGTGCAGCTAAGGACATAGGAGTTTATGATGGAATTATTCTGTAGTAGTAGAGCGACCGTGACTTTGTTCGTATTATTTGATGCTGGTATTACTAGGATTATGGTATAATTGTTGTTATTTTTTGTTTAGAAGTTACGTGGCTATTGCTCGGTGCAGCTCAAATTATTTTATAAGAATTGCTTTAAACCTACTTTCATTTTATTTCTGAGCCACAGTGATGCCAAAACTTCACAGCAATTTCCAAAAAACCCTGACTTTAAAACCAATTGTCTTAAAAACACCAAACCTGGCGTTTTATTTAAAAAAAATAAGGACTTAAAACGAATATATTATGTCAGAGGCTAAAGATACGAGTGTCGAGTAGTAACATTAGTTAGTCCACACATTGTATCGATTTTAATAAGACACACCTGTCATCTAATCTGGATTCACTCTTAATTGCGGAATATCTTGCAGCATCCGGGCGGTCCTTACTGATAGTTTTGTGGATTGGTTGGCACTTATAGTCGTAGGTAACATTCTAGTATGAACTAGAAAGTAAATAATTTATCTAAGCACAATTCAATCTATACACATTTACACGTTAACGACATGACAAACAAATTTTGGGACAAAACAGTACTAGAAATATTAATAAAACTTAAGTTATTGTTTCGGCCCAGTGGGATGAGATACCAGTACCTAGTCCGAAAGTAGAACAACTCGACATGACGTCATGTCAGTTGCTCGAACAAAAATATCGTTATCGTCGGCAACATTGTGTAAAAGATTCTCCCCACGATATCGGTATCGTGTGTCGCGTGACGACATAATAAAATCGTTTCACATCCAACATGACAGATCACGAATCCAAAGTGCTTTTAGAACTATAAATTAAACTCTATAGTCACGTATTTGCGACTTCCGGTCAACCCAAACCGATTAACTAGGTCCCCAAAGATTTAAGATTAAAAGGATCAAGATGTCTCACACAAAAAGGTTTGTATCAAATTAATAGCATCTAATAATGTGACTGCACGGGGCGCTAAAATGGAGCTTACGTTTTTCAAGTTGCCAAACACATAAACACATACGCAAGATATATTTTTGGAAACGATAACACCAATTATAATAGTATACCTACATTTTTACTATCGCTAGAGGATGTTAACGTCATTTTTCGTAATTTCCATACATTTTAAGTAGTTTTCTATTTCCTAGTATTTCAGAATGTCACCTTGACCACAGATCATATAGGCTAAAGCTCCCTTTTGGTTTATAAATCAATCTTTTGGCGAATCAATCACCAATGAAAGCTGGAAGAAACTATTATTAGGGTTAAGCTCGCTTTTATCCATAACTTTGTATATTTTTAGTGTACAATAAAGACTTTCAGAATGAACCGTTACATTAGGTGATACGTCGGCGACAGATACTTTTAGTAGACAAATCATCGATGCATCGATACAAAGCGTAATTTGGTAGACAAACCATCGATGCGTCGATACGAAGCGTAATTTGGTAAACTGTAGAAAACTTACCATTTTGAGCTTTAGGTTTGTAACACAACTATTTTATCAAAGTCGTGCATAAAACGGAGAGCGCAATCTTATCCCCCCTACAATCTGATAGGTAGGTCACATGGCAGGGACAAATGTGGCAGTAACTCAGTCCGCCTCCCGAGATTTCTTATACACCGGTTATTACGAGGTGCCGGATAATGTTCCAGATTTCTCTTGCGTCCCGTTTTTACGATACGAGCTGGGGCGGTATTCCCGATACGTTCCTTTACACTTCTCCCATAGTAAAATATAGCGGAAAACTCAATAGCGCAGTGTAATTCAAACCCAATAGCCCATAGTCTGTAGAAAATAAATGTATGGTAAAAGTCTGTCTTCTTTCTCTCATTAGAGAATTAGCAACCACCGACATGAATTGCAGTGACCAATTTGGAGTTCCCTTAACCGGCTCTGGACCCAAGTCGGTCGCTGTCGGAACAACATGGCAAAATAGAGATATATTGATCCATCCCTAAGCCAATGTGGTTGTGGAGCCACCACGCAGGATATACCTCATTTGCTTTCATGTCCACAGTGCCCGACTATATGAATAATACACGTCATACCATGTGTATTGCAGCATAGTTTACGTTGAGGAGAACACGGTAGGATATGTGTCCTCCTACGAAAAGGGACGATTTCCCACGCCGATTGACCTTTGGCTCGAGGACCGAGGACCAATGAATGGTATTCGGTAGTATTACTTATGTTCAAACTCCGTGATAACTTCGTTTGCGGGATCTAGGATAGTTCTCATGTAGCGAGAATGCGAGATAAATGGCGCATCATTGTTTTCTATGCTCCAAGTGGATTTTTTTTTCAATTGGCAGCACTTTTCGTTTAAGTTGGCATAAATGAACTCGACTACTCTGAAGCGGAAAGTAAAGACACGGCTCAGAAAAAGGCAGCGTAAAGTCACACACGTGAGCATCGAGTGAATTTTCGATTATTACGCATGGAGTATGAGATAAGAGGGATGGAAAAGAAACAGTTTTGACGAAGTTCTAAATATTTAGCATAAAGCGTGAACGCACCAATTTTCTACTGCAAAAAGCTCGTTCTAGTTCGTTCATAAAAAAATATCAAAATTTTCTAAAAGCCCTACGTTGTTATTCCACCAAAGATGAAACAAGAAGCCAATTTACCTTTTACCTAAAAAATACAACCCGAAAATTAGATACAAACCAATCCACCACTTAGCACCGAAACTTGAAATCGCAGAGGAAGGCTCGCAAGTAATAATTTCCCGACTCTCTACAAGATTTATGTTAAAAACTTTCACCATTTCTCATTTTTTTTCTCCGCCCGGGTCTTCTCCGTGTGAACGATTATCATTCTCCTATTTCTGTTGGACCCGAAAACTTTTGTCAGTTTCGTTGTTCTGCTACTTTTCGGGGGATGCAATAAAACACCCTGTTACTTGTGAATTTATATTTTTGTTTCGGACAATTTGTACGCTCCTGTTTTCAGATATATCTAACTTGACTCTTGTCCCTTGTCTGGTATGATAAGCTTTAGGAGTTACAACGCTGTGCCACCGTATCTTGGCAGTCTTATATTTCGCAGTTGATTTAAAAAGATTTGTGAGGCTCGAATTATTGTTCCTTGAGTTTCTCTAGGTTCAGTTTAGGAGCTAGTCACGTATTTTTAAATGGTCTTTACTTTCGCGGAGTGTATTTTAATTTGAGTTACCATAGAGTAGTATGGTAGAGAAAGTCTATCACAAAACATGCTTGTAGGTCTTGAATTGTAATTAAAAACCAGTTCAGATTTGTCAGTACAGATTCATTATCCTAGAACCTAGGTACATGTTGCTTCTATAATTTTTAGTTGTCGAAGTCAGTCGTTGGTCGTCTATTCTGTCTTGAGTAGTTCAGAGTCTTCTCGTTCATCACGATTTGTCAGTAAGTCTCTGAAAATACGTAGGTAGGTATAATTTAACTGGGAGTATCAAACTATTATGACACGCATTTGAGTTTTCTTACTCATTGCTAAGCGTCATGCATCATCAAAGCATGCAGTGCAATCATTAGCATAACTTCCTGTGTGTTTTGGTTCATTTGTTCAGCTGTTGTCAGACTTTTTACATTGGCCGACACGATACCCAAATCAGTGACATTTACAAACTATGTACAAAATGAGTACCTATAGTATAAAAACCATCATCTTCTTCGTACTGAAAATGTAAATTTTTTAGAAAAATATTTGGATCTGTCTGAAACGGTCGCTAGAGTTTTGTAGTACCTAAGTATTTCTCTGGCACCTAATTTTTGGGATAATTATGGTGCGTAAGCGTTATCGTGTCGGTTATGTAAAACCTATTTCTTACATTTAAATAAATACATGGACTAGTAAATTCGTTGTGGATTATTCCTTCATAAACTGGTAGTTGTCTCATCCGACTTTAAAGTAGGAACGTTAAGCGTAAAATGTCTATTGCAGTTACAACTCAACGGACCACCTAATTGACCCCTAGCTATACAAATATTCGGCGATCTAAATTTCTCCTCCACTTTTTCTTTCTTCTTACCTCTAGGGATTGTGTGTGTTGGGAATAAGTGACTTCTTAAATCGAGTCTATTGTCTTTGTCAATAAAGTCGTTATTAGAGTAACCATTGTAGTCCATAGACCTCTGGTACGGGTCTATTTTCCAGTCGTCAGTATATTTCTTTTCTAAGTCTATGTTGTAAATAGTTGGGTAGTTTTTTGGTTCTGGAGTAGCTTCGTTGTCTGTGCTAAGTACTTCGTTGTGGTATCGTTGTGACATCCAAACGTATCTGGCGAGGGGCTCTTCGGGACCCCAAAGGCGGGAGGGCTTGAATGCTGATGATATTTTCTGGGAGTAGAAAAGTATGTTAGTGAGACGAATCATCCAAGTATGTTTAAGCATAGGCAAGGTATTCTATCTATGATATTCGTATGCAAAATGTTTTAACTAATTACACTCGTTTCAATATTAATAATTATTATTCTTCCATAAATCTCATACTTACTTCAGGTCATTGACCAACCATAAAACCGCGGAAAGTCAGTAAATAAAGAAAGGCTAAAATTATTTTTTTCTTTAAATCCAAGAACCCTGTAGTGGACTTACTTAAGCTGATATTACAATGATGCTGATGAACAAGTACTCACCGATAATAAATTATACTGCTCCTCTTTTGCCACAGCGATGGCTGCCATCACAGCCATCAGGAACACAATCACCACTGCAACCACAATCAGTGACCACGTAACATCCGCTCCCCATGCGTTGCGGAACAGAGCCCGGAGCCACCAGCCCGTCACCCCAAGCAGCAGGATGGGGGTTGACCACCAAGTGCCGATCCAAAAGCACGGGAGTTTGACGCCAGTGAGAAACTCTATGTCTACTGTTAGGTAGCACCAGCCTGGAATAGAGAAAGACATTATGATCTAGGGTCAAACCCTCAAACAAGTATCGCTTTATGTTATAAGTACTGAGTAGACTGCTGGACAGGTATATATAGGAGCCAGTGGCTTCATCGTCTATTTTTGTTTAATTTAAATTGTGAGTTCCTTAAATTTGTGATGGAATCTGACCCTCACACTTTAGTTATTACCTCGAATTATCCTCGCCTGGACTTGACCTTGAAATCGTGCTTTGCAGCACTTTGACAACAACTACCCAAAGCACGATTTCGAGGTAGAGTAAAGGCAAAGACTATTCTAAGTTACGACTAGAATATAAGCCGAGTCTGAACCCAAAAAGCTATTCAAGACAGTCAGAGTTTAGGTTGTACTAAATACATTTTATAAAGAATCTCACCGTATATAAAAACAAAGCCGACCACTTCAACAGTGGCGGTAAACACAGCCAGTATGGGCACCACCAGTTCATCTAATATAGTGACTACTTCCAACCCTCGCGCCAGCACGGCTACTGTTAGCGCTGTGCCAGCTGCTGAGGACGCAGTCGCGAAGAGGCGCCAGTGGTCACCGGTGAGACGGTGTAGCTTATCATAGACTGGGAAGAGGAGAGTCAGCTGGAAAGAGAAATGAGATGGTAGTTGGTAAAGGTATAGCTACTCAGCCGATGCAGCTAAGAAAACGGCGAGAAAATGCTGGTAAACGTCTTTTGTTAATTTTCTAGAGATATGTGTGACCCCTTGCAGCGCAGCCTAATTAGTTATTGAAGGTGAGTGGTTAGTGGGCTGGATATTGTTGTTGAAAAACATCTATAAACAACAACAAACAATATTATGATATTTTTGTTATGATAATTGATCAGAGTTTTGGTGTAACTCAAAATAATTGGTCATCTGTGGTAATATTGATAGTCTGTACGTCTATATCTAGGTCTGTACACAGATGTTTGACGTTACTATAGAAACAAATCAGATGACTTTTGTAACTTCTTTGGTTAGGTTTTTTTAAGCATAAAAAAAAATTGCGATTGACTCCGTGAGGTCCCTTGGCAAAGGCACGTAGATGACTCATTGAAATTGACCCCATCCATAGCATCATTTTATTACACAAATATCTAGAGCTTACCACACTTATAATGCCTGACAAGAGAACTAATGTTAAAGCAAGAAGGGGCCACTCTTTGCCCCTCCTCTCTGACACGGAAGACTGGTAGATCAGGACTAGAATAGATATGAAGCTGGTGTCTTTACTGCCTTCACCAGCAATGGACTCCCACATGAGCACCCACAGCCAGCCAGCGAAGATGTTTGTCATTATTAGGAAGGCTGATGTCCTGGAAAATCACGTGGACATTGTAATTTTATTTTCATGAGTGTGAGATATTTTTATGGCGTTTTATGAGTCACAACGTTATCAAGAAAAAATATTAGGTACCTAATCGTAAAAATCTGATCTTGCCTACAAAACACCTAAAATATGACTTTTATGCCAGGCATACCTATACCTGCGTTATGTTAGGTTATGTACTCATAAATAAATATAATAGGTAGGTAGCGAAGAGTGAAGAATTCAAAATTTTAAAAACCGCAGATGTAGACTTTGATAGCGTGTTGGGATAAATTATCCATAGGTAATACATTACGTTCATTCCCGTTCAGCCCATTGGATCATCTTACTAGTGGGACCAATAGGAAGATTTCAATATAACATCCTATACACTTTTCAAGGGAGTTAGTAACTTACCATCGAACATCAGAATGTCTGTACACGGTTCCACCTGCACTTATCAGATACCCGCTAACAATCTGCGTCGACAAAAGAGCCTGCACCAAAGCGCTATGCCAAATGTATGGCTGGTAGAGCGGTGACCATTGCTCGCACGATTCGAACATGGAATCCAGCACTGTACTGTTTCCCAGAAATGTAGTGAGCAGCACAGCGATAATGACGACGATCGGTGCTAAGACGCAGAGCGATGCCTTCAGAGTTTTGCGTAGGCGATACAAACTGAAATATAAATTAAATTTAATTAAATTTAAATTAATAAATTAAAATTTTGATGACGTCTAATGTTTTTGCTATGGATCAAGATTAACTAATGCAAAAGTTATTTGAAAAATTTAGAGGCTTTAAAATGAATTAGAACTAAAATAATATTGACTACTAGCCGTCGCCCGCGCCATTGCTCGCGTTACATTTAGAGTGTGACTTTTTGAAATTCGTTTCTTAGTGCACCCCTACACTATAAGGATACTACCCTCCAAATTTCATAAACCCTTTTGAAGTTGAGCTTCAAAAGAGTTTTATATATATTGATTAGCTGATACCCGCGACTTCGTACGCGTGTGAAACTTTTTACAAAAATGTCTGTCACCAGCATACAATGAACCTCGTAGCAAATGGCTGCTCTTGGTTTAGGGAGTTCAAGCTGTATCTAAGAATCTACGTATTTAATTTTAATAAAATATAGCCTATGTTTTAATCCGGAAACCGAAACTTTTGCACGCCACTTTGGTAAAAATATGCGGCATTTATTTATACTTTTACATCTTTGTACTTAAATTACCATATTTTTATGAAAATAAATGACTAAATGACTAAAAAATGAAAAAGGGCTTCCGAATGGTATAAGTTTCGTTGAAATTGGTACAGTAGTTAAGGCGTCATCCACGAACAAACAAACAGACAAACTTGATTTTCGGAATCAGAATCGTTTATTTAGTAGATCTGCATATTTAGTTTATCCATATCTGTAATTTTAGTATTGGCTTTTTTACACTTTTATAATAGTACTAGCCGTCGCCCGCGGCGTTGCTCGCGTTCTACCCTTTAGAGTGTGACGTTTCAAAATTCCTTTCTTAGTGCACCCCTACATACATAAGGACCCCTACCCTACCCCTACCCCCTACCCCCTACCTACATACCTACATAAGGAGATACTACCCTCCAAATTTCATACCTCTAGGACTTACGGTTTAGGCTGTGCGTTGATTCTCTGTCAGCTTCAAAAGAGTTTTATATATAATAATCATAATCATTAAAAAAAATCAACACAAACTGTGAGTCAAATAAGTAGGTAGTTCTTCATCTAACATTATTAGGTAAGTGTAGAGTAAGTAGGTAGCTAGTTACGTTTTATTAATATTTATAGACGCACTAAGTAGGTCAGGTAGATAGTATGAATTAATATACCGTCTCGGCACTAAATTACATTATTATCTAAGACTATTATTACTTACAGAATGGGCACGAAGAACCATAAAAAGAAAATTAGAATCGTCATTATTCCAATGTACTGGGGGTACTCTGTGAATGGCGATAAAAATGTGGAGCTAGAACAAAAATACCAATAGATGTTATCCTTAGAATTAAAAAAAATCCTATGCTGTAATTTTGTTCAAGTTTGAATAAAGATTTAGATTTTTTTGTTTGGGCGTTTCATAATCTTACAATTTGAGGGCCTATTGCGCTAGTTTCAAAAAGTTTAAAAATATTATCGCTATATTTTGATTTGCGTTTGACCCCAGTTTACAAGTATTAGGATGTATGAATTGTGAACCACAATGCTTTGAATGAAACTTGAAAAAATAATAATTATAGGTCGCCCAATTGTATTCAATAGCTTAAAATTGTTTCTCCTTATATTCTTTTTCTTTGGTGCACAATAATGAGTTTATCTATCTATAGTTTTGCAGTACATTATTAACATCATTCTATGTTACATACTTTTTATTAGTGTCTAGCTAACAAAAATACATAACTCACGCGTCCTAACTGACTGCGTGCTAATTTTGTAAAACATTGTGTTAGAACATGCCTATTTTATTATGTCAATGATACTTAGTCCATTTTTTTTCTGTGCTGTTTACTTTTCTCAACTGACACTACTTTCGCTTCACGCATTACCGCTTGACGATTACCTTGTATTGAGTGAGCATTTACACTTTTCATGCAATTACGTTTACTCTATAATTTAGTGAGTCGTGAAAACACATTGGTATTGCTTATTGGTGATTGATCGCTGACGAACGCGCTCATTGGATTTTAATGTTAAATTTATTTGTAACATTGTGTATTTAGGCACAATTCGTGTTCTAAAACGTGTTTAATTAATTGTGTGTTTTATTTTTAAGTTTGTGTTGCAAATAGACATTTTGTATTTGCATAGGTAAATTAGTAGATAGGTAGTAGAGAAAAAATATTTTATTTCATATTGAGTCGAAATGACTTCGTAGTAAAACAAAACCTGAAAGTACTGAAGAAAGTTTTCTTCTGAATTTTTGAATGTTTATTTTGTGAATACGACTTATTGAAACTTCAATACCTATAATAAAAAGAATGTTATCGCTTTTTTAAACTTGGTGTTATTTTAAAGAACGTTTGTTTTATTTCCAGTACACAACATAAAAAAAAACATATATTTTTCATTCACTACAGTTTTTGTATCGTATCACGTGTAGATAATTGGTTTAGGTACTTACTTAAAACATTCAGAAGCATTCATTCTGTTTTCATATCCGTTCTGAAAATAAACATTTTGTGTATTAATGTGATCGAATCCAATAACCACAATACGAAATATTTAGTAGGATATTATTCAGTACTAATTTTAATAACGCTAGTGAAGGTTTTTGATTCAGTCAATAAAGTTATTCGTTAATTATAGTAGCATCTGTTATTTGAATCGTATTATGCAGATTTGATTGTTTAAAAAAAATCCCAAAGTATTAAGAGGATCAATGTGGTCAATGGGGTCAATCGTGTTATTTTCAAATTAACTTAATTGTAGGTAATTTTTTTTGTGAATAAAAATTTGTTGTGCAAAGAAAAAAAATTGAAATGGTTTTGACATTTGAAAATAACTTTTTCAGAAAAATGTTAACCCATTAACACCCTCTGTACCCATGTGGGTACATCTATTTCGATTGATCCCAAGAGGTTGGTTAAAAAGTAATAACAGTGTCTTGTAAATTTGTATGTATATATAGTTCCATAATTTAATGTGCCTGATAAAAATAATTAGTGTAATTGGTTAATCCCGTACCTACTAGTTATTAAATAAATAAATAAACAGTTTAGTAATCAAAAAAGATTAAACTATAAAAATTATGGTTTTTAGTTGGTAATAAGGGAACTTCCTTTTCGAGGGTTTTTACAAAGATAATAATAATTAAAATGGATACCAACTTACCGGCGTTATGTAGAGTTTTGTACAATCTTTCAATGGGAATGTCCCTTTTCCTATCCATATTAGATAGGCTGTCGATAGTGCTACATACACCATGTAGTAAATGCAGCATAAGTATGACGTCAAAATTTTTAAATGGCCAGCTCCTGAAAAAAGGAACGAAAATTAAAAAAAAAATATACATTTTATATTGGAGTTGGTTTTGGCTATATAGTATAGTATTTTAATGTAACCTTTAAATTTTTTTTAAGCTTCATGATATCACAATACTCGTATGTGCAGGCCACATTTATGATATCATGAATTCATCATAACATCATAATATTGTTAATCTTTTTTGAACCTGCATGCGTCAGATCGGCGTAGTTACACTTTTGTATTCTCTAGATGACATACAAGATCCTAATAACTTTTTCTTCAACCATGTTATGCATTCGTATCTCATTCTTTACCAGACAACTCAATTTCAATGTCACCTTACGGGTACATGAAGATTTTATCACGAACATACAAAACTGTAAAGGCTTTGCTGAAAATAGCACAGATTTGCGACAGGTACCTTAAGCCTGTGTATCTTACCCTGAGTGGTGGATTACGTTGACGCAATATAGGGAGATCTTTGTTCTTATCGCGCTGGTTCCTTTAGTGTTAACTTGTTGCTTCTTTAGGCACAGAATAGAAATAGCACTTTATACTTTACGGTAAATCTGGTGAGTGGATAGAGCAAGAAGAATTTTTATTGACTTGTTTTTTTGTAACCTATTGCTATTCTGATGTTGTCTTTAAGTCAGCAGCTTCAAGGTTCAAGCCAAATATATGATCAGTGTCTCAGTAACGGGTCCAGGGTGTTAACACAAACCTCTTAAAAACGGCACCGCTCTCCAAACTCCTACCGGGTCCTGCTGGCTGAGCTGCCCCATTGCCAACTGCAGCAGTGAAGTCGGCAGCCCCACAGCCAGAAGCCAAAAGGTGTACACCACCAGATACGGAACAGCTCCGTAGTAGAACGCATCCCGAGGCAGGCTCACTGAACTGAACAGCGTCAGGGAGAGTGCTATTGTGCATAGCTGGGTTTTTATGAAGTCGCATGATGATTTTATTGACTGCAAAGTAAAATAAACACAAATCTATCTTTCTGACAGTCATCATCACCATAGGCTTGTAGTAACCCACTGCTGGGCATAAGCCTCCTCCCTCAAACGCCGCTCGTATCTAGAGAGTAAACGTATTTTGCGCTTTTTGCATCTAGAACTTCTCCTGTACGGCAACAATATCAACTACCCATCTGGCTGTTGGTCTGCAAAGGTCTCTCTTGAATAAAACTAATTATTACGCACAAAAATTTACATTTTTATGCTTTAGTGGTTGAAGTGGTATGTAATAAAGTTTTTAACAGTTACTACCTACATACTTAATAAGCGTTATACAATAGACTTGTAAAAATTACAAAAGTTAAATAGAGGTAAATAATACAGTTAAAAGAAAATAACAAAAGATCGTGTATTTCTTATTGCAAAAAAGTTTGAAATATTCTCAAACTAATTTTATTAAAGTAACTAGCTTCAATCTTAGATATACCTACGTTAAAATAAATTTTATTTTCTTGGTTGAAACTTTATGATCCATGAATAATCGCTAAGTAGCAAGGTAAGTAGGTATATTCTATCTATCTAGCTAACTTTTTCAATATATATAAAACTCGTGTGTCGAAATGACGGACAGAGGCCATATACGTAAACAAGAAGAAGAGATGGTAAAGAGTCGGTATATAATTGTAGACAAACTATTTCTGTTTATGATAATGACTTATTTCTAGTAACGTTGCCTGGTACGCTTTCGTGACTCATATTTTGCTCGTTCATTAAACTAGCAAAGCTAAATAGGAAGGCGATTGAATTATAAATTGACTTCTAACTGACATTTTGTTCCGTCATTGTGATCTACGCATTTATTTTGTTGAACCAAGAGTTTTGTGACCATTTTGCCTTCAAAACAAACGACAGCCGACTTATAAATAAATATTCACGGACACTTAACACAACGCCTTCTAGTCCCAAACTAAGCAAAGCTTGTACGATGGAAACCAGATGGCTGATAGAATACATACATACATTTTTTTTTTTGTAAATACATACTTATAATACATAGAAACATCCAGACACTTGACGATGACTTGACTTCAACTTCTTGGTTTATGGCTATTATTTCAAATACTTGACACTGGCAAAATTGTCTGTCAAAATGACGGACAGAGGCCATAATTAAAAGAACTTCTTTTTTTCTTCTAGAGAGGGAGTTTTTCATCAATGTTTTTGTTTTGGCATAACATTCAAATTTTTGGCGATTGACCACAGACAAAAATTTAATCGTTTTTTAGTGTTTTTTTCATACTGACTTCTCATGAAGCTTGTGTAAATTGCCAAATTAGGTTTACTGCAAGAAATTTATAAAAAGTAAACATTATGCGACATGGACTAAAGTTCATAGTGCACATCGGCCATTGTGGCAATGTTTTGAAAACCGTGTATTGTCATCGACTATGTATTCTACTATTGTGCTTGAAAACAAACACATTAGAAGCATAATATTGTTAAGAGTTTTACATTGAACTCTGTGAATACGTGAAATTGACACTGACCGGCTAACCGATCATGTATCTTGCGATAAGTTGGCAACCATTGCTATCAATGTTATAAATTCACTGTTTAGAAACTACCAATTTATATTTGTACTAGCCGTCGCCTGAGGCGTTGCTCGCGTTGTGACTTTTCAAAATTCCTTTCCTTGTGCACCCCTACACTATATAAGGATACTACCCTCCAAATTTCATACCTCTAAGACTCATGGTTTAGGCTGTGCGTTGATTCTAGTCAGCATCAAAAGAGTTTTATATATATTGATTGATGATTGATGATTTCGTAATAAAATTAAGGTAGGAAATGTCTATTTGAAGTGATATACAACCTACTTATTTACTTTTACTTTTCAAATTGGAACATTGTCAAGCGCTCGTCACTTATAAACTGTCACAAACGCCCGATAAAAAAGACGTAACTCTGCACTCAAATCAAGCTGTGGGTATGAGGAAGCCATGCGTGTATCGGTCAGTCACTGTTAGACGTCGTGTTTCATTTTCTAAATCACCAAGCACAGTGTCGACTAACGCACTACATGTACAATAGTTTTACTTTTAATTTAGGCAAAGCTACTAGATCACAATGATTAATGGGGTCAATCGCCATAATATTTTTCACGTTTGAGTCCTTTGAAATATTTTGATAATTACATTTTTGTATTTTTAATGAAATTTCATAATAAAGTTGTAATTTAAAACTTATTACACAGTTCAAATCAAACATTAATAAACGCATATAAACATTTTTACTTTATCGAAAAATCGAGCCACTTTTTTTTTAAATATTTAGGTAAGTGATAGTCAGTCATGATTGTTAAAAATGTCGTGCTGTAAATAGATGATTATTTCATACGCGTTATAATAATTGCCTAATTGCATGTTATTTTTAGTTAGGTTACGTCGTACGAGCAATTAACTAAATATTTTCAAGAGCTACATCAACACACAATCATTTAAAAAAATCTACAGCAAATTCATTTATATTTCTAAGTCTTCTAGCTAATTACAGAATGAAGAAGACACGCAAGAGTTGCGATAGGGTTCTAAACAAATATATTCAAATACTTAAATGTAATTTAATATCAGCTGAGACTGTGGTCAAACGGTTAAATTAAAAAAAAAAAAAAAAAAATTACTTGCGTTTGTGTTAGTACGTTCAAATAAGCAGTAGTCGTACTATGTTAGAGATAGCAAGAACTTGAAGAAGTCTGATAAACTCCAAACTCTTTGTTTCCGAAATCTCAGGTCAACTTTACTTCAGGATGTGAGGGTAGTTTAACATAAATAACACGGAAAGTTTGCGCTTAGGAAGTTGTGTTGCCACGGGCCAAGACACTTGAATTGCAAGCAGAATAAAAAAAAGTGTGATAGGACTGTGACTGAAGACGTTTTTGTTTTATTTAGTGTTTTATTTTTAATGTGTAAGTTTTTATATTATTGTTTTTTTTTTCTATCTCATATAAAAAAATTACGAGGAAACTAAAAAGTAATAAGTCAATATCGAGACATAACAAATTGAGTATTTCGTAGAGTAATTTGTTTATCTTGTATTTTCTGTTTATGAATTCCAACTGGTTTATTATCAACATAGGCGTAAAATGTAATTGGAGGTCGACACACGTTTTCGGGTAAAAGTTTACGTAAAGATAAGTTAATTGTATAGAACTAAGTATTACGAAGGTTCTGGTTATTAACGTTCAAAAGTAGCTCATTATCTATAATCTATACTTATATTAAAATAAAGATTTGAATTTTTATTTGTTTGTATGTTTGTATTGAATATGCTCCAAAACTACTTGACCGATTTGAAAAATTCTTTCACCATTAGGAAGCTAGACTATCCTCGGGTGACATAGGTTATATTATATAAAAAAAAATAGGGATCCCTTACTAAAACAAAAAAAAAACATTTTTAAATACCTGTGCGAAGTCGGGACTGGTCGCTAGTGATTTATAATAATGTATGCAATAAAATGACGTATAACCAATATACTTACCTAACTATCGTACTTATTTTTGTAATCATTTCAAAGTGTTTGTTCAGTAGGTTATGGGCCCAGCAATAAATACTATCTAAAACTGCCATAACCAAATAAAAATCTTCACAACTTTTGTCTAGTAGGTAAATGGAAAACTAAATTGTTTAGCTAAGAGAAACTAAATAAAATACGTATGTGAGTTAATTTAGAAATTTAAACGCATTACAAAGTAAAACAAGAAATGTAATTGAATGTAAGTAAGTATACAAAACATACGTATAAGTAAGTAGGTAGGTCTCAATAAATCTTGGCTGGTGTTACAATGAGTGGTTTTGTTTTGTATTTTGAAGAGTAAGAAAATTGTAATTAATCATAGAAAAATAAGTAACTGATTCTAAACAGTTACAAATAATAAAATGATGAAAGAAATTAGGAAAATGTGTTTCAAATGAGCTTATTTTCTTAATCAAGGTGAATATTCAGCGTTGATGTTAAACTAACTATGAGTACAAGAACTTACTATAAGTACGTACTTACTTAGGTAGCTACTAGGTAGGTACGTCAAACTATCAAGGTCATCAAGGTCATAAGAAAACACCGAGGAAACCTGTCATTACTACAGAAGCCTTTTTCATTACAGATCTGTAAACAAAAGAAGGTCAATGCCGAACCATTGATAAAAACTATTACCCAGCCATTTTGAGGAGTCCTTCCTCTGCAGCTGCTGTACTTCAAACAATGGAATTCACCACACGGTCGTGTCACCACTGCCATATATTATTTTTCGTATTTGAATTTCAGAAAACCGCGTAAAGAGACGCTCGCGCGCATGCGTCTAACGTAGTACTGAATTACTGACAAGGAAGGTGCGGTGCTAGGGAGGGATTATAGTCGATGAAGGATTATCGATTGTAATTTACCTACTTAGTTTATTATTTATTAGAAAGGTACGATGTAGTATGACCATGTAAACTATGTGAATAATTAAGATAATCTCTCCCAATGAATTATCCAAGCGGTTATAAAATTAGTTATGTTTAATTAACTTGCAGCGGTGTGTTGAAATAATTCAAATATGAATTAGCGTAAGTAATTGAAGGTTGATGAACATTTTTTATTTATTACTCACATTGCATTCTATTTTGTTCAGTTAATGAGGTAAATCTATCGCTTTTTTATTCATTTATTCATATAAATTAAAGTTGCCTTGAGAACCTTATTAGGTAGGTAATTTAAATACCTATACAAGCCAACTTTTTATGAAATTCTGTAAAATCAACCTCATTTAACAATTTTTGTAATAAACGATAAGTAATTATGCAAACAATAAATAAAAAATAAAATAAAATCCTTAAATATTTTTAACAAAATTGCTCTATATTATTTTTAACATATAAAAAACGTGAATTTCATCGATAAAGTGACATCACTAGATGCGCCGGAGCACGCCACGCTACACCAACTCCGGCACTACTCAGTTATGGAAATTAACGTCAGTCGGTAAAATAAAAACAGAGAATAATTACCCATGGATATGGTTTAGTGCCCACTGACCATTGGAAGGGTCTGCTAAGATGTTTTAAACTTTCTGTATTTCTTCAGTATATTTCATCCTAACTGCTAGATACAGGCTTCATAAATTTCTAGGAAAAACTATAAGTGGGGTACCGTTGTCTCATAAAAACCTGCCAGGTTTTGTGAACTGTTTTCATACTAAATCATAGGTATTCTGTGACTAAATAGTGATATTAGCGCGTTTCAGCGCGTTTTTTTGCCGTCAAAAGCTTCTTGTTTTCGTATATCTGTAGCCACGTCACTTGATAATATGCTGGGCAGCGAAAGCAGAGCTTGCGATACGGGGGCTGGGGTCTTCTAAAAATGAAATTTTTCCTCAAACAAGCTTTTGGTGACAATGGAAAAAACTCTAAGAATTTTTACAATACCACGAACAAAACCATTTATCAATTGGTTTTAAGTAGATCAACAATTACCATACATAAGTTACTCCTTACTCATTATTTTATCAGGCATTCTATTAAACTAAACGCTTAACTAATTTACTTTTCTCTAATCTACTTAAAACTGTAGAACTAAAACTCCATTGGCCACCGACTGGTTACCTATTATTCTACTTTATGCATATCTTTTTAGTCATTTAATCTGAGCTTGATCTAGCATCGTAGTATACCTACCACAAGATAAAAATACCATCAAGTAACAATTACAGATATCGTTTGGATGATTGGATGCCTCTAAATATTCGCGGCCTCTGTTCAATAGTGGACGTGATTGTACCGCAAAATGATGATGATGAAGCAGACAACTAAGATGATAGTGTAATAATTTTTGAAGACAAGCAAGCAGTTTGTAGACTAGTGATCTAAGTTGTTAAAAGTTGCTTCATTAGAAAGCACAGTGCACTATGCATAATATTTTCAATTGATTATGCAAGGTAGTGTTTATACTATCCGGAACTGCATGTATGTAGGTACGTACGTAAGAGCTTGAACGACTGACGTGATCGTGGCTGTAGCAATCAGTCCTACGTCTTCTTGAGTTTGAATTCAAGGGGTCAAACCAAGCTGTGTTTTATTGTACAAAATGACGTTGAGGTCAGTCGTGTTTTAGGACGGTAAGCCAAAAATAAAATGAACTACCAAATATGTTACGTTTGCCACCCATCATGGAAACGTCTACATCATTGTCAATTACTGTCAATTACTCCATACAAATACTTAACGAAAAAAGCTTAGTGTCTGTTTGAACGTCTGAACAATTTTATTGAAAATAGCGCGATTGATCCCAAACATCTTTTGGTCGAATGGTAATTTTTCACCTAGTGCATTTGAACTCTGTTCAAAATAGTTTATTGTTACCCACACTGTAAATTGAGTTAAATTTTAGTCATCATTATTACACTAGCATCCGCCTCAGGCTTCATTTGCTTTAATAATACAGCAGGAAATACAGATTGTTAGATTAGAATTTCATAATGAGACATGATGTTACAAAAATTATGTTTTTTATTTTGAACAATTTTCAATTTATATTTGGACATTGTTCAAAGGTAGTTAGATGAATATTATTATCAATGAATTTTCTCCCAGCTTTTATGATATTTAAACAAAATTGCAATTTAATTTTGATCATTTTTCTACAACACAACACCTAGATGAGAAGAGCCGAAGACCGGACTCAGTGGCGCGACTTGGGAGAGACTTATGTCCAGCAGTGGACTGGATAAAGGTTGAAGATGATGATGATGACGATTTTTCATCAGGTAAATTGCGTTTTTGATGATGATATCCTTCGAAATAGTAGGTAATTATTTGCTGGGTGCAGAGTGAGCTCATCATTTACACGATCGCTGTTATCCGAGTAAGTAAAGCCAGAGATAATCAACTTTGAAAGATTATCTGAATTACGAGCGGTAAGCCCGAGAATAAGAGTGTTTGAACTATGAGTAAGTTTGTAAAGAAACTAAAGAACTAGGTGTTTGCTGTTGGTTAAATGAGGACACTTTGTTTCTTTAATACCTACAAAAATTTCCGTCAAATAGGTACCTACTAGTCAAGGACTATTATTTTAGTATTTTTATTTTCGAATGAGTTGAAATGTTTGTGAAAGATTTATCTGATGTTCAAAATTTTTGTAAAACCCGTTTAAAGAAACGGTCTTATTTAATTTAATTTTATCGCTGAGTGTTTAAGTATTTGTTGACATGAAAGAATGTATAGTAATGTATATGTTATGTAGAGAAGAATATTTTACAAAACCACTTAAAAATAACAGGGATTATGAATAAGAACAAATTTACACGTATACAGTTGCAAAACGACTATTGAACTGAAACTTACTAACATAAGATTTATTAGTTGAAGAAGAGACCTTGAGTTAGTAAATGCAAAAATGCAAATCAATTACAGAGATTTAGTAAAGAATAAAAAATGAGGTAAAATAAAGAAATAAAGTACAACTCATAGTATGAATCAGAAATTAAATAAACACGATGCTATAGATATAGTGTTAATCATCTGTGTCAATACTGAAGCAAGTAGGTACTTACATAGTTGTAAATTGCTCAGTTTTGAAAGAATACTAACAAATCAAATATAAAGTCTCTGACTCCACGTCACGGTTATAATATTGAACTGGTTTTGGTATCAAAATGAAAAAGTGAAGCCCTCTCTAGATCTTCAGCTGATATTGGTTTTTTTTTGACATTTAAATGCAATGCTTTTTGGTTTAGATTTTTTGTTCAGGGGGCAATTGTTGTCTCGACAACGAGACAACGATTGCCCAGCTTCTTGTTTTCGTATATCTGTAGCCACGTTGCTTAACATTATGCTGGGCAGCGTAAGCAGTTCAGAGCTTGCGATATGGGGGCAGTACATCCCTAGAAAGTAATATTGAGGTTTTTATAGAAGCATTTGTCAAAGAACTTCATTAGCTAAATGTTGCTAATGTTGCTTTCTCTTTTCAGTATTGCAAAATTTATACTGAAAAATTACAGAGAATTATATAACTTTATAGTTATATATTTTGACCTAGTGAACATTCTCATTGAGAAATTATACACGCACGCAGCAAACATCTTTTACTTGTAACTTCCGACTCACGTCGAGGCCAGGGGTAAGAATGCACCGTGACGAGGTCGTTCACGCAAGGACGTAGGTTAGATAGCTGGTGCAATGGTACTATTATGGAAGGTTAAATTCCTTAGATGATACTTAACTTTTAGACGTAAATACATAAAAAGACTTTCTATCCCATGGGATAGAAAGTCTTCTTCTTCTTCTTCTTCTCTTCATTAATGGCCTCTGTCCGTCATTTCGACAGACCGTCTATATTATTATATATTATTACAATTATATCACAGCCAATGTCAAGTGATATAATTGTAATAATATAAGTCAAGTCAAGTCAGTTGTCAAGTCGGCTTTCGTTTGTTTTGAAAAGAAAATGGTGGATTTTCTCTTCAAAACCTAACACGAATTTTCACATTCAGAAAAACCACTTTACACACATTTATTCCAATGGCTCACACTTTATGTTACGACCTAAGTATTATTGGTTAAAATTCCACCAAAATTAAACAACAATACTCACAATAACACAAGAAAAACTATTAAAATAAAAGTGCTATGTGTCGTTTCAAAAAAATGTCAAAACTCGTGTCCGGATAGAAAGTCTTCTTCTTCTTCTCTTCATTAATGGCCTCTGTCCGTCATTTCGTTCTTGACATGCATGTCAACTAATGTCAAAGACGAAAATTTAGGCTCTAATCACACAGACTAGTAGATTTGAGTCATACCTACGGCTTAAGACAATGTACTACAGAATGATGAAAAAAATTCCTGTACCTATGTATCTTCGCTAAATATATATTCGACCAATTCTCCATGACAGAATTATTTGGTACCTAAGAAACTTTTTTTAATTTTTTTTGCTCTGGAAATGCAGGTATGGAAAAGTTATAAAAACTAATACTTCTTGATAAAGAAAAGAGAATTATTTTATTTTAAAGTTATGTCTAATAAAAAATTACATTAATTAATTACATTACATTACATTATTTATGTTACATTAAAGGTGGAATACATCTTAAAATAACTTTAAAATAAAACAATTTTGTTACTTTTATAAGGTGCCCACAGCTATTAAACGACGTCGTCATCGACGTCGAATATTGGAAAACTAGATATCCCTATGGATAACATCAAAAACCAAACTGCCCCAAACAAACACGTGAGTCGCATAACATCGCCAAAGAATAAAATTACATCTGTGATCACCAAAAGTAGCTGAACGTGAAGAATGTAATAGGGCGAAACGCAATTTCAAATTATAGACGTTTTGCGATTTGCCCCGTTCATTTTCACTCAAATTTTCAAAAAATCGAATTGTTTGAAGATAGCTCAACTGTTTCATGTATATTTTATAAATATTTTGAATATTGTAAATACTGTATTAGTTGTTATTTATGTACGTTGTGAATAGGTAATTGTTTTTAAAACACAAAAAAAAAAAAATGTTTTGGAATAAAAAAATTGTACTAAAATTATTATAAAGTGAAAATTCCCTTCATTTGGCCGCGAAATTGTAAGTGAGTCGTGTAACTTTTTTCCTGAAAATAGTTTTTCAATTTAATTATTATTATTTACTTCTTCATATATTCATTGTTATTCTTTTATCTAAATTCCTAATGGATGTAAATCTGTGATGTAAATAGGTTAGTAATATAAACTATTAATAGGAAAAATGTGCATTTATAATACATCTAAATATAAATCATTCAGTCACTGGGATGTTCAGCCATTTTTGTCAATTGCTGACGATTCCAGCCAAGGTGGCAAAACATTGAAGATTTTTTTAAATTCGCTCCAGCGTCCAGAGAAAGTGACTTTGCCGCCAGAATACAAATGTTATAACATTGATTCACGACAAGCGATTGGCCTCCTTATTCACTAACGCCTGAATACTGAAGCATCACTAAACACCTTGTAAAATTGACTTGTCTCAGTTTTACTATACCTAGGTATTACTAAGAGATAGCAATTTAAACATGAGCTTAATCCAAGTAACGTTTCAGTTTTCGGGCGTTAGGAGTTACATTATTGTGATCTCAAACGGTGAAGAAAAACATCATGAGGCCGCAAAAAATTATTGCACGTCCCCATGTTTCTTTTAGTTCACTAGTTTACTGCGTAGAGCTCACTGAGTATTCGCGTATTAATTTTTGTTCGTTCTCTACGATCTATTTTTTCCAAACTGTTGAACCGCCGCCGCCAGGGGTCAATCGCGCTAAGTTGTAACGGCTCACCGGTCACTGTTACTGCCACGTTATGGCCGATAAGGTTGATTTTCACAGTGAAAATCGGCCGTAGCGTAGGAGTAACAGTGACCGGTGAGCCGTTATAACTTAGCGCGATTGACCCCCGGATCACTTGTACCATTAGGCATTACCATTGATCGTACATTTGGCACCGATCGCGTTAGAACTTCCATAACTATCATCATGAATAAACATTTCCGTAGCTACTGCCGTTAAGAAACTGACTGAAAGAAATGTGATTTGGAGAAATGCAGCTTCGTAAACTAATATAAAGTTAAAAAATGAAAAAAAAAGACCTTATCCGCTAAGTAAAAGAACTCAAATTATCTTTTATTTCAATCAAATGAAACCAGGAATCCGTTTCTGGTCTATTAAAAAAACTTACGGCGATAATATTTTACGTTCAGACAGAACGTCTGTGCCTTCTTCGTGAATATGGAGGCGAATCCAATCGAAGTCTCCTAGGGAATAACCCTTGGATTTAATCCATTGGTAATACGAAAATTGATGTAAAAGTACCCACCGCTTCGACATGACAGTCACCTTATGCTAAAGAATTACAGCCACTAAAGCAACAAGACCTTTATTAATAGAAAAGTTAATCTTCCAGTTTAATATTATGCTCAAATCTTTCTTATAAATGACGGTATAAACAAGTGGTGCCTCTGATGGTGAGAGGTACCTTCTACCCTTAAATTTAAGGCAAGATCTTAAAAGAGACTGTAATTTTGACCAAGTTTGAAGTTGATTTCAAAAGTTTGACCGTTTGATATTTTACTCTAAGCTTTGATAGACAGTAGGCCGACCTCCCCCATACAAAGTGTACAAGCACGATTTCAGATTTTCCAGCAGAATCACTGGTCACATCCACGCTAAAATGTGGCGTGTCCCGAACTAAAAAGGTTTCAATTCCATTGGTATTGGAGGCAATTTCTGAAAGAATAGCACGTGACCAGCATTGCAAAGGGGGAGAAAGAAGGTACATATACACCATACAGTTTATTTACCTTTTCAGAAGAAGTCTGTTTTACATGTCTTTTTAATTATCTACAAAGTTCTGATAAGATGGATTTTATTAGACTTCTCAGACTAATTACATCAACTTTAAAAATAATTTTGCCATTATTTTATCCAAAGATTCAATTGACCAGCAATTTAATTCATTGCCTCACTGAGCACGTCCACTGAGAACGTGGTTGACAAATGTGTTAAACCAAAGTACACTTTAACCGATGTTTACAGGATGACAGCACGTTAATGAATTGGTGAATTTGCACCTAAAAGTTCTAAAACTATCTGTGTAGCTTTTCTTAAAACTTGGTTTTACTACATTTTATTACTGCTTTCAGTGGAATCAAGACAAAACTTTTCAATTCAAATTAATTAAAATTAAAAATCTAGATGTCTAGAAAGAGTTTTAGGTAACTGGCAGATTGCCCAGCTGATATAAAGCTTTCAGCTTCAGTCAAACTGACGCCATCTTGTAATTCTGTCTCCAAAATCATTTGATTTTTTACTACTTTATTTGTCGTTGTTGGAAGAAAGTTCAGTCTTAGATCAGACGCCGTGCAGACCGGTTCTCTCAGATAAAAAGATCAGCTAAATATCTTTTTATCAGCGTCGACACACCTAACCAATATGCACTCTAATCCTACGTCGCTAAGAACGCTCTCCGGAGCAATTCCTATTTGATTTATCATTGTTCTTAACCGATAAATCAGGCTACAATAGGGTTCCACCACTGAATATGAAAGAGTATGTACGTATTGAAGATTCACTAGCAGGAGCGATGGAACTGCAACTTGACATGTACCTATTCGTACCAACCACTACAAAGTCTGTAGGCTAAAGAGTGTTTGAAAGTTTGAATGTCTTCAAAGACATCCAAACGTTCAAATATTCTCCGGTCGCACAGCCAACTGTCTCCTCTGCGGAGCAAGAAGATATTTTTGTCTACACGTTCTGTCAAAATGAAGGCATTTTGTATCATTTTGACCTATTACATTATCTCCGGTAGTGTTGCCGACAAAACGCGCCTTTGAATCTTAAATTTTTGACACGACTTCTGCGTGACTATTATCTTGTTCTCAGAGAGGAGTACCTAGTAGTCACGCAAGAATGGCTCAAAAGTGGTGACAACAAGACACTGTTTGTCAACACCATTATCACAGATAACTCCATAGAGCATTTGCACACTGACACGACCCCCACACGGTACGACGTGTTATGTCAGTTTGCTCGAACAAAAATATCGCTGTCGTCAACGACTCGCTATAAAAGCGTCTAATGATGAGAATACGCATACTTGTCGTGTCGGTAGAATGTTAAAACGTCCATTGGATAGTAGAGTGATACAGTAGTGGCAACAATACGGCTCCACGCCTTACGGAACTTCTATTAATTCTCTTTAGAACAATCTCGAAGTTCGCGCACAATGGGATTAGGGACAATACGTCGAAACGTGAGATGCTATGTGATAAGGCGGGTTTTGCTGCAGGGAATTAAATTAATAGTGTTTGTTTGATAAGCTTTGTGGTATAACTAGAGACCTAAGCAAGAAAAGCTAGTCAAACAAAGAATGCTATTACGAGTGAACGCGCACCAGGCGGTCAAATAGACAAGTGCTTAGAACATGAACGCACGAGGATAGATAATACTCTACAGTCGCTAGTGAAGAGAAACCAGATATGACGCAAAAATGCACTGTAAAAGAAAACGCACCGGAAAAGAAAATGGTACATAATGCCAGGACAAAGAAGAAGAAGAGTCGCCAGTGAAAAGAAAATGTCAAATTAGAGCTCATGTATCACGTAACTTACTGTTGAGAATCATTGTCACAGATTTCGTGACAAAATAATGAAATTACAAGGCATTGGATCTGTCATATAAAAAAGGTAACTATTCATATTCTTCTTTCTTGACAATTAAAAGAGATGGCAGCAATTGTAGCCTTTATTGATCAATATGAAGACCCACAGAATTCTTTTTTGATCACTGCTCACTAGTCGAGGCAACTAATACATTTGAGATAGATATTGTAAAACATGTTTTTTCCTTACTCCCTTACTTACCCAGATTGAAACCCCTCATTCTATCCACCTTGATCTGTCATTCAATATCTCAGCACAAAAGATAGGGTTGGCAAAAAATACACAATGCACTCAATACTGGAAAGCTCCAATAAATCACGGACTGCGGTCATCCCTGAACATTGATTGATGTACTTCCCACGTCCAATCTGCTAATAGGTGTCATTTATACTGGACGATTTTGGAAACTACTTTCTACTTTTTTGACGCGTTTGAAATAGCTCGTTGTCGTAGCAAGAAAGCCCTGGGGCCTTGTTTGAAACTGTTTGAAAATATTCACCAGCCTCATTTGCCAAATTATCATTCTACAAATTGCTAATAACGCTTTCAAAATGTATGACGTTTGTAAATAATACTTTTAAATACAGTCACGTGGCCAATCCGACTTGATCTTTTCTTTTTTATTTCTAGTTTTAGCCTAGTTTATTCCGAATTTCAACTTGACTAAAAAAGGTGTAAAAAAGTTAAAAATCATTATAAATGTGACAATTTTTTTATTGCAAATTTTGAGTCCGTTTTTACTTGAAATAATGTCCACTGACATATTAAGTAGGTGCCTATCACAAGTCTAAATAGAGCTTGGAGTTGAGTTTTAGTCAAAATTATGTAACGTGATACACACCGTGACCAAGAGAAATCCATTCATGACGTTCAAACAGCCTTGCGTCTAATAATTTACATAATTATTCGTTTAGTCAAGTATTTAGTGCACATTCTAGTTCAATTTATGTTTTTGAAGTCATTGAATTATATGACGTCTTGTGTGTACTGCCATTGTATTTCGAGTGCCTTAAACATACTTAGGTGTACATAAATAGGCCGTAAACTTGTAAGTGAAGTTTCAAATGTCAAACCACCAATGTCAATGTCCACATTATAAATCAAGTTGACATTTGAATCAAACACAGTTTAAACATTTCCGTTCCTACAATTTATGCGTAAAAAAATATTCATGGACATCACACACAACGCCCTCTAGTCTCAAAATATGAACTATGAGTCAATACTGAAACAGCACCCAAACAATTTTTCTGTCTGAGCCCGTAGTCTGAGTTGTGTTTTGTTGACTTGCGACAAGCGAGAATCGAGAAATTTGCAGTTTTTGTAAAAAAAAATTGTTAGCAAATCTCCCGCTAGCGGCGGATATCGGGCTTTCATACAAAATATCTCGCAAGTCGCTCCTAGACATGCGTTTCGATCAATAAAACAAAACTCAGACTACGGGCTCAAGTTCTGACTTCATAAAAGAGGTTCATAAAAAAGTCGTATCGGATCGTGTAAAGTAGATTGACAGCTGACCGACCCTGATCAAATAGAGACAGGAGCGGACGGGAATTTCTTTCCACTCGCATTAACCTCTTTAATAGAGAAAAAACTTTTGAAGTTTATCGATTTCTTTGGTACACTCCACGACATGAAGTTGATTAGTAAAATACAAGTTCATTAGAAGTTAGTTCACAATTTTGGTTTATAATTTTTGAAACTACTTATAATTTTTACAAAAATTGGTATTTACTATGATTTGTGAGTTAGATTATTTCCCGATATTTCAGCACAAACCGTGTGAAATTACAATAATCACACTCACAAAATCATGTAAAATATTTTTTTTGTATAATAATATGTTTTTTTTATTACATCTAATTATAAAAAAAAACACATAGCTTCTTTTGAGTATGTACCTACCTCTAGCTAGATAAATATTTGAAATGAATACTCAATACCTACAAGATAATTTTAGAATAACCAGAGGTATATGTACAGTTAGATATTCCATTACCTATTATTTAAAAAAAATTACAGCCAAAATCTTTCCTACAAATCTGTCTATTAAAAACAACTTTCTTAATCTGAAATTGTTAATCAAAATACCACTGACTGTATTACGTAGTCGCTTTGAAGTTAACTTTGAACCCAGAGGCAGATAATTGAATTCCATGGTTTCGGTTTGAATCTTCAAGTTTTGAATATTTCTGTTTGACTGAATGATTGGTGGCTTCATTTTAACTTTAAAAACTTTGGTTTTATACAGGGTGTGAAATAGCTCTATAAAAAGTGTACTTATATACATCATGATTGTAACAGAATACCCTTGTAAGACAAAAACAGCTTAATAAAATGATTGGTAGCTTCATTTTAACTTTAAAAACCTTGGTTTTGTATAGGGTGTAAAATAGCTCTCTAACAAGTGTACTTATATACATCATACTCTTACAAAATACAACTAACATAAACACCCTTGTAAGACAAAAACGGTGTAATGAAACCGCATATATAAATAGTTTTACGTGTGCAAAATTTGTATATCGTATTTAAAATCTCATAGAAATAAAATTAAGTACATATTGGTATTACCTTAGAATTTGCGACAACCCTAAATATTTCATAACTTTGTGAAGGTATTCGATTGTTAGTACATACACACGTACCCACACATAGATACTTAACCACGTTTCATGTCATTTTAAGGATTTAGGACGCATTTCATAATCGAAAAACTTCGGAATTTGTAGTCGATGAAAAAAGTTGTTCACCGTGACATGTAGAGTACCTCCTTTAGGCGTATAGGAATATTAAGCTACACCCTGTATAGGGCCTAAATTAACAAAATGGGTTTTTCTAGGAACTTTAGAATGGTTGCAGTGACTTCTGCTTTACCAAATGTTATTTTACAGGGAACCTTTCAGCTCTTCAAAAGGCATCATCAGTGGTACTCTACCACTACGTATTATAATGTGTTTCAAAAGCTCTTAAAAAACCACCAAGTAAGAAAAATATAGTAGATTATGTCAGTGCTTGTAGTGACCAGTAAACGTTTTAATTAAATAAATTGGTTAGTATTTAAATAATAAACAGTTTCTTGGTTTGAAGTCCACTCTGCAGAGGCTGCCTCACCGAAGAAGAATCAGCTGCCCACGTAGTCCTGGAATTCGAGGGAGAACAGCAACGTAACGACAAGAAATCCTAAGTACCCCTAGGTCACTTCTCCAAGCCTGCGAAGCCCCCAGGAAGCTTCTGTGCTTCTGGGAGGAGTTAGGCTGGCTGCATGCTTAGCCAGTTCACCCCCCACGTATAATGGACCAACCTTGAGTCTAAATGCGGAAACGGGAGTCCAACTAATATTAATAATAATAAAATTGGTTTGAAGTCTTCATTCAAATATAAACTACATTCACAATACAATGTGTCTGTTCGCATAAGATAAGCCCTCATCCAGTCCCTCAATATACAAGGCGACGTGTGAACTCGTTGAGCAAAACTTAAGCCGGGATCTTTAAAGTTCTCATTTAGTTTCATAATGGAATTTTGAAGATTATTGCTGTTTATGTCGCAAAGTTTTCCTGTTTGGGGAAATGGGAGTCCCTGTCCCGAGAATATTAACTTTGATAATGGAATATCAACTTTGTAATGTATGATGTGCGTAATGACGAGATTGCGGTAAATGTCACTAGATATTTAACGCTCAACTAGTCTTCAGTCCGCAAGCGCGTGAATGACACCTTTGAGAGAAGTTCCATTATTTTCAAACGGTTTTGACGTTTGAAAATAACGTTTCTAGTTTCAGCTTAGCATTTATGAAGGACAGAGGCCATAAATAAAAGAAGAAGAAGCTTAGCATTTCTTTTACATCTATTGAAGATGATTTATACAGCGTCACAGGAGGCAACCCATGCCTACACTTAACGGGAAACTATTGCCTGGGACAATGTTTCCAAATACCATCTTCTCTTACACTATGTAGTTTTTCAAGGTATCTTTCAGAATTTCAGTTTCACAGAGTGTTACACTGACCGATATGTCACTTGCGGGGTAAAAGCATCTAGTAACTTCTAAATAAACGAGATTAGCACTCTGCTGTTAACGAATAGGAGTCGTGTCGGTGATGGTTTGAAATAAGCCATAGTTTTTTTATAATTTCTTTTTCTTTTTCAGGGCTACACTCATATTTGCTCACGACTCACCAATCGGCAATCAGGGTCGTGACCCATTGGTGTAATTTGGAAAATACTGCATTGTACTTGCTGCTTTTTTTAGCTAATTATTGATTGACAGGCGTCATGGCTCAGTCGGTAGTAGCTCTGCCTTCCGTGCTGTGGGTCGTGGGTTCGATCCCCACTGAGAACAAACATTTGTGTGTTGTAAACATAGATGTTTGATCTGTGTCTGGGTGTTTCTATGTATTATAAGTATGTATTTACAAAAAAAAAAAAGTATGTATGTATTCTATCAGCCATCAATTTTCCATCGTACAAGCTTTGCTTAGTTTGGGACTAGAAGGCGTTGTGTTAAGTGTCCGTGAATTGTTTTTAATTTTTTTATTTATTGTGCTGTACACATCATAATACAAACAACTTTCTTCATTTAGTATTTTTAATGAACATCAAATACGGAGGGTATAAAAGCAAATTGTATGTTATTAGAAAGTTCGTGAAAGCTGATGGTGGATACGAAACTTTATAATTGCTCTCAAAATAAATAGTTCACCCTTGCAATTATTGATTTTGAATGCCCCATGGAGGGGCGTTAATTAGGATGGATGTTAAGTTAAGGGGACTATCGTAGTAAAATTAAATACTACACATTTTTTTACGTCTATTCTTAATCTTACGGTAAATTCAGATGAGTGATAATGAGGCAGTCTGAATCGTTTAGAATAATAAATAAATCATCATCATCATCAATACATATAAAACTCTTTTGAAGCTGACAGAATCAACGCACAGCCTAAACTATAAGTCCTAGAGGTATGAAATTTGGAGGGTAGAATCCTTATATAGTGTAGGGGTGCACTAAGAAAGAAATTTTGAAACGTCACATTCTAAAGAGTAGAACGCGAGCAACGCCGCGGGAGACGGCTAGTAATAATATATATTCTTCGATATTTCACACAATGCCCTTTACATTAAAACGTAGCAAAGCTTGTACAATGGGAACAAGATAACTGATAGAATACTTTTATACCTACATTTTTAATTTAGTGATAGGTATCATCATTTTTCATCATCATTTCAGCCCGTTTGCACCCACTGCTGAGTATAGGCCTCCTCTTTATTACGCCATTCTTTTCGGTCCCTTGCGAGTCTTGTCCAGTGATTCCCAGCCATTTCTACCATGTCATTTGACCATCGGGCGGGTGGTCTGCCTCTTGGTCTACGGGCATCCCTTGGCCACCATTCTGTGACCGCCTTCGTCCATCTCTCGTCTTCCCTTCTTGCCAGGTGTGCTGCCCATCTCCACTTCAGCTTCGCGATTCGCTTACCCACGTCCACAACCTTTGTGCGACGTCGAATCTCGGTATTGGGTATGTGGTCTATAAGTGATATTCCGAGCATGGCCATTGGACTTAGTGACGATTCGGACAAAATTGCTCGTTGTGTAACTCGGATTTTGTGCATGTGTTCCTTGTGATAGGTATATTAAGATTTAAATAACAAACCGAGAACTGGCAAGATCTAGAGTAAGTTAAGATGCTGAGTTCTTTTATCGGAGGTCAAGACACACTTCGGATAACTGAGCAAGCAGAGTAAAAAATTAAGTTATAAGTAATTGGATTGATTGATTGATATGTAACCCAAATTAAACTCCGGATAAAATAACAAAACACAAATTAAGGCGAAGAAATTAGGGGAAAATAGTATATAGTGCTAAGTTACATTCCGAGCACTATAAAAGCAAACAATAAATAATACAACTAGCGCCCCCTTAACTTGGATGTGGCTATTAGCAAAACATGCGAGCAAAGTTAGGGGAGCTTTTGAATATTGTATTTGTGTATTGATAAAATATAGCAACATACCTATTATAGCTTTAATGATTAATCCTAACAATAGATTGGACATTTTTCATGTTCATGTTTGTTTTAATCTAAATAAATCATTAATAATATTTATTTCGGACCCGAGATCTAATAGTAGGTACAATGTAAAAAAAAAACTATATTTTTCTCTTTTTTTTCAATTTTAAATTATTATAGAAATAGAATAGAAATAATTTATTTTATATATTGTTATATTCTATATTAAACATTATATTCCATATTTTGCTCTACTTTCTCAATTTCATACCCAAAGCCGTCTATATTAGGTTACCTTCCAAGAAGTTTACCCCATTTTATTTTAGTAACATTAATTACCCCTATCACGGGTGGGGTGGAAACCGCGAATTCCAATAATTTCCAGTCAGTGTTTGTTAGGAAGCTTGTTAAGAGAGCGCGCGACTGGGTAGGGGGTGTAAATTTCACCAGCTACCTGCCTTGGTGGGGCTAGGAAACTCACATTATCAATTTAAAAGGTCGAAAAAAGGTGTTTGTTTTTCTTGATTCATTTTGACTCATTTTGATTCATTGTTAGTCACACCATGTCGTGCATTGACTCATGACTCAAAATATCCTGTCCTGGCACCATGCTGAGTGGTGGCCATTTTTGTTATTTTATTAATTTTAAGTTTCACTCACTATAACATTGTAAATTTAAAAAAATAACAAAATAAATATTTTTCTTTCTTTCTTTCTTTCTTTCTAATTAAGGCTGAATTTACACGTTGCAACGTGAAGGACAAGACTGGACCATTGCTGCTCTCCGTTGAAATTACTTACTTTGGATGAAAAAGTAGAATGAAGTTGCGTTCGTCATGAGATAATAATAACGGCACATTTCTCTTGTTGAATAATCCAGTACAGTAAAGTAACAATCTTTTAGTTACATAAAGACCACTTTCCAAAACGTTCACTCATTTATTTTCAATTGTTTTCTGATTATTACAACTATTATAAAGACTAGGTATTTAGGGTGACAGTAGAATATCCCGATAGTAGAGTACAAACGCTCTTCGCAGATTTCACAGCCATACTACCAAAAGCACTGTCTAATAAATTAGCTGGTGCTATTGTGTGGGCTCACTTAGTGGCAGACTTATTTACCTGACTGTACTACAGAATTCAGAAGGCCTGATTCGTCTCGGCAATAGTCCAAAACTGTAGGTAGATAGAGCCTATTATGCTTGTGATAGATGCGATGGGTTCTGTGCAAAGATTTATTTCCTTAACTGTACTTCAAGTACTGACTGAATTGAAACTTTTAGAAAAACACTCGGAAGTTCGTAGTTTATGAAATTACGGCAGCAAACGTTAATACCTATTTGTGTAGTCGCTACTTGTGACTCATAAGGTATACATACTAAAACGCGCTAATGTCACTATTTAGTCACAGAATACCCATGATTTAGTATGAAAACAGTTTATGAGAACAATTGCCCCCCTGCGATGTGATGTGACATTTTATTTGCGCGGTTGTGTGCAATCCGTATGTAAGATGCCTTAGTTTTTTCGCTGTTATAAAAAAAAACCGTGCGCCGCCAATTAAAAGAAAAAAAACCATTTGTGTTTAGTAAAGTAGATAAGATGTAGTGTAGAGTTCTTATTGTTACACAGATTAGTCTCGGCAGAAGTCCAAAACTGCAGATAGGCTAGTCTTGAGATAGGTTAGGATTTCTGTTGGCAATACTTGAGCTAAACATTCGTCTTGGAACGTTTTATCGCAATTTATTTTACTTGCAGCCGAATGTTTTGCTTTAAATGTCCAATGGATACAATGACATAGACTTGTTTTCTTAAAATGTGGGTTTACAGAGACATGAAGCTTATGAACAGTCAACACCAGAAGTTGATAGCTACTCCTGAATTTTAAACAGTACCTAGGTACTTTTATTTTTGCAATCTATCACTATCTTCTGATGTAGTGTTAGTCTGTACCTGGTTGTAGAGACTTATAAATGGTATCTTAGTAATTTAAATTAGTGTTAAAATCGATGTAATATAGTTACCGATAGTCTTCCTAAATCAAAATAAATAAATATCTAAGCATCTTCTACAGACACCGGCCTTTTTTTGTTTTTTCCATTGTTATCAATCTCAAGCAGCTCTTATTAACAGCGGGCTTTTTTGTCGTCAGATTACGCAGCACTATCAGTGGTTTTATAATACAGCTCGCCTAAATCTTTGCTATAACATTTTATAAAGCTGCCTGTATTTATAATTTTAACCCTATCGCTACCTGTCATTATTTGCCACCCCACTTCTACCCCATCAGACAGGTGTGCGACTACATTTTGTGGGTAATTGGAATGTATAATGGGGTAAAGCCCTTTAAAGATTTTATCCTCCCTAATTAGTATAGTACTAGAGTTCTTTGTAAAAGAGAGGGACATACTTTGATACCAAGCAGTGACGTTTGTATTGGGCGATTGCACCCTAAAAATGTAAAGTAATGAGCCTGAAGTCTGATTTTGTTATGTTGATTTGCGACAAGCGAGAATCGAGAAATTTGCAGTGTTTGTATGGAGAGAAATAGTTTGCAAATCTCCCGCTAGAGGCTTACCGATACCTACTTAAAAGCCAAAACTCATACGAACTCACTTTTTAACATCACCTATTTATTATACGGTGTAAAATCGTCTAAGCTAGTATATGATTGGCTCTCTGAAATTGCTATCTATAGGTGTCATGTCGTTGGTGCAATATGAAAACAGCTATACGTACATTTTTGACATCTAAGAAGTAGGTAATTTTTGTAATAAATGAATTACGAAATATAATATTCACCTGAAATTGGGAAAGTAAATTAAATATCGTATACCAACTTACTAAGAAAAACTTAATTTAACTAAAGAAATTGAAATGAGCAGTGCTCTTTCAATTAAGGTTTGAATTCTTTGAAATTAGTCACCGTCACATAATAACGTTTGCATAGAAATTATGAAATTGGATGGAAAATTTTGAAAAAAATATGAAGCTCGTGAAAAAAAATAACGTTACAATCTTCCTCGATATAAAAATACCTATAGCAAGTGTTTCCGTAGCACAATGTGTTTTTTTTTTCAATACTATTCATCTATTATTTAGAAATGTAGGAAATAAGAGTGTTTAGATTGTGTAGTCGTGAGTTACCTACATTGTTTTGATTTCTACACCAATGACGGCAGTAATACAACAGTTCTTGACTTTTAGGAAACCGAAATAAGCTTGTTTTCATTTTTATCTCACAACACAGTCTGACCCCAAACGGTGCAATGTCACTGTCTCGAGCTAAAATATGTAGATTAACCTCACCGAAAATACAGCGATTGTGTGCAAATTTTATTTTGCGGGTAGACTGCCAAATCCCCACGTGACCACTCGACGGGATATAACCGGGATAATAATACCCGAATACTCGAAATACCCGTCAGTATGAGGTTAAATTCTCTTACTAAAAACTCAAAAACCCTTGAGTTTAAAAAAATATTAAATTTTTTGTTGATGTCATAAAAATGTCAAAATGACATTTATGGCAATACTTATTACAATACTTACTACTTTATTTGACTGTATAGTAGCAATGATACATGATTTTGTTGTAATGATGATTGTTATTGATGTTGATAAAAGAACTAAAATAATTACGATGAATATTTTGATTTGTCTGAAATTTTCTGAAAGAGATTTTTTTTTACAATGATATAGCGAAATACCAAATTAATTTAGGCCGCCTTAAGGCCTCTGTCATGGCTTAGCGACTGCTAGAGCCGGGACCGACAGTATAACGTGTCCTCCGGAGCACAGAATCGCTCAGATGTAAATGCCATTAACGGTCACCCATCCAAGTAGTGACCGTCGCTTAACTTAGATAATCGCTGTGGTAAGAGTTAAATACGAGAATGACCCTTACGAAGCTGGGGTATGATAGTCTTTATCCTCGGATTAAATTTTGCAGAGAAGCGACTCCTCGATGAGTCGATGGGCTCATCTGAACAGATAAGTACGGCTTGGGCGGTTGTTCAGTTCATTTTGGGGTTTTCGGGGTTCCGCTACCAAACTGCTAAGAAACTACGAAAGGGTTCTGTGCGTTTTGTTAGTTAGGACGTATAAAAATGTGCTGAAAAGTATTGACGTGACCTGTTTTTTCAAGAAAGAGGCTCTCTATTCACTTTGTTTTTATTTTTATATTTGTGAGAACAGTTTTTTTAAACTTATAAAAACTTAAGAAGATATATTTTCACGGTGTAGGCTTTCGGGGGTAGTTATGTATATTTTCTTTCAGTATCCCTTTCTTTATTTATTTATTTATTTAATACTTTATTGCACAAAATTATAAATTTGTTACAAATGGTGAACTTAATGCTGAAAGCATAACTTTATACTTATTTTGATATAAAACATTGTAAATTTAAATTTATCAGTGTTATAAATCATTCAACCGTTTTTATGAATAACTAAATATTAAATAATGGTAAGCTACTCAAATATAGTTAGAAGGTACCCAATTGCGTTTTACTGAACACACACTTGGCCGGACGATTTCGGATGAAAATGTTCTCGGTTTATTGCGTCTTATGACTGTTATTGACGAAGCACTACACATTTGAGAAGTTTTGAAACCAAATGAAAATGGTGTAGAAAAATGGAATGGGTAACTTTTTTTTATATAAAAACGAAATTATTGATCTCATCTAAGGAGATTGTATTATCTGGTAAAAATATCATTGAGATTTCGGTTGGAATGTCATAAAAATTACAAAATGGCTCAGAGTGATGGACGCAGTGCATTTCCTTACAGGGCTAGTCCTCATTGGACTAGCTCTGTGAGGTAATGCATTGTTAGAGGCAGAAGTTACTAATTAACATCAGGTGAACTATCAGTTTGTTCCATTACTTTTACCATAAAAAAAAAATTGACATGCCACAAAAAATGTGCACTTTTGTTATTTTTACTAGATTTTATTTTCTATTGTAAGTACACTAGGTAAAGTTAATATAGGTATACTTTTTTCAAACTTACTATAGTAAATATTAATTATGATGTTCACAAGTTTCTAAGAACCAGTCTATCCTAAAACCCTCGGCTAAAACCAAAGGGTAAAGTTTGAAAAGGTTGTTTACAATCAAGCAATCTTACTTTACAAATTCAAAACGGAGTCTCCATTGAGACCTGATCGTTGATAATTCGTTGGTTTATAACGTAAAGGGTAAACTTTGACATCGAGTTTATTTATATCAAAGAAAATGATAAAACACATAGTGATTATGGTACGAGACTCAACTCTCAATAACAAAGGGGTATAATGTCTTCAAAATCTTCTTCTTCTTTTATTTATGGCCTGTGTCCGTCATTTCGACAGACAAATTTGCCAGTGTCAAGCTAACTAAAATTATTTCTAAATCATTCTTCTTCTTCTCTTCATTAATGGCCTCTGTCCGTCATTTCGACAGACAATTATGCCAATGTCAAGTGTTAAAATTGTAATAATATAAGTCAAGTCAAGTCATTTGTCAAGTCGGCTGTCGTTTGTTTTGAAAAGAAAATGGTGTATTTTCTCTTCAAAACCTAACACGAATTTTCACATTCAGAAAAACAACCTTCCAAGGCTAAATCTGTTGTCATCTCTTTTCGTTGTCATGCAAATGACAATGACAGATTTTTTAGATCTAAGCTAATCTGACAGACAAATATGGATAAAGAGGTAGATGTTCAAAAAAAGTTGCTTTGAAATCTTTAAAGGTGTCAAGATGTCACAGACGAGGAATGACGTAGATGACATGTGAATGGATATTCTCAGTTTAGTTTTAACCAAAACGAAGTATTTCTTATGCTAACTAAAAACGTTACAGCGTAATCCATACAAGAACCGAGTTTTGTATGTATTACAGCCGTGTTGGCCGAGCGGGATTGTACCTCGACTTTCGAACCGAAAGTCGTGAGTTCAAATCCCGGCCGCGCATCAATGGATTTTTCGTTCGGAAAATTTATATGCACATTAACACGAGCTTTACGGTAAAGGAAAACATCGTGAGGAAACCCTTGGCTTAGTTAGCTCCGCACGTATTGACCTTGTCTTTCCTGTGGATATGGCTGACTAGGCAGAGAGGATGGTATAGGTGCTGGGCAAGCCTACTCCATCTAAACATTGTCCCAGGCACTACAGTGTCCCGTTGAGTGTAGGCATAGGTTGCCTCCTGACGCTGTATAAATCATCTTCAATAGATGTAAAGGCCTATTCAAAGACAAAACTTCTACAATTTCGACTCATACTGCCATTATCTGTATAAGTGAAGCGATACCTTATTGTCGTAGATCGCTTTGCCTCCAGTTCAAAATGGTCTTTAACGTCTACTGAGCTTTGTGTAAATAATGTTCTTTTAAATTTATCACCATAATAAATGTTTGTACCCTTTTCCTATGGAATAAGTTTAAATTTAGCTGACAGGAGGTCAAGTTATAGCAATCTGTGTTATCTTGTTGGTATTTTGGGATTTATTATGAAAACTAGCCATCGCCCGCGGCGTTACTCGCGTTCGAGACCTTTTAGAGAGTGACTTTTCAAAATTCCTTTCTTAGTGCACCCCTACACTATACAGGGTGTTACCAGACCACTTCCGAAAACTTGGAGGTTCCAATCAGACCATGATACTGAAAACATTAAGCGAAAAAAATCGCGAAAAAAAAAATTGACTTGACTATCTCTTTTTAATTTTTTTTCTAGTTACATATACACAGTACAACATAATAAGACATATCTACCTAATTATCTCATTTAAAAAAGCAAAAAAACAAATAAAATAAATAAAGCAGCAATGTACACGCATCACGCAGATTACGTCTACTACAGCATGAACAGCTGAGAGTTCATCGCGGGTCATACAAGTACGCGACGTGCGAGCGACCTACGTTAGTACCTACCTACGTTAGTAGGCACTTACGACACAGAATAAATAATAGTACTACGCCTCGACCTTACCTACGTGAATGCGTACATTGCGGGCTGGCAAAATAAATACAAATCTTTAAACATTGTTTTCTCCGGCTATAATTATTTTTCAGGATAACTGATTTTTTTTTGGTTGGGTTTTGGTGTGCTGTAGCTCCCCCTTTCGTTTTCGGAAGTGGTCTGGTAACACCCTGTATAAAGGATACTATCCTCCAAATTTCATACCTTTAGGACATAAGGCTGTCCGTTGATTATCAGTCAGCTTCAAAAGAGTTTTGTAATATATATTGATGATAAAACTGGATTCTTGATCAGTCTTAATATTTTTCTAAAATTTACGCATTGAAGTGATGAATTAATACGAAAGAGTAATTTCACAAAATTTTTGAAATAGGTAACCCATGAAATCATATTTTATTGTTGTTTAGATAATTTTTTAATACATATTTTGACGTCTTTAGTGCGTTTTACTTTTGTGCGCCGTTAAACCTAATATGAATGTATTAAGCTTACTTCTAATATGGCTGTAATACCTACTTATAGTGTGTATGAATGGCATAAAAACTTTGATTTTGAATTGGAAAATTTAATGACGTTGAGGCAAGGTCGGACTTATTTAAAAAAAATTGGCTTTTTGTAATAAATTACGTGACGTAATTTTATTTGTAACTCAAGTTGAAGAATCAAACGTAAAACCCAACGATTCAATTTTCGCTGCGATTATCCTCTTCAGAGGCTGTAAAATGGCGGCGGCACTTCAGTTACCATTTAATGGATATTTACAGCAATTTTCTCTGGAAAACGCGGAATATAAATGTAAGATTTAAAAAATAGTAACAGAAGTTCTTATTTTAGAAAATAGTTCGAGCAAATCAGGTCTAATGGACTTATTTTTTCATTTGCATGTATTTTTAAACCGTTTAATAGCTGTAACAGTTTCTGAGTTGTATGGGTTTGTGACAGACGGACAGATGGACAAAGTCGCACCGTAAGGGTTAAACCAAAGCGGGTTAAGCGCGTGCACACTATGCCCATGCCACTGCCGGCATGAATGCCGCGATTAATTCCGGAATTATTGCCACAGCAACATCGCCTTTATTCTTATACCGCGTTCACACATGCCCATGCCGCTGCCGGAATGATTGCCGCGATTAATTCCGGAATTATTGCCACAGCAACATCGCTAAGTTCATGCCCTAGCTCCTTGGTCAGAATAAAGGCGATGTTGCTGTGGCAATAAGTCCGCGGCATGAATGCCGGCAACGGCAATGGCATAGTGTGAACTCGAGGGTAGGTCTAAAAATCCGAGGAATGCTAAAGTCCTAATTATAACTCGCATCTCTTTATTTTAAATCTTTTACAGCTTTTTGAGTAAATTCGTCTTGCGAATAGTATCATTACGGCATTTATAATTGCCACGATAATTATGCCTTTCACCGAGATCCTGTTTTGTATAGAAGCTTTTAAATTATTCGAGTGATCTTCGTTTGAAGTTAATGCTTTTTGGAATAACTCAGAATAAGTAGGTACCTACTAGATCTAACTATTTTATGTTAGAAAATGTAGTGCTTTTTTCACTTCTGTTGATATTGTTATTATTTTTTTAGTTTCCCTATCCCTACTGATCCTAATTCCTTTACCCATATGCCAGGTCCTGCGTTTTTTACAAAATCTATAAGTTTACCTAATTTTTTGCACAAAACATTTAAATGCAATTTGAAGCAGACAATTTGCAGGCTTTTAACTTAGTAATTTAATTATTTTTAAAAGGGTGGATAATAAAAAAATAGTTTGTAATATTTTAGAATTCAGTTTCAAAATATAATTAAAAACATTCGATAATTAAAACGTTCGAATGTCAAACCCGATTTAAAATTCGATCTTGCTCTCTTTCAAAATGTTATTTCAAATTGACATTTGCAATAGAAAGTTTTTCAACGGAGATTTTGGAGACAAAGGAGTCGGGCTTTGATGTCTTCTCCGTGTTTACATTCGGTACTGACATTTGTATTACACGACATGGCCGCCATATGCGTTCACATAGAACTCTTGAAAAGTGTCATTGTCGCTAAGCAATGTAACTCAAAACGATACGAAGAACCTTAGAGCATCGATTTGCGTAGTAGCTACTATATTTTTGTCAGTACTATAAATAATAGTCAGCTGTTGATTCATTTCTTAGTAACTATTTAAAGTTTCAATACCACACCTCAAGTGCTACAGTTATTGATCTTTCATACATTCTGTATGAACTCCAAGCATACTGAAGCGTACCGTCCGAACCACAAGAGACTCTCCCATCTACACTATCTATTATATTCCGACGCTAGACAACCACAACTTCTCAACCAAGTTCGAGTTTCTGTACGATGGTTTAAAATGTATACAGGGTGTTTTGAAACTGGACAGTGAAACTGGTAGAATTCAAAGTGACCAGTGACATTTTATTGAATAAAAGCATTTGACTTTGTCTTGAGCTATTACGGTGTAATTTTGCCCAAAGGGGACTTTGAGACTGAAGAGTGTCATAATCCCCTTGATTTAAAATTTAGAAATCGGGAACGGGAAAAACAATTATTTACAAAGAAAATAAATATTTTTTGTCATTTTTAATATTTCAATTGACGTCATGATCCATTTTCTATAATTTTTGTACGATTAATTACACTAATATAATTTTATTGAAAATATTTCTAAAACATTTAAACACTGTTCTGGCTGTGTGCCAAGTAGAGTACTATTATGATGACGTAAGAACCAACAAGAAAGGAACTACATGTAAATTTTTTAGTCATTGTGTGTGTAATGTGTGTATGTCATGTATGAATATGAGTGTGGCTGGGTATGCAAGTAGAGGAAAACCGAATAAGAAGTGGTTTGATTGTGTGAAAGAGGATATGAATGTGAGAGGAGTAGATTCAGAGTTGACGAATGATAGGAGTGAGTGGAAGAAGAAAACATGATGTGCCGACCCCACCTAGCGTGGGATAAGGGCAGGGAAATGATGAAATGATGATTGTGTGTGTATGTCAACGTAAATATACCTAATGTAATTCTGTTAACAAAATCCTTAGATACCTAGCTACTTAGGTATTAATATATTTTCTAATCGGAATGTGAACTTGGCTAGATTCCCACAAAAGTATGTATAGCGTAGTATCAGTGAGCGCCACACATTTTTCATCCGGATCAAATTGACAAGCAAATATCACCCTTCGCGTTTTCACACATCATTATAATAATTTGAGCCATCATCGCGCAAATTTCGAAAAAAATACACATTTTTCTGTCGAACTCAGCATCTGTAAGAAGTTTGTACATTTGCCGACACGATATCGTACTTTGATATTTGTTTTTAATATTTTTGTGATTTACATTCGTATATTATCATAAAATGTATTTTGTGTCTAGTTTATCATAAAATTGTCAAAAATAGTTTTCAAAGAGTGAATGTGATCTGTGCTGTAAAACAAAATTAATGTTTCTTTTTATGATTTACGCACACTAAAACGGTATTTAGGTACTCCAGTGACCTTCTTAATTTCATGACGAATACTGGTTTATCACAAAGTTTTTTTTTTTATGATAAAAGTAATGAAACAAGCTGATAGCTCACCTGATGTTAAGTGGTAACTTCTGCCTATAACAATGTATTACCTCACAAAGTAAAAAGTTTTTAACCTATATCACAGATCATATTATTATAATGCTATTACTAGTACCTATATCTAAGTTATTATAATTATGATTATTTTAGTTATGTACGTACATACTTTATATTCCTCAATTTAGGACACTGCTTTTATATGTAGGTATGTCAAAAAAATTTGTATTAACTGTCTTACTAGTTGAATAAAATAAATAATAAATAAATACTCACGGAAATTTAACACAACGCCTTCTAGTCCCAAGCTAAGCAAAGCTTGTACTATGGGAACTAGATGGCTGATAGAATACATAATATACATTTTTTTTTGTAAATACATACTTATAATATATAGTAACACCCAGACACAGAACAAATATCTATGTTTGCCACACACAAATGTTAGTTCTCGGTGGGGATCGAACCCACGATCCACAGCGCGAAAGGCAGAGCTACTACCGACTGAGCCATGACGCCGGTCTCTTTTTTATAAAGTTGTGTAAACGGTATTAAAGTATTTAGTATCGATCCCGGAATAAACCAAATGCGCTTAAACAAGCTAAAATAAACGTAAGCTTAAAAAAATGTAGGTACGTATCGTTTTGATATAAAAGCGCTCAGAAGGTACTATTACTCCGTGGTTGGAGTGATGCCAACAGGATGTTGTTGCTTTGTGATCGTTGCTCAATCGTTTTTCAAGCACCCTGTATGGGAAGTTTCTATGGGTTCGCTAAAAAACAGTTACAAATTATGTCGTTTTGCGAAGGGTGAAACGATTTCGTAAAATATTGAAATATTGAAAGTACCTATATTTGGCAAAAAAAACAAGCAAACTATTTTCAAAAATGAAGGAGATGATCTGAGTATAGCAACACTAAAAATGAATTTTCTTTTCGTGCAGAAATGAAGTTTTTATCGAATAATAGTAATAAATAACCTTGGACGTCATCATCATCGTCATCTTGTGTTTTGTAACAGTTAAACATCATCTTGACAATTTATTATCTATGTAGATGTCTATTGCATCTACTACAAAATAATACCAAAATCTGGAACGAACTAAATTTTCCTTTTCACGGACGTATTTTCAGGAACAGCCCATTTTTCGAGAAGCCTCTTAACAGCCTAATGAAAACGTCAAAGAGTTCCATCCGTACTTCTATGACAATACCTCTCACGATGAATGGCGGGCCCGACAGCCAAGGAGAGATAGATGCCTGTAATATACTGCCCATGCATGGACACAAACCTGGCTGCCTGCCAGATGAACTACAAAATAAATCTGATATACGTAGGCTGATATTCCTAAAAGTCACTAGAGGTTTCGATTACTTATCAGACATCAAGAGACCAATGACACAATGTTTTTGGCGTTCAAATGGTATATTTTTAAAATGTTGGTAAAGATAGGTCACATATTGTAATACAAGATTATAACACTACTAGTGCTTAGGTCTATCTCAAGGTCCAAAGACCACCTAAACCGTGTCACGCAGATGTCGAAATCACAGCTACTAATTTAAAGGTGAACGTACTTAGACAAAGAAAACAGGCATATAATTACGGTAGGACTACTCTTGATCACCACCGTTTCAAACTGAATACGGATTTTCATACAAAATATCTCGCAAGCCGCTTCTTGATATGCGTTTCGAACAACAAAACAAAACTCAGACTACGGGCTCTGATGTACGGTGCGTTGGCAAATAATTTGCGATACTTTTACACGCACCTATTCATACCTACAATAACCGACATACACTTACTAGTGACTGAAGGTGGATACAGCGTATTTTCTACGGTTTCTACAATGAGCCGGTGGGAGACCTAGTGCACTTAATCCTTTCCTAATACCATAGGCCACCAACCTCTTTTTTTATCTCTTTTAACCTCTAAGCTATTTTTCCCCATACAAAAGCTGCGAGTTTCTCGAATCGAGAAACTCGCAGCAAGCCAACACAACAAAACTCAGACTACGGGCTCAGTAGGGCTGTTCTGATTAATTTGAAAAGTCAGATAGATTTTGGAAACTTTTGAATTCTATATTTTATATCCTTTTCGACTGATATCGATCCGGCAAGACTTTCCAAATATCAGAACAGTCTACCAGTTGGTCATTTTTACTTTTATTATATACTCAAAGTATATAATATATTAATTGCTTAAAAAAATACTACTTATCAAGTAGTAATTATTAATTATTAATTTTTCTTGTACTTTTTTTTTGACTCCTGTTACAGCTACGGTTTCAATAAAATATCCATTTTACAAAATATGTTAGAAAAAAGTTGCCGTTCATAAAAAAAACATTGATAGCTCAGTTGCTAGTTGCTACACTGTTGTTTTGTACATTGTTACAAATACTCAGGCAATCGGTAGTATTGTATCAATTATTAAAGAAAATGTATCGATTCCGGTCATTTGCTTTCGGTCCCTTGCCGTTTGTAAGGCGAGTGATGTAGTCAGTTCAATTTTTATTTGTTATATTTGTAGAAGTCAGAAATGAACATTAACAGTCAAATCCTTCAAAAAAGATAAAGAAAACGTCTAAATTGGAGCAATAATATAAAACATTTTTTTTCTAGTGATTTTTTTTCTTGCTTGCCGTGTTATTCTTAGACCAAAAGCTGATTGGAAAAACAATCGGGTCAACGTCAAAAAAAAAATACTTATTTCAAATTAAAATAGATTTGGATGAACATTGAAGAAAGACTTAATACACCACGATCTTTATAATTTAATATTGATTATTATATTACCTAGAGAAATCAAAAAAGAATGGTTTATGTTTGTTATATTTTTCTATAGACCAGTGCTCCTGTACACAATTTTGTATTACAAAGCAATAATTTAGAACAAACATGATTTTTCTGAAACATGAAAAAATAATAACATGAGAGCTTTCACAGTCATATACAACCGATTTGTATTATTTCCTGACGTAATTATTAATTTATCTGTTACAAACTTTTGATAACAATAAAATAAAAATAGAAAAGAAATGCATAAAAAAAGAATAGGTAGGTACTGCCAAAATATTGATCGAAACTGAGATCAGGGCGTCCGCGCGTGTCATTGGCAAAATTTCAAATCTAGAACATCAACAGCGATATAAAAAAAAACATCGGGACATTCGCACTCCTTCATACTTCCTGCTGTCTATGTGTGAGTGCATCAATGCGTTTGTCTATGAAAATAAATTCTTTATACGAACAAGAAAATATACCTAACGGTCAGTCAGTTGTCAGCGGGAAAGAGGGGCGCGTGTCGTGGCGTCGGTTAATAAAATAAAATTGTTTTCCCTCTATTTTCCAGTGTTTAGTTTTGTAGTTTTGCCGGCTTTTCGGTGCAACACGTGGTCTTGTAAAAGTTTGCGAGCAATTCGGCTGATTAGGGGAGTTTGCTTCCGCAGTTTACCTACTTAATTGTGGATAGTGCTTTTAGTGTGTGCTAGTGATAGTTTGTTTTGTTTAAGTGTTTGTGGCCAGTGCTAGATGGTTTTCTGAATTTGAAAATTTGGTGAGTTTCTTTTAGATTTATATTTGTGAAATGTAAATGTATGTTTTAGTTTGTGCATAACTTTTGCGTCTTTCACCATTCTTCAATTATGTAAATAATAAATTTACGGACGTAATTTTTTTATCAGATTTTTCTTACATAAAAATAAACGAACTATCTCATTATTTTTTTTATAAAAAAAATTAGCAAAATGTAAGAATTATTTTTATTAATTATATTTCAAACTTTAGGTAGGTAGGTGTCAAAAACAGCACTACCTACAGGTTTTAGTTGCAATGTATAAGCATGTTCTTTGGGTAGAAATAATGATTTCCTAGTTCTTGTGTATTTGAAAGGCGTCTGTCACTTCTTATCACAAATGAATTTATCTATTTATATTCGATTTGCATTCCACTAGTTGTAAAGGATCTTTCTGACTACATTTTCATTTATTTATTTTATAAATAAAAATAATTTGTTACTGACAACTAATAAACATTCTTTTATTATTTAAAAAAAATACATAAGGTATAATAAAAACCAGTAGGTAATTAATTACTTTCGACGAAAAATTGTGCATTTTTGTTGATCATTCTAATTAGTTTGAAGACTTTTTTAATGTACGTACAGTATATTATTATTAAAAATGTCTTCTCCTGCCATAAAAGCTCTGATAGTAACATCGCTGCTTTGGCATTGTAAAGGTTAAATATAAAATTCTAAATTTACACAAAAAAATAACACAATCTAAACTTAAAACGTCTCATTTATTTCCAATTACTTTATTGCTTAGTAATAATCGTAAACGATCGAAAAGTGCTGCCAGATTCTGACGGTTAATATTAATAAATTCCATGAAATCCGAAATTAGAGCAGTGATGTGTGAGATGCGATGAAAGATTGTTCCTTTGAACGTGCTAATTTATTTGATAAAGGTTATGACCGAACGAATTAATATTTTTTTAATAGAAAGGTGTCTCTAAAAGCTTTTGAATAAGTGTTTACAGAATAGAAATGTTTTGTTTGTTTTATAAGTAAATTTTTTTTGGGTAGAAAATTTAGAACTATTTTTACTTGTGCCGGAAAGGTATGATTTTTTTTTAAGATAATTTGACGATTTCTTATACACCACCGTAAATGTAACTATAAATAAATAAAAATATATTTTTTGTTTCACCATATAGACGGCGGGATCTGAAATGTTAATTAAAAATACTAGTCTAGCAAGCGATATATTTTAAACATGATTATTGATTATACTTAACACATTTTTTGCAGAGAAATTTCCCTTTATTTTTATCAAAATAGAATAAACAGTCTACAAGGAGCTTTACGCTTGGCCCGTGTGATCCATAAGGTTATCACCAGGTCAACGCATCTGGTAGCTATCTTTATCAGCACTCCTTGATCGAGGGCCACACTTGCATAACATTATTGATATTTTATAAGGTTATGAATGACGTAAGTAAGTTTATCAAGGCTGTATGTATATGTATAAGAGAGACCATTTTTTTCTAATACCTAAATGCTACTTTCTCGACTTTAACGGTCTCCGCTTCTAATGCTTCGTCCATCCATTTATGTGAAACTCATATATTTTAAGAGGTCAAAGACCTAGACATGTCATTGTAATCTCTTTCGTTTTTGTTATAAAATATGACCTAATTGATGTTGAAAATACACAGAGTTGAATTTAATCAGAATAACAATTTGGCTTATTGACAATAAAACCTATAGTAAGCTTACCGATTGCAATCAAAAGTTTTGTAATAAAAAAAAAAGTAAGCTTATAGCCAAATTAATGTACTTAGTAACCTACCTAATAACCATTTATGTAATAAAACATACAAACAAAAGTATGTAGGTGAAATTTAAAAATTCACGTAACATAACTTCTTCTTCTTTTGTTGTGGCTGTTCGGTGGCTAGGGCTGCCACGAATTTGCCAATGTCAGTGTTTATTGGCGTTTACTACTTAACATAACAACCTAAAATAAATTGAATAAAACAAAAGACAATTGCCTATATAATAGTACGTCAATGTCAGAACGACCACCTGCTTCAACTCAATCAAGTTATTTATTGGCATGTTTGCTACGTATTTGCTACATACCATGCATCGTTTAACTAGGAAACAAACACACCCAACTGCAGTTAATTAGCAGAAAACAAAACGATTTGAAAGAAGATATATTGCAACAGTGATAATGGCACGGTAAATTTACGAGCAGTAGAAATACTGCATGTCACATTCACTACGAATTCAAGAAATTTTGTAACAGTATGCACATTATTATTTTATTTATTTTCAGCTGAGAGAGTCTACTACACTAATAGTTTTGAATTAATATTTATGCAGAGTTATAAAATTACAACTAATACAGTATTTACAATATTTACAAAATACACATGGAACAGTTGAGCCATCTACAAACCGTTGCAAACGATTTATAGATAGTTATAAAATACTTAGACAAAATTAAACATCATTTTAGGAACAAGTTTTTATTTGAACGTCAATTCTATTATAATGTTTTTTATAGATTTTAGGATTTTAGAAAAGATAAATCAAAAGCTACACTCCGATTTTTCTATTGTGAAAATCAGGAGTTTTTTTATTCATTGTGACTCGACTCTAGCCAGTTGTTCTACTGAATTGTCTCAATACTGTTGCGGTGCAGATACGCAAAAATAAAATGCGAATACGTAGGTGTGACCTTGTGTTAGTAATTATTTTGGTCTTGCAATGCGAAACTCACACGATGCACGGAGATAGTCTGTCACTAGCCGCGGATTTTCGATAAATCGTTAGTCATTTAAAAAGGATGTTTTAAAATTCTTCAAGGGTTTATAAGCCACGCCATCTAGAGTGAAATTATGGTGAAACGAACAAATGTTATAATTTTAGAATTTGATTTGGCAATTGAGAGACGTTTCCATGGAAACATGTCCTGTCCATAAAGAAAGTAATTTTTTTACGGTGTTTTTGTTTTCACTCGTTCAAAACTAATGCGATTATAACAACCTATGCGGACTTGACAAGAAATCCAGAGTTAAAAAAAATGTCAGGATAAATAAAAAAAAAATTACTTATAATAAAATAAACTGAATGTAGATCTTTTGCACCTCCTTGTACCTCTCGAATATACACGACCAGAAACGAGAATAGCAGGCATAAGACAGGCATAAGAAAAAAAAAGACATTAAAAGCACAAACTTATTTCAGTCTAAACCAACATTCTCTGCAAGATAAGTGAAACATTGATTGGATACTTGACCCACAATGTACAACGAAACAATTCTCAGAGTACGAAATTGTAGTGAGTGTGTATTTTGGATAGACTCCAAAACAATTAGTGAAGTCGGCATGCAGCGGAAAATTGGGAGAAATTCACTAATGCAGTAACAGCACTCTGCTGAAATATTTAGCACTTGATTCAACTGTTTAATTAGGGCGTAGATAATGTAAAGGGTCTGGGGCAAATTGGATGGAGCCCAAGTCCCACATTTTTTTTAACTTGCAATGATAGAACTTTGTTTGTTACAATACACTTACAATGCAGTTTTGTAAAATGTAACAATGTAATTATAAAGCAGCAAGAATCAATGTTATTAGACATTTTACTTTGAAAAGTTCGTCTTTTTCAATGTTCAATGTCTTTTTCAGCTGCTGCTTATTAGATATAATAAAACCAACAAAAGTATTAAAAACCAAAGTTAATTTATGCTAATTAACTAAACGTATGCAAATTGGGACCTGAAATGCCCCAACGCCTTTAGCACCTTGGGATTGATATCGCTGAATATCTCTGGTGCAAATAATTATTATCATCTCTACAAATAAATAGGTGCCTACCAATTTCATACCTTCAAATGGGACAAACGATCCAAACCTTCCAAATTCTTTCCCCATTTTTTACGTTGACCAATAAGTACCTATGTCATAGTGTGTGTATTCCCGTATCCAGGTAACAGCTCATCAACAATTGACCACTATCGATTGGTCCTCCTTATGGTAATGACGATTGCTTTCTTGCTCAGAATTATATTTATTGATTGTATTTTTTCACGTTCACACGCTTCAAGGTTTCTGTTAGTAATGAATATTTTTACTTTTTAATGGTATTATCGATTAGGTATAGATATTTTTTTCTAGTTATAGTCTTTCTTCTTTCTTTCTTTATTCTTTATTGTACACAAAAAGTAATGACTAACGGGAACTTAAATATAGGTCATGTACAAAGGTGAGTTTAACCCTAAAAAGAGTTCTCTACCAGCAAACCTTCCACGATAGAGAGGAGAAATAAGGATAATAGTCTTAAGGATAGTAGGCCATATATTGCAAAAATGAACAGTAATTATTGCAAAAATGAACAGCAATGTTGCTAAGCGAGTACCCTTTTTATGCATCATTCTCTTTAATTTAATGCTTATTTAGTTGTATCTTTGTATGTGTTTTTGCGTAAAATAAATAATTTCTATTTCTATTTCTATAAATAAAACCAATAACGTTATGTATGAAAATTTTACTGCAAATTAAACTTAACAAAAATGTTACGCTCGAAAAAAATGCAGTCGCTATCATAAATAATAAATATTCAAGATTATCGAGATATTTTAACGGCACTTTTCATTCAAATAAGTATACATTTATTTAAGTAACTTTATCATGAGAATGTTTAGCAGACTCTTCAGAGGGCCAATCGTTGTCTCATAAAAACTGTTTTCTGAACTATTTTCATACTAAATCATAGGTATTCTGTGACTAAATAGCGACATAAATAAATAAATTAAAAAATTAAAAAATGCCTGTCTATGTCTACATAATGGCGTTTCAGCGAGTTTTTTGCCGTCAAAAGCTTCTTGTTTTGGTATATCTGTGGCCACGTCGCTTGACATTATGCTGGGCAGCGAAAGCAGTTCCGAGCTTACGATATGGGGGCAGGTAACCTAAAAGCATTTGTATTTTTAAAATCGTTCTGGAATTCCACGTAACTCTGATGTAACAGCAGTTGAATTATTGAAACGGCGGTTCACGGCATGGAAATTGTGATAACGGATCTTTACTTATTTAGATGTTTACACTAAGGTGCAAAGTAACCAGGAAGTTGCCAACCCGAGTGCCAAGTCAATATTATTTTGGAAAATCGAATAAAAAATCGAGAATCGAGCTCGATTTTTTTTTTGTATAAAGTCACAATAGTGTTAGAGAGAGTTAGACAAGAACCAACTTCCGATATACATATAAAACCTTAAATAATGTAGAAACTATGTATGAAGCTTAGTAAAATAAATTGTGTACGATAAACAGTTTAGTACTCCTTAGTCAAATAAAAGTAATTGTTCTAACCTAGCATTCATGGTTTCCAAGATATTCAAGTTTTTATAGAAGACTCGGAATTTTTGTATTCGCGAGTGTGTTTTGCAATCAAAATCTTTAATCGTAAAATTAATATTATTTATAATACGCAATAATATAGTAGTTATAATAAAATTAATTAACAATAATATGAATTCTAACTTCTTATTATTTTATTATAACCAGATTTAAACAATCATATTTTCATCGTTCAACAAAAAACAAACTCTTGTAAGGCTGAGATATTATTGATAATATAATTTACATATTTACTTATTCATAGAACTTGTCTCGGTCAGACATTTTCACGTCCTAAAATATGTCTTAAGATTTTTCTTGGAGTTTTTCAAACAAATCCCAGCTTATGCATAGGCGACGTGATTTTTACACGTTTTACTTTTGGTAAAATTATTTTTGACACCTAATTTAAAAGTTTTCATTGCTCTGTATTATAATTATATTTTACTTTTGAATTGATTATAATTATTTACCTTTAAAATACCGAAAATAAAAAAAAATCGAACCGATCACGTTTTTAAATTAAGCCAATCAATTTTTTCAAAAATAGTGTTTGCAAATACACTTTTATTAAGACTGTATTTAGGTATAATTTTGTCATTTTTACCGTCCAAGTTGAACGGCAGCTCTATGAGCCGGTATTCTACTTTTCTTATAATGAACATACATGTAAGCATTATTACATAGGTATACCTAAGATAAATACAATAAATGTAGGTATATCTTATTCACAAAGAAAATTACAACTAATAGGTACAGTATTTACAATATTTACAAAATACACATGAAACAGTTGAGCTATCTACAAATTGTTGCAAATAAATTCAATAATAACAATAAATTGACTTTAAATATCCCCGTTTCACTTACGCATCTTTTACGCAGTCCTAAGTGTTCTTCTTCATCAAGTCGCGAAATCGCTTAGCCCTTATTTATAATGTAAGTACCTCTGCTAAGCCCTCCGAAAGAATTCAATTTATGACAGGACAATCAATCTTTTACAGCGTGAGTCTGCCGTATTTTCACGATCTTATAATAAACTTGGGAAGAAAACTTACATAATGTTTCAACCGTTTCAACAAAGCACTGGTGTTGTCAACTGCACATTCTTCAAACGTTTTTGACGTTTCAACAAGACGTTTGACGTGTTCGATATCGGCAGTTTCAGTTTACCAAAAAATGTAGATGGATATTAGATGAAGAGGTAGGCCTATGAAAAGATGGATGGATTTTGTAAAAGATGATATGCGAGAGGAGTGAATACTGGGATTACGAATGATAGGGAAGAATGGAAGAAAAGAACATGTTGTGCCGACCCCACATCGTGGGATAAGGACAGGAATAAGAAGAAGAGTTTCAGTTTACCAAAAAGTTTTCATGGAATCGCGTCGCATGCCGTGCGTGTGATAGTTTTTATCTCAGAGTTGCTGTACCGTGATTTACATTTGTTTTTTTTTATATTCATGGACATTTCAAACAGCGCCCTCTAGTCTCAATCTTCCCAAATTAAAAAAAAACCTTTCTGAATTTGAATTGAAAGAAACAAAACACGGTGTAAACTATTCTGAACTTACGCTGGGTTTATTTGTAACCCTAAGAGAGAAGGATACCGCATCTACTGTTGTTATAATCCTGCTGCCAATATTATTTATTCATGAACAATTTGCTATGCAATCAGGTCAGGTATGGCGATGTCGAAACGCGATTTGACTTTGATAAAATATGATTATAAACTTCATGGTACGCTTTAGCATTTTTATGAGAGGATTCTTCCCATTTTTCGTGCATAATGAGGGGAGAATATTGAATTATTTGTAGCGTACTTGAAGTAGCGCAAATTTTTGTTTCAGAATAATGAACCGTATAGCAATAGGATAAGAATTATCGAGCCTGTCAAACATAGTACTTTACTGACAACAATGACGTTTCTTTACTAAAACCGTCACTTTTAAGTTATCATTTTGTTTGGTATGCCAGACGCTAATAATGAGTTTCGCTTAGTTTGGAACTAGAGGGCGTTGTGTGAAACGCCCATGAATATAGACGCAGTGCTTTGTCTTACAAGGCACATCTTCAGTGCCCAGTGGATCGTGCACTTAATAGGCAGAGGTAATTAGAGGTATCATCTGCTTTTTCTTAATTTCTTATTCTCTTAAAAAAATGCTGTCTATGGTTCGCATGCTACGACTTCAGATGGCCTTATTCACACGGCTGAGAACCCCCATACCTCGTTATCAAACTTAAGTAGGTATAGGTAAGTCCAACTTGGTAGTAATAACATGAATATGTTATGAGAAGACTACCTACGTCGAAATTAGTTTCAGCTGGTCTGTTTTATTTACATGAATAATATTATAATGTCTACAGATTTGATATCATAAATGATGAGGGAAAACACTATGAGAAAACGACGAAACTTAAAAAGTTGCAGGGGAACTATTTGAACATTGTATAAGAACCGCTGATGCTGGTTTTTTCCACAACCACTTATTTTCTTTTTATGATAAAAGTAATGGAACAAGCTGATAGCTCACCTGATGTTAAGTGGTAACTTCTGCCTATAACAATGCATTACCCCACAGAGCAAGTCCAATGAGGACGTGCCCTGTAAGGCAATGCACTGCGTCCATCACTCTGAGACGTAAAGATCTTGAAGTCTGATGTGCCTGTAATTACACCGGCGCCCTTACCCTTCAAACAGGAACACACTTAGGTATGCAGACTATACGCACACGCATGTAATTTCAAACAATTCATTCGCAAAGCGAGAATTTTGGATGGGAATTGCACAATTCCCAAATTTCCCGCTAGAGGCGCTTATCCGGTTTTCATACAAAATTTCTTGCTTTGCGAATGCGTTTGCGTGGGCTATGCTCGAGTCGAAGGGCTCAGTAGACATACTGTGAAGACACACAATATCTTTCATGAAGTATTAGGTAGGTACTCAACACCCACCTACCTTGTTTCTTTTGACTCAATGAGATATCTACGGTCCAAATCGTACAAGTTTGTGTAAAACTTTTTGTTTTTATCAGTCGACCTTTTTCCAAAACTTTAGGGCGATACAGAAATGTCGAAGTCAAAAAATTGACGTCCGCCTTTTCGTGTTTTTTGGCAGTTGTGCAGTTGTATGAGAAATGGCCGAGCAATGTGACTAAAATTTTTCGTTTTTATTTTGTGTTGTGTGTTTTTTTTATATTTTATGTAGTCTTTTTTGATTTGATGATTTAGATTTTTTGTACGAAATTTTTGTGTCGCGATATTTGCAATTCCTATACCGTGTTGCCGTGATTCCGTGTTTTTCCTTTGAAGATCAATATTTCAGTGTGTGCGGGTGAGTAATCTTATTTAGGTACAGTCAGCTACTCAAACTGGTTAATTTGCACTGACGAGAACATAAGTTGAACAAAATTTTGTACCTCTATTTTGTACTATAAATGTTTCTGTACATAACACTGTTGGTTTTCCTGTTTATAATAAAAAGAAAATAAATTTTTACACAATACATTAATTCTTATATTCAGATACATTCAGATTAAAACTTCGTGTAAAATTAGCGTGAAAGAAAAAACAGCTTGTCTTATATATTTTGATTTCAACAAAGCAATTATTGTAACCAATACATCTGTTAAGCAATAGTTTTCTATAAAAAAAACTAATCTAATGAACTTGCTACTTTTATGAAGTCGGTTAAAAACTTAATATAAACTTAGGCCTGGTCGTCATTCTGGGCCGGGAAGGTTTGGATCCCATTGGTATAATAAACTAGTACGTACAGCGAAAAGCTTTTTTGTGTCTCTATGTTATACACAGTTTTCTCTATGAAACTTGCAAGCCTTCTAAACCATTAGCTGTCGGTCCCGGCTCTAGCAGTCGTTAAGCCATGACGGAGGGCTTTAGGCGGCCTAAAAACTCCCTCACCAGAGTTGGCCACAAACTCATACGAGCTTGCATTACTAAACCATAAGTATTTTGTACGAAAACACTTAGTAGGTATATCACAAGTTTTATCTTCGAACTCCGACTGGAACCAATAGTAATATGAAAATTATTTGAAGTCCAAACATTTCTAAAGTTCCTTCTTTAGTTGCATAAAGTTCTTACAATTTATGCAAAATAATAAAGTGAGGTTTTATAGAGTCGTAGGAGCAGAACGTTTTCATCTGGAACTTGCTACGTACCGACTTGCCTTTACTAACTTACGAGCTGACATTCTCACAAGCAAGTTAGATTTGTTACCTACCTAAACATTAAATAATGTGATGTCTAGTTTTTTGTAGCCCTATAACAAAAATGAAGTCGTCATCAGTAAATTTCCGTTTTCCATAGATTTTTAGACCGACCAACTTTGGGACACATTATCGGCTCTCAGGGCCGAATACTGAAACGTCACCCAAATTTAAACACCACATAAAATTGCTCTGCCTCTGTTTGACATTACTCGTTGCTAAGAAATGGCAATAATTTAAGCATGAACTTAATATAAGTAGCGTTTGGGTATTCGGCCGAGAATCACTTAATAAATACCTTGTATATTTTGTCTGTGAGGAGCCATCTTACGCTGCGCTTTTCGAGCGTAACCCGTACGAAATTGTTTGTTTATTTTATTCAACGTTGCGGTAGCTATATTTTCTATCAATGGTAATAAAATTCTATTAAAGTATGAATTGTGATTTTCATCAGCCAACCAGCTTGTTAGAAAACCATCCCGTAGGTTTATTCTATAAGTCTCATCGGGGATTTTAATCGGCTTACCGCTTCGACGCAGTAGCATCCACTCGAAAAGGCTCCCTATTTCAGTACTTATTATTAATAATCTAGTTGGTAGAATGATTTTAGCGTATCCCTAATTGGTGGAGGAACATAAAATGGCGTCGCCATGTTTTATTATAGTTGCAAGGTAAATATATTCACGTATGCTAGAGAGAGGAGTGAGACAAGTAATTATATATATATAATAATAATAATAATATTCACGGACACTTAACACAACGCCTTCTAGTCCCAAACTAAGCAAAGCTTGTACGATGGAAACTGGATGGCTGATAGAATACATAAATACATTTTTTTTTTGTAAATAAATACTTATAATACATAGAAACACCCAGACACAGAACAAACATCTATGTTTATAATACACAAATGTTTGTTCTCGGTGGGGATCGAACCCACGACCCACAGCACGGAAGGCAGAGCTACTACCGACTGAGCCATGACGCCTGTCACAATCAAATTCAAATATCAAATTCAATCTTGGACGTGTGTTTGACTACTTAGAAATACCTGCTGGTAAATTAAAAAAGGAAATTATGTGTGCGTTTATAGCAAGTTTTTAATGTAGGTACAATAGATTCAATCAATTGGGTGTTTCTATGTATTATAAGTATGTATTTACAAAAAAAATATGTATGTATGTATTCTATCAGCCATCTAGTTTCCATCGTACAAGCTTTGCTTAGTTTGGGACTAGTAGGCGTTGTGTTAAGTGTCCGTGAATATTTATTATTATTTATTATTTATTAATTCTTTTATCTAATTACTGTAAAATAATTGCAAACTTTCTTTATTTCCTGAAATAGTGAAGCACTAGAAACCATGCCTATATTCTTGCCTATTCTTCTAGGCTCTCGTCGCGAGAAACTAGTATCTAGAATCCACCTAGTGTATAATTCTAAAGCTCGTATGCTGATTTACTGCTTAAGCACTAATCTTGAGTCCAGATTAGAATTTTGTATTAAAATGTATATTCAAATCTATGCCTGAGTAACGTCGTCTTTCAAATCTATGCCTAGGTTGTGTCGTCTATCAGCATACTGGCTTAAATAATCCTTTGAGTTAGAGTTTCTCATTTGAAAATGGTTGGTTCGTGCTTATAATTCAGGCGGACTTACTTAGAGTTTTTATTTTTAACCCTCAACTGAAGAAGGGTCTTATGTACGTACATTCATTAAAAGATGCCAAATGTTTCTGTCACTCGACTATCACAGTCTTCCGACGTATGCTCAAGACAGATAAGTCCCCCTTCACTAAAAGCTCTTCACTGGAACAATCCGGGCAATTATAGGAGTATGCAGTGGCTGATAAGAATGGTATTAGTTTTGATCTGTTGTAACTGTCAATCTTATTTTAAAGTGATGAGTGTACTGTCAAACTTTTTGCTTCCACATTTCAACACTTTTAAGATGGTTTACTGAATGAAATTATGCAAAAATACATGCTCTAGAGAATAACAGAAAAGGTTTAGAAAAAAATATTCCAAACAAGTTTTCCGTCAAAGAATATGTAAGAAGTTAAAACCCAGAATCACATTTTTTGATCTGAAAACTTGTATGAAAAGAATGAAATTACTATTCTAAATGTTGATTAACTTTCTAAGTAAACCTCTTTATTTGCATTATGTCTCAAGTACCTACTATAGGTATATACATTTTAATAGAGGTACCTATTACAAGGTACATTATTACGAGCTTACAATAAGTACTTAAATATCAACATTACAACATTAAATCAAACAATATTAATTTTACTATGCAAAGCAGTTGTTAAGTGTGGCCAAAGCCTCCCGTTTCACAATGACATATCTGGATGAGCGCGGTTTTAATTTCACGTCTGCAATTGTGCTCTAACGAGGGAGATGAACTAGAAACGCTGACACTAGCGCGCGGCAATCATTCCGTATCGGCGGCTGTGTGTGTAGATATAAGCGGAGCGAGATATATATCAAAATTATGAAAGTAAGGGTTATTTGTGAATGAGCGCCTCCTAAACTAAGCAGAGCTTACAATAGAAATACGAGTAGAGAGCGATATACATTCAGAAAACCGGTCACAAACTGCTAAATCGAACTTTGAAAACACTGTTTTACAATTAATTGATATACGTCGCGCAACAAAAGTAGTTACGCGTAGCTTTTGTAGCGCGTAGGTTCTCGTAGCACTTGCGTAGCCACGTAGTCCAGAGTAGTATTCACCAATCGATAACAGTCAAATGGCATTAACCAGAAATTTTACTTAAAAAAATAACTTTAGTTTTAAAACATGATAGATGCCGTGGTTATCAATGTACAATAGACAAAATGTAAGATGAGTCAAGTTAAAAAGTTTTTTGGATGTTAACAGTACCATCCAAGTAACAGAGATGTAACACAGAAGTCAAAATAGCTTAAAACTTGCTTATAAAATAAGTTTTTTGTCTTAACATACTGTTTGAAACTTATTATAAGTTAGAACACTTATCAATCCGCTAACGCTTATGAATACAGGATGGTTCTTAAAACAGTGAAATGTGCGGTACCAAGCGTATCCGCCAAACTCAACTTTTCTCGTTAGCACGGGGGTGAAAACGCCTTAGTCTTGGGTTTGTTCATTACCAGCTTATGTCCGTGACTTCACATGCATTGTACTAAAAACCTTTTTTGCAGAAGAAGCAATGAATTTAAAGAAAATTCTAAATAATTTGTTAATATACCAAAAGACTACAACTCAACTCACTACTCAACTCTTAATAGTAAAGCTTAAAAAGAGCTTGTCCAGAGAAGTACTACCACTATTACTTATTTCTACAACCAACCAAGCAATTTTGATGGAAAGTTTCGCACGCGTACGAAGTCGCGGGTATCAGCTAGTATTCTAATAAAGTTCTACGTAGGTCAAACATAAATTGCTTGTTTTCAAATAGTCTTAAAAACTCTCACCGCATAATTAATGTTGAATTTTCTTTTCAGTTCATTAAAAGACGGCAAGCTGGAGCACTTAAGTGAGTACTTACCATTTATCGTTTAAACTTAAGTCCTAGAAAGTTTTTTTTTATGTAGGTAAGTTTATTCATATTTTAATTTTTTGGTAAGTTGGAATTTTTATAGCGTTTCTAAGCCAGAGTACTAAAAAGCTTATAGGACGTTTACTTGGCTGTCTTTTTACTAGTTACTTTGTATTATGGTTACGAACTTATTTTATATTATTAAAAAATAATAAGAACGTATATAAAAAACTAGATTAACATAATCTACTTCAAGACTTTTTTTATCAAGAAGATACATTTTTGAACCTACTATAAATTATTTGGCACTTAATTCTTTTTATGACATGCTGATTGATCATTACACTCGTTTCATTTAAAAAAGTATCAAGATTTTTACTGACTATTTTAAAAGTATGAAAAAAAAATCCATAAGAGATAATTTAAATTTTTTTATTATCACAGAAAACTGCAATTTGAAAGTATAGATCAATAAAAACATAAAATGCTTAAATGGTACATTTATAAAGCAAAATATTAAAAGTTCTATCCACAAGTTTGGCCTCTCAAAACTTCTCCAGATATTCAGTAAACTGTTACAAAAAATACGAGTATATCCAAAAGGATTTGACAATACAGACATGGAGTACTAACAAAATAACAAGTTTTTCTTACTTAATACAAGAACGGCCGAAACTTTCCCCATATCCGACGAGTCCCATCTAAATATTGGTGGTTCTTTGCCCCGCGCGGGACAATTGCGGTTCAGGGTTAAGGAGTGGTTTGAATGACGAAGAACTTACAGAAATTGCTACACAAAACTAGGAAGCTTTCACCTGCGCGTGTGTAACTGTTATCTTTGCCACTGCCACAGAATGATCAGCTGCCTGACTTCACCCATTACTCGGCATAGGCCTATATTTGCTTGTGTCACTTTCCACGCTAGTCTCATCCAGGTGCAATCCGCAGCGCTAGTTATTTCGTCAGACGCTGCTGGTCGACAGAATAGGATACACTCAAATTCATATTTAAATTTTGTAAGTATAATGCCGGGAAAAGAAAGGTTTACACCTGCCACATCTTTTGCAAGCGGGTTTTTGTCAGTCATAGTGAAAAGTAAGAAAACAGTGGGTTCCATATCGCTGTTTGATAATTCTATTATGAGTGATGGCCAAATCAGGCCGAATTTAATTTCACTTAATGATTTTCGAAGCCTAATTTGCCAGGCATGTTAGTTACTGTTTACTAAACGGCTGTATACTTCTGAAGAAATATAAGAAGTATCTGTGGAGGTTGTTACCGTTAGTAAAACGAGGGTTTAAGCAAACATCTCATTTATTCAACTTTTGCAGACGTCGAGAGTTGCTGCTGCAGCCGAATGTCTGTGACAGTTGGAATCACCACTTCCATAGGTTTTCGAAACGATGTTTTCCAACACCGTCTTAGGGATTACTTGTGAAACATTTTTAGGTGTCAATAGCTGTGTTTGTGCCAAAGTAAAAGTCGAGAAAACGAGTCATTTTTTATTCAGAGTAGATGGGTATCAAATTATTTAGACTTGGAATTTATTTTTACTTGTTGTTGTAGTAAGTAAAGTTGAATGTTTTTAGTACGATTAAGTAAATGCGTAAATAGAAAGCATCGTAAAACTGTAAGATAATAATGAAAAACTAATCAATACCGCCAAAAGTGTAGCAAACTTTGAACATTATTTAAATAAAGAATTGAAAGTTCGCAACGAACTTGAGAATGTTTGAAAGTAATCCCTGAAACGAAATACCCGACTCGATATTAAACTCAAATACTATTTTGCATAAAGTTGTGCAAAAAGCGAACCACCTGTGTATAAGTGTCGGACTCCGTACGGTACGAAATCAAACGGGGGATTCAAAGTTCTGCGATTTCTGCGCGAATGAAAAAACTTTTCTATGACACTCCCCACGTAGCATTCCGACTTTGAAAATTCTCGACGAAAGAAAACCCCCGATTTCGTTATTTTAAGCTTCTTATATTCTTAACACGAACGAACTGCGGAAATATTCGTCGCTTTTTTTACTCGTGAAATGTAATTTTGCTGCTAACTTTTCACTTAGCCGGCGTGCTCGCCAGATGCGGATGTAAGTTTTGGTTATTTTGAAAAGTTTTTTGGATGTACTCCAAATAAAGCGGGATACAGCGTAACCTCCCCCATGCGATTTCATAAAAATGCTTGCACAATGTTAGGTATTTTAAACATAATTTATAGAGGGGCTCCCCAAGATGCTGCGTTAAAAAAATTTAATAAAATCTTTTAATATTGTAGCCAGCTAGCCTTACAAAGAATTTGTGTCCGCTATTTTACTTAGACTCATGTTTATGCGTTGCATTATCAAAACATATATAAAGATGCAGACGCGCTTCCTTGATAAAATTACATGAGATAAACGTTCTTTTATCGCGCCTATTACTTTTGATCACTTCTCTCTCTTCTAACTTCATAACATAAAAAATACAGCTATTACAAACCAAGAACATGCTAGTAAATAAGTTTGATTGAAAAGTACTGCACAATCTACAATCAGACTGTCGGTACTGCGACTTTCATCTCCTGGGATCGCAACAATAATCAATCTACGTAGTGCAATCTACTTTCTTCGCCTTGTAAATAACGATCAAACGTGGACGGAGCTAGAGTCGTGCCCTGAGGGGCGCCGCGAAATCAACAGCCTGAATTCACAATGTGGTTGATTTATACGTTTAGTACAGTCGATATCAAAAAAATACAAATAAGTAAAACAATTTTTTTTATTAGACAGATGATTTTTAGGTATTTTTTATGTAGGTATAATGTATTATGTAATGAACTATTGGCTTGAATATCAAATAATTACACAAAATTATACTCAGATAGAAAGAAAGGATGGTTTTGGTCTTGCAATTTATTATGATAGAGTAGGTATAACATTAAACCTTTTTTTTCCGATTTTATACAAAATCATTTTTGTGGCTTGGTTAACCTTTCTCCTACGTCTCGGAAGTTTTCTATTGCGTCAGGTTGAAAACACCATCTATTAGGTTCAGCACTTTCATGTTACCTAAGTCAACACAGTGACATATTATAACAGCTTGATCACAATTTGTGACGGCTAAAAAAATATATCTACAGAATGACTGAAAACTACTACTTTTTGACTCTACTTTGAATTTGAATAAAACGTTCTAAAATACATAGTACAACGGTTTTTAGAAACACTCAGATTTCCTCCTTATCTTTTTTGGATTTAATTTTTTTGAATTTATTTATTTATTTTATTTAAATATTATTTTGATCGGCCAGCATAATTATAATTTTTCTGTCCACACCACTCCTTCTGTCTCTCAGGGCATGTCAATCAGTCAGTGAGTGAGTGGTAATGTAGCTTTATATAGTATAAAATAATATAGTTCATTGTATGTACTATCTGTATTATCAATGAATTATTATCAGTCCTTTTCACAGTACTAAGAAGTCTTGATGTTTTTCTTCCTATATATATAGGATGCATTTTGTTAAGCAGTTGACTTCTACAAGCTGATTAGATTAAGCTGGTAACAAAAAAAATATTTTATATATTAAATGAAGACTGACTAAGCTACTGTGCTGCTAACCTGTGCTAATACCCAGTACAGTACACTCGCCTACACAAAGTTTTAATGTTAATGGAGGTTATTCACTCGAAAGTTTTGAACTATCTGCCGATTTATGAATTAACTTAGTTAAGGGTATTCCAAGCATTCGGTGCCTAAATACTATGCTGTTGAGATTCAACGCTTTTGTTAATGCAAGATTTATGAGGTAAACTTTAGTAAAATGTTTACGATGTCAAATATTTGGACAAATAATAATGTGAGTGATCTTTAATCATCATCATCATCATCTCAGCCCGGTATCACCCACTGCTGGGTATAGGCCTCCTTCATGTTATGCCAGCCTCCTCTGTCTTGTGCATGCCGCAACTAGGTAAAAAGTGAAATACAAAAAATACTTTTCGTTTACAAACGTTATTATTAAAATAGTACTTTTATTGTTGCGTTGTTTAATAAGAGTTTTAATGATTACCTTCCAGTTCTATCATCAGAGCTCTATCATTTAGATTCTAGATGATATCCAGGATATGATGATGGAACCTATTTACAATTTTCAAAATGACGACAAACGTTATCCAAAGCACAAAAAACTATTTAACATCAGGGTTTTTTCTACTCCCGTTTTTTTCTTAAAAATTCAAATCAATTACTTAACATTTATATTAGTAGTTGCAACAACACCTTATTTACTCACATTTATTTTAGGCCTATAAAAAAATATTGATATATTATGAGCAAGTTTTCATTTATAATTTTCCTGCCAAGTGTACTCGAACTAGAGTAGCTGAAACCATAGAACCGCGTAGAACGGGGTGAAGCCTGCTCGGTGCGAGCCAGAGAGCTAATCATAATCACTAATAGCCTACTGCTACAAATAGTACGTATATACTATTTTATTATTATTCTATTCCATTTCTATTTGGACTGGCCACACTGCCACTAAGGCACGTAGATTTATTTTATTTTCATATAATATGTTAGAAATCAGTTATATTAATGTTTCAGTTGTACTAAACATACTATACAAGTTGGAATATAAAATCAAACGTGGGCGTTTTTTTCTTTCTTTGCGCTTCTGAATTAAGTTTCTACTCATCGGTATTCTTTTTTCTTTTTATTTTATGTACACACCTAAAAATACAGTGTAACAGGTCAAAAAAAATCAACCTAAAATACTTAGATAATTTGAGAAAAAAAAAATTCCTTCTGAATATTTCCACTGGGTATGCGATAAAACCCATAATTGTAAGAATATTTCTATAACAAAAACTTTGATTATTTTGAGACTAGAAGGCGTTGGGTTAAATTTCCAAGAATATTTATTTATCAATTTAATCAAGCTATCACAAAACAAAACACCCATCTGTTTCACTTCAGTTTTCATTTTGGGTACAGTCCGGCGGATAGGGCTATCAATTTCAATAAAATGAAGATGGGCGACAGAAATGACGCACAATCAATCATACGCCGACTACGCCGTCATTCCTACGTCACGCTGGAGGGTACAATACAGAGCAGAAAACTTGCAGAACAGCACTGCAGCCCCCTGATAGTGTATTTAAAATAGTTCGCAGCAGTTGCGGGTGAAATAGTTTTGTAGAATCAGAAGTAACAGGGGCAGAGGGGTCACTACGGAACTAGTCAATATCCTTGTTTCACTGCGCTTCGTTCGGGTGTAAACACTAGGGTCCTTTGTGACCTCGAAATTCAAGAGCCCACGAGATAAGACAGTGTTTTATGCCTTAAATTAACAATCTACTAACTGTAGAATACATTTTAAATAATCTTCGGCCGTGACGGTATGTGACAGCGGCGTGTGACGTGGCATATCGCCCTCGAAATTCAGCTGCTCGGTTTGCTTGAGGCACTCGAAGCTGCCGCTTGATCCTCGTGCGTGAATCTGTCAGTGAAAGCTCACGCACACATCGCTGTGCATACTGTGCCTGTAGGAGTTGACTTTCTGCAACGCGTTATGTGAAACTGTTGCTCTGTAAGTTTTCTGTTTTGTGGTAAAATGCAATACCCCGCGTTAGTCTCACATTTCATATTGTGTTTATTTCGGTTTGTTTGTTGTGCATACGGGAAAATAAATTGTATTGAGGATGAGGGGTGTTGGTAATATTAAGTTTATGTATTTAATGTATCGATGGTTTTTTTTTGGTGACTTTTTACGGTCAAAATAAGGGTCTAGGTCGTGGGTGCTAAAACGGTGATCAAATCAACTAACAGCTAATCTTTGATTTTATAATCTTACATTTTGGTTGAAAAAGACAAAATACACATAAAATGTAATATTACCTTTAAATGTTTATCTTTAAAGTCTAGACTAAAGCGTTGGCTTGTCGAACAAACATTCAACATACAGCTATAATGAGTTTTTACAATTTAAAAGTGATAAATAGTTTACTTAACTGTAGGTATTTACATGTTCCTAATTTGATCTATATTGTATTATTTATCAATAGATATCTATTTGTCTTGTTTATTAATTAATCATCATCATCATCATCATCAACCTATATCGGTCCACTGCTGGACGTAGATCTCTCCCAAGACGCGCCACTGAGCCCGGTCTTCAGCTCTTCTCATCCAGTGTTTGCCAGCTACATGTCTCAGATCGTCACCCCACCTAGCCGGAGGGCGTCCTTTTAATTTATAACAGGGCTAAAATATATTATTTCTGAACGGAATAAATCTAGCTATTCTGATCCAACACTGGTCTCCATTCATCTAAATTTTCTTTACGTTGTTATACACCTGTATAATTGAAAAATTATCCTTGTGCATATACTTATAAGCATCATTTCACTTTGAATGACAAACTAACCGATTGACATGTACTGATATTATTAGCTGTCACCAGAACCGATTGTTACCGAACGTATTGAATAGTGTCACAGAATTGCTATGCAGAGTACCATCAACTAGAATTCCGTAATTAGTCCAATAGCTCTACCGGACACGCGTTCAAAGGGGCTTCGACTAATAGGTAGGTAGAACCAATAGGTAGTCATGTTCTCTATAGATTGGTTAGATTAGATTAGACAAGTGCGAAATTTTAACAACTTTAAAAAAAAAATAGAATTGAAGAGAAGCAATGCAATAACTTAAAAAAAATATCTTCTTCTAAGTATATAAAACTCTCTTCAAGCTGACTGACAATCCACGCACAGCCTGAACTATAAGTCCTAGAGGTATGAAATTTCAAAGGTAGTATCTTTATATGTATAGTGTAGGGGTGCACTAAGAAAGGAATTTTGAAAAGTCACACCCTGAAGGGTCTAAAATTAGGATCAAAGATTTTAACCAAATAATGCGTATGCTGCTACCACGTGAACAGCTGGTACTAGATGTAATTCCGAACATTCGATTCTCAATCAATACTATACTCGTGATAGATATTACGACGATATCTGCAACGAGGTACATACGACTGGGTTAAGGTGCGGTTCAGTTATAGAGACACGCGACCGAGAATCAAGCGAAGTTGGCTTTTGTAAAACTATTTTTCAACAAGTCAATCTCATAGAAGTTTTTTGATAGACATTTTTTTTTTAGTTATATGCAGGGAAACGTTTGATCGCAAACTCACACATAATAATCAGTGCCTTGATCACGAATAAATGTGGCAATCGTAGCCGTATCGTAACGCTAGCGTATCCGAGATACACTGCGCGGTGACACTACAACGGTCGGCAGTCGAGCTGGCATTGACGCGCAATATAACTCGCTAACGCGGCAACTGTCAGATTTGTTCGTGATAGAGGTACAGGTATATTTTTTTTTTAAACTCCTACAACGTGTTCGTATTACAGGCAATAGAAACTAAACATCCTTGCGTCTCGGAGTTGATGGATGCAGTTGATTAAGTATGAAAAAATAAATAATAAAAGTGTTAGATCAAACGTCACCTTTCGAGGGGTGAAATAATAACACGATCGGGGGTGTTCATAATGGTGTAATTTTGATAATGACGACTTATGGTTCATTTTCTAGGGAAATACGGTTCAGTCGATTTTAAATTGTATACCCACGACTCATGAATTTGAAATTATTGTTTTTGTTGTACTTTTGTTTTTTTTTATGACGCAGGATTTTACGCAATTGTAACTTAGATCTATAATTGCGTGAAACGTAACAAAAAAACTTAAACATAATTTTTTGAGAAGCTTGAAATGCGAGTATGATCATGGTGTAGACCAAGCTTCTCAAAAAATCCGCTCCGTGTCTTCATACAAATCAGCGCACACTGGTGTTCTAGGCGTCAGACGTTTTACACCAGATTTACACACCAAAACTTGTACTAAGCCCGCGAGATCGAGTTTTTTAAATACTAGTTTATTATACAATAGGTATAGATATTGAATACTAAACATTCCTCTCGGAACTATTCAGTTGATATCGACAGACGCACAAGACGTCTATTTATGCTGTCTATAGCTTTAAAAGTTCAACGGGCTGGTGATAACTTATCCATCGATTTTTAACCGTATTTTCATTGGTATAAATATCAATATCAATTTTGATCACACAAAACATTTTTTTTGGTTTACTAATATCAAACCAATTTCAACTCTAACGTTCATGTCAATAATATCACGTACCACCGATATGTACTAATACCGTAAGGTGTAAAATCAAATGACGCTCATTCCTTTGTTTTACCCCTGCGTTATTGAATAACACCGCATTTACACCGAAACAAATCCACCAGATCATGGGATTTCATCGTGCCGTCTTTGTCAAATTAGTCGAAATAGACAAAGAGAGTGGTACACGTTTTTTGTTACACGCACAATTTCCTTCGGTTTGAATGGAGAAGTACAAGTCGTGGTATCATAAAACTATACGCACGAGTAGAATGGCGAACTGAACGCACGAAGTCGAGCGGGAAATTGATTCAAAAATACCCCGTCAAATTGAATGGTCGTGAGTGAGTTACGGCCTTATGATGCCACAGTTTGAAAAGAACAGTAGTTCGACATAAAATTATTGTGATACAAACGCAAACCACTCGAGTATTAGTTTGCTCCAACGATTGTCAGTTCTGCGGCAAACATGGCCGGCCCACTGCCATTTCAGCTTACTAATCCTCTGAGCTATGTCGGATAACCTCGTTCCCGAATACTCGAGTGGAGACCGCGTTTAGGCTAGGTGGGGTGACGATCTGAGACATGTAGCTGGCAAAAACTGTATGAGAAGAGCCGAAGACCGGGCTCAGTGGCGCGTCTTGGGAGAGACCTACGTCCAGCAGTGGACTGATATAGGTTGATGATGATGATGATGATGATGAAACGCAAACCTAATTTAACAAAGCAGAGTCTTTAACCATTACCATCAAATGTTTATATATCAACCTACAGAGTCTACCATGCAAAAAATTCTGCAATATTACAGAGTTTTCTGGTATGGTAGACATTGTAGGTAATAATTTTTTTTTTGTCAATTCATACCATGATTTTTTGTATCAGCTAAACTTTACCTTATCAACATAAGCTAGTTCTATGAGAATGTGATTAAACTAGCAGATAACCCATTTGATGGTAATGGTTAAAACCTCTGCTTATAACAATGAAAACCTTTGACAAAGCAAGTGATATTTTTACATCAATTGAGAGCGTAAAGATTAATTATTCACAAATAATATTACAACTCATACAGTATTTACAATATTCACAATATTAAAAAAAATACTCATGAAACAGTTGAAGTTGCAACGATTTATAGATAGCATAACTAGTCGAAATCAGTACCTACCAATCTGAAGCGTGTCCAAGACAGCATAAATTAGAAGTTAGTTGTATTACTCTTTACATTGCACTGTGACAAATCGTTTAGAGCCCATTATTCTGTTGTTCTTTACAAAGGGTTCTAAAACAGTGTTTTGACTGTATTATAAAATGAAAGCAACATGTTAGATATTACAAAAATATATATCCAAAACATACGCCAACGCAAAAACTTGAGTCTCTTTGAGTTTTAATTTGTTTTTATGAATATTACTTTGCTTATCTAGAACTTATAAAATAAATAAATTAGTCTGAAAATATCTATTATAATTTATTTAATTGCACATATTACAGACCGTATTTGAACTTATAATATAACTGAATGGGTATCTTTTCGGCAAATGTCCTACACCATCGACCATTTCATCGCTTAACACCAGGTGAGATTGTGGTCAAACGTTTGCCTACAATATATGAAACAAAAGCCGCGATCTCTGCCTAGACTGTTTTTTGCTTCTAAAAGTATACTCTACCACTCGTTCCGAGTATGTAAAGTCGTACTAAATAAAGATCAGTAATAAATCAAGGTAAAGATAGCAACGCGTAGCTTGCTTATTCAATCTTTACCTATTATCTAAGTCAAGTGACGTTTTGCACTGTCACTATTTAGATGGGTGACCGCTAGTGGTAATTACATCTGAGGCGCTTACGTGCTTTACAGGGCACGTTAGACTGTCGGTCCCGGCTCTAGCAGTCGCGGCTTTAGGGCGGCCTAAAAGCTCCGTCCCCAGAATTGACCACTAGCAAGAAGTTCGTAGTGGCCAACACTGTTGACGGAGTTTTTAGGCCCCAAGGCCTCCGTCATGGCTTGTACTCGTACATACTCGTACGAACGAATTAATAAATCTACGCATGCCATGGCGTAAGCACTTCAAAATGAAGATAAAACTTAATGGCATTGGACATAATAAAGATAATGTACCCCAACCCTCGAACATATCGACTATTGAAGACACCCCACGTGACAACAGGGGGTGTAGAAATCAATACCTTTGGAAATTATAAGTGACTGGTGTTATAGATTTTTGGGGAAGAACGGGACAAAAGTTTAAAGTGAGCCGGTGATACTGGCTTTTTGAAATAGGGATGATTTTTTTCTAAGGGACAAATTTTAATGCTGTTGGTCGTTTCATAGCCCTTATAGTGCTGTTATTTATTTTTATAGAGAAAATGGTATACGTCGAATTTAATTAGGTTTAACATTATATGCTTTTAAAATACTTACATAGACTTTTGCAAAAAAACCTAACTTAGTACTTATAGGAAATCTTATTGAGGTTTCCCTTTGTAAGGATCTTGCGTATGTTTTTTTTAAATATTTATAATAAGTTAAGCTATCTTCTCTTTCTTAAATATATAAAACTCTTTGAAGCTGACTGACAATCATGCACAGCTATTAGTCCTAGAGGTATGAAATTTGGAGGGTAGTATCCTTAATTATAGTATAAGGGTGCACTAAGAAAGGAATTTTGAAAAGTCGCACCCTAAAGGGACTAGAATTAGGATAAAAGATTTTAACCAAATAATGCGTATCTATCACGCGAGCAAAGCTGTGGGTGACAGCTAGTAACTAAACGAAAAGTTAAATCAATTACAACAAATTACAAAAAAAAACCCTACACATTAAAATATACTAATCTGTTCTTTGACGTACTCCAGCTTCTTGGCTGCAGTCTTAAGGCTTTGCCAAATTAAAAGTAGGGAAAAGTTTCAATTAGGCTGAAACCTTTCTCTCGGGGACAAAATTAATAAATCATCCATTGGATGGCTTCACAATGCTGCGGGTCAGATTTTTTACCTGGTACAGGTGAGTCCAAAACTGCTATGAAGAGCTTTTAACTTTATGCATTTTTAATACTTCCAAGTAACGGATAATAATAAATAATTTAATTCCATAAATTCATTTATAAAATGTTGATGATAGTATAGAATATTATAAAACTCTAAAAAAGCCAAAAACTGAAATTATTTATTACAATTAACTAAATATGCACATCTACTAAATAAACGATTCTTATTCCGAAAATCGAGTTTGTCTGTTTGTTCGCGGATCACGCCTTAACTACTGGACCAATTTCGATGAAACTTATACCATTCAGAAGACCTTTTTCCGGATTGAAACATAATGCTATGTTTAATTGAAATCAAAGTTGTTGATTCTTAGATACAGCTTGATCTTTCTAAACAAAAAATATATATAAAATTTGTCCCTAAATTCATCCCCATAACTTTTGCCATTGACTGTACAATGTTACATGAATAGGGTAAGCTCTATGGAAGTAGAGTTCTATACATTCGAACGATATTGGAATTTCATCACAAAGGATTGGTCAACCTTTCGGAGGTCCTGTGTGTCTACCAGAGAGAATGATAATTTTCTAATTTTGAAATACACTGCGCGGTGACTCAGTCGTTCCACACGAAACTGCGTTCATACCACAAAAAACCGCGCAGTGTAACTAAAACTTGACGAGTGTCGTTTATCGTTTTTACATAAACCCCCTGAACTCCCAATGTTATAGAATCCTGTACCAATGGGTCTATTGTGTCTCCGATGAATGTTAGGGGTTAAAAGCATTTTTCGGTTCGTCTGAAATTAGTAGCAAAATCCGAGATAAATTACATAGGATTTTATTGTTGATGAAATAAACTTTAACAAAATAAATTACATGGATTTCCAAAAGGCGACCCATGTATGTACCTACTTTTGTACATAATTTTTTTGTGTCGAAGGAGACGCCTACCGCTGAACTTCGGGCTTCATACTAACTCTAATTCGAGTTGGGCGCATATCTGCACCGACGTCCCGTGTTGGTGTGTAGATAGATAGATAGATAGATAGATAGATAGTTTATTTGACATACACACAGAGAAATACAGAACGGACTGTACTGTGCATTGTCTCCCCTACTGACCTCACCCCAGCCAGCCCAACTCCTCAAAGTAACGGAGAAGGACTTTGGATTGATGGCATCAATCAATGTTCTAGCATCTCCAATAGTGTTGTGGATGCCGAGGAGTGAGACCTAAACCCACTTCTACAGTCCCAATCATTGCTTCGCGCTGATTTTCAACGAGCTCTTCTACAAAAAGCTCTACAACTACTTAATTAATGTAATTTTATGTAATTTTTATACCCAATTTTCAATTCCAATTAAATAAATCAATTCAAATTATGAAATTTTGGTTTGATGTTTGTGTGCACGACAGAATAGATATAAGTTAAATATAAGAGTACCAATTCTACATGCTTAGGGCTACTAAGCCCTAAGCATGTGGAATCAGGTAGGTTAAGCTGAAATTATACAATCCATTTGATTGTCTAGTGTTAGACTGGAGTAGGTAGGTAGGTCCCTAGAACAAAGTTAAAACGCTGGGTCAGGCCAGGAACTTGTACGCCTTACCTAGCTAGGTAGTTAAGTCTTAGTAGGGACAGGAAACCTATCTACAGATTAGATACAGTCCACTTATATCATCATATCGGGAACAGTTTGTAAATATTTAGATAGCGTATAGATATGTTTAGTTCTATTGTTATTCAGGTAATGTATGTATGAGCAGGATTACTGGGATCTCATGAATGACGTAACCAATTAGGTTTATTTATTGGCAAGCTTCCGAACGGTAATTGCTACACAATGCCTTCCGTAGGCGATAAATTTTGCAACGACAAATTGTATTGGTAATTTTGTAAACTGAAACCTCGTAGTTGCTAGGTGATTTTGATTTATAGGTTGGTTGCATTGTTTAATAATTATGGTTACTATGTTATTTAAGTGAAGGTTAATCAAAATGCCTGTTAATTAAAATGCAGTCATCATCCACAGCCCGACTTCACCCACTGCTGGGTATAGGCCTCTCTCTGTTTGTGCCACTCCTTACGGTCCTGTGCTAATCTCATCCATGTCCTGCCCGTTATATTCGCAACATCGTCCGCCCATCGCGCTGCTGGTCTATTGACGTTTCTGTAACCGGTTCTTGGACGAAAGTGCAGTTGAGAGCATAAATTCCAAATCAACTATATAAAAGCTTAAATGTCTTATAAACATGAATGCTAGTTTAGTTAGATGCCTCAAGAAAAAAAAAAAAAAACAAAAAGTAAAATAAAACCAAAATGAACAATAAACTTGAGATTCAAATCGCATCGGTGCGTAGGTTAAAGCTGTAGGTGCTAAGTGCCAAGCCATACTAAGCATTTTTATTTTTAGAACGCGACTGATGTGGGCGACAGCGACCGGCAACGTGAGACCATAAAGTAAAACATATTTTTCTCAAATAGTGGCGCCTGGCTGCCACCATAATAAATAATCGGTTGACGTAAGAATCATCACAAACGGCCCACGCGTTTGGTCTCTAGATCGACATAAAGAAGCATGTTACATTAAAATTTGACGTTTTTCGAACACACACTCGAATTTGGTCCCAAAGTCATGGCTGACCACTTTGGCAGTGACTTTGAGACCAGATCGCCGACATACCTTACTGATGCCAAAGTTTGTTTTCTGTCTCTTGGTTAACCGTTACGTGTGTCAAGGGTTATAGCGGATTCGTACCTTCTATTGTTATGCAAATCATAAAAACTAATTTTGAAATCCCATACATTGATATCCGATTCGTACCCTGGTCTATACGGTTCAAATTTCAACAGAAAAACTTAAAGAAACGTACAGTCGATGGGAAAATGCCCTCTACCTACCTTGTTGACTTTTGTTATTAAACTATGTCAATTGTCTTACGTGTCGCGTCACCCATCGCTGTCGCCGGCTTGTCGCGTACCAAAAATACCGCATCTACCGTAAACTACAGCATTGCGACAGCATTCAAATAAGTAAAAATTCAGTTCAACGCGATAGCTGTGGGAGTCACTGTGGCGGTGACACTTTATGTTTCAAGAAACAATCAAACCACTCACCAAAAGGTGGTTTCACAAGAGCTTTTCACTATCTAAAGTTTTAGATATAACATTTAAAAATACTAGTTTATACTTTACTTAAGTTATTATTTTTTTTAAGACACACCAAAGGTTAAATTTTTTTATAAAAATTGGTAGCGATAGCTACGCGGTTATAAATACACACACATTCCATATCAAACGGATAGTCATGGATTTGACTCCCGCATAGTGTACATGTACAAGTCTGATTAAGTCACCAACATCTTGAAGCTTACTTTGAGTTAAAAGTAAATCGCCGTACAAAATAGTACCACCTCGTTTTCTTTAGATAGTGATAGGGGAAATAAAATTTTAAGAACTGTTTAAATAGTGTTTATGTTGAAAGGCTATTCAAAGCAAGACCGTCTAAGCTTTGTATGATCTTCTGTAGCTTAATTTCTTCATCATTTCCTCTATCCCACGCTAAGTGGGGTCGGCACAACATGTTTTCTTCTTCCACTCACTCTTTTCCCGTCAACTCTTAATCTACTCCTCTCACATTCATAATATCATCTTGACACAATTTAACCACTTCTTCTTCGGCTTTCCTCTACTTACCTAATTTTGTACCCCTGCCTACATTTTTAGCATCAACCTTGGTCCTTATTTTATTAAATGTTACACCCTCAATACAACACAGCTTGCCGCTTCAGTCAACAAAAGAAGACGATTATCGTTTTCCCCCCCAGCAATGTTCAACAAAGCAATGTAATTGTTTTTAATGAACAAATAAAGGGAATCTTCGGGATGTCTGGTGTATAATCGGCCCTTGTCATCTTTATTGAAATAGCAATGTGGCCACAGGCGTTACATTTTTAACCGTTTTGCCTTGAAAGGTTTTTAAAACTTTGTTCTATGTCTGGGTGTTACTATGAATCATAAGTATGTATTTACAAAAAATATATAATATATATTATATCAGCAATCTACTTCCAATAGTACAATCTTTGCTTAGTTTGGAACTAGAGAGCGTTGTGTGATATGTCCAAGAATATTTATTTATTTATTTCCTTTTGAGTGGTAGAGCAATTATTGACAATAAACGTACTTAAATGAGAGTGGTGCAGGTTCAACTCCTTGTCCAACAATTGGACATAGGTCATCATGATTGCAATGAACTTTTTGAAGATACTAGCACCTTTTCTAACCTTTGAATTCTGGCAGTACAATATCGCGGGTACATCTTTCTTATTACACAAAAATCAACTGTAATAATAATAATTATGTTAGTATAAAAACAGTATTTTGTGTATCCAAAATGTTCGATTAGTCAGTCTAACAATTTGGAATATTTTTGTCCAATAAGTTAGATAATCGAACTACTAGTAGAACTGGATGGAGTAAACCTATATTATGACGCAGAAAAACAAAACCAACGCATTTATGTTGTGTTTATGTAAAAAAAAAATGAAAAGCGATTGACATAAAACTTTTTTCCAAGTATTTTCGACATTCTAGTGTACAATCGGTCTGCGCAATTTGTATTCAGGGAGCAATGTGGCCGCGATGATTACAGTTCAACCACGAGCTTATGCTAATGCTTCTGGAAATTCACTTGAGTTGATTTTTTTCGTGAATTGATTCAAAGGAATCAGCGCTGTAGTGGTTTTTATGTATGAACTATTTTAGGCAAATCTAGTTACCCATTTGGCCTCAAGATTTTTTTTTTTTATATAAAAACTTGCAACAACACTTTTTCCTTTAGAGTAGCTTAGTGTCGGTTTTGTCCGACCATAGAGATCATCTCTCAAACAAAATTCATGGTCATACTAAAGCAAAATAAATAAATTTGATTTGATCGTACATTTTGCAACTTTATTTAAATAATATATTTATTTACACACATGACAGGCGTCATGGCTCAGTCGGTAGTAGCTCTGCCTTCCGTGCTGTGGGTCGTGGGTTCGATCCCCACCGAGAACAAACTTGTGTGTTATAAACATAGATGTTTGTTCTGTGTCTGGGTGTTTCTATGTATTATAAGTATGTATTTACAAAAAAAAATGTATGTATGTATTCTATCAACCATCTAGTTTCCATCGTACAAGCTTTGCTTAGTTTGGGACTAGAAGGCGTTGTGTTAAGTGTCCGTGAATATTTATTTATTTATTTATCTTTTTTCACAACAATATACGCTTTTCCCCAAGATGAATTTAGCGTCTGTTCCTAACTGCTCCCTGTACATCGCTCTGTAATCACGTCTCCCTTTCTCTGTCATTCGCACGTGACACGCGGACGTGACGTCACAACTTTTTTTATTACCGACCGTCACCAACTTTATTGGGCCAGACGAGTCGTTCCTTGAATAATTCTTGGGAATCGAAAAAAAGGATTTTCTTTGTTGAGATTATAAATGTAGCGTAAGTTCTTCTGTCTTGTATTATTGTATTACATTGAAAATAGGGTTTTCTTGCAATGACCCACTTGATGTTAAATGGTAACCACTGCCTATTTTACTCATTGCATTGCACTGCACACATCCTTCTGAGTAGAGTAGAGTGAATAGGTATATTCTAGGTAACCGTGCTATATATCGTCGACCACGTCATTGCTTAACATCAGGTGAGAAAATGGTCAAACGGTTGCCTATATTGTATATATAAACAAAAAGTATGAAGGTGTTAAGTTTCATGTGCCTGTAATTACGCTAAAATTCCTTGAACCCAGAACACACTAATGCGAGCATCACTGTTTGGTGACAGATATAGGTACGGTGGCAGTACTTTCCCGGACCAGCTCTACACAAGAAGCTACTAAAGATTTGAGACGATAAAGACCTTGTCTGAGGATTAACTGTCCTAAGATATAAGCCTGTTTCTTAAATCCTTTGTAAAAATCAAACAATATAACCCAGTTCCAAGGCTGAAATCAAGTGGCAACGAGAGTCCTATTACAACTCAAAAACACGAAATTACGAAATCGCTTCAAGCCCCGCTCTACGGCGTACGTGTTAAATTGCTAAGAGCGTTCTACCTGTGAACTTTTCAAATTCTCTTGTGAAATTGTTTTTTTTTTACGCACCCTCAATAAGGGTAGGCTATAATACAAGCATTCATCAGCATTGATACACGTTTTCTCGTATGATTTTAAGGTAGTAATTGTTCAAGCGACTGCTTCATCATTAATGGCGCTACAGCCGTCAGAGATCGTTTGCATAAATACTTTTTATGAGGAACAAAAATACGTTGCTTGTAACAAATGTCCAGCATTGTTCAGCATTGGCAAGAGGTCTTCATAGGTATTAAGACTAAATCATCTATGGTCATACTTATGAAGGCTAAATGAATAACAATATCTTAGTCAAGTTTTTTTTATGCCACAGCTAGCAGACTAGCAGAACTTATTTTTTTAATTCAAGTTCATTTTTAGTTACCTATTAGTAAATATTGTAAATACTTTACTAGTTGTAATTTTCTTTGTGAATAAAGAATTTCAATCCTCTAGTAAAAATAAATAAATTAGTGACTGCACAAGTGCACATGACGCCTTAAACTTATGACTGTCATGACTGGTTTTACATTTTTTACAACACGATAAAAAATACACTGTGCTGGCGCAAGCTTTTATTGTGACTCAACTTCTAAGCGTTCCCCTTTATAAATTGCGCAGCGATGATGTTACGATAATTTGAATATCGAGCCATGGAATTGGCAATTGTCAACTTTAACGCAGTTACAAGTCGCCAGAATTATAACAGAATTTGTTGTTCTTTTCTTTGACTTTGATTATAAAAAATGCGTTTATAAAACTCTGCAATATATTTTTTAAAAAGCTGGCGTGAACTTGCTCGGTCTTATTCCAGAACGAAGACTAAAGAAAGTCAAGGTTTGAACTTTAACGTCAAGGTTTAGGTCAAGGTAAACCTTGACTTTCTTTAGTCTTCGTTCTGGAATAAGACCCCGTCCTCGTCTGCCCATCTCGCTGCGGGACATCACACGTTTCTGAGCCCGTAGTCTCAGTTTTGTTTTGTTAATCGAAACGCATATCGAGAAGCGACTTGCGAGATATTTTGTATGAAAATCCGATAAGCGCCTGTAGCGGAAGATTTGTAAACTATTTTTCTCCATACAAAAACTGCGAGTTTCTCGATTCTCGCTTGTCGCAAATCAACGTAACAAAAACTCAGGCTACGAGCTCCGTAGCCGCATCTTAGCCTCCATTCCATGGCCGCTTTACTCCATCTATTATCAACACGCCTTGCAATAATGTAAAAAGTAAAAGAAAAACAGATATACAGTTTTGGTTCGGAGCAAAAGCGTCAGTGGGCGAGTCCATTCGCACTTGACCAGACCTGTTTAGTAAGGTCCAAGTATTGAGATCCTTGACTTGAATCTATAGAGTCCTTAACCCTCGCTAAATAATATCCAAAAATAATGATCCCATTTATCGTCCAAGCAATAGCGATGTCTTCCTGACAACCTTCGAGCGGAAAATAAATTTGGGAAACATCATTATTCATCGACTTGAAAGACGCATTTACACTTAAAGCATGTGGCCTCTGATTGCAGTAGTAGTAGAGCTCTTTGTGAGAGCTCGTCCGGGGAAGTACTACCACCGTACCTATTTCTGCCGCCAAGCAGCGATGCTCGCATTGCTGTGTTCCGGTTTGAAGGGTAACGGCGCCGGTGTAATTACAGGCACATGAGACTTCAAGATCTTTACGTCTCGGAGTGATGGACGCAGTGCATTGCCTTACAGGGCACGTCCTCATCGGACTTGCTCTGTGAGGTAATGCATTGTTATAGGCAGAAGTTATCACCTAACATCAGGTGAGCTATCATGCAGCTTGTTCCATTACTTTTATCATAAAAAAAAACAATGGCGTGCATTGCACCCAAACCTTTAGTTTGTAATTTCATCCATAGTGAGGGAGTATCTTCACTATGCTTTGCCGTGATCTCAGGTCGAACATAGTTCAGATTACTGATCACAAGTAGTTGGTCTAAAGAACTCACAAAGTAGCATAATGACTGAAAAGTGCGAAGTAAGTCATCCCTTTGCCCTTAAGCCGCACTTAGAATTATCTAGTTTTTAGACGATTCTAAAATATGATTGTGATTTTACTGAATAAAAGATATTTGATTTTGTCTTTGACTTTTGACCAACTTCTTTTAGCTCTTTGAATAAATATAAAGTCCTAAGAACGTGTCTATTCCTTTCTGCCTACTCTATATTTCTTCAGAAATTTCTGTACTCTATAGAAAGCTGGTAGTAAGTTTCTTGGAACCGGTTTCAAATCGAAATGCGGCCGAATAATATGTTGCCATAATAGATGACTGCCATCAAATATTCGTTAGGGGAAGTCATAGGTCGGTGACGCGTCCTGATAAATAATTTTAGTGATTTTTTTAAGGGAATATTGCATTTTTTCTCATTTATGTGCTAAGTGCATATTAGTTTATTTTCAAGTTTATTATATTATAAATAATTACAACTAATACAGTATTTACAATATTTACAAAATACACATGGAACAGTTGAGCTATCTACAAACCGTTGCAAACGATTTATAGATAGCTCAACTGGTCCAAATCAGTACCAATCGGAAGCGTGCCCAAGACACTGGCTGCATTGCCGCGCTGAATAGCAATGCTGATACGCTGGCCTAGATAATCACCAGCCCTCGGGTCACGCGTCGCTTCGACTAGACGCCCTGAAAGAATTTTGAAAACCCGGAGGGCCTCGGTACCCCACGGACCTAGAGTCTCGACCCCAAGAGGCACAAATGTGTAGGCCCTATCGAGACCTGCATACTTGCGCCTCTTGTGGTAACTTTCTTTTCAAGTAACATTTAAATTATCTTGCTTATTAAAGTAAAAAAATATACAATTATAAGTTATAAATAGAGATTTCATTATGTGAAAGATCCAATGAGGTACAACTATAAATTATTCATTCATACATAATATCGCAAGCAAATAAGGTGAGCATATTATGACGGTCTCCCACTCGATGGAATGATGACTTAATATCACGAAGATAGACGAAGGAAGTTCATCTATCTATTTATTTATTTTATATATTATAAGAAACTCTATTAATTTATGATATTCTATGAGGCCTACATCCTATACGTACCTAGTAGGTACAAAATTTGTTCTTTCTTATTTCTAAACATTCTGGTTTATGTATTTTATATAAGTACAGAATGCACTAATGACCCTCGTTCTTCAGTTAATGTGGCCTTTTACACGTGCTTGGCTTTGAAACCGAGCATTCAGAATACTAATGAGCTAGAGAAAACCTAGCTCGATGCGAATTAGCTGCATTTCTTTTGGTAATGAATAAATTTTCCTTCTAAAAGTAAACGGAAGAAAATATTTCCCATAACTGATATTTTTTTTGCGTCAGAGTAGAAAATAAAAGGCTCAAAAGGTCACTGCAATATTAATTAATTCTAAGCGCCAACATTTACATTTTTGACAATCTTACCATTCTTTACCGAAGATACTTTGTCACTCCAACATTTTCTTTTCACGAAATTTTTATAAAACGACGACACAGCGGCGACTGTCAACCATGGCATCTGGGACATTAGTCATTGAAATAAGCAATGTTGCAACCCCTTTTTAATTATGCAAAATCTTTGCCATTAACTCCCCTCCCACCCGCATTTGGAAGAAAACAGTCTCATCTCGGTGGACCAAATTATTTACTTGGGAATTATGAAAAATATATAAGACGGATGACGCTATCTGTTTCAATTCCATTCAAATGGGTATTCCTGGTTTTGTTCTCTTGAATTTCCCCCTTTTCCCCCTCCTGGGGGTCTGTTTAGGATTTTATATTGGACAGGTTGAGAAAAAGATATCTGATAAATGAAGATCGGATTTTTGTCGTTGATAGATTGCTTGCTTTATCTGTCTCGTTAGAAATGCTTTGATTTGTTCTTACAAAACAAAATGAAACGGAATATTTCAAAAGCTACATGAGTATTTCAGCTTTTTTCTGTTAAATAATAATGATCATGCCTACCCTCCGAGAAGAGCAAAACCTATTACTCGAAACTAAAATATGATGGTAAGAACTGAATATTTCAAAACATGAGTGGTTCAAGCTTTTATAATTTAATCTGATATACATCTTGTATAAACAAAATATATGTATTCATCCAATTAGAAATAATGGTAGTTAAAACCTTTCCAAATCTAAACTCATTGATAAACTTGAAAAAAAAAGCAGTAGGTTCATATCTCCTACAAGAAATTTTTGCGACACACAAATTATTATTACACTAGGTAATACAGTCGATCATTGCTTGACTAAGTTAACCCTTGACCCTTCTATTTCCAAAGCCACAAACCCGATGATTACAAGCGATTATGAATTCAACCAGCTGCCGGTTGGATGTCAATATTCATTTAGTCTCTGCCCGGTTGGCGCGTGATTTGTCCTACGCCGTCCGACGTGAAAGAGGTGCTGTGAGCCGAATACTAAGCAAAATGGAACCAGAAACTGGAGCTATTGGTATTTGTGAGTCTTGGTAAAATATCGACAAACCAAGGACGAATAATCATATTATATTGGTAAAGAAAATCTAAATTCAGCGCCACATGTTGATTTCTTTCATCAGAATTTAAAACTTGTTTACAATATTTAATCATATTCAGAATCTTGTATAGAGCTAAAATATAGAACCAAAATAATAATAAATAATAATAATTTTTAATATTATTATAAATAATAATAACCGTTTACTAATATTTTGGTTATGTATTTGAGCTCTCTTTGTGATTTCATCTAAAAGCGTTGTTTAGAAAATGAAAAGTTGGTAAGCAATAGATCATTTTGAAACTAAATTTCATCATCATTTACCTTGATTGTACCTAACAAATTTGAAAATCAAATTGTGTTTTCCTTTGATGCAAGCAAACACACTCTAATCAAGTTCCTTCCCTGAATTTCTAATGGACTCTTCCAACTTGAAAATCGTTTTAACCGTAAATATTTTAAACCCCTCGAAACATGTGTCTAATATCTACGAGTTTATTTTGCCTTTGATGTGTCGCTTCAATTTAGGGTCGATGTAGTGTAGCTACACTTCATCGCACTATTTGGTCACGTCAAAAATACTTGCTTAAAACTTTAAAAACCTCTTGCAAACTGACGTAATATAATAAGTCTTAATATAATAAGTAAACCATACGTCGTTAGTCATATTACTTAAATATCGAACGGTTGAGGCAAATGGAAAAATATGAAAAATAAAGTTTTATTGGGCACAAAAAAAATACCTAACAGAAAAAAAAGTGAACCACAAAAAACCATGCATCGGAAAGTTCACCTAACCTCTTTTAAGGAAATGTGACTTAGGAGATAGGTTGATGAAAGATGCTCAATGAAGACAAATAAATTTAAAAAAAATTATTTAGGTTTACTAATCAACTATCTAGTTCCCCTAGGTTAAGTTTCACATAATTTCTGGCTGCTTATATCTAAAAAGTACACAAGAGCTTAGTAACACTCAAGTTCTTCTGGACCTTCGATAGTTCAGTACAGATCCTCATCTTCACTTGACTTATCGTTGAACTGGTCTTGTCACGGATCTGTAAGATCTAGTGTGATACATGCAACACTGCTTGCTTATGACGTGGTGAATAACTACTGCGTCAATAATACTATAGAGATTTTACAAACTGTTATAAATGGGAACACTCATGTTTTACAAAGCCGTGTTGGCCGAGTGGGATTGTACCTCGACTTTCAAGCCGAAGGTCGTGGGTTCAAATCCCGGCCGTGCATCAATGGATTTTTCATTCGGAAAATTTATATGCGCATTAACACGAGCTTTACGGTGAAGGAAAACATCGGGAGGAAACCCGCGGCTTAGTCAGCTCCGCACGTATTGACCTTGTCTTTCCTGTGGATATGGCTGACTAGGCTGAGAGGATGGTATAGGTGCTGGGCAAGCCTACTCCATCTAAACATTGTCCCAGGCACTACAGTGTCCCGTTAGGTGTAGGCATAGGTTGCCTCCTGACGCTGTATAAATCATCTTTAATGGATGTAAAGGCCTATTTTTTTTTTTCATGTTTTAGTTTTAGAATGTTGTAGATGTTGTATTATACTTATCTGCAGACAATCGACTAGTATCTATAGATATTTAATAAATGTTTTTATAAATAATACTTCATTCACAAAGAAAATAATAACTAACAGTATTTGAGCTATCTACAAACCGTTGCAAATGATTTTAAGATAGCTCAACTGGTCCAAATCAGTACCAATTGGAAGCGTATCCAAGACACTGGCTGCCTAGCCGAGCAAAAAAAAAATTAAAATAAATATTTGCCAACTTTCCTTTTTTTTTTATTAATTTACCCACCGTAATCTTAACGCACTGTGGTCCCATGTTCAATATGACCAGGATTTTTGTTGGCTTAATTTGATCTTTAATTGTTTTCTCTTCAGATTTCACGCAATTCATGGGAGACGTCATGGAGTTACAGGAGTACAAGACCATAACAGGAGGAACTGAAAGGTAAGTTTTAGTTTAGAATGCATTCTCAATTTATTCAGTTTTAAAGTACAAAGAAATCATTTTAATAGTAAAGTTTTCACTTTTTCATTTGACCTCATGTTATCAAACAAATGGTTCCTTTAGCTTGTTCGTTCATATGAGCTAGTGGCGAACTCTGCTGATGGAATTTTAAGGCCGCCTTAAGGCCTCCATCGTGGCTTAACGACTGCTAAAGCCGGGACCTACAGTTTAACGTGCCTTCCGAAGCACGGAAGCGCTCAGATATAAATGCCACTAACGCACCCATCCAATTTGTGTTTCTCTAGTGATTTTTACTAAGTATTATTCTTGATGTTACGAAGTTTTCAGAAATAGAATAAGGAAAAGATGAAAATAAACGGAAAAATAATAGAGTAAGCTTCAATCAGCAGGAAAGCTTTGTACAAAGAAAATATTTCACCTGAAGTTTTTAGAAGTTTCCCTTTTACAAAGGTGAGCTTTAATATCCAGGATAAAGTAACATTAACCTTACGTCTACTCCGGAAACTACAAACGAAGAACTGTATTTACTTTTTACTTTACACTGCGTGACGACTAGTAACTTTCTATGATCGAGTTATTGCAGCCACACTGTCATGACACGCAGTGTAAATCAAAATGTGAGAATTAACTATCATTTTGCAGAGGCCCCAGGTCTTTCAGTCGATCATTTATCTTGTTATTCTTTTTTTTTGCAAACCCCAACTCAGGCGTTCTTCAAAGTGCAATATCATCAAATCACTGGAAAAGAAGTTCCATGATTTCGATAAGGGTTTCTGGAGGGGGATAAAATATTGCAACCAACGAGTTTCCTTTCGGAAAGTTAAGGCCTATCACCATTGTAAGATGCGCTATACTTTACTAAGTCGTAGAGGATGACTACCATGCTTCTATGATAGGTAAATTCTGATATCATTTTAATTACACCGTAAACTAAAAATTGTGAAAGTACAATAAGTAGGCTATAGTCATTTTTTTTGTTAGTTTTTAATTAATAGCAAAAAAAATTATATGTATAATATAAAAAAAGTTATATTTTTACGTACGCTTTTAAATTCTAAAGACTATAAATAGGTAAACCACGTAAATCAGTCCACGCCATGCAAATGTACAGGGCTGAGGGAAGTGTATAAGAGGGGTCGCAAGGAGAGCGAGCAGCAAGCGCGGTTTTTAGGAAGATTCAGTCCGCTTACCAAAGAAAATTTGACATTTTTGTAAAAAAAATTTACTATGCAAATAAGTGGGCTCGCTGGATTATTTCCCCGCCTTTATCCCTGTAAGCTTTGTAGGGAGTGGTCTTATTTAAAATGTTACCAATAGAGGGCGCTGTGTGAAATTGCCATGAATATTTATTTATTTATTGCATATTATATCAACCACTGCACCGCAGTCCTTACCGCTAAGCAGCGCATCTTGCCGACTCACTCAAGACGTATTTCATGGTACGTCGACTAGCGAAATGATATTGTTGGGTATAATAATATGATTTGAGTGTAACAAATGTACGGTTATAATGTGGTGCGAATTGGAACTACATATTATGTACTTACTGTTTTTTGTTTCTGCTTCATAAAAGGTACACTACGGGTTTTGCATCAACTGCTAAAATATTTTTTTTTAAATCTCCGTGACGTTTGGCAGGCTAATATAAATCAGTAGACTGTGTGTCTCAAATTTGTACGTTACTTTTGGTCATCCAATGAGAGCGTAGCCATCGTTGTAGCACAAGCTACGCATCCGTAGGTACCGCTACGCTCGTAGCATCTTCCGAAGCTTCGTAGCTACTTTTTTTTCCTACGCTCATACGAAATCCACTTAGCACAAAAAAGGTATCTACCATTTAATCAAATCTCTACTAACTTTTAATCATGTGGGGTCATCGACTTGGTCAACCGTAGTATTTGTTACATACCTACTTATTACGTAGGTTGATCGTATCCAATAAACACTCAACCTAATTGGTACTCGGCCTTTACACAATATCGGTGTCCGTCAATATCTCTGGTTATTGTTACGTAATCGGCCCACCTGCTCACGCGAGCGTGTGTCTATAGAAAAGTAGACGGGCAATATAAATAGTGCAATAGTAAAATATAATATTTGGTATTCATCAATAATGTAGTTACTATAGTACAAGCTTTGTCTACTAGAGGGCGTTGTGTGGAATTTCCATTAATAATATTTTTTTTATTTAAAAAATTTAAAGAGAGTGAGGGAGATTCATATTCAAGATAAAATTTAAATAAATCTTGAATTATTATTGTTTAGAAATTTTAGAGGTAATTTGCTTTTTAATTTTTAGACGGGCAATTAAATTGCACAATTTTAGAGATTTCGTATTTAATTATAATACATAGAAACACGTCTTACTATTTTTTATACATCCATGCGTATATGTACTTACTACTTCAGCAGTCACTAGTATCAGAACTAGAAAGAACAATAATAGGAATAATAAGATATAATTCAAACTATGAAATAATCTCAGAAAATTGGGAGTCTCATGCATTGGGAGTCTCAGTAACTCCTAAAGATCTGAGATGCTCCTATCGAACTTCCACTTACGCTACTTATTAGGACGCCCTGTATAGTCTATAATTGCTCCACCTGTCCTGTGTATCGGTGCGGGTAGTTCGACAAAGCGTGCATTACACGCTCGCTGCACGCTCCGCTCGAGCGTTCGCTCGTGTCCGTGCGAACGTGCTATTCTTGTACACGTGGTAGGTATACCTTAAGCTTGATGCCCTTGTCATGTAAATACGGTGTAAGTTATTGAAGACTGGCGTTGATGATGAAATTTCTTTGTCTATTCATTCATTCATTGATCGTGTCAATAGTGGACACTTAAACTAGGTTTTGCCAGAAACTAATCGTGTTCTTTGTCTTTGGATCATACAAAACAGCGCTAGGAACCAGCAGTGTAAGTACCGTTCTTATCGATCGCTTAGTTGTCGATCGCTAAAGTCGATAAACGTATCGAATCGTATCGTTCCATGGGAGTATACGGATCTCTTGTCGACAAAAGATCCGTACTCCCAAAAATAAGGTCAGAGTTTATCGAAATCATTCGTTCACTGCTGCCATGAATTAAATAGTTTACTGCCAATATCACTGTTAATCACTTCCGTTTGTCAGAATCAAAACATAGTAAACATACACCATTGCCAATTCGTTAAAATTTAACGAATTTGTCTACCGATCGACTAAGTTGGTGACGTACCCGCAACTGTCGATAAAACCATTTTTATCGAATTTTGACGATTCTAAATGTTAAATTATGCAATCGACAAAAACGGTACTTGCACTGCAGGCAGTACCTACATAGTTGCGTAAATAAATAAAATAATTATTCTTGGACATAATTATTACACACGCCCTCTAGTCCCAAACTAAGCAGTTTGTACTATTGGAACTAGATTGCTGATAGAAAACATAAACAGATTTTATGTAAATATATACTTATTATACATAGTAACACCCAGACACAGAACAAACATCTATGTTTTGCCATCACCCAAATGTTTGTTCTCAGTGGGGATCGAATCCACGACCGACAGCACGGAAGGCAGAGCTATTAACGACTGAGCTGTAATGCGTGCCAGCTGGTCCGTTATTCTAGACTCTTACTGGCACCTAGAACCACCTAGTTCATACAGCGAATTAAACATTTTCACTTTAACTTTTATCTCCAAATTGTCTTTTGAAAATCCGAAAGTTTTCCGCTCAGAGGTTTTTCTTGGACCACATCACAGAAGGACATTCATCATCGACATTATGTTTGGGCAATCTGCGTGATAATTTGACTGAGATTAGAGAGATATGTTCCTTATTTATACTATTGAGTTCCTATTAGACTAAAATCGTGCTGTAAGATAATAGCTTTACCCATGTCAAAGCTCTAATTAATTTAATAGATTTTTTAATTAAGCTTTTATACTGCGAGTCAAACATCTAAGAATATTTTTTTATAGTCTTCAAACTACACTAAAAGATGTATAGTTTCACGGCCATATAAAATAGGTCAAGACTGCGACTATTACTCAAATATAAGGAACGCCTGTCAAGTATTTTTTTGTCCAAATCAAAGTTCTTATAATTTTTAACGCTAAGTATTTCCAGGTTAATACTTTAGTAAGTTTGTATGTTTGAAAGCAACAGTGTAACAAACTACCAACCGACCGACATCCTAATAGCTTATCGATAGTGAATCAGGAAAGGTGACATCCACACGGATGAAGTCAGGAAGTTTATCCTTCGCCCTAGTACGTGCTCGTACTTATGAAAGCACGTGGCTAATCAAAACCTTGCTAACTTTAACCAACGCGTAAGGAATCACGTAAAATCACGAATACGTGGATTTGTCGAACTTAAAAGTTGTAGTTGAGCTTCTGCTAAATCAGATCGGAAGGATTACCATCGTACCAATTTCTGCTACCATAAGCAGTGATGCTCCCTTGCTGTGTTCTGGGCTAAAGCCTTATTTTATCAACATTGAGTAAAAAGTTTTTTTACGAATAAGTAGATACACCATAATGTCATAGCGTTAGCTACTAATAGACAAAACAGTTTTACGACTACTTCAGGACCGTGTCTGTACTGATACGGAATCGAGCTCACTGGTGGGTCAGATGGGACAAAAAAAATCGCAACGAGCCCACTACGCAAATGAGTGGGATCAATGGGATTTTTTTCCCATCGGCCTCACCAGTGCGCTAGCCGCCGGTGTGCTCGATGGGAATAACCCATACGGAACGGATTCGAACCGGATTTGTGCGTAACCACTCTTACAAAGATTATAAGAGTCTCTTACTCCTGTTTTGTTGGAAGTTTATCACCTGCTACAGTAAGTGCTTACTCAGCTAATCAGGACGCTAGTAATTCTCCAGTCGCGCGGTGATTGGCGCTCAGGTAATTCTACCGGCCGCTCTGCGAGCTGATTGGATATCGATCGACTGCAGTCTTGTGGATAGTTTCTGTTATTGATGGACGCATTTGGAAGAGTTAAAGACTTGCGGTGCTTTTTCTGTTGTTTGTTTTTTATTAGTTTTGCTGTATTAAAGCTGGAAAAAGTTAAACAAATGGGTTTGTTTTAAAGTATTTTTTTATTTATGGTAAACTGAGCAGTCATAACCAAAATATAAATAAATAATATAAAATAAATATTCTTGGATTTATCACACAACGCCTTCTAGTCCCAAACCAAGCTTGTACTATGGAAACTAGATTAATGATGAAATACATAATTATTTTTTTATATGGTAATACATTTTATTATATCTATAGTACTTAAGTACTTATCCATAAAAATGCATTTTTGCATAAAAAGCTACAATTTAATATCTACTGATAATTAGGTAAGTAAATTATTATTTCTCATTATGATGATACTTACTTAAGGAAACTTATTAAGTCAGCAACTAGCGCTCACAACACTGGTTATTTCATTGTCTAACGCGAAAGCACAACACTACACTCCAAAACAGTACTCCCAGTGTTATTCAAAGTTGTGCAATTGCACTATAACCGCGCGGTTTGGCACGACTCAGTACGAATGAAGTACTGTTACGTAATCTCAAGAAATCTTAGTCACACTGCGTGGTAATAACAGTTCGACTACAGAACGCTGCAGCATCGCGCGCAATGTAACTCGTTATGGTACTCGTATTCTCAATACAAGTTGTGCAATGGCACTGCAGTAACTAAACCTCTAAGAAGTTGTTATTCTAAGGAATAACGAAATAAATTGCAACGCAGAATGGGCGTCGCGCCGGAACTTGTCAAAGGCATCTCGGACTTGCGAGGCCAAAGAGCCCTCGACAACTTATTTATAAGGAAGGGTTTACACGCGCTGGGATTTTCAGCGCATGTAAGATATGTTTGTCGCCTTATTTTGACGCTTGTTTTAAATGTATATTTTTTTATTTAAAATTTTCTGGTCATGTAAATCTTTTTAGATTTTTTTCATCGTTGCTAGTCATCATCAAACCTAAGAGTATGGACTTCAGTTCATCAATTTCCAATACTTTGAAACGAACTAAATGTTTCAAATTGCAAACAAGCTCGTATTGATTACGGGCGTGGGATTCTCAATGTAAAATCGCCCTAAGAGCTCTCGACAATTTATTTATAAGTGAACTTCAGCTCTAGACTGTACTCTATAAGGAACTGAATCAGGGCAGAATTGTTTAGGCTGCTTTGCATTGTACTTACTATGAAGAGTTTTTGGAATGTTGCCCTATTCTTAACAAAAAAAAATCTGATTAATAGTGCAAATATTGGTAATGCTTGAATGTTTTGCTATTTGTGTGAAACGCGCTGAAATAACTAGATCATTTTGGATTTAACTTTAATTGAATATTAGTTGGTAACTGGAATAAGTACTTTATCATGTACCACGCAAGTGAAGATAGTACGATGTATAAGCTTGTGAAAGATATAACATCAGTTGTTATCATATTTTTAATAAAAAAAATTAAACTTATTTTATCTCTTAACTATTTATTATTTCAAAACGAGAATTTTATAAATATTTCATGCAACAGTAGGTACCCATAATGGTTTGGCACGGGCATACCGCCTCGGTAATGCCGGCTCAGAAAGTTTCAATTGAAATGTCACAGATAACAAATACCGCGCTGCTAGAGTCTGACCACGCTACGTTTGCAAAGAAATAGGCGACTCCAACAAAAGAAAACTCACTGCGACAATATAATAGATTGTTCCAGCCTTAGGGTGCTTTTCCACCAGAGCTAAACTAAACTATGTTGCTAAGGATGTGTTTTACATCCACCAAAAGAGTCTGCGTTAGGTCTGCAGCACCTTTGCAGTAAAAAGTTAATAAAAAATGTCGAAACGTTTTCGCAGCACTGATGTTGGTGCTTTTAACTAAATATAATGCATTGGTAACTCTCCCATATTTGAAGACTTAGCGTGGTTACACTCTATTTTAAATAAGGCACTGGACCAGAAACGAAAATAATGAGTGATTGTTGGGACGAGATAAAAATGTGATTGAAAATATCTTGAGGAAAAAAAAATATATGATTTGTGCGTCTGAATTTTTTGAACCGCGAACCATTTATAATGGGGTTTCAAATTTTTGTATCACTCATGTTTTTTTTCTGTATTTAATTTAATAAAATGAATGAAACGTTAATCCTACTTCCTACCTACTAATATTATAAACGCGAAAGTTTGTTGTAAGTATGGATGGATGGATGGATGGATGTTAATCTTTCACGTAAAAACTACTGATCCGATTTGGATGAAACTTGAATTATAATTGTATATTGTCCGTGACCTGGATTAACACATAGGCTACTATTTATCCCGAAAAATTAACGGGATCCAACGGGATGCGACCGAAGTCGCGGGCGGCACCTAGTAATATAATATAAAGACTGTTTTTTACAAAAGTTTTTATTTTTTTATTTTATTTTTGCAAAAGCTGGTTTATTATAAATGCAAACACTCACCGCTATTGGCTATTCCGAATTTTAATTAAAATCTGTTTAAAATTAATCGACAAACGTTCTTCCTGACAGGTTATGTAACGTACATTAATTAATGTACCTACCTATTAGTACATTTATGTAGAAAAAGCCATTTGTATTTTTTTTATAAATAAGTAAATAATCAACAGCATTTATACAAATTCAACTGTTTCTTAGATGAATTATAGATCTTTATTAAAATTAAATATTAATATTTAAAAAAAAAATTATTTTTTTTGACATGAACTTGAAAATAAGGTTTTATTAAAAATAATACTGGCAACGACACATTGGCAGAGTTTTAAAATAAAATTAAGTCTAAAGGATTTACTTATTGAGTGAGTAGGTAGGTACTTTACTCGCGTACGTAGGAATGCTGATGTAGGTCTGATTTAAGCTAAGTATAAGTACTTTGATATTTTAGGAAAAAGGAAGGGCTATACAATACATAATTATATATATTTATACGTATAGTTACACTATTTATACGTAGTTACACCCAGCATGGAACAAACCTCTATGTTTACCATCACACCAATGTTTGTTATTGGTGGGGTCGAACCCACAACTCACAGCGCGAAAGGCAAAGCTGTACCGACTGAGCAGTGACGCCTGTTTATGACGATGATGACGGTTTAGGTTTGAGTGTTTAGTTTGAAACAAACGAATTCTGCTCAAGTTTTTTTATGCATGCAAAGCTTTCAATAATTACTTTATTATTTTTTTGCACGCGACTGTACCTGCTACAGTTGATAATTGAAAATGGTCGATCTCAACAGCCACCTATATTGGCTGAGATTTCAACTGGAAAATGTCAAAGGTACAGGTGCGCACATTTTGCTTTGACAGAACAATGTAATTATGTAACTTTGCTTTGACGTGGTAAATGTTAATTATTTGGGTTTATGTTCCAGGCACATTGTATCGAAACTCAGAGTTTTTATTTTGAGATCTTCGTTCAGTTCAGTCATGGCTCAGTCGGTAGTAGCTCTGCCTTCCGTGCTGTGGGTCGTGGGTTCGATCCCCACCGAGAACAAACATTTGTATGTTGTAAACATAGATGTTTGTTCTGTGTCTAGGTATTTCTATGTATTATAAGTATGTATTTACAAAAAAAAAATTATGTATGTATTCTATCAGCCGTCTAGTTTCCATCGTACAAGCTTTGCTTAGTTTGGGACTAGAAGGCGTTGCGATAAGTGTCCGTAAATATTTATATTAAAAAAAGTATTAGGTATTATTAAAAAAAGTTGATATGTACAATAGATAACGTATGTCTATAATATCATAATGTCTATAATATCGTAAATCCACGCTAAAATAACATTAAACATTGATATGGGGATCGTGGGTCCATTTGGGGACACGGATGTGCGATTAAATTTTCCCGTGTATCCATATGAATGCATTGGACTGTGAACGGGTTACTTTGTTGCAGTTGGTATTGTAATAAATTCAGATTTTTTTTTAGAATAAATTCGGATATTTTTTTTGAATATAGTTTATCTTAATTATTGAGGTCGGCTGCTTATCATAACACTGTTTTGAATTTAGTACTTAATCCACTTTGCTTGTTTAGTTGATTTGTAGTTTGTTTTGCGTTACAGTACTTTTAAATAGTAAAACCGCGTTTTTAACTTTGACAGTAACATTGTTTATTGCAACAATACGATGCTATTATTGATGTGTTCAGTGAAAACTATCAATTATTTTGTGGTATATCCGGATGATGTATCGTCCCGATATTAAATTATCGTGGTTTTGATGGTAAAGCCCGCTTACCATCAAAACCACTATAGTTTCAATGTACATGAATAACATCATGTAACATTATACCTACCACATTATACTAATACGAATAAAATAAAATTAAAACTACTAATTGCATTATACGTATCCGAATACACTGCGCGGCAACAATACTTCGACTGCAGAACATTACAGTGTCACCGCGCAATGTAACTCAAAAACGATAGATTTACGTAATGACGACTTACGACTTCAGTTTTCGTGCTGGCCTCTCAAAATTTTTAAATAATTTATAGAAAATGGAGTTGGAAAACAAACTTCAATGTTTTCCATTAAATCACTCAATTTAAACAGGACAGGGTTAAAAAAGTAAGCAAAAATATCAAAACATCAACCCGCTAGGATAATGAAAATACATATAAATAGCAAAATAGCTGGCCGACGCCGACGGTGGCTAAATGCAGTGTTAATTAAACAAATTAGTTTTCAGTTCGGCGTTTGCATGTCACAAGTTAACTTTAAATATTAGAACCTCGCAATGCTCCTAGAAATGACAATTATAGATAAACCAAGTAATAGTTACCTTACGAGTCATATTAGTTATAGAGCGATTGAAAAAAATCGCCCAGGGAAGTACACTACTATGGCATTTGTGAGAAATAGGACAAAATCTAGGACCAAGAAAAAAACACCTAAAAGCCTGAATTGAACCTTAGCTCTACCGTAGAGCTATGAATTTCTTATATTTATTACTATTAGCTTATATTTGCAATTTTTTTTATCTATTTGCTATAAGTACCCTACTGCTGACTTCTAGGTCAAAGAGTTATGGTTGTCGCCCTGCCACCCGGTCCAACTTACAGACATTGGCAATGCTTACGTTGCTGTGAATATCTACCATTTTCCCTTTAAAACAAACGACAGCTGTCTTGACGAATGATTTGACTTGACTGATACGTAATATTTACATAATAAGATACTGGCAAAGTTGTCTGTCGAAATCGCAAACAAAAAAGAAGAAGAAGGAAGTAGGAATACTGACAAAACCCATCACTTTGATGATTCCCGCGACATGCAATCCGGGGACGAATCGGAACTTTTCGAAAGCACGATGCGACTCGAGTACAGACTTGGTACGTGAGTAATTTACTAATGCATCCCGGCGTCGCGCACTTTCGTTCGCATTGGTAAATGAAACGGAGGGTGCTGATTTATTGGTGAGCGGAGCGAGTAGTAAAGCGTTTAGCGTTTTTAATTCGCAAATTATGAAAATCTGAGTTGAGAAGTAAATTTTACTGAGTAAAATCACAAAAATCAATAATAATTGGTGATGTTGCGTGATCAATGGTGTATAGAAGATCTAATGCAGCATTATGGAAAAAAAATTTTTTTGTGTTTATAGCTTTTAACCTGGTTGCTTTTATATTATTAAACGTGGAATATAAATTTGATATTTATATTGTACTTAAATGAAACTCGTTTTATAATGTTCCAACATAATATTTATGTATCTACTCGATTGACAGGCACCTCATTTTTGTATTTATATACTTATGTACCTCTGTACAGTATTTTTTAGAAACTAAGTTAGAATTACTGCTGTTTAGAGACTAATTTTAATTTTAAGTAGAATAATACTCTGTTAACTTTTCAGTAGTTAATAATGATATTTCTAACAGATTAATTTTATGCAACAATATTTTCGTTCGTGGTTGAAAATCCGCTATTTTCATAACACTATGACCGCACCACACGGAGTTAGCGCCTCAACTAGAGGTATGCACCCTTGCATCATATTTGCAGCTTTCATTACAGATATTAAAAACTATGTAACAGAACAGACATCCGATTCATTTAATGAGGAATTGCGAAGTGTTCTTGACTCGAGAGCAGAAGGGATACAGAGCCTGAGCCCGTAGTCTGACTTTTGTTTTGTTGATCTTAACGCATATCGAGACGCGATTTGCAAGATCTTTGGTACGAAAATCCGATAAGCGCCTAGAGCGGGACATTTGCAAACTATTTTTATCCATACAAAAACTGCGAGTTTCTCGATTCTCGCTTGTCGTAAATCAACATAACAAAACTCAAGATTACGAGCTCCGGTGTTTTTGATATAAGAAAGTTTTTCATTACTACTTAATTAAGTTACTAATTTTGTGTTTTTGGTTAAAATATTTGCAAGTTATATTATTATGATAAGTTATAAGATATGATTGAATAGTTTTTTAGCAATGTCTGATTTCTGGAAAGCCTGATTATTTTTTGGAAAACTCTGAAGGAGTTTTCGAACAATATTCTGAACATTAACCGATAGGTATTCTTTTGACAGCGCTATTCATGTACAATAATGAACATAATTTGTACATACAAAAGGTTGAAATAAATTCACAAAAATACCCTTGCGTCGTTGAAGATACCAAAATAGTGTTTTCGGCACAAATCTCGATAGGATCGTAAATAATAAAAAAAAAATAACAAAACTGCCGTATTCACTTAAGTTCTGGCGCTTTACTGCTGGAAGTGGTCTCAGGGTGCTTGAAAACTAGGAAAAGTGAGCTTTTGCCTTTTTTCCGTTACAAAGACCATAAAATAATAAACTCAAAATAACCGACAGGTAACTGTAATACTTTTTTTTAACTATCATGGTTAAGAACATAATCTTTTTTTTTTTTTTTTTTTTTGTTATTGACGTCACACTGTATGTGCATTTGCCATTTTGTAAACATAATCTTTACTAAAAATTAGAACTTTCTTTTTAAAACAAACGACAGCCGACTTGACGAATGACTTGACTTGACTAAAAAAATATCTTAACTCGATTATAACTTATTATAACTTGATTTCAAATACATATCACTTGACACTGGCAAAATTGTCGTATCGAAATGACAGACAGAGGCCATTAATTAAAAGAAGAAGAAGAAGTTTAGCTGAAATATCGGGAAATAATCAAACTCAAAAATCATGTAAATATCCCGTTTTCAGTACCTAACAATTAAATTCTTCAACGTAAAATAAATATTTGCAATCTAACTTCATAATTTTTATTTTTTTTCAATCGTGTCGTCAAAGTTTTCGTGTCTACGCATATCTACACAGGTATCTATGTTCTATGATGTCGGATGGGTCCTATAACGCCCTTATGTTTTTATTCCATTACGTAGACTCGTGTGCACTCTGCTTTACGCCCCGAGCCTCGGCTGTCGTTATGGTAACTTATTGCTGCAGGTAACAAGGCCTGTGTCACTTCCGCGTGTTGTGAATTGAATTTTGTGTGTTTGGGTATAAGGGTAAATATCGCGTGACTCAAATACTTACTGTTGTTCAGTTTATGTCAAAAGTCAAGTGTTAGATTATAAAAATTTGCTTGCCACCACCACACCATGTGCAGCGGTGCAAAAAATAAGCAAAAAAAACACCATGAAAATCCAGTAATATTTAAAAAAAAAATCATATTTAAAAAACACGTACCTACAGACATGAAACAAAAACTATACGCACAAAATAATCACGGTAATTTCAAACAAAAAAAAACAAGACCTAAAACTGAATTTTTGATTGATTTTAAGGCTTTGTCGCTTTTTAGTTAAACTTTACTAACTTTGTATTATTTACTCTGTGTTTTAGCTATGAAGTTAATTTATTCTCATTATATTTCTAACAATAGCAAGCTGGTATATGAGTAAAATTTGATGTTCTAGTTTTATTAACCTCTCATCTGCATTGTCTGGGCTCCCTGCAAACAACAATAGAACATCCTATACATCGCTAGGTCTGGAATCTCGACAGTCTAGAGGTTAATTAGAAAGAAGCTCAAAATTAACCCACCAACGGCTTTTTGAAGTTCAACAAAATACACAACATTTTCATATTTCAACGGTGTTAGAATATAAAATTTAACATGATTTTTAAACGCGGGGCTTCTGCACCAAATAACACTCTATAAATCATCATCATCATCATCATTTCAGCCCGTTTTAACACACTGCTGAGTATAGGCTTCCTATTTATTACGCCATTCTTTTCGGTCCCTTGCGAGTCTTGTCCAGTGATTCCCAGCCAGTTGTACGATATCATTTGACCATCGGGCGGGTGGTCTGCCTCTTGATCTACGGGCATCCCTTGGCCACCATTCTGTGACACTATAAATAAAACGGGTTATTCCAATCGAGCTCACCGGCTGGCCCACTGGTGGGGCCGATGGGATAAAAATCTCAACAAGCCTACTATGCAAATGAGTGGGCTCCACACTAGCACACAAAAATATTTTAGTAGTTATTAATTTTTGACAAGAAACACTGTTTTTATAATCAAGCATGCAAAGTAACATTAGTAGACAGGAGTTAACTATCCTATTCTACTCGTACTATCCTAAACGAACTACGTAGACAAAGTTGTGGACGAAAACTAGTATTTTTATGAAGTTACAAAAATGATAAACATTATTTTTACAGCATCTGTCTATGTTTATAAATTGGGGTAATAAACTAGCAAAATCACATTGATCAAATCTTTGTCCCGGCGACTGACTCGCCCATCTGCGACCAGCGAATAGGTAGCGAAGATAATATTCTGCATTTATCTAGAGATGCCTCAGAACGTCTCTATAAGGAGCCAGATTATTGTAAGCTTTGTTACCTGCTATTTACTAGAAGTTCTTCAAATAATTCAGTATCGCTTACCACAATCATGATATCATCATCATCATCATCAATATATATAAAACTCTTTTGAAGCTGACTTAGAATCAACGCACAGCCTAAACTATAAGTCCTAGAGGTATGAAATTTGGAGGGTATCCTTATATAGTGTAAGGGTGCACTAAGAAAGGAATTTTGAAACGTCACACTCTAAGGGTAGAATGCAAGCAACGCCGCAGGCGACGGCTAGCTACGTAATCATGACGTATGAGAAAAAAAAGAAAGAAAATAGTGCCAAAATAAAATGAAATAGATTTAAAACTGTAGTTTTTAGGTACCGATCGAAAAATATATTATTTACCCTTATGTATACTTTAAAAAGCAGTATTTTTAGAGTAGTTTGCTTCACTAGGCAGTTTATCAAACACAAATTGCGCAAAACAACACTCTGTATACAATTAAATAAATCTCAAGGAAACAAATCCTTTTAATTTTTAAATCACTATAATAAAAATGACTAAGGACCGGGAGCCCCGAGTTGTGAATTTGTTTTGACTTTTGAATCAAGTATAGCACACGCAAACGCATTCGCAAAACAAGAAATTTTGTATGAAAACTGGATAAGCGCCTCTGGCGGGAGATTTGGGAATTGTGCAATTCCCAACAAAATTTCTCGCTTTGCGAATGCGTTTGCGTGTGCTAAACTCGAGTCAAAAGTCAAAACCAATGCACCGGGGGTCTTTAGTTTTTAAGCAGTTAAAAAATGTACTTATTTCTCACTTTAAAACGGAGCTTCGCTATTGTGATGTGCATTCTCTATGATAAACACGTGTAAAGCTTTCGTTGCTCTATGTCCCAGCCTATATTGAAGTATGCGCTGCCTCAGCTGTTCGTCTCCCGTCTCCATTACACTAATTTGTGCGTTTAATCGACGTCTCGAGACATCCTTCGGGACTCATTTGCTTGCATTTACTCTGAGCTTTGCTGAGAATTTGATTTATAATCGGACTAAGCCAAAAACCCATTAGTGAGACACTGGCTCAGTTTCTTAATTTGATTTGTGGTAATTTTGACTAAGAATTTTCTCTGTATTTTTATGAACAGACTTTTACAGACAGTTTGACAGAGTTATATCTCAAATCTAAAGAGTTGGAGTAATCGGATACCAATTTATCTTTGGTTTTGATCTCCATCCATTCGTTTGGTTTCACGATATGACTGGTAGAACTACTTACAGACAGACGGGTAATTTTATAGTATCGTTTTCTTACTTACTTCGACTTACTTTTGATTTAACCTACTCTAGACCTTCCTTTTAAAACCACTCTTCTGGCAATGGTTTGAATCCGGCGAAGACCTAAAGAAGTTAACTTTTTTGCTATGATTAATATTATGACTAGTCCATAGTTTACAACTTCCAGTGATCGCAATACTGGAGTGAGCTGTTAGCCATCTTGGCGTTTGCATTACCCGTCTAATAGAATAATCTAAGTGCCTCTAATCAAACTGTCAAAAACTGACTCCTAACTCCCAATCTCGTGAATCCAGAATGACTACACTATGCAAAAATTGGTATTCGACGGTTCGTCGTTTCGTTTTAGGTTACATTGCTCTGAGACGCTGAAACTTTGCAAGAACCCGCGTCAACGCACAAGGCGGCCGCGTAGTGTAACACAAATGGCAGTACCAAATCTTCGTTAATCAGTTTTTGGAGTAGAGGTCCTGATTACATCGCTTCGTGTTTTGAATATCAAATTGGTAGATCAAAGAGTTTCAGTATATTTATTGATAAAGCGTACATTATCAATATTCTATGAAGCTGTAGCATAACGAGGTTGGAAAATTCTTGATGGAGATTTGATTATGGAAAATCTTAAAATATGGTTAGGTCGAGGAATATGATAAAAGACATCGTATACGATAATAACATTTATTGACATTTTTACATCGTTATTAATTTTTTATATTTATTTAATTATTTATCTAAAAAACTGGAGGGATATGGGGGAGATCTTTGCCCAGCAGAGGGACAGTATGGGTTACCAAAATAAAAAATAAAAAATGATTTGAAGTTTGTTTACATAGTTTAAAACTATGAACTTGGATGCCGTGGTCATAGAACACGTCACGTTACTGATGTCAGGGTTCCAAACTGGATATGCAAGAAGTGCGAGTTCGATTTTTGTACTGGCACAATTATGACAATTTATGTTTGCATCAACTGCAAATATTTGGTCAATATTTTGTTCCAGATGGATGAAAGAAAAACGCACCAATTCAAACCATCATAACCTAAAACTAAGTACTTAAGCATTGCTATATTTTTTTCTCAATCGAAAACAAATTCATGACACTAGAGTAAACAAACACTGGCAAAACTGTGACAACAAGTTGCAAAAGCCATAAACCAAGAAGTTGCAAGTTGCAAATAAATTCACGCCTGTTTTTCGAAGCTTTTTGTCTTCAATTTTATGACTTGTTTTATGAGAATTCAATAGAATCGTTTTAACGATCCAAGTCTTGGTGCAGGATGTCTTCAGCGTGAAATTTCCATAAATCTATTTCAATACAAACACCTCTTAGTGAACTCTGTCCGCATCCGCAGTCTCAATGGGGTGCGGTGCGAGTGAACGTGGATTTGCGTAAGATCTAAGTTTATAGAGTTTTTTTACTGTTTCATTGATTGATGTCATGCTAAATGCTATCTTGCATGATAGAATGTGAAGTGTAGCTAATCTTTGTCCTTGCTTAATCTGAAAATTCATGAATTACAGCGATCTAGATTTATTAGACATAGCTTTTTGTTGTATTCAGACCATGTAGGGCTTGGACGCATTGGTGTGTATGCAGACCCAGACTATGTGCATACATACTGTGTCTAAAGAACTCAAAAGATACATGTCATGTTGTCTCAGGAACAGTCCACCAATAAACACGTTTATTTTGATGACAAATACATAATATATTTTTGGACTGCGATAAACACTAATGTCTATTCACCGCAAGAAATTCACGTTGTAAATTAAACTATTAAACATTGATGACTATTCATCGAAAGAAAACTCGAACTATAAACTAAGCCCTCACAGAATGCACTCGCAGCTAAAAGCTAGCATTATTTTTCTAACCGCCCCGCTACCCGCTATCTGTCATACTGCACCGCCGTCCGTGACTTGGTTGGTGAGCGGTTCCGCAGCCGGGCGGCAGTTGGAACGCAGTTATACTGATCAAATTTAGCCAGTGGCCTGTAGAAACGACGCGACGGTGTGGTATGGACTTATAGACTGACTAGATCTATATTATTATAAAATTGTATATTTGGGGGCGCTACAAGTTATAGTTTTATAGATATCGAATCAAACAACTTGGTAGTTTTTACTATTAAAATTAATTGTTTGGGAACCTATAACGTATTGCTCTCGTGAGGGCTGCGAGGCGAATAGGCCGAGCGTCGGTTAGTGCTGTGTGACGCTGGCGGTGTGACATGTAGTGTTGTTCTAGGCGCGAACACTGTAAAAGCGCCAAAAACTAAAATTAAAGATATGGATAAATAAAAATGCAGATCTACTAAATAAACGATTCTGATTCCGTAAATTGAGTTTGTCTGTTTGTTTGTTTGCGGATCACGCCTTAACTACTGAACCAATTTCAACGAAACTTTTTTCCGGATTGAAACATAGGCTATATTTTATTGAAATCAAAGACGTAGGATTCTTAGATACAGCTTGAGCTCTTTATACCAAAAACAGCCATTTGATACGAGGTTCATCGTATGCTGGTTGACAGATACTTATAGTTATCATCAGTATATCAGTTGGTAGAAATGTACTGTTTAACTGAAGCCTCTCCAATAGTTTTCCAGGAAGAACAATTCTGAGCTTACTCTGATTAATAAACAAGTAACCGTCAATAAACACTGACATTGGTAAATTCGTGGCAGCCTAAGCCACCGAAGGCCACAAGAAAAAGACGAAGAAGAGCCTGCTCTATGTACCGGGCCGTCAGTTTTCCATGCCATATTTATATCGTCTAAGACTTATGGAAGGGTCCTGTAATTTAGCCCTCCCTTGGGAATAGAAACATGCGGAGCTTAAATGCTTGAAATTTACCTTACCACTTATATAATGTGGGTATAGTCAAGAACAAAGGTTTTAGGAGGAAAGGTAAAGTATTTCAAACAAAAGTGTCTCGTTCACATATCATTTGAGTACTAACAAATTTTCTTCTAAATAATATTAAACTCTTTTGAAGCTGACTGACAATCAACGCACAGTAATTTTACAAACTTAATTTTAGACCCTTTAGGATGCAACTTTTCAAAATACCTTTCGACTTAGTACACCCCTATACTATATAAGGATACTACAAATTTTATACCTCTAGGACATATATTTTAGGCGGTGCGTTGATTATCAGTCAGCTTCAAAAGAGTTTTATATATTTAGAGAAGATAGATGATGTCTCTACCAAAATCTTATCAGTATCAAAAAAATATTGGACATATAACACGACGCTTTCTAGTCCCAAATTAAGCAAAGTTTCTACTATGGGAACTAGACTTGCTGTAAATTTAATTACTCAGCGATTTGAAAATCTTCAGAGATTTTAATCGGTCTAAGAATTTGTAATAACTAACACAGAAGATACAAAATCCAATCTTATTTGTCTACCTGTCAGAATGAATCGCTATAAATGTTTTGATGTTCACAAAATCGCTAACTTGGAAATAAATTTAATTACTCAAAGCAATGAAGGCTTTCTAATTTTAACTCTGAAACGTTATTTGAATTATTGAACCTTGTTTTGGTTCTGTTGTGGAATAAGTCGATTAGCTTTTAGATCTCGAACGAAATTGCTTAGTTCTCATGGAAATGGTTGACATGAAGGAAGTAATTTCGTAGACGTGGAAAATGCCGATCTACACACCCACAAATAGTATCGTTACACTGCGCGGTAATGCAGCCGCGTTCTGGGTCATTCCTGCGTCACTTTACTTATAGATTTTATAAAGTTTTATTCACAAAGAAAATTACAACTCATACAGTATTTACAATATTTACAAAATGCACATGAAACAGTTGAGAAATCTAAAACCGTTTATAAAATTTTATTTTTTATAAAATTTAAAAAAAAATTTACTTAGCTAAACTATATAAAAATTGTATATAACATCTCAGGGTTGTTTACAGCTTGCCTCTACCCTCATAAATGACAGAAACACTTTTCATCACAACTGTACGCAAGGATTCCCATTTGGTTCGCGCGGGTATTCGTCACGATTTACATACAAGTGCGTAAGTTCCAAGCCTTTGTGGTACATCAAATCCGCTTGCAATCTAAAGTAAGCCCTAATACTCAGATTTAAGACTCAATTCAATTTTAAAGCAAACACTATCTTACTATGCAATATTTTACCTACGCGTGCTGCGTGTCTGGTTATAATATAGAGATTTGAACTTTCGTTACTGAATTGTAAGTTTCAATTTCGCTTGCATAGGGCTGTAAAAATTTTGCGTTTGTGACATTATTCATCAAAAACAACATCAGTGGGAGGAACGGGAGGTGCAAAATAAATATTATTTTTATTCCCATTCGTCCCACTAAACATGTTGGTGGGACAAACGGGAAGTTATTTTGTAATCTTCCCATTCGTTTCACTAGTGGAACGATTCTGTGGGTCGAACGGGAATGAAAGGTTACATGAGCTAGAGTGATTATTTTTGAGTGTAGTGTTACCTTATTCTGTGTGTGGTCCGGAGGTCTATCTAACTGGTTCCATCGGGATTTACCCGACTGCGGTTAGATTTAATCAATAAACTATTTTGTAACTAGCTCTTGTTCCTGACGTGATGTTTACCCCGGAACGGATGGATTAGAAATATTAGTCATTGTTTTTCTATTTAACTTTACTATGAACCATTTCAAAGAAAATTCAGTAATAAAGGCGTTGGGGCGTTTCAGGTCCCAATTTGCATACATTTAGTAAATTTTTAGATTAATTTTGTTATTTATAACTTTTGTTGGTTTTATCATAATTTATTTTGCAGCTGCAGTCACGAAAACGCAAAATAAAGTAATTATTTTATCGTAAACACCTGTGAGTACGATAAACAACATTGAAAAAGACGCATTTTTCGAAGTAAAATATCTAATAACGAATGATTCCCGCTGCTTTATAATGACAATGTTATATTTTTAAAAACTGCATTGTAAGATTGCAAAATTGCAAGTTTTAAAAAAATTTGGGACCTGGAACCATCCAATTTGCCCCAGACCATTTAGCTCTTTACACCTACAAACATAATATTGTTGCAAGAATCTAGAGCGTAGCAAATTATGAGACATCAGCTACGCCGTAGCTACGAGCTCGATGCTACGAAATGTGCTACGCCAACAAGACACCCACCTACTCAACACGTTTTCATTGAACTACTAATATAAATATTGGTGTTTATTTATACTTGGCAACAAGTAGATTGAAAGCTGATTAAGAATCTTACTAAAGCTTTATTTAAAATTCTTTGTATGTTATACTACGCCATTTTTTCGATTTTAAGTCATATTTATACACACTTTAAAGTTGATAATTTGGTTGTTCTGAATCTCTGACTCAGAATTGTCTTCAGTATGACTTTATTAACAAAAATCATCAAATTTTAGTATTCGTTTTAATTCCTGAAAAATCCAAAAATATACCTTTACACAGCGAAAAACATCGCAAATTCTCCCTTGGCGCTCCCAAACTGCATAAAATAAAGTCTTGCTTATCGAGTTTCGAACCCCGAGCGACCGATAAATTAGTTTGGACACCGTACCGCCTTGTCACTCGCTACCTACTGCACTTTTTGTACTGACCCCATGTATACTGGAATTTATCTTGAGTGGAGATCCAAAAATATCGGGTGCAGGAATCTGCTGCATCATAATTTAAGTAGAATTTAAGAAGAAGAAGTAGAATATTATCTACTTTTCGTTCTTTCTCTTACATTAGGTAGGTTTTTTTATAAGATAAGATAAGATATGTTTATTTGCAAGAATATAATATACAACTAAATAATGGAACAAGCCCATAGCCTACCTGATGTTAGGTGGTAAGTTTAAGGTATCTATAGAGTAACCGATTTTGATATATCAAATAAAGTGCCTACTTGAAAAATAATACACATCAAAATTAAGGTAAGTTACTTTTAACTTCCTACACTATTCCTGCCGCCAAACAGTGTTTTTTTTTATGATAAAAGTAATGGAACAAGCTGATAGCTCACCTGATGTAACTTCTGCCTATAACAATGCATTACCTCACAGAGCAAGTCCAATGAGGACGTGCCCTGTAAGGCAATGCACTGCGTCCATCACTCTGAGACGTAAAGATCTTGAAGTCTCATGTGCCTGTAATTACACCGGCGGCCTCACCCTTCAAACCGGAACACAGCAATGCGAGCATCGCTGCTTGGCGGCAGAAATAGGTACGGTGATGCTCGCATTGCTGTGTTCCGGTTTGAAGGGTGTGAATACCGGTGCAATTACAGGCACATGCGACTTGACACCTATGTATCAGTGTGAGGACGCAGTGCAATGCATCATAGAGTATGTATAGATGTGCTCGGTGAGGCCATGCATTGTTAAAGATAGATGCTACTGTTTAACATAAGCTGGATCATCTGCTTGTTCCCGTCAATGGACCATCGGCTTGTCACCGGCCGCCGGTCCACCGGTGGGCCAGATGGGACAAAAAAATCTTTTATAAAGGGATTTTTTCCCATTCGTCACCATCGATTTTTTTTTCTTTCATCGCATAGCAGTATATCAGAAAGCATAAATTATACAGAATATTTTATTATTATTATTATTTATCATTATTATTGGTTGAAAATTTTGTCTATAATATTTATTAATAAAATTTTCAATAGTGCATTATTAACTTACAGGTATCCTACCTCTGTTGCTACTCTTAATTTAATTTTCTTCCCTACTACCTACGTCATTTCCTCTGCAAACCTGATGTTGCTTTTTATGCTCCGAAGTAATTAATATCGTTATAAAATGCTGGTTGTATCTTCTCAACATTCAACAGTTGATTGAAAAATACGGTTAGAGATTTTTGCAGTGAAAAGTGTTTGGTAAGCTTATACTTTTTTATTTAAAGTTTGGTTAATATTAAGACTGAATTCATTATTAAAATATTGGGTTTGTATCTGCCATCTCTTACTAATGATTAATGTCGAACAGAAGCAGGGCAGTTTTAAGTAATGCTTAAATTTGAGTTACATTTCAGTATTTGGTAATTAATTGGGTAAAATTTAACATTATTATATTTACTGATGAACTTTGTTATAAATAAATGAACTTTAAAGTATATTATATCTAACAAAATCCTTATACAATTTATTGAATGCACTCTGATTGTGAAACAAATATTTTATAGCCACGTCTTGCAATACCTTGAAAAGCACATCCTCAGTGGTGTGTCTTGTTAAGTAATCATCGTCAATTGAGCTATTGCAAAAGTACTATCGCGTGTTAATATCTCACTAAACAATTCTAATGTATTTGATGAAAATATATAAAAAACACAAACAATAATGCAGTAGAAACTTTTCAGCATTCACCACCAACGGCAGGTATAACTCCTGGCAAAAAAAACCGGTACACCAAGACCGTGTTGAACGCAATCGTAAATAACACACGATGAATGTCGGCTATGTCGCCAGCTGTGACCGAGAGTTTTACTACGAAAAACTATGAAATGAGATTTGCTAACATTTTACTTACACTGCACGTGTACAAGAGCGTGTGGTTTTTTGAGTGGTAGCTGCGCCCCGCAATGTAACTTAAAGCGACAGAGAGAACCGTATTTATTAGTTCGCGTTCTATGGATCTAACGTGCTAAGTTCATATGAAAACATAAACAGTAGTCACGTACTAGTCCTGACCCCAAATAGTGTCCTCGTATCAGAAGCTACGAGTACCTTGATACGACACCCGGATATATATTTTGCAGAATATCTGGTTCCCATAGTTTTACTGTTTGTGACTAGATGGCGTTGGTATACAATGTTCAGAGTTTTAATTCTCTAGTATCTGCTAGAGTCAAACGAATAGCTTTAGAGGAAATATTAAATCAAAACTTGAGTTATACGATGATAGTTTTTACCGCAGAGCCTCAAGTCTGTGCATTTGTTTTACTTTCGACTCGATTATAGCACACGCAAACGCATTCGCAAAGCGAGAAATTTTGTATGAAACCCGGATAAGCGCCTCTAGCGGAACATTTGGAAATGTGCAATTCCCAACAAAATTTCTCGCTTTGCGAATGCGTTTGCGTGTGCTATAATCGAGTCGAAAGTAAAACAAATGCACAGACTTGGGGCTCTGAACGTTGCGGCATTGACTGGTAGTGTACCGTGCAAACGTAAGTTTTACGTTACGCAACAGCTGTCAGCATTATGCAACACTCGCAAACGTATCGTAACGTTAGCATATCCGAACCACACTGCATGGTAGCGCGGCAACGCTTGGTCGAACTCTCATCGCCGTGCAGATACGTTACGTTACGTATTCAGTGCCTCGATCACGAATAAATGTGACAATCGCAAACGTATCCTAACGCTAGCGTATCCGAGATACACTGCGCGGTGACACTACAACAGTTGGCAGTCGAGCTGGCATTGACGCGCAATATAACTCGAATACGCTACCGCGGTGACTGTCAGATTTGTTCGTGATAGAGGCACAGTTACGTTACCGTTACGATCTGAATACGATTGTCAAGTTTTTTATTCTTTATTCTTTATTGTACACAGATAAACTTAACTTAAAACTTAAACTTAAAACATGTACATACAGGCGACAGGTTTAGGTTACAGGTTTTTGTGCTTACCTTTTTGATTTATTTGTGCTTTATCCCACAAAACGTTACGATTGTCTATCCCTGCTGATAAACAACGTGTTACGCAGTGAACTATTAGGCAGTGTGTACATTAGCTGCACAGGCGAATTCGGCGATCCGTTCAGGTGTAACTAGGCTTTGAAGGCTTAGCATGTGACATATTTGATGTGGAGTAACGTACCGTGAGAGTGATGTACTAGTGTGGTTAGTAACTATAGATACTAAACTTGTGTTAGCTGCAACAGAGCTTTAGTTTTTTTATCATAATATTTTTCATATCTGTTCGTATTTCCACATCCACACCATATTTTGCCATTGTTTTTCGACTGACACGTCTCGCCGCTGCCGTCGCTCGTCGTGTCATCCGCGGTCTTCCATTTTCAAAACACTGCCGGTCAGCGCAAACCAAAACTCTTTATAACTTTTTTTATATTCTTTTTTCATTGTGAGAGCTCGTCCGGGGAAGTACTACCACCGTACCTATTTCTGCCGCCAAGCAGTGATACTCGCATTGCTGTGTTCCGGTTTGAAGGGTAAGGGCGCCGGTGTAATTACAGGCACATGAGACTTCAAGATCTTTACGTCTCAGAGTGATGGACGCAGTGCATTGCCTTACAGGGCACGTCTTCATTGGACTTGCTCTGTGAGGTAATGTCAAGATCTTTACGTCTCAGAGTGATGGACGCAGTGCATTGCCTTACAGGGCACGTCCTCATTGGACTTGCTCTGTGAGCTAATGTATTGTTTTAGGCAGAAGTTACTACTTAACATCAGGTGAGCTATCAGCTTGTTCCATTACTTTTATCATAACAAAAAATATTAAAAAAAAAAATTAAAAAAAACTCAAAAAGGTTGGTTCTACGATGCCTTGCTGACACTTGCACGAGCACATATGGCAAGTCAGTTAACTCTTCTTATAACTGTCTAGTTTTATAATTCTTGGGTCAATCGCTATACTCTGATTTTAACAATAGGATAAATAAAGTAAATAATTTGTTTTTCTTTATTAAAAAATAAAACTTATAAATGCTTTGAACACTAAAGTCACTCGTGGGACGAGTTATTCAATGAAAATTTTTGTTTGGGATTTGGGGGTTTTAGGGGCAATCATAAACCAAATGGCCTGAGATTTGGCGTAGTTTGAGATTGTTCGGAGCTGTTTGGAGCTATTATGGAAGAAAATTTAATAACCTGAGACCAATAGTGATCCACCAATGTATTATGATACTAAAATTAGTTTTGAAGGAAATTCACACCTACCATCAAACTTTGTCAACTAACACACCAAAATAATTTTCGAAATCTTGTCAAACCACACAAGCGTAAATTACAGCATCCTTGCTACATTACGCTCCTTTGATCTTCAGCTACTCTTACTTGTATTACGTCACGGCCCTCTTGATTCGTCAGATGGTCCAATTTGAATTATGGTACAATTTGAATAATTGCTACGGCTCATACGACAAAGGAGCGGAAATGAGCTATGCACAGCTCTGTGAGAACAGCTGGGTTAACCAACTATTTATAACAAAATTCTAGGATAGGTCAAGTCGGTTTCGAAGACCAATGTCCCGTAGATACAAGGGTGCAGGCGTTTTTTAGAATCATATTCTGCATTATCCGTGACTTGTACCTATACATAAAAACAAGGGATAAACTACAGAAAATCTATATGAACTATTAGACAAACCATTCAAATTTGAAATTCAATTTCATTCAGAATCATTCTCTATACAGTATGGCGTCCGTATATTTTCATATCTCACCCGAAAAAATGTCATTTTTAGATGTTTGTTCTGTGTCTGGGTGTTACAATGTACCATAAAGTAGAGAGCGTTGTGTGATTTGTCCAAGAATATTTATTTATCCTCAACGAGTTTTCGACGTCATTTTGACGTCATCCGTATTAGGACAATCTCTGCTGAAGTGAGCTTAGAGCCCCTTATAGTATTGTAAGAGCTGTTCTCTATAGACTATGATAGGCGCCACTCAATTAAGTTTTCGTCGCGTTCTGATGGTGATGAAGATGACATTTTTCGTGTTCATTACGATGTATATTGTTTACATTTTCTGTACGAAAAATACTAATACCCAGTGACTTGACCCTAATGAGATTTTCATAATGATAAAATACCGCTGGAACTATGTTGCTGGTGCTCTATCTATAAGAAAAATAAACTTTTTCAAGAGCGAGTAGATAGATAGATAGATAAACAATTTATTGTACACAAAGAGAAATTACATAAGTACAGGATAAAACATAAAACAGACAGTACAATGGGCGGCCTTATTGTTAAAAGCACTTTCTTCCAGACTTCCAGAGAGTGGGTCCAGTTTGTAACTTACTCATAATGAACATACGCACGTGAAGGGTAAAGCTCTTAGTATCAGTGTCAAAATAATAGTTCAAAAAATCACCTACCCGTTGTAAGAGTTGTGTGAATTTGGCTTCAATGTTTCATTCAAATCTAAAAACAAAAAAAATTTGGTGTAACACACTGCAAATAACTGATGACGTAACCAAAGAATATGTAATACTCCGTAATAGACGTAACGTCTCTACCCGTACCTATCTACAGACCTCTACAAATAAAGAAGAATATGACACAAACGTGCGAATAATGACATTTGGAATGCGCGCATAAATCCAACCATCCCTCAAGAACTACAAAAGTCGCAGTCGGCAAAAGAGCATGCACAGATTCCAAATTGGCGTATAAGTGCGGGCTGGCTACCCGTTTTGAATAATTTATGGGGACTCGCCCACCCCCGACGTAATTTGAACAAATTATAAGCGGAGAATTACCCGTAGGCGTTGGTCAGATTTTGTAAAGGTGTAAGAATATTATGTACTAGCCGTCTCCCGCGGCGTTGCTCGCGTTAGAGTGTGACTTTTCAAAATTCCTTTCTTAGTGCGCCCCTACACTATATAAGGAACCTACCTTCCAAATTTCATACCTCTAGGACTTATAGTTTAGGCTGTGCGTTGATTCTATGTCAGCTTCAAAAGAGTTTTATATATATTGATGATATGTAGTTTCCATCGTACAAGCTTTGCTTAGTTTGGGACTAGACGCCGTTGTGTTAAGTGTCCGTTAATGTTTATTTATTTATTATTATTATTATACTTTTGCAAAAGTTTATACTTCCACTTATTTTATTCACGTAGTTGTTTGACACAATCTAAAGCTTAATTTCTATGGATTTGGCTTTAGCTACCCCGATTAGGCATAATGTATAAGTCTTAGTATTAGACTTAGTCGCATTTTTTTTTTAATTGGAAAAACATTTCTTGGCATAATTATGTGTTACAATGTAATTATTGGCATTAATTACAATAAAAATTACGTTAATTTATCTGTATCAAAATATTAAAATTATACATTTTAGCCGGTCTTTACACATTTATAATTAAAAAACGTTTTCACGAATATTCTTTATTCTCATTGTTTTCCATGTTTATTATTTTCATAAAATACAATATTTTTAATTAGACAAAGCTTTTTGAAGTCGTAATCTCCTATTTTCGGCCGTTTGAAGACATTTTAATTTTAATACTTATTATTTCGTTTGATTCAATTCTTACATAATATATTATTTTCACAATAAACTACTTAATACTTACTGAGGAAATATTTAAAAGAACTTATTGAATTGAACAGTGCCTTGATCACGAATAAATGTGACAATCGCAAACGTATCGTAATGCGAGCGTATCCGAGATACACTGCGCGGTGACACTACAACGGTTGGCAGTCGAGCTGGCGTTGACGCGCAATATAATTTGAATACGTAAACGCGGCGACTGTCAGATTTGTTCGTGATAGAGGTACAGTTTACGTTTGTCTTCCCAGAGCTTACTAACAATGTCTAACTTTGAATCTTTTGAAAAGTCACCTATAGTTTTACCAATTTATGTTGAACTTTGAAATATAAGCATCCGTTAGTTGAGATGCTAAGTGTAGTGAATTACATTTTTTATCCTTTATACCGCGTTCACACTATGCCATTGCCGCTGCCGGCATGAATGCCGCGATTAACTCCGGAATGATTGCCACAGCAACATCGCCTTTATTCCTACACCACGTTCACACATGCCCATGCCGCTGCCCGAATTATTGCCGCGATGAATTCCGGAATTATTGCCACAGCAACATTGCCAAGTTCATGCCCTAGCTCTTTGGTGAGAATAAAGGCGGCATTCATACCGAGCATAGTGTGCACGCGCTATTAAAATGGTTTGACAATTAAGCAGTACTTGAATAACTAAATAGCATTATTAAGACGAGTTTTGCGTTCAACGTTATCATAGGTTTATTGTTCGAATATAAATCGTAAAACTGTGCTTATACCTAAGCACACTTTTAATAATAACACGTTACCGATTGGTCGTCAAAGAAAAACGGCACTTGCACACATACATACACTAGTAATTTTTTTAATGCGCCAACTTTGAGAGTGCTTTTCCACCAAAGTGTCATCCACCAATAGGAATCCTTTAATATGAAAACAAACGATATCTATTGATAGATTTCTAACACATCCTTAGCAACGTAGCTTAGCTAGTGAAAAAGCACCCTTATACGCTTTGTTTTTGTGCCAAACTGTCTTTGCCTATATATACATATATTCTTAAATTCTTTATTGCACACAAAAACATATAAACAAGCAAGTTAAAACTAAAGATATGTACAAAGGTGAGCTATATATATAATATATATTTATGATACAAGTAATGGAACAAGCTGATAGCTCACCTGATGTTAAGTGGTAACTTCTGCCTATAACAATGCATTACCTCACAGAGCAAGTCCAATGAGGGCGTGCCCTGTAAGGCAATGCACTTCGTCCATCACTCTGACACGTAAAGATCTTGAAGTCTCATGTGCCTGTAATTACACCGGCGCCCTTACCCTTCAAACCGGAACACAGCAATGCGAGCATCGCTGTTTGGCGGCAGAAATAGGTACGGTGCTAGTACTTCCCCGGACGAGCTCTCACAAAGAGCTCTACTACTATTTGTGGTGGCGTTTGATTTGATCTTGATCTTTATCATTTTAATTGTAACGATGCACACTATGTTGGAGATCAATAATATTAAATAAAGAAATAAGTATTAAAACTTTACAAAATGTTTTCAGTCTTGTTCTCACTTGAAATTTTATTAAATTTTCATTCATCAGAATTAAAATATAAAGGTACATGCACACTGTACCTGTCAAGTGCGTCATTCGCATCAGGCCTCGGTAATCGATAGGGTGTCATCAATCACCCTTGTCGCCGAGCTCTGTTCCCGATCGGCGGCTTTGTGCGTTTTATTGTCGACTGTACCAAGTTCGTGTCACTTTCTACTGAAGTGTAGAGTAAAATACACCTTATTTTGATACCTATAAGTTCCATCAATAAGTATTCTTTTATGGATACATTAAAACATTGGACAGAACGTTATTCTGAATTTCTTCAAGGCAAAGTGAGTAGGTGTCTTCTAGACCATCTTGTTCCGTCGGCTTCATCGCCGCTTACCATCGGGTCAAATTGAAGACAAAAGATGGTCTATTCAATGTAAAAAAAAATAAAAAATCTCGTCCCATCCCACTAATATTATAACATGTCAAAGTTTAGATGTTTGTGTTTCAGTCACGCTATAGCGAGTGGTCTAATTTAGATGGGAATATAAATATAATAATAGGCATTTACATCTATTGAAGATGATTTATACAGCGTTAGGAGGCAACCCTATGCCTACACTTAACGGGACACTGTAGTGCCTGGAACATGTTTAGATGGAGTAGGCTTGCCCAGCACCTATACCATCCTGTCAGCCAGTCAGCCATATCCACAGGAAAGACAAGGTCAATACGTGCGGAGCTGACTAAGCCGCGAGTTTCCTCACGATATTTTCCTTCACCGTAAAGCTCGTGTTAATGCGCATATAAATTTTCCGAACGAAAAATCCATTGATGCGCGGCCGGGATTTGAATCCACGACCTTCGGATCGAAAGTCGAGGTACAATCCCACTCGGCCAACATGGCCATGTTTAAATGGGAATAGTGTTCGTAACCTGGATTAACACATTTAATTACTTTTAATCCCGAAATCAATAGGATCAAATGATGCGCGGGCAGAAGCTAGTATATTGACTATAGGTATGTACTAGATATATTTTATTACTCGTACCTACTCAAAGGATAACTGAACACGATACAGTCTGAATACAATATTACTTGAATACAATTCGAACAATGCAGGCTTCGTAATAATTAGAGGATATTGGATACGAATCCCGTACAGTCGGTGATATAAGATGATTAAGGATTCAGAACCTGAAAGCTATTATTCATACTAGAATAATGTGTTATGATTTTTATAATCTTAATCATCATCATCAATATATAGAAAACTCCTTTGAAGCTGACTGAGAATCAACGCACAGCCTAACCTATAAGTCCTAGAGGTATGAAATTTGGAAGGTAGTATCCTTATATAGTGTAGGGGTGCACTAAGAAAGGAATTTTGAAAAGTCGCACCCTAAAGGGTCTAGAACGCGAGCAACGCCGCGGGCGATGGCTAGTTATTTATATTCACTTGTATTTACAATATTGTAAATACTGTATTAGTTGTAATTTTCCTTTGTGAATAAAGTCAATTCACTTGTCCGTTAAATAAAATATGTTATTACAAAAATATAATTATCTACCCTGTTGTCAATAAACTCGATGTCAATGAACTCTTTCGATCGAATTTAATTCAGCTTTAATGCAAAAAACAACACACGGTGTAATTATTCGAAGCTAGAGTTTTTAGTTACATAACACAGTCTAGATATCTTTAGACTAAATAAATGTATAGGTATTCATTATTTGTGTTTTATACGGACGAAAGATTGTCAACCCTATTTCAAAATAAACTATTTTACTTTGGCACTGTGCAACCCTAGCCAGGTATGGAAGCCGACCACGGTTGCCTAGCAACCCTTACCTGCAGCAGCCACTTAGTACGTGATTCTATAGTTTGCAATGTAGTAATGTTTAATTAAAACCATAAATAAGCCGTGTTGGCCGAGTGGGATTGTACCTTAACTTTCAATCCGAAGGTCGTGTGTTCGAATCCCGGCCGTGCACCAATGGATTTTTGTTTCGGAAAATTTATATGCGCATTAACACGAGCTTAACGGTGAAGGAAAACATCGTGAGGGAACCCTTGGCTTAGTCAGCTCCGCACGTATTGACCTTGTCTTTCCTGTGGATATGGCTGACTAGGCCGAGAGGATGGTATAGGTGCTGGGCAAGCCTACTCCATCTAAACACTGTCCCAGGCACTACAGTGTCCCGTTGAGTGTAGGCATAGGTTGCCTCTTGACGCTGTTTAAATCATCTTCAATAGATGTAAAGGCTTATTTATTATTATTAAATATGCAGTAGTAGTATCTAGATTGTGAAATAAAAATGCGATCGCAATCTCCAGGCATAATCATCAGCATTTTGTTTATAAATCAAAATAATAAAGCGAGAATCGAGAAACTCGCAGTTTTTGTATGGAGAAAAACAGTTTGCAAATCTCCCGCTAGAGGCGCTTATCGGATTTTTATACAAATTAGCTTTTAAGTCGCTTCTCGATATGCGTTTCGAACAACAAAACAAAACTCAGACTACTCTAAAGTTGTAAATACTAAACCTAAATGTTTGAATTTTGTTATAATACAGTACGTAAACACATTAAGCTCAGCGTTTAGTGGGCAAGTGCTTGCTATAAAGCTACCAGGAGCTCATAAACGCATAGGCGTTTACCGCTCATGTTAATAACCGCCAACTTGTAAGTGCCGAATGGGGGGGACACGGAAAGTGTGGCACGCACGGGTGTAAACGTTAACACTGAATACTTTAGTTTATAAGAAACAATTTTCAATAAAATATTGTCCTAACTTGATTAAAAATTTATCAAAAGAAGTGTGAAGCGCTCGTGGCGTAGTTTGCTAAGTCAATCTTTACCGATTATCTAAGTTAAGCGACGTTCTGCGCTCACTATTTGGAGGGGTGACCGTTACTGACATTTACATCTGAGCGCTTCCGTGCTTCGGAGGGCACGTTAAACTATCGGTCCCGGCTCTAGCAGTCGGCCATGATGGAGGCCTTGAGGCGGCCTAAAAACTCCGTCACCAGAGCTGGCCACTATAATTCTTACGAACGACCGACCGATCAAAAGAGAAATGGGCAATTTTTTAGAACAATCACATGAAATACATTTATGCGTCTAATTAAGCTGAATTTAAGGCTTTGATTACAATAATTCAATGTGGAAGAAGATATTATTATGTAAACAACGAAACTCGTTTATAAATAACAAAACAATTTAAACCAATATTGCAACCGACATCCAGCACAAAACATTGCACAATACAGCTCACAATGTACTGTTAAGTATTAATAACATGAGAGTAACGCAACCAATAATACACTGAGCTTATCTAACCATATCTCATCTCTAGAGAGTTCATTTTCAACCTTACGTATCTGATCATAAGGTCGGGAGTCGGAAATTGCTGACCCCGACCGATACAAATCATACATTATTCATTGACGCGTTTCCACGGCAGCTGAGACTCGGTGCACCTGATGCTTGACGCAAGTGAGCAATGTACGGTGAAACTAGCGTATCTGTCGTAGGTAATTGTAGTTGCGTACAGAATGGATAGGTGCAGAAGTTTCACGTGCACTCACGTTTGTGGGTACCTAGATGTATTTGGGAAAACACTGATATACTATCAACTTAGTTTTTTCAGCACTGATGTACTTAGCTGCCCACCAGTGGGCCAGCTGGTGGGCTCCATGGGAATAACCCGTAATTACTATTATATGAAGCCACGACGCAGTCCTTAGGGCGGCTTAAAAACTCCGTCACCATAAAGTTGGCCACTAACTCATACGAGCTTGCTTACTACGAGTATCGGGATGTGATACCCCTAGGCGTCTTCACAGCGAGCCCACCGCGTAATCGCCTTGCTCTGAACTCGCCTGCAAATCGCCAGTGTGATAAGAGGACAAATAGGTCTAGAACAGCCCATATTGATGATCAACTTTTGACTGACACTCTTCATTTTTGACTGAAAAATGTACTGATCCTCAAATAAACGAATACTGAAATAACCATATCCTTTCCGTAGCTTTGATTCGTTAGCAAGTTAAATAGGGTAGTCAGATTTTTGTCCAAATATAGCATCAGGCACATGTATATATTTATATGTATATATGCATATACCTATATACTGATGTATCATTATTATACTTTTAAATAAACTTTATCCGTTCATGAACTCTGAATACGGTGAAATAACGGAACGACATCGTTAATCAATTAACGGTTTGGTTATTTTATTAAAATCTCGGATATATTTCGGCCATATTTCGGCCAAACCAGCCGCCACGGTTCACGTAGCCGGTGATAAAATTAGGCAATTATGTTGATAAGTGGCGATGCGTCAATCATTGCGTGATTTAATTAATTGCAATGACTAAGTTTGATTACGAAACTGATCACTATTGATTTTCACTCAAAAACATAGTGTGGTTCTATTACCTGGTATCACTGTACGTACGTATGCATTAAAATTATACCTTTATAGTCTGAACACAGAACTCTGCAGAGTTATGTTGAGCTAGTGTTGAGTTTTGTTCTCAAAAATCAAGGATCCGAGTATTTATAGAGTTTTTTCTGAATTTCTGAATCTATACTATTATAAAACTGTAAAAAAGCCAAAAACTAAAACTAAATATACAGATCTACTAAATAAACGATTCTGTGATAAATAATTCTTAAGATAAACCCTTTTTTACGTTATTATCTCTTTAACTTCTTGAGATTATTTTTAAATTTACTGCGAAACGATTGTTTTACCTGTACCTTGTTTTTTTATTACTCAAGGGTTTTACTGTGTCCGTGTTTTAGTTGAAAGGCTTTTAATTTCAGGACATTTTCAAATAAAAATATGAAATAAACCAAAGCTCACGTCTGTGCTCATAATCTCCACAATAATCCTTAAACACGTTTGCCTTTTATCTTCTTTCTTCATAAGTGTTGACTACTTAAATAAGTATAGTTACACACTAATGAACACTCAATAAGCTCAAAAAGTATTCATCATATAATTTTACATTACACCAAAATGCATAAAACATAATTTGTAAAAAGAACATCGCAAAAAAGTAATTCAAGTTAATTCAAAATACGAACAACAAAAGCTCCGTTCGCATTAATGAGAAATTGTCACTGTCAATAACGTATTGATAAAGTCGGGTTCACACGCGAGATTTGTTTAACAGACGCCCGGTGCACAGGGAAACAAAGGACCGGTAGGGCGGGCGGGGGCCATGGGCGGGCGGCAGTATCCGCCGAGCTTTCGGCCTGTACGGACGTCTACACACCCCCATCCCTTTTTAATACGAGATCGCGAGCCAGTGGTGAATTGTGTAAATTACAAAATTTTAAACGTAATTTTTACAGTGGTGATTCGTTGCGACGTTGACCGTTTCGTTCGTAATTGTGTGCCCTTGCTGTGGTCTTCGTGGTTTTGCGAAATGGTGAGTGTCTTTTGTAATTTTGCTAAAATACGCAGGTATAGGTTTCAGGACTTATATCGATTAACTGTGGCAGAGATTGGAGTCCGGTTTGGTATCATGATGACAGTTATTAAATTAACATTATGCTGAATCTATACCAAGATTTATTAAGATAAATTCTTTGAAATCAACTTTAGAACCCTTGAAAAATTTCATGTAAATGAGGAAAGCCAAAAGATACGGTGTCTACTATGCTTTTGAGCAACGGATGTAAGTTACTCTGAAGAGAGATGGTTTACATCACATCATAATAAAAGATAACACAGTGTCTCGAATCAAAATATTTACAAGACGTTTAAGTGCAGCCATAAACAAAAAAAATAAAAGGCTAAACGTACGTTTTGTTTACATTTGGCAAATGTCTGACATTTGTTATGTAATGTTAGAGTTATGTAAAGTTAGTATTTGTATTGTTAAACATATACAAGCAGGTTATACCCTGGATCTGAAAAAAATTGCATGATTTTCGGATTTATAGTCTACAGCAAACACTCTGAGTCCAAAAAAACCAAAAGGGGGGTTTCCTAAGGGGTTCTTAATTTAGGCCACTTAATGCCCCTTAGTGCAAGAGTCACAGTCGATACTTTCAGTTAACACTTATTACTGTTAATTACTTTAAAATTTACTGCTACAAACATTTCAAAGCTTTCCTCAATTACCGGTACGAATCGTAATTTGAAATTCCTATGCACAGTAGAACAGAAATGATAGCTTGTACCTACAACCTTTGGCACGGCGCTAATGAAAATCGTTTTCTATCCACAAAGGTCGAATCGTTTGTTTTTATCTTAATTGCAACAGATTCTTAGATAGACGGTTACCCAGTTGAATATTTTATATTTAGGACCGCCCATTGTACAATTAATTTAAGTTTTGTTTTTTTATTTTATTGTAATTCCTAGGTTAAGGTGTGCAATAAAGTATTTTCTATCTTCTATCTATCTATTTTTGTTACTAGTTTAAACGGGTGAACAGAGATGACGGCTGATAAAAGTTGAAGAAGTTGTTCCAATCTCACCTTGCGTGGGATATGGGTAGGAAGATGATGGTGTTTCTGACTAGGGTCAAGCTTCTTCTTCTTCTCTTCATTAATGGCCTCTGTCCGTCATTTCGACAGACAATTTTGCCAATGTCAAGTGATATAATTGTAATAATTTATGTCAAGTCAAGTCATTTGTCAAGTCGGCTGTCGTTTGTTTTGAAAAGAAAATGGTGGATTTTCTCTTTAAAACCTAACACGAATTTTCACATTCAGAAAAACCACTTTACACACGTTTATTCCAATGGCTCACACTTTGTGTTACGACCTAAGTATTATTGGTTAAAATTCCACCAAAATTAAACAACAATACTCACAATAACACAAGAAAAACTATTAAAATAAAAGTGCTGTGTCGTTTCAAAAAATGTCAAAACTCGTGTCTAGGGTCAAGCTACAATACGTTTTTGTGAGCTAGTAACTATAGTAGCTAGTGAACTGGTTCACAAGTGAAATTTGTAAACTGTCAATAATAAAAAAATTACTTGTATTGACAGGCGTCACACAATTGACACAATCGGTATAGCTCCATCTTCCGTGATGTTGGTTGTGGGTTCAATCCCCACCGAGACCAAACATTTGTAACCTAAACTTATTTCTCTTTTATTGTTTTTCTTCTTTATAAAGAATATTCTATCTATCTATCTAAACCAATGTTTGCTACAATAATAGTAACATCAATGGGTGTAAGGCTACTAACGGATTGTCGTCTAAAATAGAAACCACACACAATATTATTATGCATTGCGTACATAATAAAAAATGATCTGATTTATTGTAAAAACTCGAGAGACATTTTAAATGAAAAGTTTAATAATTATAACTTGAATGACCTCTGTAAGCGACTCTGTAAACAAGAGAAATACACACATCAAAAAAGTCTAAGCAACACCTATAAATTTTGAATATTTTTTATTTTATGGATTTATTTAAAATTCTTTCTTTACTTTTTAAATTAAATGATATTTCTGTGTTATATTTGCATATTAAACTCAATAAATTTCTTTAAAAAAATGATTTTTCACAAATAAAAGTTTGCTGTGAATCTGGGTACAAATTTGTAATGGTAAAAATAAACAAAAATATGACTTTCGCGTTAAATTTTAACCTTCTTCTGGGCATTTAAATTAAATCTAATACAGCGTGCTTCCTCCTCCGTTGTTTAAAACTTGTCGGTAACGATTCTGCATAGAGTAAATTAGGTTATTGATATCCTCATAGGGTTATTGGTCCCAGTGGAACTTGAGCAGGTTTTTTAGCTGTTGTTCCATTAAAGCCCCATCCAGACCTTTCAGGACCCTTCTCTAGAGTATATCCCACACATGCTCAATGGGATTCAAGTCAGGCGATTGAGCTGGCCATCACAAAACGTCTACATTTTCGACCTGTAGCCATTCTTGAGTCCGTTTCGCTGTGTACGGACGAGCACTGTCGTGCATCAATGTAATCTCCGATCCCAATGTTTGTGAAAATGGACGCACATAGGGAGCTAGCACACGTTCCACATGATTCTCAGCATTCAGGTTGCCATTTGTAAAAACGAGATCGGTTTTGCGGTTCTTAGCTATTCCAGCCCAAACCATTACTATCGAACTTCTGTATGGGTGGACTTCCTGGACACATCTTAGACGTTCAGCGTTTCCTGGGCAACGATATACCCTCATTCTTCCAGTATCCGGTTTGAAACCGAATCGAGATTCATCGCAGAATAAAATTTTGTCTCATCCTTGTTGCGGCCATAGCACGCGTGGTCTAAACCATTGAATAGGACGAGCTCGATTTCCATGACGGATCTGTGGGCATCTGATTGGACGACGTGCACTTAGACCATACTCTCGCAGTCTGTTTTGCATAGTTTGGGGACAAACAGCGGGACCATCAGCATTTTATGGCCTTGATGCTACCTCTTAGGCAGTCCGCTTTGGTTCACGTCTACATGTTACCTGGATGTATCGGTCTTGACGACGAGTGGTACTACGCCCTCGGCCTGGGTGCTGTTCAGACGGATCACCTGTGTCAGAATAACGCCTCCAGAGTCGGCCAATTACGCTTCGATGAACACCGAAATGCCGGGCAACATAGGCTTGACTGTTTTCAATTTCTACCATCCCTACAACCCTTTGCATCTTTTCTGTGGTAAGATGACGACGCCCCATGACACATTTTAAACCTCCAGGACTGTTATTCGCGACTCACAACCAATCATTACTGCGGTTACAAGTTTTTTTCGTTTAATGAGAAATAAGACCACATCTTTGAAATGCCGTTAAAATGGACAAAAGAATGTATTTATTGTTTAAAAACATAATTTACTGAAAAAAACTGCCAGTATTAATTTGTTTATCAAAGATGTTGACTATCTAAAGAAGGTTTGATATTCTATGAAAGTTTAAAACGAAGTAAAAAAAAATTATACTAAAAAAGTAGTGTGTTGCTTAGACTTTTTTGATGTGTGTAAAATTAAGTGCACAGCGGGATATGGAGTGACATTTTATATTCTTGGGCTCGTAAATTTTCTATAGCGTTTGTATTTGTGTTTCTATTGTGAAATGTTATCTTGAATCTTAGATATAGTTTTACTTTGTTGTGGTTCAGTGTCTTTGTTTAAGTTTTGAATTCAGTTCGGTTTTGAACTCTATCAAAGGATTTTTTTTTTAGAGTTAGCAACAATTATCAGCCATCTAGTTTCCATCGTACAAGCTTTACTTAGTTTGGGACTATAAGTCGTTGTGTTAAGTGTCCGTGAATATTTATTATTATTATTATTAATTAGCTGCTACGTTTTCGGAAACCTCAATCTTATTTGAAAGTAAAAAAAAGTAGCATCATCATCTCCTTATGATGTCTACAAAATCATTCGTTCTGGAAATCAATGGAGAGAGGCCTCATTGATTTCCGGAATTAATGATTTTGTGCGAACTGTGCCTAATGGCTTCCAGAATTTCCATTTACTGCAATTATTATTCATACTACGCTGCACTTTACTTTCCACAAAGCAGAAAGATCATACAAGAATCGAAACAATTTTTTTTATAAAATGTGGTTTGAACCACAACAATACATTTTCCCTTCCACTGCTCAGCAAAAATAGTAAAACCTCAGACTGTCACAACCACAACCAGTGTGACTTGACTTTAAACAAGCTTCTATTTCTTTACTAAGAAGACTTTAGCAAGTAAATTGTGGACAAACAGAGTTCAAAACTTACGTTATGTGAACAAATCAATTGTCACCATTAGTTAACATATCAACCTGTGACTTCAATAGATAAATACCATGAAAATTGCAAACAATCTAGATTGCATTGTCCAACTAAGCAAAACTTATAACAGCTACAAATGGTTTAGAAACGGTGATAGATACAAAACCCATAGATACAAGGTCGGTATCAAAATCCCGAGCTATACAGATCCCGACACGGTTATATAGCTCTGACATTGAATGGAGGGGAAGTAGGAGGGTGCTTTACGCAGTAAAAGAAGTATAAGATAGAGTAGGAATAGGAAAAGATATAGATATTCCCCTCCACTTTCGCCGAGAGCTATAAAACCGTGTCGGGGTCTGTATCGTCACGAAATCTCGAGCTGTACCAAGAGAACTAATGAGGCAGTGACTTATCAATGTCCTATGGGATTTCACCGACCTCTCCCCTGTCCGAATTCGATTTCGCCAGGATAAAGAATGATGAAAATTTTCATAATTTTACTGGTGATATTGAGATGCTGCCGACGCGAATTTTTTGACAACATTTACATTTTAAGGGGCGGTTTGATAGATTTGGGGTGATAATAATTTGAATTCATTATTAAAATAATGATGTTCCTGTGTTATCTTGTTTTAACTTAGATTGAAATAAATAAAAAAACATGTTTTCAATAAAATTTTGTTTATTGAAAACATGTTTTTTTTTCAACCAGTTTTAACAACAATAGTCATTATGGAGCTATATAAAAAGAGCCATTTTGCTGTACCAATTTTTCCAGTTCCCAGTTTTGATAAAATTTACATCAGACATTATAGGTAACCGTTTGACCACTACCTCATCTGATGCTAAGTGACGATGTAGCACATGTACCTAATTAAAACCTATTCACTCGACTCTCGAAAACTAACTTCCAAATTATATGGAATTTTGGAGCAAAAATGCCGCCAAGAATTTCTACTTCTTGGCTGAGACTAATCTGAAAGAATATCCTTTCAAATAATTAATTATTAAAGCTTGTAAGGCTTCTACAGTATTCAATAATGGTCGGTGGTGGAGCCTATTTCTACTTAGCCCTTATTGGATGAAAAGTTTATCAAGTTTACCTAGTTTACGAAAGGAAACTGCTCAACTTATATTGTTTATCAAGTTACATAGCCAGGTTACTTGAAGTTATAACAAGCTGTTCTATTCTGACAACTCGATTAGTTTGAATATTAATAACAATATTTGTACAACTACCGGAATCAGAGATGTAACTAAACATGAGTATTGAGTATTACTAAAATTAGCGGTGTTATTTCTTTGCACTGTAGAAAGCTGCCTGGAAGAGATCACTATTGAACGATAAGGGCACCCATTGTACATTTAATGCAACATGTTTTGTTTTATATCATAAGAATATGTTTCAGTGTTATATATAAAGCGTTTTCATTCATATATTCATTCAAGCTGTATGCATTTTAATGACTTATTGAAAATTGTTATTTTTATTACATCTAAATCTATTAGTAGCAGTGTTTTTATGTTGTGTACCTACCGTAAATGAAATATTCATATACTTATCTATTTATAGATCAAATAAAACTTTTTTTTATTTTTTCACGGCTCTCTATATAAACTCACCTAAGCATTAAATAAATAAATAAATAAATAAATAAATAAATATTCACGGACACTTAACACAACGCCTTCTAGTCCCAAACTAAGCAAAGCTTGTACGATGGGAACTAGATGGCTGATAGAATACATACATACTTTTTTTTTTGTAAATACATACTTATAATACATAGAAACACCCAGACACAGAACAAACATCTATGTTTACAACACACAAATGTTTGTTCTCGGTGGGGATCGAACCCACGACCCACAGCACGGAAGGCAAAGCTACTACCGACTGAGCCATGACGCCTGTCATTACTTTAACTTAAATAATATAGAGTAAACTACGGGCATCAAGCTGAAACGAGCTGTGCTGGAAGTTTCACTGCGTGATAAAAACCGAAATGAGGAAATCTTGAGGAACCAGAGTCACAGATAGAGCTATAAAACAGCATTTACACACTTAAAAGGACAGTGGCTAGTTAAGTAGTGCAGGAATTAAACAGAGCGACAAAAATACTTGACTAACAAGTGGCTACATTACCGCGTAATATAACTCTAGCGGACTCTATTGTTTTGGTGGCTACTGGTTCATAATCATCATTAATTAACCTATATCGGTTTCCGAAGACACGCGGTCTCTCTCAACGAACCCAGTCTTGAGCTCTTCTCATTTTGGACTTGCACTACATTGGATATAGTGGCAATTCTCAGTGTTGATGGAAACATACCTGTAACTGTTAAAATAATCTTTCAATACTTACTAGAATAATTACAGCTGATATTCAGATAACATTACTCTAAATTATCACGGTATAGTAAATAGATTAAACAATGATTTTTTGAAACTTTTAAGCCTGATATCTCATAAGAAAATAATACAACAGAATTGAAAACATCCTCCTTTTTTAAAGACGGTTAAAAATCTACTAATTTCGATTTAAGACGGTTATATAGTTGTGATAGTTGGGATAGTTGTGATATACGATTCTGCAGACCGTCTTGGAAGGCATCCTACGTTGGATTATACGAAGAGAACTAAATACTAATAGTATGATATATTATATACTATCGACCTATTTTAGCAAGTAAGTGTTTTATTTATTGGATCTAAGCCAACTCAATCAATCAAATTCATATCCAACTTCATCGATCTATGGACGGATCGAGAGTTTAAGTTTTCTAAAATAGCTTTCAAATGTATTTATTAGCTTTTAAATCGATATTACATCAATCTAGGTATTAACAATCAATTTTTATCAAAGAATCGATTGATTTTTTACTTATATTAAGTATGGTAATGAGTTAACTAACCGCATTGTATGTGTTATTGTTCGTTTTTAGTTTAAGTTTTATCGATATAAAGAAAAAAAAAACATTAGTACTTACTAGAGTACTGCCCTAAAACTGATATACATAGGTAGACAATATTTTCTTATATTATTATTATAATTTAAGAAAATATTGTCTATAACCTAATCATTGTAATTTTTTTCTTTTAGAATAAAATTATATTTTGCAAAAAAAAACATTTTAATTATAAACCAAACCCAACTTTTTCGAATAACAATAATAATAAACGTAATATTTTAGAACCCTACCTTCGCGGCCGCAGTCCATACGTTCATTAGATACGCCCCGGTTATTACTGGGTGTGTTTCACACGTCCGCACACCACAAAATATTGAAGGCGCAAATTACACTGCCGAATTTCCTTGTAACCGCGTGCGGTCATGTAAAGGCGAGCCGGTAATGTGTTATTATTTTGCGATGTTATTGCAACGCGCCGCCAACCCACCGATCTAGCTAGAGTAACGACTCTACAGAGGTTCACGAAATCAAATCATACAACACGGTTCAGACTTGAATTTAAATAACTAGAAATTTCTCTGTTTCAGCTATATATTATTTATTTATTTAATGTATTTTTTTATATAAAAATATAAAAAAATACATTAAATAAATAAATATTCAAGGACACTTAACAGAACGCCTTCTAGTCCCAAACTAAGCAAAGCTTGTACGATGTAAACTAGATGGCTGATAGAATACATACATACATTTTTTTTTGTAAATACATACTTAAAATACATAGAGACACCCAGACACAGAACAAACATCTATGTTTACAACAACACACAAGTGTTTGTTCTCGGTGGGGATCGAACCCACGACCCACAGCACGGAAGGCAGACCTACTACCGACTGAGCCATGACGCCTGTACATTGCATGTAGCAGTCAATAAATACCTGTTTTTTATGAGTTGTATTATCAGATCTACAATAGTGTTTAAATGAATTAATCAGAGTTTTACTTCTATTGCATGTCATTGGTCAGTAAAGACTAACATAATTTTATGCTTGTAAAGCTTATAACGCGCGATTTGTTACTAAATTGGTAAAAATTATAGGTTAAAGTAACTATAGAGAGGTGAATCTCTGAATAGTGCCTACACTATGCCATGTGCCAGGGCTGGCGAAAGTTGGGGTTATTTTATTTATTACGGTGGCTTTGAAGGGTTTCTTAGCTTTACGATCTTTGTACAGATTTGAATATAATAATAAACGATAAATTCAAGCACTTTTTGCTGATTCAGTTTGGTTATTTTTATATTTTACGATGTCAAGAGCTATGTTTGAAAGAATGAATGATGAATGAAAATACTTTATTCTACGTAGGTACACCTTACAAACTAATATACGATACAGATTATATTATACTAGCTTCCGCCTGCGACTTCGTTCGCGTTCCATTGGATCCCGTTAATTTTCCGGGATAAAAAGTATCCTATGTTACTTCTAATACCTTCAAGAATATGTGTACAAAGTTTCATGATGATTGGTTAAGTAGTTTTTGCGTGAAAGCGTTACAAACAAACTTACATTTACATTTATAATATTAATAGGATTACGTAAAGAAAGAAGTAAAGAATCACTGACAACCATTTTTAAGAGACATAATTTTGTAGTTCCAAGAAGTTTAAACTGTCGTGGAAAGAAAACTCTACAATTACTTGATTCCAAAATACTCTAGGGAGCTTATGAGATATAGACTTCAACGTTTTTGGTGTAATTAGGATTAAATAATATCTTTTCCATTCGGAAAATCGATGTTGCTGAATCGCGTAATCAAAATACATTTTTCTTTTTTGTCAAATATAAATGAAATTCGGAAAATCTAATTAAAAACCGTTCAACAAACTTGACGTACAAATACAAACATCGCACAGCGTCGACATCAATGTCAATTGATTGAACTGAAAATATTGTTTCGCCAATTTGACAACCCTAATTGCATCACACGGTGAAATAACCGACATTCACCAATATTCACCTATGGTTATTGTGCCGTCTACTTCTCTCAAGATTTTAAAACATCGATTATTATAGTAATCATCATTCTCCTGCCCTTATCCCACGCTAAGTGGGGTCGGCACAACATGTACTCTTCTTCCACTCACTCCTATCATTCGTCAATTTTGAATTGAATCTAATCCTCTCACATTTTTTCACACAATCCAACCACTTAGATTAGTGAATGGGTCTTTATCTAAAGAATATTTGTTTATGATGTCAAACTTTTTGTTATTGATAAGGAAAATTACGACTAGATACATACAGTATTTATAATATTTACAAAATACACATGAAACAGTTGAGCTAGCAGATCGTTGCAAATAATCTATAGAGCTCATCCGATCCAAATCAGTACCAATTATTTTATTATCCAATAAATCATAAAACTTTTTACGTTTAAGTTTCTTTGAAGAATAACATTTCAAGGAAAGTCATAGTCCACAAACGCAATAAACATTTTTGAACCCCGTTCCGTGTTTTAGAGCAATGACAATAATGCATTAGCGCGACTATAAAAAAAGAATAAAGATAATGCCGACAAAACAAGGGGGCTGGAGGGGGGGAGAGTTATAAAGTCGCAGACTTGAGTCAAGGCCTATCCAGTCGAGCTTTGTTTTATGACAAAACAGCAATGATGATGATGATATGTTGTATGGATAATGTGTATAGTAAATAATAATAAATCAATATATATAAAACTCTTTTGAAGCTGACTTAGAATCAACGCACAGCCTAAACTATAAGTGCTAGAGGTATGAAATTTGGAGGGTAGTATCCTTATATAGTGTAGGGGTGCACTAAAAAAGGAATTTTGAAACGTCACACTCTAAAAGGTAGAACGCGAGCAACGCCGCGGGCGACGGTAAATAAATATTCACCGACATTTAACACAACGCCTTCTAGTCTCTAGCTTGTACTTTGTACAAGCTTTGCTTCGTTTTTTTTAACTTAGGTATAGCTTGTAGCTTTTTTTTTTGTAAATACATACTTATAATACATAGAAACACCCAGACACAAAACAAACATCTACATATTATGTTTGCCACACACAAATTTTTGTTCTCCGTGGAGATCGATAGTATGCCTTGAACAACGCATTAATTAAATTCCTTCAGAAAAAACAATTTGCCGGAATAAAATTAAGGCTTTCGATTTGAATTAAGCCCAAGAGTTGCTTTTCGCAGCCTTTCGAGAGCGGTTCAAGCAGTCACGTAGCGTTTTAGAGAGCCCTTATGATTTTTGCTGATAAAATAATTCTTTAAGCTTTTCTTATAAGTTACGATCTTTGAGAGTCGTAAATTATATAAATTACTGGCCGTCGCCGGCTGCATGGTTTGCGTTCTAGTCATACGCATTTTTTGGTTAAAATCTTTGATTCTAATTTTAGTGTAGGGGTGCACTAAGAAAGGAATTTTGAAACGTCACACTCTAAAGAATAGAACGCGAGCAACGCCGCGGGCGACGGCTAGTAGTCACAATATTGATCAAAACTAGTACAAAAATGAAGTGGCTGTTTACACTACGCTGTAATTTTGTTGTTCCCAAGCATTTTCTGTCGTTTTCATGTTAGCAATTCAAATGGATTTGCGGTGGTTTTCAACGGATTAGTCTATTGCTGTCGTGGTGAGGTGCTTAGTATAAACGCGTCGTTTTGTCGAGATTTGTAATACATTGCGGATTTTTGTGTGAATTCCAATTGGCTTTACAATACAATTTACCTATGTGTATGTAATATACAACAAAATACAAAATATTTTATTTCGGAAGGTTTTTATAAATGGTACAAGAACATAAGTGGTACGATGTAAAAACTAACGACACAGATTTTACATTATGAATCTGTATCAAACTCTTTGATTAATAATATATCCTCTGTTTAACATGGATTCACTGACAATAAAATGATTTATGATTTATATGATTTATGATACATCCTTAGAGTTTTTGTACAGAAAATTAACACACAAAAAGAAGCAGAAGAAGCATTGAACTGAAACAATCCGTCAAAACCGTCACAAAACCTTTGTTATGATACCGTTTTGAAACCGAATACGGAGAATACCCCATCACTAGTTATTAGTATCCGTTTTGAAACCGAATATGGCACCCCATCACTAGTTATTACTATTGATCAGTGTTAGTCTCACCACAGGGTCAGTTCAGTTGGATCGCATGAATATTCTAAGCGGCGGATTACATTAGCGGTTGCCGCGATTTCAACTAATAGATGAGATTGGTTTTCGTTCATTGAATCGTGTGGGATTGACGTATGGTTTTAGGGATTAGTGGTTTCTGCAGATACCTACACAGAGCTTGTCAGTCAGATATTAGATACATTATATAAAGTGTCTTATTGAATACTAGGTGCAGCCCGCGACTTCGTTCGCGTTTCGTTGGATCCCGTTAATTTTTCGGGATAAAAAGTAGCCTATGTGTTAATCCAGGTCACGGACTATATTTATTCCAAGTTTCATCCAAATCGGATAAGTAGTTTTTACGTGAAAGAGTAACAAACATCCATCCATCGATACTCACAAACTTTCGCGTTTATAATATTATTAGGATTTGATTTAAGTACCTATTTATTTTATAAATAAAATGTTACATACATTGATAGATAATTCTTAATTGTTCACAAGAAATAGGTATGTAAAAATCTTAAACTAACTTAGTTTATTACAATGGGCGGCCTTATTTCTCAAAGCGATTTCTTCCAGGCTATTTTAAAAATCTATATCGAGGCTATCATCATTTCATAAGGTACGGACGTTGTAGAGGTATATGGTAGGTACGTATGATATCGTTGGAGAGGTGTAAGTACCTATGTACGTACACTGCTGAACATAAACGCTATAAATTTTCCCGAGCAATCCTACACGGCTTGCTCTAGCTACCAAAACCCTGTAGCGCAACTAACAAAATAACTTCTAGTTACATTCAAATAAGACTCAAATTCATATCCATTGTTTCTCGTTCTATATCGGGAACTTTTCCTACTCAACTTTAGGTACAGTCGGCAACACTGCAGACGAGTAACTAATTGAGTTTTTAAAATCCACGTATGCAAATTGCAAAATGTAGTAGTAAAAGTATAGGCATTTTTTTAAATTATAATTAGTATGAATATACAAAAGTAAATCCTAAGCCTTTGTAAATGTTATAAAACAATTAGAGCCATACATAGAAAAGCTGTACTAGTTAAACAGTTGAATAAAATCTAGCTTTGCCAGTTTGACATTACCTGTTAGTTAGAGACAGCACTAATTTAAGCAGATGAATAAAGTTATGCAACGATTATAAGTAAACACTAAATAGCAAAACAATAGTTAAACAATCTTATTGTTTTTTTTTTTTTTTATTGCCGTCGCACTGTTTGTGCATTTGCCATTAATCTTATTGTTAATTGATCGAGACAGCGAAGCGAACGAAGATCTTATTGACAACTTGGCCAAAAATGCTTTGTACGTTTGTATGTTTGTTCGACGAGATCTTTTAAGCCGCTTATCCGATCTTGTAGGTATAAGGATAGTACTCTTAAGTTTTACTGATTTGAACGGTTTGTAAAATAAAATAAATCGGCCGAGGAGTTGAAAAGTTATGAGGTTCCAAAGAGAGTAAAAAATAAATCGTACCAAAATATCAAGTGGGGTGTCGTATGATCACGAGATCTGAGTTCGGGGCGAACTACTACTAGTTAATAGTTAAGTTTCAACTTATATCGCTGACTGTATTAACTATAGTTTGAATCAGACATGCTACGCAGTCTACAGGCTCCCCCCCATACGATGGCAATCACAGAGAGCCAAATTAAAAAAGTTGAAAAAGCTCGGAAACAGTATGTAAAAAAAAAAAGTTAAGAGGGGTACGCCGAAGTTCAGAATTAATGATTGGAAATATTTTACGCTGAGTCGCTGGATTAGCTCGTGTGTTCGCGATTTTGCAATGTGGTGTAGTTTTTTTTTTCTGGTGTTTTTGAATGTAAGTTGAACTTGAATTTATTGGAATACATAATTAAAATTTTATTAAATCAGATGAGGACTACTATGTACCATATAAGTTTCGCTCTGTTCAACTATGAGCATTTATCCGTGGGCGTAAACTATATTTTTGTATAGAGTTTGAGCAGCGCCCCCTAGCGGGTAGTTTACAAAACTGATGATTCTAAATACAAAGCTATATTTTAATGATTCAGATTATTTTTATGTACGCCCCGTCCGTGTTTTGTGTATTAGATCCTGTCCATCCAAAGGTTGCCTGGACGAGATTGCTTTAAGCAATAAGGCCGCCCATTGTACCTACCTCCTAAAACTTAATCGTATTACCAATTATGGTATTTTGTTGTTATTTTCGTTACTTGTGGTGTACAATAAAGAATATTCTATCTATCTATCTATACCTAGTTTACTTGAATTTGTAGTAAACATCAATTGTACGAGTACATACTCAGCACGCGGAGGGCTGATCACGAACAAATCTGACAGTTGCCGCGTAACGTACCTACATCTACCTAGCGTATCCGAATCATATTGCGCGTCGATGCCAGCGATTTTTGCTAATTAAAAAAAAAACAAAAGAAGGCGTAGGTACACATATCGGCAGCTGAAGTAAACACCCTAATAAACACTGGATTTACGAACAAATATATAGCCAGGCAATTATACGGGATAATCGCCGATAAAAGTGTTCGTTGCGAGTTATAAATTGATCAATTTGTGAGATTCGCAGCAGTTCAATGTATCAGACGTGAAGGGGTGGAGGGGGTGAAGAGGGTGAGGAACTGAAGTGGTAACCTGGTGGGAGATAAAGAAATTAAATTTGTAGTTTCGTATAATGTACCTACCTATTTGAAAAAAGTAACGGAAAAATGCGATGTCCACAATGGGCATCTGATTCTTTATGAATTGAATTCCGATTGATTTGATTCGAGTTGATTGATAGATAAGTTATGGATACATAAAGTGGGCAATTTCAACAGCAATCTCGAGATTACCTCTGCTTTATATCGCTTGACATCACAAAGCACAAAATTTAAATTAGTTTTTCGTCTTAAATGTACAACAACTGAAACTGGTAAAAGTAATATTCAACTTTGCGAATAACTAATGAAGGTAATACTTATTTTAACTTACTAAACAAATATATCCAAAGAATGAAAATTAAAATTTAATAACTTCTACGGCAATTTATTTCTTACCTGGCAGAAATGAACACTAAAAAAATAATACAAGAACCAATAAACCCATCTAAGTTGGAGTGTACTTTCTGCCGCTGTCAGTCCACCAGTCACTTAGTATTAGTACCAGTAAAGTGTGCTTGATTTAGCTGGCCGGCTGTCTCGGTATGACCACAAAGTAAAGTAAAAGTAAGTAAGTTGTAAGTAAAGTATAGGTAGAAAGCAAGCAAGCTCGTATGAGTTAGTGGCCAACTCTGGTGACGGAGTTTTTAGGCCGCCTTAAGGCCTCCGTCGTAGCTTAACGACTGCTAGAGCCGGGCCCGACATGCGACAGTTTAACGTGCCCTCCGAAGCACGGAAGCGCTCAGCTGTAAATACCACTTACGGTCACCCATCCCAATAGTGACTGCGCAGAACATCGCTTAACTAAGATGGATCAGTGAAGATTGAATAAGCAAGCTACACCACGAACGAGCAAACATAAAAAAAAATACAGCCGAATTGAGAACCTCCTCCTATTTTGAAGTATGTTAATTAAATTTTTGATAGCATTTGTACTAGTACTAGCAATACTGAAAAAGTTTATGTATTTTTTAAAGTGGCTAGCAGCTTATCCTGCATAGACTTTTAGGGGAATCCACGCGTGTGTTTTCAGCCAACGCGTTAGCTAAAGTAATACGTATTCGCTGCCCATCTGTTGCGAGGCGCATTGTTTATCTTAGGCTGACCGCACAATGGCAATTGGCAAATGTCAGTAAGTTGCTTCTTTTTGTCTCTACATGAAAGCGAAATACAAAAATGTCAACCGTTTTCCATGAGGTACACATCTACCATGTGATGAGAGTGGGGGTAGACGGAGAATGGGGGTGGATAAAGATGAATAGACTGTGTTAAAGATGATACGAGTAGTGAAAAAGTCGATGGTGTCTGATAGAGGAAAATCGAAGAAGATTATCATGTTATACTGAATCCAAGTAGAGCTAGTACTTTTAGGACGAAACAGTAATAGAAAGTTGATGAAACTGAAAGGTAGCATTTCGTCCCAGTGAGACCAGATGCCGGTAGTTCGAAAGTAGAATAACTCTTCTAGAGTCTTCTAGAGTAACCTGCCACACCAGATAATTTTTTCTGGCAGCTCAGGAAGATATTTGTTCGCACTCATGGGTTCTTGATACTGTATCGTGTGGATGATTATAATGATGATGAATGCAAATAACAGCAGCGTAAATTGTTGCTGTAAACAGAGTAACTAACTGCTAAAGCAGTGGGTTTAGTGGGTATCGTGAGTGTCTAGCCTTAGAGGGGGTGATGCTAAAAGTGCAACGGACACCCCCCTCACCCTCATGGCCCATTAGACGCGTCCGCGGGAAATCGCGATTTGCATAAGCGGCTGGGTTCCCTACACATTGTAATTGGGATCACATGGAACCACTCTAAATTGGCACCCACAGTTTATCGCTATCAAACAGCGAAAGGGGTCAGCTCCACTTGGCTGGAACTCGGACTAGGTTTAGGTTGGCCGGTGTGTTTGCGTTGCACTTACAAAGGTTACTCTTGGAGCTTTTAATCGAAGTGCGATTTGAATTTGATTTAAATTCGTACTGTCTTAATGGAACTAAATGGCTGTTACGGGAGATAATTTGCATTTACTTTGAACCGGGTGCGTCGTTACGTATTGTTCTTGGATCAACAAAGTTGAGTTGTGATTGTTCGGGGAATTCAATGAGATAAATAATATAAATAAATAAATATTCACGGACACTTAACACAACGCCTTCTAGTCCCAAACTAAGCAAAGCTTGTACGATGGAAACTAGATGGCTGATAGAATACATACATACATTTTTTTTTTTTTGTAAATACATACTTATAATACATAGAAACACCCAGACACAGAACAAACATCTATGTTTTACAACACACAAATGTTTGTTCTCGGTGGGGATCGAACCCACGACCCACAGCACGGAAGGCAGAGCTACTACCGACTGAGCCATGACGCCTGTCAAGATGCTGATTTTGTGTTAATTCTACTTTGAGTTCAAGCGCTTTGATAATAAGTCGAAATGGGAGAGAGAGTGAGAGGTTATGACAGTCGTGATCGTATTACATAGATTAAATTACATTTAAGGCTGGAGCAGACCGGATGCGTGCGTATACGTAGACATGCACGTACCACTGAGTTGTAATGTATGAAACACTGCTTGAACTGAAACACATACAGTTTCATACATTACAACTCAGTGGTACGTGCACGTCTACGTATACGCATCCGGTCTGCTACAGCCTTTATTTGTAGATTTTGCAAGTACCTACATTCTTAATCTTGGGTGTTTGTTTTCTAACCCTCGATTGAGAGAAATTAAATGACAAACTTAATAAATAAACATTACAGTGCCTAGTCACCAAATACACTTCTCAAAGTTTTTTTAAATTCTTTGGTAAAGTCCGAAAAATTTCTTAAGCCTTTGAATATATTATTATGTAGGTACATTGATTCAAAAGTTATATCAAGGGTCTGTGCCTTTTCAAATTATACCTGCAGATGAAATAACCAGACTAAAACCCTAGTATCTATATACCAGCATCCAATCGCTTTTAAGTTGGTTACAAAAATAAAAATTATTACGATCTCTGTGGTGCAACCAACAGACGACTGACAGGCTAAAGATGCAAGCGGTGCGGTTTCGGATAGTTATGTTTTTTTTTTTTTCTTTTTTTTTTCTTTAATTTATTTATTCAAGAACAAGAAACTTACACACATTTGATTGATAGTTAATGTGGTAGTGGAACGGAAAGATTCTGGGTGCAAGGACCGAGTGGATGGATAGAGTAAAATCAATGAACGAGTGATGGAGAACGGAGTGAAAGGGCACTGTGAAAGCAGTGATCGGATTGAAATGGTTTAAAATTTTGGATTACATAAAGTAAGAAGAATAAAAGTGTAATTTGGAGCTACTACTGGTTTTCTGTCCATCACCCTGTCCTACATTAGAGGAGGTATTTGCCAAAAGGCACACTGAGCTAGGAGATATTTTTTAGCACAACAGAAACAAAAGAATACATAAGTAAGTTCAGAATCGAAAGGCATAAATAAATAAAAAGCGATTGGTTACTTTATAGTGAGGGCAGGTCCTATGGCTCTGGTTTGGTATTGCAACCGCACTAATGAGCTGGAACATTCATCAATGCTCGATCGCCAGACAGAGATTAGAGGGAGTAACGGCAACGCTACATAATACTACAGTACCTGGCATGGAAGTTGAGCACTAGCTTACATGAGTGAATCGACAAATAAATAAACATGAGTTAAACTCATTAAAAAATTTAAAAAAAAAAAATTATTCCATCAATGAAAAGATAATAAGGCACATGAGTCACAATGACACAAGTTCTTAAGAAGTAGCTATTGTAGGCTAAATAATAATAATAATTTATAATTTTTATTTTTGTTACGAATTCTTTTACAAATCCAAACACGAAAGCTCCTCAAAATATGTTCTTTTTCCGAATAAATATTTGATTTTGTTTATTAATATTCCCGAGCCCGAGCTCTCCTAAATCTATAGCCAAAATTTAATAAGGCCTAGCGGGGTGGCGTGTGTCGTCATTTACATTTAAAGCACCAATTATTTGACGTCATTAGCGCCCTCTGGTGGCTATAAAACGCACCCAACACGCGCAATCCTACCCCCTGAATCACGTTTATAAATTCAAAATATTATGGCGATTTTTAATCTGAAGAGGTTGTTTGCTTTAGGTTTTGTTTATAAAAAATATAATTTAAGATTTTTAAACATGATTGTACCCAATTTTTTTTTACTTTATGTACGTACGCTTTGGGCATTTACAGGATTTTAGATTGAATAAAAATATCTAACAGTAAAATAAAAAAAATATTTATGAAAATAAAATGAGAAAAAGTAATGGAACTAACAGATAGCGCACATAATAATGAGAGACCTCTGTGTAACAATTGCACTACTTACAGCGCACGCCCACTGTGGACATAATATGTGCCATTGCACTTGTGTACACTCCGAATCGCTCCGAAGTGCACCTAAGAATTGTAACAAACAGTAGTACTCATCAAATTGGAAAAAAGCAATTCGAGCATCACTGTTTTGCGGCAAAATTCGCTGATAGCACAAGATACAAAATAAAGATGTTTATTTGCATAAATAAGTGTTACAATTTGGATTATCTGTAGAAGGCACTTTAAAATAACATTAATTCTGGGTACATACCTTTGGGCATGCACAAAATTTTTAAAACTTTTTTCTTTACTAGTTAAATCTTACTTACGGTACTTACTAATTAATTACTTTTAACTTAGCACTTTCTTGATAAGCTCTATAGTACCAAAATAGTGTCAACTTGCACATGAGAGCTTAGATCAGCTAACCGCAGGATCCAATCACCACATTCTGATGGCCCAGCTGCGGTTCACGTGCCAATAATGATTTATTCTAATCAATGTTAAACGCTCGACTAGACATAATCCGCGGCGTATAATTGTGCCCTGCGTAGCGTATTCAAAGGTGATTAGGATAATCACTGTGCTATTACATGCGCAATGAGAGATGGCTGCATAACTACGTAGAGATTATCTAGTTTGAGACCCGAGCTCCGAGTCTGTGCATTAGTTTTGACTTTCAACTCGAGTATAGCACACGCAAACGCATTCGCAAAGCGAGAATGTTGGGAATTGCACAATTCCAAAACCTCCCGCTAGAGGCGCTTATCCGCTTTTCATACAAAATTTTTCGCTTTGCGAATGTGTTTGCGTCTGCTATACTCGCTCGAAAGTCAAAACAAATGCACAGACTCGGGGCTCAGACTCTGGGCTCTGTATTCAATAGTTCAGTCGGAATCGAGATTCGAGTTAGTTTAAGTTTTTGGCCCGTATGCTGATATGTTGCTCAAGCACTGATCCGGACTCAAGCATAGATTTTTAATGAAAATCTCTACTCAAATCTATGCTTGAGTAATGATTTCTTTATCAACATACGAGCCATAAACATCGGAATAATTAAAACACGCTAGAGAATTTTCGACACTTCTCGTTGAAAATTGTTTAAAATGTACGTTAAGTCTGACTTCTCAGATTTAAACACTGTTTGACTGACTGTTCCGAGTTTGCATTTGGACACATTTTTTTCAGTAATAATAAATTTGATTCATATTCTGTTTTTGAATACGGGCTCAGAACCGCGTTTTTCACGTGGGTTGATGCAAAAAATACTTCTTTAAAAGAGTTCTTGTGATGTTATGAATAAATAGCATTTTACCTTGAATGATAAAATTGGCGAATCGTGCAGTTTTACATTGGACGGTCTCAACAATACTTCCGTCCAGCACTGATGCTTGTGTTTTTGCTAGAGGTAACTGCGTAACATCAAGTGGGCCTTCTGCTTGTTTTGTTCACTGAAAGTGTCATGTGAAAGTTTCAAACAGCAATGTCAAAATGTCAGGCAAAACAGAATAATGTTAAAAATCACTTTCGTAGCTCAAAATTCTGATTATAATCAGAACATAACTTCAAGCATGTTACGTCTGACGTTCCTTTGTAAATCATTCAACTTACACAAACATATTTTTTTTTTCATTTTGTCTCTCATAATACCGTATTCGAACAAAGCATGACAAAAGGGGTTTTCACTCAAAAACTTATCACTCTATTGTCGTAACGTAGACCCGACAAAATTGCCTCCAGGCTATAAGTATACCAGGCAGAAAACAAAATATGCCTAAGCCATAGGGTTGCAAAGTGGAAGTCAACAATAAACAATATTGGCGATGATATAAAGTTTAGAGGTACACACACTTTTTAATATAAATTCTTTGTATGATAAGTATGTATAATGTATAAATTCATAAAAAATTTATATAATTATTCTATCATCAATCTAGTTTCCAGGCTTAGTTTGAGGCTAGAGAGCGTTGTGTGATAATTATGCCCTTGAATATAAATTTATTTATTTTTAATGTAAAAGACTGGCAAGTTGAATTAAAACTAAAATATTCTAGATTTTTCTGGACAAAATTAAGTATACTTCCAGTACTACCAGAATAATAAACATTTGTTACTTTTCATAAGACAAAATAAATATTGGTTTTGTTGTCCAGACAATGACCAGTCGAAGTTTAAAATCTGCCAACCCTAGCCTCGGCTGCCCTTCCACCATCCACCCTCGGTACGAACCAAGGCACGCATGACGCAGCACTCCCAACCAACCGTAAAAAAGGGAAATCAATTATAACGAAATGGCAACCCCGGACGACACCCGTCCAAAATAAAAAGACCCTCGCAATCCCTATACATTGTGAAAACAGACCGAAAAAAATCACTGTTGAAGGACTCTGGTTATACTGGTCGTGTACTCCAAATCCCTTTTCAAAGAATACAATCCGACGTCTCGTTCAAATTGATTCCTAATTAGTGTGATAAGCAAATAATTGGTTCGCGAGGGGAGAATTTATGCAAAAAAGATTAACTTTGTAATGACGTGAGTAAAATGTACAAGGAAATTACAAAAGGAAACTCGGGTACATTACATAAGTTATTCTCTGTCGAAATCGTAAGATGATACTAAGTCAATATTTTATTCATATCATAATGTGGGTAGACTCTGCTTATGCTACTTGAAAAAGCTTTTTGTGTTCACTATTGGATAAGAGAAAAATTTTTTGAACCATATTAACAATTTAGATGAAACAGAAACTGCTCTTACAAACGTACTTAGTTTTTTTGAGCGTCAGGAAACCATCAATAGTTTGTTGTTTGTTTGCATATTAGTTAGTAAGGTGCACCTACATACGATAAAGTATTTTCATTCATTCATTCATTCAATAGTGTCAAGTAAAAGCTTTCACTGCAAACTTAAATTGTGTTAAGATTCACTTTCAAGAAATAAAATCGTACGATACAAAATTTGTTTGCATACATCGCAATTTCCTGCCAACTTTGACGATTATATCGTACAACAATTTCAAAGAGAGCTCTTGTCTATTGCCAATGTAAACATCGAAACTCGAGTCTTCGTACTACCGAGTGTACCGATATATTGTGTGTATACTTTTTCCCGGCATGATGTGCACAAAGTGTTTAGCGAATGTGTCGGGTGTATATCTTGTTTTGCTTGTTTTGTGGGGGGGATGGGGGCAAAGGCACCTGTTGCCTCGAGTTTCGAGTATAATCCTACCCGAGATGAAATAAATACAACATTGGCTGTGCCCGAGTCTCGCGATATGTTTTCCACTGCGGTCTGTTCGGGAATTGTAGAAGCTGTTTTGTTTTTGAATTGGATGGTGTTTGTTTTACGCAAACAATAGGTGTTTTTTTTATGGCTTGTGTGGTGACGCGGAAAGAACGGAAGGAGGTTTTGTGTGAAATGTTTTAAAAAATGTACTTTGCTTATTGATAGCTTGTATACTAAATTCGCTTTCTTTTTTCAGGTAAATATAATAGAAACAGAGCAACAGATTACAAACGTAGTGAGTACCTATAAATAAGACGATGGATACTTAATATTTTGATTGAAATACCTACGTTCATAGATAATACGATCAAACGACATTTGGAAAATGTCGACTGATAATATGGCTGTATTTACCGATAAGTTTGGTAACAAGCTGTGTTGGGGTGAATTTATGAATCGTATAGAAGTGTAACTGGGACATCAGATTTTTTTTCTCTTTGCATATTTCTTTAAAAGATGAAAATTAACATGCACAGCAGATCAAAGAACACTCGTTAATCATAGCACAACAGCTAGTGATATTAGTTATTGTAAAAGCTAAAAATGAGCACACAGCTGACTCAAAGGGCACTTTCTTGTTAATTAAAACAAAACTAGTCACATAAAAATTTGAAATCTCCATTGATTTTATTGGCTCATTTCATAATGGGGATTTCTATACATCACATTATCTTCTAGTTTTTCTAACGCGAATGTGAAGAAACAATACATAAAATCATAATACTATACTAAAACTATTCAAGGTTCTTACTCCCTGTTTAGTTTTTTTACTAAAGTAGAGTAAATTATTCTTAAGCAAAAGGTAAAAAAAAACAGTTGAGTGTGATACAGACAATGCCGGGAGCAATACCAAGTGCGTTTTTTATTAGGTTGGCACTACTTTTTTTTTATCAGAACTTTTAAATGAATAAAGACTCGAGTTTCACTTCTACTATGTTACCCTGACACCGGTCCAACCCACAACATTCTGAAAATGAATACATGTCAGTGAATACATGTCCGAACGGAAATAGAATCTGGAGCGTTGTAGGTAGGTCGCTTTTCCATTAAACACTTAGACAGGCAAACGGGGTGCAGTGGTATCCGTGAAGATACATTTCCAATAAGAGAGCCCTTGCTGCTGCAGTTGCCTATAGAAACTTTTTTTATTTTGTTATCTATCGGCTGTCGCGTCGTTCATTTGAACACATAAAACTTGATGAGAGAGACAAATTAGTTGCGGAGGCAAATATTGCTCGTGTGTTATTACTTAGACAGGCAACTTAGGTGCAGTGGTGTCCGTAAAGCAACATTGCCAGTAACAGAGAATATTCAGGATGCAACAGGGTCGCCATTTTGAAAATTTTAGTAGCTTATTTTTTTTAATAAGTACAATAATGGTGGAATGAATAAAATGTATTTACAAAATACTTTTTTTTTTATGATAAAAGTAATGGAACAAGCTGATACCTCACCTGATGTTTGCCTATAACAATGCATTACCTCACAGAGCAAGTCCAATGAGGACGTGCCCTGTAAGGCAATGCACTGCGTCCATCACTCTGAGACGTAAAGATCTTGAAGTCTCATGTGCCTGTAATTACACCAGCGCCCTTACTCTTCAAACCGGAACACAGCAATGCGAGCATCGCTGCTTAGCGGCAGAAATAGGTACGGTGGTAGTACTTCCCCGGACGAGCTCTCACAAAGAGCTCTAATACTGCTTTATACCTAAAATAGAGACGACTAGAGATAAGAAAGGGATGTTTTTGCTCTGCAGTAAGAAACTATTGGTTTTTTTTTTAAATACAGTCACAATTTTAGAGTGGATGTAATCTTTACGTAAGTTCGGTTCAGTTAAAATTAGCAAATATTAAGATATTAACATCACCCTTCATAGTTATAAGTGTTGCTTGATAAGTATAGGCGACCAAGAAATTGGTTTACCACTCTAATGCTGAATATCATTTGCACGTACAAAACATCAAAGGCTATTTTCGCTTGACAGATTAATAACTGCTACGTCAGAATCTGTCATTCCTGTTTATTTTTTCCTTAACGAATAATTATGTTACTGGGAGATGTCATCAAAAGTGGTAAACCAATTTCTTGGTCGCCTATACCTAAGTTTGAAAATAAAGAATTAGCACTGTACAGTGGAAACACGAACCCAGTGGGAATGCAAATCTAAAAATATTATTTATAGCAGTCGTAGCCAGAGATATGCGCAATAAATTATCTAACTGATGGATGTGGATCTTCTGGAACATTACACATTGATCACTGATATGTGACGTTTTTTTTTTTTGAAAATAAACCTACACTTTTTGCAAATGATTTTGTTTAGGTCTCAAACAAGCATCTACTTTATAGGTATCGATTTGTTATTACCTAAAATAACAATTCAAAAATAGTTTTCTTGATATTTTATTTGAAGTCCGCTACTTTGTTTATAGTAACAAACTTTACTAGTGTGTTACGACTAGACACGTGTACACCACTGGTTGTATAAACATGCATTGTCAGTTGTCACGTTAAAATGCACGTGTTTGAGTGCTTTCGTAAGATTTTACTTTGACGACTGGAATTTAGTACAGAGATATCAATCTGATTTAATTAAGACGTAATTACGACTTTATGTGACGTTATTGAAGAACTACGTGACCTTTTTACTATTAATGTTAATTATAAACATCTTTGACTGATGTAGAATAAATTATTGATATTTTTAGGGAATTCAAATTTGAGAATTTTTAGCAAAATTATTATTATAAACCAAACAAAAAAAAATGTTTTGGATAACTTAAAAGGTGTTTTTTAAGTAAACAACCATGTTACAATATCCTCCTTTATTCCTTCTTTCCTCCTTCTTATCCATTTTCCTTCCTTCTCCTCTTTCTTAAATCTCAATCTTATTTAAGATTTTGTTTTGCGTATAACTTTTCTTCATAAATAAAAATTATATAGTTATTGCGTGAATTGTCCAAGAACCTATATTCATTTGTATTTTTAGATGGTTAATTATCCTCATAAAAAATGTATTATATTTATATCCATTTGCGAATGAGAAGTCAAAATGTCCACTGTTGCATTTGCTTCCGGCACTTCCGGTTCTATTACGGAACACGTCCACGAAGTAGAGTTAGCACCAGTTTTAACGTATTAATTTGCTGATGAGTTTGTTGCGCAAATGTGAGCTGGTCAAGCAGATTTCTCTTCTGATGAAGAACTCTGCACCTTGACGTAACAGACGGTAAATTTTTTAAAATCTAAATGTTATACATGTACTTGGAATTGAATAGATGTTAAATGTGGATCTCATGGGGAGTACAAATAACTCGAGATACTCCATCTCAATTTTATTCATTGAATATTTTTTCATTGATTGATCCAAAGTAATATTAGTGTCGTGTCTTAAATACATAAATGTTATACCCATACATATTGATTTGTTTTCTAGATTTTCATTAGCGGTTGTATGTGGGCGTGACTATGCATGCAAAGCACTGTGCAATATAGATCCATTAAGGCTACTCGGGTATGGATATTGTGTGGTATTTTCTTCTTCTTCTTTTATTTATGGCCTCTGTCCATCATTTTGACAGACAATTTTGCCAGTGTCAATATATTTGAAATAATATAAGTCAAGTCATCGTCAAGTCGGCTGTCGTTTGTTTTGAAGGCAAAATGGTGGATATTTTTCTTCAAACTTGGACTTTCTTGTAACAAAAATGTCAGAAACTTGTGCTGACATTACAGGATACAGGATGCGCGCGCGCTTCCGGCGCGGCCTTGTTACGTGCGCTTTGTGAGCGAACGAATGACGTCACAACGCTTACCACTCCTATGAATATGAGATCGTAATGAATGTACAGTCAGCTTCATACATATCGGATATTAAAGTCTGAATAGTTACGTTCCTGATAAGAAATATATTAAAGTTTTCTCATTGTATGCAGATTACTGACAAGTGACAAACTCCCAACAAAACCAACAGGGTTACAATTATCCATCAATATAAAAAACTCTTTTTTACGGAATCAACGTATTTTGAGTAAACTGTGCCCTATGCTCATGGCCTGAATGGTATTTTGTCAAACTATAGTAAACTAGCTGTGCCCGCGACTTCAACCGCGTGGAATAGTGTCTTTGGGTAGCATAGGTTAAAACTTTTACAAAATTTGAATGTCATATTTATTTATATCAAATCAACAGCGTAAAAAATAAGTTTCAATCGTCTAACTCTAAAAACTACGATACTTTCATATAATTTTTCATCCCCTCTTTCAACCCCTTACAACCCTTATGATTTTTTTTAAATGACGCGCACTTCTACATTAAGCAAGCAGTGTGTCCTGTCTCATACAGTTTCATACATTTCAACTCAGTGGTACGTGCACGTCTACGTATACGCATCCGGTCTGCTCCAGCCTTTAACCGTTTCAAAAGTACGAGTGCATAGTTATAACTTTGTAAGCCAATAAAATTGAATCTAGTCAAAAGTAAAAAATCCTACCCCTATAAAAACGCGAGTTACTGCACATACGAGATTTCACCTCTCGAAAGTTATACATACATACGAACTGTATATTTTTTTACATCTTTTTTTATTTGACAAACTTTTCAGAAATTCGTTTTGAGCGCGTACGCCGTAACAAATTGACTAGTGCGGGCTACTGGCGACGATACGAAAAAAAAACTAAAATCGAATCAAACATGTTAGACATCGAATATTCGGGTTGGCATTGTTAGATTTCGGCGAATAAAATCCAGTCATTTTTATCATTGTTGTAAAGAAAAGGATAGGTTTTTTTCTCATCCCGAATGCAACTTTTTTTGGACGCTAAATAATAATTAAGATATAAGGTACCTATACTTTCATCATCATTTCCCTCCCTTATCCCACGCTAGGTGGGGACGGCAAAACATTATTTAAAAAAAAAATTTGTTACGATGATGGAAAAATCTGTGTTGTTTAGTTCTACGAGAAACTGATGAGAGTAAGCTAAGGTCTGTATTTTTTTTATTTGAGACATAAATATGTTGCAACAAAGAACAGAGCTTTTTAGTTGAATGCTTTTACAAAATAATATGGTCCGAAACCGATATTCCGCATCAATTTTTGGTTTTCAAGTTTCGTAAATGAAGCCCAATCAGCCTGTTAATTAATTTGCCATCAATAATAATGATGATACAGGCACGATATAGGTAGTCACAAAATGGAAACCTAGATGGATAAAAACCACAGCACAATGCCAATATAATATGCGGCCAACATGCAGGATTTTCCATGCGAATCTTCTTTTTTTTTTACCGGAAAATTTGCGGATGCTGGAAAAGTAACACAAAAAAAGAAAGTTTGCTTATCCCATTGTTCTCACGAAATTTCATCTCCCTCTCATCATGCAAGTTTAAACCCGATACGTATTCAAATCAGTCCATGAGGCGTATGTTTAGCTCCTTATCCGCACGCTTCGTACGAATCCACTGTATTTTGCATTTTTATCGCGTCACAATGCGAGAGAAAATATCACAGTCGTACCGACATCCCTCACTTGTATATTACACCTATAATTTACAAAGCAGAAGAGCAATAAAACTTAATGCAAACTCGCTGAGCCGACGATGTTTGTCGGAATCCAACCTAAGGCAGTAAACACGACCAGATAAGCTGAGCCCCTGAGCTCTCCTAAACATCTCTTCGTTGTTCGTTATTTATTAGTGTCGCGGGGGGAGGAGTAGGTCTGTAATTGCTGGGTGTAAAACCTCTAGATGTAATGGGGTAAACACATTAGCTTGAGACGGCGCTATGCGGTTCGTCGTATGAATCACACCTGCTTTAGCTCTCTTTACACATGATTTTGAGTGTGCACTACGCTTGTTTTGTATATTACTCAAGAAGTTCTTCCTAGAGAAGTATCCACTACAATTTTTGCTTTATAAAAATAGCAAAAGATAACATACCTAATTATTTTTTATGTTTCTATTTCATAAAGGTTAACTGAAGTCACTGAGGCTCTTACTTACGTCTGTTTTCAGAAACAGCTTATTTTCTTGACAAAACATCTACGCTTGAGATTTACAATAAGTTTTTATTTTATTTTAACTAACAAGCAATAATTAAGATGGTAAGGTCCCAAGAAATCTGAGAGAATATGTACCGTGTGTGGAGATAAAAATGACCCTTTAGTTTTATTTTTAATTCATTTTACTTAATGAATGTACGTAGAGGGGTCAAATAAACAGGATTTACTCACCCTTGACGTTAAGAGGGGGTTACTTTTAATATTAATTTTGTGCGAAATGTCATCTAGTTATGCGTCACCACGCTTCAAAAGGTCCTTGTCGCTTTTTTTATATATGCTCAGAAAATATGTTTTGCTACTTTTGGGTGAAAAATCATTTAGTAAATATATCAATACAATAGGGTTGTCAAAACCATATCAACCTATCTCATATAGTTGGTGGGTGGAGACAGCGCCTATAAAAAAATACCCATTGTCCTTTGGGTACAAAACCTAACTATATTTTTATTGGAAGAATATAATCGACATCTTCATTCCTTAAAAAAACCGCCCTGAATTGGTATTTTCCAGTTTTGCGCCTTTTTCTGTTCACCATAGAGTCACTAAGCTACGGTCAAAGCGTTTATAAATAAATAAATATTCACGGACACTTATTGCAACGCCTTCTAGTCCCAAACTAAGCAAAGCTTGTACTATGGTTACTAGATGGCTGATAGAATACATACACACATATTTTTTTTGTAATACATACTTATAATACATAGAAACACCCAGACACAGAACAAACATCTGATTTAATTTGTCTTGACCTCGAGATAAACCAAAAATCATACTTACTGTACGTATTAATAAAGTAAAAGAACAACTAGCAACAAACCAAACAGTTTAACTCCTAAAATTGAAATTCTGGTAGAGCAACTTCAAAATTCGCCGATCCATTCAAACACTACCAGGCCACGCTCAACTTAATCACTGCCTATTTATGAGAACTGCAACGATGCTTGTCGGACTACCCGCAAAATGAAACGGGTGACAATGATTCCTACTCCCACCATTACTATTGTTTCAACTTAAATTGCTTCGTCTATCCGCATAGATTTGTACAGACGAGTGGGTTTGCCACGCGCGATTATAAACTTTAACCTAAACGCGTATGGTGTATTGTTGATTCGCAGTTTTGAATTTCACCCGCGGGATACGTCATAGAAAGTTTGAAATGGTCACCCTTGTGCATGTGACGAGGTGTCAACACTGACGGTTCTATTATGCTGGATACAGTTTGGTTTGGACCCACGTCGACTGTAAAATTGAGGTTATATTGCTACGCCTGCTTAAATAGGGTTGATAAACTTGTTTGAGGGTAGTTATCATTTTGATATGCTTGGATAGAAACTTCTTTTTAAAATCTTTTTTATTATCTAAATATATCTCTTTTGAAGCTGACAGAGAATCAACGCACAGCCTAAACTATAAGTCCTGGAGGTATAAAATTCGGAGAGTAGTATCCTCATATAGTGTAGTGTAGAGAAGCACTAAGAAATAAATTTTGAAAAGTCGCACCCTAAAGGGTCTAAAATTACGATCAAAGATTTTAACCAACTAATGCGTATGCTGCTAGCACGCAAGCAAAGCCGCGGGCGACAGCTAGTGGAATTATAAAATCAAAAATAATTTTAACTTTGTAAAATAAGTCTTGATCATTGCTTCTTTTAAATGAGCAAAAAATGTTATTTTTTTCTTTAATTTTTAACAACACAAGTAACACTAATGAGATCCAACAGCGAATAATCACCAAACGCAAATTTGCACACGACAACAGTATTCAAAGCGCAAAAAAAGCGGGTACACTGATTGGCTTCATTTTCTTAGGGCACGTTTCTCTTGGGGTACTATTGCACAGCAGGGGTTACACGACACCTTTTTAATGCTTTGTCCGGTCAACAGGATACTTTGCATTGCTAGAATTATTTAAAGCAATATTAATCTAAATAAACAAATTAATAGAGTTTTTGTACAGTGATTTTGACAAATTATATTTAACCCTTAAAATATGCATAGGTAAGCTCTTGTTTTATTGCGATAGCGTAGTGTAGGACGCCACCCGGCAAGGTGGGGCGACGATCTGAGAAATGTAGCTGGCAAACACTGGATGAGAAGAGCCGAAGACCGGGCTCAGTGGCGCTTCTTGGGAGAGATCTACGTCCAGCAGTGGACTGATATAGGTTGATGATGATTATGATGACACTTGAATATTTGTGTCGTACCAGCTTGTAAGACTTTTTCAAATATTTGTTTGTTACTTCTGTGGCTATTTCGAACAAACAAAACCGATCCTTGTCCGTCTTTTTCATTTCCCTTCTGTCAGCACTACGCTACCATCACGAATTTATTCCTTCTCATCAAAACGTCAACACGTTGACGTGTATTTTAGGGATTTTAATCGCGACCCCTCGCCGCGGGCTAGGCAAGGGTACTGAACTGACACCTACTATGTAAATTGCTACCAGTTTTCGGTAATTGTTTTCGCTGCGAATTGACACGTACAGTGTTTTAGTTTTACGCAGCCGATAGTTTGGAATGAAAATAGACGTGAACGATAATAGAATGGGAGTACTAGGTGAATAGGTTTTTGGAATAATTTTATAGTTACAACAGTTTTTACTTAGCTGAAAATATTATTTTTTCTGTGCTTTTAAGGCTGGGTGTTTCCCATAGTACAAGCTTTGCTTACTTTGGACTAGAGAGCGTTGTGTAATATGTCCAAGAATATTTATTTATTTCTTTATGTAAAATCTGAAACTTTCAACAAAGGTTTAAATGAAGACAATTAAGTATACAGAGGTTTCATTAAGTTGGTGGCAAACTATTGTGTGAAAATTTTTAAAAGTCGGATAAGTAGGCATTTTGCTACTTAATCTATTTAATAAAAAGTAAGTAACAAACATTATTACTCTGATTTTAAACGGTTACTTTGACATAAACAATGCATCACTTCAAAAAGCATAATAATATCCACTGAAGCCTAAGTACACTAACAGTAACAGAAAGTATATTTCAGTTTTAGGAGGTAAATCATAGTTCAATTGGCAAAGTTTTAATTTTCATAGCAAGCTGCTTAAACAACATCAAACCAAACACATTAATTAAAACCTAAACTAGGTCCCGCAGTCGAGACTAAAGTACTATTTTAACCACTTCTCGGAAGCATAACAGTTGTACTCATAATTCAGCTGAACGCCACTACAAGAACTCTAATTGAAATGTTAATGCATTGAAATATTGTAACATGAGCGTCCCACAGTCTGTGACATTATAACAATAGACACGTTATACGCCTGCATCGGTCGAGTTATTCTAGTTTCGGACTACCGGTATCTCGAAAATGGTGCAAATGTTACAGCTACAGCTGGCTGACAGGCTGACAGGCGTCATGGCTCAGTTGGTAGTAGCTCTGCCTTCCGTGCTGTGGGTCGTGGATTCGATCCCACCGAGAACAAACATTTGTGTTTGGCAAACATAGATGTTTGTTCTGTGCCTGAGTGTTACTATGTAATATAAGTATGTATTTACAAAAAAATAATTGAGTATTCTATCAGCAATCTAGTTCCTATAGTAAAGCTTTGCTTAGTTTGGCACTAGATTTTTAAACAGCATTTCGCATGCGTAATGTGTATGAAAAAGAAGGGATTACTAGATAAAGCCGTCATATGCCACATTTGTTGCTAGACAAAGATAGTACACACTGCTCGGTGCGCTACTAAATAAAAGTTGGGCAATTACCTTAGTTTTCGTTTTCCATTTTAGATTTCGGGCAACGAATCTATACCATAGATATTTGGTCCACAGCACTACAAAGTGAAGTTATAATTACTGTGTCGGAAGCGACATGATACTTTGGGGAGAAGGTACGTGAATAACTCTAACTTTACGAGTATGGAACCGATTTGCAACAAAACATTTGAATTTAATGACGATGATATAAAATAAAACGACCCTAAGCACGGTAGACATATCTCTAGATAATATTTTTTATCCGTTTGGCTACCAGCACACCTGATGGTAAGTGTAGCGGCCTAAAGTAGAGCACGCTTAGTCAAGATTGATTCTAGGTATTTCAGAATTTGAATTTATAAGTACATATTTGATTGAGTTTTTGTATTTATTTTTAGTATTTTGGTATTTTTTTGTTTTAGCGAAGTAAATTAGACTTTATGGTAGACATCTCTGTCTATCTCAGACTGTAAATATTTTTATAGTGATAGAAGCATAATAAATCTCTACTTTTAGCACATATCTACCTACATCTTGTAGTACTGTGTCATCTATAAGGTTTTTGTGAAACCGTAATGCAAAGGGTATAACAGAGCCGACCTGATGAAATTGCAATGTTGTAGTAATCCAGGAAACAATTAAGTAGGAGTAGAGCTTTTTGTAAAAAAGTATAAAAAAACTCGATAGACCAGCAATAACAAGCTTAATAGGATCTCGATAGATCCTTCAAGCAGGCGATATTTTTACTATTACTACTAAACCACAAAAATGAAACAAAACTTCTTGATCTTGAATCTAATGTACTTTCCATGCTACGGTTGCCTGGAAGAAATCGCTTTCAGCGATAAGGCCGCCCATTGTACTATACAAAGTTAGTTTTAAGATTTGTACGTACCTTACCTTTGTGTATTATAAAGTATTATCTATCTATCTAATAAAGAGTACGAGTAACACAACGCACGACGTCTAAATTATATTTTCGTGTCTGACTTACATAATATGTATGTGTAGTATTGTGTAGGGCAAACATTAATCTCTTAGCGCTACGCCACAATCGAATCAGTGACCCAAACGTGTGGCCAGCTTAAAAACGTAGTAAGGATAAATTATACCGACCCACTAGCTACATCTATTATTCATAATATTTAGTGGTCGGGACGAAACTAACGAGCAACAAATGGTGAGACCAGCGTGTCTACCACGAAAAACTATGAGCAAAGATTCGCTAGTGTTTGCGTTTCATTGCGCGGCGGCTTTGTGCGATGTGCGCTGTTTCTTAAGGAGTATCTACATCACAGTGCAATGTAACTCGCAACAACGAAACGATGATTGGTTTATCGCTTTTAGTAGTGTACGCCTGGACCCAGGACAAGTCCCGGTGGGGTAGCCATCTTCGAATTGGGCCAGTGGAATAGGGCTGCGGGTTTTGATATCAGGTTAATGTCTTTATAAGGCTTCAGTGCTTGTAATAGTTTGCTTGATAAATCAACTAAATACAGCGTAATGTGCTTTTCAGTGTGCTCACTTTATGTATTACTAGTCAGTTGTTAGGTAGAATCTATTTTTTTATGCATTTTTTCACAAAAATATCGGATTGTCAACCTGGATCTAAACCAATGATTATGCTTCTCTATAGCAAATATGTAGTTAAATGTAGCTTAGCTACTAGAGTCTGATCACGCTGAGTCTGCAATGGAATAAGTAGGCAACCCCAAAAATACTCGCAACGGTATATGTCGCTGATAGTATTTCACGCCATGTTTGTACCTATTGAAACAAATTTTGATACGAAACCGTAATAAAAATAATAATAAAATTGAAGTTATTGTTTCGTCCCAGTGAGACAAGACTACGGTAGTCCGAAACTAGAACTCACTAGTATCCTGGATTTTTTTTTTTATATTTTCATGAACCTAGGAATGTTATTGGCAACCCTAGCCAAAGCGCAACAAGACTGCCATTATTTTCTTTACTTAGATAAAGTTCTATAACTTCAGTGCAGATTTAAATATTTAAAAGGTTTATTTTAGTTTGCGTTTAATATAATGCAAACTCAAACCATTTTCTGTTTTCATAAAATGATTTAATATTATGAATTTATGAACCAGTTTTTTTGTACTTCCTCAACTTAGCTTTTCTACATCCTTGACGACACTGGTAGTAGTCTGAGGCACGTCCGTGTATTAATATAAATTCGTTCATACCTTCTTAATATATTTTCTTTATCTTTTTTTAATCTTCTCTTCCTATATAACAATACCCATTCCACAAACACGTCTTACATGTCAGAAAGCAAGCTCCATCGCTACTGTTAAAATACTTATTTTCTCGCCTAGTTTTCTTTTTAAAAAAGCTATTAAAAGTACCTTCAAGACCTGACAAGCTGTGAAAACAAGTTGATACAAGTAGACATTGCCTTCATGGAGCTAATGTACGGTGCGATAGGCTTACCGAACTCAAAGTGAAAAGGTTCCGCGCGAGGTGTTTGAAAAGGTAGTTATATGAACAAACTATGTAGTATAATACCCGCAAGTTTGTGTACTGTGTTTATTTTTTATCAATATTAAAAACGGAGTATTTTTTTAATATAAAACGGTTTTTTTTTATGCCACAGCTGGCAGATTAGCAGGCGAGCCTCTGATGTAAAGTCACCGCCGCCCATGGACACCTGCAAAACTTAAAAACATTACATGATTGTAAAGTTGAAGTTACTTCTGAAAATATTTAAAGTTTTATAGTTGAGCCGTTTCGGCAATACTTATTTCTTATGTTGGTATTTTGATAATTGTAGACAATTTAATAACGTTTCAATATTTTTTTCTTCAATTTGTTATTTTCTAAGATATTTTTAGCGCACTGCGTCATTAGTCGTCGTAAAGGAATATTTATTTTCTCAAAAATGCTTGGAAAGTAGAGCATTATTTTGACAACCTTCTTCGAGATAAATCGAAAATGCAGTACTGGCCAAATACATGCGAGCAGCGGCCAGATAAAAATGTATGAAAATCCATTGCTGGCGTGTTTAGCGGCCAAATAAATTACATACAAAACTCATATCTGTCGTGTAATTTAAAAATAGAACGATTTTTTACTCCATAACATGGCAACCAAGGAGGTAACCAAAGGTTTTATTCAAATTTCGAACAGGCTTACACATAGAGAGCTGATTATTGAAAAAAAAACAAATGAACACTGTAACTTCGTTACTATAACTACTAGATGATCCATTTTTTGTGTTCAAGCCATCTAAACCTAACCATTTCTGATGGTTCATTATTGGTTTTGAAAAGTATTTTCAACTAAAAAGTTTTGTCTAGGTACTTATTTTTAATTTCTGCGCATTCTTTGAGAAAAGTACTATACAAACCTTGGCCACAACTAGGCAATGAGGGACTCACGTATGTGTGCCTCGTCTTCAACTCGGTCCACATTTACACGTTCTTCCCTCATTGCCACTGTTGCGGGCCGCTGCAGTAATGTACTATTTCCAAAATTCCATTGTATTTTAAATTAGCATTCATTGACTGCTACATAAACACCATAGTCTAAAAAAATGCTGACATTACAGAACTTGCTTACATTCAAGAAATAAACACGCATCCCTTCTACCCTCGCTTCGAGTAAAAACCCGATAAAACAGACAGCAGAAGCAACTTGAGCGTATTTCTTTGACTTCACAAGACAATCTTTATTTGCGTCGAGTTCATATTTTCCTCGTTTAAAAAAGTACTATGGAAGCGCGTCTTTTGATCTCATAAGAATCAGGTGCCCTTGTGAAGAGAAAGCTTTGCAATGTGAGTGAGCAATTTCACTGAATGGTCCACGTGTGGTATTATGGAACCGGCATTATAACGAGGTGGCATAATTCGATCTTGAACTCTATTTCTGCGCAGTAAGGCTGATATCTCAAGACGGTTATTGTTGGTATCTGATAAAATTTACTTTGATATTAGGATTTCTTTGATTCCAAGGAATGTATCCTTTTTGTAGATTGATATCCTTTGCTGTCAACCTTTCAATAACATAAAATATAGCTATTTGTCTTTAATCATTTAACTAATTCATCCCATTAAAAAAAATAGATACTAATATAAAACAAATAAAAACATCATTATGATTAACATTATAAGTTTTGTACATTTTTGTAGTTTAAATTTTTAATCCACTTTTCGTGTTTTTCTTTTTTAGGTCATTTCATAACTTATGGTAATTTGCTTTTTTTGTATCAAGTCTGTTCACATGCTTTGTATGTATGATGTTACGGTGGAAGCTTCACTGGTTTCTGCGCTGTTTTAAGTTTTACATCTATATTATTGTACTGTTTGTTTCCCTAATAAAATAAAACAAAAATAAAATAAATAAAATTATGAGAGTGTCAAAAGTTCTCTAAATTTAGTTATGATAAACTCTTATCAAATCTCAATAGACTTGTTACAAATAACAGCACAAAAACACTATCACCAAGAAACTATGTCTAAGCCCCTTTGAATTCCCAAGCTGTTCACTCGTAGAAAAGTTCCTCGTCACGTCAGTCAAAACCTTCATAATGCCGTACAAGTAGGTACAAGTAGGTAGGTATAATGAGAGCTGGCAATCATCACAATGAATGGCAAAGCGCGGTGCGGTGCGCCCTACGCTGAATGCGTCCTTGTCGCCTTACGACTGGAAGGGTGACCATGCTTTTACTGTTATTTAGATTTTTCGTAGAATAAAAAATTCTGTTTGTTTGTCATGGCTTGCTTTTAAAACATGTTTTCTTTTACATGTGCAATGTGTTTTTTTTAATCTGTTTTTGTTCAGAATTTGATAAGATCGAAAATAAAACGAAATAATTTAAATCTAGAGGTGCAATAAAAAAGACTAGCCTTGGCCTTCAGAACAGTGATTTCCTACAGCGGTGACTCGGTATTCTACCAACAGCAAAAAAGAACAAATGAAGGTAAATGAACAGTAATACGATTTCGTAATACGGCCCCCAAAAAGCTTAAAAAACCATTTGCAAGTTTATTAGGTACGGAAAAATAAAAAGCAACCATCATTTTTCACTCGCGTGTCAATAACAATAGGATGATTTCACGATTCACCGATGTCGATCGTAATACTAGGTCAATGGAACACGCAAATATTTATTATGCAACGATTTAATAGTGGAATACTACATAAAAATTGCTTCTAGAGAGGCCTCAGCACGAATAAATGTGATAATCGTGAACTTATCGTGTACACTGCGCGGTGACTCTACAGCATTCAACAGTCGAGTTTGTATTGACGCGAAGTGTGACTCGAATTCGACTGTCACCTTCCTTCGTGCTCACATCCCAGAATGTGCAAGTTTTTTATTATCCCATGTGTAAAAGTCAGTTCTGTGAGTAAAAAGTTTCTGTTATAAATGAACTCTTGCCATAATAAATTAAAAACATTGACATTGATACGCAGTTTTGTTTTATTTTAGCCTTAAACTAATTTTAGTCTCATCAAATTTAACTTCAACAAAATTTATCTTATACGTCAGCAAAGGGAACTAGGTAAAAATTTTTTACGAAAAGATAATTTTGTTTTAAAGTAAGTAGGTACGTAAAATCAGATTTTATGTACCTAGACGTAAAAAATATAGCGTGTCGCACTGAACTTTCAAAGCTCAGTTATCAAACTATAAAATAATGTAAAAGTTCATTCGGTATTCGTTTGAGACGCCGTTTTTAATTCTAATTTTTCGTTTTCTTGAAAACTACTAAAGGGCAACGGCCGATACAGCCGGTATTTATTAATCCTGATATTAAAGTACTTACACAATTTGAAACTACTGAAGTTATTGCTTAATAATCGTGCTAAGTTAGCGTAATACTTTTTGAATTTTTATACAAAAAATGTCTAGACTTATTAATCTTCGTTTGATACGAAAAAACCAGTCATGAAATCAACTAAATTTGAGTTTCAGTACAAAACTATAAAGTAAAAGATATTAATCTCAATACCAACATTTTACCCGTAAGGTTTTATTTTTCTTAACTCACGGTCACAGTACATTAGGACTTCTCTTTAATTTGCCCGCTCTCGCCAGACGCTGAAAAGATATGACCCAACGACTCCAAGAATGTTGTGTTTTCGTGTACACGCTTGATGAAAATCCACTCTTTTTTGGAGTTTTTATTTGAAGCTTTGTAATGCAGAGTTAAGACTCTGCTCTCTTTCTAAGGAAAGCAAGAACTACATAATAATGAAAGTTATTGATGCAAAAGGTTAGATGTTTGGATGCCAATTTACAGATGATTCTAAGACAAATCTTGCTATTATGTTTATGAAGAAAAGTTAATTATCCTCCAAATACACTAAGTTTCATTTTAACCCTTTATTTTGAGCTTAGTACGCACATACATAAAAAATCAGTGTCTTTTCATCTGGTTATATTAAAGTTACACTGCCAACAATATTTGGAAGCGGAACACAGCAATGCGAGCATGTCTGCTTTATTCGTTGGTAATTATATTTATTTCATGAAAGACAGCTTTATTATTATTTTGTGAGGTTATATTTTTCATTGGCAAGAAATGTTTCCCGTCCATCAAAATAGCGCAACTAAATATGAAAAATGCTTCTAAAAATACAGTACTTTAGAGAAAAAATGTTCATCCTCAAATGTATAATTCAAAGGTTGTTTTAAAACATGAAACCAAACAAGCAAGGTTCTTTCATATTTTCGGTCAGAATGAGTAAAGATGCGTCCTCTAGAGAAATGTAAATAATTTACGGAGCTTTCCACAGTGCTGGGAGAACAGCTGGCTCTTACTGGTGCCTACACACGAATAAATTTTTGTATACAAAGGATGATGATAGACCTTCGTTTCACTTCCATTTAATTTTCACCTAATGGTTAGTGGTGATAAAAGCAGCGATGAAGCAAGACGGTCTAATAGACACTTTATAATATTCACTGTTACCTTGAAGAGATCCATATGTGATCAGGAATGACTGTCACCAGTAATGAGGGCCCGTTAAACTGTCGGTCCCGGTTTTAGTCGTTAAGCCATGACGGAGACCTTATAGCGGCCTAAAAACTCCATTACCAGAGTTGGCTACTAAGTGATACAAGCAAGTATAAGGAGTCAGTGCGGTGTTCGAGGCTCTGGATCTAAGTCACAGTGCTGTAATGTAACCGTGTTTATATTCACTGTGGTTTTTCTTTTGAGTCGTGCCCGCGCCATTAAATTTACTCTGTTTGTTACTCTAATTAGGTGAATTACACTTGGGACCGTTTCCCACGCAGTGAGAAATGTTTTGAATTTATATCAAGTAGGTGCAAATTATTAAAAACATGCGAACTATTAAAAAATCTAGTGGTGTAGCAGTCTGAGGTAATTTATTTATTATGAACGGGCATCCTCTTAGTTTGAGTGAAAATGTTAACGTTGATACAAGGTTTTGAGTAAAAACGGGCCATTTACCTTGTCTTGTGGTATGGTCATGGGGCATGCAACAACTGTGATATAATATTTATTTTATTTTAAGAATTTTAGGAAAACTAACAGCTAGGTAGCTGTATTAACAGGAATCTATTAAAATTCAAGATTCAATATTAGGAAACAATCAAACTCACAAATCAGGGTTATTAATATGAAAATAATGTTGATGGTCGGTATAGCTTTTTTGTTGCAAAGGTTTAAACAGTCCATGAAACAATAAAACTGTCTTGCTCATTTTGATTTGATTACGAGCTATAGTAGGCATGTTCTTCTAATTTTACTGAATGGCATTTATTTAGCGCATACATGCTATTTGGTCATCTACACACCCCATACGACAGGCCAGTATGGGGTCAGGCCAGACTAACCCATAAAATGTATGTTAAACTTTGAACTTTAATTAAGCGTACGGTTTTTAGTTCAACCACATTTTCTATAGCTTTATTTTTTTCTGTGTAAATGGGTCTTATTGAAAGTCTAGTCGTAAAAGTTTACAGCACTAGAATATTTATAGTAGTTTCTACTTTAAACAAGAGCAAGCTACAATTGTTGCGATAGAACAATGTTAAAGGAGAACAAATTGTTGTTGAATAAAACCTGTAGAACGCTAGTAAAATACATTGTGTAAAAGGTTACAATAACTTCTAAATACAAGTGAAATTTTGAACATACTTGAGCAAGTTAATCATCATCAATCATCATCATCATCAATAAATATAAAACTCTTTTGCCTAAACTATAAGTCCTAAAGGTATAAAATTTGGAGGGTAGTATCCTTAAATAGTGTAGGGGTGCACTAAGAAAGGAATTTTGAAAAGTCGCATCCTACAGGGTCTAAAATTAGAATCAAAGATTTGAACCAAATAATGCGTATGCTGCTACCACGCGAGAGAAAAGCCGCGGACGACAGCTAGCGTAACATAAAAGTGCTGGAAAATTTATCAGAATGTAAGCTTTTTTATGATTTAATTTGATATTAGTGATGTCAAATAAAAGGATTGCGAAGAACAAAGTTGGGAAATAAGCGAAACGTCCAACAATGTTTGATTCAAATTCATGAAATTCAGTGTTAAATTGGGCGCAATATTGAGTCATGATGACATTGACATTTCGATAAATAATTTACACCGCTGACAGGCCGTGAAAGTTTTGACCCGAATGGAACCCCAAATGAATTCATAAAACATAGAGTAGTTTCAAATGTAGAGGCGTCGTAAACTCTCGTTTTAGTATTCTGTTGCTGTGCGGTCAGTCAAATGCCGGCTTTTAAATACGCCCTCTGTAGGCATCCGTCTCATACATACGGAATAAGTGGTGCGCCGACGGTGACCTACTTCTGTTCCGAATTTCTGGCATTTCGGTTGGAATACCTTGCAAATGCTGTGACGATTGTTCTAATATTCCATTCCCTTTGTGCTGACGTGTGGTTGGTGGATATTATGACTGTCTTACTGAATGTGTGTACTTACCTACCTCTGAAGTACTTGCAGTCAGAATTACAACATACAATCAAATTTTGTTTTTTCTCTTGGTTGGTCTAGCTAGCTAGTAGGAGCAATCACACCTTCTGATCTTAATTTTGGATACAAATAATTCAAATAGTTTATTTGCTCAAAAACGTACATAAAAAAAGACACCATGTGCAAGTTAGTACTACAAGTTGTTATAATACCACTACCCAAGTTTGGTAGGTATCTGTTAAGTTAATTACATAACTGGGTAGGTAAGTTGTTAGCGTTCTTAGATAAACCAAATAATAAAGTAAATAGATTATGCTGACTAAAAACTTCATAGGTGTAATCTGCCTTTCAAAAGACGAAATAGTAAGTATTCTAATAGAACAAAATTAATCCCCACTGCTACGTTGTAGACATGCTACGTCGTAGCAGTGGGGATTTCTGAAAAAAAAACTGAAATCCCCACTGCTAGGGATTTCTAAGTGGGGATTTCTGGAATATATCACAAAAATGTGCTCCTCAGCACAATTTTTTTATATAAAATTTAATTTAGTTGCGTCCCAAATGAGCAAACCTCAAGCAATGTGCGCCTTAGCTCAAGTACATGACTTGTTGAGAAAGAAACACAATTTCAAATCTTTACAGTTCTTTCATTCCTTAGGGCACAGAGTGGCTCGTTAGAAGAGTTTTTAAAAAGTTGAATGGAGACTGTAGCGTGCGTTTATTGACACACTTCTTCATGTACTTATATAGAAGAACAAGCAGTGCAAGTACCGTTCTTGTCGATCGCATAATTTGACATTTAGAATCGTCAAAATTCGATAGAAATGGTTTTATTGACAGTTGCGGGTACGTTACCAACTTAGTCGATCGGTAGACAAATTCGGTAAATTTTAACGAATTGGCAATGGTGTATGTTTACTATGTTTTGATACTGACAAACGAAAGTGATTAACAGTGATATTGACAGTAAACTAGTAAATCATGGCAGCAGTGAACGAATGATTTCGATAAACTCTGACCTTATTTTTGGGAGTACGGATCTTTTGTCGACTAGAGATCCGTACTCCCATGGAACGATACGATTCGATACGTTTATCGACTTTAGCGATCGACAACTAAGCGATCGATAAGAACGGTACTTGCACTGCAGGTATAGAACTTTCTCAGAAGCTAGTAAGTTTTAGTAGTAGGTCTTTGTGAGACTTCGAAGGAGAACTAACATACTGCCATCGCCCGTGATGTAGCTTGTTTAGTCAATCTTTACCAACTCTCTGTGGTCTGTGAGGTAATGCCAATGGTATAAGAGTACCTTGCTTATGGTGGCAAACACAAAATTATCTTATGACAGATTAAAATAATTGTTCGGATAACGTATAATAAAGTACAAAAATATAAAAGACTAGCTGATACCCGCGAATTCGTACGCGTGCGAAACTTTCCACCAAAATATCTGTCAACCAGCATAAATGAAGAACCTCGTAGCAAATGTCTGCTTTTCGTTGAGAGAGTTCAAGCTGTATCTAAGAATCCGCGTTTTTTATTTCAATGAAATATAGCCTATGTTTCAATCTGGAAAAAGGGCTTCCGAATGGTATAAGTTTCGTTCAATTTGGTCCAGTAGTTAAGGCGTGATCCGCGAACAAACAAACAGACATGATTTTGGGATTCAAAATCGTTTATTTAGTAGATCTGCATGTAGTTTATCCAAATCTTTAATATTAGTTTTTGGATTTTTTGGCACTTTTATAATATTTTTTCATTTACGTACATTTGATGAGAACTAAATTTTCAGCCTCTGATAGATAAAATTCGATTTAGTTCCGGATCATTTGACAATTTGGTAATTATAATAATTGCGTTCTATATGCATTGTCACAACGTAGGTAATTATTATTTATTATGCGCTCGATGTGGCCAATAACGAGGAAATAATTAAACATTTTAATTGACGCCGATTTGTGTTGTTATGTAATGACGACAATGACGTGCCGTACCTACGTAACGATAAACTTAGATACACAATTAAGACGGGTACCTACTACATAGGTACATCATTTTTGTGAAATTTACATGATTTCTGAAATATGTTCATTTCAAGAATATTTCTTGCCACCCTAAAATTTAAAAATATTTTGATATAATTGTACTGAATTTTGGAAAAATTTAAAAGATAGTTGCTTTTTTTGGATTACCCTTTGCATATTACAAAAATAAGAATATTGTAACAAGTAGAATCTTGCTATTTAATCACTAGGCAGTCGTTCCCGGCGATACGTTCGTTACACAGGACGTGAGACGAAACGGTCGTAAGGATGCGAACTGTGCGTGAGGGAGCGTGAGGGGTGCGGGGAGCGTCTGAGAGCTGAGCCACCTTTCCAATGCTGGATACGGGGCGGAGCGCATACGCAGACTGAATGCTTGGCCCGCACGGCCGGCTTTATATAGGCGAGCGGCGGGGCTGGCGTCTATGTGTGCGTAGGCCGGTTATAGGAGCGGGGCGTGTGGGCGCCGGCACACTAGCGGCCGCGCGCTGTGGTGCTACAGTCTCCCCCTCTGGATACGAAGACGTCCCGACGAGTAGACAGTCAGGCTGGTTGCTCCGGGTTGCAGTTTTCCGGGGTCGCCCACGACCACGAGCGGGCTGCGAGGATGCCACAGAAGCAGGCCTGGGTTTAGGCGGACGCCCTCGTTTCTTCAACGGGCGTACAGGCAGGGGAAGTGGGCTCGCGCCACCTTGATAAGGAGTCAAGGCAGACGTGTGATATACCCCAAAGGCTTTGTCTGGTGTGCTGTGATCTGAAATCACATAAGAGGAGACACCATGGCGTTTTTGGATGACGTAAGGGCCATCACGTCGAAAGCTTGTATTTGCAGCGCCCATCTTGCTAACCGTCCTGTTGGAGACCGCAGTGCCATTAACCATTTTAAGGCTTGATGATCAGTTATCACGGTAACTGGTAGGCCTTCTATGTAGCCTCTGAATTTGCTAATTGCCCAAACTACAGCGAGCGCCTCTCTCTCTATGGTGGAGTAGTTCCTTTCTGCAGGATTCAACAGTCTACTAGCAAGTTCCACAGGATGTTCATCGGCTCCCTCCCCCTGGACCAGAACAGCTCCTAAGTGCGTAGTTGCTTGCGTCTGTCTTGAGGATGTAGGCTTTGGTTTCATCAGCTTGGCGGAGTATGGGGCTGAGGTTAACAACGTTTGAAAGGCTTCTTCTTCTTCTCTTCTCCCTCTTTTAAATCTCGGTTTCGGGCTAGCCTGTTTTCGGGCCCCACGTTGGGCGCCAGTTTGTAGCACGTAGAATCTTGCTATTAAATCACTAAACTAAACTTAATTACTAGGCAGTCGTTCCCGGCGATACGTTCGTTACACAGGACGTGAGACGAAACGGTCGTAAGGATGCGAACTGTGCGTGAGGGAGCGTGAGGGGTGCGGGGAGCGTCTGAGAGCTGAGCCACCTTTCCAATGCTGGATACGGGGCGGAGCGCATACGCAGACTGAATGCTTGGCCCGCACGGCCGGCTTTATATAGGCGAGCGGCGGGGCTGGCGTCTATGTGTGCGTAGGCCGGTTATAGGAGCGGGGCGTGTGGACGCCGGCACACTAGCGACCGCGCGCTGTGGTGCTACAATATTAACTTTGTCCTGTAACATCAAAAAATTTTGATTTTCGTTTCCATCGAAATATCACGGCAAAACAAAGAAGAAATATTATATTAGTAGAGTGATGTACATGTCGGAGAATCGAATCTGGCAGCGGCAACACTGTGCGGTATGGCAACAGAACGCGAGCGTGACGTCACAGCTAGTCATGCTTGGATGCGGCCGTTGGAGCGGGCGGGCATTCTACCTCTAGAGCTCGCACCGAGCGGACGTGTCTGTTCTGTTTTAAGTCTCACATTATTTAATTCTACTTTGTTGGTTACAATAAAAGTCTAGTGATTTATTGCGATCGTAATTATTTTGCTCGAGGCTACCCACCATGTCGGAACCCTATGAAAATACGTGCCCATCGAGTCCTACAAATCTGCCTCCTGCGACATCAGAAGTTGGATCACCTCGAGCACAATCGCAAACCGAAGATGTGCAACCATCACGCGATGAAGACTTGTTGCGGAAAATGATTGAGCTGCAAAACAGTAGCATGCTGAGTTTGATTGAAGCCATAAAAAATCCTGTGAGTACCCGCAACATTAAATTGCCGGAGTTTGACCCCGAGAAGCCTGACGCAGACGCACGTGCTTGGTGCAATACAGTTAACCTCTGTTTCGGTGAAAACCCGCTAGAAGGAGGACCGCTAATAATAGCCATCAGCGGTGCGCTCAAAGGAACTGCTTCGCAATGGCTATCGCAAATATCGTTTCCTGGAATGCAGTGGTCACAATTTCGAGAATTATTTACTGCCCGGTATGATAGTGTTGAGACACCCGCTGCTACCCTCATTAACCTGCAAAATAGTAAACCGAGAGAAAACGAATGTCTGTCTGTGTATGCTGCTAGATTGATGACATCATTAACCTCGAAGTGGCAAAAAATGAGCGTAGAAGAGATTGCAGTGTCTACCGTGCTAACACATTTGACGAAATTTGACAACCGTCTACAACGTTTGGCCTTCACTACTGAGATTGTCACTAGAGACAAGCTGCAGCGAGAATTGAAAGCGTCTACGTTTATGAAAAGGAAAGCTCCTCAAGTAGCTGAAGAAAACCGCAGTGACGCAAAACGACCCAAACCAGCTACGCCTGTAAGATGTTTTTACTGCGGAAAGATGGGGCACCGCGCACATGAATGTCGTTCGAAGGAGAGAAGACCAACAACAGCGGCGGCGACAACATCGTCTTCCACTGCAAGTAACCAGACTGCGCGAGGTGTGGTCTGCTTCCGCTGTGGCGCAATGGGCCATTTCGCTTCGAAGTGCAACCGGGGACCTGGCGCCAACGTCGGCGGCAGCAGTGGCGCAACCCAGGCAGCGAGCGCGGCGGGATCATCAGTTGCGCATGGGCGCGAACGGCAGATCAACATGTGCAGCATAAGCAGCCCACGCGGTCGGCTGATAAACAACGGTGAGTCGTACATGTTTTGTTTTGATTCTGGTGCAGAGTGTTCCCTTATCAAGGAAAGCGTTGCCAAGAAATTCTCTGGCAAAAGAGTAGAAAATGCAGTTAAACTAACGGGGATAGGCAGGCATAGCGTCTACAGCACGTTGCAAATCTTATCATCGGCAATGATTGAACATTACTGCTTAGAGATTTTATTTCATGTGGTACCTGACGATTATCTTACCGATGATATTTTAGTAGGTAGGGAAATCTTGTCACAGGGTTTTGAGGTGAGCGTGTCGTCAAATGGTGTTGTCTTGTCGTGTCGTAGAGATATTTTGACGTGTGAAAAATTCGATGAAAGTGACAAGGTTGATTTTGAAAACATTGATACCGACGTACCATCAGAGTTCAAACCTCAATTGATCGCAGTGCTACAGAAGTTTTCAAAATCATTTTCTAAGGGTGTGGCGACGTCGCGTGTGAACACAGGGCACCTTGAAATTCGCTTAGTTGACCCTACAAAAACAGTTCAGCGTCGTCCGTATCGTCTTGGGGCTAGTGAACGACAGGTTGTACGCGATAAAGTCAGTGAGTTGTTAAAGGCTAGAGTAATTAGGCCTAGTTGTTCTCCTTTCTCTAGTCCCGTGCTGCTGGTGAAAAAGAAGGATGGGTCAGACCGTATGTGCGTGGACTATCGAGAACTGAACGAGAACACTGTGGCTGATAGATATCCGCTTCCGTTGATTGAGGACCAAGTTGCTAGATTGGGTGGGGCAAAATGGTACACTTGTTTAGACGCAGTCAGCGGCTATCATCAGATTCCTGTTGACCCTGCGTCGGTAGAGAAAACAGCTTTTGTGACACCCGATGGTCAGTGGGAATACTTGGCGATGCCATTTGGCCTGAAAAATAGTACGTCTGTTTATCAGCGCGCAGTCATGCAGGCGTTAGGGGAGTTAGGTCATACGTTCGTTGTGGCTTATGTCGATGACCTGTTGATCATAGCGTCTGATGTAGAGCAGAGTATAGAGCGTCTTGGTATTGTTCTGGAAATATTGACCAATGCAGGATTTTCGTTGAACCTAGGCAAGTGTGCTTTCTTGAAACGTCGTATCGAGTATCTAGGCTTTGTTATCGAAGACGGTAAAGTCATGCCAAATCCAAAAAAGATAGAGGCCCTAACTTCTCTCCCTCCGCCAAGTACTGTGACACAGCTTAGACAATTTATAGGCCTAGCTTCCTACTTCAGGCAGTTTGTGCCGCAATTTTCGAAGGTCATGGCACCATTGTTTAAGTTGACGAGTGGTAAAGGTTGTGACATTGATTGGCTACCAGTTCATGAACAAATCCGGCAGAAGATCATCTCGCACTTGACCTCGCAGCCTGTTCTCATGATCTTCGACCAGACTCTCCCAATAGAGATCCACACGGATGCAAGCGCTGAGGGCTACGGTGCTGTATTCATCCAGAAGGTTGACGGCAAACAACATCCTGTTGCCTACTATAGTCGGCGTACATCTTCCCCTGAGTCTAGGTATCATTCTTATGAACTTGAGACCTTGGCAGTAGTGAATGCAGTCAAACACTTTCGACACTATTTACAAGGTCGTAGGTTCACAGTAGTGACAGACTGCAACTCTGTTAAGGCCACGAAAAATAAGATCGAGCTTTCTCCGCGAGTTCATAGGTGGTGGGCCTACCTTCAATCATTTGATTTTGATATCGTTTACAGAGAAGGGTCTAGGATGAAACACGTTGACTGTTTGTCACGCAACCCACTACCTCTCTCCTCATCTAGTGACAAAATTCATCGTGTAGAGCAAAAACGTGTCAACATAGCTGAGCTTTCTAGCAGTTGGCTTCAGGTGGAGCAAGAAAGAGATCTTGAGATCCAGAAAATTCAGTCTGATCTTCAAAATGAGTTGTTGTCGGAGGATGTAAGGAAAACGTACGAGGTTAGGTCAGGTGTTCTTCACAGGAAGGTTCAAAGAAATGGTCGAAATCGATGTCTACCTATAGTTCCTCGTGCGTTTAGGTGGTCGGTCATAAATAATGTCCATGAGTCAGTCATGCACCTAGGTTGGGAGAAAACTCTCGAAAAGCTTTACGAGCATTACTGGTTTGAGGGCATGTCGAGGTATGTTCGAAAGTTCATCGAGAATTGCATCACCTGCAAAATCTCAAAGTCGAGTTCAGGTAGAGTCCAGGCAGAACTTCATCCAATTCCGAAGGCCAGTATTCCTTGGCATACGGTTCACATAGATGCGTCCGGAAAACTTAGTGGTAAAAATGATGTAAAGGAATACGTGTTTGTTTTGATAGATGCTTTCACCAAGTTTGTCATTCTCTGTCACTCTCTGAACATTGACTCAAAGAGTAGTATCAAAGCTTTAGAGTCTAGTGTGTCGTTGTTTGGTACCCCTACTCGAGTGGTTGCTGATCAGGGTAGATGTTTCGCCAGTAAGGAGTTCGCTAGCTATTGTGAGTCTCGAAACATCCAGCTGCATCTCATTGCAACAGGTGGTAGTCGTGCCAATGGACAGGTGGAGAGAGTGATGAGTACTCTAAAGGGTATGCTTACAGCAGTAGAGTCTAGCAAGGATCGTTCCTGGCAAGACGCGCTAGGTGAAGTACAGTTGGCGATGAACTCTACTGTAAATCGCGTCACTAAAGCTAGCCCTCTAGAGCTGATGATCGGAAAGGTAGCGAGGCCTTTGGGGTTAATGACTTTAACGGATGATCATGAAGTAGACCTTGACGTGGTACGGGAACGCGCCGCACAAAGTATCGAACAAGTTGCTATGTATGACAAGGTTAGATTTGATAAAAACAAAGCTAATGTAAATCGATTCAGTGTGGGTGACTATGTTCTCATAGAAAATGAAGAAAGAAATCAAACTAAGCTTGATCCTAAATTTAAGGGTCCGTTCAAAATCATAGAGGTGCTTAATAATGATAGGTATCGCCTTAAAGCCTTAAATTCTAAGAGAACATACAAGTACCCACACGATCGAGTCAGGAAGGTTCCAAATCATGAGGTTCAGTTGGAGGTGCCACTTGATCTGGAATCTGACGGAAATAACAGTGGTGGTGATGCCTAACTGTTTATGCGTTGGGGCGCGTGTGTGCGTTGTGACGCGTATGAGCGTTGTAGCGCATATGAGCGTTGTGGCGCATATGAGCGTTGTGGCGCATATGAGCGTTGTGGCGCATATGAGCGTTGTGGCGCATATGAGCGTTGTGGCGCATAAAAGCGTTGTAGCGCGTAGAGTTATCCTTGTTCGGGCCTGATCCGAGTGAGATGAGCCGTTGGTGCGGCGGCATGTTAAACGAGTAGTTACCCTCATTTACGTAGGTGCGTTAATGAGATGAGTCGTTGGTGCGACGGCATGCTTTCATGATTACCTACCCTTGCTTTCGTTGTAGCGTAAGCAAGATGAGCCGTCGATGCGGCGCCAATGTGTGTTACTAACCTGTTGATTTGGTTGTTTAGCTTGTAAGAGTTCTTATGATCTTTAAGATTGTTAATTTTGTGTTGAGTAAAGAAGACTTAAAGATTATTGAGTTTCAATGTAGAGTCTCTATTCTGGATGAGTCAGAATAGCCGAACGAAAGTACTGGTTCGATGTTTTGTCCTCACAGATGGTGCACACGAGGACGTGTGAGTCATCAGTGATGGCCGTGTCGGAGAATCGAATCTGGCAGCGGCAACACTGTGCGGTATGGCAACAGAACGCGAGCGTGACGTCACAGCTAGTCATGCTTGGATGCGGCCGTTGGAGCGGGCGGGCATTCTACCTCTAGAGCTCGCACCGAGCGGACGTGTCTGTTCTGTTTTAAGTCTCACATTATTTAATTCTACTTTGTTGGTTACAATAAAAGTCTAGTGATTTATTGCGATCGTAATTATTTTGCTCGAGGCTACCCACCATGTCGGAACCCTATGAAAATACGTGCCCATCGAGTCCTACAAATCTGCCTCCTGCGACATACATATATTATTATTAATTCAAGTAAAAAGGTCTGATATTTACTCTCAAATATAACTCTATATAGGCCTTATCAAACGTCGAGAAGTTTCTCAATCTTGAACAAGTTTCATCCATTGTCTTCTTCAGTATATTTGCTACTGAAACATTCTTATAGTATTATTTTATTAAAATATATGAGTGTAATATTCTGTGCGATAAATAAGAATGATTCATGCGTTATTTATTCAAAACGAATGATAACACAACTTCCGAGTACGTTGATGTACACATAATGCGTAATATAATATTACTGCACACTACAGTGGTATTCAAAGGACTTGGTTCTTTAAAAAAAAAAACTGAAAAAACACTTCGTTATGAATTAAATGTCGTAGTGTTCACGGATTTTTCTATTGTTTAATGATGGCTCCTATGTATTGACTCGATGTAAAAAAAAATGAATATTACTCTGATTTTTTTATAAAACTCATAAAGATTATTTTCTACGCAAACATGAAACTCATCTTTTGAAATCAAACAGTTTATTCGGTCATAAAATGTATACTTACAAAATTCAGAAGTTCGAAATTCTTTGAACGTGATTTAAAACACTTCTAAAACATACCTTTTTAACTCATTCTAAAAGTCTAATGGTCTATCTTATAAAAAGTTAGAGTAGACATTATGTCTTGTTTAACATACGTAATCAGGACATAATGTCTACTCTAACTTTTTATAATATAGAGGGTAAATTTTTACCTACTTAATTTTATCTGATACGGATTGGTGTACAATGTTTTGTTCCCTACCGTGCCTGCAATAAACGAATTTAATTTTATTTATTTTAATTTGTAATCAAAACTAAACACTACAAAAGCAGACAAGATAAACTTCAACGAACTAGCAAAATTAACTTCACCTAATAAATTGATCAATAGACACAGTAACTTGCCAATCCAGATACAAAACTTGAAAAACTTTATAATTGGAACAAAATCCCGGCACCGAAGGCGGTTTAATTAGTAAAATTTCCTATGAACAGCCGATGGTATAATTTCTATGCAAATCGCGCATTTAACTTTGCATAACTTCAAAGCAGTAACCTCGATGCGGCTTTGGAGACGGATTTCTCGTCAACCGTAGTGACGTTATGAAATATCTTCTCTAAATATATAAAACTCTTTTGAAGCTGACTTAGAATCAACGCACAGCCTAAACCATAAGTCCTAGAGGTATGACATTTGGAGGGTAGTATCCTTATATAGTGCAAGGGTGCACTAAGAAAGTAATTTTGAAAAGTCACACTCTAAAGGGTCTAGAACGCGTGCAACGCCGCGGGCGATGGCTAGTTTATAACATAAACTATTAAAAAATTGTAAAAAAGCCAAAAACTTACATTAAAGATATGGACTAACTAAATATGCAGATCTATTAAATAAACGATTCTGATTCTGAAAATCGAGTTTGTTTGTTTGTTTGTTCGCGGATCACGCCTAAACTACTGAACCAATTTCATTGAAACTTATACCTTTGAGAAGCCTTTTTTCCGAATTGAAACATAGGCTATATTTATTTATTATAATTTTATTGAATTCAAAGACGTGGATTTGTAGATACAGCTTGACCTCTCTAAACCAAAAGCCGCCTTTGGCACGAGGTTCATTGTAAGCTGGTTGACAGGTATTTTTGTGGAAAGATTCGCATGCGTACGAAGTCGCGGGTATCAGCTAGTTTTAAAATATTATAGTTAGTGTAATGAACAAGTTTAAAACATAGTTTACTGCTTGACAAACTCCATAATCTCTTCAACTATCTGCACGAACATGCACAAGTCTGCACAACATAGTACATAACAAATGTATTTTTATGCCAATTGAATCAAACTAACAAAAAGAACGACACACAACGAGGGCTACCAAGGCGCTCGTCTCACTGACCACCAGTGCAAACACGCTGTGTACACAGAACTCTGATTCCCGCTTAGCGCGCTGTTTGATTAATTGCAAATGTCTTCGTCGCTGGGTGAGTGATGCGTCATGAGACGATCGTGACGTCACAGAACAGCTAGGTCGCTGTTATACTAGCTTGTGCCTTGATCACGAATAATATATTTGAACACTTGAGATACACTGCGTGGTGATACTTGTAGTGATTGGCATCGTTTACGTGACTCGACGACTGTCAGATTTGTTCACGATCTCTGTTCAGTTTTTTACTCCAGGTAAAGCAAGGGTTACACAGTTTAAAATTGAAATGCCTAATAGTAATTACTGACGAGGATAAAAGTATGGTCCCTTTGATGTACTTGATGACCCCGCAATTTCATTGACATTGAGTCTTTTGCATCGTTTCCTGCGTTCATTTAAAAGTTGATTAATTCATAGTTACTATTGGTTTTGACTAAAAACTTTACTATTTTTTAATAAACTTTCAAAAACATGAAGGCTCAGTTCAGTGCAACTTGTGAGATGGTATAGTTCTAAATAATTACACGCTGGCGCTGTTTGGTTTGTAATGTTGTACAAAAATAAGCAGCTGATACACCATTTACAAATGTAAATGGTGTATCAGCTGCAAGAGAGACGGATAATTACAAATGTAATTATCCGTCTCTCTTTATCGCTGGTATGGTGGGTATGAATACGTTAGAACTCAGACGCAAATGTGCTCTCATGACGCACTACTTTTTACTCTTACGGGATAAAATAGATAACCCCCTTGCTTTGTCCAAGTGTACCCTGTACGTTCCCGACCGGTACGTTCGAGCGGCACGCATGCGGCGTCTGTTCGCGCCCCTCACCTCCCGCACTGACACAGCTCGGTATGCGCCGACGCCCCACGCACTCACACTTCTGAATATGCTCATTGCTCAGACACCTCAGGTGGATATATTTCATACAAATTTAAGGCAATTTATTAGGCTTTGTATCTGTTTTTTAAGCATCTAAATGCTCTTATGGCTCATAAAACGTTTTGGTCTTAGACTGTAAGTTTTATTTAAGCATTTGTGTAATAAATAAATAAATAAAATGTACCAGCTGTCCTAAAAATACTATTAATAGAACAGATTGGTTAGCGAGGTGGATAATTTATTTATGTATGTTTGCAACACAGTTTCGGTACACTATAGACACGCATGTTAATCTGTTTTGACATTCCTTTGAGGATTAGAAATAAGATTTTTTGATGAACCTAAACAGATTGTTTTCTTTATGTCAAAAGAAACTTGTTATAAAAGATAATAATCCTTTTTGATATTAGCTTACTTACATTATAGATCAAAGACCAAATCGAAATAACGAAAATTTTGTAAACCTATTTTTGCTAGTATCTACCATGATTTTCAATTAATTCTTAACTGTTTTACGATCTACCATTTTAATGTTTCAAAAGTTGATATCACAATGTTTGTATATTTCTAATTGTGATTTTTATAATGGTGATTTCTACGAACACCTACGCCGTAGGCGCTATGTCTACGAAAGCCTACGCTGTAGACCCAAAGTCTACGAAAGCCTACGCTGTAGACACTTTCTACGTCATACGTCATTCATCAGAACATTTTGTGTGAGGTAAACATTGATGTTTGTTCTATGTCTGGGTGTTACTATGTATTATAAGTATGTATTTATTTTTTACATTTCACACGTTTGCTCTCGGCAGGGAATCGAACCCACAGCACGGAAGGATGAGCTACTACCGACTAAGCTGTGACACCTGTCAATCAAATCTTCGTTCATGCGTACCTAATAATGATGAAAAACGCATAGGTCAAAATAATGCCCAATGATTTTATTAGCTTAAAAAATAGGCTTATTCACATTTGCGCTAGCGAGTTGTTCTACTGGTAGAACAAATGATATTTGTGGCAGTAATTCTACCAAAATACTCAGCCACAAACCTTTTGTAGATCCCCCTGTATATGAGACATAATGGTAACATCTTTATCCATTATTTTTAGTGCGTTCTTCCGTCCAAAGCTTTGCAATAATCACAGTCAAAATTATCTTCGACGACATTGTGTGCATCGGTAGAAAATTTGCAAAAGATTTTGAAACTAAACTCGTTCTGTTATAGGTCATTTTTGATCTGGCAATTTTTTTCTTGATATTGATCGGATGCGTGCTATTTTGAATCTTAAGCGCAAGTTTATAAAGCTTATTTTATGGATGGTATAAGCAAGGCTTTACTGTAATGAATTTATTATATAAAAGACTATCTCTGGAGTCCCGTTACGCACTATACGATAAGTTTCGAGGTCCGCTAGGGTACCGAAATGATAATTTAGAAACTTTTTTAGTAGGTTTTTGTGGTTTTGTGTTATTGTCTTGAGACGGGGTTTCTTTTTTCTTGAGTTATTTTATTACTTTTCTACTCTTGCCGAGATCGCCATAGTTCAGTAGTACTGTAAAAGACGCCATCTTAAAAAACAGCCTCCTTTTTATTATTTTCTATAATAAAAAGAGAGCTTAGGTCATAAAAATTATTATATATAATTTGAATTTAACAAATAATTGTCTTGTGATATCCTAGCAGTTGTATTGCTACTGATTTAGATATAAAAAGTGTATTAAAATTTTGATCAAAGAAAAACTGAAATATACATTTAATATTAGTAGAATTCTTTCTTTCAAAGTGAATTATACAAAGACTAACTAATTACCGTTCAACATTCAATTTTCTCCTGCATATTCATTGCCTCGACTTCGGGTGTCAATTACAATAAATTTTCTAATTGAATATCTTTGAGATCCATCGAAAAGCGATAAACGATGGCTGGTTTCGTCGTATCGAGTTACATTGCGCGGTGACCCGGCGATTTGGACGACGCCGCGCGTATCGCTCGAAGAGACGACGCAGTGTAACTTGAATTTTAATCAAGTTATCGATAATCGTAATAGACACCCAGTTTCAAAGTTTAATTGAGCGCTAAACGGAAACTTTTACAGCCATTTGTCACAAGCTTCAGAATAAGATAAATCAATTTCAAAAGTTATATTATTGGGCTTTCTTGAGTTAAATTGGTAGAATTAGGAAATATTTTTTGTTTCAATATTACTTAGTTTAACTTTTAAAACAGTAATAATTATATTTATTTATTTATTACGAGCCTTCTCTGTCCCACTGCTGGGCAAAAGCCTCCCCTCATTTTTTCCATATTTGTGTCGTCATAAAGTGGGGGTTTGGACCATAACCCACCGCACTGGTCTAGTGCGTGTAGATGGGTGAAGCGCCAGAGCCTTGTTTGTTAATCGGCAGGGCATACCACGGGCCGGTAAGGTTGGCTTGGGTTCCGGATGTTGGTGTTTGGATCCCCTTATACCCGCCTGCTCGTCTGCTAGTTATAACTTTAAAAAAAAAAAAAAAAAAAAAACCCCTTATTATTGTATTACTGTTTTATAATAATTTTACTGTGGTCTTTAAGTACCATATTATAACAGTCAATAGACAGACATACTCTCTAACCCCTAACATGTTGTGGTTTTTATATTGGCAGAAGAACATCAATCATGGTATTATGAAGGGACATGACACGCTACAACGTAATCTAATAATAGCATAGCACTTTGGAAAAATGAGATATATTTTGGTTTATTTTTGTTGGTTGCATATTTATTATATTTATGCTTCAGAATGGTGAATGAATGAATGAATGAAAATACTTTATTGTACCTAGGTACACCTTACAAACTAATATGCGAGACAGATTATACAGAAAGTAATATTATGGGCGCTCTTATCGCTAGGGAGCGAATTATTCCAGACAACTTTATGTTATGATGATGGTAGTTTATGTACTACTAGCCGTCGCCCGCGGCGTTGCTCACGCTCTACCCTTTAGAGCGTGACGTTTCAAAATTCCTTTCTTAGTGCACCCCTACATTATATATGGATACAACCCTCCAAATTTCATAGTTTAGGCTGTGCGTTGATTCTCAGTCAGCTTCAAAAGAGTTTTATATATTTAGAAGATGACATAAAAAAAAATATTCTTGGACATTTCCATATATAACGCCTAGTCCCTAACTAAGCAAAGCTTGCATTATGATAACTAGATTGCTGGTAGAATACTTATTGAACTTTTTTTTACATACACCCGCTGCAAAGTGATGGACACAGTGCATTACGTGTGCAGTACTCGATAGAAGTACTTCGTGGACGAACCTTTTCACAAGACAAGTACTCAATATAATTCCATTCTCATTTTATAAAAACTTTAAAGAGAGCAGCTGAAAAAAAACACCATATAATTTTACTCACCAGAAAATCAAAATGAAAGCAAACTTTATGAAACATCTCGAACGTCCTATGAACAATCTTCGAGCTGTTAGCTTACACAGATGCTCTGACAGTTACTACTGCTGTTACACAGCTTACTACACAGTTTCTACTACCCCACTACAGAGGTACAGCTTTTGTAACAGTTACTACTTGCACACAGCTTACTAAACAGTTTCTACTGACTCCACTACATCGTCACAGGTTATCTAACAGTTATACGTTGCTTACTACACAGTTTTTACTGCGGTGACATAGATGGTGCAAAAGTTAGTACGGTGTGGAATATTCATAGTCTTTTTACAAAGTGGTTTCGATAAGATCGAGGGCACCGTACCTCGATATCAGAAATTAATTGAATAAAGCGCTGTGTGGGGGAGGTTTCATGAATATGGATTCGTGTTCAAGTGGTCTTTGGCTTTGTAAAAGTTCAAGTTAAGTCTGCCATTAGGCGGGGCGATGTTTGAATGGCTAGTGAATTTAATTTTAGATTGCTGAGTTCATTTTAATTTATAGTAAGTTTTTTATTAATAACATACTTATCCGCCATCTTTTTGAAATGATATCTTAAAAAAATTCTTGTTTCATATAAATCTGGCACTTACAGCCGGTTTCTCGAACGCTAATCAAATCGCAGATCAGTTGACAAAGCAATTAACATGACACACTGGTCAAATCAAATCGGGTTGCACGAACGCTGATCAGACAATAATTAAGTAATCAATGATCATTTTGCGATTGTCAAATCAGTGTAAATTTTCATAGGGTCACACATAATCGAGTAATTCCTTCAGTTCAATCATTCGCTCCTAAACTTCAAAAGTGTCATAGAGTTTTTTTTTTCTTTGATAATATGTTTGTGTCACGTGTCTTTGTTTACGTTTGAATGGAGGTAAAATTACCTTAGCAATTATGACGGAAAAACCTATCAGAGGTAAAAATTACACTGAAAGGGAAAAGCTAACGCTGACTGCATTAGTTGACAAGTAAGTACCGTTGTCCCTCGTTTGATTTCTCCAATAATTGTTCAGTTAAATATTATTTCTATGTACCTATTATTGACGCGTAAGGAGGCCTATATAATATACCCAGCAGTGAGTGATCCCAGCTGATATGATGACTTGCTTGGCATTATGCCTGTGCCTTGGGGGTTTCAATTATAAAAATAATGGGAGCCATAGGTATACATATCTGGCGCATATTTTAATATGAATCCAGATGATGATTAGCTGCAAACACTACTAACTGCGATTTATATAACTAAAACTATGCGATAACATACTAAAATCGAAAGATGTTTTTTTATTTTACAAGTATATTTTTTATTGGAAACGATCCATACGTATTGTAAAATATAAACACTTTTGCAGTAGGTAAGTACCAACTTGGAGGTATTTTCGATTTATCTGGTTTAAACACAGCAAAACACAGTAATTTGTGGTAATTATTTCAGCTAATTAGAGCAAAATCACCGATTAGTTGATCGTTGATTTGACAAGAGCTTGACCAAAGATCAACGCCTAATCAGCGTTCGAGAAACCCATTTTGACGTTTGACAAGAGATTTGCCATAATGATTTGACAGGTTAGTCAACTAATCTCTGTTCAAAATCAAAGTACGTAATCAACGTTCGTGCAACCCAAATGACATTTGATTAGAGATTTGACCACTGATTAGTTAATTATGAAGATGATCTGCGTTCGAGAAACCGGCTGTTAGTGAATTAAACATTATTATAATCAAGATCAGAATTCTTCTAAGGCTATCACATTGCTTTTAAAACTAAGTCTTGTCATAATGTAACAAGACTTATTTTAGTCTTTTACGAAAAGTGTCTAATGACCTGAATATTATAAAATCGATAATATTTTTAAATATCTTAGCTCAAAACATCCCAGTCTATGCCTTTCGTATTTTAAGTACTTAGCCACAGTGATAAGCTCACGTGGACGCGATTATACAAATTCTATTATCAACTACTACAATCATCACTTGTTTTATAGCGCCATCTAGCATTCTACATGAGAACTATTCTAGATCGCGCAAACGAAGTTATCACGGAGTTTGAACATAAGTGATACTAACCGAATACCGTTCATTGGTCCTCGCACACCGCGAGCCAAAGGACGCTCTTTTCGTGAGAGAGCACACACTCTAAAATGTTATTTTCAGTTTTGAATGTTTGTTCACTTCAGACGCTTTGCGTATACCTAATACACAATCATACTAACCTAAAAAGTTGCGGGTCGGGTATAGGGATCCAGATTGCAAGGGTCTGCTTGGTCATTCCGTGCCTTATCAATATATATACCTAAAACTCTTTTGAAGCTGACTTAGAATCAACGCACAGCCTAAACTATAAGTTTTAGAGGTATGAAATTTGGAGGGTAGTATCCTTATATAGTGTAGGGGTGCACTAAGAAAGGAATTTTGAAACGTCACACTCTAAAGGGTAGAACGCGAGCAACGCCGCGGGAGACGGCTAGTATTTTATAATTTTATAGCACAGGTAGGTATTTTATATCATCAGGAAGGCCATTGGCTGGTTCCATCATTCAGTTGTATAAAAAAACATACTTTTCACACATTTGTATCTCCGCTATCGCTCGTCTACCAACCCCTAAGCCGAACTTGCTTACATAATTTCCACGAGACAGCTTTATGACGTAGAAACAAAGATTCGAAGCAAACCCCAGAGTGGGGGACGGCTTGGAGCCGCGCCAGACTTTATCGAATTCATGTAAAAGATGGAAATTGAGGTGAGAAACGGCTTCGATGTTTACGTCTGTCGAATGTAGGATAGCATTTGGATGTGGTGTGAAAAATTACATGTATCTGGTACATTTCTAGGAATAATAAATGCGAAATGTTTTGAGTCAGTGAAAACAGATTGGAACAGTCAACAGCCCGTTTATCTTTTTTTTATGATAAAAGTAATGGAACAAGCTGATAGCTCACCTGATGTGATCTGGTGGTATTTGTTTGGTAATATAAATAAAACTAACAAACTAGAGCGCAGAATGCTGAACTACCAATAATTGAACTGTGAGCTGCATATTGCTTAGTGTGTACTTTTTACATAAATTATTAAAAATTTATTTAATCAAATGAGTACTACTATGTAATATACCTATAAGTTTCGCTCTGTTCAACTATGAGCATTTGTGTGTAGGCTATCCAGTGTGCTAGTGTGTACGAACACACTAGCATACTGATAGCCTACACGTATACTACAAAGTTCATGTAAACAATTTTTTTGTTTAGAGACAGTGCCCCTAGCGGGAAGTTTAGTAAACTGATGATTATCCATACAAAATGATAGTTTCGTACTATGCTCGTACGACTCTGTTCTTGCTTATCTTCTATGTCGTCGCTTTTGCTAGAAATATGTAAGGGGAATAAACGGCGTGTAAGAAAAAATCCACTAGTAGTACCTAGTCTAGTACGCATCACTTTACCTCAGATTATAATACAATATTCTGAGCACTTTACGTGACAAATGGGATGTCCTTATTGATTTATGTTTTGCCTCACACACCACACATTTTCCTCGCATATATTTGGTGGGAAATCAGCCTAGCAGGTTCGAAGTTGTAAACAAATAATAAGCTAAATTCAAATTAATCTTCAGCCCGTTCTATTAGATGGAGCTCATTTTTACAGCCATTACAGGCACTTTACGTTCACTTTCAAAAATGTATAATTTTTTAGTAGCAGACTTTTCACATTCACAGGCTGTTAGGTAACTTTTAAACAGAGTAAATGGACCCGTTAATCCATTTTAGTGGCCCCCAAGATGGGGGAATCGAGAGGGCACAACCATAGAATAGAAATTTTATACGTGGTGTTAAACGATTACTAATACAAACTGCCATTTTATAAAAAAAAAAACAATTTTGTAAAAGACATAAGAAAGTTTCATAATATTTCATTGAAAGACGTGCGAGATTGACAAGCTTTTTAGTGTTTCTGGTATAAAAAAAAGCATTTTTATAAAAAAAAACTTTATTGACAAAACGTAATCAAAATATATCGGGTTAGAATTAACTGACCCCATACTGGCTTGTCCCCGATGTAGATTACCAAATAGTATGTATGCGCTAAATAAATGCTTCGGTTCGTTATGTAGTTCATACAAAGCTTATGTTAAAACGCAACCTACAATATCTTTATTCTAAGAAACGAGAGACGTCCTCCTGTCTTAAATGTTTTGATATTCTGAAGGCTTATTAAAATTCTCAAAAACTTTACAAATTAGATTAATTCTGGTGAAAACGAAAGGAGCTTAAAGTTCAAAGTTGAACTTTCAGTGTGCGTAGAATATAATAAAATAGGTTGGTCTCTTTGTCATGCTTTTAATGAAGAGTCTGGTTTTTATAAGAAAAGTAATTCTGAAACATACCTTGTAAAACATGCAGGATTGGAATTAGTAAACAGAATTAGAAGAAATTTCATTTTTTCAAGCGTTCTAAATCCGAACACGTCTTTATGTGGAACTAGCTGGGTAGAGGATATTTATAAATGCGTAATTATTCTACGGACAAGGAGGTTTTTAGAGATTGAAATAAATGAAAGAAAGATTTAGAAAAATTTAAAAGTTTTTTCAAAGCTTCTTCCAGTCTAAAATCTAGCATGTCACTAAAACCTAAAGCAAAGTACATAATTTTCGTTACAAAAGCTTAAATAAAAATGGCGAGTAATTTATTCAGTATTTGAATAAAATTACCTCAATTATAAATTTGTGAAGAACAATAAAGTATCAGTGTCCGCCAAAAAGGTCGCTCCACATTAATCTCACTTCAACAAAACTGGTCAGTCACGTTTTCCCAGTAATTAGCACTCTACCCTAAGGGTCGGTCCATACGATACCAGCGTTCAGTCGAGATGACAGTAGATTTTGAGGTACAGGGAACAATCACGTTTCCTAGCTGGTAAAACGGCTGCCTCTGCAATGTCTGCATGTTATTAGAATTGGATTACTTTGCAGAGCACGTCCACACTACCGCAAACACAGAAGGAAAGTATTAAAGTGAGATTCTTTAGACTAAATTGTCCCAAAGATGCTTTTAGTTTTTAATACGCAACAGTAATTCTTTATCATCAGCTAGGCCATAAGCGAAAAAAAATATAAAAAATATTAATCTTTGTTAAAAAAATTTGATTCTGCAGAGTGTACCGCTAAAACAATGTACTTGTTACTTGACTAAAATACTAGCGCAGTGTGAAACCAGCCTTTTTCTGAAAGTGAGACGATTTAACTAAATTTTGTAAATTTGTCATCGCCCAGGGATTACAAACCGCTGGGCCGCTGCTCGGTTGCGGCCCCTGTTATTACATGGACAGGTTTATTAATTTTGGCAAGGATTTATTTAAGAGATTTTAATATAGGTGCTTCATTTTCAAATAGTTCCGTCAAACTAAACTAAATAGGAACAGAACAAAATTCAAAACATTGTTTAACTGTGACTAATCTCTAAAATAACCAACACTCAAAATAGATAGATAGATAGAAAATCCTTTATTGCACAACTTAAAGTAGTGTATATATACGAACTTAATGCTAAAATAGCATTCTCTACCAGCTAACTTTTGGTAGTTGGGATAACAATTTATTAATTTTAATTTATTTCAAAATACCATCTATTTGAGACTAATCTCGAAAATAACCAATCGGATTGTACATAATCCAGTTTCCACAAATATTATATTCAATTCAATTCCGGAGAAAATTTTTGTGTGGGGGTTTAGAAAATCTCATAAATAAAATATTCATCAATATTTAGTGTCATTATTTATTTAACTGAAACAAAATCTGGGTTTAGCTACAACATAACAAACAAAGTTATTTCCTTCTCGTTTAAACGATTTGAGTGGGATCACCAATTAAACTTTCCATTCCACTTAAGAAAAGCCCCAAACCTACTAAAACTCTCATAAAGTAAGCAAAACGCCCTGATTTACGTTATGCGGATTCTACTCCTCAATACCATACTAACATCTACATAATCTGTGGCTGAAGCTGTACTAACTGTTACTCCATCTGGGTAATATTACATAGTAACTGTGATTGAAGCTGTGGTCGATGGGGTATAATGAGAGTACAAAAGATGAATTAGTTTCGAATCCTTTTATCCCCTGTAACTCAGCTTTATAATGTCTTTTGTCTTTCTTCGGAGGAAATTAGTATCTAATACCTTGTTAGCGGTTAAGTAACCAAGTTTTGAACAAAGAAGTTAGGGTAACATAAAATTGGTACATTTTAAGGATTTGTTTGTTAAAATTTTTACTTAAAAATTACAAACTGCAAACATCGGTTGCCAGAAACTGCTTCCTCACACCAAAAGAATATTCTTTTTCTTCTAAATATATATGGTCTATCTTATAAAAAGTTAGAGTAGACATTATGTCTTGTTTAACATACGTAATCAGGACATTATGTCTACTCTAACTTTTTATAAGATATGGGGTTTATTTGTAGCTGATTGACAATCAACGCACAGCCTAAACTATAAGTCCTAGAGGTATGAAATTTGGAGGGTAGTATCCTGATATAGTGCAGGCGTGCACTAAGAAAGGAATTTTGAAAAGCAACATCAAAATTCTAACAAGTAGAACTGCACTAGGCCATATCACTAGGCCATATCACTGTTGACTTGTTGAAGGGCAAAAGTGATTTCTATAGAATCAAAAACCAGAGCACGACCCAGATTTATTCAATGAGCAGTCAGACAGTGAACTGACTACAATACATCCTTTGAAAAAGAACCCTCGTGAATGTCTCATTCAAGTTGAGTGAAGGTACGTCACAGCTTTAGTTACCAAAATAACTTATTCGGTTTGGACGTGTCTGTGACTAGTTCTTTACATATCAAATCTATCCGCCTTTGCTAGTTCAAAACGTACTCAAATAGCCTGATCGTTTGAACCGCGAAAGAAAATATTTATGACGGAACTCAGCAGTGAGTGCATCTCTTCGGGTTAGTCTGGCCTGACCCCATACTGGCCTGCCCCCGATGTAGATTACCAAATAGTATGTATGCGCAAAATAAATGCCGATACTGTTCTTGGCGGCAATACCTATAGGTACGGTGTTAGTACTTTCGTATTAGTCGAATTCTTTCACAAAAAGGCCTATAACTACTACTGCTACTAAAAGTAGTGTTAAAAGCCACTTAAGTTTAAATAATATTAAGTAAGTTTCAAGTTAAAAATTCATATAAAATACATGATTGGTAGAACCGATTCTTATAAATATAATTAGTGTCTTTGGGTAGCATAGGGTAAAACTTTTACAAACTTTGAATGTCATATTTGTTTATTAATATCGAACCAACATCCTAAAATATAAGTTTCAAGCTTCTAGCTCTAAAAAAACGATACTTCCATATAAATTTTCATCCCCCCCTTTCAACCTCTTACAACCCTTAGTGCAAAAGTATCAAAAGTCCTTTCTCAGGCTCTAGACTACCTGTGTACCAAATTTCATTAAAATCGGTTCAGTAGTTTTGGCGTGAAAGCGGACAGACAGACAGAGTTACTTTTGCGTTTATAATATTAGTTAGGATTTGAAGAAACCGTAAATTCTCATGCATCACTCGTATTGCGCGGGTTCCGCAAATGACGTCACGCAAATGTCCTCACGTACGTTCGAAATGCGGGATTTGTGTCGCCTTTGCAGCTATCTGGCAGCGTGTCGCATCCGATACTAATTAGATAACGATTTAAGGGCTGGTTTTGTCACTTGCGACTGCGGTATCTTTACTGAATGATAACATGATGGTTATCGTAGTTACTATAGCTTTACGGTGAAGGAAAACATCGTGAGGAAACCCGCGGCTTAGTCAGCTCCGCACGTATTGACATTGTCTTTCCTGTGGATATGGCTGACTAGGCTGAGAGGATGGTATAGGTGCTGGGCAAGCCTACTCCTTCTAAACATTGTCCCAGGCACTACAGTGTCCCGTTAAGTGTAGGCATAGGTTGCCTCCTGACGCTGTATAAATCATCTTCAATAGATGTAAAGGCCTATATTATATATACATATATATGTATACACATATATATATATATATGTATATATAGTAAGTCGGACAAAATGTCAAATACGTTCCGCATGCGGGATTTGTGTCGCCTTTGCAGTTATCTGGGAGCGTCTCGCCTCCAATACTAATTAGTGGTCAAGTTTTGTTCGTTGCGACTGCAATATTTTTAAACAGTCGTTTTTTAGATACACGTGTCGAATCTTACATTTTTTCAACATGTTTTGAAAATAATTACCGGTGCCGGTGTAATTACAGGCACATGAGACTTCAAGATCTTAACGTCTCAGAGCGATGGACGCATTGCATTGCCTTACAGGGCACGTCCTCATTGGACTTGCTCTGTTAGGTAATGCATTGTTATAGGCAGAAGTTACTACTTAACATCAGGTGAGCTATTAGCTTGTTCCATTACTTTTATCATAAAACTAGTGGTTGCGTTGCGCGCGAGCTGCAAGCAGCTCGCGTCTTTTTTTATGCCGTATTTTTATCAAAAGCCCCTAAAAACCCTACTAACTCCTATAAACCCCTCAATCTCATTCGGATACCCCGTTGGAACGAAGTCAATCGATTAAAGTTTCGCAAAAAAACCTACATGGCCGCCATCTTGAAATATCAACCCCTTATTGCAGTAAAAATGCAGCAAAATTGAAAAAAAGTTGAAAATTCCATTTAAACCACTCAATCTCCTTCGGATACCCCGTTGAAACGAAGTAAATCGGTTAAAGTTTCGAAAACCGGAAATGACACGGTGGCCATTTTGAATTTCTGAAATGTCATAATTTTTCTGAAATATACAGGATACAAGCTACCTGTCAGTGAAAGAACGGTAGTCATACCTTAAACTTGGTAGAACAAAGTAAGTCGCCAAAGTCGGGTCTGACTGAAAAATTCAAACTCCTATAGCATGCGGGGTTGCCAGCTGCGGGGAACAAAAATGATCAAATGTCATTTGGGTGGGCCCAATCTTGCCAGCTAGTGGAAATTTTAATTCAAAATGTCGTTATTTCTACTTTTCACGTTCCTGAGAGATAGCGGGGAAACTACCATAAAAATGGGGAAATTTTTTCAACCAGGCAACACTCCTCTACCAACTGCACAACCGGTCCATACAATTCATCCAGGTAGGGGGTTGCCAACTACCCGATATTTCGTTTTGAAAATCGTGATTTTTTCGAAAATAGCAACTTTTTTACAAAATGGCCGCCACGCCGTCCGCCATCTTGGATTTTTGAAAAGTCATAATTTTTCTGAAATCTCAAGGATATAGGCTATCGTTCTGCATAATCGGTGTTGCCAGCTTTTGAGTTTCGTAGAACAAATTAATCCGCCAAAGTCAAAAAGTCCCAAAAACTAAAAAGTTGCAAGTCTCTCGGGGTTGCTAACTAAAAGTTACGAAAATGGTCAAATGTCATTCGGGGGAGGCCAACGCTCCTATGCAGCCCAAGTCTCTATTCAAAATGTCATTATTTCTACTTTTCATGTTTTTGGGGAAAATCTCGGAAATTACCCGAAAAATGGGGAAAATTTCTAACCCAAGCAACACTCCTTAACGAATCACACAACCGCTTGTTACAACTCAACCCCCTAGAATGTTGCCATCTACCCTAAAAATGGATTCGAAAATTTAGCAAAAACCATGACTTTTACAAAATGGTCGCCACAGCCTCCGCCATCTTGGATTTTTGTAAAGTCATAATTTTTTCTAAATCTCAAGGATATAGGCTACCCACAACTATACTCGGTGTTGCCAACTTGCGAGTTTCGTAGAACAAAGTAATCCGCCAAAGACAACCCTAAAAAGTCGAAAAATTCAAATCGAAATAGCGCGGCCGCCATCTTGTTTTTTTTTTTTTTTTCACCAATTCCCCAAATCCCAGCCTACAATCAGTCGGATGACACGCTCGGACGCCCTCTATCTGTCATAGTTTGCGAACGCGCAAATCAACACCGGCGCCATCTTGGATTTCGAGAACCGCTATAATTTTCCTCTACTCACTTGGTGTTGATACACATTTTCGTAGAACATCATTGTGGTGTAGCTCCACTCCTTCTGCCTTTTCTAGCATGTCAATCAGTCAGTCAGTGGTAGTCTAGCTTTATATAGTATAACTAGTGGTTGCGTTGCGCGCGAGCTGCAAGCAGCTCGCGTCTTTTTTTTATGCCGTATTTTTATCAAAAACCCCTACGAAACCCTAAAAACCCCTCAATCTCATTCGGATACCCCGTTGGAACGAAGTCAATCGGTTAAAGTTTCGCAAAAAAAATCTACATGGCCGCCATCTTGGAATGCTCCCCCTTAATTGCAATAAAAACGCATTTAAAATTTAAAAAAGTGTAAAATTCCATTCAAACCCCTCAATCTCCTTCGGATACCCCGTTTAAACGAAGCAAATCGGTTAAAGTTTTGAAAACCGGAAATGACACGGCGGCCATTTTGAATTTCTGAAATGTCATAATTTTTCTGAAATATACAGGATACAAGCTACCTGTCAGTGAAAGAACGGTAGTCATACCTTAAACTTGGTAGAACAAAGTAAGTCGCCAAAGTCGGGTCTGACTGAAAAATTCAAACTCCTATAGCATGCGGGGTTGCCAGTTGCGGGGAACGAAAATGATCAAATGTCATTTAAGTGGGCCCAATCTTGCCAGCTAGTGGAAATTTTAATTCAAAATGTCGTTATTTCTACTTTTCACGTTCCCGAGAGATAGCGGGGAAACTACCCTAAAAATTGGGAAAATTTTTCAACCAGGCAACACTCCTCTACCAACTGCACAACCGGTCTATACAATTCATCCAGGTAGGGGGTTGCCAACTACCCGATATTTCGGTTTGAAAATCGTGATTTTTTCGAAAATCGCAACTTTTTTACAAAATGGCCGCCACGCCGTCCGCCATCTTGGATTTTTGAAAAGTCATAATTTTTCTGAAATCTCAAGGATATAGGCTATCGTTCTGCATAATCGGTGTTGCCAGCTTTTGAGTTTCGTAGAACAAATTAATCCGCCAAAGTCAAAAAGTCCCAAAAACTAAAAAGTTGCAAGTCTCTCGGGGTTGCCAACCAAAAGTTACGAAAATGGTCAAATGTCATTCGAAGGAGGCCAACGCTCCTATGCAGCCCAAGTCTCTATTCAAAATGTCATTATTTCTACTTTTCATGTTTTTGGGGAAAATCTCGGAAATTACCCGAAAAATGGGGAAATTTTTATAACCAAGCAACACTCCTTGACGAATCACACAACCGCTCGGTACAACTCGACCCCCTAAAATGTTGCCATCTACCCTAAAAATGGTTTTGAAAATTTAGCAAAAACCATGACTTTTACAAAATGGCCACCACAGACTCCGCCATCTTGGATTTTTAAAAAGTCACAATTTTTCTTAAATCTCAAGGATATAGGCTACCCACCTCCGTAGTCGGTGTTGCCAAATTGCGAGTTTCGTAAAACAAAGTAATCCGCCAAAGTAGACCCTAAAAAGTTGAAAAATTCAAATCGAAATTGCGCGGCCGCCATCTTGTTTTTTCTTTTTTTTTCACCAAATCCCAAAATCCCAACCTACAATCAGTCGGATGAACCGCTCGGACGCCCTCTATCTGTCATAGTTTGCGAACGCGCAAATCAACACCGGCGCCATCTTGGATTTCGAGAACCGCTATAATTTTCCTCTACTCGTTTGGTGTTGATACACATTTTCGTAGAACATCATTGTGGTGTAGCTCCACTCCTTCTGCCTTTTCGGGCATGTCAGTGAGTGAGTCAGTGGTAGTCTAGCTTTATATAGTATAATAAATAAAATTTAAAAAAATTTATTGGCAAGAGCAAAGCTTCAAATCATTAAAAAAATCTATTAAAAAAATAGTTTTTGACTTGCGTGTTATAATTCGATTTTGTGTATTTAAGGCTAACAAACGAATATATTATGATTTTTATAGCTGTTTTTTTAAACTACATAATATAAGCTAGAATGATAAGATGCTAACTTTACTCAGTCGCATAACTAAGTCGCTTGATTGAAACTCCCCCTTAAGTCCCTTTAGTTTATGACCCGAGAATTATGGCCGTAATAAGTTTGATCCCGTAGTTTTGGAACAGCCAATTTTGATGTTAATCAAACTTTTGATCTGCCCCACTTTGGGAATAGTTTTTATTGGACGATCGTTGGTTTCGGCTTGTAATAAACTTTCATAATAACTAATTGTAAATAGTTTGGTAATAACTTTGTTTTCCAATACTAATCCTGGTTTTTTTGGTAAGCGTTATTTAATCAAACTCAATAAAACAATGCGACATGTATCATCTTAGTTTGAGATTAAAATGACGTTGCATAAAATATTTATTTATAATTATTTGCTTCAGTTGTAAGTAATTTATCAATTATCTAGATCAGTGGTTATTACATCTTTACAAAAGAAATAAAGCTCTGTTAAAGTCCAGACAAAACATTTATTGCCTTTATTTCGTTTAATATCCAGTAGATGGTTATGATTATTTCCAAGAAAATAGGTTATCTGAATCGGCAGTTTACTTTTATTATCTAGAAAAGATATTGGGATTACATTTCTACGTTCGATCCCAGTCTTAGGAATTCTGAAATAAGTAGATAGATATATTAATAATGTCAGATTGAAATATGTAACTACACCGTGTTCTCTTTCGACCAAAAAATCTGCTTGACAAGAGACAAATCACGGTATAAATATTCCAAGCTTATATTGAGTTTATTAATGACAAGGTGAAAAATTGGTTGGTGAACGAAAGTTTTGAATCAGAAGAGTAATTCTGAGAGTGAAATTTTTTCATAGGTATTTACTATTTTCTTTTACCAGTTAAGTGTACCACTGTGCCTGGGACAATTTTAGATAGAGTAGGCTTGCCCAGCAATCGAATCCCGGCCGTGCATCAATGAATTTTACTTTCGAAAAATTTATATGCGCATTAACACGAAACCACTACTCAACTTTTGACATTCGTACAAAATAAGCTAAAACATCTTTAAAGTAAATGTCAGCTTAGAGCTGGATAAAGATAATGATCATTAGTTTTTGCAGAACTCCTTGAACTTTTGCCTTAAGCTGTTTTTGAGACTTAATCCCTTAATGTGGCTTAAATAATGCACTTTTAATGTTAATACTTTTTATATCTCTTACTTTTCATTTTAAAACTTTCAAACTGAGTTTTGTATAATATAATATTATTATGTGTTTGATGTTAACTATAACTTGAAATACTAATAATAATCCTAAACACAGTTGGTACATAAATTTTGGTTTGTATCATGCTTATTTAGCAGAAATAGTATTACTATTTCTGCTAAATAAGCATGTTCGTTCGTGCTGTGTTTGAGCGTGTCATACGGAAAGAAGAAAGATATATTACGCGGAGAATGCTAAATATGAATGTAGACGAATGTAGAAGTAGAGGTAGACCAAAGAAAGATGGATGGACTGTGTAAAAAAAAATATTAGTAAGAAAGGAGCAAACACCGATATGACGGCTGATAGAGGAGAGTGTAAGACGAATACATGTTGTACCACCTGACCTAGCGTGTAATAATTTTACCTAGTAAAATGATGACCATGTTCATGTTATTATTTTTTATATTAATTTCGTGTTTCGGCATTTTTTGACATAAACAATGAAACATCCGATTTATTATTGGAAATTGCTACAATATATTATACCCACCACGCAATTTATTATTTTTAAATTCCACGATCTGTTGAATAGCTCTTTATTTGGCCAAATCTAAAGCGACATATTTCAATATCCATTGTAATCAATCACAATATAGGCACAGAACCGATGTTATTTACATACAGAATCGAATATTTTCCAGTAATCCCCTGCCGGTGTACTGTTCTGTAAGCCTTTGTTTCCTTGGAAACTGTTACCGTCGTGGACGGCCGTCAAACAAAAACAGTACCAGAAATCATGTTGGATTGGCATAATATGATTTAAAACTGACATTTATAAAATGCTCCAGCCTAAGGGTCTGCACACATCACCCGCCACGCCGTACCATGCCACGGCGCGCAACCATCGGCTGTCATTTATTTTGAAGGCAATACGGTGGATTTTTCAACTGCCGAGCGGCTCCGTGGCACGGTACGGTGCCACGCCGTGGTACAAAGCTTTTATATGTGGTCTTGTTTGGATGGAAAAAGGTAGTTTGATTTCTTGAAAAGAATGAAGCGTGTCTTAACATGGGAAGATTAAAATGCAGTCTACTTTTTATTTAGTATGCCAAAATAGCCAAATCATACAACGTCATGACGGTGATCGTTTTTTGAAGAATTCAAAGCTTTAATTCCGCAAGAGTATTGATAGGTACAAATCCTGGGATATGTGACAACGGGACGCTAAATTAATATTGTTTTTATTCATACAAATATTTTGGTTTTTATTATTATTCCTATGCTTTTTATCACCTTAACACTGACTAAACTTAATTGCAACAAGAACAAGACCTACTTACACATAAAAAAACGTATCCACATAGCACGGTCGAGCACTAAATGCAGCCTTAAGAGTTTACAACTCAGTCTGTATTCCAAATCACATATAGCACACGCACACGCAAACGCATTCGCAAAGCGAGAAATTTTGTATGAAAACTGGATAAGCGCCTTTAGCGGGAGAATTGTGAATTGTGCAATTCCCAACAAAATCTCTCGCTTTGCGAATGCGTGTGCTATAATCGATTCGAAAGTCAAAACAAATGCACAGACTTTGGGATCAGGGCTCTGAGTCTATCTCGGTGTTGTGTTTTCTTGCTATTTTTGGCATTCGGAAACGGATTCGCAAAGTGAAAAATTTTGTATGAAAACCGGATAAGCGCCTCTAGCAGGAGATTTAGGAACTGTTTCTGCGAGTCTATCTGACGTCTATAGACTCCCAGAAACAGTTCCCAAATCTCCTGCTAGAGGCGCTTATCCGGTTTTCATACAAAATTTTTCACTTTGCGAATCCGTTTCCGAATGCCAAAAATAGCAAGAAAACACAACACCGAGACAGACTCAGGGCTCAGTAGATGCATAGTCCTAAGAGTACGCCGATTGGTCCAGCTCAGTTGTTATCAGTGTATCGGGCGCGGATCAACTGTGTTGATTGGGCCCGGACGTTGTTCCGTTTTGTGTGCACCGATCCTCGGCCGTTTCCCATTTTTCGTGTTGTGTGAACCTATTTTTTGTTTGCTGTTTTAGGTTTTGAGCTTTGGTAAGCATAAAACAACTTTGTTGTGTATTCTCATTCGTGGCATGTCTGCAATAGTTCAAGATCCAATCACTGGTTGTGACTCTTTGTGTACCAAAACATTATCATCATTATAATATAAGAAACGTGAATAGGTAGATTATGGCTAAAAGTGCTTCATCGTAGGCTGCAGCAACACTTATCATCAGGTGTGCTGGCAGCCAAATGCTTAGCCAATAGCTCATAAAAAAAATATCAGCCTGCAAATGTCACACACCGCCTCCACAATTTCAGGAATTTCTACAATTTTATTTCTTGAGAAGCATTAAAATTAAATAGTTCAGCTACCAAATGAGCTTCGTGAAAACAGCATTTTGTCACCCAACTAATAGACAAATAAGCCTGGAGCTCGGTTTCTTAATTTAACTTGAAACAGAACGCGCCGCTTCGGATTAGGTACCTACTCGAAGCACACACGCTTTAAAATTCCCTTGGGCGACACAAGCTTACCTCGGTAGGGTGTGGTCTTACTGTTAGCAAGAAGCGACAAACTTTTTTCATACTCCCACGGCTTTTTTATCTATCTTTACCTTGTTTTTTTTCCTCAAAAGATACCTCTAAGTTTTGATCCCCTGGTACTTGTTCTACAAATATGTAGGTACATGTTTAACCCTAACCTTCGCTCTACCTCGTCTTCCTTCAAGTTATTCAAATCTTTAACCTTTTAGTTCTGCTCCCCTGGTACTTTTCAATATGCTACGAATCTCAATTTCTTTTACTTTGAAAAAAAATAATAGTGAAATAGACCTAGTCGTAACTTTTTTTGTATGCAACGTGAAATATCTGACTAAAAGTTAAATTAAAGATCGAGGATATCAATGGATATCACAAGTGAAATCATGAATAAAAACAACGGCTTTTGCACACAAGTGTACTAAATAAGTGCCCCACGCATTCGTTTACTCTCTGTAGATCTAGTGATCAAGATCCAATTGGTTCTATTGAGAACTTTTTTTCCCAATAAATCTATTTTAAAAAACTACGTCACAAATTGGATCTATTGCATCTACTTAGACAATGACTAGATCCATATTGGTTCCATTAATCGCTTGTCGCTACCCACTTGTACTCAGAACCCCCTTTCTTATCACCCGGCTGTTTTCGCTCGGGGGCGTATTTGAGCGTATAGGAGCGTATAGGAACGCTTGCTAATTGAGTCGCGCGAACTTCTTAGGTGATTCGAGACGCGAAACAAACCTAATTTCACGCATATTTTGTCGCCTTCATTCGGCCTATGAGGCGCGGATAAGTTGTGCTGTAATGTCTTTACTTTTGTTTATACCGTTTGTGAGGGGTTGTATAGGGGTTGGGTCTTTGGTGGTTTACTTTAGAATTTGCACGTGAAGGCTCTTCTTTTGATGATATTTCTTACGAACTTGACTTCCTTGTTTCGTAGAGATAGGTACGTAAATATTTTTTGTGTTTAAGAATAATTTTATTTTTGTCTCATAAAAGGTATGTTTTTTTATATAAGAGGTAAGTGAAGGATGTCAAAATTAATATTTTGTGGTATTTTTAACGCCAGTAAAACCACCCCATCGCAAAAATACCTTAATAAAACAACCTTTATTATTGACCCTCACTTTATCACAAATATACCCAAATAAAGTAGCTTTTACGACTCTCTATTACAATGCGCATGACTTCACTCGCGTGGCATCTTCATATGAGTCTTTTAACGGTCGAATTTGTAATAACAATTTTAGCATTGGAAGCAAGACATCCACGTAACTTTCTGTATACCTATTTAATTTTATGTATTCATCATAAAAAAAACCCAGAAATATTATTTTGTTGTAAGTATTTATTTGTATTTTATTTTATGAATTTAAGGAAAATTAACAACTAGGTAGTTAAACAACAAAATGATAAAAATAATACAGGAATCTATAAAGATTTAAGCACACTGATGGCCAATTAAAAGTTTCTACAGATTATTATGTATGTATCATGTAATCCCCAAGACGAAAGTTACAAAGAATTCTACAGAAATAATCAGTTTATTGTGTTCTCGTCACGGACCGTCGTATTTCTTGACGGAGGCCAAGCCCACATACATTTCTACACATTTGTATATACCTACTCGTCTTTTTTCTTTTCGAATATATTATCTGAATCTCTAAAGGCTCTTACTGCGTAACTGGACAACAGCGGAAAAGGTTGGGATGGGGTTTTGGGATCCATTCCCAAATTTCAAAATTTGGTTTATTATGCCTTCTCTGCTTGGCTTTGACAACGAAATGATTTTGTATAGTAAATAGTAAAATAATTAATTTCTACAAATACTTTAAAGATTCATGAATAACTGTAATTTATTTATTTATTTAAAATTGAATAGGTATGTACCAAACGAAAGTTATCAAAAGGATGATTTTACTTGTGTTTTAAAATAAATGAGAACAAAAATACTTTAAAAAATGCAACAACTTTTTAAACCGAAGGTTTGAAGTGTAAGGGCGCCGGTGTAATTACAGGCACATGAGACTCAAGACTCAAGAAAGACATTCAAGCTCTTTACGTCTTAGAGTTATGGACGCAGTGCATTGCCTTACAGGGCACGTCCTCATTGGACTGGCTCTGTGAGGTAATGCATTGTTATAGGCAGAAGTTACCACTTAACATCAGGTGAGCTATCAGCTTGTTCCATTACTTTTATCATAAAAAATAAAATAAAAAAGTGATTGACATGAAGGCTAGGTTTACCCAAAACTAAATATTTAACAAAATCAATTTCACAGTCTCTTGTTTCGTGTTACTAGCCCCCAGTCAGTACCCACCTCAAGGAACGGGTTCTGAATCGCGATAAACACATTCAGAACCCTTCAGACGCATACACCACATGCTTGTATGCAATCGTCTTTTGTGTTTGTTTATTATGGTAATTCTTGCGAGGTTTAATAACTGAATATGAATACAGATTTTTATTGCGTAAAGACTGGAAATCTGCCTTTGACAATGTATTGCCTCATTGAACACGGCCACTTAGATGGTAACATCTTGACATCGCCCTGAAAGCATACAGTTAAGCGTTCTACGATAATAATCTTCAAAAATAATATACGATGAAGTTTTTAAAAAATAACACTACTAAAATATTTTCAAGATAATTATGAATTAAAAAAATAAACAAGAATTATCCACTTTTGATACATGCGTTAGCAAATTGTGCTTATAATGCAAATGTACGAACGAACCTATGGAAATTCGAATTATGCGTTAAGTTGAAATTGCTTAACAACTTTTATTATTTCTATCGTTTGTTTTGAAGGGGACAGTCAACCATTGCATATTATAATGCTTACTATAATCTATGAGTTACAAATTGATCACATAATTATCTTGTTATTATCTCTCCTATTAATTCTAACGAAGTAATGTAAGAAGTGTTATTATTAGAGATGGTGGACGAATACTGTTAAATGTAAGCTAACCATATTGAGCGACGGCGGGTAACGGGTCGCGGGTCTGCCTTACTTCCAATTTGTAGAGGTCCTTTATGTCCAGCCTTGCCGCCGCGATTGATATAATGAAATTACTTTTTACGGTTTTTAATATTTTGATATAAAAGCTAGTTCCAACCCACACTAGATTTAAAATTCCCAACAAGCCCACTATGCAAATGAGTGGGTTCGATGAGTTTTTTTTCCATCTGGCCCACTTATGGGCCGGCCGTTGGGCTCGATGGGAATAACCCCAAAAGGGTCATGCTTTGTAACCAAGTGTTTATTAAGATGTCTCAGTGTAAACAGCCTACAGCGTTGACGCGTTGACGCGCTGATATAATAAAATCGGTATAAACCACACTAACCCGGTTTAATATCAAGGAGGGCGCGGGATCAGTAAAGCCACGTAAAGCTCAACTTTTCAGCGCAGCGCATTACAACTTACCTACAACCAGGCGAGGATTAGCCTCGTGTGTACTCAGCTTTGTTGTTTTCTCTGTTTGCGATGTTTTAACTATGCTGATCACTTTCAGCTTGTTGTATGAATGGCGCTGCTTTGGAACGTTGACAATTATTTCAAGTGCATTCATGGATGAGATGCTTTATGGGTTATTACCATGGGTTATACCTACAAATTAATAGAAACCATGAAGTAAAACTAAAACGGCCGAATAATGGAACGTCACTCAAATTTAAACACCACTTAAAATTGCTCTGCCTCTGTTTGACATTACAATAATTTAAGCATGAACTTTGTATAAGTAGCGTTTGAGTATTCGGCCGATAGTCAGCTCAATACCATTTTGATAACGAGCTCGGTACATATTTTCCAAACCACTTGTTTTATTTTTTGTAAACGACTGATATAGTCTGTGGCTATGGTAAAGTTTCTACGTATCTCCCGCAGTAGAAACCTTGTGGAAAAAAAATGGGGAGTGAAACTGAAATTTTAGGAAAGGTAAAAGCTGTCACGCACTTTGTTTATACTATCATGAATATAAAAGTCTGTTTGGAAATAACTATTTATGCGTTTGGTAGGAATTATTTAAATAAAAGTATCGTAAAAGTAGAAAATAAAAGCAGAGTCAAACGACGCTATAATTTCCTTAACAAACAAAAAACCCGATCGTTCTATTTACTTTATCTTTGGTTAGTAAACAAGTTAGGAATAAAAAATTATTTGTAAACACTAATTTGCGTTTGCCACGAAAAGAGTTCTGAAAGTTGATTTTTCAGGCAACTTGGCATTTAAAATGTTTACGTCTACATAATGAGGTAAACAAATCTCAAGCACCGTTATAAACTTGCTAGAGCACTTTTTCAGAAGCGTTAAACATCTTCTCGCTCGCACATTTCAACATTTTAGAACATAATAATAAATATTCACGGACACTTAACACAACGTCTTCTAGTCCCAAACTAAGCAAAGCTTGTACGATGGATACTAGATGGCTGATAGAATACACACATACATTTTTTTATTTTTTTTGTAAATACATACTTATAATACATAGAAACACCCAGACACAGAACAAACATCCATGTTTACAACACACAAATGTTTGTTCTCAGTGGGGATCGAACCCACGACCAGCACGGAAGGCAGAGCTACTACCAACTGAGCCATGACGACTGTCGTAACATATCATTAACTATAGTCTATACAATAGCACAATACTCAGAAAAAATATAATTTTGACGTAAGCTAGTTTTCCAGTTTTCCATCCGGCAACGTGGGGTGATGATCTGAGAAATGTAGCTGGCCAACACTGGATAAGAAGAGCCGAAGACCGGGCTCAGCGGCGCGTCTTGGGAGAGACCTACGTACAGTAGTGGACGGTAAAGGTTTATGATGATGATGATGAAGTTTTCCATCAGAGACGATAAAAATAAGTTTAAAAAAAACACAAAAACATTGTTTGGATATTTACCTACACATTACACGGCAAACAAAGATGATTGAGATACAATAATGTATCAGACGATATGAGTAAATATTTACTCTGACTGAAGCAAATACTAATAAAAATACACCTAATAACAAAAAAGTAAATACGTTATCAGAATAGGCAATTGTTTGAATAACATCAAATTTTCTTGCAAACAAAACACAAAGAGGAGCAATATTTATTTTTACAACACCAAAGAGGAATGTAGGTATTTGTTTGATCTTTCCATCCGTCGAAGACAGGTGATGGAGTTCACATGAAGCCTCTTTTAATTTACAAGTTTTCCCCAAAAGGTTTAAGTGCCAGAGTGCTTCTACGTTTCTTGGAAACTCGTGAAAAGGTGTTTTTCAATGGGCTATTTAAAAAGACTTAACTTAACTTTGACTTTCAATACATCTCTGAAAGGTAATTTTGACTGCTACAATTTGAATGACTGGCGTGTTATGAATATAAGGCCCATATGCTGATAAAAAAATTGTTTTTATACATAGATTTCAGTAGATTCAGATTTTTCTTCAAAAATATATGTTTGAGTCGGGATCAGTGCTTTAGCAGAGCCTCGTGTCTGTGCATTTGTTTTGACTTTCGAGTATAGCACACGCAAATGCATTCGCAAAGCGAGAATTTTTTTTGGGAATTGCACAATTCCCAAATCTCCCGCTAGAGGCGCTTACCGGGTTTCATACAAAATTTCTCCCTTTGCGAATGCGTTTGCGTGTGCTATACTCAAAACAAGTGCACAGACTCGGGGCTCAGTAGGTAAATCAGCATACGGGTACAAGCTTTCAAAAATCTCATAGTCATTGTGTGTCACAATAGATTTATAAGATTACCATCAACCAACACCTTCCCTAACACTACCTAGCGTAGTGTAGGACGCCCTCCGGCTAGGTGGGGTGACGATCTGAGACATGTAGCTGGCAAACACTGGATGAGAAGAGCCGAAGACCGGGCTCAGTGGCGCGTCTTGGGAGAGATCTACGTCCAGCAGTGGACCGATATAGGTTGATGATGATGATGATTATGAACACCTACCCATACCTATTGGTCGGCAGGACTAAGATCTATTCCAAGACGTGCCACGTAGGTGCAAATACTTTTGAGAAACATGCAGAGATGAAATCATCCTCTATCCTCACGCATTTTCTCTATGAGAATCCTCACGCATTTACGACTTTGTTTTGTTACAGGTACTTATCTCTTCAGTAAGGATTCAGACGACCGCTTTTTACTATCCTAGTAAATTAGCAGAGGTTTATTACGTCGTATAATATCTATTGGTACTCACTTTTTGTTTAAGCGCAGTAAAAGAACTCAATGACAGATTAGGCTACTATGAATACCGAAGTTGCCAGATTTGACTTGATGGTCTTAATAAAGCCGGCGATAAAATAGGCTTGGTATTGGAAGGCAAAAAGTATTAACAGCTTTGATAATGAGAAAATATTTTAGTACCGATAGAAGGTTGACGAGAGATTTTTATTGGCTAACGTTCTGGTTAGATACTAATTCTTGAAGTATATTATTACTTATTTATACAAAAATTGGAATTTGATTTAGAAAATTAGTAATTCACATCACAGTTAGGTATAAGTTTTATAACAGAATTCACTTTTTTCTTTATAATTAGTTTATAATCTTGATCGTACTCAAAATCAAGTGTGTAAATTGAAAAAAAATTAAAAAAATATCAAGTCAAGCGACTGTCTTTTAATAATTTCAGTCAACCCTACAGAGCCAAAACATACAATCAAAATAATCAAATAATTTGTATCCAATGTTGCATTCAGTTCAATCAAAATAATGTAAATGACTAAACCTTGCCATAGGTACACGACTGGGTAAGCCACGAAGCCAATTAGTTAACTAACTAGAAGGTGTTTTCACACCAAAATCTGTTTGTTGTTTTTTGCTGAACACTGCACGTAAGTTTGTTTACTTTATATTATTTATCTAAACCGACCTTTGTACATAATAGCTAAGGCTGTGACTTAGCACGAGCTGAGCGAGTAGCGGATATCTGACCAGAGCGGGGCAGGAAACAATAGACGAATTAGCTAATGGATGCGTGCGTATCTAATCTAATTAACAGTCATTCTAATAAGGAAAATGTTTAAAGGAAATAAGGGTAGAAGTAGATTAAAGAAAGGATAGATAGATTGCGTGGAAAGCATGAGGATAAAAATAAATAGGCGCATTACTGGGATGACGATTGGTAGAGCAAAAGGAAAAATAAACAAGAATATAGGCTTAATCAAGATGTTATCATTTTTTACCCTACCTCGTAATTTTGTATCCTTTTACACCTTTATTTTCTTAGACACTACTAGTAGAGTGAACGGAAATTTTACATTCCCGTGACACTACTATTTATATTGGCTGATTAAAAGCATATTATAAAATCTCCCGTGGATTACCCAAATATGTAAGTTACTTTTTCTTTAAAGAAATAAATTTTAAACCAGCGTTTTTTTTGTCACTTAGTATCTTATCAACGTTGTATTTTTTACCATAATCAAGTGATCAGAATTGAATTTAGTATTTACGGAAGTATTGTAGCAGCGTTAAACTATTTTATCATAAAATTATAACTTATCGCTCAGCTGAACGCTACGCTCATGGCATAGCTCAACCTTAATCAAGCTCAACCAAGCAGGTACAACGCTCAGTTAATTAAAACTGGACACCCATTACACGTGGAAACTTCTACACAGGGTTGCAATAGCTCTTATGCACTGGGAATAAGGTTCAGATTTGAGTTGCTTACTAATTAGGGCGACTGAGGTTAGTACGTAATAAGAATGGATGGTATGCGGGTTGGAGGAATTCACGAGGCACGGCGGGTGTTATTAATTTGTTCGTAGGAAGATGTTGAATAATACAAAGGTCGAATTACTAATTACTAGCTGCAGCATTGCACGTCAGTATTTGTAGCTATTTTTCACATGTGAATGCGAAGCGCTCGTGGCGTAGCTTGCTTAGTCAATCTTCACCGATTATTTAAGTTAAGCAGCGTTCTGCGCGGTCACTGTTTGGATGGGTGACCGTTAGTCGTGTTCACACATCTGAGTGTTCTTGGGCTTCGGGGGGTACGTTTAACTGGTCCTAGCTCTAGCAGTCATTAGGCCACGATTGGAAGCCTTAAGGCGGCCTAAAACTCCGTCATTATAGTTGCCACTCATACAAATTTACTGCTAATCTGTGACTTCGACGCTGCTAAGTTTCCGCGGTAGGTACTAAAGTTTTCCAGCGTTACAGAAATTCTTTGCCTTCATAAAAAAATGTGCTCTATATTGTGCTTTTGATAGAGCACTATTTTAAATTGTCGTATTTTTGTATTTATTAGACAAAAACAACAGATATTTTGGAACATCATTAGAATTTTCAATCTAATTCGATTCAACAACGAACACACTATCTATCTATATAGGTATATCTAACTAAAATTAAAGATATAGATAAACTAAATATGTAAATCTACTAAATAAACGATTCTGATTCCAAAAATTGAGTTTATCTGTTTATCTCTTTGTGTGATTGTTTGTTCGCGGAAACTACTGGACCAACATCAATGAAACTTATACCATTCAGAAGCCCTTTTTCCGGATTGAAACATTTATATTTTATTGAAATCAAAGACGCGGATTCTTAGATACAGCTTGAACTCTCTCAACCAAAAGCAGCCATTTGTTACGAGGTTTATCGTATGCTGGTGACGGATATTTTGGTGAAAAGTTTCGCACGCGTACGAAGTCGCGGGTATCAGCAAGTTTGAGAATAAATATTTTGAGGTCACATCGTGCTTATTAGTAATAGTGTAACATTCCGTACAATGTTATGACACGATCATTAAAACATGCAATGCCGGTATCTTATAAAAAAAAACAATTTTCCACAAACGCAGTAGACAAAAGACGAACACCCCATAATTTGCTGAACAAAAAGACGAAGTACGATATGAGGGACCATAAAGGTTGTTAGGCAAAACTGTGCGATTTGAAAATGAATGTAATACTAGCCTTCCACTGCAAGCGTAGCGGGCTCCAACTTCGTTGAACAAAATCAAAACATTGCATTGTACAGACGGTCACTTAATGCGAGAGCAATCTTTTCTAGTTGACTTTTTATGTAACTTAGATAAACCATTTGGTTCTAGTCATCATTTCCCTGCCCTTATCCCACGCTAGGTGGGGTTGGCACAACATGTTTTCTTCTTCCACTCACTCCTATCATTCGTCAATTCTGAATCTACTCCTCTCACATTCATATCCTCTTTCACACAATCCAACCACTTCTTCTTCGGCCTTCCTCTACTTGCACATTAAAATTTGGTTCTAGTATTCATTATCAAGTGATGATGATGATAGCAGTTCATTGGGACTGTTCTATTGATCGTTAACACTACAGAAAAAGCAAAAAACGCAATGTCGAGTACGTGGATGACGCGTTTTTTCCAGTTACACTTATTTAACTGGAAAACTATACAACCGAATTGAGAAGCTCCTCTTTTCTCGAAGTCCTGTTAAAAAATAAGTTGTGCAAATTTTTTTATGACAGCAAAAGTATGTAGAGCAGACTAAACGAGGAGAAAGAGTCATAAAATTGATCGAAAAGCTAGCTATGGAAGGCAATACCACAGTCAAACTCTTTTCTTAGTGGAACGCCAGGACTATTTCTACGTTACGCCAAAGTATAAAATAGTATAAGGCTCCACTAAGCTATTTCCCACACCTTTTTGCAGTGGATGACTAGCCTAAAGGTTGTTGAGCAAAACGGCCAGCGCTCACAACAAATGGCCAGCAAACACATTTACATTAGTTGCCGTAATGGCCCGCATTAGGGGCCATTGCTTCGAACGAGATAATGTAGTGCTCGACAATGGTCAATTTAAGCACTAGTGCTTGTTTACAGTACTTTACAGCTGGTTTTTTGGCTAAACCCAATGGCGTTGGAAAGATTACTATCTTCTATTTTATTATTATTTTTATCATCATCATCATCAATATATATAAAACTCTTTTGAAGCTGACTGACAATCAACGCACAGCCTAAACTATAAGTCCTAGAGGTATGAAATTCAGAGGGTAGGATCCTTATATAGTGTAGGGGTGCACTAAGAAAGGAGTTTTGAAACGTCACACTCTAAAGGGTAGATCGCGAGCAACGCCGCGGGCGACGGCTAGTCATCAATATATATAAAACTCTTTTGAAGCTGACTGACAATCAACGCACAGCCCAAACTACAAGTCCTAGAGGTATGAAATTTGGAGGGTAGTATCCTTATATAGTGTAGGGGTGCACTAAGAAAGGAATTTTGAAACGTCACGCTATAAAGGGTAGAACGCGAGCAACGCCGGGGGAGACGGCTAGTTTATTATAGGAATACAAAATCATGAGTTTCTACTTGCTGTTACATCTTTACTTTAAATCATTATACCTACAGCAAAACTCAACTCAACGCAAAACAGTGGTTTTAGTGTCTATAATACTATGAAGTTCGCAGACATTTTCTAGTCTTTGAAGTTTGTTATTTTGCCTCAAATAACATAATGAGAGGTAGGTATTTGTTTGAGCAGCCGTTCTCAGTCCGTTGTGGTAGGTCCCTATCCCTCAAGCGGTATTTGGTTACGCAATTAGAGTGGTTCGCTGATAATTTAATTTTGACGCGAATATCGTGTTGATTCCCCGAAATTCGTAACTAATAATGTTAGTTCGAGTGTCAAGCGAGAGACGTAACTCAATATTTTGGGTAATTCGGTTACAGGTATACAGTTCGAAACATAATTTGATTATTGAACTGATGTTTTAGAAGAAATTTGTTCAAACGTAAATGAAATGACCGAAACGAACCTGAAGGAAAAGAAAATTACTAATAAATGACTTAAAATATAAATATTGGTTTATCCATATTATTAAGTACGGTTAAAAATTATCTGTTTATGTCTTTTTACATTTTATATCAAAAATTAAATGATCACATATTTCAAATATAGCAAAAAGTGGATCTGAACGTGGGTTTGAAAAAGAGCAGTTTTGCGTCCTGAACTATATTTCAAAAATTTCAACGGCACTTAGGTAATTGTATGGAGCTTTCAATTACATTTTCTTTGTATTTCTTCCACTGTTTGTGCCTAATAGTTAAACAAAATGTAACCATTTAGATGTCTCCCTCTACATAGCATTATTCTATACCCAAAACCTTTCATTAAATACTTACTTACCATGATTAATAAATATTCATGTATTCCATAACCACCAAAACCCGGCATATTTTCTCTATAATTCCCTTATCAGTACGAATGTATTGTACACCTCATTAATTCGCTGTTTATTCGTTGGTTAAATCTCACGTGTCGGTAACGCGACGTTTGTCAGATCGCGCGATAATATACTGAACTATTCGTAAACTTATCAACACGAGCACAGTGTGGAGAAAACAGCTGGGACCGTGATATTTTTTTGTAACACAAAAGCGTGTTAGCGTTGACGCACACCTGACGACAAGACGTCGTTGTCGTGTCCGTAGTGACATGAAAATAAATATTCTTTTAAAAAGCATACTGTCAAAAGACGTTTTTCGTTGTTTGTTTCTTCGTAAGCTGTTCTCGTTTGTAATTTTAATACCGCTTTGTTTTAGTTATAACTGAAATAGCTTTTAAGAAAAAGCATATTGTAACGCAAAAGCTCTTAAAAAAACTGGCTTTTCAAGAAAATATTAGTTTTCTCTTCCTAGCTACACGACGAAACGTCTTGCCTTCTGATGAAGTTTGACGCTTACTTTAGTCAGATCGTTAAGAAAATGCATGGATTATCGACGAAGAAACAGTACAGAAATAATGATCTCATTTATTGTCTCTTCGAGGTGCCTTATCTTATTTAACTAATATTATAAATGCAAAAGTTTAGATATTTCGATATTTGGATGTATGTGTTTCAATCACGCCAAAATTTCTGAACCGATTAAGATAAAATTTGAATATATATTATATAGTTCGTAACCTGGATAAAAAGTAGCTTATGTGTCAATATCAGTAGGTACCTACAGGTTTTAATGAATAAATGGGATAAGTGGCGCCACCTTTTCCAACACGAGAGGACGACGTTACGTCAGTTGCTTCAAGCGGAAATTGTGATTTATCATAAAATGAACTAGATGATAGAAAACAGTAAAATGGATCAGCTATTTTCATAGCACTGTGGTAAGATGGAGAGCCGCGATAGCGTATAGTATGGTGGCAATTAGGGTCTCCGTTGTTAGTTAGTATTTATGAGGTTCAGTTCCGAGCCACGGTAAAGTTTGAGGAAATATGGGGACTTTTTCCTATCAGTAAAAGGGACGTGCTATAAATAGTTTCTATTGTATATATTGTGCACCTTTTTTGTTTTTGTCTTTTGTCTAGATCTGTCTATATACCCAATAGTGGAAGCTAATAGTGCCAATAGTGGCACGTCCTCATTGGACTTGCTCTGTGAGGTAATGCATTGTTATAGGCAGAAGTTACTACTTAACATCAGGTAAGCTTGTTCCATTACTTTTACCATAAAAAAAAAAAAGCTAAGGGCTGGTTAGGTAGAAAAGATACTCACGACAGACCTTATTACATGACTCTCAACTATGAAAATCTACTTAGATCCTCTTCGTCATTGCTGTTAATCATCAGACGTTTGAGTATAGATGCCAAATCATCAAATCACCGGATAAGCGCCTCTAGCAGGAGATTTGGGAACTGTTTCTGCGAGTCTATCTGACGTCTATAGACTCGCAGAAACAGTTCCCAAATCTCCTGCTAGAGGCGCTTATCCGGTTTTTATACAAAATTTTTCACTTTGCGAATCCGTTTCCGAATGCCAAAAAATAGCAAGAAAACACAACACCGAGATAGACTCAGGGCTCAGTGCCTTGATCACGAATAAATGTGACAATCGCAAACGTATCGTAACGCTAGCGTATCCGAAATACACTGCGCGGTGACACTACAACGGTTGGCAGTCGAGCTGGCATTGACGCGCAATATAACTAGAATACGTTAACGCGGCGACTGTCAGATTGTTTCGTGATAGAGGTACAGTAGCTTGGTACATTTACAATTTTCGCTTACTTTACGCCTGGATGACGCTATGCAAAATGCCCACCAGTATTTATATTATGTTATTTACTGGCAACCCTGAACGCAAAGACCGCGTAACTGCAATCAAATAACTCGGAATGACATAAACGCGGTCACCGGAATTTATTAACACGACCGCCTGGAATGGAACACACCGCAAAAATACACTTCTACTTTATTAAATGGGGATGGGGTTATGCAACTGTTCAGTGGTTTAATGTATAATGTCATCGAGGATGATGTTATACAAACTTTTTTGCGGCGGGTACATGTATCTTCTAAATATATAAAAATCTTTTGAAGCTGACTGACAATCAACGCACAGCCTTAACTATAAGTCCTAGAGGTATGAAATTTGGAGGTTAGTATCCTGATATAGTGTAGGCGTGCACTAAGAAAGGAATTTTGAAAAGTCGCACCCTAAAGGGTCTCAAATTATGATTATAAAGATTTTAACCAAATAATGTGCATGCTGCTACCACGCGAGCAAAGCCGCGGGCGACAGCTAGTGTGATATGATAGTAAAAGAGGAGGGTGTTATGCAAGTTTTTTATTCATTCAGCAGCGGCCAGTATTTGTTAAGACAGTGTGGTGTGGATGGTGTTATGCAACTTGTAAAAACAGAGTGAACAGCAGTACAAGAGGATGATGTTATGCAAAATGTTTAGCAGTGGGTTAGAATTGGACGTGTCCAATGATAATGGCTGTTAGCCTGAAATTGGCGACCGAAATGGGACAATTAAAACTATACTGACTTTCAATTGGTTTTATTTAACAGCTGATAATATTTGAGTGCCATACCATGGGGAAGCATATATAATTAAATTATGATTAATTAAGTCCATCATATTTATAAAGAAAATTACAACTAATACCTACAGTATTTACAATATTATTTCATATTAAATCGGAAGTGAGAATGAATTCCGCTTTTCAATTCACAAAAATAAATTATTTAAACTCAAAAAAACTGCTCGTTATTCATCAGCTCATTTTTACAACTCCCCTGCGAGGTTTATGAGCAAAACCTGCTAATATAACGTAGAAGGTATACCCGTTTCACGTGGAAAATAAATCCTCGTAAAATTAAATGTACCGAGACGTTTTAAGACTGAGGCAATCGACGAACACATTCGTAAAACGAGAAACGGAATTCTCACTACCGCTGCGTTTTACGCAATGTCACAGCGTGAAGCAATCAGTAGAAAACACTTTTACAAATGCAATTAAATTTAATATTGACGGCACAGTATACATACAAAGACAATCTCTACTAGTGGGAATTTCTCTGTGGGGATATTTGGAATAGTTCAAAGTCATCTCTGTGAAATCCTCACTGCTACGTCATGTCGTATTAGTGGGGATTCATGGAAATAAAACTGAAATCCCCACTGGTAGGGATTTGTTAATGAGGATTTCTGGAATATATCGTAGTTACCAGTCGTAGCTAAACTACTACGGCGCAGCGTAGCAATTTCCTAGGTTTCGTAGAAGTGTGTAGCTTTTACTTTTACACGTGTGTTCTTTCGTAATTTTGGATATGTTGGCTTTTATACGGAACTAGCCGTCGCCCGCGGTTTTGCTCGCATTCTACCCTTTAGAGTGTGACGTTTCAAAATTCCTTTCTTAGTGCACCCTTACACTATATAAGGATACTACTCTCTAAATTTCATACCTCTAGGACTTATAGTTTAGGCTGTGCGTTGATTCTCTGTCAGCTTCAAAAGAGTTTTATATATATTGATTGATGATGATTTTATTTATATATAGACCAATGTTTCAAAAATAATATTCCATAAAACAAGTGGACAAGACAACAACATAAAACACGCGTTTCCCCTCAGCACCTCATATTTCTAACCGAAGTCAAACGGAGTTGACCTACTGTCAGTACTTCATTGCTACATGTCCCGCAATAAATTTGAAGCCGGGCCGCCGTTTCACCGACGATAAATCTAACCATTCACTAATATACCACATTCAAATGTACCGAAGGCGGGGTGGGGTTAATCTCGTATGCTGCTCGAGATTTCACCCCAAAAGGGGGGTCTTTTCACCTTAAAAGCGGTGCGTAACTTATGACTGTGTGTCTCGCCCGATATTTTGAGATAAAGCCTCGGCTATCTCGGATTTTAAGTAAAATGTGTTCTACATAGGTAGATATAACATTACATCTCTATATTATAGTTTTATGCAGACAGTAGTAGACAGTTTTACCATCGCACTGCTCGCCAACGACAGGGAATTCATCCACACACCCTAGAGCCAGCGTGGTCGCGCACCGTCCGGTTTCAGAGGAATTTCCTCCCGCGAACACTCAGGTTGTGGAACGATCTTCCTGTCGAGGCTTTCCCTAGTGACTACAATATGGGGCACTTCAAAAAGGGAGTTTCAAAATTCTTCAAGGGTCGGCAACGCGCATGTGATACCTCTGGTGTTGCAGGCGTCCATAGGCTACGGTAACCGCTTCCCATCAGGCGGGCCTTACGCTTGTTTGCCCACTTAGTAGTATAAAAAAAAAAGTTTAACAAGAAGTAATTGTTACCGGGCGACTTTAGCCCTCTCAAAATGCCTCTATCTTAATTTTAATTATGTTCTGTTACGATCGAGAACGTTTAAACAAACTTATTATTTTACCAGCAAAATAATTTCAAATATTATTCTGTTAACTAGAAATTTCTACATAAAACAAATCAAGTTTCTGCAGAATAATTAATATGCCATACCCAAAGTGCACATTAAAATTCCAGACGGCTTTATCTTCATAATAAAAAGAAATAGTTCCAGACAAGAAAGAAAGCCATACATAAGCTCGCTTTGCAGTCACACAAAAAGCTTAAATTCCACGGAGAAAATCTAAAAATTCCAGAAAAATACACTCAGCCATTTTAAATTCGTAATCTTTTTGATAAAACTCGTTGCATATGGCCGTCCCCTTACCGTGGCGTGACAATATTTGGCATTCCGTATTCCATGGACGCCGTCTATATTTCTTAAGCGTCAAGATTCGGGGAATAAAATAACAATATTTTACGCTTTTGATTTTCAATCTTTCTTTTTACTGAAATATAATTTAAAAGCAGCGTGAATTTTTTTTACTATAAAAATATTAAATTACATCGTTGAGATTTCAAACGTGTCTCGCGTTTTTAAATTCACTTTTACAAAAGACTTTCGAGTATTTTTAGTAGAAATAAATAATATTGACTTTACCTTGAACTATACAAATTATTAGTTTAAAATAACAATATAAAAAAGCTTTAATTTACGTAGTATTTTACATAACAAGACAAGCTTGGATCCGCTTACTTAAATACATACATACTTGCAGTGTTTTTACTAGTGAAGGTAAGCGCATGTAAGATCGCGTTGCTCAATACTGAGCGTCGAGACACAAAGCGTCAAAATATTCTTATAGTCTCTATGTATAGTATTGATTGGGAGATTTAGTAGCAAGATGCCTACTATAGAGCTAAGCCGACTTTTACAAATTTTCACACAATAGGTTGCATATCGCCAAATTAATGAAACCTCAGTATACTTAATCGCACCATATCTACTTTTTTTTTTCTCTGTTTTATAGCTTACCATTTACTCATCATCATCATGTTGTGTGTCGCATTAGAAAGGCGCTGCAGTAAGCGTCTCTCTGAGTATTTTGAAATGCAGTCCAGCCCGAATAAAACTTTTTTCACTTCGCGAAACTCCCTATAGCTACAGTCACGTAGTATCTGCCAAAACCCTAAAGCCCCAACACGATCAATCTTAAAACTTGGAAGGTAAGGCTCAACCGACGCGGCGTTAAAATTTGACAAGTAAAATGGAAACTTTTTATTGGCCCTCTCATTTTGAGGAGTTGGCCAACTCTCTCGTTATATTTAAGAGGCAAGTTTCAAGCTACAAGGTGTTAAAAGGCAACTCTTGAGAAATGAAGGTGTACTTAGTTACTTCAGCCTCTGATACGTAGGTCATAAACAAGGCGTTCTGCGCGGTCACTATTTGGATGGGTGACCGTTAGTGGCATATACATCTGAGCGCATCTGGGCACGTTAAACTGTCGGTCCCGGCTCTAACAGTCGTTAAGCCATGACGGAAGCCTTAAGGCGGCCTAAAAAGAGTAGGCTACTAACTCATACGAGATTGCTTGCTTGCTAACAAGGCGATAGTTTTTTTCTTGAGAGGTTAAAAGGCTAAATGGCAGTTTTTTTTACAAAATACTATCCAATTATTCGGAAGTTATATTAGTATTAAGTTATGCATTGTTATAGGCAGAAGTTACTACTTAACATCAAATGAGCTATCAGCTTGTTCCATTACTTATAACATTAAAAAAAAAAAAAAAAAAAAAACGATATATAACCCTTATGACTTTCATAAGTAGTATTTTTACAACCTTCTTAAAAAAAGGCAGAAAGAGCAACTTATATTTTCTTTTTTTTTTGGAAACTTTTCGTAGGGGATAAACAAGTGTTGTGGCTTAAGTTACCTTAAGGGGGAGTGTTGAGCTGAGAAGCGACGTGATGATACGCGGGTTACTCGAAATTCTGGCTTTTATTTTTAAAACTTCGCAGTATGAGAATAAAAAGATACTTTTTATATTTCACTCGAGAAGTAGTAAAGTGAGTAGTTTTATATTCTTATCTGTTTCATTTTTATTTGGTCGGATAATGCACATTCAACTTTGAAGACATCTTAGTCATATACGTACGTAATATCTGAATTAAATTTATTTTTATTTATTTATTTATTTATATTTTGGAGAACCAACAGCTTTTACAATTTGAATAGGCAATGGCTAAACTTTGGAGAGCCAATTAGAGGTTCTCACGTATAACAGTGTTACTGCATAGTAAATAATCTATGCAGAACACTAAGGTAACAGATAACTAATTAATGCAAACTAATGATAACAACGTAGTAATGAGGTAAATCTAAATAAACACTTCAAGTAAAAAGGTCGTCAGTTATCCGCCATAAAGAACTCCCTGCTCAGCCGTGATCTCGCTGAGGAGGCGCTAGTGCAGAAAAGGTCGATGTCGATTCTCTTGCTGAGTTTGTTCAGACTTAAAGAAAGAATAATAGTTTACTGCCATAAACATCAGTTAGTTAGGTGCTTTCTGATATCTAGCTATCTAGTACCTATGTATAGATACTAGATAATATTCATGCGGAACATAAATGTAGCTAGAATTAAAAAAACACAATTTAGGTAGACTCGTAACGGTTAATTAGTTAGGTACTTAGATAGCTAAGTATAGGTACATAATGGTATCGATTCGCTTGATGCATTTTTCTAAACTAGCATAATTTGACAGCACTAAAAATGTTGCCGTCCCTTCCTCATAAACTGAAATGATATGAAATGTGCATGAGAAACATAAATGAAGCTAGAATTAAAAAAAAATCTATTTAGGTAGACCCTAGCCAATTCCTTAACACAAAGGGGGTATGCTTAGCATAAAATATGCTATGCGGACATCATGCCCGTTTTGCGCTGATTTTCAGTATACCCCTGAATTATGCTCGATATCTGTGTAGTTTTGATCTTTTTGAAACACCTATTCAAATTTTTTTTTTTTTTTTTCAAATTCAAATTCTTTATTTACGAAAAAAACTGAGATGAGACCACATACAACTATGTATAGGTACAGATACATTAGTTTAAGAGAGACTTACAGGTAGGTACTTATTCCTATTACTATTCCCGTACTTTTATAATGAATCAAAATAATATTTTGTATTTAGTATTAAGATTAGCCTCTGGCTACCATCTAAAAAGATCTGAAGACGTCTAAAGGAGATTAAACTCGTAAGCCTATTTCTTTGCTTAGAACCTTAAATTAGTTTCTCTGGGGTAGCTTACTGATCCCTAGTCTCAGATATATTTTTCGTCTACAATTTTCAGCTTCATTTTTACTTTGCCTTTTTAACCTTCAAAACAGTCAGCTGTTTTTGAGATGCGTTGTTTTATGTTAAAACTGTAGTGAATGATAGCGAATCCTGCTTTTTTACTAGATATGACTGCCTAATTACTGGTTATTGCGTATTTTTAAGGAATTTCAATTAAAACCATGTGTAATGGTTTCAACTGACATGGCGTATAATGACGTAATATACAATTTTGACATTATTAGTTCATAGAGATAGACAAGTAGGTACATATCATAGACTAAAACTAGATAGGGAGTAGGTAGGCGTCATAGACACAGGATCACGAACAAAGACAGTGTTCTTCATGAAATGAAACAACTTTCCGTTAAGGTTTTTTAGGTTAAGGTGAAAAAAAAACATGTGTGCAATTCACACGTGGTAGAAGTGAAACTTTCAAAAACCAATATGCATTACTTATTTAGTTAGAAAAGGTTCTATGCTCATGTTGCCTAAATCAGAACTAGATGGCGCTGCTAAGTTTGGTCGGATCCTAGAACGCGCAATCGAAGTGTTTTGCGTTATGTGGGGGTCGAACTGTCGCTTTGTCGTTTCATCGACTTTCAAATCACAGCGATGCTAAAGAAGTTTCCACTTCAAAATCTATTATGTCCTAAGGATATTTACAAGATGGCTTACTCTTAGGAAATCTGTTTTATTAAATACATCACAACTAAAAACCTCCGCCTTTTTTTGAAGCTGGTTAAAAAGTTCAAGGTAGTTAAAATACTTTGAAATTAGCTCAATGTTTGTTGTTGAAATATCCAAATATTTCAGCATTCCTTTCACAACTTCCAATTGTATCAAGTTTCCCGAAGGTGCCCGAAGCTGTTTCAACGCTAAAGTCAAAAGTTGCGAAGTTACAGGTGCTTTCAGCGAAAAAGTAAGTTATCAAAGGTGCTGGTTACTCTCAATATTTCATCTCACTTTTGGAACTGATTCGAGGCTCGAAGACTTTTGGAGTTGAAACATAAAGCCTTGGTCTCGCGATCGTAACGCACAACGCAGCGGTATGCAGCATGCAGCGACGGACACATCACTGTATGGAAAACGTCTAGTATGGTCTTTTGTTACGTCGCAGTCTGCGTCAGCGGCGAGGAGACGCAGTACTTTACCGCAGCGTTGTGCGTTACGATCGTGAGACCAAGGCTTCACATTTCATACAAGCAACCGTTGTTATGACGGTAGATAATAGAGCTGGTCAATAGACACCTTTTTAGATTGTCAGTGCAAGCGATTTTCATCTTTATTTCCGTCGCAATAGGTCCATTTTTTCTCGGACACAGCTCGTCAGTCTGGTACATTTCTGGTAAGCACAACCTTGTAATAGGTAAGGAAGAAGAGAATTACTGAAATATGAACTGTATTTTGAGACTTTTTTTTTTTTTATATGAACTGTATAAGACTGTATTTTTCGCGATTTTGAACTTTCATTGCTTCAGTTATTTGAAGGTAAATAAATATTTAAACGGTTATTTAGCATTCCGGCGACTTTCCGAATATAAACTTAAGTTAGGCTAAGTTTAAACTTAGGTACAACTCTGAATCTTTGATGGGTTTCGTTTGATCAATTATTTCATTCTTGTTTACACTTTTAACGCAAAACTCTGTAGGCGTTTTTATTTAAGAAATGAATTACTTACATTTTACTCGTACTATCCGATGATAAATGCATTATTTATTTATCTCTTCCTGCCTAATATAACAATGCACTCCCTCACAGCGCAGATTCACGTTCTCACATCATCGATGAGCACGTCCTCAGTGGATGTGTCCTCACCAAGCATATCCATTGAGTATGTGCCTCATATGATCACTCTTAGAAAGTTTTCCATAGCTATAATATAAGTAAAGGTTACCGCTTAACATCAACAGGATGATCTGCTTATCATTAACTAAAATAAAAAAATTTGAACAATAATTTCCGATATGTTGAAGATATGTGAAGGTTTGATATGTGAAGGGAGGCCTTTGCAGTGGGACACTACGGGGTCTTAATAATAATACTAAACACTTGCCGCATTGTCCGCAAGTTTTTATCCCTCAATCAATAAAAAACCCCCAACGATTTTCGTTTGGCCAAAAGCCCGCGAAAAAACGTAAACCCCTCGCCTAGCGAGAGAAAAAAAAATATAAAAAACATAAATAATAATAATTTCCGATATTATTTTTTCCGGTTTCTGGTGAAAATTTTGCAAAATATTCAGTAAAAGTTTGTATTTGCAAGTCAGATTGAAAAGCCGGCAGTGCTCACACGTGATCGTTATGCAAACAGAAAGTAAAAATCGGAATACCAACAATGCCGGAGAATAACTCCGCAGAACCGGAAGGCAATATATTGGTGTATATAGATTGCCGATTACTTTGATCGTGTGTTTTCAAAAAAAAACTTTGCATTATGCTCTCTTTTTTTGAGATGTCTTCGTTTTCTTTCTCCACTCTATTTTATCTGACGCTTTGTACCTATAGGTTTAAAACCGCTGATCTTCTCTCTCCCTCTTTATCTGCGTTTAAATCTGAATCTTAGGAAAAATTGCAGATGGTAAAAAGTCTATACCAGTTGCAATATTTCCCAAAATGTCTATCCTAAAGACCTACCTCAAACTGAATTTTAAGATTAATATAGTATATTATGTATATATATATATATATATGATAGGAATATACTTACCTGCCTATTTCCAATAAAAAAAATTTTTTGTATATTTTTTTATTGTGTAATTATTTTACTGTGCGCCAAATAAATATTTCTCTATCTCTATCTATATAGATTTCTATGGCATTTAAAATGCAGCCGGAAAGTAACAAGAGGTGCAGCTTCAATAACCGCGGGGAGAGAAACGTTTTTATAAAATAATTAACTTTATAATTACTCGAATACTAAATTCAGCCTCCGTAAAAAAACTCTTTTACTATTTAAATCTTCGTGTCATGTGAAATCATGTATAAGCCTCATTCCAGTTTTCCCCTGCGTAAGTCCCCTGCGTGGGGGATTTCTGGAACGTTTGTCAAATAATCCCTTTAGCAACCTCAGTGACTGCCGGCAGGGAAACTAAAAACGCTTTCTATCTTCACCGTACTAAAACATTTCACGGTAAAAGTACGAATCCTAAAAATAATATCGCTGCCAGTCATAATGAGGCAGAAAGAGTTTGCTAATTCAATTTTATTTTCAGCCAAGCTCTTTGTTTCATTACGACGTTTTGTTGAACATTTTGTAAGACAATTTTATAAATTAAGGTAAAAAAGATGCTCGATATTGTTTCTTTAAAGGAGAAATATGTCACCTTGGTCTGTATATTTTTTACCAAGAAGATCTTTGAAATACTTTTTTATGGTAATAAATTCTGAATATATTTTGATAAGTTAAGCCGCTTTAGATGGTGCTCTATGAAATAAATTGGTATCATAGTTCATATTGATTACATAAAAAGTGACTCGGTTATTCTAGAAAATACTTCAATTCCGAACTCAAATAATCTTTTATCATAAATTTTCAGTATATACTTAACTTACTAATCCATTTTGATGGGCCAAATATCGTGCTTTCTTGAGTCTATGAGCTCTGAGATCGTTTATGTGCTATGAAACAAAGACTAAACCAAACCCTATTACTGATTATGTAATCTGTGGTAGACGGTGTTGGTGCCACAAGTTACTAAACTAGTATAAGTCAAACCAGTTTGTACTGGTTTTGGTACTAAATTTTTTTTTTTTTTTAATAAAATAAAAATCAAAAAGACTAGCAGGTTAGTGTTGCGAAACACCAGTGAAATTCGGAAGGCATCGACACTTTGGTGACTAATATTATAAACGCGAAAGTTTGTAAGTATGGATGGATGGATGCTTGTTACTCTTTCACGTAAAAACTATTGATCCGATTTGGATGAAACTTGGAATATATATTGTTCGTGACCTGGATTAACACATAAGCTACTTTTTATCCCGAAAAATTAACGGGATCCAACGGGACACGAACGAAGTCGCGGGCGGCACCTAGTTCATAATAAGGTAATAACTTACATAGGTATAAGAAATTTGTAAAACAAAAACAGCAATAAAGGCTTATTTTATTTATTTATTTTATTATTATTCATAAACGCCACGTAATTTCGGCTAATATGACATAGGCTACTTTAAAAACACTGCAAGCGTATTTAGCTAAACGTTTAGTATTATATGATCTGTGGCTAAACTATTGGCGCCATACGTTAACCGATGTATCGCTACACTTCCTAACAAAGTACATTCTCATACAGTCTCTCAGTACACTATCTAGAGGCAATTCTCAACTTGTTTTATAATTTAGGGCGGCCTAAATAAATAATACCGCAATACTACAATCGCATTTATGTCTGCTCAGAACAATCTTGTACAAAAATGTAACCCTATTAAACCCGCGTAAATGTTAAATCGCTGGTTTATTCTCCAAATCCGAGTAAAAACGGCGCACGCAACAATCCAAGGACGGGAAAGGCAAGCATCGGGGGAAAAGTATTTATTGCTGCGAATAAAGCATGCAATAATAAATACTCTAGTGATGTTTAACAACCGTCTTTTAATACAAAAAAGGTATAGGTACACATAAAAAAAGTAGATACTTAACATCAGCATCTGTGCGGAGCGCGCAAATCGAATCGCGTATGGAATATTGTTTTTATGTCTGGGATGGCCCTGACAAAATGTGTAGTGTAGGCTGTCTGATTAACATTAATAATATTAATTGGTTCCTCATCTCAATTTGATTCGTGGGATGACCCAAATACTGAAACGTCACTCAGTTTTTCAAGAAGTTACGAAACTCTTTGATAAAGACAGAATAGCTTTGATAAGACAGTAGGCTTACATAAATGAATTTATTTTAAAATGTCCGTCTATTTTGGTTAACATGGCAACACTGGCTACTGTTCAGTACAAACAAACATCACTCTCTCTACATTATTGGCAATTCGGTACAATTTTATTACGTAACATGACTAAATAAATTAAGAATTACGTACAAGTAGTTACTTCCTTATGATTTTTATTCATGTTATTTTTCTTTGATTACAAATATAGATAGATACCTACAACTACATGTCGTAATTCTTACATCTGATAATAAATAATTGGATTAACAGTTCAAACCCTAGTATATTTGGCTTATTCCCATCGAGCTCACCGGCCGGCCCACTGGTGGGTTTGATGTTTAAGCAACAAAATGCGTCTTTTTTAATATTTATAAAGAACATCATTTTGATATATGAATTGTGAAAAATTGAGAAACGATTGCGAATCAGATTTACTTATTTTGTAATTACTTTCATCATTATCTCGTAGGTAAGTACACATATTAAAAAGAACAAAGAAAATATATGTAAAGCTTTAGTAAATTCATTCAACTGGATTAACATTTGACAAATTACACCCAGACAAGACAGGCAAAGTCAGATCTAGGTTCTGACTTGGTCTTGTTTACAAAACCCGCGAGATCCCGGTGATCCTAGCAGAGCGTAAACACATAAATGCAAATAAGTGCGGAGCTCCAGATCCGTAAACACGGACCCAGGTATCCACAGATCCGGACGACGCGCAGCGTCCTTACATACTGCTGGAAACAGCTAGCTCACTGCTGTACTGACGCAAAAATGCACAAAACTCAATATAACAACAAAACAGTTTAGTTGAACCGCAAACTAAGGTTTAGAAAGTTTATGTAGTAGTTCATCCACTTATTAGCACAAGGTGATTTTAGACAGCAATAGTAAAAATTGAAAAAAAAAGTTTTAATACCTACTTTGGAATCTTTGGATTCACTCGTGACGTAATTGGCTTTAAAAATTTTACTCTCTGTAGCACAGTTTACAGTTTCAGCATTCGTCCACTCTGTACTCATTTGTAAAAGGACCTAATTTTCCCCTGCCGGCAGTCGCAAGGGATTATTGGACAAAAGTTCCAGAATTCCCCCACGCAGGAGACTTACGCAGGGGAAAACTGGAATGAGCCCTAAGATTAATGTTGGATGGACCATAAAATAAATCAAAACTCTTGAGAATAACAAGTGCTTTGATCACGAATCGTTAATGTATTGTAACATATCCAATATACACTGTACGGTGACGATAAAACGTTCGGCAGTCGAGCTGGCGTTGACGCGCAATATGATTCGAATACGTTATGTTTACGTGACGCGGTAACTGTCAGATTTGCTCGTGATCAATCCCGCCCGAGGCACAATAAACGGAGTGAGCCAGCTGTTCTCTCGTTGTGGTCGCTGTCCATAAATAATATAGCGTCACCGTCGGATTTGCGATCGTCACCGTGACAAAGGAAAATGCGCCTCGAGTTATGACACTCTGGGCTCCCTTTTGTTTGGTTAATGCCGTCATTTTTTATACTTTTTTATGTAAGTAATTTTTTCTCTGTGTCACCGAAAGTTTTTTTAGGTATTTTTCTTTTTGCAGGTAGGTAGTTATTTCTTTGTAAAAGGTAACTGCTTAATTTTTTTGTGTATATTACAGTAGTATGTTTATTTTCAGCAACGTAAAAGTCTTTGCAAAAATACTCCCTCAAAAGTCTTATTAATTGGGAACGTAATATTCGGAACATAGAAAATTATGTTTTATGTACCTAAATAAAAATTTCAAAAATCTAAAATAGGGATACTTAAGCTTTCCAAAATAACTACTACAAAACACTTTAATACAAAATTAGAAAAGTTAGGATCATTGTCTCAAAAAACATAAACGTATATCTTTTTCACTAAAAGTGTCCTAACAAGGACCTGGAGTAGCAAGTTCTAATTTTTGAGGCAGTTACCGATGTGAATTATCATTGCACCTACTGTCTCCCGTACTTCTATGACGCCATGACAAGTTCAGGTGCTGAGTTCTGTGACGTGACCGTTTTGTTGCACGCCCGAGGTGTGTTTTCATGTGTAAAGGGTGATTTGGTCTGTGTGCAGCGTAATGCATTCCGTAAAGTGCCCTTTTTGGATAAAGTTGTATATTTCACTCAGCATTACGAGTCAGCTTGTTTAAGAATATTTCAGATTTATTTTTGAAGCAGTCACGGTTTCTATGAAAAAGCTCCTTTAGGAAACAAAAGTGCTTTAAATATCCCTAAAGCATTCATAAACTTCTATATATAAGTTTACTACTAAGTATTACTTAAGTCAAAAAGTATTATTTAAATTAAAAAAAAAACCATCAACTTACCAAAACATTATAATTGTTTCCGAAAAATCTGAAAATGTTAGAAAAAACTGTTATTTTGTTTGATTACATTTTACAATCTCACCTGCTTGATAATAAAACCCAGCTTTTCCAAGTAAAACAAAGCTCTTGGGAAATCCAATGCTTCTTTAGAATCCTCAATGAATGTAATAAACGTGACTGCAGCATTTCAGGTGAATGCAATCATAACACTGTTTTGTCTCACTGCATTCAATTATCATATTTTGCGCTGTTTTTCTCTCATTGCATTTAGTGTCATCTTTTGTGTATAATTCGATTTTATATCATAATCGATTGGAATTGAGCAGAAAATATTTTTTTGTGAACAAAGGAATGGGACTAAAAATGTGTAATTTAATTAAAAAAAAAAAACATATTATATTTCACTGTTGCATTGAGTCAAAAAATTACGAAGTAATAATGATGTGTATGATTTTATATAAGCTTTTAAGTACCTTAAAATTGAATTTTATATGATCCTAATGCAGGTATATCATATAACATTTACTACTATTTTTGTCTTGATTGTTAAAATACTGAATAATGTTTCTTTACATGAAGACGATTTTGTATTGCGTTTACAAGAAAACTCTATTACTTAACAGTAATAAATGCATTCTCGTCAAAATGCTGTTTTTTTTATCATTGGAAAAGTAACACGTGCATGAAAATACAATTAAAACTTTATGTTTTATTCCGTTGCAATTCCGCGAAACCGTTATAAAAAGCCATTTCTGTTAAATATTAAATAATATTTTAAAAGCATTGCAGTTTTCGGGGAATAACCCGCGCTCAGCACACTGTAAATTCACGATATTCTGAAGCAATTTGAATTATTTCCCGTAGCACAAACAGCCGTCAGTGTTGTTACCTATTAAAATATGCTCAGTATTCAGACACGGGTCGAGTTGTTACAAAAATTTTCATAAAACAACATTTGCGGAGCTCCTCTGCGTTTCCGCCCCGGGGATGCCAGATTTAACTAACTTTAGCTAGATGTGTCATGCAGTACACTACCGAATAAAAATGTTACCTGCTTTATTAATGAAAGGCTCATATGAAAAATAAATTTGAAACCATTCGCTTCAGCAAAACGCCATATAAATACATTAATTTAAAAAGGGGAAAAGATCGAAATTCAAATTCCAAATTCAAATCGTGGAATCATCAATTAAAATTGATGAAAACACTGTTTGGACCGGACATCTGACATTTACTTAGTTATGTATTAACCTACAGATTGTTACATAATACGTTACTTACTATTAATGTTCGCTTTGAACGACAGAACAGACGCAAGGTTAAAAATTCATGTATTGCATTTTACGAAATAAACTAACCACAAAAACCAACAGAATTTATCCACCAACCAAGATTGTTCCAGTAAATATTATAAAGGAATTCAGCAACAATGGAATTTAATTATATCCACTAGGGCTGCGGATTGAGAGAAATACATTTTAGCCGGAACCCGCAACTAAACAGCGTTATTTAGTGGCCGTCGAACTACGGACGGCTAATAAGTGCTGTCTGAGAGCGAATGTACAGACAGTACAGTCAGTGACATAAGTTGCTTCGAGTAAAAGTGCACAGTGAATGAAACGACTAGGCGAAAGAGACGAAAATATTCGGTAGAGTGTGAGAGTTGTGTCACGTTAAGCGCCTCTAACGGAAAGTTTACATAACTTACAAATCTTCATACAAAATACAGAATAAAAACTTTGTAGTATCTGTTAAGAGCCCGAATTTTGATTTTTGCTTATTTAAGCGGTTTTTCGAACTCGAGTCTTACTAAGCATAAGGTATAACGTTACCTAAACTTACACAACGTGAAATCGTATGTGATGGCAACATTAAAAAAAATACGATATATTTTTTAAATTCTGCATTTCTTAAACCACAACATTTTTGAGTTTGTACGCTATACGTTTTCTGTTACTAACGCCACGGGCCAGATTGTTTGAATAATGAATCTAAATTAAATTAAATATCCATATAAACCTTGTGGTTTCCTTCGTGCTATAGTACAAAATAAGTTGTGTTTTTTTTAAAACGATAAATAAAGTTAAAAAAAATCTAGACACAAAAAATGTGAAACGATATTTCAGTAACTTTTGCGACTGACTGTACTTGTTTGAACTGAAGCCTGTGCATAATACTTTTGTAAATAATAAAAACCAGTGTCTAGCCAAGGGCTATTCAATTGCACGAGTACAATAGTTTGTTTGAATAGCTGAAATTCAGATCTGTAATAAAAATATTTCTGAATATTGATATGTAATTTAATTCCAAAAGTCCAATATTTGTACGCTCAGCCTTCAAATCATCAATCATCAATCAATATATATAAAACTCTTTTGAAGCTGACAGAGAATCAACGCACAGCCTAAACTATAAGTCGACTAGAGGTATGAAATTTGGAGGGTAGTATCCTTATATAGTGTAGGGGTGCACTAAGAAAGGAATTTTGAAACGTCACACTCTAAAGGGTAGAACGCGAGCAACGCCGCGGGCGACGGCTAGTTTACTATAAGGGTGCTTTTCCACAAGAGCTAAGCTTAGTTACGTTGCTAAGGATGTGTTTAAAATTCACAAATAGGGATCCTTTGTTTTCATGTTAAACGATTCCTATTGGTGGATGTCAAACACATCTTAGCTCAAGATTATTTTAATTTATTTTTTATGATAAAAGTAATGGAACAAGCTGATAGCTCACTTGATGTTAAGTAATAACTTCTGCCTATAACAATGCATTACCTCACAGAGCAAGTCCAATGAGGACGTGCCCTGTAAGGCAATGCACTGCGTCCATCACTCTGACACGTAAAGATCTTGAAGTCCCATGTGCCTGTAATTACACCGGCGCCCTTACCCTTCAAACCGGAACAATACAATACAGGAGTTTTTTATCGTGTATTTTCTAAATAACATCACTAACGACTTTAGGCTTGAAACTTTCCTCCCCACACAAACTTTACCCATAACTTATGTGCCCCCTCTCAGGTAAGATGTAGGTATCTAAATAAGGTACTGATTTATTATGCCAATTGATTTTCCTCCTTTCTTCTAAAGCCTGCTTCGGGAAGTTTTTAACTCCCCTAAAATTGCTAAGTCGCAACTAAAGTCTTCAAAATATAAATTCGTATGCTAGTGAACACAGGCTCTTAGTATGTACTAAGGATTATTATAATCATTTAAGTTTATACGATAGCTAGGCAGTATATTTTAGTTGTCTTCCGCACTGTGGCTTATGGGCTCGATTTCAACAGAAAAAAACGATCTCTTTTTTTTACTGATTTTGATTTTATTTTAGGTAGTTTGTTTTACTTAAATAAAACATTGATGGCTGATGTTAAAGTTAAATAATAAATTTTTTTTTATTAAGTAACTTTAGCGATCAACAGTAAAAATAACCATTGAATTTATACCGTCATAATAAAAATATGGCGTGAGTGAAAAGTTTGGCTCACGAGAAAATATTCCATGAAGTCAGGCAAGTTTAAAGTTTATGTTTATTTCGTTTGCGCAAGACATATGACAACGAACGAGTAGCATTATTGCTAAGTTAAAATGCCAAAAGACGGTTGGGATGTCATATGCATTACGAATATCTTCTTCTTCTTCTTTAAATATATAAAACTCTTTTGAAGCTGACTGACAATCAACGCGCAGCTTAAACTATAAGTCCTAGAGGTATGAAATTTGGAGGGTAGTATCCTTATATAGTGTTGAGGTGCACTAACTAAGGGATTTTAAAAAGTCACACTCTAAAGGGTCTAGAACGCGAGCAACGCTGCGGGCGACAGCTAGTTCATGATAAAGTCATCGATTCCAGCAACAGCGGCCATGAAGTCATCTCAAAGGCTTTCGCAGCCTAAAACTCCGTTAAAGTACGTATATACGAGTATCATAAGGCTCAGAAGACTATTACCAACAGCTGTGAAGCCTTTAATATGAAGGACGTTGGTATTAGGTAGAAGCCTAGTGATTGAGCTATGAAACCCGAAAGGCTTCGTCAAAGCGTAACTATACCACTATTTGCCCAGTTATCCTACCAAGTTTAGTATGCATCCCGCCAAACAATAAAACCCGTTTCATTATCAAAGTACTTTCACAATCACGCAAATAAAACACGGAAGAGGTAAGCAAGCAAGCAAGCTCGTATGAGTTAGTGGCCAACTCTGGTGACGGAGTTTTTAGGCCGCCTTAAGGCCTCCGTCGTGGCTTAACGACTGCTAGAGCCGGGACCGACAGTTTAACGTGCCCTCCGAAGCACGGAAGCGCTCAGATGTAAATGCTACGGTCACCCATCCAAATAGTGACCGCACAGAACGTTGCTTAACTTAGATAATCAGTGAAGATTGGCTAAGGGCCGGTTTTTTGATCCCTAGGTAACTCAACTCATAGTCAAATTTGGTCCAAATTTGACTATTTGTTGATCCAAATTTGACAATTCGTTGAGTTAACTAGGGATCAAAAAACCGGCCCTAAGCAAGCCTAGCCACGAGCGCTTCAAAACGGATGAGGTAAAAAGACGTTACAATCTCGAAAAAGGAATGTTGCAACCGAAACTCCACTTGACAAATGGGAGCACTTTACGAATAAATTTAAATTCATCGGCCTTACACTCATAATGCTGCCACACATCTTCGTGATAGTGAGTTATGCGTCTGCAACTTTTACTCCTTCCGTATTCCCAGAGAGGAGGGGTGAAGGGGGAAACAGGTGGGGATAGTCGGCCAGCCAGTTGAATTATATTGTTATTTGAAAGCGATTGGGAATCGATCGAGCGGCTGGTATTTCTTGCGGTAACTTCACTGAGCCTTAGACAAGTTGCAATTTATGTTACACAGAATCAATACTCAAGTATTGGGATACAGCGGACTAGATGCGGTTTGCTGTTCGGGTTTTGTTTGTCCAGTACATTTTCACAGCGATTTCATACTACGCCAGGATTACTTGGTCTACGTTTGTGTGTTATTGACCGTCATAATGGAATACCGGAGCGGTCATTGGTCAAATTACGGAAATGTATTTGTGTGACAGCACGCTATTGGTTGATTTACTGGTATGGGTTCTTGCTTCCGACGGTTATTTCATCGGGAAATAAGTACTTGAGTACGATTGCTTTTTGTAGTAAAAATTCATTGTAAGGTGATGATTTTTAGAAGGCTTTTATATAGCCAGAGCGGCTACAAGAATGCTATGACGTAGATAGTGAGGATTTCTGTAAAAAAAAATTGAAATCTTGAATTTATTAGTGGCAATTTCTGGAATATACCAAAATTAAAAATAATGAAATCTTCTGTGCATACACATCATGTGCAATTCTGAGTTTATTATAATTCATTTTATGGAACTCTGTAGACACAAAAGTTATCTTTTTTTTCATTTAACACCTCAAGGTTCAACATAAATATTATTTTATTCCAAACAAGTTTTTCGACTAAAATAATAATAATTGAATGTTTTAAACTTATTTTCTACTTTTCCTTGAATGTATACCGCCTCGAGTTTAATGATTAACATAGCACATATCATAAAATGTACTATTATTTGCAGACAATTTTAATGTAGGCAGCTTCTTAAAAGTTGTATGTGTATATTTTTTTATCAATTATTTAGCTATATTATCTGTAACTATTTGAATGCTTAATGTATTCAAATGAACGAATAATTTACTGCTCCGAATCAAACGCCAAATACGTTTTTGTGTATACAACACTTGAAACTCGGAGCAGATCTCATCAAGTCGAGCTCAATGCGAACATAGCCAAATGAAAACTACAGTGCGCGGCGCTTACTTACGCACCCACGTAAATTAAGTCTGAATCCGAACCGAGCCCGTAGTCTGAGTTTTGTTTTGTTAATCGAAATGCATATCGAGAAGCGACTTGCGAGATATTTTGTATAATATCCCCGATAAGCGCCTCTAGCGGGAGATTTGCAAACTATTTTTCTGCATACAAAAACTGCGAGTTTCTCGATTCTCGCTTGTCGCAACTCAACATAGCAAAACTTAGACTACAAGCTCTGAAGAATAGTTTTTAGCCTTTCCGAATAAAAAATTGCAGAAAAATGTTTTTACGTCGTTTTTTTTACAACTAATCGATGGAACAAGCCTAATTGTTTATCTGATATTAAGTGGTAACCACTGCCCATAAAGATACTTTGCCTCGCTGAGCACATCCACTGAAGACGTGTAATGCATTGCACTGCGCTCTTTACTGTGAGACAGAGAGACATGGTAGCGGTCTTGCGCCGTGATGCCTCGCGCCGTTTTGATATAACCACGGCGCCGCGTAAAGCTGTTTAACACGCACGTCAATACCGTAAGGCGGCTTTACACGCCGCGTACTGTAATCGCCGTGTATCCCGAATCAACATGACGACTTATCATTAATTATTCATTAATCCCGCGATGCCGACTTGATGATAGCAAAACAATCGCGCTGTTTGCGAATTTGCAATGCTCTGATTTTGTTGGGAGTTTGATTTGTAGCTTTTGGAAGTAAGCACTCGTATCTACAAACGATTAAAGTCGGGATCGATGGTTTAACGTGCCCTCGGAGACAAGGAAGCGCTCAGCATGCTTAGTGAATACGTGTGATGTATACTGCATACTCACGTAAACTATAGTTTTGTATTGAGAATCATCAGTTTTGTAAAGTTCCCGCTAGGGGCGCTGCTCAATCTCTATACAAAAATATAGTTTACGTATCATTTGTAGTACGTACATACACGTAAAACAAACACGCTAAGCATGCAGATGTAGACGTAACGGTCACCCATCCAAATAGTGACCGCGCTTTACTCACTTGCACTGAATTTCATAAGATAACTAATAAATATATACTTTGTACTTGTTTCTTACTTTATATATACATACTTTTTTACTTAAATATCAATATATATAAAACTCTTTTGAAGCTGCCTAATAATCAACGCACAGCCTAAACTATAAGTCCTAGAGGTATGAAATTTGGAGGGTAGTATTCTTATATAGTGTAGGGGTGCACTAAGAAAGAACTTTTGAAAATTCACACTCTAAAGGGTATATTTAGAACGCGAGCAATGCCACGGGAGACGGCTAGTATAATAATAAAATACGTTGTACATTTTCAACATAGTGTAACTAATCTCGTCTTTTGTTTCAGGTGGATTAACTATACGATAGAGCACACAACTATAAACACCGATAAGTATGGAAATTATCTTCTAGGTAACCGTGCTACATCGTCGACCACGTCATTGCTTAACATCAGATGAGATTGTGGTCAAACGGTTGCCTATATTGTATTTAAAAAAAAAAATTGCAACATAATATATTATCAAACTATAAAAAAGTTTAGGTACACAAAAAGTATCCAAGAGAACTCTCTTGTTTGATAAAACTGTGATCAAACTTATATTCTCGTGTCAAAAAAAGCTACAGATTTTCTAGAACTGAATTGTTAATATTCCTTTTTTAGTTATAAAGTTAAGTATGTAATATTACTAAATTATTGTTAAAATTCAGTACAGTTAGCTATATTATTTAAAAAATATACAATCTATTCTTGTATATTTTTTTGTGTAAACAGTTCTTGGAGGTCAATTATTGCGCTTCATTTATTGCATTCAATAACTGCTCTTGTATTTAGAAGAAAATAGCATTATAATGGGTCAATAATAACCTCGATTTTGTTGTGGAATAAGTGCTATTTTTCATATGAAAATAAAGTTTTAGCCTTAAACCTATTCTCAGTGCTTAGTCACGGACTTAGGAGGATAGAAAAAAACGCGCAACGAGAAAAAAAGTTTAGTGTTCCGATTAGCGAAAACAAAGCGCCACAGTAAAGTTCAAATTGAGTACCGCAATGTCTGTGTGTGCGCTAAACGGCACTCATTATGGCTAAATTAGTTTTATGGGTGCCTGTAAACACGATCGAGATAATACCGGAGTCGTGCTCGTTAAAAGTTGACCGTGTGATATTTTAAAGTTATGCGCTCGTATTTCGACGGAGTTCATACACCGGTTGTGCGATTATTTTACCATGTAATGTGCTTAAGGGATTTAGAGTTTTAGTGGTTGAAATATATACGCTTTTGGGGTTTTTTCTACTTTATTTTTAGAATGAAAAATCTATACTGAAACCGCATTTATTTATTTAGGTACATTCGTTTGTGTTGGTCGACATGTAATTTACAAAAATGGACAAAAACCTTTGCCTTGAGGGACGCTAGAGATTCTTAGAGTAGTTGGTAGAAGGTTTGGAAAAATATGAAGCTAAGGCCGGAATACTGAAACGTCACTCAAATTTAAGCACCACTTAAAATTTCTCTGCCTTTGTTTGACATTACTCATTTGTAAGAGATGGCAATAATTTAAGCGTGAACTTAATTTAAGTGGCGTTTGAGTATTCGGCCGTTATTATACTAGGTACATCAATGGGCTAATAAAATAAAACTATTTTCTTTTTTTATCGATAGATTGATGCATAAACCTACACAGAAATCAGGAACGAGACAAAAATCGTCATTATTATTGTCGTTGTAATGAATTACGTAAAATACATTTTAATTTAAACTTAGAAGGTCAATCACTTACTGTGACGAATATATTAATCTATTATAGGTTTGGGTTGGGGATTGTCAAATATTTACTTTGTAAAATGTAGAACCCTATATTATATTTGTAGAGTATCAGAGAGTATTTTGTAATTATAGTGTTAGGAATATAGAACAGTTTAACCCTTAAATTAAGACGTTCGCTTAGATATTTCCTAATTCAAGATATCTGTAAAGATATTTGAGTTGGTCAAAACATGCTAGGAGATAAGAGGTTCAAGGCAATTTATACGGCTCACTGGTGGGCCAGATGGGACAAAAAATCCCATCGAGCCCACTCATTTGCATAGTAGCTGTATCGGACCGACAGCTACGAGCCTTTTAATATTTTGTATTTAAGTATTTTTTTCTTAAAATTAACCTGTAAGCTATCAAATAAAAAAAAACAATATTTTAGAATAGACAAATTTTAGACTAGTTTTTTGCTTTAAAATTAAAAACCTATCAACAAAAGTACCAGCTTAGAAACCAAACAGTAAAACCCTCCAAATTCTGTTACCAACAAGGATTATTTTACAATGACAAACAAAATCGTTTCCACTAAGTAATCCCCGGAATATGTTTTAAACCCGTGAGCTCTTTCAACATCTGTTATATCCCGCAACCAAAAATATATTGTTCAACTTTTTGTTCTCAAAAAAATCAATAGTCCGATATTTATAATTGAATTTTCCGATACAAAAATGCATCCCTCGCCCGCTGGGGGTTAACCCCCCGCTGCTCGGTGTTACATTTCGCAAGGGTCCGAAACCGACAAATTATTCCCTAGGGCCTCGCGAACATAATTACTGTAATTTGCCCGCGTTGTTACTGACACGGAATCGGATTGGGATAGAAGGTGTGTGATTTATACTCCCGTGGACAGTTTTATGAACGCGCTGGGATTTGGTTATTTTATCTCGTTTTTGTTAAACTTCAATTATGATAAAGTGCAATACTCAATATTAGGAGGCTGGGAATCTTAATTACAAAAAAAAAATTTTGTTTTTTCGTTCATCATCATCATCATCATCCACAGCCCGGGCCTTACCCACTGCTGGGCATAGGCCTCCCCAAGTTCGTGCCATCCACCGCGGTCCTGTGCTAGTCTCTGCCATTTACAGTTTTTTCGTTACAAATTGAAAATAAGTATATTTTCTGAAAGGTCTGGAAGAGATCGTTTATAGCAATAACCGCCCATCGAGCCTCATAATTTTAACTTATTTCTCTTGTTATGTGTTTTTTCTTGGTGTGCAATATAGATATATCCGGTCCGGCAAAACTCTCAAACTAGACTCGTGTTTTTGAAAAACGAACAATTTACGAAACGGAGATCAAAATTTGAACTTGCGTTTCATACAAAACGAAATTTTCAGTATGTGGTTTCGGTAGAATTTTAGTCCCGCTTCGTTTTACGTACGAACTATGCATTACATATACTTTGGATAAGTATATAGCTATCTAAATCTAAATGTAGGTTAATCTAATTTCCAGTAAACACATGAATTACGAACGACTATTCCATTCAATCTATATCTGTGGTTCACTGTGTGCTCTCCACTCACAAAGTGGGGTGCACGATTAGGGATAAGCCTCGCTTGATTTAATTCGGGACGGTGAAAAAATAATTGCGATAATCTGATTACAGCGGCCATTTTAGGGTTAACATCTGTGCCAGGGTTTATTGCATTTTGGAAAATGTAAACAAGTGAATTGGGAAGATATAATTGATTCTCAGGCTTCATAATTGTAACTTAGGGCCGAATACTGAAACGTCACTCAAATTTATACACCACATAAAATTGCTCTGCCTCTGTTTGACATTACTTATTTGTAAGAAATGGCAATAATTTAAGCATGAACTTAATATAAGTAGCGTTTGAGTGTTTCAAAAAGCTTTATGTCAATTTTGATGTACATACCTAAGTACATTCAGCAACGAAGTAACTTTTTCACGTACTTATCTTAATAAATAAATACCATGAAGAATAAAAATGGAATGTTCATAGTTTTCAGTCATAAAATACTTTTTAAGCTTTGTCTCATCATTCATTAATGATGCTGACTATACCTACTTGTTCAATAATTTTTTACACACTCGTCCGGGGAAGTACTACCACCGTACCTATTTCTGCCGCCAAGCAGCGATGCTCGCATTGCTGTGTTCCGGTTTGAAGGGTAAGGGTGCCGGTGTAATTACAGGCACATGAGACTTCAAGATCTTTACGTCTCAGAGTGATTGACGCAGTGCATTGCCTTACAGGGCACGTCCTCATTGGACTCGCTCTGTGAGGTAATGCATAGTTATAGGCAGAAGTTACTACTTAACATCAGATGAGCTATCAATTTGTTTCATTACTTTTATCATTTAAAAAAACTGGTTCATATAATATATTTCTATAGTTTAATACAACCATTTTTTAACTAAAAAAAAAACTCCCTCTAGCGATATTATTAACAAAAAATTAAGACCATCATCCCTAAGGTCATTGACCTAACGAACACCAGTAACTCAATATTCACCAACAACGTTGTCACCAAAATTACTTTTAAATTTTTTAATCTAAGTTCATTACGTTGCATTTTATATCCGCGAAGCTTAACTCAACTTCTCAAGGGTTAATATAAAATACTTGGTACTATTAAGCAAGTATCTCTTGCACCAGAGTACGGATAATATTAAAAAACTACTCATTTTTAGAGTAGACGATATCATCATCATCATCATCATCAATATATATAAAACTCTTTTGAAGCTGACAGAGAATCAACGCACAGCCTAAACTATAAGTCCTAGAGGTATGAAATTTGGAGGGTAGTATCCTTATATAGTGTAGGGGTGCACTAAGAAAGGAATTTTGAAACATCACACTCTAAAGGGTAGAACGCGAGCAACGCCGCGGGCGACGGCTAGTTTAATATATTTTACGTGAGACGTAAGCTGTGGTTATCGGAATAAGTAGCGTAGTTTACTTACATACTGATTTTAATATCATGTTTGGCTTCTTCTTCTTCCTGTCCCTTTATTCATCATAATTGGGGTTGGTTTTCGTAGTAGTTACTTCTACGCTGGAAGGCTCTGGGCCTCTACTCCGAAAATTGACTAACGAATATTCGGTAGTGACGTTTGTGTTATACTGCGCGGTCGCCTCGAGCGATGGTCCAGGCTCTTTCAAAGGCACAGCGTTACTGCGCAGTGTAGCACAAACGTCACCACCGAATCTTCGGTAATCATTATTCACAGTAGAGGCCCTGACTCGAGTTCTCGTTGATGTAATGTTGAGTCAATTCAAATCATGTTTGTAGCGAATAAAATTACAGAAAAAGCAGATGGTACACCGTAAACTGATGATGATGATTCTATAACAATTTCATTGTTTACAAGCAAGCAAGCTGGCATGAGTTAGTGGCCAACGCTGGTGACGGAGGTTTTAGGCCGCCTTAAGGACTCCGTCGTGGCTTAACGACTGCTAGAGCTGGGACTAACAGTTTAACGTGCCCTAGTAAGAAAATATGAATGCTACGACCGCTACGAATTGCTACGAATTCGTAGCTTTTGCTACGAGAATGCTACGAATTAAAATAATTGGTTCTACGAAACTGATACCGTTCCGCGGTGTACGACATTTCCTAAAACATGAATAAACAAATTAAACAACCTTTGAATATCCCCTTACATAGAGTCTGCAGTAATGAGCAGTGGAATTCAAACCTTTTGTTAGCATTTTAACAATATGAATATCGTCTACAATGTTTTTAACTTGATATGTTAAAACTAACTGCTTATAACTATATTTCAATCCAGTTTGAAATTATTTGAGTGGTGCTAAGGTTGTAAAGATTTCGATTAAAGTTTTTTAACTGCATTGAGCTTCACGGTAAGGCAGGTATATGAAATATCAGCTGTAGAGCGGGTTTTGTTCGCTTTCGAGGAGTTCTCTTAAGAATGAGTGATAACAGTTTTTTTTAACGATTGGGTCATCTTAGTTTTTTTTTTTTTTTTACGGACGCACACAACGCCTTCTAGTCCCAAACTAAGCAAAGCTTGTATGATGGAAACTAGATGGCTGATAGAATACATACATATTTTTTTTTGTAAATACATACTTATAATACATAGAGACACCCAAACATAGAACAAACATCTATGTTTACAACAACACACAAATGTTTGTTCTCGGTGGGGATCGAACCCACGACCCACAGCACGGAAGGCAGTGCTACTACCGACTGAGCCATGATGCCTGTCATCACCTAACATACCGAAAATCGATACCAATCGCAAAATTTCATAAAAAAGATGCTCGGCTAAATTAAGGGTTAAATTATAGTGAACACAAAATGTTTACTGGAAAAAATCGTATATTTTAAAACGACCAATATTACCTTAAAATGTATTCAGAACAGTGCTGCATCTAAAATGGCCGTTTAAATAGCATTTCCTCACCCCGAGTCGATACCTGAGTAGATAGCGTCTATCGCGTCGAATTGTACAGAAACAATATTTCTAAATAAAATACTTCCTTTGGGGACTTTGAACTTAGCTGGTGCATGTCACAAGAGACAGTGATAGTTTAACTTCTCTTTTTCTTATATGAAAATCAACAGTCAATATGATAAATATAAATATATTGCCATATCAAGTGAGTAAACAAAAAATAGTAGGTATTCATTACTATTTACGGTTTACTAGAGAGACGCAGTAGCACTAACACCTTCTTCTCACATCAATATATAAAAAACTCCTTTGAAGCTGACTTAGAATCAACGCACAGCCTAAACTATAAGTCCTAGAGGTATGAAATTTGGAGGTTAGTATCCTTATATAGTGTAGGGGTGCACTAAGAAAAAAATTTTGAAACGTCGCACTCTAAAGGGTAGAACGCGAGCAACGCCGCGGGCGACGGCTAGTTATAATATAAATTTATAAGAACAACTTAAAAGTATTCAAGACACTACGAAATAAAAGAGTTTTATAAACCCAAAAATCTGTGTTCAAACTCTGTGATAACTTCATATGCGCGATCTTAGATAGTTCTCATGTAGCGTGCTAGATGGCGCTACAGACATTTGAAATTTTATTTTATTTTAATTATTTTTATTTTCTTTGGGAAACAAACAGTATCATTATACTTATAAATTAAAAACTATATACGTTATATTAAATATTTTAAAAGTTATAATTTAAATAAGATCGCAAAAGATAATTTACGTAAATTATCGCTTGCGCTCATTTTTAGTACCAAACCGCGCCGCGAGAATAAAAACAGCGTATCGCGCCGGTATCGCCGCATTATATTTAAGTGGGTAGTTTGAGAGAAAAACGCCGTATTGTTGTTGGAATTGAAAATATACTCGCGCCACTATGCCCCTAGTTTCTAAATATACGGCCCGCTACAAAGATGAGACAGGAGCACGAGGGCGGTTTGTTCCATCATATCGCTTGCTGGCTCGACTAGATGGAAAAGACAGAGACAGCATCGTTGTTGTTGGAAGTCGTTGAAAACTACGTAAGATTGGTTAAAACTCAATGTTGTTGACTGTCTGAATAATTATCACAAAAATTAAAAGCACCTAAACTCTTTCAATTGGGATATTCGCGCAATAGGTTCACTTTGCTTAATTGAGTTTCTTTGATAGTACCCATACCTAACTGTATAGTTTTACTCACGTTATTTAGTGTCGATTGCACACTAAGCCCCATGTATCTAGCAGCTAGACTAGAGTGATTAAATTTCATCTTTACACAGACTTACTACTCTTGACTATCCCTTTTGGATTTATGGTGTCAAAACGTTACAAAATTTTAAGGTGTCAGTTTGAGTGGATTACGATTGTGTGATGCTGTTTTCTTCCCACCAGCTCTAGGTCTAAAAATACGGCCCACTACAGAGTAATATTAGGTGCGATTGTGTTTTGTTCGGCCTTTATATCTTCGCAGTGTCGCCGTATATCTACCGGGGGCACTTTAGGGTCTCGGCCGTGGTGCCTTTGAGAAGAATAGGTAATTTATGAGGTTCTTAATTTTGTTTGCCGTTTTCTGCGATGTCTGACAATGGCGGGCCTCTCGGGTCCTTTATGGGCAGACTAGGCCATATTTTAAAGAAATTGAGCACTTTATCTGATGGAAAGGAAATCGAAAAATGAAATAGAGGTAGGTAGATATTTTTATAGACATATTTTGATGGTCGAGTTCTTTTGTAATAATCGATTCTGTTATTTCCATTATTGAATAGAAAAAATAATGTCATTCCCATCATTTCTCGTGTTTTTCATACTAAATCTATCCCGTGTTGTTACTATCATATTATGACCAAAAGCAAATGGCAGAAAATAAATTGAAATGAACACAGTAAAATAAAATATTAGTGCCTAAATAAACGCATGAGATTATTATCGTAGCATCTATCTTTTTTAAACCAATTAACTTCCCAATTAAGTTATGTGACGTAACTCTTAGTTATAAAGTTAATTAACCCGCTCTAAGCTAATGGATTTTGCGGAGTAAGATAATTTGCAAAATATCCACTTTGTGTCAGCAACAGTTATCCGTGATCTGCTGGTTAATTGGCAATCGATTCTGGGAAACTTGTTAGCTAAAGGTTCTTGCTTGAGTTTACGCGACCGCTTATCGAATCCGAAAAAAGATTCCGAATTCGAACGTTTCTTATCGATAGTATCGGAATAGTGAATCGATTAACTGTTACATGATGCAATGGATAAGGAAAGGCTTTTAATAGGGACCACATACTCAGTGGGGATTTCTGGAAAAAACCTAAATCCCCACTGGTAGGGATTTCTTAGTGAAGATTTCTGGAATATATCGAAAATAATTCTGCAGGTCAATATCTCACAGAAGAGTGAAAAAAAACATAGTCGTGTTCTAAGTGGTGCCATCACAAGTTTGAGGTAATAATTCGTTTTAAGTCACGGAAAATCTGTCGCTTTCATAAAACACCCCTTTAAAACTTTTGAATGCTTTACAATTATTAAGATCATCCAGTATGCCTAGAACCTAGATAGAAACTAGAAAGTCAAGTTTAATTACTAAAGTTAGGGAGTGAATTAATGAATTGGAATTCCAATTTGAAGCTGCTGATTTATTTTTCTTGTTCAATTGTCGAATAAACTTCTCAGAAGTTGGCGATTGTCAACTTTTTCTTTAGTTACGTCATGTAATCTGTGCCTCGATCACGAATAAATGTGACAATCGCAAACGTATCGTAACGCTAACGTATCCGAGATACACTGCGCGGTGACACTACAACGTGTGGCAGTCGAGCTGGCATTGACGCGCAATATAACTAGAATACGCTAACGCGCGACTATCAGATTTGTTTGTGATAGTGTTGCTGATTGTAATAAGTAAATTCAGTAAAATGCGCTTGTATATGTATAGGGTTGGGTAATAGCCAAATAACTAAAATTTTGCTCAAATGAGCAAGTTAAACAGCGTTTAAGAGTTTTCTTAGGGACAGCTAAAGGTATTTGATAGAACAGACTTTTTATAGGCGTTTTAAGATACGAACAGTAAAACTGTGTGCACATGAGATATTAAGCACAAAGTGATAAACGCCAGTGCACCACAAAATCTAAAATTATTATTCTGACGAGTGTATGTTAGTAATGATTATGGTCATACACTGCGCGCTAACGACAATTTGACTGAAGAACGTTGCAGCAACACCGCGCAGTGTAACTTGGATGCGTTACCATGCAATTGTCAGATTCGTGCTTCCCCTCTGTATTCTACGACCCTTTACACACGTCCCGGTTGCCGGGTAACCGATCCCGGGTACCCGGTTGCGAAGTGGATGAGCTCACCGGGCAAATTAAGTCGGTATGTGTAGTGTAAGGATAACGTACACACGAGTACACGTTAGGTTAGACATTCAACATAACCATAACTATATTATATATACATTACTAGCTGTCGCCCGCGCCTTTGCACGCGTGGAAGCAGCATACGCATTATTTGGTTAAAATCTTTGATCCTAACTTTAGACCCTTTAGGGTGCGACTTTTCTAAATTCCTTTCTTAGTGCACCCCTACACTTTTTAAGGACACTAGGTACCCTCCAAATTTCATACTTCTAGGACTTATAGTTTAGGCTGTGCGTTGATTCTCTGTCAGCTTCAAAAGAGTTTTATATATATTGATTTAGAAGCTAGAAGAAGAATAGAAGAAGATAGATTATATACAATGCAGAGAATTGTTGAAAAAGAAACATAATCGTCCTCGCCCGTTCAACTTCTATTATAGTTCAAAGTTCAAACAGTCTAGGACTAGGCTGATCTATCACCATGTATACAGCAAATGCACGTCACCGCCGAGTACCCGGCACCGGCTATCTGGCGACCGGGACATGTGAAAAGGGTCTACCGCTCCGCCAATTCGCTATATCGCAGTGAGAGCATGTCACTCGACCTGTCAATTAGAATATCGCCGGCAACGCTACATAGCGAGACTTGCCGGTACTTCGAGTTTGTTTTTTAGTATTCGAAGTATCTCGATGATCAATTAAATTGGACCAAAAAAACTGTACCAAAAATCTCTCACTTGTCATAGTACGGTTCATGCGAACCGCTAAAGAATGGAACACATTACCGGCGTCTGTCATTCCTGATCACTATAATCTGAATGTTTTTAAGGCAAGAATGAATCAGTGTCATCTAGACCGTCTTGCTCCATCATCGGCTTCATCGTCGTGGGTTACGCTGGCCTAACCCCATACTGGCCTGTCCCCTGTGTCCGATGTTGATTACCAAACAGGTTTACCATCAGATAAGATTGAAAACAAAAGATGGTATTTTCAGAATAAAAAACAAAAAACAGATCAAAAAGTTACCCTGCGTGGTTAATTTACTTCTAAAAGAGTTGCATCGCATATCTTTCGAAACTGTCAGGGTTTTGGCCATGGTTTTTACTAAAAACGGAATATTTACCATTATTTTTGAGGTTCTAAAGTACCCGTTTAATGGTGAAGGTTTTTCCGCGGCCAAAAAGTATCACCAATCTTCCAAGTAATCCATAATTATTCATAAAAAGTTGCTGATTTGGAATAAAAAAATCCTTCTTTTTTGAATTGAGTAAAAAATTACGACATTATCTTGCAAATCATGGTAAAAAATCTTTTTTTCAGTGAAAATTAGATAGAAAAATGTTAAAAACAAACAAACGAAACCCCAAATTACTTACGAGACGGGAATTTTGATGGACCTTAAACTCTGAGTAGAATAAATGTAAGGGAAAAGGGAAAAAAACTCATTAGTGAAACCTTCTTTGGACGAAATCGACTTCCTACGTTTACATTAAAAACACAGCTTTGATAGTACCCATTGGCAAGGCCTAACCCAGGGCTGTCAACAAAACATTTTAGTAACAAAAGAATGTTTTTTTTTTTTTAGTATTAATCTTCTTGATGAGTAACTTCGTTTAAAATATTATACCCTTTCGAAAAAATTCATTTCGCCATCTTAGTCAACCCTGACGCTGTGGGAGTAAACGAAAGTTATTATTGTAAGCAATGTAAGAAAAATATCTAGGTCTTTTTAGTTTTTTGTTAATCTTCATAAAAAGAAAGCATTGTACAAAAATGTAATTTTTAGAAGAGCCTCTTACTTTGTCTCTCACTTACAAACGCCACATTTTGTTTAACTTCTAAGATAAGGAACTAGGAAAATGTGTTTTAGAAACCTATAATTTTTTTGCATTGAATTTTAACTTGTTGGTTAATTAAGAAGTTAATTAACTTAACTTTTCATTATTTAGCTTTTCTTCAACCAAAGAGGTTACCATTCGGATGTATTTATTAAATTTTTGAGTCTTGACAACTCTGTCATTTATATACCGACTAAAAAACAAATATCTTAAACTATATAATTTCCCCATGAATCCCATAAATCCCATAAAAAACATCAAAAATTGGTTTAGTAGTTTAGCTTTGAAATCAAAATAAATAAATAAACATTCAATCCACCGACGTGAAATTTTTATTTACACTTTCCGCCACGGTTTAAATTCTTCATAAAAAATTCTTTTGGCAACCCTAGAGATACAGCTTTCCGGTGTTTGTAAACCACCTCCGGTAGTGGTACGTTGATAATTAATTTGCTTAGCTCTGGTGCTAAAGCGGGAGTGGGCGGTCCATCCATTTGTTTCATCAATTATTCGTTTAGCGTTTTAGCGTGCAACAATTTATCGCGGTGTGCGCTTAACCTTATTAATCTCAGTTAGACCGATTGTTTGATGATATGAATTAATTGTGGCAACCGGGGTGAGTGCTGGTCATTTGTTTTAATTAGAATTAAATAAATAAATAAATATTCACGGACACTTAACACAACGCCTTCTAGTCCCAAACTAAGCAAAGCTTGTACTATGGGAACTAGATGGCTGATAGAATACACACATACATTTTTTTTTTTTTGTAAATACATACTTATAATACATAGAAACACCCAGACACAGAACAAACATCTATGTTTACAACACACAAATGTTTGTTCTCAGTGGGGATCGAACCCACGACCCACAGCACGGAAGGCAGAGCTACTACCGACTGAGCCATGACGCCTGTCAATTTGTGGGATTCATTACTTTTGTCGTTTGCTTGAAACGTTTGTATTGTGAGTTCTGTGTTAGATTTGTTTTACTCAAAAACCACGCCTAGTTTGTTCCCAGAGGTTCCTTATTCCAAAACCATTGGTTTGTTTTATTTGTAGTTGGTACTAGAATTAGTGTACAGAAAAAAAAAACAGTACAGCCGAATTAAGAACCTTCTTCAGTTTTGAAGTCGGTTTATAAAAGCAAATAAATCTGCAAAGTATTATTATTTACTTTCATTTATTCATTAATTCATACTTATTTTGTGAACACGTATCATAATATTGTGTTAGAAAAAGAAGAAAGAAAGAACAAGAAAAGCCATTTATTCAAATGTTACGTATTTTTCTAAATTGCACAAAAAGACCCTTTATATAATACTTATAAATAATTGTTTCAACTTTTGAAGTTATTCAAAATCACTGTGATCCTTTTCATGTGTATTATATACCAAAGAGTTTGTGATTTTATTTTAGAAAGGAAACGAAAAGAATTAATATAAGAATATAAGTAAAATACAAGCATTTTCAGAGCATGTTAAATTATGTCCTCCAATTTGATATTCTCTTCAATATTCAATTTAATTATTTACTTCAGCGTCAAATAATGAACGCGACGAGGCTAGCGAGTTCCGGCGGACGCACTCGACTGTGCTCGCAAGATAACAGCTCAAATTGAGCACTTTCGTAGCAATATACCTACTACAGCTTCATTGGTATAGCTCTACCTTCCGCGCAGCGGTTGCGGGTTCGATGCTATCTGAGGAAAAAATACTTTTAGTTATAACTTATTAAAATTAAAATGCGTTTATTTCAAAAAAATATTGCGGTAAGAATATAGTGATTTAAATTCCAAAATTCAAAATAATATTTGATACCAGATGCCAGTACCTCTTCACCAGAACCTAGAAGAAGCTCTATCTCAACAAGTTAACCGATGCGCGTATTCTCATGACAGACGTCATGACTCAGTCGGTAGTAGCTCTGCCTTCCGTGCTGTGGGTCGTGGGTTCGATCCCCACCGAGAACAAACATTTGTGTGTTATAAACATACGAGTAGATGTTTGTTCTGTGTCTGTGTGTTACTATGTATTATAAGTAGGTATGTATTTACATAAAAAAGAGGATATAAGTATTATATCAGCAATCTAGTTTCCATAGTACAAGCTCTGCTTAGTTTGGGACTAGAGGGCGTTGTGTGTAAAGTCCAAGAATATTTATTTATTTATTCTGTCATGTTCTGGCAGACCACATCTGTACCTAATACCTGTTCATCACCACTATGATTTCATATAGAATTATTTGTTCTATATGGTTTTGTCTAGATATAAGATATATTTATAGTTTGTTTTTTTAGTTTTTATTATATTTCATAGATTTTTGTTCATATATTTTTTGTGGTGGCTGAATAAACACTATCTACTATTAACTAACAGATTATCCGAGACATCCTAAATTCTTAAAAATCATAATAATATTATTGTCCTAATTCTGATTGGTCGTTAATACCCGCAACAATAAAATGAGAAATGGCTCGACAGCAATGCCGTATCAAAACTACGCATCAACCGCTCTAGATGCGCCGTTAAGCGTTTAACGTCCGTTAATTATTCATTTATCGTTGCCCGGCCGTTATTTACGACGTTCCGTTTAACGGTTGGCCGCCTACGGTGTTACGGAACGTAGCCAATGGGCAGGTTATAAAGATTCAGGAGTTGAGAATATACTTTTTGCAGAAGCTGCTCAAACTGAAAGTGTTGCTTTTCAGATCTGCTTTATTAAGCAATTTGATATGCCACAATAAATCTGTCGATGTGACACTGAGTTTTAATTTATGGTTTTTATCTTTGTTTTCCGGAACTGTATGCATTTTGTATAAAAGGTGTCCCAATGAGTAAAATAAGTAAATACATATTCACGGACATTTAGCACAACGCCTTATAGTCCCAAACTAAGCAAATCTTGTACTATGGGAACTAGATGGCTGATAGAATACATAATAATATATTTTTTTTGTAAATACATACTTATAATACACAGATAGAGTCTAATTGATGGGGCAGCCTGTATTATTTTGAAAAATAGGTCTGTAACTTTTGATGCTCAGAAAAATTAGTAGCACGTTTTTTTAAAAGAAACAAAAATGATGATGATTGTTTGATAAGTGATGACTTTGAATAATACAGAGAATTTGTATGAGAGTTTTTTCTGATTACCAGTAGGTATCTCAAACGAGCTTATTTCGTTCAATTCACATACAATATCTGAATCGAAGCTGGTTGAAAACGTCTATTCTGTAGTAGTAGTCGCAGTAACGAAGGCTTTCACGGGGCGGTCACGTGATGCGAACGAGCCATTATTACTCGAAATCCTCTCAGACGTCTCTCTTTCATACTAAATTCCATTTAAAAGGAGATGTAAGTTTTTTTCTAACTGCCCGCTATTGCCTACTGAACTAAGCTCACGCCGACTAAGCTCAGTTTAAACTTATTATACAAATGCTAATGTAAAAAACTTATTAAAATGAACTCTGCAAATGTAAATCAGTTTGCGTGCAAACAAATCAAAGTACTATGAACTATGTACTGACAGTCTTCCATTTTATAAATCAAACTTGACTTTTTTGTCTGCGGTTGGTAAGAGACATAATATCCGAGACAAGAGATAAGGGGACTTAAACATAGACGTATGAACATTGGAAAAAGTTTTTTTTTTTTAATGATAAAAGCAATGGAACAAGCTGATAGTTCACCTGATGTTAAGTAGTAACTTCTGCCTATAACAATGCATTACCTCACAGAGCAAGTCCAATGAGGACGTGTCCTGTAAGGCAATGCACTGCGTCCATCACTCTGAGACGTAAAGATGTTGAAGTCTCATGTGCCTGTAATTACATCAGCGCCCTTACCCTTCAAACCGGAACACAGCAATGCGAGCATCGCTGCTTGGCGGCAGAAATAGGTACGGTGCTAGTACTGCCCCGGACAAGCTCTCACAAAGAGCTCTACTACTACTTGTCTACTACTAGTTGTTGATAATTTAAAAATTATATAAGGCCCGTATGCTAATTTACTCCTCAAGCACAGATCCGGACTCAAGCATAGATTTTTGTATCAAAATATCTACTCAAATCTATTCTTGAGTAACGATTTCTGTATCGGCATACGAACCTTACAAACATACACCCCGCTCAGAATTATAACACTTCTTTTTGCTTCGCAGTCGGTTAAAAATTTTAAGGGCATGAAAAAATTTAAAAACACCCTTTAACTTCTCAAAACCACCAAATAAAAATAAAAATAAGTTACACTTAACTTTTTCTTTTTTAACATATGGTTAGCTTGATATTACTCTGACGGGATGATAGATTGAAATGAAAATGATAGCACTCGTAAATTATGGAAAGAACGGTGTAATGTCAAGGGTTTTTTTGGATTGGCAAGCTAAGCTAGTACCCGGCTATGAATATTAAATAGCTTAACAGTATTATTCAGTTTATATGAAAATATTATTTTATTTGTAAGGCATGGCTCTGAAAATTTTATTTTATATATCGGTATAGACTATTCTTTACATTTCTCATCATTTTATAAGTGACTAGCCGTCGCCCGCGGCGTTGCTCGCGTTCTAGACCCTTTAGAGTGAGACTTTTCGAAATTCATTTCTTAGTGCACCCCTACACTATATAAGGATACTACCCTCCAAATTTCATACCTCTAGGACTTATAGTTTAGGCTGTGCGTTGATTCTCTGTCAGCTTCAAAAGACGCTTCAAAAGAAAGCTTTAAACGCACTCCTTACAGTTTTATATATATTGATGATGATGATGATGATGATGATATAGTTAGCAAAGGCGAAATAAAGTGTACTTGTGTTACTGTCAAATTAAGCCTAAGATTTGATGCTAGCAAAGAGTGCTGTAGCAAACCTTATATGTTAGTTAGCTAAACCATATTATGTGGACCGCAGCGATCAATATATGAATAGGAACTAAAGTGGAGTTAGTACATCATCGCATGCTTTAGCAATTTCAGTATCGTACGATTTGTGTGCGATTTAAAAAAAAGGCAATTTTTATTTTTAGTTTTTTTTTGCTTTCAAGATTTGCCTATTCTTTACTGGACGTTTGAAAACTAAGTTATCTAGTTTAACTAAGCCAGAATTAGACTTGCACTAGTTCCCTTTAGACCTAAACATATTTGCCACAAAAGACCAAACTTTCGTGCAAACTTTGATCTAAATATACCTAATCCAAGCTGCGTGACTTGAAACCTAAAGACTTTCTTTGGAGATAAAAATCATCTCAGAGATTTGAACTTTATATAACAGATTATAAAGCTCACATTACAGTAGTTTAAACTTCAAACTTGCAACGTTTTGGCTGATATAAAAAGTAATTGTGTAAAAATCTTAATTTCATCAGCTGTTTAGAGACAATATTCTTTGTTTGGTGGATATTTAAGGTTTTTAATTTCACGGTCATTATAGAAGCTGATGAAAGAAGGTTAAGTTAAGAACATGAAGGTAAACTATGAGATCACTCCCTACTAATTTCACAGGGGCATGTGGGGGTGATTATCTTCGCCACTTAATTATTTTTTTTCGAACGGTCCATTGTGCTCTTGTAATCGTCTGACGATTGCTGACAGCGTTACCGGACTACTGGTGAGTGCTGAAGGCTCTCGACCATATCAAATGGTTTGTTGGCAACAAACGCAAGGTTCGCCACTTCACCTGCTGTTCTTTGCGTGATCAATATATCTTCGTTTTCCACTCTTCTCAATCAGCCATCATCTCAGTGTTGACTCCTTTCTTACTCATACCTTCTTTCACACAGCGTGTCTATCTTTTATTTGGCCTACCTCTACTTCTAAATCCATTCACGTTCATAGTATCTATAACTCTTTTCTCTTAATATGGCTTTCTTCTTTCTTGACAAAAATCGCACTCTATCCGTCACATTTTACAACATTACGTCATTATGTTGTTTGTGCTAAATGCTAAATTTAGCTGAGCGTTCCACAACATTAAGTATATTGTGTATTGTTATACTATTTGGCAGCTGGACAAGTAAACGCAAATAGTCGTAATTTCTGCGTACTGGATGGTTTCGATAAGCACCCAGTAATCTATTACCCTAAGATAAGTTACTATTCACTATTTGTGGGCCGTTTATGTATACAAGGTGCAATAAAACCACTCCTGAAAGCAAAGGGGTTTGATAAGAATTCAAGGGGTTCAAATAGTCATCAATATTTCAATATCAATATAACCAACTTTTCCCAAAAAACCATCCATATAAGCACAAAAAAATAGTTCCATTCATGTAATTACGTACTAGTAAAAATAGGTATATGAAACAGCAAATTTTTAACGATGAAGCAGGACAGCCTAGGCTCATGTTTTGAAAGTATTTAAGTTTTTGGATGCAGCATTTTTACACCCTGTGTATCTATGGAGTTTGGTTTAGGAGATGCCATAAATTCTGCCGTGACCCAGGGCCGCGGGCATAGACAAAACACCAATTAATTCTGCCATTAAACTAACGACAGGCCATTTATTATGTGGCTATTGATATAGGTAGGTACAAATAGGTATGATCTTTAGAATAATAGACTAGTTATATGTAGGGGAGATCTTCCTACAATTTATTTTTGTTTGGTGTTGGCCATTATTTTGTTTTATGTAAAAAATTAGAGAAACCTACATAAAATAGTTTAAGCACATACGAGTTAGGAATTAGGACCAGGTTATAAATATAAAATCATCATTATCATCATCATCAACCTATATCGGTCCACTGCTTAACGTAGGTCTGTAATATAAAATAAGTAACAATATCTATGATGAAAAATACTTATAAAAGGGCGAAAGAAGAAAGCGAAATAATTCATTTCAGTAGATTTGGCAAAAAAATGGCATAAAAAAAACCGGAAACCTGAGTACAAAAATCTAATGATAAAGAAACTGATTTCCTAGATGATTTATGATATGTACAATCAAAATGTCATTGTGGGACTAAAAACGTCTTATAATAATAATTGCACTCATTTCTCATCCATATGAACAAAATGTTTTTGCACATTAATTAGGTGTTCAAAGATAGAAAAAATATCAAAAAAAAACTCCCAAGACGAAACTTTCAAATGCCTCAATTACTTACATCTACTATCTTATCTTATCTTATCTTTACATGTAAGGCGCTACCTTGAAACTACACACTGCAAATCATCCTGATTCCATTCCACCACATCATCATGACAATGCAAAAACGCATGTTTGTTAAACAGTGTTCAAATTGATTACCAGCCTGTAGTGTGGAGTTGAAAGGTGAGTGAGGGCGGGCACGCGATTATAATAATTTATTTCATGTTTAAATCCATTAACCAACTTTGTTAATGGTTATCATGGCATCTAGATTTCTAGCACGTTATTTCATTACCCTGATGTTCTGCATTCTAATTAATGTTTTAGAATGGCTGCGTCGAAACTGAACGTCATATAAGACAACGGTATTTTTAAGATTGTTGATTTTACTTCAGTGGCTGAAGAAATCTTTGAATTAAAAGAAGTAAGTTATATTTAGGCAAGCGTAGTGTAGGACACCCTCCGGCTAGGTGGGGTGATGATCTAAGACATGACATGTAGCTGGCAGACACTGGATGAGAAGAGCCGAAGACCGGGCTCAGTGGCGCGTCTTGGGAGAGACCTACGTCCAGCAGTGGACCGATATAGCTTGATGATGAAAATGATGAAGTCATATTATATACTTCCGAAATTAAAAAGTATTGCCGCATTGATACGCATCACTCAGTTTGCTGTACTGATCTATATATTATAGTCTCTATTTATTGAAGTGTAAAACAGTTTTAAAAAAAATTATATCTATTACTGAGCCTATATGCGTCCACTGCTGGGCATAACCCTCCTCTTTAGTAAGTCTATCTTATATATATTCTCACTTCAAAAATAATTACTCCTAAAAAAATTGCTATATAATTCAACCAAATCGGTGGTGTTTGCAAACAAAAAAAATTGTTTTACATGACTTTAAATTTTCCACCTAACTACTTACCAAGAACGGAAGCTATCGACAAGAACGTAACAATTGAACAGAACAAGAAACAATCGCGATCGACCTCTCAATGAATGGAATTAAACAGTTCAAAGTAAAACTAGCATTCGAACAGAATCGAGTTAGAGTTGAAACGCAATTAACATTTCCCTTTGGCCAATGAGCGGTGACTTCTGTGGTGCTTCGTTCACAATGTGCTAGTAGCTCGGTCTTGAAAATAATTACCATAGCAGCCTGTAGAAGTCTATACTGTTGGACATAGCCTCCCCCATATTATTCACCGTTAAGGAAAACATCGTGAGGAAACCCGCGGCTTAGTCAGCTCTGCACGTATTGACCTTGTCTTTCCTGTGGATATGGCTGACTAGGCTGAGAGGATGGTATAGGTGCTGGGCAAGCCTACTCCATCTAAAACATTGTCCCAGGCACTACAGTGTCCCGTTAAGTGTAGGCATAGGTTGCCTCCTGACGCTATATAAATCATCTTCGTCTACTTATTATTCAACTAAATCACTAAAACATGATTAAAAGTAAAATGTCAACAAGCCTTCTCTAAAGAGATGGAAAGAAAATAGTTTTTCTCACTTATTTCGCTCTATTATAGCTGGTAAGTTGCCGCCGACCAAGTTTATTCGTTCAATTGACAAGTTTACTTTATCTTTCTTCTGTTCTACTTTGCTGCGGTCAGCGTTTAAACGGTTTTGTATTTTAATTATTTTAAAATAGGGTTGTTTTTGTATAATTTGCACCGGTTTTCAGTGTTGTGGTATCGTTACTTATTATCATCATCATCATAAATATATATAAAACTCTTTTGAAGCTGACTTAGAATCAACGCACAGCCTAAACTATAAGTCCTAGAGGTATGAAATTTGGAGGGTAGTATCCTTTAGTGTAGGGGTGCACTAAAATAGAAAGAAAGGAATTTTGAAACGTCACACTCTAAAGAGTGTGACGTTTCAAAATTCCTTTTACGGCTTTCTTTCCGCGGCGTTGTTCGCGTTCTACCCTAGTACACTAGCGACGGCTAGTGGCTTATATTTACGTTGAGTAAGCAAGCAAGCAAGCTCGTATGAGTTAGTGGCTAATACCGGTGACGGAGTTTTTAGGCCGCCTTAAGGCCTCCGTCATGGCTTAACGACTGCTAGAGCCGGGACCGACCGTTTAACGTGCCCTCCGAAGCACGGAAGCGCTCAGATGCAAATGCTACTAACGGTCACCCATCCAAATATTGACCGCGCAGAACGTCGCTTAACTTAGGTAATCGCTGAAGAATGACTAAGCAAGCCTAGCCAATAGCGTTGAGTGACTAAAATTTATTTCTTTAGATAATTTGCGTAGAAGATATGCACAGCACCTGGTTGTTACTAGTGGATTCTAGAGTGGGGCTAAGGGTTTCAAGCTCAATATATATTGTCCGTGACCTGGATTAACACATAGGCTACTTTTTACCCCAGAAAATCAAAGGGATCAAACGGGACGCGAAAGAAGTCGCCGGCGGAGCTAGTTTTCATATATAACACTGGTAAAATTGCCTGTCCATATGACGAACAGAGGCCATAAATAAAGAAGAATTTTCATATAATATATTTTGTTCTATTTTGATCAAAGAATAACAAACTCCAACAACACGACGTGTTTGCGCGGTCAGTAAAGTATTCGATACAGATAGGCACCGTCACCCGAGACTGTCGCACTTGGCTGTTCCAGTGGACAACTTCGCACATAAACATTATCGCAACGCTGCCCATTCGACGGTCGCCGGTCTAAGTTACAAAGCTTTTGTCTATTTATATCTAACTAGCCGTCGCCCGCGGCGTTGCTCGCGTTCTACCCTTTAGAGTGTGACGTTTCAAAATTCCTTTCTTAGTGCACCCCTACACTATATAAGGATACTACCCTCCAAATATCATACCTCTAGAACTTATGGTTTAGGCTGTGCGTTGATTCTAAGTCAGCTTCAAAAGAGTTTTATATATATTGATGACGATGATTCAAAAGCATAAAATGTTAAAAAAAACTGTCATAATTTGAGCTCGGTAAAATATTTCTTTCATATTTGATAGCGCACTCCGGAGGATATAATAATCCATGCACCATGCATAGGTACCTACTTTTAAATACAGACACATTTTGTATTATTATAAATGACGAAAAAAATTGCCATAGTATGTACAAGGAATCTTCAGGTTTTTTTAAACGTAGGATTTATCTGTACTTAGCTTTAGGCAAGACCACGCTTTTTTAAAACATAAGATTTGTCTATACTTAGGAAAATTATCATAAAAAACCTTTTCGTAAAATAACACGAGGATAACTTCTGGTACTAAAATCCTTTTACAGCAAGCGAACATCTCATTTCTTACCGGCAAAATAATAAAAAGCATAAAAACTTATCACATCGGGCTGTCTTACTGCACTGGCGCTTTTGCTTGCAGTTTATGACTTGCACCAAACTTTGCCGAGACGGTTTTTCGGTCCAGAGAATTTTGGAGGTGTTGTATTAAAAGTAGGGTATCTGTTCATAAGATTATATGTCGCGTAAGGAGTTTCATACAAATAGTATCCTTGAACTCTACCCAGTACCCACGCAACAGTTATTTTTAGTGTATCTTTTTTGCTAAGAATATTTTTTCGTAGCTTTTCGTGTTAATTTTAGAATTCGTGAAAATAGCTTTCAAGAGCAGATTTCACTTATGAAAAAATAACGGTCGTGTGTGTTTTTTGTTTCAAACTGAATGATACCGGGTTGATTAATTCGATTTAGAAAAGATACTCATCTCTTCTTTATGATTTGGAATAGCATTCGAGTAAATTGTTTACTCGGATGCCACGTCAGTGAAATCACACTGTAAGTAGAGGACAAGGTAGAGCAAGCACTAAAGTTATACAGTTCTGCTTACTCCTAATATAAAAAAAACCTGGATATTATAAAATCTAAGATGACATAGTTCCTCTAGAAAAGGGGTATATTCATATTGGTATCCTAAAGCTGCAGCTAAAATGACAGGTATAATAGCCGCAAAAAACCAAATCGAAACTCAACTAAAGTTGAGACTTCATTCACTCAGCTCAAGTTGAGTTTGACCTTGGTTTTTGAAGCACAGAACCGTTTTCTACGACTTGCACCAAACATCCAAGACAGTTTCTCGCAACGAAGATTTTTATACTAAAGTCACGCTTCGTTTATTGCTTAAATAAGTAATTTAGCAAGAATCTACATAATTTGAAGAGAAAAAACAAGTTGTTTGCTTACCCCTCCCTCCGGCCTGCTTAGCTCAGTCAAGTTTCTAATGTAAACATTTGTATGAAGGCTTAGGGAATGAATTTAAAAGATGTGCTCATAAATAAGTAAGATGAAAAATTCAAATAAAAAAGTTTTTCTAAATATTTATCTAGATAGATAGATAGATAGATATATTCTTTATTGCACACCAAGAAAAAAAGAAAAACAATAAAAGATAAATCTAATACACAGTACACATATCTAATACACAGTACATACATAAATAATTTAAAATTTATTTAAATAAAGTCATTACTGCCTAATAGTATAAAAAATCTGTATTCCTTTTTAATTTTTTCATCATAGTTGGAAAAAGAAAATGAAATACGAGTATATCTCATTCTCAGAAAAGTCATTAAATATGTTTGAAGTTTTGTCTCATCATAATAATAATGCTAAAAGTGCAAGAGAGAATTACATAATGCATGATTCATTCATTCAAATGGAGTTCAAGCTTGTACTTAACATTGTTTTCAATACTATAGGTATGAGGTAACATGAGATCATACGGCTCAGGACTACGACACCTGAGTCTACACAGTTTCTCCCTCAACACACTTTACCTGTGTGAGCTTAGTACGGGGACTGGTGATAATTTTCTTACGTCATATCGGTATCGATTTTCTTTCTATTTTTTTAAACTAACCCAATTTGACAGGACTAAAAAGATTGCCGTCCCTTTCTCATAAACTGAAACGACAAAGACGGCTGTAATTTTAGAACTGTCAAATTAGATTAGTTTAGAGAATGCAACAAGAGACTCGATACCAATTTCACACCTAATTAAGTATACGTATAGAGTTCTGCTGCTGGACCTATCATTTATCAATGTGAAATTTCTAAAAAAATTATAGCAAAAATAACATTTGGAACATTTTTTATGATCTCTTATTTTTTTTAAACATTAGGGCCCGTATGTTGGTGAGAAAATCATTACTCGAGCATACATTTCAGTAGAGATTTTCATACAAAAATCTCGTGTTTTCTTTTCAATTCAAGAGCCTGGTATAACCCGGTGTAGCAATGACAACTCAACACGTACCTATATAATAACTCGCCATCTTATGAGTGCGTAAAATTGGCTAGAAGTTTGAAAGGTTTGATGACTGTGTGACGTAAGGATTTTATCCACAGCTTCAAGGCTCTACAGGTTTACTGCACTTCCCTAGTTAATCCTCTCGATCCAATAGCCTGCCCAATGTCCCACGTGACGCAAAGGCGATAGATAGCGATGCAGTGATACGTACCATCGGCATGTTATGTATGTTTGAATGAACACTGCTATGAACCCCGGGGTAATAGTGTCGAACACATGTGCTAGAATTTTCCAATCAATGTTATTATCGGTTTATTTGATTCGACATTTGCTGAATTCACAAGCAAATATAAAGTTTAATGCTTGTCTTGGAGAAACCAGAGAGTACGTGTTCTTTTTACTAGAAATTCGTGCTTTTGCTGCAGTCTTATCACGTGATCTGTTTTAAAAATAGCAATAATAATAATAAGCTGGCAAGCTCGTATGAGTGACTTAGTGACGATTCGGACAAAATATACGGACAAAATTGTCCCAATTGTCACTTTTGATTTTAATCATTTTTGTGGTGAGCAACTCTGGTGACGGGATTTTTAGGCCGCCTTAAGGCCTCTTGGCTTAACGACAGCTAGAGCCGACGACAGTTAAACGTGCCCTCCGAAGCACGAAAGCACCTGATGTAAATGCCACTAACGGTCACCCATACAAATAGTGACCGCGCAGAACGTCGCTTAACTTAGATAACCAGTGAAGATTGACTAAGCAAGCCTAGCCACGAGCGCTTCATCATAATAATGGCAACCCCCTCAGATCAGGTAAATCATCTGCTTGTTTTAACAGTTTTTTTTCATAAAAAACCAGACAGATCCCTCTTAATCCATCATCCAGTAGAACTAAGAGTTGTGAACAATAGCTCATCGGGCAATTAATACCGCTATTATACAGGAAAGTCTACTCTGAAAACTATGGACAAACATACATTGTTGATATTTTAAAGTACACTGCTTGTCAACGCGGGAATTTCCACGCGATGGCGCATAATACACCAGACGGCCGCGCAGTGTATCTCAAATATAACTAGCAACTCTTCGTCTGTCATTCTACAGAGTAGAATATGCTCCCCTTACCAGTGGATCAAATACAAAGGAAATTGAAACGGCCAAGTGGGAGTAGGTTTCAGCGCTGTGATTTTTGTGTAATTGCTGTAATCAAAGATCGAATTACAAATGTATTTAATGAATCTAATCAAAACAATCAATTTCAAAACGTCATAGAGTAGATGATTGTACCTACCCATTTTCTTGTTGCATCTTTCTAAACTAATCTAATTTGACAGCTTTAAAATTATAGCCGTCTTTGTCGTTTCAGTTTATGAGAAAGGGATGGCATTTTTTTTGGACCTGTCAAATTAGGTTACGTTAGGAAAATGCAACAAGCGAATCGATGCCAAAGTAGTCATAAAAGAGCATTTTTTAAATAAGTTCTCAAAGATATTTTTAGAAAAATATTTTAAGCTATAAATTCTCTTTTACACGCGACAAATTCTAAAGCTCCTTTGCAGCTGCCGCGCAATAAGAGTTGAACTGACAGACACGATTGACACAAACATCAAAATGTTCGTAAAATTGTTTTGTATTCTTTTACTGCGGAACCCTAAAGTAGTCGCTAGAGGTGCCCACTTCGTGATGTAGTGAGTGTTTGTATTCTGATTAAAAAGGGGGATCGGAAATGAAGTACTTTGTCTATGTCTATGACAGGCGTCATGGCTCAGTCGGTAGTAGCTCTGCCTTCCGTGCTGTGGGTCGTGGGTTCGATCCCCACCGAGAACAAACATTTGTGTGTTGTAAACATAGATGTTTGTTCTGTGTCTGGGTGTTTCTATGTATTATAAGTATGTATTTACAAAAAAAAAATATGTATGTGTGTATTCTATCAGCCATCTAGTTCCCATAGTACAAGCTTTGCTTAGTTTGGGACTAGAAGGCGTTGTGTTAAGTGTCCGTGAATATTTATTTATTTATTTATTTATGTGTAGAGTAGGACAACCTACTACTTCATTAGCACACATGAATTCCCTTTCACCTCCGAACTACTAGGCGCACTGATATATGCCATCCCTTCATGGTAGATATCCCATATCTTCGCACAAAGCGCTTTGCTTCTACCTTCATAATGCGAACTGCCAAGGAGTGGAACTCTCTGCCATCATCTGTATTTCCTGAAAGATATAACCTAGGAATTTTTAAGAAAAGAGTGAATAGGTGTATTATAGCTAAGCGTGCTCCACTTTAGGCTGCAGCTACACTTACCATCAGGTGAGCACATTAAAAAAGACAAGCATATTACGAGTTGTTAGAGTTTTTATTTATTAGCCTTACTTCATATTGACAACGCTACATTTTCAATAATGTAAATATGTAGGTAATAATTCATAATATTCATAGTAGTGGTTTTAGGGTTGTCAGAATTTACCAAATTTAGGCCGGAATACTGAAACGTCACTCAAATTTAAGCACCACTTAAAATTACTCTGCGTCTGTTTGACATAATTTAAGCTTGAACTTAATTTAAGTGGCGTTTGAGTATTCGGCCGATAAACATTTAGAAACTGTGTCTAAACATGGTTTCGGCAAACTTTATTTCTAAAATTCGAATAATGTCTACCGAAAATAGTAGGCAATAATTTCATCATATTCATCTTCTTCTGTGTAAGAATTATTTTTATTTCTCGACCTCGCCGCGAGGCTCAAACAATTATTATTTTAATTACAAATTGCTCAAAGTGAAGCTAACTCTTGGTCAATGAACCGTAAGTAAAGAATTTAAAAAAAAACATGCCAAGAGCTAGACACAGTACTGTGAACTCAGTACTATAACTTTAACACAATTTGAAAGAAATATATTATAAAAATATTTAGCTAATTATTGAGAATTCACACTAGTGTCTATTTGTAGGTACCTTCTAGTCTTTTAGGTAAAAATCATATCCCACAAAACTCCTAACCTTGATATAAAAATCGAAATATTAATTCCAACTCTGTGTTATTTTTCCTCATTGAGGTAATGCATTGTTATAGGCAGAAGTTACTACTTAACATCAGGTGAGCTATCAGCTTGTTCCATTACTTTTATCATAAAAAAAATGGAATAAAACCTATTTATGTTTCTCCGGCGACACTAACATTGACTATGTAGTCTATGAAAACATCTGTAAACTCAGTGTGTCCTCCTGTTATTCAATATTTATAGTAAAACTAGCCGTCGTCTGCGGCGTTGCTCGCGTTCTACCCTTTAGAGTGTGACGTTTCAAAATTCCTTTCTTAGTGCACCTCTACACTATATAAGGATACTACCCTCCAAATTTCATACCTCTAGGACTTATAGTTTAAGCTGTGCGTTGATTCTCTGTCAGCTTCAAAAGAGTTTTATATATACTGATGATGATGATGATGATATCACGTTTGAACGTAGTAAAATCTGAGGCGATTCGCGTAATTATTTCTATTATTTTACTTACACAGAAAAATCATAGATGTGCTACTACAGAGTACAGACTCCCCACGGAAGGCCTCGCTGGCATCTCTTTGGCTTCTTTAATTAACGCCAGTCTAATTAAAATAGCATTTAGTTATACCAGTCTGCAGACTCTTTATTGCTAGTGTTCAACTCATTCGAAACTTTAGGAGTTTCTGATTTTTGCAATTACCTACCTATGAACGTTATCTAAATATTAAAACTCTTTTGAAGCTGATTGATAATCAACGCACAGCCTAAACTATAAGTCCTAGAGGTTTGAAATTTTGAGGGTAGTATCCTTATACAGGGTGTTACCAGACCACTTCCGAAAACGAAAGGGGGAGCTACAGCACACCAAAACCCAACCAAAAAAAAATCAGTTATCCTGAAAAATAATTATAGCCGGAGAAAACAATGTTTAAAGATTTGTATTTATTTCGCCAGCCCGCAATGTACGCATTCACGTAGGTAAGGTCGAGGCGTAGTACTATTATTTATTCTGTGTCGTAAGTGCCTACTAACGTAGGTCGCTCGCACGTCGCGTACATGAATGACCCGCGATAAACTCTCAGCTGTTCATGCTGTAGTAGACGTAATCTGCGTGCTGCGTGTACATTGCTGCTTTATTTATTTTATTTGTTTTTTTGCTTTTTTAAATGAGATAATTAGGTAGATATGTCTTATTATTTTGTACTGTGTGTATGTAACTAGAAAAAAAATTAAAAAAGAGATAGTCAAGTCAATTTTTTTTTTCGCGATTTTTTTCGCTTAATGTTTTCAGTATCATGGTCTGATTGGAACCTCCAAGTTTTCGGAAGTGGTCTGGTAACACCCTGCATAGTGTCGGGGTGCACTAAAGAAAGGAATTTTGAAAAGTCGCATTCTAAAGGGTCTAAAATGCGAGCAACGCCGCTAGCGACGGCTAGTAATCTACTATTTTTAGTCCTCGAATGTAAAATGGGAGGCGTTTTGCGGGAGGGCTTAGTGTGTCTGTCTGTTCGTTAGTCCATGGCCTCGTAGCTCTTCTGAAAGTAGATCGCAAACCCGTGGATATAAAAAACATTGTAACATTATAATTTAACAAAATTGAGTAACATAGCCCGCCGAGTACTTTGTTGTAGAATTAAATTAAAATGATGTACTCATATCGGCGATGGGTCGAGTTCGGGAACTTATCGACTGAATATTCATCGAAACTTTATCAATTTTCGGGTGTGCGCGCCCGCGGCGATGCCTTCCAATCAATTACCTCAGTTCTGGGTTGCTAACTCGAATTCACATAAATCAATAAGAGGTTTTGATAGCGTGTGTGATAAATGTCGTTTGTTAGGCTGAGCGCAAACGGGATGACCACAGCCACCGGTGGCCTACGACAAGACAAGTTAGCATTCATTGATTCCAGGATATGCAAGTTTTTATATATAACCCAGATTTTTTGATCTGCGGGCCTAAGATGCGCACGCGAGATATTTTGTCATGTCGTTCTGTCAAAATGTAAGCATTTTGCACTAGTTTTTGAACTTTTACATTATCTGTGGTAATGTTGTCGACAAAACGCGCCTTGTTATTGTACACTTTTGACACTTCTTAGTCGTCGTATCTCTCTGAGGACGAGATAATAGTCATGCAGAAATGTCAAAAGTTGAAGATTCAAGGCGCGATTTGTCGACAACATTGCCACAGATAATGCAAAAATTCAAAAACTGGTACAAAATGCTTAAATTTTGACAGAACGACATGACAAATATCTCGCGTGCGCATCTTAGGCCCGCTGGACTGTATTTTGCAGCTTTGTTTACGGGTTGAGGTTGATCTATACCTTTCTCTCTTGGAGATGGCGCATTATTTGTCTTTCGGAACTAGTTAAACAATTCCATTTAAACCTGATTCCAAATGATGAAAGTTTAAATACGTGGTCTTTGTTCTTTTACACAAATTGATACCTACTGCGTACTGCGGTAAGGTTCTAAATTAAAATCGTACCGGGTATTGTTCTTTTAAACTTAACCGTATCGAACTTAAACCAATACTACGATAGGGATGACTAAAATCCGGCTAAAGATCTGAATTTAATAAAGAAACTGTATTGTGCTTTGTGCAATTTTTACTAATGAACATTGAAACGTATTTCTATATAAATACGTTCGAATGTCCATTGGTAAAAAAATCAATCCCTTGCCATGCCGTCCCGGTCTGCGTAGGCCTTTATGAAGCATTGAAAACGGCATACCTAGTTACGGAAAGGAAAAACTGTAAGTAAATATTTGAAAGCTGAAAGTATCAGTTTGGCTAGAAATTAAAAAAATTGAGGTATTTAATATTTTCTACATTGGCCGGGTACTAGCATCTGTAAACTACACTATATTTTCTACGGCTCAATGTTGATGATCCTAATAATGATCATATCACACGAGAAACGCTGAAAATATAAACCGGTTTTTTTTTTTTCGCGGAAATCCGGAGAGTTTCACCTTACACACTATTTTATTATTATTTTCTCCTACCTTTTTTTTGTACTAGCTGTTGCCATTTTCCAGGCCCTGTATTAGTTCTGTTTGTATCCATAAGTCCGTTCTGACAAAAGCCGGGCTTTATTCACTTATTGTTTGTTCATTTTCCAGCACTACAAAGGCTGCCGGTAGACCAGACTTACCGGTAACGTTCAAGTCTTAACTTGGCTTCCTGTTCCTTACAGAGGATCCGTGGGAAGTAGTTTTTCTCACAATGCACACAGATTATTAAACAGTCTCTACGTTCTGCGTAGGTAACCTTTTGATTTGTTGCAAGCTCAAAAAACTTGTAACTTTCCTATTCTTGGGATATCATCATCATCATCAATCTATATCAGTCCACTGCTGGACGTAGGCTTGGGATATGATCCCAAAGAAAAAGGCTTAGACCTCTCATCCTACAAGCCTGATTGCTTACACTAAACATTTTTATATTCTGAAGATCAAAATATCTTCTCGTCTACATTTATTATACGGACAGCCAAAGAGTGGAACTCGTTGCCGGCGTCTGTGTTCCCGAATGACTATAATTTTGAAGTTTTCAAGAGTAGAGTGAACAGGTATCTTCTAGGTAACCGTGCTACATCGTCGACCACGTCATTGTTTAACATCGGGGGAGATTGTGGTCAAATGGTTGCCTATGTTGTATTTAAAAAAAACTGATATGCCCCATGTCTCTTTGTGCAACTTGAACACTTCAATACCTAAGAGTAGGTCAACAAAATGTACACCTAGAGGCAAGTTTTAATAAGATTCTCCTGGGTTTAGAGTTTGTTTGCTTCGACCGTTCTCTCCGTATTTATCGTATGAACTAATAACAGTTCTGTAGGGGTAGCAATTTTCTATATTGGCTCTTGAGTTCTGTTTAGTTTAGCGAATGAGATTTCTTTTTGAATTGTTTCATAAATATCGCGGAGACAACACTGAATCCCTGTAGATTTATGATCTTAAGAGGTAACAAAAATAATAAGAAAGGTACATAATGTACCACGTTGAATGCTCTGTTTTATCGCGAGCAACTCAAACTGCTACACTCAGTGACATCACTTAGACATAAGTACCTAATACTTATTAGTTTCAATCGTTACTCATTATGTCAAATAAGGTAAAATATTAAAGTCTATAATCAGTGACATTTCTGAGTACGGCATGTTACCTCATTTTTTTAATGTAATTTTTTTTTTTTTACCTAATGTCATAAATGTAATAAACATCACACCAAGAAACTGGCACTCAACGAATAGAGCAGGTATTCGTAAGTAAATCTGTCTCAGAGGCGCCCAACCCCATTTCTCAGCTCCATCTTAAGAGGTAGTCAAAGAAAAACATTTTCCCGGCACTTTATCACAACCTGAGAACAATGTCTCTTGAGGTGACGTTTTTATAAGTGCCCTTAACTTCTCCCGACGCTGTCTGATCCGGTAGTTCGGGATCCGGGAACAAATCATTCGCCGATCGAATTTCCCAATTCTGTTGCGGAATTTTCTCGTAAAATATTGCTCTCGTTTAATTCTTACAGTCGAGCGAAGTTTTGCGAGTTTATTGGCGATTTTTTTTTTATTTTATGCCTTTGGATTTGACTTTATAATGCCCAATTTGTATGGCTGTCGATAAAATTTTATTTGAGAATTTTACTGATGCTAACTCACTAGATAAAATTGTATGAGAACTGTGACTATCTTTTTATGGTAAATAGCAAACAAATATTTAAAAAGCTTTAAGGGTTTATTTATATTAGTCTTATAAAGCTGCGCTAACTAAAATGGCTGCTAAGGGTATTTTTCCTCCAGAGCTTAGCTAAGCTACGTTGCTAAAAATGTGTTTGACATCCACCAATAGGAATTGTTTAATATGAAAACAAACGATCTAAACTAAGCTACGTTAGCTTTGATTAGTGAATAAAAGCACCCTTTAAATCCGTTTTCATCTCTTTTCATTGTCATTTATAAAACCGCGCTAAAATGACAGAGTATTTGTATCCGCGCTAAAATGACAATTGTATAAGTTTTTATTTTTATTTTATTTAACCTATTGTGTCCCACTGCTGGGCAAAGGTCTCCCCCAAAGCTTTCCACTGGCCCCGGTCGTTGGCGTTGTTCCACCACTCTCTCTTGTGAACGTCGAGATCGTCCCGCCAACGTCTTCTCGGTCGGCCCGGTCGTCGCCTCCCGTTCTCAGGCACCCAAGGAGTGACGATTTTCGGCCACTTCTCAGGTGTATAAGTACAAAGTTTTAACTATTCAAATTACGTAGTAAGAGCCTGTAGGTACTCTTCCACTGCAGGAAAAAGGCATCTTTCCTTCTCTCCTGTCGTCTATTTCAAAGAACGTCCACTAATTCCTGTCGTCTATTTCGAGCAACGTCCACTAATTGCATGAAATATAAATGAACAGAAGCATTAGCTTTTTGCCAGCTCAGTACAACATCGCAACCACAAGTGCTAAAGCACTGATCTCCGGTCGCACAGCTAACTGGATCCAACTGCATTAGCCGGCGACCAAACACAAAATTTAACTGCTAACCGCAAATACAGTTTGTGTACTCGTAACATTACTTGCTATTCTGTTTTTTTTTTTATGAGCTATATCTAAGCATTTGGCTGCCAGCACACCTGGTGGTAAGTGTAGCTACAGCCTAGGGTGGAGCACGCTTAGCTATAATCCACCTATTCCTTGGCAGTTCGCATTATGAAGGTGGAAGCAAAGCGCTTTGTGCGCTTTTTGACTAAGAATTATTTGTCCCAGTAGTCTCACAGAGCACTTGAACTCACCGTAGGCGCGGTGTAACGCGCATCTCAGATTATTTAAAAGGTGAGCATATGTAATTGAATTAAAAAACAATGCACAGTTTAAGTCTAAAGTCATAAAAAGTTAAAGTTTACACTTTCCACCAAAGCGACTGTGCACTGGACTAGTGGCCATTGGCCTTTACAGCCAAAAACCGAATTTACAGTAAGCCGCAGTAAAACGACACTTTAGTGCGACACTTGTATTGCAAATCGCACGACAATTCGCCTCTATGCAATTATGTACTTTAAATTGTAATGTAGTTAGTGGAAACACATGGGATTGTGCTGCGTATTTTATCGCTATAGTGTTACTAATCTTTTAGGGGATTATTCATATTGATCTTTTAAAGCTGCGCTAGCTAAACTGGTTGCTAAATCTGTTGTCATCTCAATTCGTTATCATACAAATGACGACAGAGTATTTTTTAAAGCCGCGCTAAAATGACAGTTGAATATGAATAAAGGAAGATTGCAGTCACAAACTCTTGCCGTGATTTTCTTGTATCGTATTTTAGTGTCTTTCTCTCTCTCTCTTTATCTCTCTTTTTATTCCACTTAAAGCAAAGTGCTTATACTAGTTAATTAGCTATGCTTCGATTTTACTACAGAAACGTATCGTTTCCGGCTGTTACAACCACCCGTGTATACACACTAGCCTATAGTTCTAGTTGTCAACTCGAATAATCTTCGCTTCGACTCGACCTCGAAATTGTGCGTTGTTAATTTTGACAAAGCTACCCAAAGCACGATTTCGAGGTCGAGTCGAGGCGAGGTTTATTTGAAGTAACGGCTAAGAATACGGGCCTTAGACGCATGTACCTACTTACCGGCAGGTGCGCGCTGAAATGGTTTCAACTAACCAATGCAAATATTAGTTAATTAATGTAGAATGGCTACGGCTTCGACCCCATTACCTAACATGCTTTCTCTTATAAGAAAAACGTATTAAGCGAACGAATGGTGGACTCTAATTTCCGTTGTTTGCTGAGATCTATCACATCTTGCATTACATTTGCATGGATTTACTTTGTGAGGCTTGCTATAGTTTAAGACAAGGTAACCATTTAACATCAAGTAGGCCATCTTTTTAATGTAGATAAGTAATAGACAAACAGACATACGGCACCTGATGGATCTGCTTGGAATAAGCAGCATAATTACTTTTTTAAACAAATAAATAGTCTGTGTGTATTTTCTTAAAATGTATTCTATGTTTATTGAACTACAACTTGAAAAGTCATCTACACAGATAGAGTCAAAGCTAAGCAGTTAGCTCGGGCCTCGCTACTATTTGACTTGCGCGACCCCTCACAGATCTCCAGCGAAATTGAGAAAATTCGTCCGGCCCGTGCGGTCCGTCGCGTCGTCCGACCCGTGCGGTCCGTCGTCCGGCCTGTCCGGTCCGTCGTCCGACCTGTCCGGCCCATCGTCGTCCGATCGCTGTTTGCTCATTGTATTCAATTTGTAAACGGAGCATTAAGGATTTAAGTGCTCTCACAACAAAGTAACTCGTCCTCAAAATTGACTTGAGATTTTGACCGAGCATTTATACTGCTAACAGAGACACACTGAATAAGAATACTAAGTAACGCTAAGGAAGCTGTGTACAGTGCGTAATGAATTGGTTATTGCTATCGAGCCCAACGGCCGGCCCACAGATGGGCCAGATGAGAAAAAAATCCCATCGAGCCCACTCATTGGCATAGTGGGCTCGTTGGGATTTTTTTTTCCATCTGGCCCACCAGTGGGCCCGTACAATTATCATACAGATATCCAGTTTTTTTTCTTTTCTTTTTTATGGTAATAGCAATGGAACAAGCTGATAGCTCACCTGATGTTAAGTGGTAACTTCTGCCTATAACAATGCACATCCTCACAGAGCAAGTCCAATGAGGACGTGCCCTGTAAGGCAATGCACTGCGTCCATCACTCTGAGACGTAAATAATAATAATAATCTTCAAAATAATATTTTTGTCTGCTTACATTATTGACGCTCAGTTGGTCTGGCTCTGTTCTACATTGTAATCTTTGGTTGTGGATTCGATCCCCTGAAAAGATTTTTTTTTTATTACATGACAAAAAATATTTTTTTTTGAGCAATGCCTTAATCCTTTGTATTTTACAAAATATAGCCTAAAGCAATCACAGTTTTATTACCATCTTAAAATAGTCGTTCTACTTTTATATTTATCCTCAAAGAAATGGACAGTTCGCGCCCAATAAAGGTGAAATAGAAACAGTTGACACGAACGTTTTTCTGTCATAATTCAATAAATAATAAATAAAAAAATCGTAAACTTTCCCCTCGCTACCCGAGGGACTCATATTTCCTAGGAAATATCGATAAAGCTGGCCTTAAAGTTATTTTGTTTCAAAGAAGCTCGCGATCTTTCAAACACTCGGAGAAGTACTTGTCTAAGTAAATTCAATTCAGGCAAGTCTTATTTAGGTACAGTCGCATGCATTAGTTACTCTTTTCTAACTCGACCTAATAAATCACTTTTCAAGAGTGACATTCGTAAAACGATTCAGATATAAAATTAGCTTTATTCTACAGAAAAACTGTCATTAAACACATTAATTACTTAGTATGAAAATAATGTCTATCCCCATTTTGTGTAAAACCAGTTTTTCCTTTAGGGCAAAGTTAACTTGACGTTGGTAAAAATGGACTTATTACGTTATACAACATAATAATACTACATAATAGTTTGTATAATGTTTTTATCATCAATAGAGTAAGCAAAGCAAGTTCGTATGAGGTCAACTCTGACAAAGTTTTTAGGCCCTAAGACGTAACGGCTGCTAAAGCCAGGATTGTCAGTTTAACGCGTGCTCAAATGTCACTAGCGGTCACCCATCCAAACAGTTACCGCGCTTAGATAATCGGTGAAGATTGACTAAGGAAGCTAAAGCACCGCTTCCGCGATCGTAACGCACAACGCTGCGGTATGCGGCTCAACGCAGTTTGCTCTTCGCCGCTGACGCAGACTGCGACGGAATAAGAGAGCATACTAGACGTTTTCCATACGATTATGTGTCCGACGCCGTATGTCACATACCGCAGCGTAGTGCGTTACGATCGCGAGACCAAAGCTTAAGCCACGAGTGCTTCATCAACCAACTCAGTGACACTAAAATAAATTGAAAAAGATCAATCCCTCAACTCATATACATACATACTTTTGCAGGTGACTGTACCCTGAAAATTTGTGAGTTTATACCGGAAATAATTAGAGATGAAAGATACTTCAGAGTTCTGGGTAGTTGTTGATTGTGCGAATAAATATAGACGGTTGTTCTTTGTAAGGTCCCGGATTTTGAATATAATTTTACACAAAAATTTTTTATATTCGTAAGAGAAATGGTTTTGGAATATTACAAACAAACAGGTACATAGATAAGTTTCTAACATAGTTAGATTATTGCAAAAAGGGAAAAATATTAATACAGCTGTAAGATAAAAAATTACATAGGTAAAAGAAATACCTACAGTAGGCAGCCTTATCGATAAAAGCGATCTTTTCCAATGATCGGTTCTGTAATGATTTGGTTTTTACTCCACTTAAGATAACAAATAAAAACATAGAACAATGTATTTAATTTAGAAATTGAAGTGAAGGTTTCACCCATGCTTCATAAAAAATAAAAACTACAAACATAAATGAAAATACTTGATAAAAACCTGATAAATTCACGCCTATTTTTCACATAGTAAACTAAGTGAGTATCACTCCACCAGATAGGTACATCGTCTCAAATACTTCACACAAAAACAAATTGGATTTTTTTAACATTCAAAACTTTAGTTTTTCAAAAATGTTGGGTTCTAAAAAGGTTGTCCAATAATGAATGTCAGTTTTATAATTACGAGTATCACACATGCCAGATCAAAGGAAAGCGTGGGGTGGTGGAACGCAATTATTTTGTCTTACTGTGATGAAATGTACTAGGCATGTGACGATTCGGCATTAAAATCGGATATGAAATAAATATTATGTAGATCTTTTTCTGTTAGTAGCTTGAACGTCTGGTATACAGGTTAAAAAATATCCCCTTTGAACAGTTACTGTCAGTCAAAAAACGCGCCTCGAAATCGAAGGGAATCATGGTCGCTTACCATCAGGTGAGATTGAAGTCAAAAGATGGTCTATTTAACATAAAAAAAATTTTTTACTAGTAAACGCGCAATGCACACTTAACTTACTACGTGAAAACGACTATTAATAATCTCGCAAGATGTTACGAGGTAACTATAAACTGAGCCCTACTTGACCTGTTCAACGCAGAAAAACTACACTTAAACAATCACGAGAAAAAGTGGAAGGTTTGCTGGTAGAGAACTCTCATCAGGGTTAAGCTCACCTTTGTACATAACTATTGCCTGGAAGAGATCGCTTTTGAGCGATAAGGCCGCCCATTGTACATTTAATACGACCTGGTTTGTTTTATTTCATAAGAATATGTTTCGGTATTCTTTATGTACAATAATGCGTCTTGATTCATTCATTCATAATCTTGAAGTTCCCTGTTAATCATCATCAATATATATAAAACTCATTTGAAGCTGACAGAGAATCAACGCACAGCCTAAACTATAAGTCCTAGAGGTATGAAATTTGGAGGGTAGTATCCTTATATAGTGAAGGGGTGCACTAAGAAAGGAATTTTGAAACGTCACACTCTAAAGCGTAGAACGCGAGCAACGCCGCGGGCGACGGCTAGTTTATAATATTTTTGTGTACAAATAATAAAGAAAATAATTCTTATAAAACACATTCTGTCCCCTCTCTAGAATATTCGGTGACATTCGAATCAAGGCAATTTTCCCGCCGTAATTGGCTGTTGGATAATCAATGCGTGAAATAATACGCCTTCAAGGGACTTTTGCTATAACAGGAATGATATCCAGCGACGCAAGATAATAGTGTAGGGTGTAGAATTATTGCTTATTATTATTATTGGAAAAATAATTGCCTATTATTGCTCTTATAATTTGTATCACTCTGCAATTTCAAATTTTATTGGTTATTTTTGGTCATGTTTTATTTTGGAAATGTGATAGCTATATATATCGTTTAACATCGTCACACTTCTGCTTTTAGGGTGCTATCCCACCAGAGCTGAGCTAAGCTACGTTGCTAAGGATGGGTTTGAAATACACCAATAGGGTTTGTTTTTCGGTGTCAGTATGCAGATATAGTAGTCATAGTAGTAGTAGAGCTCTTTGTGAGAGATCGTCCGGAGAAGTACTACCACCGTACCTATTTCTGCCGCCAAACAGCGATGCTCGCATTGCTGTGTTCCGGTTTGAAGGGTAAGGGCGCCGGTGTAATTACAGGCACATGAGACTTCAAGATGTTTACGTCTCAGAGTGATGGACGCAGTGCATTGTCTTACAGGGCACGTCCTCATAGGACTTGCTCTGTGAGGTAATGCATTGTTATAGGCAGAAGTTACTTTTATTAAAAAGAAAAAAAAAGATGGGCCTTATCGCATTTTTTTTTATTATTGGTCATTCTGCTTCTGACAAAACCCAGTATGTACAATTGTACAAGGTGTATTGTTTGTTTGAGATGCAATACCATTAAACAAACCTCAATTAAAAGCATTATAATCCGTTCCGTTGGAACCCGCTGGCAACGCCGGCACACGACAGGAAAGCATGGCTTGTAGGAAATTACATTTCCTGCGGCACACGCGCCTTTTGGGGTAGAACACTAACTTACAGAATAACTCTTATAATACTGGCGGGTTGAACTGACACAGTGTAGAAGTGTTGACAGCGTAAATATTGATTTGAATAGATGTTAAAGGTATCAAAATGCTCATAGAGTAGGCACTCTATGAGCATTTTGATACCTTTGATACCTTTAATTTTAATGTAGGAAGGTAGGCACCTGCCTACATTAAAATTAAAATTACTGCCAAAATCACAACCAAGATATTTATGTTAAAAAAATCATTTTACACATCCTAACTAAGATTATAAATGCGAAAGTAACTCTGCGTGTCTGTCGCGCTTTCACGCCAAAACTACTGAACCGATTTAAATTAAATTTGGTTCACAGATAGTTTAGAGCCTGAGAAAGGACATAGGCTACTTTTTAATACGAAAAAAGGCGGTACCCAAAGATACTGTCGCGGGCACAACTAGTGCTTCTATAACTGTTTTATTTCATATGAGCTCCCAGTATTTTTTTATGCAAATAATAATTCAAAACCACAAATTGTGCCCATTATACGGAAATACATCTATTTATTCATTATTAACTGTGACATAAAACCATGCAATAGATAGATAAACATAAATTCACTGAGATATAAGCTTTCTATTTGAGTTTTTATTTGTATATGCCGTGCTATTAAACCATCCGGTATTTTGGGGTAAAAAAGGGCTTTTTATTGTGTAATGAGCACCGGTGGTCTAGTGGTAGTAACCCCGATATTCCGATCCTGAGGTCATAGTTCAAACCCGGTCAAACCAAAACTCATTAGATTTAGTTGAATAATCTTGCATTGACAAATTCATGTTCCTTAAAATTTTTGCAATGAGATAAATGTTTTCAAAATTTTCGACTGATGCAGTCTAAAAATGCACGCTTTAGGCCATTTGTCCGCCAACGCCGGCACCGGCACGGCACCGGTATAATGCACTGCCAGGGCAGTAAAAACACGCGAATGATGCCAACGGCGCGGAGCGACTGCTGTGTCTTGACAAGTGTCATTCGGGGGTTTTGTATTGCCCTGGTAGTGCATTACTGGTGCCGTGCCGGTGCCAGTGTTGGTAGACAAACGACCTTAGGATTTTTTTGACGCTGGTGTTCCGATGATTTTTTTGAAATAATTCTGACTAATTCCCTGACTAATAGTGATGAGGTGCGCTCAACAGAATGAAATAAATTGAAATAATTTTTATTCAGGGAACACGTCGAGTTCACAAATAACCCAACCGCTGGAACGATGATATCGGCAGAAGTGTCAAAACTGTGTCACAGATACAACCGACTGAGAGATTATCTGATGGACAACAAACCAGCACTAGCTGTAGACATTCGGAGATCCCACGAAACGTACATTATTAACCGGAAGAGGCGTTTTTACAAACTGCAAGTTCGCAGAGATGGCCGGAACCGCGCTTAAGTGAACTCCATCGTGTTAAACTCGAAGGCGTTCACCCGTAACTGTGAAATTGCTACGGGACTTCTCTAAATCCTAAACAGAGTAACTTTTCAAGGCGGAGGTAGAGAGGAGAGCGTGGGGTAATAGTACAAGTTTACTGTTTAGATGTGAAACTAACGTGTTATGCGTATGCTGAAGTTTTAGTTGAGCATGTTGAGCTACTGTTAAATTGGATCACGATAAAAGAAGTGACTTATTAACTGAACTCAGTTCTGATGGCCCGAATGGGACCAACTACAATCATCATCATCATCATCAGCATCATCATCAACATCATCATCATCAATATATATAAAACTCTTTTGAAGCTGACAGAGAATCAACGCACAGCCTAAACTATAAGTCCTAGAGGTATGAAATTTGGAGGGTTGTATCCTTATATAGTGTAGGGGTGCACTAAGAAAGGAATTTTGAAACGTCACACTCTAAAGGGTAGAACGCGAGCTACGACGCGGACGACGGCTAGTTAAAAAAAAATCTCAATATTTTGATTTTGAGTACGTAGGTATCGTAGTACAGTCAAATATAAAAGTGGGTTAAGAAAAAAATATAACGGTGCCCTACACTGTACTGATATAAATAAAATTAGAGGTAATTATTAAAGTTTGAATTACCTATTACCTACATTTTAAAACTAAACAAGTAAAAACACATAACACATAACTTTATTAAAAACTAATAAAATTATCAAAACGCACAATCTGAATAACTCGGAACATAATGTGCGAGTTTCATGTCTGCACTGTAAAACTACCCAATTTATGGTGGAAGGCAGAGGCGAAAGTTGGACGAAAATTAATGAAATTCTGGTCGGGATGCTCTCCTCGGACGGTCCCTGCTTTCTCAGTTCGTCCTACCCTTACAAAGGCGGACGGAAGTGTCCACACAGGACTGTTGACAACTTATTTAGACGCATTTCTGAAATTCTATCAACAAGTTCAATAGTAAGTTTGCGCTGACTTTGGTGACGGAGTTACAGGGCGTCAGAGGAAGTCTTTATTTTGGTGTAACAGCTGTTTTCAGAAATCTTCAAGAAAACTTAAACACCAAGATATCCTTTTAGCTCGGTGGCCTAATATGTAGATGGAATAGATATTTTTTAGCAATTAGATTTTTTGAAGCTTTTCCCTTACAAAACAAGTCTGGTTAAGTTCGAATGAACTCGCGCACCGAGGTTTACGATTCGAACCAAAACTGTATATCAGTTTTTTTTTACTTTTTTCAAAAACTATGCAAGTTAGAAACTTGGCTTTATTTTTCGTGTAAAGTTTTTTTTGTGATAAAAGTAATGGAACAAGCTGATAGCTCACCTGATGTTAAGTGGTAACTTCTGCCTATAACAATGCATTACCTCACAGAGCAAGTCCAATGAGAACCTGCCCTGTAAGGCAATGCACTGCGTCCATCACTCTGAGACGTAAAGATCTTGAAGTCTCATGTGGCTGTAATTACACCGGCGCCCTTACCCTTCAAACCGGAACACAGCGGAACAATGCGAGCATCACTGCTTGGCGGCAGAAATAGGTACGGTGGTAGTACTTCCCCGGACGAGCTCTCACAAAGAGCTCTACTACTACTAAAAGTTCAAACATTCCTTTATAACACATAATTATTTCGAATCTTTCACTCCAAAACCTTCGTTTGGTGCTTTCTAAAATCTAACTGTTATACTCAGACAAAGTTTCCACAGGCTTTGTACTATACATTTCGATGCACAAAGTTTAGAGTAATGCAGTAACTTTCAATAACGCGCACAATATCCTCAGCATAGAACTATGCCCGGCCAAACAGCACCGGCCAATATTAAGGTAGCCTATAAACAAACAGTATATTAGACTTTGCCGTATTATAGCAGCCCTATTTCCCGGTTAAACAGACCGGCTTTACAGCGACACAGTCTATCAGAACTCAGCTGGATTACTCTATATGTTTTAGCTACTTGTACCAGCTGTTTGATTTGAATAATGCTGGGTCACTGCAGTATTAACTTGTCGTGAATTTGTGAGGATACGTAATCGGGGTAATGGTTTTTGGCTTTTCTAATTATTTAGAAAACAGTTTATCACTGAACTTCTATTTTATATTTTTCTTTTTATTTTGTATTTTTTTTAATAAATAAATAAATAATTTAAAATGTTTATGGTTTTCCCCAATTGCTCTCCTTGTTACGCACAATTTTTGAAGATGCTTGCTTGTTTAGTAGTTTGGTTATGTAATAACTCGTTGATCCTAGGATAGTCTTCTTCTTCTTCTCTTCGTTAATGGCCTCTGTCCGTCATTTCGACAGACAATTTTGCCAATGTCAAGTGTTAAAATTGTAATAAATAAGTCAAGTCAAGTCATTTGTCAAGTCGGCTGTCGTTTGTTTTGAAAAGAAAATGGTGGATTTTCTCTCCAAAACCTAACACGAATTTTCACATTCAGAAAAACCACTTTACACACATTTATTCCAATGGCCCACACTTTATGTTACGACCTAAGTATTATTGGTTAAAATTCCACCAAAATTAAACAACAATACTCACAATAACACAAGAAAAACTATTAAAATAAGAGTGCTATGTGTCGTTTCAAAAAATGACAAAACTCGTCCCCTAGGATAGAAACACATGCATACTAATTCGTGAAATAAACCACTGAGTTTAAAAGTTGACAGTTCAGGTAGTTTTGACGTAAACTATGCCTTCCAAAAGTGACTCAGCTGTTCAGCTACGCTCAGTTTTCAGTGCTGAATTATGTCCGCTGGATATTGCATGTGTTTCGGCTAGGAAGCAACGTTTGGCCGCACATGGCGAGAAGTTGGCCTGCACTGTGAGGAAAATATAGTTAACGGTTCCGGTATGTCAGACAAACCACTTATATTAAACTAGATTTCTGAACAACAAGACCGTGCAATGCCTTGATCACGAATAAATGGGACAATCGCAAACGTATCGTAACGCTAGCGTATCTGAGATATACTGCGCGGTGACACTACAGCGGTTGGCAGTCGAGCTGGCATTGACGCGCAATATAACTCGAATACGCTAGCGCGGCGACTGTCAGATTTGTTCGTGATAGAGGTACAGGTCTATTGTGAATTTTCTAATAACCTTCTTACAACAAATATTATTCCCTTCAAGAAGATCGTGTAGTACCTAGTTTTAATTGCGATACCTACCTACTAATTACTCTTTTAGTATGTCAGAAAATTTACAAATAGAAATAAATATTATGACAATAGATACCTACCTAGGTTATTTTAGATTTTATTAGTATAACAGTGAAGCACACTCGCTCACAAATATAAGAACTAAACTATACGTAGGTACATAAAAAATATATAAAACTCTTTTGAAGCTGACTGACAATCAACGCACAGCCTAAACTATAAGTCCTAGAGGTATGAAATTTGGATGGTAGTATCCTTGTAAAGTGTAGGGGTGCACTAAGAAAAAAAAATTTATAAGTCGCACCCCAAAGGGTCTAAATTTAGGATCAAAGATTTTAACCAAATAATGCGTATGCTGCTACCGCGCGAGAAAGCTGCAGACGACAGCTGTTAAAAAATACAAAAATAAACCTTCTGCAAACCTATCTTTTTTGACAAAATTCGAATAAACAAATAGTTACAAAAGCCTAGAACTACTAAGTTACTTGAATATTTTTTAAACTCCTAAATTAAGTATTCTCAATACAAACATTTATAGTTACACCTACATAAACCCACAAATTATCACTCCCACGCAGTTTAAAACTACAGCGGAGTTCATTTGAAAGTTACATAGATATAATTTGATAAGTTTCATTTATCTGAATTATATTTGAGTTTAGCTTTAGAGTCGAGTTTAACTTAATTAATTAACTTAAGTAATTTAAAATTTTATCAAAATGCATACAGTGCCTTCTAGTAAGATCAGCGTAATAATATAAGTCCGGATGCCAAGCAATTCAGCGATATTTTTATATGATAATTGCTTAGTTACGTGATTTATCCGGACTTAATATTAGGCCGATGTTACCAGACGGCACCCTATAACAAATTCGAAAGTCGTGTAACAAATTAACATTTTTGTATCAAAAAAAATGTTTTTCAAAGTGCTAGTGGCGCGTATCGTAACATTATACAGAAAAAACGTATTCGAAATCGAATGCACACTGGAATTTGTACAAATGAAAATCAATGAAGTCAATTTTAAAATTAAATTCACTCGATTTAGATTGGATTCTCGAGCATCAAACTAAATTAAACTCAGACTTACTAATTTTATAAAAACATCTGCGTGTTCTAACTTTTGGCTACAAACCCCTTTAAAAGTTGTCTATTTTGGCATAAGTTTCAATAAAGCTGGCTCGCTGCAAGAACGGGGCTCAACAGCCTTAACATTCAACTAATTAGTGAGTAGCTTCCGAGACAGAAGTACCATTACTTGACTGTTTCTGTATTTTTTTGCCCCGTTTATTTTAAACTAGCCGTCGCCCGCGGCGTTGCTCGCGTTCTACCCTTTAGAGTGTGACGTTTCAAAATTCCTTTCTTAGTGCACCCCTACACTATATAAGGATACTACTCTCCAAATTTCATACCTCTAGGGCTTATAGTTTAGGCTGTGCGTTGATTCTAAGTCAGCTTCAAAAGAGTTTTATATATATTGATATACTTTTTGAGTTGTTGGCCTGTAGTTTTTAGATTTGATGAGTATTATTTTTGTTCTCGTTTACGTTCGTTCATTACTGTGAATGTTGGTGGAACGAAAAAATTTAATATTTTAGGTACGTACCTATTTTTCTTACCAGCTTGTACATTTGAACGGGAATGAACGTTCTTGAATAGCAATGTTTCGTAGACCGTCGTAGTCGCTACGGCGTAGCAGCGTAGCATTTGTTAAAATAAAAATATTATTATACATACAGTTACGAAGCTTACTTTATGATCATTCATTTTGCGTAGCAATATATTGGTGAACTCTTTACACAACATCAACTATCCTCAAATTAATCAATAGGCAAGAATAGGTATTCTAAAAATACACACCGTCAATAGGCAAGAATAGGTATTCTAAAAATACACACCGTTGTCGCTAGGCACCAAAGAAACTTTCTGACTTCTATTATATTATTATAGATGAACCTTTTTGGTACTAATTAGATCATGCTATAGTCTAACAAATTATCTTAATTGGGTCTTATTATTCCCTATTTTCTCTTACAATTATACTTTGGTCCAAGAAGCACCCGAAATAAATCTACAAGATCTACTAATATCCTAAATAAGATCATAATATATATAATAATGAATACAAATAGATAAAGAAATAATTTGGCATTGGATATCAGCCATCATGGTTTTAGGCTGATACATAGTACACGGTGCCGAGATCGGCTCGTGCTTGAGATGCCTAACCAATTCGAACTTTATTTGTACGTCGATATGGCTGAATATCGGCGATCACAAAACATAGACGACGGCCCAGCTTTGTTTACTGACGTGTACGAATATTCAGCTTTATTATGAAATAAATAAAGTTCAAAGCAATATGCCTGTTCACAGTATAGGAAGAATGAAGCTTTTGGCTCACAGTCGCAACCCTTGCTAGATAGTATTACGGGTGGCATTATGATAATGGAATTAATATTAGGGTAACCAACGGAAACCCAAAACGACATGCACGATATCTATTTTCTACGAATAATTTTAGGTACGATATATTATATTTCTAATTTTCCAATCTTAACAAAGCCATGGCAAAGACAATTAAAGGTACAGTAATCTCAAGGGTTTTAACCTTTTTCAATCTTTCTTTCTAGAAAACTACCTATAAGGCCTTTTTTTTTTTTTTTTATTTTATGATAAAAGTAATGGAACAAGCTGATAGATCACCTTATGTTAAGTGGTAACTTCTGCCTATAACAATGCATTACCTCACAGAGCAAGTCCAATAAGCCTATGCCCAAAAGTGGGCTTCTACAATTTTTTTTTTAAATTCATTTTGTAATTTTTTAATTAGGTAAATCTATGTTTACTGTACTACATTTTAACTTTAGCATAATTAAGCAGCTATATATAAACAGAATACTTATAAGGTCCCACCAGTGGGCCAGCCGGTGGGCTCGATGAGAATAACCCATTATAAAGTGCTGTTTTGTGTAATTTGGATACCAAAAGCAATACAAATGTTAGAAACAAAAGTACAAAAGTCAAGTCGCTGCATAGAGTTGTACAGTTGCATCATTTTGAGTTTGAGAGATGTACAGTTTGAACGAGTTGGTGAAACTTCGCCTTCCGCAGCAGTTGCTCTAAGAACTGCATAATATGTGTGAGTTTCTGACAGTTGACACAATTCCAGAAACTAAGTAACTTGCGGTTAATCTCGTAATCAGCTGGAGAATTTCAGTAGTTTTGTGACATACTTATTATACTGGTGTATAATCGTAATAAGGCTCTAGCGCCCGTAAACTGAAACATCACTTAATATTTAAACACCACTTAAAGTTGACTTGCCTCTTTTTTACCTTACCCATTAGTAAAAGATAAACTTTATTATATTTTTTCCATGTTGGTTAAACTGTCGGTTCCGGCTTCAGCAGTCGTTAAGCCATGACGGAGGCCTTAAGGCGGCCTAAAAACTTCGTCACCAGAGTTGGCCACTAACTCATACGAGCTTGCTTGCCATGTAGGTATTGCATTTATTATGGAGTAGCTGATTTTCCGGGTTTACACTGCTGGTTGGCTTAAAAAGTTGCTTATTGACGGGAAGTGTTGGGAAGCATGGTATGGTTTCAAAGAGTCAGGAATTGCTTTTGCTAGGGACAAGGCCGACTGACAAGGCCAAGAAGATGAATGCGCTGGACAAGCCTACTCCATCTAAAAAATATATCAACTAAAAACCCCTGACTGTTTAATCAATAAATTTTAGATTAGTTGCATTGCATAGGCCTGTTTATTATTTAACTATTACAACTCATTCTCAGAGCCGTATCTTACCCATTAAAAAGAAATAAACATTACGTGTTTGAAATCACAGAAACGTAAACACGTTTTTACCACGTGAACGTAATAGCTTATTCTCAAATGGCTTAATAACTTAATCATGGCGTGCCTGCCCTTTGAAAGTTAGGGCGATTTTTCATTTACTTACCTAGTTATATCAAGCGTTTATATGACCAGCGTAAGGTCTGTACCGTCATCCAATATATGCAATAGTCGATCCACCGCGTCAGATGTAATCTCAATACCGCATTCCGTTTAATTTTATTGTGTCCCGGTAACCGGACACCCGGATTGTCCCCGGGTCAGCTAATGTGTGCGGTCGCCGGGTATTAATCGCTTGATTAGAGGTACGATGTAATTGGGTGTGCGAAATGGTACTGCTGGAATGATAAAGATTTTTATCGGAGTGCGCTGATGAGTTTTGTCCATGGAGAATTGAGCATGGAGGTTTCTCTATCAAGCATATAGGTTAGGTACTTGATAGACAAACGCTTGATCAATGAATGAATTAATGAACACTTTATTTGACACTAAACTAAACAAAGAATAGAAAAGAAATACATAGAGGATAACAAAAAAATATGATGGATGGTCTTATCGCTTAAAGTGATTTCTTCCAGACAATCTTTGTGAACTTGATTTTGAGAACCAAAACGCACCATAGCACAGGTTGCTTTGGTAACTAGCGCTAATGCACAAATTTCATAAGACGACGAGGTCGTTGGTTCAAATCCCACTCCCCGATTCATAACTTTCGGGATAAGTATTTTGTTACCTATTTATTATCTCCAAATCAATAATAATATAGGTATATAAAACTTTTTTGAAGCTGACAGAGAATCAACGTACAGCCTAAACTATAAGTCCTAAACTATAAAGAATTTGTATTTGTACTAAGAAAGGAATTTAGAAAAGGCACACTGTAACTAAAGGGTTTAGAACGCGAGCAAGGACGCGGGCAACGGCTAGCTTTAAAATAAAAGTATCGCACACAATGCGTAGGTAGAAATAAGTAACTTGGTAAGTACCTATAAGCTATGACAAAAATGCTTCGTATTTTCCACATAGCAATTTATTATGGAAACAATGAAACATGACGCTTAGGAGCTTAGACACGATAATACAATATTGCTTTTCGCAAATTTAATATCAACACGAAAAAAATACAATAAAATGTTTCGCGTGGACGCCTGCGGTCACATATTTCATTACGCGCAGATCTACCGGTTGCTACTCGTTTTGGTTCAGGCGCTTTTGTGAATCTAACACTTTGTCTCAGAGGAAATAGCCCTCGGCAGTTGGGTAATAGGAACACAGCTATTACGTACTTTACAAGTTTGGAACGAGCGTAAATTTGTGGAATCACTTATGCTAAACAGAACTTTTTATATAAGTACCTACCTAGGTACCACATATTAGATAGGTACCCTATATCTAGTGTAGGTCTGCAGTCATTTTGTTAACAGTATTACCAGTCATCATCGACACTAAGTGCCGTATTTAGTTTTTTGTTAATGTGACTGATTAGTGATTGGTTACTTTTGACTGTGGGAAGAGATTCCTTCCAACGTCGATTGCTGCCGATACTGCTTGTAATAGACTTGGCGGTATACAACACAATAACATATCTACCACAGGCTTAACTGCAAAAGATACTTCAATGCGTTATATCTACCTATTTATTATGTACTTACTCACCTATTCAACACGTGTTCTTATCACATACTTATGGAAAATATTTTCAGATCAATTACCTAGGTAGGTAGGTACTTACCCATACAAATATCCACCACTAAAATGTTACGATAACGCAACGAAAACGCTCAACATCGCAACGCAACTCTAACCAAACCTTTCATAGTTCAACCGGAGTAATCTAAAGTGATCATAGAGACAGTGCAAAACTAAACGCAGAAACCAAACAGTGATGATAAAATGTCAACACCATGCCTGAGACGGACAGGACGCTGACCCGTATTTAAAAAAAACCGAACCTGAATATTTGTGTGTCTGTGAGCGTGAGAGTGTCAGGTGGCGATGAGGCGGGGGGCGGTGCCCCCGCGCCTCTTATCACGAGATAAGGCACCGTGGCTCGTCGGAGGCAGCTCGGCAAAGGGAGTCGAGTCATCAGTCTGACCAGGCCGCATGCTGAGCGGCCGCCGCCCGCAATGCTTCACTCACTGAACGCACTCGCCGGCAAGATATCGCCGGGCGGCGGCCTTGACACCAACGCGAACCGACCCACGCATCCCAATCGGAACCATAAGGCGACCTCGCCGTCATCACCTTACGCGAAGCCGAAGTAAGTACTAGCTATAAGACTTCGAGGATCTGAACGTGCCACTTGTTCTCTGACTTCTACCGGAACCTCTTTGGGGAGGTTCGGGAGTCAGGGCTGTTACTATTTGGAACCAAATCGATGGGAACCCATAAAATGTTTTGTGATAATTATTATTTTATAGATTCTTAATGCTTAAGCTACAATAGGTACCTTCTCCCTTGATAATAACAAATCACTGCAAAGCCAAAGGACCTTGGATCCTCTAGTAGGACCTTCCGAAGGTGTCACTCTTACTTCCTCAGTCAAATTATGAGGTCTTGAGCGTAATCTGTCACCGATTTTACCTTAGACAAGGCGAGGCCGACCGATAAGAGGCACATCTGTTGCAAAATAAATTCGTTGGCCTCCAAAGGGGACTTCATTAGTGCATAATATCTTTTTAGTTGTTCACTAGATCATCGGCCTAACTGCAGTAGTCATTACCCCAGATGTTTAGAATTTATTGCTCTAGGGCCGGTATTTGTTTTAATTTTTATTCTTAATATTATAAGTTTGGGTGATAATGTAATGGCGAATGAAAAACTTATCGAATTTCAAAGTACGGTATTGGGCTCGATTCTGTGCATTATTCTAAACTGAACGAAATTGGTAGCTGTCTTTGTCATTTCAGTTAATGAGAAAAGGATGGCAAAACTTTTAAGAGCTGTCAAACTATGTTACTTAGGAAAATGAAACCACAGAATCGGGTAAATGTACTTTAAAAGAACGATATTACACTTTAAAAGTACGTTATTATACTTTCTGATATAGATACAAAATTTCAAGTATCATCAATCATCATCATCATCATCATCAATATATATAAAACTCTTTTGAAGCTGACAGAGAATCAACGCACAGCCTAAGCTATAAGTCCTAGAGGTATGAAATTGGGAGTCTAGTATCCTTATATAGTGTAGGGGTGCACTAAGAAAGGAATTTTGAAACGTCACACTCTAAAGGGTAGAACTCGAGCAACGCAGCGGGCGACGGCTAGTCTTCTATATTTGTTTCTATAACTATTTAAACCTACTGCAATACACAATAACTACTTAAAAAATAACTTTCTGTAATCTTGATAACAATAGAAAATGTACCTACTGCTTAGACTGTTAAGTATTCAGGTATAAATAGTAGCATTTTAGTATTATAGAACTTCTTACAGTGACGTCACATTCATGACCTCACTATGATGACACTTTGGCTACAGATTAGCTAATATTTACCATGTCTTTAGCCTCAAACCTAGCCCTAATCTACCGGTTAATATTTGCTAGGTGGTGATGTGGCACTCTGTTTACACCGAAACGGGAATAGATAAGTTTTATACCGTTCATTTTGCATAGTTTTGGTTATCCCGCGTCATATTGATAATCAGGGCAAGTTGTGATATTAGAATATTCTATCGCTTGTAATGGCTTTTTATTTCGACTGTACTAGCCAGCGTTGTGGCACAGAACAACACAACAGTACTACTTAATGTACGAATTGGGAAGAAAATTTGAAGTTAGCATAAAGCAGCGTTTTCGTGATCGTAACGCACAACGCTGCAGTATGCGGCTCAACGCAGAGTACCGCGTTTGTATTTCGCCGCTGACGCAGACTTCGACGGAACAAGAGACCATTCTAGAACAAGAGGCCTATGCCCAGCAGTGGGTAAGGTCGGGCTGTAGATGATGATGATGATATCCAGCAGTGGGTGAAGTCAGGCGGTGGATAATGATGATGATTACATTTATCATGGATCAACCGTGCTTAAAATTGAGAAATCTGATTTAGCTGTAGGAAAACTCCGCAGGTTGACTAGCAGTAGGTAGAATTACAATAGATCTAGGCTATCAGTGATAGCGCTCGAGTATCACATCACAAAAAGCGGTTATTTACATAGCCGATAAGAAAAGATTAAATTAATAACCGCGGTAGTTTTAGAGCATTTCGTTATTTTGATTGTGAGGAATGTTTTTTGTTCAAAAACTTAAGAAAATACTTGTGTTAAGAAAGCTGTGAGTTAAATATGTATAAATGAAATACTTATGTACTTTTATAAACCCCCAATTTCGTGATTATTAAAGAGAATTTAAGGACAGTTGGTAGCAGAGGCTACTAATGCTTTTGGCACTGTCAAATTTAGTAATATTTAACTTAGATCAAGCTATCGAGGTTTTTTTTTTAATTAAAATCCTGCACAATTTAGTTAGTATTGCGCAATATGATATGTCTGTATGTATGTAAAATGTTCATAAGGTATGGTCATATTGTTTATTTTTATGAAAATGTTTATTGGACCTTATCACATATCACAGAAATAATTTTCTCAACATCCAAGTTATTGTTTATTTTTCACCTAAAAATTAGTAAGGAAATAGTTATTTGTTATACAAGAGTGCAAAGTTGCTTTCAATTTTGATGACCGAGCAATCGAAGGATTCTAAAATTGAATCACGAGCGCAGCGAGTGATTCAAAATTAGAATCCTGAGTGTTAGCGAGGGAATCAAAAGAACAGGAGGTGAAAAATCTTTGCACTCGAGTGCAACACGTAACTTTTCATTCCACCTCAGCGAGGAAATGACTAAATGCAAAAAAAGCAAATTGAAAAAAGAACACCAAGAAGGTTCCGAGTCTGAGTTTTTAACAAATTAAAAAAAAGTTGTATGATATATTCGGCACCATAGAGGTAGCAGTAAATAGGTTTAATGTTTTTTTTAATTCACAAACTTAGTGCACACGATGTTCTAAATTCAATTTACTTTATCCTCTAGAGAATAAAAACGGCTTTTCCACTCAGATATTGAAGATTAAAAATACTCTTTCCGAGATGGTGGGATGAAAATGTCATTGAATCAATAAAACCTATTTAATTGTCAATGAAATAGGTTTTATTTCATAAAACCACAAGGATCATTTAGATTTAAAAAGGGTGTTTTAAAATTATTCTACTATAGAAGTATGAAAAAATATATATAATCTAGTTGATTCTAAGTGCCTGTTCTTCGCAACCAGAGCCTAGATTATCGGACAAGATCGCTCTTTGGCGTGGAACTTTATGAAGCTTTATATGTAAATCTCGTAGTAAATACACTGCGAAAGGTCTCCCGGTCTACCCAGCGTTTCACCTCCCCATTGTCGTCTATTAGTATGACAGCTGTGCTATCAGCCATTTTTCTGATTGTGGCGACATATTGGCCCGGCGTAATACCGAGACGTCCTTATTATTCTGGATACGTGTGTGACGGGTGTTCCGTATACTGTGATTACCCTTGTTGCTGGATTTATATAGAAAGTTGGTTGGCGCTGATAGTTTCAGACCAGCAAATATCAGACGAAAATGGTAGTAGGTACAGTTCAAAATATGTACATCATTGGAACTCATCATTGGCCTTTGCGTCTTTTGCAGACGATTTAAGTAGTGACTGTATTCGGCCAGGGAAAACATATTCTTTGTTGATGTGAAACTATGACGTAACTAAATCCTACTTTACACTAAAAGGCTATGAAAAGTCTAACAATTTTCATTTTATTTTATTTCTTCGGGACAATAAACAATACATTGCGTCTAGCAAAAAGTACAAAGTTAATAGAATTGGTTAATGTTTAACCAACACCGTTATCCACAGGTTACAGCAAAGAAAAAAAGAGACCTTGATACATTAACAAACTTGCTGTCTGTTAGGTATAGACCAAGTATAAGCATGAAAGGAATATAATTAAATACAAAACTATAGTTAGGTGTCCTACAAACTTTGAATTTTATGTAATAAAGTTTCTTTAAATTGACCGACGGAAGGTGCACATAACGACGATTTCATCAAAGTAGGTGCTATAGAATTATTACCTACTCAAAATAACATTTATCATCATTAGCGCCTGTGTTTGTCCTATATAAACATCACTAAAGGTGTCCGATAAAACAAATATTGTAATGATAAAAGCACCCTATTTCAGTAATGGCTGCCTATTGTGCACTCTTCGATCAATAGATAAAAAGATAACGGCTTGTTAGATTGTTGGACTCACGCAAAAACTTAATGAACAGACAAAACTGAAGTATTTTACGTAAATATCTACAATTATACTATTTACGTGCGAAGTTGAGGTAGGTACCTACTTATTATAAAAAGTATGATTTTATATTCAGAAAATTACAATTCAATAAAACTACATACTACTGACCCATACTACTGTACTCATACTATACATATATACATGTATGTATATATGTATATACTGTACTCATAGTACTGGCATTTGAAATGTTATTGTGACTAATACAGTATTTTCAATATTTACAAAAAACAAACACATTGGTTTTAATGCTTTCAGCATTAAGTCCACCCTTTGTAACAAATTTATAATTTTGTGCAATAAAGTATTAAATAAATAAATAAATAATATAAATCATGATCATGAAAAAAAAATACACCTACCTAATTATGATCATGAAAAAATACGCTCGAAAATACCACTCAAAAATTGCGGGTCATCCATAAAACTTGAATACTTATATTGGAAACTATAATCTAGAAAAACACATCTAATCTACTTTCAATACTTCACTTTGATGTTTCATTTAGTTTTGTTTGCACGATAGTTTCCGAACGCTGTTTTTCATTAGCAACAGTAGGTACACACGCAATCAACCAAAACTACCCACATTTGAGTAGTATTACTCACAAACTCGCCAGTCTCGAGCACAACAGTTTAGTCGATCGCCTGATAGCGATAAGGTTTAATCAAACGATGTACACTCTTATCAGTGATAACGTCATGGCAAACAAGTGTACGCAATATGGAGTGTGGAACGTTGGATATTCTAGAATTATGAGGTACTACATAACCATAAGTACATTATTCATTTATTTATAGTGTATGTGTGGGTGTTTCTATGTATTATGGGTTATTCCCATCGAACTCACCGGCCGGACTACTGGTGGGCCGGATGGGAAAAAAAAGTTACATTACTCATTTATTTATAGTGGGTGTTTCTATGTATTATGGGTTATTCCCATCGAGCTCACGGACCGGACTACTGGTGGGCCGGATGGGAAAAAAAGTATGTTTTTACAAAAAAATGTATATTAATTGTATTTTATCAGCCATCTAGTTCCCATAGTACAAGCTTTGCTTAGTTTTGGACTAGAAGGCGTTGTGTTAAATGTCCGTAAATATTTATTTATTTATTTATAGTGTATGTTAGTCTTTAGGTATTTATTTTATTGTTTTTTTTTATGTATATTACTCTGTAAGTTTCATCATAGCAAAGGCCCTAATGGCCTTTGCTATTTTTATGGCATAAGTTAGCTAGAAAAAAAATTTGATTTGATTTGATAACCTATAAACTATATAACTTGTATGACAGAATCACAGAATATTATGCTACCTACATAATATTATTATATCAATCATTTTCGTACTCTTATAGTACACAATTGATTTAAATTTTACTTCTCTATTGACACAAACTTATGGTTTTATTTTTCTTTGATAATCAATCTTTAATAAAGTAAACAAATAACCAACTGTTTTTTTTATAAACAACTAGTTTGTTTATAAACAACTAGTTGTAGTTTGTTTATAAACAACTAGTTGTACTTTGGTTTACATAATTTTGTCTGTAAAACAAATTACATTAGAACTCCAATGAGAGCGTTATGTGATATGTCCAAGAAAATTTATTTCTTTTCTACTGTTTACTCACAAGTAATTTCCTGTAGCTAAAAAAAGATTAATAATTCTAACATTGCCACAAGTCAGTATAGATAAGTACTTACGTATGTACCTACTATTAAATACCTACCTATAAATGATAAGGCTACTTCATCTAAGTACTTTCTTTTAAATTATACCTAGTTACCTAGTTATAAGTTTGTAAAACTATGAACAAATAAATAAACTAAAATTTTATGAAGCAAAAGGAGGGTTAAAATAGTTTTATTTTTGTTTCAGTGGGATCAATATGAACCTGAACAACAACAATAACAACAGTATAAACAACAACAACAATGAGGTGAAAACAGAAGTACCTGACCCGGACTACATCAAGGTACATACATAATTATGTCTAATTTCAGCCATTATGTGGTAAATATGGAGTCTTTGTTTGTTTCTGACTGTACCACACGAAAAGACGATCTGCCTGAATATATCGCAACATAAGGCCCAGTGCTTTGATCACAAATAAATGTGACAATCGCAAACGTATCGTAACGTTAGCGTATTCGAGATACACTGCGCGGTGACACTACAACGGTTGGCAGTCGAGCTGGCATTCACGCGCAATACAACTTGAATACGTTAACGCGGCGACTTTCAGATTTGTTCGTGATAGAGGTACTGTTTCCACCAAAGCGGAGAGGAGAGGAGACGAGAGGAGATAATAAAATGTTTGAATGTACCGATCCGATTTCGTTATTTCCACATCTCTTGTCTTCGCACACACGAAAGCGTCATTCGCGTTGATCTGTCACAGCCCACATTTCTACTACACAAAGCTCACATCTCTCCGCTGCACTTCTCCGCTCCGCTTTGGTGGAAATAGCCTGCCAGCATTGCAGCACATCTCCTCTTCTCTCCGCTTTGGTGGAAACTGGTCCTAAAACTCATAGCCGTCAATAAGCGTAATATGCAATGGTATGGAATTGACCACTGGTAGCAGTTTAGACAAAATTTAGGAAAGTTGACCTGCTTGCTGACCGTAGTGATAGTGGAAATCAAAAACTTTAAAAGGAAATAATGCTTTTTGCAAAATGAAGTGATATACCGACATAATTAAACGGTTCTACCTCATCAATGAATGAATGCGTCTGAGTACTTATTACTGTAGGGCTGCCTCTTTACAGTTTTCTGTCTTGTGAGTAGATCTGATACTAGAAAAATAAAATAAAATTAAGGGTTGTGAAGCATTGTTGTAAAATCATTTTACCTCATAAAAAACAATGTGAAAGCACATTATTAGACATCCAAAAGCTGCTCAAACTTACTGTTTGCGAAAATCATTTCTATCACTTAATAATAGTTTTCTAAATTGATTCATTCTCCGTTCCAAATAGCCCAATAAGGTATTAAGTAAGTTTACAAATAGTTACAGAAGCTTGCGAAACTTTGTTGCGTGACAGCCCTGAGTCACGGCAGAACGGCAGGCGCCCAATTACCGAACCTGATTGCTTTTATTCGCACCATGTTTGTCAACCCTAGCTTTATTCAACTGAAAATTATGGACATAAAATAAATTTTCCAATATTATGGGCACAGATCATAATATAATACTATGATTAGAGAATCGGAGGATTCTTTATCGAGTTCTTTCGTATGTTTAATGAGCTCGTATTGTATTTAATTCAGATATATAGTGTGATTTATCTGTGGATCTGAGACTAGAGAGGTGCGGGTTCGATTCCCTTGATGTAGCCAGTAACTGAATGAAAAAATAAATTATATTCATATTTAGGTATTTTGCTTGGTAACCTAAACACATTGGCTACTCTAACCAGTCACCGGTGGCCACCGACCACAGTCACCGGTGGCCTGCGACAGCCACTTTTTATATTTTCGCATGATGTAGCGATGGTCGCCACCCACACTTGCGCAGCCAGTCTGTACAAAATTCATGAAAAAAAAACAAATGGCTGTCGCAGGCCACCGGTGCTATGTCAGCCTCGACCTCACGCTGAAAGATCAAAGCATTTCCAAAAAAACACTCGTCCTAATTTATCCTCCGTGTTCAATTCCAGATGTTCGTAGGCCAAGTACCGAGGAGTATGGACGAGAACGACCTTCGGCTCATGTTTGAGGAGTTTGGCAGGGTGCATCAGATCAACGTGCTTCGGGATAAAATCACGGGCGCGAGCAAAGGTACTAACTTGATTTATTTATTTATTTAATTGAACACCAACACAATGTACACTAATTAGATAGATATAATAGATTTATATGATAAAATCTATATATAATAGATACATAGATTTTATAAAGTAGGGTAATTACCATCCTACCTTTCAGGCTTCTTCTGTTGCGTTCACACTATGCCGTAGTGGGCAGGGACTTGGACAGGGAAGTGGGCACGAGCATAGTGTGAACACGATATTGCCTCTGTCCCGGCTCCCGGCCCAAATTCATGCCCTTGCTCTCTAATGAGAATAAAGACGATGTTGCTGTGGCAATAAGTCTGCGGCAATAATGCCGGCAGCGGCATGGGCATTGTGTGAACTAGTGGGGAGGATGAGATGAGTCCCTAAAACATAATGGCATTAGTGTATGTAATTTCAAGATTACTATAAAAGATATCCAAATTGTCATGACTATAACCCGAAGAGTATGAGTAAATGCGTATGGCCGCAATGGTCCTAAAACTTCATAAGATTTTATAAAAAGTAAATGCGTATAAAATTCACTGCCGCTTTTCTACTACAAATATTCGCAGTTGGACTAACAAATGATGCAATGGAGAGGTTTTGAAGTCATGTTTGTAAGGAAAATTTATTCGTTTGCTTTTTTTTTTTAATTACTAGACCGCAACTCAAGAGTTATAAATTAAAAATCGTGTATCGTTTACCAAAAAAGCTTCAGAAGTTAGAAACAGATGGCGCTGATTAAAGCTGCCATCTTACTACTTTCACGAAGAATAAGGTTAAAAATAGACGCTTTTTATGCAATTTTCAGCGAATGCACTGCACAAAATGCTACGAAGGAGCCGCTATGAAAACATTCTACGTAACATGCTCTCCTATCTACCCTATTAGTTATCTCGCTGTTTCTTTCATAGCAACGTTTCTGTAACATTGTTTAATATTACAAAACGTAACAAAAGGTACCCGCGTATGTTATGTACATGTCGTCATTTTTGTTTGTTATGTTTTAGTCGTCTTTTGTTTGGAAAAAGCTCCTTTCATGCAAACGGCCCCTTTTGTCCGCGTCCGCGTGGTGAGATGGCAGAGATGGCTCTTGTTATTTTGTGTTCATTCTTGGCTCTGCTTTTAATTTAAAAGTAATTTCATAAGGGAAAACTAATAATTTTATAGACCCTGTTTATTGTCTAGTCTAGGTAGTTATAGGACTTCACAAAAAAGGTGTACTTAATAAGTATAAAAATTGAGTTCAATATCCTGTCAGCAAAATCACCAGACATTTTCACTTATAAAATTAATAAAGGCCAGAAAGTAGAAAGTTTGAAAACTTGTTTCTCCACTGAAGCTCTCGGCTTAGAAAAAATGTCGATGTATGTTGGAAAAATATGAGAAGTACCAATTCGGATATATTAGTAGGCTTTCCTGTTCCAGGAAATGGACTGAAATCCTTAAAAAAAATTCTTAATTGCCCGTAAACAGCCATTTAAAATTCGTCTAATGCAGTTATAACCACGCACAGCTCATGACTCCTAGCACGAACCACTTAGTAGTAACGAAGTGTTTGCGTGACGCCTATAATGTTGGAATGAGCTTGAAGCTGACGGTTTGACGCCTGACGCCTTGTCAATCAACATAGCAAGGCTAGGTAAAGATTCAGTCAGAAGGCATTTTAAACATACTTTAATTTTTTTTTTATTATTATTATTATAAAAGTAATGGAACAAAGTGATAGCTCACCTGATGTTAAATAGTAACTTCTGCCTATAACAATGCATTACCTCGCAGAGCAAGATATTAAAAAACTATAAAAAAGATAGGATGTTTAAAAACTTGAAAATCCGACTTCAATTTGATACGCCTTCATCATCAAACGATGATGATGATGGCAGTTCATTGGAACTGTTTTATTAATAGTAAGCATCATAGAAAATTCACAGGAAATCAAAATACGCTATTACGTGTACGTTAATGAAGTGTTTTTCCAGTTATTCTTATTTAACTGCCAAACTACTGGACTGATTTTGATAAATCGGTTCATAAAGGAGTTATAAACATTTAAAAACCATTTAAAAAATACAACTGAATTGAGAACCTCCTCCTTTTTTTTAAAATCTACTAAAAAGGCTAGGTTTCATTGCTAGGACTCAATTGGATCCATTATAAGGTAACAAACATTTTTAAAAAAAATACAACTGAATTGAGAATCTCCCTTTTTTTTAAAGTCTGCTAAAAAGGCTAGGTTTCATTGCTAGGATTCAATTGGATCCATTGCAGTCTAAAGGATCCACTTGATTTTCACATTAATTTAGCTTTTTGGATTTTGCCCGTGAATTCAAGCATTTTAAAAGTTTCCTGCATTTGGCTATGTAATTTGGTTTCTTCTTCTTCTCTTCAATAATGGCCTGTGTCCGTCATTTCGACAGACAATTTTGCCAATGTCAAGTTTTAAAATTGTAATAAATACGTCAAGTCAAGTCAGTTGTCAAGTCGGCAGTCGTTTGTTTTGAAAAGAAAATGGTGGATTTTCTCTTCAAAACCTAACACGAATTTTCACATTCGGGTAATTTGGTTTGCCAAGGCATTCAACTGCAGCATCACAAGAATTTACGGCCACTCTTGCAAAAGGCGTACTTTCCTAACAGCTTAGGAATGCCTAACTACTGCAACGGTCAAAAACTAGACCGTGAATGTTGCCAGCAAACTTTCCTACTTTTAAGGGGAGGTTTTGATCTCGGCGACCAATAACCATAATGATACAAATGCTCAAATACATGATGTACAAATGTAATTTGCACATCATTTAGACGTGGAACTATTCTGTTAGCATTGAAACTGTATCTCAAGCACAACGATATATAGGGACTTTGGGAATAAATAAATATTCTTGGGCATTTGACAGGCGTCATGGCTTAGTCGGTAGTAGCTCTGCCTTCCGTGCTGTGGGTCGTGGGTTCGATCCCCACCGAGAACAAATATTTGTGTGTTGTAAAACATAAATGTTTGTTCTATGTCTGGGTGTTTCTATGTATTATAAGTATGCATTTACAAAAAAAAATGTATGTATGTATTCTATCAGCCATCTAGTTTCCATTGTACAAGCTTTGCTTAGTTTGGGATTAGAAGGCGTTGTGTTAAGTGTCCGTGAATATTTATTTATTTATATTTATTTATTTCTCACAGCGCTATCTAGTCCTCTTTTTAAGATCGAAATAAGCTGTAAGTATCGTCAAATGTGCATAAGATTTAAAGTGTTTAAAGATTCGCTTTATCCCTGTAAGTTTAGAGTTGATAATTGCAAAAAAAGCCAGCTTGATTCAGGTCGCAACGATCCAAAGTCTATCTTAACTTTTAGTAGTATACCGCCGCCTTACCATGCCACACAGTGCAATCAGAATAAAAGTTGTGCCTCGACACGAAACTTGTTTTTTCACTATTTTCCATATGCAATGCAGTACGCCGGGTAATACGATTACCGGGCTGCGGCCTCACTGGCTTTGTCGCCTTAATAAGCTGCTAGATTGCAAAGTTCACCTTTATTACTTTGCATATACTAGCTTATTAAAAAATTACTTTTTTTGTGTGTTACATTATATTTTCTTTGTCACTGTTTCGCGAATACAGCTCTTTGTACAATAACGTAGTTTAGTTTTTTCAGTTGGGTTTTTCTGACAGTTCCTTTCACGTGATTGGCTCAAAGAGATTTGGTTAAGCAAAATGACGTCATGACGAATGACGTTAGAGGATGAAAACTGCGCTAGTCATTCCTTAATGAAAACTTTTAACTACTTTTTTTTAAACATGCAATGATTGATCTTTGTAAGTTATAATTCACTTCAAATACAGTTTTTAGAAAAGTAACAACTTCCATAAATATAAGCGAGAATCATTAGTTATTAGACATTCAAAAAATGCCACTTTTTCAATATCGATCATCGTTATTAACAATTTACGTCAAAATAATGGTATCTTCTGACACCGATGATACTTTACATCTCATCTCTTTTGTTAAGTCAGCTGATAAGTTCAGGAGCGCTGACGATTATTCTAGATAAGTACTTACTGTGTATGTGTATGTAGATGAATGTCAGTGTGTTTGTATCGTTGAATTCAAAACTATTCCTGGACTGACTGTGCCGTCCGTCATGTTTATGTTACAAGGCCGTTTGTGTGCGTAGTATTGCCATCGAAGTTGTGGTGCATAGGCTCCCTGTAAACGACGTCCATGTGTGCGTGCAATGTTATGTATGTGTGCGCTTTTGTTACAGGGTGCTGTTTTGTGACGTTTTTCACTCGCAAAGCGGCGTTGAAAGCCCAAGACGCTTTGCACAATATAAAAACAATGACTGGGGTAAGTGTTTTCTATGTTCCTTGATATGTTGCTAGTACGTGATAGTCACGCCACGCCATTACTACGTCCTATCTATATTGTTTTAACGCCTTAGGTGCTACAAAGAAATACTGCAATAGCACACAGCAATTGCAACTTTTTCATCCGTGTACGCGTATCCAAATTTCGGCCTGTCTTGTCACGTCTGATCACGCTATAATAAAGGACATAAGACTTAAATTGGTCCTAAGCTGACGTCACTTACTGATCATCATCGGTCAAGCGTGCTAATGACAGTTCTTTTGAAGCAGCGTCGCAGTGTAGGGCCACTGGAACTTCATTGAACACTGTATTCATTTGTACGCTCCATCCACGAACGACGTCAGCGTAGGATGAATTTAAGTCATAACAAAATCTGGCCTATTAGATCACGGCACAGGTTTTATGTGATACTAGCCGTTGCCCGCGGCGTTGCTTGCGTTCTATCCTTTAGAGTGTGACGTTTCAAAATTCCTTTCTTAATGCACCCCTACACTATATAAGGATACTACCCTCCAAATGTCATACCTCTAGGACTTAAAGTTTAGGCTGTGCGCTTATTGTTCAAAAGAGTTTTATATATTTAGATAGATTTAAGTCACACTCTAAGGGTCTGGAACGCGAGCAACGCCGCGGACGACTGTTAGTAATTTCATAAAATCTTTAAAAAAAGTTTATGTTTAAGTGTATGAACAGTAGTAAAAGTGTATTTTTTTGTTTAAAACTTCTACAGATCTATACATATTTTTAGATTAAACAATGATTAGAATATTTGTCGGTAAAACGAAAAAACCTGTTGCGACCGATATTCTTTATTGCATTACACCGTCAGACAGAGATGGGAGAACAAATATCCAATTCGATACGCGATTGTTAGCGAACACAATCGAATTATTCGAGTTGGCGTTGGCCCCCGCTGCGTCTTCATCCGGCCTTGAGAGCCAGTGGCGAATATATTATATCAAACAAAATGTTAGTAAAGGATTACGCGTCAAACTTGATGCAATATAATTTCATTCGACATTGTGTTTAGTCAGGTACATAATTAATTAAATATGCACTAAAAGTATGGTATGTCTATTAAGGGGGTTCAAAGTACTTTTAAACAGATGCATCCATTTCATTGCATGAAACACAATGCTTTATTACTCTAGAAGAACTTACCCACATTATCAGCATTATCAAAAACAACGCAAGACTACATTATTATAACATTATGCTGAAACATGTATAAGACAAAATATATTTTGTAAGACAACAAACACTAAATACCTTACAATTTTAAACTATACTACAATACCTACTTCCTATTTATCTGACGTAGGAAACTTGCTGCAGTCTCTCGGTCTAGTCTTCATCTCGCGATAATTCAATTCTATTGTAAGTAAGATTATTATCGGGTGTTTTTTCCCTCGATTGATTCAAGCTTCGTTCTTTTGATGAAAGTTCTCGAAATCGATCTATTGACTCGATAAGGAACTAACTCGTGTCTGTGCCAACGACGTTGAGAGTACACTAGACTTAAATTGATAAAGCATGCAAGCTCGTATGAGTTAGTGGCCCACTTTGTTGACGGAGTTTTTAGGACAAAACTTAAATTGATAAAACACTAGCATTCGACCTCGACGCCGTCATGTGTTTGTCCTTTTTTGGCAAAGGCCTCCTCCATTCTCTTCCACTCCTCTCTGTCTCTATTTTATTACTAATTTCTGTCAAATATACCTACTATTCTGACATGTTACACCACTTCCCGCTACAGTAATATGAACCCGGCATGTTTGGACATTAACCCCTCAGCGTCAAGTGGGGTCATACGTCTCCCTAACGCATAGTTTGAAAGTAACCCTCACCGAAAATAAGTTTGCTATGAAGGTTTGCCAAAGGAGTCTTCAGTCTTGGAATTTTTGACATAGTTTTAGCCACGAGCGCCCTTCTGTTGAATTTAGTTATGCCACGCACTACGCGGTTCTAGGTATTGTAATTTGAATAAGTTTTATTAAAATTCTTTCTTTTTTTAAACCCATTATTATGTCTTACACTGGATGAGAAGAGCCAAAGACCGGGCTCAGTGGCACGTCTCGAGACAGCAGTGAACTGATAAAGGTTGATGATGATTTATTTGATGACCGTTTTACAAATAAAATTATGTCATAATAGCTTCCGCCCGCGACTTTGTTCGCTCCCTGTCCGATCCCGTTGATTTTCCGCGATAGGAAGTAGCATAATTATATTCCATGTTTCATCCGAATCGGATCTGTAGTTTTTATGTGAAAGAGGAACAAACGTACATGCATGCATACATACATCCATACAAACTTTCGCGTTTATAATACTAGTAGGATTCATATTATCATCGTTATCATCAACATGATAACGTTCACTTTAGGACAAACACCGACTCCGTAAACTTCCATAAATTTTTTATAAATTCTTTTATTAGACGGTAGTTTTAATTGCTTGAATGTTTTTTTTTGTTTTTTTTTAACATAAAAGCTTTGTTTTAGCAGAAAAATGTTTTTTTAGTTTTTTTTAACTAAAAGCTTTGTTTTAGCAGAAAACTAATTATACAAAAACCGAGCGTTTCTGAGTAATCTAGGTCTTTCTCTTTCCTTTCAAAGCTAAAATAAAAGCAAAGCTAACAAATGAAAAGCGCGAAAATTGATTACATTGTTGGAAACACATCGGCTACGGAAAGCACGTAGAGGATCTACGGCGTAGCGGCTCGTAGCAGTCGTAGCACCCGTGTACAATGAAACTGTACGTGGGCTAATCCGTGATTCTTTTAGTTAAGCAACGATGATTCGGAGGAAATCTCTCACAATGAGATCGTGGCTCGAAATAAATACAGACATCCAAAAGTCTTTTTTTTTTTCAAACATATTTATTATTATACCTCAATACTCTAAGGTAGGATATACTGGGAGTACCGAAACTATACAACCTAAACCTGTAGCATTTTTACAGTGTATTTTATCATTTCTCGCAACGGCAGTTGAACTAAGGAATAGTGGTGGACGTGCTCTGTGAGGTAATGCAGCTGTTATTATGTGGTAACTTCTAAAATCTTGTACATGTATATCCCGTCACTTTATCACATAAAAAATTCAAAGTAACTCACGATATTTCTTCGAAACATACCTAATTACATATTTTATTTACACACACGGACATCATATTTTATACAAAAATGAACTCTGATTTCTATTTTGATTTTGATGAAGATAAGATAAGTAGTTCATATTTTTTACGTAAGATATTGATTATCTGACTGAAGGCCAACCCCAACCGGTCTATAAATCAATCGGTCGCATTCTGACGCGAACGCAAACTCACAAAAGCGTGTATAATACGGATCGGTTGCCGGAGGGCTACGCAGAAAGGGTTAAAAAATATGTTTAATGATCATTACTCATCCAAAATCTTTGTCGTTTTAAACCAACTTCAAAGAAGCAGGAGGTTTTCAATTCGTTTGTATGTTTTTTTTTTGTTTACCTCAGAAGTCAGTCATTTTATAAACTGATTTAAAAAATTCTTTTATTATCTGAAAGGGTATACTTTCAAATTGGTTCTATAAAAGAATCAGCAAAATCGGTTCAGCAGTTTGACTTTTAAGTAGAAATAACTGGAAAAAAGTGTATACGTACACGATATGGCGTAATTTGCTTTTATACTACTCTTTAGTGGTTTTAGTGTTTTTTACGATCAATAGAACAGTCTCAATGAACTGCAATGAGTTGACCTTTACTACTTTTACCTAATAAAAAAAAATACCTTTACGAAAATTCCGTTTACTCCCTGTAGATCTAGTGATCAAGATCCAATTGGTTCTATTGAGAACTTTTTTTCCCAATAAATCTATTTTTAAAAACTGCGTCACAAATTGGATCTATTGCATCTACTTAGAAAATGACTAGATCCATATTGGTTCCATTAAGAATCTTTTTTCTCAATAAATCTATTTAAAAAAATTGCGTCACAAATTGGATCTACTGAGAATTCAGGGTGGTGCAAAATAAACCAGTGTAAGAACTTTCACTGTGCCACCCGTCGGAAGGGACCGCCCCGGACACGCCGAACTTTGATCGATAGCCCGGATTTATGATCGAGTTCCCCGGTCTTAGGTAATTGACTGGCTCCATTAGTGCGGCCCCGGCTTTTGTACGGACAAATGTTTGACTTGAAGAGTGTAGACGAAGATAGTGTAAAGGTCTGCAGTCCACTGTGTAGACAGCAGCAGACGGCATGTCGCCGCTGGGCCGAGCCCGTAGTTTGAGTTTTGTTTTGTTGATCGAAACGCATATCGAGAAGCTACTTGCAAGATATTTTGTATCAAAATCCGATGAGCGCCTCCAGCGGAATAGATTTGCAAACTATTTTTCTCCATACAAAAACTGCGAGTTTCTCGATTCTTGCTTGTCGCAAATCAACATAGCAAAACTCAGACACGGGCTCCGTAGTCCATGCGACGTGTCGCTAGCTACGGAAGATATTTCGTTTAAATACATAGACACCAGCAATTACTAAACATTCAAATTCACAACACTATCAGGATTTACAACAAAAGCATATAATATTCTATAGAAGTGAAAACTATTTCACACATATTTCACAGGTAAGTACCAAAAGCTTTCTCGTAATGGTCTATACTGTAAATCACACGTACAATGCGTCATAATGGTCGCACCGTCGCCTGCCGCTTCCGTACCTAGCTACCAATGTAACCTATGTATGAACGTATGTTCTATTTGAAACGGTAGGTGCGAAAATTTACCAAAATCTGACTTTTTACAAATCCTAACAAAGCTAAGAATATTTTAAGTACCTACCCAGAATTTTGGGTAACGATATTGAAACCAAAATAGGACCCTTTAGAGAGCATAGAATATTTTAAATATGAATTTGGAGAAATGGTAAAGAAAATGGCCGGCTTAGCTTTAGATATTATAATATCAAAATAGAAGAAAGGTATACATTATATAATGTCTATAGTATCTAAACATAGTATTAGTGACACGGAATAAAGTTTCTATATTTTGTTATCTTATCAATAGAAAAACTCAGTAAAGTAGCTAAAAGGTTTTATACAATTTTGAGATTTTTTCAAACAAAGATGAAAAATTTAAACTTCCAGTGATTGTGTTCTTTTTTTTATTTTTTAGATCATTAAGCTAACGTACAAAACAATATTTACCGCAAATTTCCTTACGTACATTATTCTATACTAAATATTTCATGTAGTAATCATTCCCCGATCAGTTTCTACCCTAATTAAATCGTAAATTATCATAATACATGAAATTCGACCCAAGACGCGCATAAACATCAGCTCGACGAGACATGATTGGTCCCTCTCGGCCCTTGTAATATAACTATGAATTAAGCTATAACTCGAACACATTTTCCTGGCAATACAGCTTCTTTTTTTCTTTTTTTTATGATTAAAGTAATGGAACAAGCTAATAGCTCACCTGATGTTAAGTGAAAGAAAGAAAGAAAGAAAGAAAATACATTTATTTCTGTAACTTCTGCCTATAACAAGGCATTACCTCACAGAGCAAGTCCAATGAGGACGTGCCCTGTAAGACAATGCACTGCGTTCATCACTCTGAGACGTAAAGATGTTGAAGTCTCATGTGCCTGTAATTGCACCGGCGCCCTTACCCTTCAAACCGGAACACAGCAATGCGAGCATCGCTGTTTGGCGGCAGAAATAGGTACGGTGGTAGTACTTCCCCGGACGAGCTCTCACAAAGAGCTCTACTACTACTTGTGAAAATGCTCGTAGAAGTACTACCTCCGTACTAATTTCTGCCACTAAGCAGTCATACTTGCATTGCTATGTTCCAGTTAGAAGGGTATGGATGACGGTGCAATTACATGCACATGCAACTTAACGTCTTAACAATTCAGAGTGATGGACTTGCTCAGTGGTTTAATGAGAAGTGCAATTTTGATTCCCATATCAAGACGAAATTCACTTGTTAAAACCGCATCCGTTGACGATGTGTCTCCGAAATCATAGAAAAATATTCATAGACATTTCACACAGTGCAATCTAGTCTCACACTAAGCAAAGCATGTAAAGTTTTAAGTGTATTAAGAAAATTAGAGAAATTAAGAAAACTCATTGATCATTATTTTTCCCTATATTATGTATATTTTTTTATTGAAAGGTCAATCTTATTTCAAAACTGATATCTGAAAATATAAAAATCAATCCGATGAAACGAAGTTGCCATAAAATTCGTATCTATTCTTAGCTCTTTGAATTCGTCTTGTATTCCACATGTACGCTAAGCTGCACTGCGCTATAATATTGACAGATCTCTTTATACTTGACTGTACATTCTAGTTCGTGTTTCTAGGGTTAAGAAATCATAGAATCATAGAACTAGGTTTGTCAAACATCAAAAATGCGATAATAGCAAGTCTGTTGGATAGGCTCCGTCTGACAGGCGTTTATAAACGGTGGATGCAGCTAGCATCCTAGATATTTAAGATACATTTACCTAGCAATTGTTTTAGTAGTTTTATTAAAAGTATTTTTTCTACATTGTGCCAACCATTGGATCTCAGGTCTGAAATAAAGATTTATTATGAAAAAAATATTTGTATTCTTTATAGCTTTGTTTGCATACAGTGGTGCTCAAGCATAACACGAGCTGTTCCAAAAGCATTTTGAATTTCACGATAACGATGTCTTGTCTGCGACAGACTCGCAAAACAATTCCTGTTTTATATTCCGGGAAGTCGCGGCGCCGGTGTTAGTTTTCAATGTAAAGTGTCTTCAATATTGTTAATGATGATCACCGGTAGCGGGCGCCATTTTGTTTTTGTTTTTTTTTCAAGACCTTGGACTTAAGATTATCTAACGGTCAGATAATCCAAAGTCCGAGTAAGCTGGTTAGATTCTAACCAATATTTGAGTACGTATACTGACTTATAGTTGAATATTTTCTAGACAAAAGATTATTTCACTTTACTGCATAACAAATCATTAAAGTTACCTAGGTGTCGCTAGTAAATCATTTCTGATATAACTCTAACCCACACCTGAAGCAGGCATATAATAACAACGTATCAAAAAATATAATATAATGTATATTAAAACCAGCCGTCGCCCGCGGCGTTGCTCGCGTTCTGCCTTTTAGAGTGCGACGTTTCAAAATTCCAGCCCTACACTATATAAGGATACTACCTTCCAAATTTCATACCTCTAGGACTTATAGTTTAGGCTGTGCGTTGATTCTAAGTCAGCTTCAAAAGAGTTTTATATATATTGATAAATATACTAATTTAAGAGTTTATATCGTGCCTTCTTATATTTTTTCGCATCTCTGACATTTTCTTATATCTTTCTATGAAAAAATATCTATCGTGCAAAACTGCCGTAATCTACTTTATTTCACAAAATTTATTTCGTTTGAGTGATAAAAAGGTCACATTCACTTCCCAATTCGCTGGTAACAATGAGCCATTTCCTGAACTCTCAATCAGGGATTAGCTTCCTCTTAATCCGAATATCGAGCGCAGTGCCCCTCATATTTCATAATGGGGTCCGTTGCCCCGCGATAACACCAGCTTCTAAAACCGTTCAGAACTGGACCACGAAAACTATTGAGCTACACAATGAAGTCACCATTCCATTTTGAAAAATACCATAGCAACTTTGAAATATGACATGAAAAAATTGCTGTAGACTTCACTATATACTCCACTGTATACACAAACGTAAAGAATTACGAACAGACGACTCGGAAGGTTTTTTTTTTAAATTTTAAAACATGAAGTTTGTGCAATACCAACTTCATGTTTAAAAAAAACTAAAAAATCTCAATGATAAACAATTTTGTTACAACAGCATACATAAAATAAGCTGCTTTATCGCTTAGTACTCATTTCTGCCAGATATCATATAGGTTCAATTTCATAGATTTGCTACAAGGTCTACGCCTCGTCAACTTCATGTTTAAAAAAAACTAAAAAATCTCAATGATAAACAATTTTGTTACAACAGCATACATAAAATAAGCTGCTTTATCGCTTAGTACTCATTTCTGCCAGATATCATATAGGTTCAATTTCATAGATTTGCTACAAGGTCTACGCCTCGTAGGCAATAGCTACGCAGACTCTACGATAGATGATTAAGACTCCACAAAGTATTTATTTCTTTTATCTTTGCAAAACACGGTGTTTTATGAAACTCAAATTATCCAAACTTGTCTTATCCAATAAAGTGTGTATATCCTAAGTCCTGACACATCCTGTAACTGAATAGTCCAAGAGCTGGGTGGGGCGACCTCCGGATCTTACATGCTAGCCCGATTCTTGATATGTTTATTAGAACCCGGCTGAACTACGTTTTCACACTGCTACCGACACGACACCTACACACGTATCATCGGAGATCTAATCTCTTCGGATATTATTACCTTCTTTTATATTTTGTAAGTTAATTTTAAGTACTCGACTGTTTTCGTAGCTTCTTATTTCATTTTACTTAACTGTGTATAATGTAGCAAAAGTCTTTGAAGCCTCTGAAGCATTAGAAAGCTTTCGTGTAAAATACAGGTTTTTGAGTTACCTACGTATTAAATTCCTCTCATTGTAACTTTAGTATTTTGGCTTCTTTTTATACAATTTCTTAACCAAATAATATACCAAACGCTCTCTTTACTTAACGGTATGTAACACAGGTTTCTTGAAATAAAAGGTAATTTTGAAAGAGGTAGAATAAAAGCTCATTTTAAATATCTTGGGTTTATCTACCAACAGAATATGTTAGTAACATTATGTTTTATTTACTTAAATATATCATCGACTATTGCAATAGTTCAAGGTATACGTAAGTCATATTGAACTCTAACCTTATCAAAATAAAGTTCTACTGAGCCATCAAATAGATTCATTTCGGTTTCCCTGATTTCCAGGCAAGAAAAATATAGTTTCAGATTTCAATAATACCAGCTCAGTGAAAAAATGCGTATAAGAACTAAGAGAGAATAGCCACTCAGTGGTGTCAAGAGATATTCTGATTTACCCGGATATTTTTTCCTATGGCACTACTAGTTGTGTCAAGCTTTTGTGTCACGAATGATAAACGAATCCTATCCGAGAATTTAGATATTTCTAAAGCAACAAAGATAGATAGATGCGTCTTTCAGTACTGGGAGAGCATAGATAAGAGTTGGTCTTTGATATCCAACGCCTTCTACATTCATAAATCACGCATCACTTTCCATTTTTAACAAGGCTGCAAACTCCTTTATAGAGATAAAAATATGAACGCTTTTGTTGAAGAGAAAATCATGTAGTTTCCGGGCAAATTTTGTTCCTAGGGTTTTTAGGAAAATTTGATTATGTTCACTAATTGTAAGTTTTATACAGTTTGGCTCAATACTCCTTTGTGATTGAAACATAAAAGTTAGTGTACATAAGTTTTTTAAAATAAATTATATTTTTATTTATTTGAACACTTACAACAATATAGGCATACATTTTAGATGTTGTCCCCTGTAAACCACGTAAGGTTTGTGTGGGTACTCATTTGTCATAAATATTCAGAGTACGTAGTAAGTATGTGTGTACCTATGACAAATACACACATAGAAAATCAATATGAAAATGTGTGTTGCAAAATTTGATAGTATCGGAACAAGGATTTGACAAAACCTTGGGTCTCCTTTGAAATAGTTTCTTGTATGTCTATCTAATAGGTACCCTTTTCAACAGTGCGTATAATTCAACAAATGGGCGCGTTTGGAAAAGGGTCCACAAGGTCCTACAAATTTCAATATCATGTTGTTCATCACAACAGTTTATTTACGACCAACATTGTCTAGGAAAGTAGAGGCCAGCAAAAACTATTATTAACAAAAACGTTCCATAAATGAAATAAGGAGAGATTACGTTTGATGATAAAAAAAACTCACATCTACTACTAAGTACTAAGGCTGTTGACTACTAGGTCTAACTACTAACTAGGACTAACTTAACTAGGTTGCTGTCGACTACTAACCAAAAAACAATATAAAAAAAAGGATAACGTCAAACAAAGGCAACTTTAAGTGGTGTTTTGAGTGACGTTTTCAGGCGTTGTAAAGACGAAAACATTTCGAAAGTTTCTAAGCATAGGGCTTCAGCGGGGTTATGTCATGTTGTCTGGCGTAGAGCGCCCGGGCACGGTTCTACCCGGTCGCTCCTTCCGGGACATTGTCTTATCCAGACCGCTTCGTCGTCGCATCAATCATTACAGGCTTTAGGACCGCTTACGTCGTGAAACGTCCGGTTATTTCGTGTGGAAAGAAAATATTCTAGTTAAGGACGTAAAGTAGTAAATAGGTTATGCTTTGTGAAATAGAAACGTTTTATTTCCCTACTACTTTCAATTAATTGACATGATCATTATTACTCTAAACTGAGACTATTTAAGTACATACTAGTTATTTAATTTTTATTTAGTTTGCCCTACGATTTTGAGAAAGTAAAAGTGTGTTAAATAACATAATGCTCAATAAGTTAATCTTATAAAAACGATGGCATCGTGCAGTAGATTTTTTATCATCTTATTTCTAGCAAATTTTTTCAACTTTATCGCTACTAAAACCAGATTTCTACTGGCAACATTCTACCAGTAAATTTTAAAAGAGCTAAATGAAGTGATGAAGCCGCCAGCTAACTGCAAATTCAGCTCAATCGAACAAAGTTGTTCCATTTGATTTTCCCCTCGAACGCGATTGGAAATTGAGCTCTACAAATGGAGATATCAGATTTGTGCTGGCACAGCGACATTTCTAAAATCTATCCGATAGTGCTCTCTAAAAAGTGAATAACAAAAGTCGAATTACTACCATCACTTTTGAAGTAGAACATTGCACTTTCGGCCTTTGCACACGAGCGCGACTACACAACGTACATAGTCTCACTTTTATCATCAAGTTTTTAGAACTTGTTCTATAGCTCAGTGATTCTGAACCAAAAACCAGCGTGTTAAGACTGATTTCACTTAAGCATTATCTGCAATTTTTTCGAATCGTATTAGCTCGATGCCAAATAATTTTCAACCAATCTCGCATCGCGATAAGACTCAGTTTACATTGTAGGTCTGTTAAAAGAGGCAAAGGTGCAGGTTATTCGCAGCGCTCTATTGGAATAGTTCAAATAACTGTCCCACTTAAGTTCTATAGAGGATACCCAGTGCAAAGAGAATGAGCTACACGCTTTGGGAGTAAAATTAAAGGTTAGTACGAAACACGATGAAAAAGTACAGGATTACTATTGAAATTGAGATATTTCACACGTTCAAAGTATAAAGTACACTCTAAAACTACTTTGAATCTATTTATCTATCTATTTATGGTCTATCTTATAAAAAGTTAGAGTAGACATTATGTCTTGTTTACCATACGTAATCAGGACATAATGTCTACTCTAACTTTTTATAAGATAGGGGGATAGTCTGTATGCACCCACTGCTTTGAATCAATTAGTAAATAAATATCCTTACATAGATATTCCACAACACTCTAGTCTCAAACTACTCAAAGTACATTTGTACTTACTATAGGAATTGGATAGCTTGTAGAATACTCATACAATTTTTTTTCTGAACATTTAGTGTTACATCATCATCATCATCAATATATATAAAACTCCTTTGAAGCTGACTTAGAATCAACGCACAGCCTAAACTATAAGTCCTAGAGGTATAAAATTTGTAAGGTAGTTTCCTTATATAGTGTAGGGGTGCACTAAGAAAGATGTTTTGAAACGTCACACTCTAAAGGGTAGAACGCGAGCGACGGCTAGTCCAAAATAAAAGAGGTCCGTCAAAACAAAAGCAAATCAGCTGGTTTTGCAATACCCAAAGCCAGCCCTGAGCATTGGGCACACAATTTTCATTTACCTCGTTGGGTCAGACGATGTCCGCAAAGTCCTGAAACGATTGGGTTAGATTGCAGTGTACTGGCCATAAGGAATCATCGCGGTCGTGTAGATAGAGACGTGAAGACACCAGTCGGGTAGGGGTGGTCGGTCTAGCTGAACGGTAAGCGGAGCGTGTTGCGTTTGGCTCAACTTGTCTGGATCGACGGTTGTAACTATTTTTGCAAGTAAGTAACTTTTTAGGCAACTTAGCTTGTGATCTTTGTTCATTAAACAAAGAAGTTTATAAAAATTTGTAAGTATTTTTTATGTTTGCTGTTTATTAATGGTCTACATAGTTAATTTCATTTGCCTACAAATTTCTCTAAATAACTAAACATACACTTTTGAGTATTTATATCCTAAAATTAGCTTTAAGGGCACCTACTGCGGAATCCTACCACCTAACATACCATAGTAACAACTTTTTGAAGTATTATAAAAACACCACGAGAATCGCTGCACGCTCAGGTCGACGCTCCGCTACAAGCTTCCTTACACTCTTGGTAAACGCTTTTTCATTCAGACCTCTTACAATCAAGGAAATTGAAAGGTCGACCCGGGTAACCGGGTGCGCTAGTCCCTTCCGCTACATTGTCTTATCCGGCCATGCATCATGTTACCCGGTTCTATCTGGATAACCTATACCCCGGGCTGCAAACCGGGTAGGAGAGTGGGTGTTTTAATAAATCTATAGATATTCGGTCGAATAGGAGCTTAAAGTGGAACGTATACTAAACCAATGGGTACATAAAAAACTTTGTAAAAAAATTGTGAATATTGCATGAGTAAAATTAGTTAGGTATTTAAGTTTTATCACACACAGTGAGAAAAAAATTGTACGAAAACGAAACTTACCGGCAAAATCTCATAAGTACTTAGTAAACCTATGTACTAATAATTTGGTTTTACCTCGCAAGAAGATGAAAAGTATTCGCATGAAATGTCGGTTGGTTTCAAACATTATGCAAAACCTACACATACAAGTAGCCGTGTTACGTGTCTGTAGCTGTTTTTCATCTTTTGATAACAGCTGATTTATTTTACCGCAAAGAAACCAAGTTACCTCTTGTTGATACTCTTTCGAGCTTTCACGCGGATGATCCCGTACGCGTAGCTTTAGTGGCCCATGGCCTTAAATCTATAGATTTCCATGTCGAATCGGAGCCTTTACATTATGAGGTTGAGGCAGTGTCCCCCATTTTTTATGATAAGGTGCAGAATAGATAAAGATTGTCGAGTAACGGATATAATGTTTGAATTATGAGGCATATTCCTTGTATTATGCATGGATTTAATGATAGGGGAGCGTTTGTTTGAATTTATAAACAGTTTTGTATAAAATAATGTATCTTGAACAACCCTTAAATAGCAATACTATAAAGAAGTTTCTAATCCAGGGTATGTCGATAAATCTTCTAAATATATAAAACTCTTTTGAAGCTGACTGAAAATCAACGCACAGCCTAAACTATAAGTCCTAGAGGTTTGAAATTTGGAGGGTAGTATCCTTATTTAGTGTAGGGGTGCAATAAGAAAGAAATTTTGAAAAGTCGCACCCCAAGTCGCATGGTCTAAAATTAGGATCAAAGATTTTAATGCGTATGCTGTTACCACGCAAGCAAAGCCGCGGGCGACAGCTAGTAGGTACTTTATGAAATTATGTGATGTTATTGACTGCTAGAGCCGAGACTGACGTGAAATAACGAACCTTTCGGATCTTTTGACGAAGGTACCCTGAAGCATTCTCCGTAGTCGAACAACCGATATTCAATTGTCTCATCATAAAAATAAAGTTCAAACTAACAAGCCCATCCCTGCTATAGTACAGAATGAATCAAACTTAATTTACTTTCACATTATCAATCCATAGACGAGTCATGCAGCGATAATGGATATTATCAATTGAAACTCCAACTTCACAGATAAAGCCTTCGAAACACCAACAATTACTTGTAAATTGAAAGCTTTGTTCTTGTGAGCTCTACTATACATTATGTTGATGTACAGGGTGTTAACAATTGACTAAAACTGAAACGGAATTTTCGAAACTTTTTATTGAAATGTCGAAAGAAAATAATGAAATGAAAGAAATATCTAAACTACAAACTCAATCACAATATTGAAAATGTAATATTAATGTCTGTTGTTATGCCAATAAACTTCATATTATTTCATTTCAAACTAAAATTTGACAATAAAATCATAAAGATTTCGTAAGCTAAATGTTACAGCCAGAATTAAAAAATAATGCTTTTTCAGAATCCAATATGTAAGAGTAGCGATTCATTCAGGAACTTTAAGTTACTAAGTTTAAATAACACCACACTGGAACATTTAAGTATATTTCGTTGTATGAAGGACTAGCCGTCTCCCGCGGCGTTGCTCGCGTTAGAGTGTGACTTTTCAAAATTTCTTTCTTAGTGCGCCCATACACTATATAAGGAACCTACCGTCCAAATTTCATACCTCTAGGACTTATAGTTTAGGCTGTGCGTTGATTCTCTGTCAGCTTCAAAAGAGTTTTATATATAAAGATTATACAAAAAAGGTCGTAGTTTCTTGCTCGTTTTTTTAAGACTCTGGTCGCGAAGAAAGAATCACCTAAAACCACCTTTTACGACTGTTTTAAATGATCTTTGTGATTTTACTGATTAAAACTTTGACTTTGAGTTTTTGTTAGTAGTTCTTTCACACCTTGTTCATACACGAGTAACTTTGGTGTAACTTTACAGTGGTGTCTATTATCTGTGGTAGCCAGTATAGTTAGACTCTTAACGCTTTGTTAGATGACTTTGTAGCAGATAGGTTCAATACCGTACTCTTAGTAAAAAAAGGATAAAATATATTTTGTTATACTTATTTTATTGCCGTCTACGAAAATTGTGAATAGCATTGCTTTTAACTGTCAAAGAATAATGGACGAAAAATTATTATGACAGCGTCATAATGGATTAGAATACAGATTACGATCACGACAAAAAAAACTCGTTAAATCAGTCTGGCCGTCTAGTCTATTAATCTAGTCTGCTGGTTTTAAGGGTTTGTCTATACGTGTAAGAAGTACCGGTCTGTAAAATAACACCACAATTTTTATAAGATAAATTTATGGGGCAACAAGTCGCCCACATGATGTCGGTTCTTTGCACCTTTTGACGCAATATATAAGGTGTAAAGATGCCTGTGTAATAGTACCAGCACCCGACCCCTTGAAGCTACAACGCAGCAATGCGAGCATCACTGCTTGGCAGCAAAAATAGGTACAGTGATAGTACTTCCACAGACGATCTCTATCACAAGGAGCACTAGAATGTTCGAAGTCACGAGCGTTTTACTAGTTGAATAATAGAAATATACGGTGTATTGATTCAAATCGCAGTTGCCATCTTGAATCTTGCGGTTTTAAATTGTATTCCTTGGAATCGTAAGCTTCTGTAAGTTACGCGAATATTATACAATACGTTGTACTGATTGCGTGGAATATCATCGTATCTGTCGCATCTATCCTATTTTTGAGATATTTAAACTACAGTTTTGAGTTGGGTAAAAATAAAATATCGGTAATGAATAAAATAAGTTGAAATAAAAACCATTTTCGTTAGCCAGCGTATCAGCATTGCTATTCAGCGCGGCAATGCAGCCAGTGTCTTGGGCACGCTTCCGATTGGTACTGATTTGGACCAGTTGAGCTATCTATAAATCGTTTGCAACGGTTTGTAGATGGCTCAACTGTTTCATGTGTATTTTGTAAATATTGTGAATATTGTAAATACTATATTAGTTGTAATTTTCTTTGTGAATAAATTTTTCGTTAGCACGCAACTGACATTGTTAGCATATTTTTATAGAGCTATCTATAAAAAATGACCTTTAGAAATGGTTTCAACAAAATCACAAGTTTTAGGTTCTCGAATACTCAAACGCCACTTAAATTAAGTTCACGCTTAAATTATTGTGATCTCTTACAAATGAGTAATGTCAAACAGAAGCAGAGCAATTTTAAGTGGTGCTTAAATTTGAGTGACGTTTCAGTATTCCGGCCTAAGCCACACAGCTGAGGTATAAAAGAATCTTCATGCTAATTAAGTTTCATTCAGTGCCTAAAATTTAATTTAATAGTGAATATAACCGACGTCTGTAACTGTCAAAAGTGACAGGTTACAAAAACGATCGTTTTGGCACCTGTCATTTTTGTCACTGTCAGCATGTCTGTTTTAAATGACCTTGCTTACCCTGTCAATGGTGACAGTAACCTTGTACGTGACTGCGATGGTTAATGCAAAAAAAACATTATGTCTCAGAGTTGCCTCACAGAGCACGTCACTGTTATTATATTTTCTAAATAAATCGGTATTTGGTTAAAATTATTATTTTTTTGCTCATTTAATTTACATTCGCAACCAAGGAGACCACTGTAGACATTTTTTTCTCATCGAGCCAACTGGTAGGATAGATGGGAAATAATCCAATCGAGGTCACTTATTTGCATAGTGGGCTCGTTGGGATTTTTTTCTCATCTGGCCTATCAGAGGTCTAGCCGCCGCCGCGCCGGTAAGCTCGATGGGAACAACCCAGCAAAATGACCACCAATAGTGGTAAGACAGACAATATAAAGTGTGCTTCTAATGGGAAAGAATTCAGCCCTTGCATCGCAAAACTAATACATTATCTTCAAAATGAATATTCGATTCCTATATTTTGTATCCTCAAGTCGAATGTCCCATTTCAAGCCCATTACTCAAGTCAGCGCATATTTATCGATAGTGCCGGCACTATACAAAACGTCTGTCAACAGAAATGATGGCGAGAGCTTCCTTTGCGCATTTCATCGGGAAAGCTAGCCAGGTCGGGTCCGGGCTATGGCCGCTTTTACACGGAAAGCCATCGGCTAACCCGTCGAGCAAAATGACGCGTGCAATTTATAAAATTGGGCTCTAAAAATTCAAAACTTCCCAATTTATGCAAATGAGTGGGCTCAATGGGATTTTTTTCTCATCTGGTCCACCGGTGGGCCGGCCCGTGGGCTCGATGGGAATAAGTGTTTTGCCCTAGCACCGCCGCGAGGTCAAAAATATGGGTAAAATACAGTATTATTTGATGATTTTTCGTTTGTTAAAAATTATAGACATAAATAAATGCGTTATTAGTCTTACATTTGAACTGAATACAAACCGAGTGTCATTAGGACTTACAACTTATATTTTCACTAAAGTAACTATTATTATTATTAGCCAGTTTCATCCCACTGCAGAGCAAAGGCCTCTAGAGTAACTAGTTACCAAAAAAATTAAGCCGACTCTACCGATAAAATTAAATGCAGTTTAACCGGCATTCTGCCTGAAAGTGGGCAATTGTATAATACCTATTGAAACTGGCCGACGTTTCTGGGGCACTGTCATGCTGTACTGTGCAATGTAGAGTACACGAGGAATGTAATGGAGTTACAAACGAAAAGAAAAACTAGATGTTGACATTTTATAATTACTTTTCTTTGATATAATTCTACTACGTTTAAGTTTAGTCATTTGTGGATGAGATTTATGAATGACATAAATCATTTATGTCATTCAATCACACCCCTATGGTGAATTTGTGAAATCTTTTTTTCGAAATTTTTTTACGTTCGTTTTAATTTGTTTCCTTTAGATCTTCTTTAGATAGATGCTCAGATTACTAAGTTAAATACGATTCTAAGGGAGTCCCTTAATGCATAAAAATGCCATATTGCCAAGTTTCCAAGTCGATTGTGATATATCAAAGTGGCAGTGGACAAAATACAAAAGGGTGTGACCAAGTGTGGTAGAAGCACAAACTCTTTTTCCCTCGGTCAAGTTTTATGAATAAGAGGCATCATATTGGTCCGGCCAAAGCTATGTGCAAACAGTGGCCGCTCCTTTGGCGATGAATATCGAAGGTATACATATTATCCATTGTAAGCTTTCGTTGTAAGGGTTCTGTTTGCTGTAGCTCTTCTTCGTACTTACGGTGAGCCAGTGTATAAGCCTTAAATTCAAGTAAAGGTTTTTGGTCAGCTTAAGACCCTTCTTAACTGGAACTTCTAGTTACGGTACAGAGGTTGGTAACCTCTAAGTATCAGTACAGAAATCGGGTGGTTTTATCATAGTCTTATCTTGTATCTTAGATTCGTGTGCTAAATATGGGTTATTCCTATCGAGCCCACCGGCTGGCCCACTGGTGGGTCCCAGTACAGCAATCTGGTTGTTTTGTCATAGTGTTATCTCCTACAAAATCTTAGATTCGTGTGCTCAAAAAAATCTCTCCGCGTAGTCGTCTAGCGTTACTCAAGCATATATTATATGAGTAAAAAGATTATCAATTGAAACTTTCTGAAAATTTATGCTTGAATCTCGATTCCAAACTTGAGTAATTTGACAGTATACGGCTCGTATTGTGATTTGGTCTCAAACATAGATTTTGTCTTAGAATCTCCACTCAAATCTGTGCTTGAGTAGCGAATTCTTTATCAGAATACAAGCCGATGAACTTTAGGTTCATCATCCAATTTGTCCCGGATGGGAATCAAGTCAACTACAGCCCATTCGACCAGTCAATAAAGTACTTCCTACAAATAGGCACTCTGTTACAATATACTATGTTATGAATTCCTTTGAAAGAGCTAGTAGAAGCGTTTTGAACATGGATATTACAAATCGCAGTGCGCTTATATCCATTGTGCTGGATACAGTGCCTTCCCGGCTCGAAGCAATATTGCTATACTTTACAAGGGCGTTTGAAATGAACTTGCCATTTTTCGTTTATCATCCGGATTTTATCACTGAAAATCCATAGCTGAGTATAATCTAAGTTTCCTGACGTGGGTTTCACCGTTTGACAGCAACTAACATTGGGAAAAATATGTTCCAATATATTTTTATACATTATACCAGACCCAGGAGGAGATGGCGCGATGAACTCGATGCACTTCCAAGATCTTGGCCTGTAACGGCGTTAAATCGCGAAGAGTGGAAGAAGGGAGGGGGGAGGCTTTTGCCCTGCAGTGGGAAAACCACAGCTGAAAAATAAAATAAAAAATAATTATACAAACATTTGACCGCAATCTCACTTAACATTAAGTGATGTGGTCGACGATGTGACACAATTGGCTAAAAGAAACTTATTCGCTCTTGAAAGCAACTAAATAAATTATATGGCTTCGGAAACACAGACGCAAACAAGGAGTTCGAGTCATTGGAGATCCTGTTGATAGATGTTAAGGCAAAGCGCTTGGTGCCGACAGGTGGCATGTCAACCATGTATGGGTGCTTCGTTTCTCTACGTCTAGTGGTCTGATGATGGAATGGGGATGGAAGAACTAGCTCATAGGGTATCCTCTCCAAAATTTATTTGGTAGAAAACCCAAAAGACTGACTTAAACTTGACTGTAAGATTGAAAAGCGAGGCTACTACCACAAGAGTGCTCTTAATAACAAATTTCAATGGATAAAGAAAGTCTTTTAGTAGGGACCATAAACTTAGTGGGGATATCTGTCAAAAAAAAAAACAGAAATCCCTACTGCTACGTCGTAGACATCCTGCATCGTAGAAGTGGGGATTTCGGGAAAAAATAACTGAAATCCCCACTGAGAGGGATTTCTTAGTGGGAATTTCTGAAATATATCCAAACACGGCGTGAATTTTCATTGCCAGTGCATTTCCACTGCAGCACTTTGAACTGCGGTTCGGTGAAATCACAAGGAAAATAACGTTGTGATTTTCCTTTGACACGCTCCGACGTTTATTTTTATGACGGGGTTACGTTTCAATGTTATTATATTACATTTTCTTTTGAAGAAATCTTGCTGTTAACCTGAAGAAATAAGCAGAATAAATACTTACAAAAGGCTCGCATTATAAACGAAGATTCCTTAGTGAGATAAAATCTTGAGTTACACTACGCAGCAACTTTGTATTTTGTACAAGCCTGAATTATGTTTTTCCTTGTTGTCAAGCAGTGTGCCTTAAATACCACTAGATTTTGGTGTATCATTTTACGAAGTTAGGCCTGGTTTAGGCCTGGTTTCAGCACAAATGCGTCTGTTAACAAAAAAAGCTACGTAGGCGACTTGGAAAGTTCATTCGCATCGTTCGGCTCATTAGTTTGGGACGATTTTTTCCAACCCTCTAACTTTTGGGGCCAACTTTTGGGGGTCGATTCTGTGTGCCGAACCTTTAGTCGAAAATAAACAGGGATCAGAGGAGATTTTGCCGAAATCTTTCACATGAATCGTTTTGGTGTGTGTTCTACCTGTAGGTATTAGGTCGACTTTGTTTAGGGGTTTGTTTTGTATCTATGTTAGTAAACTTTGCCGTCATGTTTATCACTATGCTAGCTTTTGTCTCTGACTTCGTGTGCGTGTTTTTTCACCTTAAAATGGGTTACAAAAAACTCATCAAAATTGGTTCAGTGGTTTCATTAAAAACGTAGTGAATAATAACTTTACACTGACATAAACAAGAACAAAAACTTATTGTTTTTCGTGTACAAAAATATCATATACTCAGTGAAAAAAAATAACGAATTAGTCACAGCCAGCCTCCCAGCACACCGAATGAAAAGTTTTTCGCCGAGGGAAATTACCCAAGTCACAGTTGCGAGTTCCGTCCGTCGTCAAACGAGACGCCATACAATTTACTTAACACTGAGCAAGGTCAAACTTTAGCCACAGTTTGAAACATGCAGTTGGATAGATTATTATTTATTAATAATAAATAATAAGAGGGCGTTGTGTTATAAATATCCAAGAATATTTATTTTATTTTATTTATTTATGTATAGTTTGGTTTATCGCGCAAAAACCTCCAGACCTCATCATTCTCCAACATCAAAGCCGATAACGGCAAGCCCTCAAAGAAAATATAAAGGGTCCATCGGAAAACAGCAAAAACTTGATACCGTTGACAAAGACGCGGTGACCGGTTACAGCTGAGAGAGAATAGCTAGGTCACTGCGTGTTAATTTAGTTGGAAGACAGGGTGGTCTAGCCGTAGTGATATCGCTTTTCGTCCCTAGGGGTGCACTTTTCAAAATTGTAGGCGGTGTTGAGACCATAGCGTACCCGGGATTATTTTAAAATCAAATTAACACGCAAATATAGAAAACTAGCCGTCGCCCGCGGCGTTGCTCGCGTTCTACCCTTTAGAGTGTGACGTTTCAAAATTTTTTCTTAGTGCACCCCTTCACTATATAAGGATACTACCCTCCAAATTTCATACTTCTAGAACTTATAGTTTAGGCTGTGCGTTGATTCTCAGTCAGCTTCAAAAGAGTTTTATGTATTTAGAAAAAATATACTATTCTGATCCAAATAAATTTACAATAAACGAATATTTTGACACAACCAATAAATATTATTTTTATTATTAAAGCCTTTAAGTTATAGAGGTTGGTTTATAACTGAAATGCGGCAAAATTTTATGCATTTCGCAAACTACAACGAGCAAAACGGGAAGTGATTTCGGAATAGATAAAGTGTAAGAATGGGATTCAATCCGTACTTATAGATAAAATAGTAACTAATTACTCCTCTTCTTTTTGGGATATTTTTTAAAAAGTTTTATTTAACTACCGAAATACACATGTTTTTCCTAGTAGTTGCAAAATAGCGATGGATTAAAAATATGCTCCAGAGAAGTGATCTTGGTATAACGTCTGTATGAGCAATTCACAGTCCCTCTGAAGCACTCTTAATTACTAGTGGCACTTTTACGAAGAGTAGGAGTGATGCAGCTATTTTTGCTTAGGCTATGTCCAAAGGAGGTATTAAAGATTTGACGTTTGAAAATAGCCGGTCGCTCACAAAAGGTGAACTGAGAGGCATTTAGAGGGAGTGGCGAAATCAAAGGGCCTTTTAGGCTTATTACGCGGTTCAGGGGAGGGCCGGTGAAAAAAACCAGACAAGAGAGAGTTGGACTTACTCGCTGGGCTCTCCCTCTATCTTAGCTAATAAAAATAAAAAACAATTCATATAATTAAAATAGAAAAAAAAATCTATTCGACTGTTTACATATTAATTTACTATTTATAAACCATCTGTTAAAATTATTCATTATACTTAAATAAGTTTACCACTTCACTATTGTAAAACTAATTACGTAGCCTGTGAGTTCTTCATTAGGTAGGCACACTTTATTTGGTTCTAGTTATTCAAAATTGTCAAAAAAAATACATTTCTATCCATAAAATATATTCTTTCAGACTCCTTGTCCTTCTCTTATTATTATACAGACTTAGCCTACCTACTTAGAAACAACTCTCTAAGTAGGTATACCTATTGTAAAAGGGTTTTCCTTGCGGTTTTCGGATACGTAACTCTAATATTCTCTTTGCCGACATGGCGGCCGGCGTGTCCGCCGGTAATGCAGCGATTTCAAGTGTCGCCGAGTGAACTTTTAGAACAAATTGAACTTGTCGGGGAATAAAAATGCGGTTTGATCTGAGGCATGTCCGTTGAGCGAGAACAGTAATTAAGCATCTGGATGTATACTTTTTTTTTATTGATCGAGTGAGCAAAGGGAACGAAGATCTTAGTGACAAGTTGGGCAACAATGCTTTGTATGTTTGTTCGTCGAGATCTTTTGAACCGCTTATCCGATCTTCACAGAATTTAGTAGGTATACAGATAGTACTCTTAAATTTTACTGGTTTGGAAAATAAAGTAAATCGGTTAAGGGGTTGAAAAGTTATTAGGTTCCAAAGAAAGTAAAAAAAAATAATGTCTGACCAAAATATTACGAGTAAGTGGGGTGTCATATGATAGGGTTTTGTTTAGACATTCCAAAATCGGTTTTATTTTTATTCTAGGTTAAATATTTTAGCATCTGGAATCTGGATCTATACTTTTATTTTATTTATTAGGGTAAACAAACAGTTACACAGTATACGCTTAGATTACGGTGTTTTTTTTATATAATTAGTGTACCTAGCTAAATCAGTAAAGACATGCCCACGTCTCGAATACAATAAATCAGTACGTGTCGCTGCTGACCGCGAGTCGTCTTGTCTTGGCGCGAATCGACACACCTCATTTATTTTTAAACGATCTATCCGTCCAAATGTACTGGCGAGGTAAAAATCTTAATTGTCTAAACTATACACTCGTTAATCTATACGAAAAAAATGACACAGCAAGTTGATCGCAAGTTGAAGTTACAACCCAAAGCTTAATCGATTCTCGTTTAAATTCGCTCATGAATTTCATAAAATAATTTATGTGTCTTTATTATACAATCTACACTAAGCATTTACCGTTATGATATATTCGCGTTAGTTTTTTCTAGGTATTCTTCAAAGTATCAGATTTTATAATAAAAAATACTTTAAAAGGCTCCTTTACGATAAAGCAACAAAATAATTACTTACTTATATTGTTTTATCGTAAGTACACGCATGCAAAAGCAGATAATACGCGCACCAAACGATTTTGATAAGTTAATATTGAAAAAATTCCTTTCGTCAAAGATGCAATGCGGAATAGCCGTTTTTTCCCTGATCGTACATATAAATACACCACTTATAGCATGTAGTGTAGGTATAAAATGCCGATCGGGAATTTATATTGACGATGGGAAATTGAGCCAAGTGAACGCGAGCTTTATAAAGGAGCGTCTGCTTTTTGCTACTTCTCTGTCGTAAATAAATGTCTTCATCGCATTTTGTAATATTTATGGATAGAAATTGGACTGAATAAAATTAAGTAGTAAATAAAATAAGATACCCGCGAATTCGAAGCGAAACTTTCCACCAAAATATTATTTGTCACCAGCGTATGATGAACCTCGTAGCAAATGGCTGCTTTTGGCTTAGAAAGTTCAAGCTGTATCGAAGAATCCACGTCATCGATTTCAATAAAATACATGTTTTAATTCGGAAAAAGGGCTTCTGAATGGTATACGTTTCATAGAAATTGGCCCAGTAGTTAAGGCGTGATCTTCGAACAAACAGACAAACTCAATTTTCAGAATCGGAATTGTTTATTTAGTAGATCTGCATATTTAGTTTATCCATATCTTTTATTTTACACTAGCCGTCTCTCGCGGCGTTGCTCGCGTTCTAGACCCTTCAGGGTGCGATATTTCAAAATTCCTTTCTTAGTGCACCTCTACACTATATAAGGATACGACCCTCCAATTTTCATACCTCTAGGACTTATGGTTTAGGCTGTGCGTTGATTCTCTGTCAGCTTCAAAAGAGTTTTATATAATATATTGATGATTGATGATGATTATCATTTTTACAGTTTTATAATTAGTATAGGCGGTTATACAAGTTACATACATTCTACATAAACTATCCAGTACAATATATTATGACAAATTGCCTACGTAGCCGGTGCTATGTTTGTGTAGTGTTCCTTAAGCTCTGAGTGATTGATGATCACTTACTGCTAATTAGGTAGCAGATTCATACATTGTCTGGGGAGTACTCCGACGTAACTTAAGCGAGTAGGTAAGAGTAATTACGATACGACATCACTAAATAATATTAAGGTACCGGACTCGGGTTCCAAAAACATAGCTAAGTTTTCTAAAGGAGAACTCTGAAACGGATTTATCCATCTATTTATATACTATTATGTATTATAAGTATATATTTAGGTACAAAAAAATGTGAATCTATCTATCTATGTATTCTATCAGCCATCTAGTTCCCATAATACAAGCTTTGCTTAGTTTGGGACTAGAAGGCGTTGTGTTAAATGTCCGTGAATATTTATTTTATTTTCATTTATCTTTCCATCAAATAAATATTTACTTGGCTATAGGAAAAATGGAGGAGTAAAAGCATTAAAAATCTAACTGGTAGGTCATAATAATGGCTTTGGTAAACAATAATAAGTATAGTTACAATATTGGGGGCATTATCTAGGCCCATAACCATGATAATAAACTTATTTAGAATAACTATAAAGTTAAAGTCGTGTCGGACATTATAAAACACTGAAAAAGTTAATTTGTACACATGTTCACTTATTCGATAATTTGTTTGTTAGTTATTAATTAAATAATGTTGATGGACGACTTATTTTGGTATGGGGTTTCGAAGCTTCGTTATATCTAAGTTTGTAATCATCTGAATATATTATTTTATTGTAGTGCTTCAGAGCGATTAATTTTTTTAAATGTTAATCTATGGCAACAACTCTTAGACCCGTATGCTAATTTCCTGCTCAAGCTTTGATCGGGACTCAATCATAGATTTTTGTATCAAAATCTCTACTCAAATCTATTCTTAAGTAACGATTTATATATCAGCATACGGATCCTAGAATCCATTATTACAAGTAGTTCTTATATGGCTGGGATGGTAGTAGGTAGATTAACATAGCAATGTGTCAAAAAGAGCTATTCTTTTTCAAACACCCAATGTTGCTGTGGAAGGTAATCTGTATTTACGTATTTTTTTTACATATTGGCAAACGTTTGAGCAATATCAGAGACAGGTTGATTGAATACTAGAAATGGCCATTATTAGACTAGAAGGCTCGTTAATGTACTCGTCTAAATGAACAATTTAAAATATTTAATTGTCTATTTAAACTGAAGCTGCCAATAGAAATTAGCTCGTTACTCAATATTGGTCGCTCGGCGATGCGTGTCTTGTAAAAATAGCCTGCTGTCGATTGACGAGTGACGTGCCATCGGCTTCTCTTGCTAACAGACGGAGCACTCAATAGAAACTAAAGTAACTTATGTCGAAGAAATATTATTATTAAAAATATCGGTACGATACGGGTGAGCACCGGTGAGGGGGCGGTCTCTTCTGATCCTAAGGTCGTTGGTTCAAATCCGATAATCCGGTTGTGCACCGATGACCGTCCACTAAGGTGACATAGGTGCACACGTTTCACGTGTTTTCTGGACAACATTAAATCAGATGATGCAATAGTTCAAAAATTGGTGCAAAATGATTAAATTTTGACAGAACGGTAGACAAATATCTCGCGCGCGAACCCTGTCATATGTAATGACTGTAAGCACACTTTATTTACTAGCACTAAGTATAAGGATATCCTAATAATTAAGATTAAATAGCTTAATAATCATTATTTTGAAACTATCACCAAAATATCTAAAAGGTCGCCTACCGTGCCTGATTTTACTTACTGATATAAAATACTAATTTAAAACTACATTTGCTGCATTGTTTTATTTTTTAATTTTGGATTGAGCCTAATTATTTAATTGAATGAATAAATTGTTACAGATGCACCATCCAATCCAGATGAAGCCGGCTGACAGTGAAAACAGAAATGGTAAGTGTTATTAGATATTTTGACTTACTATAAACACATAGCTTCAATAAATACATTGTCAAAATCCTAGGATTTCATACTATGGAGTCAGAACTCCGGACCTACTCAGTAAACGGATATCGCAGGTCGCAGAATCAGAATAATCTTTATTGTATAGAGTAAAAGCGGACCGATATCAAAAAACAAGTAAACTAAATCCGTAATTTGCATTTACAAATAATTTAATATAATTTTTTTAACTAATTTATATAAAATCATAGAAAAAAATGTGCACACATTCACCGACTTCAAATCTCATAAAAAAATTAAGAAATAGCTGCAAATTTTCTTTCTCCATCTAATTAAAAAAAACATATTATGTGATTAAGATAATTCAAGTGGGGCTATCCAAATTGCTGTTTTAGAACATAACATTATTGAAGTTTCAAGTATCCACTACCGGTACATAATTATCATCAATAAATATAAAACTCTTTTGAAGCTGACAGAGAATCAACGCACAGCCTAAACCATAAGTCCTAGAGGTATGAAATTTGGAGGGTAGGATCCTTATATAGTGTAGATGTGCACTAAGAAAGGAAGTTTGAAAAGTCGCACCCTAAAGAGTCTAGATCGCGAGCAACGCCGCGGGCGACGGCTAGTTGCATATCAAAGTGTCAGTTTGTACTGTTTACCTAGACCGAGATCAAAGAAGATCACTGCGACCTTGGTTTGCAGTATGTTAAAACTATTCAAAGGATGATCCACGTGTTTACTTGGCAATGTTTAGCTAAAGAATGATAAGAAATTCCGTACCATAAGTTTTTATTTCAAACCGATCGATTGGCCTTTCTAAGACGAATACTGCGTAGGATCATATTTGCATAGGTTGGTTATTTGTTTTAGAGGACGCATCTTTTTTTGCAAGAAACATAAGAGCTCAAATAATATTAAACCTAAAGCACACTAAAAAATTTTCTCTATTATAAGGATATCTCAAAATCATTGCTAGTGTAGGTACCAATATGACCAGACCCGCAAAATAAGCAGATATGCATCTCTTTCCACTCTACTGAATTAAACTGTACCAGCAGCGCATTCTACATTTTAGGCAATTATATCCGAATACTCAAACGCCACTTAAATTAAATTCACGCTTAAATTATTGCCATCTCTTACAAATGAGTAATGCCAAACAGAGGCAGGGCATTTTTAAGTGGTGCTTAAATTTGAGTGATGTTTCAGTATTCCGGCCTTAGTCACTCAACATGCTATAGAGGTCATCAATCACTGGCCATACCTGAGCGCTCACCAAAAATCAACAATCAACGAATATTCGTGTGATATATAATCGAGATTTTAAAAAGTAGTTGGGGCATTCAAGTCTTTCACGACAAAGCAATTGAATCGATCGTATAACACCGCACACATACTGCATGATCGATATGACTGCATAATACAATGTGCATACAAATCGCATAGGTATTATACGTCATAGACGTGGAGTCGGCCGCGATTATCTTACGTGAGTGTTGCTACTTGCGGTAATGTTTTTATGCAATAAATCTCAAGGTTCTTTATCTTGGGAAGTAAAACCAATTGCAATAAACATACATTCAAAAGTTATAAACAGAATAGATAGTTTGAAAATAAAATTATAAAAATAAAATCATTACTCCGCTATTAACAGTAGGTTTTAGAAAGATTTAAATAAAAATAAAAATATTCACGGACACTTAACACAACGCCTTCTAGTCCCAAACTAAGCAAAGCTTGTACGATGGAAACTACATGGCTGATAGAATACATACATACATATTTTTTTTGTAAATACATACTTATAATACATAGAAACACCCAGACACAGAACAAACATCTATGTTTACAACACACAAATGTTTTTTCTTGGTGGGGATCGAACCCACGACCCACAGTACGGAAGGCAGAGCTACTACCGACTGAGCCATGACGCCTGTCATTGGTCAGTACTATCTCTGTTTACACACCACAATTTTGTAATTACCAAACAAAATTTAAGGACAGTTGGAGCAGAGGCTACTTATGCTATTGGCACTGTCAAGAATTTTTATATTTAACTTTCACCAAGTTATCGAGGTTTGTTTTTAACCAAAATCCTGTAAAATTTAGTTAATATTGCGACACCCACGTGACTATAAATTATGAATGAGACTTGGGTCAGTAGACTCAGTAGGCAAGTACGGAGGACGAGTAACTAATTGTTATCCATATTTTGGCATATTTTTTTTTAAATTATTTTGAGTTTTTGCTGCCTAGATGTGTTCAGTGACAGACACAGAGCATACGGTTTTTTTTTTTACAAAATAGTTGTATATTTCTGCCGCCAAGCTGTGACGGCATTGCTGTGTTCCAGTTTGAAAGGTATGAGTGCCGGTATTACAGCCATTTGAGACTTAGCACCTTTATGTGTCAGAGTGATGGGCTCAGAGTACATCATAGGGCATATCCGCAGTGGACGTGCTCAGTGAGGAAACGCATAATTTTAGAGATCCAATCTTGTCTCACCATGGGTTATAGCCAATTTGTACCTCCTATTGCTATGCAAATCATAACAACAAATTTTGAAATACCATACATGGTTCCATTAAAAAATAGAATCTTCTTCTTCTTCCTGCCCTTATCCCACTCGATGGGGTCGGCACAACATGTTATTTTCTTCCATTCTCCCCTATCATTCGTCATCTTGGTGTTCACTCCTCTCCTGTGCATATCATCTTTTACACAATGCATCCATCTTTTCTTAAGCCTACCTCTTCCTCTATATCCATCCACATTCATACTTAAAATCCAATAATTATCCATAAAAAATTGAATACCAGGTGAAATAATATAAATGAACTTAATCACCCTCCTTCTCCTGATCTATCAGATGGATTAATTCTCCATCTGGTATCAATCAAGTTGATCAAATAACTACATAATATATGGCCCAACTTGCAAGTTAAGGTGCCGTGAGCCGTGACTAAGCGCTAAGGGATGACTTTAAGTAATTGAGCTGTGCTGCTGAATGTGTCTTGTAGATAATCGAATTTACTCGAAAGGTCTATAATAATTTGGCCTTTTTACTCTTATCCATTTTAGTAAATTGTGACTAATGCATTAATAAATCCTACTAATATTATAAATGTGAATGTAAGTTTGTTTGTTACGCTTTAACGCGAAAACTACTAAACCGATCATCATGAAACTTTGTACACATATTCTTGGAGGTATTAGAAGTAACATAGGATACTTTTTATCCCGGAAAATCAACGGGATCCAACGGGAAGTCGCCGGCGGAAGCTAGTGAATAAATAAAATAATAAATAAATATTCGTGGACATTTTGACACGCAACGCTCTCTAGTCCCAAACTAAGCAAAGCTTGTACTATGAATAAATGAAAGCGATTTGCATGAAACTTATGGCTTTGCATGATCATACACCTTCTGGTGACAATCCTGGCTTTGTCAAGTATATTTGAACGTGCGGCCGCCATTTTGAAATAGATAGGTATTAATTAGTAGGTAACGTATTACTTGAGCTTGTTTCATCTTTTTTATTTATCTTTTTCATAAAGCTATATGAGTAAATCTTAAAATAATAGTAATAAGTTTATTCTTGGAACAGAAACAAGGCACAAGTTAGAAGAAAACAATAGCGAAGTTTAAAAAACTGTGTCAAAAAGATTTTAAGAGTAAACCTTAGTAATTCGAAACGCATTCAAAAATCTAATTAAACTCTCGATTACGAAACTGGTGAACCGCGAATATTGCACTAAGCATCGTCTGTTCACCGGCAGTAATGCACGTCTATTCTGAAGTACCGAATTCGGCGGAACCAATTGGCACCGGCAATTTGAGCCAAAGACTAAAAGGCATAGATGTGCCCCATCGTGTTGAAGTTGAGCTACATAGCCTACGTAGCTTAGACTCACATACCAAGTAGGTAATGCAAGTTAGTTTAGTTTGTTAGTTTGTAGATAGGTATAAGATTTTTTTTAAATACTTTAACTCCATCATCATCCACAGCCTGAATTAACGCACTGCTTGGTCTTCGTTGGTACCATTTCTCACGAGCTCATGCCAGTCTCATCCAATTTTTGCCCGCTGTTGAAATCTTTCTGAAAAAAAACCTTTCTCAATTTTAATTTCAATAATTATTTATTAGAAAACAACTTCTCAAAGGATCCAATGTTTTTAAACTCAGACACAAAACTGAGATGAGCAGAAAAAAACTAGGAGATTTGTATTCAGCAGCAACTAAAAAAAAATTTTTACCATTGTTACTCTTAAAATTTTAAAGTTGGAAACGTAGCCAGTCTATCGCTATTTGGTCTACGCCTCAAGTAACGACACTGACACTTTGCACCCGCGTCACGTTCCCGGCTACTCGAAGCTGAGTGTGCGCGTGACTATTTTTCGAGTTCAAATCGTAGGGGGGATATTCTAGTGTTCGTTTTAGTGAGCTGGCGGTGATTGTGTTATTGGGAAGAATTTTTTTAATGATTTTTTATTGTTATGCTTATTACAAGGTATTTTAATACTTGATCGCGTTTGCGACACACATTTTCACACCTTATAGTAGAGCGACGTAATTAAACGAGATTTCTGGAAAAAAAATGAATCCCCACTGATGGGGATTTCTTAGTGGGGATTTCGGGGATATAAGAAAAGTTTCATTAGTTGGCCTTATTTTTATTCATGGTTTTTGGCCTGTTTTGCTACATAGGGTGCTTTTTCACCAGAGCTTAGCTAAGCTACGTTGCTAAGGATGTGTTTGACATCCACCAATAGGAATCGTTTAATATGAAAACATACAAACAATTTAAAAACTCAATTTGTTAATCGACTATGTTGCCGACTGTACATAGTATTTAGAGAAGTTTTATGAATGAAGCACTCTGTTCTCTCATGTCAGAATCAAATACGTGTTAATAAATATTTGGAAGCTTATCAAATGAATGTACGATTAGGCGTTCGGCCAAATTGATGTCCACAACCGTTATAATATTATCAATTCTGCTATAATATTAAATGTAAATATTTTAGTTGATATTCAAAATGTTAACATACTAAATACTAGCAAATTTCACAGGTATTTATCGGAAGTTATTTATATCATTTATTTATAAATATCCTTGAAATACTAATGCGAAAATGTTATGTATTTTTCTCCGGTTAATCGCAATTTTTTATGACTAAAGACCAATTTTATCCAACATTGAGTAAAATTTACACGACAGTATAAAATATGTTTGAGTGAAAATCTGTCCAACATTGAAAATCTTTTTTTGAAATTTACTCGACTTTGATGAAATTAGACCTAAATGTTTTGGGATAAGACATTTTGTATTTTTACCTACTCTTTTATAGAGCTAACTATATACATAACTTTATATAAGTTCAGGAAGTTACTCGCCATGTTTTATTCGAAATTGATGTGTCTTTCTCGCGAACGCAATGGCCCTCATTACGTGAGATGGTTAACTATAAACCAAGTCTAAAGTAACATCCCAGGTTAAATATATCTGTTCTGTACCGTAAAATAAGGTTTTACAAGGAGAATCGTATGTATACCTACTTAGAAAGAATTCTCTTAAAAGTTCTTCAAAGGTCAGGAGAATTCCTGATCTTTTATAAAAAATGAAAATGGTTTCCGCAAATATTTTGAAAAATGATACTGTTTCTGGTTTTGACTGAAAGTATAATGTTTTGAGAAAAAAAAAATCTATTGTGGTTATTCCCATCGAGCCCACCGGTTGGCCCACTGCTAGGCCAGATGGGAAAAAAAATCCCAACGAGCCCACTATGCAAATGAGGGTGGATCAACTCTTAGTATTTATTTATTTATATATCAATAAGGTAACTTTACATGCTTATGTACTAGGTCTAATACATCCGAAGCTTACTCTCAAAACTCAAATCAAACTAAAAAACTAAACCAACTCTAAGATATGCTCGTAAATAACAATAATATAAATAGTCTTAACAATGAACGCTATGAACCATAGCAAGACTACTTTATTAAAAAATCTTTAAAATGATATGGTTTTAGCGATGCTTAAGATTCCGTGCCGCTGACTGCACAAGTCCAAGTCACCGCCACTGCGTTTATGAAATCTTCGACCATGAAATATAAAAAAAAGTCATTAGAATCATAGGATTATGATTAACAAAAAGTGTCTATAATCGCGTGGTTTCAGGTCACAGTTTCTTTTCCCAAGGTCCTGTTATTCGATGCCAATGTTGCTCAGTATCCGTGTACTAATTTGTAGATGCTAATACGCCGTGAAGGCTTCAGTAGCGATTGTGTGATTGTGACATTAATGGCAACATTCTTTACTGAAACTCTACCATATTATGGTAATTCTAAAGGTTTTCCTCACATTCATAAATAGTAGGTAGCAATTCGTGAACGTGACATTATTATTCATTCAATGCCACTTTTTCTACCTTCATTGTTTTTAATATCTTCCAAGCAGACGCATGTAACTGAATCTCAATAGAAATCTGAAGTCTTCAATCAATCGATTAAAATACGAACTGTGATCTCGATGCGCGAGATACAGGTACGAGTAACGACCTAGCACTTACGTATGCCTAGACCTAGATAGAGTCTATGGACGCTCTATCAACAAGTGGAGGAGCACAATTGAACCGCGAGCACCGACGGACGCAGCTCATTAGCAAGGGGGGAGTGGAAGCGACGTGACACCACGAGGAGTGACTGATCGTGCGTCGTCTGTCAACGTCGGCGCGCGCGCACCTCCGCCCGCAGCCGGCCAGTATTGTCGCGAGCGCGGTAACACGTGGACGTGTGTGTGTCATGCGATGTAAAAGAAGTGCAGTGACGTGAACAAGGATGCGCGGTGAGACGGGCGGCGCGAGAGGCAAGACCGGCCCGGCGAGGAACGGGGGCTACCCGGCGATCAGCGCCGCTTATTGGCTGCCACCGTCCAACCCGACGCCGTACCATGTGCCAGGTTCGAATCAGCGAGTGCAGTAAGCTCGGTGCATCAAAACTCAACCTTAACAACCCTGGACCACCATCCATGATCTCATCCAAAGCCTTTCAAGCGTGAAAACTTACAGAAACACTTAGTACCTGTAACTCTTTCGAAACCAATCTGGACTGGTCCAGGCCTTGCTTTGGTTGAATTGATGACAGAGCATGCTGGATGATGCTTTAACTTACTTGAACTGAATGGATATCAATGAAAACTAGGTTACTCAGCGCAAACTGTTTAGGCTCTGATAAGAGCTCACCTGAGAGTATGAGTCATTCCACAAACAGATGATTCTTAGTAATAAAAACGCTACGAGCTGTTATCGCCGACATTAGTTTAAACATCTAACGTGTTAACTGACAAAATACCTACCTTGATGCATGGAACTGCGATGTTTTGGATACTATAAAAGAGTACCAAGTAGCACCATGTAGAACTAACTAAACTCAATTCTGGACTACTCAATGATATGATAGGTCGTGGATCGTATATGGAGGGGTTATTCCCATCGAGCTCACTGGTGGGCCAGATGGACTCGTTGGGATTTTTTTTCGCATCTGCCCCATCAGTGGGCCAGCCGGTAGGCTCAATGGGAATAACCCAACTGGAGCAGTTCAACAGTATTGAAAAAACTCATATCTAATCAGTTACGTAAACTAAATAGTGAAGTAGGATACTAATAGGAAACGACATTAAGAAAGGACATTGTACTAAGATAGAGTAAAAGCACAGTCGTATTTTTATAGAATACTAAAGCCAGGTTTTTGACCAATGTTTCTATGGTAAACCCCCTTTAGTAAGGTAAAATCAGAGGCAGTTTGCAGATGAAATAATTAAGAATGACCGTAAGGCTCTATTTCTTAGTAGGTCTATCACTTTCAGTTTTAACTCGAATCTGTATCAAACACAGATTATTCGTTTGATGACTGCGTAACGTTACAAACTACGAAATAAAAAAATTGCGATATTTTGCAGCTTAAAAACAGCGCCCATGACCAACATTAGGTGTAATTATCCTCGTAATTACCGCATCGTGTTCATTATTACACGGGCGAGAAGTGGCTTTTACATTGTCGAGTTTTACAATCGCCAGACAGTTTTTTATACAATTATCGAGACAAACATGAACTTTTTTAACTCTAGTTAAACTTTACCTACTGTTCAATGTCACTAAATAAATCACTTGACTAAGTGGTAAAAAGTATTTAAAAGTAGTAACATACTAGTTCAAAAACGCAACAAGATCGTACAAGAAAAATACGTTTTGTCAAAAATATAATTTATTCACAAAGAAAATTACAACTAATACAGTATTTACAACATTCAGAAGATACACATGAAACAGTTGAGCTATCTACAAACCGTTGCAAACGATTTATAGATAGCTCAACTGGTCCAAATCAGCACCAATCGGAAGCGTGCCCAAGACACTGGCTGCTGCTGAAATTTTGTCAAAATGATCAAGTATCGAAGAATATTCCAAGAAGTTATCATGTTGTATAGACTGATTTAAAATGAAACAAACATAAATAAAAGAAGTCATAGTTTTAACAGAATCCACAAATATAAGAGTATTTTAGAACTCGCATCTCTATCTGCCAGTATTTTTTACTAATTTGAAATGGAAAACGCGCTTGGCATTGACCGATATGCAGCTGTAAAACTGAAAAACAATATCTCGCGCTCGGATTACTGTTTCAGAATTTCAACGCGAATATTTCAAATTTACGATCGCTAAGGATGATTTTAATGGTACTTTATTAGTAGTAATGAGTCTGAACACTCCTGAATTCATATCCAATTACGTTTAACGACCATTTTTTATAAATTTTTAGTACCTATCGTTATGAAATTACATTTTAAAGTTTTTATCTTAGTACTAAGGACTAGCAGAAGATATGCGTTATAGGCATGAAATTAATGAGCCTTTCCCTGATTTTACAGTGAAACATTTTTTCAGCACCCATTAAAACAGCTTTATTTAATCCATTGAGGCCCAGTAACCTCTACATAACCTCTAAAATAGAAATATACAAACAAAATTGAAGAAAATGTACGAAAGTTAATTCAGCATTCGATTCAGTGAAATTGTGACCTTATTTGTATAAACATTTCAAATAATAAGAATTCTTTCGTTCAGTCTTATAAAAAAGCAATTAACATACAATGCCAACGAAGCTGACGAATTTTAAGTAGGTACTTTGTATATTACGTTAAGTACATACCTATGTATTTATTTAGTCTTTGAGTATATTGTCACTAACGTGCTATAACAGTTAGGTACTTGACTTCTTGTTTCAATCTAAGTAAATTATTGGCTGGGAATGAGACAAATTTCATGTTGTAAAAAACTAAATACTCAAGAATAGCCGCATGAATGTAACTAGTACTTCACGTAAACCTTGAGTTTGTGTCATCTAGTGAATACATACTTGTGATTGATTTTTAATGACTTGCGTTAAATAATTGTTAGTGGTTACATTGTTCTGAGTATTGGCAGAATTATGTCAAACAATTCGAGTCGGAATAATTACATACGCTTTAGAATTATTTCTTTGTATAAATAGCTGTGCCAGAAACTCTGAATACGTAACAATACGTACCACAACGTACCTACTATGCAAAAACCCACTAGATATTTATAATTAGAAAATGTCGGATTTCATAATTTGTTAGGTACTTCCGCACAGTTTTAATAATAATTTTATTATAGAGTTATTATGATTATTATGCTTTTAGACCTATTTAAATTACAAATAAGTAACTCTCTTTATAAGGCATTGTGTGAATATCCCTGAATAATTTTTTTTTTATTTATTACTATTTTATTTTTCTATATAATATAGGCCTTTTGTAAGAATAAATAAACTAGTTATACCTAATTAGTTTGCCGTATAAACTTCATCATCATTATCAACAGCCTAAATTATTTCACTTTGAGTAGACTAGACCTAGACTGAGTACTTATTGGGGTAACTAACTCATTGTATCGACTTCTCTTTAGGATTAACTAACTCGTTGTAAATTATTCTGTCAATATCAAATTGAAGGTGACGAATTTTAATAAAATTTTGTACGAGTCATAATTATTATAATAGGTATACCTAATACTGTTTTTAATAAGTATTTTCATAAGTTTACAACGCCATCTATGATGTCGAACTAGTTTAGAACTCATGAAGAGCGATTGTAAAACAAAAGTGGTACCGTCTCGATCAAGAGTGACTGAAATAAATCGGGAGTTACCTCGTTTTGCTTTATTGTCCTGTTGCGTGACGTGGCTTAGTTACGAGTAGTTGGTCTGAATATATTATTAACCTTAAACTTTCCTGTTGGGTGAACAATTTCAATTCCTTAAAACACCTACCGACGATAGGTAAAAGTAGGTAGGTACTGCAACGGTAAATAGGTAATGCAAAGGTAATACCAATGTAAATGACGTGTTTCTGACTAATAAATAAATGTATTAACCAATACTTAAGTAAATGGTGGTTGTTCATTTTATTGTATAGAAGTAACCACAGTTAATGGTTATAAATAGAAAATAGATTTTTTATAAAACTAATTCTTTGTATCAAAGTCTTATAGGTAGTTTGAAATAATAAGTACCTATATAATTCTTTAAGTAGTCAAATAAAGAAAACTATAAGTTTTGACTATACAAGTTACCAAGATAATACTACATAGTTTAAGTTGTCTTATTAACTAGCTTAGGTAGGTTCTAGAAACAGCTGTCGATTGTGTCGCAATAACTAAACGTGTGAATACTACGTTTTTATCTAACTTGTCTATTTATAGCCTAGGCAATAACTTATTAAGGCTGAAAGTGCGATAAACTATGTACCTACGTACATAGCACAGTTATAACTATAAATACTGTAAGACTCTTAAACCATCATATTGACAAACACCATTGCAACTACATAGATAAAAATATAAAAATGTGTCAAGTTTCGAATTCGTAGTTGGAGCGCGTTTATGTCTTTTGTTTGGACAATTTTAATAAGTGTTAAGTGTTAAGTGCTTAGATTATGAGGCACTTTTAAACTTATTGACCCTTTTGTTAGTGACTTAAAAGGTAAAGGTAAATTATTATATTATGATTTGTTTGTAATTGGAATAGGGCATGTTACGACAATCGCATCTTCGATACGTGAAACTGTCCCCGTGTAAATAGGCCTTCAACGATATTCTAGTTCAATAATAACTGCTCGTATAGAACGGTACATAAATATGACAAGTCTGCTGCTGCTACGTGAAACCATGATTTGTGCGCGTGTGATTCCACTTGGCGGTTAGGTGCTAATTAGCCTCGGGGAAAATGGGTAAAGAGGTTATACTACTCGGCTATTAGTTTTCTTCGAACGTAGCTTTATAGATGAAAAAAAAAGTGGAGAATTTGCAAATTAAAAAAAATTATACCGGAGCTCGTAATCTTGAGTTTTGTTATGTTGAGTTGCGACAAGCGAGAATCGAGAAACATGCAGTTTTTGTATGTAGAAAAATAGTTTGCAAATCTTCCGTTAGAGGCGCTTATCGGGTTTTCATACAAAATATCTTGCAAGTCGCTTCTCGATATGCGTTTCGGTTAACATAACAAAACTCAGACTACGGGCTCGGGTGTGGTAAAATTATTAATGTTATGGTAAATTTTATTCTCTACCAGTCTGGAATAACAGCTATTATTATATTATAGTATTTATTCCAGGCTTTTCCTATGTTATCTCGTTTTATCGCACGACTTATTTTTTCCTCATTATAAACCCCATATTGCAATGAAGCGTTAAATACAATTTATTGAAGTTTTCCTGTGAATTTTATCCTTATTATACTACGCAGGCTTTAAACTTGATAAGATATTTTTACAGTTTGGTACAATTAAACTGATAACGTTCAAAACCTTCGTAATTTGCTCGGTAATTAATTTACACTCTTGTCATTACGTAAAACTGTTTATCTTTGAAAATATAAAAGAACTTCAAGACTAGGATGAGTGGATGGTATAGGTGCTGGGCACTGTCCCAGACACTACAGTGTGTCGTTAAGTGTAGACTCCTGACGCTGTATAAATCATCTTCACTAGATGTAAAGGCCTATTATTATTAAAAGGATTTCATAAGATGATGAAATAATACTCATACTTGTAAACGTATCATCTTATTGATATTGCTTGTTAATGATATGCGTCCACTGGATCGGAACCGGAGCGTACGCAGCGTGCAAACCGTCGTCGTTAGTCTTACAATATGTATTTGCAAGTAAGCCGGTGCACGATAAAAATCAAAACAAAGTATTAAATCCTTTCGATCTGTGTTCCGATTCCGACACAGTGGACGTGTAGCATAAGGATCCCACTAGTTGAATGAATGCCGATGAGTCTCGTGTCATCTCTTTTCGTTATCATGCTTGTGACAATGACAGATCATCTTATAAGATGTATATTCCCAAGAATATGAATAATGAAGGTAAAACTACAGTAGGCACTTATAGATAAAACATCAGTTAACTTTTTTTTTTTTTTCATTTAAAACCTTTTTGTTGGTTTTACTCTATCTTTCAAGGATTCAATAACTTCAGGGCGTACATAAATATAAATTGAATACAAACGTTTTAATTCAGTTGAGTTGATTGAGAATAATATTTATTTTTAACCGCCTTAAGTTGGCCCACGTGAACTAAGTTCTAATGGATCTATTACTGATCGGGCGCTATCACATTGCCACCGACACGACACCTACGATACCGTATCTAGTTCTACCTAATACATTTAGAACTAGAAGCTTTACTCACACTGTCCACGACAACGGTATTTCTATTTGAGCAACTGATACGACATGTCGGTGTCGTGTGTAGATGTCGTGCAAGTGTGCAAACGCCCATCGACTCATTTGAAAACTTTGTAACTACGTCATCTAACAAATCAATCAGTGGGCATTATGACGCCACCTCTACAGGATTTGTTTACGTGAGATCACAATGAACATTCCTACGGTGCATCGATGTTTGTGTTTGAAATGCATTTGCTGGATCTTAAATAAACAAACAATGTACGACAAATAGTTTTCATACTGCACGAAGATGATAAATGCAATAATTGCGACGATTTTCGCTAAGAGGGATCGCAAAGTATGGAACGTTGTACGAAGTCATATAGAATCATTACTAGCCCAAGGCTATTGTCATAGAGCCCCTTATGTACCTGGTATTGTAGTTCATATTTGCGATTGTTTTTGCTAAGACTGGTTGCTAAATTAATATCTAGGTAGGATCATTATTGGCCCGCATCTGCACAAGGATATTGTCATAAAGCGTCACCTCAAGGTACTAACCTGGAATGTTTGTTGAACGCTGCTCAAATTGAACTAAAACGTATGAGGTATGCTCTACGGTGCTGGAGAATTATTTGTTGTAAGCCTAAATCAAACGAATGAGCTCTTTCCACTGTTTGAGCTCTATGATAATAAAATGAGGCATTATCGAATGGAAATGATGAAAACATCTTTTTTTGTTTAGAATAGATCACATTTGTTTATATTGGATAGAATATTATTGCGCTCTGGTATGCAAACGACTTGTGAATAAAAATAACGAGTGTTATGTAAATATAGCTACTTGAAAATGTTTTTGTTTGGTATCAATCATTCAGTATCTTCGTTCATGATCAATGAAATGAAGAAAAGATTTTTGAAGAAAAAAACTATACATTGTACGCTGTTCTGTAAAAGTTTAAGCTATACTACGATCTTCATACTAGGCAAGCCTGTATCGTGAAGACTAGATTTATGATTTAACTTAAGTTTAGTAGTTTAGTGGCCTTATTTGCCCTTAATTGATTTAAGAGTCATGATATGATCATGTTGTATGATTGTTTGAAATATTGTAAACGTGCGGTTGCGTGATGTTGGCACAAAACGCTTTTTGTAGAAAAAAGTGATGAATTTATAAGTCTTACCTAGGCTGTGACCAAAAATTGGAAAGTAAATTACACACCGGTGGTGTAATCTTCCTTTCCCCAAACAAGCCTAGCAACTTATCTTAAAAACAACAGACAATTTCCCCTATAATTTATACACAGGATAAACTCAACGTTTTACTGTTTTATTCTCGTAATCTAAAGATGTTTATCGCTCGAAGGCTGCGCCGGCGCACGTTGTGTTTGAACAAGTGTGGATTGTCTTACGTAAGCATTCTCAAGTTACCTCAATGGTGACTGCTGGGAGATCACACGAGCTTATAGTTAGAAACACCACATAATAACTAAATAAAAGTTCCTTCCATGTTAGTCTAGTTCTAAACAACGAAATAAAGCTTTTTGTAGACATTCTGAGTCGATTCACTACAAGGAGGTTATTTTTCTATAACTATCATCCTAGAATCCTAGGATAGCTGAGTGTATTTTTTTTAAATAAAATAAAACCTATTTTCTTGTTGTTAAATGTATCACATGGTACCTACTATTCAAAGTTTCAAAGTCTTTAGAAGACACTCATGGTACTGCAGTGGTTATTTTTCTATTACAAAAATTCTAGAACTCTAAGTACATTTCGCATTGCGTGGAACCAACCCGTAGAATTCCCGCGGTGTGTTTTTCAACTGACGAAGTTTTTCAGAATATCAACTACCTATACTATACTATCAACTTTGTGCCATTGCAAAAGAGAGGAAAGCTATGTAGAGCTATTACCCATAATGTAGTTCAAAGAACTCTGGACTCCACTTGATTTTCCATTTGTATAATACGAATAATTCCTAAAGTTATTCTATTACTGAGTAAAATAGAATCAAAGGTAATTCAATTATTCAATTCAATTAATACAATAATTGCAAACATATCGTCGACACCTGATACACAAGTCATTGACACCGTATACCTTGAACCAGTAGGTAATAACCATTACTAATGTAGATAATAACGCGACAAAGCACAAAATACGTGGTTTCAAAATAATATTGCTTCATTTACTGCGTTTGCTATATTTAATTATCAAACTACGAGTATTTAGCGTAGTGGATTAGCTTTCTTCAATTTCTATTGCAATAATGCTTCGCTATTCATTAGTTATGTTTTTTTTACAATCAAATAACATGTGAATCACATTATTTATAGTATAGGTAACTGTAACTAAGTATTCGACGGGTGACGATCTGAGACATGTAGCTGGCAAAAACTGGATGAGAAGAGCCGAAGACCGGGCTCAGTGGCGCGTCTTGGGAGAGACCTACGTCCAGCAGTGGACCGACATAGGTTGATGATGATGATGATGATGAACTAAGTATTCCTGATTTTAGTATCTAATTAGACAACTCGTTGTGGTAAAATAATCAACGAATGACGTCACATTAATTTTTACAATTTTCAGCCGAAGAATTTCACAGACCTGAGTTGGCTTATAGGTATTTTTTTTTATGATAATAGTAATGGAACAAGCTGATAGTTCACCTGATGTTAAGTGGTAACTTCTGCCTATAACAATGTATTACCTCACAGAGCAAGTCCAATGAGGACGTGCCCGGTAAGGCAATGCACTGCGTCCATCGCTCTGACACGTAAAGATCTTGAAGTCTCATGTGCCTGTAATTACACCGCAGGTTAGGCAGGCCTTCAAGTTATAGGTTCATCTATTCAGGACTTTAAGTTGATTTATTCTTTATCGTAATACAAATTGCAGATAATTTGCGTATGCAGTACTTTTGCTTTCAAAACTTCGTTGTAAAATTAAATCCAGAAAATGTTCTGTGATTTCTATTGTTGATTGTACATACGAGTTTCTTATTTACAAATAATACAATAGTAATACATACTAGCGTGCGATTTATTAAAAGACGACTGTTGTGTGCTAGTTAGCCTATTTATTATCATCAATATCATCATCATCATCATCAATATATATAAAACTCTTTTGAAGCTGACAGAGAATCAACACACAGCCTAAACTATAAATCCTAGAGGTATGATGTTTGGAGGGTAGTATCCTTATATAGTGTAGGGGTGCACTAAGAAAGGAATTTTGAAAAGTCACACTCTAAAGGGTCTAGAATGCGAGCAACGCCGCGGGCGACGGCTAGTTATTTATATGCAACAGAATAATACCCCGTTTTATTATAAACGCAATCTTCCTACATACTAAACACCAAATGCCAATAGCGCTCTATGTAATACCAAACGCCTATAAATCCTCCGCACTCAGACGCATGGTCGGAACAGCAGTATTATTTATATTGCAATACAATGCTCGCTCTAAATAGACCTATGGCAATTCAATTGGGAGCAAGCGAGCCGCGAACGCTTAACTGCTTAGGTGAGGCTGAGCGTCGCCCAATAGGTAATCTGGGTATGCGATGTAATTCGCGTCACGCTGGTGCCTAGGGTTGTCACTGTTTAAAATGTGATTTTTAAGGTTATATAATCATTTTAATCATTTAATACTTTTTTACCGTCATCCTTGTTTGGTGTGGTTTTCGTTATTTCTAGCGGTTTTGGAATGTATTTGGATTTTTGTACGACTTTTTGTTGACTCCTATTTGGACGTAGAAACTTTCAGCTTTCAGCTTATAACTCTACCAATAAACTATAGTAGTACTATTTGCCAATCTACTAAAGTCTACGCAGATCGGATAATAGTTTGAAAGCAATGCTCTAACAAATGACATGTAGCTGGCAAAAACTGGATGAGAAGAGCCGAAGACCGGGCTCAGTGGCGCGTCTTGGGAGAGACCTACGTCCAGCAGTGGACCGATATAGGTTGATGATGATGATGATGATGCTCTAACAAATATACAAAAATGACAAAAATGTTAAGCAGGGGTTCTCTGATACGTATTTTAACTGATTTAAAAAAATACTAATTATCGTAATACATCATAGTTTTAAAATTTTATACGGACGGTCACAAAATCATTGTCAGGGCTAGTTTTGAGGATTAGATTTATGGTGACGGACAGAGGCCATAAATTATAGAAGAAAGTGATTTAATAGATTTAATGATGTGTGAAGGTAGTGGTATCTTAAGCGTGGCAGCCCTATTAAACGAGCTCGTATTCAACGTGTATTCGACGCATCCTACTCTCTTTAATCTGCGCACTAGCTACTAACTCACTATCGCTGTGCCGTACATCAAACATTTTGTTTTGCGTTTGTTTCTCTGCCAGCTCCGAGGAATCAGGATGCAATAGATTATCTCCTGCAACAGCTTCATTTTAAATTGACTGTACTTATAAATAAATAAATATTCAAGGACATTTCACACAACGCCGCCCTCGAGTCAAAAACTAAGCAAATTTGTACTATGGTAACTAGATTACTGATTGAATACTAAATATATTGTAAATGTATACTTATAATACTAGTAACACCCAGATATCGAACAAACATCTATGTTTGCCACCCCACAAATGTTTGTTCTCAGTGGGGATTGAACCCACGACTCACAGTGCGGAAGGCAGAGCTAATACCGACTGAGCTGTGACGCTTGACTTGTATTCCTATATTTATTAATCTCTAGATATCTATATTTTATAAGTCACCGTTCAAATCAATATATATCATTTGCAAATTAGAATGAATGGTTCACCTCAAAGCGTTCAGATTTGATAAACTGGAGTCATTGTTCTAAGTTTTGATGATGACCAAGATATGATGAAGAGGATCCATGGAGATTTTAAGGTTTTCATAAAATAACTTGTTAACTTAATTTTATATTCCATAAGGTATCTGTGTTCCTAATCGATTGATTAAGATTAGTGAATACGTATGTAAAATATTTTTATCTTTATTATACTTGTGGTTAACCCAATTTAGCTGGCTATTTGGGATATCAATTTTAATAATTATTTTCTTAATTGATTTTTAAGTGACGAATGACATGTGACTGTCCTTACTTAAAGGATATTATTATATTGGAAGCAATAGCATCTTCTACAACACAAATGTTTAAACATACTTTTAAATCGAATAAAAAAAAAACTAGAAATATTTATACCGTAGCTTTGTTTCTTTTTTCGAAGATATGTACCTAAATGGTAGAATTTTATAAGACTCAGTATTGTCAGTGGAATAAAGGTTTAATGTAAAAATGAAGCTTTATTAAAAGGTTCATTTTAAAATTTCACTCCGACAATTTTTTTTTATACCTACAACTAATGTCAATCTTATGTTAAGTGCTAACCACTGTTTATGACGACGCATTGCCTCACTGAGCACATTCACTGTTGTAGGAGGACTTAGTTATAAGAGCATCGTCGAATGTCTACCAGTCTTCCTGGAAATGCAAAAAGGTCGTGCGATGTGTTCTCGTGTAATTATTCACTACCGTCTTTGTCGAAAGTCCAAAACTCGTATCGAAATGTAAATGTTCCACCACAAGCTGGTGAGCTGGATATACCTGTAACCCGGGCAATCCACTTTACCGCCGGTGACACGGTTCCGGAGCTGCAACCGGCAACTTTTAATTGAGTTGCGAAACAAAAGACGAACGGACCTGGAACACAGTCTAGTAGAAACCAGGAGGTCAAGTTAAACGCATAGACAAGCCATGGTGCCTATGCGGTGTCCGCGTGGCCGCAACAAGCTTGTTACTTTAGAAGTATACTAACGTGCCGTTCTGTGAAATAAACTATTAAGCGTAAGCGTTAATTCCACAAGACATTATGCGAAGGTGAAATTTTAAAATAAATAAAACATGGGATCAATTGTTTGAACTGACGACATCATAGCTTGTAAACTACTTGAATGAGTCACTTTTAAACTTTAACTACTGTTTGATGTCTATACTGTGGCAGCCAGACCTCCCGACCAGAGGATCCGTAACAGTCTAGCAGTGCAGCAAGATTGTTTGCCAAGCTTTGACGTTTCCGTTGAGCTTATGCCATTCTGATTTCATTGGTTCTGATATTAGCAATCAAGATTTTTTTATTAAACGACGTGATTATAACACAAACATCTAAGCTTTTAGTAGTAGTAGAGCTCTTTGTGAGAGCTCGACCGGGGAAGTACTACTACCGCACCTATTTCTGCCGCCAAGCAGCGATGCTCGCATTGCTGTGTTCCGGTTTGAAGGGTAAGGGCGCCGGTGTAATTACAGGCACATGAGATTTCAAGATCTTTACGTCTCAGAGTGATGGACGCAGTGCATTGCCTTACATGACACGTCCTCATTGGACTTGCTCTGTGAGGTAATGCATTGTTATAGGCAGAAGTTACTACTTAACATCAGGTAATCTATCAGCTTATTCCATTACTTTTATCATTAAAAAAAAACTTTCACACTTTTAACAGTGCAGTAATGTGTTAAAATTTAGTCGAGTCATTGGTCAAGTTATCAATAAGGTCATACATTAATTGTTGTTGGTCGTGCAAGCAGCCTAAAGGCCGGAATACTGAAACGTCACTCAAATTTAAGCACCACTTAAAATTGCTCTGCCTCTGTTTGACATTACTCATTTGTAAGAGATGGCAATAAATTAAGCGTGAACTTAATTTAAGTGGCGTTTGAGTATTAGGCCGTAAGTGTCAGTAAATAAACTTGAGACACATCTCCATTTAAACTTCAAATATGACCTTTTAGTCACCTTGCAATACATTACATGCACAAGTGGAAAGCTACAGTGCGACGCCAATTTAAAAAAAAAAAAAGTGGGTAGCTCTATTCAGCTTTTGAAAATAACAAGGCACTTGAGCACAATCAAGAAAAAAGCTGAATAAAAAGTTTATGCTCGTTGTTTCGAGTGACACTCGCGAAAGTTGGGGAGTGCGCGGAACTTTTTTTTTTAAGTTTCTGCCGGGAGAGTATTAAAGCACAGTCGGAATTTTCTAGAATGTCAAACTCTATAGTGATCAAAAGCAGGCTTTTTATCTTGCTTTTTAATTTTTAGCGCCTTTATTTTTGACATTTAAAAAAATAATCAATTTGACAAATAAGATTTAAAATTATTCCAAATTTCAAGCCAGTAGCTTTAATAGTTTCTGAGATAATAAGCTTCGTGACAGACGGACGGACGAACAAAGTCGGACAATAAGAGCTATGCAACGTCTAAGCTAAGCAACGTTTTGCACGTTTCCAATTTGAATGGGTGACTGTTAGTGGCAACCACATTATGAGTATTTCCGTTCTTTAGGGGCATGTCGTTAGTCGCATTTTGTAAAGCTAAACATATGCCTTTGATCCTTGTGATTTGATAATTTGATCCAATCCAGGTATGATCGAGTTTGAACGTGTATGGCCGCCATGAGCCGCAGAAAGCTTAACCTAATTAATTATATCGGTACATAATTTTAATACCTAGTAGAAAATTTAATACGCCATCGCCTAGCAACCTCATTATTGTAATCCCTTTGCTTTAGTTAATTTAATCAGCAAACCCGGCAGGCAATCAAGATTACGGCTTCTCTAATATCGGAGTAATTAAGTTATGTTATTTTCGTCTAAATTATACGCTTCTTGCGAAACGTATAGGTATCAAACGTGCTGTTCAACAATTATTATAATTTTGTAACACCACACCACACTATACTATACTTGCTAACGCGAGTGAATCCCTCGTGTGTGTGTGGTCGGTGTCAGCCATCGATGTGCCTTATCTGCCGCGGGTACAACTTCAATGACGTGTTGGAATAACGCGACTGGGCATTGTACTCACCACAGTAGTATATTAAACCAGTAGCAAAAGTTTCACAAACAAAAAACAAAACTATATTTTATGAAATTAATTTTGAACAGAAATATACATTTCAGAAATTCAATTTTCCTTTAAAATTATTTTTAGGGTGTAAATAGGCTTTAGGAAATAATTAAAATAAAGTTTCAGAAATATGTTAGGTACCTAACATATTTCTGAAACTTTATTTTAATTATTGAAAATTGAAAATTGAATTTCTGAAATGTATATTTCTGTTCAAAATTAATTTCATAAAATATAGTTTTGTTTTTTGTTTGTGAAACTTTTCTCTCCAAGTCTTGATTCGACTTGATTTGATTGGCAGGGAGAGCTTCTAAAAATGGTGCTGTTTATGAAATACCTAGAAATATTCTTGTGATTTAACTAAACAACACTTTTTAATCCTCAAACTTTGGCTTGTTCTTAAAAATAGTACATTACTGCAGCGGCCCGCAAAGGAGGCAATGAGGGACGAATTTGCAAATGTGGGCCGAGTCGAAGACGAGGCACACATACGTGAGTCCATCATTGCCTAGTTGTGGCCAAGGCTTGTATAGTACTCTTCTCAAATAATGCGCGGAAATTAAAGCTAAGTACTTAGGCAAAACTTTTTCTGGAAGAAGGTTGTCAAAATAATGCTCTAATTTCCAAGCATGTTTGAGAAAATAAGAGTTTCTTCCTTTACATCTTGGAACCTTAAAAAAAAGGCAGTAGTGGTTACTAAGTTAAAGTAATGTCATACAAGAAAATGTTCTAAAAAAAAAGTTGAAAACAAAAGCGAATGCTCAATCTCGGACGAAATACAAACGTTACTGATAGTGAGCTAGTTGACTCAACTGGCTACAAATCGCATACCGCAGCAAAAAATACAGCTATGCTACTGTTCCTTTACAATGTTATTGACACAAGCAATGCACAGCAAATAGTTTGTGTGCCCGTTTCCATCAGAAGTACCCACAGACCTTTAATATCCGAGGTATGAGTGAGTATTGAATGTGCACTCCGGTCAGCGGAGATATTTCTTTAATGTGTTTGCTGTAAAACTTTTCAGTGTCCGTTCTGCTAGTACCTATAAGTACGTTATATCTGGCCGTACCAAAAAGCTAGTGCAGTGTTAAGGTCTGTATTTGGTAGGGTGTGTGAATTTCTTTATTAGCTCAAAGCACCTGAGCCCCGAATCTGTGCATTTGTTTTGACTTTCGACTCGAATATAGCACCGCAAACGCATTCGCAAAGCAAGAAATTTTGGTATGAAACCCGGATAAGCCGCCTCTAGTGGGAGATTTGGAAATTTTGCAATTCCCAACAAAAAATTTGGCTAAGTCCAAAGAAGACAAAAGCTAAATCTATTTATCTCGTGAAACAGTCTTCTTGTGTATGTCCTACGCTTGACCATGGCACACTCACATCACGTGGAGTTTGCATAAAATATCAACAGTAATGTGCTAAAGCAGAAAATTAATACTAAGATTCCTAATAAGCCAGTTGCAAATGTAGCTAGCTATGTAGGTACCTACCTACGTATGTTCGTACAATACTAACGTGGGTTTTTCATACTCACACATGACAGGCGTCATGGCTCAGTCGGTAGTAGCTCTGCCTTTCGTGCTGTGGGTCGTGGGTTCATTTGTGTGTGGCAAAACATAGATGTTTGTTCTATGTCTGGGTGTTACTATGTATTATAAGAATGCATTTACAAAAAAAAAAAATGTATTCTATCAGCCATCTACATAGTTCCCATAGTACAAGCTTTGCTTAGTTTGGGACTAGAATGCGTTGTGTTAAATGTCCGTGAATATTCATTTAATTCATACTTCCTCGAAGTACCATGATGTAGAAAAACCGTAAGCTTATTGATATGGTAAATATTATGTAAATCTACCATTTGTAATAATAATAAAGTGTCTGTGCTTGTGCGTGGTAACCGTGTTTGCAAAGTAGTTTAGTACTTCTCAATTACTATGCAAAGATAGGTAAGTCTCAGTAGATAGGTACATATTGGTAGATTCTGTTGTTGCAATTTTCTAAATGAAACTAATTTGACAGCAGTAAAAATGTTGCCGTTCCTTTCTTATTAAACGGAAAAGACAAAGACGGCAATAGTTTTCAAAGTATCGTAATTTATACATTACATTACATTTATCTACATAAAATACATTACCTACATACAATCATTACATAATAAAAATATTTATAAAAATTATAAAAAAAAAGCTGAATCTCTAGCTTTGGGTAATAATAATAAAATACTTGAATATTCATTAAGTAATATGTATACAGGTAATTATTAGTTTGTGTCAAAGATATAAAATGTCTATAGAAGTGAAACACGATCTATTGTGATAATAGGCTTGAGTTATCGTACTATAGTCAATATTGCATTGCAATACTAACACGCTAACAAACTCTGCACGTATTTAGGTAAGCATGTGTGCTATATTATAATGGAGTACCTAGTACTTACTTAATATTACTAATATACCAAATATGTCTACAAAGTACTACTTTTAAGTGGTCGTTTTTTACACCCGAACCCGTAGCTTAAGTTTTGTGTTGTTTATCGAAACGCATATCGAGAAGCGACTTGCATTTTGTATGAAAATCCGATAAGCGCCTCCAGCGGGAGATTTGAAAACTATTTTTCTCCATACGCAAATTGCGAGTTTCTCGATAAACCCCCCCCCCCCCCCCCCTCCTCTCGTCAGCAGGTTACTCATGTGGAAAAAAATGTAGAGAGCAGAAAACTTATTTTTTAAAATTCTAGTGTTGGACAATACGCGGTCTTATCACTAACATACCATTATTGTCATTCTAAGTACAATATTTCTTTTATCATACCCGTACTATACTTTAATTGTTTATTCCAAGGTCGCATATTGATTTCATTGCCACGACTAGTTACAATGCAGATAGGTAATTATTATTATCTACCTAGGACATACAGTATCTTAATTGTTTTGTAAATATTTTACATAATATCTAATACTTTGAATCTTTTGTTGTACTATACTTAGGATTATTAACTGTACTGTACACTTGTACAGTCGGTATCAAATGTCGGATACTATTTTATAATTTCCTTACATTCTTAATCAAACATTTTTATCATAACTCCTGAGTTTCTATATTAATAAAAACTATGTTAACAATAATCATTGACTGATGTAGGTACGTAGAGTTGATGTAATATTACTTTGTTCTCTGTTATATAGCATTTTCAGAACTTTGTCCTACCATCCTACAACTACTTAGTCCAAATATAACAAATAAAATATAAAATAAATATATAAAAAAGCCTTTTATTTCTTGCCAAAAAAGTTAGTAAGTGGTGCTTAAAAATGTAGGTTATATAAAAATAGTAATAACATTTATCTTGTTAAAAGTATTTAGTTAAGTAGGTACCTAGTTATTATTTCATATTAGTCCAAATATAAACTAACCTAATTTGAAAGCAATAAATATTGCATTCCTTTGCTCATGCAACGACAGAATCGACACCAAAGGCTAAGAAAGAAATTCAACAGATCAAATTACTTCTCGATCTCTATTCCCACTTCGACAACATATAACCGTCCTCCTCTTTTGTAGTCGGTTAAAAATGGAATATATTCCATTTTTAACCGACTACAAAAGAGGAGGAGGTTCTCAATTCGGTTGTATTTTTTACGCATGCTGTGGCAAAAATATAGACATAGCCAGTCGGGATTTTATAGTGAGAATTTCTGAATTAAATCAAATATCTCTTCCTAGAAAAACCTAGGTTCAGCCTGAATCTACCTGAGTTTTACCTGAAATAAATCTAGATTGCCTATCAGTCTAGATTACAATGCACACAGGGCACAGCACACCCATCCTGCCGTGATACATCTCAATTCAATGCGACCTACATTCGACAAGACGAGGTAGGGGTCAGCCTACACTGCGACGTACCCATTCTTCTTTTTTAGTTGTCCCATACATTAAGTTGATGTGGATATGTGCGAATTGTATCTTGCTAAATGCGTGAGAATACGCGATATCATAGTTAGCATCCTTTCAAATTGTTTTTATCTTCTGAATCTCGTCTTAGTTTTATTCACGTTTTAAAATTTTTAGCACATTGATAAACATTTCTCAAAATGTTGAATTGAAACGTATGTTTTTTCTTTAAATTTTAGGAAATTCGTAAACATTGATTTCTCTAAAAAGTTATTTCCTGTTGGCAGATAAATCATGTTCATGTTCCAATTTCGGTTCTCTAACCTTTGTTCTAAATATATTTTTTTATTCACACACGAGGCTGCATGCTGCTATATGGAATCAAAGCTAAGACAATCGATTACTGCACTGTGCACGCGATTACCTATACCAAAATTCGATCGTTTCACTTACGAGATTGGTAGACAAAACTACTTAAAGTAGGTAAAAGTTTCTGGCTATCGTCATTCGTTTTATTTTTTGCCATATCTTACTAAGTACCAATATAGGCACATAGATATACAATTCTATAGGTAAAGTAGTTTATGTAGATATCTAATGTTATGGTCAATCAACATGACGGGACTTTTTCTCAAAGAACTCTACTGAACTCTATTAGCTACTAAATCTTGATCTATGTCGTTTTTTTGTGGCTAACTTTTCTGCGGTCAATGAAAAGTAAGCTACGTCGGTGTACAAGACCAGTGGAAGCAGCTGTCTAGCGGAAGACCAGCGTGGGTTGTTACCAACCCGCAATAATTATGGAGCTAGGGACCGTTTTGCAGCACCACTGCACGGTTACTCTGTACGCTGTATCCATGTAAACTCATGCTTGTCATTTTATGTGTGTTGCAAATAAATGTTTTACTTACTTACAAAACTGCCGCTATAAGGTACTCAAATGTGCCAAATTTCTTCGATAAACGAACAAACACTTTCACATTACTAGATTTGCAAGTATCAGTGTGCTACGTATACAGAACTCTTGCCAACATAAAAACAATTCAAAAGTGCAGCCAAAGCATGGAAACGGACTCCAAATTTTTCGTTCACAATTTTTCATTCTGAATAATTTATTTACTTGACGTTATGTTTGCATGATATATTTTGATACCAATAAATTCGGTTCAATTTATTTATGAAAGCTTAATGTATGTGTCTAGTAAAAAGCAAAAAAATAAAAAACTTCCGTATAATTCCCTAGACACGGTAAATAAAACATATTCTGATGCAAGATATTTATTTGAACAATATGTTTATTCATTTAATATTTTTATATGGGAGATCAATGATACGTATTCTAAAATAACTTTTTTGGTTCATAATTTTTTTTTTCAGAATCATATTACCTATCCTATTTGTCGGTATTAAAATATTTATTCTTAGTCCCAAAAAAATACTAACATTTAGGTACAAATCGGTTCATAACTTTTGGGATTATTTTAGAAGGCACAGCTTCTGAATATCGTATTTTGTTTCGACTTCAAAACAGAAAATAGTAAATCCATGCTAGGATTGTGTAAATGTCGTGTTATCGCTAGAAATACTAACATAATAGATGTTTAAGTAAAGGTATGATTCCGTAACCGACTGCAGACAGCAGCAACAGGCGACGGGTCGCCGCGACAATACTGCAGTGCAAGTACCGTTCTTGTCGATCGCATAATTTGACATTTAGAATCGTCAAAATTCGATAAAAATGGTTCATCGACAGTTGCGGGTACGCTACCAACTTAGTCGATCGGTAGACAAATTCTTTAAATTTTAACGAATTGGCAATGGTGTATGTTTACTATGTTTTGATTCTGACAAACGAAAGTGATTAACAGTGATATTGACAGTAAACTAGTAAATCATGGCAGCAGTGAACGAATGATTTCGATAAACTCTGACCTTATTTTTGGGAGTAGGTACGGATCTTATGTCGACAAGAGATTCGTACTCCCATGGAACGATACGATTCGATACGTTTATCGACTTTAGCGATCGATAAGAACGGTACTTGCACTGCTGTTTTCCAAGATATACTTCTTCCGTAGCTAGCGACGCTTCGTATGCAACTTCGGCCGAGCGGCGACATGACGCGGCGACACGTCGCGTTGCATGCCGCTATTTTCTACAATCGGCTACGGGATGATACCTTTAGTTGTACTTACAAATATTCTGTGCCTTTAGTCTGGTTAAATCGTGCGCCGACACTTCGCAAGGTAGCGCTAATCGTAACGGAAGGCCTGCGCTTGCGCGCCTATGTCTAATATTCTATCTAAATATATTAAGTTGTTACGTGACTGGCCGACTGACTGACAATAAACATACAAATTGAACTTTATGTTCTAGAAACATGACTTCTTTGGGTTAAGTTTCTTTTATTGTAGAGTACAGAGATTCCTGAAATTCGATAAAAAAAATTGGAAGTTGTTCTACTGGGCCCTTAGTTATTTCTTGTTACTATGTATATCCACTCGAGAGCAAAAATTATGCAAGCTACTTATGTGGATTCCACAACATGCATGTTTTTATAGGTGAGCCGAATTTTTTGCTCTTGAATGTAATTTAAAACTGTTGTAAATTAATAGTTACTTAGGAAGTTTAATTTTAAGACAAATTCGCATCTGTAGTACTGTAAAAACTTTACCTAACTAGGCAAAGGTCATTTAGAGAAACCATCGCTTGCTTGATGGCAACTTGAACTCTACTGCATACACTGCTGGATTTCTTTTGCAGTTTGAGTAGGTCGTTAGTTTTCAGGCTTGTCACCCAGCAATGGGTAGTTAGAATAAATGCAATATTGCAATATGTTGTGTAATACGACCTTCATTGTCGACTGCTAGCCTTCTAGCAATGAGGTTGAGGAGTAAAACAATGGTGTCGTCATTATTTGTGTTTAAATTATGGTTTTTATAGGTTTATGGTAGAACAAAACAATAATAAATTGTTTTCTATGTTATTTTAATAATACTGAACTAACTAACTATAACGATTTGGATCATTACAGTGAACGGTATTGCAATTAGTCAGGTCAAAAACTTATCTCGCAATTAAGTTTCATAGAAAATATCACTTAGAAAAGAAAAAATAAGAAGCGCAAGAGTTTTAGGTTCGATTCCGGTGTCGGGACAAAATTAGGTATTTTGGAAAGACTAATGTATTTTATAATCTAGACACCTGGATTGTCAGTACAGAGTAGCGTAGATATGATGATTTAAATTGATTAATAATATTATGATTTAAAAAATCTGCAATAGCTGGAGGGTTGGTTCTCTTATCTTTCTAACGATCAAAACCATGGTTTTCCCTTGTTTTTTTTTTACTCACGAATCTAAATATATATTTAACATTATCAATATTTAAATATTAAAACACCTAAGTGCCCCGTTGTTTTACGCGAATTTAATACTCTTGTAAAAGAAGTAGGTATATATAAATCGGCATAATGCCATGAAATCAAATGAAGCGATAAGTATCAAAAGAGATATTATGCGCATATTCACCGTAATGCCTTTAAATCTATTCCGGAAGCGAGGGGCTGGAATTTTTTTTTTTTTCTTTTTTTGTTTGATAAGGGTGGCAATCAATTATTTGGACATATGGATTTCGTTGAATATTTACAAAAATAGTAAAGATTAAAAGGTTTTTATGGGTATTTTTTTTAATATTTAGTTTGTAAGGTGTACCTACCTACGTATAATACAATTATAATTATTCATTCATTTAATAGCTTATGACATCACTTATTTTCGAAAAAACATACAACTGATTTAATTAGGTATACCTACTTATTTTTAACCTACTTAAAAAAAGAGGAGGTTCTTTTTTTTAAGTCGGTTAAAAATAAATAAGTCATTTCACTTTAGTAACTTTATTGTCACCCTACACGCTCCATATAACATCCCCATGCTATATATCACTACCTACTTCCTACACGCGCCTCTCGAAGCTTAATATTGGCAATAACGCAATTTTGCCCACCCCCGCAACCAACCCCCTCTTAATAATCTCCCAAATTATGACAATATCGTGGTCAGTGCTATTTATATTTATTTTACTTAAAGGTAAATAAATATTTATTAAATTAAGTAGAGTGAGGCCCTTAGGTCGATATAGAAATTGTTCTTATAAATTTGAGTAGCGATTTACATACAAAAATCTATACTTGAGTCCGGATCAGTGCTTGATTAGTAAAGAGAGTAAATCATCATACGGGCCTGAGAAAATGTAATGTTAGATTGAGCGATATAACTTGTAAATTTAGTTTTTTCTCGTTCGTCCCACCACCGTGGGACAAATGGGACCGTCTTATTTTTTCCCCGTTCGTCTCACTGAGCATGTTCACTGACTCATCGGTAGGTAATCTACAATAAAATATGATTAAGTACAGAATGAAACACGTAAAGAAAAGAAAGAAAGAAAAACTTTTTATTGCCCACACTTATAAATAGGAGGGTACCCACATTTAGGTAGGTAGGTACTTAGGTATAGCCTAAAAACATGGGTAGATAGGTACTTACGTAAGATTTTTCGCATATTTTATTTTTCGTTTTACTTACCTAGGTACTTATTATTATTCGGAATTAGCTAATGCTGCCTCAGTCTTTACAGTATATTTTACATAGACATTTGCAGAAACATACAAAACTGTCGTAAACACACGGGTATCAACATAAGCTTACGAACAATATCCCATGCACTTAAGACCCACTGAACCATACTAACTGATTAGAACGCTGTGGCGCTACGCACAGCTGTAATCCGTCATGACGAGCTCTTACGTCGCGTGTCGTCAACGTGCCGGATCGAATTATACGCTCGACGCTAATCCACACAGCACACGCTATCACCTTCGCGATAAGGTTCAAGTTCGCTCAGCAGGAATGCAAAAGTCTCGTTGTAAAATTTCATTAAGATATCCCTACTGTTTTTTGTTCGGTATCGCTGTAATGCTTTTTTTTTATAAATGTGATGGGCCACAGCCTGCTGAGGAATATAGGTTAAGTGCTAAAGACAAGCATTAGGAAAATGACCGGCTGAAATTGAAAATTTCGAGGGAAATGTTAGGGGATTCAGATAATCGAATTAATGTAACTGTTTTACTCGATTGTTGGATATAGAATGGACAACATTTTGAATTTAGAATAACTAGAAAACATTTATATTATTTTTTGTCTATTTTACCCAAGTACCTACATAATAAATGCGAACATTTTTAATTCAACTCTATGCGCTAAAGAAAACGTCAAAAATTTATGAGACAGTCACATGATTAAATCGGTCATTCCCATTTTGTTTATTTTTCTATTCTAGTGTATGAGTGCTAACTCAAAGAGGGGTGCGTCAATAACCTATGTCAAATGTGTCCTAAAAAACAAGTGCGATACGACTGAAATGGCCAATAGTTACAAATAATGACACAGATAATGATGATGAGATATAGGGCTTAGGGGTAGGTTGGGAAGACGGAAGGGTCAGCAAGGGTATGAAATCATTAAATTGTTGTGAAGTACTCTTGAGATAATTCGAGGTATTATACGACTGTTAAAATGTTATGTGGACCTTGTGGACTTTGTGTACCTGTATATGCGACAGTAAAATAAAAGCCTGGTGCCGGTAGGTAATAGCAAGGGTAAGTTAGATATGAATGTTTAAAAATATTTAAACAATTACTACATATTTATTGAATACTTATAATTTGAATGTTTACAAGAGGAGAATGCCTATTCACTCTCCTCTTGAAAAATTTCTAGGCAAATGCACTTAACATTATAGGTGAGGTTGTGGTCAAACGTTTGCCTATAATATGTAAAAAAAGTAAAAAATATACCTATTTAGATTGAGATTTTGTCACAAAATGGCAGTCAAGTATGCGGTTTTTATGACATTCCCTCATCCCAGTTCACCAGTTAAAAGCGGCTAAGTAATTGTAGCTAATTGTTATAACTATTTCACGCTACATTGTAAGGCACCTGAAATAATCGCAAACATTTCAGACGATCTCAATCGCCGTGAAGATTGACGTCCACCGTCCCACATTAGTTGTGCATCGGCATTCGGGAACCAAACCCCACAACACTGCGAACTGACATCCCTATTTATAACATTCACCATTCTATCCAGACCTATGACACCTGGAGTAAAAGCGAACTCGCCAAACTAGATGTGAAACTAGAAAGGCCAGAGTAAAATGGGCATGCCAATGCTACGTCTGCTAACGACCTATGCGTCGTGCTGTTTTTTTTTAAAGTATTTAAAGACAATGGACTGGGTGAAAACAATACATGTACCGTTAATGGGTCGCTGATGTGCGCTTCTTTTTGGTAGAATATTTCTAAAAAGTTCTGCGAATATAGGTCAGCGCTTGCTTTAAATCTTAGCCACATTTACGAACATCAACGCATAATAATTATGTAGGTACCTATGTGGGTAGGCGTCAAATTGTCATTGATAATTATATTGAGAAAACAAATTCATTATAAACTTTTTGGTGTCCAATATAAAGAATTTTGATCTTCCATCATTCTGTCTGATAAGAATTACAATTTTTGAAAAGGTTCGACGATAATAATAAGTCAACGGTTATTTAGAAGATTTCGACGAATAAATTACACAATCTTTGAGCTTTTTCCTTAGGTTCATATTTCATGAAACTAATAAAACTAACCTTAACAGCAGTTTCGTTGCATTGTCAGAGCAGAGGTTACCACACTTGCCACTTAGCACTTAAGGGTCTCTTGTCAACCCACTTGAGTGACGAGTGACACTTCTATACACACGTACTTTCATAACTCTATGAGAGTCGCCTTAGAAGAGTTTTGGCTAAGCTCATTTGTAATGTCACTCGCTACAGCGCCCTTCAAACTTACCATTATATTTCACAGCTTCATTCTTTGCGATTTGTTTTACATGTTGTAGTGAGCCTCCTTACGTCACAGCCTTGCACGGTTTGTTTAGATTTTTTTTCAAATTTTGACGTTCCTATTCCGTCCGAGCGCCGCCATCTTTACTTCATTCGTGTTTCCGTGCTCAGAGCCTTCGCACGCGTATTGTTCCAAGTTGTCCGTCACTTACCTAACCTAAAACCTCAATATGGGAAAAAGAAGATGTGAAAATAAGGAAGAGGATATTAAATGTAAAATAAGAAAACTTCAAATGCAGTTAATAAAACGTCGCCGTCGTCGGATCTTGTCCTCTGAGAGTGAATCAGAAGGTTAGTTACCTACTTATGTTTATTTTATAGGATATCTATGACTTTGAAGAAATGTGATGCGTACTACCATGAAGGGTTGTTACTGTCACTATAATATTTCTTCTCAAATAAAGTTATACGAAGGAAATGTGATGCGTACTACCATGAAGGGTTGTTACTGTCACGTTATATTTCCTCGAAAATGTTCTTGATGCGAGACACCATCAGGGTTATCTCTGTTATGTTAGATCTATTGAGGTCTAAAAAGAACATTATTCGTTCCAGAATCCGGAAACGATGAACATTCGACGGCGAGATACAACTCACCACCGTTGTTATCGCTACCAGTTTCGCCGCAAGCGGCCTCAATGTCACCTGGCCCTTCGCAGCCCCCGCCTAGTGCGACTGCGATTCTGTCATCTGAGGCAAATCCATCAACATCAAATGAAATAGAGGTTGTTGACCCCGAGATTGATGCCGATTTACTTTCTTTGATCGGTGATGCACCTAAACCAGATACCAAGTTTGGTAAAAGAGTTCATAAGGACTTAGCCATGAGGTGGCAGGAGATTCTTGACAAAGGATTGTCAAAAGAGACAAAAGATAAGATATTTATCGATTATTTAATACCCGAAAATTGCAATTTATTAGTTGCACCCAGTCTCAATCCGGAAGTAAAAGCAGCGTTACCGGAACCTATGATTAAAAGAGATTCCGCCATTATGGCGAAGCAGAAGCAGCTCGGTATCGCCGCAGCTGCTTTAACACAAGCAGTTGAATTGGTCATAGCTAAAGAGAACCATACAAAAATTCTTAAACCTATAAGCGATGCATGTCGGCTCATATGTGACAGTCATCACTCAGAAACAAAGACGCGTCGCGGTTTTGTAGTGTCATCTATAAATGCTGATTTGAGAGAACCATTACTAGAGAGTAAAAGAGAAGTTCTGCTGTTTGGTGATAATATATCAGAGAAATTAAAGTCAGCCAAGACTGTTAAAAAATCGGGAAGCGATCTAAAACCGATTAGAAACGAAAAACCACATGTATTTAATAAAAATATTTTTATGAAAAATTACAAAAATGACAAACGTTTAAACTGGAGAACCCTGCCTCGGAAGACGATGACCAGGCCCGATGCAGGGAGTCCTCGTCCAGCACAGCGGTCATTCACGAGGAGCAGCTTTCAACAGCGGGAGCAGCGGGATCCGCGGGAGACGTCGGAGCGAGCACCAGCCACGAGGTCTCACAGCAGATACTAAACATCGAGGTACAACATTCTGGTCGACTTCGTCACTTTGTTTCAAGTTGGCAACAAATTACTGATGATCCTATCATATTAGAGTAAGTAGAAGGTTATAAAATTCCTTTTATGTCTTTACCATCTCGAAATGATGATCCTAGTGTTTATCCTAAAACCCATCAAGAGCACCTCGATTTTAGTAAATCGATTACATCTCTTTTAAAAATTAATGCTATATCTAGATGTACACACAGTAAACAAGAGTTCATATCGTCTGTGTTTTTTGGTCCCAAAATCGAACGGGGATAAAAGATTTATTTTAAATCTCAAATGTTTAAATAAATTCGTAAAAAAGTGCCACTTTAAAATGGAGGACTATAGGACAGCCTCAAAACTTATGACCAAAAATTGTTATATGGCCTCTATCGATATGAAGGATGCATATTTTTTAGTTCCAATCCACAGCAATTACAAAAAGTTTCTTAGATTCAAGTACAATGGTATTCTATATGAATTTAATTGTCTTCCATTTGGTATTTCAACGGCACCATATGTTTTTACAAAACTATTAAAACCTGTAATGGAATATTTAAGATCAAAACAATTTACTTCAGTTATCTACTTAGATGATATACTTTGTATCGGTAGAGACTAGATAGAATGTCAACAGAATGTAATGTTTACAAAAGATTTCTTAGAAAATCTGGGTTTTATAATAAATCGCGAAAAAAGTTGCTTAAAACCAATTTTAGAGAGATTTATATAATAGCGAGATATTGTTACGCATTGATAACGTAACTGCAATATCATGCATTAATAGAATGGGAAGCGTTCAGTACCCGCATCTTAACGATATAGCTAGAGAAATATGGGAATGGTGCGAAAGTCGTAAAATAACGATATTCGCATCTTACATTAACACCAAAGACAACATGGAGGCTGATTTGTTGTCTCGCAAAAAATTTATTGACACTGAGTGGGAGCTATGTGGTTTAGTATTTCAGAAAGTTATTTCCTGTTTCGGTCATCCCAAAATTGATTTATTTGCTAGTAGGTGTAACGCTAAATGTCCACTTTATGTCTCGTGGAAGAATGATCCAGACGCATGGGCCGTAGATGCTTTTACAATTTCTTGGTCAGAAATGTTATCTACGCCTTTCCTCCATTTGCATTGATATTAAAAATGTTACAGAAAATTATTCACGACAAAGCAGAGGGTATAGTAGTGGTACCATACTGGCCCACTCAACCTTGGTTTCCAGTTTTGCAAAAAATAGCTATATCTGATCAATTACATTTCGGTCCAGATAAAAAATTACTTAAATCTCCTTTCAGATTATCCCACAATCTGCACAAGACACTTATCCTGGTTGCCGTGAAGTTGTCCGGCAAGCTTTATTGAATAAGTCTATGGCTCCGAAATCGGTTGATATTATGTTAGCATCTATTTCGGATAATACATACAAACAGTATGATGGATGCATTAAGGCCTGGTTAGACTATTGCAAAGAAAATAATCTTAATTACTTAGATTGTTCAATTTGTGGTGATTATAAATTTTTTAACCACTGTTTTTGAAAAAGGAGCAAGCTACGGTACTATAAATTCATATAAATCAGCACTATCGTTGCTTTTAGGACCTAGCATCAATGATGATCGGATGAAACGATTCATGAAGGGTGTATTTAGATTGAAACCAACAACTCCAAAATATGATTTAGTTTGGGATCCAACCATTGTATTAAATTATTTATCACAACAGTGGCCTAACCATACTCTAAAATTAGAAATACTCTCGAAAAAGACAGTTTCCTTATTAGCATTAGTAACCGCACACAGAGTACAGACGCTATCTCTTATTAAGTTAAATAATATTAAAACAGATCAATCTCAAATAATTATAAAGATTCCAGACTTGATAAAGACATCTAGATTAAATGCCGAACAACCAGTCCTAAAGCTACCATTTTTTAATGACAGACCCGAGATTTGTCCTGCCAGTACTCTTTTGGCTTATATTGAAAGTACAATACATTACGATCACATTATCATGATCAATTATTTATTAGTTTTAGAAAGCCACATCGTAAGGTTTCAGCGCAAACATTAAGCCACTGGATCAAGGACACTCTCGAGAAGAGTGGTGTTGACACCACTATTTTCAGCGCACATAGTACTCGGCATGCGGCCACTTCTGCTGCTAATAGATTAGGCATTAATATAGAGATTATAAGAAAAACAGCTGGATGGAGTCAATCATCTTCAGTTTTTGCAAGATTCTATAATAAAGAATTAATTACAGAAGATTCAATACAGTTTGCAAGAGTGATTCTTTCAAATACTATCTAGGTGAATGTTTTGGTCAATCTATATATCTATGTAAGAAATATAATTACTTACCAGGGTTACTTACTGCATTTATAAAATAAAAATGCCTACATTTCTAATTATATTAAAATATGTTTATAACTAAGTATTTATACTAAGGTAAACATGCAAAAAAAAAAAAAAAAAAAACTTTAAATGGTTATGTACCTAATTAGTTACTCAATAAAGAATTGAATTTATGTTCCTTATAATATTTTCTTATTTCTCTGAACATCCTACAACATGTAAAACAAATCGCAAAGAATGAAGCTGTGAAATATAATTAATGATCAAACGAACTTACCCTGTACGTGAAGTTCGATCATAATTATATGATCAGCTTCATTCGAAGCGATTTGTACTAACCCTCCCATATAACTTACGAAAATAAGCTTTTGATCTTTTGATAGTTACTTATCCCGACCCTACAAAGTTTTTTGTTTTTTATATTCTACAAACAAAATGAAGTAAAGATGGCGGCGCTCGGACGGAATAGGAACGTCAAAATTTGAAAAAAAATCTAAACAAACCGTGCAAGGCTGTGACGTAAGGAGGCTCACTACAACATGTAAAACAAATCGCTTCGAATGAAGCTGATCATATAATTATGATCGAACTTCACGTACAGGGTAAGTTCGTTTGATCATTAATTCTTTATTCAAAACTTACTCATGCTGAATGCTTATAGGTACGCTTTTGTGATGGTGTGCGTCGACTGGATATCAGTATGGCAAAATGTTAAGAATTCCCATCAAAAACTGAATGCGCTTACTTCACATTAACACGCGCACTATTATGATGTTTCGGAATGATCCTTGTATGTATAGTAATAAGTATCATTTCACTTTGAATAACCAAAGTACCTAGTCGAGCGTTCGTTTTTAGATTAGACATAATTATTACGCTTTTGATGTGGTGTACGTTGATTGAAAATTCTATGTGAAAGAACTAATAGCTATAGGTAGGTATATCGGGGTTCAAAATAAACAGCCGGATATTAGTGCACTTAGTAAGCTCAACTTTATTGAAAAACAAGAGGCACCATGCCTATTCCGCAGAACGCTTCGATAGCGCGATCTACATTTGTGCCATTTTAGCAGCGCCATCTAGTTATGACTTAGGTACTAACATCAATGGACACTATGCATATAGCTAATTAAAAGTTCTATGGCATAATGTAGTAAGAATTGTTGACAAATATTGCAAGTAAAATTAGAAGCGCTTAAGTATTAGTAATAACCGTTTTGTGTTTCACTTGCAATAAGTTATTGCTTAACATAAATCAATATTTACTGTACACTCGAATTTATGCGTTGTTATTGTAGCTATAAAAAAAACATTAAAGTGTAGAAACAGCTAAAGCGGTTGTCTCAAAGTTAAAAATACAACACAATATTGAAAAGTTCACGATAGGACTGAAAAAATTATCAATAAAGCATTTCTCGTGCGTCCAACAGTGTACCTACCTACATCATACTAATATTATAAATGTGAATGCACGTTTTTTGTTACGCTTTCACGCAAAAACTACTAAACCGATCATCATGAAACATTGTACACATATTCTTGGAGGTATTAGAAGTAACATAGGATACTTTTTATACCGGAAAATCAACGGGATCCAACGGGACGCGAACGAAGTCGCGGGCGGAAGCTAGTACAAATATAAATACAAACTTGTACTAGTTGAAAGTTGTCAAAAATCTGTACCTACATGTAAAAAACATTCAAAAATTATTTTCTAAATACGAAACCCAAGTAAATAACCATGTTACTTCATATAACAATGACTTTGCATTGACAAGCAGTTTCAAATTCTATCGAAACAGGCAAAACACTGGTATAACCATTCTAAGCTTACTTAGAGTTTTATAACAGAGTAATCGCTTTTACACGTTTTTTTTATGATAAAAGTTATGGAACAAGCTGATAGCTCACCTGATGTTAAGTGGTAACTTCTGCCTATAACAATGCATTACCTCACAGAGCAAGTCCATTGAGGACGCGTGCCCTGTAAGGCAATGCACTGCGTCCATCACTCAGAGACGTAAAGATCTTAAAGTCTCATGTGCCTGTAATTACACCGGCGCATTTACCCTTCAAACCGGAACACAGTAATGCGAGCATCGCTGCTTGGCGGCAGAAATAGGTACGGTGGTAGTACTTCCTCGGAAGAGCTCTCACAAAGAGCTCTACTACTACTAAACTACTACCTACTACTACGTATGCAGCACGAAGCTTTAGTGGACACGTAGCCTAATCGTTGTGTTGAGTTGGGAGTTAGAATTACACTATTTTTATTGTCGTCATAACTCGTGGTGTTTCCCTTTTTAGATATGTCTTCTCTCGTTTGCACTCTTAATAAATCAACTGAAATTTATTTATTTCACTTTATGAAGTGTTAATTTTACTGTTCCTTCACCAAATACCTTATTATCTTATTAGAGATTCATTTATTGGCAGAAACCTATAAACACACTCTTATTTGTGTGTATTCGAAATCTTTAAAAAAAAATACTAATTACGTATTGTCAAAAAGTAAAGAACTATTAAAGAACTAGTAGTTTAAAGAACTAGTATTGTCAAAAAGTAAAGAACTAACACAGCTGTTTAGTACAAGAAAATATTCATATCTTTTTATGCACTTTGCAAAAGGTAACTGTCAGTCGCCAATAAACAATGCATGCATAAGTTTCTTTGCAATTTCATTTCGCTTCGGTGTCTTTCTTTCGTTTCACAATATCGATGATGGCGCCCTTACTGAACTACAAGTTGGTCGCGCACTGTAACTAGTAGAGATATTATACTAGCAAGAGATATGTACAAGACGTTGTCTTGACGCCTGTCAATCAATGTTTGGCACACATTTGGCATCCTCGGTATTCGTGTCAGATGATGCATTGATTTGGATTTGGTCTCCCTCCCCCTCCCTTCGTTTCTCGGTATTGTTACCGCCACAGGAAGACGGAGGCCCAAGGTTATTCGACATAGCATTCTGAGCTTATCTCTAGAAAAAAATCGAAGTATTTTTGAATATTTAATGTATCAGATATCATTGAACGAAATAGGAATTGTATGAACATTGTTATGAATCATTTTAATGTATTTCTTCCAAAAGATTTTAACAAAGACTGTTATTATGTAATATTAAAAGACTAATTCGGAAACGCGATGACTGAATGGCAACCGTCTTTCATTTTTCAATCTCACTGTCGCTTCTTTGATCTATCTATTTTCGAAAAATAACCACGGAAATACATTACATACGAATGTCAAAAATATAAAAATACAAACCGGGAAAGTTATTTGTAATGGCCGCGCCGTAAATACTTTCACTAATATAATATTGAAAATGCTAGCTCTGTCCGTTTTTTCGTTGAGCTAAACTAATTTTGATTCTCCGCATGTAATTGAGCTAGATATAATGCTAATTATGATTGATGCTAAATGATAGATTATACACATTTCGGACATAAAGATACTCATTTGTGTAAGAAAGAAAGCGATGTCGTAAAAAAATCAATCGCATGGAAAAACTAAATATACGCGGACAAAGTAGTGGGTAAAACCTAGTGTGATATATTCGTATAAGTTCACCAAGTGTGTAGCCAAAGTTAATTGATAGTGTCGGGCCAAGAAAATAGCTGTTTTTAAGCTGTGCTAATCGATAGCTATAATTTTTTTTTTAATAAATGATTTTAAACAGCTGTCATCAAATAATAAAAAAAAAAGATATTATGCATTTTACAAACGGCCCTGTAGACGCACAAATTACCTACACGTGGTCTAACTTTTATTATATTGATAGATATGCAAAAAGTGAATTCGCAATTTTTGCATGAAGAAAAATAATTTTTGTTGCATTCGATAATTCTTTTTATCTATAGGTACTTACAAAAATTGCTAATCACGTTGAACGCAAATCAATAAAATAAATCTCAGACTTCTATAACTTACTTTATTTGGCTTATCAAATACATAATTCCCACTAGCATAATTATAATTATGTTGATAAAGAAATCATTATAATGATTTCTGAAGCATAGATTTGAGTAGAGATTTTCATACAAAAAGAGAGTCCGGATCAGTAAATCTGGAAGGGCCTTAAAGGTATATTGGACTTCTAAAGCTGAACTAACTAAAATGATTGCTAAATCTGTTGTCATCTCTTTTCGTTGTCATGCAATTGACAATGATATAGCATTTTTTAAAGCCACGCTAAAATTACAGTTGAATATGAATAAAAATGTAAATGTTTGGCTGTTTTCCAGAAATAAAAAAAACAAACTCGCTCTTGCTATATCTTATGCACCCGCTGTGTTCGCAGCCTCACCAAACCGCGGAGGTAGGACTCAATTATCGCGCGTCACGTCACTCACTTAGCGAACACTTCCCGCCGTCCGATTAGCTCGGTTCTTCGCCGGCATTGTTTGCTATCACTTTGTTAAAGCCAATTTATATTACCTTTATCAGTTTTTGCGCGAAAAAGTGGAAAAAACTTGGTAGGTATTGGCAAAATGATATGGCTGCTTTTACATACCCACATTACTTACCTTTTTAGGACATCCTTTGCATTGGACAATGATTTTATGTATCTCACTGGTAGACTGTATGTATAAGGAAATAAAATCTCAGCTATAGTTAGTTAGGTACTACTTATAAAATAATATAAGCCCTTATAAGTTTCCACCACATGTTAGTCGGTAACATAACGTGCGTATAATACGCGTCTATTTCGTATTTCTCAATCTCCTTTGATACTCGCGTGGTTTTTTCCTTTGTTGTTTTTTTTAACATCCATAAAATATGCATCGAAAGTTCAAAACATACCGTCGCACGGACATCGCTCGCAGTCGCGTTTTTCAATGATTTATTATTAGTAGTTGTGGTTATTTTCGACAACGGTACTAAATGTAGGTGTGTACTTTTACTATAGGTTGGTTTCGTACAATTTCTTGTTTTATACACGTTTGATGAATGCAGTGCTACGGGACTTCATAAACTCTGACCCTATTATTAATAAACTTGATGTAAGCTGAGAATCATTACACCACATTGCAATACATGACAATTCAATGAATGAAAGGCAGCACATGAGACTTCAAGATCTTTACGTCTCACAGTGATGGACGCAGTGCATTGTCTTAGAGGACACGTCCTCATTGGACTTGCTCTGTGAGGTAATGCATTGTTATAGGCAGAAGTTACCACTTAATATCAGGTGAGCTATCAGCTTGTTCCATTACTTTTATCATAATTTTCTTTTTTTTTAAATACGTTGGTCAACGTTACTTTATTAATTTTGCATCTTGCAAACCTTTTTATGATTAGTTTTTAAAAGTATGTACCTACATTCTGTGATTGTACTGTCGATGCTAATGATTGTTTGATTTTGTTTCAGGTAAGTTAAGCTGCGTCTAATATGTCTTTGTTGGTAAGATTAGTTTTAAGTCTCGGTTTCTGTATATATCTGAGTTTTAGAGCTACCGTGGGTAGATACATAGATAAAATACAAATTGACACGTTGTCAATGTCTGGAACTGATTTTCTGAATTTGTCAATTTATACGAGATAAATTCAATTTCCATGAAGAAATTAGAGTTTTTGTGGTTCTTGGTTATGAACATACACACCAAAATTTCAAGTAATGCTAAACAATAAAGATCTAAAAAAAGGTCTATAATGTTTTTTTTTATAATTTCCAGTGGGTATAAAAATAAACACCAAACAACTGACATACATAATTTATACAAATCCTGACTCTGGTTCGTGGTCTTAAAAACTACAAGCTTCGAATTTTTAGGATTGAAAAAAAAACAAACCATTAAAAAGCACGCACTAGCATTAATTGACAATAAAAAATGATACATAGCGCGTAATCGTAAATAAAACTAGTGAAAATGTGTAAATACGTCCGAAACTAGATCCTAAAACATTAATCATTATGTTTATGATCTGACATTTAAAGCTGTCAAACAAACTGACAAGCAGTTAGAGTATTTAACACTCATCATAACTGTATTTGTAACTAAAAACTTTATAAACAAAGACGCTTTTTAAAACGTCCAAAAAATATGTCTATTTATACCAAGTGGGGGCGCAGTGCAAATCACAGGGCACGTCCTCTGTGGATGTGCTTGGTGGGACAATGCCTCGTTATAGGCAGTGACTACCACTTAACATTAGATGGGCCATCGGTTTATTCCAACATTTTTGTACAAAAAAAATAATTAACAACAAGCCAAACGTAAATACAAGCATCAAACGACCACTTCTATCCATATATACCTACCTAAAGCCATAATTATGTTTTATAAGAAAACGTTATAGAAATTATAACCGTTTAGAAGAATATCTAGGTTCACTTCGTCAATTAGCAATAAACTAAATATGCCAAAAAGAAATTGCAGGAACAATACGCACTTTAAAAAAAACCTACTGGAATTTTGCACGGGTTCAAAGCGTTTTGTAATATTGAGTGAACATAGTCATGTTCACTCATTTACGTACTCTATTCTAGCTCGCATCTTTAGTCAAAGATGCGAGCTTCGGCTTGAAGACTATTGCTATTTCGAATGGTATTGTAAATTTGACATTTGCAACGGACTAGCAGTCAATCCGAAAGGAACTAAGAATAGATGGCCAGACGATTGTATTGATTTAGGTACGTCCATGCGCACCCATGTCTAGAGATCTATTATCAGACTAAAACCCTACTCACGATATTAGGAAAGAAATTCGGGAATCAGCATGAATAAAGTCGTACGTGATTGTCGTTTCGGTTACTTCTTCTTCTTCTCTTAATTAATGGCCTCTGTCCGTCATTTTGACAGACAATTTTGCCAGTGTCAAGGTGATATTTGAAATAATATAAGTCAAGTCATCGTCAAGTCGGCTGTTGTTTGTTTTTAAGAGAAAATGGTGGATATTTTTCAAGACTACAGGCACAATATTTTTAGTTTTGTCAGACTAAGGTTCCGTTCAGAAACTGAAATAACAGAATTGCTACTAATAGCAGTATTTAAAGAGTCATTATAAAATGGCAGGGAAATATGCATTTGGGTCTGATGCTGCATGTTTTATATACGTACAACCGTCAACCACCTAACGCATTAAAGAAGCGAAAACTCAAAGAAAAGTACACGAATCTCTGTGAAATTACAAGGAAGGAAGGATAGTACCTACTTAGACATATCTCGCGCGTCTGTGTGACAAACGCATTGCAGTTACCCGCGACACGCCGAAGCTTCGAAATATTATAGCATTTATTTAGAAATATCTCTGTTGCACTTCTGCACAGTGTGTCTAGAAATTAATTTTATTATTATTTTTATCTTATACCTAGGTACTGTAGACAAAAAAAATGGCAAAAGACATGCAAAAATGTATAGTCATTTACAGAGCATTGTTTTAAAATGTAGAATTCCTCGTTTCTTCATCAGATGTGTTGCGCCAAATAGAGAGACCTACAAAACAAACGTTTTATTCGTCTTTTTTGTCCTAAAAGTATTGTGTTCGGATAAAAGTAACTTCTGAGGCATTCTTCGAGTTAAATACCGCAGCTCCTAGATCGAATTCCATCAACCGTGTTTATTTTAGGGAATATCTTTCTAAGAAACTGGTCTATTTTTTGTGAGCAAATTGTAAAACTTCAGTTCAAGGTTTCTCTCTGGTCTATATTTATTACATACTAGCCCTCGCCCGCGGCGTTGCTCGCGTTCTAGACCTTTTAGAGTGCGACTTTTCAAAATTCCTTTCTTAGTGCGCCTATACACTATATAAGGATACTACCCTCCAAATTTCATACCTCTAGGACGGCTGTGCATTGATTCTAAGTCAGCTTCAAAAGAGTTTTATATATATTGATATTTATTTATTTATCAGTTTTAGACCGTTATTTTATTACTGATAAGTATGTAGGTAGATACTGCTTAGATAGGTAGAGAGTCAACGAAAAATTATCCGGCAATGATTTACAAGTTTCTTATGGAAAATATTTTCAAAAAAGTTAGTACAGCCTCTATATCTTCGTCGTAAAAGTCAAAGAGCTTTTAATCAATAAAATCTCACTGATCACTTTGACTCGCCATTAGGTTTTGTACGATTAGGTATGATATTTTTTTTTATATTGAATGAGTTGGAGACATGTACCGCAGCAAAGAACAAAAGACCAAAAGAGTTTTTTTTTAATGAATGCGCATTGTCTAAAGATTTCTTTGTCACCGTTTCCCCACATTCTCACCATGTAGGTTATTGATCCTTAAGTTTTAGTATTCGATGCGCGTGCGCATACGGACGGCGCATACGAGTGCGTCCGTTCCACGCACTGTCTCAACAGACGTGGAAGAGTTTTAAACGAATAATCGTTCAGCCGATCACTCCGATGGGTGACTGCTAGACGTAAGTCTCACTCACAGACGCGCGATTAAGCCCAGCCTTTGCCTCTTCGGCTTTCCTCATCCAGTGTTTACCAGCTACGTTTCGCAGATCATCACCGCGCCAACGTAAGAAAACTCTACATTTCAAAGATTATTTCCGCTGTGACTACAGACATGCCCATATTGCCCATTACCCATTGATCATGTAGCAAAATTCTCATTGACAAAACGGTTCGAAGCCAGCACACAATCGATATGTAGGTAACATTACACCTCACGCTCGCTAATCAGTTAACCCGTTAGAATTGTGTCGCGTTTGACACATCGCGCGGTTATCGCACACCTACGCAAAGCGCCTGATTCGCACTTATCCAGTTGATGGAAATAGGTCGATAAAATTAACGGGTAGACTGAACGCTATAGTATGCACCTTGGATTTTCTAAGCTTATTAACGTAGAGTCAAAAGAAATATAGAATACAACGTAAGGAATTTTGGAACTCTGCGATATTAATCAATCAATTCTTGTCTGAAACTCCGTGATTTTGACTCATAGTGATGAAGATAGTAAGTGTATATTTTAAAGTGATTTAAACTCATAGTTTACTTTCAAACCAAGTAGATATCAGCTTATCTGTGCAGTTCACGATCTAACTATTTTTTGCTAACAAAGCCTTTATTCTCGGAAAAATTCGAAAAATGTCATTAGGCGACATGACGTCACATCTCTCACGAAAACGTGTAGTCTTATTCATATTTGTTGCTGATGCTGAGGCTTTGATAAAATCATACTTCCTTCTAATATTATGAACTCGAAAATTTGTAAGAATGTATGGATGTATGTACGTTTGTTCCTCTTTCACGTAAACTACTGATCTGATCTGATTTGAATGAAACTTGGAATATATATTTTCCGTGACCTGGATTAACGCATAGGCTACTTTTTATCCCGGAAAATTGGTGTAGCGCAGTTTCGCACCACAGGTTCTCACCACAAATATTCAACGGGACGCGAACGAAGTCGCGGGCGGAAGCTAGTAACAAAATAATTCGGTTTTTTTTTTTGTAGAAATGCAATTCATAATAGCTTATATTTTCTAGAGCTGCTAATGAAAGGAGAATTATGAATGCTCTAGATTCTAGATTCCTTTCGTTTATTGTTTTGCCGATGATTGTCAATGACTCGTCTCTCTCAGTGTTTTTTGTACGTTTTCGAACTTAAGACCAAAGAATATGTAATACGTAGTTCCTACGTAAGAAGAAGCGGGACTCCCATTCTACCAAAATTACACACTGAAAATCTCGTTTTGTATGAAACGTGATTCAAATTTTGACCCCCGTTTCATACATTGTTCGTTTTTCGAAAGCACGAGTCTAGTTTGAGAGTTTCGTCAGTCTGCATAAGACCACAACTGATTCACACCGCAAGCTGTCATCGGAAGCAGGGGTGCCACGCACACGTCACGCACAGGAAGCGACAACGACGTGGAACGACTTAAATTAATGTCGAAAACTTGCTGATTTGGTGCGACAAATCAAGCAACAAAACCTGAGTTCCTCTAATGAGCTGTCAGTGTCATACAAATCCAAGATGGCGGCACATGCTGGTACCAACCGCTATGATTGTTTGCGAGGTCGTACATTATAATTGCCATTATCAACAAATGATGAGCGCTTTGGCAAAGGTTTGCCTTCGTATGTATTTTTTTGGTTATTTAGTTTATCTAAATTTGCAGGCATTTTTATATAGGATTAAGTAAGTTACCCAGTAATCAATCTGTCAGAGCGTGTTTACTATTTGTAAATGATTAATCCTCTACGCGCTAGCAATATCGAAGCCGCCATTCGTCAATATTACGAGCTGATGGATGAGGCACGTGACCAGTGACGTCACAGACTAAACAATACCACAGAATACATAGAACTCAAAATACTAATGTACAGACCACTAACCCTCCCGCTGAGTTTATATTTACCACCTTACCCCGCCCGGATTTTAATGCTATTCATTCATTCTACTCTGTGTTTTTTTGTGAGTATGAACAAGCTAAATGTCATGGCTCATCTGATGTTAAGTGAAACCTCTGCCTATAGCAATGTGCTGCCACACTGGGCACGTCCACAAAGGTCGTGCTCTGTAAAACGCACGTCGCAAAACTAAGTACAATACACTGAATTCGTTTCTTGTGCACCCTACTTATTGAAAGGGCCGCAACTCTAACAAATTTTCTATCAAGGGTAAGTGTCTGCAGATCTAGGTTTGGATTTCACTCCATGCACACGTTTTGGGATAAAATATTTGAGCTTAAACGTCTTAGTGTCCCACTGTTGAGAAAAAATGAGAAGGCTCCGTATCTACTTCTAGCCAGCCGTAATATAAATCACTAGCTTTCGCTCGTGACTTCACCCACTCCTCTTTTGATCCGTTTCATTTTTTGGGATAAAAAAATAGCCTATGTGTTAATGCAGTTTACGAACTATGTACGAGTATATCCCAAGTTTAATTCAAATCGGACCAGTAGGTTCAGCGTGAAACATCCAAACCTCTAAACATTCACATTTATAATATTAGTGGGATACCTACCGACTAATCCTGCCGTTTATAATACCCACATCAATGCAACTGCGTGCATGTGATTCAGTTCAAACTAAAAGTAGCTATAGTTACTATAGTTCCCATTCCTCCAGTGACGCAGCTACGAATACTTGACAGTTATGAATGGTTCTTGTTTAGTTCACTAAGCTTCGGCAGCGCCATTACGTTGAACAATGGGGTTCGAAGATCTGTAGCGAGGGTCAAATGCGAACTTGGCAAGATCTTTCAAGCTATAGGTACCGCATACCGCATAATACTTTGATGGCTCAACGTATCTGCTCAGCTTTCCGCCTTCTTCGCAAAGCGTTCTATAATTTTGCAGATTTTTTCAACACATCGTAAAGTGTGCATACTAACCTATCTAGTACATAAGTAAGTAAGTAAGTTCCTCTATTTATTTTTAAGTCAAAATAAATGACAGTTATCTGAGTTGACTAAAAATTATGAATGAATTAAGTTGTTGCTATAGGCTGTAGATAAGACTCTACAGCTGGTAGAGCCCTTTCGTAGTCGAACATTTTTAGCGAGCATGCTGATGATGATAGCATGTGACTTTTCAACTGGAACAGAAATTATTTGCAAAGTAGAAACTCTTATTAAAAGACTAAAAGTTGTCTAGTTATAAAACTTTAAATTCAATAAAAATAATTTATCGCTCCAATTTGCAAATCAAATTCTAACAAGAAATGTTATAATTTCAAATCACGTTTCTCATAAGTTTTTTAACAGTTAATTTCAAGTTGAGATTGTTTTGCTTTGATAAATGGAATTAAGACTTTTAAACGTTATTTCTTTATTTCAAACTAAGCGAACATGGTTTTTGGTGCAAATGAAATTATCTAAGTACTCAAGTATGTTTCGAAGCTTCTTCGATATGCAAGAATGGGACAGATAAGACATGGCATTTTTATACGAGATAGTGATGGAAGAAGTATTGGAAGAAGAGGTCTATCAAGGCTTGCTTGCGAATACAAACTACAAAAAAAGCTACTGGTGTAGAACCTTATTTGTATGCGGTGTCAGTCTGAAACATAAATTTCAGACCGGGACGGGCCATTTTAAAATCAATGTATCCTTTAAAAAACTTTCACGTAAAAGAGACTGGCCGGAAACTTTTATGTCCGAACATAAAACCTCTCGGTGGATCTTAGAGCTAGCGCATAGCCGGCGCTTTTAAGCGTGCTTATGTGCTTAGTTTTGACGTGCTTACGCGCTTAGTTCTGCGTTGTCGGTTGCGACTCGCGACCATCGACAAATCACACAACTTCCTTTAAAATTTCACCTTGCAATCTTAAATCGGAATCTCAACAATATAGGTAGCAATGTCCTAAAATGTATTATTACATTTTTTTAAACTGTAAGTGCTAAAGCGCTAGTAAAAAAAAGCTGCAAATGATACTAATTGCTGCTCGCTGACGATACTGATAATGCTGCTATGTTGCTAGTAACAAGATATCAAATGAAGAACTTTTTAAGTGGATTAAAAAAAGTCCCTGTAAAAGTTGCGAAGCTGGTTCTCTCATAACAAAAGCATTAGCGTTTTGTCTATAAAGTGCTTAAAAAAAGCGTTATTCAATTTTAGAAAACATTTACGCTCACAAAGTGATGACGAAAATAATTTTTTTTTATATAATACGTACTGAAAAAAAACACTGAAATACACAAACCGCTGAAGCCTAGCCTGTGCGCGCACCCTGTAAACGCACTTACCTAATTACAGTACAGCGCAAAATCTTACGGCCGTAAAACTTCACCCATTCTAATTACTAATTAGGTTAATTGGAAAACAACTTGAGATACTGGGGGTACTGGGTACTGCGCACGTGACGTCACGGTATAGCGCGAATAGGGTTGCTTCTATCGAACTACACGGGCGTACACAGAATTCATAGATACTTATTTAGAATTTTCCGTAATTTTTCAGAGAATTCAAGAACTACGTTTTTATTTCCATTCTAAATGTTAGTAACCTTAAATAAATGTTCCTATCATTATTGTAGCCTATCATTATCGGGAATGATATTAGTCGGAAGATCGTCGTCCGTCACGGGTTATAGAATCCCATTAGATAATAACATTCAGGATCATTTTATTATCTCGCTATATATGGAAACTTGTAAGTAATCTAGGTATGTTACATTACCTACTGATATAGATACTCTAAACAGTTGTAAGTTTCCCCAAAAATAAAAAAGGAGAACAAATCTTTTTGAACGGTATAAAGAAATAAAAATATTCATAACTGAAAATTGTAATAAAAATCTCAAACTATAAATAATAAGTTCAGAATTTTGGCTTATCCTTTAAAAATATTCTATTCGAATCTGCTAATAGTTAAAATGATTAAATGTTGTTGATGACATTATCATAAGTCAACAGATAAATAAAAGTTATTTTTTATTACAATTAGAATAATCAGTGTAAATATCTTACTAATAATAAGTTGATGGGCATTTTGCCAATAACCTAACAAAAAGAAAACTAGGCATAGCGTAGGTACCTTTAATATCTAAGAACATTGCGGTCTCGAAGTGTTATGTTAAATACATTCCATTGCGTGTGTGTGCGTGCGTCCGTGTGACATTGTTTAGCTAATAACATAGGTCAGTTACAAACAGCTGGATAACTCTATAGAAATTAAAATGAAATAGGCTCACAATCACAACTTTATCGTGATAAAGTTGTGATTATGAGCCTATTTCGTTAATTACGTATAGATCTATATGTAACTTTGGAGCTAAATCTCTCGTTCATTCATTTTATACAAAAGAATGAACGTATTGATTTATTGCAGACAGTGGCGATCTCAATATTTTCTACTCTTTTGTGCTAAGTTGTAAGTACCTTGAGTTGATAGTTTTTAGAGTTCTTAGGCGATCTTATGTAGATAAGTTACTGCTTACGTTATTTTTAGGTAATTTTTTTACCTAGATAAATTACATCGTAAGGTCTTTCAGCTAAAAGCGACTTAGTTGACAGTATCCCAGCTTTTCTCCAGCACCTGTGTGAATGTAGCGAGACAGGAAACGTGAGCGTGTGTTGACAGATGAAGTGCGTTTGTGTGACGTACGTGCTTGTAATTCGACGCATGTATGCGATTGCAGGGTTGCCATAGTTTAAAATCATAGGTGGTTTTGAGCTAACTGTGTGCTAGAAATGTACTATTCCCTGTGCTACGGAACGAAGAACTACGAATTTAGTAATTACCACAGATAACGTCATAGTTCAACTAATGAGGTACTTGTAGACATTATCATCAATATAATTATATAAAACTCTTTTGAAGCTGACAGAGAAGCAACGCACAGCCTAAACTATAAGTCCTAGAGGTATGAAATTTGGAGGTTAGTATCCTTATATAGTGTAGGGGTGCACTAAGAAAGGAATTTTGAAAAGTCACACTCTAACGCGAGCAGCGCCGCGTGAGACGGCTAGTTAGAAATAAAATAAATAATTATAATTTTCTTTTGATGTTAGATAAAATAATTACCTATGATTATTTTTAATGTTCACCAACGAGCTTATTTCATATTATTTTTGTGATTTAGATTATTTAGTATTAAATCATTCTTTATTTGCTGAACTAGTAAAAAATCATAGCTTTTATTCGTTCAAAGATATTTAAAACTTAAATCTTAGATAGTATAGTACTTTGGTATTCACAAAAGTGATATATTCCAGCAATCTCCAAGAAAAAATCCCTTTCAGTGGGGATTTCAGTTTTATTTTTCTAGAAATCCCCACAGCTACCATGTAGCATGTCTACGGCGTAGCAGTAAGGATATCTGGATTATTTTTTCCACAAATCCCCACTAAGTATGTGGTCCCTATTAAAAGCCTTTCTTTATCCATTGAAATGTATCTAACTTGCCTACGCTAATACGTTATACGTGATGTGCTACATTAGTTGGATTAAAATACTGCTAATTAGTCGCAGCGGCAACCCTAGATCATAATCGCGTCGCCTAGGCGATAACAATTCAGCTGTTATGCCGACTTCACACCTCCAGCTCCGGTTAGGGCGATACGTCCCAAGACGCGTGTGTTTGCGTGATTGTACGCGTGTGTGCTATGTCCTCCATTGTTCAGCGAATGTCATACATACCTATTGGCGCTATTGGTATCAAGGGGCCAACAATGATATCTTGTAAAGTGAAAGGGACGCGGTCCTTTGTGGCAACCCTAGGTTATGAATATTAGGACAATAACGGTCCTCCTTTATTTTAGAGATGTTATCTAAAGGGACGCGGGTGATTTCAAAAATGGAATGCGACGTGTTGTGTCTAATTTAGTTTTACTACAGTTTTTTTTAATATGAGATAGATTGTCCTGGCCACTATCTCACCTGATGGTAAGTGACGATGAAACAGGTCAGTCTAGAGACACCTATTCAACTCTAACCTTGAAAAGACCCAGTTTGTAGTTGTCAGGAAAGACAAGACGGCAACGAGTTCCATTCCTTGACAGTTCTCATGGAAGAGTTAGTACAACCTAGTGGTAACTACTCTACCGTTCTAATCATAAGGTCAAGCATTAGCTACGTGATTTTTTTGACTACTTACCATATTTGTAATTTGACTCCTACGAATGAGCCATATTGAATGGATGAAGTGAATGAATGAAGTGAATAAATGAATGAATGATATTAAGTCAAGTAGGCATAGATAAGTTAATTTTCGATTATTACAGTTATTGTAACATCAAAATTATTAATATTGGGCCTCATCCAATATTGATATCGAGCCCAATCCAATAGCAATTAGCACGAATACCTAACTAGCGGACCTTGGAAACAATGCGAGGAGACATCCCTATCTATTGGTATAGGTAGGGTTGCCCCTGAGATGACCCGCATTCGGGGTATCTCGAATTCTCAATACGATAACCGCAATGCCTTGTACCTTTGTAATAATGTATCTGTTCTTCGAAGCGAATTCCTTGCCAACCTGTAAGTATGAATAAATGAAAATACTTTATTGTACGTACGTACACCTTACAAAAAATATGCGAGACAGCTTGTACTGTACACCTTAGCACAAAACACAGCGCACACTAACAATTTATGTCACCATTCTCCTAAATACCTTTGTTTACAAATGGATGATTTTGATTCAGTTTTATTGAGCTTATAAGTACAGAAAATAATACATTATTGCATAGTATTATGTATGTATATTGCATATCTAAAGAAACGTTATTAACCTAAATATTAGATATAAAATTTAACACAATAGGATAGCAATAATAAAAATATTTGCATAAATTAGTATTATTTACCTAATTATTTGGTAATCTTATTGTTTATATTTTACCTAGGTATATCGAAAAGAAAATTTCTATTAAAATTAAATAAGGTTTTCGAATTGAACGTAAACTTTTTGTATTATTTTATCAAAATTAAATAGAATTAATCTTTTAAGAACCTAATTAATAGTTTAGATTAAGTAAGAGCCAATTTATTAATCTACAATTCTACATTAAGCAATTTCAAATCGCAAACCTGCGTCTCAGTACAAAATACAAAAAGGTGTTTAGTGCGTAATTCTACGACTCAATTTCCTCCGAAAATGTATAGCTGAAGTGTGTCCTGTCGTTTCGGACCGCAAGAAGGCTGTATTGGTGAAATATTCAAAGGGCCGCGGTCGGGCTAGCGCGGGCCTCCTAATTAATATTAAACAGCGATTTCACGCAGGATTACCTCCGCTTTTGACGACAAATTTTTAGGGGACAATTTCCTTTTATAATCGACGTACCGGTTTTTATAATTAACACGGTTTTTTGTGTTTGGAACGTGGTTTTATCGAGCGATTGGGGATGTTTAAAAGTCACAGAAACGGGCGCTCTTAAGCGATTTTTTAACTGAATGAGATTATTTTGGGCTATAAAACGGTTTTCAGTCTTTGAATTTCTTCGTGGCAGTAGGTACAGAATTTCTTAGGATTTATAACATCAAAGTCAGTACTTTTATGCTCGTTAGCTGAAGATAAAAGCAACCCTTTAGTTCCATCTTTCATAACAAACTATGAAAAAGATTCTTCATTCTGTTTTATTTTAACGACCTAGCTCTATAACAAAGGTAAGGCGTATACATATTATCTTACAAACAAACCATTTTCAAAGACCCGTATAATCCAGCTATAACCGATACCGTTATTCCGGTTAAACCGATAATAACTGATAATGCGGCTAAGACAGCCGTGGATCCTATTAGGGCATTTGAGATTACCGTGTACAAATACCTGGGATAAGGATGAAAAGCACGGGATTATAGGATGGAAGGGTAGTGGTTGGAAAACCGGTCAAAATAGGTAATTTCAAATAACCGGTTTATAATTTTATACACGGTTAAGCTCGAGTAGGTAATAATGTAACCAGTGACGCGGTTAATGCGTTCTATTATGATGAAGTACACGCTTTGATGAAAACCCTTAAAAGAGAAAATATGCCTTTACAATCTTTACGTCATGTTAAATAAGTATAATATTAGGGACAACTTTTCAGTCTACAGCCTGAGGTAACAATGCAGTATCCTCGATCACTTGACTTGACTTGACGAGCCATGATTCTTGTCGATAGAGCAGGCTTATCAAGCATCAGCTACCATCTTCTCAGTTAATATCTTAAAAGTGCAATGCCAGTGCTCTTAAACGGTGGAAGAAAACATCGCTCCGCACCCTTTGTCATTCTTGTATATAAAGCTGACTAGGTTGAGCTTATGGTATAGGTGCTTGGGAAGCCAACTCCATTTTACTCATATCCGAGGAACAGAGTCTCTCTTTCATCAAGGCATGGGTAAAAAGTGGGCCCTGACGCTGTATAAATCATCTTATATCCTAAGATAGCCGGACATAGAGCCTCACTAACTGATAATAACGAGGGTTACCCGGTTCTGGCTGAAGGGTCTAGTTGAAAAGAGTTATTTGTGGGAAATACTGGGACGAATAGCGCTAATAGTTTGGGGAAGAGCTTAGGTGAAGTATTTCATCACTTTATCGTTTGAAACCTGAATACAACCTTGACATATTGTACATAAATAAGTATTAGTATATGTAAGGGAGGGGCAAAATTTATGAAAGATACAATAAGATTTGCTACAAAATTCACTGCTGCTTTTGTCTTCAAATGTTCATAGACAGACTAACAAATAACGCAATGGAAGGAGGGAGAACTTTTGGGAACGACCACATAGAATTTTAGATACAGCTTAATTTAAAAAAAAAGAACTTACTGCTGAAATTGCATGTCAGGAAATGCTTTTTTTTTCAATGATTGCAGATGTACAAAAATGCCATCATAACTTGTTTTTTTTTTGTATCTTTTGTCGTTGACGGCACAAAACTACGTAAGTTCTACTTTCGTTTTTAGATAAACAAACGTATACCTATGCGCTTCCTCTATTGTGTCTCTATCGTGAGAATTTGTTTTGCAGAGCATCTTACGTAATCTTAGATCACAGTTGAATGTGAGTGAAATTGAGTAGTAACGACTGGTTGAAACCAGAATAATAAGCACTACGAAATCAGGGCCTCAATTCTACTAATACGGTTGACGTTCTATCCAGGTCCAACTATGGTTGGATCGCTCTTCACTTGCGTTCACTGGGTAAGCACTACGCCATATAAAAAAGTAATTGTAACTAGATTAGGTACTCTTCATACTCTTGGAATAGGAAACATATTCTGTATATTTTGAAGTGAGTTTATTAAGAAAAATGTGGCGTCTACGGCGTAGCACTGATGCTACGAAATTTCAATGTTGCCATTCTGATCGAGTAGCAACCATGCATCCATCTAAGGCGTGGTAAATAAAAAAAATGTTTTACGCTCTAGCGATAACAGGTATTTAGTATCATAGCAAGTACAAACCCACATGATTTGTCTGTACCACCTTTGGAGATATGTTCTGCAAACTTACATAGTGAGAGATAGGAGCTTCAGGAGTCGTGTTAACACAAAACCCATCATAGGCGACTAGACTCACTGTAGATCCACTTGGGACTTATTGAATGCGGTTTGATACGGATTCACTGTTGCCAAATAACCCCGCTAGAGGCGCTGTATCAGAATCCACAAGTCGTGTAAGCCTAGTATGCAAAACTCATACTAGGCCAACGTACTAGGCCCCCGGGCCTAGTGGCATTCACAAACAAAAACAATAGTAAAATTCAATTTTCCACTGTAAAATTATGCCCAAAGTTATTCCCTGTACGGCTTATTTTAATTAAATAGGTTTGTCATTTTGCGCGCCATGTAAAGTTTTGCATGTGGTATCATTTTTGTTGACAGAACCGAAAACTGAATTTCCCTGGTGGCATAAACTAGAACTAACTTCCCATAACTTGAGCCTTCTGATAAAGAACTCGGACTCATGCGAGATTTGAGTTAAGATTCTTATACAAAACTGTCAAAAAAGGTATGTTACAACTAAATCAGTTCTTGAGCAGAAAATGCGACGGACCAAAGAACTGTAACTTTGTTTCATAAGTTTGCTGACTTTTAAGCATTAGTTTAGATTCTTTTAGTTCATAAAGAAGTAACTCCAGTGTTTTTATTCAACGCGAACGTTTTTCTACTTTTACGTAGACTTTATCCTGCGTAAAATGTCGAGCTGATGGAACACCTAGCCCTCCTATCCAATTTGAAGTTCAACCATCGCTAGAGAAGAGAACTTCAAAAATGTGTGGTACTTTACGACGAGAAATGTTTTTTTTCTGTTTTGTATGGTTAGCTATTTATGGTGATCACTTTTGCCCTAACATTGACTTCGTCTATGAAGTCTGAAAAAAAGTGTCCAGAAGTACTTAAGAGCTTTTCACTTTTCTTTTTTCACAGCTATTTTAAGAAGCTTAACATATTTATAAAGTTATCAAACAAAGGTGCAAATTTTTTTTAAGTCGTCTAAGTTTTATAAAAGCTTTTAGTAAGTCGCAAGTCTGACGTGTCACGTTTACCTTCTAAGATACTTACAAGAACTTTAGTAGTATGTCTCTGTTTGGCGCAAAATATAAAATAAATACGGGTTTTAATATTATCTGTGTTCCGGAAACTTTTGCGACACTTTTGAATCATTTTCTAATCAGTGTATTTCAAACTTATAATTTTTTACAAATTATAAATTATTTATTTTGTCAGAAGTATGGATGTACATATTGTACATTAGGTAGATCTTATAGTTAGTTTTTCCGTTGGTTGTTGCCATCAGAATATTTTTAGGTTTACATAGGTAGGTACCTATATACCAACATTTAAAGTAAATGAATTTGATTTACGTAAACAAAGAGCCTTCTAAAAACGTTGCTCATAAACTTATTATCTTAATTCGCAGCTTTTTCTTAAAAGCACAACATTTGAAAGGGAATTCTCTGAATCAAAAGCTTACTCAATTTAACGCAATTTATTCCAACTGTAACTCTAACTCGCGAACGACTCGAGTATTTTTCAACTTTGATAATAATTATTAATTACACGCTCCGCAGTTATTTCGGAATGTTCATAGGAATTTTGTTCTAGGAACACCGTAAGAAAATGGTACTTAGGTCGAAATTGGTTTTTAATTACATCAACCGTTATAATCAGAACAAATTATTCGATTAAAAAAATAATCGAGTTCTTTAGTCCAATTTTACCCTGAACTCGATACCGAGAAGTATCGAATAGATGCCTCTAGTGGAAAAAGATCTTGGACATTCTCTGACATGAACTTGCTGCTGGAAATGTGAAATACAGCCGAAAAAAATGCACTCGGATCTGTCAAAATAGGATTGTCACAGAACTTTTGCAAATAAACGTCGCAATTCGTCTCGCCTGGCCCTGCACGCGATTGCGACTTGATCCCAATTAAGCCGCTTCGATTCGATACCTGGAATTATTGAATCAATTCGACAGTCTCACACGGATCGACGGCGATTCCAAATATTGACATTGATGCTTGACATCGGGATTGCGCACTGGAGCGTGCAGGGCAGGACAGAAGCTTGTTACGATGCTTATAATCCACTGAAAAAACTTTGAGTTGTACGTTTATGAACATTTCTATGATTGAAACAATATTTAGAACAACTTTAACTCTCTAATTTGTCTGTTAGGATAGTCCAACAATGCAATTTGATTCAACCATTTGCCTGAATTACTTTAAACTCGAAACTGCAGCAGCCTACTCGCGCAACACAATGCGAACTCGATTCGGGACGTCAACGACATCAAGCGAAATGGAAAGCGACATCGTTGTTTAATTTTCTCACACATTCTGCTTGACATTTTGCTGGGACGCGCGAACGCGACACACGGGACGAGTATTCCGACGAGTTTAATTAATTTTCCGCCGTAAGTTGCGGTTTGACAGACGTCAGTTGAGAGTTGCGCGCCAAACAACAATGGTTTGGTTATTGCTCGCGCGCGTGATTCATTACCGTCTACTGACACGTTGTTGTACCAGTTTGAAGCATGCCAAAGATTCACTTGAGCATTCTTTACGTTTTAGGCGTGCCCGTGTGTTTTGCGTCGGTAATTTTAATGAGGCGCCTTGTTCTTGTCACTCCGAGTTCCGTGTTGAAAATATATTTGCCTCAATTGAGTATTGTTCTTCTTTTTCTTCTTCTTCTTCTCTTTTATATGGCCTCTGCCCGCCATTTCTACAGACAATTCTGCCTGTGTCAAGTGAAATATTTCGAATTTGTAAATCAGTCACGTCAAGTCGGCTGTCGCTTGTTTTGAAGGAAAAATGATGGAATTTTCCATTCAAAACTTGAAAACGAAATCTATCATTTCAAGGAAATCACTTTAAACACTTTATGCCACGACTAAGTATTATTGGTTAAAATTCCACCAAAATTAAACAACAATACTCAATATAACACAAGAAAAACCATTAAAATAAAAGAGACGATGTTTCCCCTAAAAATGACAAAACTCGAATCTGCTGTGTACTGTTTAGCTTCTAGTTTATCATATTTGACATTGCTACCTGCATTAGTCAAACTGTACAATCCAACACCCACCTGATTGAGTGTTGGATTGGGCCATTTGACACAATCAAGACAATTCGATTAAAAATCGCCGTGTGTATTCGAGTCCGAAGCAAGTCGTGATCGCAATCGTCGCAAAATTTGACACAATAGCGCGATATTGTGGCTTTATTTAGAACGAATTTCTTATCTTTTCGCTTCATTGTCCCGTTATGTGTTTGATTTAACAATGCTGCGCGAATTGAAGACTGCTATGCGTGCATTACACCTGAGTAGATATAAATTTCATTAGCTACGTTATTAATATTCTTTCTAAAATAGGCATAAGATATTTTGGACGAGATAGAAATCACGAGTGACCGATTTTAGTAATAACTTTTCAGTCTGTTTGAGCCCGGAGGACTATTTTATTAAATCTTTTTGATACTCTGTAGAAAGATATTTCCATCTGTAATGTTAGTAGTTTCTAAGACGAATGAAACAAGATTTAGAGAAAACTCTCAGATGTACCGACGTCAAACAATCATCCGAAATATATTAGGCAAAGGCAAATAAAATTAGATTATGTAGGATTACTTAAGCCTTCGCGTGTTTTATTCTTATTTCAGTTTTTATGCTGACGTACTTTGTCTCCGAGCCATTCGAGTGTCATGGTGTAATATAATATTGCCATAATATAATGAAATACGCAAATTCGTTTCTTTTCACATCAAAGAACGACAAAAGAGAAGTATTACAGGTTACGCTTCTTTTCACGCAGTTGGATACATACCTGGAGGGAGGTAGGTACAGGTAAAGCGTTCCAATTTACGCACGAAAATGTTACATCGTTTGAGTAGGCAGTTATATTGGAAAGCGGATCGCGCGATATTTATTATTTGCGCGAAAATAAAAATATATGGAAGTTTTTTCCATTTGTAGCGCTCGTACGGAGATGATAGATGGATTACATCGCGAAGTATTAAGGGAGTGAGCCAGAATTGTTTTTCTTGGAATACTCATCCGCAGAACTTGGGAGTAATATCGTTTTGAATTATTAGAAAAATAAACTTGATAAAAGCAAGAAGGAATTTTGTTTTATAACCTACTTGATTGTAATTAACATACCTAATGATGATTAATTTTACAGGTTTGATATCATTGCATTTCTAATTTGAACTTCATTTTAAAAAAAAACTACATTTCACAATTTTCCTCATCTCATCTGTAAGTTACCCATTTCCATTCACAGAAAAAAGGGGCCACTATTTTCCTACCGTAATTCGAGTTTTGCCTCCACAAAATGTAGGTTGTCCGCCTTGACTCCAAATTCAAATTTATTCAATTTCACGAACCGATCTGAGTGGAAATGAAACGTCTCGTGCGGCGCACTGGCTTGCTAGGCCAGGATCTGATAGTCTGTTACATACGTCAACTACGTCAAGCAGTGCGATGCCAGAATGTGACGCAGCGTGCTTGGTCATTTCTAACCGATCAAATTATGCGTGGTCATGATTTCAAACAGTGACGGCTATCTAAGCATTCTCACTTGAGATTCTAGTAATCTAACATTCTCGTCGATACCCAAAACGATGTAATTTTTGTACGCAACTAAAGGCAAACAAAAATACACAATATCTAGATAAGCAAGGTACCTAAACTACGAGCTATTGATAACAAAGGTTAAGTAAACTATGATGACCACAAAATTAATACAACTCTGCAGCTTACTACTTCCCGCTTACAAGTGGTTACAAAAACAGACGTAGATACTGGCTATAAAGGTTTGATAGCAAGTGTATGATGTGCGAGAATCGCCGCTGTCTCCTGGACCGTGCTCTATTAAGATTCGTGAGCTTACTTCATTCTGTCATAGTTGGATGCGCTGCGTTGGGTTTCAGATCGTCGTCTGTTGATTTTTGAGTGTTTGTTTCTGTAATTAATTTGGAACGTTCAGATTTAGTAGGTACGTTAGGTACTTTTGCAATTTTGTGATATTGAATCGACGGAAGGGCAGAACTAAAGAGGGTTGATATTATGAACAAAGTAGCTTCAAAGTACCTTTTTTCTGATAAAGTTTTAGCTTATTTGTAGTGTCGCTCGACATCAGAGTGTATCAGAAAATCTCATAAGCAAACCTTTTTTAAATTATCAAAGAGGTTGATGAAAACGGTGGAGTCAAGATCAAAATCTCCTTGGGGATTGATGAAATCACAGACGATCGATGTAAAAAAAAAAATTGACACTTACAACAATATAAATAGGCATTTTAGATGTTGTACCCTATAAATCACGAAAGCTTTGTGTGGGTAAAAAAAAGCTTAAATCTCACCTTTGCAAATTGTATGCAAGAACTTCTTTGCAAGAACCGAAATCATGACTAACCTCTACAAGTCTGTAAGAAGACATTTTCGTGCTCCGTTCGCTGAAAAGTTAGCGCACATAATAATCTCTCGTCAAATAAGTATACCTACCTACGTCCCGAGATAAATGCGGCTGAGCGCTTCCGGCGGCGAAACAATGCCGGCCCATTGTGCAGTGTTTGCGCGGTAATTTCAAAAAGCGAACGTAGAGTTGCAAGGAGGTCCGGACCATGATAAACTTTTCGTACATGATTCTATCTAGAAAGTCCGAACTCTTTAGAAACGGACTATTTGCGTTAATAACAAAATGGTATTTATCTTATTTTTACTTGATTGAGGGCCAATATTTTAATAAGGGTCATGCCAATAGCAGCTGTTTCTAATTGTCGTGCTAAAAACGGTACATTATTTTATTTTTTTATTTAAAAAAAAAGGACTGATGTTGCTTACTTTTTTATGTTTAGTAGTTTCAATACTTAATGTAGATTTCAGTTTTTTCTAACAAACCAGTAATTTTGAAAGTTTTTTTTCAATTTTGAAGCCCGGTTGTGAAACAACTGGATGTTTTATTTTTCCGGCTTTGCAATCTAGCAGCACTATGCACTGAGAGTTCGCAAACTCGCAGGAATCTGTTTGTTGAGAACGGAATTTTTCGCGATACTCGAACGCTTTTCAGCGATCGCGCTTTCTGTTCGACTTTCAGAACAAGTTTCCGAACGCTCATCTTAAAAATAAATTAGTAAATTTAAAAATAGAACAACTAACTTCTTATTGGCCTAAAAGGAAGCCTACTTAAAACTGACCTCTTTATTTCTCTTTTTACTTTTTACACAGCCATAATATCTCAAAAATACTCCTTGTTATGTTGAGATAAGGAACATTTTAATTTGAACCACTAAAATAGTACCAGTGCATTCAGTTTTAGATCATTTACAGACGGTGTTCTCACTGATAAACGGTGCTAAATGGCTACACAGCAAAGTTAAACTAGAGAAAACTGGTTTATGAAGGAGGTACTTAATTAGTTTCAACCTATTTTATAACTACTTAAGTTCTAAGTGGTGAGAAAATTACTTTTTGTCTGCCTCGAGCTCGTGACTTTAAGCAGTTTGGAAAATAATAAAGTATACTTAACCTAGAAAATTAAAAAACAAATCACAGAGAGATATCCATTTATTTTATGTTTAATAATAATATAATATTTACGTATTGTTTAATAATATTTTATTTTACGGTAGGCTATAGAAATAAGCTTATAAAATACTTAGAAGTCGGATACCAACCGAATTACTAATAAATCCCCATTTAGCACTCCAAACCTACTTCTTAGTTAAGTAGGTAGGTACTATATTTGTACACGAAATACCACTTACCAAATAAGTACCTACTTGCCTAACTTTTGCGTTAAAATTATGAAGTGGTAGATTAACCTGAACCTGGGTTTTACCCACAAATATTATTTTATTATTTATCTAAAAGGTCAAGTACTTTACGTTGGTAGACTTGGTAGGTATTACAAATTACTAACTTTTGTCCGCGTCATAAAAACCTTTTTCTTTTATTCATTACCTCTGTCTATCTATCTATACTATTATAAAACTGTAAAAAAGCCAAAAACTGAAATTAAAGATAATATGGATAAACTTGACTCCGAAAATCGAGTTTGTCTGTTTGTTTGTTTTGTTCACGGATCACGCCTTAACTACTGGACCAATTTCAACGAAATTTATACCATTCGGAAGCCCCTTTTCCAGATTGAAACATAGGCTATATTTTATTGAAATCAGGCTTCAGCTTGAACTCTCCAACCCAAAAGCAGCCATTTTCTACGAGGTTTATCGTATGCTGGATGACAGATATTTTTGTGGAAAGTTTCGCACGACGAACTATCAGCTATCAGCAGAAGTACCAGCAGCGGGTATCAGCTAGTAGGTACTATTTCTATCAGCGGCCGTAGTATACAAACAGTTAGTGTGCACTTACCATTCTCAATACCTATCAGTTTAATATGTAGATTATGAACGCCATCTCTTCTAATGCGAGTGCCAGGTACAAGCTAACGCACTTCGATACAGACGCGTCAGTAATATGAGCTATTTTAGAACAATCTGGAGATACGATGCACGGACACTTAGACATAAGGTAGAGACTATAATATCTTGCAAAATTGCGATGAATTGAGAGTACCTATATTTTTTTGCTGGATTGCTATTCGAGGCTTGAAACGTAGATAGACGAACAATAAATCGAAACACATCAAAACATAGTATTTTGGTCGCGTATCTTACTAAATGAATAGTAGAGTAGGTACTGCTGTATCTAAATATGTTACTTTTAAATCTAACGTTCAGAGTAATGTAGAATATTCAAAACAAAACGAAGTCTCTATCGTTCAACCTGCCTACAATGTTTTCTTAAGTAAAAATACGATAACCGCCCGCAAAAACGCAAAACAGCATTTACAAAAGGTAAATTGAAATGGTAATTAACTTTGTCATAAATTGCTTAAACGACCTATTTCAAAAGGAAAGATTCTGTGAAACACTGGCCGACTGGAGGTGGCTAGAAACCGCGTAAAGCATTTTAATTAAAAAGTTAATACAAAATCTTGCAAGGTGTTCATTATTTAAATTTTTATCTAACCGACAATGTTGCCAGCCGTAAAACAAAGAAGGTATTCCGCTATATTTGCTGGGGGAATTATTTACGGAGGAAGAGGAGGTAATTTGGACACATCATTATTTTTAATATTGAGCTAAGACCCATATCGGCCAATAGAGTTTTGTATGTTATGTAGAACGAAGCTTTTTATAAACAGAGATAACTTGGTATCAATTACCTATGACACAACTAATTATTTTCCTATTAATAAAAAAAGTACTGCAAAAAAGCTCAACGCGTTATTAGCAAGAGAGTTTGCAGTCAACAAACTTTTTAAACTGGCTATTGTCCGCCAAGCTTCGCTCTAAAGACCTTGTTTGGTAAACATTTTAAGAGGAGCACGAAAAGCCTATTTGCTACGAATTGGGTAAAAATAAACACGCCATTGTAAGTTCACGTAACCCCAGCCTCCCCTTCGGACCAACACGGCTCGTTCAAGAGGTTATGTAAATTGTTTAACGAACGGTGCCGTTACTAGCTGGATGGCGCACTTAAAGCATTAACATTTTAAAGCCTTATTTGTTCTAAGTACACAATTACTCCTGCATTTATACTGATTACGCTCCTTGTTTAAGATAGCGATTCACTTTGGAAGATTCTAATTAGACGTTCCACTCTCTCAGTTCATTTTCAGTTTGAGCGCATAGCTCTCGTCGTGACCTGCACCGAAATAAGGTTATATGAAAGTCGCTACACGTCGGACTGATTAATTCGAATGTTAGCGAGGGATATCGTCGCAGATACAGTCGATCGAGTGCGGTAATTTTATGAACAATTCGTCGAGCGAACAACTCCACAGTTCGTGAGATGTGTTACCGCAAATGTTGATCTTCAGTTTAAACGTTCATCGCGTGTGCAAGCAAATCGTCGGAAATTAGCTTGTCTTCAGGCTCACTCGCTGAAGTGAGTTTTTCATCAAGAGCCGGCTCGTTTTCTCGCACCATTTTCATGCTAATCTCTGAGCGAGCGTGCTGATTTTGTGGGCATGAAATATTTGCAAGCATACGCTGCCGTGAGCGACGGTACCTTTTCAATTTCGCCCGGCCTCCCCCGCGGGGATTGAAACCGTCGAATGTTGAATTTTACGCGTTCGTAATACGCGAAATTGCGTTTTGTTTTCGCCTTTGACGGTGGAATATTTGCAAATATTTTTATGTGTTTGCTCTTTTATAATGACCCACATTTCAGTGGAAGATTAAATTGGCATCAAAAATTCGAGTGCGGAGATGCGAGATTGGTTTATGTCAGGGTGGTGGGTCGGCCTCGTAAATTCGTAGTTAGCGCTCGGCTCGTGGAATGCATATTTTAGAATCGGGTTGAGTTTCGTTCGCCCTTCACAGAACCGAAGATTTATAACAATAATGCACTGCACAACGAACCTGCAATACCTAATACTCAATGCAGATTACGTGACGTGGGTACCTATCTGCATAAATTTAATCTCTTTGACATTAATGTTGAGCACGGTGCAAAGGAAACCGACTTCCTCGGTGGCACAAGCCAAATATGAATTCTGTGAATTCTCCTCTTCGTTAAAATATTGAGTGAGATTTAACAGCACTGAGCATAGTTTACATTTAATATTTTATACGGTGCTAGGTGGGTATAAAGGTACTTACGTCAGTTTTACCGTTCGTCAGTAACATTTTCTAAAAATAACAAACCAACGTGACAATTCCTTCTTTCCATCATTGTTGAAAAGTAAAACCAAGGTGCTAAGCGTATTGTGAAACAATGTTATTTTATTTCCAAATAAGTGTCGCCAAATCATTAATTCATCCACAAATCACAATTGTGTAACAAAACAACATAAAATGATTGATATAACAGGTTTGTTTGTTTGTCTTGTCCGCAGAACGCAAGTTATTCGTCGGCATGCTGAACAAGAAACTATCAGAGAATGACGTCAGATCTCTGTTCTCCGGCCACGGCGCGATCGAGGAGTGCACGGTACTACGGGACGCGCAGGGGCAGAGCAAAGGCTGCGCGTTCGTCACTTTTGTGTCGAAGCAGGCCGCCATTGCTGCTATCAAGGTACTTATTTCTCTCCATGGTTTTGCTTGCAATACTAAAGAGTAAAAAGCAGGAGCAACCGGAGCGTAAAACGCCCCGGAATAGGTAAACCCGCGGAAATTATTGGATGAAATTGGTTCGAAGTCGTTTGTCCTTGAAAATTATGAGCGTGGCTATTTTCTAAATGTGGACTTCTTGAAAATGGCAATGCCAGATCCCGTCTTAGACTCATCTTACGGCGGTAAAAAATGCTACAGACATTTTTGCCGGTCGTAGCGGATTGAAAAGCATGTTCTTAGTTTTAGGAAGTAGTTTTAAATGAAAGCGTACCTAGTTCATGGTTTACCTTACTGTTTCCAGGCGTTACACCACAGTCAAACAATGGAAGGTTGCTCAGCACCTCTAGTAGTGAAATTCGCGGACACGCAAAAAGAGAAGGAGCAGAAGAAGTTCCAAGCCATGCAGGCGAGTCTATGGGGACTGACGACGCCGGTGACGCCGGCTGCGTACCTTGCGTCGGAAGCAGCGCTGTCGCCAGCGACGCAGCTGCAACTGTTGCAGCAACTGCAGGCGGTTGGGCTGCAACAGCAACTGCTGCAGGGGCAGGGCTCCACGCTATTGCAAGGTTAGCCTTTCAAACCTATTTTTTTTTTAATAATTCCTTTCTTTCTTGCAATCTGCCCGTACAGGCATTTAGCTAGAGTTTGCTCAGTAAATGGCATGGATGGCAATCACCCAGTAGTGTCTCCATATTTATAATTTTCTCATAGCATAAGCTATATGAGCTATATCTTTCTTTTGAATGTAGTTGGTGTTTGCATGAGCTCTTTGGCTAATTCGTTGGGGTGTGGATCCAAAAGCTTTGCGTGTAATTGAATTTTGTTGGTAATCCTTTTCAAACCTATGTTTTATCTAGTTGTGCTTTCTACATCTAAAGAGCCTAGGTAGGTATCTTTATTTTGTAACTTGTAGGATCTGCTGAGAGCCAGCTTCAGAGAAGTGTCTATATGACGAGTATGACACAAAACAATGTAAAAGGGACTTTTTTAGCAAATAGGATAGTATAGTATTGATTTAGCTTAGTTTGCATTTTTGATTCCCATTGCAAATTTTTTTCTTTTGCTTTTCAATACATACCTATTTGTACATGCGTTCGCCCTACCATACCTACCTTCCTATGGTTTAAAGGTACCTACAGGTATGAAACGTGAGTATAATACTATGATTCAGCGTAAGTTAGTACCTACACGCTGGTTTTAATGCACGATTTTCCTTCCTCAACTGTCAAAGCCCTATAAAATGTCGAACACATAGTCAGTGCACAGCAGAAACAATGATGATGACCTCACCTTTCAACTTTTATGATTCATTACAACTAAACAGTTTAATTTAACATAATTGTCCTTGGTTGTTTAGTGTAAGTTGTGATCATACATTAGTCTGTGACATCACATTGACATCAATATTAGTTACCTTAGACGGTACATAATATAGCCAGTATATCTACGTAATAATGTAGGTACAGCTTGAATGCTAGTTGCCAACTCCTTAGAAAAATATTCCTCTTCTTTTATTTATGGCCTCTATCCTACTAAGAGGATTTGAATTTGACAAGGTATGATTTGCAGCCGCCATTTTGTTTTAGAAATGTCATAACGATTCGGCGAGCAAAATCTTTACGCTTTTTTTTTATGATCCTAGGTTTATTTTTAGTTTTGTTTATCCAAATAAACTTTACCCAACTCCTTCAAATTAAGTTCTCCCGTTTATTTTATTTACGCTTTGTTTTTCTTTCGGTCCGTTTAGGTGTTAACTATCAGGATATTGGCGCGTTCAATGGCGCTGGGCTGAGCGGGGGGGTAGGTGAGCATACTTACATTTAATTACTTATCTCTAGCGCCTAACTTGAGGGTACAATGGGTAAAAATATAACTTTTATAACCTTAAAAGATTTATGTTTTCTGGCAACTTTATCTGACGCCATTTTGTTTTCAACGTAAATCAAATTGATGTTTTATTTGACCCATTGTACTCTACACTACATTGATTTAATGATAGTTGTAGAGTCTAGCTTTAAGTTGTTTCAATTTTGTTTATAATTTATGTTTATCCGATATTCATACTCCAATACTGTAATCTCATCTTGCGTTTGACACTATAGCCTAATCTATCGATTATTTAATATTTTTATTAGGTCAAAATTCGTACAAGTCAAGTTTTAAAAACTCTGAGTTTTACTCATTATCAAGTCGGGTTTTAATAAGCTCTACTTTTTTTGTATATCTCGATACTAAAGTAGGTACCTAATCGTACAATTACCGCAGATGAGAAAACACAATACCCCACTCCCTCTTTATTTTCCCCCTTCTTTTTTGGTTCTTTCCCCCCTTTTATTTTGGTTCTTTCCACGTCAGGTGTTAACTATCAGGATATCGGTTTCAATGGCGCAGGGCTGAGCGGGGGGGCGGTCAGCGAGCAGTTAGGGGGATTGCTGGCGCCGGTGTCGGTGCAGAATCTGGCCGCGCTGGCTGCGATCGCGCAGCCACCAGTGGTCACGCAAGCACCCGCGGCAGCGCCACAGCAAGCCGCTCCACAACTTTGTAAGTAGCTTTTTGTGCTTTGTAAGCTAGCTAACTTGTATTACAGAAGTTTGGTGTGCTCGGAACAGATTTTGACAAGAGGATAAGATGTCGTTCTATAATCTTGCGATCACTCAAGTTCGCGCAGTTATTTCGAGGTACCTACTCTGAATTAGTACCTACCTACATAATTGCCGCGTTTTATTAAGGCACCTCAAGATGAATCGGCAAGCCGTTTTATAAATTTAATTCAGTTATTTCTACTGATTTGTTCTCCAAAAACAGTACATAGTCATCAGAAACTCTAGATTTCATCAGCAACCGATAATTGCATCAAACCTCTAATCGGAATGCAACATTCGAATTCCGAACATTCGCTCCGACAACAAAACTCTGTAACGAACCGTTTTGTCCGCAAACTTTCCTATTTCAGGTTGGACATAAAAAATGTTGCCATTTATAAAACGGTTAATTAACGTTGAACATTTTTCACTCTTCAGGTCTTCTCGGGAAGACAAACATCACAGGTAAAAGCGAATGCGCTTTCAAAGTGTGTGTTTAATCATTTTGTTTTAAATGGAATGAATAATTTAACTGTTTGGTTTCTTGGGCTGTGATAAATGAAATGCGTGGCGCTATTTTGTTTTGTAGACTGGCAATGCATGAACTTAGGTGTAGTACAGACTGGTGAAACTCTCGAACTAGACCCGTGCTTTCGAAAAACGAACAATATATGAAATGGGGGTCAAAATTTGAATCACGTTTCATACAAAACGAGATTTTCAGTGTGTAATTTTGGTAGAATGGGAGTCCCGCTTCTTCTTACGTAGGAACTACGTATTACATATTCTTTGGTGCAGTACATATATACCACGACAAACGAGCAAACAAACGGACTTCATCATGTCGGCTATTTTAGAAAATTCTGGCCTCACGGCACTACTTAGAAGTAATTATTATTCACAGTCGTGCGACGCAGTACCACTTAGTATCTATTGTTTATCAATATGGCGCTGTTTCTATAAGGAGGCGTGACTATATAGATGTGATAGAAAACAATGTAGCCGCTTTAAATTCAATACGTTACGTGCAGCGTTGCAGCTAGCTAATATTGAGGTCGATACTGGTAGGTATCACTTTAGTGTGACATACCTCCTCGTCTGAAATACAGCGTTAGATATAGTGATGATACAGATAAAGAAGTAGAGTAGGCATATTTTTGAGCCAGTAAAGTTACGTAGACGGTAGGCCGTAGCTGGCGTAGAGGTGGCGTAGCACTACCGTAGCATACGTAGAGGATACAATACTTTTTTTCACAATTCGCTATTCGTACTAGGTAGTACCTACCCGGCATGGAAGATGAGCACTAGCTGGCAGGGATTTTTTTTAACCAAGGAGGTTTTAAGCACACTTCCACGCCACGCTGGGTACCTACTACTAGCGATAGTGTCAAAGTTTTAAAGTACACAAACTAGTGTACTAAAGTTAATTTAGATACTAGATAAAGTTGTAGCGTAGACGTATCTCACTGTAAAATGAAAAGGCACGTTTCATATTTATATTTCTCTTCAGATTCACTTTCAGAATACGAAAAATTATACGCACATTAGGACGGAGACACGTATTGTACATTTATCACAAGTCTAAGTAAGCTTCTGATTCTGTGTTCGCGAAGGTAGTGCCTGATGACGCTTGGCTTTTTTTTTAAATCGGCCAAAAGCCGAGTGTTTGTAAATAAATAGTTTGTTTTTTGTTTTGATTGAATGTTTTTGTAAGTTGAAAATAACAGCTCGATTCGTGTTACCGAACGCGTTCTTTGTTTGAAAATGACATCAGTTTGTTTTTTTTTCTTCTTTGTTTCATAATGATTTGTTTTTATTTAATTTTGTTCATCGTTGTTTTACTATGCTTTACTAACTTTGTAATTGTTTTTGGTGAGTTTGTGGCAATTACAAAATGGTTAATATGGACAAAATACGTAATTCAGATAACATTTTCTGCATGAAGTGCTATCTTAAATAACTACTAAATTAATAATCAATCACTTTTCGTTCAGAGTCAAAAAGGCCAACTAACTTTTGACAGCTAAAAAGAAATAAATAGACGAAAATTTTATTCGTATCTAATTTTTTTTAAATCCCATTCGATTTATGACTTGTTCTACATACATCTAGGTACATGCCAAAATCAAAGCTGATGGCAGTGCTGGGACTACATAATGTCCAAGAAGGATCTACTGCTTAGTTTGTTTTAGTCTACGTACTAAATGTACAGGAATGTACATAAAAAATAAACAGTTTAACAAAAAAATAGTCGGAGAGCTAACCGCACGCGCGCAACATTACAGGGTCCACAGCTGAGCCGCTAAGCTCAGCGTACGCCGCGCAGTTCGGGAGCGCGTTCGCGGCCGCGCCGCTCGGCTCCGTGCTCGGCTCCGCGGCAGCAGCGGCCGCAGGTAAACAAGTTGAAGGTACATATCACTTTTTAGTACCCCGCCCCCTCATCCGTGAATGTGACAGCTGTCAAAACCGTTTTGACATTGACACTGAGACTGCTTATGTGTGTGACTGTTTTGCATGGAAAAATGAGACCTTTTCCCTGTTATTCAAGTATAATATCGCTCGGGTGTTATTTTTTTCGTTTATTTTTCCTGAATAAACACTATTTTTTTACATTATTTTTCCTTATATAACTTTAAATAGATTAATTATGTAGGTATAGATTTGAATAACAGCGATAGTGATGTGAACACAGACCTTGGTCTGTGTTCGCAGTTAACAGTTATTTACTGATTAGTCAACCAAGTATTTATCATTTGATTTCCGTTGGCCAATACTGACAATAAATATCAGGATTTTCTTCTTAGCACCGTGATAGTATCAAATCTAATGAATCAAAGTTTTCAACTTAATAGAGATAACAAATATTATAGACATACCTATCCAATATTTTGACAGCTGCCACAAAAGTCTTTGACCATTGTGTGAGCAAAGGTTGGAAACTTTTCACAACATCATTGCTTACAGAGGGTATTGATTCAACCTACGAGTACCTTTAAATCAAGGCAAATCATTATCTAAACATAAGCATCTGCAGAATACTGCAAGGTACTTGTTCCGGTTTAAAGATACCCTCTATCTAGAAGCGTACCTGCTCTGCGAACCTTACATCTCACTCTCCTATCCAAATTTTGAGTTTTTATTTTTAGTTGTACACAAGTAGCTAGAACCGCTTTAGCCCAACTCACTCATCATGCAATCAACTAAAGTGCATTTCTCGATTCCAGGGCCTGAAGGCGGCAACTTGTTTATTTACCACCTTCCTCAAGAATTCACAGACACAGATTTGGCGTCTACGTTCCTGCCGTTCGGTCACGTGATCTCGGCTAAAGTGTTCATTGACAAACAGACGAACCTCTCCAAGTGTTTCGGGTTCGTTTCGTACGACAACGCTGCCTCCGCCCAGGCTGCCATACAAGCCATGAACGGCTTTCAAATAGGTACAAAGAGACTCAAAGTTCAATTGAAACGTTCTAAAGAACTATCTAGACCTTACTAGAGCAAATTCCAAGAACTCGTTCCTAGTGAATATAAAAAGTAAAATAAAAAAAAACACTTGCAAGGAGGTTGTAAGAACGTTTGTTGTGATGTTACGAGTGCACTTGAACTAAAACGTAGTCGGTAAGTTCGTACGAAAGTCCACGTGCACAGTTGTTAACTAATAAGATTAAGGTTAAGGTTTGTGTCAAAGGATTTCATCGTTTCCAAAGTATTCCCCAAATTGTTTAATTATTTCTATTATATAACATTTAACTTTTTTAAGCTGTAGTCACGTTTTAAGGTTAAGTTTACATTTGTTCAGGAATCGATGCAGTTTTTAGTCACCAAAGAGCTAATGATGCTTACGAGATAGTGTCAATGTCATAAAAGAGTGCTCCATAGTTATCTGGTGCAAGTGTACCGAGTACCACACAAGTATTGCTGATAGGTTAGTTTATGTTCTGAATCATGTCTATATTATGTTTTGTTACAAGTTCTTAATTTTATGTTACCAATTAATAGTTATAATTTAAAAAATATATAATATTTTGATGTGGCCATTTTCAGATAAAGTCAATCTTTTTTTTGTTAAAAAAATTAATGTGTTTAGGATAAAGATGATCTCAAAGTGATCAGTGTATTTATTGTTTACATTACTTGTTGTCAATGGTGTACTTAAACTTTGTGAACTAACGTATTGTCTTAAACGTACTGTCCTTAAAGACGCGTAGATTTTTGAGGTTTTTATGAGAAGTGCTCAACCGAATAATATAAAAGATATAATAATTCTAAATATTTTTTCACGAGTCCTAAAAGAAAATTAGCGTCATGTTTTCACTCGGTCGTATTTACCAAGTGCATAAAATAAAGTAACACATAAAAGATACACTCGTAAAAAGCAATAAGAGAGCGCGCAACACGAATCGTAAAACGTGTTACTTGATCATGTTCTATTTAAAAACCACTCGCTGTTTATGGCGTAATAAATATGCCAGTCAGCTCCGGGACTATAAATTCTACATCGTATGGGGAGAGGTGGTATCTCATAAAAATCTGAAATCTACAATTAACATACTACTTATTGTGCTTGTTGGTGTATAATTTATTAATTTAATATATTTAGCAGTCAAATGCAACCACACATCGAACACTGGCCCTTTAGTCAAAACGTTTTCTTTTCTTTAGTGATAAGTATTTAAATATAGTAGTTAATATTTTCGTGTGTAAGTTTGGTATTCTTTAATTCATTTTAAATTTTATTGGAAATTTAGAACACTTTCTCAGTCGCTGTGGCACTTCTACCCTAATTATCTACTTACCTACTATTTATTAATTAAGATTTGTAAACTTTGTTGCGGAAAAAAAGATATTTTCTTCGTTAAAATAATCATACCTATTACATTTTTTTTTTTTTGCACGACTCCTCAAAAAATCTACCTATTATTTCCCTACTAATTAAATGTGTATTTATCTTCTATCACATAAGAAATCTACTAACCAACGAATGCTTATTTTCCGTAACATTGTTGCGTATAATTTGTTTTAAGTCTTTGCTTATCAAATATCTTTATTTTTACTAGAAAAGTATACGCTCAATAACAGAATCCTAAAAATAAAATTAACAAAGTTTCTCTTATTTTGGTAAAAATTTGTGCCAACGCGCTTTTTTCAAAAACTACCTATGTATGACCAATCTAAACTATTGCAAGTTATTTTCGAGTAAAAAAACTGATGTAGGGAGAGCATCAAAAATAATTATAATAAAACTAAGTTTGAGTATTAAATGGTGGATTATAAAAAATTATAAATAATAGTTTTAATTTTTAGTCAATGTTTTTGGATGTCTCATGAAAGACAATACCTAGACTGAATAAGTTTCCTTTTAGTTGTTACAACAATGTAATCGTATTTTGTGATTCCTTTAGTAAGTTCATTTAGTCTTGTGTAAAATCACTTTTTGTCATTCAGTGTTATTTTTTTCTTGTTATTTAAGATTATAAATTATTAATAAAGGCATGTTATTGTTAAAACGACATTCGGAATATAAATGTAAATAACCGGACAAAGCTATATCCTAGACACGGGAACGCATACGCCTCTATACAATGTGTGATTTAGATAAAGATCGAAACAAAATGTGAATAGAGTTTTTTACCTACAATTTTTTAGGTATGTTAGACGGGTACCTCATTGTTGTTGTACAGGAATGTACCTTAATTTGTATGTAATAAGGCTGGTTTTTTAACATCACTATTGCTTTGAAGCTTATTAATTCACACCAGCCGTGTTACCAAAATGTGACTTTTATTTATTTGAGAAACGTGTGACATCGACGGATTGATTGTCGATCGCTGATACTGATTTCTATAAACCGAAGATATTATGGCCGGGACCTTCGACAAAATATCATTAATATCACAACTTTGAATGTGTCTGTTTTTAATACAAAATACGAGCTATTTCAATGATATTTTGTCGAACGTTTCAGAATATAAAACTTCTGGGATCTCATGTTCACTTCGGCAGAGATTTCAATCTACTACGTCAAAATGACGTCGAAAATTCGATATACTGTGGGTGGAACGAGTTTTCGGCCGAGATGGCGTCATCTCTATTAGAGTAAAATATCTGCCGAGTTGAGCATAAGACCCATGATTGTGTTTTGTGAATATCCATCATGAATTGAAGTTACCGACATTAGTTCATGATTTTAATCAGTATCGCCATGATATTTGCTGTTACCGATTAAATATACACCCATAAAGTTGAAGCAAGTTATTTTAAAATACTTACCAACAAATCAAATCAAATCAAGTTGACCCTATTCAATTTGCAATGATGTTTAGTAGTATAACATAGCGTTATAAATTATATATATTTAATACCTGTGTTATACGAATAAATAAATGTTTATACACGGTGTTACATCATCATCAATCAATCAATATATATAAAACTCTTTTGAAGCTGATAGAGAATCAACGCACAGCCTTAGCTATAAGTCCTCGAGGTATGAAATTCGGAGGGTAGGTTCCTTATATAGTGTAGGGGTGCACTAAGAAAGGAATTTTGAAAAGTCGCTCTCTAAAGGGTCTAGAACGCGAGCAACGCCGCGGGCAATGGCTAGTACCCTATAAATCCGAAAGTGACGAGCGCAAATTCATGACTAAAGAACTTCGAAATCTCAAAAGTCATAGAACTAACATTGTTCACCTGTAGAATACCCCCCTTTCGGACTTATAGGGTAATTATGTAACACCGTGTATAGCAAGGAGTTCCGAGAAAATAGATGTATCGGTGTGGAATTCCAAAAATAACGGTCAATTACTTATACAGTTTCATCAGAAGCGCGACGAATACTACGTGATTTGAATGACTTTTGGTAATAATATGTAAATTATTTGGTTTTTTGGTGCTCCTATTAAAAAGCTATGCTTGACGGAGTCACGGTAGGCGAAACAGCATATCCAAGAAAAATGACAAACGCAAAATATAAATATTTTTTCACAAAAACCAAAGCACGATGTTTAGTAGTTATACTTACATATTGGAAATAAAATTACGATGTACTGTTTTATACAACACCCGTTTTGTTGATATAAATGTAAATAAAATGTCAAGTTTAAAAAAAATATCAGCTTTGTTTTAATATACGATTACAGGTTACCTACTATTTTTTAAGTGAACCATAAAAACCTTAAATGAAAAAAAAACTATTCACGTCAAAGTGTTGCTTGGCGACAGAAATAGGTCCCTGTCACTACAGTGGTGGAGTCTGACCAGGATGAGTTAGCAACGAAATAAACTAGCAACCCTTAAAATAATCGTACATGGAATCACCTTACGTTCATTCTCGTTCGTCCTACTGTTAAGTTATTAATGTTCTAAGTACACTATCGCAGTACAGGCCGAGCTTTCTAATTTTATCATAGGTTCCGCCATGTTCTGCATGTTAAGTTCTGCAGACTTGGCGTCGTCAGACTTTGATAGTACTTTCCTAGACAAACTCGCACAAAGACCTAGTTTATATGATTTGTGGCAGAGCTACTATTAAATAAAAACAACGTATAATATTTAAATAATTTATTCACCTACCACTAATCATTTTCAAGCTTCACTACAGTCTCTCCATATTCATTGTCCTCCTCTTTGGTCTCTATCACGTTGTCTTGTCGCATCAGAAGTGGTCTAGCCGTTTTTATAAGTCCCGTGTCGTCTGCGAGCGGTAAAATGTCGCAAATGAGAGGAGATTCCACTCCTAGGATGTAGTGACATGTTCTGGAACAAAGTTAAATATTTTTTATTTAAAAACTAGTCGTCGCCCGCGGCTTTTCTCTCGTGGTAGCAGCATACGCATTACTTGGTTAAAATCTTTGATCCTAATTTCTGCTTGTTAGTGTTCGATCATTTTCTCTCGTGAACGTCGAGACTGTACAATGTATTTTTCTTTTTTTTTATGATAAAGTAATGGAACAAGCTGATAGCTCACCTGATGTTAAGTAGTAACTTCTGCCTATAACAATGCATTACCTCACAGAGCAAGTCCAATGAGGACGTGCCCTGTAAGGAAATGCACTGCGTCCATTACTCTGAGACGTAAAGATCTTGAAGTCTCATGTGCCTGTAATTACACCGGCGCCCTTACCCTTCAAACCGGAACACAGCAATGCGAGCATCGCTGCTTGGCGGCAGAAATAGGTACGGTGGTAGTACTGAACCCGGACGAGCTCTCACAAAGAGCTCTACTACTACTCTCTCTACTCCTTTGTTATAATGAATAAAAGATATTAAGTAAGTTAGGTTTTGTATGAAAAGCTACAAGCTACAAGTTATTTACCTAGGTTCTAGTAAATACAGCGAGACTTGAGACGGACTAGAAGAATTCTCCAAACATTTGAGTTTGACTTCCGTCTGTCGCGGCTTGCCAGTCTTATCGCAAACGTCGCCGCTCGAGTAGAAGTGAGACACTGATGAACGAACCTCTGAAAAATTAAAGTTTTGCTAGAATGGTCTTTATTATCTAAGCATCAAGGATCACTCTAAGACCTATGGTTAGATACCTATCATTAAGCTATAATAACAGGCGTTTACATCTATTGAAGATGATTTATACAGCGTCAATAGGCAACCTATGCCTATACTTAACGGGACACTGTATTGCCTGGGACAATGTTTAGATGGAGTAGGCTTGTAGCACCTATACCATCCTCTCAGCCTAGTCTTTAAGCTATAAACGATGAATAAATAAATGAATATTCGTGGTCATTTTACACAACACCCTCTATTTCCAAACTAAGTAAAGCTTGTACTGTAGGAACTAGATTGCTGATGGAATACTTATATTTTTTTTTTTGTAAATACATACTTATAATACATAGTAACACCCAGACATAGAACAAACATCTATGTTTGCCATAATGTTTGTTCTCAGTGGGGATCGAACCCACGACCCACAGCTCGGAAGGCACACACTTACCAACAGGTTTAGGCACCTTCCCCTTATTTTCTTTAATCCAGTCTAAATGAGCTTGTTCGTCAAACTTGCCCAGCATGAGGGTAGTTTTTTCTCCTGTCCGGTCCACGTGATATTGTACCACGTGCTTCCCGTAACAGAACTCATATTTCCACCATCCCGTACCCTGGGGGGTAAACATGCTTTTTTTTCTTTTTATTACCAAAATAACTTTTATTCACAAAGAAAATTACATCTATTTACAGTATTTACAATATTTAAAAAATACACATGAAACAGTTGAGCTATCTACAAACCGTTGCAAACGGTTTATAGGTAGCTCAACTGGTCCAAATCAGTTGAGCTATCAACATGCTTGCAGTTGATACAAACATTCCCACTCATATTATAAATTTCATAATATTAGTGGGATTCTTGTCCTATGTTATGTTTTGTTTTAAATCAGAAGGATAGTACTTACACCATTGAGACAATTCTCTCCATTAAGAAAGGCTCTCACAGGCGAGTCGTCTGTGACGGGTGGCAAGCTACTTTTGTCCGGTAGTAGAGGCTGTTGGGTATTTTCCGTAATCGCGTCGTCATCACTTAAGGGATGAAGCTCGAATTTAAGGTGGGTTTCACCATCCTGAAATATTTTACAAAATATGTTCGTTTTATCACATAAGGGACTTTTGGGCTTGACTTGTAAGTTTAGTGGCTTTGTTTGTGCGTCGTTCTTTCCTTCCGAGTCTCTTACTATTGTGTGATACATCCATACGAACTGTCTCACCACGGAAATCAAACCTGCACCTCTTTAGTCGGTTAGTCATCCACTGCACCACGGCCTAACTTATACCTTACGTATTCCTGCCACGAAAGTCAAACTTGTACCTACTATGATAGCTAATGTTGCGTTCACACTCAGCTGCATTCGGCAGGGAACTAGGCAGGGAAGTGGGCATGAGCAGTCTAAACACGATCATGCCTCTGTCCCGGCATGTTCATGTCCTTGCTAACTAAAGAGTAAAGGCGATGTTGCTGTAGCAAGCTGAGTGTGAACGCGGTATAAAGTGCACAAAAATGAGTTCTAAACCAAACGTAATAAGCACTAATATTATAGCAAAAACAAATTACCTTTTCAATAGTTTCAACTTTTAGGACAGCGAGCACATCCTTAGGCCCCTGATCCTGAAGATGCCAACAAATGTTACAAGCAACTATTCAAAACAAACATTACACCAAATAACTCTTTTATATTATTATGCTTCTATATAAGCTAGTTGTTCTGTACAAACAAAAGTTTGATATTAAAATGATGTGATTTCTGATCTAATAATGATCAAATGAATCTATATAAAAAACTATGAAATTGTTGCAAATGTGTTAGAAGTGTTAGGTGTATTAAAAAAATTGTGTTATCAAAAAGATCATTTTGATCCAAAAAACATTTTCCAAACAAAAAAATTGCAGAAAACTTGTTTGGTTTGGCTGACGTTAGTCATCGCCCTAAAGCCTTGGTCTCGCGATCGTAACGCACAACGCTGCGGTATGCAGCATGCAGTGCCGGACACATAATTATATTGAAAACGTCTAGTATGGTCTCTTGTTCCGTCGCAGTCTGCGTCAGCGGCGAGGAGCAAACGCGGTACTCTGCGTTGAGCTGCACACCGCAGCGCTGTGCGTTACGATCGCGAGACTAAGGCTTTAGTCTGCGTAACCAGAGATGTACAAGACAGATGCGACAGAACATTGTGCGACGAAATTCAATCAATAATCACTTCATTCTTCATGTGATACGTCATGTGCTGAAGGATCACCTGTCACATTTCTGGTGAAGTGGATACGCAGCCTTATGCGACTATCACACTTCTATTAATCTCGCTACTGATTTAAGTAATCGGGGCTAGCTAAGCTAACTTCAGACCGGTTTGTACTTACACTCAGTCGAATAGTTTGATGGTGGAATTTCAAACTGTCAACTTCACTCTTTAAGAGGCTTCTGGGTTTTCTTGGAGCATCGTCGACCGGGTGACAGTCGATGACATTTTCTCCTGCGTCTTTGGTCCTATAAGGTAAGGTTTGATAAAAAGAGTGCAAAAGAAACTCTACGGAAACTATGTAGCCCGCGTCCCGTTGGACCCCCTTACTTTTCCGGGATAAAAAGTAGCCTATGTGTTAATCCAGGTGATGGACAATATATATTCCAAGTTTCATCCAAATCGGATCAGTAGTTTTTGCGTGAAAGAGCAACAAACATTCATACATCCATCTTTACAAACTTTTGCGTTTATAATCTTACTTACTTGAACAGGGGATGCTCACAGAGCAGCGGAGAGAGTATAATAATCTCGTATTCGCACGTAGATGTTTCTTTGAAGGAGTATACATCATGTTTGCCGTGGACAAAGCACACGTAGCGGACACGAGTCAGACGAGGCTTGCCGCTTAGATCACAGATTGTGCCTATAAAATGATCACGTATATTCGTCTAATCGCCATATTGTGAAAACAAAAAATTATTTATTTATTTATTAGTTTATAGCTTTCGCTGTTATGTCTACGTCACACAGTGTTGAAATGTCTTTTTTAGTCACTTTTTTTAAGCACTGTTTCATTTATTCAATTAAAATATGTTTTGAACATAAAATTGCAGACCGTACAGTCTAAGATCTCACACTCAGCTCATGCCGCTCTGCCGGCATTATTGCCGCGATTAATGCCGGACTTATTGCCACTGCAACATCGCCTTTATTCTTAGTAGGAAGCAAGAGCATGAACATGCCGGGACAAAGACATTATCGTGTTTAGATTAGGCTATTGCCCACTTCACTGCCCAGTTCCCTGCCCACTGCAGCCGAGTGTTAACTCAACATAAGGAAGTAGTGATAGAAGGTTGAAACCTTACCATCATCCATAACCATTTCCACATATGGCATAGAACTGCCGTCCACTTTGACAGTTTTCAGATTGTCCTTAGAATTAAATGCCTCTTTGAAATCTTCCTCCAGCTTTAACTGCCGTTCTGCACTCCAGTGGCCAAGGAAGTATTGTTGCATGTTTGATTTCTTGCCTGGAAATAATAAGAATTTTAATCAGGAATAGGACACATCATTGGGTATTTCAGGTACCAGCTTGCGGCTCGTATTTTTGGTAAGTACGTATTTTTATGTATTTAAAAATAAAATTACAAAATTATATAAAACCCTAAAAAAGTCAAAAACTGAAATAAAAGATACGGAAAAACTAAATATCTACTAAATAAACAATTCTGATTCCGAAAATCGAGTTTGTAGATCACGTCTTAAGTACTGGACCATTTTCAACTAAACTTATACAATTTAGAAGCTCTTTTCTGGAAAACATAGGCTCATGTTTTATTAACAAATAAAAATATATTTTTTTGTAGTTTAATATTAGGTTGCAGTACTTTCAGTATTGTAAATAATACAACTGAGTAGAACCAACAACACAAACCATCTCTTTCTTCATGGTACTGCCGAATATATCTTCCATGGCAAACTTCATAGCTCCAATAACTCTCTAGCCGGTACGAGCATATCTTCTGAGAAACCAACGGCTTTAACAAATGCAGTGGGGACGGTCCATCATAATCCTCAATCTTTTTCGTCTCTTCTACATTGACAATAGGTATGAGGCATTCATAGGACTCCTTATTTGTAGTCGTCACTTTTAATATTTCATTTTTCTGAAAAAATGAATCAGTAGATAATGTATTGGTTATAACTTGAACATAGGGGATTTATTGTAGCTAAAGTATATGATCAGCCTATGTATAATTCAGTTGGTTTGAAAGTTAACAAACAGATGAGCTAAAGGTCGGTGATATTAAATGTTTACGGTACTTGTCGGGCTTCTTAACTTGCTAAGCAGGTTAATTCTTTAGAGCTTTATTTACCTGTGGTTGTTTTGTCTCCCCTTCAACTATATGCTCTATATTTTCAGAACTCCCAGGCCAGTTTATACCGAATAGTATGGAATCATCAAATCCCTTGAGATCATGTTCAATACACAAAACAAATCCAATAATACTTAGGAGCAGTCCCCAAAAATACTTCATTTTATTAATTCACTAGCACATTCCATGAGAAAAACAGTAAAAACTTGGAAAATCGTCTAACCAAAACCTATGATTATTTTTCTTAAAAACTATAACGCTACCAATTTAGAAACACGATTTGTAAGCAGATGGTTATACCAAAACAAGTTCACGCAAATTTGGTCGTGTCATATAAACGAGTTGGAGATCTGTCATTTGTCAATACTACCACAGATTGCGTTTACCAATAGTTTACAAAGAGAGTTCCAATAATAAGTATAAAGAGAGTTCCATTTCCATGTAAATCTTGTCTGTGGTTTTTTGTCGGGCATGATGTCATTAATCAGTTATTGTCAACGTAGCTGTCAATTGAACATTTTGTAAACTGCAGACAGACAGACAAAAAAACATAAAACAGAGATTACAAAGAAACAGAAAGATGGCGTTTAGTTTTCCAGCTTTTTCCTACATTATTGCGCTAATTGTAGACGCTTTTCTTATATTTTTCTCTATATTTCATGTCATAGCTTTCGATGAACTCAAAACGGACTATAAAAACCCTATAGATCAATGTAATAGTCTAAATCCAGTAAGTGTTCCAATACATAACCTCACCATGACTGTGTATTGTTTGCAGACTTTACAGTGTTTACTTTACTATTTCAGTTGGTGCTCCCAGAATATCTGCTACATTTACTCATCAATGTCCTCTTCCTGTTATCGGGAGAATGGATTTCCCTACTGATAAACATTCCATTGATTCTCTACCACATTCACAGGTAATTTTATTCTCAGTAAATTGTGTTTGCTGCTTGATAAAGTTGTGTGTGTGAGTGCGACCTCAGTGATCAAAAACTTCCTTTAAGGTAAATAACAGAATACCACTGTGTTTGCATTGAATGAAGATAAGTAGGTAGGTACCTTACTATCTGAATATTCATTAATAGGCATTAGATATTTTTGTCAACTGCCCAAAAATTTCAAAGAGAAATTGAATGCAAAGATTAGTTGACCTTTACCCTATACCTAATTAGCTTACAATGACTTATTGTTTTTATTTTAGATACTACACCAGGCCAGTTATGTCAGGGCCGGGTTTGTATGACCCAACCAGTATAATGAATGCCGATGTGTTGACCACGTGCCAACGAGAGGGGTGGATCAAAGTTGCTTTTTATTTGCTATCATTCTTTATGTATCTCTATGGGTGAGTATACACTGTATTCTTTTAAGAGAAGCATTCATGGAGTAACTTGCTTATTCAATCTTCACGGATTATCTGTGTTAAGTGACATTCTGCACTCTCACTATTTGAATGGGTGACACACTAGTGGCATTTACATCTGAGCCCTTCCCTGCTTCGAAGGGCACTTAAAAATGTCGGTCCCAGCTCTAGCAGTTGTTAAGCCATGACAGAGGTCTTAAGGCAGCCTGAAAACTCAGTCCAGAGTTGGTCACTAACTCATACTTGCTTTTGCTTTTTTTTAAGAGACAACACTACTATTACGATAAGAGATAATAGGAATGGCCTAGTAAGTAAGCCTCATTAAGAACCTCATTAGTGAAACAGAAGGATATGTGAGAAACTGCCCAGCAGTGGGAAAGTATTATAGATAAACCTTAAAACAAAAAATCTAAATTATTTTATTACATCAAATTATATCAAAAAACCAAAAGTAGAGAGAAACCAATGCAAATTGCAATAGTTATAAAAACTATAACAATAACTTCTTTGTTTCAGAATGATTGTGGTGTTGATAGCAGCGTGAGCTTTTAGTAATTTCTATGAACTCTTCTTATCTACAACATGGATGTACTTTCTTATAAGTCATAATTTATTGTTAGACCCAAGTTTTGGTTTTTAATGTAGATTGTATCAACGAACAAATGTGACGTGTTTATCTTGTGATTTACAGTATTTTGGTAATAAAATTTCATTTCTTATTGTTTTTTTGTTGTCTGTTTTCAGTTGTAAGTCATTAAAGAAAATTATATGTAGGTACTTAGGTAATTTAACAGTATTAACAGGTAAGTAAGCACCTATTCATCCTTCATAACATAATATAACATTTATCAGTGCATAAATAAAATAGTTTATGAACCTTATTTGAATATCTATGATAATGATTTCACTTTAAGCGAGTTAACTGATCAGACTATAGGTTGTCTGATATGATTTGGCTGTTAGTAGATACCTACTAACTAGGCGAATATATAGGTAGGTTTTAAGTAGGTAGGTAGGTACCTACTGAAACCAGCTATTTTCGGATTATCCCTGACGAAGCACTCCAAAAGCTGCTCGATGGATGGACATTCTCGGGTAAGGAGCTTTTGGAGATCTGCTAGTGCTTATGAGGTCAGTTAGGTCACCCATCACCATGTCTGTCTCCCGTACCTACCCTCCCACCTCCGTCCGTGGGCAAAACGAGCCAGCACGCAATGACTGCCGCGCCACAAAATAAAACAGTTTATTCACCCAACGACGACGTGAACGTTCCGAAGTAGGTAGGTACCTAAGTATAGTCAGTAACCTAAGTTTGTGAATAATTTAAAAATCGTCCAACTAGGTAGGTAGGTAATGGTAAAAGTAAGATAGGTACCTAGTAAGGCATATTTCGGGAGCTTATCCTATCTAGGTACTAGTAGGTACCTACGGCCCGTAAGAGAGTAGGTAGGTACATAAAAGGAAAGGGAGTAGATAACTGGTACCTAGGTAGGTACGGTAAAGCTGAAATGCAGAAACCATTCGTCAAATTTTACCCAATGATCTATTTTTTTAAATAAAACTTTCGTTTTTCTGTTCATTGTACTTACCTACCTACCTAGCCAAAAAAGAACCACGATGTAGGTACCAAAGTATAAATTCAATGCAAAAGAAAGTTTGGCGAATGGCGAACCAAATTTATACGTTTTTATCTTTTTCCGTTTTAACCCAAAAATTGTCTACTCTGTACCTAGGTAGGTACAACAAGCAAAATGTACAACTCGATTTTTGCGATTCATTCGGGTTTAAGGGTGCAATCGATCATAATTATACCTACCATGTATTAGACTGCTAGGAAAAAAAAAGGTCTCCCTGTGTCACAAGAAAATACCTACTATGTCGCTAGCCCACCTAGGTATAGTAACCGGTGTAGCCTACCTACCTACCTAAGTAAGTAATAAAAAAATCTAAAATATAACCTAACTGAGAAGTTCCACAGTACCTAGATAATTAAGTAGGTAGGTAGGTACCTAGTATAAATTACGGTCAAGCATATTAGATTAAAATATACTTAGGAGATAAAAGTCAATTATGTAGGTACTCTAGTTATCTGCTACAGTTACCTAATACAATAACAAACAAACAAATTAAGTAGGTACCTACCTACTTTACTTATGTACCTACTTAGGTACCTTCGGTACTTATACCTACCTACCTAGCCTACTGAAATAATTTTAGAGCAATACACCTAGTATTGGTACGGGCTTTTGCCCTGATATAATATATTCATATTATATTCATCAATCATCAATCAATATACTCGTATATAAAACTCTTTTGAAGCTGACTTAGAATCAACGCACAGCCTAAACTATAAGTCCTAGAGGTTTGAAATTTGGAGGGTAGTATCCTTATATAGTGTAGGGGTGCACTAAGAAAGGAATTTTGAAACGTCACACTCTAAAGGGTAGAACGCGAGCAACGCCGCGGGCGACGGCTAGTTACACTATAAAAGCGCAAGCAGTATACCTACCTATCGAATATGTAGTTCGTTATTTGCAATTCTATTCAATTCAGGTAGGTACCTACGTACCTAGGCAGGTAGATATACTTACTTACATAGGTACTTACGCCGTAATTGAATTGATTACGTAGCTATACGCAAGTAGGTAGGTACTTATCTAACTTTATATTAATATCTTTCTTCTGGTTTTCTGCGTGCTTCTTTCTCCGCATTAGGTATGCAACTGCATCGGGCAATTAATATACGATAAACTATGTCATGTCACTCTATATTCTAATAATCTATTAGTATAATTTATACTTCTTGCTGAATATAATTTTTATTTTTAACAGAATCTCGTTCTGTAGACCTTGATCTTATTAAAAACCTTGTCCTTAGCAATCGATCCCTCACCCTAACGCTGACGTTGTTTATCACGTAACTGACGTGCTGAAAATAGCGTGTCGGGCGGCATACGGTATACGCGGGCGAGCAATATTATAACCGGCATCAGTCCTTCAGTCGCGGCGGTGTAAGGCAGAGCTCACGCGATGCTCTCCCTCATAACGATATATTTCGTGATAATAACACTCTCGCATAATGCGGAAACCGCACGTGTTCTCGGACTGTTCCCTCACACCGGAAAAAGCCATCAGATGGTCTTCGATCCGCTACTCCGGAGGCTTGCGGAGCGAGGACACCATGTCACCGTCGTATCACACTTCCCGGTCAGCAACCCACCTGCAAACTACACTGATGTCAGCTTAGAAGGGATCGCCGGGCTGGGAGTGGAAACCATAGATCTAGCATACTTTGAAACCCCAAATAAAGTGCTAAACTATTTAGGAATAGACAAAGTTCTCAAACAAATTTTCGAATTTCAACCTCTTGCAGACATGGCTATAGATATCTGCTCGAAGCTGGTAAACTTCGCTCCTCTCGCTGAAGCTTTAAAGAAGGAATATGATGTGGTTTTAGTGGAAGAGTTTAACAGCGATTGCATGCTGGGATTGGCACATGTGTATGGCGTGAAAGCGCCGATGATTGCATTGCTGTCGAGTAATTTGATGCATTGGTCGCCGGGCCGCATCGGCGTGTCCTATAACCCGTCACATGTACCGATTGTGAGCGCTGATTACACAGAGAAGATGACATTCGCACAGAGGTTTGAGAATACTTTACTGAATGTATATTACAACCTGTGGTTCCGGTATTCGATACAGCTTAAGGAAGAGGCGATTATTGAAAAGCACTTTGGGGTGCAGATCCCAGATTTGCAGGATCTGGCAAAAAATATTACAATGATGCTGGTGAATGTTTTCCATAGTTTAAATGGGGCGCGTCCGTTGCTGCCGGGTATTGTGGAGGTGGGCGGGATGCATCTAGATCACACCAGAAAGCCTATACCACCGGTAAGTAGTTCATCCTCCTATCAAGGGGACGGTTGTGGGTTTGATTCAAATCCCACTCGATTTACTCGATCTTTTTTAATTTTATGCTTTATAAAGTCAACATTGCCTTGTGACATTTTAAAGTACGAAACAGTAACTTTATTCGTTTCAGCAGATACTTAGCAGTAGCAATCTGTTAACAGTAGGTAGGTAGTTAAAATAGCTCGTGACTCGGTGTCTTTAATTATTTATGTCCACGTCTTAGAAAATACTGAAAATAAGTAATATGCGGAAAACAGCCCGTTTTGTTACAGTGATGGACAGTCATTTTGTACAAATTTGAATAAAGTTTTACGGCGTCGTCGAGATGAGGCCATTTATTACAAAGTCCTTTATAAACAAACATTGTTTGTATGTAAATTTTTACCTACCCTACCTACTTACATACGAAAGTATAATCATTATGAATGTAGGTAACGTAGCCGAGCCTTTGGAATAAAGAGTATGATTCTTTTTTGTTGTATTCCTAATAATATCAAATCATTCTGCTGACTACCGACAAACCATCCATGATTAGGTACTTTCCATCAATTACTTCAACAAGTTCATGGGTTGGCATTTATATTGTGTAGTGTGTAGGTAGGTAGGTTCAAGTTCTTTATTGCATTCATATTGAAGGTAGGTACAAAAGATCTTAAATTTTATAAACTTGCAAAAGATAACGTTACTTACCGTTTTAAAAATTGATTTGTACCTTTTCCTTTTTAGAAAGTAAGTCGATTTTGTTCTTCACGCCTTACCTTACCAGAAGTTCTTCTGCTTTATACTAAGTGAAATAAACAGTTAAAGTTATTAACAGGCACCTTACCGACCTAGGTACCTACATTAGTTTTTAGATTTGGTACATTAGGTGGTGCTACATTTATCGAGCAAATGCCGTGCAGCAAAACAGTTGACAATTGCCAAAGCAAACAGTAAAATTGCATTCACCGAGCATAATAATGCGCTGCGTATTTTGCATCACAAAGCCGAGTAGTTTATGATTGTACTTATGGTTGCTTTACTAACTGGTGCGTGTCAGTACTTTTGTTTGGCAAGTAAGCTCACAGCTGTGAACTTGACTGCGTCTTCTCTAAGCAAGTTGATCAATCATTATCGCCTTTCCTAACACTATTACGTGACGGTCGCTGTAGGGCATTGCCAGGGATATGGTTGACCAGGTTATCCATCGTTCTATCATCAGGCGTAATACCAATACTCATAAAAAGTCTGTCCTTTTTACTCTACTCACGCGAATAAGAGTTCAGGTTTAGAGTACGCGGGAATAGTCCTTCACGCAGGAAGTGTGGACCGCAAGAAACCGATAGGTACTTTTTTAACTCTCTCATTGCATAACAAACGAACAAGAATCGTAAAGTAGCACCTACACAGACATTTTTATTATGCAGTGAATAAAAACATACGAAGGAAGAAAAAGGTTGGTACCTAAATGAGCGTAAAAGTATCGTAATTTTTTTCATATTTGGCGACAAAACAAGTTTTAAATTTAGACCATGGTAAAAGCAACAATTTGGTAGGTAAGTCCGTGGAATCTTGAAAGGTTTAAAAAAATTATTGCGTAGTATCCTTTATGTGGGCACTCGTAAAATTTCAGAGCTTACCTATACGTTAGTCCGGTCGGTATGTTGAATCTTACATCGAACCGTTTAATGAAACAATTGGTCTTCTATTACCGGGGCCGGGGTCAATAAAGACGGTTTATGAGATAGTGCTGTGTTTCACATTATTTTTCTTGGAAATAATAGCTAGACTAGACTATTACATATGTTTTATTATTTTCGCATCTAAGGTTTCTTAGAAAGATGAAGTTACCTCAGTACCCTCTTTCTCTTGTTACCATCGACCTCTTGTTACAGTTTATCGAGCGGTTCCTAAACGAATCAGAGCACGGCGTGATTCTCCTGAGTTTTGGATCTCTCATCAAGACATCCTCGATCCCCAAGCACAAGGAACAGATAATCGTAAACGCACTTTCAAAGCTGAAGCAACGCGTGATTTGGAAGTTCGAAAATAGTGACGACGAGGGATCTCTAGAAGGCAATATCCTGAGGGTCAAGTGGATACCGCAGTATGATTTGTTGCGTGAGTACCGTTTTTTCGTACTATTTCAACTCTGAAAAGGTTACTTTTTAAACAGCATTTATAAAATTGGACTGTAAGAACGTAGTGTTTGTTTTTAGCAAACGCAATGGAGCGCAAATTATACATTGTGTAGTTTACTTATGCCCGTGTTCTGTCGATGCCTTACAGCCAAAAAGGGCTAAGCGACATTTTTTGCGAAATTGACTTATAGATATCGTTGGAATCGTCTTTTTTTTCTGCGTCGTTTGGTCTAACTAAGATGGCTCTACGGCGCACTTTTTGTCGCTTACGCAATTTGAAAATGGTGGTTTTTGACCTTATTTCTTCGTCGTAAACGACAGAAATTTTGATTTTTTTATGGTTTTGGTGATTAGATTAAAATGGTATTTAGGAATTGAGACTTAAGTTATTTGGGCTTTTTGTAACTTTGTCTAGTTTGGACGTTAACCTGTTTCGGCTAAAAGTAGTCTTAGTACAAAGATACATTTATCCCATTTTGGATGTTTGCTTTTCTTTATTAAACTCCGGTTGAGACATTTTGCTGGATTCCTTGAAAAATAAAAATGTCATTTAATATAATTTTCGCCAAATTTTCTCCGACATTGTTTGTCGCTTAGTCAATTTTTACCTGTCGCTGTACCAATCATCTACAGAACTTAAGCCAAAATGTCTAAATAAACCTCATCTAACATTTGTCGCTAATCCTTTTTTTCCCTCCCGATATTCGATCGGGTGTGGTGGTTAGCTAGAAAAACACTAATTCCATGTTAGGAAATTTGTCGCTCACCTTAGTGCAAGAAAAACAAAAACGTCGGTTATCTATTTCTTTCGCTCAAAACAAACGTGATTGGGTGAAGATCACGAGTATTAATGTGATTTTTTGCTCCGGCGACCGCGGCACAAACAACACGCGTGCGCGCGAGCCATTTTGGCGAAGTTTGAGCTGCTGTTAAAAAGGTAAGTTTACTGAATAACTCTTAGAATGGTAGCCTAAATTATAAAGTTTTAGTGGATGGTGGTACATACCATAGCTAAGTTTGTTAGGGTTGTTTTGTTATATTTAATTTTAGAATTAGTTTTATTTTTTCAGGACGTCGTCGTGATGGCTCAAAAACAACGGGCATCTCATATAATTGGAGAAGCATTGAAAGTTTCGAAGATTAATTTCCAGGCTCGGAGAAAACTTAATTTCGACAACTCAGATTATGAGGTAAGACAAAAAGATAATTAATTATCCATTAATATAATCTAAGTTGGTTTAAACGGGCATGTATCTTCGGCAAACATGTCCAGTAGGGCTAGTAGAAGAATAGGCGCGTGCGAGCGAGTGTGTGCCGACGCCGCCACAGCCGCGCGTCGCGCTGCGGGGATGTGCCTTTGACGCTACCGACACCCGCGCAGTCTACGCCTTTGGCGGCATTTACAAAGAGTGCCGCCCAACCTGTGACTGTAACACTTCTGAAAACTTATTTTAGTGTATAGTATATGCGGAACCTATGCATTAGGCGAGTACCTACCTACCTACTTGTAACATAACACCTACACGACTACCGACTCATTCTACCTAGGTACCTACCTACCTATAGAATTAATTTCTACTTACCTATTTACTAACCTACTTGAAAAGAACAATCTACTAACCTACTTACCTTATTATTTCGTTATTTTCTGATGTAAGAGACATCCTGTCTATAAGAGAATAAAATGTCTATAAACCGAATTATATTTAATTTGGTTGACTTTAATAATGTCTATGTTAGAGTACGCCCTTCGTGGATCTAACTGGGTTTTTGTTACTAGTAGAAGTTGCGTTTAGGTTTAAGAAATATTTTTCTCAAAAAAAGCATTAGGTACAGTTACTTACTTACTTTAGAACAAGGTTGACAATGTCGCTCGTAACAGGGTAATTAGTAAGTAGGTAGGTACCTGGGCAATGGTACTAACTCTACACTTTTATGTAAATCATCACCAAACTACGTCGACTACACGTCATCCTGTTTGATCGTATGTCGTTCCGTTTGTCTGTCAGTTCGTTTGTCTATCTGTAGGTAATTGTCTAATAATTTAAAACATCCTGATGTGCAATCATGTGTCTTTCGAGCTTAAGATGGATAAAATATGTCACAGATTTTAGATTCGCTAGAATTCATAAAAACAACAAAAATACTTACATTACATAGGTACCTACTTTATTTTTTGGTGTAATTAGGGTTATTGGCATGTGTCTGTTTTCTTTCCAGGAAATGAATAATACGCCAGGAAAACAATTCACCGTGCTCTACATTTGCTAAAATCGTCAAATTGTAAGAACACATTGATCTCCAATTTTAGAAGTAAGATACCTACTTAACTGTGTGCCATTGAAATAAAGACTTATTGAACAGATAAAGCATTATTATTAATTTACTAGGGTTTTGAAACGTAACTACGCGAACTTTATTGATAATTTGAAGTACTTAATGGCACAGTGTTTCGTTTTTTACTAAAAGGCCGAATATTTTGTCAATAATTGTTAAATTATCACAATTTTCGTGTCCCTCTCTTAAAATCCAATAGGCAGTTATACCATGTAGCCCTAACTTGATGTAACAAAAACACGCAGTCGTGCTATTTTGCTTCAATTTAAATAAAACGCAAGAAGCAGTTATATCATTTGGGCGGGCAGTGGATAATTAGAGGTTTGCATTTACGACGTTCTTCCTGTTTGTAAAATCAGGACCATTTGGGGGTAAACGACAGTAAATGGTGCAAGCAGGCTGATTTTTACTAAATTAATTATTCTATTTTGTAGAGTTATAGTTAAAACCTATATAGCTAAATTTTTAAGCTTTTGGAAGCATTAACCGAATTTATATGATTTTTTTTCGTTTATTTTGAACTTTAAACCACTCTCCTGTAAAATTTGTATAGTGTCGCTTACGCCCTTTTGGCTGTAAGGCATCGTGCTGATATACTGCTCAACCACTGATCCGGAATCAAGCATACTAAATACTTGAGCAGCTTGAGTAACGATAAAAAGAAACATAAAAATCTGAAACCGATAAGCGCAAATCAAATTCAAAGTTGCAGCAAGGCTTCTGAACCCAGCGATAACGCGACGTGAATATTATTATTTTGATGTAGGTAAGTATTAAGTTTAACAGGGTCAGGAAAACACAGAAAGGATATCTACTGTCCTTTGTGTATAATTATAATAACATTCTGTGGCCAAGAGCATATGGGTAAATAGGCATTCATTAAAACGTTCTTAGCCAGGTCATGTAACATACTTCCTCTTATCTTTTATAAGTAGAAAAGTAGACATAGGTGTAGGTAGTTGTACATCCTAATTAAATGACTAGCCACTTTACTACTTCTATACTTTACCATTATCACATGTCACAACGTAATAGGAAATCTTCGCCAATTTTTTTGAGCGACCAATTCGATACAAAATCGTAAAGTTAAAATTAGGGCACTAAAGTATTCCAGTCATTAGTTTAACCATTATAATAATGTAGATAAAGATCTTGTAGCTGCTATGCTAACACAGGCATACACACATCCATCACGTTTCTTGCTATTTCTGTGGTTGAGCATTCATCGTAAATAGATAATTTCTATATAATCAATGCAAATCACCGGGATATGAATTATTATTGGAATTAATATCAAGTCCAACTATTTTACCAACCTAGGTAAATCGCGGAAATAGAAGACGAGATTGTGCAGTCAAAGAAATAAATAATCTTAATATTAGGTAGGTACCTACTTAGTTAGGTACGTGCTGAATTTACTAACTCCGCAGCACGTCGGAAATAGATTAACATGAACCTACCTAAGAATGCAGGTATAAAGAGCCTCAATGCAAACTTATAAATGAAACTAGCTGGTTAGCCTACCATTCCCTAGTAGAACTAATATCTAGGTAGTAAAATTTTATTTGAAATTGAAATCACATACTCACAGAGATTGCAGGTTCTTTCTGGTTTTCGAATGAGTGTTTATTATTGAATTTGATAAAATGTATACTCTACGTAACATTAACGTCGGATAACTTGGTAGACGTTAGAGTATTAGCTAAGTAGAACATACGATAATAAAACCCGAGGAAATCCAATTAGGGACCTAGTACAGTCAGTACCTACCTATACCTATCTGTGCCTATAGGTATCTACCTCTCTATCTTCCGACCGTACAAAGTAGAACAAAGTTGACGGTGGCTATGTTATATAACTCTATTTGAATTGGTGTGTATTAAGATTCCTAGACATGGCTCGCATCAACCAATATTCTTTTTAACCTATAATTTCGCTTTACTCAAAAAAGTTTTTTACACTTAGGTAGATATGCCGTTTTCGGTTTTATTTGTTTGCAACGCCGATATCATTTGCAAGACCAACAGCTATTAAAGGTACTTAGGTACATTTATTAAGCCTTTATTACAAACGTCTTTATTAGGTAGGTAGGTGGGTAGATACACTAGTGGATTCAGGGTGGATTTGTCAGAGAAAGCCCTAGCTAAACTCCCAATTCCGATTACCTTCCTACCAAAATTAATATCTTTTCATATTTTGCAGGACACAACAAAGTGATAGCATTTATCGGTCACGGCGGCCTCCTTGGCATGACGGAGGCGATATCGGCAGGCGTTCCAATGCTGGTGGTTCCCTTCTTTGGAGACCAGCCGTTGAATGGTGCGCAGGCACAGGAGATCGGCTTTGGGAAGACGCTGTCTTACGCTGATATGACGGAGCAGTCGCTATTGGATGCGCTGCAGACCGTGCTTAGTGCTGAGTGAGTACCTAACTACCTACTTATAACATGTTTGAACTAAACATCAAAATGTTCAAAAGCCAAACCGAGCGGTGAAGTCTCGTAAATACATAGTCGCGCTAACTGGAACCTGTTGGTTCGATTTCAGGAAAGAAAATCCAAGAGAAAATTCATCTGATTAAGACATAAACTAAATGTTGCAAACTGTAATTATGCCTCAGTTTCCTCAAAACTGGCATTCAGCGCTGATGAATATCCTCTTGGAAATGGCTCCACCAATTTTCATCAAACACATCTAAAACCCAGATATATCAATATCACCTTTCTTACAAAAAAAAGCATTCAAATTTCGGAGCTACGAGGAGTACGAGGGCACAAACCACCCACAAATAAGCTAAATGAATGACACAAACAGACACAACGCCGTCAATGTAACAACCGGGGAAAGAAAAGAAAACAAACAAGTCACGTTACACGTTTGTTAATGAATACGAGTAGATTACCTACTCGTCTTTCGCAAGAGTTGTTTATTATTGGATAGGTACCTACTTACCTACTGGAAACGAGACTGGTCTTACTACGGTTATAGTTCGATAAGATATGGAGTCCGAAAAGCCTATATTATATTTGAAATTCAGCTTGAACCAGAAACAAATAGACCATTACTAAAGAAGTTTACGTTCTTTCAGAATGCGAGTAAGCGCTCGTCGTGCATCCAAAATCTGGCTTGACAGGCAAAACGAACCCCTGGACACCGCGGTGTTTGCAACTGAACGCGTCATCCGCTGGGGTCACAGCGACCAACTCCACACAATCGCCAAAGACCAACCATTCTACCAACACATCCTACTAGATGTTGTCGCAGCAGTTTTAATAATTCTAGGCATTTTATTAGCAGTCCTAAGGCTAATTTTAGTATGTACGTTAAGATTTATTAGCGGTGGTAATGGGAAGGAAAAGTTACACTAGAGCTCCAGACGGTGCCAAAACTATTATTAGAAATACGAATTAGTCTACGGATTTTCTAGTTTTGTGGGCCACGTGCTAAGCGTTGCGATGTGGGCGCAAGCCATTGGGAATAGAAAAAACAAACTAGAGAAAAGGTACACACAACGTCACGTACCGTAAAGCATCACAACTAAGACTAGTTACAATTATTACAATAGAGATAATACTGTGGTGTGGTGGAGAATTTCGCCAACAGTTTTTGCGCCGTTTTTACCACAGAAAAGTCGGCCCGGACCCAATAATTGATAAGAATTTCGATGTTCGATACCTTAGGTATTAAAACTGTATTGGGTAACCTACTATCGGTTATGAAAATAATAATCTAATTATGGAAGGTAATCCAAGGACATAAGTATGCTGAGTACCTAACTCACGCATGGCCAGACAGGTGTATGTAATAATATTGTGATTTTATAATTAAGTGCCTTATCAATATATATAAAACTCTTTTGAAGCTGACAGAGAATCAACGCACAGCCTAAACTATAAGTCCTAAAGGTATGAAATTTGGAGGGTAGTATCCTTATATAGTGTAGGGGTGCACTAAGAAAGGAATTTTGAAAAGTCACACTCTAACGCGAGCAACGCCGCGGGAGACGGCTAGTTATCTATATACTTACCGATAACAATCAGCGAAGATGAGTTTAGAGAATATTTTCGAATAATAATTAACGTAGGTAGTTTGCAATAGGGTAAATATTATGTCGGTTGGTTGGCAGGTTGGCACATATCCATTAATTTTTACCTATAGGTACCTACGTATCTAAGAGTTTTTAGTTCATTTTCAGTAGTTAGCGACACAAACGTAGTGTTGTAGGCTGTGTAAGTATTTATTTTAGGAATAAGTAAGAAACAATTTGCTATTGAGGCACAATAATAATGTATTTAGGTAAGTATGGGTAAGCCTTGGGTAGTTACTATGATAACCAACATGAATAAACATTTTTTAAACTAAATAGATACTTTAATTTATGCTAATAGGCCTGTAAAAACTGAAAATTGTACATTTGTTGTAATAGAATAAAGAACACAGCTGTGAAGGTATCTTCACGAAGGTTACCCTCTATTATGCGAAATAATTAGCATTTTCTATTACTCGTAGTTTGCTATTATTATATTGTTACAAAATATAGAAATTCTCGGTTTTATTCAAATAATATTCTTTAATGGTTCCTAAAAGTTCTATAACATTTACAGTGTAGGTTTTAATAATTTACTAACAAGCCACATTTTGGAATAAGCCTTCAAGAATAACCTATCCTGGCGTCGATACGGACCCAATTACGGTTATAGGTTTCCACCTTTGACCGTAATTTGGTTCGTAACTCTGTATCGTACCTATTGTACCTACTATACGTAATGTACTAAAACCGGTCATAAATTGTTACGGGCGGAAGCGGTGTGTTGCACGAGAAAGGGTTAAAAAAGTCGTTTGATTATTTATTATTATAACTTGATATTCATCTTGACTCTGTAGTCATAAATTATTTGTTAAAATATTTTTATTTAAGATTATATTGCTTCTTATTAATGGGTTCGTTTTGGTACTCCGTATAAAAAAAAATCTTCAGAGGTAGGTACCTACTTATTTCAATTTTATCCATTTTACTGTGAAATAAATGAAGCCATAAAAATCTAAAATTTAAATCGTGTTTTTATTTTCAACATCTAGGTAAGGTACCTACCATTGGTCATAAAATTAGAAGCATATTTTTTTCTTCGCACAACGTCATCCTATACGGTAGGCATATATTTTTTTTTTATATATAGCATTTGGCCTAATAGATACTTATTTATTTTTATAAGTAGGTATATACTCAAAGTAACATATTTATGCAATACACAAAAGACTAATTAAAGTAATATAATATGTAATTAAGTAGGCTAGATAGCAGTGTAATTACCTACATTTAGAGTCCATTTTAGATAGTCTAAGATATTTTTTTAAAACATCTCAATTACATTATAGTATGAATCATATTTAAACTAAATCAAATAGACTCACACTGTATTCCCAGGCGCGGTAGACATCACCATCTTGATACCTACTCAAATCCTTTCAGAATGTCTTGTCAGTAGTAGAAGCACATCCAAGCCAGCCAGCATTTTAGAACACAAGTATTATTGTTTCATTTTATGGGACTAGCCACTCTGTCTTTATCTTATCCAACCAAATCAGCTTGTAGCTTTTTAATTTTCAATGGTAATATCTTCACCATTTCCTGGCAAAGGCTGAACTCCTCTTTCATCATGACAGCTGCGTCAGGGTCACTCTTGCATATATCCACAACGGTTTGATATGACTCATAACTTTTCATAACATGACTCAGTTGGATATGCTTATCCAGTGCAATTCGTTTCATACTGTTCCTACCTATAAATGCATGGGCACTGACAACAGGTCGAATAACGTCAAACTCTAGTTTCGCTGGCATTTTCCCATTTTTATCTTTAACCGAATTCAAAAAGTGGTCGTAATTTTCTATGCTTTTCTCGCACAGCACATTAATTTTCTTCAAAGAATGCGGGGTGGGTTTCTCCTTACTTTTAGTCATCTTTTCTAATTTTATATTGAGGATATCAGAGTACACCTCGCCTAGTTCAAACCACAACTGCCTGCAGAACTGTAAGTAGTATGTTGGGTTAATTTCCTTAACTAGTTCCTCAAGCATGTCTACGCGTCTTTTGTGCATCTTAGATCTCCTTTCATCATCTTCTTCAAAGAAGGACAAATAGCTGTAGGACTGTGAACAGTCTTGGATCAGTTCTATATAATCTGAAGCTAAGGTTTCAAGCTTATAGTACTCCTTAGCCTTGTTCAGCCATGTTTGACAGCTTAGGAACACTTCCCTGGCATCCTGGTACATCAGAAGGAATTTATCGGTAATCTTGCTTTCGTAAGCTGAAACATCTAAGTCTGGGAAGACAAGATTCTTCATGTCACCTCCGCAGATATTCTCGTTGTCATCGAGTGATAAGTTTGACATATCTGGAACGAGTTAGAAGTGTGATTAAAATTATTTATTTTGCCAGATGTATTGTTGTAATAGGTAGGTCTTATAGTTAGTATTGGTGACACACACTTCATCGTGATTATTATATATTGATCTATATACCTACCTATACCAGTATATCAGAATTAATTAAAATAAGTAACAAAGAAAAATATACTCCATTATACACAGTAATAAAGTAAAATTTTTGAATGCCCTCACAAGGCAGCTCTTTATATGATTTAAACAAGGCTGGCAACATCAGAGCCAACTCTTAGCCTAGGTTCTTATTCTTACCTGTGATAGCTTCCCCCAATCCATCAGTGTCATTCATCAGCCGATTCTTGGAAGCTGTCATCAGTAGAATGCAATACTTAGCCCAGCAGCGAGCCACATCAGCTGATCTGTGATTATATGTTTCCAGCTTAGCTAACTGAACTTCATCATTATTCTCCGGCTCATGAAGAGTATCCCCATACTGCTGCAGAATAGTTGAGGCAGCTGCTAAGTGGTGCCGAGACTGGAAGAATCCATTTCGCTCGGCAAAGAATTGAGATAGAGTAGCAGAATTCAAAGCCCAGTCTATTGGCTCAAAATCTTGGTACTGTAGCTGTCTCCGCAGCGTAATGTGACAGTAAATTGCAGATTTTAAGTTTTCAGTCAGAGAACCATACACTTGAGCTAGGTAGTACAGAGTTAGTGTGTGCGCTTTTTCCATGAGCATGAAGTCAGCTGCATTTGGCTCTGTGTTGTTCAAAATGTATTCCAAAGGTAATGGCATGAGTAAAGTGCATTTAAAGTTTTGGTAAGCCTCTCTGGCTTCAAGTAAATAAGTTTTTGCCTTCTCTGGCTCATGGCGATTGCACCAGAGAATACCCAAGTTATTGTAGACATTAATCAAGGTGATAACAATTTCTGGCTTTGAAGAATAAGGTGCAAGAATAGTCACCGCCTCAGACAAAATATTGGCACTGGAAGCTAGTTCATCTGTCTCCATATCTATGATCCCAATGTTGAGTAAAACAGCACCCAGCATGGCTTCGAGTCGGTTCCCTTCGAATAAGTGTTTAGAAGCTGTATGCTTCAGCAGTGATTCGTTCATGGAGCATAGGATTTCTTTTGCCTTGTATTTCGAAAAGTATGGCTCATTTTCCGGGTCATTCTTGCTGTCTTCATCAAGTAACCGGCGAACTTTACTGTAGTTTTCTTTGAAATCATTCAAGATCTCTTTAGCACTCATAATGTCGCCTACAGTCATAGTTTCAGCTCAAATTTTAATAAAAATTTAAAATTCCTTGTTTGTTGTACTGTACATAATATTTTGTCTTTTTTTGCATTCTCTTTGTATTTCGTTCATATATTACGCAGCATGATAATTCGGACCAATATAATGTCCACCACAAGAATACGTAACAAATAAACCAAAACATGTTATGAATGGTGCGGTGCGGTTCGTTATTTGCGGTATACGTAAGTGAAGTGTCTTGTTTCTTGAGTTATCGGGCTATACATTACAGCAAAATTTTGCACTGCTTAGCAATGTACAGCCCAATAACTGACGACACGATATAAGGTAGGTAGCTACCCAATGATCTTACGTAATGATCCTTGAGGGTACCTACCTTTTTATCAAACTTATGCACAGCACAGCATACAACGCCATGTAGTCCCAAACTAAATTAAAGTTGGTACCGAGATCACAGATATTATTATTACAAGTACTTGTACCTACTTGGTACCTACCTACGTACAAAACCACATCTTGCTAAGTAGGTAGTACCTATAATTACCAACTAACATAGACTTAACAATTTTATATCCACCAATAGAACCACTTTATTCATCACATGAAGAGTTATCGTTTTTAACTCATCTTCCTTGTACCTACATTTATCTGACAGTACAATCAAAGCAGGCGTATTGAAACTATATAGCAAGCAAGCTCGTATGTGTTAGTGGCCAACTCTAGTGACGGAGTTTTTGGGCCGGCGGCCTCCGTCATGGCTTAACGACTGCTAGAGCCGGGACCGACAGTTTAACGAGCCCTCCGAAGCACGGAAGCGCTCAGATGTAAATGCCACTAACGGTCACCCATCCATAATAGTGGCCGCGCAGAATGTATTGAAACTGAACTGCATGAAGCTAAACACAATCTAGCTTCATGCATGGTATGTAAGTATGCCCTAAAAATTAGTACTAATATAATTTAATTAAACTAATATGCCGGGTTGGGCGAGTGGGATTGCACCTCGACTTTCGTCCCGGCCGTGCATCAATGGATTTTTCGTTCGGAAAATTTATATGCGCATTAACACGAGCTTTACGGTGAAGGAAAACATCGTGAGGAAACCCGCGGCTTAGTCAGCTCCGCACGTATTGACCTTGTCTTTCCTGTGGATATGGCTGACTTGACTAGGCTGAGAGGATGGTATAGGGGATGCTGGGCTAGAGAGGATGCTGGGCAAGTCTACTTCATCTAAAACATTGTCCCAGGCACTACATTGTCCCGTTATGTGCAGGCATAGGTTGCCTCCTGACGCTGTATATATCATCTTCAATAGATGTAAAGGCCTATTATATATACAGGGTGTTACCAGACCACTTCCGAAAACTTGGAGGTTCCAATCAGACCATGATACTAAAAACATTAAGCGAAAAAAATCGCGAAAAAAAAATTGACTTGACTATCTCCTTTTAATTTTTTTTCTAGTTACATACACACAGTACAACATAATAAGACATATCTACCTAATTATCTCATTTAAAAAAGCAAAAAAACAAATAAAATAAATAAAGCAGCAATGTACACGCAGCACGCAGATTACGTCTACTACAGCATGAACAGCTGAGAGTTCATCGCGGGTCATTCAAGTACGCGACGTGCGAGCGACCTACGTCAGTACCTACCTACGTTAGTAGGCACTTACGACACAGAATAAATAATAGTACTACGCCTCGACCTTGCCTACGTGAATGCGTACATTGCGGGCTGGCGAAATAAATACAAATCTTTAAACATTGTTTTCTCCGGCTATGATTATTTTTCAGGATAACTGATTTTTTTTTGGTTGGGTTTTGGTGTGCTGTAGCTCCCCCTTTCGTTTTCGGAAGTGGTCTGGTAACACCCTGTATATTACTATCATCTGGGATGTTTTTAAAATATAACACCAAAAGCATTTTTTTTTTGCACTGTTTATTCTTAAATTCAAGTAGTTTAGGTACTTGTATACCTGGGTACCACACAGTAATAAATCTTTAAACATTCATTCTTAACAGACAGACACACAACAGTCATAGATTCCCCTATTCACAAACAGAAACAATTAATTTTATTTACATTGTACGGTTTTGGATATACTAAAAGTAGGTAAGTATATAATTATTTCTACATTTAAATACATCAGTCATTTATAATACTTATAATAATATATATTTTGTGTCAATAGTGAAACATGATTATAAGTTATTTATGAATAGGGGAATTTTACAATTAAGTGACAATATGAACTATGGTACAAATTACAAACAGTGCAATCTACGTGAACATGGTATTGATTCTGTTGTAACATTTATCTAAACTACTCATAACTTAATTTGACAATACTAAAATTATAGCCATCGTTTTTGTATTTACTTTATAAGGCTGCATTATGCTAGCCGCTAGCTAAATACCTTATAACTGACATACATTATAAATATATAGGCTAGCAGGTAGCCTATATATATATACAATAATGTATGTCAGTTATAAGGTATTTATCTATATGGGCCTATGTTTTAGCCCCTGCACATGAATGTGTTGCCTATTTGTTATAGCATATTCATGGTGTACAAGAAAAATATCCATCAATAGCATTGGGGGATTTCTGCATTCATCACTTGTGATATTAATAAAAGTGGGGTTTTTGGCATACCACTTATTTTCTTCACAAATCTCTGTCATAAAAATGGTACAGCAAACTTTCTTATTATTGTCAAATTAAAAATTATATTAGTTTAGGAAAACAAGAGAATCAGCACCATTGGCTAGGATACCAGCCAACAGATGTATTAAGAGCCAGGTTCTGGTTCTTGCTCTTCCATGGATAGTGCTCGGGGGGGAGTGTGGGCATTCATCTGCGAGAACACTTCCTTTTCTCCCAGAGCAAGAGGATCTGGCTGAGCGGTTGGCGTTGGAGCATACACCATCATAGGTGAAGGAGACACTGCCCTGACCACCCCAGCACTTGATGCCGCTTCTTGCTCTTCCAAAAACCTGTCCATATAATCTGTGTGCCCGGGATGAAGTGTATACTTCTTCTTTTCCAACCTAGCTTTATTAGCAAATATATCATGTCTTTCTGTCTTCTTCCAAATATAATAGAACTGCACAAGTTCCCCTACCGATCTAGTCCGTACTTTGTATTGTCTTATCAAATGAAAATCCTTCCCGTGTGCTTTGAGACCGTTTTCAAAGTTCCGGCATTCTTCTTCTGACCACAAACTGGCGTGAGGAGGGGTTTGGGCGGATATCCGCCGCCGCCGCAATGCCTCCTCGACATTGTGGCCACATTGTTGGAGAAGGAACAAGGCCTCCTCATCATCTCGCAACTGTCTTCCTTTAGGAATAGCATCCACTCCTATCCCAGAATTTAATGCTGATACCTTATTCATGTAATCTTCTGTCTCATTCTCATCTAGGATAATAGGATTCCATAAGAGCTTATCTTCATTCTCGTAAGGAAGTGCATCATCATAACTGCACAGGCCGTCTGGAATTGCAGCCTGATAGTCACTGCCCACCATAATAGTTTTTTTCCAATCGTCTTCATCAGGACTGTAATCATTGTCTTCCTCCTCTTCTGATGGAGGCCTGGAGCCGGATCTGAGGTACCGAGATGCCTCAGGACTGGCATTATCATTGTACAACTGCTGCAAAGCTGATTCAGGCTTTTCAACAATCTCTTCAGGGATAATTTCAGGAACAGGCTCGGGGGCAGGCTTGTCCATGGTCTTGTCGTATCCGTAGAGGGCCAGGAGTTCCTCGAGGGGCATGTCCCCCTCCTGCTGTAGGCTGCTGAGCTCCGCCTTCGGGTCGTGCTGCTCGCCCGCCGCTAATGCTTCTTCTTCGTCTAGTGTTCTCTCGTCATCGAAATCATTTACCATCATATCAACAGTGGGCTCGAATAGAGACTTATCGTTCCCCACGTCCATGCTGGCATCGTGTTCGCTTACATTGGCTACCAGCGCGCAATCTGACATGACTACACCGTCCGCGACTATGACGAATCTATCATCTAAATATCATAAATATTCCAGTTTGTAAATAAAATTATACGCGGCACGGTAATAAAATAAGCACAAAACATCACAAACGAGACATTATATTCTGGTAGTTTTTGGAAAATTTGGGATACTAAACAAAAATACACGACGAAATAAAATATTTACTGTGTGACAGTGTTGCCAGACATAGATTTTTTTCCTCGTACATAATCGTAGATAAAATCTCACATTTCAACATCGTGAAACAAAACAATCATGAATTTTTATAGAGAGTGTGGTGTGTATTGATATTTGAATACTTAAAGGTGTCTGGAAAATTGTCAACGACATCGTTTTCATTTCAATGCCGGTAAAACTGTAAAGTATACAAATATTTTTTTCGTCATCATCATATCAACCTGAAGAAATCCACTGCTGGACATAGGCCTCATTCATAATATACCAGGAGTGTTTTTTGGATTTCTACATTCATCGACTTCCACCGGCACGTACGTATTGTATATTATACATACAACCTGGCAGCCAAATATATACAAGGATGAGCTTGTACAATTTTGTAGTTATTTGTGTTTTCGTATCTGGAACTAAGCACCACAAATCTCGTATTTGTACGAGGAACCGCGTACAGTTGGCAACCCCTCTCGGAGCGAGCTGAGTGATTCTATGATGGAAATAAAACGAAATGTCAATGTCATGTAAATAGTGTTGAGAAAAAAATCGCGAGCTATTATCATTGTCTATGGTTGTTATCGGCCAACCAAAGGCATTGAACGGTGCTGTCAAAAACTAATGTCAAGTGTTTCCGCTTTTAGGAATTTCTCTCTCTTTCGGGAAAATAATAAAATTAGCTATCTATTTGAGTTCTGGGATCAATTATTTATTTTAGGTATATAGAAAATTTTGCTAACCCTATTTTTATAGTAATCACCATCCAAAAGTAAGGCTTATCAGCAAAAACCTTATAGATATGTATGCTCGAGTCTGGATCAGTGCTTGAGCAGTAAATCAACAAACGGGCCGAAAGGAAATAAATACGTGAAATTATCATTCTTGTACCTTTTAGATTTTTCTTACATCTTTCTCGAACTCGACCTGAAATTTCTTAAAAAAAAAACATTATTTCTTGATTTAAAGGGGAAACACTTCGAACACTGCGCAAAAAAAAAATGTGTCATGTCATGTCAAGTGGGTGCAGTGCAGTATTTCAAGAAAATAAATTTTATAAATATTTAGAAGTAAACATGTAGTTTGCACTACAACAATAAATAAATAACGGTGTTTGATATCAGAAACTAAAATGTATAAGAATCTAGTAGTATTGGTTGTTCTCTTGTTAGAATTTTCACATTGCTTCTCCGATATCGGCAAATGGGATCTACCGCTGAGCGGGGTAAGAAAAATGCGATTTATTGTACTTACAGTGCTTTAGCCGAATAACAAATTGAACCATACGAATCATCCCATCTAACTTTATCTTTCTCTAGAAACATATTTCTAGTTTTAGTGAGGGATAATGGCCATTTACGATAAAAATGCTTTTATTGAATGTACAAACAAATATTTGCCATCAAATAGGTACCTACCTGCATACATACCGGTTCATGTTATTAGTTAACAATGTATTTTCAAGTAGGTATATTTTAGTGCCATAACATAAAATAGTATCTGTTCAGTGCCCAAAGAAAGTGTAGGCATCAAACCTTCATTTTGTTATATTTTTCAATACTTAACTTTTTTGTTGAAATATTTTGATAAATGGTACAACATACAACCCTACAAGTAGGTACATAAACATATTACCTTATTTTCTATGAATAATTGTTATTTGCCACTTATTTCCTTTTGAGCATTGATTTTTCATGTGTATTTTCAGGAAAACTGCCTCTACACAATAGCCAAATCTCTATTTAAGGACACAAAAGTATATATTGTATGTGAGTATTCACTATTTCTGTCTATACATTATAATATTGTTTGTACATAGTACATAATATACGTAATAAAATAACTGTCTAATTTTAGTAACAGAATATAGGTAATAGATAAGCAGGCTACTACCTGCTGATGGGTCATGTTTCACTTGCTGTTGCTTATCACATTTATCAAAATATATAAAACTCTTTTGAAGCTGACCTAGAATCAAAGCACATCCTAAACTATAAGTCCTAGAGATATGAAATTTGGAGGGTAGTATCCTTAAATAGTGTAGGGGTGCACTAAGAAAGGAATTTTGAAACGTCACACTCTAAAGGGTACAACGCGAGCAGACCCTTTCATCAAAATCTTGCTGATTGCAAAATGAACTGTTGCTAGGTGACTAAAGGAAAATTATCCGAAATTAGGTACCTAGTTGTTCAATGGTAAATGTATTAATGTTATTTTTCCTGTTTGGATTGGAATTCTGAAGTCTTATCCTATCCGACTATAATAATATAAATATGGTGGGATAGGATAGTAAGACTTGAGACTATCCAAACTGTTTCAATCACGCTGTAACTACTGGTCCACTTTGAATGAAACTTGGAATAGGAATTTGTATAGTCCATAACCTGGATTCATAGGCTACAATTGATCACAAAAAATGAATGGGATGAACGGAACGCGGTCGAAGTCGCGGATGAAAACTAGGTATAAAATAAAAAACATGCCTATTTTTTTATTTTAATTTTAGGACTTTATAGTACTAGAAAATAAGCTATTACGAATTTTCAGTGCACTGCGATGTCACAGAGCCCACAAATATCACTTCCAAAATTGAATGGACTGAGAATCCTTGCTCACCTGACTACATGCATTATTTCGAACAAGTAAGTACTTATACCTTAAAGCCTAAGGCTAATTAATATTATTGGTTTTCTAAAGCTGAGCTGACTAAAATGATTGCTAAATCTTTTGTCATCTCTTTTTGTTGTCTTGCAAGTGACAAAGGGCATTTTTTAAAGCCGAGTGTTTGGGTGGTCAGGTATTTAAATAGAATTTTTGGAAACATTCGCTTTTAATTTAATCGTTTATATTGGAACATAATTATAATTTTATATTTCAAGTAAATTCAGTAATTCCCAAGAGTTATTCGTTGTGGATTGTGTTGAGGTGGCTTCTTCTTCTGTCAGGCGTGATGCTTGAAACGTCAAAACGTCAGACGTCACCCACTTGTCAATGTCATCGATGGAGGCCGCAGTATTTGGATGGAGGGAGCTGTAGTCGTCAACATACCGCCGGCCTTGGAAGATTCATGTTCCAACATAGAAATCGTTGTAGTAGACGGGTGTACAGGATCCTATGGTTCCAGTGGAAGGGGACAGATCTTCGCAAATGAACGCCGAATGATGCCAGTCGCTGTCCGTATATCAGCGACTCGTGAGATGCCATCGTTTCCAGGATATACTCGAATAACGCGTCCCAATCTCCATTTGAGGGGTGGCAAGTTGTCTTCCTTGATTAGGACGAGTGTATTCATAGCAACTTCGTCTTGGTTGGTTTTCCATTTAGTCCTCGTCTGTAGTTCCGCCACGTACTCCCTTGACCATCGCTGCCAGAAATGTTGTCGTAGCTGCTCAACCCTGTGGTAGCGTGTGAGCGATGTCGTCGTCTTGGCCGTCAGGTCCTCGCATGCGGGAGCCACCAGTGTCCGTCCGATCAGGAAGTGAGCTGGGGTGAGCGGAGATAGGTCGTTTGGATCTGTGGACATAGGGGATATAGGACGGGAGTTCAAGACAGCTTCGATCTGTGTTAAAACAGTGCTGAACTCCTCGTACGTTAGCCTAGCATTACCAACTATGCGTCGCAGGTGATACTTACAGGAGCGAACTCCTCGTTCCATTAAACCACCAATATGAGGAGAATAAGGAGGTGTGAACCACAACTTGATTCCATCATTAGATAGGGAATCTGTAATAGTTTGAGAATTTTCAGATAAAAATGAGGAAAGTTCTTTTTTTGAACCGACAAAATTTGTTCCATTATCTGATAAGATACTCTCAGGTTTGCCTCTTCGGCTAATAAAACGTTTTAAAGCGAGAAGATAATCGTTTGTTGTGAGACTAGTTACAAGCTCAAAATGAACAGCGCGTGTTACTAAACAAATGAATAAAGAAATATAGCCTTTAGAAAGTTGAGCACCTCTGCCCTTTCGATTTAGAATATAAACGGGCCCTGCATAATCTACACCGCTTCGTATAAATGGAAAACCGGGATCTAAACGCTCACTCGGTAAATTACCCATTATTGGTGAAAAAGTTTTACCTTTGAATCGATTGCAGGTCACACATTCATGGATAACCTTTTTGGCTAAGTTTCTTGCACCTAATGGCCACCAACACTCACGTATGTTAGCTAGTAGCAGCAATGGGCCTCCGTGTAGTAACCTTTTGTGCTCATGTCTGAATAACAAAAGCGTAAGATGATGCTTCCCACATAGTAACATCGGATGTTTTTTATCGTAATCGAAGCTAGATGAATTACTAATACGACCACCGACTCTAATTATATTGTTTTCGTCTAGAAACACATTTAGACCAACAACACGTTTATATTGTTTACAATTTTTTATTGACATTTTATTTTCTAGACAAGAATGCACGTCTGAGAATGAATGCATTTGTGCAAACTTCACTAGCATGCACTGCGAATCGTTCAGTTCTTGCACAGATAAAAAACCGATTTTGACGTTCTGTGATCGGTCGCGCTTCATTCGCAAGTTGTGAATAAAGCGTAGTACATACGCACCAATACGTCTCAACTTGGAGAATGATGAGTATCGCTCGAACGTAAACAACTCTGTACCTACTGAAGTTCGAGTTACATAGCTTTGCGTAACATTTCGTAAGTCGGGTAAATCGGAACTAATTTCCGGGGTTTTATTCGTAACTATAAACTCGTGATTTTTCAGAAAGCTGGGACCGGACCACCATAACTCGGAGTTTACTAATGAGTCTAGGTTTAGACCTCGAGATAGTAGGTCAGCAGGGTTATCTTTGCTACCTACATGTAACCACACGGAATCGCTTGTTAACTCGTTTATTTCTGTAACACGATTCTGAACGAATGTTTTCAATAAGTGAGGTGACATACGTATCCAACCCATGACAATAGTCGAGTCAGTCCAAAAGTAAACTTTAGTGAAGGTCAGCCTTAATGAAGTTACTATTTTCTTGTAAAGTCTAGCACCTACCAAAGCACCACATAACTCGAGTCGTGGAATGCTAATCGTTTTTATGGGGGCAACTTTACTCTTTGCGCATATTAGTCGTACCGTAATTTCTGAATCGTTGGTGTAAGTACGCGCGTACGCGCACGCACCATAGGCGTGTTGGCTCGAATCAGAAAAAATGTGCAACTCTAAGTTTTCATCATTAGGACCTCGGATTTGTCGAGGTACTCTTAACTCGTTTAAGCATGAAAGGGTCTTTATGAACTGAGTCCAGGTCAAAAGAATTTCATTGGATACGGGAGTATCCCAATCGATTTTACTTAGCCATAATTTCTGTAGCAATATTTTAGAAATTATAACTGCCGGTGCAAGAATACCTAACGGATCGTATACCTGTGATATGACTGATAACATAGCTCGTTTAGTTAAGTTTGAGGCGTCACAGCTCGTATCTACCTTGGACGTGAAATGCAGCTGGTCACTGTCGTTGTACCAACCCAGTCCGAGTGTTTTGTTCTGAGTAAGCTCATCGATTAGAAGTTCTTTAGTATTCTGTAAAGGATCAAAGTTAAAGGTCCATTTACGCAGAGGAAAACAACCGGACTGCAAAACCTTAGACGTTTTCTCGCAAATATCTAACAGAGTTTCGTAGTTATCGTGTCCAGTTAGTAAATCGTCCACGAATATATCTTCTTTTATAATTCGAGCTATATTTTCATCCTTACACTCTAACGCAAGCTGTCGAATACAGCGCATACTTAGATACGGCGCAGACGCAGTGCCATATGTTACTGTGTTCAATTGATAAATACCTATCGCGTCAGTAGGTTTTTCACGCCAGACAATATACTGCAGTGGCCGAAATTCGGGTTGTATAAGTACCTGCCTAAAAAGCTTTTCTACATCTGCGCATGCTACGTACCTATATTGTCTGAAACGCAACAGTATAGCAAATATATCATTCTGTAGTGCAGGCCCTGGCAGCTGAATATCGTTTAGAGATTTTTGTGATGTCGTCTTTGCACTGCCATCGAATACTACTCTAAGCTTTGTGGTCACACTATTTTCCCTATACACTCCGTGATGAGGTAGGAAAAAGTTAGGTACACTATAGGTATCTACTCGCGTCATGTGTCCTAAAGCTTCGTACTCACGCATGAAATCACAGTACATTTGTTTGAATATTGGCAAACGGTCGAGTTTCCGTTCTATGGCCAAAAATCGTTTATTCGCTAACGTATATGAATCGCCGAGCATATCAGCTGATTCACTTAGCGGAATTTGAACCGAAAATCTACCATCTATCTCGCGTTTAGTCGTATTAATAAATAGATCTTCACACTTACGTTCGTCTTGAGTGAACACCCTATCTACTATTTGTGGTATATTTTCGATTTCCCAGAATTTACGAAGCTGAACGTCTATTGCTTCAGTAAAGTTACACTGAACTTGGCTTGAATGCAAGTTCTTAGTGTTGATAGGACCAGAAACCAACCAACCTAGCTTCGAATTTTGCAAAAATGGTCCATTGGGTAGTCTAATCCGATTCTCGTCTAAAAGATCCCAGAACTTATCCGCCCCTATTAGTAAATCGATTTCAGCGGGCACGGCGAAGTCAGGGTCTGCAAGCTGTATGTTGTTAGGTATAGCTACACATTCGTATGCAATGCTTGTGGATGGCAAGCAAGGGGTTATTTGCGGTAGCACTATACAATTTAATCGTGTATTGAACTCACTTGTTCTAGAACGCATAAGAATATCGCATGAATTATTCGCATGGGTGAGGCTAGTGCCTACACCAGATATATAAACTGTGGACTGTAAATAAGGCGCATTCAATCGTTTAGCTAACTTCTCCGTAATGAAGCTACGTTGACTACCACTGTCAAGAAGAGCGCGTGACAAATGGAATTTATCGTTTATATCGGCTACTTCAACCAGAGCTGTAGAAAGCAAAACTTGTTGCAGCGATAAGCTTGAACTGGGCGTGCTTTCGGTAGCACCGGCGACGCAGTCAGCTGATGCATGCAACGCTGTCGATGTAGCAGCGCATGTAGGAACCTGATCCACACACACATTCGCATTGCTACTACACCCGCTTTGTTCCTCTATGTGAAGTAAACTGTTATGTTTTCGCTTACATTGCATGCAGGGACCAAATAAGCAATCATTGATTACATGACCAGACCGCAGGCAATTTGAACATAAACTCTTATTATCGTTTACAAAATTAATCCTATCCCTAACAGATAAGTTTAGGAACTTTACACACGTATAAAGTTTGTGTTTACCATTACACTTTGGACAATTATACTTAAAATTATTTTCCTTCTTACTATACGACTTACCTTTTGAAACCTCATCGTTGGCTGAAACATAGCTATGTACCTGATTGGCATTCTTAGTATCGTTTGAACTACTACTTGGCCTACCATGTGATTTAGAATGATTCGCATTTATCATTTCAAGCATATCAGCTCGGTTCCTAAGGAAAGTAAGAAGTTGTTCTAACTTCAACTCCTGCGAGTTAGAATCAAGGGATCCTTTATGGTTCTCCCACTCACGTTCAGTGGAAGAATCCAATTTAGAAACAATTAGATAAATTATCAACGTATCCCAAGACTCAGTTGGTTCATTCAATGTTTTTAGAGCTCTCAAGTTTCTCAAAACGGTATCAATAAGCTTTCTAATTTGTACTGCAGATTCTTGCTTTAAAGAAGTAACATTAAAAAGAGACTTTATATGATTGTGTATTAGAAGCCTATGATTATGAAACCTGTTCTCTAATAACTCCAATGCGTGTGTGTAATTAGATGCAGTAAACTCCAATGCACTTATGACCTGCAATGCACTTCCACTGAGCGATGATTTCAAATAATGGAATTTTTGAATTGCGTCTAGATCCGTCCGTTTGTGAATCATTGTTTGGTATGAATTTCTATACTCTAACCATTCATCATACACTCCACTGAAAGTGGCTAACTTGATAAAGGGTAGTTTTACATGTGACAGTGTTGAACTTTCCGTGGCTGCATGACTACATTTTACAACTTTAGGACTATCACTTGTCTCACAACTTTCGATTAAACATTTAGCAGATGCCATAGTACTGAAGTATAAAGATTCTACTGCCTCAATGTACTCAAAATGACTAGGGATGTCTTCACTAGCAGAATAAGTTTCTATATAACTCCCTATCGCATTAAACTTATTGAAGCATTCACTGGCAGCTTGTAATCGTAATTTCATTTCAGCAACTTGCAAGTTTGATAAAGAAGCGCCATCGAATGAATCAACAAATTTTTTAAATTGAGTAAACCGACCTTTCAAATGACCTCTTTGCTTTTTTAGCTCAGAAAGATAATCATCATTAGATTTTTTCCTAGTGGGAGAATGAGAGGGGGATGGAACCAATAATTTAGATCTTTCCTCAGACATACTGGTGACTTATTAGAACGAAAAGCAACTCACGTGTAAGTAACACCCGGTACGCTGATTCACCCGGCTCCCGCTAGGCCACGCAACTGGAATTATAAAACACAACGTTTTAACACAATTCGGGGGACAGGATGGGTAAAAGATAGGATATCCTGACCGTCCGCTTCCTGGATGGCTCGCGAATCCACGTGTCTGGTCTCGCCTCGTGTATTCTCGTTCCGGCTCGTAAGGACCAATGTTTGGGTGGTCAGGTATTTAAATAGAATTTTTGGAAACATTCGCTTTTAATTTAATCGTTTATATTGGAACATAATTATAATTTTATATTTCAAGTAAATTCAGTAATTCCCAAGAGTTATTCGTTGTGGATTGTGTTGAGGTGGCTTCTTCTTCTGTCAGGCGTGATGCTTGAAACGTCAAAACGTCAGACGTCACCCACTTGTCAATGTCATCGATGGAGGCCGCAGTATTTGGATGGAGGGAGCTGTAGTCGTCAACACCGAGCTAAAATGACAGTTGATTATGAATAAAGGGGTACTTAACTAAATAAATCAATACTCTTATTCAGTAATAACACAATTTTTAGGACAGTACTGTCTACTTACATAATAATAAGCGATGTGTTAAATAAATTAGATAATTTTATTACTTGTTCGACAGGAAATAATGCAATGTCCAAAGCGCGTAGAGAGATCGGCAGATAACGGCACAAATTCTGTATATAGAAACGTACAAACGCACATATGTCACGGGAAGGAGTCTATTATATACACAGATGATAAACTCGACGCGATGATCAAGAAATCTGATGATGATAAAACTTCGCAGTCGGTAAGACTCTGTTTTATACATTACCACATCACCACCATTAAGCTAAAGGATGATCCATAAATTAAGTCACACGTTAAGGCGGGAGGGGGTCGACGAAATGTGACAAGGGGTGGTAGGGGTCCTAAGTTTTGTGACGTCACATTTGAAAATCTTATACTATTCTAACTTATTCCTATGTAAGTGTTAAAATATGTATTAAAAAATAATTTAATCGGAAATAAAATTAATTAAGGAAGTGATATGAGACGTCACACGTAGGGAGGGGGGAGTCTCACAAATGTGACGAACTGTGACAAGGAGAGGTCAAAAAATCACGAAATTGGTGTGGCGTAATTTATGGATGACCCCTAAGTTATAACATATTTTATCAAAATCTGTACATATTGACAGGGTATATTATATACCTTTTGTGACTATTATTACTGTTATTTTGTACAACTACCAATGTAAATCAACAAATTGCAGTGTCCACCAGGGTGTATATAAGCTACCTTAGAACTAACCTGTATAAATGTAGGTAATTGTTATTATACCTATCATTAGAACGCGTACTACGCCGCGTCAGAGCGCTAAGTTGACGCGCTATTGCGCCGAATTGTGTTCTACTATGACAGTATTGTACCGTCACACAGAGAGCCGGCGTTTGCTGTACGCAACGGTTTGTTGCGCGTATAGCGCAGCGTCAACTTAGGGCTCTGACGCGGCGTAAGTACGCGTTCTGTCTGGCAAAGCCTTTAAACTACACAATTCCATTTTGTTGTAGAAAATTCCATCGTTCGCGACAGTGAGTAAGGAGGCTATCTACATGTTGCGTATGTCAGTACGCGGCAGTACGCGGTACAACGGCAGCGTACACGTCGAGATGTTGTCTCCGCACGGATACCTCTCCGCTGCCATATGGCCACTTCTACCGGTAATAAGTGAAGGCATAGCTCGCTTAGTCAATCTTCACCGATTATCTAAATTAAGCACTGTTCTGCGCGGTCACTATTTGGATGGGTGATCGTTAGTGGCATTTACATCTGAACGATTCCGTGCTTCGCATGGCACGAGAAACTATCGGTCCCGGCTCTAGCAGTCGTTAGGCCATGACGGAGGCCTTAAGCCGGCCTAAAACTCCGTCAACAGAGTTGGCCACTAACTCATATGAGCTTGCTTGCTTACCGGTAACTAATCCAAATATAGACAGGCGTCATAGCTCAGTCAATAACTCTGCCTTCCGTGCTGTGGGTCGTGGGTTTGATCCCCACCGAGAACAAACATTTGTGTGTGGCAAACATGGATTTTTTTAATGTAAATACATACTGGGAATATGTAAATATATAAGTTGGGAATCACTGGACAAGACTCGCAAGGGACCGAAAAGAATGGCGTAATAAAGAGGAGGCCTATACTCAGCAGTGGGTGCAAACGGGCTGAAATTATGATAATGATGATGATGATGAAGAAATACATATGATACATAGTAACTAGCTCCAGCTATTTTCATCGGTTTTACCTATACTGATTTATTTAACTTGTTTCAGTTCTTCGGTACAATGTGTTCAGTGTACACTATAATGTGTACATGTTGGCTGGTTGTTTGCGGACTTCAATGGCGCGATTTACTGCGCATTCAGTATTGGATCGGAGGAGTTGCTTTACTGGGCATGGTGGAAAGCGCTACTTATTATGCCGTTTACTCTGCCATCAATAACTCTGGGTAATAAAATAATAACACATACAATCCGCTTATACAAATAAAAACTTTCACTACTACCGGCCCGTCCCGGCTTCGCACGGGTATTTAACGAAAGTTTTTTTGGTAATGAATTTTTTACATCATTTTTACACCTTGGGTTACATTTACATTATTGGAGTTTTAGTAATGAACCCCTTTTTTTTTAAATATAATATAACCTATGTCACCCGGTTATCAGTGTTGTATATTGCGGCTCTCAGAATCGAAATGTCTAAACGAGTGTCCCGACAAAATATTATCTAGGTTATAATAACACAGTTTACATTTACACCTACACAATTTTTCGAGCATGTATGAGATTAACTATTGATGGCCCTCCGGCAAGGTGGGGCGACGATCTGCGAAATGTAGCTGCCAAACACTGGATCAGAAGAGCCGAAGATCGGGCTCAGAGGCGCGTCTTGGGAGTGACCTACGTCTAGCAGTGGACTGATATAGGTTGATGATGATGATGATGAATATTGATGTTATTGTTCATAACATTAGTAATTTTGTTTGGGAATTCACTATATAAAATACTATTGTATTGTTTCAGATATTTCAATGTGAACGCCTATATGTTCGCCGAATGGGTATCGATTGCGAAGCGCGCCCTGGCGCGGATGCTAGTCATTATCGTCTCTCTTGGATTTGGAATAGTCAAGTAAGTTACACTGATATCAAATCTGTCTGTCTTTAAAGTCTTTTGAATGACAGACGGACAAACTCAAAATTTACTAAGTATCTTGGACAAAAGCATAGTCATTATTCTTATATCATTGTAATTTAGAAGGTTCTAGATACGTTGGTTTTAAAATAACGTCTAAAATGGCGTCGGTCGGATGAGTATCGCTAATATCGCAATATTCGGGGTATTACTGGGACTTGTTGAACTCAGTTTTGGTTTTTACCATGCCTACTTTCTTTTTTCTTTAGGGTACACCTACTGTGTGTGTTTTGTCAAATACAGTTTTTTAATTTCACTTCATTCCATTACTATGTATTTTATGTATGTATTTACCAACCGTAGATTTTTGAAGGACTTTTACGAGAGATATATCTGACTCAATTGATAATTGTTTTTTTTTTCTATTACAGGCCCCGCTTAGGTCCAGCCTTACAACGCGTAGTCAGTATAGGAGTGATTTGGGGCATCCTAGCCGCATTGAACGCGTGGCTTCGTCTCCATCACAAAGATACCGAGAACAATCGCGATCTCTTACTATCCGAAGTGCCGCTATCTTTAGTCGACAGCGCCATCTCTTGGTGGGTTTTCGTATCACTCGCGCACACTATGCGGACATTACAACTACGCAGGTAATTTACACTATTACAAAAAGGTAAAAAAAAGTCAAAATCTAAAATAAAAGATACGGATACACGATATATACAGATCTAATAAATAAACGATTCTGATTCCAAAAATCGAGTTTGTCTGTTTGTTTGTTCGCGGATCACGCCCTAACTACTGAACCAATTTCAACGAAACTTATATTTATAACAGATGTCCTTTTTCTGCATTAAACCATAAGCTATATTTATTGAAATCAAAGACGTGGATTCTTAGATACAGCTTGAACTTTCTAAACCAAAAGCAGCCATTTGCTACGGGGTTCATCGTGCTGGTTGATAGATATTTTGGTAGAAAGTTTCGCACGCGTACGAAGTCGCGGGTATCAGTTAGGATATAATATATAACTAAACTATATCTAAACTTCTGCCGTTTGTTCCAGAAACACAATCAAGTTGTCACTGTACCGACATTTCACAAACACGCTTATATTCGCTGTAATATCATCTGTGGTTTTCATGCTGTATTCCATCAGGACGTACAGAGTTGCACAGTGCATCACCGTAAGTAAATACGTACATATACTACATACCCAATTGCAATTATTATACCAATTTTTGTACCTTACCATTGCAATTATTGTATTAAAAAGCAGGGCATAAGCATGGGCACGAGCCGGGACAGAGGCATTATCGTGTTTAGATTAGGCTCATGCCTACTTCTCTGGCCACTGCCGCTTAATCTAAACGCACCATATTGGTCACAGAGAAAAAAGTCGCATTATGCTCTGTTTGAAAATGTGCAGCCTAAACCGTCCCCTAAGGAACTTCTGACTATAAATAAAGTAAACATTGTTTGCAGGAATGGAAAGAGGTGTGGATGGATGAGGCGTACTGGCACATTCTGTTTGCCTGCATCCTGTTCGTGATCATGGTGCTGTGGCGACCGACCAACAACAACCAACGCTACGCATTCACGCCGCTGCTTGATAACGCTGAGGATGACGATGGTAAAATTAACTTGTTTTAAAGTATCGTTTACACTCGGCTCATGCCGCTGCCGGCATTATTGCCGCGATTAATTCCGGAATTATTGCCACAGCAACATCACCTTTATTGTTATAAGGGAGCAAGGGCAGAAACATGGGCACGAACCGGGACAAAGGCATTATCGTGTTTAGATTAGGCGCATGCCTACTTCCCTGCCCACTGCCACTATATCTAATATCACGTGCACACTAAGCCCATGCCGCTGCCGGCATGTATGCCGCTTAGTGAGAATAAAGGCGATGTTGCTGTGGCAATAAGTCCGCGGCATTAATGCCACAGCAACATCGCCTATAACCTCACTAAGCGGCATGGCCATAGTGTGCACGCGGTATAAACGCGCCATGTCTAATCCCCATATTCGCAAACAGTGCTCAAATAAAAATAGACTCCAGCGTTTTAAAAAAAAAAATTGCTTGGTTATGAAAGATAGAGACAAGTCTGAAAAGGTTAATTTTACACCATTTTACATAAGTGAGGAATTACTATGCATTTGGTATTATGTACACTAAGGCCGTGCTCACTTTAGATACGATTTCATCCGAATTTGATTCGCGCGTTAACGTACGACTACGCACGAATGATCCCGACCTTCCAAGGACTATGGGAGCGCTCACACTGCATGCGATCAGTCGTACGTATACGTACGTTTACTTACGACGTCCGAATACAATCCGAACTTGTTAGGATTTAGGTATCACGCATTGACGGAGAAAAACGTATTCAGTGTGAGCACTCAATTCGTACGAACAGTAATCGTACGTTTATTCGTGTCCGAAGTGAGCACGGCCTTAATAGTATTAATTTGTAATTTCAGAAGAGGAGGAACAGTTTGTAAACGACGCTTACGGAGTGAAAATGCGCGGCACTAGCATAGGCAATGGTGACGTAGACCGGGAGGCACAACCCGACAACTCCTTAGAATCAGATCTCCGCTGGGTGGAAGAAAATATACCAACCAGCTCGTTACCTCTACTAGATTCCGACGAAGAAATCATTAACACTAAATTCGAAGTGTCCAAAATGCAGTAGGTGTTTAAGTATTATTGTTACTGTGATGTTGCTGATTGATTACTTATATATTTGCTTAGTGTGGAATAAAATCGATACCGTAGGATGTGTAGAGGTTTTATTTATTTTCGTTTAAATTTTAGATTTGCCACTTTCGTTGGTTTAAATTTTAAACCAACATAAGTGGCAAATCTAAAATTGTACTTCTGCACCAGGAGGGGTGGGCTTGGCCCAGCATATTAGGGGTGTTTCTGACAAATCCTTGTCCACTAATTGGAAGATCTAGAGTTTTTAGGGGCAAGGGCTTGATTAAGAGTTCATTCCTATAAAAAGGCTACAGGTACATTTAAAATTTTTATTTATACATTTTAATATATTTTGTTCTTTTAAGATGATCTTTGGTATATAAAATATAATATTGGTGTTATGGCCACAATAGATTACATAAAATGGAAGTTTTGAAAGTCAGTCAGCATATCGGAATCCAGATTAGGTACTTACAGCTAGCTACAGATAAAATACATTGCAAACTTAAGTATGTTTCTACATAATATTAGTGGAATACATTTTTTTAGTCAAGACATCAGTTCAACTACCTTTAACATCATTAGTATGCAAGACCTTGTCTTACTTTAGACACCCTTCCACATCAAATCACAAACAGGATATGAGATACTTTATTTGGTAACACATCCATAACTCAATGCATACCAATTCCATTCAAATACTGTGTATGATTGCTTATAGTAAGAAAAGCTATTTCAAATACACACAAAGCTTTACATGAAGTTTGGTTAAAAATGAGTAATTTTAGTGATAAAATATTTCTGCTTTATAATTTTAAGTTTAAAATAGATTATAATTTTATGTACAGTAGAGAAGCTTCAATAAATAAACTTCTTAATTATTATCATAATAAAAATCATAGTCTTCTGGTTCGTCTGGGATCTGAGGAGGATCTTGGGGGATATCAATACCCTCAGCATCTAACAGCCTAACTTTTATATCCATTGACAACAATGTCTGTAGATCAGTTTCAAATGATTTGCTTGTCATTTTCTCTTTGAGCAGTGCGTTAACCCCATCGGTCCAGTAATTGAACATTTGTTCATCAGGAGCTACAAAGTCTAAGGATACCACTTCAGCAGACTTTGGAATCAAAGAGAAAGCTAAATGAGGAGTTGTTTTTCTCCCTCTCAAGTCTTTCATATGTGGACAGTCTTTTCCAGTGATAACACACTTAATTTCTGTCACAGCTATTTTATTCCCTAGCTCTTCTAAACTAGGAGTGCTCTTTTCGTCGCAGTCACCATAGTGAAGTACCTTATGGTTGGGCGATAAACGGACAAACCAAAACTTGTCCTTTATTCTTTGACCTCTGGTCGAGTATTTCTTGAACCGTGTTCCTCCCACCAAAACACCCAGCCTCTGCTGTTGTATCAAGTCAATTATCTCTGGAGTTATTTTCTCTTTCAGCTCAACAATGGGCCTGGCATCTGATTCCCAAACTTCTCGGCTTGTTCTTTCCTGTTGCCATATCCGTGTGATCTCCGCATAACTTAGCTCATTGATCTTTTGTCTGAACTTGTCAAAGCCTTTTGGAGATGAAGAGAGAGCCCTACTTACTTGCTCTCTAACAACACTGGATACTTTGACAAAGTCCTCGATGGTAGCTCTCATTTCCTTCCAAGTTTTATTGAGAAGAACTATACAAATACAAAAGAGTTCCTCGAAGGGGTGGTCATGGGTGAAGAATAAGGGGTGGTAGGTCTGCCCTTGTTCACTCGGTGTATCCCCAATGTGCATTATGTCACACAATTGCTTTGCCAACTCAACACTAGTCTTGCCAAAGGGACATTCATGTTCATCAGCTCTGCAGCTGTTTTCTAGAACTATTTTAGTGTAATGTTCTGGGTAATTCCTAGCAAAGTATAGCATACAGTCCAAAGCCAAGAGTCCGGGTGGCGTCTCATTGAAATCTTTGATTGGATCGATTTCACACTTGAAGCCAAGTTTCTTGAAGTCTTTGGAATAGCTCCCCACTGGTCTTCTCATTGTTACCTCTAAATTAGGGTTGTTGTCATGCTCAAAAGCAATTTTTCTTAGTTCCTTTATTTTTTCTTGTGAATCCTGTTCCTGTGAATCTGCCCTTTGTCTCATTTTAGGTTCTAGCAGACCGAGTAGCAAAGTCTGTAGAACATAGAGCTGATGAACCAGCTCTGTGCCATTTCCACTTTCACCCGCTATTAAATACTCATAAATAACATTTCTCACTTGTTTAGAGAATAAAGTAGCCGCAATCGTTTTTCTTTTAGTAAAATCAGCTTTGGAAAATATTGCATTGATAAGAGCAATGGTGTTCTGTTGAATTTTGCTATCTTTGTGCGAGTTCTGTAAATGTGATATCAAGTTTGGAATGGTTATTTCCTTTTCAACATGAGAGTTCTTGGAGCTGTTGAGTACTATGTTTTCAAGAATAGACAGACAGGACTGGATCACTATGGGGTCCTGAGCATTTGCCTGATTACTGACAAAACTTGCCACTTTATTTATAAACTGATTCTCAAGTATGTCCCAAAATATAATGCCGTGGTCCATGAGCTCTACGAAAGTGACGAGCGCGAATTTTAATGATTTCCCTTTGAACTTCCCGTTTTCGATATTATTGATGATGAGAGTCAACCCTTTCTTGTTGATAAACTCGAGAGCGAACGTGAGGTCTGTGCTGAGTACGGACAGTCTGGTGAGGGCCGCGATTTGGTCTGCTTCCGAGCCGGAGTTAATCTTACCCAGGATGTCTTGCACCGTCCTTGCGGGGGACAACTCCAACCGTAATACCGATCCGTTTTTGATCTCATTGCGGTTTTTTTCAGTTATGTAGTTTTGATTGATACTTTCTGAGAATTGAAGAGCGTAGTTCTCTGGATCGGGCAGCCCCCAAGGCTTGCAAAGGAGTTGGATGATACTGGACAACGGCTGGCTCTGGTCGAACTCTATCAACTGTGGGACTTTATCTGGTGCGTTCAGCATCTCCACAGCTATTTTGAGGATCGTAGAATCCTTCTCTTTAGTTGCCGACGGCATTTTTATTGGTTTTGTAGACATTTATCCAACATTTGATACAAAAACGCACAAACAAAACAACACACCACACCTCGCCTCGTAGGTCGTAAGAATGAATGGAATGACAATGAAATGAATGAACAAAATGAATGGCCATATGAATGAACGTACGGAATATGTTCAAATTCGGAATACTACGGAACGTACCGTAAAAATGTTTAGTTCGTTGTATTTTTCATTTTGGACAATTTGGACAGTTAGCGGCACATTTATGTTATCATTTATCCGTGGACTAGTATTAACACTGGCAAGACTAGATTTAGAATAAATAAAGGCCGTTGCGTAATTAACACGTTCGGGCCAATCATTTACAATAGAACTTAACGAAGTACCTAGGTAGGTGAAACTTTATCTAGCACTTAGATGAAACCCAGATTGCCCTATCTATTCGTTAAAAGTATTTCAGTCTTGTTCCACTTATCACACATTTAAGACGTAAGTGACGAATATTGTTATTTTCTATTTATTTCATAGTTGACTGTGGTGTACATAAATAAGTACGAGTACGAGTTCATACATATACCGTACCTATTTTGCACATAACTTTCTTTATGAAGCTATACTTCTAATGCGACTTCCAACTGACAGCATTAAACGAAGGAGGAATAGAAAGAGACAGCGTTTAACGCGTTAAACGTTTAACGCTCCTGGGGAGGGGGAATAGAAAGAGACAGAGCGAGAGTGATGATCACATACGGAGACCCCCACAAAACGCAAATGGCACTCGAAGCATAACTTCTTCCGCGCGGAGGGACTCCACGCACTGGTTTTTTTATTTTTCAGGTTAGTAAAATAATATTAAAATGCGTTATTTCATACTTGAAAACGTGTTGTTACTATTACTCGCTACAAAAGGATTATGCGGCTTTCGATGCGATCGTAGGCCTTATGGAGCCACAACTCATGTATCTCCTTCAGATGGTCGATTCAAGCTTGAAGTTATTGGTGGAGATAACAACGCTTACATTCCAGAGCAGCTTTACACTGGTAAGGTTTTGTTTTATCTTCTCGTAAAATGCCTGTAGGACAGACAAATCGTTCAACTTGATTTCAAGGAATAGCTTGCTTTGCTCACTGGATTTTGATCTCGATAGTGAAAGATCAAAGCGAGCTATTTCTTGATTATTCGTACAAAGTTCTATGAAGACGACTGTCTTGTGAACCTTCGTCAAGATCGACTCACCGTAGAAGGTAGCACGTAGTATAAAGACGTATATTTATGAATTATTATTTTTTACCCAGTTCGAATAACAGAAACTGACGAAGCGTCCCGATTCACGGCTTTCATGATATCTGCTGATGGTGATACAAAGCCAGACCCTAGAAATCCGAGGCGAACTGTAGCGCTGTACCCTGGTGAGATCAGACCTGCGAATCCTAGCACGGCTAGATTCAGTGATCGCTGCTTGTACTCAATTGAACAAGCTATGAACTCGCCTAAATCTTCCGTTGAGGTAACTATTAAATTTAAAACCTTTTTTGACCTAGAAGGTACATGCCTGCCTTAGATCGATGCGTTACAAGAACGGGCGTAAATCATATTTTTTTTAAGTTAAAATATTAAATGACTTAATAATGTTCGAACCCAAAATGATGAATCCATAATGTCCGTCCTAAGGCTTATTGGCAAGCTCCATCATCTGGTAGTGGATGCGTGACACTCCGTGCGATGGTAATGGAAAGTGATGCCTTGTGGTTTGAGGACGGTTCGCCACTCACGCAGAAACTATGTGAAGATATGAGGCAACCGGACGATGTAGCACCTCAGTTAAACTATGACTGCCAGATTTGTGATGAAGCTAAATATGAGGTGAGTTAATTTTGTTCATATTCCAAAAGATGGGCTTCGATCATTGAGTCTTATTAGACCGAAGTTGTTTTTCTTCCAGGTGTCTTTCACTGGAGTTTGGTCCAGAAACACTCACCCTCGTCTGTACCCTGAAAATGATTGGGTGCCTCGCTACAGTGACCTAGTGGGTGCCTCCCATGCTGCAGATCTCATCCTTTGGGCTCCAGGATCACTGGCGTCAGATGGCTTGAGAGAACTCGCTGAATACGCTAATTCTAGCAAGTTTGAGGGTGAAATTAGAGAGAAGGTATTTTTAGGTCACAACGATATTTTTCTTAATTGCTTATTAAGAAATAGTTTATACCTACTAGCCGTCGCCCGCGGCGTTGCTCGCGTTCAAGACCCTTTAGAGTGCGACTTTTCAAAATTCCTTTCCTAGTGCACCCCTACACTACATGAGGATACTACCTTCCAAATTTCATACCTCTAGGACTTATGGTTTAGGCTGTGCGTTGACTATCAATCAGCTTCAAAAGAGTTTTATATATATTGATTGATGATGATGATGATTATCAGTATTTCAAATGTTTAGGTTGGTGATGGAGTCCGAACAATGATAATGGGCAAAGGACATGGCTACCGCAAAATGGGAAATCCTACTTACGCGTTCTTTCGCACAGATAAAATAAACCATCTCTTCACGGTCGCCATTGGTCTATACCCTTCCCCTGATTGGTTTCTAGGAGTTTCCAGGTTTGAGCTTTGCCAGGACAACATCTGGCTAAAGGAAAGAGAGCTAAATCTGTACCCATGGGATGCCGGGACAGACAACGGGGTGACCTACGAGGTTTGGTTATTTCTATCGTTACACACTATTGGTATGGTAACTTACTGCAAAGTTTTTAGCAGTTGTTTTATTATTTGCAGTCGGGAAACATAGAAACTTTTCCACAAGACGCAGTTTCGCGCGTCCAGATGAGTTCATACGATAAAAACTCGCCGTTTTTTGAAATGGATATGAAAGACATGCATCCATTTGGGAAACTACACATTAAACTGATCAGAACTTATCACAGAGACTGCGAGGAAACTACAGGTGAGATATTTTATTTCTTTCTAAACATGTTTACATGTTAGTGACTCAATTACCATTGAAAAACGCTGTGTTATGGATAAGGCACAGATCATCGATAGCATAATAATGAATCTACATGTCCAGAGGAACCTGCAGAAGAAGGCGGTGAAGAAGAAAGTAAAGAAGTAAAACCGGAAGAAGAAGAGTCCAAGCAACCGGAGCCTGAAGAGCCCTCCAGGTACCAAAACCCAGAAATTGATTCCGGAGAACGTGGGGGGTGAGATTTAGTTGATTCTATTCATCTCATTCATCCATTTTACAAGCAGACGTTCAGGTGGAATCATTGTCAAACCATATTGTACAATATTAGAATCAAATCTTTTTCATAAAGCTTTGTGTTTGTTTGCAATCTGCGCTAGTTCAACCTAACTACCTACGTATAAGACTAAGACAGACAGAGATAGGTGCTAATATATGCAGCATAATTTTAAATTAATTTAAAGATTTGTCATAGATCTCCTCCGACCGTGACCACCGAGGTTCCAATAATACAGGATCCGCAGTCTACTGAGGACTGTCCCATGTCTCCGTGGTCGGTTTGGAGTGCTTGCGAGGGAGCCTGTAATGATGGCAAGATAGCTGGATATCAGTGGAGGGAGCGGTACCATCTGGTAGATGGTGTTGCTGTCGAGAAATACGATCCTAATGTACGTGCAGCTTGTGGTGTTACCCTCTGCATGTTTTAAGATAATTACAAGATTGCCTTTAAGAATATAAAAAAATAACTTAAATTAAACTCCACATACAGGTGGTAGCTGGTAGCCAGCATAAAAAATAGATAATAGGGATAATTTTTGACGATGCATGAAATTACAATACCTATATACTTTTTAGGTCAGACATCCGTCCAAAAAGCAGGTATCAAAATACTGCAAATCACACTACCCCGACTTCGAGAGAAAAGACTGTGAAGATGACTGCCCAGCCCCAGATAGTGATGAAGAAGTTAACGGTGAGTTAACTTTTATAATCATCCATTTTAGTTATAATATAAGTAACTGGGACAAATAATATATAAGTAGTATTTAGTTTAATGCACGTAGGTAACAGTAAAATTATGAGGTACCTATTATGTAATGTTTTGTTCCAGTTGAACGTAGAATTATGGATCGTATCATTCCTGGTTTCTCTTGGTTTTCTAAAAAGAGAAATGTACTGGGTTCAGACAAAATAATGGGACAAACATCCCGATGATCGTCCCCAAGTTCTCCAGATTTGGGTACCATAATCTAAGTTAAACTCATTCATTTTAACAATAATAATAAACAACAGTTTTTAACAAACTAATGCTTGCTTCACTCTCTTGAGGAAAATGCTCGTATGCAAAATATTAGTTTCGTCTCGTATAATAAACTTATTTTAACTGTATTTCGGTTTCAAAAGCTTTATTTCGCATTAAGATTATTCGTAACTATAAAAAACGTATCTACTTATGATAAAAAAAAACAATTTCGAATCCGTTGCGGTAGATTCAAATAACAAGAAGCGAATTGGCCGCATTCTTAAGGCGGTGGTGATCTAAGGAAACCTCGACAGTTAATTATGGCATCTACAACCAATTGCATCTAATTACTATTTTTAGACATTTTTGTAGGTATTTAACAGTTTACAATACAATGTAGCAAATTGTTACAAACCATTGTCCTAGTTTAGTGTGACAGAACATGAGAAGCAATAACAAAACAATTCAGGGCAATGAATAGTATCAAATTTAATTGAAGCTACTAATTAAAAGTACCTAACTACGAGGAAAGGTAATTCAACTCTAATTGTTCGTAGTCATTTAGTCAGCAGAGTTAATGCAATCCTCTGACCGGCAATTGACCATTTGGAACACCGTCTATTTAAAGTTTCAATAAAAATTTGAATAAAAAAATGTTTCTGTTGGGAGTTTTTGGTAAGTTTTTTCTTTTTATATTCATTCGATATTATTAAAGTTAAGTATGGATTTAGTTATTATATGTGTCAAATAATTTTGTTATAGGGGCATACGTTATCTTGCTGCTAGAATTTTGCACTAGTTTAGACAAAGTTTGTGATCGACGACCGCTCGGTACTAAAACAGCACCATTGCTCCCGGATAATCAGTTCGTACTAGATATTGACGACATACGAGCTAACGAATATATTCCTAATCATAACTACACAGGTAAATAATTTATTCTTGGATATCTTGCTCTAGATAATATCACAAGCATTTTAGAATTCAAAACACATCAGGCAGGGTTGTACCTACTTAAGGATGCAAACAAGTTGTCAGGACTAGATTATTTATGAAGTAATAAAAGGTTGATTGTAAAGTCTATTAAGAGTAACTATCGATATATTTTGATATGATTTCAGTTCGTTTACACGCAAGAGATGGAAGATCGACGTTCATGGGATTTACGATATCACTTCGAGAAGATTCAGAGCCTAATGTGGCAAATCCTCGAAAACCAAGGTTCTTGATGGCAGGGGATTTGATTCCTAAAGGAGCTTCCGCTGTGCCTCACATGTATTGCAACAAAACGGTTATCCAGGCAAATATTACGCCTAAAACTTCTGTTGAGGTATCTTTTCCGTAGTAAACATTTTAGTTTAATATTATTTAGGTATCAGGATAATAAAGGTATGGTATGGGTGTAGTGGGTAATAGAGCCCTACTGTCTACTTTTTATGACTAAATAAAACTTTTGACTTTAAAGATAATGATTTTCTAGGCTACATGGATGGCACCAAGTAAAGGCAATAAATGTGTTACAATATTCGCCGTGGTTGCCATTAGGCCTAACGTTTGGTACAGTTTTGAAGGACCGCTGTCTAAAAAGATATGCGAAGATCCTCGAAAAGATGATGACATGCCTCCTATGGAAAACGATGAATGTCAAGTGTGTGAAGATGCAAGATATGAGGTGAGCTGTTAAATTGAATTCGTTTGGTTGGCTACTTCAACTCTATTCTTGGAAGGAGTTACATTTAAAGTGCAATGAATAATCCATGTTTCTTTTATAGTTAACATTCCAAGGCTTGTGGTCTTACAATACGCACCTACAGCAGTTTCCACCGCCGTCTCCAGCCGGCCATGCTCACTTCAGTGACATTGTTGGTGCCTCTCACGATTCTGAAAGTTTCACTCTATACAGAATTGGATCTGAGGCTTCTGATGGATTGAAAATGCTGGCAGAGCAGGGCAATACTACAGGGCTTGAAATTGAAATTGAAAAAGGAGTAAGTGGAAAACTTTATATTTGATACTCAAGCCACCATCATACCTAATGATATTAATTTATTTTGATTTAGCTAGGTGAAAACGTTCGTACCGTAATCAAAGCGACGAGTCCACCCGAACCAAATATGGCAGCCGTTACACAGTTCAGGGCGAGTAAAGGTTTTCACCGGCTGTCTATAGCCACTGCTATCGTACCGTCACCCGACTGGTTCCTCGGCGTCTCCAACATGGAACTTTGTAGTATTCAAACTAACCAGTGGGCTGAAAAGATTACGCTCAACTTGTATCCTTTAGACGCTGGCACTGATAAAGGAACACACTTTGATGTAAGTGCATGTAGTTTACACCCTATAATTGAGGTGATATTTAGCACGTGTAATTAGCACTTAAGCTCTATGACAATGCTGATGTTTTCTTTTTTAGTGAAACCTATAGCAGTATTACGCGCTTACCTAATTACTTTTTATACTATTGACCATATTTTCACTATTTCAGTCTGCCAATGAAGTAACTTTACCACACCAGGCAATATCCTTGGCCCTAATTGATGGAAAACGAGCTCAGAAACCTTTTGCAAGACTAATACTATCTCTGATAAGGACGTATAACACTCCTGAGTGTAATATAGAAAATTCCACAGAAAAACAAGGTAGGTACCTACTACCAATCTATTAATGATGGCGTCTGGGTTCTAACTATTTACTTAAGCTGAAGGCATTGTCTTTCTGGAGCGTGTAATATGGTCCGTACATAACGTTGTTATCAGGATGGTGTTATAGGTATCCAACATTGTATCACGCAATATATTTTGGCATTGCAGATAATGACGGTGAAGGTGATAATGGTGGTGGTAGTAATGAAACTGGTGAGGTCGGTGGTGAAGGAGAGGGAGATGATGGAAACGGTGATGATCAAAACTCACAAGAACCTGTTTATATTCCAGCCTATAGGACAACGACCAGGTAACAAATAAGAGTAGCCATTGTAGTTTTATTTTCCCTACTTGCACAGTCCCTTAGTTAAGTTAAAATCTATTTCATGGTAATTTTAAAGCACTTCATATCAAAAAGGAAATTCTTAAATTATTTTACTTGGGTAAATATTTTTTTGTCAGTGAGGAGCCACCTTCAGTTGATCCAGGTTCTACCGGAGATTGTCCGATGACGCCATGGGAAGAGTGGATGCCATGCCAGGGAGAATGCGTTGGCAACACCGTATACGGATTCAAAATAAGATTTCGGTATCACATCGTGGATGGGATCGCAGTAGGCAAATATGTTGAGAATGTGAGTAACCTTGTCCTACCCTCCTAACCTTCTTATAACAAGTTTCCTAGTGAAAACTACATAGAGTTAGGTCATGCAGTTTATTTTACATCTTCTGAAAAATTTAAAAGCTTTAGATACCTTACCTCGTGATCGAATATGAATTATTTTATTACAATGAAGATGAAAACATTGTATTTCTATAGGGTCCCTCGTATGAAGATAAAGTAGTGCCACAACATTGCTTAGAAAACGAAGATGGCAGTCAAACTGAGAAATGTGAAGAACCATGTGAAGAAAATCATATAGAAGAAGAGTAATAAACTTTGTGCTTTTTATATAAATTGCATTTTGCTTGCATGCGTTTGTTTTTCAGTCTGTACCTAAATACAAATAGGTTACCTACCTCAGTAAACCTAGTCAACTATTAAAAGTGTGAGGAGGTACCTACCTACCCAGGTGTATTATTTAGGTAGGTAGGTATAAGTACGTAAGGTAGTATGTATAAACAAACTAAATCCACCCAGGACCACCAGGTAGGTACCTACACTACCTACTACACGCAACGCCCATGACCGGGGAGAGAAAAATGGGTGTAATTTTAGAATGCTGTGCATTAGGGTGGATCGCTCTTGTATGGAAAAAAAATTTTTTTTAGTTAGCGTTTCGGGGTACTGCGCAGTAGTTGTTCCTATACCCATAGGTTAACCATGCCAAATATCTTTCAAAAATAATAACAGGAAGTACTGCCCCAAGACGGTTCAAGTTTACAAAAAAACTGAAAAATTGATAATTTCCAGCTGCATCTTACAAGTTGAAAAATAATACAATTAGGATATCTTTTTCACTAAATCTATTACTGTTGAAAGCATCTTTATAAATAATACCAGTTTGGATTAAAAATATACATTCTAATCCACTCAAATATATTGCAAACCACTGCCTTAATTTAGTGAAATTCTCATACATTTTTCACAAATAGTGCGATGGTGTAACTGGTGGATATGGAAAATTGTGACTAATAAAGTAACACCAAAGGCATTCATTATTTATAGTAGTATAAGTGAAATATTAAAATGGAGTTTCCTTAGTCATTTAGTTAGAAAATATAATAGAAAAGCATGACCGAATAAACCTATCAAATTACTTTCTTAAATAAAATTGATCTCGTTTATTTTGCCCTATAGGTACAAAACTTTAATTAAATGGTTATATTTCTTCTGTTGTGTTAAAGATAATAGGCTATTGTCTGTATTTAAAATGATTTAAGTAAAGAAAAACGGCGGCAATATTTTTTTTCGCCATTTGAAATCCTTACCTATCGATTTTCTAAGTTTTTTGAATAATATGATTGTAAACTCGGCTTCAGTGAAAAATATAAAACTTCATGTTCCAAAAGCTGTTACGATAGGTAAGAACAATACCTTTTCTATAACTTAAGATAGATTTCAGTGCATTTCATTAAAAAAACAAAGCTTAAAGCTCCATCGCAAATCAAAAGTGGCTCTCGCCGTAGAAGACATGGCAAAACCATGATTTGTGGATTTTGAGTTGTTGAAAGCAGATAGAATGCTGTTATTATAATTTAAATAGATTGTTATATTTACTAACACTAGTAATTTTGTATTTAAAATACACAATTTTGACAAAAACAGTCTACAAGGTAAAATGTGGCTTCTGAAAAGTACGAACTCAGCCTAAATCTAATAAATTGAGATCGAAGCTAACCCACATGAAGTTCCTGCAATATGGACTTAAAAAAATAATAACACTAGACTATATGATATTGTAATATGTAACAATCATAGCCAAAATTAAAATAATCACTTTTAAAGTGATGTTAGGATGGTCTAAAAGCTTCGACCAAAAAATATTCACCATTTCAGTAAAAATATTATATTTTGTAACTGGAAATCCTATCAATACCATAGTCTTTGATAAAATATGAGCTATATTAACTGTATTGAAGTAATAATGGTGATAAATCAATGTTTTACTAGGTTTCTACCTCAAATAGTGGCCAAAAAATAAAAATTATTGGTTTTTTCTTACAAAATCTATGCTGGAACTAGTTGAGCTCAACCTGACGTCCCAAGACCTTTACTTTTAAAAATTTGGCTTTAAAACCAATAACTAACTATCCAGTAATAGTATAACTCGGAAAAATAATGGCTAGACTATAATTTTTAATTTAATTTGACTTCTGAAGCTAGGTTAAGATTTTTTCAAAATTGGTACATTTTTTGGTTTTTCAAAAGCAATTTAAAAAAAAATACTTTAGTTTTAACAAGGTTTTACGATCCAATATCTAAGCTAAGGTTACTGCTAGTATAAATAAATCATAATATTAAAACAATATAGAAATAAGAATCAAAAAGTCAACCACGTTACTTGGATACCATTTTTAAAAATTTTCAAAACTTAAAGGCCTTTGGGGCAGTACTTGTAAATCGAATTAAATTAAAGTAAATATACAGTTATAATCGCATTAAATAGGAACATCAACCACACACTACCCCAAGTCGAAATTCGAAAAATCGAAAAATCGATCCACCCTACTGTGCATGCCTGTAATTGGCACACATTTTATAGAATAAGATTTTCAAAAGTGATTATTGTAATGTACACTATGTGCGCTGTTGGCGTTGCCTATTGAATAAATAAATAATAAATATAATTTATTGAGGCTACTGTACCTATCTCTACGATGTAGGAGGTACGCCAGTTTGTTTCAGTGAAACGGAACGTAAAAGTGTGTTCAGAAACTAGCAATGAGTATTTTTCTATTTAAAAGTCAGGGTAGGTAAGGTAGGTATGTAAGAAACAAAATTTTACAATTTTTACAAAATAAACCAACCCTTCAACCCTTGCTAGTCTTGCTACTTCGTTCCCACATTACAAAGGATGCAAACGCATTTCGTTTCTTCCGCTTCCGAACGTTGACTTCTAATGGCATCGGTCATTTGTTCGTTCGTACGGCAACTAGCTCACGGGCCACGGGCCGTGATTGAGTTGAATGAATGAATGAGTACTTCAAGTGCTTCATTCATTCATTCATTTCTCATTCCTTTCCTGCCATTACGAGACGAGATTTTCTGCAATTTTATAAAATTCAGATGAAAGTGCCAAGGAAATTGGCTGTAGACCTCGTTTTATTATGTTAACAAAAACCCCCGCATCTACATTCAAGCGAGCTTTGAATGTTACTCTAAAAGCGGCGTTTTTGGCGGAAGCGGTAGGCTTTGCAGTGTCATTCGGTGTGTGGTACAAACTAAATTCCGACAGGGGTGAGTTCTTTTATTTTTATCCAGAATTAGGTTTTAGTAACAAAGAAGGTATCCCTTTTGTTTTGAATTAATAAACACAAGCCTGGCGTTATGGCATGCACAGGTTAGTCATCAAATCAACCACACTGATTGATCAATATGACCTACCTTTACATCACACTACCTTTGGTCTCATCGATAGGCTATGAAGGAAAGGAAACTTATTAGAGTTCTTAGCTAAGTATTATTAGCTTCTTTAGCTAGAAGCCTAGCAGATTTTGTTCATTAATAGTTATCTTACATTACTAAAATGTATTTGGTTTACAGTTTCTAAAACAGGTGTTGTGATTGTCAATTTAGCCTACTAAACTGACATGACACATAGCAAAAAAGTTTCCAGTGATTTCTTGTCCAGTTTTGATTTTATTTTATCCCTTATTAAAGATTAACTATTTTACTAAAGATTCCAGGGAAACCTTTTTTAGCATGTCTAGTAGATGTACCTACTTACATAACTTTTACTAACTGTTTTTTGTGGGTTTGCACCTGTATTATTATTGTTTCTTTCTATAGGTACCTATAGATTTCTTTTTCTATTGTGTTCTTTCTAAAGTTTTTGTTACCAACAATTCTAAGTGTAGGTATTCATCGGCACAATATGTTTCAGATTTCCGTCTGTACATGTTCAAGAACCACAACTGGGCACTGGAAGGTTTCTACGCCCTTGGTGAAAAGATTGCAGATCAGAAAACTCGAGAGCACGATCTGAGAGTTTGGAATAACGAGGGGAAGATATAATCTATAGCATCTATAGAATATCATCGGTGAGATGAGTGTAGCTATAAGGTCCACATTCTGGGTGTTGACGTTTGGCACGCTCGGGTGGGGTCTGTTCAAGTTGGTCAAACCAGATGATGAACTACTTAAGCAGGTCATTATTAAGAGTTTTTATTCTGTCACAAGTGTTTTAGTTAACTGTATTGGGTTGAAGTTTTAAATAATCTGTGTGCATGTTTGTCTGTCCCAATTTCTTTGTTTAACCAAAGCACCATATTGTGAGTAACCATGTTTTTTGGGTGAAATTATTTTAAGCTTATTGGTACCCCAAATGGGTTTGGTTTACGCCGTAAAATTCCACCACAAGCCTTTCAATAGGCAACCAATATAAAAGGGTTACCTACTTAGTTAAATAAATTATCTAAGTACCTACTCTCCAATTTTGTAACCCTGATTGTAAACCAAAGAAAACCAAACCAAATTGAAAGGTAACCTAAATGGTTCCTAAGACAACCTACAGGTTACGTCTGAAAGAAAGCTCTCTTTCATGATTTTAATAACAATAATAATAATTAATAGATACATACCTACTTAGAACTCAGCTTAGAAAGTTCCTTGGTACAGAATTTCTATCATCATTTTCATTAGTGTACATTATGAGTGAGTTCATCATGTTTGATCTATTTGGTTAATGCCAGGGCTGCACTCAATGCGAAGATACACTATCGTGGCGTAAGTAGCCACATCATTATATTAAACCATTTCGTCGATGTCTTCGTGAATATATCGCGATGAGTGCAGCCCCGCGGTAATATTCAATCATGTATGGTTTGGCATTGCTAACATATCTAAATGTTATTCTTTTTAAAATACTCGTCGGGAAAGGCCCCTGTATATAAGACTACTCGCTTTGCTAAATTTCTGTTTATTCTGTAGCTCATGGGTTTTCATTTACAGTTTGACCAAGATTCCAAGAACACAGACACCAGGAGGCTTGCAAACAAATCTTTAGAAATCCTCAAAGGTGCTGCAAACAACGACCCAGAAGTGAACAAAAAAATTGACGACTTGATAAAAAAAGGAAAATGAATGACAAACATAGTGTTTTAGATAGGTTGAGTAGGAGAGATGCTCAACGCTTAGAAAAGTTACAAAAGGCTCACAAGGCTAGAGAGGAAGTGGACGCGTCAAACGAAAACGAAGATTACTTCTCTGGAGCTTTCAAAATCAAAGCTGAAGACGTTGAAGACCTCCTCATGACGGTGCCTTCATTAGAAACAAACATGTTAACTCCACACTTCGATGTCCTCAAACAAGAGTTAAATGATCTACAGAAATACGTCATCACCTCATCCTTCTTCCTAAAAGAGTTCAACATGCGGAAATATTTGGGTATAGTGCAGAACTTACAGACTAAATGCTACGAACTAGAAGACCGGTACGTTCCTAAGAAAAAGTTCGGATTCTCCAAGAAAAAGCTTCCTAAATCAGATCATCAAAAACAAAACTCGCTCGACGAAAACGACGGCGCAGCTAAGGATAGTAACAAATGGAATGAGAAGCTTTTCGGTTTTGATTCACAGGACAATAAAGTACTTCTGCTGGAGAATGAACAATTGTTCCAAAGAGATGTCGCGCTACGCAATCTCAAGAACTGTACGATAGGTCTCAAAGGCGTCATGGGCACCTTACATTTGACTAACTTACAAAACTGCATTGTGCTTTCTGGTCCAGTGACATCCTCCGTGTTTGTCGAGGAGTGTTCCAACTGTAAAATCGTGACCGCATGTCAACAGCTGAGGATGCACACATCAGTCAAATGTGATGTCTACCTTCATGTTACCAGTAAAGGGATCGTCGAAGATTGCACGGAGATTCGGACCGCGCCTTACAATTTGTATTACGATGATCTTGAGAAGCATATGATTGCGTCATCTCTGAGTAGGGTTAGTAACAACTGGGATGCATTGGATGACTTCAACTGGTTGGCTCCGGATATCCCATCCCCAAACTGGTCGGTGTTAGACGTCGCGCAAAGGGTTAAGTGCTGGGATGAGTGGTGGTCCAAAACCCCCTAGTATTTAGCTTGTAGATAGTTGTGAAATTTCAGTTAATTAATCAATTGAATTGCATACAACAGTAATAGATAGTCTAACAAATGTAACCAATTATCCTAACTAGTAGAACCACGACTCGGAAAATGTTTTTCGAAAAAGATGGTCAATTTTGTTAAATATTTTGTTTTTATAATTTTTTACGCCTTACAGATAAAATAAATCAAGTGACATTGCCATTATAATTATTTTGTTGACGCTAGGGTCCTACCTATCACATGCTTCTCTTTTCTAATAGTGAGCCATATTGTAATTTCACATTTGATTTACCTAGTTTAATTGATAAAATGTCCGCATTTATTCACTAATTTATTATGAAATAAAGTTATATTAGAAAAACGCTGCAATTTATTTACTTACAAAGATCTCAATTGTCTAGTTATAAGGTATTTCAAATATTAAATAATACAGAAAAAACAATAATTATCAATTTATTTCATAAAATTAAGTAGGTATGTAAGTTTCATGTAATACATAAACCGACACAAGAAAAAAAAAACAAATTAAGACTGAATACAATAATAAGAAATGCATATTTAGGTACCTACACAATTAACAAAAAAGTGCAAAACTAATTTGAGATTCTGAACATCATAATTTCATTTAGGTCAAACTTATAAATACTGATCTCGAGGGTTGGCAAGAGTAGGTAGGTATACGAAGTACCTAACCAGGCTTTGCATTTATCCAAGAACATGTTTAGTACAGAAAGAAATGTAGGTAATTTTTCACATGACCTCTCACCTTCATGATCTTCAAAGGACGCTGTACATGGAACAGGGTATGTATCTATGTATATGCAAAATGGTTACCTACTCTAGGTATAAAGTAAAAAAAAGGAATGTATCGTACCTACTAAGTACACAATTTAAATGTATCAGAATATTATTATTATTATTATTAGACATATAGATGGGTACAGGAAACCACATGTTTGTTAAAAATTAAAATTAGTTAAACAATGTTTTTTTGCTGCTCTATGGAGCTGCTACTGAAGAAATAGTCAACCTTACCTACTGAACGTCATCTATTGGTACCCAGCTAAACCCAGGCACTGACATAATACCTACCAAATATAAAATCACTGTAAAACACCCAGGATTTGATGAAGGCCACCGGTAGTGGATTGGAAGTGATCTACTGGGTAGATTAGAACATTTAAGTTAGAGCCTGCATGCTACCATTTTCCTTAATTTTAGCTTGAACAAATAAGTTGGTGGTTCTAATATTGACACGCGATAATCATCTTCAGTTAACTTTTTATTCTGTGTGCAAGAAAGGCACATTCAAATAGGTACAATTTTTTTTTATATTTTAAAGAGGTACTCAAAATAATGTCTTGTCTCGTAATCTTATATATATATATATATACATATATATATAATAGGCCTTTACATCTATTGAAGATGATTTATAAAGCGTCAGGAGGCAACCTCGTAATCTTAGCTTACTCATAAATATCTGAATTATTCTGATATGACAGGGTTGTATAGAAATTTCATTTTACACATAACATCAATAGTACATTATTATTGCGTATTGAACACACTGAGGCGACAATAATCTCTTATAAATTAATATCATACTTGCAATAAATAAATAAATACCGACAGTCAAACATTTTTCAAATAAACTGCCAAAGTATTTCCTACTTTCTAGGATAGGAAAACCGAAAATACAATTTACATTTGTATGTGTGTATAAGAGCTGTCAAGAGTGACTAAGGCTGAAATACTCTTACCAGCTTTTGTTAGCGAAGTCTGCAGTTATAGCGAGTTTAGATTAAGCGGCAGTGAGCAGGGAAGTAGGCATGAGCCTAATCTAAACACGATAATGCCTCTGTCCCGGTTGGTGCCCATGTTCATGCCCTTACTCTCTAATAAGAATAAAGGCGATGTTGCTGTGGCATTAATTCCGGAATTCATCGCAGCAATAATGCCGGCAGCGGCATGAGCTGAGTGTGAACGCGGTATTAGACAGTATATTTTGACTTGACTTGACATAGGTACCTACTTTTCGTGAATGTTTCCCTATATCTACCTACCCATAGTCAGACATCTCACATAAACAAGGTGAGACATTTTGTCGTTGATGTATCATAAAATATCTTGATTCAGATTTGAGCATTATCTTTATAATACGGACAGAAAACTTGGAAGTTATAATTTCACTCTCAATAGACACTAACTTAATTTAAAAAGGCTATTGACGCGATCAAGTGAAGGTACTCTCTCATTCTAACACAGCGGTGGTGCTTCGTGTTAGAATGAGTAGAGTATACATTTTGACAGATACAAGCCTTTGATTATGGCTGGATTACATAAAAGTGTTTTGACAGTTCCCTGATAACTAGTTTTAGATACATTTAACCTATACAAAGAAACAAATACAACTTTTTAAGTAAAATGAAATAATTACTACTAAGTACCTATAATAAGCTAAATCTAACTGTCAGGGAACAAAAACTGGTTTGCCTGGAAAGTTTTCGGAAGTGATGTAATCTTGAGAATTTTTCATTTTGCCATCTCGTAATTTTGCCGGAAGCGACGCCATCATAAAGGAATGGCGGACTGGAAAACTTTCCAGTCAAAACTACCAAATTGCTGTAATGATCAATCTTGAAAAACGACCTCTGCTAAACACACTTGCCTATTGTAAACCGGCCATAACACACGCATGTCTCTTTCATGTCAATACCCATAGAATACAAAACAGTTTGTATAAACCTCGTCTCACTTATCCTAATGTACCCACAAATAATCACCAGTTAGGTTTGCTGTGTGATATAGTCCACTGTTGGTATGTGTTGTTGGGATCGCACGGCGCTAAGCCGAGCTGTCGGGAGTGTGGCTGCAGCGTTAGGCAGTAGCCGTGTAGTCGGTGGATTAGTTGACTGTGCTTGTCGTCGTAACTAGAATTCCAAAAAAAATTATATAAAACCTGCCGACCTGGAAAACCTCGTATAATCATTTTAATAATGAAGCGCTCGTGGCTAGGCTTGCTAAATCAATCTTCACCGATTACTGTTAAGCGACGTACTGCGCGGTCACTATTTGGATGGGTGACCGCTAGTGGCATTTACATCGAGATCTGTGTTTGCCACACACAAATGTTTGTTCTTAGTGGGGATCGAACCCATGACCCACAGCACAGCACAGAAGGCAGACTACATACGAACTGAGCTGTGATGCCTGTCACATTTTGTAATAATACATCGTGCATACCTCCAAGGTCCGTCGACAGTCCCGAGTCGGCATATAGCTTGCTTAACATTATCCGCGTCGGCTTCCACGCACCGTTCGCCGACGCCGAGCTGACCGGCTGCGTTTAGACGGAACAGTTGGCTGTTACCAGAGCCGTGACATGTTGATGAACCTGAAGTAAATACATGTATTTATGATATACAAGTACTAAAAGAAAAGACATTTCAACTCTGTGTGACGTAGACATAACAGCGAAAGCTGGCGTGAAGTTAAATAATTTATCATCAATATAATGAAACTCTTTTGAAGCTGACAGAGAACCAACGCACAGCCTAAACCATAAGTCCTAGAGGTATGAAATTTGGAGGGAAGTATTCATACCCCCTATCTTATAAAAAGTTAGAGTAGACATAATGTCCTGATTACGTATGTTAAACAAGACATAATGTCTACTCTAACTTTTTATAAGATAGACCAATAGAGTGTAGGGGTGTACTAAGAAAGGAATTTTGAAAAGTCACACTCTAAAGGGCGGGCAACGCCGCGGGCGACGGCTACTAATAAATAAATAATAAGTTAAAAAATTTGAAAACCCGAATTTATCATCAAACATCAATGTCATTGGGATTGTTCTATTGATCATAAACACCACCGAAAAATCACAGGAAAGCAAAATACGCAATGTTGTGTACATGAATGAAGTGTTTTTTCCAGTTATTCTTATTTAACTGCTACTGAACCGATTTTGATAAAAATTAATGGGACTAGTACGGAAGTATACCCTATTAGATAAAAAATTAATCAAATCGGTTCATAAATGACGGAGTTATGAGGTAAGAAACATTGAAAAAAAAACAACCGAATTGAGAACCTCCTCTTTTTTGAAGTCGTATAATAAGTCGCGAAAAATATCCGGTTGATAACACAATATATATTACAACTTACCAATATAAGCAGGTGCAGCCTTCCCCATAGTGTCCAAGCAGGCTCCAGTCGCCTTATTCTTCACCATGCCCCAATGCACGTTTTTCGGCAACTTAGGAAACTTATCATAAACATCATACGCAACATTATCCATGTACCAATCGAAGTTTTTACACTGTAGCCTTTCCTTCATAGCGATCTGCTCGCTAATATCCCCCATATCCAAAAACCTAGCCATAGGCTCTCTAGTATAAAAGTATTCCTTATGCTCTTCATCAAACCACGTCTCGATAACTCGCTTATAGTTTATAGTGATCAGCGATCCTTTGCGGTTCTTAGCTAGGTTGCCAAACGAGTACGGCATGAAGGCTCTGTACACGTGGCCCACTCTGGAACACGGAACCCATTCGATGCTGCCCCCACACTGCCATATCTTGAAACTTAGCTCAAAGTTTTCACCTCCCCATACGAGTAAACCAGGATCATACGCGCCGATTTCAAGGAAATATCTTCTGTTTATTGCGAATAGGCCTCCAGCGTGCGTAGGACTTTTATACGGCTCTGATTTATGCTTGTGTAGATTAGCTTCTCTATCAGGTACCTCGTTTTCTTTGTACAACATCCCCCATTCAAAAATACCTCTATAGTTAGTCCCGTGGGAGTAAACCGGTCGATACTCGAAGGTTCTGTGATCAATTCCGTCTATGACAGGCACAGTCATGATTCTATAATCTCTGTAGATAGGAGCGAGTAGTGGTGGTAACCAGTTCAAGTTGACCTCGCAATGTGCGTCTAGGAATACTATGACTTCGCCGGTGGCTTCTTGTGCGCCTCGAGATCTTGTGCGGATTAGGCCTTCGCGTTGTGTGTTACGGATTAACCGGACCTTGCCTTTCCAGCGTTTGATGTAGTTGTTCAGATTAGATCTTAGGTCGTCTTTGTCTGAGAAATCGTCCACCTAGGATAAGAGATTTAAATTAAATCATAAATTTACGTGGTCTTGTGGGAGATTACTAGCTGATATACAATTCTATTAATATTATAAACGCGAATGTTTCCGAGGATGTATGTACCTCTTTCACGCAAAAACTACTGATCCGATTTGGATGAAACTTGGAACATATATTGTCCGTGACCCGGATTAACACATAGGCTACTTTCAATCCCGAATAATCAACGGGATCCAACGGTACGCGAACGAAGTCGCGGGCGGAAGCTAGTCGGAAACAACTAGTTCAGACTTTCGAACTACATAATTCATCTCAAAATAATTTTAGTTTCACAACTCTCCTTCCGCTTTTTTTATCGCTAGGTAGGTAAAGTATCTGGTTTGTATCCTGTAAGTTATTGTGTACCTAGGTACGTTAGGTGTGGTTGGGTATAATTATTGTTTAAATTACATGTGTGTACAGAATATCAAGCACTTTAGATACACGACGACGGCGGTATTTCTGTGATTATAGTGTACCTAAAAGATAAATATCAAGCACTTTAGATACTTTAGATAGCTATGTATTTCTGTGATTATAGTGTACCTAAAAAATAAAACATTCTACTGCTCGTAATTAAAGCAGATGGTTTCAGATAGTTTTTAATTATTTAACCTCCATTGTTTAACCTCCATCCATGCTGCTCAAACATTACACAACTAAGTAATAATAAAATAAATAAATAAATATTCACAGACACAACGCCTTCTAGTCCCACACTAAGCAAAGCTTGTACGATGGAAAACTATATGGCTGATAGAATACATACATAATTATTTTTTTGTAAAGACATAGGTACTTATAATACATAGAAACACCCAGACACAGAACAAACATCTATGTTTACAACACACAAATATTTGTTCTCGGTGGGGATCGAACCCACGACCCACAGCACGGAAGGCAGAGCTACTACCGACTGAGCCATGACGCCTGTCGTAATGTTTAATTATTTGCATTTTTAATTTATTTCATTTACTTGTCTAATGAAATAAAAAAATTGATCTCTGCCACACAATTTTAGTATTGTCCTATGCTTCAAGTTAGTACCTCCAGTCAAATTAATGATTGCCTTTCGATAACTTGTATTTCTTAGCTGTGACAGTTTTATTCAGTTCTGTGAGCTATATGGCCTGCCTATTGCCACTTGAAAATGGCTAAGCAATTCAGAAAGTTAGGAACCTTCAACCCTCAGCATTGTCAGTTTGAGCTATAAGGCCTGCCCATTGCTATTTAATTGTGAAAGAACAAGTCAATGACCAGTTTTTTAACCTAATTTGTTGTGGGGAATGAGATATGGACTGACGTCCCGCGTTGGTGTGTATTGTGCACTGATTTTTAACCCCTTTTACATAAAAAAATAATCATACCAGAACAATTTCGTGCAGCACATTGGGTGGTGACCGGTCGATGACCGTGTGGACTGTCCTCATGAGTACTGAGAAGCCTTCATTGTGAAACACTATAATGACAGATGTGCTGGGCAGGGCTTCAGGGTAATGCCAGTACTGACACTCATCTAGTCGCGTGTCGACGATTGATCTGAAATGGAACATCCTTTGAAGTGCTTTGTGGTTCATTTCCATCTTTTTTAAAAATTCTATTCGACTAGTGGTGGATGAGAAAAATCCAAAATGCATCCAAAGGGTCTGGGGCAAATTGGATGGAGCCCAGGTCCCACATTTTTTTTAAACTTGCAATTATGGAACTTTGTTTGCTACAATACACTTACAATGCAGTTTTAAAAAATGTAACAATGTAAAAATGTAATAAAGCAGCGGGAATCATTAGTTATTAGACATTTTACTTAAAAAAATGTGTCTTTTTCAATGTTGTTTATTGTTTTTACATCAAAATATTTACTTTTTTTGCATTTTCGTGACTGCTACTGCATAATAGATTGTGGTAAAACCAACAGAAGTTTTACATAACAAAATTAACTAAATGTATGCAAATCAGGACCTGAAATGCCCAAGCCTTTACATTTTAAAACTAAGCTTATGAGATATGAAATGTTTGTGTGCGTCAAATGTTCCAGTAGAAAATGAAATCCTTGACTTTTAACTATTTTTTAACCACAAACACTGCATCTATCACCTGTTCATTGCAATATCATTGGAAGCAGCAATGTTCATGCCATATTCACTCTCCGACTCGGCAATGTCATTTGCCCGGTCTTGTGGCATGTGATAGGGCTTTCCGCCCTCTCCTGGACCACTGATCGGTTTACGAGGTTTAGGCTCAAAGTTTCCTAGCTCTGCAAAAGAACAATAAATAAATATGTATCCAGCAGATTCGACTAAGTTAGTGATAAGCCTTTAGTACCTGGTTTATTCAATTTAAACTATTTGACACAAACTAAATGACACTTGAACAAAACATTTTTTGTTTAGTATACTATCATCCTGCGTTGTCTTTTACAAAATGTAGAGTTCCTACCTCGATCATAGGTAGATCATGATAGTTACTGTGTTAAATGTTCAGGGGCCTTGAACATCTTACCTAGCTCTGGATGCCAAAGTTCCACTTCAGCGAACACAGACTAGGCTTGTTTAACCAAAACGTAAACAGAACTGAAAGAAAGTTTTAGTGGAATTGCCAATTGATAAAAACCTGTTATCGTTCCAAACCACAATGCAAGTGTTGACGTAATGAAAACACCGCACAGAGCCACACGCCGGCATTGTAGGCCACATAACAGTACTCATAACATGAAGCCATTTTTCTTCACACTTCAGCTGTTCTGCCACTCACCTGTCTTCAGCGTAGGATACACGTCACGGTGGAACTTGTAGTAACCAACTTGAGACTCGGAAAGTAATGAATCTACAGATTCAGCCCCGACATTCTCATTAGACCATCTATGAAGAGCAAACAATAAAACTAGCAATATAGCACACCCAGCGCACATGCGTATGATCCTGCTGCGGCGTACGTTAGTGATCCTCATATTTGTACTGTTATAAATTTATCTCATCACAAAATAGCTTTACTTTTCGAAGATATTTTTATTTGAAAAATTCGTCGACGTAGCGAACGTGTAGCGACCGACCACAAACAAAGTACATCTTTTTATTTTGTTTGTATTTTTTTTTTTGTTTTGGCGCTGGAGGCTTGTCTTTTTGCCAAATCTTTTAGGTTTTGTTTGTATAGATAGATCAGAAAGTGCTGCCAGTCCTAAAATTGGATTTTCCCTCAGAGCCAAAGAAGGTTGGGGCGCGCAACATGATACTGCGCGGCCCAACAATTCAAACCGGGTTGACACGGGTTAACATGTTGTCGTACATATTATTGGGCTGTACAACATTTTGCTGTGCATTATTTATTGCCTCCCCCCCCTACCTCAAATACTGATGATCGTTGAGTTTGATCGTGAGCGGTTGCGTTCGAATAAAATTGTTTTTCTTTCGTTATTTTCAGCAAAATAAAGTTTTAGTTGTCATTTGATTGTTAAGTATATACGTAGGTACCTAGTAGTGGAATTGCAAACAATATATTGGAATCTTGGAATCCACGAAACGCCAAAGACCAAAGGATGGACAAAGGTTTGAAAAATTTCTATGCAAACATTTTCTGGAACTTTAGATTAGCATTATTTAAAATTTAGATGTTTTGCACGCGAAATAAATAAAAAACATTACATTTGCAGGTCAAACTTTCTCTTTGGATAGTCTAATCGACAATTGGAATGCGTGCTTTCCCGAAAATACGCTCAAACCTGAGGACCTAAAGAAGCCTCACGCGCTGATGTTTGCCTTGTTCCATATCTTTGATAGACTTGGGATTGACAAAGATTTTGTGGTCGCTGTAAGTAGAAACAGTTTTGCTATAAAATGTCTGCATGCTATAAAAAAAACAGACTGCTACAAAAAAAAATTGGTAGGTAAGTTTATCAAAATAATAAGTAGGTACCTACCTGTACCTACCTATTCTATCAGCCATCGGTAGCAAGAAGTTTCCATAAAATAACTCGTAAGTTTGGCTCAGTTGGGGAACCTCTTTGTTATCTCCATTCAATTTTCAGCCACCATCCGAAGAAGATAGCAATGAATCAACCGTCTACTACTGGGACCTGATTCCCATTATCAACATGATTCGGGTGCTCAGCCATCTAGTCTCTGAAATGCCGGTCGGTGCAGTCAGCATCACACACTTCTTGCAACCCTCATTGTATACTTCGAAGTCTATAATTCTACTGCTGTTTAATTTCATGGTGTTCAATGAAGGAAGGGTCAATGAGATTGCACCTAATGAAGAGGTGCTATTTGCCAAGACTGAGCATGTAAGTACCTTTTTATAAGTACCTAACTATCTTCCGCCCGTGACTGTGTCTGTATCCCGTTTGATCCTGTACATTTCTGGGAAAAATGTGGCCTATGTGTTAATCCAGGTTATGAAAGATATAATATATTCCAAGTTTCATCCAAATCGGACCAGTAGTTTCAGTGTGACAATGTTTAGTTGGAGTTTGCGTTATACCATCCTCTCAGCCTAGTCAGCCATATCCACAGGAAGGCAGTATGTGATGATGAGTGATGGACGCAGTGCATTGCCTTACAGGGCACATCCTCATTGGACTTGCTCTGCGAGGTAATGCATTGTTATAGGCAGAAGTTACTACTTAACATCAGGTGAGCTATCAGCTTGTTCCATTACTTTTATCATTAAAAAAAATAAATGTGAATACTGTCTAGTAGTTAAAAACTGTTGGACGCAGGTCTCTCCCAAGACATGCCACTGAGCCCGGTCGACGTCCATAATGGACTGATATAGGTTGATGATGATGATGTTGAATTATGAACATTTACAGGTAAATACTCTAGAAGCTAGGAAAAACAAGCTTCTTGAGATGCTGAACAAGCAAGCAGAGGAAAAAGGAGAACGAGCTGAACGGTTAGAAAAGGTAAGAAGATAATGTAGTCTATGGCCTTACTATCCAAAACTATTCTTTTCCCATTCCTCATAGAAACTTCTTTGTTTCATCTGTTATTTTACGCTGTGAATTTTATAGAGATATCTCTATATTCATTGTACTGGTCCACCAATGGGCCAGCCGGTGGGCTCAATGGGAATAACCCATTCATATTGGTCTTAAGCAATGTTAGCTAAAATAACTGCTAAACTGTCATAAAAGTGACAAATGGCAAAGCATTTGTTAGAGTCACATTAAAGTTACAGCAGATTAATAATAAAGGAGTAGCTATAGTAGTGTGCTACTTAGTCAAATTAAATATCCTCATAAATTCACGATATAGGTAACTCAAAACGCTTTTATATACATGGAAACACAAAATACAGGTTAAATTATAATCTAAAAACAACTTTTTAATTTATCTAAGTACTTGATAATTTCCAGCTCAGACCAGACGTGAGGCAGTTTGAAGAAGAACTGAAACAAGAAAAAGAGGTTCATAATGAAGAAAAGCAGGAATTGGAGCCAATCCTCAAGGAGAATCATCACACGGAACTGCTGTTGGAACAGAAGAAATCTCACCGCGATGCACTGATGTCTGAAGTGGCTAGGAAGAAGGCTTTGAGGGTGTATGACGCTGATGATATCAAAGCGCAGGTGAATTTTGTTAGAAAACCACCCTTTATTTGACAGCTTTCATGGCTCAGTCGGTAGTAGCTCTGCCTTCCGTGCTGTGGGTCGTGGATTCGATCCTAACTGAGAACAAACATTAGTGTGTGGCAAACATAGATGTTTGTTCTATGTCTGGGTGTTACTATGTATCTTAAACAAACCGCTTTGGTTCAGATTAGGTTCGACTTCCCTATAATAATTCATAACTTTTTTATAGCTCCTCTCCTTGGGACTCCTAGTATTCAAATGTATGTTTCTCAGGCAGAACAAGCCGCTCAAAACGTCCAAGAAGCAGAAGAAAAGTTGAATACTTTGAGATCTACTCTCATGCAAAAAGAAAGCAGTTTGAAAAACCTTCAAACGATCAAACCGAGCTTAGACACCGCCAATAACTTGCTCTACGAGATTATGAAGCTAAGTGACAGTTTGAAGTAAGTTTGCACTGCGCGACAACAACCTACTAAAACCCAAAAAGTTCCATGCGTGTCCCTCGTTGCGTTTTTTAAAACTCGGACTAGGCTAGTTTCACAGAGACTTCATTATATTTTTTAAAAGTTCGAATACTATATTGAAATATTCTAAATAACCACTTCTCTGACCCTTGAATCAAATCCGTGATGTTTATTTCACTAACGAGTTTTAAATGTTCTTATAATTTAACAGTAATTGTGGGTTGGAGTAAGTTACACTATAAAATCTTTCTAAAAGTAATAGTTAAAACCTTCTAGGGATAACGAATCAGGCGACCTTGAATCAGACAGTAAGGAAGGCGAGCTGGATGTACTGAATACTGAGCTCTCTGAGCTACAAGTGCAGCTATCTGAGCTACAAGCCGCCAGGGCCGAGGCGGCTGACAAACGACAGGAGAGCCAAGCCAAACGACAGAACGAGAAGTCACAGGCTATAAGGTAAGCTAAATACTAAGCTATAGCAAGCATTTGAGCTACAAAGTGGTAAGTTATCCAAGAGACTAGCTAAACGACAGAACGAGAAGTCACAGGCATAAGGTGAGTTCAATAGTAAGCTTAAAATTAGTGTTACTCTCGAGCAATATACACTGAGATATAACCTCTTTGTCTACTGCAACACACATAATACACACATCCAAGAGACGCAGGCAGATAGTGTTGTTGTATTGTTTTAGGTATAGTTTATTTTAGTATTAGTAATTATTTACACAATAATATTGCTTACCTACGGTTTTTGCTGTAGACCTTGATGTGTGTTTCAGTGAGAATAATGAGTTATCTATCTATCTACTAGCTAAAAAAAGAGGTACTAGACACATAAAAAAAATTGTGTTTGAAATCCATCTCGTTATCTCTAGTGCGCTTCGTGAGGCTGAAGAAAAGGATAAAAAAAACCGGTCGCGTTGCAAAATGGCCGCGCAACGAACGGACGAGATCAAACAGCTCACACTCAAGTATGAAGAGCAGAAATCCGCGGGAATTGAGGAACTGGCTGCTATAAAGAATGAATTCTGCACTGCTGTAAGTTCATCTATCTACCTATCTATACTACCTATATACTACTATAAAACTGTAAAAGAGCCAAAAACTAAAATTAAAGATATGGATAAACTAAATATGCAGATCTACTAAATAAACGATTCTGATTCGGATAATCGAGTTTGTCTGTTTATCTGTTAGTTTGATCGCGGATCACGCCTTAACTACTGGACCAATTTCAATTAAACTTATACCATGAAGCTTTTTTTCCGGATTGAAACATAGGCTATATTTTATTGAAATCAAAGACGTGGTTTTTTAGATATAGAATTTCTAAACCAAAAGCAGCCATTTTCTACGAGGTTTCATGCTGGTGACAGATATCTTGGTGGATAGTTTCGCACGCGCACGTAGTCGCGGGTATCAGCTAGTATTTTACATAAATAAGTAAAAAAACAGACTTCAGTTTGACTACTTTCATAATCAGATGATGATGATGATAATGGCAGTTCATTAGGACTGTTCTATTGATCGTAAACACATAATAATATACTATAGGTCAAATTAATCTAGGTAGAAGATGTTTGCTGAATTAGATTTTAAAACTGTGTCTATTGTTACAGATTAAATCAGTAGAGGATTTACTGATGAAGAAAGTCATGGAAGTGGAAAAAAGGGTTGAAGAAAAACTGCTGAGTCGGAATTTGTAAGATTAACTATAGAAATAATTTTAAGGTTAGTGTAATAAATATTTTATCAATATTCTTATTGTTGACTTTTTTTTGGGTTAGGTTCCAGTGCTATTGCAGGCATAATAAGAGTTAAGCAAGCAATCTCGTATGAATTAGTGGCCACCTCTGGTGACGGAGTTTTTAGGCCGCCTTAAGGCCTCCGTCATAGCCTAACGACTGCTAAAACCGGGACCGACAGTTAAACGTGCCCTCCGAAGCCCGGAAGCGCTCAGATGTAGATACCACTAACGGTCACCCATCGAAATAGTGACCGCGCAGAACATCGCTTTTAACTAAGATTAAGATTGACTAAGCAAGCTACGCCACAAGCGCTTCATAATTCGCAAACAGGTACCTAGGGTTCTAGGTATAGAGTATATGGGTGATATTCTCATTTAAAAAAACCTATGTGGAGGCTTTGCCCCGCAGTAGAGTTCTTCAGGCTGATAATGATGATGAGATCCTATTCGATTTTAAAATTAACTTGGCTACGGTTATTAATAACCACACAATAGAATTCGGAACGGAATAAAACTACAATACTGATATTGCAGTGTTGCATAATGATTATTTGTTATTATTATGATTTATTTATTTTAAAATTTCACACAAACAAGTTTTGCTAGGAGTACTTAATGTTAACACCATTGTCTACCAGTCTTCCTGGGCGTGCAAAAAGATGGTGGCGTGATTTTATAGCTACCAAACTAGTTGTAGAAAATATTTTAAATCTTATAACTAACTAGCTGATACCCGCGACTTCGTACGCGTGCGAAACTTTCCACCAAAATATCTGTCAACCAGTATACGATGAACCTCGTGCCAAATGCTGATTTTGGTTTAGAGAGTTCAAGCTGTATCTAAGAATCCACGTCTTTGATTTCAATAAAATATAGCCTATGTTTCAATCCGGAAAAACGGCTTCTGAATGGTATAAGTTTCATTGCAATTGGTCCAGTAGTTTAGGCGTGATCCGCGAACAAACAAACAGATAAACCAACAAACTCGATTTTCGGAATCAGAATCGTTTATTTAGTAGATCTGCATACCTATTTAGTTTATCCATATCTTTAATTTTAGTTTTTGGCTTTTTTACAGTTCTAAAATAGTATAGATAGATAGATATGGTACTCCCTGTATACATATAATATGATACACATTGCCAAACGAATATGGGTCATAAAAACGTATGTGGATAAGGGGAACTCCTGTTGCTACCTATGTAGTTATGTACGCTTAGGGATATTGATTGAATCATCATGTTGTTTTCCTTAAACCATTGTCTTGGTAAAAACTGTGACTAGGTAGGTACAATTCAAAAGTCTTTAGATCTGGTATATAACCGGCATTAGTAAAACGTCCAATGAGTTAGTACACTCAACATTATTAAGAACTAGGTGACGCCCGCGACTTCGTTCGCGTCCCGTTGGATCCCGTTGATTTTTCGAGATAAATAGTAGCCTATGTGTTAATCCAGGTCACGGACAATATGTATTCCAAGTTTCATCCAAATCGGATCAGTAGTTTTTGCGTGAAAGAGTAACAAACATCCATCCATCCATACTTACAAACTTTCGCGTTTAAAATATTAGTAGGATTGACGAACAAGTAAAACTAATCAAAGTACCTACCTAGGTACCTACAACATCTGTAAGAACCATACTTCTAGCAAAATAAAGGATTTCATTTCATTTTATTATTAGTTAGATATATTTTTAACTGAAAAAATAGCTAGACTTATTTTCTTTTACCAACTGTTTTAAAATAGTAAGTATTTTTTTAGGTAACTATGGTAAATAATTATGACTAAAAGCTGAATCGAAATTCTTAAAGTGATCTATTTCTGATGCTGGATGTACTAAGCTAAGTGCCGACACGGTTTAATAGCGTTGACTGAATGTAGAGGAAGTGCCCTACGCAGAAGAATAAGACCGAAAGAGAGACAAATAACGATTACGAACTACAAAATTGCATCACACATTCTTATGTACCTAGTTATATACATACTCTAGGTATAAGTGTGGGTCAGTATACCTAGTAACTAAATGTAGGTACATACCCTATCTGGTAATATATTCTCTTAACCTCTGTCGCGCCTCATCGTTGTCCGATTAGCCGGGAAGGCCCGTTTACACAATAATATCGTTTGATAAAGCTTTGACCTCTAATATATAGGTACCTATATACCTATGCTATCATATTTATGTTTACAAACATGATGCTATCAGCAACATAAATTCAAGTTGTAGGTAACTATTATTATAGAAAAAATTTACAAAATAATATAGGTAACCTAAAAGATAAAAACGTTGAAAAAAACCGACTTCAATTAGATACAGCTTCATCATCATCAGATGATGATGATGATGATGGTAGTTCATTGGGTTTGTTCTATTGATCATATAAACACCACAAATACAAATAGGTACAAAAAACATTTATTGCCTCTGTAGATATTATACAAGGTTATATTAACAGTAACTTCGAAGAGGGCAAAATTGGCATCATTGAAAGGTCACAGGAAAGCAAAATACGTGTTGTCGTGTACGTGGATGACGTGTTTTTTATTTATTTATTTTATTGTGTACCTACCTACTTATAGGTAACTGCCGATACTAAACCGATTTTGATAAAAATTATGGGACCAAACTGGAAGTATAAGATTTTTGAAATCGTTTCATACATGACGGAGTTATGAGGTAACAAACATAAAAAACAACCGAGTTGAGAACCTTCTCATTTTTTGAAGTCGGTTAATGATCACATATCATATCATCATCATCATCTTCCTACCCTTGTCGTTGAAAGAGTGTATTGTAAAACGAGTAAAACTTATGAGATGACATGAGCAAATATTTAATCTTCTTACCTAGGTATTATAAAGTTGTGAAAAGGGTAGATGCAACGACAGGATAGGCAAATTCAAAGCCACAATGATCCTTTGTGATTAGTGCGACAACTGTATCTACCTACACCCATTGTGCCTTTCTCATTCTAAATATTCAGTAATTTACCATTCTCATAGAACTCTCTTTGAAATCGAACAAAGTTATAGATAAAATCGTGCACGTAGGTACGTTCCTATATAGGTATTTATTTGCATTGTATCAAAAACCCTATTCAAAGTGTCGTGAGGTACAGTCAGAAACATATTATTATGCCGAATGGATTTTTTAAAACCCAAACAAAATGGTAAAATATTGCTCTACCATTAAAATTGTATAAATATATACCTAATAGTAAATATATATCTAAAGTCTTGTAGGTATAAGTTACAAAACGAAATAGTCAAAAATTCCCAAAACATTGTTGGACAATCCTAAAATGTTAACATCGTCGACCACGTCATTGCTTAACATCAGGTGAGATTGTGGTCAAAGGGTTGCCTATAGGCTATATTGTATAAAAAAAAAACTGTTGTAAATGCTGACTGTAGGTACCTACTAGCGAATCTATGCAAGCTATGTTTATAATAAATAGGTACCTCCGTGCGATAGATAGGATTCCCCGTTCGTTCAACAATGTGTATACTCACTTCAGCTGAATATAAAAGCCACTCCTCCAGACTCTACTAGTCATTCCTCAAAGAGACGTGGATCAGTGCACGTGTAAAATAAACATGAATAAGTTATTAGTGATATTCGCCATGGCTGCGGTCATCTGCCTGACTGAGGCGAAGAGATTTGACAGATGCGGTCTGGTGCAGGAACTGAGAAGGCAAGGCTTTCCTGAAGATAAAATGAGAGACTGTAAGTAACGCCTAAGTTTGTTTTTATTATTAAAGTAGGTAGGTAGAGACATAGAGGTTGTATAAAATAATCATACAAGTCTTCGGTAAGTATTTAAATGTTTTTCCTGTTGCATTGTAGTATATTGATTATGCGAGTTTTTGCAAACAATAAAAAATAATAGTTCAAACCGTTCAAATGATTGGGTCGAATGGTAGCCATTTTTAGGATATTATTATTATATATAGTTATTGCACAAAATTATAAATTTGTTACAAAGGGTGGACTTAATGCTGAAAGCATTGTCTGCCAGCCAACCCAAACGTGGTGGAGTAATGAGGTGGTTGGCGTGTATTAGTGGAAATATAAGTGCAAAACTACTAGGTAATAAAGAATTCTCAATCTAAATCTTTTGATGCTGACTGACAATCAACGCACAGCCTAAACTATAAGTCCTAGGTAAAGAAGTATGAAATTTGGAGGGTAGTATACTTATATAATGTAGGGGTGCACTAAGAAAGGAATTTTGAAAAGTCACACTCTGAAGGGTCTAGAACGCGAGCAACGCCGCGGGCGACGGCTAGTTTATTTATATAATTGATTTATCCACTCAGGGGTGTGCCTAGTAGAGCACGAGAGCGCTCGCTACACTGACAAGATCAACACCAACCGCAACAAGTCAAAGGACTACGGCCTCTTCCAGATCAACGACAAGTACTGGTGCACTTCCACTGGCGCTGCTGGCAAGGATTGCAATGTCACTTGCGCTGGTAAGTTACCATCAGAAGACGGTACTCCCATCATAATTTCCCTGCCCTTATCCCACGATAGGTGGGGTCGGCACAACATGTTTTCTTCTTCCACTCACTCCTATCATTCGTCAATCTACTCCTCTCACATTCATATTATCCTCTGTCACACAATCTAACATCTTCTTCGGCCTTCCTTGCATACCCAGCCACACTCATATTCATAACTCTTTTCGTAATATCGTAATATGACAGGTAGTAGGTAGTATACTTGTCATATTACGAAAAGAGTTATGCGGCACAGCATCACAGTTTCGTGGCAGTAATAGATACGATGCTACCATCGTATTGTATCGTATCGTACCATTCATTGCTGTGTTCTGGTTTGAAGGGCAATTAGAGGCACATGAGACGTAACAACTTTAGATGTAGGTAGATGTACAACAAATGTTTGTTCTCGGTGGGGATCGAACCCACGACCCACAGCACGGAAGGCAGAGCTACTATCGACTGAGCCATGACGCCTGTCATATTAAGAATTAAGATCTAAGTTACGTAAACTATGTATGTATGTGTGTTTGTTCCTCTTTCACGCAAAAACTACTGATCCGATTTGAATGAAACTTGGAATATATATTTTCCGTGACCTGGATTAACACATAAGCTACTTTTTACCCGGGAAAATCTACGGGATTCAACGGGACGCGAACTCTTCAGAAACGCCTGGAAGATTTCGCATAGCAAATTGCACTTTTAATCCTGCGCGGGCACTAGCTAGTAAAGATTATAATGATGAATGGGACGCTGGGACTATCAAGCTATTTTATGGATATCAATATATGACGTGGAGGAGTCTTCTAATCTTCATACTAATTCTTCGGGATGTAATGATAAATAATAAGATAATAATAATTGATATGCAATGATCCACATAATTACTTATTTATTCCACCAACGAAGCAACATGTTTATACTGTGCGAGCGGGGAGAGACGACTGGGGACGCGGAACACAAAACTAGCGCGTCAGCCCGATTTACTTACGTGGCTAGTCGCCACAATATTATTTTTTCATTTGTAATTTTTCTTCAGATGTGATGACCGACGACATCACGAAAGCAGCAAAATGCGCACTGAAGATCTTCAAACGGCACGGTTTCACCGCCTGGTATGGCTGGAAGAACCATTGCCAGACACCCGGTTCTCTGCCAGATATTAGCGGATGCTAAATCGAGATATCTCATTTACTAAAGACTAAGCAAAGAAAGTTAGGTGAAGTGTTCAAGACTGGTCGAACATTATTGAAAGTCTGATGTATATTGGTAGGCAGTTTATTTTATTGTATTCATTTACATCAGCTCACAGACGCTAGTAGTTCTGATGATCTGTGCTAAATATCAACACACGCGCTACAGTTTTTAAAGGAGTTATTTTCGATACTAATTACTTAACATCAGGTGAGCTATCAGCTTGTTTCATTACTTTTATCAAAAAAAATAAATTGGTGATTTCTGCCCTAGGCAGTATTAACATTAATTTAATTTCAAATCACTAAACTCGAGTTTACCGTCAAATGTTTTGTCTAGAATAACTGTTTTTTTGCTCAGTGAAATCTAACTTGGCTGTTATCAGTACCTACTTATTTTATTCTAGGTACGCAATAGATCTAGTGTGTCGAATGTAATGTAATACCGATATACTTATGTCACTAATATTTTTATCAATAAAAAGTATTGTAAACTACGTTGTGCCTGACTGAATACTTTAATTTACCTATAGGTAAACCACGTGAGTCCACGTCCCTGCAAATGTACAGGCGCTAGGGACGTATACCTAATGTACGTGGGGTATTGCGCGCAGTAAGGACAGTAGGTGCGTTAATGAAGAATATTTAATTTTTCTGATATTTACAGTGTGTTTTGTCGAACAAAATCACTCGCCCGCGACCCTGTAACCTTGTAGGGAGTAGTCTCATTGAAATGGTTTACCTACTTGTAGTAATATACTTCCTCTCTAGTACGCGTAGAGAAAACTAAAAGGAAACTTTTGTAAAATAAAATAAAACAGGTCCGTAGTAGACCCACCTAGGTAGTATAGTAGGTACCTATAGCACAGATCATATAATACTATACTAAGTACCAATAGTAATATTATCCGGGCTGGACCCGGCTGTCAGGGGTTTTCCCGACAAATCCTGGTCTTGAGCCTCCTGGATCCTCTTCCTGATTCGCATGTGTGCCTCTTACTGCAATTATCTTCTAAATATATAAAACTCTTTTTGAAGCTGACTGAGAATCAACGCACAGCCTAAACTATAAGTCCTAGAGATATGAAATTTGGAGGGCAGTTTCCTTATATAGTATAGGGGTGCACTAAGAAAGGAATTTCGAAACGTCACACTCTAAGGGGTAGAACGCGAGAAACGCCGCGGGCGACGGCTAGTCTATACATAAAAAGCACGTATAGGCCACCTTACTGAATATTAATGAAAAACCCATTGGTTCTGTGTCAAGAACAAAAGAAAATCGATTGCGTCTATTATCGCCTGTTCAACAAGTTGGTTTATTCCATCCAGCCCTACTAGTAGTTCGATTGTGTAACTGTTTGGAAATAAATATTCCGAATTGTTAGACTGACTAATCGAACATTTTTATATTTTTAATATTAGCTGTTTTCACACGGCCAGCGATACGACACCTACACGATATCGTTGAAGACGTAAACCTACTAACCGCTTTTAGTAGCGACCTTGTTGGTGCCGACCACTATATTTTTTTTCAAAAATGATGATTTTTACAATCGATGATGATAAAGAAAACTTCCTATACCTAGACATCTGATTCTGCTCTAGAGTTTAGAGACAACTTTATTCAATTCACACAACGGAAAGTGGCAATGCTAAACCGGTGAAAGATTAGTGGCAGTTTAGTTGAAATTCCTTGCGACATAAAGTCGTTGGTAACATTGAATTTCGGAATTTGTTAAATCCGTGCAGTGAACTTCGACATAAGGCAATGTTAAAAATGGGAACAAAGCACCTCGCCTGTTATGTTTTAATATCAAAAAAGTTCGCGTGCTGTTGTATAAAGGTGTCAAGTCACCACATAGTAATTATTAGCAGCGGTGCCCGAGATCCCATGAAAAATGCCGGTTTTGGCGCTTGCGCGGTGCTCGTCTCATCGACTTGTGTGATGTGCCTGTGTGCGAGTGGTCCCGGCTGGCAAGGTGGCTAGATGCGCTTTTTTCCCCAATTTTGAGGAAAAATTATCCATTCGGGAGCATGGCCTGGATGTCTTACAAATTTGATTGAATCTGGTTATCTATTGGCGAGCCAAAACCCACTTCCCAATTATTCAATAATAATGGGGAAGTGGGTTTTGGCTCGCCAGTCGCCTAACCGAGTTTTCTATAAGAGAAGAAAATCTGCAATAGAAAACGCTCCCCACAAGAGACTACGATTCAAGAGTCATATTGAAAGTGGTGCAAATAGTTACTAACATATCCAATGAACCCAAAACTGTAGGTATCCATCAAAAACATTCACTTTACACCAATTTCCATGTGGGAAACTTCAGGGGAAAACCAAAAGCGATTCGTAAAGCATTTTCGTTCGTTCCCGCCTGGCCACCCCAGCCGATGAGCTCAGTTCGCGCGATCGCGTGGTAATGCGCGCATGGGCGCCGCGGGTTGGGCGCGCGGAGAGGCGCGGGTCGCCGATGACTCCGACTTCCAAACCCTGAAGAACCTCCTCGCTGGTGATGATGGCTGGAGCCTGGAGTATGAGAAGGACGGCGTCAAAGTGTGGGCGGAGGACGCTGCGCATGGCGCGCTCCGGACGGTCAAGGTCTGTTTTTGTTTTAGTCTTTTTGTTGCGTACCTATGTGCACTATGTAGTGTTTGCATCGGAAGACATTTTTTTTGGACTATGTTGTACCTACTGACAACTGTAATTTTAGACATCATCATTATAGCCTGTAGAAGTCCACTGCTGCACTTGAAACTCATATAGTCCTATGAATCAGGCTGGGCTCATTCTAAAATACACACGGTGATAATAACTGCCTTTGTTCATTCAATACCAGCCTCATAATTACACGGTTTTTTGAAAAAAAAAGTTAACTCATTTTCTGGAGTAGGTCAGCGATATTAATTTTAATAATCCATTACCTTCGTGAGATTACCCTATATTATCATGATTAAGTTTGACAGCATTTTAGAGATCATCTCATACACCTTACCCTAAACGTATCTGTCTGCGAGACCATGAATTATTTATAAGTGCTACGGAATTTCACAGCTACGATAAGTACTTATACAGCTACAAAACGGATTTCTAGAAAGAACGAATTTTACTTTATCCATCCATCAACTACCTGCGATTATAAAAAAAATATTTAGAAAAATAAGAAATGTCCTAAACTACGCCTGCAGAATTATCAAGGTTAATAAAAATCTAAGAAACACATTATTATGTATAATTTCAGTGTTCAGTTAATCGTAGACTCCAAAAATTCTCGAGCTCTCGATTGGATTCTGTTTCAGTTTAAAAATTATGCTTGCGTAAAAAAATAAAGCTCAAAATAACCCTTTACGCGTTTTTAATTCGATCTGAAAGCACGTAGGAGATAGCGCTACCCATACGTGTTCATTCATTTCATTTCAGCACCCCTGGCAACAACCGGGCCAACCACGCCGTGTTTTATTTAAATCGGAGATTAAAGGGTTAAATGCCTTTTCCTCACCATCAGAGTTAATTCAATGCTTACCAACACGGCTATTCAATTACCTAAGGACGGACCTAAACAAATTGACTGACGACCTTACTCACTGTTTGTGCAGGCCTCTCGCCTACGCCTCTAGAATATCGTAAAGAGGTTAGAAGGATCTACTAAAGAGGCGGAGGTTCTCTGGGATCGGTCACAGATATGGAGCGGCTTATTGGAAAAACGTTAGTTTGGGAGGGTATTTGCGCTTTAGTGGCTTTTAGTAGTAACAAATATTTGGAGGTATTAATTTTGCATCGTGCTACGGGTGCTACATAGTTGCTACGTGGATACCACGCAAGCTCTACGTGGGTGCTACGCCCGTAGCACCGAGTAGAAACCCCTGTAGCATTTAATTGTGGTTTTGTTCTGATTGTGACCAACCCCAAAGGGCGCTATGACTTTTATTGCTGTGACCAAACACAAAAGGCTGTATCAAAAATGCTTTTGTGATAGAACTTGTTTTATAAACTGTTTACAAACACTAGCGCTTAAGATATTATAAAGTTAAAATCATTCCACCTTATTTCTTAGTAGGTAGATTTTATCATAGCGTATTTCACCTCTTATATTATAAATACGTTTTCCGACTTCAAAGCGAGCTCAAACAGTTTCAGACAGTTCAGTTGGGTGATGCCTTTGAAGCATCTTATCTGATGAACTATTAAGTATTCTGTGGTGGATGCTCTAGTTTGCAGCTTTGAGCCTTTCAGAGATTGCACTAGCTCATTTGAAAATATAAATATTCTTGGACATTTTATAAAGCGCCATCGAGTTTCAAATTAAGTACTTACCATAGACTCGTACCTATAGGTACCTGGTTATTATGTTGTCTATGGCATACTAATATAATTATTTTAATTTAGGCCATCTGTTCATCACATAAATATTCGCCCTTCTCTGTATGGGGATCCGAATTGGTGGAAATAAAACCCATCTACATCTCATCTGATGAATGATGCCTCACAGGACACATTCTTATTGGATGTGCTTTAATTCATTGCTATAGGCAGAGGTATCCCTGGACTACAGATACCTCAACTACTTTGTTACATCACTTAAAAAAATTCGGGTCTAACAAATCCTAATCACTTAAACACTCAGGTGGGGTTCGCATTGGGGTGTTTTGTGCATTGTCTCCTGCTTACCTCACTCCAGCTCAATTAAAATACGGAGTAGTTTAGGCAGTAATTAGTCCTTGTTTCCAAGAAATAGAAAAAGCAGCTAAAACCTGTAGCATTACAACGTGTACCGCAAAGAACTGCAAAGGTATAAGCAAGAAAATGTCCTTTGGCCGGCACAAAGCAAATTGATTCCTGACCTCGCGTCTGTAATTGAAAATCTGCTCCTTTCTCCCCCGACAGTTGAACTATTACCGGTCGGCGCGTCGATGTGCTAGAGATTTCCCATGAACGGGAGATAAGAAAAGCCGGGTTAAGCTCTCAAAGCAATTTGATTTTAAATAGGTATCTCTTATGGGTACTGTTTTGTAACCCTTGTAAACTTTTAGAAGTGCTACGAAGTACTTATTTAACATTTTTTCATTTTGCTACATGTAAACATTTTTACAGATTTTATCTAGGTGGTATTTTTGTTCAAAATATAATGTAGAATGAGCCGGATTGGTACAACCCTAGCACGGGATAAAAGGTTGAATTATTGCCCCCATAATACCCTCGGGTTGGTAGCCACTAGTGTTTCCTTCGATATACTTTTAATATATTGCTTTCCATGGTTTAGCGCATTACGCTTTAATAGGGTTGAAATTGGTTCTTAACACGGTGTCGGTCGTAGATTTATTGGTTGATGATTTCCAAGGAGAGGGTTGTCTCCATTAGATAGAAAATTATGGTGGTGATGTAAAGAAAATATAAACACAAAGTTTTTAATTTGATTATTGGCCACCTTCGGCCTCTTGCCTGCTCTCAGATTTTATAATTTTACAAGGAGAATATGACTAAGGAAACTATGTTATTACAAAAACGTACTCGTGGTTTTATAAGTACCTATTGTCTGTCCGATCGCTGGTGTGGGTACGAACTGCAAATAAAATGCAATTTGCATAGCGATAGAGTGTACTAAGTGGCAATAACCATTAATAGACCCTCAAATACAGTTTCATCGATTTTAATTTCTGATATTTCACTGCGTACAATGAGTTTAAGTTCTCTACAAGCCCTAATTCCCAGCAAGTTAGTGCAATTAAGATTCAGAACATACATTTTTTGTCGCGTTTGTACTTTATTGTGACTCGTAACCGGTTCGAAATATCCAATAACTGGCAATTTAGCTTTACTTACTTCTCTTAGAATACAGTTATTTTTTCTCAAAATTCTTTCATCGAAACCTGCCTCCTTGAATGATCGTAATGACATGATAGAAGCTTCTGCGCCGCTATCTAGCTTAAAATTAATTTTAACATTGTCAATACACACTTCCTGAAACCATGATTCGCAATCTCCACCTACTTGATCCACAGACAAGCTACACAGTAACGACTCACGTATCTCGACGCAGTCCTCGATGTCATCCTCATCTTCGACTTCTCCCACGAACCTCGCGCGACACATTCGAGCAAAATGACCAACTCGATCACACCTATAACACTTCACAGAACGCGCTGAACACTTGTCTCCCGCTCCGTGCTTACGACCACAATTATCACACGAACTAACTGCACTATCACGATTACGATAAAACTGCTGCTGGCGTGCTGCACCTTGGGCTCCAGGCCGGCTGAAGGGGCGCCGCGCGGCCCCCGCGCGCACCGCTTCCAGCGCCAGCTCAGCCCCCGCGGCGGCGCTGGCTGCGTTCGCGCGCGCTGTTCCGCACGCCTCCGACTGCTTGCTGGCACTCTCCGCGGCTCGACACCATGTTACCGCTTCTTCCAAGTTTAGCTTTGTTTTCGCTAGTAATCGTTCCCGCATTCCTGAATCTTTAAGGCCTCGAATGATTTGAGTCAGAATAAGACTGCTGCGTAATTGACCAAACTCACACGATTTGCTTTTATATTTGAGCGCAGTTAAATACTTATCGAAACTGTCCTCACGTTGATACGTTTCAAAAAATACATGTCGCTCGTAATTTATATTACGCGTCGGATCACAATGAAGTGCAAACTTTGACACCAACTTTTCGTAATCGGTCTTTTCTTCGTCTTTTAAATCCAATTCTTCTAAAATATCTCGACCCCCTTTTCCAATGACATGTAAAAATAATGCACACTTTTCTTTGGAAGCTGCATTTTCTTTGCCCGCCGCAATCAAATAATACTCAAACGCCAACTTCCATTCTCGCCAATTTGTAGCCATGTTGCCTTCTTCGCTCATGGCGGCTGGCTGTTGCAATGCCGTGTAAATGCATTCCTGCTTAGCTTGAGTTGTTTCCGCCTTCACCGACATGTTTTCCACGCGAAAACCAATGTCTCAGAACTGTTTTAACTGTAGAATTCACATCTGACACCATGTAGTATTTTATATAGAATAAGTAAAACACTTTGTTCAATTACTAAGAAACAACTGATTTTATTCAGTATACCCACATACCAATATCCATAAGTACCCACATGAAGGTTACTTACAACATCCATCACTGGCCTCTCGCCGCTTTTCATCAACAGATTTGAGTTAACCTAGTTACTTAATCAATTACCTACATAACAGAAACAGAGTCTATAAAACATTGCTTTGTTTAGTTTTAATTCGTAACTAATTAGAAAACTAATTAAAATTCAGTCCGCGGCTCCTTTTTGTTGCAAATTGCGACTAGAATACATTATACTGGCCCCGATTCTGTTGTTGCATTTTCTAAACTAACCTGATTTGACAGCACTAAAAATGTTGGCGTTCCTTTCTCATAAACTGAAACGACAAAGACGGATATAATTTTAGCGCTGTCAAATTAGGTTAGTTTAGAAAAATGCAACAGCAGAAACAGAATCGGCATAACTATGTATTTACTGAATGTTTTATATCCTCTAGCATTTGTAAAATGTCAGAAAACATACCTCTGAATGTTCATTCTATACGTTTGGATGAAATGGTGATAGTAAATGATACCTCAACATTGTAATGTGGTCCCAAAGCGATACTCGTTTTGTAAGTTTTTATAACCGCATTACAAAGGTTTATGCTTGAATTAAAAACGGTGAAATTTAACGGGAGGACCTATAAATGTGTTCGCTTTAAAATTTGCCAAATTGCAAATGAAAATGTCGTTTGGTCCGAAATAAAACTTAACGATGTATCGAGTGAAAAGGTTACAGACAAAGGTTACACATTTGGCTAGTCTAGTGCTTAACTTCTAATTGCGATTGCAAATGATAAGATCATGCAACGGGAATGAGATTATGGTAATAGTGTATTACGTGGAATTACTACGAATTGTCTGAGACCAAGCACTGTATATATTCTTGTGATACGGTACAGTATAATTGGTATATTTGTTATTTTATCGCAATGATACGGTCGAGAGCAAAAATTCCGGGTCATTTATAAAAACTTGAATATCTTTTAAACCATGACTGCTAGCGCAGTGAAATTAAGTTTTTATAGATGGTCCGGAATTTAGCTCTCGAGTGTAATTAAAACCACCACTATTGTCTCTTACGGAGACTATCAAGGTAGTATTTTTGGTAAGTAAAGCTCGCGTAGCTGCCTCTACGCTCGTAGCTTCGCGTAGCACCGCGGCTGTTCATTTTGTAAGTGAACTAAGATGTTTATTTCAGACGAATACTAATAGTTTTGTGTACATACCTTCTTGCAGCTGTATGCTCGTAAACGTGGGCACGTCCTCAGTAGACGCATTCAGAGAGGTAATGCATTGTGGATAACATTAGGTGGGCCGTCCGTGGGCTTGTTCCATAACTTAGATATAATAAAAAAAAGCTTCATTAATGCATGACATGCGTGTTTTAACGGTTTGTAAACGGGGCTTACAATTTCTGGGTACAAATTGGCCTTCCCATAAGCACTTTGTGTGAGAAAGATACAACACATTATAAATCAATGCTTTTACAACGCTGAGCCCATTGTAGCGATAAGATACGCACAAACTATCGTTAAAGACTTAACACGACCGATAGTAATATAAAATGGCTTTATATAAGCGTTAATTTTATGACCTAATGATAAACTGATTGTGAAGCATCATCATGATATCAGCCTGTAGAAGTCTACAGCTGGAAAAGGGCCATGGATATCTAAGAACAACTTCGTCTTCTTCTCTTAATTAATGGCCTCTGTCCGTCATTTCGACAGACAATTTTGTCAGTGTCACTGCCTTCCGTACTCATGATTGGTGGCTCGTGGTCACCGAACACCTATCTCGTGGTTGTTGGTTCGATCCCCACTGAGAACAAATATTTGTGTGTGGCAAACAGATTTTTTTATGTCTGGGTGTTGCCATGGACTTTAGTCTATGGTGTTACTATGTATAATTATTAATAGCATATATTTTAAAAAAGTACTCTATCATCAATCTACTTCGCATAGTACAAGCTATGCCTAGTTTGGGATTAGAGGGCGTTGTGTGAAATGTCCACGAATATACATAGTAATATTTATATTTTATTTATTTAAGTCAATTCAAATTTTGCGGTTGGGGCAGATTCACTTTCCATTTCATAGTCGCTAGTCAAAAACCTTTGCGTCGCAGTTGTCAGTTCATAGCGTGTGCAGGCACATCACAGAAAATATATTCGGAAATGGTAATCCCGGTATTTCCATTGCAAATTACACCCAGTGGTGTGTTAATTGAAGCTTGAATTTGCGTTCGCTCCTGCCAGCCTCGAAAGCAATTCCGAGACACTTTCCGGTGCGTGAGCAATAACTCAACCGATTTACTGAGATGGACTCAGGCTCAAAGTACAAGAGGTCTAAACCTGGATACTGTCATACAGATTATCTTCTTCTTATATTATCATCATCATCATCATCATCAATATATATAAAACTCTTTTGAAGCTGACAGAGAATCAACGCACAGCCTAAACTATAAGTCCTAGAGGTATGAAATTTGGAGGGTGGTATCCTTATATAGTGTAGGGGTGCACTAAGAAAGTAATTTTGAAACGTCACACTCTAAAGGGTAGAACGCGAGCAACGCCGCGGGCGACGGCTAGTATTATATAAAACTCTTTTGAAGCTGACTGACAATCAACGCACAACCTAAACTATAAGTCCTTAGAAGTATGAAATTTGGAGGGTAGTATCCTTATATGAAAGGAACTTTGAAAAGTCGCACGCTAAAAGGTCTAAAATTCGGATCAAAGATTTTAACCACATAATGCGTATGCTGATAACACGCGAGCAAAGCCGCGGGCGACAGCTAGTTTTCTATATACAACTTTCAGATGTCGGTAGTACACAGATACTTCATTGGTCAACGAGTTAACACATTTTACCCATGGTAGGTAGAGTAAGTTCCTTATAAAATGAATATTGGTAGATACATAATGGTTGTAAGAGGCCAAATAAATAGTTATGTGTATTGTGAAAGCATTCTGCGGTTTTCGCCAAACGCTGGGATATCTTCAAAAAAGCTGCCCCAATGTTTTCCTAAGTCCCTTCCTGTTGTTGTGTAGTGTTTCATCTTCCAAGTAATTGGGTTCATACACGCAACGCTTAAATATCAACGGACAGGGTGATGAAGACCTTTGGAAGGTTCATGGATTCCAAACGGCTCAGGCTAGAGTTTACCAACGCAATTTACGAACATTTTAAGCCCGTTGGTAGGTTTCCAATCCACCCCTTGTTGGTTAGCCCACTCCATTTTCAGTTTTGTGCAATACTGCCATGCCTTTTTTTAACCCCTAATTGAAAATATATGTATTGATACAATGATGTATTTAGTAGGTAGATATAGTATTAGTAGTTTTATAATTTCTCGTATATACAACTTGTTTGGTACCTATAAAAACACGCCACACCACCTTTTTGCACTCCCAGGAAGACTGGTAGACAATGCTTTTAGCATTAAGTCATCCTAGCACTAGGTACTTGTTTGTGTGAAATTTTTAAATAAATAAAAATCAGGGGTCCCCACCAGTGGGCCTGCCGGTGGGCTCGATGGGAATAACACCATTTACTCGAAGTAAAAATTTTTTTTCATAATGACAATAATATAGGTACCTACAGTTAGCATCTTTACATAGGGAAAAACAGCTTGGTACGGAGATTGGAGTACCTACATTAGCTTCTCTAGTGCGTAGTAGAGGTACCGTCAAAACTTTCCACCACGTGATCTATTTTCGTCTGGGACAAAATATCTCATCCAGTGATACGAATATTGTCTATGTTTCTTGTCTATGGAATATCATGTTGCGACTGCGGGCCCGAAAGCTTTCTAAATAATAAATTTATCGTTCACCATAATAAATGCGATTATAAACTGCCGCGGGCTGACTGATATGAAAGACAGGGTGATTTTATCATGTCTTCCCTTAAATCGGGGCCGTTACTAGGAAGTCATAAAAAAAGGTTTTATTCATATTGATCGGGGAGGGCTCCGATAATTTATTCACTTTTTGTTGACACCCAGTGACAGTGGATAACAGTAGCAATTATTTTGTTGCATTTTTCTAAACTAACTTAATTTGACAGCGCTAAAATCGTTGCTGTCTTTGTTGCATAAAATTGGGTAAATTTAGAAAAATGCAACATTTTTAACCTACTTCAAAAAAGGAGGTTCTTAATTCTATTATTGTTTTTAATTGGTAAAAACTAGTTTCTAAAAATTTTGTTCTCATAAAAATTTGATGACAGTTCCGATGACAGATGTCACGACGAAAGTATCGCTGCTTTCTGTAGGTAGGTACGGACACGAGTTTTGACATTTTTTGAAACGACAACACATAGCACTTTTATTTTAATAGTTTTTCTTGTGTTATTGTGAGTATTGTTGTTTAATTTTGGTGGAATTTTAACCAATAATACTTAGGTCGTAACATAAAGTGTGAGCCATTGGAATAAATGTGTGTAAAGTGGTTTTTCTGAATGTGAAAATTCGTGTTAGGTTTTGAAGAGAAAATCCACCATTTTCTTTTCTTCTTCTTCTCTTCAATAATGGCCTGTGTCCGTCATTTCGACAGACAATTTTGCCAATGTCAAGTGTTAAAATTGTAATAAATAAGTCAAGTCAAGTCATTTGTCAAGTCGGCTGTCGTTTGTTTTGAAAAGAAAATGGTGGATTTTCTCTTCAAAACCTAACACGAATTTTCACATTCAGAAAAACCACTTTACACACATTTATTCCAATGGCTCACACTTTATGTTACGACCTAAGTATTATTGGTTAAAATTCCACCAAAATTAAACAACAATACTCACAATAACACAAGAAAAACTATTAAAATAAAAGTGCTATGTGTCGTTTCAAAAAATGTCAAAACTCGTGTCCCCTTCTTCTTCTCTTCAATAATGGCCTGTGTCCGTCATTTCGACAGACAATTTTGCCAATGTCAAGTGTTAAAATTGTAATAAATAAGTCAAGTCAAGTCATTTGTTAAGTCGGCTGTCGTTTGTTTTGAAAAGAAAATGGTGGATTTTCTCTTCAAAACCTAACACGAATTTTCACATTCAGAAAAACCACTTTACACACATTTATTCCATTTTCTTTTCAAAACAAACGACAGCCGACTTGACAAATGACTTGACTTGACTTATTTATTACAATTTTAACACTTGACATTGGCAAAATTGTCTGTCGAAATGACGGACACAGGCCATTATTGAAGAGAAGAAGAAGAAGAGAAGAAGTAGGTAGGTACTGACCACCGAACACCTATAACCTAGGTACTGACTCTACCGTTCCATATGTAGGTACCGATTTATACTCAACTGCTACTTCTCGTCTACTTTTGTATAGGTACTTATATCATTCTTATAACCCAGGCCTCGATTGTACCTTTTATGAGCAATTTAAGATGGCAGATGAATCTCTTTATTGATTTTCGCACATAAAAGTTTACCCACGCTGAAAGCTATAAAATTGGTCTTCTTAGTAAACCATTATTCTAGGTAATTGGGATTTGACGACGCGACGTGCGTTTCACCTTTTTGTGATATCTGAGCCCCTGAAACTCCGCGTTCAATACAGTGACCGTCACGGGCGAGAAAAGCTCAGGTAAACTAATATAACTAGTATCTTGTGGTGAAGTTATAATTGTTGAGACTTTAAATCTGCTTCATTCGACCTCTATATTCCACACGATTTACTGCAAACTCAAGGGTCACTTATACACAGGCTACCTGACGGGACGCTTAGGGCTTGAGACCCGGACTTAGATGGAGTATTTTCTTGTACCTTGTGACAATCCTAGACGATTTCATTATGCCTTTTCTGTGAACTAAGCCAAGCAAAAGAATGCAAACCTAATGAAATCGTGCTGTTACCGCGGATTCTATGTATTGATTAGTCTTGGACTACATGGTGTCCGACGGATCCAATAAATAGATGGATTACAAGTTCACTATCTGTTGGCTACAAATATTTGAATGTTTGTAGTTTCTGTAAAAGTTACAAAACCCACCAGGCTTGTCGCAACATGGCCGTAATAAGACGATAGCCTCTATTTAGAAACTGCCCAGCCGGTTGGTTCGTGGCTGGAACTTCCCAACTAGGGCGTCGTGCCTACCTTCAGTGAATATGTTGGGTTTAAATGCAACAGTCTGCTATGAAAGCTACAAGTTATTTATCGCAAAGATTGAGTTAACTTAACTGAACAGTCGGATTTTGTTCTTATTACTCTAGGTTAGCATCAGAAGTAAATTACATTTTCTTAATTTCAAAATTGTTTACTGTTTGCTGGCAGCAGATTTTTTATCTAAGTAAAAAGAACTTTTAGGTTACAGTGTTACTTATTAATTATAGCTGAAAAAATAAACTGGAAAGTTTCTAGTTTTCAGTTATTAACCATTTTTTGAAACTTTGTCTGATCATCATTTACTAATGATAGGTACTTATATGATTGGATGGAGTAAAATGTAAATCTTGATTATCTCGCACACAACGTTAACTTATGTACGCCATTTTTTATATATATATTTTTATCGAACATTTAAAATATAAGTCCTTTCTTGAAGTTGGTAGAGTCATAAGAAAGCTAATATCACGTTACCCAAGTGTTTGTTTCATCATCATCTTTGTCATTCTGACGTCATCTCTTCCAATGAAATAATTTATCGAGCTTCTCGACGTAAGATCCTTCTCGAAGACTAGAGACGTCATGAGAGAGTTGATATCGCGCCGAGTCTGGAAGTTATAGGAAGTTTACCTCAGTTCGTAAGCTTCCGATTGTCGACAAAAGCCCAGTAAAGGTGTCAGCTGGATGCACGCCGGTGGCTTTTATTTAAACCGTGATTTACTGAAGGAGAATGAGAAACATTAAGCAACGAACCAGTATTTCAGTTATGATTTGAAATTTCAATGAGAAGTGTACAGAGAGTTGTTTTTGTAACAGCGGCTAAAGCTTACGAAGAAGTTTTTGGCCAAACAACCTGGTATTATAATTTTTATCTTTGTGAATATCAATCCCCGTGTATTAACTATTAGAAAAATCAGGGCGTGTATAAGTAAGCCATTGCGTCGCTTAAGAAAACATCCCGGCAAAAACCGCGGCTTAGTCAACTTCAGCTTCGCACGTTAGATGAGAGTTTTTTACTTTGAGGTATAAGTTCATCATGTCTTTCTTGAGGAGTAAGCCGACTAGCCTGACATAAATCTTGTTATGGAGTACTCGATATAAAATCAAATCCCAGGCTTAGATCAAGAGTGTGGGTACAGTCAAGCAACTTATTATTGAGAATTCTAAAATGTTATTTTTGTACATAGGTAATATCATTCCTCGTGGTCACTTTAATGGGACCAAATAATGGTGCCACGAATAAACACCTATTTCCATGAATTTCCCATTGTTATGCGATTATAGAATATTGGTGTTGGTTGGATTCCCGTTTCCGCGTTTAGACTCAGATTGGTCCATTATACGTGAGGGGTGATTTGGCTAAGAATGTAGAATACTAATTTGGCTACAGTGACAGCGAGCCGTGAAGGGATATCGTAGAGCCCCATATAAAACTCGGAACCCTCTAGAACTGAAGTAAAAGCCTGTTAACATTCCAGGTGGTCGCAGAGTTTGAAGACGTGGAACCAGATGCGCTGTACGATGTCCTGCACGACCCTGAGTACCGCTCCGTGTGGGACACGCACATGCTGGCCGCTGAAGATGCTGGCCATCTCAATGTTAACAACGACGTCGGTTACTATGCCAGTGAGTGTAGTATACCTAAGTTAACCGCAGTCGAGAAGTAGGTGGTAGTATCTAGTACCTCAATGACTATGCCAGTGAGTGTACTGTATACCTATGTTACTAGTATAGTATTATATTATCTGTGCCTAAGTTAACCGCAGTTGAGAAGTAAGCAGGTGGTAGTATCTTCTCAATCGGCGTGAAAGAGCGTGGAGTTGACTCTACCACAGATCATATAATACGCTCTACTCTCAGAAGGTTTCAATATTTATGATTTTTCGAATCTTATGATGGTATTTGTTGTTATTACGAAGACGAATGATTTTCAAGTTATCTCTGTAGCTAAAGTTTCTGCAAGTATACGTACTTAACTAGATATAGGTACCTTTACTCAGCAAAAAGGTTCTCATAAAAGCGGGATAAAATCTAAGGTAGGTACAGATAACTCGTCTCCGCTCATAAAGGACGTGAGTGGGTTCCCAAGTGGTCCAAACAATCAGATAGTCCGCAATCGATGTGGTATGAACTTCAAAAGTCTCGCGTACTGGACGTGGAATACTGATTGTTCAGAATGGCTACTGGTGTTCTAGTTTTTAGAAAGAAATGTTTATCTGGGTTGATGGGCTTTGTATTTCAGCTCAACTGTTAGAGATAGTGAAGCACAGAAGAGCTTTTAGGTATCTAAAACGATTTATGCTTTGAAAAGCTACTAAAGTGGGTTGAGAACATCGTCAGTAAATGAGGATGATCATGGACAATTTGTTCCGAAATGACATTTGTTCCATAATCATTTTCATTTGTTTTATATTCTCTATCAACTGTGTACCGACTGTAGCATGTCAACATAGGGCTAGTAGGTTAAAACATAAGCTCTTGGAAAGCCAAAATAAAAATCGACCGTCACACAAACGTTAGATAATAGTCAAGTTGACCTCATAACGTAGAAAAAACTGCTCTCTTTTCTAGGTATTATGAAAAATTATCACGCACGTACAAAACAAATATCAAGATGATAATATTTTTCCTACAATAGAGTTATGTAGGATTCCGGGAAACGCTAATTGAATTGCTCAGTGGGAATGTTCTGTAATAACTAGCGGGACAGAACTGGGGCGGAATAGAACACAACACTACTTAGGTACCTATCGTATCTACCTACTTACTCGTACACTCGTATTTATGTCGTATGTTGATAGTCTCTAGATCTTTGTTCGCCGCAGCTTTCATAATAAAGGAAAAATAATGTTTCATCATATCTTCACGTTCATGACATACCTATTGAAAGAACATGACCAAAAATTTTAAATAGACTCTAATCGTGTGCAACACAATTTGAAAAGTTATTATGGTTGGAAGCGGAGCTTTTGGATGGAAGCACCATTTTTGCAAAATTGATTTGACAACCTTGTGTTTGTTGTACTCACATGATTTTAAGTAGACACTTTCGTGAAGTGTCTACTTAAAATCATGTGAGTACAACTTTTTGGAGCTGCCCTTATTCAATTTGTAGAGTGCGTGGTCAGACGCTTTACATAATATATTAATTTATTTACACAAGGGACATTATTTAGATTCACACTGAAAATTCGGACATGTTTGAATGTTTTAAACCAAATTCAGCGGAACTTGGAACTTGCCATCTCGCTGGAAAACGCAATGCAGTAAAATGTCTACCGAATTCACTGCCGAGTTTAATACTAATAGGTTTGGGGCGGCAAAACGAATGAATACCTAAACAAAATTTAATATTTATAAATAAACATTATTTTTCAAGTTACAGTGGAAACAGATAACCTATAAGAGTTGTGCCACCATGCTGAGTAGGTAATAAATAAGGGAACAACTTTGAGTACGCAACCCTAAAAATATCGATCAAATCTCCAAGCACCTGTAAGGCATTTTGTTTTACTCATATCCTCGGGAAACTTGATAAAGTTATAAGAACGACATACCCACATTGAATGCGTGTTCATGAATAAACGATGACTTCCTTGCGAGACGGCTTTATTTGGATTCTTCTCGAAGTCCTTTGTATTAGGTACCCAATATGCCTACCGGGAAAGTTTCACATGGAATTCTGAGTGTTTTTCTACCTCTCAGAAAATGAAAATGTTTGGAATGTCTAGAATATTAGATTGATATTATTGTCTGTATTGATATCGCCCGCGACGTCGTCCGCGTCTTGTTCGTCCTTTCGTGTAGATTCTGTAAATTTTTCAGGATAAAACGTAGCCTATGCGAATACTGGTTATCAACTATACATATTCCAAATTTTATCTGAATTGCTTTACTCATTGCGACTTGATTGAGAAACAAACATCCAAATGATTATCATCCAGTTATTTGCAGACTGCTTGACTCATGTATATTGTATAGTTCATAATTTTTATGAAAATGTTTTCACGGTGACTGTGGATTAGTATCTAAGTTAGTCATTTTGTCTGGTCTTAGGAATAATTTAGTGGCTCTACTCGTCCTAGCTACATCACGTAGCGTTCAACTTGTTGCGACTTTGAACATTGGTGCTGTTGAAACGGTTCCCAAGAGTAAGAAAGTATAGTATAAAATGTTACGAAATCTTTTATGATTTTCTTCACACATCGTGCTTGAAAAACTTTTAAGTTCAGCGATTTCGCACCCATGCCATTCGTTAACAGTTTACCACATGACTTGTAGGTACCATATTGGCGCTCGCCTTCCACAGAAAAACAACTCTATAGATCTAAAATAATCTGAGCATCTACATAATATATATTCTGTGCCTAGTATGCCTACAAACAACCACTACACAGTGCAAAGTATTCGTTGGTCGCTCACGGTTTGGCCTAATCTTATCTCCATGGCAACATTGGCAACAGAATTACATTAGGTACTTACGCCAGGGAAAAGCATAGCAAATGGGCCACGCCGATGACTTCCTGAGTTCGATGATTTCAATCAACTCTGATTGGACATGTTTCGCACAGGTGATTGCTATTCCACCAACAACCAACGAACGAAATTAGGCATCTAACTAAATTGCTATACGTTTTACAAAGGCAGTCATCTCTTTTTGTTTAAATTATTGAAGTTGAACTAAATTCAATCTCAACATTTCAACCAATTTCAATTTCCGTCCTGTCTGTTGCCTTTATTTCACGCGCTGGACTTTTGGCACTGGGCTAGAAATTTCTAGATAGATTTAATGTAGTTTTGATCGTAGCATTCTTGACGCTGGACAGTGGCTTGCTTCGAAATCATCTGTCGTATCGCTACTTTTACACTGCACTGTAGAGCTCTTATGGCGTGTTTATTTCTTCATGTTTCTTCTTCTTCTTCTAACTTAAGAGCTCAGCTCTTGTCGGTGTAACAATGCAGCTCTCGCCATTTGTCCCTTTCCAGGGCAGCTTCCTTGACGTCTTTATATGACATGACAGCCAACTTCATATTTACCTGTAAGAAAATGCTCTTAGTAGTAAGACTCTCTGCGGGGACACGAGTTTTGTCATTTTTTATTCATAGTATGTCAGTTATTGTGAGTATTGTTGTTTAATTTTGGTGGAATTTTAACCAATACTACTTAGGTCGTAACATAAAGTGTGAGTCATTGGAATAAATGTGTGTAAAGTGGTTTTTCTGAATGTGAAAATTCGTGTTAGGTTTTGAAGAGAAAATCCACCATTTTCTTTTCAAAACAAACGACAGCCGACTTGACAAATGACTTAACTTGACTTATTTATTACAATTTTAACACTTGACATTGGCAAAATTGTCTGTCGAAATGACGGACACAGGCCATTATTGAAGAGAAGAAGAAGAAGACTTTCTGCGGTCGTTTTACGTATGGTATTGGTTTTATTCAAAAGTTTTTAGTCCTGTTTAGATGGTACTGTGTAATAAAGAAGTAGCCTGGCGTCTTGGCGAAAACAAAGCGAATAAACGCGCCATTAGGATTCACAGCCTCGCTTGAGAGTATTATATGACAGACGTCATAAATTAAGGAGCGAAAAATATTCAGTCACAGTTTATCCGGACATTTCGATGATCCGGACTACTTCGGTATCCGGACGGAAATAATCATGGGAACAATAATGTCAACACTCACTACATTGTATAAACCGATTTCGTTTGATTATTATTATTACCTACATGTTTATTCGTAGGATTTTTTTTTGTACACGCGTATAAGATCCGCTTACTAGAGCACTGCTGTAACTGCTACCGATGTCGACGGAAAGCTAACTGACATGGTTTTTTTTTTAATGATAAATGTAATGGAACAAGCTGATAGCTCACCTGATGTTAAGTAGTAACTTCTGCCTATAACAATGCATTACCTCACAGAGCAAGTCCAATGAGAACGTGCCCTGTAAGGCAATGCACTGCGTCCATCACTCTGAGACGTAAAGATCTTGAAGTCTCATAACTACACCGGCGTCTATACCCTTCAAACCGGAACACAGCAATGCGAGCATCGCTGCTTCCCCGGACGAGCTCTCACAAAGAGCTCTACTACTACTGGTTGGTTTGGTTCCTATCGTGTCGGTGTCGGCTTAGTGTGCAAATGTCCGTTATTGTGTCAGTAGCTTTCTCCTCATCCAGAAAATGATGTTAGCAATGACCCTTGGTGGAAAGGTATTTTTACCTTTAGATGGTGAAGGTCATTGAATACAGTGACCTTCGTAGATGCTCTTTTCATGCTCTATCAGATATTCGATTAGGTATCCATACCAAATTTAAAAAATCTTTAAGTTTTTTTATCAGAATAAGTCATGAGACAGGCAGTTGGATGTTGTCATGGTAGCTTTTGCCTATAATAATGCATTGCCTCACAGAGCACGTCCACTAAGGACATAGCATAACAAAATTAGCACCGTGTCAACTATAAATATAAACACAGAGGAAGAATAAATGAATGAACGAAAATACTTTATTGGTGAAAAATTATTAGAAGAATTGCCTGTAAAACGTATGCTCTTGATATATTTAATGTTCTTCAGTGATCAAAACTACCATTAGACACCACTTACTACCCAGTTTGCGATATCAAGGCATTTTCCAAATTAAAATTTTCGTTTATTCTGCTCGCACGTGCTTCGTTCGAGTAGTAATTTTATAATGGAAATCGAAGGAAAACCTTGTCCCTTTCACCGCGTTATTTTATTTCGGTTATTTTACGGAGAAAAGCTGTTTTTACTATTATCGCATTGTTATCGTACCGTTGTTGGTTTTGCGAATTTTGCGATTCGGATTTTTTTCAAAGCGGTTTCTGAACGATTCGACCTTTTTGCGCAGAGACTACTAATCAGATGATACGCATGAAGTGTCGGTTCGATTCTTTTCAGCAGGATGAGTTAGTTTGATCTGTAAATAAATATGAGGTGTCAATAAGATGTGTGTTGCTCATTATGCGTTTTAGTCGTTTGGCGTATGCGTTATTCTGAGAATTGAACATTCGCGTTTATGTGTTTGCACTATGATATGAGTTAGTATCATCGACACGGGAGACGGAAGAAAACTTACCTACGCTGAATGGGTGGATAGCCCTTACCTTGAACATTGGTAGGTTATGTTGTATTTCTAGGTCATCGCTGCCAACAAACCAGTCTGTGCCAGTTCAGGGTACGCTTGGCCGGAAGCCAATGCTAATCTCACACCCAAGAACGGCTTACCGCACAAAAATATACTAAATTTTTCAGCAGACTTCAAAAGTTCCTTCTGTCTTTGTAAATAGAGTTATTTTTACAAAGCCATATTAATAACCAAGTTCCAAGTGTAGTTTCTGATGAATAAGTAATGATGGCGGCCAAGTATAATTGAGTTAACGAACTCTTCGTAAATAAAACAATAGTAAAACTTGCCTTTACAATAAAGATCGTTAAAACTGGGCCTAAAGTCAAATTTATGCTCTAGGGTCTTTTAAATAGAAATGTATTTGCAGTGTCCTGCCCAGCACCACTCAAAAACCGCGACTTCGTGCTGCAGAGGTCATGGCTGGACACAGGGGACGAGAAGATGATCCTCAACCACTCCGTGTTCCATAAAGACTACCCGCCTAGGAAAGGATATGTCAGGTAAGAATCTAGCAAACCCTCCAGCTCCACGCTGATCACCAACTTTGATAATCAGAATAATCAGGATATTCAGCTGCTGATCCAAGAATCCAACAGCAAATAACTCATCGCTTCATATCCCCACTAGCAAGCAAGCCAGCAAGCTCGCATGAGTTAGTGGCCAACTCTGGTGACGGAGTTTTTATGGCTTAACGACTGCTAGAGCCGGGACATTGTGCCCTCCGAAGCACGGGAGCGCTCAGATGTAAATGCCACTAGCGGTCACCCATCCAAATAGTGACCGCGCAGAACGTCGCTTAACTCAGATAATCGGTGAAGGTTGACTAAGCAAGCAAGGCGCGAGCGCTTCCTTTTTTCCCCACTTTTACTATTATACGCCTCAAATAATGGTAAAAACGAAATAAAATCTAATTAAAAAGATTATTAGCTTGGTGTACGAGGAAAAAATAATCCCCAAAAGGAAATTTTGTGAAAATAATTGTTACAATTCCGAGGAAAAATGGCGACCTCTAATTGAAGTTGGCGTAGAAACCGTATCTTCATCAGGTCTTCAAGATCCCTGATTACAGCCAATTAATTTGGAGAACACAATGAATTGGGTGCTGCGATGCCACAGCGTAATTAGTTGAGAATTTTCTGAAAATTTAGAACTTAAAACGCAGTGTTTCACCACTCCAAGGCTCTGTTCTTCTTTCTACGTTATTTGTAGAGCACTACGCTGTGGAATATTTGTAAGATACGTAAAGTTTTCTTCTCGTATTCCTTCGCAGACTGCGTTTTTAATTCTTATGTTAAGTTTGAGACTAGGCTTGTGGAATTCAAAAGTGTGCAATTAACCAACATCTGTAATTAAAAACTAGCCAAGGTTAGATCTTTTCGATGTTATACGTGAAAAATATGCCTTGCTTTGGGACCTCTGTGTTGTGTAGGACTGCAACCACGAATTTTAATTACTTAAACGGCCAATGCGAAAGGTCGCCTGTGAACCTTTTTGAACTGAAATAAATTCACTTACCTAATCTTTCTAAAACATTATCTGTGAAAGAAATATTAATATTTTAAAGAGTGCTACTCCTCAGTTGGGATTATCTGGTCCTATCCTTGTCACTCAGAAGAATGTAATCCTTTTTATAAATAGGAAAGTAATCCATCCATAAGTATTAAAATACGTAGTGGAAAATTATTGAATTTTTTCCGCTGCTGAATACAGAGAACGGAAACTTGTGAAGGTTACATTGTCTGACGTTTTTGGGGTTAACCGACATGACATGAGTCAAAAGAAGGTTAAGATTTTAGCAGTTTCTGTTTGTTTGACTGTTTCCTCGCTCTATTAGAAGGCGTCGTTATCGTTGCCACAAAATTGGACTTTGATAACATTTGAATTCACTCAAAAACTTATTACAATTTGCTTCAGCTGAGACGTCCACTCAAGACGAACTTTTCAAACCATCTTAAAATTCATCTTCTAGCCGAGGTAGCATCTTTTTGTCATCTCAAAACGAACATGCTTCTTGAAAGCTTAATCAGAAAGTTCTTGGTAGCGACTGAAACTTTGAGTCAAGGTTCTGAGACAGAGGTTTACACAAGGTTAATAATTATGAACTGAAAACGTTTTCGAGTTTTTATTAACAATTCACATAGGTACCTATTTTTGCATTGCATTCTATTTCTGTAAAAGTGTGCTAGACTCGGTAGTGATAGTGAGCAGATACAAAGTACAAATAAATATACAACTCCCGTATAGATACCGGCGCTGATTGGGAAGAAAGTCGTAAAGAGGTATTCCATGCCTGCGTTTTCAGTAATTTGAGGAGTTTTCTATCGATGCATGGATTACTACCTAGAACCAAGAAACCAGTGCCACAGATCATATAATACTAGGTATACTAGCAGCGCCTAGAATTTCCTGCCGCTTTTTTTTCAAAGCTTTCCTAAAAACACATGGTGGGCTATGGTGAGCGGTCCTCAGTCCATGGTTTATTTGCACACTCCACTCGTCGATTAGATAAGGTGTGCGTCAAACCGTGACGACCTTGCCCATGCCCGTCTCTTGACTTGTGACGTGACGTCGATAACACAGTTTTGTAGTTATCAACATGGATTCTATCAATCAAATAGATAATAATATGCACAAACAATTGGCATGAAATTCTATCGTGATCGATTACAAAAATGGAATAGCCTATTGGCTCTAACCCTCGGGCTTTGAAGGTCCGCAGTCTTCGTAATCTGCTGACATTTTGCAAGCGCAAGAGAATAGAAAATATAAATACATGGAGGTATTAGTCACGTGATTCGTGGGTAATTTCGAACAGTTTGATTAGGTACAGGTACCTCGTTTTCCAATTGTCGAATATCAACTTGTCTGGTCCCATGTGGCATGTGGGAAAACTTTATGGTGTTCGTGGGAGTAACCCTCAAAATCCTTTTAGATTTTTTTTTTTTATTATTTTTTGTGATAAAAGTAATGGAACAAACAAAACAAGCTGATAGCTCACCTGATGAAAAAATTACAAACAAAATTACTGAAAGACGCCCAAAGTATCTACCTACAATATGAACACGAGCCGAAAGAAAAAGTATAAGTCTACTTTGTCAAAGTAGACTTTGTCGGACGACATTGTTGACTGCGGAAAGTTTGGTACAAGTAGAAGGCCCAAAATCGATCTTCCTGGAAATCTATTTTGCTTTGGTTGCCTGTAAAATATCGCTCTCAGCGATAAGGGCGAAAATTTACCTATTTCTAAGTTATGTGATTTGTGGTGAACAATAGTTTTTCTATTCTATCTACGAGGAGGTACCTATATGTCTAGCAATTTTCTTCTACTGCTTAATACGTACGATGGTGATTACTTAGATTGTGTTACTATTTCTTTCTTTCGTATTATGTTATGTACTCTTTCTGTAAGTGGCTTGTATCCATAGGGCAATATCTCTTCTGACTGGATTCGTGGTGCGCCCTCGATGCGGCGTTTTGGGCAGTTGGCTGGGCTATGTCTCCCGCTCCGACCCTCGCGGTGCTCTACCTGCCTGGCTGGTCAACAGGTAAGTTTTTACCTAATCTGTTTCTTGTTCCAAGGATAGGCCTGATTCGGGTCCTTTAACAGGGCGCAGTGTCAACATAATCGGGGGGAACACCTGGAAGGAAACCCTTCCAGGCTGGAAAAACGGAAAACAAGGTCTAAACTCAGCATACCAGGTTTATGTAACTTGGTTGACGTGTGGTGTGACCAGAAGATTACAGTCATGTCATGCGCCATTAAGATCTGGGTAGGATGCAGTATACTGCAGAAATCTCTTATGGTGTTTAACTGGATGTTGTAGACACCTTAAAACACACCTGTTGAACAAAAACCCTACTGGTTACGTGATATTTCCAGGGTTACAGCTCAACTGGCACCTCGACTAGTCCAGCAGCTGCATTCCGCTGCGCGTCGCTACCCCAGCTGGAAGGCAGTCACTGACCTTCCGTACCACAAGCCCTGGAGGCATCCAGAGCAGGTGCCTCCTTACAGGATATCGCTGGAAGATGTGAGTACTTTGGAACTCGCCTGTCCTTTTAGCAAAGCCTTTACGTATGTGACCATCGAGTGACACATCAAAAGGATAAGTTACTAAGCATTTAGAAGTCTTCTATTTTCTCATGGGCTTAGGGGTCAGGTTCGGCATCCATCACTCATACATAGATTGTTCCGGAACTAGTATGTTTTACCGAAAGGGGACGATTCTTGCCACTTATCTACAAAAAAATGGTTAAAAAAAAAGCGAGTTTAAGTTATAGTAGATATGTATTAGTTTATGTAGTATTATATGTATTTCTTCATATTTATGTTTATTTAAGATAGGTTCATGTAAGTTTTGACTAAATAGTCTTCTAGTAATATATTTCTGTGCGCACTACCCCAATTAATTGTTATCCTCACTACCCAAAGGTTAGCTGGTAGAGAATGCTATTTTAACATTAAGTTGTGCAATAAAGAATTATCTATCTATCTATTTGCACCGGCACATATCCTTCAAATTGTCACGACTTCAACCTATTCGTAAGTACTTGGGAAGAAAGTCCTACGGAAGAAAGCTCCTAACAAACCAAAACAAACTTTTAACAAGGTATAAAGTTATCTCAATCAGGCCAGTATTTATTTACTCGGGACCGATTTGGGGTTGTATTAGGTGCTTACCTAATTTATTTACATTTCTAAGAAGCGATTTGAGTTACCGCTGTTTTAGGTAACTTTCAAGTCTTGCGCAAGAACTTTTGAAGTCAATTTAACTTGAAAATTAGTAAATTTCCTTGTAGATTTTCACAATTATCTTTTGGTTATCCGTTGATAAGTACTCTACAAAATACCAAGTATGTTGAGCGGTAGGTGAGCAAAAAGAATGTAGGTTCGTTACGCAAAAAATTGCACATAATTTTCCTATTTCATTCAATTTTGTGCATCAAATTTTGAGACACAAACCTCTCGAAACCTCTACCATATAATGGTCTGTGTATTCCTTAGATTTGACTTTGTAATTCCCAGTGTGTGGACCCGGATGCGCCACCACCTCCCGAGAACCCAAAGCCCGACACCTCCAAGTCAAGGCTCGGCGTGCCGCAGCCGAAGGAGGTCGAGAGTCACAGCGTCGAGGATCTCGGAGACATATCCTCAGAGTTTAGTGTAGAGGTAGGTTTTTATAAAAGAAAGCATTTGGCGAAGCCCTCCAAACGAAGATTAATCTAGGTCGCTACTAAAAATTGTGGAGTAAAATCGATTAAATACTTTTTTGACCCCAAAAACTGTACCTCTCCATTTTGTAACTACCTACAGGTTTATTCGTTTGAACCAAGGACTAAAATGGTTTTAACTAAGAAATGCTTGTTTTTTCTTTCGATGACAGATTCGTGGTCACACCGGTTTGCTACACTAGTGTGACTACGAGTACCTAATTTCTTTTACTCGTGGTTACACTACTCTGAAAAGGATCGCACTTGACTGAATAGTAGGTATGTAGTGAAGTGCCCGATAGATAAAATATTCGTAAATTTGATGTTTTTTTTCCAGGTTGACGAAGACCCACACGAGCTAGCCCAGGACCCAAAGAAACGCGGAAAGTTCTACAAACTCGTGAAATCAATGAAGAACCGCCGAAAAAGCGTCCAAGTCGCGAAAAGTGCTGATAACCTCGACAAGCCATTGGAGGAGAGGGAGAAGAAGAAGACGTTTAAGTTCCACCGCAGATTCAGTTTGAGTAGGGGGAGAGAGGATTGAGCTTATTGTTGTGGCTATAGGGTTGTTTAATGTTGGATTATAATAAAATTATGAGTGGTTTAGTGGTAACAACCCTAAGATCGTGGGTTGAAACCCGCCGTCGACCAATGGAAAACTTCATGCGCAAAATCTGTGCTTTCTAAAAGTGATGGAAAACATTGAAACCCGCGTCTTAGTCAGCTCTACGCGTATTTACCTTGTCTTTCCTGTGGATATGGCTGACTAGGCTGAGATAATGTTATAAGTGCTAGGCAAGCCTGGTCTATCTAAAATCATGTCCCAGGCATTACGGCGTCCCGTTTAGGGGCGGGTGATGTGACCCCGGACACTGTAAATCATCAAAGAAACTGTATTCTTCTTGTCTTGTAAATAATCTTAACATTGTATAGTCGGTATTCTATTCTAATGCCATTATATTGAGTGTGTGTTTGTCTGCAAATGTCTAGTTTTACGCGCTTTTTGTGACAAAATTCTAGGTATCATGAGAGTCGTTTCATACCAAACCTGTCGAATTATATTCACTGAATTATATACTTAGTTAGGTACCTGCTTAGTAGATTGTTTATCAAAAAAGGGGAAAGTGTGCTATATCTGTACAAACTTTCTAACAAAGTTATAATTATATGAATGTCAAACATGTATTGGAATCATCTTTTGTACTTATTGGACTTATCGTCTGGAATCGTCTGGACATTAAGTTTTTTTTTCTTATACTTTTCTGTGTTCTAGCATAATATTTCGTAGAATGTAAAATTGTAATGATGGGATAAAATATGCCTTTGCGTATATATTATTAAATGCTTATTTTAATTTTAATTATTTATTAAAAACATATCTTATTTAAATATTGCGCACACACTTACCATATCAAGCAATATTATAAAATCGAGATCTGCTAATAATAATTATACCTATCAAAACCGTATATTAAATAGTTTTACTATACTAAAGAGAGGCTTGGCCGTGTAAGTTATTTAGATATGGAGTCACTATTGCAAGTTCTGCCTAACTGTTTACAAAATTTTTCACCTATAGTTATACTTACAAACATTTTTGCTAGTCTAAAACAGACCTACGTGTTGCCACAGAACATTTAATAATAGGTGGCTCTACATTTGTATTTTTTTCCGAACTATATTGTAGGATTTAGGTAATACCTACCTATGAAAAAACCAGACAGTAGTAAAAACAGAAAATCATGCAATTTGTATCACGGCAATCATGCAACAATAGATTTTTTATCTGTGGAGCTTTGTATGTAAAGATTAAAGAAATGTAGATAACGTTTTTGTTCTGAGCTAGACCATTTTGTAAAGTTTTTGTGAAGTTCAAGGATACGATTGTATAGTACCTCCTCCGCGTGGGACTAACCGGCTGTGATATGGTGTGGGTTCGATGTCCACCGATATGGTTAATTTCTCAGAGTTTTAGTACAAGTACTTACCACAGCCAGTTTGTGTGCCGGAAAAAAATACATAAAATGGTATGTTTAAAAGTATATCAGTAAAAAAGTATGGGAAAGGTGTACAAAATGACCAAATGCTCACAATTCGAAAGATTACGAAGCATAAATCCATTCCAAAAATTTATAAAAGCGTGTATAATCACACCTACCGAAAAATGTTTATTTGGTTGTATCAACAGTTTTTCATAACGGCGTGTAAACGTTGCAAAAGTATTTATGTTTATTTTTTTGGTAAAAAGAAGTGTTGGTTGCAGAGGCATTAGAAAATTGTTATAGATCAATTATTTAACCAAATAAGCCGTTGGTTAAATGAAAATCGATTTACCTACATAATAAAGTATGGTAAGTATAACTACCTAATTCAATGTAATTTATTCTATAGCTTTTTACTTACCTAGTTATTTCTATTTATAGTTAATTGTTTCATTAGAATTATCTAAAAGATCATACACGAAGAAAAATTGCCATATAAACCTTGTATTTTTACCCGATTACGTCGAATCAAGAAGGATTATCATTTTGACTGGTATGTATTATAGCAAAAAAAAATTTTTTTTAATGTATCTACAAGTGTTGTACTTCGAAGATAAGATGTAAATCTATGTAAGTAAAGTGGTCAACCACTCAAATAGTGAATGCGTTGAAGGTTGCTTAGCTTAGTTGTGTGAAGTGAGAGTTGGTTGTGTACGATTCAAAAACACGTTTATCTTAGTGCCTTTTATTTTCACTAAATGTACTAAAATAATCCCGTACAAAAATACAATAAATTTACAATGTTAATAAAAATATAAAACTATAATATTATCTTTTAAATCTGCTTCAATTTGAGAGAAAAAATCTACCAGTAAAATCTTTGAAAATACTTAATAATAGTGATATTATCACAGTATTAATAAATATAATCTGAAACCCTACAAAAATATAGATAGACACTAACACATTTTACTGTAATTTTTATAAAAAAAGTGCTGTGTAAATCGTTATTACTATGTAAACATATTTAAGTATTTTCTCATCTATCTGTGTTTGTTGTGCTCAATTTTACGTAGATAGATATTTCTATTTCTATCACTTTACAAAATATTACTGAACTAATCTATTGATGTATTGACCTTAATAATCATTATTTTAACTATCAGCTTCTATAATAACTGTCAAAACTCGCCTTATTTTTAACTTAAATCAAAATCCCATCGACCTGTGACAGTAGAAACTCATGCAACTGTGTAATTTTTGTAATGATAATAAGTGATGGAAGAAGCAGATGGCTTACCCGATGTTCAGTGGTAACCTCTGTCTATAATAATGCATTACCTCACAGAGCACGTTCACTGAGGACGTGCCCTGTGAAATTCCTCACTGAGACATAGAGTTTTAAGATCTCATGTTGTATAATTTTTGTTAGTACCTAGGTACCTTCGACTATGTAGTCTCAGTCAGTAAGTAATATTGTACCAAGCTATAGAATAAATTCTATTTTTATAAAATTCTTCAATAAAATACCTTAATTATTCTTTTATTAATGGAAAAGCTGTTATTATTGTTGTAGATAGGTCTTTCATTGGCCTACTTTCATTGGCGATTAAAGTGGACTTTTCTGAGGTTCATATCTAGCCATTTTGGTTTCATAGCTTGCTCTCTCTCAGCTAGTTCTACAAGTTAATCGTTTTGTCGCGATGTTATGTGTTAGGCAAATGTTGGTAGCTGTGTTACTGTTCTTTGTTGAGCCAATTAGAGTAGGTAAGTTAATGTTAAAATATATAATGGTGATTTATCTGTGGTCTCTTATTTATATAACCCTGTTAGAGTTGATACATTCTCTGGATAGTCTAGATAAGAGACACCGTGCACACACTTGTTTAAAGTTATCGAGTTGTTTTAGTTGACTTTGTGTACAAGAGTTTGAGTCTTGAATGTAACGATAGCGGTTTGAGAATATTTTTTTTAAATGGTGAGAAATAATATATCAAAAGAATTCTTTTTTCCATTTGACCTTTTACTAATGTCAAAAACTAATTAAAGTAATGTAGGTACTTACTCCTGATTTACAGAAGAGATAAGACAAATTAAGAGAAGGGAAGGTGGGCAAACATTGGACCTGTCAAGACATAATCACTTAATTAAACTTCGAACACATTATTGTAGTTGGTTGCAACACACGTAAAAAATAGGGCAGATCTTCAATTTTTTTTTTCAGTTTTTGTTTGTTATCTTAACTCCGATTTACACAATTTACACAATACCTACATTATATGAAATAATTACTTTTAAGTAATTTGGTCCTATGAAAGTTTTATCAAAATTGAATCCAGTTTTCTTTTTAAATAAAAATATGTTCTCCATGTGAACAAAAATGCGTATTTTGCTTTCCTAAGAGTTTTTAGTAGGACGGTCACTAAAATAGTCCATTGAACTGCATTGTAAAAAATCTTATCACCTTAATTTATTTAAACGTAGTTAACGTCGCGGATATTTGAATTACCTGCCCTGCGTTCACATTTACCCCTCTCTCCCCTACTATCTCCAGCAATATAAGGTACTAACAAGGGGTTTTGAGTAGGTCAAATTGGAAGAACAACTCTGTAAAGGAATTAAATAAGAATGAAATATGTCGTACCACAAAAATAAAATCGGTTCAATACAAAACCGCCAATCGATTTAAAAGCAATTAGTTTTCTATAACGCTGTTTACATTCAATTTGAATTGTGTTCTGGCTGGCTGGTTAGTGGTTCTCGGTCTTAGTTCAGTTGTGCTTTTGATTGTCTCGTGACCGCCTACTCATACACTTGTAGTATTTCGTTCGAGTTTTCAGGGTATATCAGGATACCTGAAACATCACATGTAAAAATCGGTAGCGAGTTTACATCTTATCAAATCGTGAGTGCGAACTCTTTGTTTATAATGTGTGAGATTTTTGTTAATTGTGTGCGTTTCGATATGAAGTTTCTATTTTTTTGTTTATAACATAACCTCCTTGGTCCATGTCATTTTTGAATTTTGAACTTGTGCGATCTTCTTTTTTATTTATTTATATATTTTAGAGGTTCTTTCGCAAGACGATTCTTGGCCTGTCCCGGCTCCCGCTGTTTTATCCAAAGTAACTTTTTGAAAGGGATGTTTTATAACCCGAAACTACATAGATATTATGAAGTCGTTTTTATTTCAAACTTTATCAGATCTATTTAAATATAAGCATGATGAAAACAATAAAAGTGATTACGCCTGGGTTTGATCATGACCCAATATTTTAAGGTGTTTAGCACAGTTTATGGTTTGGTCATTATGAGTCCCGCGCAAAAACCTTACCACGCAGGTAGGTTGGTGTAGGTAGATTACGTACCTATTACTACTATATTATATGATCTGTGCTACTATGCTTAAAATAGAGCTCTCGCATAAAAATAGAACCTAAAAATTCATGTAGGTACATTGACTCCAAATAATTAATGCGGAACTATGACGCCATTTCATTTCGCTTCGGTATAGTTTTTGATTTACATATTTTCCATGGTGAGCAATATGAGTGGGTGGGTACTTAATACACCAGATTCCTAAAGTAAAAAAAAACCACTCTAAGTAGGTACCTGTACTTTATGTTTTTGATTGTCTGGTGCAGCTCATAAAAAAAATCAGTCATCATAAAAGTAAGTTATGCATTAGTTAATTGTTTATAAAAAAAGATACATTCTAAGTAGGTTCTTTTTCTTGTCCACAGATGGCGTCAAAGTTGTCAGAAGCTCTACTTACTCAAGTTCCTCCAAATATCAGAAAGGCGACATCTCTGGAGTCCTGTGATGATGAAGAAGAATTCACTTGCAACCATTTTTCCTATGGTATAGGTATCCATTTTGTTATTATTGACTACCTACTCGAAGGAGCTTTATTAGTATTGGAACTTTCAGTTTGGAAAAAACTTGAATGCGGTTTATTTTGAGAACTATTTTTTAGGTGAAAGATATTTTTTCCTTTAGGTTATTTTTACGATCTTTACTTCAGAGATATTAAACTGCGTCAAAGTAAAATACTATATTCCACCTAAAAGCTCCTTTCAATAAACTTTACCGCATAAAATTCTACTCTCTACTCGTCATCTGGCTACATACATACCTAAGTACTAGGATTCCCCGTATTGTAAGTATCAGAATAAACTACTACATGATGTAGGTAGGTAAGCAATACTAAGACACTGAACAAATATTTGCAGAACATTTACAACGCAGTAGGCTGCTAATTATACCTATTCTATACACTTTTGGTGGAGTATCTTTGTAGGTACCTATTAGGTACTGTATTTAAAACTTTTTTTTAAATATTTATGTCTATCAGTCCATAAATAACACGTCCCTTGGAATCAAACCCTGCACGCATCTCGACAACCGAAAAAAGTTGTTTAGTTGTTTAATCCCATATTCTGAAAAACGTCTTATGTGTTGAGCCCGTAGTCCAAGTTTTCTTTTGTGGATCGAAATGCATCGAAGCGACTTGCGAGATATTTTGTATGAAAATCCGATAAGCGCCTCTAGCGGGAGATTCGCAAACTATTTTTCTCCATACAAAAACTGCGAGTTTCTCGATTATCGCTTGTCGCAAATCAACATAAAAAACTCACGCTACGGGCTAGTTGCCTACCGCGTATAGTATAACCCGCTACTTATGAGTGAGTAAATTGGCCTTTAGTTATTTAGTGCAATGGGAATAGAATGTCCACCATGCTTGACATTGTATTTTTTTTCAGGAGACGCAGTATTCTCCTCATTCATAGTTGCTCCTATGGTTGTGAGCGTTTGGAGAGGAACATGGGGCATTATGGATCTACACCCGAAACTGTTCCCATTCGCCCAGATTTTCTTACTTGGCATCATTTTGCATGTGTGCTTCGCTGTTATTAAGTAAGTCCTATCCTGGATTAGCCAATATGGAATTGAACGATCCTAAGATTTTCTAGACTAGCTTCCGCCCGCGACTTCGTTTGCGTCCCGTTTGATCCTGTTGATATTTCTGGATAAAAAGTAACATATGTATTAATTCAGGTTACGAAATATATATTCCAAGTTTCATCTCAATCGGACCAGCAGTTGCAGCGCGATTGAAACACAAACATCTAAACTTTGACATTTATAATGTATATGGGATAGGATGGGATTTCCCTTCCGGCCGTTTCCGCAACTAATTTTCGTATCCAGTGGCGAAAGCGGAAATGATTTCCGTACAAAATCTTATTCTTTTTTGTAAAATGGTTGACCACCCTAATGGCCAACACAAACTCTGTCGGTCAGTGCTGTGTCCTACTCAGATCTCCGTTTTAATAAATAAGTATAAAAAAAAAAAAAAAAAAAAAAAAGTAAACACTAATAAACATAGACACTGGCAAATTCGTGGCAGCCCTAGTCACCGAACAGCCATAAGAAAAAGAAAAAGAAGAAGAACGAGAGAATCGATACCATTGTCACATTTTAAGTATTACAATCGTTACAGGTTTCAATTTTCAGCCCATCACTTATCTACTAAAATACCAACTCATCACAACTTTTTCATACCAGATCACAGCTCCTAAGCCGATCTGTTGAAGCTAACAAACCCCGTACGCTAGCAAAATGGTTGCAAGAACGCATCCTGTCTCGGGTGTATACCTACGTGTTTATATTAGCCAACATCATGCATTGGCGCGGAGGTTGGGGACTGCTTGATGCGGCAGTGGCAGCAATCATACCAGATGATACTGACCCACACAGGTAGGTACTTTAAAAAAAAAGTAACAATCCGAGCCCCGAGTCTGTGCATTTGTTTACGAATACGTTTACGTGTGCTACACTCGAGTCGAAAGTCGTAACAAATGCACAGACTCAGCCCATAATCTGTGCCATCTATCTGCGGATCGATTTTTTACACTCTGTATACAGTGTGGACTTGCCAAGGACTTGCATAAAGAGTGTCAAATTTTTTAAGGGCAATCGTGTTTTCCGACGTAGAAAAAAGCAAAATAAAATTTGTTAAACACCATATTATTTTCTGAAAGAAAGATCATTTACATTTTATAAACACGAAAAAGAACATAATTTTTCAGTCTAGCTTTGAGTTTCAGTCGTATTTGGGGTCAGAATAAACTCATGAATATCAATACCTAATCTCAACTGATGATAAGCGGTTGACTCCGTCTATAACAATGCACACTTTACAGAGCACTACCACTGAGGATGTGCTTTGTGCGTCATGCATTGCACTGCACCCATCAATATACAGCATTAGTGGTGATCATAAAAAAAAATCTTTAGCGAGAGGTGGTGATTCAAATTTTCACCAAAGAGTAACGACAGAAAAGAAGATTCTGAGATCTTTTTTATTTTATTAATCTCTTTGCCGACAGACCAGTGTTAATAGCAGTGCTTCTGATTCTGTTCTACGGATGCAGCATATCTCTTCGCTCGTCACGCAACATTCTGGCATCGCCGTACTTCCTCGTCACTGACGGGAAAGAACCCACATACTTCTTCACTACCAGGTTCCAGACTCAGGTAAAAAACCAAAATATTATCCCTTTATTATCCCCGTCGTCTTTTCTCGTGAAAAATTTGTGTACTCACACTAACAACTTATCCTATGAAACCAACTGTGTCGAAAGAAATCAACTATTTTATACATTAGGTTTTGAAAGTATGGAATATTTGATGATTTTTTCGGCACGGTGGGTTAAGACAAGTTGTCATTGTAATTTTCATGCTGTAGCCCATTTTAGCTGGAGCTTAGCGATTTACCCGCAACGTAGATTGACTACGTCGTAGCATGCTACGGGCACCTACGGGTTACGGTGTAGCTAATGATCTTGTATGTAAAATCTTTAGATGTAGCAGTAGGGTTTTCTTTTGTTTTTTTTTCTAGAAACCCTCGCCAAGGAAATCTAGCTATCGTTATAAGTACTTAGTGGGTTTTTAATTTGCTTATAGTAAAAATTCAGAGTATAAAAAAAACATTCTTTAAACCTTCATAAATAGCTATTTATGAATAATTTACAAGTACCTCAGCTAAGACGTTGCAAATTGATGTCACTGCAAAATCTCAGATTACCAAAATAGTCTGCGAAATATAATATTTTCCTCCTCATATTAAAAAGCATTTGTATTGACTACACAAAATGTTATTCACCTACACAAAATGCATTAATGCAAAACCGGAATTTTGCTCACGAACTTCATCAGAAGGTGGGACCGGTTGACAATATCACTTCTAGATAACATCTCTCTCTCTCTGAACGAACTGTGGGTAATAAATATTGATATGACACAATGATTGAAGCTAACGTGGGCTCGCTAATTTGACCCTGGAAGTAAACTGCGCAATGGTCAGCAAATCAGGAGTAGGGACCAAATTATCTTCTTCCTACCGACCACATCGCTCGCCTTGACCTTAGAAAACTCAAATGGATAAAGTAAACACTTTATCCCATTTATTTGTTAATTTGATGGTCATCTACTATTTTAATACTTCTTATTTAAATTAACACATTGTCATAATTAAACTAACCGATCGGTCTAGTGGTATCTCTCCCAAAACAGATTTAAAACGTTTTAGTTATCTATAGCCTTGGTCTCGCGATCGTAACGCACAACGCAGCGGTATGCAGTATGCAGCGCCGGACACATAATTGTATCGAAAACGTCTAGTATGGTCTCTTATTCCGTCGCAGTCTGCGTCAGCGGCGAGGAGCAAACGCGGTACTCTGCGTTGTGCGTTACGATCGCGAGACCAAGGCTTAAGATGTAACATGCTATTTAGTTTATTCAAATTTTTGTCGACGACGTAAATTGAAGAAACATTGAGCAAGCTACACTTCGTCAGTTACAAAACCAGAAAGATACCTATTACCTACTCATTATTTGCAGGTCAACTCAGTAGGCACTTATTTGATCTAGGTTCCTCCACTTTCTAACTAAGTCTTTCCTACTGCATCCTTCCAATTCAAAACAGAAAATAAACGGTGCAAATACTCATAAAGACTCATAAAGGTAATCTTACCTTCTAATCACATTAGAAATAGACGGTTGTAAGGTATACGTCAGTTCAGGAAATCAGTAAGAAATCAACATCACTTTATTTGGATTCACACAGTTAAATTGATCCGGGCAGATCCTAAGGTAAATCGAACCCTTTGGCGACGCTACGTCGTTGCCACAGGGCTAAAGCATGCAGTAGTACATCTTTATTGCGTACCACACAGGAACACAGGACTCACACTCGTATGATGTCTTGGGTCCACTGATGATGTAGTTCTATTCCATTTGACAGGCTTGCTGGTGTACTCGTTTCCTGGTTTAAATTGAGTAGCGTGGACTTGCTAAAGCTTCAAATTCGCAAAAGTGTTTTTATAGAACATCTCGTAGGCTCTCGTAGCATGGGCCTACGATCGACTGCAAAAATTGACTTGAGAAAGAGTTAGACAAACAAGTAAGCACTAATCCCTTACTTTTTTTTAATGGGAAAAAGTAATGGAAGGACCATTATGGCCCAGTAATGTGAGCGGTTACCTCTGCCTATACTTATGGTAATATGCATTACCTACCTCACAGGACAACCATTACCACTTCACTTCCATTAATTATGCCCAAGGTCAAAATACACGAGGTCAAGATTTATTTTTTTATTTATTTATTGAAATTTCATACATAATACTTTATCATTTAAATATTTATAATTGAAACGTCAAAGTTTTGTGACGAAGATGAATAACCGGATCGCGTACACTGCTGTCGGATGTCGGCCGGGTCCTCGGCGCGACGTCAGAGATGGCGCGGGACGCAGCGATAATGCAATTAGGTGCGCGGCCTGCGCACGCTCAGTCTGGAGCCATGCGCGGCAGCACCGCCGGCCTCGCCGACACGATCGCGGGCGGCTCGCGCGCCTGCTCCGCCGCGCTGTTCGCCGCCGACGCGCTCTTCGCCGGCTGCGTGGTGGCACCCGCCGTCGTCACCTACTGGAAGTCCACGTGGACGCTGCTCGACCTGCACCTGCTGCCCGACCAGCCGGTGGGCTCGGCCGCCGCGTGCGCCGCCGCCGGCCTGGCTGCCAATCTCCTGCTGACGGTGTTGCAGGGGAGGCTGACGCGACACCTGCGACCTGACGCGCGAGGATACCTGGCGCTGTCGCGGCTGTACACGTGCGTGGCGGGCGTGGCGTGCGTGGCGGCGTGGCGTGGCGTCTGGAACCTGCTGAACGAGTGCACGGGCTCGGGCGCCCGCACGCTGCTGCCGACGACGGCGGCAGCCACGCTCTCGCTGGCGGCGCTGCGCGCGCTCAGGAACATCTGCGCGGCACCCTTCGCCGTTGCAGTCGACTCGCCCATGGATTACTTTGATGTGCCTACCATGTTTCGGACGGTTAGTGTCCCTTGGACCACTGTGCCGCGACGATCTGAGTGATGTGGATCGCCCGACATGTATTCGGATGATGGTTGCGTACGCGACGAGCGGTGAATCTTTGGATAATCGAGAAGTGAATCCTTGGATTGGAGTGGTAAAACAGACGCGCGTAATTGTATGCCTATCATTTCACCCATCACTTTTAGATATAGGTACCTACCTACAGTCACCATCACTCACAGAACTAGGAAGTAGAGGGGGGGCTCTCTCAGTTCTCAGCCATCAGCGATTAGTTACCCCCTGGTTTGATTTGATCAAAACAGATAAAGCCGAATACTTCGATTAATGAATGAGAACTATGACGTCCAAGCACTGGAACGTCTCCGTCTATAAGGGCACGGATAAAAACCCTTGAAGCTATATGCATAACCGTTTATATAGCTTAACTTACTTAACTGAGTTAGCCGAACTTGGCTGACGCACTACCGTGCGTCTAGTTAAATGAGCTCATATCAATAGACCTAACAAATTAAATTATAATACTTAAGCCTAGGTATGTACTTTGAATTAAATTCGTATAAATTATCTAAGTACTGTTAGCACTCCATACCGATATTTCTGTTCGACTGATCTCGTAAAATTTGCTCTATAGAGTCTAAGAACTCGTTTCCAAAAGATATATTATACCTACTTACTTAGCATTCTAATCGTTTTGTTTGATTTATTCTACTTATTTCTATATTCTAAAATTAAAATTATCAGGTAGACAATCTATTTTTACCACCACTTAGGTGTTCTCAGTTCACACCGAGATTATTATTTTTATTTCTTATATAAAAGCTACACTCTGTATCTTACAAAGCGCGCATTGCGTGCTAATAAAATTTTTACTATTTAGAACTCTCTATTATCATCATATTATCTCATACAGGTTAACAGTTTAATTATCATTAACAAGCTGCCGCCCGTGACTTCGTTCGCGTCCCGTTGGGTCCCGTTAATTTTTCGGGATAAAAACTAGCCTATGTGTTAATCCAAGTCACGGACAATATATATTCCAAGTTTCATCTAAATCGGATCAGTAGTTTTTACGTGAAAGAGTAACAAAGATCCATCCATACAAACTTTCGCGTTTATAATATTAGTAGGAAGTAGGATAATATACATATAATTAAACGGGCATTACAGGGTGTAAAAATGACACTGTCGAAAACTTTAGCGAAACCTTCAGTGGTTCATTATAAATATTCAAAAAACCCACTGCTACACCGTAGCATGTTACGACGCGACGTAGACAGTCTGTCATTTGGAATTTTTTGAAAAAAAAAATCTTACTCTTCTAAGTTTGGAGAATATACCCATCCTAATTATATACCACCGAAAAATAGAACTAAAAATAATTAATGGTTTAAAAAGTGTTGTTGAGTGCAATTTTTTATGATTATTTTACTTGGGGCCCTCGGCAGAGAGCAGCATCAAGAGCTTTGAAAGCTGCCATAATCTGAACATGTCATTTTATCATAAATACTATGTAAGGATACATGCATGACCTTCAGTTTTCAAGCGTAGTCTTTTAAGCCCTGTAAAGGATTTTACAAAATAAAATTGTATAGTACAATCTTACACAATCAATACCGTCTTTACCATAAGAGCACACGGGGCCCGTGCCCAGGGCCCCCATTCTCAGGGGGGCCCGAAGGACCGACAATTTGTCTCACACAAAACATTTTTGTCGGGCACATTACACTTTTTTCAAAAATCAGCAATCTTATCAGAAGCATATACTACGCCATTATAATTCGCTTTTTTTACTTTCCAAAAGGAACCCAAATTCTTGTGTGCCCAAGGGCCCCAGCCTAGTTTAAGACGGCCCTGTACGCAATCCATTAGTGCACTGATTTAGATTCTTCAGGACAATGCATTTGAAAGGCTTGTTGCGCTGACGACGTGTAACTACACGCATCGAGGGTTCAGCTACAGTGCATAAAGTATCTACTTACATAAGATAATAATAAGATTGGGTTTTCAACCGTCTTTAGTAACTAGATTACGTAGTATATGAAAATAAAAAAAAACATTTCAGACCAGCTCAAACGGCGAAGGAAAACATCGTGAGGAAACCTGTGACTTGTCAGTTCCGCGCGTATTGACCTTGTCTTCCCTATGGATAAAACTGTCTAGCGTGAGAAAAGTGTGAGCCGTTGGAATAAATGTGTGTAAAGTGGTTTCTTTGAATGTGAAAATTCGTTTCAGGTTTTGAAGAAAAAATCCACCATTTTCTCTTCAAAACAAACGACAGCCGACTTGACGAATGACTTGACTTATATTATTTCAAATTACTCACTTGACACTGGCAAAATTGTCTGTCGAAATGACGGACAAAGGCCATAAATGTATAGAAGAAGAAGAAGACTAGGATGAGATACAAAATGTTCGGTGATGAGGGTGATGAGATAATAGTATAGGTGCTGTACAAGCTTACATATCCCAGGCACTACTTCGTCTCGGGCATGGGTAAAAAGTGACTCCAGACACTGTATAAATAGTCTAGATTAATATAATATTATGTTACAGAACAGTCGTGACACGGCGCTGTACATCCTCGACTGCGTGTTCTCGGTGGGCGTCGTCGGCTCACTGGTGGTGTTCGTGTGGCGCGGCTCCTGGGCGCTGCTCGACATCTTCCTCTTCCCTGAGGAGACGGTGAAGTCCTGCTGGACCTCACTGGTGAGTTCATTGATGCACTTTGGACTCACCTCACGCATGGACGTACTATACAATGCTAGTCTAGGACTCTATAAGTCATGAACTTCACCTTTGCTACTTCGAGTCGCCCATTTAGCGAAATCCAATATTTCTTACTTCTGTTGTGGTGCGATTGTAAGTAGGTTAGGTAATTTAGCATAGGAAGGACAATGCCTAGTAAATAGAAAGAGATTTCCATACAATATCTGTTTACGTACTAGCTAAATAAACATTCCCAGGCACTACAGTAGGTTGCCTCCTGACGCTGTATAAATCATCTTCAATAGATGTAAAAGCCTATTATATTTATACTAGCTAAATATGTATATATGACAGTTCCCCGACTACCGCTATCAGATATCCTGGCTTCCTGCAATTTTTTTTTTTTTTAAATGTTATAACTGGTTACAACAGTATGCGGTATAATACTCAGTCGTTCTATTTTAGTCCTATCCCAAGAAATTCAAGACGTCTCTTCATAAAAGGCAGTTGAAATTGCTCTCTTCCGTTGCTGATTTAGCAAATAAGGAAAACCGCGTCACACATGTCCAGAAATAGGCCTTAAATCATCCCATTACTCCAGAACCCGGTCCAAGAACCTAATGAGGTAAACGATGGTCTCTTGTGAGATGTTTAAGTACTTCTGATGTATACAGGCTGTCATTAGTGCCATGCGGAAGCCTGAAATAGGAACACCTCAAGGGCTACCGTAATAATACATTTTCTACACAGACATAGGTAAAGAGGTGGTATTATTATTATTATTATTATGAGCCTTCGATGTCCCACTGCTGGGCAAAGGCCTCCCCCCTTCCCTCCACGCATTATTATTGTGCCCCAAAAAAACTCTACCTCTAGACTTCCGCTTTATTTTTTTTCCGACTGAGACACCCTGTATTTGGCTGTTCGTAAACTCCCACGTGTCGTTTAGCTCAATGTCATCGCATGATATTGAACGTGAAGAGTTGATTCCATTGTGATCCAGATTTAGACATGTTGGAGAAGTGGATTAGAATCAGGCGACTAGCTCAATTGAAGGGATGAAATTGTTGTAATAAATCTTCGTTGTAGAACGATGAATTGCTGGCGGCCAATCGCATATTCTAGCGAAGTATAAATCTCCTTACAATTGACCAAATAAACACGCGAGTGGACGAGGCTGTGCTGTGACAAGTTGAGGTGAGCAAATTGAAGGTATATTATGGCATATTTGCTGCTCCAGAGTTAGTCGAGTACTCGTAAAGTGTGCTCTTCCTACCACCTCAGCATTCTTGCATTTCTCACTCACACTATGTTCAAGTTCAGAATAAAGATGTAAACGATTTTCTATGTGCTGCCATTGCTCTGATTTTAATAGACACCCTGGATTTGACCTAAATAAACCTTCTTATGTTCATTTATTTAGAGTTGAATGTCCATGCATCTCCAGTAACTAGCAGTTCAGAGTTTTTATCTTGAAATTGTTGACCAATACCTCCAAATATCTATTGTACTAACGTAGCGATACGTCCATTTGTTTGGGACCTATTGACCGTACAATACCAACTAGAGTCCAACTTTGGATTGGAGTTCAAATTAATAATTCCAGTATTCCAGATTGATTCAGTTTCCATTGGAACTGCGTGACGTATTTGTAACAGTAGCAGACTTGCTACATATGGTGATGATGATGATGATTCATTCATTCATCCGAAAAATACGAGTGTTTATGACTAAACCTGGAGCTTTTTTGCCAAATACTTCCAAATGCTATTTCTAAAATACTGTGCTCTGTCACAGTTTATCAAATAGTTTGTTCGTAGTAGAGCTAGATAGGGGACAAGACAAGAGGATGAACCAATTGCGTACTGAACTATACCTACTAACTAACTGGTCACTGACTCAACGGCGGCAATAATGGCTCATTTATGAGGTAAAATCGGCTTATCTTTTGCTGTAGTGTTAAATTCGAAGTTTATGACATAAAAACTCATTTGACCAGCGTAAATTCTCATTGAAAAAAAAACAATAAGTAGAAACAAAAATTAGAAAGATTAAAAAAAAACAAAAGAACTAGATACAACCATCTCTTCTACGACTGCTACGAGCTCGTAGCACCTCTACGAAATCGTCTACAATTTTTACCTTCCTTTTTATCTATTACTTAGTATTTCCTTAGATATTTTTGCTAGTAGGTATTAACATTAGTGCTTTTATCATTTCCTACAATTCCATTGAATAGATAACATTATAAATATTTGTTTATACGTAATCAACGGTTCAGTTACCTATTGAACAATATTTACTCACGCTAATCTGTTGCATTGCACAGACAGTATTCTAGGATGTCGATAAGCACTAACAAACATCCAAGAGTTGCTGTATATTATTGTTTAAAATCTAAATACTTATATGTACTTACACTGAAAAGTTAGTAAATTAATTAAAAAACAGCAATTTAAGTAATTTATAATGAAGCACCAACATTTTTATTGGATGTATGGAAACATAATAAGAAAAAATCGTGTTCCATTTCGTAAAACTAACTGTAGTTTAAGGCAAAAAAAGAGAGGTGTAAAAGTTCAAAAAAAATTAAACGAGGCCTACTGTACAGACCTACATTCTTGCAAATAAAGATTGCTTATTATTAAAAAGTGCCTATTTACGCCATTATCTGGATAAGATGCACACTATGCACATGCCTATTTTGATGAAGATATAACTTATTATTTCTTTCGTCGTCCTCGGGTCTTCATGAATATTTCCCTCCGCATCCGTGCCTGCATTGTTCCTCAATTTTTATACAATCGAATTTTATTTGTTCACTTATTTAAGTAAAAATTGCATGGCTATCATTGTTTCATGGTAATTTTCCATAGTTACCTACGTCAATCCACTTAATTTTACTATATTGACAAGGCTTATTGTGCGCCTGTCTACATTTATAGATAAGGAAGTAGAGAATGCATTTGTGCTGGATTAGTTAGGCGCCAATGGCGCATATAATTTGTTAAGCTTGATAATAAACTGCTTTGCAGTGTTATTGTGTTTGCTGCTTAAAAATAGCAATACTGATGATGATGTCCTAGCCGATTTTAACCATGGCGACTGCGTTTATCTGGTCATGCATATTTAACTCGAGTTATGCAGAGCTTTGGTTGTTCGGCCCATTGATGCACTCTACTGTGACTTATAAATACTCGTATATAGGAAAACTACTTACTAAAGAAACTTTAGAAGGTATTCCAATAATAATTAATCTCTATATTCTTATTCGTATACAAACACCTTACTAAGTCTGTTGAATGTCTGTTTGAGTGCAAATGTTGAAAATATATTTTAGTTTATTTATTTGTTGAACAGATAGCCGGGTATGCTTTAGTCGTAGTAACCTTTGCGTTACAAGGTCCAGCGCGGTGGGCGGCCGCGAGGCTGCATGGTGCGTCGAGGCTACTCCTGGCAGACGTGTACCATCTCATCTCCTTCTTTGCCACTGTCAATGTATGGCGGGGAGTGTGGGGCCTGCTCGATGTTTACTTTTTCCCAGGTGAGTTTAAGAAAACGGGAAAAAATATATAGTAGATGTTCTGAGATGGAGCCCTGAGGGACACCTAGTATACGATATTGAAAGATCATTTACATCAAAGGGAATTTCAATGAAAGAGTTAAAAAAAATCTAATCAATTCATTTAATTGCAAACACAGGTATGCAGGGAGAATAGTGACATGTAAATTGTTAGTGTGCACTGTGTTTTGCGCTAAGGCGTAAAAAATACTTATTAATTTCGAGGTTTGTCCACAGAAACACCTATACTAAGCAACTGGTGCTCTCACGTCATCAGCTTAGCACTCCTCATTCTACTAAACTGCTCCAACTCAGTGTTAGTTCGGGGGGTTTACATCGACGCAGAGGAACCAGCTGGGGAGTGCGTTGTCTTCCCTTGCCACTACCTACGCCTTTACTTCCACAAGGAGCGGACTAAGAAGCGACATAAGAGAGCTATAGCAGCGGCTGCGGCTGCGTCCAAGCGGACTGAAGAATGTAGCTTACCATTGCAGACACCGGAGGAAAAGGTCTAGTCTAAAGGAGTTCAATTTTGGTGTTTTGTCTTTGAGCTTTGAAAAAAACGGTCAATATAAAACAACTTAATCGACAGTGAAATGAAGCAATTATATTTTGGTAGTCCAATATGTCAAACAAAATGTTTTCTATTGCTAGGTTTTGATTGAAAGGTCTTCCGATATATAAAAAAATAAAAGTTTAACGTGGGCCTTCCAAAGATAGTACTTTATAGGCCTAAATCGTCAAATAAAAGCAACTTAAACCTAAAGTACTGTACCTAGATTACTAGATGGTATAGAATAATCTGTAGATAGTTGTAATGAATAGACTGTAGAAGTAATTTTGATGTAGATTTGACGTGTAATTATTGAATGATGTAGGTACCTACTGTATTATATTATATTTTATGTACTACTTAAAACGTTCTCAAGGATACTCATACTCATTGTATGCATCTACCTACTCATCTATATTTTTTTAGGTACAAAAGTTGCTGTAAAAAGTGTCACATTTTTTTTTCTCTACATTGCTCTATCCTCATTTGATTTGTTTTCAGTAGTATTTTCAATAGAAACTAAATAAGTTGATACTCGCAATTATTTTAATACTTGAGAATTAAGTTGAAAATGAACACAGGAAGGAAATAATAGAGTGCATTTTTCTAAGTATTAAGTTTATAAGTTAAACTTTGAATCTAAGTCAGATCACTTGAAGTTAGCATTAAGTTACATTGTAAATAAGTACTCGTAAGTTATGCTATGTTGTAAGTATTCGACGACGGGAAACAATAAATTTATAATTAATATTTTATCCGCTGTTTTATTACTATTAAGTTATTGGATGATCTTTGTCTCAATTTACACAAAACACTTTGTGTATTTTCGTTGTAAGTATACAATAAAACTATTGATAAGTCGGTATACGAGTAAAAAAATTACCCATTTTAAATTTTATGATAACGATTTCAAATTGTAGTAAGTAGGTACCTAATGAATAATGTAGAGGCACTTACATGAACACCTACAAGTAAAGTTGGATTCATCTGTTGAGTCAATCTAGCTCTGTCACTGGCATTACTTGTTAGTCAGCATAAGAAGAGACAGAAATTATTTAAACAGCTGAATAAAATTATAGGTTAAGTAAAGTAAGCAGGCAAGTAGGCCTGCCTTTCGACTTCTACTTATTGAATTCCAACATTCTGCTGGGGTTCTTCTATCACATTATCTAGTTATTAAAGTAGGACGGATTTTACTGGAAATACCTTCCGTATACCTTACTTGCCTAAGCTATTATTAGTATTAATTTTGCAAAATAAATTCAAATTTAAAAAGTAAAATATAATTTTTTTATCAAAATCTTATGGTAAAGTCAGTGTACCCTCGTTTCGTGGTGTACTCCCAATTGGTGAGGTCGCATTTCTCGATCTTACATCCCGGAGATCCCGTAGTGGTCAGCCAATCAATCCTGGAATCATCAATTTTAAATGTCTTTACCTAGCTATAGTTATTATTTTTATAAGATATGATTAGGTAAGCTAAGCTGTCAAATTAATTAGTAACGTTGGATCGCTTCCAAATCTTCCAATCGATCGTAATAGATCACCAACTTCCTAAACTTATTTATAGAGTGTTGAAGTAAACAGAAAAGAGAGCCAAATTCTGAAGATAAAAAAACATTTTTGATTGGCAAGATTTCTGGCAGATCTGTTTAATTGGAATACTTAAGAGTACAAAGAGCTCTTGTGTGATATATTTACTGACATGTGGTCTAGCTCCGCTTTGTATCCCTGTATCTTCCCGACGATGGTGCCTTTCTTGGAGTTCTTCACCCAGCCCCCGAGGCCCAGCTGCTCTGCCAACTCCTTGCAGTATTTTGTGAAGAAGCAGCCTGAAATCCAGGACTCAGGGTTATCAACCTACCAATCTTGCAGATGGTGGGTCTCGCCTGACTAACACTTGTCAAGTGACTTTCAAAAGAGGTGATTATGATGCTCTGCTTAACATATGGCAAGCCATTTTAACAAGTAACTTATTAGGTTTCAGACCTTTGAGAAAGAGTATAACGAGCCTGAATGACGTCAGATAGAGAACGGGAAGAGACGTCTACTTGTTTTGTCGACGTCAATGGTAGACGTCAAAACCTTGAAAAGACCTTTGGAAGTATGCCTGAACATAGCCCCAGGTTTTGATATAGATGTGCGTACAAGTTACGAGTAGTAAACAAACACTTCTCATCAAATTAATTGAAATTGGCGTGCCACGCCTGACTTCATGTCCAAATAGCTGATAGCTCATTGACAACGACCTAGATGCACTAGCTCTATTTATACTCCGAGTGATTACAGATCAGTCAGTGCTGAAACATTAATTGCAGGACCGATAACGATTAATTTCGCTAGATACACCTGCTGAAGTATTTTTGCTTACCTACTTTTGTAAAGAAGGTTTTTTCAGCCGTAAAACATATTTAAAACTTTACCTCGTCATGGCTCTACCACAGAACAAATAAAACTACTAAACCTACTCTACTATACTAATAGAATCTACGAATCGACTGAACTTATGAAACAAAAAATCGTAATTTTGAGCGTGCGCCTTGGACGAAGTAAGTTAATTGGTCCAAGGCGTGCGATCTGTAAAAATCAACAAAGTCTGCCAAATTATCTAGGCATAGTCTCTACAATCTTTTCCGCTCATATCTATGCGTGCCATTCTCCCATGAAGTAAATAAGAGTAGGAAGTTAGGAACCATAGACCCGTATGCTGATCTACTGCTCGAGCAGTGAAAATCCCTACTCAAATCTATGCTTGAGTAAAGATTTCTGTATCAGCATACGGGCCTTACGCAGAGGCACAAATATCTGATGTTTTCACGAACCCTGAACTTGTCCATAGACTTCAAATTCCACTCCAGCCAGCTGGTTAGGATCTTCGGGTCCCATCACTTCACCACAAAACAATGCAAAATAAAACACCAACAAAACCCTGGCACTAGCAGTGTAGCACGATACTTTCGCCGCCCGCCCAAACTCGAGTGTTTCGTTGGCCGCCCGCCCTACTATTTACGTAGTATACGCATACTTATAGGTAACTACCTAGGTAGGATGGTCAAGTGCACTAATCATAAATAAGCTGTAATCTTGGTAGGTAATAAAATAGAAAGGCAGACGCGATACTGCAATAAATTGTAGGTATCTATTCGATTTGAACTGATTTCGATGATGAAATAATATTTGGCTTTGCCATCGCTGTGTCTGTTTCTGATTATTTATTGCAGTTAATCTGCATTGTGTAATAATCATACCTACCTAACCGGGATAGTACGGTAGGTACGGTAGTTTAGTTATATACCAACCCTACAATGTTTTCGGTAGTGGTCACATAATACACCCGATCTAAATAGGTAGATATCTGTAGGTACCTAGTTTTCGACAAAATCATACCATCCAAAATCATACTTAAACTATACAGTACAGCAAATTAGTAGGGTCCGGTCCGCTCGGTCAAGAAGGAAGCCCCTCGCTGGAGTGGACGGTTCCGCCGCCAATTACAAATTATCTGATTGGTCACTGATTGCTCAACTATTTCCTAATAAAGCCTGTGACGTCATGGGCTATGTAGGTTAAGGATTTAGTTTACTATTTTCAGTTAAGGAGTTAGCGCCTGTTTGGTTAGCATTACTCCCTGTTGCTCGTGCTTTTTATGTAGGCGTTGAGGTAGGTACTTGTGTCGTAGTCATTAGATACCTAGGAAACGGGGTAGGTAGGTAGATGTTTTCCAGAGAGAAGTCATAACTAAGGGCTACTATATAAGTAGGTACCTACCTACTATACAAAGATTCTAAAATAATCTAGGTACTACCGTTTCATTTGCGTAACGTAATGCCAGTTTAGAATGTTTAGATACGTTCCTACTTATTACATATTCATTCCTTCTCATCTGCCGGCTATAATACCGTGACTACCGCGTGCACACTATGCCCATGCCGCTGCCGGCATGTATGCCGCTTAGTGAGATTTTATGCGATGTTGCTGTGGCAATAAGTCCGCGGCATTAATGCCACAGCAACATCGCCTTTATTCTCACTAAGCGACATACATGCCGGTAGCGGCATGGGCATAGTGTGCACGCGGTTAAGATTATTATCTTCAGCCTTGACCCTCAAGATTTTTTCCTAATACCGCGTGCAGTCACGTATGGCCGCATCAATTCCGCGGACTTATTGCCACAGCAACATCGCCTTTATTCTCACTAAGCGGCATTCATGCCGGCAGTGGCATGGGCATAGTGTGAACGCGGTATAAAACATTCAGAACAGTTTCTAAACGAAATCTTATGGAGGTGCGATTCAATCACCACCACCGTAGATTATTATAGTCTGTAGGTAAGGAAGGAAGGTACGGTGCGGTGATGGTACGGTCTCGGAAAAGGCTACCTACGCTGGTACGGTGCCACCATCAAGGACCCTATCTACTTAAACAACAGTATGTATCATCGAAATAGGTATTTAAGATCATAATGATATGTACATGTACCTACCTACGTTTCTGTTTCCGAACTTCAACTTCTTGGCTTTGTTTCCGAACGAAACGCAGCTGTCAACTACGTCAAACGTACGTCAAGCAATGATTGATTTTCCCAAATTGTATGGCTATTACCGTGAATTTTGCAGTCTCAAATTGGATTTCAGTGTTGAAACCGGTGTGGCTACGTAGTACGTACCTACCTATTGTATTCTCTTTGGGTGTGGTATTCGGTGCTACCACTGCGTGAAGAGCAGTATTTAATGAATCAATAGATATCAGGCTAATTTCGCAGTCCGACACCGGCTTAGTTTGAGGATCGTATTCTTCTCAAAGTCAAAGCTTATTTGAGCTTATAATGGCCTCTGCAAGGATTGTGTGCGATAGTGGGGACCCGCAGTTAGATGCTGCAGTCAACCTGTGGCTCAGACTTGACCAGGTAAATCATAAAAGGTTCTATTTGGATTCTAGTCTATATTGCAGTAGTCACAAGACTGTTGGCCTTGATGCATGCCGACTGCATCCTTGACCTTATATCGCGTTCACACTCAGCTCATGCCGCTGCCGGTATTAATTAGGGAATTATTGCCACAGCAACATCGCCTTTATTCTTATTAGAAAGCAAGGGCATGAACATGGGCACAAGCCGGGACAGAGGCATGATAGTGTTTAGACTAGGCTCATGCCCTGCCCACTGCAGCTGAGTGAGAACGCAACATTATATTTAATTTACAATATTTTCTCGCTGGAAGACCCTTCCAATGAGCTCCATTGTCTTATGGTAGTTTGCTTGAAAATTCTTTATTTGGTTCTTGAGTTACATACCTAACATTTCTTCTTGAAGAAGTAACTAAGTCATTCTTAGTAAGTAGCTGAATAATAAATTGGGTAGGTACCTTACCTGTTAGGACATAAAGAGTAGTTTCCATTGTTCTTACAAATTAAATCATAATAGATTCTGATTGTTTTGCCATTGAAAATGTCTGTAGTAATTTATAGTGGATAGGTAACCAACAACGTCAAGACAATGTAATGTAGTTAGAGGTAAATGTAAGTACCTATTTACGTACCAAATAAAGACACCTGTAGATATTGGTTGAACGGATTTTTTTAAGAAATAGGAATCTAAGTTCCCATAGTACAAGCTTCGCTTAGTTTGGGACTAGAAGGCGTTGTATTAACTATCCACGGGTATTTTTTTTATCAACTGCTCCATATTATTGAAATTTTTCATAGAATGAGACGACAATCAAGGAGGTAAAAGAGTACATCCTCTCGATGAACTGGGCCCATCTTCGGAAAGTCATGTTGACCCGCATGAAGTTTGGAACAGCAGGCATGCGTGCTCGCATGTGTGCAGGCTTCAACTCGATGAATGACGTCACTGTACTTCAGACGGCACAGGTGTGACACTTGTTTGATGTTAATTTATTTTTATCTCGATGACCAACAAAGATTGCTAGAAAATCATTAAAAATTGATAAAAACTTTCACTGATATGTATCTTAAATAGTCATTTTAATTTAAGTCATAATACTCTCTTTTCATCGTTTTATCAGTAGAGTTTCTGTGAGGAAAACCATTGTTGTATGCAGAGAAAAATAACAATTTCAATACTGCACAGTTGACAATTGACATACCTACCAGCTTATCTCCTTGTCTCTAAATACAAAATTAGTGTTTGTCTATCAGAAAATCGAAAAGCCTAAATAAAATATTGTCTTTTAGGGCCTTTGTTCCTACTTGAAGAAGCAATGCAGTCATGACCAGTTGGAGAAGGGAATTGTCGTCGGTTTTGATGGAAGATACAACAGCAGGAGGTATCCCTTGACTTTCTCAACAAAATAATTAAATATTTTTTTGTGTCTTTAAATACTCTTTGCATGCTTTCTTTAGTATTACAGAGTGTAAAAGCTCTTTTATAGAAGTGCGATAATAACGGACATGTTTTAGCGTTATCTGTTTTAGTAAAGGGTCTGGGAATAATTAGTTATTAGATATTTTACTACGAAAAATGCGTCATTTTCAATGTTTTTTATCGTACAGTGTATTTACAGGCGTGTACGTCCAAATAATAACTTTATTTTGGGTTTTCGTGACTGCTAATGCATATATGCAACTTTTGTTGGTTTGATAATAAGAAAACCAACAAAAGTAATAAATAACAAAATGAATCTAAAAATTAACCAAATGTATGCAAACCGGGACCTGAAATGCTCCAACGCGTTTCGTGATAATGCAAAAACGTAGGTATGCGCTTATTCATATCGCACCAATGCCGGGGATGGGGGAGCATTTTTAAAGACATACCTACAAAGGTACATAAGTAAGTAACTATAGTCTAGTCTACTCCTATCAATCAATAACACGAGGTGCAAGGGTCATTATCACGCATGCGCGATACATCTTGATGCAACTGGGTTGAGCTCTCAGTAGCTGTTCTCAGTGTTCAATTTCGCGTGCCTGCCGCAGATGCAATACTAGGTCCATATCCCTTTAACAGGAAGGTTCTGGATGTATCCTGTGAAGATTGCATAATAAATTACGGGCTGATAGTATTTGGAGATTATTAATAGCTAATATTTTATCCTTGTTCAGTTTTTAGTCAGTTTGGCACTGATCTTGCGATCTTTAACGAGTTACGAAGTGGCCCAGTAGTACACACAAAGCTTTATTTTGTAAAAGATAGTTACCTAGGTAGGTAGGTAGGTAGGTAGAGTTAGTCTCGTATACACCTTGATTTTGAAATTTAAAAATAAAAAAATTCTCATTGGTCAAAATTAGGTACACCGTAATAGCAAAGACAATGTCAAAAAAGACAAAAGTGATCTGCTTGTTTTTTGATTGTATTTCATGTAGAAACTTATCTAAATAGTTACTTCGTGATACTTAATCATAAAGTTCATTAACTGGGGTACATATAATAATAATATTAAGATGAGATAAAGCTATCTATAAATGGATAGTCTGTTATTGATAGTTATTATTTTTGTTGCTGTTATCTCCACTTTAATATTGCGTCAGTAAATGAATGTCATCGGTTTTGGAAATACATCAAGTAACGTTTTAGTCTTCCGCTCGCACAGTAGCCTATGTGTTAAAACCAGATTACGAACATATAATTTAGATTTGAGTTTCATCCAAACAACCAGGATCAGCAGTCGCGGCTTGATTGAAACACAAACATCTAAACATTTATAATATCAGTAGTAAGATAATTTCTTAGAGACACTCTAAATCTACTTTTTACCAACTAAAATAAATTTTCATAATTTCATTGATACAGCCGTCTGATCAGTAGACGTCATCACTTTGAGAAGAAGCACTCAGCGAAAAGTTCGTTATTTATCTCGAAACAGTTATTACGCGTAAGCTTATGTCGTGGGATGGCACGGGCGGGGGTGAGCTTACCTGTTACCAGGCAGTAAATAAATCAATAACAGGGATTGGGAATTTTCCGTAACTTCTTTGTACTTGTAGAGATCTGTCTCTAAGGTAACCGTGAATGCCATTTTCTTCTTAAAATGTTACTTATACCTATTTATACAAGGATCATTTTTGAACATCCGATTGTCCAATTAGCGTGAGTAATACGGAGAGGCGTTTAGTTTAAGATTAGTTAGAAACGTTTTTTATGAATCCGTAAAGACGTTATAATTAGCCTTTTAAAAATGCTGATTCAGGTAACAAAATCGAGATCAATTTACTTAAGTTCATAAATAGATCGATAGATAGGGATCTTATAGTTCTTCATTTAACGTGTATTGCTGGTACTATGCTTAATTAGAGGGTATTATTTCAAATGGCAGCGAAATGTAGACCTAGCTAGAGTGACATACGGTGTATAATACCGTAGCGCCCTTAGTTTTCGTACTCTGCGTGGTAATACAATTGTAATAGGTAGGTAACAGGCAACTATACTCAAACTTCTAATTTAATTTAATCCTTGACAGTACGCTAATGTCAAAACTCATGTAATAATGTTGCCACATTCAGTCTGCTAGTGATGTTACATGACAGATTTGTAATGGTCTGATTGATTTTGTTATTATGATAACTTTACTTTCACGTAAAAGTTGCTACTAACATTGTACACATACACGGGCATGTTTAGCTAAGCTCATCCAGAAATTTTAAGTTTTCATGAAAAAGCGGCAACACTCTACCAGTCAAGGATTTAATTAAATTAGAAGTTCGAGTATAATCCACCTATCATCCTCGATAATCGAGGGTTTTAAGCTCACCTAGCGCTCCGTGGCTCCTCAACCGGCTCCAACATAATTTGTTGCCCGCAGATTCGCGTTGTACACTGCCCGAGTGTTCATAGAAGCCAATATCCGGGTGACTCTTTTCTTCACGGAGTGTCCGACGCCGCTGGTGGCTTTCGCGACTGCCAGGAATGGTGCTGCCGCTGGAGTTATGGTCACTGCCTCGCACAACCCCAAAGACGATAATGGGTATTCATTTATTAGCATGCACGTTGAAAAAAAGAAGTTTTGCAATGTTCTCTTTTTAATGCTGGTTACAAATTTTCAAGGTACAAGGTGTACTGGGGCAACGGTTGCCAGATTATCGAACCTCATGATGGGAATCTGCTCGACGAGATCTTGCATTGCTTGGAGTAAGTAGTTATAAGAAACCGTATCGTACTTCTTGAAACTGTTTGTTCAATTCGCTAAGACACGGGTTACAATTAAACTTGTTGTATATTATCCTTAAAAGTTCAAATAATTAGAGTAAACATGTCCATCCAAACTGACCAAATTTATTAAAAACCATTAAAAAGATTGAAATATATAGATATTAAACCGTTCAGTGTGTGAGTGAAGAAAGAGTAAAGACTTATTCTCATAAAAGATGTTCATCTAAGGTTCATTATTGTGTAAAATAAATATATTTTGGTTAAATAGTGAGTCTATACTATTATAAAACTGTAAAAAAGCCAAAAACTAAAATTAAAGATATGAAAAAATTAAATATGCAGATCTACTAAATAAACGATTCTGGTTCCGAAAATCGAGTTTGTCTGTTTATCTGTTTGTTTGTTCGCGGGTCACGCCTTAACTACTGGACCAATTTCAATGAAACTTATACCATTCAGAAGCCCCTTTTCCGGATTGAAACATAGGCTATATTTTATTGAAATCAAAGACGTGGATTCTTAGATACAGCTTGACCTCTCTAAACTAAAAGCCGCCTTTGACACGAGGTTCATCGTATACTGGTTGACAGATATTTTGGTAAAAAGTTTCGCACGCGTACGAAGTCGCGGGTATCAGCTAGTAATACTATAAAATGAATAATTATTTACAGAATCCCAGATAAACATTACGATGTGGAAGGGGTTCTAGATCACGAACTTGTATGCGACGGCGGCTATATGTTGAACGTCTATGTCCACGATCTACGCGAAAGCATCCCGGAAGACGTACTTATGGGAAACCGGAAGTTTCCCATAGAAATCGTATACAGCGCTATGCATGGGGTTGGAACTCCATACATTGCGCGGGCTTTTCAGTACTGTTCTTTGAAGGTATGAATAATTTTTAGTGGCAATTATAGAATATTTTATAATGCTGTTATGAAAAAGGCTCTTTGGTTGGGTTACTTGTTTTGACCGATATAGAATTTTCTTTATCTTTTTTTATCCCTATAAGCAAATAGAGCTACCTACTAAATTTTTTTTTTTTGGGTTACGTGGGTTTTACATCAGACCGACGATATAACACTAAGTTTTATTAATTATTATTTTCTTGGATTACATATTTTTTATACCAGACCGACGAAGACCTTGCACATAATATTTCTCATGTATTCCAGCACGTGATAAGCGTGAAGGCCCAAATGACTCCGGACCCTGAGTTCCCCACCGTGAAGTTCCCGAACCCTGAAGAAGAGGAATGTCTGTATATGAGCAAGTTGCTGGCCTTGCAGAGCAAAGTTAGGCTGGTGCTGGCCAATGACCCTGACGCTGATCGACTGGCCGTGGCTGAGTTTGACGAGAGGTGACGACCAGACTGTATTTTTTAAATAACATAAATAAAAATTGCTTAATAAAAAATTGGTAAATATTCTATACATTTTTGCCAAGTAATTCGATTGTTACAGTCCTGGGTTCCGTTGGATCGCGTTGATTTTCCGGGATAAAAGTACCCTATGTGTTAATCCCGGTCAATATATATTCCAAGTTTCATCCAAAGCGGATCAGTAGTTTTTGCGTGAAAGAGCCTAGGAACAAACATCACAGGCTTTTTGTAATGTTTGTTCCTCTTTGTTTTTTCCCTAGTGTGGGGAACAGAGTCACTAAACGGTACTACTTACTTGTTACCATTATATCTAAAATTTTGATGTGCTTCTAAGTGTACCAGCAACAGTATTTTTTCCTTTTTTTTTTAAATAAAGATTTTTTTTCCTTTTTATTACACGCTTTATAATAGCTTCACCTGTATGTTTGTAACCGACTCCTTTGGGCGCGATTTTGACCTACTTTAAGTTTTAATTCAAACTTTGTAGATTTATCGAGGACCAATGACAATAAACTAATTTGATAAGATTATTTACTTTTTTATTAATATTATGCTTACATACTTTCGCGTAGGACTCTCATTCAAAGTTTTACTTATTGTCGTGAACTTTACAGTACGAAAGAATGGAAAACTTTTACGGGTAACGAGATGGGAGCTATCCTCGGCTGGTGGGCACTGGAACAGTACTACAGCCGGCATCCGGACGCGAATCCAGACGATGTGTACGTACTAGCCAGTGTCGTCAGCTCCAAGATGTTGCGCGCTATTGTAGAAGGGAGAGGACATTTCGTTGAGACTCTCACTGGATTCAAGTGGATGGGTACGTGTTCTGTGTTTAGTTTTAACCGACTTCAAAAAAACGAGGTTCCCAATTTTTGCTTTCATGTGACTTTACGATCAATAGAAACAATCCCAATCAACTACCATCATCAGCGTGTGATGAAGGCGTATCATATTAAAGGTGGTTTTTCTACGTTTTAACCGAAATCAAAAAAAGGAAGAGGTTCTCAATCCGGTTGTATTTTTTTAATATTTGTATCCGTCATTTATTGAATTTAAGAAAACTTTTTTTATCTAAAAGGGTAAATCTTCCATATTGGTCCCCATATTTTTTTTATCAATAGCTTATCACCGATAAGTTATCAGGAAATTAAAACAAAAAAAACAATCATTAAAAAAAAAGGTTTCATTTTTGGAATTTGTACATCTTTTACGATTAGTAACGATCGTCCTATATACCCATACTAGCCGTCGCCCGCGGCGTTGCTCGCGTTCTAGTGTGACTTTTCAAAATTCCTTTCTTAGTGCACCCCTACACTATATAAGGATACTACCCTCCAAATTTCATACCTCTAGGACTTATGGTTTAGGCTGTGCGTTGATTCTCTGTCAGCTTCAAAAGAGTTTTATATATATTGATACCCTGTATAATATGTATACCTATAGCTACAATGAAAACGGCTTATAGAGCTTAGAACAAGTTATGAATATTTAATGTTTATTTATAGGTAATACTGCTCTTCTGCTGAAACAGCAAGGCAAGGTGCCCGTGTTCGCGTTTGAAGAAGCCATCGGCTACATGTGCTTTCCGGACGTTGTCGACAAAGATGGAATCTCGGCTGCTGTCCATGTAAGTACTTCTAATTTTTTTTATTAATAACTTAAATGATTTCAAACAATGTAGGTAAATGACGACTTCTTCACTAAATAGTATCATTTCTTCACTAAATAGTATCAGTAATTTGATCTTTGCAACTACGCAACGGATTTTGATGCGGGTTTTTTTAATAGAGTGATTTTGTATAATATATGTTTAGGTTTATAAATATGTATAATAAATGCATAGTATAGTAGAGAAACAGTGATAATTTGAGACGTTTCTAATGTGATGTAATTAAACACATTTTTTGCGCTTACATTGCAAAGACTGGCTGAATCCTACGAGATAGATTAGACAGGCGTCATGGCTCAGTCGGTAGTAGCTCTGCCTTCCGTGCTGTGGGTCGTGGGTTCGATCCTCACCGAGAACAAATATTTGTGTGTTGTAAACATAAATGTTTGTTCTGTGTCTGGGTGTTTCTATGTATTATAAGTATGTATTTACAAAAAAAAAAATTTATGTGTATGTATTTTATCAGCCATCTAGTTTCCATCGTACAAGCTTTGCTTAGTTTGGGACTAGAAGGCGTTGTGTTAAGTGTCCTAATAATGTACTACAGTAATTGTACACCGTATATAAAGACATTCTGGAGTCTATTTAGTATCAGCATTACACCCGTGCGAAGCCGGGGCGGGTCGCTAGTTTACCAATAAATTGATTATCTAATTGATTTTTTTTTTTCTTACAGGTGGCTTCTTTAGCTACTAGCCTATACTCCAGGGCTTCGTCTCTGAAGGAGCAGCTGAATGAACTATACAAGGATTACGGATATCACTTCACTCACAACGCGTACTTTATGTGCCATGACCCGAACATCATCCAGCAGATATTTAGAGGAATTCGCAATTACGATGGACCGGGCAAGGTAAGATAAATGTGACAAACTTCACAGTTCAGTCGGTGCCTTCCGAGCTAGTCAATCTTCACCGATGATCTAAGTTAAGCGATGTTCTGCGCGGTCACTATTTGGATGGGTGACCGTTAGTGGCGTTTACATCTGAGCGCTTCCGTGGTTAGGAGGGAACGTTAAACTGTCGGTCCCGGCTCTAGCAGTCGTGAAGCCACGACGGAGGCTAAGGCCTCAAGAACTCCGTCACCAGAGTTGGCCACTAACTCATACGAGCTTGCTTGCTTGAGCTAGGGGTTGTGGGTTCGATCCCCACCGAGAACAAAAATTTGTGGGCAAACAGATGTATCTTCTGTGTCTTTCTCGTTGATTTAACCAGACCAGACTGACTTAATTTTGCTATTAGCGAATAGCGACGTTTTTATTTTATATATCGATTTGCGATTTCTAGCATTTTGCGATTGTATCAGCTGCGAGATATTAATATTGCGTGTTATTCAAACACCTTTACGTACAAAATGTGACAAAAATAACCCCAACTCACTATAAAATCCGTTATTAATAGCACCGAGGCTGGATTTTACCAGATGGCACTATTCGTTGGATTAAAATATTTGCGTTATTCCCACCGGCCGGCCCACTGCGGGCCAGATAGGTTTTTTCCCATCGAGCCCACTCATTTGCATAGTAAGCTCGTTGGGAATTTGTTTCCCATCTGGCCCACCAGTGGGCTCGATGGGAAGAACCCAAATATTTTAGTCCTGTTTTTGACAAGTTCAAAGAATAGTATTTTATCTAACAAATAGCGTTATTCAGAGCTGATGAAATCTATCCTTGTATATTTATTTTTGTTTTTGGTTCCAGTATCCGAAGAAGGTGGGATCTGCCGAGATTGTGTACATCCACGACCTGGCTGCCGGGGTCAAGATCTCTGAGGTCGTCGAAGAAGCACATCTAAGTACGTATCATTTACTAAAGGGATTGGGTCTTTTTATTTACTTGGGTCTCATTTATAATCCCCTGTCATTTATGCCTATTTCTAGCAATGCAAGCCGTATGTATGTTTGTTCCTCTTTCACGCAAAAACTACAGATCCGATTTGGATGAAACTTTGAATATATATTGTCCGTGACATGGATTAACACATAGGCTACTTTTTATCCCGAAAAATCAACGGGATCCAACGGGACGCGAAACAGGAATGAAGTCGCGAGTGGAAGCTAGTACATTCATACATCCTCACAAACTTTCGCGTTCAAAATACATATTAATAGTATTTAACTTTTCGAAAATCGATGGTATGGATCTGTTCATAAATGACGGAGTTCTGAGGTAACAAACAATAAAAAAATACAATCGAAATTGAGAACCTCTTTTTTTTGAAGTTAAGACTGTAAAAAAGACAAAAACTAAAATTAAAGATATGGATAAACTAAATATGCAGATCTACTAAATAAATGATTCTGATTCTAAAAATCAAGTTTGTCTGTTTATCTGTTTGTTTGTTCGCGGATCACGCCTAAACTGGACCAATTTTAATGAAACTTATACCATTCAGAAGCCCTTTTTCCGGATTGAAACATAGGCTATATTTTTATGAAATCAAAGACGTGGATTCTTAGATACAGTTTGACCTCTCTAAACCAAAAGCAGCCTTTGGCACGAGGTTCATCGTATGCTGGCGACAGATATTTTGGTGGAAAGTTTCGCACGCGTACGAAGTCGTATCAGCTAGTATGTTAATGGGTGTTACTATGTATTATAAGAATGTATTTACAAAAAAAAATGTATGTATGTATTCTATCAGCCATCTAGTTTCCATCGTATCAGCTTTGCTTAGTTCGGGACTAGAAGGCGTTGTGCTAAGTGTCCGTGAATATTTATTATTATTAAAATAGTATGTAATGATTGCAGAAGTGCTTGGCACGGGATTGGACCGCGAGTACTCAGCCGGTGAGATGGTGATGCTACGCACTCGCGACGGGCTGAGTGTCACGGTGCGCACCAGCGGGACAGAGCCTAAGATCAAATACTACACCGAACTCGTTTATACGGGAGCCGTGCAGAGGTACTGCCTTGTGGAACACTATTTTAACCTAACTAACTAACTAACCTAACTTGTACTTTTGAAACCAGTATTTGATTTATTTATTTATTTCTGGAAAACTAACACCTTAGGCTGCATCTACACTTACCATCAGGTGTGCTGGCAGCCAAATGCTTAGCTATAGCTCATAAAAAAGCTTTTAAAACATAATAGACGAAACACTTGGAAACAAAAGGCTAATAACAAGTTTTCACTAATAGTAGCATATTATAGATTTAAAACTCTTTTGAAGCTGACTTTGAGCAGCCTAAACCATAAGTCCTAGACGTATGAAATTTGGAGGGTAGTATCCTTATATAGTGTAAGGGTGCACTATGAAAGGAATTTTGAGAAGTCGCATCCTAAAGGGTAGAACGCGAGCAACGCCGAGGACGACGGCTAGTTTGAGATATAGCACTTAGAAAAATAAGTACAAACTAGTCCATTTGTCACCAACAACTGAATTGATAAATTATATAAACAATAGTATTTCAGGTACGGTAGGCCTTTTAGCTTTAGCTCGTCTAGAAGGCTTAAGTTCCTCCTAAGCTGACAAATCAAGGAACTACTTTTCTTTGAGCCACAAAGTCTCTCATATCAAAAATAAAAGAAGGGAGAAAGGGTGCCACCTTGTGAGACGCTATTTTCATATGATACATATTTAGTGCATTTTTATAGCTATGAGATTTCTTAATTTATTTTTTTTAAACCTGTAGGTATTCGATTTTCGATTGCAGACTTGATTGTTTAATATTATTTTACTTACAGTGAAGATGAAGAAGAAGAAATGAAGAAGAAACTGAAAGACATGGTGAACGACTTCATCGATAAACTGATCCAACCCAGGAAGTACGGACTCGTGTAAAGATAACGATATGTGAGCGTAATTTTATTACCTAAAGCCCTAATACTTGGATTCGAGCAATGCTTTGACAACTGCCATCTACCCATCTACCAATAGGTACATGAAATTAATGGTGAGATGGCAATACTGAGCATTGTTTATATTTTGACAATTTTTATAAGGCCGTCAATGTTCAATTTCAAATCTCTTAATATTATCTATACTATACAACGCGCCAGAAGCAAACCCCAATTGTTCAGTAAAGATGTCACTGTGGTTTCCCGAGATCGAAAATCACATCGAGTCAAACAGTACATAATTTATTATTTCAGCATACGAATATGTATATATTTGAATTTGAATAGAAGATGCAAAAGAAATTGTAATTTTTGGATTATACACTTTCATTTCGTATTAGGTTAATCTTATTTATGTTTAAAGATTGTTTCTTCCATGGTTTTAATTTTTTTTTTATTAAAACACCTTTTTTTAGTTTTTAGTAGGTATGAACTATGATTTTTTCTAAACTCGTGGCGCGTTTTCTTTAGTCTTAAGTAATATAAGATAATTATATATTGTATATAATTATATCGAAGTAGAACTTGTGTAGCCACTACAATTACCTACTTAATATTTATAATCGCTATGTATAAGTATGTATTACCGTTTATTTCTGCTGCATTATATCTCTGATCATTATGAAATACAATTTGGATGTATCTAAGTAAAAATGACCAGATTTCGTGTTAAAAACATGTTATTTTTTTAAATAAATTTTGTACGTGCGTATGATAAAATTTGTCAAAGTACCTACCTATATAAATTTATACCATTCCCCCTCTAAAAAGGTTATTTTATTCACCGAAAACAATGAATTTGGCTATACAACCTCCAATCTTTCTTTTTCTCGTAGTCATGGTATAAAGTATGCAAGTCTTGGATAAAACGGATTTATACCGAGGGCCATGAACAACTCACGTCGTTCAGGATTCTAACACTTGAATCAAATAAAACGGATTTATACCGAGGGCCATGAACCACTCACGTCGTTCAGGATTCTAACACTTGAATCACTTCCTGCGGTCGTGATTCAGTCGTTAGAATCCTTGACTTGCTCGTGTTTCATTTATGGCCCTCGCTTTAAATCCGTCTTTTATTCACTAGTTTCATAATATACTATTGTCTATAATGATATAGACTCTATCTCATTGTATTTCTTTAAAAAAAAGTTACTCTGTGTGTTAGTTTAGTAGGTATTCCTACTTATATACGTATGTCTATGTAATCTTAAATACCACTTCAATAATTAGGTTTTAGATTTGATTTATCATTATCTGGTTATTCCAAAAATGTGCACATAGCCTGCAACTCCCCTTTTCAATGTGCTCTCGACAGAGTCTGAGTTTCGTTTTGTTGATCGAAACGCATATCGAGAAGCGACTTGCGAGATATTTTGTATGAAAATCCGACAAGCGTCTCTAGCGGAAGCTTCGCAAACTATTCTTCTCCATACAAAAACTACGAGTTTCTCGATTCACGCTTGTCGCAAATCAACATAACAAAACTCAGACTGCGTGCTCAGCTCAGTAGTGTCAAAATTTATTCCCGGAAATAAATATATGTAGTAAGTACTCGTACTATTAAAAAAATACAAAACACTAACTCGGTTTTCAGTTTTAGTAATAATGACAAAGTTATTATATTAATGTACATACTTCAGGTACCTACTTATTCTTAGAAAAAACAAAACGTCCTTCGTTCATTTTGGAGTAGCTATTTTCTTATTATGCTATGTATTTGTTACTTTTTCGTGCCATGTTTGTTACTTAATTTTTTTAAGATTATAAATATTTAGAAGTTTTTGTTTAAAGGTTCAGAAGTCCAACAAAGAATCTTTATTTAAAGTTTTTATATAAGTTTTAAACGTAACAATATTTTGACTATCAAATTATTTTAATAGATGTAAAAAGTTATAAAAACACAATATTTCAGTTCCTATTTGGACAATTTTTAACTTGTGTTTCCACGTAACTTATACGCAAGTTATGATCTGTATTTAAGTAGGTTATTTGATATTATGTATAATTTAACAGTAGGTTCCTTTAATTCTAGATGTTTATGATTGCCAAAGAAACCATTCCACTAAAATATTATCATTGCATTCCATAGAAGTGATTTGTATGATGCTCATCTGTAAAACTCGATAAGGGCTCACGCGTGTAAAATGTTACAATAATTTGCAATCATTTGACAGATTCTTAGCGCCTTCTACCCTCAAACTTCGGTGAAGTTCATTATGTCCCCTACCTAACCTATGTCACCTGAACACATAGTAGAAACAAGATCTAGATCATCTAGGATATCATTTTAGTCGGTTTGAAAAATAAATTTTGCTTGTAAATCATGATGGGATGCGATAAACGGTCTAAATAGATCTGCTACTTATTTTACTAAGATTTACCTTGTATAAACCTTAGAAATAAGTCTAGGACATTTGGATTCAATGTACGTTTATAGTTTATTATAATAAATATGATGTTTAGAACGTGGAACTAGTATTTTATTAACAAACACCTTTGTTTGCTATCCCCGGGAAAGAATGTGCAGCCATTTATAATGCTACGGAGAACTAAGACAAGAAATTCGATACTAAGTGCCCGCTACTCTTATAACTACGCCGCCGTAATAATAGTTGTGTGCTACGCAGTAGTGTAGCTTTGTGCTACGCGCGTCGTAGTAAGAGGTGTGTGCTACGCAGTAGTGTAGCTTTGTGCTACGAGCGCCGTAGTAAGAGTTGTGTGCTACGCAGTAGTGTAGCTTTGTGCTACGCGCGTCGTAGTAAGAGGTGTGTGCTACGCAGTAGTGTAGCTTTGTGCTACGAGCGCCGTAGTAAGAGTTGTGTGTTACGCAGTAGTGCAGCTCTGTGCTACGAGCGCCGTAGTAAGAGTTGTGTGATACGCAGTAATGTAGCTCTGTGCTACGAGCGCCGTAGTAAGAGTTGTGTGCTACGCAGTAGTGTAGCTCTGTGCTACGAGCGCCGTAGTAAGAGTTGTGTGCTACGCAGTAGTGTAGCTCTGTGCTACGAGCGCCGTAGTAAGAGTTGTGTGCTATGCTCGCCGTAGAAAAAAGCTGTGTGCTACGCTCGCCGCGCGCTATAGTACGAGTAGCTGAGCGACTTAGTTGCAGAAACTTTTTTGTCTGTGTCGGTTTATATCGGCTGTTGCGTCGTGCACGCACTTTCCTACAAATCCGTAGACTTGATGCGAGAGATAAAATATGTAGTAACAAAAGTTGCTTATGCGCAATGACTCAACTGCGGTGCATTACCGGCTCATGTTACCGCGCAGTATACTCGCAGTACCTCTATCTGTGACCGATACTTATCTCGTCACTGCATTAGGTGATATCATATAGGTAGTACATTCAAGACATTTACGAAAACCATGTTCAGGTATAAATAAGTATTCTGAGATTATTATCACTTACAAATGGTCAAGTCATTCATGGAATCGAATGTTTCCTTCAGATGTGAAGGATGTAAGTTTGGAAAAAAGCACCCAGGAAAATCATTAGTTTATGTTTTTCCGAATATTCTTACACCACGTGTTGAGTTAGCACAGCTACAGGTAGCTCCAGCTTTTGAGAATGTATTTTTAGTTTTCGCACTCTGTCTAGCAAGTTTGCTTATTAGGTACAGTCAATTCCAAAATGTCCAAGCTGGTCGGCTCGCATAAAATATCTTTGGCAAAGTTAGGTAGGCGTACAGTTTTAAATATTTAATAGTATCTGTACTTACCACTACGTCACAAAAGTAGAAGCGATTTCCTCTGCATACGTATTACGTAACATTAGTAAATATCTCGGCATTTCCATATACTTAAAGACGCAGGGATATGAATTAAAATAATTGTAGATATACACTTTTCGAAAATACAACAAAAAAGTGTATTCTATTAGCAATATCTATAGTTCCATAGTGTCTATGAATATTTAAATCAAAATTTTAATTTGATGGGAAGTAACCTAATCCAAGTTATATCCAAATCGGTCCAGCTGTAGCAAAGTAATTGAGTAGTTGACAAATATTTATTATATTTTTTATTTTTTTTTATTTTTAAAAGAATTGATACCCAACACAGGTTTACACATAACAAATCAAAGTACATATAAAAGGAAATAAAACAAGGTGCTCCCATAATTATAGGGTACCACATCATGCGCATATCCGAGTACCTATACTCTTACTTTTCCATTATCTACAATATTAGTAGGATGGGACGAAAAGTGTATAAAAGAAGCCACGTGATAACGTTCTGATGTCATATTATCTATTAAGCTTAACGGTTATTTAAAACCTAGTTTAAAATGAGAGAAGCGTGTCTATTTCCGTTTTACGAGTCGGTATCTGGTTTGAATTCTCCTTTTGCCTACATCCGTGTGACGTCACATCCTGTTTTTGACTTCGCTGTCCGCCAGGTGGCTAGCTGTGCTACGATTGCTCATTGGCGTTTTGTTTCTCGTTGCGATCGGTCGTGCTCACCTTAAGGTGAGTTGGTATTGTAATACATACCTCGAAACTTATAAAATAAATAAATAATTATTTTAACGGTGTTACCGTTCGTTATTTATTAAAGATAATAAAAAACTTTTGCTTTCAGCAATGAATTCTAATAAGGAGAAAAGTGGTAGTGAATCTTCAGACTCCACAGATTCTTCGTCGGATTCTCCCAGCCCTGGGCAGCAGCCCGTATCGCCACCGCAACGGCGGCGCAAGAGAAAGGCGCGCTCGACCAAGCGAAAATCTAAGCGGCGCCGTACGGACGACGCCATAGCTCGGTTGGCGGAAGAGGTCGGTACCTTAAAAGATTTCATAAGCAGTGTTGGGTTCCAACCTACTGGGGCATACGGGCCTGACTATCAGCCGGATTGTCAATCAGAGGTTAGTGCTAACGTGAGTGGTGAACTCTATTCAGAAAACGAGGAGGCGGCCTCTAATGCCCCATGTAATGTCGAATTTTCGTTAAATACAGTGCTTAAAGAACCATCTGTTCCTAAGTCATTACCGGCTCATGTCGAAATATTAAAGTCTATTCAGCATTTTGAAACTGAGGACTGGGACAGTGTCCGATATGCAGAGGTACAGAAGCAGTATTGTTCGTCTCCAGGGTTTAATTTCTTGGAAACAAATGACGAGCTGAAGCCCTATGATAAATCCAATGCTCTTGCATTAATTGAACGTGGCTTTGCGGCAATCACGCAAGCTGTCATAAAGCACAATGAAGCCGCTCAGGCTGGTTTTAAATCTTTGATCGAATGGGCTAGTTCTACTCGTGATTTGTCACCAAAATCTCTGCAAGAAAAAATAGGTGATATTTTTGTGAAGGGTAGTTATCAAAAAACTTGTGCAGACACCCTGCAATTAACTTGTGGTCACAGGGCCGAGATTATACAGCAGAGGCGTGATTCTGTCTTAAAATCTGTCAAGGATAGTTTTGTCAAAGCAACCTTACGAAAAATCCCACCTAGCTGTGACAGTTTATTCCAAAAAGATATATTAACCGCCGCTATTGAAAAAGCGGGTGGTCCCGCAAAAATATTCTGGCCGCCCCGTGCGCCTACAAACAACAAAACCGCTGCGCAAGCACGGCAACAACAGCAAGTTCAGGCCATGCCTAGCTATGCTAATAACTATTCAAATAAAATTCCTGCTCAAGGAATGTTTAATGTGTACCCGCAGTTTGCGAATGCTTCAAATAGATTACCCCCACAGGGTTATAGCTTCCCGATGCAAGGTCGTGACTATCCTCGTCCACCGCCAAGGCAATTTGCCCAAAATAACAGACCCTCGCATCCGAGGTCGAAACAAAACTTTCAAGGTTACGGATATGACACGTCATATTATCCCAGCACAAGCCGAGGCCATGCTAGATACCAAACACCAGGGCAGTCTGGATTGCGCATGCAATCCAAGCGTAAATTATGACTCGGAAACATTTCGAGCGGGCCGGCTAGCCGAGTTTGTCACCCAATGGAAGGAGATGCAGGCTCCAACATCCATAGTTCAAATTATTCAAAATTTTCGAATCCCTTTTATGGCAAAGCCCCCGTTACGAGTACCAAAATTAATAAATCATCCTCTTCAAACCCCTGTGTCGGAAGAGATGGACAAAATCATAAAGCAGATGTTGCAAATGAAAGTTTTGGAACCTGCACCTCTCAGTCCCAGCTTTGTGTCCCCGATGTTTTTGATTCCAAAAGGCGACGAATCTCTCAGGCCTATTTTCAATCTAAAAAACCTGAACAGATTTGTTCACACGAGCAAATTTCGGCTCATAAACGTACACAAAATATTAGATTTTCTGCAACCAGCAGACTGGCTTGTCAAAATAGACTTGTCAAATGCCTACTATCACCTGCCAGTATCCAGCACCCACAGGTGTTTCTTAAGAATGATTTACAGAGAGAACCTCCTTCAAATGACATGTCTTCCGTTCGGCATAGCATGCGCTCCCAAAATCTTTGCAAGTCTGGCGAATTGGGTAGCGCAAACCCTCCGCGATCGGGGGATACGGGTAATTGTCTATTTAGACGATTTTTTGTTGGCCAATCAGGATCCACGCATTCTTTACCAACAGGCTCTCGAGACAACCAGCATTTTAGAGAGCCTCGGGTGGCGAATAAATTATTCAAAGTCGACCTTAGACCCACAGACGAATCTGCAGTATTTAGGAATTGTTTGGGATCCTCACAAAAACAGAAAATATCTCCCCATACAAAAAAGCATGAAGCTGCGTCAAAAGTTGTTACATTTAGTTCAGACAAAAAAGGCAAATCTAAAAGAAGTTCAAAGTATTGTCGGGTCAGTCAACTTCGCCAGTTTTCCGGTCCCCAGGGGCCGCTTGAACCACCGAGCACTTCTCAAGTTTTGCCAATTGTTATTGCGACGGAACCCTCGCTATCGGTTTCCAATCCCTCTGGAGGCATTGGTCGAGCTACAGTGGTGGATCACGAATCTAGACAAATGTTCGCCTATTCATTACCCTCCCGTGTCAAACTACTTAGTGACGGATGCGTCAGACGTAGCTTGGGGCGCTCATTTAAACAGTGTGAGGCTGTCAGGTCAGTGGACACCTCAAGAGGAGTCGTTGCACTCGAATCAAAAAGAAATGCTAGCAGTTCTTTATGTTTTACAAGATCATTGTCAGCACCTGGCAAACTCAACGTTGTTGATACAGAGCGACAACAGGTCTGTGGTTTCGTACCTGAAGAACGAGGGCGGCACCAGGTCGTTACCTCTTATGGACCTAACATACAAAGTTGTTGCTATCCTAGATCACTTCAGGATACATACAGAGATACACTACCTACCGGGTCGTTACAATGCCGAGGCGGATCACTTGTCTCGGTTGACAAGTCCACCGGAATGGCACCTCTTACCCAAAATAACAGAGAGAATATTCTCCAAGTGGGGCGTCCCGGTGATAGATTTATTCGCATCAGCCGCGGCCCACGTTGTTCCGAGGTACGGGACACTAGATATGACAGACCAGCATGCTTGTCTTCACAATGCGTTCAGTCAGCCGTGGAGCTATTCTCTGGCATGGGTGTTTCCGCCTCCCTTCCTAATGCCTCGAGTGTTGCACCACCTGAACTCATCGAGAGGTGTGTACCTGGTAGTAGCCCCACGATGGAACAAAGTTTTTTGGAGACCCGACCTCAGGAACCGTGCTCTCGATCCCCCATTTACGATATATCACCTGAATCAGGTTCTGATAGATGTCACAACCGGCCATCCACCTCCATTGACACAGGACATGGTGTTGGAGGTTTGGAGATGTGGGGGTGGACGAAGAGTCTAGTAGGTTGGTCGCAGGAGCATAAGCAGCTTTTGCAGAAAGGTTGGCGGGAGTCATCCTTAAAAACATACAGAATAGCCTGGCAAAGATGGTGTGTGTGGGCTAATGAAAATTCTGTAAGCTTTTCAAAACCTGAAGGCTCTGATTTGGGTAGATTTTTATTAGATTTACATTTGAAACATGGCTTGGCGTACAATACAATTCTGGTTTATAAATCGGCTATATCGACGCTTTGCGACCCCAACTTAAGTAATAGACTTAGCTCTCACTTGTTAGTAAAACAAGCCCTAAAAGCAATTAGTATTCAGAACGTTAAGGCCGTCAGGGCTCCGATATGGGACACTGACCTACTTACTACCTAATTGGCTAAAGGATAGTACAGTAGACCTAGATAGCCTATACGAATGTTCAGCCCGCGCAGCAATACTTTTACTTCTTTGTTCTGGTCGTAGGGTACATGATTTGACTTTACTAGCAGTAAATAAGGAAAACTGTACAGTCACAGACAATTCAATAACTTTGTGGCCAATTTTTGGTTCAAAGACGGATTCTGTTACCAACAGGCAATCAGGCTGGCGCCTCTTTCAGAATAAAGATTACCAGACCCTTGACCCAATTTTTTGGCTGAACAAAGTTATTGTTTTATCACAAAGCAGGCGCTCTTTATGCAAACAAAACCATTTATTTTTGACCGTGTGTGGTCCTCCAAAAGCGGCTTCCCGAACTGTTATAGGTGGTTGGGTGAAAAAGATTTTATGTCAAGCAGGAATCAAAGCAAGCCCGGGCAGTATTCGGCCCGCAGTAGCTTCTAAAAACTGGGTACAAAATTGTTCCATTGACGATATTTTAGCTCACGGTAATTGGCGTTCTGAAAATACATTTGCAAAATACTACCGTCGTGAAATCTGTCCCGCTGCGAAAGTTCTGCCCAACCAGTCCATTTCTAGTCTGTTCGCACCAGTTATTGAGTAATTGGATAACAATTTGCTAGATCCTATGTTGATTATAAAGAATGTTAAATATTTTGGTTTTTTAACTATCAATGGATGTATCGTTTTTGATTGGTAATTATATAATATTGTATCAAATGTAAGTACCTACTTGCTTTTTGTGTTTGCTTGTTAACAAGGGTAGCATATACCTACATTTTACATGATTGTTATTTTTAGATACTGTAATTATAGACTACATGATTTCAGTACCAACGTAGAGTATCCCTTAAATATAGAAAACCAATAGGTTATTAAGATCCTTATTGATTTGTATGATTACTTATAATGTTAGCTTACTATTGTTTTATAGTAGGTATTTTTTATTTTTTGTTGAATAAATGTTACATACCTAACATGATTTTAAATTTAGTTGTTTTTATGAACTACCTACTTTCCTGTATTTCTTACCACTCTACTTTCACAGTAGTTAGTATGTAATCTTATTTATAATACTATCACATTGGCGTTACTCTGTCCGCCAGGCGATAACAGACAGGTCTCATTTTAAACTAGGTTTTAAATAACCGTTAAGCTTAATATCAGCGTTTTACCTACCAATAAAACGCTTATTAAGCGAATACGTTATTTAAAACCTAGCACTTTATTTCTGCCTGGCAGATAAAATTATCCTAAGTTCCTACTCTACTTAGATACATAGCTTAAATGTTTTATTTTGAACATAATAATATAAATATTATTATTGGTGTATCTAGAAGTTCATAGGAACAATTTGTCCATTTTAGACCCAATGAGCAATCGTAGCACAGCTAGCCACCTGGCGGACAGCGAAGTCAAAAACAGGATGTGACGTCACACGGATGTAGGCAAAAGGAGAATTCAAACCAGATACCGACTCGTAAAACGGAAATAGACACGCTTCTCTCATTTTAAACTAGGTTTTAAATAACGTATTCGCTTAATAAGCGTTTTATTGGTAGGTAAAACGCTGATATTATGCTATCTGATAATGTGATCTACTAGATCGCGTTACGTAGACACTTTGAGGTTGGGTTTTGTGTTCCTGGTTTCAGTTCAGGTTTCAAAATTATGTGATGAAAACATTTTTGACCTCACTCTAATGTCTGCTAGGATAGTTACCTACTACTTATTAACTATAATATGTGCCCAGAACATTTATGTAGCGATACCTGAAAAAGGTGAGTATAAAAATAAATTAATAAATATTCACGGATACTTAACACAACGCCTTCTAATCCCAAACTAAGCAAAGCTTGTACGATGTAAACTAGATGGCTGATAGAATACATAGGTACATACATTTAAGTATATATACAAGTAAGTATATATCAAAGTGCCTCCTACTATTGAGACCCGAATTGTAACACTTATTTAGGTATGCAAATAAACGTATCTTGTATCTTGCTATCTACAAAGTTAGTCATTTACGAGAAAACTTAAGAGTACCTACTATCCGTAGACCTACCAAATTCTATGAAGATCGGATAAGGTTCGAATTTTATGCTCTAGGATACTAGGTAGGTACGCCGATTTGCCCAAGTTAACACTTAGGTCTTCGTTCGCTTCGCTCGCTCGATCTAAACTGCCCGGAAACCCAACAAACTATTTCTAATCCAAAATAACCTGGTGCTGACGGAGATTATGGATAAGTACGAATCATGCTCACTGTATATTATTGAACATTCACATTACCCATATAAGACTAGTTACCTATATAAGACTGGTACACATATGGGTTTTTTGTCAGAGGACGGTTTGAGTTTGCGCACAAGCTTTTACTAAGTAGGTTCTACGTTTTGCGTTGTAAAATTTTATTACAAGGGTTCAAAAATAAACTGATTATAATTTTACTTACCGCGATATCTTTTTTATTGCCTTTTTGATGATACAAATGGAATTACTTGGCATCTAATCAAATCATAGATAAGTATTCATAACAAGTGCCTCTAATTTTATGACACAATTGGTTTATGACGCCGACTGTTCTGAGAAAAACAGAGTGATAATTACTAAGATAATAGGTAATATTTAAAAGAAGAATAAATGATTCATCTTACCATTTTCACAATGGAAGTGTTACGTGAAGCATACTCTCCCGGCCTTATTGCCTCGTTCCTATTGCCAATACTATTCGTTATTGTTTATTTATATAGTTCTTTTAAATTAAATTATTGGACAAGAAGAGGTGTTCAACAATTAAATAGCACAGTCAAAATATTTGGAGACTTCAAAAATGCTATATTGTTTCGCACTGCTCCCGGATATCATTTGGGAGAAATTTATCGTCAGGCGCCTTCAGACGTACCTTTCGTCGGATTTTACATTTTCCATAAACCATGCCTGCTATTGAAAGACCCGGAAATTATCAAGCAAATCATGATAAGCGATTTTAATAACTTTTCCAATCGACATTTCGCGGGGTCACAACAGAAAGATAGTATTGGAATGGTAAACTTATTTGGATTGAAAAATCCAGCGTGGAGATATTTGAGGAAAAAAATTACACCAACACTTACGCGAAGTAAGTTGAAGATGATGCTTCCATTGATGATTGAAACTGGTCAACCCATGATGGGATATCTGAAGGAAAATGTCGATACTGATTATGAAGCGAAGGTTATGGATGCTCAGGACATTAATTACAAATACACCTCAGATCTCATTGGTAATATTGCACTCGGTACCAAGACAGATTCCTTTAACAATCCTGATTCTGAGTACAGTAAATGTCGTAAGTACCTTAGAAAGCTTATTTATGTCTTAACTCTATTTGCACTGTGTTGTACCAAACTGATTGATTATGTTTTGTTTACAGTTATGGACTTCTTCCACTCTCTCAAACGAATGATTGCATTGGTTACGGTTTTCTTCATTCCCGAGCTTGTAGAGATGATCGGAAGTCCGATGCTTTACGATTCAACATTTATACGCAAGATATTTTGGAATGCCGTCGAATCCCGAGAAAAGAGCAAGCAAAGAAGGGGAGATTTTATAGACTCAATTATTCAGTTGAAGAACGGGAAACAAAATCCAGTTTACAGTAAGTTTCTTGCAAGTTTTTGTAATTAGTTAAAGATAAATTAGGTAGTGGAAAATAGGTTAGAATAGCTTTTATTTACTTAATATCATTAGCGGGCATATTTAAGAGCACCAGAAGCCATTTTCAATTTTTAAAAACTGTTTTTACAGAGTTTGAGGGCGAGAACCTGTTGTTTCAATCGGGGACATTTTTCTCCGGTTTCGAGTCTAGTTCCACTGCAGCCACTTTCACTCTGATGGAGTTGGCAAAAAATAAAGGATACCAAACGCGCGCCAGAGATAACATCAAAAAAGCTATCGACAAACATGGATGGACAATCGATGCGTTAAATGAAATGAAATACTTGGATCAGTGCATTGCTGAAGGCATTCGTTTACATCCATCTATTTCTACTATAGATCGGTACACTCTTAAAGATTACAAGGTGTGTTTACTAAGTTTATTCTGCTAAGAAATATTACAAAGTTTGGTCGTAAATATAAATCTAAAGATCTCTAAGAAGAAATATAATAAATCTTTTATATTTCAGGTACCTAATACTGATATAGTTATAGAGAAAGGCACTCCCATTTATATATCACTGTACGGATTACATGGCGACCCAAAGTTCTTTGATGAGCCTAAAGTATTCAACCCAGAACGCTTCAATAGTGATAGAACAATATCTGATGCTTACATTCCTTTTGGTACCGGCCCCAGGAAATGCATCGGCAAGTACAAATCTATATTTTCCTTCAATTTGAAGGCATTTTGATACAAGTATAAACATGTTTGTTAGTTCGTTTATTTTGCCAAAACAAAATCATATTATTTGACTTATTGAGTGCGTTACTATCTCGCTATCAAGTGGCCTTAGGCCAAAGAAACTTACGCTGTGTTTTTTTTAGGTGTAAAAGTCGGTCAGATGCACGTCAAAGTAGTACTATCTATGATACTATCAGAATTCGAAGTCTACCAACAACCAGCAGCTGTTAACAAATTAGACACCCGAGCGACATTCACCGCTGCAGCCGATGGAATCAATCTAGAATTTAGTAAATTGATTCAATAACTCAAACACCTAATAATAGTGCCTGTTTTTGTATAGGTTTCTTGATTTAGTAACTCTTTACTAATGTACTTTATTGTACTATTGTAATGAGACGCATTACAGAGTTTGAATAAAACCTGTAATAAGACTGCTGAAAACTTTGGGGCCGTCAATCATCCATATGAAATACTTTTTCTATGAAACTAACATTTTGCATCCATTATTTTCATGTTTGCACTGATTGGTTTTATAGTAAAAGTCACATATATGGGTATACTTTAACTGCCGAAATCGGAAGTGGTCTTACCTACGTCAAATATATACGCTTTGTATACGCTTGAAGTCCATTTCACCATCTCATTACGCTATCCGACAGATTCAGGGTTCTTATGCTCAGTTTGGCAGAGATTTTAGGTCCTACGATGGTGTCAAATCTCGGCATAAAAGTAAAACTCGAGTTTTCGACGTCACTTTGACAGTTTCCCTGTTGAATTAAAATCACCAATAAAATTTCTGCTGAACTGGCATAAGCCCCAGTTAGGTATCTTTGTCTCTACTTCTGACTTGTCCAACAACAAATATTTTTATGTGACGAGTAGCGTTACTCAGAGATGGTAAAAAAGACCCTAGTCAAGTATTTATTGTAAATGTTCTTTTTCATAAATGGGAAAGAAATCGTCCGCTACTTTAAGAAATTGTGATTATTTAATTATAATTTTATTGTTTACTTAATAAAACTTGTTTGCAAACTATTTTTTATTGGCTTACTATTGCATAGATTACTCTTTTTTGTGACATTTTGTACATAGAAAGAAACGAATGGTAATACCGATGACGGTAATCACCGTACTGACATACCTAGTTCTTTGGGTCGTGACTTATTCGGGTTTCCTACGATGTTTTCCTTCCTCATCTGAGATTTTTTAGTCAATTTGGTATTGCCAGGTTTCGCGAGCATATGGTGCGAACGAGGAAAACTGGTTCTAAAGTAGGTATATATACCTATAAAACATAACCTAGTTCCTTCCTAGCTAGTTTTTCTATGAGGGCGATGATGAACTAAGTACCTATACAATTAGAAAAAAAATAAGAGGAACGCGAGCCCTAAGCAGCCTATGTCAAAAAAACTATAAAAAAAACTTTGTTTGATATCAATAGAAGATACTTTAGTCTATTCCGTTTACTCCCTGTAGATCTAGTGATCAAGATCCAATTGGTTCTATTCACTCTTGTCTTGATTGCAGTGAACAGGAAAACGCGTAGAAAAATGTTGGAAAATAAACGACTATAGATAGGTATCCTTGTCATCGTTTGCTACCTAAGTATTTAGATCAAGGGTTTGGCCTAGCCTAGGTATTTACGGATTTTTACTGGCTTGACCCGTATGCGGATTTACCTACTGCTCAACCGCTGTTCGGAACTCAAGCTCAACTCAAATGTATGTTTGAGTATCGATTGGCATGTCCATAAGTTGACTATGCAATAAATGATTAGACCTAAATGCTGAATGTAATTTTATAGAGAAGTATAGTCTACGAAACTCATACAATCACAATGACAAAAATAACACAAGTGAATAGATACTCAGTGGGTATTCTGGGTAATCATGACATTTTGTAGGTACCTAGTTATTATTCAGGTTAGCTAATAATCATTTTTTAGGCATTGTAGGTAGGTATGTAGGTACTTGCCTGTACCACAGATCATATAATACTATACTAGCCTGTTCCTCCAGATACCTACGTGAAAATTTATATCAACCTAGATAAATGAAGCTGTCGTAAATAAGTATTTCATGTTTATTGAGAGATTTGGTTCCTTATTAATTGGTGCGAAACAATACATATACATCATGTAGAAAAAATATTATTTTTATTTAAAAAAAAAAAACAATTTCACTTTACCCAAATACCAAACGAAAACCTGTTGGAAATCACTAAAATATTCACCTCACAATTTGATCCACAAGAAAAAGTTTATAAGAAACAACTTGTAGAGTCTGAACGTAATTAATTAATCAGGCTGCGACTTGTGCTGCAGCAGCTTCTTCTTCAAGACGAATTCTTTCTTTCTCTTTCATATTCTGCTCTATAAGGGTATCTAACTCGGGACTGAGCAGGACAGATAGACCTGCAGTTGCCGGCACCTGGATTGTAATCGAAAAAGCTAAAGTTAGCTGTTCCATAGGTAGGTGGTTACAAAAGTTGAAGTCAAAGCCAAAATGTTTCTATTAATTAAAATGTTAGTAAATAAATAAAAGTTAGACGTTTTATATCGAGTATAACTCGATTATAGGCCCAGTGGTATCAGAGGTTAATGAAAGGTAGGTAACTACAGTTAATAGGTACTTATACCTCTGCAAAAACCGGCTTCGCTGCATCCCATCTCTCGATGTGATTTTCTATTATTCTGACACAAGTTGCTGCTTTCGGAATCATTCTTCCCAAAGTACTGAATATAATAAAATATTATAAAAATGAAGTTAGGGCCGTTAGGCACACAAACTATGAACCTACTTACCGACCTAAAATTAAATAATTATTATGTATTTAGTAGCTTCCGCCCACGACTTTGTCCGCGTCCCGTCTCACTTTGTTCATTTTCTGGGATATTTATTACGAATTTCATCCAAATCAGACCAAACATCTAAAGTTTCATATTTATAATACCTACCTATTAGTGGGATTTATAGACGAACATGGTGGGGAGGTAGGCCATTGCCCAGCAGTGGCACATCAAGGGCTCATAAAATTTTATTCTAAATATACTAGTAGTTCGCTCCGAACTGAGATCTCGTGATGGTCGGTGGTTAATAAAACCCAAACAATTTTTATTGACCAATGGTTGTAATAAACTTTGCAAATCGCTTCGATATCGCCGTCTTGCTATGTACCAGTCTTACTTGAACTACAAAATCATTGAAACTCAAAGAAATGGTAGCTCACGTTATACTGGGTTTGCCAATTTTGAAATTTTTACAACAACATAAAAACTATTAGACCTAGAATCAAAATAAAAACGGTTTTGGAATGTATAAACAAAATCCTATCTTATGACACCCCACTTGATATTATGGTACGACTTTTTTTTTTTTACTCCCTTTGGACCCCCATAACTTCACGACCCCTTGACCGATTTACTTCATTTAACAAACCAGTAAAACTTAAGAGTACTATCCGTATACCTACCAAATTCTGTGAAGAACGGATAAGCGGTTCAAAAGATCTCGTCGAACAAACATATAAACATACAAAGATACAAACATACAAAGCATTTTTGTCCAAGTTGTCACTAAGATCTCGTTCGCTTCGCTTACTCGATCAATAAAACTCTTTTGAAGCTGACTGACAATCAACGCACAGCCTAAACTTCCTATAAGTCCTAGAAGTATGAAATTTGGAGGGTAGTATCCTTATAATAGTGTAGGGGTGCACTAAGAAAGGAATTTTGAAATGTCGCACCCTAAAGGGTCTAAAATTAGGATCAAACATTTTAACCAAATAATACGTATATGCTGCTACCACGCGAGCAAAGCCGCGAGCGACAGCTAGTGTGAATAATAACTTCTTACTCAAACAGCGGAATGCAGGTAGTCATCAGGAATTGTATCTCCAATTCTGGTATGAAACATTTGTCGCGATCCATCATCATCGAAGGTAGATCCCCTCGACTCTTCTCCACGTCGCCTTGCTTGAAGAACTCCGTTAGAACCGCAGCCTGATACGTTATCGCTACTTGTTATACAAATAGAGTTTTTTTGGGATTAGAAGTGGATACAAAAAAGACAAGCGCACAAACACTCAAAAATATATACCTACATTTTCGACCTAGATTCTTTGCGCAAGCCCATTAATAAGCTCGATTTAATAACAATTAAGCCCTTGCATCTAAAGCTTTGGTCTCGCGATCGTAACGCACAATGCTGCGGTTTGCGACATGCGGCGCCGGACACATAATCGAATGGAAAACGTCTAGAACGGTCTCTTGTTCCGTCGCAGTCTGCGTCAGCGGCGAAGAGCAAACGCGGTACTCTGCGTTGAGCCGCATACCGCAGCGTTGTGCGTTACGATCGCGAGATCAAAGCTTAATGTAAACTTCGATCAACAATACACAATGAAAAAAGTTAGATATGCAAGGATTATAAGTATGCACTATTATTATTATTATTATTTTATACACAGGCAGCTTAAAGCTGATACGTGTATATCACTTAATATTGTCTGTGCACTTGGTTTATCCAGTCTGTTTTTAAATGTGTTAACTGTCGGAGCACTAATTACTGTCTCTGGCAGCCTATTCCAGGCTTCGACCACACGGTTTGGCAGGGTATGTCTTTTAGGGTTGCTTGTACCTGGTAGGCTAACCAGTTTGAGAGAGTGTCCTCTTAGATTTGTGTTCTCGTTTAGGTTGTAGATGCTTGCCAATTCTGATGCAGGCTAATGTAATGAGTATTGACTAATATGCGTAATCTACAATACCAATAAAGTTAAACTAACAGCAGTTTTCTTGACGCTGCCCCAGTCTTTGAGCTGATCACTTAGATCAGCTGCGTTCATCATCAGGCATTGCAATGCGACGGCGTGCACGCGGTTACCCTTCTGATAGTCGTACGATATCGTCTTGTATTCGTTTAGGTTTCTATGGAAGTTGGATAAGATACTATACAGCGTGTGATAAGATCACTCCTGAAAACTTCAGTGCCCAATACATATTGTATGGCACGAAAAGTGTCGAAAATGTTTGCATATATTTTTTGCTAAGCCGGTTTCGAGCTCACACTCCAGGTTTCTAGGCAAGGATGTTTATATTACCTAGTGCAGTTTATAAGTTTTCGGGAGTGACTTATTACACTATACTAAGAAACTACTTATTTAGGTAGTTCATATCCAGCATGATTATTGTTGAGTGATGAATTTTGAAGGACGATTCAAAAGCTTTTAGCTACCATTAGTGTATTAATGCTTATAGGTACTTGAAATAATTAGCCTTTGAGAAACTGGTAGGTACCTACAATTATTTCAGGGTGGCATGGTGGGGAGAGGTAGATTATTATATATATCTACCTACTAACTTAAAATAATTAGCCAGATCTGAAGCCAGAATGAAATCTCTCAGTAGCAGAATAGCTCTATCGTAGTCCCGTCGAGGCAAAGCTTCCAGTATGTCACAGCCTTCAGTGTTCAGAATACACATGGCCTGGGCTAGGTGATGACGTTCCATTACACTGCCTTCACTCGAGTATAGAGCTGCTAGTGTTGTTTCTAGATAAAATAAACAATATAGGGGATATTTAGGTAGGTACAGGTTGCACAAATAAGACTAGAAGAAAATTCATAGGGTTTAAAAACCATTTTTTTATACTAGATAGATAGATAGATAGTTTACTTGACATACACACAGAAAAATACTGAACGGACGTAGAAAATATAGCAAACTAATAGATACCTACAAGAAACAAACAAACAAATAGTACTAGCTAAGTAACAGCTATAGGTAACCTAACATAACAAGCGTCCGCCCGGGAGCTTCCGTTCGCATCCCGTTGGATCCCGTTGATTTTCCGGGATAAAAAGTAGGCTATGTGTTAATCCAGGTCACGGAGAATATATATTCCAAGTTTCATCCAAATCGGATCAGTAGTTTTTGCGTGAAAGAGTAACAAACATCCATACATACAAATTTTCACGTTAAAACACTCTTTTCACCATAAATGTTGAAAACTTACGTCCCTGAATGTGGAAGCTGTTGGTGGTTCCTCGATGGTCCAAGTCGTGTACCAGTCCAGCCACAAAAAACATAAAGGCTTGCAGTTCTCTATTAATAAATTAATAGCATTTATTAGTCTAATGTGCGGTTATCTCTGCCTATAAAAATGCATTAGGTACATCTCAAAGCACGTCCAGTGCCGACGCAGACGTGTTTTGTAAGGCATCGCATTGCGATGACAAAAAAAAATCGACGAAAGTTGTAGAAGATATTGTCTTTAAAGTAGTTAGGTCATATTTTTATCGTAATATTGTTTTGATCAAAAAACTGCTTGTGGACGCCATATTTCCAAGATGGCGGCTCATCCGACAAAGTGAAATTTCTTAGAGCACATCAAGATCTGACTTGGCTAGGCCTACCAATTTTAAAAACTCCTAGAAAAGGTTTCTAGGAGTTTTTACCGGACGAACCGGGTTTTGACACGCTTGACGCCCAAATGACTGGATCCCTCAGGGTGGACTTGGTGGTGATCTACAAAATACAACTTACGTGAAGTATCCATGCTGAAGCAACTTGTAGTTGATCAAAGCCGCGTACGCCCATTGTCCGACATTGAAAGCGTGGAGCCAACTGTGATATGGCACATCGCGATACCCCTTCTTTACATAAAGCACAAAGCGACATAGCTTTTGCGGCCGAATGTTAAACCTAAATTAGATAAAGTTATACCTTACTCATGACACCTAGTTAAAAGCTGTTTTTTTTGTTTTTTTTTAATGATAAAAATAATGGAACAAGCTGATAGCTCACCTGATGTAAAGTGGTAACTTCTGCCTATAACAATGCCTCACAGAGCAAGTCCAATGAGGACGTGCCCTGTTAGGCAATGCACTGCGTCCATCACTCTGAGACGTAAAGATCTTGAAGTCTCATGTGCCTGTAATTACACCGGCGCCCTTACCCTTCAAACCGGAACACAGCAATGCGAGCATCGCTGCTTGGCGGCAGAAATAGGTACGGTGGTATTACTTCCCCGGACGAGCTCTCACAAAGAGCTCTACTACTACTAGTCTAGCTCTGATAGTTAAGTATGGTGGTATGGGTCATCGCATCGCGATAATTCTTTACGTAAGGCACTAAAGTAGGTAGGTACCCTAAAAATTTGGTACGTTATCGACATTAGGTATCACAACAGATAGGTAGGTCACGTGCCTGCATTAAGATTACGGAAAAAATTATATTCACTTCGTTACTCATCCAATATCAAAATATATGGTCTCTAGATTATAAAGTAGGTACCTACGTGTATACTACTAAGTACTATCTACTTATTAGGTATCTAATAAGTACCTGTAATATCAAAAATAACATGATAGCAGTGATAAATAGACTACATACTACTTACTTGCCTACTAAGTATAGAGGTTTTTTTTATTATTTGTCATTTATAGCGCCACCGATAACTTTACCTATCTAGTTACAACAGTTGTTTCTTTGTATGGTTCGATAGGTACTAATTCTAAGCTACTTATCAAAGCCTTACATCTTATCAAATCCGAGATCAGCAAACATTTTGAGCACGTAACAGGGTAGTTCACGCAGCGGCAACGCGCGAGGGTTGAAGTGTAAGCTCGAAATGTGGGGGTGGTTGTGGAATCCAGTGCATTCCATCAGACGAGTTACTTCTGCATCGCCCACCTACGGTACATAATATTACATGTACCTACCTAACATAATAAGTACCCACTATTATCCGAAATGGTGTACGTGTACGTAACTAGTTTGACGTGCGCAAGAATTGAATACCTGTATCGTATTTAAAATCCTTACACAAGAGTAAAACTACTACTATTTTAGACATATGCGACAAAAAAATTATGAATTAAAAACTGCGTAATTTCAAAAGACGTTTAACAAAGGTATCTACTTCCCTTTTAGTCGTATAGGGATAGTTCTTTTGGACCCTGTTGAACTACGGATCATGGCTGAAATAAAGAAGCGTTTTTCGAACCAAATGGCGTCCGGGCAAATTAGTATAGCCCATATGGGTTAGTTTGACCTGTTTTGAAAATGTATAAAGGCGTGACGTGAAGCGTAAAATAGAAGCGTTTGACAAACCAAATGACAGTCAGTCACCTCATTCACTTCGACTACTCTTTCCATTTGAAGATGGATTTAAGTGCCTAGAAAACATATAGGCAGTTAATTTCTAACCTTCATGTGATACATAACGAGTTCATTCGCCAAAGCATTCCTCACGTGAGCTTCTTGTACTTTCTGGTAAACCACAGAATGCGTGATGCAAACACCACAGTAGATGCTGAACGCTAGAGCCATCTCTTCGTCCATTCCATCAAAGTAAGGATCGCCTATCTTGTTTATCAGCTGCCCTACGCCTATGATGCCTGTCTGCTCTCGGATTGGAAAGCAGAGGATTGTCCTAAGAAAATAAATCCTAGTTATTTCGTTTTACCACAGATATAAACTTCTTTAGTGTGTTAGTGTTTATTAGTTATTCTTTTTATATACCCACTCAAATTGTACTAAGACCCAGAGTACCTAAATGTCTGAAAATAATGAACTAAACTGATACAAAGAGGCAATTTGTAATTGAAATATTTGCAAATCTGGGTTAGCCTGTGGTGCCATTTTTAATACAATCGAATACACAGGGAATCTTAATATGAACAGGCACCCCTATACCTATTTATTGCTCGATATCTTCTGTTCCCTTCGAATGTGATTACTAAGTGTTAGTTACAGTACAGTACAGCACCATCCCATTTGTAGCATATTCTTGCTTAATTTTCGTATAGTCTGGATTGCACAACGTTTATTTTTCAGACTCATGTTTAACTTACTTGCTATCAACTGTAGGACAACCGTCGATATCCGGATCGTAAGATGGATGTTCTTTAGCGTTTTTAGCATTGACCAGCGATCCGGTCTTGATGACGAGACCAGCTATTCCTTTGTTTAGTGGGAATCTACGCTCGGGCGGATTTTCTTCCTGTGGCCAAGATGATTAATGGCACAAGCGTTTAAAACTTATAAATGTTCTGAAATAATAGTTGGTGAGTATAAACTACGGTGATAGGGAACACAATGATTTGTAAAGATAGCTATATGATAGAAAAGCAAGAAAAAAAAGCTTAGTCTATAAAAACTATATTCTATTTTTAGCCTGCCTAATTGATTACCTACTTACCTAACTATTATACATAGATAGGTACCTATATTAAAATGAGTAAAAATAAAAGAGTAATGTCTCATCGGAGTACCTAATGTCCGGTACCTTGGTGGGAGTATTGTCAACGAGCTGCATTTTCTCTACGTCTACCAGCAAGACCGTGCAATGCGCGGCCTTGGTCAGCTGCTTCGCTTGGTCCATTGCTATTTGAAGTAGCGTCTCCAATGATGCCACCTGCAAATCACAATTTACAGTATCTTGATGCTTGTACTAAGCCTACCTACGTCAAGGTTGCTTGGAGGCAGAATGTGTAACACTGCTTTGAATAAGATGGAATGGATCCAAACTGCCCAGTCTTTGCACTGCTAAAAGTCACGTCATGTTTCGTGATAAACGCAGTATAATTTATCCTTTCGAACTAATTATTAAAACTAGATTGGAATTCGACTGCTTAAGTACCTAGTATTAATGAAATTTAAATTGTGGTTTTCATATCCATCTGTTACTGAATGGCTCAAATTAAACTGGCCTACGTTATCCTTGTCACTTTATAGCGACAATGACAAAAATATAATAGGCTTTGCACCTATTAAACCCTGTTCTGATGTGCAGTTTGGTTCGAAAGAATAATCGTGCAAAGTATTTTATTATCTTGCACTGTCACGGATGGACAAACATGATCATCAACAAGTTGATCCACAGATCAACTATTTACTGATTATCGACAGCAAACTTAATAGTTAGTGTACTCATAATATGACCGCGAGCGATGAGTGATTAGATGATACTTACTCGTAATCAAAATAATAAGTGCAATATAAATGTAGAAACATAAATACCGCGCTGACGACATCAGTGATTGCTGGAACAACTTACTGATAATCGTGCTTTAGATAACTTAAGGTACCTACGATTGAACTTTCAAACAACATCACAGCGGCTTGGGAAGCACAGCAATATGACGATGGAATCTGCGCATTAGTTTTACCACTAAACAAAAATATCTTCCGCAAAGGAAAACGCCATCGTGAGGAAACTGTGGCTTAGTTAGAATCTCCTTATGAATATCCTTATCTCACGACTTTCCTGTGGATAAGGGCGACTAGGCTGAGAGGATGGAAGATATTGGTAGTTGGTGAACCTAAGTTTCATCTTAATCGATGTCAGAGTGTGGAAAAATAACGCCCGACGCTGTTGCTTTTTAAAATCATCTACCATGGACATACAAAATATTACGTAGGTAGGTAAAATACATACTATCTACCTACCTAGTTTATGTTAGGTAGGTACCAACTTGCGTAGCCAATTAGAGAGTAAGTAGGTACCTGAGTGAACAACCTCCTGGCAACTCGTAGAAGCTGCTGGCACTTTTGCTTCAGGGTGCACTCGTAGTCAAACGCAATGGACTTCTTCAGTGTTGGCCAGACAAACCTATTGAATTTTTCTATTAGGTACAAAACTGACGTAGATTGACGAAGTCTCTGTTTAGTTGCAATCTTCTCGTTGGTGTGCTCTCTTTCTCGTTTTATAGATCACCAATAGTGGGACGTTCGATATAAGTATCCGTGACCTTGAGTGACCTTTCACTCTGGATTAGGTACCGTTGGCTCCGAAAAACCTTTCCTTGTATTTATAAAAATACAATGTTATAGTACCTACCATAGGGTCAGAGGGCACTCAAGGCTAAGAATCGCATCACTTAGAAGCGAATTGTATCTCGACATGAGTCAGTAAATCCCAAGACCCCAAACCTTTTATTTCTCGAATTCAGACAATGTAAAGACTCACTTAGAGGCAGACTCTGGCGCTGCATTATGTGAATACTAGGTGTTACTAGTTGAGACGATTTGGCTGATTAATCAGCCGCTGTTTATGAATTCGGTAGATAGTAAATGAATTAAAGACTAACAGAAAACATTCGTGTATGAAAGCAGCCACGTGCTCCTCCAATATTTTCGGAGCGACTACGCAAACTATCACTGAAAACGGTTTGTCGTGTATTGGGAACATGACTATTCTTCTCTTGGGGCCGCCGTCCTTGGCAACGTACTGCAAAATTATACTGGTAAATTACCTAGGTTAGGGCGCAGGTCATAAGTGTTCTGTGAATCAGTTATAATTATGGGAACACTCTGTCTTAATTCTCTTTCTCGTAAACGACTTTTGAAATGTATAGTGTAAACCCATGTTGGGTATCTTACCATAAAAAATAAACAATAAAATAAGATCACATAGTACAACCATACCCACTTACATTGTACTTTTTATAGGTATAAGTACCTACCCACTATTAAACCACGTAAATACTGTGTAAGAGGTAGGTTAGTACCTAGGGCGTAAATTTGTATGGTAGCACAAATGGTAGATTGAAAATAGTTAGATAGTGTAGCGCGTCATACATAATATAGTCCGTCAATGTCTCAACCGGATACTGGATGTGTAGAGGGATCTTGCGACGGAAGTAGTGTTTTATTGACTCTAGCTTTTAAAATCTCCGCGACGTCTAGCGCCATCTAAAACCCACTAACGAAGGCGTCCCGCGTCCCGCGCATCCCTACGAGAGTTGCTTGATTGTCGCGCGCGCATTTACTTATTTTATGATCCTTTTATTGTATTTTATCTTTTATTATTGTCTAGCTTGTATTTAAACGTGTTATTATATATTTTAAAGTGTCTATGAGCATTTATCTTTTATCCGAACTCCCTGAGAACTAAGTAGCCAGCCGGGCATCGTTAAACTGGCGCCCAACGTGGGGCCTGTGAACTGTGAAAAGTGCTACAATAGGTACTTTGTTACTTACTGGTGTAACGATAGCTTGAAAATCTGGTGGAAAGTTTGTCAAAAGCTCAGTTTGCTCCACGGTGTTTTTCAGAAGGTCACTGAATTTAGGGGACATCTACAAAAAAATATACCTAGGTAGTTACTTAGGTGTTTGTAAATATAGGTAGATAGGTACTTTAAAGTATTTGGTCATATCTGTGGCTATGAGGCTCACTGTGAAGTTGTACCTAAACAATAAGCGATGCACCATGCAACAACAAATAAGTAGGTTAGGTACTGAACTGAAGAGCCTTACCGTGGCTTTGACAGAAATTTGACATGAGACTGATGACCTTCGACATGAGTGAGCCTAGCTTAAAGATGATCTTCTAGGGTCACTCATGGTCATGGAACTAAGATGAAATAAAATAAAATCCATCAAACAAAAACTTTTTAGTACCTACCTACCTACCGAAGTAGATACGTAGGTAAGTAAAGTACTTACATACCTATTTCAAGATGGTCAGATTACCAACATTTATTTAAACTCTGTTTTATTAAGGTAACTTACCAATATTTTCATCTTTCTTGGCAAAGAGGTGACACCAACTGCCTCCATTGCAGCTTCCATACGCTCACCATTGACTATGATCAGGAGAACCAATTCCGATTCACATTCTTCCATCAGCTGCAAATTATACATGTTAGTTCGACATCTAGCAAAATAGGTACAGTATCAGATATAACATCATTATCATCATCATCCGCAGCCCAACTTCACCCACCCACAGCTGGGCATATCAGATATGCGACTCTCCATGGTCGGTCCTATAACCTAAAAGTAGTAGGTAGGTACTTAGGTAGGCAGATAGCAGCACTAGGCAGTTACAGTAGAGTAATTATGGTGGTCGTCTCGTATAAATATAATTTATATATAAAATTTTGTGTGATTTACGTATGTATTGATGTTGATCTGTAACTGGTCGCAGTTGTCATTGTCCAGACTCATCACCAAATCCAATATTTTCCCTGGATCACTGCACTGTATGCTCTTGCGCCGGTGCTTCTTTTGTGTAGCCATGATCTAAGACAGAAAATGTACAATAATATTTACGAAAATATTTATCTTGCTTCCAGTTTGCCTTTTGTCAAATATATTTTGATTTTACCGCCCGCCACGTGACCACAGAGCAAAACTACTCCATTGCTAAAAAAATATCGACGTCAAGCCAAATTTACTGTAACAATTATAGAGGAGTCACTCAAAGTAATGTAATTTTGCTGTCACTGTCTGTCATATCATGTTGTCATGCATCGCGCTGTCTGTCTGCTCTGCTGTCTGCGCGATGCCGTACCGATGCAATATTGTTTACTCATTATTTTAATTTTACTGTGAAATAACTGAATTATAGGAAATACTTAGTAATTAGTAGTTTTGTGGTGAATAAATCGAACTAAACACGTATATAAAATGGCAGAAATACAAATACTTATTGAAATGGGTTTCACCAAGGACCGCGCGTAAGTATTGCACCATTTAGACTTTTTAATGTTTTGAACTTGAGGTTATCTATAAATCCGGTTTTTGCAGAGAGAAAGCTCTAGCAGTCACTAACTACAAAGGAGTTGAGCCGGCTATGGAGTGGCTGTTGGCTCATGCCGATGATTTCGGTACTATTTCGTCCGGGCAAACTATTGGTGGTGTCGTAGGCGCTGGCGCCTCCAGTTCAGCCCCAGCGGTGCCCCCGCCACCGGTGAACGAGGTGAACGAAACAACATCTACAGATGAAGCTCCTGAGGCTAAATCACTGAAATGCGATGAGTGTGGGAAGCTGTTCAAGAATCAGGAGGAGGTTGAGTTTCATGCAGCCAAGACAAACCATAGCAGCTTCTCAGAGTCGACGGAAGAGAAGAAACCGTTGTCAGAGGAAGAGAAGAAGGCTCAGCTGGTGCTGCTTGAGGAGCGGCTCAAACTAAAGAGGAAGGAGCGGGAGGATAGAGAAAAGGTTAGATTTTACTTTACCATTCTTCGTTTTACCATTATTGTTGCTTAATACACAGGTAGCTTAAAGCTGATACGTGTATGACCCTCAATATAGTCTGTGCACTTGGTTTATCTAGTCTGTTTTTAAAAAGTGTTTACTGTTGGAGCACTAATTATTGTCTCTGGCAGCTTATAATATACATTTAACCATATTATTTATTGGTCATTCTTAATTGTTTAGAAATTAATCGGGCCTAAATAATTCCAGGCTGAGCATCTAGAGAAGGAGCGGCTCCGCATCAAGTCTGGCAAGGACATGCAAGATGCCCGTCTTCGACTGCAGGAGCAGGAGATGCAGAAGCTGGTAGAACAGCGGAGACGAGAGAAAGTGGAAGATCAGAAGGCTAGGGAGAGAGTTAGGGCTCAAATTGAAGCTGATAAGGCGGCCAGAAAGTAAGTACTGCAGGTGTAAGGAATAGTGTAAAAAAATCTGGGGAGAATGATGTTGGGATATGTTTCCAGAAATTATTATTTATTTTCTTTATTAGGGTAAGCAAACAGTTACACAGTATACATATAATTAAATAAACTCAAAATAAACATTTTCTATTCTATTCTAAATACAATAATTTAAGGTGCATGGCTAACTGTGGCACCAACACTGTTTACCTTCGAATGTTTAGATACATAATAGGTACTATGGGAGCTAATGAGAGGTAACTAGATAAGAGCTATTTAGGGAGGTTAGCTAAACTCTCCAGTAACAGTTTTTTGAAAGTACTAGCGTGTGTTGCTGCAATGTCTAATGTGTTGAATTTAGAAAGAAAAACTTTTGGCCTTTTTCATCCAGTTTACCGCAATCTTAACAATGTTGTCATTCGACTGGGTGTATGTTGCCCGGTTTGCGACATTCGAGAGCCTTCTGGTGAATATAGCAGCCCAGCAGTTAGCAGCTTCAGGCTGCAAACTAAAATATCTATGCCACTCATCAAGCGGATTCATACATTGCAATTAATAGAAGACTATAGTGTACTATGCAGTTAACTGTTGCTACTTGTGATTGTCTGTTTATGCCTGCTCTGTTTGTTCCCGTGGACTTCCTGTGGTATAGTTAATAGATGAAACCTGTTTGTTTTGCAGATTAGCGCAGTCCGGGCAGGCGCCCCCCGTGCCGGCGCCGGCGCCTGCGCCCGCGCCCGCGCCCGCGCCAGCTAAAGTATCGTACGCGCAGGCGCGGATACAGATGCGCATGCCGGACGGAAACTCGCTAACGCACTCTTTCGGCGCGAGAGAACAACTTTCTGCTGTCAGGTGAGACTGAGTCTTAAGCCGGAACTACATTCTTGTGTCGGGGCGTATCGTGACGTGCCATAAGTAGCGTAGCGTCCCGACACGCTGAGCTTTAGTAATATAATTCTAATCATGCTAAATGTATGGATACGATGTACTTTGGCGCGTCACGACACGACACAATAATGTAATTCGGGCTTTACCCACATGTTCTTAATTGCTACCATAAATAATCCTCACTTCAAATTGACCTGGAAATCGCGCTTCGGTAGTAATTTTGACTACTAAAACTATCTCAAGCACGATTTCTAGGTTAAGTCGAGGTGAGAATAATTTGGTTTATTCCATGCAGATAACCAAGATTTGTATTTCTACATACATAATGATATACCTAACTGGTTATGTGTGGAATTTTTTTTTTAAAAATTCTGTTGAATGGTCCGTTGGACCACCACAGCATTTTTTTTTAATGAGCTATAGCTATATATACTGAAGATATAATTATGGCATACTCTTTGAGATCCATATATCTGCAGAGATTTTTACCACTGCTTATGTTTTTATTTCAGAGTCTACATACAACTAAATGCAGCAGAATTCGCTGATATTGACTTCAAGATGATGACTACATTTCCTAAAAAGATATTCACATCGGAGGATTATGAAAGGCCTTTGGAAGAATTAGGTGAGTGGTTAACTACATGATAGAGCGATATTTTTGAAGGGAAAAATGAATAGGCTTGATATTGCCATCCCGTTTAATTGTAGGCAATGCCTTGCACAGAAAACAAGTACATATAGGTATTCATGCCTGATAATGGATAGGTACAGGTATCCATACATATTTTTTAATTCGAACATAAAAACGGCCAAATTAGAGCATTTCACTCAGATTTTAGAATAACTGACTTCTTCAATGAATAAAACTAAATAAAAAAATCGCCTTTCTGCGGGATTCTGTGGGACTGAGTCAGTAATCTAAATCCCACAAACACGGGGATTGAAATTTGAATTCGGGGTTGCATTCCCTACGTAAGGAGGGACTTTTGTTTGCTATTAGTTACTGTGACTTAAAATGTGTTTAAGCAAACCTAAAATTATTGCACGCCAATTAGTTTGTTAAAAATATGTGACACTGTTTTATACTTTTACATCTTTGTTGTCTTTTACATGTTTGACAGGCGTCATGGCTCAGTCGGTAGTAGCTCTGCCTTCCGTGCTGTGGGTCGTGGGTTCGATCCCCACCAAGAACAAACATTTGTGTGTTGTAAACATAGATGTTTGTTCTGTGTCTGGGTGTTTCTATGTATTATAAGTATGTATTTACAAAAAAAAAATGTATGTATGTATTCTATCAACCATCTAGTTTCCATCGTAGAAGCTTTGCTTAGTTTGGGGCTAGAAGGCGTTGTGTTAAGTGTCCCTGAATATTTATTTATTTATCTTTGTTACTATTATACCATATTTATATGCAAATAAATGACTTGATTGATTGAAAATAAAATGCTTATTTTTGTTCTAGGTCTTGTTCCATCAGCGGTGATAATAATCTCAAAAGGAGTCGCGTCGTAAGGTACAACATAGAATGTTATTTATAAGAATTGAATCTTACGGGATAAAAATTGTAGAATTAAATTTATTTTATTTTGATTTTTGCGCGATATAAACTAGCCTTAACCTCAAAATGTACCTGTCTTCAAAATGCAAGCTATTTCTGCTACGTAATGTCTTCGAAATCCTTCTTGGAAACATAAAAAAACAGAAAAGATTTTATAAAATGTTGATGCTAAGATACATTTATTTCTACAATTTAATGGCTGGGATAAGTTTTAGAAAAGCTATACATGCTACAGATTAAGGGGTATATTCATATTGGTATTCTAAAGCTGATTGCTAAATTTGTAGTCATCTCTTTTCGTTATCATTGAAGTGACGATGATAGAGCATTTTTTAAAGTCGCGCTAAAATGACAGTTGAATAATATGAATATTTAAAGCACATTACACATAGACTGAAATATTTATGTCGATGCATATTATTTCTGTTGGTCTCTCACCTTTACAACTTTTTGTAAAGATTCAACTAAGTGAAAGTCACAAAAACATTCGTACAATAATTTAAATTCGTTTCTGTCTACCTTCGTTACAGTTATATGATCCAATAAAGTATAAACTTTGAATAAAATAATTATTTATTTATCTACAGCGTGTATCTACAATGGCGACAAAAAAATTACACACGGGTAGAGCTACTTATTACTATTCACAAAAAATTTATTAAAGTACAGTCAGCTGTACTAAAATGTGTACGATTCGTAACTTTCAAACTAGTGTCACCGTATGGCAATAGACATTTACAGGATAAAAACTAAAAAATTATGAACACAGTTGATAATTTTACTTATTTATTTAGTATTGGGACCGTCAAAGTCTATAACAATGCTGCGGCCCTACATTGAAAATTGCGAATTGTACACATTCTAGTGCAGCTGACTGTACTTTAATAAATTTTTTGTGAATTATTTTTTTATGAATACTAATAAGTAGCTCTACCCGTGTGTCAATTTTTTGTCGCCATTGTAGATACATGCTGTATACTTAATATTAATGCTCTTAATGTGTAGCTTGTAAGTTAACAAAACACGATCCTAATTAGATATTATATAATGGTGTGTGACAGTGGGATGTTCTATGAGAATTAAAGTCTGTGGTCGTTTTATAATTTTTATTTATTACTAACCGCTGACTGCGACTCAACCTAGACACCAAGATTATAAAAAAATTATGAAAGTCTTATAGCGGTCTCAGGTAACGAACTAGATGTTTCCATTCAAATATCTAACCGTTACGGTATGTTTGACTCATAATTTTCGAAAGCGAAATTATGTACGGACCCAGGCTAACGAATTAGCTAAGTAGGTGTATGCCTTTTTCTTTTTTGTTTTACTATTATTTCTTTTATGTGGTCGAAAATGACTAAAACAGATAATGACAAGCCTACAAGTACAAGGCCATATTTCTGCAAATAAGTATAAAATTAACAATACCTACTTACAAATATTACAATATATAATCTAACCGGGTTAATCTACATCACGTATGCTTCGCTGGCACTTCGCTGGTCAACCACCGTGCTGTGCTGAAGCGTAGATATAGATAAGCTTGACCTAAACTTTATGCTCTATGGTTATAATTAATAATTATAATTTATCTATGGTCATTCATAGCGAGGTTATAATTACCGATAAATTTATCAGCGATCTTATTTCCGCTCGAATAATAATTGAAAACGATGTACATAATCAGTGGGTTATTTTCGACCGCAATGAATGGAAGGCAGGGGGAAGTTATGGTAAATTTGAACGTTATTACTTAAACAAAAGCCAAAAGCTCCCTTACTTCAGACTATAGTTATTCTATGGTTCAGCGGGAACTGAAATTATGCGTGGTCCTTTGAAAAAAAAAAACTATACAACAACTCATCAAAATATTCTATTAGTTTGTGAGGATGTATGGATGTATGTATGTTTGTTCTTATTTCACGCAAAAACTACTGATCCGATTTGGATGAAACTTGGGATATATGTATATTGTCCGTGACCTGGATTAACACATAGGCTACTTTTTATCCCGGCAAATCAACGGGATCCAACGGCACGCGAACGAAAACGGAAGCGGAAGTTATTTATATCATAGGTTTATTTATGAACACTGGGACAAAAAGTACACCTCACCATGTATGATACTTAGGTACCTGATAATCGTGATGAGTTAAATTCTTTTTATACATATAATATACCTGTTACATCGCAGTTACTTATAATTCCAAGATTATCGGAAAATCTTGGAGCAAATTCCTTGTTTTTGCAGTCAATAATCTCTACGGATCTCGAGAAACACAGTCTTATTTCCCGCAAATATTGTTTTCCTTCTGTTGATGCGCACGTTATCTCTGGTTTGACGCCGAGCTTATTTTGGACAGCATTATAGATATCTTCTGTCGTATATATTTTAGTATCAGATGGCACTATGTTACTTTCTGATAGGAGAGCGTCCATGGCGTACTTTGCGTACCATTGCAGAGCGATAGAGAAATATTTTTTTTGCGTGTTAAAGACTTCCACGTCCGCGGCACAGGTGCCATGTTTGTTCCACTCATGAGTCCAAAAAGAATCTTTAGGGGAGTCTGGAATAATATAAATACCTTACTAAGAAAATATTCAACTAATATAAACTATCTAACATCTATATATACAGGACTTTTATGATTAAGAATACCGGTATTTTTATGGAAATATCTGGTGTTAAAAGGTTAATTAGACGTGTTAGAATTACCTCGTAAAATATTGGCCCAACTCCGCTCCAACTCAGATTCTAAATGTTTTACTTCTTCAGGATCATATATCCACGTTTGGTTACAAAATTCCGGTCCTTGAGACCCCGATAATGTCGGCCAGATTCCATGAATAGTCCACGCATTATGAACGAGTGAATAAGCACAGGCGTCTGTATTGTTTTTATTACTCCACACTCGGCATGTAGTTTTTGGCCAGGCTTGAGAGAATATTATGTAGTCCCAATTTTCAGCAGCATTTGTAATATTCAGGCTATAAGTAAATTGGTATTACGTATTATGTGATCTGTGGTATTTCTAAAGTCACAGATCATAATTACTAGTAGTTCGCCCCGAACTGAGATCTTGTGACAACTTGGGCAAAAATGCTCTGTATGTTTGTTCGTCGAGATCTTATGAACCGCTTATCCGATCTTCACAGAATTTGGTAGGTATACGGTTAATACTCTTAAGTTTTACTGGTTTGAAAAATAAAGTGAATCGGTCACCCCACTTGATATTTTGGTAGGTACGACTTTATTTTTTAAAAGATCTCGTCGAACAAACATACAGAGCATTTTTGTCCAAGTTGTCACTAAGATCTCGTTCGCTTCGCTCACTCGATCAATTATAAATGTGAATGCAAGTTTGTTTGTTACGCTTTCACGCGAAAACTACTTAACCGATCATCATGAAACTTTGTACACATATTCTTGGAGGTGTTAGAAGTAACATAGGATACTTTTTATCCCGGAAAATTAACGGGATCCAATGGGACGCTAACGAAGTCGCGGGCGGAAGCTAGTACTTCATAAAGTAAACTTACCTTGTTGAAAACAATAGTACAAGTATATATAATTGTGCAGTAATAACACAAGCATGTAGAACGCCCATGGTGTGCGTCCGTTTCACTTGCTCAATGCCAAATGGTAGCAATTACTTATTTTATTATCCGTTACTTTAAAAATTAATTGGATTTGTGGGTACGGTATACAATACAAGCTTGAAAACGAGATTTTCCGGTGCCGTTTTGAGGCATTTACTTAATTCTAATAAATTGATAACGATTTCGCCTATGAGAAAAAGCGATAGAACAATGGCCTATCTAATTTTAAGTGGTTAAGTACCTCTGTCTTAATAATGAATAGCGCGTTAATGGATGTACTTTGCGAGGCAACACGCTGCGTCTATCAGTCTGACCTAATACTGTTATTGATATTCTTACTGCTCAAGTTAATAATAGAACTGGCAATCTGACTTTTTATGTGAAACTAAATATTAATTTATTTACATTTTATTTCATTGAAACCATATTTTTGTTTAATATTTAGCACGACTCATCTAAGGTACCTCTTATTAGCAAACTCCCAATAGCTTTATGCTCATAGGCTTATGTTTAGGTCTACTGATCTAAGCATGAGCCTATGACCATAATGTCTGCTACTGCAGACGGCATGTGTCTTAATGATTATTAGTATGTTGCCTTCGAGTTTTTCTATAATGTTTGTGAGAAACTTTGTCCTCGTAAATGATTCCGCTCGAATTACAGTTGCTAACATAACTTACATCGTTGATGTAGGATTTGCGGCGACTATCAGCTTTGCAATCAATGTTTTGTAGCGACTTTGAAAAACATATTCTTAATTCCCACAAATACTGCCTACCCCTATCGTGTAGACAGTTTATATCCGGGTCAACTCCTAGTTTATTTTTTACAGCTTTGTAGAATTGACGATTTGTGTACAATATTTTGTTAGATGGTAGTATTTTTGCTTTTGCCAGAATCTCGACCATGGTATATGTTTGAAGCCATTTTAGGCCCTGAGAGAAGTACTTGATTTGAGAGTCCAGGGGTTCTATGATCGCTGCGCAGGTGCCGTGTTTGTTCCATTCGTGTCTCCACAAATCATAAATAGGGGTACCTGGAAACATGCAGACTGTAAAATTATTTTCTGCAAATTGTTTTTTTTTTTTAACTTTTTTGTGCGTAAAAGAGCATATTTACCTATGTTATGGTATCCTTATAGGTACATGACATAAGTAAATATGGTACGGGGAAGAAAGGGAATCGAAACCTTCGCTTGGGTATGAAAAACTCTAAATACTTAATTTATCTTGCTAAGAATCAGAAATATTTAAGTAAGTATATCTGTTTATTTTGGTTTAGTTTAAAATGTTTATTTTGAGTCATATAAAGAAACATGCATAGTTACAACAAAGAAATCACAATTAAAATTAAAATGTAATATATGACAACCACCGTATGCAGGCCAAATGCCATGGCCATAATATATGACAAGAGATATCATTGGGCACTCTATTTTCACTTTAAGCTACTAGGTACTAAAGTATATTTTTCTTTGTTTCACTCACCATTTTCCACATTTATCCATCCCTGCTCCAATTCGGCCTGTATAGGTTTGATATTCTCTGGCTCAAATGGCCACGAGTCATTGCAGAACGATGGTCCGGTAGAGTTCGCCACGGATGGCCAAATGCCATGGATACTCCATGCATCATGCTGATGTGGAAAGATGCAGGTGTGCGTAGGATCTTTTTCTTTCCATATCCTGCATACGGTGGCTGGCCAGCTTTGGCTGAACATTAGGTGGGTCCAGTCATTGTTTGCATCTATGAACCTTGAAAATGTGAACACATTTTGAATATGGCCATTTATTTATCACAAACTTTAGTCACATTTACAAGTTGAACTTTTCTTAGAATATTTATCACTGCGTGGATCGAATGACATGGAGCATCTGACTCAAACCGACCATGAACTTAGGCATGATCTATCTATGCTCTACAAAACCTCGGGAAATTGTTTCGTCAGATACAGAACAAAATCAGATGAGTGGGGGAAAAATTCAAATCTCACGAGAGCGAATCTTACCTACGAATGTTAAAAGAAAAGCGTTCAGCTCAGTCCGTGAACTCATTTTAAACCTTGTGTATCATGAATGATAAAAGGGTGTAAAATTGCAAAAATATAAAATACTTACCATAATGCTAATATTAAAAGCAATATATTTAGACACAACATAGTGAGTGCTTCCGAAGTCCGATAATGAACATTTAACTGCTCCTACTAGTTACTTGTGTAAATCAGTAGGTATACCTAATCTACCTACTTACTGCTTTAACCTAGGTCACAGATTAAGTAGGTATATATAAGGTATTTAGAGCGCATATTAAAAAAACGCTATTTGGAATGCAGTTTTTCTGGTATGAAAATTCCGTGAGTTAGTTACCTATCTTAGTTATCTACTAGCCATACATAACCCCAAAGTACCTATTTAAACCATGTTTAGGTACTTTCTATGTAGGTAGGTGAATATCTACCAAATAAACCTTAGTGTAGGTACCTATGTACGTACTGTTTTTTTTTTTTTTAATGATTAAAGTAATGGAACAAGCTGATAGCTGACCTGATGTTAAGTGGTAACTTCTGCCTATAACAATGCATTACCTCACAGAGCAAGTCCAATGAGGACGTGCCCTGTAAGACAATGCACTGCGTCCATCACTCTGAGACGTAAAGATCTCGAAGTCTCATGTGCCTGTAATTACACCTGTATTAAGTTTTATAAACTGTTGCAAAATGCACGTTATTAATTAATGCGCACTTAACTTTTATACTTTTGAAGTCTCCCCTTTTTGGCCAGCAGTCATGTCATAACAACCTTCAAAACTAGACATCTTAGTTAGCTGACCACACCCACAAGCATCTATCAACACTTGTTTCAGAACAGAAAAAAAAATAGTAAAGTAGGTACATTGTTGTGTAGAAATATAAAAAAAAGGTTTTCAAAAGGTAAATTTAATAACAACACGGGTAGTTTATAACTAGGTATATAAATTCATTGAGAATATTGACTCGCAAAAGTTTGTCCGATGAACTTGACTGGTACATAGAAAATACTTACATCAATCAATTATTATGACACAATACATCAACCCAAGTTATATAAGTTTAAGTTACAAGCCATTCTAATGCTATTTATAAAATCGATGAACAAGTATATGCATAGAACCCTTATTTCTCAAACATTTCACCTATTCATGGAAGGAACAGAGTAAAGTTTCAAAAAGTAGTTTTTATGATAGTTGAGCATAATTTCAAAGGTTCTGCAGATACAATGATTGATTTGAGAAACAATGGTTTAGTCTATATTTAATACCGTGTGGCATTACTGAAGATCAGCAAATTCTTCACTGTGTGACAAGTGCAGCCATAAGATTATTCAACGGTGTTAAGAGACACAGTGCAATTAACCAAAATGGCCCTGGCACTAAAAAATCCTTCACAGCGTAAACCACTGCAACCAAGTGGTCAGCTTATAGAGTTGCACTAAAGCCCTATTAGGAGGTTTCACTGACTCTGTATAGATGACTTTTGAATTACAGTTTCCAATATAACTAAGATTAGAAATATCAGCATTATAGGTGTTGTGATGGTACTTTTTAGATTTACAATCAATAAGTTCCAGTGATTTGGAGAAACAAAGACGCAGTTCCCACAAATATTGCTTGCCCTTATCATGCTTACAATATATCTCTGCATCTACCCCAAGCTTGTTCTTAATAGCTTGGTAGATGTCGTTTTGTGAATATGTTATGGTTTCAGATGGTACAATATTTCTTTCTGATAGTATTGTGGTCATTGTGTAGTTTTGAAGCCATTTTAGACCTTGATTGAAGTACTTGAATTGGGAGTTGAGGGGCTCAATCTTTGCTGCACAGGTGCCGTGTTTGTTCCACTCGTGTGCCCATAGATCATAAATTGGAGTGCCTGCAATTGAGAAACCTATATTTAGATGCAAAAACAAAACTACTAAAGCTCACCCAGCTTGAAATAGGTCAAATTAACGAAGATGTAAAGATAAGAAATTAAAATTACGCACAATATCTTTCCTACTAATATGGTGAAAGGCCATCCATAACACCATCGGAGATGCTGGAACATTGCTGTCATCAACGCAAAGTCTTTCTCCGTTACCTTAAGGAGTTGCCCTGGTTTGGGTGAGGTCAGCAGGGGGACAATGCACAATACACCCCAATGCGGGACCTCAGTGCAGATCTCATTCCCCCACAACGAATTAGAATTAGGTGAAAGGCCACTGCTTACTATATGAAGGTCAGTGTCTGTGCAAGCAGTATTTAGCTGATAGTAGGTATATAAAATATAGGTATACCATACCTTTTTCAATGTTTATCCAGCTCTGCTCCAACTCTGTCTCTATAGGTTTGACTTCCTCAGGATCAAACAGCCATGTGCGGTTACAGAATGCTGGACCCATGGAGTCAGGGACCGACGGCCAGATGCCGTGGACGCTCCATGCGGCAGGGTTCCTTGGTAAGGAACACGCGTGAGCTGGATTCGACTCCGTCCAGACTCGACACACCGCTGCAGGCCAATGCTGAGTGTAAATTAAAAAATCCCAATCTTGCGTAGCAGCTTCGTTGTACCCCAAGCTAGAATCAATAACAAGTGCTAAGTAAAAAGAATACAGGGCATTTTAAACGCCGTACCTGAAATATTTACCTCAAAACAAACAATAACAAATGTATGTTTGGACTCCACATGATGGGTGCTTGCGAACTTATACGATGCTCAATTATTTCTTCGTCCGTTTGTGTTATGTTTGCATAACTAGTAGGTACATTAGGTACCTAGGTATTATTGCTGCGATGGACGGAATTATGAATTTTTGTAAAGTTCATACTACCTACACCTTTGTTTTTTTGGGTCAGCCAGCCAGTGCTGCCAACTGTGCTAGCTTTTGATTTGACAGTACGTAGCAAATAATCTTGCAAAAAGTTGCTAGATTGCTAGTTTTACTAACATATATTCAAATTCAAATTCAAATCGTTTATTGCACTTATGTTGTTTTAAAGATGTTGTACAAAGGTCACTGTATCAAACATAAACCCTGTTAGGGCACAGCAATTTGTTGAGGTTACAATGCAAAAAACTTATATGTACTTAATGTCTATTTATCTTACTTTTATACCTAATAATTTAATATTGCACTTTTATATTATATTAGAAACTACTTATAAATATGGACTATTGGGTACTAAGGAATTCTTGCATTCTGTGGTTTTACCCAGAAAATGTGCTAGAGAGATAGGAGTAGCTAAATTTTTAGTAACTACCTACCTACTTAGCCTCTCAGGTGCCTTACCTAAGTTGCACGGCCCTTCCCGCTTATGCAGCAGTCTCAGCAGACTTAGATTATTTTGTTGTAATAACTAATAGCATCTATTTAGGTATACGTTATTGGTAGGTCGGTAGGTAATGTATCCTTCTTTGTGTCTCATCAAAAAATAGCTAGATTTAACTATGAAGTAGCTAAGTTGGCATCATTGCTTTGCATCCCACCACAGGCTCAATCGAGTCAGCTGTCCTGTCAGTCCAGTCAGCGTCCGTAGTCTGTCACATTGTAAATGTCATGTAAATTTAACAATCACGTCAGATAGTTCTCAATGTCGTTCGATCACGTTTCCTTCGCATCGCATTCTATTCCAAAGAGGGCGTTTTTAGGCAGATTGAGAACTTTTCCAAAAACTACGAAAGTTGATAAGCCCCCATTTAACTTGGTTGGAAGCTTAGAAGTTATGGAGCACGGTAATTTTTTGGAGTGTTTTCATCATAAAATCACAATTCGAAACCAAACTATGCGTTACAGACACAAGACATATCTACTTACCTTGTCGCCCCCGAATCTTGAACCAATTTGAAATCTTTACGAATTTAGTTTGGCGATTTTGGGCTAAAATCCAAAGAGTGTAGGTAGGTACCTAATTATATATTAGATACACACCTAATTATTATGTATAGTCACCGATCACATATTAATACTTTATATAGGTATAGTGATCTACCTGGGCTGGGCATATAATTTATTCTGTGGTGTAGGTAAAATGGTGGCAAATCACAATTACTAGCTCGCGCCAATAAGCCCTGCTTTTTTAGCTAGATTCGAGCTGAGCTGGATCGAATCATCAATCACCACCCATTTCTCCCCTGCTCGTAGGCTATATTAATTAAAGCGCGGGCAATGCTCTCGTAGCATTAAAATTAATGCATTTGTTAGAAAAAGCAGTAGCAGCGCGTGCGCTTCCGACGCGCTGCAAAAACTGCAAGCGAGGCCGTGACGCGTTTTTGTTTAATTAATGAGTAAGTGCACTGCAGTGCACGCGACTGTAGTAGGTATGTTGAAGTAGAACATAATTAGATACCTACATAAGTTTTGCACACTACGCTAGGTATTTGTAATATCAGACCAAAATATGGTATAGCTGCTATCTGTAGCGAACCTCCCTGGCCGCAACAAACTCTATTTTCATAAGTTTTGAGATTCCGACGGCATTGAACAGGAATAAGATCTTCATTGTGCATTCTCCCTTACCTAGTAAGCCACAATCAGGCGATGTTGTTTGTAATATTACAAACTCTTATTTTCACAACTTCACATGTTTAGAAATAGGTAGGTACTTAGGTACTGCGTATACTAACCTACCACTGACTGGCCGAACACTGAGCCGATGGAAAAAATCCGAACGGGTTCACTTTGCAAAGTAGTGGCATGGACTTTTTATTTCGACTACCTACCTACTAATTTCTTAATTTGTACTAATATTCTGTTCTTATGATAGATATAAGTATCTAGAATACCTACCTACCACACAGTCAAATACGCCAGTCGAAGGTTTTATATGCACCAGACCCTATAAATAAACCAAGGTCTTGCCTGGCTGTCCCGTAAAAAGCAGACTGGCCACCGTGCCCACTGTCCAGGGTCATACGGTGTCATTGTACGGATGACTTTGCGCCAAGGTGCCCTGGCTATACTATCCTCTCATCAGGCCTCGGTTGATATGAATTATTCCTACATCTTGAAACCGAAGATCATCGAGCGGAAGTCGTATTGTCATCACTAGGCATGCCTAAGGACGACATCCGTGAGCTATCAACTTGATAGATAGGGAGGTAATCAGAGGTGCGGGCCAAGCATTACTGGAATTAGTGTGAGCGCAAACGGGCTACGGAGAACAGCCACTGGTGGCTTGCAACAGCTACTTTTTATAGTAGCGAGTCTCTACAAGTCCGCCACCGGTGGCTGTGAACGGTGGCCCATTTACGCTGAGCCTACTATTATCTTGTAGCAAGTCTCCGTACGTGACGTGACAGTTTGAAAATATTGAAACTTTATCGCCGCCTGCCGACCCTGATTTCCTCACGATGGTTACTCGCTGGAGTACATATCCCATTCCAGTATCACAGATAGGTAGTCATTAAAGAAACAATATGTACTTACCTAGTAAGAAACGTTTTTATGAGTAGAGGTAAAATGCGATGATCACATGCCTCGTCCCTGTTCCGGCAGCCAGTCATCAGCCAGCACGAGCTTGCGCGGTACCGGTCAGGAGTAAGTAGGTAGTAAGCCCTCATTCCGTTTTTCAACGTCACTCGCTCTGTTGCGTTTCTGAAAAAAACGTATCGCGTGCTTCACGCACGGTCGGGGCTATTCCGAGATGCCGGTGTGCTATGATAACTATTCGATTCCTAGGTACTGCTGTGGCTGGCATGCTACTTATCCTAGACCGTTCCCGTTCATAGGCCATAGTATTCTGAAAAACTAACGTTTAGTATCGCATAGTGTAAATCTAGAATCGCAATACCAGAGGCCTCAGGACATTATTTTAAGAGCCTTCAGTTGTAACTTCTGTAAGCCCTAGAAGTTCCAGTTTCGGGGTCGGCCGAGAAAGCGTTGGCGCGACGAACTTGACGCCTTCGAAAGGGGATGGTGGGATAAAGCTCGAGATAGAGAACATTGGAAGTTTTTGGCGGAGACGTTTGCCCAGTAGTGGGACGATTTAGGGTAAATAAAAAAAAGCCCTAAGTGGAGGTATTTAATATACATCATATACCAGCTTAGTCCAGTAGGAAGCTGCTAGACATACATAAAGAGGTAGTGTGATATGAAACTAATTGAAATTCTGGATATTTCTCTGCACTTATGATGATGGAGAGCTACACCGATGCAATAAACACAGCTAATTAACCGCCTAGACTCCGGTAATTTATTTCTTGCTTTTTTTTATGTTTTTTTGTCAGCTGGAACGCGAAGACGCGTGTTCGGTTTCACTCGCGAGGCAGTTTGTTTGCGCAGCCCTGGATTGGTTACAGACAGGTTCTGGATATGTGTTTATCTGTCAGGTCATCTGAGGAACATACTGAGGAAAAATGAAAAGCGCAACGTTTTCCTCCAAGCTGTTTTAGAAGCACGCTAACAAAGGCGCCTGCGGCGGAATGCTCGGAAGTGAGTCAGCGTGCGCCTGACTCACGGGAATGCAGTCCTATGCCCAGGACAAGGAATTTATTTAGCCATAGCTCCATCCGAATAAAACTTTTATAGGCGATAAAACCACCATCGTTACACACACAGGTAGGTAGTAGGTAACTTAGGTAAGAACTCTCTCAGAATATTTAAATTTATTTTATTTTACCTAGCAATTCATTTATTTATTTATTTAATTACTTTATTGCACAAAATTATAAATTTGTTACAAAGGGTGGACTTAATGCTGAAAGCATCAAGATTTGACGAAACAAACAAACTCACAAACGTTGACGACTTGACTAAAAGTTTATGTTATGTTATGGAATTTGTTATATTGGGCCGCCATCACTCAAAATACTTATCGCTCTCAGCTCTCACTGATTACTGCATTTCTCTCTTCTCCTATTAGTAAGACAATTACCGCTGATACGAAAAGATCAATGACTCTAATCGATGATGCGTTCACTAGTGCGTACACTAGATATACGCATGCGCGATGGACCGATGAAATAAACATGGTAGGTATCTCATACATAAACATATTAAAAATATTATGTGCGCAATGCCAATGCTCTCAAATGAAGAAACACATCGTGATGGACCCACGGCCTGTAGGGTTACTCTCGACCACCGTTCTTCTTCTTCTTCTCTTCATTAAATGGCCTCTGTACGTCATTTCGACTTCTTCTCTTCAATAATGGCCTGTGTCCGTCATTTCGACAGACAATTTTGCCAATCAATCCGGATTCACGGAATTTGACAGAAGTCATGAAGTCATGTCATATATTCAGTACAAAATGACACGAGATCTGTCAAAATCCGGATTCAATTTGGAATGGCGATGGTCAAGAGTAGCCCTACTGGTCAGCTCCGCATGTTCGTCTTTCCTGTGGCCAACTAGACTAAGAGGATGGTAGGTATAGTCCAGGGGTTGTGCTGAGCATGTCTCCATCTAAAAAAATGTCCTAGGCACAGCAGCGCCTCATCAGGGTATGGGGCATGGGCAGAATTAGGCACCATACTCTGTATAAGTACAATAATCTTACTTGTTGGATTTATAACAGACGCTATTAATGCGCGTTGCCGTATACCTACCTACAGTATATATGTATACACATATACACCACTGTATACATAATGACGTAGGTACTTGCCATAGCTATATTTAGCCGCGGGAGGGGGGGAGGGTAATGACCTGGATTGAAGAGTATCTAGTTTTAGGCGCGCTAAGTCGCTCTTATAGAAATTTATAACATCCTAGCTGATACTTGCGACTTCGTACGCGTGCGAAACTCTCCACCAAAATATCTGTCAACCAGCATAACGATGAACCTCGTGCCAAAGGCGGCTTTTGGTTTAGAGAGGTCAAGATGTATCTAAGAATCCACGTCTTTCATTTCAATAAAATATAGCCTATGTTTCAATCAATGTGATGTGATATCAATGTGATGATTAAAACTAAGATTTTGGTTCGATGTGAGAATCAAACCTTTTCCTTGTGTGTCAGATGAGCAGTCACTAGACCATTGAAAGGTGTCGTTAAAATATACTTAGGTACTTATACCTACTTACTTTATAGGTTCGTAACTTCCTAACAAAGTACTCACAGGGAACTCATCATATTTTATAGGAAAATAGCTCATTCATGGAGCTTCTAAAATTGGTAAATGGTGACCCCAATGGCGGTGGGCCAAATAAGAAAGAATGGAGAATTACTTTATAGGTTACTAACTTCCTACCTAAGCACTCATAGGGAACTCTCTCAATCATAGTTTATAGGAAAATAGCTCATTCATGGAGCTTCTAAAATTGGCAAATGGTGACCCCAATGGCGGTGGGCCAAATAAGAAAGAATGGAGAATTGATATGATGTGTACGTGACGACAATTGAATGTGCGTGTGTGAGTGACGCCACACATCAATCAGCTTATTTTAATTGATTCACTATTGGTGGAGAAGGTATTTTACTTACAAAAATAATGTTTTATTTTTTAAATTTTATAAGCAAAACCACATTCAACAGTTTAGTTAAATTATGATCCTTATGTCGTCGTAAATAAATCTAGGTATCTTGCTAATCTATAGGTAATCATTTTATATAACCACGGGAATCGAACCCGCACGACTAATTTTTCAGTTGGTTTTACCTTTGCGCCACGAAGATAGCAGATAGGTACGTAACACTGCAGCGGCTGACGATGCAGCCCTTGAAATTATTGTTAGGTGGGTAGGTAGGTATCTATTGTTTTAAAAATACCTACCCGTGTGGGTAATTTGACTTCGTATTAGCTCCAGAGTGTGTTAGCTACTAAAGAACGCATTTTTTAAACAATGTGATTATCTTGTACTCTTTTACTGTACAAAAGACTTCAACGGGGTCGCGTAGCATATGCTACATCGCGTAGCAATGACTTTTTGATAAACAGAATAGACAGGTTATTTAGGCGAGCTATTTAGGATGTAATTACCCTTACCTACTCCTCAGGAATAAGAAAATGAGGGAATAAAAGAAACCATTAATTATATTTTCCATTTAATAAGTAATTGCTTGACACTAGGTAATATTTAAATATAATATAATAAAAACAAGTTGCGAGAAGTTACACATTATTTAGGCGGGTATTACACAAAATTGTAAAAAATTCTATATTAGTCTAGAATTCTAGATAAAGGTACATTTTAAAAAACAAAGGGTCTTCTCTAGTTGTAAACATAACAAAAGCTGCGTAAAACAGACTATGCGTAAAAAACTTTACCAAAATAGCCAGTCTCTTTGTTTGGCCAACAATGACAGAATGGCACAGCCGCTAAACAAAGTCCAAACTGCCGTATCGTTCTTATTGTCTTGATTCATGCATCCTTGTGCAGAGTCGATGAACTTATCAGTGTGCGAAATTGGCGAACGAGACTTGAGGCGCGAGACCATCGCCTGCGCACCACGGACGAACATTAACTACTACCATAAACCGCACGGCATACATTACTCCTGTCCAACGAACCGTGTCTAGAACTCAGCTTTTGAATACAGCAATGGTGCGTAAATACTAAGGTTCATCATCCCAGGATCTCGTGAGGTTGGAGCTCGTGGTAAGCTCGCGTCTCGCCACAAGGTCGCGCGCGCGACGCCCACTGCTAATAATACACACAGACATGCAAAAATGTGATACATAAACATTTATGTGTCCTAATATATTGGCCTGTATGTACGTACATGTTTTATTTTGTTGTGTACGATCGGGGTGGTTCATCGAATTCTTTAATCGTTCGGAGAATTATTCAGCTGTTTTATTGAAGGTATCTCAAGATGTAAATGGTCGAGACGAGACTACACGCGCTGCTTCAATTCAAATTATTAACTACCAAACCTCCTCCATTTTGTTTATGAGCTATTTTTCCCTATAGGCTTCTGCCTTTAACTTTAGTAGTAGTAGGTATCTAACTAGTTTCTTCTTTATTTCCCCTCCACGTACCAGCTAGATAATAACAAACGCATTTAGCAAAAACACTAACACCAATTCATTTTTTATTTCAATTGTACACATTTTACGAAATTAGGTACAAACATTTTATTTATTACCCGATTACAGCCAAATAGTATTTGAACCCAGGACACATCCCTTGATACAAGGATGTGTTTATTAAACTTCTATATTCTAAAGACACCAGCGGGCTGCGACCAATTCTAGAAACGTCCTCAGTAACTCAGCTTGTACCTATAGGTAGGAACGTGGATCTGTAGTCCTGGTGAAAGCTTATACAGTTTTAGCATCGCTGGTAGGTGTGTCACAGCATGGCGAGCCAGTGCGACATGTGTGACACTGAACACTTTTACTTTCATGCTCGTTCAGCTGTCGTAGTGACTCATACGTTTCATGGTGATGCATTTTGGTTTATGCATAAATACATATTAATACATGATTGATAAGTAGGTACCAGTTTCTATAATACTGGATATGACGGACTTCAACTGAGCCCTGAGTCTATCTCGGTGTTGTGTTTTCTTGCTATTTTTGCTATTCGGAAACGGATTCGCAAAGTGAACAATTTTGTATGAAAACCGGATAAGCGCTTCTAGCAGGAGATTTGGGAACTGTTTCTGCGAGTCTATCTGACGTCTATAGACTCGCAGAAACAGTTCCCAAATCTCCAGCTAGAGGCGCTTATCCGGTTTTCATACAAAATTTTTCACTTCGCGAATCCGTTTCCGAATGCCAAAAATAGCAAGAAAACACAACACCGAGATAGACTCAGGGCTCTGAGCTCTTCTTCCCGATAGTTGCTAATTTTTTCTTATCAGTAACTTTTTATTTCAACATTAGTTCGTCCACTGCTGAGCTGAACGTAGGTTTTCTTTCTAGTCGTCCAGTCGCTTTTCCGTCTGGCTGGATCATCCTACTGTACCACTTTTCGGTTCGTGATCTCCACTTAACCTTTTCTACGACAACTTCTACTTTTCCGAGTAACACTTACTGAGTGGAAGCCCTTGACAATGTATCTTTTAATTGTTTTTGTATATTATTTGTACATTTACCAAACAACTGACTAATGTGGCGAATTTGGGTAGTCTACAGATCTCTACATATCTTTGCCCATTGTCAATTGAACTTGCTAACTTTAGGCTATGGTAACCATTCCGAATTTCAATCTATCTCTCTGATTTTCTCTTACTAGGTTTACCTAGATTGCAAAATAGCTTGTTTTATCAAAATGTACCTACGGTTTTGATATAGAGCTCTTTCTACATCTACCGAGGGACTATACTTATCTATTCTTTGCCAAAGTTAAGTATTAGGTTTGGCTGAGTTGGGTTAGTGTACGGATCTCTTAATTTGTGATTGAATCTTCAAACTTAGCCAATGATCAAGCCTAGGGCCCCTGGCAGCTACCTGAGTAGGCCGTTCACCCGTGACCTTGCTCCGTCCGTCCGTCCGGCGGGTGACAGACCTTCGCAGATAACTGCCGAAGCGATAAAATGCCGTGGAATTCGCAAAGAAATATTGTGAACATTATAAACTGTCGTTGATCGTGAAATATTAGCGTGCATTTTCCTGAGGATAAAACTGCATCTGAAAATGAAAGAGAAATTTGAGTCTGAGGGATATGTATCATCATTCATCATCAGGGTAATTTTTAATCACCAAGGGGAGTTACTGGCTTTGAGGAGACCAATGCTCATCTAAAGGCTGAACTGGAAAGCTCCAATGAAATAAAGTGGACCATTTCTGGAGATGTTTTTGTTCTTTACGGCTACGGCAGTTAATTATATGTAAGTAGGTAATGGACATCTAGGTAATTTATATAATTAAATAATAGTTTAGTTTTAGTAACCTATACCTAGTTTATGAGTTTATTGTTCTCAAATGTCCAGGAATGGGACACCATCACAGCATCGGATGTTATCAAAAGGATTCTGTTTTAATTTGAAAGGTTAAATAAAGGTAGGCAATGATTACAAGAAACTGCCTTTATTGTCGCAGTATAAGTGTCACTATCTTGGGTTCTATAACCCGTAGTTTGCAAGCGCCTTTGTATTATGACTACAGAGCCTCTTTAAAGCAATTGAACGCTGATATCCATCGACAAGCATACATTGTGTCTATAATTTGTTTGGTCGTCCTCACTTTCCTGTAGTAGGTAAGTTTGGTTTTCTAAGAAACTGGAATTGTCTAATGTCTAGACGGCTGGAATGTAAGGGCTGGTTCGAACGGAATTTAGTCAAAGGTTGAAACTTGAAGGGCGTTAGACATTAGTTTTCATAATAGGCAAGGCGAAGTTCTATTTGAACCTAATCTAGAAATGTGGTCCTGGCCATTGATATGCAAAAGAAAAACAGCCATGCTGTTACCAGTTGCTAAGATTGTACGATGCCACGTCCAAATTCTGAAAAATAAAACATATCCGTGAAATCTTATCAATAAGACCTGTAGGTTATAAGATCAGTTGAAACAGCCAATGACCCAAATGAAGCTAACAGCAATGAACACGTGAACATAAAAAGAACAATATAAAGCACGCGATCCAACCACATTCTCAGACTAAAAACCTTTACCCTTTATTTCGATCGGCAAAATGAAGAAACGCCGCCCGCCGCCGCCAGCATGGCACTCCGACGGACGCGACGGGACGTAAGATTTATCCAGCAGCTATAACTCTGTGGGTGATGTGATGTGATGCTACTACATAAATACACTATTCGACGCTTGTAATTTCAAATCACCGACATATCATTGAGTAAATTAACTTAACAACTTGAAAGAACGCTGGGCTATAAAAATGTTGTTGCTAGGCCGTCTTGCCTTTAGGTACGCTTGCGCGTCCATGACCTCGCGAATTCTATTGACTAATTTAGACGGGTCGTCAGCGACATTCGAGTTGCTACTTCGACAAGAATCGCTGCTTACATCAGAGCCGACCAGAGCGATCACTGCACCAGATCACTGTCCATGCACCAGGTCGAAACAAAGACAGTCGCTTCCGAAATGACGTACAGCATTACCAATATTTGGTGAAATGTGAGAAACAATGTACCTATTATTAAGATCATACTTATACCATGTTTCTAGCAAATAAACAATTTAATTTAATTTCATTTCATTTCTTCAACACCGACATAGGTCAGATGGTTGTAAACTATACCTATTCAATAATAAATAGGTGGCTTTCAGGGCATCTGGGAAGGGACACGTAACCCGAGGGCTGTTGATTATCTGGACCAGCGTATCAGCATTTCTATTCAGCGCGGTAATGCAGCCAATGTCTTGTGATTTTGATCAGTTGAGCTATCTGGAAACCGTTTGCAATAGTTAGTGGACCAACTGTTTCATGTGTATTTTGAAAATTTTGTTAATACTTTATTAGTCGTAATGATCTCTTTATTCTTAATTTTCTTTGTGAATAAATGGATAGTAATACCTATATTTATTTTAAAATATTCGACTATATTTTTTTTTTTTTTTTAATGGTTTTTTTTTTTCAAAAATGTATTTATTCACAAAGAAAATTACAACTAATACAGTATTTACAATATTTACAATATTTACAAAATACACATGGAACAGTTGAGCTATCTACAAACCGTTGCAAACGATTTATAGATAGCTCAACTGGTCCAAATCAGTACCAATCGGAAGCGTGCCTAAGACACTGGCTGCATTGCCGCGCTGAATAGCAATGCTGATACGCTGGCCTAGATAATCACCAGCCCTCGGGTCACGCGTCGCTTCGACTAGACGCCCTGAAAGAATTTTGAAAACCCGGAGGGCCTCGGTACCCCACGGACCGACTATATTAGGTATGTAACTTCACGTTGTGTGTTCACAAAAAAAGTAGGTTTCTTTATCTGTTTTCACCATTGGCATAGGTAACAAATTGGCTGAGGGAATATCTGCAAGGAGAAGATAAACGCTCTGTATTCATAAAAACCCATTTAATTTAGTCTATTCGTTATCTTGTCAGCTCGATTAACGACCTTCGCTTCACAAGGACGTTGAGGAAGGTCGGTCTAGACGGAGGGTTGCTAGAGGGTGCGGAGGGTGTATCTACGCACCCCGAGAGGGCGACGAACGAGGGTATTTTTTTATTACTTGTAACCTCGAGACGTCCTCGAGCTCTGAAATGTGATAACTGTTGAATTGCTGTTACTAAGTGATCAATGGACATAATTTGCACATTGTTTTCCATTTACATTTACGTATGGCGCACAGGGGCTCTGAAGTTATGAAGAAGGTAGCCAACTGGTAGGTACTGAAATCTCTCCACAGGTCTGTCTTGGGAACCGTCTAAAACGTTAAGCACGTAACTGCCTGAACAGAAATCAGAAATGTGCTGCCGTGGAAGTTCTTAAAAGGGCGTGCAAAAACACATCTATAATAACCTTCACAGATCTGTAAAGTTCTGAGAATACAGTATACTACTGTGTTTCTGTCTGATTTTATACCTACGTTGTCTATAGAATTAAATGCTACAGATAGTATGGGACACTGTGAAAAGATTTTGGATTTGGGAAGGAGATTTCGGCACAAAATTAAGTTTGCGAAATTATATTTAAAAAATAAAAGATCGTCGAAAAGAAGTATATTGCTCTTATGCAATACGTTGTAGTTATAAACTCGTATAAACCAAATATCAACTTGTTTAATTAATTATTGTTATGTAGGTACCTGTGTAATTGATTGCTTGTATTTTGTATGTAAGTAGGTAGATTACGTACTGTTTTATACTTTGTCACCCATCTCATACCTATCTTCCTCATTAATCAGTAGTTTTATCAAACATATTGTTTATAATGATAACCAGGCAAAGTTCTCATTTTTATCATGCGAATTCTTCGAAAAAAGTACATTCTCAGGAAAACTAAGAATCACTGAGATAGTATTTGACCTACATGGATAAAAAAACTGTTTCTATACACCGTAAATAATTGCTTATAAGACACCCACTTATAAAAATACCAAACAATATTTCAATACCTGGAAATAAAGATACCGATAAAAATTGCGGGAACTAGTAGGCTATAAATCATGTTATTTTGTACTTTAAAAAGATTAAATTGTCATAGATAATTAGGTAGCCTACTAGAATAAAAAAAAATTAAGGGCTCTTATTATGACGGTTTTATCTTATTAACTGTTAAGAAGTCTAAACTCCACCCTACATTAGCAACCCTATTGATTTTCTCATTCTGTCTCAGCTTCTGAGTATTTTCTCGTGTAACATTTCAGATGAATAAATTAGGTGTTGCTACCCTGGCTTCAATGATTAAACTGTTTTTAGGTTAGCTAGTATTCCATTATCCACCTATTCACTCTTTTCTTGAAAATTCCCAGGTTATATCGTTCAAGAAATACATCTCGGGAGTTTTTAAGATAATTTTATTTTTTCGTTTATGATTATGCAATTGTTTATTCTCCATTTATCTCAAACAACGTTTTCAGCAGGTACCTACCTATCTAAACGTATAATTTATTCCGGCCCAATGTCAACACTAAGGTCGACATGAGGGCAAAACGAAATACTAATGCCAGACACGCGTTGCGATCGAAATATTTTTCCATCCAAAAACAATTATTAAACTGGTTTTCCAGTAGACTAGTAACCACAATTTGCTGATAATAATTTACCTCCTCTTACATACAAAACTGTCAGCACAAAACAAGTTTTCTTTGTTTTTGTTAGTCTGCATGGGCCTCATTCAACGGCTCTGAAGACTGGCTTCTTGGTTGGTAGCTAATATTATGCTGAGTCAGGGTATTTTTTGTGACCTTGACTAGGCCCGATTAAGCTTCTCTCTAGTAACTTTAATTTTGTAAGCTTCGGGCGTTGGGTTTCTAAAGCGAGTTACTAATAAATTCTCTTTTAATCCATGTACATGCATGGTACATAGGTAATTCCACGCGGACGAGGTCACAGGCGTTCTACTAGTTGAATAAAATCTGCATTATCTAGCTCTGCTGAATTCAGTACTTCAACAGGTCTACTGAGTGCTGACGTCATCCTCATCAAAATGATGACTTTGTGATCAATCAAAACAAACAAATCTGAATCGGTGTCATGTTTAAACAAATCTGCAACGTCTGCGACCCTAGCATAACGTTCGTGTCAATATCAAAAACATATTTAATTATACAACAAAGTCGGAGTCTTATTATTGTATAGGTTTCAGATTTTCCCTTCGTTTCAAACATATCTCTTACTAGCCGTCGCCCGCGGCGTTGCTCGCGTTCTAGACCATTTAGGGTGCGACTTTTCAAAATTCCTTTCTTAGTGCACCCCTACACAATACAAGGATACTACCCTCCAAATTTCATACCTCTAGGACTTATAGTTTAGGCAGTGCGTTAATTATCAGTCAGCTTCAAAAGAGTTTTATATATTTAGAAGATCATCCTGCGGCCAAGAAGAAAGGCATCTTTGTCTCTACTACAGTTTATATTTCAAGCGACGTTGTACCACCGTGACCTAAATAATTGATTTCAAAAAACCCCATAGCAACACCAATATCAATTACTAGCCGATCATGTAAAAAACAGTTTCAATCTTTTAAAACCGTTTAGATCGGTTCGTATCTTCTTGTCGTGAGCTGAGTCATCCCGGACTCCGGAGTCAGTGCACCCGATTGCTCACCGAACACTCACTTGGAGAATGTCATGGGTATGAAAGCTTGCTCTTTTTGGGTTTAAATAAAGACTGCTTGATGCTTGCGTTTCAGACATTCAAATTTTAGCTGTTTTGAAAAGTGGGAGTTTTTGAGATGGTTCAAGTAAAGAGAGTGGCTATTAGCAAGTTGATTTCGATTCTCTACAATTTGAAATCTAACACGATTGTTTGCGTTCTCCTCGACAATTAGGCGCATTCCTGTGAGTCATCCACCCGAGACTTGTATTTTTATTGGCTGTTTGCATTACTTATCGCGGCAAAGATGTGTTTTCGCGGACCGGCACGCAATGATGCCTTTAGCGGCAAGTATCGAGCTGGCTTTTAATTGGCTACCGAGCCGCATCAGGTGGTTCTCGAAAGTACCCACTGGGGAATAGAGTTTCGAAATCACCTTGATAATGACGAGGCCGCAAAATATTAGCGTATCTAGTCTGACGTCACGCAGATTTCTAACAACACGAAACAAATCGTTAGAGACTCGAAACGAAATATATTATAGTGAAGCGGTTTCCATTCCATGGGACGCTTTGTTCTCGAACGTTTCGGACTTCTGCGCCGGAAGAACAGACACAACAAGCCACAATTGACTCCTCAAATTAGTAATTTAGTGTTTTAGTCGCCGCCGCTGTGACGTATACCCTGAAAATAGTCATTAAAAACCACAGATTCCAGACAGACCAATAGGCAAATGGCACATATATACAGGAAAACGGCGGCGCGTCGTCGTTCGGCTGGCTGCCGGCGAAAATGCGAAACCAGTTTGAGCTGCTTTGTTCGGGCGTTTCGGCAGGAGTTCGATGACCAATGCAAATGTGTGGGTAGGGATAGCGAATTTAGGTGCAAGGGTGCGGCTGTGAGGGGTGAGACGGCGAGCTAGCGCCGCGTGTGAGTCACCACCGGCCGCGGGTGCTGCCGTCGCCGGCGCCGGCTACTAACCTCCGTCCGCCAACGCCGAGGCGCGAGGGGCCCAACGCCTCTGCCACCACGTGCTCACTACACCACGTGCGACGATCTCCACCGAGCCGCGCGTCGACTAGTTGAGAACCACCGACACGGTAAGTGCACTCCAACAAGCGCCTGGATACATGAACACCAGAGCACCTGATGAAGTACAATGGGCGTGCGGCGGCTGGTGTCCTGATCTGGCGGTGCTGGCCGCGAGCCGGCTCGGGCAGCAGCAGCGCGCGCTACTTCAGGTACCTGACTCGCTAGGACAGCCCCGGCGCCGGAGTAGCGCGCACCGCCACCGTCCATCTCCTATAAATAGCTTACGAGCGCGGGTGTACGGCGCGAGGGCGCGCGAGCGACTGCGGGAGCTGGCGGGGCTCGACTGCAGCTTGGCATCGGAGCCGCCGCCAGCCCCCGCGCGCCGCCAGACGTCAGCTGACCGCGGCTGCACCGGCCCTGACATTGGCGGACGCCGCGGGCGCGGGGGGCGAGGTCACTGACCCCGCCCGCGGAAGCCTCCTCGCGAATCTGACGCCCGCCTCGTCCCGCTCGTGCACCGCTCCGCGCCCTCAGTCATCGCACTGTGACATTCACCAAGTTTGGGCGCTGAATGATTTTAGGCTGGCTGGGAGGCGAGGCCTTTTTTTCCCGAGTGACTCGGAACGCGAATTGGGCCTGCAGGAAAATGATTCCATGTCAATGTCATGCTTCAAAGGCGACTGATAAAATGGGACGCGGTTTTTGTCTCCGTTTTGAGGAAGGTTGTCGGGAGAATTTAAACTAATAAGCTATCTCCGATGCTGAAGCAGTTACGACATGCTACAGCAGTTTTTGGTATGAAATTTAATTCAAAGACTGGTTGCGTTGCGGCTCTTCAAACCATTCATTTCAGTATTTTCAATCAGATAATTAAGGTCGGCAGTCGGTCGGTTGCTCGTAAGAGGGCACCACCGACTTATACTGTCATCAAATCACCAATAAATCTCTTGTAACAAGACATGGTACATTCCCGAGAAGACATGGCACGAATCTTTCGAATAATCATTTTGGTAATTATAATCTAGGTATACTAATGTAGTTTTCATCGTCATTGTTTAGTTGAGGTATTATCAATTTCATAGAATCGCGTCATTTTACTTTTTTGCTCGAGGAGTCAGCTATACAACTAATTCTTATCTTTTGGCAAATAATGGTGTGCTAAAACGTGGTGTCATTATGTTGTAACTATTGAAAAACTCTAAGATATCATGCTACACTCACATCCTGTTGACAAAAGAAATGTACCTACCTATTCTATCAGAAACCTAATTCCCATAGAATTTGCTTAGTTTGTCCACTAGGATATAGGTAGGTGCTCTGTGGTTTGGGGTTATGTGAAATAATTAAAGTCAACTTGATTTCAGTATCTACAAAAAAATTGGACAGTTAATTGCCCGTATTAATATTATAGATACAGTAAAATACAGAGAATAACAGTAACTGTTCATCTAAAAACTACGTGGTTAGTTAGTTTTTTTCACATTTAACGTTGGTGTTTTCAAGAAGTTCCTGGTTTCCTAAAAAACGGTAGCCGGTACGTTATGATCGTAATTCATTAACCTAGAGTTGCTGTGATCCCAGACTTGTAGACTACGCAGTTATTTTTCTTATTTGCTTTTATTTTTCAGGTGAAGTTTCCCTGAAGAGTATCTACTGGATGAAAAACGCAAGAATACAAGTTACTGTTGTGTGAAGTATGTAGTAAGTCCTAGGAAAGACCTACGTCCAGAAATAAAGAAACTCTAAACTCCAGCTGTACTAACTGTACTAACTGATTACGTATAATCCTGTATCTAGGTATCCTCTAAGCATAGATAAAAAAATCGGTTCGCGTTGTGAAGGTTTTTCTAATCGAGAATATAAAATAGGATAATGAAGTTATTACCATAAAATCTCCCTACGGATCTCGGAAATTAAATAGATCAGGTTTCAGCCACCGTAATACAACATAATACGGCCGTTACACAGCGGTCTCGTTTTCTTATGAGACCAAGGTTTAATAGACTGTAACCACGGATACACTGCACGCGGATCTAAACGAAGCTCTAGAATAAAATTATAGTAACAGCAGCTCTACAGTTTATTTGTTCTATATGCCCACATTGGACACGGTACGATAGGTTCTATTTAATAACTGCTTTCTTTAAGTTTCTTATGATTGATGCTGATTAAAAACACCGATGATTCTATGATTAAAAAAATATGATCAATTTTTTATCTTAGAACGATCCACGTAAGCACTTAGCTCAGAGCCAGACTAAGTTTTTTAGTGCACTGTGGATTTTATTGCTTCTATACAATAATGGTCTTAATTTAATTATTTTTGGCACTGTGCTAGCACCTAGGCAGGCACTGATAGGTATAATTTAGAATATAATAGAATAGAATAGAAACCATTTATTTTACGTAAAAAACACACTTAAACACAATTAAATAAACACCAAATTATAGATAGATGCGTAAAAAAGGCACTCGCTCAGCATATTATGCTAAAGGTGCACGATGGCTCCTTTAGCGCTGGTTTTCAGGAGTGCCTAGAATATAGAATTTATTTTGGTTTATTAATATTTAGGTATAATATATACGTACTTACCTACCTATACTAGGTATCACGAAAACTTTTTATGAGTTTATTATTCTATTCGTATATTATATTTGGTTGTTATCGCTATTATACCGAGCTCTAAGGCTCTAAGGCCGGAATACTGAAACGTCACTCAAATTTAAGCAACACTTAAAATTCTTCTCTTTGACATTAGGTACTCATTTGTAAGAGATTGCAATAATTTAAGCGTGAACTTAATTTAAGTGTCATTTGAGTATTACTTCGTAAGCCTCTCTAAGTCTCGTAATTATTGTTCTTCTAACAAAAATTTCACTGACTCAACTCGTAACTCGTGGATTTGCGAAGTCGTCCTATTGCTTTCCGAAAGTCAAATTGATAAAGTTCAATTATCTAGGTACCTACTTCTATGAATTTGACTTCTAAAGGTGAACGCAGGTATTTCTTAGAATTGATGTCCTCGGGGTTACATTAAAAATGACCACGGCTCAGATAGAGGTTGTTCGTCAGAATTTATAAGTTTAGCACCCGTATCCTTCATTCACTCACTTATTATCCTCACTTATAGTTTTAAACAATTATCAAGCGAAATTGAAATGTCTATATTCTCAGTAATTTGCGAGTTTATCACGCGTATCTTTAGCGTCCTTCCCACGCATAGTTTGAATTCACTGTAAAACAATGATCAAGTAGGTAATATACAGAGGTGGTTTATTGCCAAAAACAAGTTTAGCGTTAGCACCCGTATTCGTTCACGCTTTTCTTCCACTGCTAGCTTGAGCGTAAGATCCCTTATCGTCAAGTGAAATCCGTCAAAAACCAAAACCAAAGATGCTGTATTTTGGCAATTTTGATACCAATAAAGGATTTATAGACAACTTTTAATATTGAGATTCTGAATTCGAACTCGCTTCTGAATAAAGTAAGTACATCCAGTTGACCAGTTGAGCTATCTATAAATCGTTTGCAACGGTTTGTAAATAGCTCAACTGTTTCATGTGTATTTTGTAAATATTGTGAATATTGTAAATACAGTACCTACCTATACGAGAAATATTTTTCAAGCAATGGTGCCACATCACATAGGATAAACGGACCTAAACATTTTTTAGAGATGGCGTCCCAAGGTTGGTTTTGAAGTGAAAAATATACTGCTTAGAATACTCAGATGACAGTTGGAAGAGTCGTCCTCAGGGTTAACAGACTCCACCTTCTAAAGCAAAGGTCGTGGGTTTGATGTGCGGGGGACACGACCTAAGCACTTACAGGTCGAAAGCCGTTATCTACCAAATACTGCGACCTACAGGTGGGTTGTTATCCGCTAGCAAAGTATGGAGCAGGTAATTTATTTTCACGCTCACACAGTTGCTTTCATACTGAGGGGTATATTTATATTGGTCTTCTAAAGCTGAGCTAGCTAAAATGTTTGTTGAATCTGTTGTCATCTTCTTCTTCTTCTTCTCTTCAGTAATGGCCTCTGTCCGTCATTTCGACAGACAATTTTGCCAATGACAAGTTATATAATTGTAATAATATAAGTCAAGTCAAGTCATTTGTCAAGTCGGCTGTCGTTTGTTTTGAAAAGAAAATGGTGGATTTTCTCATCAAAACCTAACACGAATTTTCACATTCAGAAAAACCTCTTTACACACATTTATTCCAATGGCTCACACTTTATGTTACGACCTAAGTATTATTGGTTAAAATTCCACCAAAATTAAACAATAATACTCACAATAACACAAGAAAAACTATTAAAATAAAAGTGCTATGTGTCGTTTAAAAAAATGTCAAAACTCGTGTCCGTTGAATCTGTTGTCATCTCTTTTCGTTGTCTGTCATGCAAGTGACAATGATAGAGCATATTTTAAAGCCGCGCTAAAATGACAGTTGAATATGAATAAAGGGGTTAGGTACTAGGTACAGTTACAGATCATATAATACTATGTACAGCTGTTCATATTGATTCTGCCCGTATTCCCAATTTACTGCTCAAAGTCAAAGTCAAAAAGCTTTTATTCAATAAAATCTCACCGATTCGGACTCAAGCATACATTTTTGTATGAGAACCTACTAACATTGTAGAAACAGGACTAAAATCTTCGTTCTATAACCTTAGGGCACAGAATAGGTAATAACCTTAGGGTTGAAAAAACATCTTAAGGTCGTAAGCATACCCTTGAACGAGCCATTGTCTTTTCAATGTGAGTCGACGGTCGCCCTACGCGGCTGCCCTTCGTAAGGTGACATGACTTGTTAGCAAATATTTTTTTTACATCTGTGATTTGTTTTATAAACATTTAATTTTGTTAATAGAAAACACTCGCTTGTATTTTTAACCGACTTCAAAAAAGGAAGAGGTTCTCAATTCGGTTGTTTTTTTTATGTTTTTTACCTCAGAACTCCGTCATTTATGAACCGATTTGAAAAATTCTTTTTTTATCTGAAAGGGTATACTTCCAGATTGGTCCCACTATTTTTTTATCAAAATCTGTTCAGTAGTTTGGCAGTTAAATAAGAATAACTCGAAAAAACACGCCATACACGTACACGGCATTGCGTATTTTGCTTTCCTGTGACGTTTACGATCCATAGAACAGTCCCAATGAACTGTCATTATCATCATCACATTTTCATGATTATCTGTAACTCAATGATATAGGGCTATACTTATAGCTGAATAGTTAAACAGTTGATTAAAATCTAGCTCTATCACTGTTTGACATAATCGTAAGAGAGAGAAATAATTTAAACAGCTGAATAAAGTTATCCAAGGATTATAAGCAGGTTATTTAGTTATACTGACTATACCTAACGTGTTCTACCCAGTGTGTAACTTAGATAATTATGTTAATCCATTTTATGGTGAAATGAAAGATAAAAACTAAAAAATACTTGGTTAAATTGTGTAGGTTACTTACCTTATATTTCAAAAATCCTTATTTCATTTCCGACAGCCGTATTCAAAAAGACAAGAAATGATCAAAGATTTTAACGAAATAATGCTTATGCTGCTACCACGCGAGCAAAGCTGCAGGCGACGGCTAGTAAATTTATATGAAAGTTTTTTACCAGGTAGGTACATAGATACTCTGCTAATCCTTTATTAGTAGACGAAGTTGACTACGCTTATTTTAATAGGTAATTTGCCTTAGTTAGGAGCAGGTAAATTATAAAAATCCTAGAAAATTAGTTCAGGTAATCCCAGTTTTTAATATTTCATGAATTTCCCGGAGTGAACTTACAAATCTTCCCCCTATCTTATAAAAAGTTAAGAGTAGACATAATGCCCTGATTACGTATGGTAAACAAGACCTAATGTCTACTTATGTTAGATCTCGCTACAACTATATTATGTTCTATCTGCTTCATAAATCGGAAATAACAAAATTTCATGAAAATTTTATTAGGCTGGTAGACATTTTAACGAAGTTCAACTATTTGTAAGAACATAATTATTAAATTTTATTAAAGGTTAGTTTCGGGTAATTGAGGTTTTATTTATTACGAGCGTTAAAACCCATAAAAAATCATTTGATCCAAAGAGATAATCCATGTCCTTTGATCGTTCCTATGGGAATTTAATTGAGGTACAGAATTTGATGAACAAAAACCAATTTTTTTGTGTATTTAAGTACTTTGACACCTAAAGTGTTAAGCCGTGCGTAACGTCACAGGCAGTCGCTAAGCTTTGGCGGAGGCCTTAAGGCGTCCTAAACATTCTACCAGAGCCCGTAGTCTGAGTTTTGTTTTGTTGATCGAAACGCATATCGAGAAGCGACTTGCGAGATATTTTGTATGAAAACCCGATAAGCGCCTCTAGCGGGAGATTTGCAAACTATTTTTCTACATACAAAAACTGCGAGTTTCTCGATTCTCGCTTGTCGCAAGTCAACATAACAAAACTCAGACTATGGGCTCGGAGCTAGCATCTTTCTTAGATAAATGTCGGTGACTTTGACGTTTACGTGCGTCCTAGGTGTTGTTGATTGGCGATCGGCAAAGCAAGTCGTAAAACAAAATGAATCTCGCCGAAATAGCACGGCGGGAGCACGCCGAATGTCATATCATTTAAATTTGCTCGTAGAACGTTAAGAGCAAGGTCGGTGATGGCTTGTTCGAGTATTATTTATTGGCCAAGCCGTGTCTAGTCTGCTAGGGTCCAGAACTTAATTTGTGTTTTTACAAAGAGAACATAGATAAATAGTCTTATTTATTGTTTTTTTATTTAAAATGACTGATCGGAACATAAATAGAGATGTTATAATGTATGGAAAACCTACTACACACTTGCTAAATTAAAAAAAAAATACTTACGATAGGTAGCTACTTTAGTCAACTTTCTTATGAATTGTTCAATTTACATAAAAAAATCAGAAATGTCTACCCTTTTGACGGTAGCTTTAGAAGCATAGGTTTATTTTGTTGTTGCTTTCTTTCAAACATATTTTAGCAGCATTATAAATATTGTAGTCTCTTAAGGTTGGTCCACATCTGATCTTTTGTCCGTACCGTAGCTCCGTATCGTATCAGCGTCGCGATCAAAGAACGCTAGTCTGGACGCTCGTTACTACTACAACTAGCGTTCTTTGATCGCTACGCTGATACGATACGGAGCTACGGTACGGACAAAAGATCACATGTGGACCCACCTTTATAAACTAAAGCTGCAAGAATGAATTTAGTGTTGTTGAAATTAGTCTATGATAATATAAAAAGAAAAACAGCACACTTTTTGAAAAAATGCCTTCGGATCCCTAAACATTCAAGACCTTGGTCGCATTGGGTTCATTGGCACACCGTTCAGGTGACGTCAGAGGCAATTATACTGATAAAAGGTAGGTATGGAGTCCACAACTAATGGCCTGATAAAATGTACTAGCCGAGAATGACATGGTCGGTGTGATACCGAGTCTGAGCCAGAGCCGAACGCCTGTTTGGGGCCCAACAAGGTCATAACTTTAACCCTACCAGACCTAGCCCTAAAGAATAGTTAGATAGATAGATAAGTTTATTTATTTATTTTTATATTTATTTGTCACTGAAACACACCAAAGTTTGCAGCATAAACAGGAAGCAATAGGTACTATTGCGTAAGTAATAACTTTTTTTTTTTTATACAATATAGGCAACCGTTTGACCACAATCTCACCTGATGTTAAGCAATGACTAAAACTAAAATCATCATCAATCATCACCAATCAATTTATATAAAACTCTTTTGAAGCTGACTGAGAATCAACGCACAGCCTAAACCATAAGTCCTAGAGGTATGAAATTTGGAGAGTATTATCCTTAGGAAATTTGTAGGGATGCACTAAGAAAGGAATTTTGAAACGTCACACTCTAAAGAGTAGAACGCGAGCAACGCCGCGGACGACGGCTAGTGAGCAATAAGTATTTGCCTGTTATTTCTAATGTGTGTTGAAAGATAAGCAATGTTTAAATGTTGTTATCTTGTGTCGATGAATAATTTCATTGTTTATAATTTTACTTTATGACGTTTAATGACAGATTCTATATAGGTACATAGATGAATCCAACATTAACCGTACTGTAACCGTATTATGAAATTAACATACAGCATATAATTAAAAAACTTAGTTAATATAGTACCTTTAAGTTTAATCATAATAGAATTGACTACATAATTGAATGGACAAAAATGAAACGTCATGTTACTTTTATAGAGCATGAACTTTTATTTATCTATTACTTCTAAGTTAAAATTTGAAATTACAAACCTAGGAAATACATACCCCCTATCTTATAAAAAGTTTGAGTAGACATTATGTCCTGATTACGTATGGTAAATAAGACATAATGCCTACTCTTAACTTTTTTATAAGATATACCATTAGTATGAAGGTCGGCGAAATAAGGTGACTATTGTAAAGCTACAATTAGTGTGAGTTGGGATGTATTCCCTTATTCTGAATTTTATTTGTTGATCAAAACGAATATTTAAGTATTGAAAAAGATGATAACTAGTTCAGCACATTTTATGCACATTTTTTTTAAATTATGTTTAAGTACGTACGTACAATATACATTTCTAATTTAACTTATTAATTAATATAAAATATTGCTTGGATTTATAATTATTCTATCTAAGTATAAAATGTCATGAGTTATAAATACTTAGTCGAATTGTTCTATAAAATATAATTTACTACTTTTATTTCTAACTGAATTATAATCTATTATAGCATTAAGTACGTTTTGAAATAATGCATGAATTTTATTATACATTTCTAAAATTAATCACTAAAATAATGTAAACATGTGGGTTACCATTCTCAAAATATCTCATTTCATATTCATAGTATTGTCACTGAACTTAAATGAAAATTAGTAAATAAAGCTTACGACATTAATAAATATAATCTTTTAAATATTATGTTGATAAAATAAAAACTTAATTGATAAAAACAATTATTAAGAATAAAATATTGAGTATAAATTTAAACTATTTAGGCTTATCTTACCTATTTAATGGATTACATTTTTAATTAATGAGTTTTATTAGTAGAATGTTCTACAGGGCCACCGCCACTGCAAAATGCCCTTTGTAAAATGTATTGGCTCGTCGGTTGCATTAAAAGCGCGACATCAATTTTGAACACTACCCATAATATATTCAAGATATGAATACGAAGTTGTAATTAAACAATTGTATGTAAAAATACATTCGATAATAATTATTGCCAGCGTTTCATTTTGCAGAACAGCAATACAATTAATAATAAGTAATAAAATGTAAACGCGTTTATCACTCCTGTCTAGCCTAGCATCACACTTAACTATCGCCTGTCTCAAGACAAAGTCTAAACTCAAATCTACGAGATGTCTGCCACATTCAAAGGTGTTCAACATTTTGCAGGAAACTACAATTATTTTAGACAAATTTGAGGTAGATTTTTTACAATATCACTAGTCCAATTTCATAAGTCATTTCAACGCCGCGATGTTTTGCCGTAGCGAATTAGCATTTAATTTATATATTTTATACAGTCTCTAAACCACTCTTTATCCCGATAAATAGAAATAAATTATAATAAATAAATATTTTGGACATTACACACAACGCCCTCTAGTGCCAAACTAAGCAGAACTTGTACAATGGGAACTAAATTGATAATATTTTTTTATTTTTTTTTGTAAACATTAACACCTAAGCTAAGAAGTTACTTAAGTGTTGTTTATTAGTCGACTGTTGTCGTAACAAAGTTTTATTTAAAGTCAAGCGAGATTTTGCAATAAAGCAAACAGTTCAGTGCCGCCAACATATCTGTTAAGAGGCATCGGAAGTCAGAATAAAAGGTAGAAACTGACCGCGAAACCAGATGATGAAGTATGAAGACTTATTAAAGACGAAGCAAATTGACGTGCTTCGTCTTTAATAAACTTACTTAACATATAAGTTGGTTGCACTATAACCCTATATGTATATACAAATCACAGTGATAGGGTATAATTAAGTTACATCTATTTATCTAGTTTCAATAAGAATTATTTTCTTCTGAGATTAATTCGTAAAAAAGCGCCCAAAATAAACGTCAAAACCATAGAATCATACTACTTATTCGACGTTCACTCCGGGCATTTCTAACAATGACTAAATACTCTTGACTTACACAACTAAACTTAAAAGCTAGCAAAAAGACTTTGCATTTATAAAATATGTGCTATTTACACGTTTATTGCTGACACTCAACATTTGGCTCAAATAATTATTTGTCAAAATAAAATAATAATAATATCCATAATGTGGATAAGATATAAATTAATTTATTATTTAATTCATTTCGAATAATTTAATGCTTGTAAAATGTAACGTGAAACTTTGTGGGAGAGCTATTATTACTTATCTCAATATAACTATTATTTTTTACATAATTAATTTACTAATCTTATATAAGTTAAAATAATATTGTATTGCCAACTTTGCACTACGCTATGGTGTCGAAAAACCACATCACAGGTGGTATTAATAACGCAGAAACTGGTATAAAACTTGTTACATCAGATCACCAATAAAGCTTCTAAAATGTTGTTGTTTTTGCTCACATCAGATATTACGCTGACACCGCGCCAGAATGCTAACAACGCGCCGTTGTACTCTTTCTTTTTCACATTCACCTTGGTATACGTTACTGGCGTGGCGTCAACTTACTACTCCGCGCTAACAATGTATCAACTTTGAAATTTCAATCATTTATTTCATTAGAAGGTATAATACTGTTTTGACACTCACTTCAAATTCACGCTAACAGTGTTTCGTCACCGCTTAAATGCTGTAATATTTTTGACGTGGCATCGGTGTATCTCTGATTTAAACTGGATTCACTAAGTTGCTTTCACGCTGACACTGCAGATTGACACCCCTGCCCGTCTTACCCAAATATACCTAAAAGAGGTTAAGCCGGGTGATGCAGGCGTACGTATCAACTGTCAAAACGTATTCACCAAGCTCACTCACGTTATAATGCTGACCCCCGCACAGCGACGCTGACGTGTCACCATTATATTTCACGCTGACACCGCACCAGACCCGTAACACTCGCACTCATCACCCGCCTCTTAAGAGCAATCTAGTTATAGGAGCGGGCGATGCGAGTGTATCACTTATCAAACTGTATTCACTCACGTCATTTTCATGCTGACACCGCACATTGCCGCGCCTGACCCGTTCCACCCGCACTCGTCACCCGATATCTAGAAGAGTGACCTAGCAGCGCTGCTGTTAGGTCGCGTGATGCGGGTGCGTAGCGGCCGCGGCGCGCGGGCGCGGCGGGCGCGGCGTCAGCGCGGCGGCGGCGCGGTGCTCCCCCACCACCGCAGGTACGCCGCGTCCACGCACCGCGCACGCGCCGCGCGGCGAGATACATCCTCCAGCACCTCCTATACAAACATATTGTAATAAATGGCGTATAGTTGTGGTTGTGACAACGCAAGTATTGGTATTGAAAAAGGAGAGCATCGTATGCTCTAATATAATTAAAAATTCACACATGCATTACACTGATAAGTTACTATTCCAAAAATCGAGTTTATCTGTTTGTTTGTTCACGGACCTAAGCTACTGGCCCAATTACAATGAAACTTATACAATCTAGAAGTCCTTTTTCCGGATTAAAACATATTATGCTATGTTTTATTGAAATCAAAGATACAAATAAATCAAAGATTCTTAGATACAGCTTGAACTTTTTAAACCAAAAGCAGCCATTTGCTACGAGATCCATCGTATACTGGTGACAGATTATAAAAATCGTTACACGCGTACAAAGTTGCAGGTATCAACTAGTAAATGAATAAGAGCCAATTATAAGCGTAGTTGACAAACAACACGTAAAAACAAAAAATGCTGACACTGTACCAGACACTTTCGATCACGCTGACTGAAGCTCTGAATCACACTAACCTGTTTCTTCAGTACAATATGCTTGCCCTTCCAATACTTCATCAGCCCTCTTTCCTGCAGCGTTGACACTATATCCGAAGACGCGATAGCCAAGTCTTTGCTGAGGTCCCGAATGCAAAGCGTAGGTCCAGGAGCTGAACAAAGTCTCTTCAACAACGCTTCCTTCCAGTAGGAACGGTAGGATATGAGACCGAGGTCTGAGAGTGGAGTTTCTGGAGAACCAACTTTGCCTTCCACTTTCGTAAGGAGGTAACCTGGTGAGAATAACTCTGTTTATTAGTTTTTTTAAATAAAACTATTAAGCACTTTTTGTCTCCGACCCTAGTATCCCCAATATTGCCCCCGATTCTGTTGTATCTTTTTCCTAAACTAACCTAATTTGACAGCACTAAAACTGATGCCATCCCTTTCTTATGAACTGAAACAACAAAGACAGCTATCATTGTCGTGCTGTCAAATTAGTCTAATTTTGAAAAATGGAACAAAATAATCGGCAGCATTATCGTTTATTTAAGTACATATAGACTTAAAAGTAAATACCTACTATTTTCAATTACCAATCAAATTATTTCTTGTTTTACGACTTATTTTCTATCTTCTAAATTGTCCGTCAAAACTTTATTACGTTAGTTCCATCAACTCTACCACATAAGCGTCAATCCAACTAAAGAAGAGGCAGTGTATTTCCCGTAAACATGCCGTTTTTAGCACTTTCAAACCGGTATTCATAACGTTTTATAGCGTTCTGCACGGAATAAAATACTCGAAAGGATTACTGCCCGTTTCATAGCACGGAATAAAATACTCGAAAGGATTACTGCCACAATAGTACCCAACTTTCATAAAAACATCGCGGTTGGCTATTATTGAGCCATCCACAGCGACCTACCTCAACGCAAAATTTCCTCTATTCGTAACCCCTTTGGCACAAAACAAAAGAAAGCATGGCGTTTTGGCTCTGCATTAATCTAAAGGTTTTGACGATGTCTGAGTTTCGAAATGGCATCGTTCCGTGAAATTACTCCAATTATCTTGTCAGTGGTCATTAGTTGTAGTGGAACAAAGGATTTATCATGAAATTAACACCTAGAATCATAATTAAGGTGTTCGCCGTGGGCTCCGAATTTCCCGTCTGCGTCCCTTCCCCGGGGGGAAGAAGAGGGGGAAAAGAGGGGGTACAGTATGGGGTTTAAAGGAGGGTCGGTCTAGACGGCATGCGATCCATAGCTGCAATGCATCGATCGGTCTGGCAGGGTCGTCGCCCTACGTCGCGACGAACCCCGCGGGGAGGTAAGGGGACAAAACAAACCCCTGGGTACAGCTGTTTTGTGGCTGGGTCACTATCTAGTAAGAAAATTATCATAATTCACATTTTTGTAATCATTGGTGGTGGTAGAATAGATAGGATAAAATTAATAACACTACTATTATAGGCCCTTGAGAATACCCAAAAATTTACCGCCGAAAACAATAACTCACAAGTCGTTCTATGGGACATCAGTGAAGTGTACCAGCTATTTCCTTTGCTTAGCTCTACCAAAGGGGTTTATGTTGTTGACCGTAGGCAGGTGCGGACCCCGATTTGTAAAAATTTGCACGTTGCGACCACTGATAGACTTAAAATTAAACGAGTAGATTTATTGTTCGGTCATTTTTGCTAACTTATTCTTTTTTGTGAGCTTTATGCATTACACCATTTGATGGTTTGTTTGTAAATATTTTTAGTACAAGAGTAGCAATGACTTTTTCATCACGTTGTTTGTTTTGTACGTAATTTTTTGGGATAATCGGAAAAAAAAAATCTTAAAAATTATTTGTCGTTTTAAAACACACAAACTTATTTTGTACTATAGCACTAAGGAAACCACAAGGTTTACAGCGATAAAGCGAAATGTGATTTTTTTATAATTACGAATAAATTAAAAAAACTGTCAATAAAAATATGATTGGTTATGAACATTGTCAGACGAATAAGCGTAAAGTTAAAATTGTATTCTTTTGGTTCGTTTGCTGGCTCGCTGCGGGCTAGAAGTGTTACATACAATTTACGCAATGTGCCACACGGACAAATAAGTACGATGTAATATCTAACATCTGTATATCTGTATTAGCAGTAGGTAACAAAAAATATAAAAGCATTTTCCGAGTTGCGTTTGTTCGACTGACACGATTGAATGAATATGATTTAATGTGTAGTGACCTTATCTGAGAGCATTATTAAAACTCCTTCGTTTGCTTTGCGCCACTGCATCTTGCAAAACATGGCCGCAAAAAGCTCTCATTAGGGAGCCAATCATGATATCAGCTGACAACCCAAGCTCTTTCTTTCTTTCTTTTCTTTCTAATAAAGATTATGAATATGCACAGATACTTACTAAAATCTATGAGTAATCTTCCGTAGCCTTGCCTCTGGTACGGGGGTAGTGTCAAAATACACGACACATTGTAGTTTTGAAATGAGTTCTTTTCCTGTGGAAGAAAGTAATAAAAGCATTTATTTTTTTATTTTTGCATATATTAGTCGCATTTGAAACGGGGTGTTGAGGTATACCATATGCCCCGAAGTGGAGAGCTTCATTAGGTACATAAGTAATATATGACATGCTACTTTTAAAATATAATAGAAGAAAAACATCGTCCGATTTCTAGAAATCCAGTTTCTAGAATCTGATCACGCTGTTTGCAATGAAATAAATGGACAAATCTATAAATATTTGGTACATAGTACCATTATATTTACATACTCGTAGTTATTTTTCTATTATAACTATAATTTCGTGGTATGCGATTCGTGGATTTCGATGTTTCTGACTACCTCATCATCATTTCCCTGCCCTTATCCCACGCTAGGTGGGGTCGGCACAACATGTTTTCTTCTTCCACTCACTCCTATCATTCGTCAACTCTGAATCTACTCCTCTCACATTCATATCCTCTTTCACACAATCAAACAACATCTTCTTCGGTCTTCTTCTTCTTGCATACCCAGCCACACTCATGTTCATAACTCTCTTCGTTATATGACTACCTATAGGTTTTAAAATTTCAGACTTAGCGTGTACGGACTACTATTACGGACTCTAAGAGGATTTTAATAAAAACTAATGAATAATACACATAGGTAAATAAAATAAGCAGAATTGATTTTAAATCGCAGACAAAAACTTAATTTCGGTTTCGAGAAGCCTAAAATAATAGTATGCAAAAGAATTAATAAGATCACAATACATAATGAAGGAAAAATATTTTGAGAACTGGTCAAGAGCGGTCAAATATAAGGAAGTTCAAGGTTGTATAATTAAATTATATTCCAGTTTTTTTGACGGTATCATTTATAATTGTAATATTATTTGCGGCGTTACCACGCTGGATAAGATTCGCAATGAGTACGTGCGAGGTAGTCTCGGAGTACGCGACATCGCAGACAAGCTGCAGGAGAACAGAATGTCATGAGATGGTATGGACATGTCAAAAGAAGATCACCCGATTACCTGTCCGTCTCCGGCAAAAGACCACCTGGACAGCGGTGTTAAACCGCGACATAAAGGAATGCACGGCTAGTCATCAATATATATAAAACTCTTTTGAAGCTGACTGAGAATCAACGCACAGCCTAAACTATAATAAGCCCTAGAGGTATGAAATCTATTTATTTATTTTTTGGCACAAACAGTCATTGAGTTATAATAATCTTAAAGTAAGAGTAAATTTAGAGACAAAATAGTGCCCAAACCTTAATTCTAATAATAATAATTACTTATTTTCGGGCAAGGTACATAGGCAGCACATGGCAGCCCTTACAGTGAGTAGGTAGTAATACTAAGAAATGACGCGGCACAAATCTATGCTATACCACCGCGAGGCCAAGTCGCGATGGAGCTCAGATAAAAGTAATAATAAACTAAATTGCAAACATTTGGCTAAAATATCTGAAATCTGAAGGTAAGTATCCTTATATAGTGTAGGGGTGCACTAAGAAAGGACTTTTGAAACGTCACACTCTAAAGGGTAGAACGCGGCTAGTTATTCATAACTGTGGCGTCCATAGCTCATATATTTATATTCATACACATTATAAACAGATCAAGATGAGCTGTTGGTAACAAATGGTATGCTTTACCAGTTTTAGAACGTGAAAGTCAAATAAGGTCACGGTCAGCCAAACACCCGATTTATTTTAAGATTATTTAGACATTTAAATTCGATTTTCATGTTTGGTTCGCGTAATTTATGGTAATCAGACAACTGCTTTGTTGTCTACTTTTGATTATCTATTGTACCATCTTGACTAGGTACCGATTTAAAGGAAATAGAGTTTTGTGTTTACCAACTTTTTAAAATAAAAAACACAACGGGAATAATCTTTTTCTTCGTTTCTATATGGCCTGTGTGCGTCATTTCGATACACAACTTTGCCAATGTTAAGTGAAATATTATCGGTCAAGTCATTCGTCAAGTCGGCTGTCGTTTGTTTTAAAGAAATAGTGGAATTTTACCTTCAAAACTTGAAAACCTATCATTTCAAGGAAATCTCAAAAAAATACAAAATAGACACCTCAAAGAAATGTCATAACGTGTATGAAAAACTACCCGTCGCCCGCGGCGTTGCTCGCGTTCTAAACCCTTTAGAGTGTGACTTTAGAAAATTCCTTTCTTAGCGCACCCCTACACAATACAAGGATACCACCCTCCAAATTTCATACCTCTAGGACTTATAGTTTAGGCTGTGCGTTGATTCTAAGTCAGCTTCAAAAGAGTTTTATATATATTGATGATGATGATGATGATGATAAGTTGTCTAAACGTGGTTGGATTTGCACTCATTTATAAATTATATTCACCGCTAAAACAATTGAAAGCCACCCCATGAGGCAGATCGAACTGCAACCAGCAGACGTCTGCAGACTAATGTAAACTTTAGAACTAGCACCTTAAATGTTAGGGGTGTCTGCATCCTCAGGTCATCGAACCCAGACCCCCGGAACTGTAGTGTCATTGTACCTTCCAAAACCTCATCACCAGCGTGTCATAAAGTGAAGCTATCTACTGTGAATTTTTAGTTTATTTTATTTATTAGGTTTGCCAACAGTTTTCACACGAATACAAATATTAATAAACGCGTTAGATTAAAAACAAAGACAGATAATGGGCCCGATTCTGTTGATGCATTTAACTAAACTAATTTGATAGCAGTCTTTCAATTTCTTCTTCTTCTATTTATGGCCTCTGTCCGTCATTTCGACAGACAACTTTGCCAGTGTGAAGTGAGGTATTTGAAATAATACTCGTATCAGTCAAGTCAAGTCATTCGTCAAGTCGACTGTCATTTCTTTTGAAAGGAAAATTAGCTTCAGTTTATGAGAATTCTCCATCGTGCTAAGGTCTAATAAAACGTGACATTGGCGAAATTGCGGGCAACACTGCAAAGGCCATAGACAAGAATTGAATTGAATTGAGAATGGAATGGCAAATAGTGCTGTCAAATTAAGTTAGTTAAGGAAAACAAAACAACAGAATTTTCAATCTTAAATAAAATGCGGGGGAAATCGCGAAAAAAAAACCTAAAAGCATTTAAACCAAACTTTACAACATATACCTTAAATCGAGGGGGGGTGTCTGCAGCATCAGGTCATCGAACTGCAGACGGGGGTGGAAGGGCGGGCACTTCCCGAATCGTTAAAAATAAACCCTGGGGCCCTACAGCGAATGCATTGTGCGCCAATCAAAACAACTCATGTGAGCTATGTCTGGATTTGGTAAACTCATACATTGTAGTTGGCTTAGTCAGTTCATACAAACTTGCGCTTACTTATAATGTAGAAAAGCATTTTCATGAGAAAACCTATAGTTTTTGGTACCATGAGCAATCAAACACCCATTCTTGGATTATTTTTAAATGCTGATAAGTATTTTGAAAAAATGCTTAATTCGAATCGTACGTGATTTACGTACGTAGTCTAGAGCTATAGCATAGCTTTTTTGACTGGTTTTAAATCTATGCTTTGAGTCTCGGTCAGACTTGCGCGAAAATTGAACTAACCAATCATTAAGCATAAGACATTTTGACGATTCTAGTAAAAACTAAACTCTCTCTGGGTAGGACCACCTATAAATATAATAAGCGTCTTGCTTACAAAGCACTGAAGGGAGGCTTCTTCGATATACCCACCCATCATATAGATAGCCTCTCGTCTTAGATACCTCTTAATATATTTACTCGTAAATCCTACGCTACACAGCGACGCGAGCGTTGCTGGAATATTTTAGCCAGATGTACTTGTGGACTATAAAAGCCGCCGCATGCTTGACAATATGGGACAGAAAAGTATAGCAAAGTTACTTTTCAGATCATTGCACCTCAACATGGTATTTGACGATCATAGTGTACTAACAATGTTAAGCGACGAATCTACAAACACTTCTGTTTCTGCACTTATCATTATCAACCTATATTGGTCCAGTGTTGGACGTAGGTCTCTGCCAAGACGCGCCATTGAGCCCGGTCTTCGACTTTTCTCATCTACTGTTTGCTAGCTACATTTCCGCACGCGTATGATGCAAGGTATTAGTATGGAAAAATGTATCAAATATTATTGGCCACTGCGAAATGTAAGCATGGCGTAAATAAAATATTAGAACGCGCCTCTGATCGGATCTCCCTTGGAATACCAAGATTTTCAAAATCTCGCATCGCCCTGTGTAAAAAGCCTTTATTCGACGAGACAGAGATTTTTGAAGGAGAAACTTCGCTAATTATAAAAGTTCTTGCAGACAGTTTGACGTACAGGTTAAAATTAAAGGTTGTCGTGGGCGACCAGACGACGCGACGCTGTTTATAAACTTAAGGTCCCCATTTAGATTATGATACGTGTCACACGCTTTTGAATAATTGGGCAACTTTCGAGATGACCGAGTGGACGTGGAAAGCTGCTCGTTTGGCGTGCCACTGGTTCTGTTTTGATCACCTTATAGGGTCAGTAACTTGAGGCAAGGCAATGCAACATAGGCCGTTCAAAATAGTCATAGGGGTAATGGAATGGCAACATGAAAAAAAAGAAGAAGAAGAAGCCATCTTGGACGTGACACCTGTACCTGTGCCTGTACCATTGTACGATTATTAGGGAACAGAATATTCGATAAGAGGGCTAACTTTCAAGGAAATAATAAATAGATAAACGTAAATAAGAACAATTTTTATTCATAACAATGAGTATTAAACGAAACCGCAATTTTGCAAATGTTTTCAGTAAAAAAAAAAAAAAGAGTCATATAGATATCTTGTGTCTTGTCTACCGGCACCGGCCCAGGAGACTTGATATGTTTTTATTAGATTTTCTAAGGCCGAGGCTACATGCACGTGGACTGGACTCCACCATCTTTTATCTAAATTACCTTATGCGCAGACAATAACGAAACACGCGAACAGTTCTCAGCAGCCGATTTACCGCCGGCGGCGAGACGTCTAGACGACCGGGCGTGTTTACATCGGTATATTGTCACTTTGGGACGAGCGTGACTAGCTTGGAGATAGTCTGTTCCATAGAGAGATAATCCCTTGTAGATCTGCAGAAAAGTCTACGAATTTCAAATAATAAAGCATTGAAGCTTGTAATTTTGTATGAAACACAGCGAAAACGAAAGAAAGCTGTAATTACGTTGCCATACCTCCTGGGCTCAAATCTGGGTTAGACTCTACTAGTTAACAGGGAGTATTTTGTTCATAGCAATATTTCAGCAATTTCCCATAAACCTCTTGGAGATTTCTATAATAAATGTTCGCACCCTCGTTCTATAGCTAACTTTTAGTATTCCAATATAAAGCTTGTACATAAAGATGTGGAGATTCAGGGACAAAGGGCGGATTAAGGTTTTATTGGTGTACACGAAGTTTGACAGATGAGTAGGGGCACAGTAGGGGTAGGATGTGCTTAGTTATACTAATTGATTGTGTACACAAAGGACTTGAACATACCCTCTGCTCTTGGAGTTATGTTGTGTTTTCATGTCAATAGTTTTTTTTAAACCATTTTTAGTGGCAACCTAAAGAAATTAGCAGGTGTACCTTTATCAATCAATGTGTTTATTCCTTCACATAGGTATAATTTGTACACTTTGAAAACTGGTTAAGTCTACCTACTTGGTTTAGAAAACATTGAATTACGCCTTCCGATTTATATCGGTCGAGTAGGTACCCAAGGTTTTTATTTGTAGGAAATTATGGGGAAGTATCCTGTGGGTAAGACCGACCAGGCTGTGATGATGGTCTTAGTTCTGGAACAGTACCCACCGGACTCGTTATTATTAGCTAGCGCTGTAATAGTCGTCAAACGATCGCCAGCATTTGTCCGTTCAAAGAAAAGGCAAATAATTTCAAATACCAAAAGGAAAAGGTATCATACCTACTTGTAATAAACCCCACCGAACCCGGAACAGTCAGATGCTGCGGTCATCGACCCCGTCTCGCCGGGTATAGTTTAACAAATCGTTTCTCAAAGTGTCAGACGTTTCAGACAACAAGGGAGTTCGCCCCGGGAACGAAATAAATGCAACGAGAAACTTTATTTGCAGTTTGCAAAATTCCAACGCTACGTAACCATCCCACGCAGTCGTGGTTCATGTTTTGGTAGTAGTAGGCCTCATCGTGATGGAGTTCATCCAAAAAGTACTATCACCGTACTTATTTCTGCCGCCAAGCAGTGATGCTCGCATTTTTGTTCCGGTTGGAAGGGTATGGGTGCCGGTGCAATTACAGGCACATGACTTACTTAGTGAAGAACGCGGTGAAACGCGTCGATACTTCGAATAATTTTGAAAAAATTATTTAGAAAGGGTCTGGGGCAAATTGGATGGAGCCCAGGTCCCAAATTTTTTTTTAAACTTGCAATGATGGAACTTTGTTTGTTACAATGCACTTACAATGCAGTTTTTGAAAATGTAAGAAATGCAGCGGGAATGATTAATTATTAGACATTTTACTTCGAAAAATGCGTCTTTTTTTTATAGTATTTACAGGTCTTTTCGTCGAAATAATTACTTTATTTTGCGTTTTCGTGACTGCTACTGCATAATAGATTATGATAAAATAACTAACAAAATTAATCAAAAAATGTACTAAATGTATGCAAATGGGGCCTGAAATGCCCCAACGCCTTTGCAGGTAAATTTACATTGAAATAACATGAACCACAGAGTAACCACTGCACAAGTACTAATGTGTGATTAGAATTAGAAATTTTGGGGGTCATAACTCACGACCCTCAAAATATTGAGATGCGCAGTTTCAACGTATACGTGAGATGCCAATTTTACAGTCTACGGTGTATTAACGATCGATGAGGCTGTCTGCCGAGGGTGTCTACAGGGGGATGTTTAGGCGGAGCACCTCACTTCCTACCAGTTTGCAATGGAAAATGGCCTTTATGATGTTGTCAATAGATTCACAAATTGCGTGGATCTTAAGCCTTTGAATGGTGATGCTTTGGATTTAAGATAATCTGGACAAAGGTGAACAATGATATCTAAAATGAACTTAATCCTGCTGTATTTGGATTGAATATTGCGTGGATGCTATATCTACTTAATTTTCGGTAGATTATCTGATGATAAATAATGCAATCTAAAATGAGTTTCATCTCATTGATTTTAAGTTCGAGTTTACGATAACTTTGTGATCGCGATTTCTGATTGCGTCTATTTCAAACATTATACGACCAAATTAAGAAGAGTTTAGGGTTTATTTTCGCAAGCGAGCCATAGATCGAACTTTAGCAAGAGCTTTCATTTCATTTAAGTGAGGTTTCTGCCTTATACTATACTGTACACTGTGGTTTAGGGGAGTGGGGGTTATGTCTGAGCTGCGTACATATTGATAAGTTGACTGTAATTGAATTTGGCTGTTTTGAATTAATTCTTCGTTCGTGCGTGCTTCAAGTTATTTTTTGGTCACCCTGACAAGAAAAAGATCTGGTTTCGTGAGGTGTAGGTATTCGCCTAGCACGGTACTATGATAACTATTAGTAACTATTCAAGATCTTGATTTTAAGGGTAATCGATGTCAGAATCTCACTCTTTATCTTTATAATACTTGTGAGAACACTTAACCATACCTACTACGATATCTACATTCACCAGCACGCAACTATTCGTAGTATTCTGCACCATGCCACTTCACTTTACTACGTGCTACGGCGTAGCGTCAGGGCTACGTTACGTAGTCACGTTGCTACGAGCTGGCGTAGCAGTTGTGGCGAGCATTGAATAAGTTAACAGTTACTATGACAGACCTTACAGCTACAGAGACTTGGCATGTTTATTATTTTTAAATGAAGCTGCGTGCATTGATAAATGAACAGTTACTATGGCAGACGTAGGGACTTAGTATAGATTGTTTTTTATTTTTTAACGAATGTCTGGATACTATGTATAACTTCGAGTGTGTTCGTTTTCGTACCTAAACAGATCGCTTTACAATAGATGGTCTCTTATCTCATTGGTTAAAATAACAGTTCACATTAGCCAATGAAATGAAATTATCTTAGAATTTTGGACTCTAACGATGACTACCCACAAAATCATTTCTTGAATCTTCCATTAGTACCTAATTTCGTACTCTCTTTGCAAAAGATGGCAGCTTACACTGTTTTTTTTTTACTTACAAAATGCAATAAGCCGATCGTAACATTCTTAACCCAGCCTAAGGTAGGTACTCTATTGTTTAATATACGCCACTCAGTCACCTACCTAAGGGTAGGGTGGGGCCTGTCTGGCACGTTTATTGCGAATTTGTGAACTCAAATTCAGAATCAGTTATTAGATTTAGCCCTGCGGTAGACAGCGGAGGGTGATGGCCGCCCTAACCAGACAATACACATACACACATACATCTACAAATGCATCTGTTAGACCGAAAACAAAACCATTTAGATTTTTTTACCATGAAGTAGATTGCTATCCCAGTCATTCTACTAGATACGTATGTACTTAACTAGTTTTATTCCAAGGATATGTCTGTGCTTGAAAATACACTAGTTACTGGAATAAATGTATAAGACTATTAAGACTAGTCTCAGACACTAGGTAAAAGTTTGCAGACGGGTCGTATGCTGATCAAGAAATAGTTACTCAAGCTTAGATTTTAGTGGAGAATTTCATACAAAAATCTAAGAGTCTGGATCAGTGCTTTAGCAGTAAAACAGAATGCGGGTCCTCGTTCTACGATTCGTTGTCTCAACGCTAAACAATTACCTACTTCGAAACATCTCAGATTTATCTCAGTTTTAGGTATATTTACTAGAACAGATAAATATATATACGCCTCTAGAAATCAAAAAAGAATAGTCGTAAGTCTCTTTGTGTAAATATTCTCTCACATAAAATAAGTAGAAAAAAAAAACTAGACGAAACAAACAACTAACAACATAGAGGTTTATATTGTGTTGTTTGTTTGTCCATTTATCACAATAAATAAGCAATTTCTTTTTTCGTACCCTTCAAACGCCCCCGCAAAGGTCGCGATCGTGACAAACGGTGAATAGAATTTAGCTTTCGCTTGATTTGGCCGCATTTCTTTGATATTCGGGACTTTAATTGTTGAAACGACAATGAGAGTTTTTTTTTACAGAATTATACATAGCATAATTGAAAATTGGACACGCGTAAAAAAGCTAACATGGATTTTAGTCCAACTTGTTCTTTCACTAAGATGATTACGACATTATAGATTAAGTGTACAAAAATTTACAAAAAAAAAATTGTAACGGCAAACGGCAGGAATAAAGCTCACGCTTCTAGTGTCTCCGGGTCAGCCAGCATTATTAGCAAATGATGATGATAAGTTTCAAATATTATTGGCTGAAAACTAAGAATTTTCCATTTTTCTATGAAGAAGAAGTAAAAATTCTACCCAAATTTTTTTTTGTAATAATATATAATTCTAATAAGAGCTCGAAGTATGTAGGTACACAATTTTGAAATTCTGAAACAGTAATCATCTCCTGATACCGACTGCACACTATGCATAGGTATGCCGATAGAAAATATAATTATTTTATGTTATAGCAATGTTTGATATAAACAGTTGGAAACCCAGTCTGGCAATAACCCTACTATCCCACCAGGGCTGTTGTTTTAGCAATGTTGGACATAATAACATGGCAACACTATAATTAAGTAAATTGGTTTATTTTATCAAACAAACAACTGAGAAAAGTAATTTGTATTTGCGAAATGAGGGGCTTATGAAAACATAGGGTGGAACCAAGATAGATTAAATTACTAATGATAATGTACCTAGACTATTCGTAACCTTTACATTGAAAACATGACATTCAACTAAGTTCAGCAAAGTTCAACACGATTTTATAACATCACCAGCCGTCGCCCGCGGCGTTGCTCGCGTTCTAGACCCTTTAGAGTGCGACTTCTCAAAATTCCTTTCTTAGTGCACCCTTACACTATACAAGGATACTAACCTCCAAATTTCATACCTCTAGGACTTACAGTTTAGGCTGTGCGTTGATTCTAAGTCAGCTTCAAAAGAGTTTTATATATTTAGTAGATAGAAGAAGAAGAAGATAGATAGAATTTATAATAGTATAGATAGATTTCCGCAAAAGTGGTGTACATTATATATACTCTATAATATAGAGTTTTCTGTATTCTATTTAAAAAGACAGGTTCGGCCTGAAACCTTAAATATAATCAGCATCCGATTCGCAATATTTACTACCCTCACGTGGGGGTGCATTTCGAAGGCGTGGCCCACCCCCACAGGTCGTTGACCCCACAGCTGACGCGGCGCCCCGCTCAATGGCGGTAGTACGGGTCTATGCGTCTAATTATTGTTAGTAATTTTCTATTTTGCGTGTTTTGCTACATTTAGTTATATTATATCTTTAAAAATGTTGAAATGTGCGAGCGAGAAGGTTGTCTGGCTTTACCCTTCGCCTTAACGGGACACTGTGTAGTGCCTGGGACAATGTTTAGATGGAGTAGGCTTGCCCAGCACCTATACCATCCTCTCAGCCTAGTCAGCCATATCCACAGGAAATATATCGTCAATACGTGCGGAGCTGACTAAGCCAAGTTTCCTCACGATGTTTTCCTTCACCGTTAAGCTCGTGTTGATGCGCATATAAATTAATGTGAATTCTTCGATACCTTACTTACTATTTAGATTGTAAATGAAAGCTCAGTAGGGCTATTCTGATTCATTCGGAGAGATCGATATCGAAAACTTTCAAAGAATATTTCGAATACGGTATTTAAAATCTCCTACCAGAGCATGTATTTGGCTGAAACTTGTGATTTTTTGTGAATTAATAGAATAAAAAAAATTGAGATTTAAAAGTAGGTACTTACCTTTATTATTCATTGTTTTTTTTCACATCTCGCAGGATAAAAAGCTCAGCTTACCTTACTAAGTAGCGAAGATCATCAGAAAAAAAAGAACCGATGACACTCCGTAGTGCTACCAACGGATGCTCGTAGAATATAAAAACCGAGCATACGTTATATGGCGCAGCCGGTATGATAACAGACTTACAAAAACTCTCGTAGAACGGTATATTTACGATGATTTACATGACATCTATCTATTCTTCATATTTTTTTAATTTAACCCTTAGTATGCCTGAATTCCAAATACAAAAGAAAATCTATTATCTCGCGTAGATCTGACTTTCGGCATATCGAAGGTTAAGTAAACTAACCTTACTAAAGTAGCCGACTACATGGCACCCTTCATCATCAGCGCACGTCATCACGTAGAATAGAAAAGGCTCGACGTCGTAGTACAAAGTCTTGTGGTCGAGAAAGAACTTTGCTAGAAGGCATAGCTGTTGGCAATATTGCTTGTGTTTTCGACCGTCGACTTGCCATACGCTGAGAGATTCTTTTCTGTACACCTGGGGAATTACACCACTGGGGTATTACGAGTCGAAAAAGGTTAAATGCAATTTAATACGGAATATGCTTTGCGCTATAAAGGGATCAAAGAAAAAGTATATCCTGGACATGACGGGCGTATTCGAACTGTGGAGTTAAGGACTAAAAATGGAATGCGGTTAGCCAGACCCGTCGCTCGCCTAGCCCTGCTACCTACGGAAGAGAGCGTCCCGTCAGGGACACTAGGGGGGAGGATGTAGACGATGCAAACCTCCTTCAGCAGTTTAGATACAGAGTTTTTTCGTTGAACATTGCCATAAAGAAAATGTTTTCGTGAAAGGAAAATTTAATAGATCCATGTTTGTTCAATTAGCAAAGATTATTGGGGAGCGCACTTTCTGTTGTAACACAAGTTTATCTAAACTAAAACAGAAGACAGGGTACACCTTAATTTCGAATATGTTTATTGTAAAACTAGCCGTCGCCCGCGGCGTTGCTCGCGTTCTAGACCCTTTACAGTGCGACTTTTCAAAATTCCTTTCTTAGTGCGCCCCTACACTATATAAGGATACTACCCTCCAAATTTCATACCTCTAGAACTTTAGGCTGTGCGTTGATTGTCAGTCAGCTTCAAAAGAGTTTTATATATTTAGAAGATAAATAAATAAAATTTGTATTTGTATTTAGTACCTCATCTCCCGGTGGATGGCGCCACACACACTTAGCGCGATGTCTTGTCGCGCCGGCCTCAGATCTATAAAAGAAAGCCAAAGGAGTAAATAAGCATTTTTGTGTTAATATTAGGCTCACCGCAAACGGGCCCCCGACCACGGCCACTGGTGGTCTGCGACACATGGTGTAGTGAGTGGCCGCCACCGGTCACACATGTTAGCGAGTCTACAAAACGTTTAAAAATAAACGTGGCTGTCGCAGGGCACCGGTGGCTATGGTTGGTGGCCCGTTTGCGCTCTGTCTTATTAACCAAAAGACGGTAAGTTATTTATTTTGAATACTTTCAATATGTGTTTTATCTTTTTTCCATTTTCTTCATTCCATTTCAATACTTATAATTTACAAGCCGTCGCCCGCGGCGTTGCTCGCGTTCTACCCTTTAGAGAGTGACGTTTCAAAATTCCTTTCTTAGTGCACCTCTACACTATATAAGGATACTACTCTCCAAATTATATACCTCTAGGACTTATGGTATAGGCTGTGCGTTGATTCTCTGTCAGCTTCAAAAGAGTTTTATATATATTGATGATGATTCACTGCAGTTGAGACGATATTTTTGTGCATGCTGTGGGATTTTTAATTGAAGGAACACATTGACTATAAGCCCATTGTCTTGTTATTTTTGTTCGTGTTACCTTTGTTGGTTGTCCTAATAAAATAAAATAATATAGATAAACAATTTATATTACGTGTAAGTATATAGACTTACTTGTGATGGTTTAGACAAAACTCGCAGACGAAAAGTCTTGGCACCCGCGCCGCTTCACCCGGGTATGGTGATTGGTACCACACCTCCATCATGTACTTGCCCATTACTACGTATCTGTACAAGGAAGTGAAATATTAAACACTCAGCAGTGTTAATCTTAACCACTGGCGGATCTAGGGGTGGGGGGTTAGGGGGCTCAAGCCCCCCTCAAAAGCTCTGAGTCTAAACAAGGGTGGACCAGAATTTGTGAGGCAAACCCTCAAACAGCTAGGTCAATCCTACCCCCCCCCCCCCAATCCCCCTGCAAATCGAAATCCTGGATTAGCCACGCACTGGTTTTCACCCCATACTAGGGTATAGTGTTAAATACAGGTAACTAATAAATACTGCCCAGACTCGGAACCAAATATTTGGAGATTATGCAAAAGTTAAGATTCGATTTAAAAGCGCTTATATTGTATACCTCGTCCCCCTATCAGTAGGTAGGTCTCCCAATTCCTCTTCAACTTTAATAGCCGCCAACGCCTGCGCCTCTCGGAACAGCCTCAAGTCGTAGTCAGGTGCAAATCCTTCCAAAACTGGCTCGCGTTCCTCATTCATATCTTCACCGTTTAACGTTAACTTTTCCTTTTCTCTCAGTTCTTGGCTGCCCTTCCATTTTGAGCGCATGTCCTGGGAATAAAGTAAATGGTGTTAAAATGCTGACGAGGTCTACACTCTTAGGGTATATTCATATTGGTCTTCTAAAGCTGAGCTAACTAAAATGATTGCTACATCTGCTGTCATCTCTTTTTGTTATTATGCAAATGACAATGATTTATCGAGTGAGCGAAGCGAAGGAAGATCTTAGTGACAACATGGGTAAAAATGCTTTGTATGTTTGTTCGTCGAGATCTTTTGAACCGCATAGACGATCTTCACAGAATTTGGTAGGTATACGGATAGTACTCTTAAGTCTTACTGGTTTGAAAAATCATCAATATCATCTATCTATCTTCTATCTATCTTCTTCTATATATATAAAACTCTTTTGAAGCTGACTTAGCATCAACGCACAGCCTAAACTATAAGTCCTAGAGGTATGAAATTTGGAGGGTAGGATCCTTACATAGTGTAAGGGCGCACTAAGTAAGGAATTTTGAAAAGTCGCACTCTAAAGGGTCTAGAACGCGAGCAACGCCGCGGGCGACGGCTAGTAAAGTATATCGGTCAAGAGGTAAATGGGAGTAAAAAAAAACCACCGTACCAAAATATCAAGTGGGGTATCACTTGATATTTTAATATATAAAATGAATGTGCGTCGTGCCACTGGGTACAGACCACGCATGCCTGGAGTTGCAGAACCAACAAAACCCTCGCTAAATGCCAAACGGGCAGATGGCAAGGAAAGAAGGAGTAAAAAAAACATTTTGTTTTTATTCCGTTTGGACCCCCATCTTTACCGAGCACGAGATCTTAGGTGGGTTACTCTCGACCACAGTTCCAATCCGGATTCACGGAATTTGACAATCTTATGTCATTTTGTACTGAAAAGTTACAGGACTTCTGTCAAAATCTATTGGAACTGTGTTCGAGAGTAACCCTGCAGTTCGACACGAGTTTTGACATTTTTTGAAACGACACATAGCACTTTTATTTTAATAGTTTTTCTTGTGTTATTGCGAGTATTGTTGTTTAATTTTGGTGGAATTTTAACCAATAATACTTAGGTCGTAACATAAAGTGTGAGCCATTGGAATAAATGCGTGTAAAGTGGTTTTTCTGAATGTGAAAATTCGTGCTAGGTTTTGAAGAGAAAATCCACCATTTTCTTTTCAAAACAAACGGCAGCCGACTTGACAAATGACTTGACTTGACTTATTTATTACAATTTTAACACTTGACATTGGCAAAATTGTCTGTCGAAATGACGGACACAGGCCATTACTTGACATTGGCAAAATTGTCTGTCGAAATGACGGACACAGGCCATTACTGAAGAGAAGAAGAAGAAGAGAAGAAGACACAGGCCATTATTGAAGAGAAGAAGAAGAAGAGTAACCGTGCAGTTCGTAGCGAACTACTAGATGGCGGTGTTACCTTAACTTTGAGTTGATATGCGCGCTGGTCGAGCGAGGGCGGCGCGCGGCCGCGCTGCAGGAGCGTGGCGGCGGCGCGGCGCCGCGCGCTGCCCGCCGCCGCGCGCTCCTCGCCCGCCGCCGCGCACCACAACCCCGTCACGTTGTGGTACACCGGACACGCGTCGTATGTAAAGTGACGCTCTGATTTACCACCTACCCGACAACATTACATGTGTTATTGTTTTTAATTTTTAATTTTTATAGTGCCTTCTGGTAAGATCGGCGTAAGTGGAAGTCCGGATAAATCACGTGACTAAAGCAATTATCATATAAAAATATCGCAGAATTGATAGAGATAGAGAAACATTTATTTGGCACACAACACAACACAGGTACAACACAGTAAAATAATTACACAATAAGAAGACAATAAAAAAAATTAAGTAGGTACCTAATCAGAGAATAAAAATAAAATAAAATAAAAAATTTAACAGATCAGCACAGAATACGTAATATTAACTGTACTACCTAGGTAGTTATATGTTTTTTTTAATTGCTTGGCATCCGGACTTCCACTTACGCTGATCTTACCAGAAGGCACATGTTAAAAGTAATGGAACAAGCTGATAGCTCACCTGATGTTAAGGGGAAACTTCTGCCTATAACAATGCATTACCTCACAGAGCAAGTCCAATGAGGGCGTGCCCTGTAAGGCAATGCATTGCGTCCATCACTCTGAGACGTAAAGATCTTGAAGTCTCACGTGCCTGTAATTACACCGGTGCCCTTACCCTTCAAACCGGAACACAGCAATGCGAGCATCGCTGCTTGGCGGCAGAAATAGGTACTTATTTATTTATTTATTAAGCTCAGCTGCTTCCTGCAGTTACAGTATCAACCAACGCGCGCAGTAAGCCATGAACTTTTCGAGGATTTTCTCTTTTATTTTGGTAATTTCTTTGTTTATTAGTGGTAAGTTGTTGTTTATTTCTCCTCGCACGCAAAAATATATATTTTTGTATACTGTAGTTTTATTATGTTGGCATAGTCGTGACTTCAATGTATGTTTTAGTTTTCGCCACCTTGGTAATTTATATTTTTTCAAAATGATTTTTCCGCCTATTGTACTCATCATGCGATTATATATATACCTCAATTATAATCTGACTGACTTTTGCAAGATCACAAACAGAGTACATTACCCCAAAGTTCCAGTAATAATATCCCCTGCAGCCTACTATTCACTCAATATGAATTCAAGGCTAACTTGAACAATACACATTGTAGCGCCATCTATCTCGCTACATGAGAACTATCCTAGATCGCGCAAACGAAGTTATCACGGAGTTTGAACATAAGTAATACTACCGAATACCATCCATTGGTCCTCGGACCCCGAGCCAAAGGTCGCTCGGCGTGGAAGATCTTCCCTTTTCGTAGGAGGACATATATCCTACCATGTTCTCCTCATTGGTGACCAGCCGACGTGATCCAGCCGTCAACCACTACGGAACAGCTGCCGAAGCCTGACGACTGGAGTTTCCTGAACACGCACAACCTTCTTCAACCATCAAGCCGATCTAGCCGGATCATCATCTATCTACTTTCTCTCATCCTCCCAGCTTCTATCAGACCATGCAGCAGCAGCAGCAGCAGCAGCAATCATCAGCCAGCAGCCTCCGCAGTTCCATCGCAGCCGCATCAGTCAGCTTCCTGGACCTGCAGGCTATCGCGACATCCTCAACGTTGCTACATCCAGCACATGAATCCCAGCACCTGTCTCGACTCACCGCAGACCCGCCAGATTCACGCCAACAGCAACGCACCGCACCGCTTCGTCTCGACTCACCGTAGACAACAAGCGCATCTCGTTCCGTCTCGACTCACTGTGGACAATGAACGCTTCGCATCGCATCCGCTCACCACGTCTCGACTCACCGTAGACAATGAGCGACGCTGGCACAACTTGGCTTTCATCGACGCTGCTACCAACGGATCGACCTCCGGTCTGGAAAGGGAGTGATGTAGCGCCATCTATCTCGCTACATGAGAACTATCCTAGATCGCGCAAACGAAGTTATCACGGAGTTTGAACATAAGTAATACTACCGAATACCATCCATTGGTCCTCGGACCCCGAGCCAAAGGTCGCTCGGCGTGGAAGATCTTCCCTTTTCGTAGGAGGACATATATCCTACAGAGTTCTCCTCACACATTATTGCACATACCAAGATGTCCAATAGAATCGCAGCCCCTGACCGGGCACTCTCGCCTGCCGGGCGGCCTCAGTTCCAAGGGCAGTAAGGGAAGGGCTGGTGATCTACCCACGGCTCCGCTTCGCCCCTTCATGTAGTTCTTTTTACTGTTGTGATTACTGAAACTGATTATGGGCTTAATTAGTAGGTTGTGAATTTTTGAGCACATTGTCTAGCCACTGGACAACTTTAGTTACCTACATAAATAATAAATAAATATTCACGGACACTTAACACAACGCCTTCTAGTCCCAAACTAAGCAAAGCTTGTATGATGGAAACTAGATGGCTGAAAGAATACATACATAATTTTTGTGTTGTAAATAGATACTTATTATACATAGAAACACCCAGATACAGAACAATCCTCTATGTTTTTACATCTGTAGGTGATTAAAGTTTATATTAGTGAATCTAGACCAAACTATCAGCTGATAAGAAAGTCTGCTGCCTGCGAGGCGTCCAACAGGTAAGCGTCATAGCATACATACATTTTGTCAATATGATTCTTGTCTTCATTCTCAGAGTCGGAGTCAGTATTAGCAGGTCGGGAAGCAGTCGCGAGTCTCGACACACGCGCTGACAGAGAGCGCGTCAACTTTCTCGTCATTGCACCCATTTGCGAGTCAGAATCGCCGCTTTTGCCTGTACTACCTAGCTGTAAAATAGACAAACACATTATAAAAAAATCCCATGTGTAACTAATTTTATAATACTTAAGCCTTTACATCTATTGAAGATAATTAATACAGCGTCAGGAGGCAACCTATGTCTATGCTGAATGGGACACTGTAGTGCCTGGGAGAATGTTTAGATGGAGTAAGGTTGCCCAGCATGTATACCATAATTTTATTGTAGTTGTCAGTTCAGGGGTGTGGTCACATAATAATTATGTAACATTCAGACAGTTCTAAAGATTAGTCTAAATGTAAACTGTACTTATTGATTTCATAATTAATAGTTTTTAAAACTGTTTTGAGGCATGCTCTCACCTTGACAGAATTTGAGTTGGAATTTGGGGATGGTTTACTTTTTCCAGTCCGTAATGACCCTTTTCTAGAAGCAGGTTCACTATCACTGTCGGAGGATACAGATTCAACTGATGACTGACTGGAAGAACATGATGTTGCACTCTTGCTTTCAATAGCTCTCTTGGGTGGAGGGCCGTTCGGTAGGTTGCCATTTTTCCGTTTTGATAATGAATCCCTAGAAGAGTTTTTAGAATAGCTAGAAAGAGTTGAAAGCTTGGAGTTGGAACTTTTAGACTCTTTTGAATCTTTAGATTCCTTGGAACTCTTTGAGTCTTTTGAATCTTTAGATTCCTTGGAACTCTTTGAGTCCCTTGAATCTTTTGACTCCTTAGAGTCCTTGGAATCTTTGGAGTCTTTTGAATCTTTGGAGTCTTTGGAGTCTTTTGAATATTTGGAATCTTTTGAATCTTTTGAATCTTTTGAATCTTTCGAATCTTTTGAATCTTTTGAATATTTGGAATCTTTTGAATTAGAATTTGAATCATCATTATCTACTCCGATCGGGGAGTTAGTGCCATTTTCTTCGCTAGATTTCCTAGAACTTCGTTTACTTTTGGGTGATCCTTTTGAACTTTTCGGTGATTTGCTTTCTGCTTCAGATTCTGAGCTGTTGTCTGGTGAGAATATACTCTTCTTTTTATGTGATGCTGTTTCAGCTTTTGTGGCCCTTTGAATTGTTCTGGGTACAGGTTTTGGGGTTTTTCCACCAGGCTGAATCCTCGGTGTCATGCGGCCTTTAGCTGCGAGACAGGCAGCTGGTTGCTTATTAGGTTTTGCTGATACCCTTCTTCTAGGAGGTAACGGACTTTCAATTTTAGGTATATCATCATCATCACTAGATGATGAGACTTTTACTTTAGACAAACCTCTTGTAGGTTCCTCCTTCGTATTTACTTCCTCGGTTTTGGCTGGAGGTGAGTCAGGTATCGGGATATTATTGATTTCAATGGGAATAATGTCGGAAGCAGAGGATTCAGAGTCTGAACTGCTGGACCCTGACCCTGAGCTGGTGGAGGAGCTTCCACTGCTGCTGGAGTCAGACGTAGACCCTGAGCTACTGTCTGTACTGCTGTTACTCACCTGAAAAATAAAACAAGAGTACTTAGGTACTATGAACCAATAGGTTTTGTTTGGTGAGACAAAAATCTCGCATAACAATAACTACGCAACATGCTACCCTTCTGAGACCTTCGTAAGTGTATATAGTACTTACCTAAACGCCTGGCATGTATGCCTACCATGCCATGCAATACCGGAGTAATTTTACATTAGGTTACCTACTTTTTACTTAACACATCTGCAATAGGTATATAGATAGATAATGGACATTGGTGCACAGAGAGAGACTAGGCTCCCTCACTCTCGAAACAGGTACATTCGAAACAAGGTATAATTGCTCTCAAAAAGTGTACACTTACATCCAGGTGCGTCATGACTGTTACCGGGGACTGTATTACGTCTAACCCGCAAATTTTGACGAATATTATTGTTGCTGTTTAGATTTTATACAACATTTACTGCATTATTTATGCAGTAAATCGCACTTTACCGTTAGGAAAGCTTTTTTAGAGACAAGACACGAACAACACACGCACGCAAGCAAAGCAAACACAACAACAGTGATACCAGCACATCGCATCAAAAGAAGGCCGGAATATTAGTGTGTAATGAATGGTATGTGTGTGTAATGTACGTACAATGGCATAGGAGCCAGGAGACTGATTTTTGGCTGCAAGCAAGAGCCGATATAAAAAAATAGGTAACTTAATGTATTTATTTGGTACCTTACCTTTATTTAATAAAAAGACGAAAAAGCATCCCGTCAGTCTTTTAAAATCATTCATTAAATTACCGCTTTTTAAACCACGTAACCTATTGAAAGTACCTAATATTAAAAACATTAAAGGAAAAGATGCTCTTAACCACAAAAAAAGTAACAAAAATAGTTTTTAGGTAGACCACCAAAGTCCGCATATGGACCGACAAAGCCATAGAAATGTAGAGAATCGGCACCCCAGAGGTAAATCTGGTAACACTGAACCAAAACAAAAAAAACTCGACTGACATGACATTGACAGAAAGACCTCACTTGACAGTCACACGACAGTTTCGTCTTCTTTTTTTATTTATGGCCTCTGTCCGTCATTAATCGGGACATGGAACTACCGAATCGGTATTTTCCCAAAAGAAGTTGGTTGATTGTTTGACTTCTGTTTTGCTGCTTTAGGCTGCTCCTCGTGTATACCGGCTCGCGAACCGTTGCATCGTCGTCGCGTCGTCTGCCCGGCCCCTCGAAGACGTCTTGTCGAGCTCGAGTTCGATGTATAATCGAATCGATTATTTGAAATAATCGATAGATTCAGAACTCGGTTCATAACGCAACCGTACCGTAGCTTCCGGTCAACCGCAAAACATAATTTACATAAGAGTAAAAAAAGAGCGGGAAAATGTTTTTTCTCAGGATTGTCAATCTTTAATTCTATCTAATCTATTCTTTAGCAAGTTCTTCTGTAGGTACCGACTACTGAGCTACGTACCAACCAAGTACCTACCTACCCATCTAGACAAGTAGCTAAAGGAATAATCGCTACCTACCTACCATATTAAGATAGCACCGCTACCTACCATGTAATGAGTAGGGCCCATGATATCTGCTCCGTGTCACAACCACCCGCTACTACGGAAAGGTTAGTACCTACCTACCTAAGCAAACACTGCGCTATCTACTCACACAATATACCTAGGATCTACCTACGCACCTATCTTGTATCTTGTTACACAAAATAAAAATGAATGTTTCAGATCAATGTTCCAGCGCAATCTGCGGCAGAAGCCGCGAATAAGTTATTATGAGCCAGAAGAACCCAATTTGGACGAGTATGTCTGTATGTATATAAACCTACTACTTACCATGTAACCCATCTTATTTGTTATTAGATACAGTACAGATAGGTAGGTACCTACCTAAGTACCTATCTTTCTAATAGGCCTAGATAGGTAGGTACCCACATAAGTATTTGTTACTATTTTTTGTGGTAGATGTCTGTCTGACTCGTCGTGAGGGAAGGAAATGAAGCTCTTGCCTACAATTAATCAGCAGTAAACCACAGGACTCCTAATAAGTAGATAGGTAGCATAGAAAAAATATGGGGTACCTACCTACCTAACCTACTGCCACACCACAGATCATATAATACTATACGACCTAGGTAGGTACCTACTACCTAGGTAAGCATTATTTTCTAAAATACTTTCCTACTAACATATTTCCAGTTTGCGAAAAATGCGGAGACTACGTGTACGAGTACTGTGCCATTCATGGACCTTTACTGGTCATACCAGATGATAAGGTAAATAGATATGATGTTAAGGAAGAAATAAATAGTGTATTCTGTGGCATAAGATACGCACCTAGAGGTAACAGCTGAATGTACCTATACCTACCTACCTATGGTGTACAGTACAACTTACCTGACAGAGCACGTCCACCGAAGACGAACCAAGTGTGGTAATGCGTCCATCATTCACACTGACATTAAATTGTCGGGTTAGTATTGATTGACCCCATGCTGGCTTGTCCCCGCTGTTGATTACCGAATAGTTACTACATCGTCAATGGACGGTACAACAGGCTACAACAAAAGTATTAAGGTGCCTTCTGGTAAGATCGGCGCAATAAATCACGTAACTAAGCAATTATCATTTAAAAATATCGCCGAATTGCTTAGCATCCGGACTTACTATTACGCCGATCTTACCAGAAGGCACTATATGGGGTTTTCAAACAATAACAGTCTGTCCTATTAAAAATAGTAGGTACAGGTACCTAAATCCTATAATCCCCCACTGCTCTGTAATACCTACCTATTCTCCTACAGGTTTCCGAGGAAACCCGCACGTAGGTATTGATCTTGTCTTTCCTGTGGATAAGGCTGACTATAGGCTGAGATGATGTAGGTAAATATACCACACTACCTACTTATTCTTACCATCCTCTCAGCCTATAGTCTGGGAAGGCTACTCCGTCTAAATCATATCCTAGGCACTACAGCGTCCCGTTCATAAAGGCCTAGGAAAAAAGTCGTCTCGGTGGTATACCCAGATGAAAAGCCCTGTTTATTATCACCTACAGGTTCCCGCCAAACCTAATGTCCCATCGTACGTGCCTCGCGCGGCGCTAACTATTCCTCACGTGTTCCTGCACATCACATATTCCATCATACCAGGTTTGAACCCTTCCTGTTCCTTCCTTTCCTTTACGCTCGGCGCTCCACCAAACGTGGAAGGTAGACAGATCCGACAGATCATTGATCAAGTGAGCGAAGCGAACGAGATCTTAGTGACAACTTGGACAAAAATGCTTTGTATGTTTGTTCGACGAGATCTTTCAAACCGCCCATCCGATCTTCATAAAATTGGATAGTTCTCTTAAGTTTTACTGGTTTGTTAAATGAAGTAAATCGGTCAAGGGGGCGAGAAGTTATAAGGGTTCAAAGGGAGTAAAAAAAAAAGTCGTACAATAATATCAAGTGGGGTGTCATATGATAGGGTTTTGTTTAGACATTCCAAAACCGTTTTTATTTTGATTCTTAAGTCTAATAGTTTTTGAGTTGTTGTTACCTACCAAATTTTATGAAGGTCAGATGAGCGGTTTAAAAGATCTCGTCGAACAAACATACAAAGCATTTTTGTCCAAGTTGTCACTAAGATCTCGTTCGCTTCGCTAACTCGATCAATTAAGTTTGATTGAAAATTTGGAAATTTCTATTTTGGACTTAATTTTTTTAATTTTTTTATGTATACCTTATTGATAAGTATCTCTACCTGTGTTCATTTAATGTCGCCATTGTAGCGCCACACTGTGTAATGATTCCGATCTAGATGCTGGATTGGGTGTCTTCACATCAAGGGCGCTTCCTTCAGGAGTGCGATTCGGCCCTTACCAAGGGCAGCGGACTGACGTTGTCAACTCTACATATTGTTGGCAGGTAAGGAAGTAACTAGCGACAAGCCCCGGCTTCGCACGGGTGCAATGCTGATACGTTCAGCCAGAAGCGTTTGCAATGTAAGCGCAAAATATGTGTTTATTTTCGACATAACATTAGAAACCTTTAAAATTATCAGTACCTATTATCTCTATTATATTTGGCTTGTTTTATACATATAATATAGACCTTCTTCTAGAATCACTTTATCAATAAAAAAAAACCGTATCAAAATCCGTTGCGTAGTTTTAAAGACATAGCAATAGGGACAAACAGACAGCGGGAAACTACTTTGTTTTATCTAGGTAGTGAGTGATGATCTGTACTTCAGCCTAGCACAAAAAAACTAGGGTGCTTACTTCTATAACTTCTATTCATGCAGATTTACGACAAAAACCGTAAGCCACTTTACTGCATTGACGCCGCAGATGCAAACAGATCTAACTGGATGCGTTACGTCAACTGCGCACGACACTGGAAGGAACAAAACCTTGTGGCATACCAATATCAAGGGGAATTGTATTACAGGTAAGTAAAGACCTGAAGACGAAGCGTAGGATATACCCTAATGTGCTGATGATCATCATCATCATCATCATCATCATCAATATATATAAAACTCTTTTGAAGCTGACAGAGAATCAACGCACAGCCTAAACTATAAGTCCTAGAGGTATGAAATATGGAGGGTAGTATCCTTATATAGTGTAGGGGTGCACTAAGAAAGGAATTTTGAATCGTCACACTCTAAAGGGTAGAAAGCGAGCAACGCCGCGGGCGACGGCTAGAACCTATTATATATTTGTAAAGATCGCAGGAAGTCGGTAGTTATGTCATGTCTCAAAAGCATTGTGGACTTCTTTCAAGAAGGCTTTATGTCCTGCATGTGGACTTCATTCGGGTTGATTATGATGATACCTATTGATGGCACAATCATATATTAATATAATAATTTATGTTTTACAAAACGAGGTTTTGCTTCGATGCAAGCTTGCTTCGAATTGTTACCCTGTGTTTTGTATTTTGCACTCAGATTAAAAGATCGAAAGATACAAAATACTGTGTAACTATTCCAAGCTTAGGTAGGTAGGTAGGTACCTACTTAAATCGAGTTTAGCCGGACCTAAGTCCACAGGGGGCATATTTCCAGTAGGTACCTTACCTATAATAGTGGACTTCATAAGCTAGACAGAAGGTTGGTATAGAAGTAGTACCTACAAAACATTTTGATAAAAAGTAAAACGAATATTTCAGAACTATCAAAATAATTCCTCGATACACGGAGCTGATGGTATTCTACGGCAGTGAATTTGCATGTGAACTCGACGTCGATCTCGGTAGATATAACTCACCGACTGGATACGCGCAGAAATTTGGTAAGCAACCCTAACTATCGTACCTAGCATAAAGTAGGTAGTAGCTACTTATTGCTATGGCAACCAACCATGATAAAATATTTATAAAGATTATTTGTTTATTCGAAAATACATAGGTAACTGGACCCTAGAAATAAACTTTATAATACCTAACAAAGTGTCTATTCCACGTTCCTGTCCATTCAAAGGTTACCTGGAAGAGATCGATTATCGCGATAAGACCGCTCATTGTGCTGCATATTTGTTTTTAGTTTTTTCTTTGTACCTTTTTTTCTTTTATTTTGGTCTACAATAAAGATATACAGGTGTCCCACGGCCATGCCACATGGAGGGTTCGATTCCCGGTTCAGACAGGCGATTATTCAAAATTCTTTGAATGCAGTTTAAATTCTTTTTAAAATCAAAATAAAGTCTTCTTTGAGTAAAATGTTCTATCTACATTATTTAAGGTACTATCCCTCCATGTGGCATGGCCGTGGGACACCCTGTATAATAATATCTATTTTTACCCCTACTATTATTTGTACCCACAATTAGCAAGAAAGTAAACCATGAATGAGTTAGGCACATGCTGCTCTGACGCCAGAGATGCGAGTTTGATTCCCACAGTGACCTGCTTCCTTACAAACTCTCTCACAAATCTAGACTACAAAATCTAGTTAGGTACCTACTTATATACTGAATTTACTTACAGGTGCACCAGTTGCTAAGAAACGTAAACTGAACGATGATAATTCTAAAACCAAAACTCAAGGAGATGAAGCACAAACGGGAAACTCCGACATGATTAATACAAATGTGTCTACATCTGCAAAGGTTGCTATCAAGGACACAACCACTGGAATGCAGAATGGACCACTAATTCTAACGACAACTTCAAAACAAGTCAAAGATATTTACCCTCTGAGTAAAACGAGCATTACTAAGGCGAGAAAAACTAAAAATAAAGCAGCGAATAAGAACAGTGAGATAAATAACACAAACGAAGTAATTTTAACAGAAAACTATAAAGGATCAAAGGCAGTTCAAAACAAACAAGATAGTACATGTATGGCCAGTTCAAACCCTTATAGAATTGAAAAACAGAAAAGTAGAGACAATGAAGTAAATAATCCGGATAAGGCAGAGTTCAAAACTAACCCTGCAGCCCAAAACAATGTTCAAGACTTGTACATTTACTGTGATACTTGCAACAAAAGGTATGCAACAAAGCAAGAGCTGCAATCACATTTTAGATTTCATGATATAAATCGGAAGTATGCTTGTGAGGTTTGCAAATTAAGGTACACATCACTTTCAGGTCTAAATAATCATAGAGATATTCACAAAAAAACTAAATCTTACGAATGTACAGTATGCAGAAAAACACTTACTAAAAGTGGTTTACCATATCATATGAGGACTCACACTGGTAAAAGACCGTATGCCTGCGAAGTATGCAATGCAAGATTTAGTAAAAATAGTAGTTTAAAAGTCCATATGAGATTTCACACCGGAGAGAAGCCGTATGCCTGCGAAGTATGCAATGCAAGATTTAATCAAACCGGTAGGTTAAAACTCCATATGAGATATCACACTGGTGAGAAGCCGTACGCCTGCGAAGTATGCAATGCAAGATTTATTAGAAGCGATAGTTTAAAACTCCATATGAGATTTCACACAGGAGAGAAGCCGTATGCCTGCGAAGTATGCAATGCAAGATTTAGTCGAAACGATAGTTTAAAAGACCATATGAGAATGCACACAGGAGAGAAGCCGTATGCCTGCGAAATATGCGAAACAAAATTCACGTTCAGCGCAAGTTTGAAAAATCATCTTGTGAAAACACATCTCGGAAACAAAAATAACTAAAAATAGAACTAGGTAGCACAGTTTAACCATGGAACCAAAACTTGATAGGATGAATGTAAGTTTACATAAATACATAGGTATAAGTTTGTATTATAACAATTTATAGTATGTAGTAATATAGTAAGAAAATTTAGAGATATTGAGATTCATACCATACTAGCTGTCGCCCGCGGCTTTGCTCGCGTGGTAGCAGCATACGCATTATTTGGTTAAAATCTTTGATCCTACCTAATTTCAGACCCCTTAGGGTGCGACTTTTCAAAATTCCTTTCTTAGTGCACCCCTAAACTATGTAAGGATACTACCCTCCAAATGTCATACCTCTACGATTTATAGTTTAAACTGTGCGTTGATTGTCAGTCAGCTACAAAATAGTTTTATATCTTTAGAAGAGAAGAAGAAGACAATATTTACTTACCTAGGTACTTACAAATAAGTAGGTGACATTATCGATAAATAAGTGTTCCCTAATCGATACAGAAAAAAATATGATATTCTAACAACGTTTGTCCATGCAGAGTTGTAGAGAGACACGATAGCAAAGATAATTAATTTGAAAATGTTTTCTAAAGTCAAACATTGTTCGGTATTCGTTGCAAAGATACCACACACCTGAAATCTGAGTTATTTGTTCCAATAAATGGTGGTTTTGATTATTTTACACTCAAGTCATTTATTTCGATATTTTTGATAATTATAGGTATCTATGTAATTAACTTTAACTTAAATAAAAATAATTATTACTTTTAATTTTAACAAATAAAGTGGGCTTACGATTCCTGTTTTTGTGTAAGTGTAATTTTTATTTAATCTTCATTTACCTATAACTCTTGATTAGGTCGAGCAAAACCGAGGTATAGATTGTACCTAGGTATGTATAGCTTTTAATTTTAATTCTGTTGTCAGTAGGTAATGGAGGAAACTTCACTGGTTTATACAGGGTGTTACCAGACCACTTCCGAAAACGAAAGGGGGAGCTACAGCACACCAAAACCCATCCAAAAAAAAATCAGTTATCCTGAAAAATAATTATAGCCGGAGAAAACAATGTTTAAAGATTTGTATTTATTTCGCAAGCCCGCAATGTACGCATTCACGTAGGTAAGGACGAGGCGTAGTACTATTATTTATTCTGTGTCGTAAGTGCCTACTAACGTAGGTAGGTACTAATGTAGGTCGCTCGCACGTCGCGTACTTGAATGACCCGCGATGAACTCTCAGCTGTTCATGCTGTAGTAGACGTAATCTGCGTGCTGCGTGTACATTGCTGCTTTATTTATTTTATTTGTTTTTTTGCTTTTTTAAATGAGATAATTAGGTAGATATGTCTTATTATGTTGTACTGTGTGTATGTAACTAGAAAAAAAATTAAAAAGAGATAGTCAAGCAAATTTTTTTTTTCGCGATTTTTTTCGCTTAATGTTTTCAGTATCATGGTCTGATTGGAACCTCCAAGTTTTCGGAAGTGGTCTGGTAACACCCTGTATATTATCACATAGTTTTTAATTTAAAAGTATGTTTCCAGAAGTGATACGAGTCAGGTACCTAGGTTACAGTACCTACTAGGTATTATAATGATCTGTGGTACCTACTACTACTAGTTCTATAGTCACTGGATATGGGCTTCCTTGATCATAAACGAAGTTTAAGCAGGTATTGGCATTAACATTACATGTAATGTATACCTGGGTACTGTAATGTTAATGCGCACAAAAGGTGCACTGGGCACCTTCTGTGCGCATGTGTTTCTGCATTGTAAGCAATCAATGCACATCCGGCTTGAAGGACCACATAAAACGGAGTTATTTATGGTTTGAAAATACATACAACAAATACAAATTCATTTATTTACCAAAAAAAAGTTTACATTAATATGATAGGTACCATACTATACCTTATTATTTAAAATTACCAATGATCCCCGCACTCGCGGGAGGCCGACAACAAAATGGATAACAACAAAAAACAACAAAATATGTAAAAGTAAAACGGTAATAAAAAAATAAAGTAGGTAGGTATCTAAGGTTTTAATAATACAAAATAATATATAAGTACCTACCTATAGTAGGATAAGGTATAGAAGCAACATAATAGCACGAACAAAGAAAGATATGAAAAGAAAAATAAGTTCTCATGAAATAAAATCCATAGCAGTTTAACAATTTTTTGTTTGATCAACAAGTCGTACCTAACAGTCAATGACATGTCATTCCCCATAGTCAGCTTTAATCATATCAGCGGCTTTCTCCGCGATCATGATAGTGGGTGCGTTGGTGTTTCCCCTAACGATGGTGGGCATCACACTGGCGTCCACCACACGCAGGCTCCAGGCACCTCGTACTCGCAGTCTCTCGTCCACCACCCCGTAGCCCTCGACTCCCATAGCACAAGTCCCCGACACGTGCCACAGAGTCGAAACCATATTCAAAGCAACGCATTTCCAGTATTTCCGACTACCAAACACAAAGTCCTGACACTCAGTTACATTCATATCGATAAGCTTCGAACCCATACTCTGAAAGTATTTCGTATCCAGCACGGTAAGATAGTCCTCAATGAACGAAACCATTTTTTCCAAATCATCCGGATCTGAGAAATACCCAATGTTCACAATCGGGTGGTCTTCCGGGTCTTTGCTCCTTAATTGTACAGACCCGCGAGACTTAGGTTGTAAATCATTAAGAATGATTAGTTTTACTTCTGTTTTTCTTCCAGCTTCAGCTAAAGTTTCGCATACTGTATCATCTAATTTAAATACCTGAGTGCATAAAATCGTCGGAAGAATAGAGCCAGACGTCGTTGGAAATAAATAAGCTTGATAGTCTGGGTACGTCTGCGTTTTGTTCAGGGCAGCACATCCCACAACAATAGGGCCAGGGAACTGGAATGCATCGATGATTGGATTACCGTTATATTCTGTTGCATTCTTTCCAGTTAGACCAAATACTAACATTGAGTGATCTTGTAAATTTTGACCGACATTTGGAGAATCTATAATCACTGGTATGCCCATATCTTCTAGATGTTTCTGAGGTCCTACACCTGATAACATAAGTAACTGCGGACTGTTAATCGCTCCCGTCGATACAATCACTTCTTTAGACGCCAAGACCTCTATAACTTTTCCATTTGGCAATTTTACTTGAACACCAGAGGCTTTTTTATTTTCATTAAAATTTACTTTAGTTACTAATGAGTTTCTAAGCACTAATAAATTCGAACGGTTTTTAATTGGCCTGATGTATGCAACAGCGGTGCTATGCCGAATGTTGTCATCTATGGTATATTGGGGAGTCGAATACCCACACTGTTGGGGTCCATTTAAGTCTTCTAGCAAAACGTGCCCATTGTCCTTAAATGCGTTGAGGTACTGATCTGTGGCCGCGTCCCACGTTGGGTGTGTAACGCCGAGATACCCATCTGTGCCATGCTGGTTACCTGAACTACTCTGTGCGATATTAGTGTCATTAAGACGTTCGCTCTTCTTAAAATACTTTAGAACGTTCTCCCATCCCCATCCTTCGTTTCCTAGTTCGGCCCAGTGGTTATAGTCTGCTGGGTTTCCTCTTACGTAAAACATGAAGTTGGCAGCGCTGCAACCACCGAGCATTTTGCCTCTGGTTTCATGTAACTGGCGTGTTTTATTTTCATAATCAAACGATACTGTGTTGTTCCAGTCCACGGATGACGAGTGTATTAACGGGAAAAGGCTGGGATCCTAGAATTTCACAGAATATTGTTATCAGTTGACAGGACCAGGTGTCACTCACAGATCAGTCGGTAGTAGCAGTGCCTTTCGTGCTGTGGGTCATAGGTTCGATTCGATACCCACATTCCCCACTGAGAACAAATATTTGCGTGTGGTAAACATGTTTGTTCTATGTCTGGGTGTTTCTATTTATTTTACCTAAGGAGGTACCTACCTATGTATTTATATACAAAAAAAATTTGGTATATCTCAGTATTCTATTAGCAATCTAGTTCCCATAGTACCTACAAGCTTTGCATAGTTTCGGACTAGGACATTGCGTAAAATGTCGAGGTAGGTAGGTAGGTTAGGTACCTAACCTATGTATTTAACCGGTCTAATCTAAGTAAGTATAGGTACCTAGGTAGATTATTATGTTATGTTATACTGCCTTTTCTTCATGATAAAAAGCTCTACTTGACTCTACTTAGTAGATACGCTATCGTCGCTACTACGCTCTAGTCACGCTCTTGTTCTGACACTATTACAATTAGTACTTACATCTGAAGTAAGGGGTGCAATGTCACCAGCTTCTATTAACAATACGGTCCAGTTGCTGACTTCAGTCAGCCGGTTGGCGATAACACATCCAGCAGACCCGCCTCCTACCACGATGAAGTCAACACTATCACCATCTGAAATCATACAATCATAGGTAACTAGGTAGGTACCTACTTAAACTTACCCTAATTAGAATCAGTCCACTCGCAGAATGCATTACCCTAATAGGGACGAAACCTTGATTCACCAGTTGGGTGTTACGAGTTTACGGCTGAGATATTATGACGTCATCCTTATTACAGTAAAATGTATGCCGAAGTGAGCATCCTGGTCGCTGAGCACTAGGCCCTAGCCCCACCGAATAGACACCCAAGCGTCACGACCTTTAGAATTTGAATGCATGAGTTCTATTTCTATTCAAAGACTGCAAAAATCCACTGCTAGACCAGACTACCTGGACCTGCCAAAAAGAATGATTTGAGTATTTGAGGCCTTCTCCATCCTTCCGCGATCGTCTGTCGTCGTCGGTCCATCGGGCCGTCCTTCATACCACACCCCTCACTTCGCGAAATTAAATTTAAATCTTACTAGAAACTGCGGCTTGTTTTGGGTAAAATTGATCAGTTCCCATAAAGGGGGGCAGCATTCCATAGAACAGCTGAAGAGTTTGCAGTGTGGACACTATATCGTGTACCTCCATGGTGCTAGACTACTGAAATTTAACTTAGCTGAAACTAAGCTTGACACTCATTTATGTACTTACCTCCCACCTACCTACCTATTTCACTTGACCAAACATGCACCCGGCACGAATATTAAATAAAGTTTTAAATAGGTACCTACCTAGGTAGGTACCATCTCAACTATCTTCACGCAGTTTCACTCGCGTTATTATTAGGTAATTAGATATGTATAGGTACCGGGAGGTACGTAATTAGATGGTAGTAGGTAGAAGTAAGTATCTATCTACCTATAGTACCTATTATATAAATTCTATAATATTTATGTATACATTATATTATAAATAGTACTAGCCTACCCGGCGAACTTTGTTCCGCCTTAGAGGCAATAAATGAGCATAATATATTTTGGATTTTATACCTACAAACCCTTAAAAACCCCCAAAACCCCAAAAACAGGGTGAACGTTTTGGAAACGCTTGTAAAAATTTCATCTTTGTACAAAATGTTAGGTACCTACCTACCTACTCGCAAAAAACACATCAACATCAATTTTCAATTAATGTCAAATTTTAAAACATTACGTTTAGCTGTCAGTTGTGTTTTGCTATACCATTTCTAACAAATGAACGGCTGGACTGATCTTTTTATTTTACTGATCAATTTTTCATGGATGTTCATTTTTTCCCCGGGAACGGAATAAAAAGTATCCTATGTCCGTCTCCTAGTTCTTAGCTACCTCCTACCTCCCTACCAATTTTCAGCCAAATCGGTTCAGCCGTTCTTGAGTTATAAGCGTATCTAGTAACTAACACGACTTTCTTTTATAATTATATTATATAGATAAATATCATAATAATATTATAAATGTGAATGTAAGTTTGTTTGTTACGCTTTCACGCGAAAACTACTTAACCGATCATCATGAAACTTTGTACACATATTTTTGGAGGTATTAGAGAACATAGGATACTTTCTATCCCGGAAAATCAACGGGATCCAACGGGACGCGAACGAAGTCGCGAGCGGAAGCTAGTGTAGTATAAGTAAGTAAAAAAAAAAGTCGTACCAAAATATCATGTGGTTTTGGAATGTCTAAACTAAGCCCTATCATATGACACCCCACTTGATATTGCGACATTTTTTTTTATTCCGTTCGGATCCTCAAGGATCAAGTTTACACCTTCACCGACCGACCACGAGATCTCAGTTCGGGGCGAACTACTACCTAGTATGATCTGTGGTAAAAGTAACTTAGGTAGGTAGGTACGTACCTACCTACCTACCTATACAGTTTCAGTTACCTATGTGCTTAGGTGCATAATTATAAAGTCGGTAATATAAAGGTAGGTATCTAAGTAGGTACAGACATGAATTATGTACACAGGTTGCTTTGGGCAAAGAACAACCGAGGCCAATTGGTTGTGTAAATACCTACGTAGGTAAGTAGGTATAGGTTTGGAATAGGTGTACCTAGGGTATAGTATTGTAATTATGATCTGTGACCTAGGTTAGGTAGGTAGTTAGGTACCCATCATCGATATAGGACATAGACGAAGTAGGTACCTACTATTGGAAATTTGAATATTATTTTGACAACCTTCTTCGAGATATATCGAAACTTATCGAAAATGCTGAACTTGTCATTATAGTACATTATGGTACTAGTGTGTAACATTGGTGATTACCAAGAGAGCCGAGAACGGTAAACGTCAATACACACACACGTGTATTATACGACGTTTTTCAACACACTTGTGAATAAAATAACTATAATTTCAAAAGTAAAAACGAGTTGTGAAAAATGTTTCGCTATGGCGGGAAAAAATAATCGGTTTTCCTATGCGCGCGCATTGCGATCGGCCGCAAACTGAAGGGATGAGGTTTTTTTTTATTTTCCGCGCATAGGGTTTGCGCCTATTCTGCGGATTTCTGCCACGTACAAAATGGGGAATTTAATGTTTTCTTTTAAACTCAGAAAACAAAAGTTATATTTGAGTGAAAGTTTTATTTATTAAACACGTACGAGTTAAAATTATCTATTTAAATAAGAAGTTGCATGAAATGAGCAAGCAATAGGAAGGAACATTAATTTATTTGTTCTATTGAACACTATTTTTTATTTTTTTTAACTTTTTTAAGAACAAAGCAACTGAACCAATAAAATTTAAAAAAAAATATTTAGCAATGTAAAAGTCACAGTTTGAAAGTCACAGGTGTCATTCTGTGCCTAATTGCGGTGATCATAGAGCCACTTTATGAGCAAGTGTGTTGAAAAATATATGATCTGTGACTTGACCAAATCACACACAGCCAAATACCACCAAATACATGCGAGCAGTGGCCGCTCACTCGATCAATAAATGACAATAAAGCGCGTACCAGACGGATGTAATCATCCCGTCCCATCAGAGGTGACCTTGGATTCCATCCGCGGATTGTGCTTGTTCAGTTTTGACACCTATCATTGTCAGGTTGACGCATTCGCGCGTCATTTGTCGCGCAATGCACGAGGTCACAGACAAAAAAGTAAGTTTAATTTGTCTAAAATCAGTTTTGTACGATGGCAACTCTGAATTGACAAGAGGCGGGTATATTTTCTCGCTGGTAATACTTTTTTCGTAGGGTTGACCGCAAAACTGCGCGGCACGGAGAGCGAAGCCTGGCCCCGAGGAGAGAAGGTCTGAGGGTGAGTGGAGACATCGTGGAGTGCAACAACTACCCTGTTCGAGTGTAGAAGTACCGAGGAGTACTGGCGTGGTGGAAAAGTTAGCCCACGGCCACAGGGTGAGTGCTAGCGATTAATCTGCTACTTGCTATGAGAGGCTAATGAGATTTTGGGAAGACAGTTCCGTGTTAAAATCTACCCTCCGCGATAATTAATCTGAAAGTCCACTTGCGTACCTTTGTACATGGACTAGTTCGGTCGATCGGGGAAGAACGTTGTATACGTTCGGGTACCGGGGCTTCTGAATTGGTTCAGAAGCCCATCGAGCATCGGCTCGAAGGCTCAAGGACGTTACCTAGTACTTGGGGTCCCGCGGTATAGCCGGTAGGGAAACCGATGGACTTCGGCCGGCTCCGAGAGTCCATCAGATCTCACGAGTACTAAGGGTCCAAGCGTAGCCGAAGGATGTGCCTCTGAAGTATCGATCAGAGACACTGCGTGGCCCATAGGGCTGTGGTCGACCATTCTGAGAGGAAGCGGATTGGTTTGCTCGTGGGGAAGGTCGGTGGTAGCACTTGGCACAGCCAAGCTCAACCGGTTGTCCTTTGAGGGACTGGAACAGCCTAGTTCACGTACACTAGGCTGGAATCCGGGCACTTTCATAGGCGTAACTGCGGGTGATTGTGTATAGAGAACCATGGTCGACCACGATGTGGCCTTCTGCCAGCTTAGGGCAGTAAAATCATTTGCGAAGCAGTTTACATGACAATAAGTCAACCCACAATCTCATCCTCATGTTATCTTTGTCGTACGGGTTTGTCACTCCTTTTTGTGACAGCCCTAGCATAGTATAAAGGCGCGACAAAAATGGTGGAGATGCAGGGATCTCGAGTTGGAGCCCTTGGATGCCAGATTTTTTTTTCTGGTCCCAACCACAGGGTTGGTTCAGCGTATGTTTGGAGCAGCCTGATACGTTCGGGTTCTCTCCCGACATAAAAGTTTTTCATTTTTATTTTTAAATACCCTGCAAAAGAAAAGATGGGATTTATTAAAATATTGGTATAAGTGTATGTTGTTTTATTTAACCTAATCCTTTTTTTTCCATTGCGTATATATTTTGCGTTTACATTCGCGTTTGCGGTTTTACGTTTTATATTTTTTATCAATGACTTCAGTTTTTATTGAAAGTGTGCGTTTCCCCTAAGAAAAAAAAAGGGAAAGTAGAAGACCGACGGGTCTATGGCTGATTTAGCTAATCTACTTTGTCTATGGTTAATATTTCGTAACGTTCCGTTCACCGGATACCTATATCCGTTACTATTATTTAGTTTTATTTAGTGAATATAGTTTAAATTAAGCATATGTATTTGAGAATATACATTGTTATCCTAGTTAAGTTTATTGGTAAAGCTATATCTTATAAGAAATAAAGATTAAGTAGATATAAGGAAGGAAAATACAAGTTTTAAAATTAGCCGCCATGTTTTAGCAAAGTTCAGCGTCGTTTTAGTTTTCCGTTTCCGCCCAAAAGGTTGTTTTTCTATTTTGCCAATTTTGCTAGGAAAAGTCGAGTTCGGTAATTTTATAATTTTGGATAACTTTCTTCGTGTGCTAAATGAAATTGAATCCAAGTGATATATCAGTGCGTAATTTTCAGGTAGTGATGATTCCGCAAACGTTTCTAACGTAAGTATCTATGTAGGTACTTATCTCGGCTGAACTTGGTTTTTGATTTTAGATTTTGTGAACCGATCGAAGAGTATCTCGTTAACTTGGGAAATATGGAAGCTATTTCACAAATCCGCCTGAGAATGCGACATGAGAAATTAACACAAATAATTAGCGAGATACGAAACAACTTTGAAAAAGGACAAATTACGGAAGAAGACCTCGTGTTGAACCGCTTGAAATTAAAACAGTTTATTGAAGCGTTCGACAAGGAACTGCGGTTGAGTTCTGAGTATTTGGAAGTGGCAGAATTCACAGATTATATGAAAGACCAGCTTGATGCCGAAGAATTAGAGATAAACCTCAATTCAGTTGCGGAGAGGTATGCCAAGACTAGTGATCCTAAGCCCAGCTCTTCCTCCAAACTACCAAAACTTGAATTGGCCAAATTTAATGGCGACATCCTTCAATGGAATGAGTTTTGGGACAGGTTCGAAGCCAACATTGATTCGAAAAGGCAACTGAAAGATGTCGAGAAGTTGGCCTATCTACTCGGTTCATTGGAGGGCCAAGCATTGGAAACTGCAAGCGGTCTATCGACTACCAATTCAAATTATGTTATTGCGCTAGAAGTCTTACAAAAGCGGTTTGGATCCAAGGACAGGGTGATCGATGCCCATCATTCTGCAATCGGCAAGATCAAGGGAGCCACCGATAAACCTGCATCCTGCAGATTGACTTTAGATACTATCGAGAAACATCTCCGAGTGTTACAGACATTGGGTGAGAGTATGGAGAGCAATCATTTGAGGACAGTTATCGCAAGCAAATTCCCAGAGCAAATTATGTACCAGGTGAATATACTTTCTTCTGATGACTGTTCTGTACCTGATCTTAGATCGAGTCTGGACAAAGTTATCACTGCCATGGAAAGGTCTGGATTGGACAGTGATACAGGACCTGCCAATAACCTTTCTTCAACCACAACCGAGGCACTGCAGGTTAGTGTTGATCAAGATAACCGAAGAAATACCTACAAAAGAAAAAGCAGCAATTTGAAACAAAATAAGGAACCACAAAATAAAAGACCTAAACGGCAGTGCATCTTTTGTGGTAGGTTTAACCATGTCAGTTCAGAATGCAGGACGGTCAAGACCATTGAAGCTCGAAGAGAGAAACTTAAAAATAAGTGCTTTAAATGTCTGAAAGAGGGTCATAAATCTAAAGAATGCAGGAGGAAGATATCATGCTTTAACTGTAAAGGGAATCACCTAAGGTTACTGTGTCCAAAACCAGTAGGTGAGAATTATAATGTACCTACCCAAGCTCAGGTACCCGCGATAGTATTCAATGCATCTAACAGATATACCTATTTACAGACCGCAGTAGCAACAATAAAGAACCCGAACAACGTGAAGCATAATATAAGTGCCAGAATTCTTCTGGACAGTGGAAGCCAACGCAGCTACATTACAGCGAAGGCAGCAAGAGACCTCGGACTTTCAATGGAAAGGAAGGATCTACTACTGGTATATACATTCGGAGCTGCTACCCCACAAGAAATGTCCAGCCCCATTGGTAACATCATCATAGAAACCAAGCGTGGTATCAGTAGGAAGATACAGGTAAACGTTGTGCCACGTATAACGGATCGTGTTCCAGTAGCAAAGTTCAAACATAATAAGGTGGATATACCTGCTGATGATGATACAGTAGGTGAGAAGATTGATGTACTTGTGGGCAATGACCTCTATTGTTCCTTCTTGCGTGATGAGGATAGAATCAATGTTGATGAACGCATATACCTACTTGATACAGATTTCGGATGGGTGCTGTCAGGTAGCGCTAGCCAGGTAGAAAGCGACGTTTTGTCTGTCACTACTTACTGCCACTGCCACATACCTAGTTGTCCATATTTGACTGAACCAGATCTACCATTGAGAAATATAGATATAAAATTTTTATGGTCATTAGAAAGCATTGGCATAACTGATTCACCAAAGGCGACGAGACAGGAGCAAGCAGTTCGTCACTTCAATGAAACTGTACAGTACCGAAACGGACGATATGAAGTCAAGTGGCCTTGGATACAGTACCCACCTGAAATTCCGTCAAACTTTGGACTTGCCATAGGAAGATTAAGAAGTTTAATTAAGAAGTTGGATGATGAGTCTTTGGCTGAATACAACAGCATCTTAAAGGAACAGCTGGATCTTGGAATCATAGAAGTGATTGATTCAAGCTCTAGCCAAACTGATCATCCTATTCATTATCTTCCTCATCATATGGTGAAACAAAAGGGCAAAAGAGGACGGCTTGTCTATGATGCCTCAGCAAAGACAACAGGAGAAAAGAGTCTCAATGAATGCCTTTACAGTGGACCTTCGATGCTGGAAGATTTGACAGCGCTCCTTCTCAACTTCCGGACGAAGAGAATTGGTATAATTGCAGATGTGGAAAAGGCCTTTCTTCAAGTTGGATTACAACTAGAAGACAGAGATGTCACAAGGTTCCTATGGATCAAAGATCCTAACCAACCAGCCACAGATGATAACCTGTTGCATTTGCGCTTCTGTAGAGTACCTTTTGGAATAATATCAAGTCCATTCCTACTCACTGCAACGATCAGGCATCACATGACTCTATCAAAAGGAGACTTATTGAAGAATATAGCCAGCAAATGCTATGTTGATAACTTAGTAACAGGAGCTGAGTCTGTCAAAGAAGCTAATCATCTGTATGAACAAACAAGATCAACATTCGAGCAGCTATCGATGAACATAAGAGACTGGGTTTCAAATAGCAAACAGTTTATGGATACAATACCACAACAACACAAAGCTACACAGTGCGAAGAAATGAAAGTTCTTGGTTTGTCATGGGATGTACAAAAGGATATGTTGAAGCTGAAGGTACCAGAAAATTACTTTGATCCTGACACACTGATACACACCAAGAGAGGAGTTCTTCGTACTCTAGCCAGAGTGTACGACCCATGTGGTTTCGTATGTCCACTGATCTTACCTATAAAGCTTCTTTTCCAGAACATATGCAAAGAAAAGGTGAAATGGGATGTAGCATTGCCTGAAAATCTGACACGACACTTGGAGAAGATACTGATAGACCTGAAAGCTATAACTGAAACTGAACTTCCAAGGTACATAGGAATTGATTTGCCAGGCATTAACGTTTATGAACTACATTGTTTCACTGATGCGTCTAAACACGCTTATGCAGCAGTCGTTTATTTGAAGACAAAAGGAGATCAGCAAACTTCAGTTTCCTTGGTGATGGCAAAATCTCGCATTTCACAAATTGAAGACAGAGATGATTTGAAAATACCCAAACTGGAGCTACTAGGTTTCCTGATAGGAAGCAGGCTATTGAAGTATGTGAAAACGAATCTGGACTTACCAATTGAAAAGGAATATCTGTGGACAGATAGTCAAATAGTTCTGGCATGGATTAAGTCAAGCAAACTTTTACCGCCTTTTGTAGCAAACAGAGTCAATGAGATTAAGCGTCTTCATCAACATACAGAGATGTGTTATGTTAACACAAAATCTAACCCTGCTGATATTGCTACCAGACCCGAACCTGAACTCTGGGACCAAAAGAAAGAGCTTTGGTACAACGGACCCGAATTTCTTAAAGACGAAGACTCTCAGTGGCCAGAGAGTCGTCATTACTGCACGAACAAAACCTTCGTTTCGTTTGGGGAGGCCCTGGATGGGAGTCCAGGTGAGTTGGAACCTCATGACTGGTCAGAACTAACCAGAATCCAAGATGTCCCTATGGAAATCGAAAACTTACAAGAAGATACTAGTAATGACAGTTCACACGACAATACCACTGTAGAAATTAAAAAATTGCAGTTTGAACACTTCCCTGATGAACTGGCAGGCAAGAAGACTCATCTTGTAAGAAGCTTAGATTTGTTTGTAGATTCTGAAGGTCTACTGCGTTGCGGTGGTCGTATGGCTAACACGACATGGGATTACGACATGAAGTATCCGGTGCTACTTCCAAGAGACTGTGAGCTTACAAATAAAATTATTATCGAAACTCATGAGAGTAATTACCATGTTGGTGCTTCACACACGTTGAGTATCATCAGGAAAAGATACTGGATACCGCAAGGTAGAGCAAAAGTAACCAAGATGCTCAAGACTTGCCAGCAATGTGTGAAACATGGAGGAGGTCCTTACAAACTACCAGATACACCAGCGTTGCCACCAGAAAGAGTGAACTTCAGCGAGCCCTTTTCATTTACTGGTGTAGATTACTTTGGGCCATTGTATGTGAGTTCGATAAATGGAAAGGAAAAAAGATGGGTATCCTTATTCACATGTCTGACTGTACGAGCAGTTCATCTTGAAATTGTGAAAGATCTTTCTGCAGAAGAATGTCTTCTAGCCTTGCGGAGATTTGCAGCCACAAGAGGATTCCCAAAAAGGATGTACTCGGACAATGCCACTTGTTTTAAATTGACCTCTGAGGTAATGACAAGTCAATACTGCGTAGACAAGGAAATCCATTGGAAATTTATTCCTCAACTAGCTCCATGGCATGGAGGATTCTACGAACGCCTGGTTAGTCTTGTCAAGCATTGCCTAAAGCGCACGTTGGAAAAACACTTACTGAGTGACAGTAAGCTACTTACAGTGATGAAGGAAGTAGAAGCGGTCATTAATTCAAGACCTCTAACCCGAGTCGGCACTGAAGTGGAGCACATTCTGCGTCCAGCGGACTTCCTAACATTAGGAAAATGTTTGACAGTGAAACCTTCACCAGTAGATGCGCCATGTACTGGATCAAGGCTTAGATCGGACTTGATAGAAAGCTGGAAAAAGGGAATCAAGATTCTGGAAGAATTTAAGAAAATGTTTATAGGGCAGTATCTCACCTGTTTGAGGGAGAGATCACAGCATTCGCCTAAGCAGCCCAGAATCAGATCCAGTCGAGCTCCACAGGTGGGAGATGTCGTGCAAATTAAAGCTGACTCTAAGAACCGACAGAACTGGAAAGTTGGTAAAATTGTCGACCTATTAGAAGGTGTAGATGGCGCATGTCGAGTAGCGAGAGTAAAAGTTGATGACTCCATTTTCACTCGTTCTCTAGGGCATCTCTATCCTTTGGAAGAGAGTTCTGAAGAGAATACACAGCCTCTACAGACAGTAGAGCAGGAACCAGAGGAGTACAGCGGACGTATGGCTGAAGAAGTAAACCCAGACTTGGAGTCAATTCGGGTTCAAGAAAGTGAGATGCAGTCTCATGATCAGACGATAGCCAGTGGTCCTGAGAAGACTTCTCAGATGGAGATCGAACCTGTCTGTGAGGCAGATGATTCAGGACGAAGTAATGACGTCAATGGTGAAAATCTACCGCCAGAAGAATTCAGCCCAGGACAAGTGGCTGAAGAAAAATCTCTGCAGGAGACAGAAGTAGAAGGAAGAAGCAGAAGGGGCGCCTCTATTCGTGCAAGGGAGAAAATCCTGGAATGGACGCGTCATCTGCTTGCCCTGCTAGAGTGAAAATTCTGTTTCGTTGGGTGTGTCGCGCAATGCACGAGGTCACAGACAAAAAAGTAAGTTTAATTTGTCTAAAATCAGTTTTGTACGATGGCAACTCTGAATTGACAAGAGGCGGGTATATTTTCTCGCTGGTAATACTTTTTTCGTAGGGTTGACCGCAAAACTGCGCGGCACGGAGAGCGAAGCCTGGCCCCGAGGAGAGAAGGTCTGAGGGTGAGTGGAGACATCGTGGAGTGCAACAACTACCCTGTTCGAGTGTAGAAGTACCGAGGAGTACTGGCGTGGTGGAAAAGTTAGCCCACGGCCACAGGGTGAGTGCTAGCGATTAATCTGCTACTTGCTATGAGAGGCTAATGAGATTTTGGGAAGACAGTTCCGTGTTAAAATCTACCCTCCGCGATAATTAATCTGAAAGTCCACTTGCGTACCTTTGTACATGGACTAGTTCGGTCGATCGGGGAAGAACGTTGTATACGTTCGGGTACCGGGGCTTCTGAATTGGTTCAGAAGCCCATCGAGCATCGGCTCGAAGGCTCAAGGACGTTACCTAGTACTTGGGGTCCCGCGGTATAGCCGGTAGGGAAACCGATGGACTTCGGCCGGCTCCGAGAGTCCATCAGATCTCACGAGTACTAAGGGTCCAAGCGTAGCCGAAGGATGTGCCTCTGAAGTATCGATCAGAGACACTGCGTGGCCCATAGGGCTGTGGTCGACCATTCTGAGAGGAAGCGGATTGGTTTGCTCGTGGGGAAGGTCGGTGGTAGCACTTGGCACAGCCAAGCTCAACCGGTTGTCCTTTGAGGGACTGGAACAGCCTAGTTCACGTACACTAGGCTGGAATCCGGGCACTTTCATAGGCGTAACTGCGGGTGATTGTGTATAGAGAACCATGGTCGACCACGATGTGGCCTTCTGCCAGCTTAGGGCAGTAAAATCATTTGCGAAGCAGTTTACATGACAATAAGTCAACCCACAATCTCATCCTCATGTTATCTTTGTCGTACGGGTTTGTCACTCCTTTTTGTGACAGCCCTAGCATAGTATAAAGGCACGACATCATTGTCCCCGAGGATATTACTCTACTTTTCACACAAACGGCAAGACAACAAGAAGCAGGTTCAAAATGGTCGTCTGAAGTAGACTATGCATCGAGTTAGGATCCTAGTACTATGTAATTCAGGGCGTATGTTGAAAAGGTGGAATATCGAGCTAGGTCAGAACTCAGAAACGTTAAATTTGCGCAGTCAGCGCCACGTCGTCGTCGTACAGCTTTGTGATGCTGTTGCAAAAAAATAAGCGATGTTGAAAAAAATCGATGTTTCTAATTAAAATATCGATGCATAACCTCGATGCATTGCATGGAAAAAAAAAACATCGATGTACCTATTTTTTAAAGGTGCGTACAGACTATATAACATAACATGTTACACAACATCGCTCTAAAACATGTTTCACAGTTCGTTTACTACGCTGAAAACACGTTCAGCGGCGGCGTTTGCAATAGGGATCGATAGAGTGAAGGTAATAAGCTTTTTTATTTCTTTGCCAGTTTCACCCCCGTGCGCGCTGCCCGCGCGTCGCGCTCACGCGTTATCCGGGAGATTTTAGCTGCGTTCCTGGAGCCGGGAGATTTTAAAAACTTATTGTCTTTTTACGGGAGAATCCCGGAATTCCGGGAGTTGACAACCCTAACCACAGACCGTATACATAAATCTATGGTAAGAATAAAGCTAGCCTTAAAACGCCTGCATAACTGGCGAAATGACGCGGACAGGGGACCACAGATTACTAGGATGCTAATGTATCAGGGGACAGAGGAGGCAAGAAGCGTCATCCATTTTTTTTGTAGGGAGGTAGCCGTATTCTTTGACTGATTTGACATCAACATGTTCTGCGGATTTGACTTTCAAATTGACTTCATCGTGCTAAGGTCTAATAAAACGTGACATTGGCGAAATTGCGGGCAACACTGCAAAGGCCATAGACAAGAATTGAATTGACTTTGTTTTGTTCACTCAGTTTTGTTGATGAAATATGAAATGCCCGTGCCGTAGCGTAGTACACTTAGTAGGTACTTACTTAGTACAGTCAAAGTATCAGCATCGTTTACGTTTGTTGTACGTAGTAGCACGTAGTAGCGTACTCGTGAGCAAGTAATAGTGTTCCTGTGAGCATACCTACCTTTTGTATTCTCTTGGCTCGATGAAATGGCTCTCTTTGTGCTCTAGTGTAGTCTAAATCCACAAGGAATTATCAGTATTTACGTTGCGATGTCTTCGAGCTCTGTTGAGGATATTCCTGATCAGTGCAGGGTAAGTACATCTTTTGTTTGGACCTTCGCTAATATTGAGCTCTTTGTAAAATCTCAACTTTTGACATAGGTACTAGACTATAGGCTTTATTGTTTCTCAATACCTATAAATGTTTGTTACGTTAGCTATTTAGTTCCCAGTAGGTATCACGTATTGCGCGTTATAATGAATAAAGGTTTTTGACTTTGTTTGGATACCCTCCATGGTGGGGCAGGTTCTGTCTAGCTGGTAAACACTAGATGAGAAAAGCAGAAGATTTCTGTCTGTAGGTTTCCACCTAAAACATTCACAATCAAACCTTGACAACACAATCGTTACAAACAATTTGTTTTATTGAGCTAGTGTATCCACCAAAGAACCTGTAAGGATTGCATGTTAAGATCTAACGATTTGTTGTGCTTTGCGTTTCCGAGGGGGCGCAAAAAGTTTCAAAATCCTTACAAGATCGTGTATTTTTTGTGAGGATTTGTGTTTTTGTGTGAGGCGGGGAGAGAGTCATCGGACACAGTTACCAAGAGAGGGACTGTGGAAACCAGCTTGGTGTAACAGTGAGCCAGAGATATAAAATACAGGATTTTACACTTATGATTGAAATAGATCCATAAAACGTGACGTAGACATAACAGGGAAAGCTGCTTGTCTATAAACTAATAAATAATAAACAATATTTATTCATTTCATAAAGTAATGCAGTACAGTTTTAGGTATTAAGAGTAGTTGTAATGAATAAACTCAACTTTCAGGATCTGTTCACCCAAGATGGGGTCTTGCTTAAAGCCTGCCTTGGACGCTCCGTCTCTGATCTCAATTCTATTGGAATGCTCTGCATTGTACAGTACCCTGAAAGCAAGTGCATCGAGTGGAGGCCTCTGGACCTGATAACTATTGACTCGGACACACAGGATCAAGAGTGGGCAGTTGTAAATACTATTGGTAATTTTGAATTGTAGAAATGTAGAGTTCTATATTTATATTGTGTTACATGTGGTTAAGAAGCCTATGACATGAGGACTGTGATTTAGCCCATCTTCGGCATTCTTATTTAGAGAAACTTGGGTAGTTTTGACTTTTTATTTGGTGGAGATGTTATTAGTATATGATAGTTGATACCGCAGGGGCCTTGCTTTTCGCAACTTTTTCTTATGTATTTATATAAAGCCAAAGTAAGTTTAAATAAAATTCGCGAAGGCACTTTTCAAACAAACAAAATGAAAAATATATAAAAATAGTGGTTGAGTTCATAGTGGTTTCAGAATTCAGAATTATGTAAGTATATGATATCTACATAATCCCATACGAACCATAAAATAATAGTAAACAAACTTGCTTTTTCCAGGCCGGCGCCAGCGCACTCTAAGCGGCAACATAACATCAGATTATGCAACTGCACGGGCGCGCATCATCAAAATATCCATCCCTGAGCTCAAAACATTTCGAGTGACACGAAATAATCAGCAAATGCAGTTTTCTACTAAGCCTGGGGTGTGGCAGACCACTTTCTATTTCCAGCACGGAAACGCCGAGATATTCGTGGCACATCTGAAGAACCATGTTAAAACCGCCAAGACAAGACACGACCGGAACACTTACATGGTTGTAGAACCTAATATTGAATCACAGGTAAATGCACTAAATGCACAAAATCCGTAAATCCACTTGCATATAGGTACAGTTAGCATTGATTTTAGGACTGAAAACTGCTAACTTTCCATTTCATTTCACTCTACATTTTGTTTAGAGCTAATGCAAACGATTTAAAATTCTGTAATAGTGATCTACCTATTTCCGACAGTAACCCATCTGAAAGGTAGCATTTAAAATGATCTACACCACGAATTCCATCTATTTAAACTAATTAAACTTTTTTTTGTTTTATTCGAATTGGTGCAGATGTTACAGTGTGATGGAATCACAAATATCTACTCGTAGGTTTGCATGTGGCAAACATGCCACTTCCTTACGAAGTTTACAGAGGCTTGATTGATGATTGAGTGATTTTGCTTGATAAAACACACAATGTGGAATATCTGAAACATTAAATATGGCTCAAAAACGCACCTGCTCGTCTTACCCCGCGTACATGTCCCTATCCCCTGTACATTTGCACGAACGGCGTCACGTGACAAACCTACAATCACCACGCAGCGGCTGGACCGCTTAGGACTCCCTATGCTTTTCCCATAGGTAGTATGTACATAGCTTTGTTCAGTTTGGGGTAGAGGGAATTCTGTGGAATGACCATGACTATTTATTAACTTATTTCAGGTGTTGAACAAGTCGTTTGCTGAGCTCGATATCTTCACTGAGAACACAACTGATGTAGTTTGGAATCTAGTGTCCAACTTCAAACAAAGACCGTATGAGACTACAATGGAGGCATTTTCAAAACTCACTGATATTGGTATGGTTCTTAACATATAAAGAGATGATGAATATAACATGTAGCTGTCATAGTTAGCAGGTTAAAGTGGCAATGGGCTAGCTATTAGCTGGCGGAACTAAACCTCTTGGGAAACAAAGACTCTTGAATTTGTACGAAATCTGGCGAACTGGAAAACGAAGAGTAAAAAAACTGCATTGAATGTACATTCGCTAACTTTAACGCCTTTACTTTTGCGGTTGGGGCTTACAAAGACTGTATTCTTGTCGAAGTTTGAAGTTTGCTTACATTCACAGTTTACTACGGCAATGAAGGCATGAATGGCAAACGCGACGTTTCTGAAGAGGTGGCAGATTTGCTCAGCAAAAGCATGAGCGCTTTGGAAGATGCCACCACCACGCATACCACCAGGAATGAGGAGTATGAAGTCATCAGTGTCAAGCCTACATTACCACCTAGGCCGAGCATACCCAGGTGCAAACCATTGTTACTAATAAATAACACTGGTGTGAACTCAATTAGGGCTCGTTCAGATTCCCAAAAGTTATTAACTTGGATTTTTTGACAGTTTTTTAATTCGAGCCTACTTTCAGAGGGACGCCTTTATCAACCGAGAAATGGGATGGCTTACAGGACCCTTCAGGCAGGGTTACCGAAATTGAAGGAGTCAAACAGCTTATATTCAGAGGGGTGTGTTTTATCACTTTAATATGCAAAAGTGTAGCATTTATACTTACCTATTAAAAAGTTAATAAGTCAAAAAGTTTAAAAAAAAAACATAATGTCAGGTCCAATTAGTTTACATAAGACACTTCTCATTAATCTCCTTAATACTAATATTTTCTAGGGTATAGCTCATTCCATAAGGCACTCAGTGTGGAAATACTTGCTGGATTATCACCCGTGGCAGAAAACTCATTCAGAAATCAAAGTTCTTCAACGGAAGCGAACTGAGGAGTATTTCTCTATGAAGCTGCAGTGGAGGTCAATGACAGATGGACAGGAAGCAAGGTAAAAGATAATTAGTAGGTAGGTTACCTATATACCTAAGGGAAGACGGAAGAATACGGTAGACTGTGTAGGATCCTAACTATTTTGGCCTAGTTTTTACACAAATATGAAAAGGCAAACCTAACAAAAAAAAACACTTTTTGAAAGAAAGACAGAAAAACCGTTTATTGCCATAAACATTAATTAGTAAGGTACTTAGACAGCCACATATAGATAAAGAATGTGCATGCAGAACATAAATGTTGATAAATTAATAAAATTTAGTTATTTAGGTGCACTCGTAACACACCCTAACTAGTAACTTTAAATATTAGTAATGCAAAGTTATCTTACAGGTTCTCAGAGTACAGAGACCGGAAGAGCTTAGTCGAGAAAGACGTAAACAGAACCGATAGAACCCATCCATTCTACGCCGGAGACAATAATCCAAACCTTATAGTTCTACAAGACATACTTATGACCTATGTCATGTACAACTTTGACCTGGGCTACGTACAAGGCATGAGTGATATCCTAGCACCCTTGTTATTACTATTGAACAATGAAGTGGATAGCTTTTGGTGTTTTGTTGGTTTTATGGATAAAATCGTGAGTATTTTACTTCAATAACCCGTCTCCCGTCTCCCATCTCCATATAAATCATTTATCTATCTATCTATCTTGATAGTTGTACAAGGCATGTTGATTGATGACCATGTCTTGAATAACTTTGACCTGGACTACGTACAAAGCACGAGTGATATTCTAGCTTCGTTTTACTATTGAACAATTAAATAGATGGTCGTGTACATGTTTTTTTCCAGTTATTTTTTTTTAACTGCCAAACTACTGAACCGATTTTAATAAAAAATTATTGGACCAATCTGGAAGTATACTCTTTTCTACTCTAAAATAATTTGAATCTACGACGGCCAATTCGGGTCAGTACCACTATTGACTGTTAAAAATACTTGTGACTATATTCCCAGGCATCCAACTTCGATATGGACCAAGCTGGTATGAAGAACCAGCTGGTAATGCTGCAACAGTTGATAACATTCGCAAGTCCCGAGTTAGCCAAACATCTCGCTTCAAAAGATTCCGGGAACATGTACTTTTGTTTCCGCTGGCTACTTGTCTGGTTCAAGCGCGAGTTCTCACACAGAGATATCATGAGGTAAATGAACCTTGTAGTAGTAGGACTATTTGCGAACGAGTTGGGGGAAGTACTAATAGTACTTATTTCTGCCGCCTAACTGTGATGTTTGGATTGTTGAGTTTCGATTTGAGGGCACATGAGACTTAACATGTTTAAATCTCGAGAATGATGAATAGTGCATCGCCTCAGAGGACGCGTCCTCAATGAACGTGAAACAAATGTTGCGTTCACGCTATGCTGCAGTCGGCAGGGACTTTGGAAGTGGGCACGAGCATAGTGTGAACACGATATTGCTTCTGTCCCGGCTCCCGGCCCAAGTTCATGCCCTTGCTGTCTAATGAGAATGAAGGCGATGTTGCTGTGGTAATAAGTCCGATGCAATAATGCCGGCAGCGGCATGTCGAACTGACATAATGGAATATAGGTACTGTATAGTCTTATTATTTTTCTAGGCTATGGGAGGTGTTATGGACAGGGTTGCCATGCAGTAACTTCCACTTACTCATCTGTGTTGCCATACTGGATGCAGAAAAAGAAGTTTTGATCAGCAGAGATTACGGATTCACTGAGATATTAAAAGTGAGTTACATTAGCATAGTAACCGTCCAATTTTATACTAAAAGGCCTATGGGTACTTTTAAATTTGTTCTTTATCCTACTAATACTATAAACGCGAAAGTTTGTAACAGGATTAACACATACTTTTTATCCCGGAAATTCGACGGGATCCAACGGGACGCGAACGAAGTCGCGGGCGTAAGCTAGTTATTTATAAGATAAATGGGGGAAATTTGACAAGTTCCATCTAGCTCCAAACTAAGCTAAACTACTATGAAAAAGAGTACAGAAAAACAACAAACTGTTTCAGCTGATGTTATACGGTTAACTCTATCTAAAACTCTTATCTTCCAGCATGTGAATGACTTGTCAATGTGCTTGGACGTCGACCGAATTCTAAGTTCCGCTGAAGGAATCTACCACCAAATCGTATCAGCCCCACACCTTACCGACCAAATCCGTATGATTCTTGGACTACCCACATTAAACCTGTCTACGTCGACGCACTCTGACAGTTCCACTGACGTCACAGCTAGCACGTCGACAGCTGTCGAAAACAATGGTACGCGCATCGGCGAAGATAAAAATTACTTGCAAGAAGAAGTGGATGAAGTTATGTATCAAATAGGATTAGAAATGAACTTCTAGGCACGCGCTTTGTAATTTACTTGGTTGGGTTTATGTTTTAGTTTCCTCCCAAAAACACGGGCCTATGCTCGGAATCGTTCGACGTAGTGAAATTAGTAGGTACTACACTCAGAAACGTCACTATTGTTGTAGTGAACAGCTAGCGTCAGTTTCAACTCAACTACTCTCTACTAGTTCTCTACTAGTTCTCTACTCAACTAGCTCCAACTCATCCAATAAAAATAAAAAAAATAAAAAATTGTAATCATACCTAATCATACAAAACGTAATGACGATTCAAAGTGATCAGTGAGATTTTATTGAATAAAAGCTTTTTGACTTTGACTTTGACTGACTTTAAACTAGCCTGTCCGACAGCCTAAACAATGGGGTTCCGGGATTGAGAAATAATAAAAATATGTTGTTATAAAATAAGACCGCTCAGATGGTAAGAACTTGCGCGCGCGTCGCCTCGAAAGGGAATGCCTTGGCGCTCAATTGTCGTGCTATTTAAAAGCGACGCAACGTTTCATACCATCTGGTCCGGGGGCGCGAAGCCTTTATTAATAAAACTTAAAACTAGGAAGGGACAATTTAAACTCTATTCCCTTGTTCTAAAGTTACACATGAAACGATTGGAAATCAATGTAAAAAGATTGATTAATGCCGATTTACTTTGAATCTAATCTTAAACACAAACAATGATTATTATATAAAATTCATCTTACACCATGTCAAAGCAATAAATGTAATGAGTATTGAGTATCTTTGGATAAAAACTAAAATAAGCAAAACATAGTTCTAATTTGGATTATAAGCTATTTTAACGAAGTGGGGTCGGTTGTCAACAGTCTCCCCCTCGTGCGAAAATGTTTGAGCACTTTAAATTGTGGGCGACAACCGAATCGTTTAAATAAGTATTTATTGTAACGGTTAGATACAGTACTAGGTTTGTTGATTTAATAAGCAGTTAATTTATTTGTGTACTAACGGTATAGTGTAAAGTGACATTTCAATTTAAAATAATATCAACAAAGTATAAAACACAAAAAAGGGTGTAAAATTAATCGCCAAAATACAATAGTAAAACGAGTAGAAACTATGGTAATTTAAACACACAACACAACATTATAATCGAAATCAAAACTAACAAGTACAAGATAAAATTGTAAGGTATGTAAAAAATAAATTTAAAATGACACAAACAAACTTATTAGGAAGAAGATACCTACCTAAGTTCAAATAAAAGACAGTACAAAATTATAACAAATCGAAACTACCTATAGCAAATGAAACACAAAACTAACATTACTCAAAATCAATAATAAGTGCTAATAATATATTTATTAAAGTAATAATACAATATGATAAAATCATACGGTATACAAAAAAATTATCACAAAAACTTATTAGTAAGGGAAGTTCAAAACAAGACTACATGACCTTAAAATACAAAAAAATCAAATAAACCGTAACATAGGTACTAAAATAAGACACGAACAAAATGAAAATCAATAATAATTGCTATATAAAAAAAAATATACAGTGATAAAAAATATAAACTTAGTATTGGTGATATAATTATATGCTAAGTTCAAATTCAAGACACTAAAGTACAAAATTAAGATAAATCAAGACATGGTACATACGTAAAACACAAAAAACCTAATCAATATAAAATTTCTAATGTTATAATAACAATACATGATACTATTAAAAGGTTTATAAAAAAGGTAAATATGATTTTAAAAAACACAAAATATAAACTTGTTATTAGTACCTAATATACTAAGTTAAAAAATGCAAGACATTAAAGTATAAAACTAAAACAAATCAAAACATGGTAAATAAAACACAAAAACCTAACTTAAACATCAATACCTATTAATTTCTAATGTTTTAATGACAATACATGATAAAATTGTAAGGTGTATAAAAGGGGAAAATATAATAATGAAAGACACAAACTTATTCATAAAATACACTAAATTTTAAAATAAAGATATTAAGATACACATTTTATTTTTATTTTTTATGTCAATCAGTCATAGGTGTCGGTAATCAAAATCATGTATGTTAGAGGTATGCCAGATCCAGTAAGTAGTTTATCAGGACCAGGGTAGGTTTGGGCCCGACTATCCGCGTCGTTGTTTTCTAGCGACACGTTTTCAGGTGGTCGCGAATGAGCTAGATGTCCTTTCTTAAATAGCAATGAATGTAATACCTTTTTGTTTTGCAGTTGGGTTCGAAGCGTGGTGATTAAGGCCGCTTTTATGGTCGGTACCATCCGTTCCCATCCGTCTTCCTTGTGCAATTCTCTCGCAGGTATACACTTCCATGCGTTTTTGTTTGTTGGTTTTTGTTTCATGGCCTTGTTGTCAAGCTTGGTTTTGTCATCGTCGCGAAGAACTTTGAGCGGTTTCGTTTGTACCATTATGTTCCGCATTGTGAAAGTTACGCCATCTGCGTTTAATGACAGGGTTATTCCAAAATCCAGTGACCATCGATTTTCACGTAGGGTCTTTGAGTCTTCTTTGAAACTTTCTTGTGAGATGGTTTTTGTGAGTTGCCCTTCGTCTTTTGTGAGCAATCGGTCGCTATTGGTCAATGTTAGGGTATAGCAGGTAGTCACAGCACGTGGTTCTACGTTCGGTCGTCTCTTCTTTATTTCGTTATAATTGCGCAAAGGGCAATTGTTTTTTGTATTGTGGACTGTTTCAAATAGGTTTTGTTTCCTAAGTTTTACTTCCTCAATGCTTTGAAGGCGCGCTTTTGATAGATGACAATGCGACAAAGTTGTAACTTGTATTGCGTTTGGTATTGTCGGGTCTGCGCGTCGTAATTGTATGTTCCTGGTTTCGATTGCAACACTTTTAACGTGTTTCATGGGAAGCTTGTCACGTTCGGGAGTTTTCCATATGACAGCGGTCGATTTGTGATCATAGGTTGGTTTTTGCTGTGTTACCTCGATTGTTTCTGAATTAAATTGATTTATCATCGCTGTTTCAATGCTGTCATGCGTGTTGTGGCTCATACGACCGGCTACTGTTAGCGGCCTTACGGTGGGTGTTCCGACGCCTTGTAAAGGCCATCCTAGTTTTGCACAGGATGCCACTGGTTTATTGACGCCACCTGTCTCGAGTTCTTGAGTGGCTTTAATATGCCAATTATCCGAACGTATTAAAGGTGGTGGCTGCAGCTTTTTATAAGTCACATGGTTACTTATGCTCGTATGTTGGCACTCTCCAATCTCCTCGTAACCAATTTGCTGAGATGTGAGATTCAGCTCTTGGATTGTGTGAACAAATACATTTTCGATGTTCGGTGTTAGTTTTCCTTCGATGGGTAAGTCTACTTTTTCAGATTTTTTGACCTGCATGATGTGTTCAGTGACGCCCTCTATGATTACATCACTGCTTGGTCTTGTTGCTTCAGGCTGTTGAGCTATATTGTCGAGTGAAGTAGTTAACTCGTCGTCAGGCGATGCTTCCTTGGTAACGGTACTTTCGGATCCCGTTATGTCGACGGTAAGGATCCCCAGGTAGGCCCTTGTGTTGCTGAAGTCACAAGACACGGTTTTTAGCTCTTTGTTTTCTCTCTGAGCGGGCTCACTATGTAGTAGTGGGTGATGCCTTTTATTGCACTCGTCTATTGTGCAAGTATCTGCTTTACAATTCGTGACACTGTGGTCGGTTTGTAGGCATTGAAAGCATGATTTTAGGGCCTTGGCGGTTTTCCAACGTTCTTTGATTGTTTTGCCTTCAAACAGTAAACATTTTTGAAGTTCATGGCATTCGTCACATAACGGACATATGGTTATGTTCATGGCGGCAAATGCATATTTTCTTTCTTTCTCGTAGTCTTCTTCATCCCATGTGCTCTCGCCATCTTCGGTTTTTTCCGATTCCCCAAATACATATTTTCTTTCTCTTTCGTACTCATCGTATTCTTCGGCGTCCCATTCTCTCTCGCCTTCTTTGTTTAGTTCCGATTTAAAATCCGATGTGTGAGTCACCGCGTTTACTTTGCTTTGTAGCGGCACTTCGGGTACGTTTGGTGTTGTGCCTTTGATTGCGTTTATGATTGCAGAGGCGAGGTCAGCGAAGTTACAATTTTTATTGATCTTACCGTTTGTTTGGGTAGATTCATCGTCGCAGTTAGATGTCGTATTATTTTCATAGCTTAAGCCAGTGGCATTGTCATTGCTTAACTGAATAAGTTTTAATTTGGTTTCTGCTAAGGCTGCTGCGGCTTCTGTTCTTTCTTTTTCCTTTTCTTGAAACTCTAGTCGAGCTAGAAGTTCAGCTCTTGTTTTGGTTGGTGCTTTAGCCTTGCTCCTTGTGGTTGGAGCGCTCATTTTTGTTTTTCCTAAACTATCTAACTTAATCTAAACTCTTTCTGGTCGGCCGGGCTCCTTCACCGCAGCATGTGTCAACTGGCACCCTACCAATCGACGGTTGCACCTCACGGTGACGGCCTCCTACACGACCTACGATGACGCAGTGCGCTCTACGTCCAACTGCACTTGGCTCCTCCAGCAGCGGTGTTCAAGCAACCTTGTGCCGCTTGAACCAATTGCATTCACTGGTTTCACCAATCAAATGCGTTGGCAGGTAGAGTGCACTCCACCACTTAAGAATCGCTTCTTAAGCACGTTCTTACCTAGGTTAGCGATTCCCTGGTCGGCCGGGCTCCTTCGCCGCAGCATGTGTCAACTGGCACCCTGCCAATTGACGGTTGCACCTCACGGCGACGGCCTCCTGCACGACCGTCGATGACAAGCAGTGCTCTCCACGTCCAACTGCACTTGGCTCCTCCAGCAGCGGTGTCCAAGCAACCTTGTGCCGCTTGAACCAATTGCATTCACTGTTTTCACCAATCAAATGCGTTGGCAGGTAGATTGCACCCCACGACGTAAGATTCACTTCCTAGGCACTTTCTCACTTATCCTACTTATCCTAGTGATTCCCTGGTCGGCCGGGCTCCTTCGTCGCAGCATGTGTCAACTGGCACCCTACCAATTGACGGTTGCACCTCACGACGACGGCCTCCTGCACGACCGTCGATGACAAGCAGTGCTCTCCACGTCCAACTGCACTTGGTTCCTCCAGCAGCGGTGTTCAAGCAACCTTGTGCCGCTTGAACCAATTGCATTCACTGGTTTCACCAATCAAATGCGTTGGCAGGTAGATTGCACCCCACGCCGACGGCCTCCTGCACGACCCGCGATGACGCGACACTGTCCACATCCAACTGCACCCGGTGCAAACCAGCAGCGGTGTCCAAGCAACCTCGTGCCGCTTGAACCGATGGCGTTCACTGGTTACACTCCGCACGATACGTTGGCAGATGGATAGCTCCACCACTTTTAGATTCTTCTCTGGCACGCCCAACTACACTGCGTTCCTCTGGCAGCAGTGTCTGATAACTCCACAAGTCACCAAGCCACTACACTACACCATGAAGACACCGGCGATGTGTTGGCAGTGTGCTCAAATCTTGCAGCGCTATTTTCTTCGATTTTAACTTCAGTCCCGTAATCCGGCGCTCGAATGACCATTTACTGTAGTGAACAGCTAGCGTCAGTTTTAAACTAGCCTGTCCGACAGCCTAAACAATGGGGTTCCGGGATTGAGAAATAATAAAAATATGTTGTTATAAAATAAGACCGCTCAGATGGTAAGAACTTGCGCGCGCGTCGCCTCGAAAGGGAATGCCTTGGCGCTCAATTGTCGTGCTATTTAAAAGCGACGCAACGTTTCATACCATCTGGTCCGGGGGCGCGAAGCCTTTATTAATAAAACTTAAAACTAGGAAGGGACAATTTAAACTCTATTCCCTTGTTCTAAAGTTACACATGAAACGATTGGAAATCAATGTAAAAAGATTGATTAATGCCGATTTACTTTGAATCTAATCTTAAACACAAACAATGATTATTATATAAAATTCATCTTACACCATGTCAAAGCAATAAATGTAATGAGTATTGAGTATCTTTGGATAAAAACTAAAATAAGCAAAACATAGTTCTAATTTGGATTATAAGCTATTTTAACGAAGTGGGGTCGGTTGTCAACAATTGTTATATACTTAAACTTACCTCGGAGGTAATTGGTAAAGAGATGTCAATAGATTTAGGCCGTTTGTTCACCAACGCCGGCACGGCACCAGCACGGCATCGGTAATGCACTACCAGGGCAATAAAAACACGTGAACGGCGCGTTGTGACAGCTGTGGTGTTAATGTGTTTTGTATTGCCCTGGTAGTGCATTACCGTTGGCGCTGGCGGACAAACGGCCTTAGCTTTGATTATATTATCTTTGACGTAAGTGCGGCGGATAACCGTTAAAAACAATAAAACCAACAGTTGCCGACAACTGCTTTAAGTTTCATTTGTTTTCACTCTAAATGTGAGCTGATATCTCCCAATAACATTTTGTCGCTTCATTTCAAGCATAGAGCCGTGGCTTTTGTCTCATAAATAACCTGTTTTGTGCCCGTCATTAGTTCGTGCACAACCTAATTAATTTAACCCTTCACTACAACTAAACTCAAATTAGATACATAGCACTTCCCACTTTATTTGTTTGGTTTAAGGTATATTTTGTATATAAATTGCACTTATTTTTGTATGTTAATTGTTAAGATAGATGTAAGTTAGACTTGCATCTATATATAGGTAGTATAGCTTGACGTAGGTATGTATTATCTTGTCTCAAATGGACAAGGAATCGATTAGGTCAGACTTATTTATTTGTGGAACGCAACGCGACAGTGGAAACTGTTTGGTAGTTCGATAGCTACGTAAAAAGCTACCTAATAAATTATTTATTACTATGTTACAAAGTATAGAATAGAGAAATATTTTTTTATGTAATATTTGAACTGTAAATCATTCATACTCATTTAATATTCTTTTCCCTATAATTTAGCTTCTCTTGTTACAATAGATTTGTAGTCTATCTTATAAAAAGTTAGAGTAGACATTATGTTTTGTTTACCATACGTAGATAGATAGATAGATAGATAATACTTTATTGTACACAAGGGAAAGGTACGTACAAATCTTAAAAATAACTTTGTATAGTACAATGGGCGGCCTTATCGCTGAAAGCGATTTCTTCCAGGCAACCGTAGCATGGAAAGTAACGAGCGGAGCGGTAACGGAAGGCGGTGCACAAACAATGTAACGGTAAAAACTAAATTATTACGCAATAAAATATACTACATAAAACTTACATAAATAAAAAATAGAATATACTAATACATACCTAAGTACTTTAATATTGAATACAATGCTAAGTAAAATAAGGGCAAGTTATAGAAGGGAAAAGTTAAAAGCTACCTACGTACCTATAATAAGTACGTACACATTTGAAGGGAGATTAAAAAGCCGGAGTATCTTTACAGTAATACTGCTTGAGCTTATTTTTAAAAGTTTGAAGTGATGATGATTTCCTGATATCCACTGGCAGAGCATTCCACAGGCGCACAGCTTGTACCGTGAATGACTTGCCGTAAAAAGAGCTGCTATGCACTGGTGTCTTGAGGGCAAGATTGTCTGATGACCTTAGGGATAAAGTGTTGGATTCATTGAGAAATTCGAACCTTTCCTTAAGATAGTTGGGATAGAGTGGATTGAAAAGAACAGAAAACAAAAGGGAAAGGATGTGCATATTGCGACGAAGACGAATGGGAAGCCACTTAAGCATAGAGCGATAAGGAGAAACGTGGTCATATTTTCGAAGTCCGAAAATAAACCTTATGCAGAAATTCTGCAGGCGCTCCAGCTTATCAAGCTGCTCCTCAGTTACATCCAAATAACACGCATCTGCATAGTCCAGTACAGGGAGAAGAAGGGTCTGCGCAAGCGCAATTTTGGTGGCTGTTGGCAGAAAGTTCCTCAATCTTCTTAAGGAACCGGCTGAGGCATATAGCTTCCGGCAAGTGACCTGCATTTGATCTCCCCAAGATAAGTAACGATCAATTGTAATCCCTAGACTTTTAACAGACTCGCTGTAAGGGACTGCCACGCCGTCAAATAAAACAGGAGGCACAGTAGACCAGTCGAGGTTGCACAACAATCTGGAGCTACCCACAATTATGGTTTGAGTTTTGATTGGGTTAATTTTTAGCCCATGTGCCTTGCTCCACTCAGTAATATGGTTGAGATTAAAGTTGGTTATTGCAACAGCAGCAGCAATGTTACTCAGAGGGGCTTGAGTGTAGATCTGAAGATCGTCAGCATAGAGGTGATAGGATGAGGTAAGATTTCGGGAAATAGAATTTATGAAAATAGCGAAGAGTAAAGGAGAAAGAACGCCGCCTTGAGGCACACCGGCTGACGTGTCACACCACGAAGAGAAAGACTCCTCAAGGCGAACACGCTGCCGGCGCCCATGAAGATAGCTGGAGAACCATTCAATCACCGCCGGAGATAAGTTAAGTGAGTTGAGGAGGGCGAGGAGAATGTCAAAGTTGACAGTGTTGAAGGCGTTGCTAAAATCTAGCAAGGTCAGTACTGTAAGCTGTCTATTTTCCATGCCAAGACGTATATCGTCAGTAATCTTAACGAGGGCTGTGGTTGTACTGTGACCCTTGCGAAATCCGGACTGCATAGGATTTAGCAAATTATTGGAGGAAAGGAAAGCGCTTAATTGACTATGGACAAGACGTTCAAGGACTTTTGACAAGAAAGGAAGAATGGATATCGGACGATATTCCGAGAAAGATTTAGGGTTAGGCTTTTTAGGTAAAGGAATGATTTGGGCTTCTTTCCAAATTGATGGAAAGGCACCACTGAGCAAGGAATGATTAAAAATATGGCAAAGGATAGGAAGAATGAGGTCTAGGATAGGGACAATCATGTTTCGGCTAATACCGTCGACCCCAACAGCTTTGGAAGTGATGGACAGGACACTCTTCTTAACATCTAAAGCGGTGACTTGATCGAAGGTAAATTGAAAATGATCAGGAGTTGGTAAAGAGGAAAGTTGACTAATAGTTGTAGCTTTATTAGAATCAGTGATAAGGGAAGCAGAGGAAAAGTGTCGATTGAGAGAGTCTAGGTCAAGATCAATCGGGATAGAGTCTTGTTTAGATTTACCAACCCCTAGAGACCTTAGAAACCGCCAGACCTTAGCCGGATCTTCTTCAGAAACAGAATCATGTATATGGCGACGCTGTGCATCCCTACACTCTCTATTGCAGCGATTACGTGAATTTGCATATTTTATCTTATTGGCGTCGTTAGGGTTTATCTTATACTTTGTCTTGGCAATGGCTTTTTTATGCATGACTGACTTGATTTCAGCAGTAAGCCAAGGAGCCGGAAGATGCTTCAGCTTTATTGCACGGAAGGGAGCATGCTTATCATAGAGTTGAGTCATCATGGAGTTAAAGATTGCAGTCTTGTCATCTATAGAATCAGCCCCCTCAACTGAGGACCAGTCCAGAGCTCTCACATCATCGAAGAAAAGATCATAGTCAATGCCACCAAAATTGCGTTGCAGAATTGTCTTAGGTTTGGCCTTAGGAGGCCGAATCTTGTAGGATAGAAATATAAGGTCGTGATAAGAGAAGGAATCAGCGGAAAGTTGACCGTGCTTAACAACAAGATTAGGAGACGATACAATGATAAGGTCGAGAAGCGACGGCTCACAGTTAGGGAAGTGATGGGTTGAGCTAAGGGGGAGAATATGAAGATTACAGGATTTTACAAGGGATTCAAGCTGGGAAGTACGGGAGTCTTTTTTTAGGAGACAGGTGTTAAAATCTCCCATTACTATTGTTTGGCTGTACAGAGGAACAAGATCTTCTAATAACTTCTCAAATGACGAGAAGAAATTGATACGAAGGGAAGGACAGTAGTAAACACCTAGAAGAATTTTAGTATGAGAAAGGGTAACTTCAAGAAATAGATGTTCACCAGCTGCAGATGGAGGTGGCTGCGCAGACGTGCTTATAATAGAAAAAGGAAAATGGGAGCGGAGGTAAATGGCCACGCCGCCACATCCACTGCCAGTCCGGTCATTGCGAATAAGACGAAAACCTGGTAAGCAGAAAGATGTAGACGGAAGGCACGGCTTAAGAAAAGATTCGGAAATCAGAATGGCATGGATAGACTTGTGATCGAAAGCCTCCAACATATCAGGGAAGTGGGCGGGGATGCTTTGAGCGTTGATATGAATTACGTTAAAGTTCTTGGGCACTTCAGAAAACTGGGATGCAATACTTTCAGAAAGGGGTGGCATGCTCTTAAAGCTGTCATCACTACTAATGGATTCGTTAGAAGATGTTACAGATTGGTAATCATCACTTTCACTAGAATTGTTAAAAATATTGTGTAGCATTGTTTTTCAGAATTAGGTAAATACCAAATAAATATTTTATAATATGTATGTACTTATACCTAAATATAATAAAAATATATAAACTTATATATGTGAAATATAATATAATAAAATAAACCTATTATAATATCTAATCAGCTGATAAACTACTGTGTACTACGTTTATAATATATGTACCTATATTGATTATATATTATACCTATTATACCTCTACGGTGTGCTGAACGTTTACTGTACTAGCTCGTTACTCCACCTGCTGGTTGTGTAAAAAGGACACAAAGATAACAAAACAAAACAAAAGGAAAAATACACATTGAACCTCATTGAACACATTTCTATGGCTCAAAAATCGGTGTAAAACGGAACGTATTGCTGTGAGTTCGGAAAGTCATTAGCTTGATAAATGTCAACGTCAAACTGACAGCTACATCAAACAAACAAGTAGGAACACATTTTCACTCTGTTGATTAGTATTTTGTGTTTATGGAAAGTTTCTATTTCACGCTACCGACGAAGTAATAACGTAATCAGGACATAGTGTCTAGGTACTCTAAATTTTTATAAGTTAGGGAATTAGCCTAAGAAAAGAAATTTTCGAAAAATGCTAAATTATAGTTTCTTACAGCCTTTCCTAAAAGGATATACGAGGTAGGTATTATTTTACTTAGTCAGAAATCATAATACTATCGAAGCGCTCGTGACTTAGCTTGCTTAGTTGCCAACTATTTTTTGGGAGCTGTTTAGTCGCTTTTGCAAGAGTTTATAATAATATTGCGGTCTGTACCTACGTATTTTCCTTCGCCGTTTCAATTGTGTGGATTTTAACTCGTCGACCTTAAAATCTTAACAAAAATGAACTCCTGAAAATAGTGCAAAATAATTTTATTCTAATATTTATCTTTACTTTGCAGGATACACTCGAATATAATGGGATTCAAATACATATTGTAACGAAAACGGTTTGGGCATTGCTGGCCTGATAAATTCACCAGAAAACAATGCATAAAACATTATTGGAATGTCAAGGACTGGACTTGGAATGTGATATTTTATATTTTTATAGCACTCAAATAATCTTTAAAAAACATTATTCAAAAGAAATTCTTGGGCCACCCACCGAAAAACAGAATCTTCCATAAAAGTCTTAGGTGTTAGGTAACTAAATTTGAAAACTGAGGAAAATATGTAGAAAGGTGCTAAATACATATAAATCAATCATACACATTGTAAACTAAGAGAAGCAAAAAGTTTTTGTGAAAGTTAATGTAAAAATGTTTATTACTATAATATCCTATTCTTTTGTTGTAAAGTATTAAATTCTGCACTGTTTAGTTAAGTGCCTTGGTTAGTATGTTTTAAATTCTTGTTATTTGTTTATAAAATTGTTTTGTATAATCAGCACATTATTTCTAATGGCATATTTTTGAATAATAAATTTTTATGTCTTAAATAACTTGTTTTCATTTATGTACCTACAATTAGAAACATTATCTATGTAGGTATCTTAGGCAGCGTTTTGGCGATCGTAACGCACAACGCTGCCGTGTGCAGCTCAACGCAGAGTACCGCGTTTGCTCTTCGCCGCTGACGCAGACTGCGACTTAACAAAATACCATACAAGACATTTTCCATACAATTATGTGTCCGGCGCTGCTTGCTGCATACCGCTGCGTTGTGCATTATGATCGCGAGACCAAAGCTTAGCATGTTTGAAAATAAATAAGGTCATGCTTAGTATAGTTTTATAGTAAGTAGGCTATACACAATTCAGTTAACTTAGTGAGATCGATATGATTTTGTACTATTTTTGTTGCAATTTAAAGGTTCAGCATATTCATTTGTTGCATTTGTGAATGTGATTTCAGATGCACATTTAGTCCATATCTGGTCTGGTAAGACTTATCACACAGATGACAGTGGAAGTTTTTGACTCCTGTGTGGGTTAGTGAATGCCTTTGCAATTCGGATTTAGAGAAGAATCTCTTTCCACAACTATCACACCCATACTTTTTCTCCTTCAAATGATTTTTTCTTATGTGTGAGCTTCGCGAGCTCGATGATATGAATGTTGCATTGCACACTTCACATTTGTGGTTTCTAGTTCGTTTGTGGTTCCATAGTATATGAGAGTGCAATCCACCGAGCACTTTAAATTTCTTAGGACAAAACTTACAACAATATGGCCGCTCGCTACTATGTGTACGCATGTGGATTGAGATGTATCCTGGTGGGTAGGACTTCCCGCATTGATCACATTGGCGTAACACCTTCTGTGACTTATCTTTTTCTTTGTACATGCTTGGTTTGCACATATGGGCGCTAAGCTCGTCTTCTGTGTAGAATCCATCCCAGCATTGCTCACAGAGCAAAGGCCTTAGATGTAATTTTCTGTGTAAAACTAGAGAACGAAAGTCTTCAAATTTTTCACTACAGTATGAGCAGTCCCTTCCTACAGTACACTTCACAGGGTGTTTTTCGTTGCAATGATCACTCAAAGATTGGATTGAATTAAATTGACCCTTGCATTCAACACAAAACAGAAGTTTTGGTGGTGGTTGTATTCTTTGTTCTACTTTTATGATTCTTCTCTTGAACCTCACTTTCGGCTTTGGCTGTTCGACATCTGATTCATAGTTTACTTCACTTGCAGAAGAGGAACTTTGCTGATCTATTTGATTCATAAGAGTCTTGTGGCTGGATTCTATGAGGGTTTTGAAGGAGTATGTGATAGTGAGCTGGTGAACACAGTTGATGCAAATAATGTTAGGATAGGAGGGATCATCTGTCACCTGTAAATAAGAGCATGAAAGTTTAATAAATAGCAGGAGATAATAGAACAGAATAAGAGATAGAGATAAATATAACATGTTTGTTAAAATAAATTACCTTGAAACCGTAGAAATTATCTAAAATATCTAATAGTATAACATTTTCGCCTGATATGAGAATAGTCGAGTTTATTTGTCGCATTTCTTTCTCACTACCCAGGCAGGTGCGACAACAGTCTTTATAATTATTATTCATTATGACCTGAAATGTTATGTATGGCTTGAGTAATTATTTATTGGATAAAAAAATAAAGAACCTCAATATCAGCCGGTAGCAGCTATTTTTTGTTTACTTGTACGAAATACGAATCACGTACGAACCAAAGAGAATGCAAAAAAAGGTACGAACGAAATTCTAAATTTTTTCATTTTTTTTATGTAAAAAAATTGTTGCCAAAAATGTTTTAGAAAATCCGCCAAATCAAAAATTAGAATGAAAAATTCCAAAACACGTCAAGTACAAATACCTACCTAGTGACTTTTAGGTTGATCTTCGACCGACGACGACAAATCAAATTATCAACAAATAACATTGTGTGTGGTAATAATATCGCAATATTACTAGTGGCATTTTTGAAGATTTTTCCCAGTTTTAACGTAACCATTCCAAATTGGCTAGAAATGACGGAAAAACCGTCGAGTTGGCAATGCTTTTCTATTTATTTTGTATTGTAATGTCACTTTTGACATTGACTTTGACATACATGTAAATTTTACACATTTTTTACAATTGCGGGCAACATTGCCCATAGACAAGAATTGAATTGAATTGACAGATTATAAGGATTTTAGAGACGTCAATCAGGAGGCCATGGTTTTCTGTAGTTTTTGCGGATTCAGAATGTTTTCTCAATCCGCAGAAAAAGACCCATCGAAATCTTCACAGAAACAGAAATCTACCCACAAAAAGCGCAAAAAACAAAGGCAAAAAAACAAAACGAAGCAGGCTAACCAAATAAAGCAAAGCTTAGCGAATTCAATGTCTACTTGGGCTGAGCACTTTACGATAGCTGCTACTTGGCAGCTAAAGCATCAGGTGGCCATGTGGAAATCCAGAGCCATGGCATTGCAGTACGAGAACCAGGTACTACGCGAAACGCTACAACAGTTCTATGTTGGAGGTGGAACCAATTACGTTCGTGGAACACCAAAAACTAATCGGAATGTACACAATAGAAACTCACAGCTTATGGACTATGAACAGAGTTACACGGACAGTGCTGCCGACTGCCCGCCGAGTGCAAGTGCTTATAAACAACATAGTGATGAATCTTCTGAAAAAGAGGAATCAGAATTTGAATTGGAAATGAGTGAGGAATTCATAGCCTTTATAAAACAGAATTTTGAGTTCAGAAAAGCTCGGGAAGAGAGGAAAAAGAGAGAGGCAGATGAAGAGAGAATGAAAGAAACTGAGCTTAATGATCCTACACCCGCTGCAGACAGAGTAGAAGAATTTAAGGAACTGTACGGAGACTCCTGGCAAAGAATAGCGGCCTTAGATTTATATTTGTCATCGGACTTTGTGGGTTTGTGTGATACAGAAAAACCAAACTTCTGGCCGAACATACCTCTTCGACTCTAACATACAGAGCTTTGTTTTTATTTTATAGTATAGTACAGTGTAATAGTCATATTTAGGTAATCATGAAATTAGCCATTTGTGATGTGTAAAGCTAGCCTTCTCCATCGTATACATAGACGGAGTAGGCTAGGTTGTCTCCTGACACTGTATAAATCATCTTCAATAGATATAAAGGTTTAATTGTGCACTATTATTTTTGTTATACTCTATTTTATTAGCTATCGGCTACTTATCCATAATCAGATTGATTCATAATATTGCATCAAAATGGGTAACTACAGAATTGCCAAGATGCTACTAAACTGAATTGTAAACAACATCAAAAATCAAGTGTCATGTATTGAATACTGAATAGTGAGACTAATAATGTTGCGTTTAGATTAGGCGGCAGTGGGCATGAGCCTAATCTATACACCATAATGCCTCTGTCCCGGCTCATGCCCATATTCATGCCCTTGTTCCCTAATAAGAATAAAGGCGATGTTGCTGTGGCAATAATTCCGGAATTAATCGCAGTAATAATGCCGGCAGCGGCATTGCAGATTGTTTTGTGATTCTCAAATTTAAATGTAATTAACGTCTTTTTTTATAAGAGTAACTGAAGCAACAAATAGATGGATGCTAAGTGGTTACCTCTGCCTATAACAATGGATACCTAACCTTCTTAAATTTTTCTATCAAAAAGTTAAAATAATTTTTCATCTGCTGTTTAGTTAGTTATGTATTGTTAAAGAATTAATGTTAAAGAATTTTGAAACTTTTTTGGTATGCATTTATAGCGCTGTCAAATTAGTTTACTTTAGAACAAGGTTATAACAGAATGAACTCCCGATGTCTATGAGAAGAGATTGTGATGCTCCTATTGTGTAAGCCTACTCCATCTAACACTTCACTCAATAAGTCCCCGGTCTGACACATATATGGCAACACTGTTGACACACTTATATTATTTCTAGACAGTAGCACCTTCCAAACGATGCCTGTAAAAATTTTAGGGCATTCGGACAATTAGTTAACAGATTACAGCTGTTTACGTGACTCTAGTTTTGTAATTTTCAAAACAATGGATAAAAAAGAGTTCCCTGTTGATTAAAGTGTTGATTAAACATTGTTTTTTGATGAAAAAATGTACTGTTGAAGCCAAACTGAGGCTTGATTAGCGTTATGGAGACTCTGCATCAGGGAAATCAACTATTATTGACTGGTATTCTGATTTTAAATGTGGTCGTACAAGCACTGATGATGCTGGACGCTGTGTTCGCCCAAAATCGGCATTTGTACCGGAAAACATAAAAAAAGTCAACAAAACAATTTTGGGAGACCGTAAAGTTAAGTTGCATGAGATAGCTGACAGTCTTGAGATATCAGAAAGTAGTGTTCTTACAATTTTGCACGAAAATTTAAGCATGCGTAAGTGGCTTTCCGAGTGGGTGCCGCGTTCGCTTACACCGGACGATTCAGAGCGTTGTTTGGAGCTGTTCAAGCGAGATAAAAAGGATTTCTTGCGTCGTTATGTGACAATAGATGAAACATGGATCTATTACTACACACCTGAATCAAAAATATCGTCAGCTGAGGGAGAGCAGCCGGTTAAAGTCGTCCGAAGCGACCAAAAAGTCAAAAGTCAGCTGGCAAGGTTATGGCATCCGTATTTTGGGATGTGCATGGTATTTTGTTCATCGACTATCTTGAGAAAGGTAAAACTATCATTAGTGAATACGACATGGCATTATTGGATCGATTGAAAAAAGAAATTAAGAAAAAACGCCCCCATATGCAAAAGAAAAAAGCGCTCTTCCACCGAGACAACGCCCGTGTCACAAGTCGATGCAAACGATGGTTAAATTAAATGAATTACGCTTCGAATTGCCTCCGCACCCACCGTACTCTCCAGACTTGGCTCCCAGCGTCTACTGGCTTTTTTCAGACATCAAAAAAATTCTCCAGGGACAAAAATTTGACTCAAATGAAGAAGTGATTGCCGAAACTGAGGCTTATTTTGAGAGCAAAGACAAATCGTTCTACAAAAAAGGCATCTAAAAGTTAGAGGAGCGTTGGACTGAATTTATCGCTCTTGAAGGAGAGTACGTTGATGAATAAAATAGATTTTCTAAAAAAAAGAAGGTTTTTCTTAGTTAGACCGGAAACTTATTGAGTGAGGTGGTATACCGTGTCCCATGGATATTATTGGACATGGGTGTTTTTCCCAGGTAATTAATAATTATGTATTATTTTTAAACATGGATAAATAGTTTGAATTTGTATGAATATACCTAATAAATACCTAAAAACAGCCATGAGATTTTTATTTTTCTCAGTTTCATAAATTGCTAATAGATGGCGCTAGCAGTAAGCTTACTGACTTATATTTTTAACCCTTGACTGAAAAGGAAGAGGTGTTATTAGTTTGATGGCGTTGTGTGTATGACGTGTATGTATGCTTGTAGCGTGGTAGTTCTGAAACAAGTGCTGAAGTCGTTATGTTTAGTGAAATTAGTACGTAAGTCATGGATCGAAATACGGGCCTTTGATGGAACAAACCGATGACCCACCTGATGTTAAGTGGTAACCACTGCTTAAGTGCTTATAACAATGCATTGCCTCACTGAGCATACCCACTGAGAACGTCCCCTGTAAGGAATTTAACTGCATCATGTGTGGCATGAAAGTGTTAAATAATAATATAATAATTGACAGGCGTCATGGCTCAGTCGGTAGTAGCTCTGCCTTGCGTGCTGTGGGTCGTGGGTTCGATCCCCAACGAGAACAAACATTTGTGTGTTGTAAACATAGATGTTTGTTCTGTGTCTGGGTGTTTCTATGTAATTATAAGTAGGTATATACATATTTACAAAAAAAAAAATGTATGTGTGTATTCTATCAGCCATCTAGTTTCCATCGTACAAGCTTTGCTTAGTTTGGGACTAAAAGGCGTTGTGTTAAGTGTCCGTGAATATTTATTTTATAATGTCATGTGCCTGTAATTGCAGTAGTATCCACACCCTAAACCGCAATGCAAACATATAAATAAGAACAATTGTATTTAAAACGGGCAGTGATATACAGTTGATTGTACTTAGGTACCTACCTACCTCAATTAAGTACATGCCTACCTATTCTTGGACGAATTACCTATCACTTATGTAAATCGTGTCCAACGAGACTTTTTGTTAAGTATTTTCAAACCGTGGTCGGAATGATCTTTGACTCTTTTATTAAAGGAAATATAAAAATAGTATATAAAAAAATTATGAGGTATCTACTATACCAACCAACCTATCCAAAGTTGATATTAAAACCTCAGGATTTGGTTCTCAATGTTTGAACCGAAATGGGAGAGTAGCGCGTTGAACTCTTTTGTATGAAAATACCACATAAGTGCTACGCTCCGTCCGGATAATCATTTGCAAGAACTTTTTTGGCGTTTTCCTTGTAGGTACTATGCTATAGGCAAGCCCTTTAAACTAATAAAAACCGTAATTAGGTTTCTTGAAAAAAAAAAAACTACCTAGGTACTACCTACTCTAAAATACCTATTTAATTATTTTGGAAATTGAATAAAACATCGCCTCATAACAAAGAGAGCTTTTACCCAACCTCATATACCTACTTTCCGTCAAAATAATGATTTCGCTAAATAAAAAAATTATAACATCTAAACAAAATCGAAAATCACTATACCAACACCTTACAACGAGTCCCGTACAACAATAAGACATCATTAACCCATATTTATCTTATTACTTCGATCGCGTATCAATCGTCGAAACCCAGTCTTGAGGAGATGCAGAATTGGCGCTGATGTAGTACTAAGTGGCGGCTAAGCTGTGGTTCAGGCGGTATGCGAGACAACCTGTTCTGTCCCGGGGGGAGACGCCCCCCCATCGTCAGCTCGCTAGTACCTCTGCAGCCTTCGGCGTGGCTAGACCGACGCGCGCGCAACCTACACCCAAAAAACACGTTATACTTACAAAGCCAGAAAGTGATCATCGGATTGCAGTGTAGTGTTATAAAATACAATAATTCTGTGCTGTTTCATCACAAATTCAGTGTTACATCGGTCGGGTGTCCGTTTATGATTGAAAAACATGAATTGATTATATGCCAGTGTACGAAATAGTATTGTGTTAAGACGAGCTTTGGAGGTGGGTTCACGTTTTTTACGCTTCCTCGTCTTACCACTCGTATTTATTGGTTCTTAAAATTAAAAATAGGTTGGAAACACCGTAACTTCAACTGACAAGATCAAGATCTCGTAAAAGCTTCCTAAGTTAGACTTAAAGAAAGTTTAGTTCTAAAATAGATTGCCTACAGCTTCAGTGAGATCCTCTTAAAAGTGTTGACAGTCAGATTATTAGGCACTAATGAAGGTATCAAAATCAGAGACATATTTTCACTTCGTGGTAGATATCTTCTCCAAGATAACGAGGCCCAACCGAACTTCAAACGAAACCAAAGCGATTAGGTATCCACAAAGCATAAGGCATATTCTCTCGTTTGCATTAGCTACTAATATTCCATTCGTCGTAAGACCGTTTGCTATACTCTTACTAGTTTATAGATACACTGGATATGTATTCGTTCTTCTTAATTACTTTTTGATATGCCGGTGGATATTAAAGAATAAACTGGTTGGAACGGCTGAGACCGGCTTTTTCTAAATTCTTTGTGGGCTTGCGGCGATTGCAATGAATAGTTCAGATTTAGTAAAACGTTGGTAAATCTGTTTTTTATTCCTTACAATAACAGATGGAGTAAATAAATTCATATCAAAGTAGTCATACATCATCATCATCAATAAAAAGTCTAAAGCTTAGAAATATTTAAAGAAAACCATTTATTTTGTATAGTTTTTACTATTTTGTAGTATTCACACTACAATAATTAGGTTTAACTAAAGGTCAAAATGCTTTTGTTCAATAAAATCTCGCCTGATCACTGAATCGTCAAAAGGTTTTGTATAATTACCTACTGGTAGCAGTAAATACTATTTTAAATGCTTGTTTAAAGTTTTTCCATTATTTGTCCCAGCTAAACTTAAAACGTAGAAGCTTTTGAAGTTTAACTAAAGACAACACTAGTACTAAGTAGTTAATCTAGGTAACATGACAAAAATCCACTTCAAAATTATTAATAAAAACTAAACTCATTCAAAATTATCTATGAGCTTTAGCGGTTATTTCGGCAAGCCTTTAAAACATTGGTATTTTTACTTTCCTCTATTCAAAATGTTCAAATACTATCATTTAAAATAAATTCCTTTGAAGCGGTCAATTATTTATACAGTGGGTTTCGAACGGTCGTGTTGGCCGTGTGGATACATCGAGCTTCGATAACACATTGAATGCAAAACAGCATATTGTTCGCTTGTTTTGACGAGGGCAAAATTCAATTTGTAATAGATCTTTCGACTAGTAATAATATTGCACGTTTATAATACCTACGCTGAAGTTTGAAAAGTCTGGATAGCCACCAAAGACCTAAGATAGGTTCAAAAATCCGGTTATTATTTAAATGCCTAAGTTTAGGTCCAAATCTAGGCGTCAAAGTGTCATAGTGTCACTTTACATTATTCTGCAAAATGCTACCTACGTAGGAACATAATTTTTTTTACATAAAATTATACCATAAATGTTTCTATTACCTGGACAAAGGTAAATTCTAATCGTTCAAGCTATAACTCACCCCGGAGTTTGCGATCCGCGCGGCTCCAAAGCTTCCAAATTGAGAATGCGTCCAGCGGCGGCGCGCATACAACGCATTTTTGACGCTAATTTGCTTAGAAATCCCCCTTTTTATAAGTCTCGACACCTGTTCGGCACGTCTCAAAGGATTTTTTATATGCGCTAGGCTACGAAATATTTGTTTTGAGTGCTTTGTCTTTAAAAACTGGATGTGTGGAGATTTTATTGAACACCTAACCTAGAAATAAAACTTAACAAGTTAGCACACAACCAAATCAACAAAATATAAAATTTCGATTTAATCTATATATTAAAAGAAGTATTTTGGGTTTCTCAACAACACGAACATAGGTAGTACTTATATGAACTCTCAGATTAAGCCTTATAAAATCAACTAGATGAAGTTCCCTCTTACTCTTCTTTACCTATATGTTTTGAAGACGGCACAATGACTGCCTTGTTTTTAAACTCACCCTAACTTATACCTGTGGACCGATGCAAGTTACCTGCTAGAACATCACCCTAACAAAGAAAGCACTTATAACAGCTGAATTATTTTTAACTGTTTGCACTTGTCTTGCTTGAGAAGGATATGCCTTATCTTAATTTGGGAGCTTAAGATTATAAGGAAGAATAATATTAGCATAGTGTATCTTCATAGTCAACAGGATAATTTAAGATTGTTAGGTTAGATAGGTTAATGTTAGTTACATACTCTTTAGCCAGTGATATTAGACTCTCCTCATTTTGTAGCAAAATTATTGGTTCCTATGAAATCCGAAAATATGTTCTAGACTTGTTAGATCATGATGATACATTGCGATGCGTACCCGCGTACAAACTTATATACATCCTCTTAGGCGCTTAGGCCGGGGATAGACGAACAACTCATAGCCACACTTTCAAAACGTAAATTTTATTTAGAGTCAAAATAACTTTTCAATGCTCTTGCATAAATCCTTATTAGTACATAGTTAAGCTTAGTAATGAATAAATAAATGTAAATAAGCCGTTATATAACGATTAAAAAATTGCAAAGTTTAGAAATTGTCTTCTAGTCTTGACTTCTCGGTATCTTGAACTCAAATATGTCTGTGATCTAAACAATGTCTCATTATGCAAGCTTCACTCTAGCTGACTAGCTGGTGCTAGACAAAATATGATCAGTTTGTCATGTAGTTTGATGCTGAAGCAGTCAATGTCGATAGTTGCAAGGACGAAGATTCACTTTGCATAGTTCGCGGCCCGTGTCCGAGTCTTCAGTGGAATTTAGAACTTAATCTTTATGATAGTACAACTGAATATTAAAATGCAGGCCGTGTTTGGACCGGTAGCGGCTGCTTACCGCGAAGCCTAATAGATTTGGCTGCCATTTTTTACCACAGATCATAGGTAGGTATATAAGTTTTACTATGTTAGGTAAAGTCAGGCGCTAATACCTAATTACCTACCTCTATTTTATTTTTAAAGTTTCAAGTTAGTTTCGAGATTTAAGTCAGTATTCATTATTTGGTACGTTCTCTCACATTTTACAAAATTAAATGAAGTATAATTATTAAGTAACACATTAGGTAATCGTACAAATTGAATTCGAATGGACATTTTGGACCCTGCTTGAATCGAACAGTGTACTGTAAAAACTATAGAATAAACTTTAGCTTTTTGTAGACATAGGTAGCGAGTTTCAAGAATTTCATGTTGTCCTCTTAAATGTGTACGGTATGACATTTTTTTTTGCAAAGCCTTTTGTAGTTGTGTAAATGGTATTTTTAGGTCGAAACATAGTTGCATTAAAAGACTAGCAATTACTTTTCATTGTGTGTCACTAGAGAATTATGGGTTTTAAAAGTGTATGTTATAGTTTGAACGTATTGTATCGGTTTTTGAAGAGAGTAAGGTTGAAAATTTAATGGCTCTTGCAAAGTAGATTGTGCACCTTACTTGGGAAATACTTCAATATTTTAATAGCATCGCTAAGACGCTTACCTAAGTCTCGGCTATAGTAATTTTAAGTAACCACATTACATATCCTCATGGGTATTGATTGACTGCCAAGAGATCTGAGGGAAGTGTGTTATTTAAATCATGAGCATCATTTTGAATCAAATTTATCTATCTCATTGATACTAAGCTGCTTATGCTTGAGCTGAAATCTTACGGTGATTTTGTAGTGAGTTTTTTTACATCTAGACGTGTTTTATAGCCTTAGAAGTCCTCATTAAGTCCTTAGAATAATGTTTCCATTCATGCAGAATCCAAGCTATCTGCAATGTAGAGTTGACTTCGAGTAAACCCAATCCTTGCCAAGACGAAGCGTGCTTTAAATTAATTTACACCTGATCAACTTGGCATCCACCTGTTTTGTAAATATTCAGTATTGTTACACAGTCTAATCACACCTATTTCCATTTCCAGGTGACAGTGACAATGTGCGTGCGGTGATGTTTTCCGTCACCATGTGGCGCGTGGTTTTATTCGCGGCTGCGCTGGCCTCAGCCGAACACGTGCGGGAATTCACCGTGAGGGAGAACGCTCGTGCTGACACCCTGGTGGGACATCTCGGAGATGAGTTGCCTGATGCCGCACCTCCGTACACAATCGTCCCAGTACCCGGCAGCGCCGTCCATACGGACCTCCGGATAGACCCTCACACGGGGGAAATAAGGACCAGAGCCCCGCTAGACAGAGAAACCAGAGACCACTACGCGCTGGTGGCCATACCGGCCAGTGGAGATAACATACGCGTAGTAGTTAAGGTTTTAGACGAAAACGACAATGCTCCCACATTCCCCACACCTGTGATGAACGTAGAGTTCTCAGAGAATACTCCAAGAGATGTGAAAAGAAAACTCAATCCAGCAAAGGATCAGGATTTGGGGATATTCAACACTCAGAGGTATAATATTGTGTCGGGGAACACGGATAATGCGTTTAGGTTATCGTCGCATAGAGAAAGAGATGGCGTACTCTATTTAGATCTGCAGATCAATGGGTTTCTGGACAGAGAAACGACTGATCATTACGAGCTGGTTATAGAAGCACTCGATGGAGGCACGCCGCCCTTGAGAGGAACCATGACAGTGAACATTATAATACTAGACGTGAATGATAATCCCCCAGTGTTCGCTGAGAGTGCATACTCTGCAACAATTCCGGAAAATGCAACTGTAGGGACAACGGTTCTCAAAGTGTTTGCAACGGACTCCGATTCCGGAGAAAATGGCCTTATCGAGTACTCGATAAACAGAAGGCAAAGTGATAAAGAGAACATGTTCAAAATAGATCCAGACTCTGGTGAAATTACCGTGAACAAGGCCTTAGATTTTGAAACTAAAGAGTTGCATGAACTTGTCGTGGTAGCTAGGGACAAGGGCGCGCAACCCTTGGAAACCACTGCTTTTGTATCTATACGCGTGACGGACGTGAACGATAACCAGCCAACGATAGACGTCATATTCCTAAGCGATGATGCTACTCCTAAAATATCCGAGTCGGCACAGCTAGACGAGTTTGTAGCTAGAATATCGGTTCACGATCCCGACTCCAAGACCGAATATGCAAACGTGAACGTTACTCTCAGCGGGGGTGACGGGCATTTCGACCTTAGAACTCACGATAACATTATTTATCTAGTCGTTGTTGCGTTGCCTTTGGATCGCGAGTCTCAGTCTTCGTATACCCTAAACGTGGTAGCCACAGACAAGGGTTCACCGCCCTTGCACGCCTCTCGCGTTATCAGTCTTAGGGTAACCGATGTCAACGACAATGCTCCTGTTTTCGCTGAACTGGAGTACAAGGCGAGCGTACCTGAGGCGGCTCCTCCTGGGACACCCGTAGTCCAAGTCTCAGCGTCCGATGCTGATGAAGCGGAGAACTCGGAAATACGTTATTCGTTACTCCCGACTCCTCAGTCGGATTGGTTTGTGATTGACGAGCGTTCTGGGTTGGTGACGACGCGCGCTCGCGTGGATTGTGAGACAAATTCGTCGCCGCGTCTGACGGTGGTGGCTAGTGACCGCGGCTACCCACCACTGACGTCAACAGCGACGCTAGTGGTGACGGTGCTGGATGTGAACGACAATGAGCCGATCTTCGACCAGTCTTTCTACAACGTCACCGTGGCGGAGAGCGAAGCTGTCGGCAGCTGTATTCTAAAGGTAAGTGTTTTATTGACAATTTTTTATGTAACGCTGATTGACTATTTATAAACACTTTGAATATCACAAAGAATTTGGTCACTAGTGCAAGGGCCACGATTTTGGCAATATTAATTTTACAACGTTCGCTCCTACTATATTTGTTATCTGTGCTTATAATATGCCTCGTTCAACTCACAATAAAACGTCGATACTGTGCAAGCACACGTCGATCATCCGTACCGTCAGTAGTTCACGCCCATCAGTTTGAAAACGCCTATTTAGTGTCCCCATATATACAGTGTAGCCCACGATTCATGACATTCACTAGGTATATACCATAATTTGACAATGTCAATCAACGTGGCATATAGGGGTCTTACCAACAAGTTGAAGTTTGGTTTATCTCGGTATTGATCTATAAAGGTAAACTCTATTTTAACCACACCGATTCACGCAATTTTGCGTTAATGTTTAAAAAAAGTCATACATTTGATTGAGTGCTTTAGCATAAGTATTTAGGTATCGAAAAAATATAACACAGCTAAAATTAATTTCACGTTTTACACACTCAAACTCGTACTAGGCTCACTGGGAGCGTAGAACAGTTATAATACGAGTGTAGGAAAACTGAGACTTCCTGATAACCAATCTACCTACGCGAGTAAAGTTGCGGGCGTTCTAGTAGTATAAAACATAATTTTATAGCCCGATTATAATTTCGGTGGTGACGCAAACGATCAAAAATAAAAGGCTTATTGAATGCGTATCTATATGTATGTAAATTTGAATTTGAATCTTTTAATCGTAAACTAACCGATTGATAAGTTCAGTTCTCCTATTTAATATATTATAATGAAATCTTTTATTTATTGTATTACCTGCTAACTGGTGAACATTAAATATTATCAATGCAAATGCGTGTAAAAGAAAATTTGATGATTTGAAAAGTGTATAGTGAAACAACTGTCACTTTTATATATTTACTTGGGTGCACTATCAAAGATTAAATAAAAATGTCTAAACTGCCGTGGTCAGAAAAGTAATAAACAAAACTATTTTAAATATTAGCATTTAATTTAATAATAGAAAAATAGAAAACGTTTTTTATCGTAATATTTCTGATCACTATAAATTGGTTTCCATGTAGGTTTCGCAATCGAGTTAACTATAAACCAACTTGTAAAATTGGTAAGTTTATGTATCCATCGACTGCCTCGCCGCATGTACAACTTCGTGGTAAGGCAAGTAAGCTGTGAACTATGCAAGCAAAATGTCAGTACCTAAATGCATGACGAGTCTATCCCAGGCTTGTTGGACCTATAAGGATATCTCGGCCAAACTACTGTAGCTAAGTACTAACTAGGTACACAATTATACCTAAGTACAACAAAAGTGAAGTAAAAACTAAAAAAAAACTAAAAAAAAATGTAGTGTGATCTACAAACGGTACAGTTAGCGTCATAATTATAGATAGTTAATTCTTAATTGTACGCAAGAATGGGGTAATAATCTTAAAAGCTAACTTAGTATAGTACAATGGGCGGCCTTAACGCTGTAAGCTATTTCTTCCAGGCAACCGTAGCATGTAGAGTAACAAGCGGAGCGGTAACGGAAGGCGGTGTTAATGTAACGCTAAAAACTATTGAGAGAATGTTATGTAACTTATACAATTAAAAAGATATACTAATACTGACATAAAGAAAAATAAAATATACTTACTCATACATATTTTAATATTAAATACAATTAAACCACTCTTTCAGAATTTGTTTATTAAAGAAGACTCTGCGTCTGTCCGCTCCCGCTCCACGCTCGGCGTTATGGACACTCTAAGTATTATACATACACATAGATAGGCATTTATTTGCTTAAAAAGGTACACAAAACACACCTACAGAACTAAACTAACAAGACTACAAAGAAGAGATAGATAGATAGATACATTTATTTCAAACCACCACAAATTAACAAAGTAAAAGAAATAACAGCATTAAAAGGAAACTTAAAATTAAAATAATGAGGTACCTAAAGGAAAAGAAGAGCAAACTAATTGTAAAATCACCTTTTTGCACGTCCAGGAAGACTGGTAGACAATGCTCTTAGCATTAAGTCCGCCTAGCACTAGAAGAGAAAGAAAAATGAGATGAGTGGATGAGTAGCACTATTGATTAGCACTTATCTTACTCATAACTTTAATTTTGAAGTATAATATTAGTGATTCAGGGTTGCCAGATAAATAATAGGTGTTAAAAGGTCAACTGGTGTAAAAACAGGTTGCAGTTTTCACTATCTACCATTTTGTAAATTAAGTATCTGTCATCATTATCAGTCAATTTTATCAGGAACAGCCCTAAGCTATTTAATTTTTAATAACATGGAGATTTTTAGTAATTTTAATTAACTTTTTACATACATAGTATTACATAGGTATTGTTATAGGCAGAAGTTACTACTTAATATCAGGTGAGCTATCAGCTTGTTCCAATACTTTTAGCATGAAAAAAAAAGAGATGTTAAACTTTCTAGTTTATTTTGTGTATTTCTAGAGCGTATAGGGTATCCAAAGCTAATCAGAGTTTTGGGTTGTATGCTCAAGAGTTACTAAAATCTGAATAACAATACATTTTTGACAACATCCATAGAAAAATATAAAAACAAATTGCCTCTTGTGAAGCTAACATTTGTTCCACTGATTTATAGCTCAATCATTTCTGAGTAAACTAGGATACACTCACAAACGCTGAATAAACTATGAGCTCTGACATTACCCGTTAGTAAGAGTTAAAAAGCAATTGTAAAAAACAGCTGATTATAGTTATTATAAGTATAGCGGTAAAAAAAAGCTTTTAATATTATTATTGCGGTAAATTTATATCGGCCTACGTGCAAATTAAATGGCACCTTGACTTGTAATAATAAAAAAAATTGTTGCATTTTTCGGTAGCCATGTATACCTACTTTATCTCTGTATCACAACTCTCTATGTACTATAATGGTAATAAGTAAGAAGGTACGCTACCATCAAGTTTAATTTCTCGTTTGGCAACCCTTTACGATGTACATAAATCTATCCGTAAAGTGATGCCAGTTTGGGCGTGAGTTGGCTGCATCGGAAATTGCGATCTAAATTGAAAATTAAACAGTGTATGCGGAGATGCGTCCTATCGCTTGCAGTGAGTGTCACCACTATCAAAGAATATGTAATACGTAGTTCCTACGTAGGAAGAAGCGGGACTCACATTCTACCAAAATTACACACTGAAAATCTCGTTTTGTATGAAACGTGATTCAAATTTTGATCCCCGTTTCATACATTGTTATTTTTTCGAAAGCACGAGTCTAGTTCGAGAGTTTCGCCTGTCTGGCACTATACGAGGACCATTGTACTTTGCACGTGGCATTTCAAATATGGGACGCTTGTTACAAAATGAGGTTATATTCAAACGTTTGATAACAAACCTTCTTAGACTTCAAAACTTAGAAATTCTAACGGTTTCATTTGCAAAAAAAACCATTTAATTTTGATGAACAAAAATAAAAAGCAAACTCTTTATGGTCAGACTGGCGAAACTCTCGAACTAAGACTCGTGCTTTCGAAAAAAGAACAATGTATGAAACGGGGGTCAAAATTTGAATCAATTTTCATACAAAACCAGATTTTCAGTGTGTAATTTTGGCAGAATGTGAGTCCCGCTTCTTCTTACGTAGGAACTACGTATTACATATTATTTGTTTATGGTAGAACTTAGTGATGGCTGTTAGCATGAAAACAAGAAAAATATCGATACCTATAGAATTTAGTAATTAAATTACTAAATTTTATATCGATACTTTTAGAGATCATTGTTTTTTGGTTTATAAACCTAAGTTAAACATAAGATTGAGACATCAAATCAAGCTTGTACAGACTGTTTCAATTATAAAAGGTCCCGACGTGATCGAGTTGGTACCGTAAACAATTGAATCGAATGATTTTTCGTCACCTGCGCCTGCGTCGTGTACTATGCTCACGATCTTAGCAATTGTCATTTGGCCATGTGTTTTGCATTTGAGATTTAATAGACGTTAAATACCGCTATTTAGGAATCATTGTGTCGTTGAAACCACAACTCGACTTTAATATTTCGAAATACAGTTCTAGTAGTTTGAAAAGAACGTGCTTGGAGCTCTTTTTTGGGTCATAATGACGTGAGAATCATGTTCATTACGTACGAGGCCTCATCTATGGTTGTTTATAATTATAACCCTCCTTTTGATTCGCTGTGATCGGGTAAAATTATGCCTATGGTTCATAGTTAATTTATTTATAACCAAGTAAAAGTTACATGTCAAATTAAGTTATCTCTAGTTATCTAGTTATCTGTTATCTCTATCTCTACCTCTATATTGGTACCTACTTGATATGAACATAAATAATCTAAAATCATAATAAATAATCATATTAAAGGCACTTAGGTATATAGAAAATCGAATCAATAATATCATTAATTAATTTAAAACCAAATAAATGAATTAATGAAACATTTAAAAAAAATTGTTTAATATAGGTAGGTAAACCTAAACTACAACAAGAACACTTTCTAAAAAAATATTTCATTCTTATTCAAACATATCGCTAGGTCACCACTAGTGATATTATGTTCTAAAATTGATGTTTTCCGATCAATCAGCTCTGAATCTATAATAAGGGTACTTCCATTACACTGGTAGCATTTTCGCGGGCATCAATAACCTGATAAGGGCCGCCATCTTGGATTCCGCGCGTTGCTATAGTTACCGCGTCTTCACGTGCGCAGGATTGGAATTGAACTAAAGCTTTGTTCCAGTTTGTTACTGTTTTATTTAATAACTACATTAGTATGTTGTAGTACAAACCGGGACAGAGTCGTTCGTTTTTATTGACTTGCTGGTTTGTGAATACGTTATTTTATTATCATTACTAATGGGACGAAATTATTTAAAACGAGTGTAGCAGCGCTTAGACCCTTTTGATAATGTACGTTCTTCTTCTTCTTCTCTTCAATAATGGCCTCTGTCCGTCATTTCGACAGACAATTGTGCCAATGTCAAGTGGTAAAATTGTAATAAATAAGTCAAGTCAAGTCATTTGTCAAGTCGGCTGTCGTTTGTTTTGAAAAGAAAATGGTGGATTTTCTCTTCAAAACCTAACACGATTTTTTTTAAAATTTAATACCTAAATACAACCTAAAAGTAAAAAGTCACAAGTATAGAGCAAAAAAAGGTTTTAGTGCTTTCACATAGTATCTGTTTTAGTATCAGATTTAGTAAAATAAGCACGTAAGAGGCCTATTTAGGTAAAAAAAACACCTAATAAAAAAAAACTTAATTGTTTTTTATAATTATTTAATTTTAAGAACACGTAACCGGATGGTGAGTTGTGATAAATAAAATATTGCTCCCGGGCAAAATCAAGATAGTATTGGAATGTGAATTTAAAGGTTTTTCTACGATAGCTAATTTATTATTTATGTTGTATCGCCGCTGTCACTTAGCTATATAGCTCTACAAATTTATAGACTGAAAGAATTACCGGCAGTCGTTGGCCTAAACAGAGAGGACAAGTTTTGTTATGGGCCGAAGTCACGCGATACAACTAATTATGTAACAGAATTATTATTGCTCCAATCTGCAAATTGTAGATCTCGTCCCGACTTTACACAGATTCAAAATGATTTTTTTTATTTTTTTATACCTACAATAAATGACTGCTTTTACTTTAGTCAAAAAAGATAATTATAAATAAGTTATAGTTAGCATTTCACTTCTAACTAGTGATAATAAGTATCTGATTGATATGCCAAAGGTGCTGGTTCGAGCCTTGCAGAAAAAAACTACACTATATTAATAAAAGAATCACAGGTGCTGATGGAATTTTTTGAGCACAACCTTTGTAACTGGCCCTTCATTCAATTCATACGTTCTGTAGTTCAGCGAGTCCCCGAGTGAAAATGATTTTTTATGTAAAGATTGGTATCATCTATCTTCTTTTTCTTAAATATATAAAACTCTTTTGAAGCTGACTGAGAATCAACGCACAGCCTAAACTATAAGTCCTAGAGGTATGAAATTTGGAGGGTAGTACCCTTATATAATGTAGGGGTGCACTAAGAAAGGAATTTTGAAACGTCACACTCTAAAGAGTAGAACGCGAGCAACGCCGCGGGCGACGGCTATAGTAGATCACTAAAATCAAAAGACCTTTAGTCCTCGCGTCGGTGTGATGGGGCTGCGTCTGCGACGCTAGTCAATGGAATGCGTATGTAGCATTACTACAAAGAGCATTCACCGATCTCTCGTGTTACTAATTATCCCGTAATTACTGTTACAAAATGCATTGCATAATATTTTCACTGATTTTCTCTTTCTAAATCAGCCGAGCGTGGTCCACGCAACACGAACACGCGAATGTCTTCATTTCACTTACCGATACGTGGAAACTCCTATGCGAATGTCACGAGGTTCATCGTATGCTGGTGGAAACTTTCGCACGCGTACGAAGTCGCTGGTATCAGCTAGTGTCATATAATCATAGTAATAATTAGGTATTTTTATAATCGAGATAATTTATACGGCGTCAGGGGGGGACTTTTTACTTATACCCCGATTAACGGGATATAGTTTCTAGATGGAGTAGGCTTGGCCAGCACCTATACCATCCTCTCAGCCTGGCCTTATCCACAGAAAAGTGACTAAACCGCGAATTTCCTCACGATGTTTTCCCTCATCGTTTGAGAGCACTGGCATTGCACATATAAATTTTCCGAATAGATAATTCATTGGTTTGAACCCACGATCTTAGGATCGGAAGGCGGGGTTGCTACCACTAGACCATCGGTGCTCGGATTTACTACCTACGATAAGTAAATCACATTATTATAAGTTTCATCGTTTTATAATTAAAATATTTCTTTAACCAAATAAAACTCTAAACTATTATTTTATTTTAAAATTTAATATAGTGGCGCCCCCTGTTGACTGAACAGAGAAGCTAGCGGCACTATAAACATTTCTCGCTATGTTACAATCGTCATAATTTGACAGCTGTCACTTTTTATGAACCAGTCAGCCTAGCTAATTCTGTGTGGTCAGTGAGCTTCTGGCGACATTCTAAAGGCATAAAGTAAATGGTTTAGTGCTAAACCTATTTGCAGCCTTTACTGCTGCATATCAACCTCCTTTTATTGCTGTTTGTATCAGCGCAATGATAATTAAAAAAGTTTTTATGAAAAGCAATCACTGAGCAAAATCGATGGGGCGGAGTTGGCGTGAGAGCGGGCTCATTTAGCGCAGCGCCATTACAAAAAGAACATTGGATTTTTACCATCCGTACAGCAATGTTTTTATTTAAAGAACTGGCCGGTTATTAGATAATAAAAAAAACCTTTTTAATAAATCATCATCATCATCAATATATATAAAACTCTTTTGAAGCTGACTTAGAATCAACGTAAAGCCTAAACTATAAGTCCTAGAGGTATGAAATTTGGAGGGTAGTATCCTTATATAGTGTAGGGGTGCATTAAGAAAGGAATTTTGAAAAGTCGCACCCTAAAGGGTAAAACGCAAGCAACACCGCGGGCGACGGCTAGTCTGTAAATAAATGCGCATAAACTAACAGTCAATGGAATAAACCATCTTTGATCTAAATTCTTAAGCTACTGAAACATAAATATATGTTCTTAGGTACACATACCTATACATTTAATAAGCCACTTTTTATACGCGCAAGGTGGCGCTAGCCACTTCTGGTGAAAAGAACTTGTCATTACAGAATCAAAACACTCTATCCGCTCCTCCTATTAACTCGCTATCACTTCCACCACCCCTTTACGTCATAAAATCATACATTAAGATCCTTACGGTGTCTCCCGTCGTCGATCTTAATGAAAATACAGTTTAAGAGCATTTTAATACGGCAAAAATAAAATTCCGATAAGTTGACCTTTATTACCTCTTAGGACATACCTTCCGATAACGCACCGATAAAAAATGTAGAACCCCTGGATCGATGACATTGTAGGTAGTCCAAGAATACTCGTTTATTTGTATTATTAGCTAGCTAGCCCGAAATATTTGTGATATATAATAATATATGTAAGATTGGTAGACATGCTCCATTAAATCCACCTAACACTACTTCTGTGTGTGAAAGTTTTAAATAAATAAATACCTATATAAATAAGCCTATATGACTACTGGTCCAATTTAAACGCAATTTAGAAAATATTTATCGTAACTTTGATTAACACACAGACTTTTTATTTTGCAAAATCACTAGGACGAGATGCGGACGAAGTCGCGCGCGGTAGATAGTATAGCAAAAACTACAACTCTTGAACAAAACAAGTTTAATTTAGTCTTTTTATACAGTTGAATATCTTACTGTAATTACCTAGAAGTAAGACTATTCGAAATATGCAACAACCGGTCGACTGCAAAAATAAATTAAAAAATATAAAATTTTGTATTACCTACATTTATTTTATTTTATTTCATAAACGAAGTAAAATAAAATAAATTTATATTGTGAAAATACTTCGGCTGCACTTATTTACAAAACCAAACCCACTTAAACTGAAAAATGCACCTATTTCACTTAAAATACTTAGCTTAGGTATACATAAAATAATTAAATTATACGTAGAAAATAAGACAAACGATAAATTTGCCGTAAGTATATTAATTCACAAAATAAATTAATAATTTCCATCTATCTCAAGCAGGTATTTGACCTAAAAATTCAAAAAAGAGATTGTAGGTTGTGCCACTAGCACTCTAGCGCACCGAGATTAAAATCAATTGGTGCGCAAAAGTGGAATAGCGTTGGTGCGGAAGTTCTTGGTGCGCAAAGTGGAATGCTTCCTCTAAATATACCAACATGATACTATACGATATGATAACTTGAACTGAATAAATACCCTTTGACTGGTCTTTCAGCTAGATTATTTTTGAGTTACGTTTTTTGTGAGACTATTCTGAAGTGCTTCTTTTCTTATGAAAATGTAGGTATACTTAATTACTTAAGTTATCTCGTAAAATGCTAGTTGCATTAGGTCAATTACATCTATGCTCAGATTGTCGACCAGGGGCTCAATTCTACTAAATTACAACGTTTGACGTTGTGTTCAGTTCCAACTATGGTTCGATCTTCAGCTTAGTTGAAACTAGCTGAAACGTCACTGTGTAGGATCAAAAATGACTATTGTAAAATCAAAGCTTAGGTTCAGCTGTCAAAGTTTGACAGTAAAATACGAAATACCAACAGATAAATAGATAAACTCTTTATTGTACACAAAGAAGGAACAGGATACAAGGAGAAAACATTTTAAGCTATTGATTACAATGAGCCACCTTATCGCTAAAAACGATCTCTTCCAGACAACCATTGGATGGAGAGGATAGACAAAATCAGAAAGACGGCGGTACAAAAGTTTAAATATGAAAAGCTATGGTTCAGTTTCGTTTCAGCTGAGTTCGTTAGTGGAATTAGCCCCCTGAGTCCTATCGCCCCGCGTCGTGTGTGTGTGTATTCCATCCGAGAAGGTTGACGAAGCAAAAAGTTTGGATTACTTGGCATTCTCACAGTATACTTGTTCAGTTTTTGCCAGCCCTATTGCAGGGCTGTGGGAATCATTGGCATGCGGTTAATTAAGCCATCTTGTAGATATTGTTAATAGATACGTTTAGAATCTAAACGTATCTATTCTACAAGATGATTAGATGGGTGTGCTGTGAAAATCAAAAGATTTTTGGATCTTAGTTATCCGCTAAAGTTTTTTCGACAATTTTCTTGTGCGGCATGCCGAGGCGTCCTTAGGCCCCGTGCTCGCGCCTAGCTTATTCGAGGCCGCGGGGTTCGGGCGGGCGCTGTCTTGCCGCGGTATCCCGAAGACTGCCTAAGCTTTCCGAGGGATGCCGAAGCGTGCCGAAGGCTGCTGAAGTACCGAAGGCGGGAAAACATCGGAAGGCTATGGGCTTCTATATACATTTTATTTTCCTAAGTTAATGTAGATGAAAATGTAGCATCTTATGCCCGTATGCTTATTTTACTACTTTAATAATGATAATCTCTACTCAAATCTGCTTGAGTATATAACGGTTTTTGTATCGGTACACGAGCCTATGTTTACTATGCGTGTGTGTAGTGTGTACTATTTGGGAGCTTTTCATTTTTTTCGTAACATTTGCAAAAAAGGTAGATCTTCAAACTTGTTTATAATGGTACATAACAATTTATGACTGCGTTTCGAAATAAAAAAAAACCAAAATGTTTAACTATTTGGGTTGGCTTGGGATCTCTTCTTTTAAGTTGCGTTTATTTGGATTTAAAGAAACTCGATTTGTTAATCGAGTTATACTGCTGAATTTACCTATCTAATAAAAATAGCTACAGCAAAATATCCCTTTAAATCAGAAGAAGTATTTAGAAGCCCTCTTTTAAATTCATAATCTAAACTCATCATTGGTACCGCTCTAGCACGTGGCTATCCGTGTCTATGGTTGTCAACGTCTCGAGATGGCGGGAAAAGTTGGCGGCCATCTTGAAAAAAGTTGTCTAACTAGTGTCTAGTCGGCCGGCTTGCTCCTTTTCAACTTTTTAATTGCATTCTGATATTACTTACTTATGCGGCTTGCAGAAGCCGGAATGAAATGTTTAACTTAAGTATTTTATTTGACTGTATTTATTTATAATGTACCTAATAAAATTATATTAGCTTTGCACAGCTTGTCTTTTCCCGAATGGCTGATGAAGTCCGTATTTACATACTGCTTAAGCACTGAGGCGGTATAGTCTGTTAAATAACTAAACATTCTTGGACATTACACACAACGCCCTCTAGTCCCAAACTAAGCAAAGCTAGATTATGAAGATGAAGAAGATTATGGGAACTAGATTCCTGTATTTTGTTTTGTTGATTTACGAAAAGCGAGAATCAGTATCTCGCAGTTTTTGCATGGAGAAACATCGTTTGCAAAACTCCCGCTAGAGGCGCTTATTCGGTTTTCATACAAAATATCACGCAAGTAGCTTCACGATATGCGTTTTGATCAACAAAACGAAACTCTTCTTCTCTTCGTTAATGGCCTGTGTCCGTCATTTCGACAGACAATTTTGCCAATGTCAAGTGTTAAAATTGTAATAAATAAGTCAAGTCAAGTCATTTGTCAAGTCGGCTGTCGTTTGTTTTGAAAAGAAAATGGTGGATTTTCTCTTCAAAACCTAACACGAATTTTCACATTCAGAAAAACCACTTTACACACATTTATTCCAATGGCTCACACTTTATGTTACGACCTAAGTATTATTGGTTAAAATTCCACCAAAATTAAACAACAATACTCACAATAACACAAGAAAAACTATTAAAATAAAAGTGCTATGTGTCGTTTCAAAAAATGTCAAAATTCGTGTCCAAAACGAAGCTCAGACTACGCGCTAAGTAGATTCTACCTTTCGCTGTCATCGTATCATTTGACAGCGTGTTGTATCGGAAGGATCGATTATTATAAAAATATAACGCGACGTGGATCGACGGGGTGCCTCGATTACTCGATTACCTACTGCTCGGACAATGCCCGCAGTCTTCGGCGATCAGCGGATAGATGTATCAATTTATTATGTATTTTTGTTTATTTTTATCATTAATTTTAGTTTAATATTTCAATTGCACACTTCTCAATATACTTAATGTAGAGTTTTTAAAGTACTTACGCTTATGTACTTAATATAAAAAAAAATATATTAGTCGCATTCTTTGGAAGAACTCTTTAGTATTATATGATCTGTGGTTGAGGTGAAGTGTGAACTAATCTGATTTTTGATTTGTATTTGTAATCTAAAATAAGAATTCAAGAAATGCGGTCCTAAATCATAAAAGTATCGAGAAAAAAAAATTTGTTACTTAATTATACTTACCTGCTTAAAACATTACCCTAATGTTTGACCTCACCGAAACACAAGAAGAAACTGAACGAATATTTAAAATCGAATTGATGTAGAGCAAATCACTGGTGCTACGCGCGATCGCATCGTTTACCAATTCATATTCATGTAAACGATTCGAAATCATTCGATTCGATGATCGTTCGAGTAATAACCGACTTTTTGTATCGGCCGCTAACTTCAACCGTATTAAAATAATTTGCGGATTCGACTCACTCTGTAAAATAAAAAAATAAAAATTTACAGTGCAAAATGTTCCTTAAACGAAATTAACTCTTTATACACCGTCAAGTTACATGATTGGGTGTTACGCGCAAATCAACTTTAATGGCAAACTATTCATTCCGAAAATCCATGCTAATTTATACTTAAGTTACTAGAAATAAGGTGTAAAGTTCCTTGGTGGTGGGTACTATATTTTTACCATGATAGCGCATGCGTTGAAGAGATGCAAAGGTCATTGCGAGACTGCGCTCTAGAAACAATTTAGTTGACATGTGACAGCCGTTCAAACCGATTCCATGCTCTGTGTTGCCATAATAATATTTATAAACTGAGACTATTGTATTAACAATAATAACTGGTATCTATCTACCTAGAGGCAACTTACTTTTATGGTTTTTAAATAATAATTATTATGTCGCAGTGAAGATTAAATGAAAAACATTTTTTTGCCAGTGTGGGTTTTCAATAAATATATTTTATATGTCATTAAATTCCGACTCAAGCGTTTTCAATAGAAAATGACATTTCTTGATTAGAATACATTTTTCTATTGAAGTTCCGAACTTCTAAAATGCAAAACTTGCGGAAATCATTATTTTTGTGCTCGATGGTATGCAAAATGTCACTAGTAGATATAGTGGACGAAATATACGCTACAGATCGAAAAACTTCCTTAATTAATATTATAAGTAAACAATACATTTCAATGAATACCAGTAAAGTAGTCAGACTTAAGATAATTATCAGATGATGTTAAACATTTAGTTATTTTAAGGTAGCTCTGTTGGAATTGCATTCGATAGTTTTTTAAGCAATATGGATAATTTATTCATCATTGACCTTTTGAGAAATACTGAGACCAACCAGAATAAGGCAATTCAAGCTTCGATTACCTACTTTGAAAAAAAAAAAAGAAAATTGGGTAAGTGAATAAAATATAGTAAATATTCTTCCTACTGACATAATGCTCAAAAAAGTGGTACTATTTTCATTAATTAAAATACTTTCATTATCAAAATGACGTATAAATTGACGTACAGCTTATTTTTGAAGCATATACTTATTTTAAGAGGTATTCGATTTTCAATTTACATACAACTAATAAGGCTGGATATAAGCGATGAAAGTTCCTCTCACTTTCTTAAAAACTGAAGCAAATAAAAAAAAAACGTGTTTATTACCAACCAAACATTAAAGCCACTGAATACAAAATACTTAGAGTGCTTTTCGACGAAACTCATTCCATTTCGACGTCTTCTTTTAATAAAAGCAAGGCATTACCTGGGTGCGAGAGGGAAGGAAGAGGGTGGGAGGGGGATGGGAAATTATAGGGCTGTCTGCGTACACCGGCGCGTAATGATGGATGGCGGACGATGTACCACCACCGCGGAGTCAAATAGTACGAGACTGAAGTTTCACTACGCAGAACAAAACCTCATCAAACCACCCAAGACAGATTAATTAGAAAAATAATGACATTATAAATATTCGCATCATTATCTATTTTGATCCAAAGCCTAACGTAGTAAAGTTCATTTTACATGCACGCTGATTCAAAGTGAAACGCTCGACCGTCTGGAAATGAGTATAAGCTCCACATAGTTTCTATTTTAATTTAAGCTATTATAAGTTTATAAGATTAATGCTCTAGTGTTTTATCTTTATACTTGGCGCGATTTTTAATTTTACTTTTTGTTTATAATGTTTAAATATTCATAGACATTTCACACAGTAACGCCATCTAGTCTTAAACTAAGCAAAGCTACTATAGGAACTAGAACTTTATGCCTATAATATGTTTTTTAGTTTAAAAAAGTATAACAAAACATGTAATAAAACAAGTTTTAGAGCATAATTAATATTACCAGTGATTATTGTTACCTTAAATAAAATGGAGGCCATAATTGATTTTATTTAAAGTGAAACATTTTTGATCACATGGCCACACAGGTATGATTTACTTCGCCAGAAAAAGACTTGGCAAAAGGACAAGCCTCCAGTGACAGAACAAAATTAAAAAAAAAAAAAAAAAAAAAAAAAAACTTCGTCTCATAAGTGTCAAAAAATATTTAGAAAACCAAAAAAGACTTGGCAAAAGGACAAGCCTCCAATATGTAAAAAGAATTACTTCGGTAGTACGTCAAAATAATGCCTCTGACAAATTAATTTAAATAAGCGTTTCAACATGGAACCAAGGATTTTAATTTTAATTTTCTTATCCAACCATCGCAGGGAACGTTAAGGGGGTTTTTTGTCAAAAAATCTAGAAATCCCCTTAGCCAGGGACAACTTACAGGGGATTTCTGGAAGCCGTAAAGAAAAAATAAATGTCACACTTCGAACCTTCGTGCCAATCAAACTAGCTCAACAAATGATAATAAATTTTGTGAGTCTAAACAACCTATCAAGATTTATCACTATTCCTCAAAAGATATAAACGAAACCTATGTGGATATCGTAAATGCAAATAGATTTGAGACGTAGAAATCCTAAAATATATTGATTCAGGATATTGTTTCTTTAGGGTTGCCATATTTTTACGCAAGTTTCTTCAAGTTTTACACAAGATTGTGATAGTTTTCACGAAAAAAAAAACTATTTAAAGGGCTTAGAACTACTGTCACTAAGCACAAAGAACAGTTTCTGTCGAAATGACGGACACAGGCCATTATTGAAGAGAAGAAGAAGGGTATAACATACAAAAGTAAATGAAAAACATAGTTGTACCTAATTGATATCTCTATGCAAAAATGCATATTTTTTGTACTCCATATACCTAGGTAGGTACCTAAAATATAAATAATTTTTAGGTTTGTTAAACATGAAAACCCTAAGATTTACAGCCCATTCACATTGAGTGACATCTCTAAAATAACGTCTTTTATAGTGTTTCAAAGTTTTACGGCTCTATAATTTTATTTCAGTTATATAAATGAATTCACAGATCTATCAGGAAACTATTAAAATATTGGTTAACCCATCTTTACCGTTAAAAAAAGTATAGTGTCTATGTTTGTCTGTGGTCTATTTTGGGAAATATTTCCTTATTTGGAGCATTTTTTTTTTGTTGGCGTCGCACTTTTCGTCTATTTGCCATTTTTCATTGTTTAGGGGATACCTAGATGTTTACTTTGTTAAATTAAGGAAACTTATAATATTGTAAAAAGCGCGGGATTTGGCATTTCGTGTAATTGGTAACGTATTTTTGTTTTAGTAGAGTTTTAACAGGAAATCTTTGGTAAACAAAGTGATTTATTATTATAAACCTTGATAAACAAACTATTTACTAAGTATCGAAATAAAAAATACTGGTACAAATTGTGAAGAAATTCTATAGCTTACCTAAAAAAAGCATTACTAGTGATGCCCACCCCATATCAGAATCCGCAGTTTATCGACTCGACGGAGCATTAACTCACTCGATATTCGGTATCAACTCGATATTGTTTCGCTAAGTTTTATCGACTGGCCACAGCCGGGAATAGAACCCGGGACTTGTTAGTTATGTTCGTTCGGTATCGTGTTACGATAATGTCTGGCGTTGTGCGCTTACTCACTGATAGCACATTTGGTTTCATGTGTTTTATTAGCCATTATAACAAACAATGTGTTGTGAATAATTACGTAGATATATTTACTATCTACTTACTGTCCGCTATAGTTATAAATGCTGAGATGATCATGGTTTTGTGGCCGTGGATGATGCAACTGTTAAAAATATTTGTTTTGATCTAGTTTTTGATATAGAAAACTGGGTACCTATACCTACCATTTTGGAAGTTAAACTATTTAAGAGCTAAATACTGCCAATTTGAATTATTTATAACTGTTACCTACTGTAGTTTTCGGTTTGTGTAATTTTAAATCATTTTTTCAATTTTAGTAATTTGCTTACACTTAACAGAATGTAAGCTAATACATTTTCAATTTCCCTCAATATTAATAAGCCGAATTCGATATTCTAATTGTCTACACGCATGACTGCAACTTGGTTCTCGTTACAAACAGACCGAGCGTTGAACCCGTAAAAAACTTCAAGCAGCAATTAAATCATAAATTTCGCATCGAACGTAACCAACAATCACACAACAGATAATGAAACAAAACGAATCGAAAAACGAGAATCGAGTCAATCGTACATCGTCAATGTTATATGCAATCGATTTCGGTTTCGGACTGATAAATTAACACCTTGCTTTTCGGATGATTACTACGCGGCGTGCTGTGTTGCCCAATAGAACATACCTACTGCTACAGCATTCCACAAATGTCAAAAAAAATATCTGATGACATTTTTCGACGATGTGATGCAGACTGGCAAACTCTTGAACTAGACTTGTCTTTTGAAAAACTATCAATGTATGAAACGGAGGTCAAAAGTGTGTGATTTTGATATAATGGGAGTTCTGCTTCTTCTTACTAAGTTCCAAAGATCAGTTTTAGAAATTACGTGATATACCAATACTAATTAAAACTCAAGTTGTTATGTAAAATTCACCGTTCTCAGAAATTACTGTTGATCTCTCCAGGGGATTTAATCAGAAACGATTTTTAATTACAATTAAGTATATTATAATATACAAAGTACTTACCGACGATTCTTGAGCTTGCGAGGATACTTTTTCATGCAATGATTAAAATCTATCCTAACCGATATGCTTTAGCATTTCATCGGCGAATATTTCACTGGATTGTTGCCCTACCCCTTAGATTATAGTATTGATAATATGCAAATGAGCCAGTCGACGATTTTAAAATAAAAGAATATAATCGGGATCGTTCACCTCTTAAGTGACCCAAATAAGATAATTCTCAAGGAGACGTTTCTGTCAATAAGAATTAGGGATAATGTTGCTAGCTTAAAAATGTATAACAGATCTTTTTTGTATTTGGAACTTTTTAGTTTTTTTTTGGGCGCGGATTTGATCTCCACGGACTGGTTTTGCAAATTCTTATGAATGATATTTTTAATTCGGTTAAGGATGCCGCCTACGGGCCTCTAAACTTTTTATTAAAAGTAAAATTAATCTGTTTGTAAGTGATAAGCGTCGGCCCGCGGGTCTACCCTCATCGGATTCTAAATTGCTTTGTATTAAAAGATGGTTATGAAAATTTTATTTGTTATTGGAATGTACAAAGGTAGTATTATCTGTATCTATGTAGGTTTTTAGAATTCGGAAGACTCAGCTGTATTTACAAAATGTAGTGTTGCAATAAAACTCTGATTAATAATCCTATAAATTATACGCCTTACCAAAGTGACCAATCAACGACGCGTACAGAACAAAAAAAAAACAAAAGTCCGCCATTTTTTCTTGCTAAAACAAAGTATACAAAATATAAAAAGCTAATAATATAAAGTTAAAAATACATAAGTACCTAATGTAAAACATGTCGTACCTTTCATTTGGCAATAAACTTTTTTGTATTGTATTGTTTTGTACATGCATATCTACTTCATAGATAGCTATCACAGTCATTTTGCTGTTCATAGTAAACATTTAGATTAGTCAGCTTTTTTCTTGAAACCCATCAATATCGCTCAAGCATTAGATGGTCGCTACTAGACATGCAGCATTAAACGTCATAAATATACATGCGCTACTTCTTAAGGCTGCGCACGCGCACAAAAAGCTTACGAGAGCGACATCTCTACGGGCGGGAGAGTTGCGCGCAGACTAGTTTTTGCCCAGGTTTTGTCCACTACATTATAATAATTGTTTGGAAAATAATTGTTGTTCTTATATAAGAGTATATTCATCTACTCAGTATATTTTTTTATTGGTTTAAATGCTGGTGGTCGCATGACACGTGAAGAAATAATCTCAATATCAGCGCAGATCAAATATAATCAGTAAACGAATAAAAAAAAATTCTTTTAGGTACTAAAATTATTATTGTAGATTAGGGTTGTCGATTTAGGCAGTTATTACAAGTTAAAAAGTTAATATGATATTTAGGGAAAAATGTAAATAAGAATTCTTAGAGGATTAGCCACCTAGCTGTTCCATTTCATGGCCTGAAGTATCAATCAATCTCTTTAGGCTTAACATACTAATTCGGGGACACTCTGTATATTTAAGGTACTTGCTTAGAGAGGAATTCAAATCAAATTAAAAAGATTGTAATCGAGACCTACTTTAAGCATAAAATTATGCATAAATATTTTAGACCTTATTAACCTAAAAATTGAGGAAATAATTAATGAAATAAAAACACTTCCGCTCATTAAAATATAGTTGGTCATTCAAATGCGGTAGGTCTAGTACTTTAATACTAAATTATAATAAAATATTAAGTAGTTAATGCCCCCGATTCTGTTGTTACATTTTCCTAAACTAACCTAAGACATCACTAATTTGTCGCCATCCCTTTTTCATGAACTGAAACGACAGAGACAGCATCATTTTGGTAACGCATTGGATTCTACAAGTCTACAAAATGTATTTCTTGTTATAAGTACCTAATTTTTTTAGATTAAAATTTTATTATGTTTTGAGACAAAAGCGCTCATTAATCTGTTATTTTTTTCCACGGATTTTTTATTTTTCTATAAAACCACTAGATAATGGAGGATAATTAGGTTTCTTCGGTTTCGTATGGAAACGTAATATCATAAAGTTTATTTTGACCGGTTCAGAAATCCTTAGTTTATTCATACAGTGAGGCGAACGGGAATAAAATAATTCTTAGTTTTTGTATTCCCATTCGTCCTACCACTGGGACGAAACCCAATGGGACGAATGGGAATGAACATTTTTTGCATTCCTTTTCGTCCCATCAGTGAAATGAAATCCAGTGGGACGAATGGGAATGAACGCTTTTTGCATTCCTTTTCGTCCCATCAGTGAAATGAAATCCAGTGGGACGAATGGGAATGAACGTTTTTTGCATTCCTTTTCGTCCCATCAGTGAAATGAAATCCAGTGGGACGAATGGGAATGAACGTTTTTTGCATTCCTTTTCGTCCCATCAGAGGGATGAAACCCGGAACGAACGGTAATTAACATAAAGAAAATTAAGTATTTACATAATATCCGTTTGGATTGAAGGATCCTATACTCAGATCAATATAACCTGAGTTAAATATGCCTGTCCAGACAAAAACGCAGTCGCCATGGCCGAAATCAGCTAGGAGGACATCATCATCATCATCACTCAGATCAAGATCAAAATTAGTCAGGAAAATTTAAAAAATTTGTTAGAATTGATAGCACTAATCCATTAATTTGTAAAATCTAAGATACGGGAGTTATAGCCGCGTAAAACAGGATCCCTCAATCTAGCATTTCGGGAAAACCACATTCTTAGTTCTCAGAAACTATTGACTCTAGGCTCATGGTTCTTCCACCAATAAAATATTCTTAGGTAGGTCCTAGGATCAGGAGCGGTTTAAGAAAACAAAAGGAACATCTACCTAAGTTTATTTTAGTACACCAAATTCTTATAAAGAAACAAAACTATCACCAGAACGAAACAGATAACTTTACTTATCACTATTTATCACAACGAATCGAATTCCACTTAAATCAATCAACCTATTCCACAAGAAAGATGGCTCACGTGCCCTTTAAACAAAATAATGTTCTCTTCAATGAAATTCTTTCGAGATGTTTCCTTGTCCAATGTCAAGCTGCAAAGAGGGTCTGCCGTCGGCCTGCACTCGCTTATAAAGAAGCGATGACGCGGTGTCGTCTATTGTTTCGTCACGTGACTCTTGTCAATCATGACTCTGTCAACACGGCCTCTCCTGACGAAGGGTCGTCCTCGGCCCGGGAATGTGGAGTGGAGCCAATGGAACCAGCGCCTCCTGCCCTCATTGGCTCAGCCTCGGGTTCAGCGTCTAACAGAGGCATGGCAAACAGAGCGCTTGATTCCTGTACCGCAGGAATTGATGAACTATCATCGTCTGCGAAAGAACAACAAGTGTAAAATAGGCGTTCAGTATCTTCAATACTGCCTACTTAAAGTTTTTCATCCTCCGTTCACTATAGCTCTTCCATTTAATTTATACATCGAACAACATTCATCATCTCGTAACCTCCTTCTCATAAATTTCCCTCAGAGACGTCTCAAATAATGAAAAATATAGGGCCCTGTTACTTTCTCCTTCGCGATGAGCCGACGCAGTATCTGCGCCTGTCTTGAGCCGCTCCGCTCGGCCACCCGTCGTCGTCTAGGTCAGCCAGCCTCTTCATCCGTCTTACCCGCCACGGATCCTGCAGTCCTCTTCACCCGTCTTACCCGCCACGGATCCTGCTGTCCCTCGTCAGGGACCAGTCCAACCATTTGGACTCAGGGCAACACGCAATGTGCCACCCTGTTACAGACGACCGAATCGTCTACCTGCCCAGTGTTACACACCAGCCACAGGTCTGCCGATCCCCCAATTCATCTTAGTCTACCCCCATTACATACGTCACTGCCACCAACCATTCGCTATCTGACGTGCCTATCTGAAAGTCCTAATCCTATGTGTTGTGTGTATCTAACGAGATTTTACTTATGTAAGAGAACTTTCCTAAATAAGGAGAATAGACAGCGACAGCAACGTAAGCAATGTTTTAGTTAGACATAAGACAATTGCGATCGAATCCTCGCAGCGAGAGCTCGTAACGCTGCAGGACGCGCAGCACACGCATGCCAGGGCACAGCACAAGCACCCAGCAGCAACACGCAAACCAGACACCACCAAGAGAGCGTGACCCAGTAGAGCTGCAGAACTTGCACCCTGTCAAAGAAAGAGCGTGTATAAAAACCGATAGCAGCGCACAGCGGGAGCTGCGCTGCACCAGCGCGCGAGGAGCGCGCTACAGCAGGAGCACGGCGCAAGCCCGTGCGACAGCAGCGCACAGCGGGAGCTGCGCTGCACCAGCGCGCGAGGAGCGCGCTACAGCAGGAGCACGGCAGAGCCCGTGCGACCGCAGCGCACAGCGGGAGCTGCGCTGCGCCAGCGCGCGAGGAGCGCGCTACAGCAGGAGCACGGCGGAGCCCGTGCGACAGCAGCGCACAGCGGGAGCTGCGCTGCACCAGGAGCTCGGCGCAAGCCGCGCGACAGCAGCGCACAGCGGAAGCTGCGCTGCACCAGCGCGCGAGGAGCACGCTACATCAGGAGCACGGCGCAAGCCCGTGCGACAGCAGCGCACAGCGGGAGCTGCGCTGCACCAGCGCGCGAGGAGCGCGCTACACCAGGAGCACGGCGAAAGCCGCGCGACAGCAGCGCACAGCGGAAGCTGCGCTGCACCAGCGCGCGAGGAGCACGCTACATCAGGAGCACGGCGCAAGCCCGTGCGACAGCAGCGCACAGCGGGAGCTGCGCTGCACCAGCGCGCGAGGAGCGCGCTACATCAGGAGCACGGCGCAAGCCCGTGCGACAGCAGCGCACAGCGGGAGCTGCGCTGCACCAGCGCGCGAGGAGCGCGCTACACCAGGAGCACGGCGCAAGCCCGTGCGACAGCAGCGCACAGCGGGAGCTGCGCTGCACCAGCGCGCGAGGAGCGCGCTACAGCAGGAGCACGGCGGAGCCCGTGCGACAGCAGCACACAGCGGGAGCTGCGCTGCACCAGCGCGCGAGGAGCGCGCTACATCGAGAGCACGGCGGAGCCCGTGCGACAGCAGCGCACAGCGGGAGCTGCGCTGCACCAGCGCGCGAGGAGCGCGCTACATCGAGAGCACGGCGGAGCCCGTGCGACAGCAGCGCACAGCGGGAGCTGCGCTGCACCAGCGCGCATGAGCGCGCTACAGCAGGAGCACGGCGCAAGCCCGTGCGACAGCAGCGCACAGCGGGAGCTGCGCTGCACCAGCGCGCGAGGAGCGCGCTACAGCAGGAGCACGGCGAAGCCTGTGCGACAGCAGCGCACAGCGGGAGCTGCGCTGCACCAGCGCGCATGAGCGCGCTACAGCAGGAGCACGGCGCAAGCCCGTGCGACAGCAGCGCACAGCGGGAGCTGCGCTGCACCAGCGCGCGAGGAGCGCGCTACAGCAGGAGCACGGCGAAGCCTGTGCGACAGCAGCGCACAGCGGGAGCTGCGCTGCACCAGCGCGCGAGGAGCGCGCTACACCAGGAGCACGGTGGAGCCCGTGCGACAGCAGCGCACAGCGGGAGCTGCGCTGCACCAGCGCGCATGAGCGCGCTACAACAGCCCGCAAGCACGTAGCTTGTACTCTGTCAAAGACCAAGCGCATATAAAAACTATCAGTGCCACGTCTAAGAATTCGGACACGTTCGGCTTACCTGACCAATGCTGATCATACCCACACATAAACATGTTCATTCGTAAACAGGTGATCTTCAATTTTCAAACGATTCATCATCTGATCAACACGCAGCCTTTTTCGTAACTCAAGCCACTTAGGTGCTTGACTGTGTTGAGCTGGATTGGGGTACATACATCATCATCAGCACACTCAGTGTGCATCTTTGAGCTATTGAGCTATCTTCTTCTGTTGTTGAAAGCTTGAAAACGCTGAACATTGTTGACTTACGGTTTTTGAATAGATTGACAAGAATGACACAAGTTTGTCAGCTGTCAATTCCGCATTAGCAACCACTCTCTTTGTTAGCAACAGCCGCACGTATTTGAGCGCTGTCAATACCACGTATCACGATGAGCATTCTCAACTCCTCACTCAGTCCTGCCAAGACACAGGCCAGACAAGCAATACAGACGGTAGTCCATCATATGCCTGCAGCTATCTCGTGATCTGTGAGAACGGGAACGACGTCGGCAATAACGGTAGTCAGCACTCGATGACCGTGATCGAAACCTGGCTCTTGACCGCGCCCTATCCCTATTGCGTCGTAGAGTACGATCCCTAGACTAGAGATCGCAGTCTACTACAACGACGCGAGCTACTCCGGAACCTCATACAAGACAAAGCCCGCGAGCGGTAACGCGTCCGAACACGAGAACCATCTTTCGAGCGACTTCTCAACCGACTACGCGACTTACTTCGCGTCATTATACAAAAGAAACAGTCAGAAACGTACTTACGTGATCTCACATCACACAGAAAAATCTAGAGCAAGAACGATTTTCTTTTGTTTGAAGTGCGGGTATACGGTTCCGTTCTGGTTTGTATTTTGTGGGCAAAATCTGTGGTTAGCTTATCCCACTTCTGATCTTAGGTAGGTCCTAGGATCAGGAGCGGTTTAAGAAAACAAAAGGAACATCTACCTAAGTTTATTTTAGTACACCAAATTCTTATAAAGAAACAAAACTATCACCAGAACGAAACAGATAACTTTACTTATCACTATTTATCACAACGAATCGAATTCCACTTAAATCAATCAACCTATTCCACAAGAAAGATGGCTCACGTGCCCTTTAAACAAAATAATGTTCTCTTCAATGAAATTCTTTCGAGATGTTTCCTTGTCCAATGTCAAGCTGCAAAGAGGGTCTGCCGTCGGCCTGCACTCGCTTATAAAGAAGCGATGACGCGGTGTCGTCTATTGTTTCGTCACGTGACTCTTGTCAATCATGACTCTGTCAACAATATTATATTATCTATACTATTCTAAAACAGTAAAAAAGCCAAAAACTAAATTTAAAGATATGGGAAAACTAAATATGCAGTTCTACTAAATAAACGATTCTGATTTCAAAAATCGAGTTTGTCTGTCTGTTCGTCTGTTTGTTTGTTCGCGGATCACGCCTAAACTACTGGACCAATTTCAATGAAACTTATACCATTCGGAAGCCCTGTTTCCGGATTGAAACATATATTGTATTGAAATGAAATACGTGGATTCTTAGATACAGCTTGACCTGTCTAAGCCAAAAGCCGCCTTTGGCACGATGCTCATCGTATGCTGGTTGACAGATATATGGGTGGAAAGTTTCGCACGCGTACAAAGTCGCGGGTATCAGCTAGTATGTATATAAAATGAGGCGTAGTCCACATGAAATATTTCATCAAAATGTAACACCAATGAGTTAGCTGCACACATTTCGGCTTAGTCTTCACGAACGAGCCACATTCCATCTTACGCAGAGCGAGTCATTTTTTAGAAAGCTTATTATGGCCAGACCTCTTCCTTTCAACTTTAAGCTCTACATTTTTGTGCATAAGGTTGGTTATTGTGTGGGATGGTTGTAATTAAGGCCCATGTTCTTCGATTCGACATGATATTGTTTTTTATGGTTGAATAGTGGATCCCATAGATTAAAGTATTTGGTGTAGGTACCTAGATTTGTTATTTATTTATTTATTTATAGGAAAACCGATGGAATGCACTTTGCTAGATCCTACTTATAGCTACCTAACTACCTACCTAATGTAAGGCTATCGACGCTAAGACTCATGTAGCATTATTCATATAAACCTTGTGGTTTCCTTAGTGCTATAGTACAAAATAAGTTATTATGTATTTTTAAAACAATAAATAAAAAAAAAAAAAAAAAACATAACATAGATTAGGTACAAAAATGGAAACAGTAGGCCAATAAAAGTTGTTATTGCTTAAAAGTTGTTAAAAGTTGCTTGTATTGAGCGCTAACCCTAGACATAATAGCTGGTTTTTTTTGTTATTTTTCACTTTTGTACCTTACTTTGGCTACATCTTATTGTAGTAGGCGGCAAGTAAGTTAAACTAGTAAAATCCTACTAATATTGTAAACGCGACGATTTGTAAGCATGTGTGAAGGTTTTTTTTTAAATACAATATAGGCAACCTTTTCACCACAATCTCACCTGATGTTAAGCAACGACGTGGTCGACGATGTAGCACGGTTACCTAGAGGATACCTATTCACTCTACTCTTGAAAACTTCCAAATTATAGTCATTCGGGATATTGTAGGTATGTTTGTTCACGCAAAAACTACTGATCCGATTTGGATGAAACTTGGAATATATATTGTCCGTGACTGGATTAACACATATGCTACTTCTTATCCCGGAAAATCACGTGACCGAAGTCGCGGGTGGAAGTTAGTAGCTTTTATAACATTGATGTTGCAGCTGCTACTAAAACATTGACGTTTTACAAATACTCTTTCTTAAATGACTGTTATTTTTTTGATTCATGATAATTTTCAGTCTTCACTATCTGGATAGACAAAAATAAATCCTAAACCAGTGTGGTAAAGTACATTTTACACTGTTCGTTGAAACAGAGTGGTACAACCAGACGTTGATGACCACGCCAGGATATTTTTTAAAGGTTTTTCAATGGACCGGTCTGAGATGCTGTAATTTGGTGTGATTTCGAGATAGGAGGTCAATATTCCAATACTAAAGCTTCAAAGGATAGTTGAATGTGTTTTTCTATCATCATCATCAATATATATAAAACTCTTTTGAAGCTGACTGACAATCAACGCACAGCCTAAAATTTGACTACTTACCTTATTGTACTAGCCGTCTCCCGTGGCGTTGCTCGCGTTCTACCCTTTAGAGTGTGACGTTTTAAGATTCCTTACTTAGTGCACCCCTACACTATATAAGGATACTACCCTCCAAATTTCATATCTCTAGGACTTATAGTTTAGGCTGTGCGTTGATTCTCTGTCAGCTTCAAAAGAGTTATATATATTTAGAGATAGTTGAAACGATCACCCATGTTGTCTTCTTTTCTTCTATTCTGTGGTCTTATTTTAATCAAACATTCCCAAAAACTGTATTCGTTTTGTCTGTATGAGTCACAGTGCAAGTAAATAAGAATCGCTAAGTGCCAAGTCGAATTCCAATCAAGGACCAAGACAATCGGCTTATAAACCAAAGTATCTTGTAATGGCATTATATTTCAGCGATAACAATTAGACGACAAATGCGGTGAAGCCTTATCGGTAGTGCCACAGCTCAGAAGCAATCAGCTGGTTCTATCTAGACATATTTCATCTTTTTTTTAGTTTCTATGTGTTTTTAACAACTTATTACATACGGGCCTAAATATAATAATAAAAAAAAACTGATTTTTTCACAGCAATTTTAATTAGAGCTCTATGCTCAAACGCTTATCAATTTAGCTAAGGTGTTGCCGACCTCACCTAGTGTGGGATGAAAAAAAGTTAGTGGAATGATGATGTTGACAGGCGTCATGGCTCAGTCGGTAGTAGCTCTGCCTTCCGTGCTGTGGGTCGTGGGTTCGATCCCCACCGAGAACAAACATTTGTGTTGTAAACATAGATGTTTGTTCTGTGTCTGGGTATTTCTATGTATTATAAGTAAGTATTTACAAAAAAAAAATTATGTATGTATTTTATCAGCCGTCTAGTTTCCGTCGTACAAGCTTTGCTTAGTTTGGGACTAGAAGGCGTTGTGTTAAGTGTCCGTGAATATTTATTTATTTATGTAGCTTGAACTTCGCTAAGCTGTATACAGCTTTATTCGATCTGCCACTGCACAATAATAAACTAGTAACTTAGCGCGGTTGTTCGCGAGGTGCATACCAACTACTAATTATAGCTCATAAATTTATAAATTTACGACATTTATTAAAAAGACGAAAAAATATGTCATACACAAGCAAGTTATTAAGAGCGTCTCTGAGCGTCAGATGCTCCTTCCTATCTTCAATTATTTCAACAGCTCATCTTAGGCCTTTACATCTATTGAACTTATTTTTTTTAAATGTGGTTAAAAAGGCTCTATAGGTACATAATTGTACATGGTTTTCATGTAAGCCTAGTTCATTGATAAAATCAATAAACTTGTGTTATAAACACAACAGTCCAATGGCCTTCGCGCGTCAGATACAACAACCTACCAGCAAAATTGACAAATTTATGGCCTGTTATGCAACCACGATCCCTCTACACAACTTCCATCTTTATTTCTAGTACATAAAGCTTTAGTTTTGTGTAACAGGTTATCATTCGTTGTGTGTCCTTAATTGTTGTAGCTTCAAGCAAATTGTTAGTAGATACCTCACGCCAGCGTTGGTATTTGTTCTGTCTGTCTGTTGAAGTGTGATTAGATATGATTATATCAATCGGGGGACTGTTTACTGGGTTTAATGAATTATGAATGAAGTTACGTAAATCAGTCGGTTTCGGTGCTGTGGGTCGTGGGTTCAATCCCCACAAAGAACAAATATTTGCGTGTTGGCAATCAGAGATGTTTCTTCTGTGTTACTACGTTTTACAAGTAGGTACCTATGTATTTACAAAAAAAAAGTACATAATAAATGTTCTAGCAATTTAGTTGCCATAGTTCAAGCTTTGCTTAGTTTTAAACTAGAAAACGTTGTGAAATATCCATGAATATTTAGTAAAAAATTATTTGTAATCCTGCTTTGTTACTATTTTTTCAGATATTACAAACCTTTACAAGCTATTTCTAAGGAATTCAATATTGCAATTTGTAGTATATCACAGGGCTGCATTCTTTGACCGTTATTATTTCTAATTCATATAAATGATCTCCTCGGGCGAGCCAGTATTTCAAAGTTTTAGTTAGGTCTTCAAAAAGCAGCGACTGTTAATGTCGACCGTAATCATGAAAAGGAAAATCAATATTTTCTTTTTACTTATGCTTTTTATCAATGGATGTGCTCAGTGAGGTAATGCGTTGTTATAAAGATTGGTACCCACTTAACATCAGATGGGCCATCGACTTGTTTTATTAGATACCTAGTTGTATAAAAAAAATTACATTCTAAGCTTTATTGCTGGTACAGTCAGTATGAAGAAGAAACAATGGTTCTCATCGATAATCTATTTATGAAACTTTGGTGATTTTTTTTAACCGACTCCAAAAAAGAAGCAGGTTTTCAATTCGGTTCTATTTCTTTTCAGTAGTTTTGCAGTTAAATAAGAGTAACTGGAAAAAACACGTAATCCACATAAAATTGCGTATTTTGCTTTTCTGTGGTGTTTACGATCAATAGAACTGTCTCAATGAACTGCCATCATCATCATCATTTATTGATGATGAAAGCGTATCAAATTTAAGTCGGTTTTTTCCGTTTTTTAAACATATAAATTATTGTTGTTAATTATTAAATTATTAACTGTATATGACGGTAACACCTTTCTCGTAAACAATTCTACATAATTTGAAATTACAAACTCGTACTAAGCTATTGACACAGCTCAGCAAATGCTTAACACTAAGTAAATTTTGATTTATATTTGCCGCCTAGGTGTTCAAATTGACTAGCTAACTTTGCTTAACAAACTTGAACCGTGTTCATTCATTTAAGTTAGTTTACCAAGTAGCTAAGTAGGTAATTGACTTTCATCCAAACTCTTTTGTATATAATTTTATGCAATAGGTAAAATGCACGGATTAAAATTTAAAAGTGTCTTTAAAAATGTAGTTTTCGAATTAAAAAATGTACCTATATAAATATTATATCAGCAATCTCGATCCAGAATCTGAATCTAGTTCCAATAGTACAAGCTCTGCGTAGTTTGGGACCATGGGGCGTTGTGTGTATTGTCCAAGGATATTTATTTATTGCTTTTAGGATTAAAACCAGTTCAGTATTTTTTGAGATCCTATAGTGTCCCTATCTATTCATACGAACAGATAGACAGTGACTTTACTTTCTACATATTTTTCTACTATTTAGTACTTAGGTAATAAATTAGGCAAATCTATATACCATGGTAAAAACAGTTGTTTTACATCATTACTGTTTTGTGAGTCAAATTCCCTGAGCATTATTTCCCTGTTGAAATACATAGATTGTACAAATAGCATTGAACAACGAGACTATAAATTCGACTAATCAGTGACCTCAAGCATAGACTGAATGGCGCGCGATAAGTCGTCCAGACTTAAAGCCGACTTGAGTGCACTAAGAAATAAATTTTAAAACGTCATGATCAAAATGATCCTTGAATATATAAACAACATTTCTCTTATAAATTCGGTGATACTATAATAGCATTTACATATGAGGAATTTTTTGAGTTTACTTTTAAATGTAAGAAGAATCAGTTTATTCACAAAGAAAATTACAACTAATACAGTATTTAAAATATTCACAATATTTACAAAATACCCAATGAAACAGTTGAGCTATCTACAAACCGTTGCATTTTCCTTTCTCTTTCTCTTTTTCTTTTTACCATTTCTCTTTGAATGAATAAAACTCTTCTTTAGCTAAGTTTAGCCCAACTCTTGACGTGAAGTTTAGTAGACTACGCCAAACCTCGCTATAGTGGCCAGTTAATCTTAGCTGCGCCCGCGCAGTCTATCAATACTCGCGAATTCCTATGTAGTTACTACAATGTTGTTTAATACAAACGGCACAACGGAGCGACTGTCTGTCTACTTCGTGTTCCAAGGCCTGTATACTACTAAAACGATAAAAAAGGTGTGTTTAAACATTTTGAGATACACTGCGCGCTAACACTCTGGTGTCAAATTTTCGTTGCGGTGCATGCTCGCAGTGAAACTCGAAATGTCAATAGAAACCCTCTCGACACTTGCTCGGTTTGCGGTGTTTCAATATTGCAAAGTTTGTGAATTATAGTTTTGCGAGTACTATATTTGAATACGTCTACAAAGTATCTATAGGTTATCTGCTTTTGATCTTATAAGTACTAGGATTTGTGATGGTGATAAGGGACTAGAAAATAATGAAAATACTGAAGTATGATATATAGCTATATTTTGCAGCAGTAAACCGCATTCCGCAATCAAGCTATTGGTATACCGAATAGCAAGCAAGCTCGTATGAGTTAGTGGCTAACTCTGTTGACGGAGTTTTTAGGCCGCCTTTAGGCCTTGGTCATGGCTTAACGACTGTTAGAGCCGTACCCTTTGAAGCACGGAAGCGCTCAGATGTAAATACGACTGTCGATCACCCATCCAAATAGTGACCGCGCAGAACGTCGCTTAACTTAGATAATCGGTGAAGATTGACTAAGCTACGCCACGAGCACTTCAGTTATAGCGAATGAGCGATGTACTTAATCTGCTTCTATTCTTCTAATGTAGAGACGTTAATAAATAAATAAATATTCACGGACACTTAGCACAACGCCTTCTAGTCCCAAACTAAGCAAAGCTTGTACGATGGAAACTAGATGGCTGATAGAATACATACATAATTTTTTTTTTGTAAATACCTACATACTTATAATACATAGAAACACCCGCAGACACAGAACAAACATCTATGTTTACAACACACAAATGTTTGTTCTCGGTGGGGATCGAGCCCACGACCCACAGCACGGAAGGCAGAGGTACTACCGACTGAGCCATGACGCCTGTCAACTGAAAATATAAGCCAGCCCTTGTATACGATGATATTCCGTAAAAAAATAAAAAGCTTGATACATTGTGAGGTTGAAGTGGTTTCTATGTCAAAACAAAATACATTTTGTTACATTCAAAGCTGAATAATGTTGCTGTGTCGTAGTTTCCCAGATCGCTGGCACGTCGCCAATAACTCCATATAAGACACGACTGGTATATTTAGTGGAAACATCGAGTTTGATTCAAGTTTTGTATGTAGTCTGACGCTATAGTGTCCATAATTACTGTTTTTATAATACTTTGAAAACACAGATATTATGCCACCAGACAGTAGTTATAAATAGTTTTAGGTATAAAATCTAACAGTACTAAGTACTAAGTAAAAACCTTTGAATACATTGAAGATTTAAGACGGTCTATAATGCTAAAGAAATATGTAATTTTTTTTTATAAATAATTTTCTTACACCATTTGTATTATCAAGTTCTGAGAAGTTAGACCTATAGTTTTGACATGATTTTTATAAAAAAAACACTTACACTACAACAGAAAGCTTCGTTTACTATCATTTGGTTTTAAGATGAGTGGGTTTCCTCACGATATTTTCCTTCACCGTCGCTCTACAGAGCTGTCCGTTAAAACCCTGAAATTATGGACCCCCTATATTTTTGATTCAAGTCTGGACAGATGTACGAGTTGCCCATTGAATGGCAATACAAAGATCCCATTAGATATGTAACTGGGTAGACAGAGTTATTACTCAAATGTTGAGAATCTGTGGTATTCACTCAAATACTCTGTGGAGGGTATGCAAACTTGATCGATTTAGGATATTCTTTCATGGGAGAGATTAGTATCCTCCGCATTTCTATAGACAAACAAACAATCTAGATTTTATCATTTTGACAATTTACAAAAGCAAATTTTAGTTTATCTTAACAACCTAAGCAGATGTCGTGCTTAGTTATTTGTTAATTTCTCGTCAAACAGCGACGAGACGTCTAATCTGGCAGTAAACTAGTGTTTAGCTGTAGACAGTTGTTAATACCTCTTGGTCCCAATTCCACTAATTAACAACGGTTAACGTTCAATTCAGTATCAACAATGGTTCGATCGATCTACAGCTTAGCTGAAACGTCACTGTTCAGCACGATCAAAATTACCTACAATCATAAAAACCTATGGGTCAGCTGCATCTCAGCTGTTATTGATAGTAGAATATGAATTAACCGAAAACAGATTCAAAACTACAGATCAGCTATGTTAGCTGACAACTTCGTTAGTGAATGTAGCCCCCTAGTCCGTGAATATAGTATTTTTGACAACAGAATTCATTTTTGAATAGTTTTTATCCATGAAGAACAAAATTGCTGTTACCGATGCCTTCCCTAAAACTTTACCTACAAAATGCCATATATTATTAAAGTAGATATCATAGAGCACGAATTTGTATAATTTGATTATAATCCTAATTTGGTACCAATCTATCCATAATTACAAACCAAAATTTAATTTTCATAGATAATAGTTGTTTTGCAATTTAACCTCGATATAGTATTGACATCATAATTTAGATAATCATAATCCACTTAGAATAATTATTTAAATAACTTGCGATAGAATTTGAACTTTAAATTATACAAAATAAGGGTTAAATTGATTGTAACACATACACTTTACATTATAGAGGCTTTGTTCGATCGTTTAGGTGATAATAGTGACCATGCGATCGAAATATCTAATAAAATAATACCTACGCAAAAATATATAACTATGAAAAATAAACTGAATAAGCTGTGTTCTCCGTGATACTGAACTGTCCCCTTTATTCATATTCAACTGTCATTTTAGCGCGGCTTTAATATGCTCTATCTTTGTCACTTGCATGACATCGAAAAGAGATGACAACAGATTTACCTCCATCAGCTTCTTGCATGGCTCCTTGAGTAAAAGGCACTCCTCTGGATCCAATGGTCATTCAGAATGCCTCAATGAGTAAAACTAAACAAAATTTGTAGTTCCACTCATTTATACATTTGTTTTTCTAATAATTATTATAAGAAAATGCAGCCAGTGTCTTGGGAACGCTTCCGATTGGTACTGATTTGGACTGATCTATAAATCGTTTGCAACGGTTTGTAGATGGCTCAACTGTTTCATGTGTATTTTGTGAATGTTGTGAATATTTTAATCGAAAAAAAAAACAACGCAGCTGTCATAACATAATATAAAAAAGACACGCCTAAGTTCAAAATCTTAATTTATTCATAATATTTAGGGTGATTTAAAAATCCTTGTAAGCTGCCTAAAATCATGGTCACATGCCAACTCTTGACAGTAGCAGTGGGCGTTAGGCATAAGCCGCTGTGAATTAGAATAAGGTACCTAAATTATACAGGTAGGTACGAGTATAGAATGCACACAACTTCTTTCACATGATATTATAAAACCTCGTATTGATCCTATAAGATTCTTATTTTTTTTGCTATATCGGAAACTAGCCGTCACTTTAGAGTGTGACTTTTCAAAATTCCTTTCTTAGTGCACCCCTACACTATATAAGGATCCTACCCTCCAAATTTCATAGCTCTAGGATTTATGCTTTAGGATGTGCGCTGATTCTCTGTCAGCTTCAAAAGAGTTTTATATAATTTAGAGATAAAGAAGATGTTGAAGCCTATGAGAGGTACCGACGAATTAGCTGGAGACTGGCGGAAGTGGGGGAAGGGCTTTGCCCAATAATGGGACAGTATGGGGTAGTAGTAATAGTAATAGAAAAAAAATGGTGAAGCAGAATATCGCAAAAAACTAGTCTAGGACAGGAGTTATGCAGGTAAAAAGTCGAAGATTGATAAGTTCTTTTGCGATACGAGTTACTTTTGACAGATTCGACGGGCCGATTCTCGAAACCTAATTTTTTGAGGTTATAATTTGGTCTATGCACTCGAAAACTATTCTACCTCACCACAGATCATATAACCTCACTAACTTATACCACATATCATTAATAGGTGAGCTAGTAACGAAATAAGTAACTTAAAGGTTGAAATAGTAGTGTTCTATGCATGACCGTGTACGAAATAGCCTACATCGAATATATTCATTCGATTGTCTGTCAATCTCGTCTGAACAACTTTATTGATAGTTGCCCAGTTTAAGCTGATCCTTCTAATCCCACGAGGCTGGTTATAATATCCAGTGGAACTGGGTCTGGGCTATCTGGGCAGGTTAGGTTATGTGGCAATGTAATTACATGCAGACTTGCAACTGTCAGGTGTCATTTTATTGTTTTAAGTTGGAGGGGAATGGTGTAGTGGGAGCGAATCCGCTTTTTGATTCGAAAACCGTGGGTTCAAATCTAGTTGAGGTCGAAACATTTTTAAGAAAAAAAATATCTGAGTGTTAGTGCTCTTAAACGGTGGTGAAAAACATCGCAGTGCGTTGAACAACCAGCGCCTGGGCAGGGTGCTCACATATTCTGCCCTGGCGCCATGCTGCGTGGTGGCCATTTTTGTTAGTTTTAACCATAGTTTAAATATTAAATTTTATAATACATAACCTTTGTAAAATAACAAAATAAATACATTCTATTATATTATATTCTAAACTAGCTGTCGCCCGCAGCTTCGCTCGCGTGATAGCAGCATACGCATTATTTGGTTAAAATCGTGGTCCTAATTTTAGACCTTTTAAGGTGCGACTTTTCAAAATTCCTTTCTTAGTGCGCCCCTACACTATATAAGGATACTACCCTCCAAATGTCATACCTCTAGGACTTACAGTTTAGGCTGTGCGTTGATTCTAAGTCAGCTTCAAAAGAGTTTTATGTAGGTACGAGTTTTATGTATGTATTTCAGATTATTAAAAATATTAGAAAGGAGACAGACGCGTTATTATAATCTCGTTTTTATTTTGTGTGATTAAGAACATCTTTTATTTTGATTTCTCAACGCCAGATCTACCGTACAACTAAGTATAAAATAATAGTTAGGTACGTTTTGGTAATTTCTTTTATAACAGGAATGCTTGTCATCAATCATGGTACTTGGTCTGCCGGACAATGGAGGCAAATTACTGTTCCTATGACTCAGGGTTGCCATGCTTCAAAAATATTTGTAGACCTTTTTTATCACTTGGAAAAAATGCAATCTATAACTAATAAATAAATAAATATTCACGGACACTTAACATAACGCCTTCTAGTCTCAAACTAAGCAAATCTTGTACTATGGAAACTAGATGGCTGATAGAATACATACATACATTTTTTTTCGTAAATACATACTTATAATACATGGAAACACCCAGACACAGAACAAACATCTATGTTTACAACACACAAATGTTTGTTCTCGGTGGGGATCGAACCCACGACCCACAGCACGGAAGGCAGAGCTACTACCGACTGAGCCATGACGCCTGTCCTGTAACTATGTTGATTCTGTGTGGATGTAGGTACTCTATTTTTACGTGTTCTTGTGGATTTACATTCAAAATGCTTCTGTCCATCCATAGCTTGTCGAGAATTGATTGCTTATAGCGATAAGACCGCCCATCGTACCCCATAATTTTAACTATCTATCTATGTAAAGTTAAGTCAGTTCATTCAAATCGGACCAGTAGTTTCGGCATCCCAAAGAATATGAAACATCCAAGCATCTAAACTTTGACATTTGTAATAATATTGTTATAAGCAGAGCAGTCTTATTGCTAATCAGCGATCTCTACCAGACAACAAAATACTGTGCTTTTGGGACTATTAGTGTTTCTCTAATATTGTTTAGCTATCATTTAGTACAATCAAGATTATGCATGCATGTACATATTGTACATGTCACAATGAATGTGACATCCCTAATAAACAAAAGTTAAAAAAAACTCACAGAAGTGTCAAGAAGCATGAACAAACGGACAGTCAAAATTATCTGTAATTTTACATGTCAAAATCACCATTTACAATTGCCTTTACTCTGATTATCTTTTACTGCTAACATAATGATTGCGATTGTACAATTACAGTCAAATGCAACGATGCTACCTACTTTAAACTATGCAAATAGAGGGTACCTACTTAGTAAAATGAAAATAGTATTTTTCCTTAGTTTTTTTCATTAATAAATCATCATCAATCAATCAATATATATATATATATATATAAAACTCTTTTGAAGCTGACAGAGAATCAACGCACAGCCTAAACTATAAGTCCTAGAGGTATGAAATTTGGAGGGTAGTATCCTTATATAGTGTAGGGGTGCACTAAGAAAGGAATTTTGAAAAGTCGCATTCTAAAGGGTGGAACGCGAGCAACGCCGCGGGCGACGGCTAGTAATAAATAATTCTTGGACATATCACACAACGCTCTCTAGTCTCAAACTAAGAAACAAAGCTTGTAATGTAACTATGGGAACTAGATTGCTGATAGAATACTTATATGTATACATTTTTTTTTAAATTAAATAGGTAGATACACTAGATACTTATTTATTTTAAGACTCTATGAATTGACTAAATATGTATGCTTTTTGTTTTGTTTCAGGTACGTCCATGAAATAGACTTTTACAAGTACTTTTGGGAACGGTATGTATTATCACTTAAATATATTTTTTGTATCGGCTCATAGCACTTTGGATACAAAAAAAATCTCTTACTTTTTGTATTCATAGTCACGCAACTGTCAATTTCGTCCAATCAAATACACGTCTAATACAAAAATGGTCGGCTGTCGGTATGTGATAGTTACAGACTAGTGAGGGTCGCTGTCTCTACCTGCGAAGGTAGTAATAATGGTGATTATTTTGGGTACAATTTGGGCAGGGAATTGTAGACAGGTAGATGGGATCGGACCGTTGTGACGGAAATGTGGTTCTCAAACTTTTCATTCAATTACACCAAAATAAATTATATTTGAAGTTATACTTATAATGCGACCTCCAACTGACATCGTAAAAGGTTGCGTTAAACGGGAAGCGTGGAATAGAAAGAGACGAGACTAGCGAGAGTGACCACATACGTCGACCCCCACAAAACCCAAAACACTTCGATAGCGAGTTCTAGCATCCGGACAAACTTAGCAGCGCCATCTAGTTCTGATTTAGGCAACAACAGGATAGAACCTTTTCTAACTAAATAAGTACTGCATATTGGTTAAGTACATAAAAATAAATACAAAATTAATTTCACATTAAACACAGAGCGAGAGTGAATGCGTCGCACTCCAAGTATAACTTCTTCCGCGCGGAGGGACTCCACGCACTGGTTTTTTTTTATTTAAATTTTCTTATTCAGAACTGAAAGAAGCGTGATGATTTCTGTGGTAACATTTCTTATCCAATTTCTATAGATAGTAAAATGAAATTGCCTAGAAATATAGCGGTAACAACTAAGTGAAGTTTTTTATAGCTTTTTTCAGCCATGCTTTTTACGACTCCATATTAAATTGAAAGCAATGATATTTTGCCATTGCACTCAAGTGTACTCAGAACTTCTACAATAGAGTCGTATTAGAAAATTATATTGCGACATTTATATGTATAACTTCTTTTAAAAGCGCGTGATACCTTTGCATAGAAAATAAATCACACTAATTTAGTTTTAAGCAATTTCACACGTGGATTAGAACTAAGAATGCTCTTAACACCTTGCGGTATGTCGACCGTGCGTTATATGGTCACGGATACTATAACAGTTTAATATTTTATAACTCTTTGATCTTTCCGGCTCAAATTAATTTGCAAGTGCGGGTACAAAAAGCAGTTTACTTTTTACACTGTTAAGTACGGAGGCAGCAAGTGTTTTATGATTACTCTTTTTGGTACCTAAGTACATTTACTAAACTTAATTTGTACCAGCAATTGTACATGCGTAACTAATTTATGCCGTTTGTGTGTATTAGATCGTTGTTAGTCATAATGTAGCACCATCTAGGTACATAATAACTACTCAGAAATTCACCGATAGATGGCGCTGTCTTTAAAACAATAACCAAATATTTTGTGATCCAGAATTGACATATATTTTTTAATTAAATAGCTAGATTTGACAGAAAACATGTGTTAGCATCAATGTATATAAAACTCTTTTGAAGCTGACTGATAATCAACGCACAGCCTAAACCATAAGTCCTAGAGGTATAAAATTTGGAGGGTAGTATCCTTATATAGTGTAGGGGTGCATTAGGAAAGGAATTTTGAAAAGTCGCACCCTAAAGGGTCTAGAACGACAACGGCTAGTTCCTTATAAAATCTATTGATTCTCACTAGAAACCAGGTAAGTTTGCTTGATAAAACTGGCACATAAAATCTGATTAACGTTCTACGTTCTCACGATTTATGTAAAAAGTTAGTACGGTGTAACCGTACATTTGTGCTGTTATAAAAACACTTCTCATTAACGTTATCAGCGTCATATTCAAGCCGCCTCTGTTTCATTACTAATTTTTACGGCCACTAAAACTAGTTACTTACTAAAACATGAATTAATTATGACATTTAATTGTTTTTTTTTATAACTTTAGGTTCTTTAAACTATAACCTCGTGTAAAAATATGGGAAAATTGATTAATTAGGATGTTGAATTCTTGAGTGTGCATATAAATTTCAATTTGTGCTATTTTACGTCAGAGTAAATTACAGTTGATTCGTGCGGCGATTAAAGTCAATTGAGCTACTGCTTTTTGTCGTTAATTAATTTGGAATTGCTTTTTTAATACGTTTTATGGGATAGAAAATCATTAATTAAAATTTTACATAAGTTTTTGGCAAAAACTTGTAATCCATACCATTTTCCAAAATTGCCAGTCAGCTGGGTTGTAGCTTAAATTTTTTTTTAGCATAAAACCTTATTATACTAATGCTCAGAAAATAGTTTTGCGCGTGGAGCATTACAAAAATTAAAAATAAAATTAGAACTTAGTCTAGTAACGTAAAGAATATTATTACAAAAAAATAAAATTAAGAGTTTTGACGTCTTGTAAAAAAAGTTATAGCGACAATTTTATGGTACTAGGTATACTTAATCCCACTTTGTTTTATGTTTTATGATCAGCTTAGTTTTATTGCATGCTACATATAGTTTATAAAATCAATTAATTTTTTGTACCTATCAATATTACCATAGTAAACTGTAGGTACATTAAAAAGCATAAAAATGTAAACTTGTATAAAAAAAATCAGCTATAAGTAAATACAAGCACTCTTTGTTTCTTTGTAAACAAAATGTGGTTCAAAGAATCGTTCAATGACTGGCTTCGTAAACTATGATTTTTGAGGGTTACTAAAGTTGAGAACCAATGTCCCTGCCAGGTACCATAGAGACATTGGCGCCAGACGTAATTTTTTCCGCTAGTATCATTGTCAATTTTCTTTGTAGTCAGAGTAACCATTCTCAATTATTGTATAAATGGGTTTCTGTATCATTGTGATGCACAAAAAAATCAATGGACTCAAAATATATACGACTTTACTTTTTTTTACATCAATGTTTGTGAAGTAAACGAGAAATTCCAAGTGTCCCTCTATATTTCAGATGATTTTTATCAATGATACGCTGATAAAAAAAATAGTATGGATAAAAATTTGTCAGAAGGTATAATTCTCTTAATAAAATCTATTAGAAATCTCAATCATATTTTTAACTCTCGGCAATGAGATCAATTTAATATTGAAAATAGTCCTAAGTCGCAGGCTCACAAAGTTTTCTTTATGACCACCACTAGTGGGCCCAGGAAGATGTTTTAGAGTTCAATTGTTCCATAAAACTCACCTACCCATGCATAGACTAAAATATGTACCCTATAGGTTAAGTTCATCCCAAACCGAAGTCCTGAATCCGCCACAGATGACCACCAGCGCTTTTAAACGATAATTTTTATCTTCAACATAATTCTGCAACAGAAAAACGCAAACACGTTATCTATTAACTAAAAAACTCCATATTACACATCGTAAAACTTGGAAAATAATTTGCATTACTTTGTAAATAGTCTTTTATTGGTGTTAATGATCGGTGATCTCAAAGAGCGGAGTATTATGCATTGTAAACTCATAAACTGAGCTGAGTTGAGTTAATACAGCAAAAATGTTTATAATTATTTGGATAGCTCAATAGCTCTCTAATAGGTCGGTGCACTAAAATATATTTTGATTTTGTTCATTTTAACCTTTGTTTTGTGGACTTTTTTGTTGAACATACCTATTACCTAATGCATAATTTAGTGCAAAATTGTCTAAAGCTTGTAAGAATTACTTTGCGGAACTAGTTGCGTAGTTCATTTAAAAATATGAATTAAAAAAGATATTTTTTTTAATGTAAATGCAAAGGAATATATTTATTTCTTTTTTGTACACAGTGAAACTTTATATATTTATTCACAAAGAAAATTACAACTAATACAGTATTTACAATATTCACAATATTTACAAAATACACATGAAACAGTTGAGCCATCTACAAACGTTGCAAACGATTTACAGATAGCTCAACTGGTCCAAATCAGTACCAATCGGAAGCGTGCCCAAGACACTGGCTGCATTGCCGCGCTGAATAGCATAGGCTACTTTTTATCCCGAAAAGTCAACGGGATCCTACGGGAAGCGAACGAAGTCGCGGGCGGCAGCTTATTTATAACATTAATAGTAACACCCATACACATAACAAACATCTATGTTTGCCACAGCATGAATCAAATATAGTGTTTTTATGTCGATACATTGTCAAAACTAGCTGATCTTATCCATCAAAGGTTTTGAAGAGAAAATCCACCATCTTCTCCTCAAAACAAACGACAGCCGACTTGACGAATGAATTGACTTGACTTATACATACAAATTCATCACTTGACACTGGCAAAATTGTCTGTCGAAATGACGGACACAGGGTATAGGGTAAAGAAGAAGAAGAACTTCAAGGGCTAAAAAACAGGTTTTACTCAAGAATTTCCGAGAAACAATCATAGCTCTAAACTTCCTCAAACTCTACTTTACTATTAAAGCCCTCGCTCTATAAAAGTAATTAACTCTAGCTGAAGATAATTGATGAAGCCCAAGATTACTACCTTAGTCCAATTACTCTCTACACACAGATATATACCCTAACATCATAATAATAAGGCTTAGTTTACTTTACCGGCGGTGGTACAGTCAGTTATAAAAGCAGGGTTGGGCGTAGAGCCAGACGAAATAGTGGTATAAACTTTTTTTAGTTATACTTCCTTTTATTATTATAAAATCGTCAAGACCGAGGTCCATTTTTGTTTTGGACGCATGAAGGATGATGTTTTGACGTTATGCGTATGTGTGAAGCTTTTTAGTTTGGATGTGTGTGTTGGTAATTTGACTTGAGCTTGCTGCTGGGGGCGAGTGGTAATGACCCACTTTTCTATGACGGGGTTTTTATTATATTCATAGACTAAAAGTTTCAAGGTTCAAACATATATTATTCACTAGCTGTCGCCCGCGGCTTTGCTCGCGAGGTAGCAGCATACGTATTGTTTGGTTAAAATCTTTGATCCTAATTTTAGACCTTTTAGGGTGCGACTTTTCAAAATTCCTTTCTTAGTGCACCCCTACACTATATAAGGATACTACCCTCCAAATTATATATCTCTAGGACTTATAATTTAGGCTGCGCGTTGATAGTCAGTCAGCTTCAAAAGAGTTTTATATATTTAAAGATTTAGTTCAAAATAGGAGCTTACTACAGGAATCTATCACTAGTCTGTTTAGGGGCATATTTACAAATAATAATGCTTTAATTACCATTTTAATTACCAACTAGGAATAACAATTGTAATCGCAAAGAAATAAAATTTGATAAAAAAAAACACTCGTAGAAAAAGAAAAAATGCATCAGACACTGTGACGTCACTATTTAGCTTACAAAAGTTATTGCTAAATTGGATCCGCATCTAGAATAAATTCAAAAGAACTACAATATCATCGTTGGACAATTTCGCGCATATTCTGACATTGTTTTTTTTTTTTTTAACTTTTATAAGTGTTTTGTTACGGTTCATGCGGGTCTTTTGTACCTGTGTTTATAATTATTTCCATGAAGTTTGGGACGAAGACGCCTAGGAATGTACAGTTTTGTAGAAAAGGTTTATTTTTGGTGAGTGAGATCATTCATCCGAAAGAGTTTTTGGAATGTCTGGGATACTTGAGACTATTTTCTTTCATTCATAGACGGAAGTGAGAAAAAGCTAATAATCGGAAATAAAAAGTTTTTTCGCAGTTTACTTCTATGGCTGATGATGATTACGTGTATTATTTGCAAAATCATATAACATTTATAGAATAAAATTGAGCACAAAAAATACAAAAACAAAATATCAATACAATGTCTTCATACAAAAGATTTCAACGCGCACATCCACTTTTGTACTTTTTGTACAAAATTTGGTTGAATAATAATATATGAAATGAGTAAATTCTATTGTAAACCTCTTACGTAAACCTTCTTAACATGTTACGTTATGAAAAAAAAGTATTTATGTTTTTTTTTTAAATGACTTTCTTAACCAAGTTTTGTGCACAACAGTACCTAGAATTTTGAATGATCATGTTAATACGTGATCCCTTAGGACAAAAGGGTTGTTTTTATATTCGAGGTAGGTTGGGCCTTTTTATACTTTTAGTTTATCTAGAACAGGTTCGATTCTTATCAGTTGGTACTTTTTTTTTGTATGTTGTGTAACTTCGGTAGCACGTGTGAAGAAAATGCAACTTGATTGTGAGCTAAGTGTGTGAAAACGATAGAAAAATCAATAACTTGTTTAAGGTGCCTTCTGGTAAGATCGGCGTAAGTGGAAGTCCGGATGCCAAGCAATTCTGCGATATTTTTATATGATAATTGCTTAGTTACGTGATTTATCCGGACTTAATATTACGCCGATCTTACCAGAAGGCACTATATTTATTTTTATCTCTTCTTCTTCTTCTATGGTAAGACTGAATTTATTCACAAAGAAAATTACAACTAATACAGTATTTACAATATTGATTGTACATAAAGAAGATGTAAAGAGAAAAAATACAGGTAAGGAGCACAGGGGCGATCTTATCGCTAAAAGCAATCTCTTCCAGACAAGCTTTGAAAAAGATTTATCGAGAAAAACGACAGCGTACAAAAATTTGACCTAAACTGAAATAAAACACTGTCCTTTAGAAGAGGACAGTGTTTAAGAGTTCTGTTTAGTTCAATACCTGCCCAGTATTCATTTAAGAGACATCAAGATCAAGTTGATTAATCCTGCAGAGCCACAGTACAATAAATCCAGTGTTTCTATTTAGTAAGTTGCAACATAAACATCGCAATAAATGCTCTAAAGAAGCGTTAATTGTGTCACTGAGTTACGTGCCAGTTCAGCGCGTCAGTTTTTGCGCACGCGTGTTTTAGTCTCTACCAGATGTACGAAAGATATCTAGATATTGTTATACTTATTTTCTCTTTGTACGCTTGATACATCTAAATATATAAAACTCTTTTGAAGCTGATTGAGAATCAACGCACAGCCTAAACTATAAAAGGTATGGCATTTGGAGGGTAGTATCCTTATATAGTGTAGGGGTCCACTAAGAAAGGAATTTTGAAACGTCACACTCTAAAGGGTAGAACGCGAGCAACGCTGCGGGCGACGGCTAGTTTATAAATAAAATTAAATATATCGGAAATACGAGTAGGTTATATAATACTTATAGATAAAAAAAATTTTGGAAACACATAGGTACCTACTTGTATTATACATAATAATAACACCAAAACACAAAACAAACATAAGTGTGTTATTACAATTACACAAATGGGTTTTACATTTGATAGGTGATGGTTAGAAAAAAGTTAGTGAACATTTTTGAAAAATTTAAATACATATGTCCAAAACAAAACAATTTTAATCAATTTGTGAACGCAATATAACCTTCATAAAATACAAAGGATTCTGGGTTTTCTAAATAAAAAAGGTAAACTGGAAGAAGGTTTTCTGTGGCATTAAGTCCAGCTATATAATATTGGTGTTTTTTATGTAGAAAAAATTATGTAGTTCACAATCAACTGTCATGACAATCAACTAGAATCATGAAAAGATGCTTTCCTTTTATAACTAAAAAGCCGTTTGAAACTCAAGTCCTTTCATGTTAGAGAACGCATCGAGGGACTTAAACATCACGTGACTGAATTCTAGGGCGTCTAGAGTTCTAAGAATCTAGAATCTAGAGCATTATACCATATCCATTTTTTTTGTTATTTCTCGTTCTAAAACGATTAACTACTAAGTTTCTACTGTCTCCAGCCATTTGTGGAACTGACTGATGTTATTAAATTTTCTCCACAATTAAGCTCACATTCTACGCATTTACGTTTTACGTTTGCTTACTAAATAGCGGTGGACGTTATAAAACGGTCGTAAAAAGACGGTAAACTTGCCTTACTTCACTTATAAGTAAAATTCAATGAGGTTTACTTAAAATAGCATTTCAAAGTTTCTCTCTAGATATACATAATATAGATTAGTAGGTATACAAATTTGAATTTGAAGAAATAATATTTCGAGGGTAGTTGTGAAAAAAATATAATATTTAGGTATATGTCTTTTATACTAAAGCTGGCTTTTATAAGCATAACTTTATAATTATAATTTATTGTTCGATTCATTAGTTAGATGAATATTGCTTTAGAATAACCCACGGTTAGCCTTTAAGCATATGATTAGTACCATCGTGTTGATCCTCGATCAACCCCCAGGTGTATTTATAAGGATTAAAATGAACGTTAGGCACTTCGTCAGACAATAGGAAAGTTATGAATACCCACAGATAAAAAAAAAAAAAAAACAATCGATGGTAGATCGATTGCCAACTCTAAAAAACGTGCGACTGCCTTGTAGGTTTAAATGACTACCTGTTAATTAAACATATATCTTCGAATGAAGTGACTCATATTATAGTGATCGAACTTCACTTAGAAGTTCGTTTGATCATCTATTAGTAGGTATACAAATTTGGGATAACTGTCATGTAACAGTCAACATTACTAATAGATGATGATGAGACAATGATTTAAAAAAATTTTTTTTTCTGAAATCAACATTTTCTTTTTTTTTTTCAATCTTTGATTAAAAAGTATAGGTTGTACATTCTTTTTTAAAATAGTATGATTAAATATTCGGAAAAAGTGATCTTCATTGGGTTAGTCTCATAATCCCATTGATTTGTAAATCAAGGCGATTTTGAGACTTTTTGGCCGGAATACTGAAACGTCACTCAAATTGAAGCACCACTTAAAATTGCTCTGCCTCTGTATGACATTACTCATTTGTAAGAGATGTCAATAATTTAAGCGTGAACTTAATTTAAGTGGCGTTTGTGTATTCGGCCATTTAGTATGTTAACTGTACCTTGGAAAGCCTAAACGTTGTTGGTCGTAAAAATATTTTGTGGTAGGAAACAAATGACGGTAGCTAAATTTAGAAAATTGACATTAGAAAATACTACGTTATATTACGGTGGCGAAGCTTTTTTTGCGTGAACCGCTTCCGCTCGATTTCACGATCAAAGTATACCTAGGTTATTTATTTAATTAAATTTAATGAAGACCGAGCGTAAAATAAGGCTTGGCATTTTAGTTATTTGGTTCCCTGTTAGCATTCTGGTGACTTTCTTGCTCAACGAGCTTGCTATAAGCTATGATGGGTTAAGTGACAGATGGTTTTTAGCTCGACTGTACTGGTAGTGTGATTAAAAAGAAATCAATTTATGAACTCCACTGTACTTTATATCTGTGACTGTACCTAATCCAGATTCTCTGTAAACTAGAATGTTTTTCTCCAAAACTTTTGTTAATTATTGCTACTTTTACGAAGGGTAGTCAGAGGTTCGTCCAAACACTACCTCTTATTATTTTCAAGTATTCCTTAGATTAGTAACGTCACTAAGAAATAAATAAATATTCATGAACATCTATTGATTATAAGGTGTACAATTAAAAGTGTTACTAAAACTATTAGGTATTCAAACTATAGGCCCCTACAATGGTGCCAATTCTTGCATTTTCGAAAGTAACCTAATTTGACAGCACTATAATTGTTGCTGTCCCTTTCTCATAAACTGAAAAGACAAAGACTGCTATAATTTTAGCACTGTCAAATTAATTTAGTTTAGAAAATGCAACAAAAAAATCGACAATCGACCTAAATATAACTAGGTTTGTAATCTACACGTATAATTCATTTGTGAAGGAAATTATACGCGTAGAAAACAATCAGTAACCGGCTTTGCTCTCATTATGACTCCGCTCTCCCATTTCCCATACAAAAACTCGGTGATAGACAGTATGTAGTAGATAGTCGTAGATGTAAGCAACGCAATGATTTATTGGCAGGGAGTAAGTACTGCCAGACCCGTAGGGCTGTGAGAAGTCACAACGTCAAACTTACTAGTTGAAAAACAAACGCATTGGAATATGGTTTGGTTATAGAAATGACTACAACCATCTTATTTCTAATACAGTATTTACAATATTTACAAACTACACATGAAACAGTTGAGCTATCAACAAACCGTTGCAAACGATTTATAGATAGCTCTTATTTCTTATAGGTTTTACAAATCATTTCTTCTTCTTCTTTCTATTTATGGCCTCTGTCCATTTAGACGGACAATTTTGCCAGTAGCAAGTGAATTTTATTATTTGAACTAATACTCGTATTAGTCAAATCATTCGTCAAGTCAGCTGTTGTTTGTTTCGAAGGCAAAATGACGGATTTTCCCTTCAGAACTTGGAAACAAATTCATTATTTTACAACTTCAAAAATATACTGAAAAATCTTCTTCTTTTATTTATGGCCTCTATCCGCCATTTTGACAGACTTTTGCCACTGTCCTAGCCAAGTTGACACTAGTAGCGAGCAAAGCAAGCAATCTAGTAGCAAGCAAAACAAGCAAGCAAGATAGTTGAGACTGTCGTTCCTGACGTTTATACTTTAACAACTACAGCATCTAAAGTCTAAAGAATTGGAATAAATGTGTGTAAAGTGGTTTTTCTAAATGTGAAAATTCGTGTTAGGTTTTGAAGTGAAAAATCCACCATTTTCTTTTCAAAACAAACGACAGCCGACTTGACAAATGACTTGACTTGACTTATTTATTACAATTTTAACACTTGACATTGGCAAAATTGTCTGTCGAAATGACGGAATCAGGCCATTATTGAAGAGAAGAAGAAGAAGAGGCTGGAAAGAAAAACAGAAACAGAAACTCAAAACTTAGGTATAGCTACTTAGCATTTTTTTTCTAAATAGCTATAAGCAGTCGATTTAGTATGTGTATCGTGTACCTCCTATTGATTATCGTGATCATGATCATCTAATTTGAATAACAAGAATTTTTAAATCCTACGATTTTATCGATATTTCAAGTGGCTATCTATTATGAACCTGCGTGGTACATGAGATACTAAATTAAGATGCAAAAAGTGCTGGTTTGGTTCCCACAGCGAGACAAACGGTTGTAACCCTGTCTTTGAGACCAATATTTAGAATAACATTCAGATCTAGAATAGAAAAATAGAATAGAATAGAAACCATTTATTTTACGCAAAAACACACTTAATCACAATTAAATAAACACCAAATTATAGATAGATGCGTTAAAAAGGCACTCACTCAGCATATGCTAAAGGTGCACGATGGCTCCTTTAGCGCTGGTTTTCAGGAGTGCCTAGAATGAAGGGGTATAATTGCGCTCATACGAAGCACACTTTTTTGTTATACATTAGCTGATTGCTTCAAACATTTTGAAGGGATAAAGTACTAAATGGCAATGCACGACAATCACTACTGATAAGCGCAAGAACGCGACATTTTCAACCAAAATATTGGCGGTGTTGGCTGAAATGATGGCTTCTTTGTGTAATACCACAGTGGATTCAAATATAAAACTAGACTTTGGACAGCCCTAGTCACGACCGAGTAGATAAATGTATAGGTTAAGACCTAACGTGCTCAGATTTGTGATTGATACCTCTCTCGAAAGAATGCTACTGATTGAGACGCGAATTCTTTTTTTATAGAATTTATAATGACTTGTTCCAGTCAAGTATAATATGTATATTAGTAAGAAATATTAAGGTGAACTAACTTAGAATAAGTAAAAATGCCTTTTATTTTTATTTTATTTTAAGAATTTTGGGAAAACTTACAGCTAGGTATTTACATAGTAGGAAGATAAACATAATACAGTACACTGAAGGCCAATTAAAAGTCTCCACTTTTACTTTATCTGTAAAAAAGACCTTTGCATCTGATTTAGACGAACTAGATAATTTATACAGCGTCAGGGCCACTTTTTGCCTATGCCCATGTCCGGAACGTTGGTAGTGCCTAGGGCATAATTGAAGTATGCTTGTAGCACGTACACTATTTTCTAAGTCGAGTTGGCTTTTTATTAAAGTGAAAAATAAGTTGGTGAGGACTAAGCTACTGGATCATGATGTTTTCCTTCACCGTTTAAGATTTCTATGAAGTAACAGTAAATTGAACTATAGCTTTTATCTCGCCACATGTTACGTTTAAGAATTGGCTAGCCTCGATCGATATTGTGGGTCGACGGGCCTAAGGGGGCTCAAACCCCAATACCCCTTCACCCCTTAGCTCTAGACTACACAGGGATGGCCAAGGATTTGTCAGAAAAAACCATAAATAGCTTGGTCAAGCTCCTGACTGAAGTCCTGGATCCTCCACTGATGTTTTGAATTTTTTGGTCCCTCGGTGAAACACGCTGGAAAACATAATGTTTATTTAACTAATCAAAAACAAATCAAAACAATAAAAGCTACCTTCCCATGACTAGCCTATGGGACTTCCATTGTAGTACCAGCAATTAAATATTGCAATTATTTACATACACTCGAGCGGACACTTTGAAGTGTTCATTAAATTTTTTCATACTTTCCCAACGACATTATATGCAATGGACTTTACATTGGCTTTCTGAAAAGTTAACAGAACAAAATGTGCTTAGATTAATGCGTGAGCAGTTTCTAGTTATACATTACTGTTTGATCATCAAGCACTTTAAGAGGCTGGAGTATAAAACTGGCCATATGTATATGGCCAGTCCGTTACCTCTTCCTTCAAGTGTACTGTGCTTTCTTTTATGGGCGTTTTGCCGAGGAAACGCGGAAGTGTAGTGTAGGTAACCCAAAAGAAAGCGCAGTTTATAAAAACGTACTTGATAGCCACAAACTGTCGGTAATTGCAACAGTCCAAGCTCTCGATATGAAAATCTTAATTGGCTAAGGGTTGGCAGTCGCACAAAAAAGATAACTAGACAGTTCTAGTTCCAGCGCGGCGCGCGACAGACGATTTTCCTCAGTAATAATTTTCTCGATAGGATTAGCACGTAGAAAAATACCTACCTAACTTCAGTATCCGGTTGTCTGTGCCGTTTGTGGTTCCCATTTGAAACTTTTTCCTTCCGAGGGTCTGATGAAATATACGCATAATGATGAACGCTGTTGACTGTTGAGTTGGTCGTAAAAATAACAAAAAAAATATTTAAATTGCATGTGCTAATGAGTAAAGTCACACCTGGATGAGACTAACGCAGGGTCGTGGGGATTGGAATAAAGGGAGACCTATGTCCAACAGTGGGGGAAGTGGGCCTGCGGATCATGATGACTATTAAATAATGCTACGTACATACATACTAAAAGTTATCTTTATTATTGTTTTATTTTAGTAAAATTTTTAAGATTAAACTCAAATTTAAGAGCGCACTTTTTCACATAGTGACATCAAAAATTTTGAAATGAAATAGTCAACGAAAACTGACAGTTTTTTATACCAAATACTTTTTATAAGTGTAGGTAAAGGCAGTGTGAATGTGAACGCACTAATCACCCATTCACAGTAATTCGCTGAGCCGTGAGAAGTTGCCAGATAGATGAATAATAGGCGTCTCTGTTAAATTAATATCATGATCATTGGAAGCCGTGACACGATTTGCGGTGCAACTCTTGGGCTTCGCAGACTGTAGACAGCACCGTAGACAGTCGACTTTAGAGTTTAGATACGGCATCTGTCGTTCTTTTCGCCAGTGTCATAAACCATAAACCAAGAAATTGAAGTTAAAATTGCATAGTATAATAGTATTATATGATCTGTGGTATAGTCAAGTCATTCTGTAGACAGTCGGGATCGGTTTGGACGACATTCCCTAGTTATTTTGGAGGTTTTGAATAGAAAATCTACCATTTTCTCTTCAAAACAAACAACAGCCGACTTGGCGAATGACTTGACTTATATTATTTGAAAAACATCACTTGACACTGGTAAAATTGTCTGTCAAAATGACGGACAGAGGCCATATAAATAGAAAAGAAGAAGAAGACATTCCATTATTACATGCTTTCTCGAGTTATCAAACTCTTCAAGCATAATGCCCCTTACGGTATACTATGACGTAGTGGCACAACTTAACGCCCAGAGCATTTAGAATTCTTATAGCGTGCAGAGTGGACGCCTTACATATTTCATTTGCAGCTCTGAACTCAGTTCGACTTGCTATATTTTACACTAGATTATGTTAAACTTTGTAAATGTTGAGTAAGGGTGTGTTTACACTTCTAAATGACACGGCTCAAGCTGAGTGAGCTCCAATGAGCTTTCTTATAGATTAATGTCGATGGATCAAACGGAAATAAGCCGAGTAGACATTTTCCCGTGGAAATAATGCATTTTCCTATAGAAAAATTAAATGGATGCAAATGAACTTCTAAATAATCTAGTACATTTTTCATACTTTCTGTTCTCTACCAATTATTATTGTAGAATGTCGTTTCGTATCTTTTTGCGATTCCTATATTTTAGTCATCATCATCATCATTCTAATGACAATCGTTCCGGTCTCTTAAGTCTCATCCATGATTTCTAGATAAAATGTTATTCTGGTACGTAGATACCTTAGAAAAGTAAGTACATAAACATGATAGCGTACAGTTTCGCCGCGACGCACACTACATCAATAGTGCGGAAGCGTTGACATCACGTACCAGTGTTTTAGTGCGCGCGCGCACAATGCAAGTTATTTAGTGCGCCATTCAATGTTTTTAATTATTTAGTGCCGAGGATCAATAGACAATATTTTGCAAGTGTTTTTATGTTTTTTTATAGAGCTTTGTCTTTTATTGTAAGTATAAGTCAATTGATAACTATAAAACGTATGCTTATACTTATAAAAAATGTGAGTTATTCTAGTTTCGGACTACCTTTATCTCGTCCCACTGGGACGAAACAATAACTTCAATTTAATGGTTGTATGTTTTTTCTTTTTACAAATATTTCAATAACGCAAAAAGTATTGGTATTTTTATTGTTTATTGTAGTATTGTTTTATCGTGAAATTTTGGCATTTATTATATTTTCTTGTTTCTTAAGCTGAGGTCAGAGGTCACTAACCAAAACAAACAAAAAAACTCAAAAAATAAATTTTAGGTAAAATATTATCCACATTAATTTGCAATATTAAACAATTTTCCTAATTAAGTAGATACCTAGGAAGCGCACGCGCTTACCTCACGATAGGATCGCGATAGAAAATATACAGTTACGACATTGTCGTGCCGTCATTATACAGTGTGTACTATGCCTTATAATGAACGCGTAAATCTACAAGATTAGATTGATTGTAATGATTCTCATTAGATTATTGACGATGACAGTCGTATTTTATTTACTGACTAGCTGATACCCGCGACTTTGTACGCGTGCGAAACCTTCCAAAATATCTGTCAACCAGTATACGATGAACCTCGTGCCAAATGCGGCTTTTGGCTTAGAGAGGTCAAGCTGTATCTAAGAATCCACGTCTTTCATTTCAATAAAATATAGCCTATGTTTCAATCCGGAAAAAGGGCTTCCGAATGGTATAAGTTTCATTGAAATTGGTCCAGTAGTTTAGGCGTGATTCGTGAACCAACAAACAGACGTGAATACGTGGACGTGTTTACGTGGATAGTAGTGAGTTTGTGGTAGTTTTTACCTTTAACTCGGTTTTTGTAGACCAATAATTCTCAATCACCTGGGTGAATCAAGCCTGCTAAATGTGTGCCTACTCAGTGCAGGGTGAATTGTACGAGGTGAATTAATTATACGGGCCAGATCCCATCATTACATCATCACATCGTGAAGAATTTATCGAATTTCCTTCAAAATAAATGACAGCCAATGGATGATAGAGATTGAGCAGCGCCCCTAGCGGGCAGTTTACAAAACTGTGACTGTCAATGATAGAAAATAATGCTTGAAATAATGCCTAGTATTGCTGCCAGGTTTTTTTTTAAATAAACGGTGGTATGTAAATTATATCCTATATACTATAGAACCTCCATGAAGGTAGTATGAACGTGGCAAAAAATCTAAACGTCAGTCAAACGTCAGTATTAACATAAACGGCTGGCTTTTACACAACCATGTTGAGGGACACGAGTTTTGACATTTTTTGAAACGACACATAGCACTTTTATTTTAATAGTTTTTCTTGTGTTATTGTGAGTATTGTTGTTTAATTTTGGTGGAATTTTAACCAATAATTCTTAGGTCGTAACATAAAGTGTGGGCCATTGGAATAAATGTGTGTAAAGTGGTTTTTCTGAATGTGAAAATTCGTGTTACGTTTTGGAGAGAAAATCCACCATTTTCGTTTCAAAACAAACGACAGCCGACTTGACAAATGACTTGACTTGACTTATTTATTACAATTTTAACACTTGACATTGGCAAAATTGTCTGTCGAAATGACGGACACAGGCCATTATTGAAGAGAAGAAGAAGAACCATGTTGAGCTTTAGCATTAATAGGTTGTCGGTTTCAGTATTTTTTTATCCAGATATATTTGCAACTGATTATTCGCGCAATTTCCAGCAATTTTTAATAGGTCGTCTTTTTACTATTCTGACGGATTAAATTAATTTTCTATTAACACATTTTTTTTAGGTGTTATATTGTATTATCCCTCGAGATCAAAATTGTTGCGAAAGAGGTTTTACATGTCTACATATCAAAAAGAATATGTAGTTGTTAATTCCTGTTAGTATTTCTGCCCTAAAAGTTTTTTTTTCCCCAATCCTTTTATCTCTAATCAGCACCCCTTGTATTATTCCTCGAAGTCCATTCCGTACAAGGCTGTCTGGTAGAGAACGCTAATTAGCGATAAGACCGCCCATTGCGTTCTATTTTTCATTTTATTGTAATCCCTAAGACCGCCCATTGTACCTCATACTTAAAACTTATTTTTCTTTTATTTTTTTTCTTCTTTTCTTGGTGTGCAATAATAAATATATCTATCTATCTATCTAGGAGGAGAAGGTTAGGGTTATCATTAGAAGTCTTAGTGACTATAACTTTTTAGTTAGGAGTCAGGAAGAAGGCGGTAACTGTAAATGCGCGTATCTCGACGGCATCGGACGCGCACAATAGACTTGAGTATGTTGTCCATTCGCAGTTGAGTTCTTATGCGCGGGACCCGTGGGTAGGGTTGGCACGCGTCATTAATGAATTTTGAGTGCTATAATAATTGGCTCGAGAGAGAGAACAGTGGAAGTTGTTGGGGGAGAACTTTGCCCAGCAGTGGGACGAAGCAGGTTAATAAAAAAAAAAATATTTTTACTCGACTACAGCTAAACAAAAGGAGGATATCTATTTGACCGGTATTTATGTAGGTTATGTTCATTTGTTCCCTGATAACTCCAAAACTACTTATCATGATGTACTCCCAAGATGTTTTTTTTTGGTGGGCATGTTTTTTTTTTTTCGGTAAATATTACAGGAGAATGATATTAGTTACCTACGGAATAGCTTACCATCTCACTTTATGAAAAATTGGACATGATTATTGACCTCAAAAGACTTCAAAATTGTAAAGGGACTTTATAACCAAAAATTTTTTCAAACATTATTAAACATTAACATTATTTTTTCTTGTGGATACATTTTTCTTTCACATTTTTTCTGATGTCTCTTATTTATTTTTATATTAATCTTTTTTTTATTGTGATTGCTGTTTAACCGTTTTAATTAAATAAATAAATAAATAAATATTCACGGACACTAACACAACGCCTTCTAGTCCCAAACTAAGCAAAGCTTGTACGATGGAAACTAGATGGCTGATAGAATACATACATACATATATTTTTTTTTTTTATAAGAGAATTTAAATATGTACCAATTGTTGAAATAGAAATTACTTAGTGCTTTGTGAAGTTCCTCTATGTGTCTATGATTGAGTTATAATTTGTCTTGTCACTAGAGTTCTGTGAGTCTGTCACTCTGTTAAAATACTTTTACATTATAAAAATAATCCGCCGGTGTAATTACAGGCACATGAGACTTCAACATCTTTACGTCTCAGAGTGATGGACGCAGTGCATTGCCTTACAGGGCACGTCCTCTTTGGACTTGCTCTGTGAGGTAATGCATTGTTATAGGCAGAAGTTACTACTTAACATCAGGTGAGCTATCAGCTTGTTTCATTACTTTTATCATAAAAAAAAAAAAAAATTGGATATTCTGATTTCCATGTGTGTTTCTATTAATTAGGTATGAATTTCCAAGACCCTAAATATCCTCTAACTTTAACACTAATGACATTTTCTTATTTGTAACAGACAACCCTATTTCTCTAACTGTGTCTACTGACGCAGCCTCTGTCCGCTACAATTTCTATTTGTATGTGGAAAGGTTTGATTTCTAAAAAAACACTACCGGTATTATACGCTCGTTATTAGAAACGCTATTTAGAACCGAACTCTAACTATTTTACAGGACAAAAGCATATTTATTTTATAAAAATACGTCATTATTTGCCTTCAAAAAAATTATAAAAGTTGAAAAATCCTAGAAAATTAAATAAAAATCTTTGAAGTGCCTACAAAGTTTTTTTTTTTAATTTTCTTAGATCATGTATATTATGCATCGCTACGTCATAATATAGCGGTCGCCTTAACTCTAAAGCGATAACATTCACAATGCATGTACGTACAAGACTACATGCATTCCTACGTACGATTTTATGGTTTACAAGCGATTAATAGTGCAAATAAAGAAATCTGTTCAATACGTATTAAATTGAACTTTATGTCAAGGATGTAAGGATTACTTTAGTGGAATAGCTTTACATAGAATTGGAACATTTGCAGGGCTATAAAGACTTGTCATTGACTGTTTGATGGAACTACTGACTATTTGCACTGATATCTCTCTTTAGCTTTCAAACGGCGAGTACTTCTAAGTATGTAATACTAAAATAATACAAATAATGAGTTCGGAGTTCTGAGGTAACAAACATAAAAAAAATACAACCGAATTGAGAATCTCCTCCTTTTTTTGAAGTCGGTTAAAAAGTAACTTGATCCGAGCGAGCTGCTCATCATAGTTAGACCACCGATGTGCATTCAATAATGGCTTTAAGCTGCGCCAATTTACTTTTTATATTTTTACACGTTTAGATTTGGGACCAGCCCTTTGCTGTAAAACCGCCTTTTACAGATCAGGACACAAAAATGGGCTCCTTTCTTAAATACTCGTAACTACTAGGTGGCCAAAAAAATAATCATCGGCGGGACTTAATTTGGCGTCGCACTGTGTTTGTGCATTTGCCATTTTACGTGGAAAATTAGGGAAACAATAAATAATAAAAAAGCGCGGGATCTGGCATGCGGGTTAGGAAGGATCAGTAGGGTTAATCGGCGGGTCTTACTGCATTTTTTTTCATTTGACAGATTCTGGGCACAGACTACGCATGCCTAGAGTTGTGATTGTGCCAAACGGGCAGATAGCAAAGGAAAGAAGAAAGTAAAAAAAAAAAGACAAATTTGAAGATCGTCATGACGTGTCTCTATTGTTTCATTATTTTATGACAGCCAAAAATGAATCAATTCGTGGCAGCCTTAGCCACCGAACAGCCATAGCAACAAAAGAAGAAGAAGAATGATATGAAATCTTTTATCTCATATTGCATTCAACACAAACGATAGTCGACTTGACGAATGACTTGACTTACTGACTTATTATTTCAAATATTTCACTTGACACTGGCGAAATTGTCTATCGAAATGACGGACAGAGGCCATAAATAGAAGAACAAGACCATTTTGTCTTCAAAACAAGCGACAGTCGACTTGACTTGACTTATTCTTTCAAATTGTATCTCACTTGACACTGGCAAAATTGTCTGTCGAAATGACGGGCAGAGGCCATTATTAGAAGAAGAAGAAGCCGCTCAGTGCTCATGGCCGTTCCAAATAAATTAATTTTGTATGTTACCAGAAAACAGTCGCAGTCCATAAATAATGCAACGTAAGTCTCCGAAAGTAGGTGAACAGTTGAAATATAAACAGTCCAATTTGACTGCGATAACTAGAAAATACGAATAACTAACTGTTATAAACATCTCAATATGAATGGCGGAAGGTAAACTTACTTCTACAATACGATAATATATTGTTTGAGCCGGGATTCGCGTGTCGTGTTGTCGGTTAAATGTGTGCAGATGGCGAGACCATCGACTTAGCTTGTAAATTATAACCTTACCAACAATATCGTAGCATAAAATCATGGATAGTTGCATTAAATATTTACTGTATCGTTTTGGTAAATGCAAAGTTGTCCATGCCTGCTCTGGCTGGTATAATGAGAGGGTAATGAGGATCTATGTAATGTCCTCGCAATGACACTCTCTTTTTTGTTGCTTTTTAGTTCTGGGATGCGTAAAACTTTTACTTTATCGACCTAGAGTGGCAATAGTATTTTTTTATTGCTAAAAACCTTGGGAAATAATGATAAAGACATTGGTTTAAGTATTAGTATGATAATATACGACTAACTAGTTACATCTAATTGAATTTTCATGTTTTTTTTTTCAATAACTTTTCGGTTTTATATACTGCGACGGTTTGACTCTATTTGTATTTTTTATACTATTACTGAGTACAAACGGACACAATCTGACTATACGCGATTATTGGTTATTCGTACCAAAATTGTGTAACTGTTTCGAATTTTTATATAAAAGAAATTCTTTTTTTATGTCCTGCAGTGTACAACAGTAACACAATACGATTAAAGTTGGTGGAATCGAGACGGTACGCTTCATATTAATTTAACGGGCGCGTTGTACAAACTCACACTTCACTGAATCGCTGAAGTAAGGTTTCTTAAAGGGCAACCTTTTGGACTTATTGGGCGATCGAGTGAATAACATCGATACTGCGTAAGTATCGATATTATTCACTCGGACAAATTGCAGTAACAGCCCCTGCTTATTACTATACGTCAACGGATTTAAATAAATATATAGATGTTTTGAAATACAATAAAAATCTTGAAGTTTCTAAGCACGTTGGAGTTTTTTCCACATACATTTTCTTTGCGTACCACAAACGGCTTTTGCTTAAATAGGGTTGCCTACAACAATTTGCTTAGTTTGAAACTAGATGGCGCTGTGATAACTGCCAAATTCTTTAATCTGTGCGTGTCTGTGCCAACCATGTGTATTACGAAAACGTTAACACCATAAAGTACACGGTTGCCAGGACTATGCTTATAGTAGTTATCACCATAAAACTGTTTGTTCTATTACTACCTTGCCTAAATCTGGAGTAAAACATGCTCCAAACTGAGAAGCTTGCACATTCTTCAGCTTATTGTCACATGGCCGATTTGGGCCATTGTTTTCTAAAGATCGGCCACCGTCATAGTGAACTAGAATACGTTGGTCTTATAGTGACAGTTTGCATTGATATGTTGCGCGTTTACTTGAGAAATATACATGTGACTTTATTGTCATCATCATCATCAATATATATAAAACTCTTTTGAAGCTGACTGAGAATCAACGCACAGCCTAAACTATAAGTCCTAAAGGTATGAAATTGGGAGGGTAGTATCTTTATATAGTGTAGGGGTGCACTAAGAAAGGAATTTTGAAACGTCACACTATAAAGACAACTTTGCCACAACGGAGGCCTTAAGGCGGCCTAAAAAACTTTGTCACTAGAGTTGGCTTCTAACTCACACGAGCTAGCGTGCTTACCACGAATGAATCGATACAAAAAATCACAGTGCGTATCTACCCTTAATCCGGCCGTGATCAATTCTTTCTCGTTTTCTAGAAAATCAGGCTATTACAGTAAATATCGCGTGGGCGCTATTTATAAGTATTTCTATAGACATTATCGACCAATAACTTCACTGAGCTGATGGCCTTGTGTTAGATATACATAATTAATTTATTTCAGTCAATATTCTCATATTGGATGTAATAGGTAGGTATTTAGCTTCCACCAATAACAAGTGGCCACCAGTAGTCTAGTGGGAGAGGCTCCGCCTTCTGGCTTAGGGTCGTGGGTTCTGTTCTGTCGTTTCAAAGAGAAAAAATATATTCAGAAATACCACTCTATACTGACAATTTACGATTTAATTGAGTTACCTACATAATAACACTTGGTAGTATATTATTTATTTGACTTGAAGATTCTTAATTTTCTTTCCTCTATTATTAAAATCAATTCGTGAACTTAGGTAGTTCAAAAAATATTTGTGAGGAGGACCTCACCACAACCATTCTCAAAACAATCAATCATATGTCACTAACCCGGATTCATTGCACTCGAGTGTATCCATAGAATTCGTAAATAGTCTGTTCTATCGCCTCTGGTACTAAAATATAGGAAGCTGGTATTTCTTAAACATTCAAGTCTACATCGCATCCATAACTAGTTAACGGTAGAACTGAGCTCATTCAGGATTCAGATCTACAAAAAGCGGCATGTTGTAGTCGTCCACGTAGCATAAGTATGCGGTATTGCTCAGCATTGATAATGTTTGCACTTAGTTGCTCTGGGCTTGGAAGCTGTCATACCAAGATGCTGGGGATTTCTGATGCCTGTGACACAAAGGAATTCACTGAACTTGAACAGAATGTTTTTGAAACTTTTCAGTTTCCTTGCAATGATTTATTACTCAGTGTGGTTTTGTATAATAGACTATAGATAATATTATATTCTTAGCTTATGTCCAGCAGTCGACTGCTATAGGTTGATGATGATGATGATTACTAGCTACTGCTTTATGATGAGTCAGGGTCCGATTTGCAATAATATTGTAAGTGTTTGCATATCTTTATTTCATTCTTCTTTCTAAGGCTTATTTTTTCTTAGAAAGAAAAAATCTTAGGTCTACACCTAAATGTGAACATTTAGGTCACATATAAATGAAATAGACAATTAACTTGCGTAAAGTAGTTTTTATCAATTAAAAATTCCCATTAGTCTGTATTCAGCTATTTTCTGACATCCATGTTTGATAGCGTAATGCTAGCAATATCGGACGGTAAGTGTTGCCAACTCGATTGATGATCCTCTCTACTGAGGAGAGATAAGGATGCTGGGTCTAGCATTCGGCTGCATTCGTCTAACGAGACGTACGTACTATCTGGCTTTACATATTTGCCTCTACTCGTACTTCTAGGACGCCGAGAGGAGCAGTAGCTAATGGTCTCTTCTACCATGAATTATGAACTTAGGACGAAATTCTAGGAAGTACATTACTATGTAGTACCTTCCACTATGAAAAAAATATTTAAAGGAAAAACAAAACGATCTATGTATGGTCATACGTAAATATTCTTCTTTGTGGGGATTGATCTCACAACCTAGAGCATAGAAGGCAGAGCCTAGTACATATCTCTAAATCAATATATATAAAACTCTTTTGAAGCTGACATAGAATCAACGCACAGCCTAAACTATAAGTCCTAGAGGTATGACATTTGGAGGGTAGTATCCTTATAGTGGAGGGGTGCACTAAGAAATGATTTTTGAAAAGTCACACTCTAACGCGAGCAACGCCGCGGGCGACGGCTAGTACATATATAAAACTCTTTTGAAGCTGACGCAGAGAATCAACGCACAGCCTAAACTATAAGCCCTAGAGGTATGAAAGGAGGGTAGTATCCTTATTAGTGTAGGGGTGCACTAAGAAAAGAACTTTGAAAAGTCACACTCTAAAGGGTCTAAGAACGCGAGCAACGCCGCGGGCGACGGCTAGTAGTAATATATGATCTGTGGCACAGCTATACCAAGTGAGCTGTGAGGTATTCCAACTGAGATGTCAGGGATCGTGGCTAAAGTTTTCCCCTGAACCACAGAATAGATATAGCGTAGAGACTAGACGGTCTTAGAAGTATTAAATCTTTTACCAATGAGGTTTTCTTTGCTAGTAACAATTGTTGAAATATCAACTGATCGAGGCACCGTGCAAGTACCTAATATAATTTTCTAATGCTTGTATCTGTCGTGCTTGGATTGTGTTACATTTAGACTCCATACGCCTGTATGCAATCGCACTTTACATAGTCAACATATAAACAACCATGCAACTCGCAAGCGATCTGGTGCTTCAAAAATAATTAGGAGTGAATGATATAGATCGATGCATAATATGATTATCAAGCTATAAGTAGGTAGGTACTTAGTTTTTTTCATCAATTTTAGCTTATACTTTAGCTGTGCGATGATAAACACACGACAGATAAACACTGGAATATGACTGTGATCATATTTACAAACTCTAAATGGTCTAGTGCTCTTGCGTGAGCTTGGAGCATCAAATATTTTATTAGTAGAACATTTTTATTTTATTTATTTATTTGAATTAATTAACATGGTTCATATGTACCAAATAGCCGTCGCCCGCGGCGTTGCTCGCGTTCTAGACCCTTTAGGGTGCGACTTTTCAAAATACTTTTCTTAGTGCACCCCTACACTATATAAGGATACTACCCTCCACATTTCCTACCTCTAGGACTTATAGTTTATGCTGTGCGTTGATTCTCTGTCAGCTTCAAAAGAGTTTTATATAGGTATAATGATTACATATAGTAACACAGTAGTAGTATATAGTAACATCATTATAGTAACACTTTGGGCTCTATTTATAAAAAGTCCCCAATCTCAACTTCGTCGTCTCTGAATTATTTTGATGTCTTTATTCAAAGTGAATGGATATATCCAAGTGTAGGCTGACCTGTACCGATAGATCGATCATTTCCCCTAACCTACTGACACCGCCTTGAGTTACTCACAGGCGATAGAACATTTACCCTCGACCGCAGTGTAGTGTTACCATAACTGTACCGAGTTCCCAACAACTAAGGAAGAACTGATGACTACCCGGAAAATAATAATGTTCAATAGTAATAGTTTTTTTACTTTATAAGACTACAGAAATATAGAGCAAAAACAAAAAAATAAGGCTTTGTCTAAGTTTATTCGAATTATTTCAAGCGATACAACACGATTAAGTCACATTAAAAGCTAGTTTCTATAAGTTGTAACTTAGTTTCATCGAACGTGGGGGGTTATTCTCATCGAGCCAACCGACCGGCCTACTACTGGTGGGCCAGATGGGAAATTTGTTTCCCATCGAACCCACTTATTTGCATAGGAACAACTGAACTATTGTTATTGAAGCAAGAACTTGCTGTTCTTGCAAATACTTATGTACAACGTGGTTTTATGTCTACTAATAGCATTTTTAATCAACCACTAGCTCACTCAAAACCTACATCTACGGTGGCATAATCAATATCCTTATCCTATGAAGCACAGACTCACCCACCTTATCTAAGCTACACCTAAGTTATGCTTAAGTTAAGTTGAAGAATCGCGATCCATTTGTCCCATGTCAACCCCGCTTGGTTTCAAGTTGGTGGGCGTGCGTGAAATGCGTACAGACGGCAGCAGAATTACCTCAATATTTCTGACTCAAATATTTCTTAACCGCTTTTCATTGAAAGATGGTTTAAAAGTTCGTAAAGTTTTATTTTAATAGTTTTTCTTCTGTTATTGTAAGTATTGTTGTTTAATTTTGGTGGATTTTTTACTAATAATACTTAGGTGGTAACATAAAGTGTGAGCCATTGGAATAAATGTGTGCAAGTGGTTTCTCTGAATGTAGAAATTTGTCTCCAAGTTTTGAAGAAAAATATCCACCATTTTGTCTTCAAAACAAATGACAGCCGACTTGACGTGACTCATATTATTTCAAATACGGACAGAGGCCACAAATAATAGAAGAAGTTCGTAAAGGGTCGGCAACGCGCATGATACCTCGGGTGTTGCAGGCGTCCATTGGCTTTGGTAACCGCTTCCCATCAAGCAAGCGTTGTCTGTCTACTAAGTTGTATAAAAAAAAAAGATTCAACTTAATTAGCATCAGTCTTGTTCTAGTAAAATGCCAATAAATAAGTTACAATTACTTTGTTGAGTTCAGAGAAAAAATGAAAACTGGAAATTGTTGATTTGCTTCGGTGCGCTGAGTGTATAAGTTATGTTTAAGTAACATAAGTTAGTGCTTCGTGGACGGGTGGTGATTTTTCTTTATGCTTCTGTATCGCCTTTTGTATTATATTTAAATGTTTATGGTTTTCAATGGATGCACTTTTTTAAGTTTATTTTTAGTTTTTGTGATACATTTTACCGCGGCGTACGTACCTATACGGATTTAGGTTATGGTTATTTCATAGGAAATTGTAATAACTTAAGAGGTAACGCATAAAATTAAGATTTATTATTATTCTTAAAAGCTGTGTACTTTATTACGTAATAAAAATAAAAGAAAAAAAAATGTAGGAAGCCCAGCTTTTTATTTATTTATTTAAAAATTTCACACAAACGAGTAGTGCTAGGAGGACTTAATGCTAAGAGCATTGTCTACCAGTTTTCCTGGGCGTGCAAAAAGTGATGTAGCTATGTTTAATATCTTCCAACAGTAACATAATTAGTAAAATTGTATTCTTAGTCGAATAAATGAAGTTTAAAAATTAAGTTGTTTTGCATAATAAGAGAATAAATACCAAAAATGATGAGTCAAGGTCATTATTGACTATACTTCCGGCAAAAGTATTTCTAACTCAACTGTTCTTATACAAAGAGCAGAATGTATAACCTGCCTCATTTTTTTCTTCTCATCTCTATTTTCCCAACTCTATTGCTATAGAGATAAAACTTAGATTCGAAGGACCTTATTTAAATAAGGTAGTCAGTGTGTGAGCAGGAAGGGGGAATAGTGATGGGAGTGTGAAAGGGAGAGATGATGGTGATATTGCCGCGCTTTTTAGTAGTGATGGGTTCGTCGACTGTTTCGCAGTGACAAAGTAAAAATGTATTTCGCCAATACGTAAAGGTGATTTTTGGATGTAACTTACTGAGAAAATATCAATTTAACTAGGCTTTTTACTAATACCTACTCTTATTTCATTTCAATGTGTGAGAAAAAATGAAATACATAAAATGACACACTAAAACAAAAATTGCTGTTTCTTTTTTGAGCACGATATTCAGCTGTTTTCTTCCAGTTTTTGCGCTATATTCGTAAATCATTGTCCTACCTATCAGAGATCTTCCTATAGTGGTTTCCACTCAAGTATCTATCTACTTTGTTAAGTACTCATACCCATGAATTTTTTGAAAGTTTGGTAGTAACAGTCAGTTCCTCTAATCATCGATAAGCATTTTCATCGATACAGGTCCCATACCTATCATCCAGATGGCGGCGCATCGACAGCGAGCCGACGACACGGCCCGCTCGGAATTCCTGTCGCCATCCTGGGTGACGCACGGCTATTCCACTGCTAAACTGCAATCAGGCACGGTAGACATCATGCGCCCATTGCTAAGTTGCAATCAGGCACGGTAGAATCATACAGGCTTAGAACGAGCGCTCTAGACAAGTGGTATATATGAAAGACTTAGGCCTGATTTCTAGCACGAGCTGCCTATCGATAGGAGAATCTGTACTTAAATCTATATAATATATTTTTCATCCCACCATCTCGGAAAGAGTATTTTTAATCTTCAATATCTGAGTGGAAAAGCCGTTTTTATTCTCTAGAGGATAAAGTAAATTGAATTTAGAACATCGTGTGCACTAAGTTTGTGAATTAAAAAAAACATTAAACCTATTTACTGCTACCTCTATGGTGCCGAATATATCATACAACTTTTTTTTAATTTGTTAAAAACTCAGACTCGGAACCTTCTTGGTGTTCTTTTTTCAATTTGCTTTTTTTGCATTTAGTCATTTCCTCGCTGAGGTGGAATGAAAAGTTACGTGTTGCACTCGAGTGCAAAGATTTTTCACCTCGTGCTCTTTTGATTCCCTCGCTAACACTCAGGATTCTAATTTTGAATCACTCGCTGCGCTCGTGATTCAATTTTAGAATCCTTCGATTGCTCGGTCATCAAAATTGAACACGCGGTTAAAAAGCAACTTTGCACTCTTGTATAACAAATAACTATTTTTTCTTAGTATTGCCAGTATAACATTACCTGTGGCACAGATCATCATTATCATCATCAAATATATATAAAACTCTTTTGAAGCTGACAGAGAATCAACGCACAGCCTAAACCATAAGTCCTAGAGGTATGAAATTTGGAGGGTATATATAGTGTAGGGGTGCACTAAGAAAGGAATTTTGAAACGTCACACTCTAAAGGGTAGAACGCGAGCAACGCCGCGGGTGACGGCTAGTATAATACTATACCTACTTACCTGTGGTATTGCATACACTGCAATAAAAAGCTCATTACGCATAGAATCTTGATTTATTTCTTAGAAACGTCAAAGGAAACGATTTGCACCTTACAAATTAGAAGATTGCTAATTAGCTACATACCGAGCCCTTCAAACCAAACCAGTGCCATTAGCACAGGTTCGTCACTATATCGAGTATTATCGAGTCACTAAGTTTAGAGAGCAGTATAATGCCCTAAAGTTGCAATAAATTTAGGGCAAGCAAATATTTTTTAAACTATCTAAGTTAAAAAGATTTTTAGACTATTTGCCTATACTTTTTTTTTAAATGAAACTCACTAATTTAGTTATGGTAAATATTCCATCGTACAAGCTTTGCTTAGTTTGGGACTAGAAGGCGTTGTGTTAAGTGTCCGTGAATATTTATTTATTTTTATTTTATTTATTTATTCCGATTTTGGTAAAAATTAAGCATTTGAATTTAATTCTCAAGCACAGATCAAGCAGCTTAGATTTTTCAAGTTTATATGAGAATATTACTCAAATTTATACCTTAGTTACTAATGTATAAATTTGAGTAATATTCTAAGAATACTAAGGCTTAGTATTGTTTGCGTGGCAGGTGGCAACCTCATCGCCACTTCTAGAATGGTAACTATCTTCATTATAATGTACTTACTAGATTCAACTCTCAGTCAAACAAAAAATCTTTATCTGCATCATACAAATATTAATTTTATAGCAATGGCATTACAAGTTTTAGTAGTAGTAGAGTTCTTTGTGAGAGCTCGTCCGGGGAAGTACTAGCACCGTACCTATTTCTGCTGCCAAGCAGTGATGCTCGCATTGCTGTGTTCCGGTTTGAAGGGTAAGGGCGCCGGTGTAATTACAGGCACATGAGACTTCAAGGTCTTTACGTCTCAGAGTGATGGACGCAGTGCATTGCCTTACAGGGCACGTCCTCATCGGACTTGCTCTGTGAGGTAATGCATTGTTATAGGCAGAAGTTACTCTTAACATCTATTGTGAGTGAGCTATTAGCTTGTTCTATTACTTTTATCATAAAAAAAAAAACAGATTTATAAACTAAATTAATTAAAGCAGAAAAAAACTAGTGCTTCAGATACGAAAGAGCATTTTTAAGCCGTAACATAAACAGAAGACAATAGTCGGGATACGCTAAAACAAATTTTTATTAACTCTGTATCCAGTTTAGAGTCTCTGGTGCTAATGGGAGCGCAAACAGACGCTGCTACTGTGGGCTCGGCCACAGAGTATAAAATACTAGGGCCTCGCTGGGTTTCACATTGCTGGCATGTATTTACAGTCGAGAGCTAAATTCCAAGTCATTTAATTTTTTTTAAACTTGAATATCGTGGAAATTATGAATGCTGAATGTGAGGTAAACATAAGATGACACCTCTATTTAGGTAAATACTTAGGTAAATACTTAGGTAAATACTTAGGTAAATACTTAGGTAAATATTTAGGTAAATACTTAGGTAAATACTTAGGTAAATACTTAGGTAAATACTTAGGTAAATACTCAGGTAAATACTTAGGTAAATACTAGATACCTAAGTAAATACTCATGCATTTTTTATAAATTTCTGCTAGAGACTTGCCACAACACCGTAGGTCAGCCTCATTATAACCAATAACTAAGTTATACGCTAACTACAAAAAAACATGTAGAATCCACGGTAGGTACCTGGATTCCTCGCGATCTTTTGGGAGAGTTTTTTGCGCAATTTCTAATGGCAAGTAAAACTCTGCACGACTGACGCAATGATGAGAAATTGATTTTATCCTCAAAACTAGCCGTCTCCCGCGGCGTTGCTCGCGTTAGAGTGTGACTTTTCAAAATTCCTTTCTTAGTGCGCCCTTACACTATATAAGGAACCTACCCTCCAAATTTCATACCTCTAGGACTTATAGTTTAGGCTGTGCTTTGATTCTTTGTCAGCTTCAAAAGAGTTTTATATATATTGATTAGGGTAATATTTATTACAAGATGTGGTAGTTAGAAATTGATCCTACAACCACACTGACAAGCCAAGGGACGGTAAAGACCCACGTTCAAAAAATCTCGTTTATAAAAAATCGTCCCACGTCGCAGTCAACACGTCTTAGGTAGGTACCGCTTTACTTTTACCCACAAAATTGCCTGAGGATGCTGTATCGTGCGTCGTAAGTATTTTTATTAAGACAATGCTTTGACATAACTGGTATGACATGAGAGGTAGCGGCTAGCGATCAGAAAAGGTGCAACCAACTTTATGACTCCTTTGGTAGCTCTCGTCTTCTTCTATTTATGGCCTCAGTCCGTCATTTCGACAATTTGGTCAGTGTCAAGTGAGATATTTGAAATAATAACAGTCAAGTCAATCGAGGAGTCATTCGTCAAGTCGGCTGTCGTTTGTTTTGAAGGTAAAAGGGATCTGTGTTGCCAGTTATTTTATTGGGCAACCACCCCCGCTTCAGAGATTCACAAAACATTTTGCGATCCAAAAATTAGTTCCAAAAAAGAAGTTTACAGATTTATTTTTGAATAAGTCTATGAAATAAACTGGCTCCGTTTGGTATGTTATCAATTATCATTATCTTCCAGTCCTTATCCCACATCACGTACAGTCAAAACGATATCTTCCGTGTCCTTTTTTTTTTTTTATGATAACAATAAATCTAGTTAATTAATCTTCTATCAGCCGTCACCTTAATTCTACCAGCCTAAAGAAAACAATAATGAAATAAAAGGGTTGTTTTAAAACTTCGAAAGGTTGTGTTGTCACTTGCAATGCAACACGCACTTGATTTTTTAGTACAAAAAACACGTTATCGCTTCTTCTTGTAACTTGGGTTGCATGGTATTCTTAGTAAGCCATATCTGTCGAATTTATCATCCACGTTCATCTCAATTCGTGTGCGCAGACTTAGGGTTATGAGAGAATTGTCTTTGTGATTATAAAATGATTCTTTTTGACGACAGACGTCGACAGTCACAACCCACGTGTTTGAAGTAGACTTTCAAACCACGGGATAAATGTAAATCATCATCATCATCAATATTATATATATAAAACTCTTTTGAAGCTGACATAGAATCAACGCACAGCCTAAACTATAAGTCATAGAGGTATGAAATTTGGAGGATAGGTTCCTTATATAGTGTAGGGGTGCATTAAGAAAGGAAATTTGAAACGTCACACTCTAAAGGTTAGAACGCGAGCAACACCGCGGGCGACGGCTAGTTATAAATATTATCACAGTAGTTGTCTCTATGCAAAGAAAACCATCTTCTCTAGCCAAATAAACGTTCTATAATCGCTAGAAAATTTAAAACTAACCAAAATATATGGAAGTTCTGAACGATAGTCACATGATTATTCCTTTAAGTTATTGACATTTTCTATTCTATAGTAACGGTAGAATGACAAACTGGGCTAGGCCCCTATTCTTGCATCACAAATGTCAACTGACAATGATGTATTTGGTGGTAGGAACCCAGCATGAAAAATCATCCAAAATGTACCATCCTACACAAAATACCACATGTTGCTTTTTAGACGGAAGCATATGATTTGTTACTAATAATAATTTTATTATTTGCAGGTAAAATCGTGATACGTGATACGATCTAAGGTAGAATTTATTGTATAATTTCTAGTTAGTCAACAGAAAATGACATTAAACTGTACCTCATTGTGTATTCTGGGGGAGAACGCGGTGAGTCAAGTTTCTTTGAGGGTATTTGTCTCCGATCTTACTATTATTTTGATTTAATGTTGAATAGCAATGTTCCATCTTAGATGATAAAGGCCGGTTCTATATTGAAACTGTATTGAAATTACTAAAACCTACAGCGCATTTGTCAAACAGAAAAAGTCCTGTTGGTCAAGTAGCAACGGTCAACTCAGTGGCCAGAGATTTCGTATTGTAGCCTCAATTGAACCCAGATTTTTACACCCCTGCTCAGCTCATGCGTTATATAGTCTGTGTTTTAGCATAAAGAATATGGTTTATAAGCTTTAGCTTACCGGGATACACGTTGTCCCATATTTTCTAAATTTTACTGACATTCCGAACTGACTTAAAATAGTGTTGTGGCAGGTCAAAAACATTTTTATCGATATCGATGAAATGTGCAATGGACTAACGTAGGCTTGTTTCTAAATTTTTATTTGTTAAATCAGGTTTTATTATTTTTCAAACGATTTTTTCTATAAAAAAATAGTTATCAGACTTTTGCATTCATTATCCACAGTACTTTATGACACAGCTGCGCGCATCGGGAGTTTTTTTTACATATAATTTTTACATAATTATAAGTTTAAATACTGAGCCTGGTACATGTTTTTAGAGACTTCTATCTCTCAAATTTCACAAATACAGACGTAAATTTGTAAGCAATTTATGTATTAAATTAAATAACTTATATTCCAATACATTAAACCATTGATATGTTATCCTATATTTAAATAATTACACTTATAGAAATAGCTCTGATGACTCTTAATCGAAGCTTTGATAATTTTGCGGCTCATTTGCAAAGAATAGGCATTAAAACGTATATATACGACTGTAATAAAGAGCAAGTTTACTCTTAAATTAAACCAGTATTTTTATTAAAGTTGGAATGGACTCGCTGCATTTTTGAACTGATAAACAGAACAATTTTAGGTATCCAACGTGCCTCGTGGCTGTGTTCTAAATCGATTACTTTATCGTGTTTCTTATTCAATTTAAAATGTCAAACGTTTACTAATAGTGCTAAATAAATGCAAAAAGATTAATTACCTCTATACTAAAAATATCTATTCGTTAAAAAGTAGCTATGAAATTTTTTTCTCACGAGGACAAAATAGTTTAATTATTATTATGTGATATGTCTCATTATTATGACGTTATAATATACGCGATATTTTATATAATTATGATTTAAATTCATTATGATTATCATTATGTATGTAGGAAGTTGATTTTATGGAAGGGAATGGAACGTAAGATTTGTGTGTGAAATGGAACGTAGAAAGATTGGGAGCGAGTGAAACAACTGAAAGATGAATGAATGCTTTATTTTTAAGGAGAATGAGAGTGATATGGCTACCGGCTAAGACGAAGCTGCGTTGTGAAAAATAAAATAAGATTAACATCCAAAAAGTGTTTCGCATTCGCCACCCCCATCCGATTCCACAAATTGGGGGCTCGTCCGGGATCTGAATAAAAAAAAAGGATCGCGTGGGAGCTAGAGATCATCAAGAGAGCTCATGAGAATGGTCATTTTGCTAAGAAGAAAACCATGGAGTTGATTGGTAAAGAGTACTACATCTCTCAGCTAGGTAAAAAGGTTGAAGATTTTATTTCTACATGCATACCATGTTTGTTAGCATCCAGGAAGAGCGGGAAGCAGGAAGGATTCCTGAATCCAATTGAGAAGGGGGATACACCGCTGGATACCCTTCATCTGGATCACATTGGACCAATGACGGAGACACGTAAGCAATATAACTATATACTCACTGTAGTCGATGGATTTACAAAGTTTGTGTGGTTATTCCCAACAAAGACTACATCAGCCCAAGAAGTTCTAAACAAGATGAGTATTCACCAAGGCACATTTGGAAATCCAAGAAGAATAATCACAGATCGAGGTTCTGCTTTTACAAGCCACGATTTTACTAACTTCTGTGAAGAGGAGAATATTGAGCATATCACTATTACAACTGGAGTTCCAAGAGGAAATGGCCAAGTAGAGAGAATACACAGGACGCTTATAGCAGTTTTGACGAAACTTTCCATAGAAAAACCAATGCAATGGTACAAGCTGATTAGCAGAGTTCAAAGGGCAATGAACAGTACATACCAACGAAGTATAAACACTACACCATTTGAGTTGTTTTTAGGTACTAAAATGAAGAGAAAAGAAGACCTTGAATTGTTCGAATTGCTAAAACAAGAAGAAAGAAATAGTTTCATAGAGAATAGAGAACAATTAAGAATAAATGCGAAAAAACAAATATTAGATGTCCAAGAAGAAAACAAAAGAAATTTTGACAAGAAGAGGAAGCCTACAAACACATATCAAGAAGGAGAACTTGTGTGCATAAAGAGGACTCAGTTTGGAACTGGCATGAAAATCAAACCCAAGTTCTTAGGACCTTACAAGATTACCAAGGTGAAGAGAAATAACAGATATGATGTGGAGAAAGCTGACTCTCAAGCTGAAGGACCTAATAAGACCACAACATCTTCTGACTACATGAAGGCATGGCCAGACTATGTTAACGATGAGGATAATTTTCAGGTCAAAGGTTAGTTTTTGTTTTATCAACAGAACTATTTAAGTATTGAAAGGTGATGAATGTTTGATTGTGTACCTATTGTTTAATATTTAATACTAAGATGCCCTAATATTAAAGATTGTGTAACCTTATTATTATTATAAAATATTACAAACCTAAATTGATAAAGATGTTAAATTGCATACCTACATAACTTTATATACACATGTTACCAAGATTTAAGACTAAAATAAAAGTAGAATGTTTAGAGTACCTACCTATGGTAGAAAAATGTAAACTTTTCATGTAAGATGTTTAAGATGTATGAAGGTGTGTATGAAGTAAGATGGTATGTGAGTGAGAATTGTTGTATGAGAGGTTTGTATGAGAGGTATGAGTGTCTGAGGCCAGACAGAGGCAGGAGGGCCGAGTTGTAGGAAGTTGATTTTATGGAAGGGAATGGAACGTAAGATTTGTGTGTGAAATGGAACGTAGAAAGATTGGGAGCGAGTGAAACAACTGAAAGATGAATGAATGCTTTATTTTTAAGGAGAATGAGAGTGATATGGCTACCGGCTAAGACGAAGCTGCGTTGTGAAAAATAAAATAAGATTAACATCCAAAAAGTGTTTCGCATTCGCCACCCCCATCCGATTCCACATGTATATACCTAGGAATGTATTGATTTAATCAAAAGTTGATAATGAATGCTAAGCGGTCAAGATCTTTTCATCGATGGTAAAAATGACACTTAACGAACTATTAGCAAATAAATTATCAAAGCTTATCGATTGTAAGATAATGAGTGCCGATGGCGGGAATCAGATAAAGAAAAAAAAAACTATTTTTAGAGAATTTAAAAGCAACATTGTACAAGTAAGACTTTTATAATTGTTTAATAATCACTGCATATTTTGTAATGCATTTATTTGGTTTTCTTAAATGGTGAGTCAAAAAACCATTCTAATTGCAGGAATCACAGTATTTAATTCTATTAACACGTTTTACGCCACGCTAGATAACGGTCCCCGTCACTAGAATATCACGCAGAGCCTGTTAAAAATCATAAATTTTGACGATGAGTTTTTTTGGTTTAACAAATTCGATTTATTATGATCAGGTTATTGAAAATATTTTATTATTAAGAAAAAATAACAATAAGTATGTTATGATGACAACCACTAGAGATATTTCAACCCCATTATTAAGCGTAAAAATATCAAATACTTGAGATTTGCCACAACAAAGACCACAAAGTATCTATCTCATGGAAATATGGGACCATTTGTGTAAACACGGTTTTATTAGCTGTTCTATTGAATAATACTGCTTTATTCCATAACCAGCCTAACAAGAACCCTGAACCCAATTCTAAAAAACACAAAAAACGCCCAGCAAAGGTCAAATTATAATGGTTCAAATCTCTAGTGCAATGGTCTCTAATGCACCGAAAACCGGCACAAAAAATGAATTCATAAACGTTTTCGGAATAGCAATATCGGTTCGTTTGTTTGTTTGCTTGTTCTAAGCTGTTGAAGTGTTAATGTGAGTCTTGGCACGTTTTGGAATATGAATTATTGAGTAGACGGTGAACTAAAAAGTGACACAGAAGGAATGTCATAACTACATAAATCATAAAAACTGTTTAACTGGTTCAATAATTTTGGGAGCATAAATCTATCCATTACCATGTATCGCCTTAAATTCAAAGGAACTGTCAATTTCAACTGGAGTAATATTATAATTAAATCTTAATTAAAACTAGAGCTTCATTGTATGAATCTAAAAGCTCTAAACCATTTTGATTGTGAATATTTAAGGATTCTTAACGTAGGTGTCGCCTACAATTAACCTTTTACACGCAAATAGTTGAACCCATCGATCAAACTACGAATTTTAGTATTGAATTTCGGAATGGGCTATGAATATAAAATGAGTTGTGATGGCCGCGTCATTATATTTTATTGTTATTTCCTTGTCGGTTTAACTTTTTAGTAAAATTGATTCTTTTACTCGTAATAGAAAATATTTGATTTGTAAATTAATGGTTTTGATTGTCTTTTAAATTATATTCCACTTAATATTCTGATTGAAAATTATCAAACACTTTTAGGTATTGTTATTTTTATTTTAACATAGGCATGAATGTGTTAAAATTTTTGGTAGGTTGAACAAAATATTATTAAACATGGGTGTTATAAATATTTGAGACTAGTTTAGAGTTGTTTTCGCACGCTGTTGGGTGATTCGGATAAATTGGGCCACGCCTTCGATATTAAGGATTTACAATAGCTTTGATTTGACATGATATCGACGCCTCTTTATTGCTCAACTCTTATAGATTCCACTTATTTTAAATTTGACTTTAGTTTTGTATAGGATGACGGTGCATATCAATACTGGGTATAATAAGACCTTTCCCGAAAACTACCCGAAACAAAGACTTATTCCCATCGAGCCCACCGGCCGGCCCACTGGCGGGCCGGATAAATCCCGATAAGTTAATCTACCCATTAATATGAGCGGGAGTAATCTCAATAAACCCTCTATGTACTAAGTTTTTTATAATTATTATTTACGAATAATTAGTGAGACAAAAAGTTTTGAAAATAAGATATCTAAGACAACATTTTTGGTCTGCACATGTTTAGTCTAGATTTATGTAAATTGAATGCCAAAATAATTTATTATACCCGTTATATTAATAATCTGTTAATCTGAATAATCAAGGCAGGTGAATGAGCGATGGATTAAATTTTATTTTGATTTTCGCAAGCGTGACATTTCTACAAAAACACTTGACGAATGGAAGAAACGAGAAGCAATTTTGTTAGTTTCTAGTTATATTGACAATATTTGGCACATAATGTGACTTAATAAAAACTTATTTATGTTTTTAACACAATACATAATGGTTTTAATTAAAATACTTCGGCTATCAGCTTCATCTACAAAGTAAGACACAGCCACAGAACTATCGATTACAATTAAAAGCCAACGAGACTCATAAAATAAAATAATCGCCGCGTCGAAATGCCGACTGATACCATTTGCCTATTTAAGCTCGGGTATAATTGCGTCGCTTCTTATGCTTTTAGTTCTCAAAAATACGGTGGCCGTCAAGATCATGATAGACATAAAACCAACTTTTTTTATGATAAAAGTAATGGAACAAGCTGATAGCTCACCTTATGTTAAGTGGTAACTTCTGCCTATAACAATGCATTACCTCACAGAGCAAGTCCAATGAAGACGTGCCCTCTAAGGCAATGCACTGCGTCCATAACTCTGAGACGTAAAGATCTTGAAGTCTCATGTGCCTGTACACCGGCGCCTTTACCCTTCAAACCGGAACACAGCAATGCGAGCATCGCTGCTTGGCGGCAGAAATAGGTACGGTGGTAGTACTTCCCCGGACGAGCTCTCACAAAGAGCTCTACTACTACTAGTACTAACTAGTACTTTGTTTTGAGCTGAGGTTTCGCGATATTTCATAAAAAGACAAGCCAACGCATTCAATCGGCACGTTCAGAATCTTTGCCATTACGTTATGCTAAGCGTGACCTAGGTATAGGTAGGTAGTAGATAGCATAATAATAATCATTTGCTAGAGTTTCAATGTCTGCCAAATATTGAAACTCTAGCAAATGGAAGTTGCTTAATTGTGTTTTCATAATTATTATATTTGCCATAATGTTATAAGCCTATTTAATGTTTGTAATAAAAATGACCGTCGTCATTGTGACGGAATACGACTTTTAGGAAACTAACTTCAGTGGGCTTTATCCTGCGAGGCATCCGCTTATCCCGTTTTGCAGCCAGTCTCGGCCTCTCCAAATCGAGTATTCTTGTAAAATGAGTTTTATGTATGTTACTTTAAGGCTGATAATACTGTGATGGATGAAATACGAAAATGTATGATGTGAAGTACAAAAAACATAGACACGTCAGATGTTTGTAAAAGTGTACTTAAAAATACTTGAAAAAAAAAACCGTTATATAAATTTTCGATTTCATTAATGCAGATGGTTTTAAAATATTTTTTAAATTAACAGTTGGAATATGCCCTTAATGTAACTGACAAGTTTTTTGTTACACTCTGTATATAGTAAAACTAGCCGTCTCCCGCGGCGTTGTTCGCGTTATACCCTTTAGAGTGTGACGTTTCAAAATTCCTTTCTTAGTGCACACACTATATAAGGATACTACCCTCCAAATTTCATACCTCTAGGACTTATAGTTTAGGCTGTGCATTGATTCTAAGTCAGCTTCAAAAGAGTTTTATATATTTAGAAGAAGAAGAAGATAGATTGCTAATCTCGATATTTTTAAGCGCCCTGCAACCCGACACTATGAATAGCTTTAAAAGGGAAACCTGGTAATCCCTTCACGGCATTCGCACCGTATTATGTCAAAGTGAGAAGTGTCCGGAGTATTTTTTATCGATAACTTTTTATCGACAGCGCGCAACACTAGTTAATTTTAATTGGTGTGAGCTGTTAAACGATGAGTGATGTCTGGTGTTTTTATTCACTATGTAGAACTAGTAAAGAGACTGTGACTTTGGTTTTACTAGATCACTTGATACTGGTTGAGTATTACTAAAGGAAATTTTGCAGTTAGAAATGAAACAAAAAAAAAAACAAGAATTTTATTATGACTTACCTTTTTAGTTAAGACTCTTCAGTACTTTGATGACTTACTACTGAGTTTTTTAGTTTAGGAACTAACTTTAGATTTCCGGAATGTCATCTACTAGATTGAATTGGAATCCGATTATAAATAGACAGTGTTGTCATCGAATCATGAGATCTGTTTTCAAATAAACTCCTCAAATAGTTCTACTTGTGATATAAAAAGCATAACCCTAATGTAAATTAAAAAAAAAATCTGATGTAAGTTAAATAAAAAATTTCAAGTATAATACAGTACAGTAGTAGTATATATTCAATATTTAATACATTTCATTTCATTCAAAATAGTGCCAAAGTGCAAGTTATGTCTCAATTGGCACAAAAATGTTATTACAAGTTTCATCAAATCTTCTTCTGTGTTCTATGTTGTCCTTTACTCTGTGTTTTTTCTGTCTTATTTTATTATTTGTTTCATCGAAATAGTTTTGTTCTAATTTTGTCAATTTTTAAACGTTGTACTTATGTACCTTTATTTTGTGTGTTGTAGAGCAAATAAATAAATGTTCACGGACACTTAACACAACGCCTTCTAGTCCCAAACTAAGCAAAGCTTGTACGATGGAAACTAGATGGCTGATAGAATACATACATACATTTTTGTTGTAAATATACATACTTATAATACATAGAAACAAACAAATGTCTATGCCTATGTCAAATCTGGTTCAGCCGTACAGTTACATAAGTCATTCAGTGCAAAACATCTATGTTGTATCATAACTCGAGTTTTGTCATTTTTTGAAACGACACACAGCACTTTTATTTTAATGGTTTTTCTTGTGTTATTGTGAGTATTGTTGTTTGATTTTGGTGGAATTTTAACCAATAATACTTAGGTCGTAACATAAAGTGTGAGCCATTGGAATAAATGTGTGTAAAGTGGTTTTTCTGAATGTGAAAATTCGTGTTAGGTTTTGAAGAGAAAATCCACCATTTTCTTTTCAAACAAATGACTTGACTTGACTTATATTATTACAATTATATCACTTGACATTGGCAAAATTGTCTGTCGAAATGACGGACAGAGGCCATTATTGAAGAGAAGAAGAAGAAGACCATGTTTCAGTTTTTAGTTCTAATATTTTAAATTTCAAACTATCAGCGACTGCTTACATTAGTACAACTTTGTAACAGTTGTATGTAGAATCAATTTAAGAGGCACATTTGCGGTACATGAGCAATCCAGGGGTTATTATTATTACTAAGGTTTGCGGTTGGATCAGTGGGATTTCTACCTACGACAAAACTAAGACAAACTTGGCGTAGTGGATGACTGAATTGCCTGGGGTGTAGGATCTATGTAATTGTCAAAATTTTTGATCAGTTATCTGTGTTTCATGGTTTATTATTGGCTTAGTTTGGGGCTATATTACAAAAAGTCCACTCATATTCATTTATTTTATTGTTTGAATACTTAGAACTATTTGCTCTAAGTGTCAGTATCAATGGTTCTCGTAATAGTACATTATGGTACTAGTGTGGTACATTGGTGATTACCGCCGAGGTGCCATTGAGACCCGAGCCGTAGGCGAGGGTCTTAAGAAAGCCGAGAACGGTAATCATCAATACACACGTGTATCATACGACGTTTTTCAACACACTTGTGAATAAAATAACAATAAAATAACTATAATTTCAACAGTGAAAACGCGTTGTGAAAAATGTTTCGCTATGGCGGGAAAAAATAATCAGTTTTCCTATGCGCGCGCATTGCGATCGGCCACAGACTAAAGGGATGAGGTTTTTTTTTTTATTTATTTTCCGCTCTTAGGGTTTGCGCCTATTCTGCCACGTAAAAAAATGGGGAATTTAAAGTTTTCTTTTATTGCAGAGAAAACAAAAGTTATATTTGAGTGAAAGTTTTATTTATTAAACACGTACGAGTTAAAATTATCTATTTAAATAAGAAGTTGCATGAAATGAGCAAGCAATAGGAACATTCATTTATTTGGTCTATTGAACACGATCTTTTTTTTGAATAAAAACTTTTTTAGTAACAAAGCTACTCAACTAAGAAAATTAAAAAAAAAAATCTATAACTCACTAGTGAGTTATAGCATGAGTTATAGCAATGAAAAAGTCACAGTTTGATTATGGGTGTCATTATGTGCCTAATTGCGGTGACCATAGAGCCACTTTATGAGCAAGTGTGTTGAAAAGTCTATTACGACATAGGGTATGGTATTGTGGGGTCAAAATAACTACCTACCCATGTTTGTAAATGATTATTTTTTCTAGAAATCTAAGAAGATTTTTGTCCAGTTTTCTAAATCGACATTCTACAATCACTAGAGAATAGAAAAGTTATTAAAATGGAAATTATCTGACGAAAAAAAAGTCACGTGACCGTTTTCATACTTTTTTTGACATTCATAAAATAGTGATTGTAGAATTTGAGTTGTTGTTAAATTGTAGCTAGAACAGTAGGTACTGTTCTTCAGACGGCTTCTGCTGGTACTGCTGATGATGATAGGACCACTTCACGTTTCTAAGAATCTCAGAAACAAAGGGTTGCTACTAAATGCATTAGAAAACTTAATATGTGGTCTACCTCTGCCGGCCAACTTAATTACTATGCAGATAATTTGCGGCGCGTTTCAGTCTTTGTTGCAAATTCTAGAAAGTGGTAAGGATTTAAAGATTTCTTTTATTTTTAAAAATGTTAATATGTAATTATTACAGAGAATATTGTAGTTCTTTGAACATAAATTACAAGTTTTAAAACATAGGATTTACAATTCTTGCCTATTAACAAAACATCGTAAAACAAAATACTATATAGGTAAGAGATAAGATAAAATAAGATAAGATAAATATTTATTTGTCTCCTTTTTTATACCTACTGTATTTAGGTATAAGTACCTATATACATACAGTAGGTAGATACATAACAGAAAAAAAAAGTACCTTCTGCCTTATAATAGTTTTATTACTCACCTCACAGATCACATCCGCTGAATTATTGACTAGCTTGGTAGATATTTGCATGGCACCAAAACATACACCTAATTACTGCACTATCCCACACTAGTAGGTATATTGGATTCCACACTAGGGCAACTGCGTAACGGTATTAAGAGCCCTGTATCAACCATACCTACATGGTTAAGGTGGAATACAATATGCATTTTGTTTTTTAAAGTCACTAGGACTTATTTGAAACGTCTTATCATTCATTCATTTTGTTTTTAATTCGTTGTTTGAGTGGATTTTTTCGCGCACATCAATGGCAGATATGCAGCTTTACCCTCTTTACCAGAGTTAGTTGGATTAGTTCATTCATTTTGCAAAACTAATTAGTAAAATTACAAAAACTTATATATTATTGTAATGTAATAAATATTTTACAAAATATTGCGCAGCATATTTTTAGCACAGGGAACAGTCGTGTTAAGTTTAGTATTTTTTTTTATTATTTTTTTTATACAACTAAGTAGGCAAACAAGCGTACGGCCCGCCTGATGGGAAGCGGTTACCGTAGCCTATGGACGCGTGCAACACCAGAGGCATCACATGCGAGTTGCCGACCCTTGAAGAATTTTAAAACACCCTTTAACTTAGTTCCATAATTTTTGATTTATTTGATTTTTTGAGTTTTGTTTTATTTTATATCTTCTACGTACTTAAGTACCGAAGTCCAACTAAAAATTTACCGTGAGTTTATGTAATTTTGACAAATTGTAAGTTACCTGAAACAGGACCCATAGTCCTAATAAACGCTGCCTAAGAGATTTCAAACGAAATGGTACAGATATCTGTAGCATTGATCTCAAAACATGCGAATACTGAATCCAACTGCAAGCTATAATAGCCTCTATTACTGTATTAAAAGGATAATTCCGACTTTCATGGTTAGTAACACAAGTTTGAACTTACTAAAAATAGCTTCAAGCTAAAATAGTCCTTGTTACAATTTGTATTAGGATTATTGAATTTTCCGGAGGAGGTTGGGTAAAATTGTACGCATTTGAATGTTACGCTAGTTAGAACAACAGAAATTGAGTATGACTGATCGACGTATTTCTGTAAGATTATTGTATTGCCTATAAAATATGATTCTTGAGAAGTGTTGCCCGCTTTTTGGATCAATATCAAATAAAATGATAATAATTGGAAGATAGATGGTTTTAAAAAAAATATACCTATAGAAAAAAAAAACTGTGGTCACGTGACTTCAAGACTTATGTCTGTCTTATGGCTGACTATGGAGGCAAGTAATAACATGGTATGCTAGATGAGCCTATTCTAGTAGGTACCTATACATACTGGTACTATCACCCGCAAATAGGGTTACGAGCATCGAAACTAGTTCCTTAAATCAACTAGCTAGACGTTTCTTATCGTTTTTAGAATGTTTACCTCCATTCATTTCCTACTAATCCACGTGCGTTGAATACTTATCACTTATTATACCCAGAGGAACTTGTGCCATCATTAGATCAACTCTGCTTCTTTACATCGTGTCCTTACTTGTCTTAATGTCTCAATACGATGCGAGTAAAAAGTACAAACTAAGCAAGCGTATAATAAACTAAGCTTGGGAGTTCCTGGTGGATCTAATTAATGTTTAGTATTTAACATTTCGCTATAAATCATAGTTTAGTAGAGCTTTTTGTAAGTAGATTCGTCCGGGGAAAACGAGCAGTTGCTCGCAGTTGTTCCAGTTTGAAGTCACTTCTGTAAAATTAGTGAGATGGTACATCAACATCAACCTATATCGGTCCACTGCTGGACGCAGGTCTCTCCCAAGACGCGCCACTGAGCCCGGTCTTCGGCTCTTCTCATCCAGTGTTTGCGAGCTACATGTCTCAGATCGTCACCCCACCTAGCCGGAGGGTGTCCTACACTACGCTTGCCTAAACGCGGTCTCCACTCGAATTAATACAAGCACATAGATACCACTTGGAATGCTAAGCCATGTAATGCTTTGTGAAGTCAACAGTTGTTGTAAAAAGGCATGAGGTATTCCACTTTGCGCACCAAAAAAGTTGTAAGTACACCACACTGAAAGAATGCTATGGTTAAATTTACCAAAGTCCCAACGGTTGACAAAATTTACAAGATTAATGATAAAAATTACTAAATCTTAACTGTTGAATTTACAAAACAATAAAGGTTGATGACGAAACAAAAGTTTACTAAGTTTTCTACGTGGATTTAACAATTGCTATGGTTGAATTTACATAAGTCCCGACGGCTATTAAACTTTTCAAGAGTAGCAGTAAAAGTTACTAAATTTTAGCAGTTAAATTTATAAAACATTAAAGGTTGATGAAAAAACAAAAGTTAACCACATTTTTATTATTGATTTAACCATTTCAGTTTGATACATTTTCTAAAATTTATTAGTAAATGACGTTGTAACAAAAAAATAACAAAAGAATTAAGTAGATTATACAAAAGTGTTAGTTTAATAGAAATTACAATATTCCTGTTGTACATTTCACAATTAATTTACGTTGCATTGACAGGAAATTATTGTTGTATTTACGAGTTCACTTTAGTAGAAAAGTTCCCATTCTCACCGCAGCGAGGCGCTTTATCCGTTACGAAACTTAAAGTTGAATTTACAAAATAATTAGGTAGAATGTACAAAAGTGTTAGTTTAATAGAAACAATCATACTCCTGTTGTACATTTCACAATTAATTTACGTTGAATTGACAGGAGATTATTGTTGTATTTACGAGTTCACTTTAGTAGAAAAGTTCCCATTTCCACCGCAGCGAAGCGCTTTATCCGTTACAAAACTTAAAGTTGAATTTACAAAATAATTAGGTAGAATGTACAAAAGTGTTAGTTTAATAGAAACAACAATATTCCTGTTGTACATTTCACAATTTATTTACGTTGAATGGACAGGAGATTATTGTTGTATTTACGAGTTCACTTTAGTAGAAAAGTTCCCATTTCCACCGCAGCGAGGCGCTTTATCCGTAACAAAACTTAAAGTTGAATTTACAAAATAATTAGGTAGAATGTACAAAAGTGTTAGTTTAATAGAAACAAATAGAAACAATCATATTCCTGTTGTACATTTCACAATTTATTAACGTTGAATTGACAGGAGATTATTGTTGTATTTACGAGTTCACTTTAGTAGAAAAGTTCCCACTTTCACCGCAGCGAGGCGCTTTATCCGTTACAAAACTTAAAGTTGAAATTACAAAATAATTAGGTAGAATGTACAAAAGTGTTAGTTTAATAGAAACAATCATATTCCTGTTGTACATTTCACAATTTATTTACGTTGAATTTACAGGAGATTATTGTTGTATTTACGAGTTCACTTTAGTAGAAAAGTTCCCATTTCCACCGCAGCGAGGCGCTTTATCCGTTACAAAACTTAAAGTTGAAATTACCAAATAATTAGGTAGAATGTACCAAAAGTGTAAGTTTAATAGAAACAACAATATTCCTGTTGTACATTTCACAATTAATTTACGTTGAATGGACAGGAAATTATTGTTGTATTTACGAGTTGACTTTGGTAGAAAAGTTCCCATTTCCACCGCAGCGAGGCGCTTTATCCGTTACAAAACTTAAAGTTGAAATTACAAAATAATTAGGTAGAATGTACAAAAGTGTTAGTTTAATAGAAACAACAATATTCCTGTTGTACATTTCACAATTTATTTACGTTGAATTTACAGGAGATTATTGTTGTATTTACGAGTTCACTTTAGTAGAAAAGTTCCCATTTCCACCGCAGCGAGGCGCTTTATCCGTTACAAAACTTAAAGTTGAAATTACCAAATAATTAGGTAGAATGTACCAAAAGTGTAAGTTTAATAGAAACAACAATATTCCTGTTGTACATTTCACAATTAATTTACGTTGAATGGACAGGAGATTATTGTTGTATTTACGAGTTCACTTTAGTAGAAAAGTTCCCATTTCCACCGCAGCGAGGCGCTTTATCCGTTACAAAACTTAAAGTTGAATTTACAAAATAATTAGGTAGAATGTACAAAAGTGTTAGTTTAATAGAAACAATCATATTCCTGTTGTACATTTCACAATTTATTTACGTTGAATTGACAGGAGATTATTGTTGTATTTACGAGTTCACTTTAGTAGAAAAGTTCCCATTTCCACCGCAGCGAGGCGCTTTATCCGTTACAAAACTTAAAGTTGAATTTACAAAATAATTAGGTAGAATGTACAAAAGTGTTAGTTTAATAAAAACAATCATATTCCTGTTGTACATTTCACAATTAATTTACGTTGAATTGACAGGAGATTATTGTTGTATTTACGAGTTCACTTTAGTAGAAAAGTTCCCATTTCCACCGCAGCGAGGCGCTTTATCCGTTACAAAACTTAAAGTTGAATTTACAAAATAATTAGGTAGAATGTACAAAAGTGTTAGTTTAATAGAAACAACAATATTCAGTTTGTACATTTCACAATTTATTTACGTTGAATGGACAGGAAATTATTGTTGTATTTACGAGTTCACTTTAGTAGAAAAGTTCCCATTTTCACCGCAGCAAGGCGCTTTATCCGTAACAAAACTTAAAGTTGAATTTACAAAATAATTAGGTAGAATGTACAAAAGTGTTAGTTTAATAGAAACAACAATATTCCTGTTGTACATTTCACAATTAATTTACGTTGAATTGACAGGAAATTATTGTTGTATTTACGAGTTCACTTTAGTAGAAAAGTTCCCACTTTCACCGCAGCGAGGCGCTTTATCCGTTACAAAACCTAAAGTTGAAATTACAAAATAATTAGGTAGAATGTACAAAAGTGTTTGGTTATTACTAGCTGTAGCTATAATATTGATTCCTCTTGAACCACTCTATCTATTAAAAAAACCGCATCAAAATCCGTTGCGTAATTTTAAAGATCTAAGCATACCCATGTACAGAGTCAGACAGCGGGAAGCGACTTTGTTAAAAACTACCTAGGTACCTACCTATCTATGTGGTGATGTAAACAAGTAGGTACATGTAGATACCTATAAGGTAAGTGTAACGTACGTATGCCTTTACCTACCTTACCACCTTGTCAGCTTTCTGGTTCCCATAGTAGGTAGGTACCTACAAGCTTCGCTTAGTTTGGGACTAGATTAAATTGCCACGGTAATGTTATAGAGAGATAACATTAAGTAGGTACCTACCTACCGTGTTATTGCTGCGTAGAATGTCCATGTCCACCAATATTTATATAGTACCTATCTACCTAACCTTATCTAGGTACCTACCTACCTATTATTTAGTTTATAGAAATGTATTTAGGTAGGTAGATACCTACTATTTATTTATTTAGTTGTCCTGTAGATTCTTTAGTAGGTAATAGCAAGCAAGCTCGTATGAGTTAGTGGCCAACTCTGGTGACGAAGTTTTTAGGCAGCCTTAAGGCTCCTTGAGCCGGGACCTACAGTTTAGCGTGCCCTCCGAAACACGGCAGCGCTCAAATGTAATGCCACTAGCGGTCACCCATGCAAATAGTGACCACGCAGAACGTTGCTTAACTTAGATAAACGGTGAAGATTGACTAAGCAAGCCTAGCCACGAGCGTTTCAAGTAGGTAATGAGAAATACATACCTAAATTCAGAAATAAATAATTCATAAATTCATTCAATACATTCAGATACCTACCTACCTACTTTGTTCTAAGTATGTATAGAATAGATGCAGTAGTTACCTACCTTTTATAGAATTAATAAAGAAAGAATAGAATCTATGCATACTATGATAATATTATGATCTAGATGATCTAGAAATTCTAGAAAAAAACACGCATAATATGACACTAGCTGATACCCGCGACTTCGAACGCGTGCGAAACTTTCCACCAAAAAATATCTGTCAACCAGTGTCAACCAGCATTACGATGAACCTCGTGTCAAAGGCTGCTTTTGGTTTAGAGAGGTCAAGCTGTATCTAAGAAAATCCAGGACTTTCATTTCAATAAAATCTGGCCTATGCTTCAATCCGGGAAAAGGGCTTCCTATTGGTATAAGTTTCGTCGAAATTGGTCCAGAAGTTATGGCGTGATCCGCGAACAAACAAACAGACAAACTCGATTTTTGGAATCGGAATCGTTTATTTAGTAGAAATAAGAAACATTTATTGTAGAACTGTGTACAGGAGATCTTAACATAAAATAGTTTCAACAGTGTGCATATATTTAGTTTATCCATACCTATCTTTAGTTTTAGTTTTTGGCTTTCTTACAGTTTTATAATAGTATAGATAGATAGAAGACAGGACTGACTTGGCTTTGTCGTCAAGAGTTAGCATGCTCAAGTTGGTAGTATAGGATAATGTCAATATAAGCTCAATATTTTTATATAATAATGTTTAGATGATAAAAAAAATATCGATAATTTTAATGGTTAATTTATACGTAATAAGTGAGTGAAAAGTCTAAATAAATGTTCATATCTTAGGTCATAATAATAATAAAACAGCAATTGTATTCATGATCCTTGGATATAAATCAATATTGTGTTTTATTTTAACTAATATGAAGCATACAATTGAATGCAGGTAACTTGTTAAATTTACACAACGACTTTTTGGGCAATTATAAGATTCACTCTATATTATGCTTTATCACAAAGCACATAGAGTACAAAATTAAAATGCAGGATGAAACCGAAAAGAGGCGTTCCTAGACCGCGCGGCAAGATTTGCTATTGGCTACATTTCTCAATCGTACCATAGTAATAAACTTGAATTTGCGAGCGAGTTGTGTCTAGCTTGCTTTTCCATTTCCAAATCTCCTCCATCTTTCTTTTTAAGCTCGTAGCACCGGTGGCACGTTTACTCACCGAATTACTGACACACAGCCTGCCGCAATATAATAAGCTGTTATTGATAATTATAGTAGGTACCTACATTGCATCGGAACGTTTCTTGTAGCTAGCATAGCGATTCTCGGTTGTGTTTGTGGCTTGTGGAGAACTGGAGACTGTGACTTGTGTGTGTTAGTGTTTCGCTACCTTCGCTAGTTTACCTAGTATGATTAGGTACCTACCTAGGTACCTAATATGTCAATTAATAGCGATAGTGATGATAATACGACAGAAGAGTTCATACCGGAAAATTTTGTCACAGACCTGTTGGAGTCCTGGGGGGTTTCGGCGAGGGTTCAAGAAGTACTCAAAGGTGAGTATTACCTGCAAATGTACCTTTTCAAATTTATAAATAAGGTCCTAGAGTTACTACATAACCTACCTAGGTTACAATAAAAAATGTAAAAACTACCAGATTACTTTGGTAGTTTTTACATTTTTTATTGTAACATAGGTAGGATGTAACCTACTAGGACCTAGTTAAATGTGTAGAATACCTAACCTACTTATGCTTAGGTACCTACCTACTAACAGGTTGTTATGTATTTTTAGAGTTCCCTATCAACCTCTTCCATCGATGAGTCCGTACGCTCGGCTCAAACGAAATCCAAAATTGAAGATGTAAATGTAAGTATGAATCCATAGCTTTTTGTTTGGTAGGTAGGTACCTACACCTGGAATACACCAGTAAAAAATCCAACAAGTTCGGACTCGCCGGTTGATCGGACGTCATCGGGCGTATTCACGATGGCAGTTATTGTAGTGTAGGGCACACGCTCCTATCTTTTACGTACCTACCTAGTACCTACGTTTGATTTGATCAGATGACTTCGGCCGATAACGGTTACTTTTGATGTCTTTTACAGGAAACATACTATATGTATACCTAGCCAGAAGTATGGCAAAACTAAATACTTACCAGCAAGAGGCAAATTGGTAGATAATACAATAGCCATAAAATAAAATTGTGCAGTCTTGGGATTCTACAATCGAAAAAGCAGCTTGTGCTCATACCCAAAACCATAGATTCTGAAAATGAGGTTTATGACAGTAAGTATTATTAAATATCTATTAGTAGGAATAGAATACAAATTGTTTGTCCCATGATCAGTCTGAAGCACTTCGTACATAGCTTTGTTTCGTTGTTCGTTCACTAATGAAAAAGATAACAAACTTTAGTTTTATTTCAGTTTCCAAGTTTATTACAGCCTGATAGTATATTTTGCAACAGTGTGTGTAGCATAAGCATAAGGGCTCAATTATGGCAATTTATTACAAATTACATATTTGCATTATTATGTACTAGGTATCGAAGAATAAAATGTGGGCTCATGCAGATTTTTATTTTTCAGATGTTAGGGACTACTGCTTTGCCGCTTTAATTGGCCACAATCACCACTACAATAAAGGTGTCAACACTCAGACGAAACCATCAATAGCAGAATAAAAAAAAAATGTCATTCTCCATGTACCTACAGGTATGTTTTGCCAATGTTCACAATAATAGTAAATATTAATAATATACAGGATAAAAAATTGAGCACCAGTGGTCTAGTCTAGTGGGAGCGACTATGCTTTCGATCGGTGAAGGAAAATATCGCGAGAAAACCTACTTTCTATCGTGGATACTTCGCTAAATCTTCAGATAACTTTTTCCCTGTTGCATTGCTAACCTTCATTTATTAGTAATTTATACACAAAGCAACAATAAGTAAAAATGTTTCTTATTTCAGAATGACAGCGAAATAGTTACCCGATTAGACACAGGAGAAAGGTTCAACTCGAAAAAAGAATGCAATGTCAGCCGCTCATCATTGGGGTCGGCGCAACACAGGACAAACTAAAAAAAAATTATGTGTCGTGCGAGCGACAACATTCTGTATAAGATTGACAGTTTTCTAAAAGCCTTAGATATACAAATAGATAGGTCCATTGAGGCAGTTGTGGTGTATGCGATTTGAATAAAATCACTACGTATTTATGAAAAACTAGCCGTCGCCCGCGGCGTTGCTCGCATTCTACCCTTTAGAGTGCGACGTTTCAAAATTCCTTTCTTAGTGCACCCCTACACTATATAAGGATACTACCCTCCAAATTTCATACCTCTAGGACTTATAGTTTAGGCTGTGCGTTGATTCTCTGTCAGCTTCAAAAGAGTTTTATATAATAAAAAAAATAGCAATCAACAAAGTTTTGTTCAATAAAATTGAACATGGTTTTGCAATGCATAAATATTATTTTGATCCAAATAAGTTCTCCTATCTAAATGTTGTTTATTTTAACTAACTTTATTGTTAAGATGAATGCTAATACAACTTTGTTGAATGCTGATTTCATAGATATGTTCAGTGATTTATATGTTCAGAAATGTTGAAATATGCGAGTGAGAACTTGTTTGACGGTTGTCAGTCTAATAATCCACTCTGTATAAGGGTACAAGATATACCCCGGGAATGGTAGTCATTAGGTACCTACTAGTAACAAAATGTTTTTTTATTTTATAAGTTATGTTAGGCCTCAACCGCACTAGCGGCCAACCGCGCGGCTAACCGCAGGGGCGGCCAATCGCGCATTTGCAGTTGGTATGCAACCGCAACCGCTGTACGCAGCGGTTGCATACAAACTGGAAACGCGCGGTTAGCCGCCCCCGCAGCCAACCGCGCGGTTAACCGCTGGTGCGTTTGAGGCCTTACATTTTACGTTATAAATCTGCTTCAAGTTTATATTTTCTGTGTAAAAAATTAAATTGGCATATTAGCTTAATAAATGTATGAACCTTTTCTAATGTTTCAATTCAATTTGTTCTCCTTTTTATTTGCTCGGTCTATCTTAAGGTTTTGTATTATAAACTTTATTACGTAAATTGTACTATAAACTGATGTTTTTTTACTAGAACACTTGTATTTCATCTACCTAAGTACTGTGGATTCTACAATGAACTGTGGTATTTTTTGCTAGGAAGCTTTTGTGTTGTCTATCATAAGGTTTTGTATTATATTAACCTAATTATGTACTCATGTAGATTGTACTATAAACTGATGTTTTTTTACTAGACAACTTGTGTGTTATCTACTGTTAGGTTTTGTACCTATTATCTACGTAAGTAGGTACTTATTGTAGATTTTACTATGAACTGTGGTACCACAGTTCATAGTAAAATCAGCAGAAGCAATATAAGTACTTACGTAGATAATACAAAACCTAACAGTAGGTAAAACACAAGTTGTCTAGTAAAAAATACCTTAGTTTATAGTACAATCTACATGAGTAATTAGGTTAATAATACAAAACCTTATGATAGACAACACAAAAGCTTCCTAGTAAAAAATACCACAGTTCATAGTAGAATCCACAGAAGTACTTCGGTAGGTGAAACACAAGTGGTCTAGTAAAAAATACCACAGTTCATAGTAGAATCCACAGAAGTACTTAGGTAGATGAAACACAAGTGGTCTAGTAAAAAATACCACAGTTCATAGTAGAATCCACAGAAGTACTTAGGTAAATGAAACACAAGTGGTCTAGTAAAAAATACCACAGTTCATAGTAGAATCCACAGAAGTACTTAGGTAGATGAAACACAAGTGGTCTAGTAAAAAATACCACAGTTCATAGTAGAATCCACAGAAGTACTTAGGTAGATGAAACACAAGTGGTCTAGTAAAAAATACCACAGTTCATAGTAGAATCCACAGAAGTACTTAGGTAGATGAAACACAAGTGGTCTAGTAAAAAATACCACAGTTCATAGTAGAATCCACAGAAGTACTTAGGTAGATGAAACACAAGTGGTCTAGTAAAAAATACCACAGTTCATAGTAGAATCCACAGAAGTACTTAGGTAGATGAAACACAAGTGGTCTAGTAAAAAATACCACAGTTCATAGTAGAATCCACAGAAGTACTTAGGTAGATGAAACACAAGTGGTCTAGTAAAAAATACCACAGTTCATAGTAGAATCCACAGAAGTACTTAGATAAATGAAACACAAGTGGTCTAGTAAAAAATACCACAGTTCATAGTAGAATCCACAGAAGTACTTAGGTAGATGAAACACAAGTGGTCTAGTAAAATATACCACAGTTCATAGTAAGTTCATGGTAGAATCTACAATATTAATTTGTTAAAATATATCAAAGGCGTTAAGTAAATAATACCATTTCATTACAGTTTTACCAAAGGGTTTAGTAACTATCCTGACAGTTTTACGGATGTTGTTTGGTAAAAAATATCAAAGTTCATGGTATAATCTACAATATTGATTTGTTAAAATATATCAAAGGCGTTAAGTAAATAATACTATTTCATTACAGTTTTACCAAAGGGGTTTAGTAACTATCCTGACAGTTTTACGGATGTTGTTTGGTAAAAAATATCAAAGTTCATGGTATAATCTACAATATTAATTTGTTAAAACATATCAAAGGCGTTAAGTAAATAATACTATTTCATTACAGTTTTACCAAAGGGGTTTAGTAACTATCCTGACAGTTTTACGGATGTTGTTTGGTAAAAAATATCAAAGTTCATGGTATAATCTACAAGATCAATTTGTTAAATAATACCATTTAATATGTTTAAATATATGTTTACCGAAACCGTCGTACATAGGTAAAATCTATCAAACCAAATTGGTATCAATATACCAAACTACTTTGGTAATCAGCCAACCGTCGCCGTATGGTAAATTCAACTTAAGTCAGCGGTAGGACCTCATTTAAACGTAAAATTTGGTAACTTTAATCTGGAATCTGGTAAATTCAACCAAAGTATTTTTTCAGTGCAAGAACTTCCGCATCTACGCTTTTCCACATTTGGGTACCAATCGATTTTAAGCTTGATGCGCAAAAGTGAAATAGTTTTAATATTAAAAATACGTGACGAGTTATCTGCCAGCTTACACACTTTAGTACATCACTTATTGTGAGAAAGAATAAGGTCTCTTCCTCATTAACAAGCAGGATGCATAGAGGAGATTAATAAGAGAGAATTGGCTGGACCTACCATCTTACCTCTTCTTCCATCTTACCTTTTCTTCCAGCTTACCTCTTCTTTTAGAAAATATTCATCAACTCATGAAACTGACTGTACAGTGTACATTACTCGATAATTTACACATTCTAGTATTTGTGTAAGTGACTCCACTGATAGCAGTGCAAATATTGAGATGCGCGTGTGTGCGTGTGCAAAGCGACGAGCCTCGAACACGCACCAATTAGCAGTCGTCGCCGCTGGGTACCTACGACGTCATAAATCGAATGCGCCGTTAAGTGGGCTGTGAGAACAGCGGGGGCTTAGGCGGAAGCGGGAGCGAGTTATCCGCACGTAAAATAAGCGAGCGTAAATAAGTTTGGATCAATGTGATATTTTTATTGAACCTTTGCATTGTTATTCTCTCGACCCTGAAGCTCTGCAATTTCACATAATTACATTTAGTTATATTATATCTTCAAAAATGTGGAAATGTGCGAGCGAGAAGGTTATCTGGCCCTTCGCCTTAAGCAGGGTTTATACAAAGTTTGAGTTGAGAGATGATTCTAAGAAATAGCTTAAATACTTACAAAAGAATCAAAAGATAGATTTACCTTATCACCAGTTTAACCTGAGCTTCCCTCTATTCCATAAAACTTCTAGGACTATAATACAATCGCCATATATCATTTCCCACCGCCCGCCTCTTTCTTGTCAACTGCGTATTAATCCAAGAGTTATTCCTAGAGGAGATATTATTATTTTGAGTGCCTGAGACTGCCTTTGCATCCGCTAAGAAATAACCTCTAGCTCTGCATTATCAGTTAGTTGTAAGATTCTTATCCTAGCTATCTTCCAATGGGTTAGGTACTTAACTCTGAGTCATAATTCTTCATTCTAGGCACTCCTGAAAACCAGCGCTAAGGTGCCACCGTGCACCTTTAGCATTATGCTGAGCGAGTACCTTTTTTACGCATCTACCTATCTATAATTTAATGTTTATTTAATTGTGTGTTTGTATGTGTTTTTGCGTAAAATAAAAAAAATCTATTCTATTCTATTCTACAATTTCCTTATTATTTGATAAACTCATAAACGTAATAAACAATTTAACAATTTTGACATTTTAAATACCAAAAGGCTATTTTCTACTCCTTCAAAAATACTCTTTTATTACTCTACTTTTACTGCTCTCTATACTTACTCTACTCGGAGAACATGACAGTAGCCCCCGTATCGTAAGCTCTGAACTGTTTTCGCTGCCCAGCATAATGCCAAGTGACGTGGCTACAGATATACGAAAACAAGAAGCTTTTGACGGCAAAAACGCGCCGAAACGCGCTAATGTCACTATTTAGTCACAGAATACCTATGATTTAATATGAAAATAGTTCATAAAACCTGCCAGGTTTTTATGGAATAACGATTGCCACCCTGAATTTACAATAAAAACAAATCTCGAGTTTCATGGCCTCACATTGAACCCCCTAAAGCTCCACGAATCTGCGCAAAGATCTTTACTACATTCACTCGCGGGTAGATTTCGAAATTCCAAATTTAAATGATCGCGATACGTTCCGTTACAGCTGGCTAGATTGGAATATATTGCTGAAGTAAACTTACACAAGAGTTTAATCTCAACGTAGTAAAATTGGGTTAGAATTGATTGACCCTATACTGGCCTGTCCCCGATGTAGATTACTAAATAGTATGTATGCGTTAAATAAATACCTGCTTCTAATTCTTTGATCGTGATTTTTGGGCTTGCACCATTTGCATTGTGATTTCTTTGAGGGAGTTATCCATACCTAGTATTATATGATCTGTGACCGAGTAAAGGAAAATGGCCAAAATTGTATGAAATCTAGGTCAGTGTGTTTTTTTTTCATTTTGAAAGGACTATTTAAATAAAAATTCATTGAGAACGAGTTGATAATTTATTGGTTCAGTTATATTGCCGTTAACCTCATATTTTTATGAACTCTGTAAACGATAATTTAACATTTATTGTAAAATAACGAGTAAAGAAACATAAAACTGAAATCCCATAATCCAGACACAATACATCATCAATTCACCGTTGAACAGTTAAGTAAATGAACGGTCAGGGTTAAAATTTCAACAGTTAAAGTAATAAAACAAACATTAAACCATGAAAGAAACACAATCAATATTTGACAGATAAGTCATAAATCATTTTTCAAAAACCTTTTGTAATGTAATGGTGTATTTGACAGAGTTTTTATGGTAGTCTTCAATTTAAGTTTCGAATTTTTTTTTTGGCGCGTATTTGAGAAAGTTCATTAATGTGAAGCCTTTAAGTTACATTGTTGTTGGTAATTATTTTTTATTTAAGTTAAAGTGCCCATTGTTGTATTGTTGGAAATATAAATGCTAAAGCTGAGATAAGATGCCCATTTGACTAGGAACCTAGCAAGTGTGTAACTTGCCTATTTTTTTATTTACTAACCTACTCTATGGATTGCAGTTTAATCTTAAGACGAGTCAAATTTTTGCACGACTTGCAAAATATAATTTGAAATTGGTTCGTAAAGAAAGCTTAAAATCGCATATCTCATTATTTTTTTGAATGTTACTTGTTTTATATTTGTTATATTTTAACTAATTGATTTAATTCTGGGTTTCGAACGGAAATGAAAGAATAAATTCTTGTAGAAAAAAAAATATCACCCAAGTAATATGAGTAGTCAAAGTCCTTTATTTGTTTACATTGTGAATATTATAGTAGTTTACGTTTAATTTTTAGATATTCGTCTCTTCCAGTTGCCTAAAAAGGTTATTTTTTAATTTCAGTTCAATTCCAAAGCTTATTAATTTATTTATTATTTAATTATTATAGCATTATGTCGTACGGCATTTTGTTGTGGGGGAGTGCTGCAGATATAAACACCATATTTGTGTTGCAGAAGAGGGCTATTCGTGCAATTTATAACATGGGTCCCAGAGAATCACTAAGAAATAAGTTTAAAGAAATAAATATAATGACAGTACCTTGCCAGTACATCTATGAAAACTTATTGTATGTTAAAAAAAATATAAATCTATTCAACAAAAAAAGTGATAATCATAATGTTAACACTAGAAACAAAGACAAACTCGCTGTTCCCACCACTAGGCTCTCAAAAATTAGTAAATCTTTCAAAGGGCAATGTGTACGCTTCTTTAACAAAATCCCAAGTGATGTGTCTCAATTGTCGATTGGCAAGTTCAAAAACGTAATAAAACAAAGACTTATTTCAAAAGCATACTATAAAATATCAGATTATTTAGAAGACAAACAAGCTTGGGACGAACTAGCTCCAACTCATCCAATAAAAAAAAAATTGTAATCATACCTAATCATACAAAACGTAATGACGATTCAAAGTGATCAGTGAGATTTTATTGAATAAAAGCTTTTTGACTTTGACTTTGACTTTGACATTATTAATTTACGTATTTTTTATTTATTTATTAATTTATTTACATGGTAGCCAGTTTGTAAAGCGAAGCTTCGAGGAATAAACATTTATAAGCATCATAACAAATCTGTTATTACTGCCAACGTATTCAAAACCTCATATTTTTCGCAATAGTTATGACAAATAACTGTCAAAGCGACTTTCAGTTAAAACCTCGGTTTAAGTTTATTATATAACGGGCTACAACTCCTAAGAGTTAGGAGGTATTGTTAGGAAGGGCATCAAAAACTAACTCTGGTTAGGAGGGCTCAACTACTTCCTAGTTTAAGTCCGTGTTTACGTAATGACGTTCAACTCATTAAGGCGCTCGTGGCGTAGCTTGCTTAGTCAATCTTCACCGATTATCTAAGTTAAGCGACGTTCTGCGCGGTCACTATTTGGATGGGTGACCGTTAGTGGCGTTTACATTTGAGTGCTTCCGTGCTTCGGAGGGGACGTTAAACTGTTGGTCCCGGCTCTAGTTGCCGTTAAGCCATGACGGAGACCTTAAGGCCTAAAACTCCGTCACCACAGTTGGCCATTAACTCATACGAGCTTGGTTGCTTATGGCACTCGTACTTTTGAAATTTTTAATAGAACATTTGAGAGAGTATCAGTTTTCGAACATCTATGTTTACAACACACAAATGTTTATTCTCTGTGGGGATCGAACCCACGACCCACAGCACGGAAGGCAGAGCTACTACCGACTGAGCCATGACGCCTGTCAAAAAGTAAAAAGACGGGTGCGTCTTCTTAGCACCTATGGCTTAGTTTTGTTGATGATCGACTTCTATTCATGGTACAATGTATGCTTTTCCACAACGTTGTTCATTAATTGTTCTTGCACCAGCATAAACTTGAACTGATGTTTGGCAAGAACATAAGCAAAACTAATAAAGTTTTACGCGTAGTTGTAGAAGGGTTTTGCGTTTAATAAAACGCGAAAGGCCTCAAATAATGCCAATACTTACTACATTCTATTACTTAATTACTTTGGAGAGTGAGTAGGTTTCTTATGGGCAAATGTGCTACACTGTTGACCGCATCATCGCTTAACATCCGGTGATATTGTGGACAAACGTTTGCCTATATGTAAAAAAAACTAATATTACTTCTGTGATAGTACACTTGAGAGCTAAATTTCCGGGTCATTTATAAAAACTTGAATATCTTGGGGACCATAAATATCTCGAACTACAAAATTGATTACTATTTACCTCTAATTGGCTAAAAAAAACTTTTACTTTGATAAAACTTTTGGCATTGGCTTTGATTATCTTAACATGCTGAGAACGAGCATCGAGTGACATTGCCACAGATCGGAGTTCGAACACTCGGTCGTGTCGTCCAGTCGGTAAGTCGGTATAAATCTGTCACTGCGGCAACTAGCTTCGATTTGAATTATACAGTGGTCGGGCGAGCTAACAAGCTAACACAGATGCAGTTGTAGTAGGTATGGTATAGAATTTTCACTTGAACATTCCATTTCCTGGCCAATATCACGAAATTGAAATAAAGATAAGATCAGAAACCACTTAGAAAAAAATATCTTTTTCTTCTCTGTATGGCATATGTTCATAATTTCGTATCAACTACTGACAGATGAGTCTAATAAACTGTCAGTGCTGTCAAATCAATGGTAAAACCAAAACATTATTGCAAAAAAAAAAACTCACATTGCGATCGATCGACAAAACCGTCTAAGAATAGCGCAGTGGCCAGCAGTGTAACATTATATTTTATAACAATTTTCAGTGATTTTGTCTGGAAAACTTGTTTGAATCAAACTGAAATTGCTGAACCTTCTTCAATGTTACTGCATAACAACATTGTTCATTGTGATTTTTCATGAATCAATGATTTTATATCTTCAGAAATGCGCGAGCAAGAAGTTTGAAGCTTGTCAGCGTATTTTCCAAAGTTTTCCGGAATGCCTTACAGGGCACGTCCTCATTGGACTTGCTCTGTGAGGTAATGCATTGTTATAGGCAGAAGTTACCACTTAAATCAGATGAGCTATCAGCTTGTTCCATTACTTTTATCATTAAAAAAAAAATGCCCTTATCACTTTTTTACCCGGTTAGTAAGTGACGTAAGGTCGGCCGCCACACTTGCCTTTCTAGGTGATAGGTGTAAGGGCCTGACCATCAACACATTGCTTGATTTGCTAAGCTGGAATGTGAATTGGGCATTGTTTGGAGCGTATGTTGGTTTATGTATTTTTTCATTACTTTGCAAAAGAGGTTTTTTATTTAGATCTCTGTTTTACCAGTGAAGAGTACACCTTAAACACGCCATACAAAAGTGCATTATTGCCATGACTTGTTAGTTAAGTATCAGTAAGTTTGACAGGCGTCATGGCTCAGTCGGTAGTAGCTCTGCCTTAGGTGCTGTGGGTCGTAGGTTCGATCCCCACCGAGAACAAACTTTTGTGTGTAGCAACGTAGCAAACATAGATGTTTGTTCTGTGTCTGAGTTTTATTATGTCATTGTATTATAAGTATGTATTTCCAAAAATTAATTTATATTATATTATTCTATCAGCCATTTAGTTCCCATAGTACAAGCTTTGCTTAGTTTGGAACTAGAGGGCGTTGTGGACATGTCCAAGAGTACCTATTTATTTATTTATTTATTATGGCCATGACTAGTTAGCTAGTATCCCTATCCATAGATAGCTTAACTTATCGAAATGATTCGGGAGAGTAGATGCAGTGAGTTCAAACAAATCTTAAGAATGCAGACTTTTCATAAGATCCATGTTTCAAAACGTTCGATTGGTAGTAGGTACCGGCCGACCACGCATTTCACTCCGGTTCGGTCTCCTCTGCATATTTAAAAGAATCAAGTGACAAGAAAAATAATCTTGCCAGAGAAAACACGTCACGGAATTTGACGCAAGCTCATATTTCATTCATTTTTATTGTAAAAGCTCACTGACCATATCAAAAAATAGTTGTACAAGATAAGGGTACAACACGTGTATAATTTACTAATCTAATGCTTTCTAAAACAAAAACATCAGAATTCCAAGTAATTTTCGAATAAAAATGCCATAGACACGATAAATAATGGACAATAAACAAAACGAACTCATCGGTGGTCGCGAGGCTTGTTCCCAATAGCTCCGGGAAACGCACAAAGTTCATTATATTATTGCTTGCATGATACATTACAAAGATGTCAAATGCAATCGTATGGTGATCATTGTCAATGTAGACGATGCCAACCTCCTCGGTAGGCGAGTGACGGATGGTGGTGTAAAAAAAATTGATGGAGTCATGTGACAGAGAGAAAATAGATTTGGTTTTTCAAAGTAAAATTATTTTATTTAATTTACTTCAGCCTTCCCTTCCCCATAAATAACAGTCAATATTCAAAATAGACATGTCTAAGAACCAAAAGCTCTAACGGATTTGTTTTAATAAACAGGTACTTCTCGGTTACTAGTTGGTCATTAAGGCTTGATTTTTGTTAGATATGCACCTATACAGTAAAAGTTTAAAAAGTTGCAGCATTGAAGCAACTAAAGAAAGAAATACTCAGGCACAATAAAATGTCGTTAACCAAAAGTCAGATATAATATCACTGCTGCTAGTAGGTACCAAATCATTATGACTATGGCACATAAAATAAAAATTGCCCGTTTGTCCGTTTGTGTCATAAATAAATGTATTTCTTTCTTCTTCTTTCTTTCTTCAAAAAAAGCTTATACATATCTCGATGTATATTGGTTTGTAAGAAGGATCATACAAAAAAAGATACGGACCAGGCCGTTGCTTCTTGCCTGGTCCTCAAAGCTCTGGCCGCAAGAACCTAGAACATAGAATCACTTAGTATATATAAAACGATTCTAAACTATCCTTTTGTGATTTAACAAAATAAAAATGTCTGAGTGTCCACGTTTTTTTTTAATTTCACTATAATTTTTTAGAAACTAGGTCATTCTATGTGCCAGTTTCTAAATTATCTTTTTGGGATTTAACTGAATAAAAATTTAAGACAGTCCACGTTTTTCTTGTTATTTTAAATTTTTTTTTAGTTTAACTTTGGATTGGAGCACTAGGGAATGTACCCTCGCGGAACGCGCGCCTACGCTCTAACGGTAACCGAATTTCGTAACTAGCTTAATTCGTGCGTTCAATAATTATAATGCGGCTGTCAATGGACATACTGTACGACACCGACACGATACCGACATAGTGACGATAATAAGATCAGTGTCGCCGCCGACACAGCCAGAAAGTAGTACTAAGGCCCGTATGCTGATTTACTAAGCCTGTAGTCTGAGTTTTGATATGTTGATTTGCGACAAGCGAGAATCGAGAAACGTCCTCATAGGACTTGCTCTGTGAGGTAATGCACTGTTATAGGCAGAAGTTACCACTTAACATCAGGTGAACTATCAGCTTGTTCCATTACTTTTATAATAAAAAAAAAAAAAAAACTTGCAGTATTTTAAATATAGTTTGCAAATCTCCCGCTAGAGGCGCTTATCGGATTTTCATACAAAATATCTCGCAATTCGCTTCTCGATATGCGTTTCTATCAACAAAACAAAACTTAGACTATGGGCTCTGCTCTAAGCACTGATCCGGACTCAAGCATAGCTTATTGTATGACAATCTCTAATCAAACCTATGCTTGAGTAACGATTTTTGTATCGTTTTATATCGTCTAGGTGTCATGTCGGTCGCGGTATAAAAATGCCCAACGAGGCTAATTGGAATTTATGAAGGGTCTGAATTTATTCTTCAAGTATTTTAATTTAGTTCTGCAATATTCTTGATAAGTAATTTTGAATCTTATATATGAAGCTATAGAATTTCTTGTGAAGAACTCGCCCGGAGATGTGTTACCACCACACCTATTTCTACCAAAAAGCAGTGATGCTCGCGTTGCTGTGTTTCGGTTTGAAGGGTATGGGTGCCGGTGCTATTACACACACATAAGACTTATGGTCCAACTAGTCGGCCACCTTTATAAAAAAAAAAAATTGTAAATAAAATTGATAATTATAATCCTTAGTTTTGGTTGGTCACACAGTGGAGTAGTTACCCTTCCACGTTTGTATGGAAAGGTGGGCGACTAGTTGGACCTTAACACCTTTATGTCTCAGAGTGATGGACGCGGTACAACGGACGGACACGGACACGTCCTCCGTAGACGTGCTCAGTGAGACAAAGCATCGATAAGCAGTGGGCCATCGGCTTGTCCCATCATTTAGTTGTATAGAAAAAGTTTTTCTGTTGTGTTTATCGGTTCTATGGAACTTTTTTGACGGTGATTGAAAGTGTTATCAATTTTGAATATTCTACGCTTGAAGTTCGTTGAATAAAAGATTTTTTGATACAATTTTATCAGTTACTATTAAGACTTCTACGATCACTGGCGCTTTCACGTTTAAGTTTATTTATTTACCATAAAGAAGTTGTCTGATAGGTACACAAAACACTAGTCTAGTACATAGTTAGATAGTTAGGTACATTTTTTATTTTTTTTATTTTTTTAACGTTGGGAAATCCTCATGGATACTCTTCTGCCGTGGCGAGCGACAGAAGAGTTATGTCGGACTCTTACCGACTAAAACCCAACGGGGGTCCGTCTTACACCTCTTGCCGGGGCTGTGGGCACGCTTTCGCACTCTTCCATGGCCCGACGGTGTTGCCTCCATATACGCCAATGTGCCACATGTTGTATGTATGTTGTGCATAATAAATGTTCCTGATTAAGTTCTGTTCCCTGCGCTAGGTATCAGTTAAGCTAGGCTTTATAAGCAAAATTCAAAAAGGCCTCTAGCCATGTCTCTATAGGTCGTTTAGAATAAGGGGCCAATAACGCCTTCCCACAGAATATTAGAGCAAATAGCCACTTGAATAAAGAGATATAACATGTGCCTTGAAACTGTTGCCTCCCAACATATCCGTATAGACCTTCTTCTTCTTCTCTTCTATATGGCCTCTGTCTTTCATGGACCTATACTGGATGTAATAAAAGTATTTCCAAAATCTTTATATATCTTACCATCAGTTTGACGGACGTGATAGCGTAGTCGGTCAGTCGGCCTTCCGTGTGGATCGTGGGTTCGATCCCCACCAAGAACAAACTTTTAGTCTACTTATGTATTTATCAAAAAATTATGGACCAGCTGATTTTCTTTTGATGAATTTTATTAGTGATAATGTTGTTTCTAATTATGAGTACTTCACAGTCCAGTGATTTGGTAGTTTTACAAGAAAAGTTTCTCGGGAGTTTTGAAAATAAAAGTTCTTTTTACGTAATTTTGCCGGAAGCGCCGCCATCTTGGAAAAATGGCGGCCAAAACTGATATACGTTGACAATGATGATGACGATGATAAAATGCACATTATTCTACATGCAATAGACCCTTGTGTAAGTTCTCACACTTCAGATAATCCTTAGATCGAGAAACATTCAGATCGCGATACACTATTAGCCGTGTCTTTATATAGGGTGTATCTGCAACGACCCTATAGTTTTATATAGGGTCTACAATGGTTGTCGTTTTAGAGGACCAAATCTTGTTATTCAGACGCCTACGGCCACATTTCACATCGGTGTGGAACGTGGCGCGTTTGGGACTAGGAGGTCTACACAAACGTTTCGTTTGAATTCGCATTTAGATTTACATTGCCTCGGACGCACGTTGGTAAAATTTCAAGTTGGAGCAAAATGCCATATTATGACGCAGTGTAACTCAATACGGTAGATCTATGCAAAATAATAAACGCGGAGTGGGTATTTAGATAAAGCTGTTTGCTGTTGATTGTAGTACTATTAATACACATGGCTATATTTGATCGTGGGTATATTGGCGACACAAATACCCTTGAGAATATACCATTCAGTGTATAAGGTATACCAACTGCAAGGGATGCTACATCTACAAAGATATTTAAAAATAAATTTAATGTGGGAACAGATGAACATACCTACCGGTCAAAATCATAACACGTCTTTTTGGTTCACCATAATCGGGTAAATTTTGGCTGTTGGACAGGACATTGTGCAACGTAGATGAAATCTTAGAATCAATAGATTGTAGTTCACAAACCACATAAATTTTAAAATATATTTTTTTAGTTAAATAACAACAATTTACCTATTCACCCGACTTGTAATTTTTTTTTAATTTTTTAATTTTGTATTTTAAATAAAGGTTTTCAAAATAAAAGTGGTGATAAGATAAGGATCCCTAAGCTTTCATTGCCTAGAAATTTTGTTCTCTAAGAACTATTTTATAAATTCGCTCGCAACTCTACATGACACTCAGAGTACACTCGCGCACCATTTCGCACTTTATCGCTCGTGATTCTGCGCGCACGCATGTATCGCCGATTCCCAACACGCTTGTTTCAATAAATTGTATTATTTAATCTGGTTTGCAAAGTTTAACCCTTCTTAGCTCAACCTAAATCAAATCAAACAAGAAAATAAACCTCTTTTTGTCAAATAATATTATTATTATTGGTATTATAATTTTATTCTTCAAATAATGACTTTATTAAAAGCTTCTTTACATTAAAATTGCTTAATATATAGAAAATACTTTATTGCACACTTTAACCTAGGATAGATAGATAGATATATTCTTTATTGCACACCAAGAAAAAAGAAAAACAATAAAAGATAAATAAGTTATAAGTATGAGGTACAATGGGCGGTCTTATCGCTATAAGCGATCTCTTCCAAACAACCTTTGGATGGACAGAAGCATGTCAATTTGGTAAGAACGGGGCGCACATAAAAGTAAATACTTACGTAAAAAAATGTTAATAATTTATCTTTTTTATGTTTTTTAGGAATTACAAGAAAATAAATAAATTTAATATTATAAATGTAAATATTAAATGATTGTAGGTACTGTATATGTCTTTAAAAATATTAAATATTTTATTATGTAAGTAATTAAGATTAATATTTCGGAAAAATACTTTCAAAATATACCTAATGCGTTTTCTTCATCCCTTCTTATACTTAGATAGATTTCCTGGAATAAGTGCTAAGTGCTTGGACTAAGAATTAATTTGTTTGGTAAAGATTATTACGGTAAAAATAAACTAAATTTTAGCGGACTAGTAAAATATCATTGGAATATGGCTACCTTTTTGTCAATTGCCCTTTTGATTATAAAAAGATTTTTTCTTAACTGGGCCCATCGGGTCATTAGGACTGGGCCCAGTCGTTAACTTACTCTTTTCCAAAGATATTGTTTCAAATTCAAAATCTACGCTAAGTACATTAGCTATGTCGTCACTCCGAAGGAATTTAAATACATACAACCATGTTCTTCAGCTTACCTTCCAAAAATATGTGCATTATTTAGACAAAGTAAAAAATACGCCCAAGGGTTAGGTGGCAATAGGTCTTTGAGGTGTCAAAACCTGCCCAGTCTACCCTGAGCTTTGGTGTCGTCAGCTTTATGGAATAAGAGAGGTCAAGTTATGTCTTGGAGAGTGCCCAGTCTTACCTGAGCTTTCGTGTCGTCAGCTTTATGGAAGAAGAGAGGTCAAGTTATGTCTTGGAGAGTGCCCAGTCTTCCCTGAGCTTTCGTGTCGTCAGCTTTATGGAAGAAGAGAGGTCAAGTTATGTCTTGGAGAGTGCCCAGTCTTCCCTGAGCTTTCGTGTCGTCAGCTTTATGGAAGAAGAGAGGTCAAGTTATGTCTTGGAGAGTGCCCAGTCTTCCCTGAGCTTTCGTGTCGTCAGCTTTATGGAAGAAGAGAGGTCAAGTTATGTCTTGGCGCCTGTTAGAGTTGTATTGAATATGCTGGCGTGAACGATGATACCACTACGAGTAGTTTTTTTTTCCTGGATTCTCTAGTGACGTCATCAGCTACTTTAAACTCAATTATATGTTGTCTTATATACTTGTTATCAGTACTTTTTCATTAAAATGAGGTGTGGTTCCACTAATAGATATGTCAGTAGTATCTCTTCTTTAGCACGGTAGCACTTCGTATCTTTCAGCTGTCAATATAACACATAAAAAATTCAATTTAGTAAAGAGTGGTCTAGACTCTAAGATAAGAACAGACAGAGCTAATAGGATACATTAAAAATATTATTTTAGAGATCTATAATTTAATTCTAAAAACCTCTCAGGTGCCACAGGTTCAGTACAAAAACCTTATAAAATTACAAGAATTTTAACCCTAAAATTCAAATTGCGGCATTATTGACCAAATTTTTTTGATTTTTGTACGGAACACTACATATAATATTTAACAATTTTGGCCTTTGTTCTTAGGAGTCGTGTCAATGACATTAAGACTACTGTAACATGATGTCGTTTTTTTTGTTTTTTAAATCATTAATTTATGCAAACGACCAATGAGGTGCTCCTATTTAATCGGATGTTAGACAATATGGTTTTTAGATGAGCAATTTTGAACAAAGTTTATTGGCTGGTTTCAAATATTAATTCTATTAATTGAAAAAATTGGTTAAGCTACTCAACTTGTTAAAAAAATATGGTTTATCCTTTTGAATTATTTGAAACTAATATTTTATTATTATGAGCCTTCGATGTCCCACTGCTGGGCAAAGGCCTTCCCCCCCAGCGATGTAGCATCCCTATATAAAACTATATTTGATTCCCCCCCCCCAGATTTTTTTTTAAATTACGATCTAAGTAAGTATCTTAAATATTTTTAGGTTATTCATGTTCTAACAAAGTCGGTCGAAAACACAATGGGGTGAGGTCAGCAGGGGGACAATGCACAATACACCCCAACGCGGGACGTCAGTGCAAATCTCATTCCCCCACTACGAACTAGAATTAAAATTAGAAACATTTACTTACCAATAACGATAAATAACTAAAAATTGTATTTTTATGTGAGCACAGCATTCTACGAATGATACAAAATGTAGATTTGTATCCATAATGATACAAAATGTAGATTTGTATCCATAAAGATGTCAACGCTACTCTTAAATGCGGATTTGGAGAATTCTAATGAAGTTGCTAGTTTTTATTCCATTTGCAGTTTACGTGTGGGTTTTTTGGACTAGTTTATTACGAATTGTTTTGTTTTACTTTTATCTGGTCAAGATTACGGGAAGTCGGTAGCTCTACATTGAATTAATACTATTATATTTATTTTATTAGAATTATTATTTTATAAGAAAAAGAAATTGAACGAGCAGATGGCTCAGCTGATGTTAAGTGGTTATAACAACGCATTACATCATAGACTAACTTCAGGCTAAATTTAGACCTAAGTTTAGACTGAGTTTAGTCGAAGTTAAGATTAAGCTTAGAATAAATTTAGACTAAGTTCAGACTTACCCTGTCCTTCGTCCACTACTCTGTAAGTATCGTTATATTCTTTTTTACTGTTAACATTTTTGTTTCTAATCCATGTTACGTGGTTTAACTATAATTTTTTTTCCCCAAATACATACGAGGACTCCAAAACTAGCAACAACGTATTCAGAAAATTCTTCCTAATCACTGTCGAAGTTTTATGAAAGCTCCCATATGAAACTACCATTCATTTTAATGAGCCAATCGTCATTATAGTCATCTTAATCACCCGATGATGTTTCAACATCATCACTTAAACTTTACTCTCTGAAATGCGGCTACCGTCATGATGACGGACTTAATCATCAAAAATCACACATCTTTGATTTACTATTGGGTTAAAAATATAATTAAAAAAATGTTCTCGCTATACAGATAACAGTTTTTCTTAAGATAAATAATAGGTTGCTTAAGTAACTACAACTTAATGTTAATCAAAATTAGTATGAGAGCACTAGGGTGCATTTGATGATCTAGTTTTTTTTTTCGTATTTGTATAGACTTTTTTTTTCTTTCTAAAACTACATTTAGAATTTATATGCGTAATGTTTCTCTAAATCGATTCCATTACTCGAGTAAATAAAATTTTTGAGAAGAACACCGTATAATTATGTGTCCTCTTACGAAAAGGGAAGATCTTCCACGCCGAGCGACCTTTGGCTCGGGGTCCGAGGACCAATGGATGGTATTCGGTAGTATTACTTATGTTCAAACTCCATGATAACTTCGTTTGCGTGATCTGGGATAGTTCTCATGTAGCGAGCTAGATGGCGCTACAATTTTTCTCAAGCCCTTCTTAAAAACATAACTTGCACTTATAACGGCCATCAAAAGACGGTAAGTTGTTATTAAGAAATCATGTCTTAATTACTATCAGGAAACTGGCGATTGGCCAATAAATACATTCGTTTAGAACATAAGAGGTAATAATATAACGACGCGACTTCTGTGGCGCCTAACGACTAGCCAGCCGACGGAAGAGGTGCAGGTTTAACTCTCGCTGCGAGACGATTTTTAACAGACTTCAAAAAAGTAGAAATTGCTCAATTTGGTTATAAGTTTCTTTTACAATCATCCTTTTTTACAAAGTTTACAATCATCGTTTATTTAACGCAAATTAATCAACGGCTTATTTATAGCGTCCTTAAGTAATTAAAAAAATCAGAACAAGGTTTAAGTCGTTTAAGCACTACTTACTAAGGGTATTTATGATTGGCGAGTTCGTTTAGCACTGGGAAAAGACTTGCCTCCGTATCGTAAGCTCGAACCTCATTTGCTATACTCAGCATAATGTCTCTTTTTTCTGCACATTCATGCCTAAACCAAAGGGGCAATCGTTGTCACATAAAAACATTTTATTCTAAATCATAGGTATTCTGTGACTAAATAGTGACATTAGCGCGTTTCAGCGCGTTTTTTGTCGTCAAAGCTTCTTGATTCCGTATATCTGTAGTCACGTCACTTGACATTATGCTGGGCGCAGCGAAAGCAGTTCAGAGCTCACGATATGGGAGCAGGAGGCAAAAAATGTATCTGATTATCTTTTATTTCGTCAAAAACTTGTGCTGGACTCTTCTGCATCGTTTCATGAATCTGTAAACTTATTTTGAAACAGGAATCAGTTATGGGCCCAGTATTATTGGTGCATAATTTAGGCAATGTTTCTACTGAAAATTAACGATTGCATTTTTTGTTTACAGGTAAACTACATGGATGATGATAGCTTTTGATGAAACCAGGTATGGTGATTGTTCTCTATGTAGGTACTCGTACCATTCCAAAATCATCATCAATCATCATCATCATCATCATCAATATATATAAAACTCTTTTGAAGCTGACAGAGAATCAACGCACAGCCTAAACTACAAGTCCTAGAGGTATGAAATTTGGAGGGTGGTATCCTTATAAAATGTAGGGGTGCACTAAGAAAGGAATTTTGAAAAGTCGCACTCTAAAGGGTCTAGAACGCGAGCAACGCCGCGGACGACGGCTAGTGAGTCTATAAAATTAAAAATTAAAGTCTGATAAAGAAAAATATTCTTGTACATTAGATATCACACAACGCTCTCTAGTCCCAAACTAAGCAAAGCTTGTACTATGGAAACTAGATTGCTGATAGAATACTTATATTATGAAAAAATATCGGCTCGAGAATCAAACACACACTTTTGAATCTAAAATCCGCTTGTACACTACACATTTCGATAAGCAAGTCATTGTCAAGTATAAAGTTAAAAAATACCTAACTTAAAAATAAGTTTTTTTCCGAATAAACACTTTGATTGATAAAACAAAAAAGAAATCCATAACTTTAAAAAAGTATTTTTCTTTTTTGATAAAATAGAAAAAAAAACCTGCCTATACTTACGTTATATAAGTTTTCCTACGTGAAAATAACGAAATCATCTAAAATTTCTCACGTTAGCTCAGCCACAGCTCGGCCAATCGCGAGGAACCTACCACAGCCTCCCAAAACGGTCTCAATCGAATGCATTATTCTACACCTATTCTCCCGATGCTAATGAGATCATACACCAAGCTGGCTACATTGGTTCCGGGGTAGAGCTTACAGGTAAAGCCGGGTTTTGGAATTAAGAACCGGCTTTTTATGTGGTAAAGTCGGGTTCTGAATTTAAAACCGGCTTTTGATAAAAAATTGGTTTGAAATATGAATCAGTTACTGTGGTTTTAAAGATAGATGATTTGCTATGATTATTTCTACTAAAGATGAGTTTTGAGTTTTTACAGAAAAAAAATTTTTTTTTTTTTAGTTTTTCGTAGATTTTTCATTGGTTATTTTTTTCTGAAAGTATTTTATGTAAGTAGTGGCATGATGACTCTAGTTTTTTCATAAAAAGACACTAATAATTTTAAACTTAAAATAAATTACAAAAGCTTCCTATTGACATAATAATGTCCGGCCAATTAAATACGTGAGACAGCCCTAGTTCCGGGTTATCGCCACGCTGTCTCTTTCTAACAACCTGTAATTTGGTGAGGTGGAAAAAGGATAGAGCATCTAGTTTGACAGGGTCGTGTAAGACCGTGTTGAAATACTTACACGGGATACGGATTATAACTTGAAATGTCGATGATGTACGGTCAGAGAAACAAGTTGATGTTATTAACCTTTGGATAATCTTGAAGGCTTAGTCTTAAGTTTTATAAAAAATACTATAATAGTTATAATATTTTTGACATTTCGTTTTAATATCAAAAATGTTACCCACCAGTAATGTTATAAAGGACTGTAACGTGGTTTTATGGAAAATTAAAAAAAAAAAACAAAACAACGGGATTATTGTCTATCTTTTTAACCGAGTTCAGAAAAGGAGGAGGTTCTTAATTCGACTGTTTTTGTCCGTCAGCATTTTAAAATTCTTTTTTTCAAAGGACTACTTTCAAATTGGTCTCATTATTTTTTGTATCAAAATCGGTTTAGTAGTTTGAGAGTTAAATAGGAATTACTGGGACAAAATACGTCATTCACGTACACGACATTGCGTATTTTGCTTTCCCGTGACCTTTCAATGGTGTTTATGATGAATAGAACAAGCTCAATAAACTACCATCATCATCATCATCATCATCTGGTGACGAAGCTGTATCAAATTGAAGTCGGTTTTTCAAGTTTTTAAACTTATAAATTACTAGCCGTCGCCCGCGGCGTTGCTCGCGTTCCAGAACCTTTAGAGTGTGACTTTTCAAAATTCCTTTCTTAGTGCATCCCTGCACTATATAAGGATACCTACTACCCTCCAAATTTCATACCTCTAGGACTTATAGTTTAGGCTGTGCGTTGATTCTCTGTCAGCTTCAAAAGAGTTTTATATATATTAATGATGATTTGCTAACGGTACATCCTCAGTCTACACCGAAAGTGAAATTGTCACAATAGGTCCCATTGAACAGATATCTCCGCAGATGATACGATATGGTTTGATCGATGACGTGAACGCCGTCTTTAAGGTTATCTCCAAATAGATTGGTAATGATCTCATTGAAATAGCCAGGCTTCAGAAAGAATTGAGTAAGTCTACACCCTAAGATTAGTATGCCTTATTAGACATCTAGGTTTACTAATATTATAAAGAGGAAATATTTGTTTGTTTGAATTGAATAGGCTCCGAAACTACTGAACCGATTTTGATATTTCTTTTATGAGACCCAGATGGGTCTCATAAAAGAATATAAAAAAAGATAAAGATATAAAGTTAAAAAAAAATTAAAATATCATTTTTTTTATCTGATATAAAAACCTCCTTCCAGATGGAAGGAGATGGAAGGAGGTTTTTATATCAGATAAAAAAAGATTTTTCTAATTTGTTTATAAATGGCCGAGTTCTAAGGTAAATACGTAAATATAAGTAGGTAATATATACATTCTTTATTGTTGACGGCTATAGTACGACGGAGGCCTCGAGGCGGCCTAAAAACTTCGTCAACAGAGTTGGCCACTAACTCATACGAGGTTGCTTGTTTTATTGTGGACTAAAAATATAAATTATTCACTTAGCATAATTTAGTAACAAACGAATAAAAAAACTAAAAACGAAATCATCAATTGAATCAAATCAACATTATCAAACAAAAAAAATATATGAAAATCGAAAACGAATATTCGAAAATCAAAAAAAAGAGCATTCGAAATTCAAAATGCATTTCTAAAGACGCTTCCCGTCTGCTTTTTATCAAGTTCACACTCCGTAGAACAACAGAGAGCAAAACAATGCCGCGCCGGCAGCGACACCTGACGAAGTGAGAACGAAACTTGATACCTCGTCCTACAACCCTGTCCACACAACACCAGACTTTACCCACCCAGTAATAAATCTCAAATCACCATAACACGCCTTGAACACTCCTCGCGCAAACACACACGGAAATCTAAACTGTATAACTAGGGGGTTAAAGGTGGTGATTGAATGCGCGTGTGAACTGTATTAAAATTCAGTGTGTACGTGATACGGTCTGCCTTTCGCCAAGTAGTTTTGTATTGAAATAATTTTATAGTTATTACATATTAGAACGCTCGAGTTGTTGGTTCGAAAATAGATTTAAAGATAATTGATTTTGCGTTGTGTGAAATTGTAGATGATAATTTTACATCGCGGTTTCCAAAAATACACTTTAAAATACATGAAACTTACCTAATATATTGGTACTAGCCGTCTCCCGCGGCGTTGCTCGCGTTCTAGACCCTTTAGAGTGCGACTTTTCAAAATTCCTTTCTTAGTGCACCCCTACACTATATAAGGAACCTACCCTCCAAATTTCAAATCCAAATCCAAATATCCAAATAGTTTAGGCTGTGCGTTGATTCTCTGTCAGCTTCAAAAGAGTTTTATATATATTGATGATTATGATGATGATTGATGATTATGAGTATCTACTTATCAAACTATCGGATACATTATGACTAAAATATTAGAATTATATCGGTAACGATTATTGGTGAAATCGATTAAAACAGGCGAATTACCAAAAAACGTACCTATCCACTTAAAATGCGTTCCAAACTACATTATAAGATTAGATTTGCCATTGGAATAAATTAAATTACAATTTGAAATTCGAACTTCAGTGCTACCAACACGAAAACAAAACAAATGAATATTTATAGCAACTCAACGGCCTTGAGGCACCAACTGGCAACTTATGTTAATTAAAAAAGAAAAAATCTGTCATCAATATTATTTAAATAGGCTAGTAATCTTTATCAAGCGATCGTGTGTTGCGTTCAAAAATGCATTATAGAGTGCGTTGACCCGAAACGGGTTCCACTAGGCATTATAAAAGATTGCCTTTGCATGGCCTTAATTACTAATCTCTATGTTTATATTAATGAAAGCTAACATAATGTCTGTCTGGTAGCTTAGCAGGAATTTTAGTGGCAGGAATTGAGACTAAAAACTTAATAATTATGATTTAAATAAATGAAAAGACTAAAAAAATGTAAATAAGTATTCCATCAGAAATCTGGTTCCCATAGTACCTACAAGTTTGGGATTGGAAGCCGTTGTGTAAAATGTCCATGAATATTTAATTAAATCATAATTATTCAGTTTTTATATTCTTACCCCTTTAACTGTCATATTCAACTGTCATTTTATGTTTGTTCTATGTTTGGGTTTTACTATGTATCATAAGTACCTACCTATGCATTTACAAAAATTTTTTTTTTATAAATATTCTATCAGCAATCTAGTTCCTATAGTACAAGCTTTGCTAGTTTGGGATTGGACGCCGTTGCGTAAAATGTCCATGAATATATTTTATTTATTTATTTAAATCATAATTATTCAGTTTTATATAACTGGGTAGATAAGTAATTAAAACTTACATTATTGTTAAATAAATTACTAAATATAATTCCCAAATTCAATATAAATTATATAAAAAACATATCGACACTGGAATTTTCAAATGTTGTTAAAGACATTTTGCCGTAAAGTAGGTAGGTACCTACACTCTTTATACTATTGAACGAAATGTGCTCTATCAAGCTGTAAGTAGGTATATAAAATTTCACCATTCTGGAAGTGAAACCTCGTGCCGCAGCTAGTTAACCAAATAAAACAATTTTACCATCATCGGTGTCTTTGTGAATCACCCGAGTTGGCGCGATTTGTACCATTTAAATGGTTATTGCCCGTAATAATAATATAAAAGCTAACGAGAAGTTTTGGATTAATCATTTGTATCAATGTTTCGAAAGGCTCTATTAAGACCACCGTCAAATGACGTCAATTTACCTACTGTCTGAGAAAATAGGCGTTTGCACAGTATCCGACATCGATACATCCGATATCGGCATGTCAGTGGCGCAAAAATCATCAATCATCAATCATCATCATCAATCATCAATATATATAAAACTCTTTTGAAGCTGACATAGAATCAACGCACAGCCTAAACTACAAGTCTTAGAGTTATGAAATATGGAGGGTAGTATCCTTATATAGTGTAGGGGTGCACTAAGAAAGGAATTTTGAAACGTCACACTCTAAAGGGTAGAACGCGAGCAACGCCGCGGGAGACGGCTAGTATCGTATAAAATATCGTAGGTAGCTGGAAAGTAGGTACACAACTTGACTCACACAATAGAAGGTAGGCACTTTTTTTTTTATTCTATTAAGTAGGCAAACAAGCCTACGGCCCGCCTGATGGGAAGCGGTTACCGTAGCCTATGGACGCCAGAAACACCAGAGGTATTACATGCGCGTTGTCGACTTGATCACGAATAAATGTGACAATCGCAATCGTATCGTAACGCTAGCGTATCCGTGATACACTGCGCGGTGACACTACAACGGTTGGCAGTCGAGCTGGCATTGACGCGCAATGTAACTCGAATACGTTAACGCGGCGACTGTCAGATTTGTTCGTGATAGAGGTACAGGTAGAAGATAAACTACTAAAGAGTATTGCATTAAATGGTATTAATTAAGCATGCGCCTGCGCAATTAGCCTCACGGTTCAGCCCTATATGACCGCATTCAGTCTGCTTTTAAGTTTGTGTTCTATACTTTCTATGCTCATAAAAAACGTTGAGACGTGGTTTTCGCGCCATTTGACGTATCATCCTGAAAGATGCTTACAAACAAGTGTGCAGTATTGACAGATGTAAAAGACGAATGAATACTTGATGGTGATGATGGCTGACTTGAAAGAAAAATGCTCAGTTACAGATTACACAGCAGTTAGTACGTACTACGAAAGAAATTGTCACTAATAGCGTTTACATAGCTTTGATTTCATCAATGGCAGAATGCAAGCGATTTTGGATCTTAATTTCAGGTGGGGAGTGTTTATAAAGTATTTGATATGCGTAAAATAATGTCATGTTGGCAGTTGAAGATCTGCAAGCAGTTTTGAATCTAAGCCCAGCGTAATAAGAGGAATTTTACATTGAAATACAATGCATAGAGTAAAGGCATAGGTTACTGCATGCCACTATCGAATCTAAGTCCAATGTGCTTAGTCTCATTTTCCAGTAACAGATATTGACTGCACACCATTAAAGAATGTAAATTCGACTGCCTTAGGTTCATTTTCTTTTGACAGATGTTCATTGATTGTATCACGTGACCCGAGGCTATCGGACGCGGGTTCGACTCCCGGCTACTGAATGTTCGTGATTTATCGTGAAAACCGTTTTGTTTTGTGAGATTTGGGGTTAATTGGGCTTGTTGAATGTTTTGGTATCGAGCTACGAATGTCGAGAGTTTTACTACTAGGGATACTAATAGTTATTGGGACTTCTGTTAGGTTACTACAGCTGGTAATGGCTATTTCAATCTTAGACCTAAGAATATCAATGTTCTTCAATGTCTCTTGGTAGGTAGAGCTCAAAATCTAGGTCCTATTTATCCTCACAAAGACTCTTTTATAGAAATGGGGACTGTATTGATATCATTCTTAATTCAAGAGCACCCATTTTTTTTTGTTTCTTCTTTTTTTAAATTTTGTTCTGGCGCTGGACGCTTGTCCTTTTGGCTAAGACTTTTTTTCTGAATATTTTTGACACATATATAAGCACATCACTTCTATACACGTTCCATTTTGTTTTGTAAAAGCACCCACATTCGATCAATGTTGCCAACTGCAGTCCAACTAAATCAAACAAATTAAGCTCATTAATTTAATTTTATTCAGCAGATTTTCGGCAACTGACAATAAAATAGGACGACGCAACGAAAGTCCGGTATACTGCATAAATACTGCATCCTTATGCAATACGAAACGTCCTAACCCATCTCCAATGCTATCGAAATTTAAGCTTTATGATACCAAAAATAAAGTTCAGCTTTATCAGACTGTAAAGTTTCTGTACGGCTCTAGTTTGCTATCGTATTTTCAGATTTAGTGCGGATAGGAATAAGGTGTAGATTCGTTTTGTGGTGGAATTCCAGGGTTGCCAAAGACAATGGTATATCGTTTTAAAAGACAAGCGGAGGTGACAGCCAGGTCGGTTTTCGGCATTTTATTCCCGAATTTCGGCTCTCGACATCACAATGGCGGGTATTGTAATTCGATACGGTGACAGTGATGTATTTGCAGTTCTAAGACGGAAAATGTTTATTTTTAATGCATTTTTGGTAGAATACACAATGGGCAAAAGCCGCCAGGAGATTTTTTTTTTTTATGATAAAAGTACCTAATGGAACAGGCTCACCTGATGATAAGTAGTAACTTCTGCCTGTAACAATGCGTTACCTCACAGAGCAAGTCCAATGAGGACGTGCCCTGTAAGGCAATGCACTGCGTCCATCACTCTGAGACGTAAAGATCTTGAAGTCCCATGTGCCTGTAATTACACCGGCGCCCTTACCCTTCAAACCGGAACACAGCAATGCGAGCATCGCTGCTTGGCGGCAGAAATAGGTACGGTGCTAGTACTGAACCTGGACGAGCTCTCACAAAAAGCTCTACTACTACTAAAAACTAAAAAAATACTAAACTATTTTAAACTAATACACTTTTTTTTTCCAAACGATACCATACATCCGCAAAACTTGAATGCATACTAAACTTTGGGTACTCGGTACTATGTACCTAAGTACTTATTGAAACATTAAACTTGGGTTTTGTACAAAAAAAACTACGCGTGGTTAAATGAGTGTAGAGTTGCCAGCCTCCAAACTTAAAAATACCTTTAAATAAGTAAATAAATAAATATTATTGGACATTACACACAACGCCCTCTAGTACTAAACTAAGCAAAGCTTGTACTATGGGCTGATATATACTTATATACCTTTGTACAACTTTATCTTTTCTGTCAAAGTGTTTGATCCTAATTTTAGACTCTTTAGGGTGCTGTTTTTTGAAATTCCTTACTTAGTGCATCCCTACACTATATAAGGATACTACCCTCCAAATTTCATACCTCTAGGACTTATAGTTTAGGCTGTGCGTTGATTCTCTGTCAGCTTCAAAAGAGTTTTATATATATTGATGATGATGATTGATGAAGAAGAAGAAGATGGTATTGATTGCCGAAGTACCGAAATAAAGAGTTGATTGGAGCCCAATATTTGGCTTGAATTATGTTATTGCCGCGAAACTGGTCCTGTCCGTATGAAACCACTGAATATAATTAAGATTACCCGATACTAAGGCTTTGTGTACACTAGAGTTTTTATTGTTACTAAATGAATAATTATAATCATTTATTTGCTAGAATGGTGGTGATAATAATATAGGTAGTCAGTCCCAGTACCTCCTCCTTGCGTCGATATCCTCAGGGTTGAGGGTCGTGACCTTTATGTAAGGCCTTGTTTTGGATGATGTTCTTCCAGCGAGATCTGTCTGCTGCAGACCGGATGGCATCACTCACGGAGGAATCCAGCGCTGAGCGAACCTGATCGCTCCAACGCATTGGGCTTCGTCCTCGCGACCTCTTTCCCTCCACCTTGCCAGTGACTACTAACTTTTCTAAATTATCACCTCCTTTCCTGGCAATGTGACCGAAAAATTCAAAGATTCTACGAAGACTATCCCATCCCAAGTCCCAGTACAATCTTCCCTAAAAGGCATGCATATACAGAACACACGGGATAAAAAGTATCCTATGTTACTTCTAATACCTCCAAAAATATGTGTATAAAGTTTCATGATGATCGGTTAAGTAGTTTTCGCGTGGAAGCGTAAAAAACCAACATACATTCACATTTATAATATTAAGTAGGAAGTATGATGTGCACAAGGCCTAATAATACATATAAGGTGATATGTAAATAGTGTGAACAAGCCTTTACATCTGTGATTGCGGTATCCCTTGCATGTGTAAACGAAACAGTTTTTGACATCATTAAAATATTTAACACTGGGTTATTATTATCGTTCAATTGTTAAGTTCATTTCGGGCTCCTTAAATTCTGATTTGACGACATGCAAACCAGAGTTATTCTATATTCTTATTCTAAATATGTAAAACTCTTTTGAAGCTGACAGAGAATCAACGCACAGCCTAAACTATAAGTCCTAGAGGTATGAAATTTGGAGGATAGTATCCTTATATAGTGTAGGGGTGCACTAAGAAAGAAATTTTGAAAAGTCACACTCTAAAGGGTCTATTTAGAACGCGAGCAACGCCGCGGGCGACGGCTAGTAAAAATATATATGTACTAGCTTCCGCCCGCGAATTCGTTTGCGTCCCGTTGGATCCGGTTGATTTTCCGGGATGAAAGTAGTGTATGTGTTAATCCAGGTCACGGACAATATATATTCCAAGTTTTATCCAAATCAGATCAGTAGTTTTTGCGTGAAAGAGGAACAAGCATACATCTATACCTACATTCATACATCCACAAACTTTTGCGTTCAAAATATTAATAGGATAAATGTATAAATCTCCAGTTGTTATGTTATTACCGATTATATTATGTTATTACCGTCCGATTTAAAAGAACTCGAGGAAAATTTATTTAAACTTAGATTAAAAAAATGGCTTGTGAATAAAGTATACTACAGCTTAGAGGAGTACCTATTATAATTCCTACTAAATATTAAGTTTTTATTCGTAAATAAAATTACAACTAATACAGTATTTACAATATTTACAATATTTACAAAATACACATGAAACAGATAAACAGATATTCGTAAATTCTACATAATACCTATCTCACTATAAAAAAACCATTAAGTAAGTAGGTACTTATAATAAAATTGTAAAGATTTAAATACCTATACTATGGGTAAACTGTTGAAACACTCTATCTTTATAATCTCTTTTTTTACACAGTTTTACAATAAATGATTCTTATTCTTATACTTTGAAACGAAAACGTCTTAATTACCTTTAAAACGTCTTAAATGTAAATGCCCGTATCACGCGTCAATTTCATTTGTCGTAACAAGTCAAAGGTTACGTAATATCTAAAAAAAACTAAACTAAACTGATATTTTTCATCACAAAGACCACCATGTTTCCCACAAAAAAGTTATTCCCCATTTTAATTATGAAAACTTCTTTGTAGCTACTTCTAACACAATACAAAGATTAGACACGCAAGTGAAATACTCAAAAATGCTTCATCACACCCCATTATCTGACAATAAAAGAACAGAAAGCGAATAAAAAACTTTTACATAACCCTACTGTAGGGTTTTCACTTTAACCACCGGACCTAAAAAGAGAACTCTGTTAGTTTTGTAAAATACTGCAGATAATTTATATTAAATAGTTTTTTTCTGCTAGACCAAAGCACGCTATTCAAGAGTTCTTTCAAAAAAAACCAACAAATTTTCTAAATCATCCAATCACAATCCTTACCATTTCTATTGCATTTTACATCTAGAAAAAAAAACAAAATATTGCCCAAATAACGGGATATTAGTAAAGTATGGCAACATTGGCAACCCTACAGGTACATACAAGAGAGGTACATTTAACAAGTACAATGAGTAGCTACATTATTCCGACTGCCGAAAACACTCGAATTATCTGTGCGCGTATCAAAAAAGACCGCAATGGATTTTAAAAGCAAAAAGTCAGAAGAGACAAGAAATTATGATACTACCAAATTTGAGAGCAAAAACTCGATTCTATACTCGTGTTGAGTTTATACCGAATTCTGATGCAATTATCCGTTTTCGGGATGGTCGATGTTTCTTACTTTAATAGCGATATGCATTTTGTTTAGTTTTCTGACTGTACTTTTGTACCTATCTACTACTGTGTACACTGTAGGTACAGGGGGGCGATTGTTGTCTCATAAAAACCTGCCAGGTTTTCTGAGCAGTTTTCATACTAAATCATAGGTATTCTGTGACTAAATAGTGACATTAGCGCGTTTCACCGCGTTTTTTGCCGTCAAAAGCTTCTTGTTTTCGTATATCTGTAGCCACGTCACTTGAAATTATGCGGCAGCAAAAGCAGTTCAGAGCGGCAGTACACAATATTTTTTTTTAATAATTACCTATGTTCTTCATTTATTTCATTACCTTGTACGTTGAGTTGAGCATTCATAACATTGAGTTATATTTTATGGTGTAGTCATGTCTTTGATACAAAACTTCGTGATACAAGTCATGTCTTTGATACAAAACTTCGTGATACAAAAATCTAGATTGTAAACAAACGAGACCTAACGCCAATTAGTTTCGTCAAACGCCAAAAAAAAAGTTATCCTCATTAGACTAATTAGAGAAAAAAACGCAGATTCGTCTCCTGCACTATCCCAGGGTCGAAACATAGAAGAAACAATAGTATCAACTAAAATATATTTCACTTTGTTGACGCCAATGTTAAAGAAATCAGTTGACTTGATACAAAACTATATGGGCCTAATGCGGCACAAATACCATTGATTTTGAAACTTATTACTATGCATAAATATAAGAAATAAGTGTTTTTATTGAGATTAACAGCAAAAACATTAAAATAAGATTCAATATACATACGGCTGAATAAAAAATTTACCTAATTACAGGCACATGAGACTTCAAGATCTTTACATCTCAGAGTGATGGACGCAGTGCATTGCCTTACAGGGCACGTCCTCTTTGGACTTGCTCTGTGAGGTAATGCATTGTTATAGGCAGAAGTTACCACTTAACATCAGGTGAGCTATCAGCTCGTTCCATTACTTTTATCATAAAAACTGGTGTAGCAAACCGGTGTACCCACGAGTCTGTCACTAAGAAAAAAACCTACACTGTCCATCCAAAGGTTGTCTGGAAGAGATCGCTTATAGCGATAAGACCGCCCATTGTACCTCATACTTAAAACTTATTTCTCTTTTATTGTTTTTCTTCTTTTCTTGGTGTGCAATAAAGAATATATCTATCTATCTGACAGGCGTCATGGCTCAGTCGGTAGTAGATCTGCCTTCCGTGCTGTGGGTCGTGGGTTCGATCCCCACCGAGAACAAACATTTGTGTGTTGTAAACTTAGATGTTTGTTCTGTGTCTGGGTGTTTCTATGTATTATAAGTATGTATTTAGAAAGAAAAAAAAAAAGTATGTATGTATTCTATCAGCCATCTAGTTTCCATCGTGCAAGCTTTGCTTAGTTTGGGACTAGAAGGCGTTGTGTTAAGTGTCCGTGAATATTTATTTATTTATTTATCTATCTATCTATCTACACTTGCCGATAAGAAAAAAATGTTTCCAGTGACACAGGCTCAGCTGGGGCTGCCAGTCGCAAAATCAGTTCACAGACAATGGACACTCACCAATCTCCACATCAAGGGCTGGTCGTTTTGTTTAGAAGAATCGTTTTTTTTTAAACTAGTTTCAGCTCATAATAAAAAAAAACATAGATTAAAAAATAACATTCGTATTTTTTATAAAAATATGATGAAGTCGATAACATTGTAAATTTTAAAAATAACAAAATAAATATTTTTCTTTCTATTTTTCTTTCTTTCTATCGTTTATTTTGTCATTATAGTGAATTTAAATAGCTTTGCTAATAAAGTATTGGAAAAGTATCTATACTTTAAGCAAGAGACTCATAATTTGCAATCAAGAATCATCTTAGGGTAAAATTGAGTGAGTTTAAACTTCATTATAATTCATAATAATGGCTTTTACATAAATAGTGGCTTTAAGATTGATATACCAACTATTTGTTTATGTATTTCTAGATATACTAAGTACAAAAAAACTTTATAGATAAAAGTGTTTGAATGAATGAATGAAAACGCTTTATTGTATATAAATAACACCGAAACATATTTGACATTTTTTTTTTTATTCTATTAAACAATATTTTTTCGTACCTTTAATCAAATATTTGTGGGCATGACTTTTTTTCATAATATTATAGAACAGACATAACTTTTTATCACTTTTGTGATGACTAAGTAAACTAAGATAACAAAATATTTAAAGAAAGAAAGAAAGAAAGAAAATACATTTATTTATGACACACAAACGGGCACAAACATGAAATACACAGAGTAAGTAAAACACAAAGACAACATAAAATATAAAATGTGTATCTCCCTGCACTGCCCATCTAATGGCCAACAAATAAGCAATTTAAGTTCCAAATAATGTGAAATAATGAAAACACGACGACTTAGTAGTAGAGCCTTTTAGTAGTAGTAGAGCTCTTTGTGAGAGCTCGTCCGGGGAAGTACTACCACCGTACCTATTTCTGCCGCGAAGCAGCGATGCTCGCATTGCTGTGTTCCGGTTTGAAGGGTAAGGGCGTCGGTGTAATTACAGGCACATGAGACTTCAAGATCTTTACGTCTCAGAGTGATGGACGCAGTGCATTGCCTTACAGGGCACGTCCTCATTGGACTCGCTCTGTGAGGTGATGCATTGTTATAGGCAGAAGTTGCCACTTAACACCAGGTGAGCTATCAGCTTGTTCCATTACTTTTAGCATTAAAAAAAAAAAAAGACTTGAATGTGACATCCCTAGCGGCCGCGAGCCCGTTGCTCCTGTGTCGTATCTTGATACTGCGGGAGCTGTACTAATGAAAAGCACCTTGTTCCCTTTATTAAGTCTAATGTATGCAGTAGATGTTCTAGGAGATACGCCAAATGTCAGTGCACGGATTGACTATGGCGCTGTCCGCGGCTTCACATTGTACATAATGTGGGAATTATTGATGATTACCCTCACTGAAAGACCGAAAATGTTGATTCAACATTATTTCAACCGATATTTACGGTTAATATAGCCCCTACACTAATGATTTGTTAAATCAACTATAATTTGTCACATCAAATACCACGCGTCAGTTGTTTAAACATAATTTAATGTTACCTCAACTCTCTAAGAGTTGAGGTAACATTAAAGGCACCAACAATTAGAAATTCAACTATTTAGTTTTTCAGTGGCTCTTTTTGAATGCTTAAGTTACTTAAATAATTGTCGTGCTTCGGAAGGCACGTTAAACTATCGGTCCCGGCTCTAGCAGTCGTTAAGCCATGACGGAGGCCTTAAGGCGGCCTAAAAACTCCGTCACCAGAGTTGGCCACTAACTCATACGAGCCTGCTTTACTTAAATAATCCTGGGGGGGGGTAACCGTTGTGTCATAAAAACCTGCCAGGCTAAGTTTTCATACTAAATCAAAGGTATTCTGTGACTAAATAATGACCTTAACGGGTCAGATCGTTTTTTGCCGTCAAAAGCTTCTTGTTTTCGTATATCTGTAGCCACATCGCTTGACATTATACTGGGCAGCGAAAGCAGTTCAGAGCTTACGATACGGGGGCAGATCAAAGTCACGAGCAAAATAAAGTTAAACTATTCATTTTAAAGTTATTTGAACTCTTTATGTACGATTATTCTACGAATCAATCAATAAACCGACTCAAAGGGTCCATAGAATGTGCCTAATTGCATGTAGAATTTCATACCAACGCAGTGGTGGCATATTGCACCATTCAGTGGAAACGCGCGAACTATTTATAGCTGTCACAGTGTATCGTAACTGCAGCTCAAAACCATTTTTATTTTTAATCTAGCTTAAATAGTTTTTGAGTTATCGTAAAAATTATAAAACGCGCTCTTCGCCCTTTATCTCGAAAACGATACAGCATATAAAAAGATTTTGAAACAAAAGTTGTAGGAAAGTTAATCCTCTACAGTATTGAACATACATACAAATAGCAAAAAACCCATAGGAAACGAGATATTTGCAAAAGGTCGCTTTTTGTGACCTTTGACCTTGAGATTTTAATGGACGCCAACACCCTACCATATGTAGGTTTTGAGACAACTTTTAGGATGTCAAGATTCAAGTTTATACGAGTTTATAGCTTAGTATCTCAAATTCCGAGGTGAAGTGCTAATTTGACTGGGCTAAAGGACATAAGTCGAGTTATGCCCTTATGTTTGTATTTCACTATCTAATCGTAATCGACGTGTTCTGTTACATTTTGTGTGTGAAGTCACAGCTGTTTTTGTGTTTGTCAAACTGTCGGTCCCGCCTCTAGCAGTCGTTATGCCATGACGGAGGCCTTAAGGCGGCCTAAAAACTCCGTCGACAGAGTTGGCCACTAACTCATACGAGCTTTCTTGCTTTTAGCAGAGTGTATAAGCTGTGGTCTAAAAGCTACACCTAGGCCCAGTAGCCACCCCATACCCCAGAGGTTAGCACCGCAATAAATCCTGTTTTATGACTAAACCTAGCCTTATTTCAACCTTTTATATCGAGTGGATGCCTGATGGAATCCAACTGCCATTGCTTATCGACACGTACCATTAGTATCAAGGGATATTGTCGCTTTGAAGTTGCCGATGGCATTGTTCTATCTCGGTCTAGCTCCTCTGTGTGAAACTAGGATGCAAAGTGCAGGGGTACAAAACTAATACTACGCATAAAGATATATTAGCTTTTAGAATGTTATATGTAGAAAAAATAAATATATGTACAAAGGCGTATTATTGCGTTTGGATTGGTTATTTGTCGTTGTACCTACTGTAAGCAAGGACGAAATAACCTGTAGGTAAACATTTCAAAGCAGGCATTACGTGATCAGGGGGGCCATAATAAAGATTCGTAAGTTTTTCAAAATTATACAAAGATTTTAATATAATTAAAAATAACACGATATATTTTCTAAAGTAACTACTTCAGTATTCAATGTTTTAATACACAATTCTACTCTTCTCTTTCTAGTTCGTGCTCATTTTTCAGATCGATTCGTATCAATTTAAATAAAATAACAAACGACATAATAACAGAAATTATGATAACAACCAGCTATTTATTCTTGTCTAGTTTTTTGAATACCACAGACCAAGAATTACAAGAAACCACTTGAATGTTTATCGGCTTCTGCATGCATTTATCTAAATCGCTTTCAATGGTTTGATCGTTTTTCAAACTATTTTCAATGGAAGGATATTAAATAGAGAAGACCTGGTGGGGTGGGGTATCTCCTTAAGTCCGTAAGGTAAGGTTATTTAAGAGAGAGACCTTGGCAGACCAACAGCCAGATGGGTAGATGATATCGTTGCCGTACAGGGGAAGTCCTGGATGGAAAAAGCCCAAAATAGACACGAGTGGCGTTTGAGGGAGGAGGCTTGTGCCCAGCAGTGGGTTACTACAAGCTGCCTATGATGATGATGAAGGCTATTTAGAAAAGGTAGGTAACTAAGTACAAAAGCCGGAGAGGTACAGAAGCCAATGGATCGCAAAGGTGGAGCAGGAAGTCACCTATGTCCAACGGTGGACTACTATAAGATAAAAAGACCTGGGGGATATCTCTTTAGGTTCTTGTAAAATTATATAGAGATACAGAAGTCAATGGAACACAAGAGTGGAGCAGGAAGTCACCTATGTCCAACAGTGGACTACTATAAGATAAAAAGACCTGGGGGATATCTCTTTAGGTTCTTGTAAAATTATATAGAGATACAGAAGTCAATGGAACACAAGAGTGGAGCAGGAAGTCACCTATGTCCAACAGTGGACTACTATAAGATAAAAGACCTGGGGGATATCTCTTTAGGTTCTTGTAAGGTTATTTATTATTAAGAACAAAAAGATTCATACTGCCCTTGCTAAAGAACTAAAACATAGACTGATTCTACCTTAGTGAACTTACTGGTTGGTTCTGTATACTGTGTCAAGCCAGCCTTGCATTTTTTACTTCAATCTCGCATCTCTATCTACACAGTGCAATTTGTCATTGTGGTTGCGTGAAAAAGTCGACGGACGGACAGACAGACATAGACCAATCGCAGTTATAGTAAATGGTTCTATTAGTGTGGATAAAATACCAAATGATATAATGAAGAAAACTCTACTGCTGTTTTTATGTGGCGAATATAACAGTCTTGTAGAAATGCACAATTGTGTATATAGCATAGCCTTCTTTTACAATATTTGTTTGAAACGTCTAGGTATAGGTTATATCATAGGCCTTATTATTCTTCTTGAAAATCTAGCGGGAGCGGACAGTCAAAACAAACGCATATTAAACAGTTTATTAATATCTATCTATGTCACTGTTTAGCATTACTTGTTAGTAAGCGACAGCAATAATTTAAATAGCTAAATAAAATCATGCAACGATTATAAGTAAGCAGGTAAATGAATAAAAAAACAGAAAAAGCGGAGAGGTCAAAGGCGAGCTTAACGTTAAAAGAGTTTTCTTTTCGCAAACCTTTGAGGCTGGAGAGAGGCGGCTGTAGAGGCAGATTCGTATACATACTTATACAAAGATAAAATTACAAATCTAATGATACGAATATAATAACAAATACTTACTTAAATTACTGTTTTTTTTTATCATAAAAGTAATGGAACAAGCTGATAGCTCACCTGATGTTAAGTGGTAACTTCTGCCTACCTCACAGAGCAAGACCAATGAGGACGTGCCCTGTAAGTATATAATGTGATATAATCTTTTAGTTCGTAAAATAAAATGATTTAGTATGTTACTGCGTTCAGTTACTTCAGTGTTAAATGATTCAGGTTTAGTTTGCACTAACAGCCCACTCCGACCAAAACCAACAGCCGATAAAGTCTGCAGTCTGGGTGCCAGTGTGTAAGCGCCTAATGGTATATTAATAAATATGTAAATAAAATAAATAAATATTCACGGACACTTAACACAACGCCTTCTAGTCCCAAACTAAGCAAAGCTTGTACGATGGAAACTAGATGGCTGATAGAATACATACATAATTTTCTTTTTGTAAATACATTCTTATAATACATAGAAACACCCAGACACAGAACAAACATCTATGTTTACAACACACAAATGTTTGTTCTCGGTGGGGATCGAACCCGCGACCCACAGCACAGCATATTTAAAGTTCTTCAATAATACAGTTTTATCATATTCTCAGAAGTTTGAGTACTCCAATGTATGCATTTCAAAATACCTTTTATTTTAACGATTCGCCGACATCATCACAAACGTTTTAATGTTTCCGATTATTACAAGTTCTCTCGATATTAGAGGGCCTTATTCATAACTAGCTGTCGCCCGCGGCTTTGCACGCGTGGTAGCAGCATACGCATTATTTGTTTAAAATCTTTGATCCTAATTTTAGACACTTTAGGGCGCGATTTTTCAAAATTCCTTTCTTAGTGCACCCCTACACTATATAACGACACTACCCTCTAGGACTTATAGCTTAGGCTATGCGTTGATTGTCAGTCAGCTTCAAAAGAGTTTTATACATTTAGAAGATCACTGAAGTTTTATAGGAGCTTTATAAGACTCACACTCCCCGACGCGACGTCTATACCAACTAAAAAAGATGGCGTTTTTACAAAATGTTTATGCAATTGGTTTATAAAACTGTTATGAATAAGGCGGTAGGTTATTAGTCGGTTAAATAATGTCGGTTCATTTATGATAGGTCGCAAAAAAGTAACGATATTTTTTTTAAACAATTGTCGTTTCATTCGTCACAGTGGTTTGAGTGTGGGTGGTCGTAAACATCACAATTAAATTTGGAACAGGAAATCTGACAGATAATAGGTTATTGATCCTTTTCTTTGTTTTTAATTATAAATCTCGTTAACTTTATAGCGGGAAACACCACGCAAACAAATTAAACCAAAATGGCGCTAGAACACTAAGCGCGCCATTTTGTTTTTTTTTATTAAGAAGCTTGGGGTGAGAAGGCCAGCCAGCCCAATCAAAATGTATGGAAATGTCATTTCTAGAAGAAAAGTCACGTGATACCAGTTCCATGTTCCATTCAAATTTTGTTATTCATTTCGGTTTATTGTCATAATCCCCATTAAGCTGTCCCCGCCAGTGGGGATTATGAAAATCTTCAAAATTGTTGGCGTTTCCCCACTATCCTGGCTGGTTGGGATTATGCCAATAATTCTTCATATTCCAGCCCCCTTATATAACTGAAGTTGACGTTTTAAATTCTTTAGCTAGATAATATTTTTATCTCATATTTTTAAATAATAATTTTTTTCCCAACAATCGCTCATTGCTAATAATCTATGGTCATAGTAAATTATGAAAAAGAACATAAGAAAACTTTGTAAGTACCAACCAACAATAGTTTCCATTTTATCTCAGTAATTAGTATTGTTTCTACAGAAGTACCAAGTTTTTAATAGTAAAATAAGTCCGGAGCGAATGCGCCTGCGCTTTGCTTTGAAGTCTAGAGCTTATTGGAAAATATTACACTGGGATATTTTTTTTTTATTTACATAAGTCATAATTTAGTTTTATAAAAGTCGTCGAAACACAAAAAGTCTTCATGTATGCAGGCTTTTATTTGCCGCGACATTAGCCACATGTTTAAGCACCTGAAACCGCCTAGTTCATAAGACGATTCCAAAGTAATCCTTGTATTTTTCTAAATAAAAGATACTGAATATGAAAGTATCTTTTCTTGGCAATTATAGTTATATAAAGCTACATTACCACTCACTCACTCACTGACTCATTGACATGCCCTGAGAGACAGAAGGAGTGGAGCTACACCACAATGATGTTCTACGAAAATGTGTATAAACACCAAACGAGTAGAGGAAAATTATAGCGGTTCTCGAAATCCAAGATGGCGCCGGTGTTGATTTGCGCGTTCGCAAACAATGACAGATAGAGGGCGTCCGAGCGTGTCATCCGACTGATTGTAGGTTGGGATTTTGGGAATTGGTGAAAAAAAAAAAAAAAAACAAGATGGCGGCCGCGCAATTTCGATTTGAATTTTTCTACTTTTTAGGGTTGTCTTTGGCGGATTACTTTGTTTTACGAAACTCGCAAGTTGGCAACACCGACTACGGAGGTGGGTAGCCTATATCCTTGAGATTTAATAAAAATTGTGACTTTTTAAAAATCCAAGATGGCGGAGTCTGTGGTGGCCATTTTGTAAAAGTCATGGTTTTTGCTAAATTTTCAAAACCATTTTTAGGGTAGATGGCAACATTTTAGGGGGTCGAGTTGTACCGAGCGGTTGTGTGATTCGTCAAGGAGTGTTGCGTGGTTATAAAAATTTCCCCATTTTTTGGGTAATTTCCGAGATTTTCCCCAAAAACATGAAAAGTAGAAATAATGACATTTTGAATAGAGACTTGGGCTGCATAGGAGCGTTGGCCTCCCCCAAATGACATTTGACCATTTTCGTAACTTTTGGTTGGCAACCCCGAGAGACTTGCAACTTTTTAGTTTTTGGGACTTTTTGACTTTGGCGGATTAATTTGTTCTACGAAACTCAAAAGCTGGCAACACCGATTATGCAGAACGATAGCCTATATCCTTGAGATTTCAGAAAAATTATGACTTTTCAAAAATCCAAGATGGCGGACGGCGTGGCGGCCATTTTGTAAAAAGTTTACGATTTTCGAAAAAAACATGATTTTCAAACCGGAATATCGGGTAGTTGGCAACCCCCTACCTGGATGAATTGTATGGACCGGTTGTGCAGTTGGTAGAGGAGTGTTGCCTGGTTGAAAAATTTTCCCCATTTTTAGGGTAGTTTCCCCGCTTTCTCTCGGGAACGTGAAAAATAGAAATAACGACATTTTGAATCGAAATTTCCACTAGCTGGCAAGATTGGGCCCACCCAAATGACATTTGATCATTTTCGTTCTCCGCAGCTGGCAACCCCGCATGCTATAGGAGTTTGAATTTTTCAGTCAGACCCGACTTTGGCGACTTACTTTGTTCTACCAAGTTTAAGGTATGACTACCGTTCTTTCACTTCCAGGTAGCTTGTATCCTGTATATTTCAGAAAAATTATGACATTTCAGAAATTCAAAATGGCCGCCGTGTCATTTTCGGTTTTCGTAACTTTAACCGATTTACTTCGTTTCAACGGGGTATCCGAAGGAGATTGAGTGGTTTAAATGGAATTTTCAACTTTTTTTCAATTTTTACTGCAATAAGGGGTTGATATTCCAAGATGGCGGCCATGTAGATTTTTTTTGCGAAACTTCAACCGATTGACTTCGTTCCAACGGGGTATCCGAATGAGATTGAGGGGTTTGTAGGGGTTTGTGGGGTTTTTAAGGGCTTTTGATAAAAATCCGGCATAAAAAAAAAGACGCGAGCTGCTTGCAGCTCGCGCGCAACGCAACCACTAGTTATAGTTATATAAAGCTACATTACCACTCACTCACTGACTCACTCATTGACATGCCCTGAGAGACAGAAGGAGTGGAGCTACACCACAATAATGTTCTACGAAAATGTGTATCAACACCAAACGAGTAGAGGAAAATTATAGCGGTTCTCGAAATCCAAGATGGCGCCGGTGTTGATTTGCGCGTTCGCAAACTATGACAGATAGAGGGCGTCCGAGCGTGTCATCCGACTGATTGTAGGTTGGGATTTTGGGAATTGGTGAAAAAAAAAAAAAAAACAAGATGGCGGCCGCGCAATTACGATTTGAATTTTTCGACTTTTTAGGGTTGTCTTTGGCGGATTACTTTGTTTTACGAAACTCGCAAGTTGGCAACACCGAGTACGGGGGTGGGTAGCCTATATCCTTGAGATTTCAGAAAAATTATGACTTTTCAAAAATCCAAGATGGCGGAGGCTGTGGCGACCATTTTGTAAAAGTCATGGTTTTTGCTAAATTTTCAAAACCATTTTTATGTATGATGGCAACATTTTAGGGGGTTGAGTTGTATCGAGCGGTTGTGTGATTCGTCAAGGAGTGTTGCTTGGTTTAGAAATTTTCCCCATTTTTAGGGTAATTTCCGAGATTTTCCCCAAAAACATGAAAAGTAGAAATAATGACATTTTGAATAGAGACTTGGGCTGCATAGGAGCGTTGGCCTCCCCCAAATGACATTTGACCATTTTCGTAACTTTTGGTTGGCAACCCCGAGAGACTTGCAACTTTTTAGTTTTTGGGACTTTTTGACTTTGGCGGATTAATTTGTTCTACGAAACTCAAAAGCTGGCAACACCGAGTATGCAGAACGATAGCCTATATCCTTGAGATTTCAGAAAAATTATGACTTTTCAAAAATCCAAGATGGCGGACGGCGTGGCGGCCATTTTGTAAAAAAGTTGCGATTTTCGAAAAAATCACGATTTTCAAACCGAAATATCGGGTAGTTGGCAACCCCCTACCTGGATGAATTGTATGGATCGGTTGTGCAGTTGGTAGAGGAGTGTTGCCTGGTTGAAAAAATTTCCCCATTTTTAGGGTAGTTTCCCCGCTATCTCTCGGGAACGTGAAAAGTAGAAATAACGACATTTTGAATTAAAATTTCCACTAGCTGGCAAGATTGAGCCCACCCAAATGACATTTGATCATTTTCGTTCCCCGCAGCTGGCAACCCCGCATGCTATAGGAGTTTGAATTTTTCAGCCAGACCCGACTTTGGCGACTTACTTTGTTCTACCAAGTTTAAGGTATGACTACCGTTCTTTCACTGACAGGTAGCTTGTATCCTGTATATTTCAGAAAAATTATGACATTTCTACAATTCAAAATGGCCGCCGTGTCATTTCCGGTTTTCAAAACTTTAACCGATTTGCTTCGTTTAAACGGGGTATCCGAATGAGATTGTGGACTTTGAATGGAATTTTACACTTTTTTAAATTTTAATTGCGTTTTTACTGCAATTAGTGGTGGGCATTGCAAGATGGCGGCCATGTAGATTTTTTTTGCGAAACTTTAACCGATTGACTTCGTTCCAACGGGGTATCCGAATGAGATTGAGGGGTTTTTAGGGTTTCGTAGGGGTTTTTAGGGGTTTTTGATAAAAATACGGCATAAAAAAAAAAACGCGAGCTGCTTGCAGCTCGCGCGCAACGCAACCACTAGTTATACTATATAAAGCTACATTACCACTCACTGACTCACTCATTGACATGCCCTGAGAGACAGAAGGAGTGGAGCTACACCACAATAATGTTCTACGAAAATGTGTATAAACACCAAGTGAGTAGAGGAAAATTATAGCGGTTCTCGAAATCCAAGATGGCGCCGGTGTTGATTTGCGCGTTCGCAAACTATGACAGATAGAGGGCGTCCGAGCGTGTCATCCGACTGATTGTAGGCTGGGATTTGGGGAATTGGTGAAAAAAAAAAAAAAAACAAGATGGCGGCCGCGCTATTTCGATTTGAATTTTTCGACTTTTTAGGGTTGTCTTTGGCGGATTACTTTGTTTTACGAAACTCGCAAGTTGGCAACACCGAGTATAGGGGTGGGTAGCCTATATCCTTGAGATTCAGGAAAAATTATGACTTTACAAAAATCCAAGATGGCGGAGGCTGTGGCGGCCATTTTGTAAAAGTCATGGTTTTTGCTAAATTTTCAAAACCATTTTTATGTATGATGGCAGCATTCTAGAGGGTTGAGTTGTACCGAGCGGTTGTGTGATTTGTTGAGGAGTGTTGCTTGGTTTACAAATTTTCCCCATTTTTAGGGCAATTTCCGAGATTTTCCCCAAAAACATGAAAAGTAGAAATAATGACATTTTGAATAGAGACTTGGGCTGCATAGGAGCGTTGGCCTCCCCCAAATGACATTTGACCATTTTCGTAACTTTTGGTTGGCAACCCCGAGAGACTTGCAACATTTTAGTTTTTGGGACTTTTTGACTTTGGCGGATTAATTTGTTCTACGAAACTCAAAAGCTGGCAACACCGATTATGCAGAACGATAGCCTATATCCTTGAGATTTCAGAAAAATTATGACTTTTTAAAAATCCAAGATGGCGGACGGCGTGGCGGCCATTTTGTAAAAAAGTTGCGATTTTCGAAAAAATCACGATTTTCAAACCGAAATATCGGGTAGTTGGCAACCCCCTACCTGGATGAATTGTATGGACCGTTTGTGCAGTTGGTAGAGGAGTGTTGCCTGGTTGAAAAATTTTCCCCATTTTTAGGGTAGTTTCCCCGCTTTCCCTCGGGAACGTGAAAAGTAGAAATAACGACATTTTGAATTAAGATTTCCACTTGCTGGCAAGATTGGGCCCACCCAAATGACATTTGATCATTTTCGTTCCCCGCAGCTGGCAACCCCGCATGCTATAGGAGTTTGAATTTTTCATTCAGACCCGACTTTGGCGGATTACTTTGTTCTACCAAGTTTAAGGTATGACTACCGTTCTTTCACTGACAGGTAGCTTGTATCCTGTATATTTCAGAAAAATTATGACATTTTAGAAATTCAAAATGGCCGCCGTGTCATTTCCGTTTTTCGAAACTTTAACCGATTGACTTCGTTTCAACGGCGTATCCGAAGGAGATTGAGGGGTTTGAATGGAATTTTACACTTTTTTAAATTTTAAATGCGTTTTTATTGCAATTAGGGGTGGGCATTCCAAGATGGCGGCCATGTAGATTTTTTTGCGAAACTATAACCGATTGAATTCGTTCCAACGGGGTATCCGAATGAGATTGAGGGGTTTTTAGGGGTTTGTAGGGTTTTTAAGGGCTTTTGATAAAAATACGGCATAAAAAAAAGACGCGAGCTGCTTGCAGCTCGCGCGCAACGCAACCACTAGTTTAATATTATAAATGTGAAAGTAACTCTATCTGTCTGTCTCGCTTTCACGCCAAAACTACTGAACCAATTTGAATGAAATTTGGTACACAAATAGTCTAGAGCCTGAGAAAGGACATAGGCTACTTTTTAATACGAAAAAAGGGTTGTAAGGGGTTGAAAGGGGGGGGGGGGGTGAAGGTTCCTTAACCTTTTTCATGAAAACTTTTTTAATGTCACATTGAAATAACTGTCAGTTGTTTGACAGTAAGAGTTTCAATGACAGGACAACGTCTGTCGGGTCAGCTAGTCCTCAATAAATAAATGAACACAATATGGATTCGAGTTTTCACATTTTTTGAAACATCACATAGCATTTTTATTTTAATAGTTTTTCTTGTGTTATTGTGAGTATTATTGTTTAATTTTGGTGGAATTTTAACCAATAATACTTAGGGTCGTAGCATAAAGTGTGAGCCATTGGAATAAATGTGTGTAAAGTGGTTTCTCTGAATGTGAAAAGTCGTTTCAGGTTTTGAAGAGAAATTCCACCATTTTCTCTTCAAAACAAACGACAGCCGACTTGACGAATGACTTAACTTGACTTATACATACAAATTCATCACTTGACACGGGCAAAATTGTCTGTCGAAATGACGGACACAGGCCATATAGGGTAAAGAAGAAGAAGAAGAACACAATATGACTTTGTATTTTACTTACGCAAAACAGCTAAAATTTATCACCCCGAGGCGTAAGCTAGTAAGTTCCTAGACCCAGTTATAAGTCTGACCATTAGACGGGTAATTCTGGTAGAAACAATACTTAACCCTAAAAGCGTGACTCCCACCATACCGGCGAGTCCGGCGACCCATATTTGGATGTGCCCACATATAGCCCATTTAGTGTTTAGTGACAATTAAAGCTGGCTCGGTGGCTGGCGCGGTCACGACTATTAGCGTGTAGTGCATTAGATTAGTGGAAGAGAGCCTTTATTTTAACACTTCCTGTGTTATAACAAGGCGGTAATTTAACGTGGGAGAAACTGAAAGCCAAGGCAAGTGTTGTAAAGGAAAGAGAGCCAGGGACGTATGTACGACGTTAAATTAAAGTAAATGTCAATGATCATAATAATTATATATAACACATTACCACAGATCATTATTATAATACTAATCTTTTAAAGTTGTCGAATTAAAAAAAAAATTGTGCGATGTTGCTTATTATTGATTTTCTTTTTTGTTTTAATTTCACTGATAAGCTGCTGATAGACAATAACTATTAAGTGAGTTGAATAACTAACCCCTTTGTTTGCTATTTTACGTAGAGATGAAACAAAAACTGATTTTTTTATAAATAAAAATATTTCAATCAAATAACGATTAATGTAAGTATTTACGATAAAGGTATGAAAGTGAGCGCTAATATTTTAAAATGTACAAACGTGGTGTATTGATCATACATCCACACATTCCACACCCTGTATAACAAGGTTAAGAATATTGCCCGATGCTATACTAATTAAGAAGACAAAATATTTAAAAAAAAATCTGTATATTAAAAATCCACCATTTTCATCATAAACTGACTAAATTTATAAAAAAAGACTTGCGACAGATACAATACAATTATATTAAAAACTTATATTTCACTTTTATTATGGTCGTATCATATTTTATGTTCTCAGTACCTTTGGCAATTGAATAAAAGTTAATTAGTTGTTTTACGATTAACTTCATGTGCAAATAGTGTGTTGATTGATATGAATTTTATGATTTCCGTTCAAATTATGATTTTGTATAATTCACATCCGGTGACAGTAAAAACTGTGAATGAAAGAGGTTGTATTGTATCTTTATTAGATAAGATTACATAAGATACTTTTAAAGATAATTCAAATACTTTTAAACTAACGATAGGGCAAAGTTTTTGAGACAATTACTGACATAGTCAATAAATAAATACACACCCAGTAACCGTGATCGTCTTGATCCATCGGTGGCTTCATCGTCGCTTACCATCAGGTGAGATTGAAGTCAAATGAGGGTCTATTCAATATTTTATATAAAAAAAACAATAACTATCACCTACTATGTCACAGAACTTATGATTCTAAAAATATATATTCTTGAATCCGAAAAGAATCAGCATTTCTGGAAAATCTAAGAAGAACCAAAGGACGTTAATGGTATATCCCACAAATCTCCACTAAAAAAATTCTACCACTGGAGATTTGACGGTGTGCTGGCAGCCAAATGCTTAGCTATAGAACATAAAAAAAAAAAAAAACAGTTTTTTTTCAGTAATCCCCATTCGTTATGTGATCCATGTTAATTCATTTCTTTACGTATTTATGTAGGCTCAGTTTATTAGGTAAGTATATATTCTCACTGATAAGGAGAAAGCAATTTTTGTTAGTTTTCGTTTCAGATACTAAAAACTTTTGGATTATACTGAAATGATTCTCAATGAGATTTTTTATTAACAGACTAGCTTCCGCAACTTCGTTTGCGTCTCGTTGGATCCCGTTGGTTTTCCGAGATAAAAAGTAGCCTATGTAGGTATTAACCCAGGTCATGGACAACATATATTTCAAGTTTCATCCAAATCGGGTCAGTAGTTTTTGCGTGAAAGAGGAACAAACATACATACATACATACATCCTTACAAACGTTCGCGTTTGTAATATTAGTAGTTTTTCAAGTTTTAATTCAACAATGACGTAATGAAACAGATTTAACCCTAAATTAAAGGACTTGGGTTCCACGCGGGATTCCAAGAGGCATGCATTAAGGATCATAAAGACATTTACAGCCTTCTATAAAAATACAGGTTAAACAGTTGTATGTCGTTTTGAATGCATTAGCATGAGAAGTGCAATTAAAGATGATTTACGGTTAAAATTATATTTTGATTAAGTAGGTACTTTTAAAATGATAAAAAAATATCGCATTTATTGGTAGTGATAATGAGTTTAACAAATAGTTTCGTTTTTATAACACAAGTAGATCCTATTGGTTTTTCGGGGTGAAAAGTAACTTATGTGTTAATCTAACCTATAAACTATATATTTTCCAAGTTTCATCTAAATGTGACGAGTTAAAGACGTGTTTGCGAGAAAAACATGCAAACATTGAAACTAAACTTTGATCTAACCTTATTTGTACGATGATAATCAAATATTTGAGGTTAGGATAAAAGTGACTATCGGATTTATAAGTCCAAAATCACAAAACCAATATCCTCATGATTGAACAGAACCCGGTTCTCAACCATTATCCCCAAATCCAAATGATACGAGTACGTGGATATGTTAATAAGCCCAAAAACTTGGGCCTTGTAATTTGGCTTCATATCATTACAAGATAATGACTACAAAAAAAACTCACTTTAATGGCAGGTTAGAAAAAATATGCGGCTATTTTTCTAGCGGTTGAAGGTTTAGGGTTTCGTACTCAAAAGGTTCCAGAATGACCCATTGTGTGTGGAACTCTACAATACGCGTCTGTTTGTCACCAAATTTTTTTAGTGATACTCTTATTCAAGTGCTTATTTCAGTCCAAGATTTCCATCCAATTAGTTATTTAGGTACTCCTTTTCAAACCAAAAACATTTTATTTCAACCTTATCCCTAAAATGTGATTGCCAGCTGAATTTTTCATAAATATGAGGATAGGTGGTACTTAATACATAAATAAAAGCAAATAAAGAGCAGTTACATTTTTATCATGACTTCTCGAAATTTTCGAAACTAAGTGGTTAAAAGAAATCTCATCAATTTGAAGTTGAACGTTTTATATTTCACTCGTACGGATCCCTTAGTACTCAAGACCGACTCGCACTTGGCCAGTTCGTAATTCAATTTGGAAAAGAATTCATTGCTTCTGGCACTTTGTCAAAATGATTCACCCATTCTTAGAAACTGAAGACTTCAGTTGGTCTTGGTCCAAAAGACCAGGAAAATAAAGTTATTAAATTACCAAAAATAAGTAACTGAAGTTTGAACTTAAAATCTGTAGGTATAAATACCTTGTAAAATCCCTCACTAGTAATTCATCACTCAGTTAGTGATGAAATCCTAGTGAGTTAATGATATATTTTTTTTAGCAATAAACTTTTTTGTAATTCTTTGTATGTATTTGTAAAACCAACAGCGCGCCAAAACCATCTAACAATTCAAAGTCATCAGTCAGACAATGAACTGTAATCTCACAAAACTCACAAAACACTGACCAAAAGTTTTTACTGAATACACAAAAAATGGTCGTTACAGCCATAATTCTTTAATTCCAACTAATCTACAAGTAATGACAGGTCTAGATCCTGTGTTATTTTGAACTTGGAACAATGATTGTGGGTGTTAATGACATTGGGACATTTCTGGTCATTTGGCGCAGGTGATTCTAAGAAGTTGATGAGGTAAATTTAGGGTTAATAATGTCGCGACTTCTGTGGAAAAACTAAGCTTAAAAAATATCTTAGTAAGGATAATAATAAGAAGAAGAGCATTTTTTGTGAAAGACTTTGTTGATAATTGCATTATTAGACATGATCAGACATCGGAACACAATAATGCAAGTTACAACTACTTGGTAGAAATGGGACGATAGTAGCTTCCTCGGACAATGTGTTTAAACGAACAATTCTTAGGATCCATCAGGATACCAGATTTAAAAGTAATGCAACCACACATGGTATTTGTATAATAATAGACCGTCACCAGAGTTGGCCACAAACTCATACGAGCTGGCTTCGAGTGAAACTATTAGAAGACTTCGACTAGTCTTAGAAGACCAATGATAAAAACTAAAAACCCCATCGGTGGTAGAATGTGGTTTCCTTTATATCTTTGACTTTGATAGAAGGTCCGAATGAAGGTCCAATAAGATTCTGTTCGTGCCGGCCCCATTGGCCCCAGAATTAGACCAGCCGCAATGACACACCACGGCCACTGTAATTACCCTTCTCCCTCCCCAAATTGCACCATTAACTACTATTCCGACCTTATAAAAAGGCCTGAGAGATGAAAAAAACCTCATAATTTTACGACCAATCACAAAGTTATACAACTACAATGGAAAATAAACCTTACAGTTGTGTGATGAGATAGGTATTTCATTGACAGGAGAGTTGAAAGAATGACGAAACTGTTTTGGGCAGTGTGCATGTGTGGGTAATAATAATATTCATAATTATGTATGTTTGATTGCTGAGGATGGAATGGTATCCATATTTTCGGGTTCTCATGATTTTAATGGTTAAGAAATACGAAGTGAATGACAGATTGGGGCTCGGATTCTAAAATAACAAAGGAATAAAATAGTGTGACGGGTTAACCTCAGAATAATGAAGTTTTGGGAATCTGAAGGGTTAGCAAACAATCTGCAGGGTTTTGAGGGGTTAAAATATTTAGCAAACGCTATTTTAACGGGTTAGGTTTTTAAGAAGAAAAAAGTTTTGAGTGGTCCTTTGTGTATGATAACCTTAATTGAGAACATAAATTTAATTCAGCATTTCTTTTTCAGGTAAGATAAACATGAAAAGGCTCAAAAGCTGGCTGAAGTATTCAATAAGTAAGTTTTCTTAAATATTATTGGCTCAGTCACAAATTTAATCAGATGTTATGAAAGGCGTACGAGTTTGATTCCTGTCCAACCAATTATTTTATTATCTGTGAATTTTGTGGTAGGTATAGAACTTATAAACTCTAGCTTTAGTTAAGATTTGTCTGTAATTTTTAAAGTGATTGAAACGCGTCAGTTAAAAAATCGTGACGTAAGCACTAAAGAACCAGAAATCTACATTTAATTTCTTTAAAAAAAATGCTTAAATGATTGCAAATTGTCTGTAAACTTCTGTCCTAATCACAATAAAATAAATTATCTATAATAAAAATGATGTCATAACCTCCGTTTGTTATCGCAAAGCTTTTAAGCAAATATATATAAACGCTTTTATAATTTAAGTTGATTTCTTGATTTATGTGCATTTTTGATTGGAGTTTTATTGATTTAAATGATTGACGTCTGAAATTCGTAGATAAGATGGTTATTAGTGATAGCATAGATAAATCCACTAATTAGTGAGGGCAGAAAATTTTAATACATTTTATATACGGATGTAAAAAGAAAGATTGGACAATGTACAATCACTGAAATTGAATATGAAAAATCGCTAACAACAGTGTTGTACATTGCACAAGGTTTTGGATCAAATCACGATTTTGAGGTCGAGTCGAGGCGAGGATTTTTCTAGGTGATAATTAGAAGTATGGACATCCGTCACAAGATTTGGAGGTAACCTCAAACAATAACTCAGCAGTACAAATTAATCCTAACTAATATTATAAATGCGAAAGTAACTCTGTCTGTCTGTCGCGCTTTCATGCCAAAACTTACTGAACCGATTTAAATGAAATTTGATACACAGATAGTCTAGAGCCTGAGAAAGGGCATAGGCTACTTTATAATGCGAAAATAAGACAAAAAAGTATCGTCATTTTTTAGAGCTACAAGCTTGAAAGTTTTTTTAGGCTGTTGATTCAATATAAATAAATATGACATTCAAAGTTTGTAAAAGTTTTACCGTATAACACTATTCCACGCGGACGAAGTCGCGGGCACAGCTAGTTTTTAATATTTTACGGTTTACGCTTTTCCCAGATTGTTTCCGACTCACGGTCGACACGAAGGCTCTTTCATTTGAAGATTTCAGACAATGCATTACAAATAGAGAATTACTCTTTAGTCACGCCACTTACAAGTTTATTTTATACATTAATTTTATACATTTTTATGTTCAAACGTTGTGGGAAACCAAACCACCAATCAATGTAGCGGGAACTATCGATTTCTTTACAACCAAATTATTTTTGATATTGCTTATCTCTTGTTAAGGGGAAACAGATTTGAACTGTTTTTGATTGATCATTTGTTGTTGTACACTTTTTTTTTTTAATGATAAAGGTAATGGAACAAGCTGATAGCTCACCTGATGTTAATTAGGAACTTCTGCCTATAACAATGCATTACCTCACAGAGCAATACGCTTTCTTATGCTTTTTGAAAATATTTTGTCAAAACATCATGAAGTGCTTATTTTTCAAAACTTGTTAATATAATTTTTTCAGAATCATATTTATAACATTTTGCGTAATTTTTTAATGACTGTATTGATAAAAAGGTATATTATTCTGTATTCATCATCTAGAAATAAATGTAAAGACCTATTAATCAAACGTAATCAAAATCTTTGAAAATATTTAATTAACGAATGTTTCTTCGCCTTAACAAGATGGCGGCTCTCAGAACTCACGGCAACTATTACCAATTCGTTACCCATGGTCCTGTGCCGGCCAATCTGTCATTTACAAAGGTTTAATTGGTACAAATAGTATATAATGAACTTAAGATACTCAGGTATATGTTGACGAGGTTCACTTCAACTTGTCTTTCCTGTGGATATGGCTGACTAGGCTGAGAGGATGGTATTGGTGCTGGGCCTTTTTTTTTTTTTTGTTGACGGGGGGAATCTGCACACAGACACCAATACCGCATTTCAGGGATGCGGCAAGGTAGTGTGGGGATGGCGAACCGACCCACTAAACCACCCCGGTGGCCGGCCTCTCTGCCTGTCAGGGGGCTCCGGGACCTCTAAAGACCAACGCCGGTGCCCCCCTCGCAGTTTGCCTGAGCACATCCCGGGAATGCCATCCATTGACACCCCCGTGCTCACGGTGACACCTGCCACCAAGTGTCAAAAAAAAGGTGCTGGGCCTACTCCATCTAAACATTGTCCCAGGCACTACAGTGTCCCGTTAAGTGTAGGCATAGGTTGCCTCCTGACGCTGTATAAATCATCTTCAATAGATATAAAGGCCTATTTGTTGTTTGCTGTCACTTCAACTGTGGAAAAGGTCAAATACGTCTAAAATTCTAAATAGAGCAGATATGTACCTACCACCTTATGTTGTCAACGGTTTACGATAAAGATTATTCGGATCCTGAAAATATATTCAGATAATTAATAAAAGTTTGTTTATAAAAAAAACAGCGATAATGCTGTTTACTTTCAGACTATCACCAGCGTTTTTTCAATAATATTTATTACTAGCCGTCGCCAGCGGCGTTGCTCGCGTTCTACCCTTTAGAGTGTGACTTTTCAAAATTCCTTTCTTAGTGCACCCCTACACTATATAAGGATACTACCCTCCTAATTTCATACCTCTAGGACTTATAGTTTAGGCTGTGCGTTGATTCTCTGTCAGCTTCAAAAGAGTTTTATATATATTGATGATATTATACTTATTTTTAACATAGAGATAAATAAACAACTTCTAAACGTATTTTCGAATAGTAAAATTGAGTTTTTATATATAAAAACTCAATTTTACAACATTTTTACGGTCGCAATAAAGTAAATTGTTGATGCATAGCGAATGGTCGAGCCTTAATTTGGCTGCCTTAATGATTCTGTACCCTTTGTGGCTAGCAGAAAAAGAAAATAATTTTTATTCATGCATTTATAGTACAATCTTAGAATTAGCACTGTAAGTTGTTTTTAATTGTCTTGCAATTGGACCACACAGGCTTGTCGATCTGTAGTTTTTTTTTTATTGGTAAAAGTAGTGAAACAAGCTGATAGCTCACCTGATGTTAAGTAGTAACATCTGCCTATAACAATGCATTATCTCACAGAGCAAGTCCAATGAGGACGTGCCCTGTAGTATGAAAACAGTTAAAAAAACATGCCAGGCTTAAACCTGGCAGGTTTTTATGAGACAACAATTGCCCCCGGTAAAGCCCCATATAATAGCAAGCAATCAGCTTACACTCAGCGTCCTATCACTGACACAAAACAGCAATTATTGCTTCTTGTCTTATCCATGGTACAATTAATCTTAGTACAATCGGCCACTTATGACGACCCTCGAAGAACCACAGTAACGGAATATTGGTCTGTCACTCAAACTAGGATATTATAAAATACTGCTACCGTTATATAACGGTTTTACAGCCCTAAAATATTAACCAGTAGCCGTCGCCCGCGGCGTTGCTCGCATAAGGATCCTACCCTCCAAATTGCATACCTCTAGGACTTATGATTTAGGCTGTGCGTTGATTCTCTGTCAGCTTCAAAGGAGTTTTATATATATTGACCAGCCGTCGCCCGCGGCGTTGCTCGCGTTCTATACCCTTTAGAGTGTGACGTTTCAAAATTCCTTTCTTAATGCACCCCTACACTATTTAAGGATACTACCCTCCAAATTTCATACCTCTAGGACTTATGGTTTAGGCTGTGCGTTGATTCTCTGTCAGCTTCAAAAGAGTTTTATATATATTGATGATGATGATGATGATGATGATAACGCTATAGACTAAAAATTGAGAATACAACACATTTTCACACCGGTTTAGTAAAAGTTTTGTTACGACAAGTACGTACTTATATGCGTCAAGGTCATGAAATTAGGTTTTTTTGATTTTTTGTATTCTCATCAAGTTGAGGGGAATTTTGAGGACTTACTTAATTTTGAGGGATTTTGAAGTATTTTGAAGATTTATATATTACTTAGAAACTGTTACAAAGGAGGACTCAGCACGAATATATGATTTTTCTGACCGTTTGATGACGGAGGCCACTTCTAAAGAAACTTCAGCTCGAACTGAAGAGGATTAATGAAGTGGACGCTTACCTTTAACTCCTACCTGTGTTAAGTGGCTAGTACCGGCAAATGATTAGGAAATAGGCTGTAGGTAGGTATATTCGTTTCTACCTACAGCGAGGTATAACAAAAGAGATATTCCACTTTCCGCACCAAAATTTTCCGCATCTATGATATTCCACTTTTGAGCACGAATCGATTTTAAGCTTGATGCTTAAGAGTGGAACAGTTTTAACTAAAAAAAATGATTTAAAAGAAAAATTATGTGAAGAGAACATAAACTACAGTTACTAAAAAAACTTAAACCACTTTTTGGCATCGATGGAAGCAAAATTCATTGGTGCACGACCGGATTTGAACTCGCGACCTTAGGATCAGAAGGCCTAGCTACTACTAGACCACCGGTGCTCGCCGGTGGTTTCAAAGATACTTAGTTAAATAGTTTCACAGTGGCCTACGGTGTTACCAGTAAATCACACCAAGCTTCTCTGAACCCACTACAATATTATATTAGCATCTACCTTCTTTGTATGCTGAAGGGGTTTGAATGAAGGTTGTATACCAGTATCAGGATATACAATACATAATATATATTTTTACCAGTGACGGACCAGTCAACTTTTATGTTGGTACAAATAAAAATTCTTTATTTATAAATAAAATATATTATGAATTCGAAAGTATGAATGAAAAGGCCATAATGCTCGAAAGCGTTCGACATAATATCAATTCGCAATGACGTCTCATCTCGCACGACTTTGCGCGGTTGTCATTAACCAACTTAAGGGTTTTTTTGCACTTTTGAGGTCTTTTTATGTGATTTTTGAGCCGGCCCTGAACCCTACAGTCACCGAATCAACCTTAAACATGCGATTTGAATGTGAATCGTGTACTGATTGTGATGTTCATCACGTACCGCCGAGGATTATGATATAAACGTTACTTTTGTATGTTTAAACGGTAGGGTTTTTATAGCATTTGACATCATGACCTCAGGAATTCATCCTGGTATTTTCAAGGTTCTATTTGAACCTAGTCTAGAGTTGTATGGTCTATCTTATAAAAAGTTAGAGTAGCCATTATGTCTTGTTTAACATACGTAATCAGGACATAATGTCAACTCTAACTTTTTATAAGATAGGGGGAGTCTATTGACACGCAATAAGAATTCTTCTAGGTAGCCGTGCTACATCGTCGACCACATCATTGCTTAACATCAGGTGAGATTGTGGTCAAACGGCTGCCTATATTGTATAAAAAAAAAAAAAAGAAGAAGAAATTTTCAAAGTTTTAATACTGCTTTGTGTTTTTTTTTAATGTCATAACTAGCAGACGAGCAGGCGGGCCACCTGATGGAAAGTAGTCACCGCCGCCCATTGACACCTACAACACCAGAGGTGATGCTAGTGCGCTGCCGGCCTTTTAAGAGGAGATAACTGCTCTTGAAATAAATATTTTTAATTAATAATTAGTTAAATAATTATTTATTTTTTAGTTATGATGTCGTTTTAAACATCAGTATATGAAAAAACAAAACATTGTTAAGTCTGACTTTACCTAAGTTGCAATATTGTAAATTTTTAAAACAATTTATCGGTTTCCTTTAAAAATCATACTTTACTTACAACTTACTTTACTAACTTTACTTACAATGTACTTACAACATATTGTAAAACCAAATTCCACTTAAATAAATAATCCCGAAGCCTTACCTTATGACTAATAAACTCATCGACACATACATTACACTTCAAGACAGGCATAAGTATAAAATCGACCAAAAAAACCATCGCAATTCACAAATCCGTAAAATATCTTCTGGCCATTTGTCATAAGCGTGAATAATACTGCAGGAGTGTTACTGATAAATTATTTTTGGCAGTCAATTTAATTTCGTGCGTAAAAGTTATTGACAAAGTTATGGGGTATCGGTACCACCCATCGTTGGTACATACTTCTATTGTTAACGGATAATGTTAAATAAATAAATAAATATTCACGGACATTTAACACAACGCCTTCTAGTCCCAAACTAAGCAAAGCTTGTACGATGGAAACTAGATGGCTGATAGAATACATACATGCATTTTTTTTTGTAAATACATACTTATAGTACATATAAACACCCAGACACAGAACAATTTATATTAATAATTTTTTTTTTTTTTTTTTTTTGTTGGTATTTATATGGCAATAGTTATTGTGAATATAGGTACTACTTACTTCAGAAGACAAAAAAAGTGAATTGTAGTGAACAAAAAAGTGACAACAAAAAGTGAAAACCAAAAAAGACTTGGCAAAAGGACAAGACTTCAGTGCAAGAACAAAATAAAAAAATAAAAAAAATATAGGTACTAAACTAAGTAAAGATAAATAAAACTCTAAAAAGAAAACTACATAAACGAAAGGTCCGTTTATTTTACATGAAAAAAAAAAAACAATCATCGTGAATTGATTTTTCAGTTTTAAAAATACAACTTATGAAAGAATTACTTATAAAAAAAAAGGATATTTTTTTGCGATGGCCTTTGTTTTTTTTAATTTATAATAAATAGGCAGTGATATAAAAATGTGTGAAGTCGCATCTATCTTGTCCGAGCATACTTTGTCGGGCGTCAAGAGTAAATACGAGTAACTAATTTGACGTGGCAATATTTTTCATAGCGAGATGTTATCAAATAAATCTGCTAAATTATCTATTTACATACACCCACGGATTTTTAATTACAAAATCAAAAATATTAGAAAATTTTGAATTAATTACAATCAAGTTGACACCTTATAAAAGTTTTCATAAGCTTTTTTGCGGCGATATTTTACTAACTTTTTGTTACATTGCGTGATAGTTCAACTTGTAGTTATTACGTCAGTGAACATAACAGTCGATGTAAGTGTATCATGGCGGTGGTATAGACGTTTGGAGGTCGAGATGAGAACACTAATTATGTTTCTATGTTGCGCGCGGGGATGTGGCATTCCATCGGTGCGTTGAACCTCAACGTAGAGCTTATTATTTACAGAATTGACGCAAATATCTGATGCCACAAACACTTATGATAACAATATGGTTTTGATTTACGATGCTATGACACCATATCCGTATTAAAAGTAACTATGTATTTACAATTAAATAACGAATGAATTTATTTTAAACTTAAACAGAAAAACTTGGTGAGTAACTTTTCGGTGCGGAAAGTGGAATGCCTCAAACTGAAACTATATAAAAACCAATAACATAAAAACTAAAAACACCAGATTTTTGGACGCAGTGCTTTGCCTTACAGGGCACGTCCTCATTGGATTTGCTCTGTGAGGTAATGCATTGTTATAGGCAGAAGTTACTACTTAACATCAGGTGAGCTATCAGCTTGTTCCATTACTTTTATCATAAAAAAAAAGCGGAAAAACTTGGTGCGCAACTTTTTGGTGCGGAAAGTGGAATGCCTCAATCTAAAACTATATAAAAAACCAAAACACCAGATTTTCACCGTTAGTAAATACCTAGACTTGATAAAATAAAAAAGTTTCCTAGTTATATCCTTACACAGACAGAAAAATTATAAAATTTAACCGGGAAAACGGTAAATATTATTGTGGTTAGACAGATGGTGAAACCAGCTATTCTACGTGATATAAAAGTCTATGGTTCGAGATGATATACAGTATCACGCCGGCGCAAATGTGTTATCTACCAGCCATTCTATTTTAGAGACAATCACGAACCTTTTTGAATGTAAATTTTTAGGGATCCTTTCAAACTGGCTGTATATTTAACGTCGATAAATATGACGTCATCTTTATTAGAATAAAATGTCTGTCGGACGATCATAAAGGTAACTTGCTAAATTGTTTCGTATGCTTATGTCCAGTTCAAGGTTTTTTACGACAGTAGTGCATAAAATAAGTAATGTTGTCATTGTTTTACTTGGCAGTAGAGCCAACACACCACAAAATGCTTAAAATAAGTAGAGTTAAAATAATAATGTACTGTATGGACTTCTGTTTTTATCACTCTCTTATATTTTTACTTCAGTCTACCAGTCCTAAAGATGGTGTTTTTTTTTTTTTTTTTTTTTTTATGATAGTAGTAATGGAACAAGCTGATTGCTCACCTGATGTTAAGTAGTAACTTCTGCCTATAACAATGCATTACCTCACAGAGCAAATCCAATGAGGACGTGCCCTGTAAGGCAATGCACTGCGTCCATCACTCTGAGAAGTCTCATGTGCCTGTAATTACACCGGCGCCCTTACCCTTCAAACCGGAACATAGCGATGCGAGCAATGGTGTTTTGAAATGTTCATAATTATGCGTGATATGACGAAAAACGTCTTAAGTCTCCCATGTTTGCTGTCACCGATATCAGAATCTGTCTGTTTCCACCCGAGGTTTGACGTCCTTTCACTCGGCGTAAATAAAATGTTACCAAGAATAAAGACTTAGTTTGTAAAAACGTAATAACAGCGTAAAGTGTTGTCCTTGACTGTCTGAGATTTCCTCTGCTTCTCTTTTCTCCTGAGATGACGTCATTTCACATGATATCGAACATTTCGAGGATGAGACTCTTAAAAACGTCATTTGACGTCATAACACTGAAAATTGCTCTGTTTTCATCTAAGTTTTTATTTTGTCCTTTTAGTCAAATGTTTCTAAGATGAAACTATTCACTTGTAATTAGTAAACCTTAGGTACAGAACACTCAAAATAAACGGAGGTTCACACTTAGCTTCGATAGCACGTTCAATCTAGCCACGGGTATTTTTTAATATACGACCGAGCGCGCCTATAGAAACCTGTTTAAGGTTTTTACTAAAATATGAAGTTATTACATAAAGATTAATAGGTTTATTGTACAGTTTCATGCAAGAGCACAATATAATAGTTATTTTAATGGAAAAAGCGAACCAAGTAGGGTTGCAAATATCTAAGGATGGAATATTATGAGGCATACGAATTTTTTTTTGTGATAGTTATTTTATTACAAAGAAAGTGACGACTATTTAAGTGTTTGACAGTATTTACAATATTTTACAAAATACAAATAAAAGAATTAAGCTACCTAAAAACTATTGCAAACGATTTATAGATTGCTCAACTGGTTCAAATAGATTAACTTTAATATACCTACAGACTGACTAGATTAGCAAAACGAACCTTGTCATAGACAGACATACGGACGAAGGAGTATTGGTACTCGCAATATTTTCTGTGTATTTGGATATTTAACCCTAAAATAGTTTTACAAATCATGTCTAATTCAAAGTCGACATAAAGTTAGTGCTCTTAACTCCCAGCTGTCAAACTGAGTGACAGATCGCAAAAAAACTGCGCGACCACGCATTGACCTCACCGTAATTATTACAATATTTAAAGATTAACGTCGGATATAAAGAATAATGGAATCAGCATTTACCACGCTTTTGGAATCAATTCGTCTTAGGACTGATTTAATTTAGTGGTGTTTTTTTGTTATGTGTCAATTTGACAGCTGTGTAAAACCAATAGTGGCTGCACCAAATGAAGAACCATTGCATTGTGTCTTCTGTGGGGCAATCTTTGTCTCATAAAAACCTGCCAGGTTTAAGCTTGGCAGGTTTTCTGAACTGTTTTCATACTAAATCATAGGTATTCTGCGACTGAATAGTGACATTAGCGCGTTTCAGCGCGTTTGTTGCCGTCAAAAGCTTCTTGTTTTCGTATGTAGCCACGTCACTTGACATTATGCTGCATATGCAGCGAAAGCAGTTCAGAGCTACGATATGGGGGCTAGGGTCTTATGCTCACTTCGACAGAGATTTTACTCTATTAGTGATGACGTCATATCTCGACCGAAAACTAGTTTCACTTTCTGGTGAATCGAGGCTTTGACGTCATCTCTATTAGGTTAAAATTTCTGCCGAACTGAGCATAAGGCCCCTTAGGTGTCACGTTATTTAATATTTAAGCTACAAGCTACCTATTGTAACGTTTATGACTATCTTCTACGCATAGTATGAGTATTAATAATGATCTGTGCCTCTACATAACTTTTAAGATAAATATTCTGCTTAATGTCATCGATGAACTCAGTGGGGGGCCGTTCGACCGTTCCTTATTCACATTATTTAGGCAAAAGCAACATATTCAGTACAATATTGATTTGTATGGCACTATTGTCTATGCTAATATAACAAAGGAATTATGGCGGTGCATATGTAATGCCCTGAAGTACCCCGTTCTGATTGTATGTAAAACTGTTCGGATTTAGATTTAGTAATTACGTTGTTCACACAATAGGTGCTTTGAATTGAATCTGCGATATGATGCGGTATTTGGATGATAAACCTAACTAAAATAGGAAGCGTGTTATTATATCAATGGGGAAACGAAGAAGTAAAATCAAAGAAATCAGCATATAGAAATGATGTATCCAATCCAAAACCAAAACATGATGACAAAAAAGATGTATGTTACTAAATATACAAAGATATGTAGCGCCATCTATCTCGCTACATGAGAACTATCCTAGATCGCGCAAACGAAGTTATCACGGAGTTTGAACATAAGTAATACTACCGAATACCATCCATTGGTCCTCGAACCCCGAGCCAAAGGTCGCTCGGCGTGGAAGATCTTCCCTTTTCGTAGGAGGGCACATATCCTACCGAGTTCTCCTCAGATATATTAAAATGGTTGACGGATGAAAGTACCTTGACATAACCTTACCATTTTCCGTTTTAAGGGTTCAAAAGATGATGATTAGGACTGAAGTGGGGATTGATTGTACGTGGGAAAGAGAGCGTTTTGCAAAGTGGGATAAGGATAATGAGATGAGAAAAACTTCGTTTCTTTAAGAAAGCGTGTTCGCAGTTTTATTGCTTCTGAAAAACTACTCTATACTAATAAACTTTTGATATAAATAATTTTGTAAAACTAACTTTTTTTTTTTTTATGATAATAGTAATGGAACAAGCTGATAGCTCACCTGATGTTAAGTGGTAACTTCTGCCTATAACAATGCATTACCTCACAGAGCAAGTCCAATGAGGACGTGCCCTGTAAGACAATGCACTGCGTCCATCACTGTGAGACGTAAAGATGTTGAAGTCTCATGTGCCTGTAATTACACCGGCGCCCTTACCCTTCAAACCGGAACACAGCAATGCGAGCATCGCTGCTTCGCGGCAGAAATAGGCACGGTGGTAGTACTTCCCCGGACGAGCTCTCACAAAGAGCTCTACTACTAATAATAAAATAGGATTTAATTCTTATCAGTTTTCAAAAACGCCGCCATCTTGTAAAACGATTTTGAAATCTAATAAAATAAAAATGATATTGCGATTTTTATAGGCATATATAAAATTATCAACAATTTTTATCGTAAAATCTACATAATCTTCTTAAGTGCACCACTTGGCTTGAACACACTAAACCACGTCGTAACTTGCAAACTGACCTTATAAACAAAGTAAGTGATGACTCTTAACTGTAAAAATTATCACGCGCATTATTTTTTAAGGAAGATGGAGAAATTAAGAATAACACTGATTTAAGTTTGGATGTCAGAACTTGCCAGGATCAAACGACAGCCGACTTGACGTAGACTTGACTTGACTTATATTATTTAAAACAACTCACTTGACACTGGCAAAATTGTTTGTCGAAATGACAGACACGGGCCATATAGGTTAAAAGAAGAAGAAGAAGACCAAATTATTTAACAAAATACATGTATCTTATCTAAATTCGTATATTATCAGCAAAAGAATTTTAGCTGTTATTTAATTAATTTTAATGGGTGCAAATGATAATCTATAAATTATATGGATTATATGCAAATGTCTGTTTATTTTACTAAAATGACAATGAGTCATTTTCTTTTATATGAGCTTTGGAAGCCAAAGTATTTTAATTAAGGCTTTGCTAAGACTTTTTAATTATTTATAGCTCTGTTTACACATTATCAACAATACGATAACAATGACTACAATATGGGGCACTTCAAAAAGGGTGTTTTAAAATTCTTCAAGGGTCGGCAACGCGCATGTGATGCCTCTGGTGTTGCAGGCGTCCATAGGCTACGGTAACCGCTTCCCATCAGGCGGGCCGTACGCTTGTTTGCCTACTTAGTAGTATAAAAAAAAAACGATACCTAACACGATATTCTCGGAGAGCTCATTTAGTACGACACGCCTTCACACCGTATCGGCTCCGTGTAAAAGCATCTAGTAATCGTATCTAGATATTATCTCAGCTGATTTCTTTTGTAAGCGCAGGAGCTATTTTTTTTTAAATGTAGGTTTTATTCCAAAGGATAAAACAGATTATTTTAATAATTTAGTTTATAAATAAACTTTTATAATACAATGTCTTAGTAAATCGTAGTGGCAGACAGGCAGGTAGCCCTCACGCCACAAGCCCATCTCCTCGTGATTATACGAATTAACTAAATTGCAGCATCCTTAGGGCCGGGATACACGATGCGTTGCGGCGGCGGTAGTGCGGAGTTACTGTTACTCACGTATTCGTATAATACGGTGAATCTAGGCTATTGTGAAGTCGTTTATAGCCGTTTACGATGCACGAACACAATTTAGTTTCAAAAAAGCTTCACTCTCGCCTTAACAACGCCAACCAAAATAAGTTTGTGAAAATGTCAATTGTCTCCAAATCAAAAATATTCCATTCAAATTATGGCATTTGGCAACTTTATGGCATTTGGCATTTGGCAACAATGGCATTTGATGCTCAAACTATTTTGAAAATACAGGGACTAACTAGTCAGAGTGGTACTGCAATCATCATCATCATTTCCCAGCCCTTATCTCACGCTAGTTAGGGTTACAACATTTTTTTTTCTTCCACTCCTATTAGTTGTCAACTCTTCGTCAGAATGGTACTACAATGTATATAAGTGCTATAAAGGGAGGTAAAATTGCGAATGCAGCACAGCGCTGCAAGTACCGCAACGCATCGTGTGGCCAAGCCCTTAGAGGAATATGAGGGAAAGGAAAGGGGAGGAATAGGAAGGGAGGAGAGGAAAACTAAAATTGCTGTCTTCATTACACATTGTGTTGCTGTAATAAGCTTAGTCGCGTGGATACGTGGAATTACCCAGTTTTTAAGATTTTACAAAATAATTCCTTCAAAGCACCTAGAAATATGATTATTACAAAAACCTACATGATGATGATGTATGATTGAAAGAATATATCTAAAAAAAATACCTTTATTAATTTCAACAAAGAGATAAAATTCAAACACAACGTGAAATGGCATACTTTTTTTTGAGTAGTTTTTAAAATTCCCTTGATTTCAAAAAGCTTCAAGGGAATTAAAAGGAGCTTTGAGACTGACCTGCAGTGCAAGTACCGTTCTTATCGATCGCATAATTTGACATTTAGAATCGTTAAAATTCGATAAAAATGGTTTTATCGACAGTTGCGGGTACGTTACCAACTTAGTCGATCGGTAGACAAATTCGTTAAATTTTAACGAATTGGCAATGGTGTATGTTTACTATATTTTGATTCTGACAATCGAAAGTGATTAACAGTGATATTGACAGTAAACTAGTAAATCATGGCAGGAGTGAACGAATGATTTCGATAAACTCTGACCTTATTTTTGGGAGTACGAATCTTTTGTCGACAAGAGATCCGTACTCGCATGGAACGATACGATTCGATACGTTTATCGACTTTAGCGATCGACAACTAAGCGATCGATAAGAACGGTACTTGCACTGCTGCTTATTTTATTCTTTTCCATCCATTTGTAATGGGAAAAACCTCGTACGTAGAGCCATAATACAAGGCACATCGAAACCTCTTATTCAAGTCCTTTTACATTTTAACTTAATAATATTCAGTAGCGCTGTAAAGTTATCAAAAGAATTTTTATTTAGTAAAATTCTTTCACACTTTGTACAATAAAATAAATAAATAAATAAATATTCACGGACACTTAACACAACGCCTTCTAGTCCCAAACTAAGCAAAGCTTGTACGATGGAAACTGGATGGCTGATAGAATACATACATACATTTTTTTTTATAAATATGTACATACTTATAATACAATGTACCTACATACCGGAAATGAGTAGAAACGCTTCGAGCTCATCTTCCAATTACACTGGATTCCAACAAACACGATCGCAGAACAAAATAAACTTGAAATTGATTTAAGTGGGACATAGGTAGGTGCTTGTAGCGCTTGTTGGAAAGCGCACACGCATTCGTGTTGGCCAACGCAAGGCACAGTCAAGCAGATAACGGCTACTACGCACTTTCTTATAAGAAAACTAGCCGTCGCCCGCGGCGTTGCTCGCGATCTACCCTTTAGAGTGTTACGTTTCAAAATTCCTTTCTTAGTGCACCCGTACACTATATAAGGATCCTACCCTCTAAATTTCATACCTCTAGGACTTATAGTTTAGGCTGTGCGTTGATTCTCTGTCAGCTTCAAAAGAGTTTTATACATATTGATGATGATGCTTTCTTAGCTGTATGCCATTCTCTGTCGTTTTCTACACAAATTCATAAATCCATGTAATCTTTAGGTTTTTGCGTCGCACTGCATCCATCACACACTACAGACAATCAATGGCATTCATTTGTTTTGAAGAAAAAAAACCGTTAGCACACTTTTCCCCAGTTTTTTTTCCACGGGAATTAATTTCTTTTCCACTGTAAACTATTCCACAGTCAACTTCATTACGTTAGACATATTACGTATTTATTTTCGACTAAAGAAACAGAAAACTATATAACTATGATGTATCTACGAGTGGATTCGTTCATAGAATCAAAATACTTACGCTTGCATTTTGTGTAGGTTTTTATAAGTTTGTAAAAAAAAATTTATTGACAAATTGTAACTTCGAAAAACGCTGTCCAAAAAGCTATCCTAAAAATAGCTTTTGCGAGTGAGTTCTGTGTTCAACTGTACATAAATAAATTGTGGAACATCGATGCAGTTCTATAGAGATGTAAAACTTTTGCGTTTTCGACAACTTAACGTGCGTTTACACGCTTATTTACATGTTATTGGCAACTTGTGTATCTCACTTACACTTTGAGACTTCAAGATCTTTACGTCTCAGGGTGATGGACGCAGTGCATTGCCTTACAGGGCACGTCCTCATTGGACTTGCACTGTGAGGTAATGCATTGTTATAGGCAGAAGTTACCACTTAACATCAGGTGAGCTATCAGCTTGTTCCATTACTTTTATCATTAAAAAAAAAAACGTTTCATTTGTGGAACATCTATATTATATAAATTGATCTGCGAAATGTAACTTGCAACGAAGGTCTGACTACGAAAGTATCTACCGTGCCTGGATAATACCATGACTCTTTTTTAAGTAAAATATAATTCATGAAAATTACTGCTATCGGCTGTAGGAAGTATTTCAGTTTTTATGGATAAGGTAATTATCTACCATCCTGTTCTAAAAGAGACCATCCATTACGGTCTATGTTACGGTCTATGCTAGACACTACCTCTTCTTCTTCTTCTCTTCGTTAATGGCCTCTGTCCGTCATTTCGACAGACAATTTTGCCAATGTCAAGTGATGTAATTGTATTATAAGTCAAGTCAAGTCGGCTGTCGTTTGTTTTGAAAAGAAAATGGTGGATTTTCTCCTCAAAACCTAACACGAATTTTCACATTCAGAAAAACCACTTTATACACATTTATTCCAATGGCTCACACTTTATGTTACGACCTAAGTATTATTGGTTAAAATTCCACCAAAATTAAACAACAATACTCACAATAACACAAGAAAAACTATTAAAATAAAAGTGCTATGTGTCGTTTCAAAAAATGTCAAAACTCGTGTCCGACACTACCTCTATATCGTAAGCTCTGAACTGTTTTCGCTGCTCAGCATAATGTCAAGTGACGTGGCTACAGATATACGAAAACAAGAAGCTTTTGACGGCAAAAAACGCGCTGAAATGCGCTAATGTTACTATTTAGTCACAGAGTACCTATGATTTAGTATGAACACAGTTATGAAACAACGATTGCCCCCCTGTACGAGTGTAGAAACATTGGCAGAGTGTAAGTTGATCAGTCAACTATTTCAATCATTTGCACAGAAAGTTTGATATTTTAAATATTTAAATCCATGGAACTTTTATGAGTTGTTTTATCACACCCTGTATGTATGAATGTATATAATTAATGTATGTATGTATGTATGTGCGTGATTTTATTGAATTGCGTGAGTTAATTAGTACAATCTGTATGAGACATCTACGCTTTTATGATTCATGGTTAATGTATGGAAATGTTTTCTGCTATCGTATTTAGTCTACACCTTTTTTGATTACTAGCCGTTGCCCGCGGCGTTGCTCGCGTTCTAGACCCTTTAGAGTGTGACTTTTAATAATTCCTTTCTTAGTTCACCTCTACACTATGTAAGGATACTACTCTCCAAATTTTATTAGGATTAAGGATTTTTAGTTTAGGCTGTGCGTTGATTGTTAGTCAGCTTCAAAAGAGCTTTATATATTTAGAAGATAGAAGAAGCTAAACACAGTAAGCCCAATTTTGTTGGTGCATTTCCTAAACCACTAATTTGACAGCATCACAAAATTATATCTCTGTAGGTACTTACATAATTTATTAAGATTTCTGCTAATTTTTGCATAAAAATATTTACTGTATTTGGCATTACAAAAAGCTCTAGCTAGTTATATTTTGAAATATTTAATATACTTGAGGCCACGCAAATTGCCTCATAAAATATAACGCACAAAATTATCTTACAGAATTCCTACAACGGGAACGACTCGAGAAAATTGCTAAGATTTTATAATCCTGACACGAAAACCTCTTCGTTTAGTACCAGCGCTTATCGTGTACACTTGCGGACAACAATCAATAACAATGTTAGAAATTATGTGAAGTTTTCACAATTTTATCATTGGTAATATCAATAACACTCATTTTTTTTAGTTTAGTATAAGTGGTATAAATTTTACAAAAAATACATCTACTTACTAGTCTACTTATATATTGTTGTTATAAATCACTTTTGGTTCCAAATTCGAAACCAAAAAGTATCAAGGACATACGTCTCAGAATAAGGGTACTTTTTCACCAGAGCTAAGCTAAGCTACGTTGCTAAGGATGTGTATGAAATCCACCAATAGGAATCGCTAGAAGTCATATTAATCGACTAGCCGTCGCCCGCGCCGTTGCTCGCGTTTCTACCCTTTAGGATGCGATTTTTCAAAATTCCTTTCTTAGTGCACCCCTACACTATATAAGGATACTACCCTCCAAATTTCATACCTCTAGGACTTATGGTTTAGGCTGTGCGTTGATTCTCTGTCAGCTTCAAAAGAGTTTTATATATATTGATGATGATGATGATGATGATGATGATGATTCCTATTGGTGGATGTCAAACACATCCTTAATTAGCAACGTAGTTTAGTTTACTGTGGCAATCAGCATGCAACATAGCGAGACGGCCGCTGGCAAAAAATGTTAGGGGTACACATTCTTGTGGATAATATAGCTAGCAGAATTGGCAACTGTTGGGCAAGAATGACCAATTTCCCTTCGAACAATGGAAATGTATCTATGAATTATATAAGTAAAGGCTATGGGTACATTATACAACTTTACGATTGAAAATATCAATGGGTATACAAGAATTACACCATCTAAATATTTCGCTTAGAGTTCTTAGTAATAGGTGGTGTTATGCGTTTTTTGTGTAAAATGAGCACAATTTTTTATCTGGATATTTTTTTCCATTCAACATTATAACAAATTAGCCGTCGCCCGCGGCGTTACTCGCGTTATAGACCCTTTAGAGTGCGACTTTTCAAAATTCCTTTCTTAGTTGCACCCCTTCACTATATGAGGATACTACCTTCCAAATTTCATACCTCTAGGACTTATAGTTCAGGCTATGCGTTGATTGTCAGTCAGCTTCAAAAGAGTTTTATACATAAAAAAAAGTATATTTAGAAGATTAAATTAATAAAAAAGTCGCCATCTGTATTTTTATTTATCGTTTGTTGGTCTTCCACAACTTTATAGTTGCAAGTGACCACTGAAAGAATTTATTTCCGCGCTTCCTTGCATCGGAACGTTAAGCTGCCAAGTGTAGCTATAATGTTAAGCTACTACGGTAAGCCTTGACGGAAGCCTGATAGGTCTCTTACGAAGGCATAAGCGAATATTGCTGGTGTCTCGAGTTACATTGCGCAGCCGCATTGTGTTTTGTAGTGACCTCTTGCGGAAACGCCGCAGTGTATATCAGAACTAGAAGACAAATCATCGTCTGCGTAGTACATATCAAGTACACTAGCCAATAGCCACAGTTCACACAAACTTACTTTACTATGAGTTTTACGATCTGTAATACGAATGGTGGAGGGAGCTTTCCTAAGCTTATCCCATTCGACTATTACTCAAAAACATCGTCTTCATGAACTGTGTGTGTACACCGTGTACAGGGTGTACTTAAAATAAAATAAAAAATGTTTTATTTATTTTTACTTCACGTGACATAATTTTTTGTACCATTTTTACGCGAGACGTCTAATTTTGTGTAGAATTTTTTTTTCTCTCCTCGGAGCAGGCTATCATCAATATATATAACACTCTTTTGAAGCTAACTTAAACTCAACGCACAGCCTAAACCATAAGTCCTAGTGGTATGAAATTTGGAGGATAGTATCCTTATATTGTGTAAGGGTGCACTAAGAAAGGAATTTTGAAAAGTCGCATCCTAAAGGGTGGAACGCCAGCAACGCCGCGGGCGACTGCTAGTAGATTATATTTTCCAAATGAGAAACTGCTTGGTATTAAACTATTATGTACCAGTTTTACGTGTGGCCTCATTTTTGTGTAGACTTTATTTTCCAAATGACAATGGCCGCCTACAAAATGAAAGCAATCGTATTTCTGTGTTAGAAGCCAAAGTAGCCAAAGTAGTGGTTTTGCTTGTTTCGACTACGGAAAATCATTTATAGCCCTTTTTATACAGTTTTTGGTTTGTGATACACGATATTTTGTCATAATTCATTAAAAGTACCAAACAACAGTAGTGCTACTCTCGACCACCGCCGTTCCAGATTGGATCCGGATTTTGACAGATTTAGTGTCATTTTGTACTGAAAAATGACAATGAAGGTTACTCTCGAACACAGTTCCGTACAAGTCGTGTAATTTTTCAGTACAAAATGATACGAAATCTGTCAAAATCCGGATCCAATTTGAAACGTGCTCCACCCTAGGCTGCAGCTACACTTACCACCAGGTGTGCTGGCAGCCAAATGCTTAGCTATAGCTCAAAAAAAAAAAAAAAAAAAAACGGCGGAGGTCAAGAGTAGCCCTACAGTTTTGACTTTGTCTAGTTATCGTTGATAGTAGAAACCCCTGGCTACCGGTACTGTGTAAAGTCTGGAATCCTGTCAAAGCACTACTCATAAACACTATTGGTACACAAGAGCGATAATCATAACGATGTTCTCTTGCAGTTTGCGAGTGCTGACCTCTGGCGGTAGGATTTGAACACTTTGTCGTGTCATGCAAAGTGTTATGCGATTTGTTGTGGTGTTAGTGTTTGCGGAGTCTTACTTGAAAGGTCTTTTTGATCTAGATGGTTCTTATCTAGGTTCCATCAATCTGACTTTACCCATAAAGATTTTGAACTTAGCTCTACAATTAAAAAAAAAATCGTACCTAACACAATATGCTACATTATTTTTAACAGCTTTTATATATCAAAAACATCGTCTTTTCTGAAATTCACGGAAACCAACCTAGCACAAAATCATGGCCCTAAATTCCCTCAAAGCACCTCGTGTTTCCAACTACAAGGGCAAAAGCGCACAAATATTGAAATCTACCTCCTAAAATTTGAATACAATCGGTTTCAAATCGTACCCGATCAACCGTCGTAACTCGCGACACAAAAGACAGAAAAAGCGAATTTATTTTATCCGTGAACCGCTAGTCCACTATGGGAAGTTCATACTTACTAATAGCACAGTTTCACTCATATAAAATTCCATAAAATAAAATGTGGAGTACATCTTCTTCTTCTAAATATATAAAACTCTTTTGAAGCTGATTGACAATCAACGCACAGCCTAAAGTATAAGTCATAGAGGTATGAAAGGAAGTTAGTATCCTTATATAGTGTCGGGGTGCACTAAGAAAGGAATTTTGAAAAGTCACACTCTTCTTCTTCTTCTCTTCATTAATGGCCTGTGTCCGTCATTTCGACAGACAATTTTGCCAATGTCAAGTGTTAAAATTGTAATAAAAGTCAAGTCAAGTCATTTGTCAAGTCGGCTGTCGTTTGTTTTGAAAAGAAAATGGTGGATTTTCTCTTCAAAACCTGAAACGACTTTTCACATTCAGAGAAACCACTTTACACACATTTATTCCAATGGCTCACACTTTATGTTACGACCTAAGTATTATTGGTTAAAATTCCACCATAATTAAATAATAATACTCACAATAACACAAGAAAAACTATTAAAATAAAAATGCTATGTGTTGTTTCAAAAAATGTGAAAACTCGAATCTCAAAAGTCACACTCTAAAGGGTCTAGAACGTGAGCAACGCCGCGAGCGACGGCTAGTAAAAAATATAATCACTAAGCAACCGGTCTGTGACATAGACAATCATATTAAAATAGACTGTCAGTCATTGCTTCTTAAACGTCACTTTTTACACTACATTTGACAGCACATGACAGCCATTAAAAAAGAAGAAGAAAGTGACATTTGACGGCAATTATTGCCTTAGCTTGAGATAATATTCTTGGACATTTTACACGCCTTCTAGTCCCAAACTAAGCAAAGCTTGTATGGGAACTAGATTGCTGATCCTATATATATACTTTCGGATTGGGTGAGGTAAGTGAAATTGGTGCGAGGGGTTGAGTGGTTAGTCTATACGTTAGTTGAATGTATTCTATGACTCAAGGTAAAGTTAGTGTGTAGTAGAAATATGCAAATGTTGACTTTATCAAGCCCCCTGGTCCGCTTTATGACGGACAAGCCACAGCATTTGATTTTATAGTAGGGATACAAGGTTGCTCCATGGAGGTACTAACTTGTGGGCTGAGGGAAATAGATTTAGAAATTAGAATAAATTGTGTAAGTACCTACTGTTTCGCTATTTTAGATAGATTGATGATTTATGTTTTGTTAGATTTTGTCATCTTCATCCATTGTTGTGTATTTTCTCATGTGTCATCCATGTAAACACTTCTGATTTTTTTTTGATTAATAAAAACAATTTTCATCCCACCATCTCGGAAAGAGTATTTTTAATCTTCAATATCTGAGTGGAAAAGCCGTTTTTATTCTCTAGAGGATAAAGTAAATTGAATTTAGAACATCGTGTGCACTAAGTTTGTGAATTAAAAAAAACATTAAACCTATTTACTGCTACCTCTATGGTGCCGAATATATCATACAACTTTTTTTTTAATTTGTTAAAAACTCAGACTCGGAACCTTCTTGGTGTTCTTTTTTCAATTTGCTTTGTACGCGGTTCTTTACGCGGCATTTTTTCACGTCATTGTTAAACCTTATATTAAAAACAAGAAACTTGAAAACAAGTGAAAAAACTAAAATGAGTGATTCTAGCGACGAGGAAGTTTGTTTGACGCCAACAGAATTGACTGAAACTGTTAATAATGCGCAAATTAGTCATTTCCTCGCTGAGGTGGAATGAAAAGTTACGTGTTGCACTCGAGTGCAAAGATTTTTCACCTCGTGCTCTTTTGATTCCCTCGCTAACGCTCAGGATTCTAATTTTGAATCACTCGCTGCGGTCGTGATTCAATTTAAGAATCCTTCGATTGCTCGGTCATCAAAATTGAACACGCGGTTAAAAAGCAACTTTGCACTCTTGTATAACAAATAACTATTATTTATTTACATAGAAAATTACAACTAATACGGTATTTACAATATTCACAATTTTTACAAAATACACATGAAACAGTTGAGCCACCTACAAACCGTTGCAAACGATTTATAGATAGCTCAACTGGTCCTGAAAAATTGAAAAAGATATAATAATTTTTAACCGTAATACTAATAAAAGTGAAGAGTAATAGGCTCAGTGCTAGACATAGACCTCCAATACATATAAAAAAAAATATTTCATTATTTTTGGAGATACTAGTCCCAAACTAAAAAAATACTCTCAGAAGAATGAGTCCAGAAGTACAGTACAGTCTCCATGTTTATGTAACTGCGCGGTGGGGTAGGTGCGACTGACTTGCAAATGACATCGAGTTGCATTCATTCCGAAGTTCCTAAAACGCAGTGGCCGTCGATCTGAGCCGCTATGGTATAATCTTACCAATACTTGGCGAAGCAAGGAACGATTGTATTGTGCTCTGTCTCTTTCGATTGAGTTTGTAACTGCCTGTCAATGTAAAAGACAAAACTCGTTATTACCATAGGTATATTTAATCTTGCGATTTATTAGTAACAAGACAATGTTTAAACGTGTCTCTTTACTTACCTCTTGACTCTATCAGGACAGGTCTTTTATATGATGTGGACCATTGGTGCATAGACTATCACCTAATCGTGGCAAATAAAATAGAATTTCATAGACAAAAGAAACTTTCAATTTGACAAAGAATACCTAAGGGCAAATATTTGGGCAATCTGTCAAATAATAAATAAATAATAAATATTCTCGGACACTTAACAAAACTCCTTCTAGTCCCAAACTAAGCAAAGCTTGTACGATCGAAACTAGATGGCTGATAGAATACATACATACATTTTTTTTTGTAAATACATACTTATAATACATAGAAACACCCAGACACAGAACAAACATCTATGTTTACAACACACAAATGTTTGTTCTCGGTGAAATTGCTGAAATGCTGAGTTTCCGCCCCATTTAATTAATGAATACACACTTTGCTTTAAGTTTCAATACAGGCAAAGCAAAATGAGCGTCTACGTTCAACAGTCAAAGCGGCAGTAACAAATCAGAGACAGCAGAATCATGCGTATACGGCCCACATGTAACGGTGACAGTATTTAAGAACACTGCCATTGCCTACATGTCCCCCCGCTGGGCTGTTGAAGGGATTTATACTGAACCCAACAGATATATCCCTGAAACTGAGATGGGAGATTCAGATCTATACAGCTGTTGAGGTTATGTTCACATTGGATTGAGAATTATGAAAAAAACACCCAGCGTCTCTACAAATTAAAACAAGACACCTTAAATTGAGAAATGAGATTCACACTGTTGAGGATTTACTTTCGCTGGGTTAAAATTTGTAAGTTGTGGAACGATCTTCCCTCTGCGGTTTTCCCACGGAGTTTCGAGATGGGGTCCTTCAACAGGCGGGTTTATCTCCTCTTAAAAGGCCGGCAGCGCACTAGCATCACCTCTGGTGTTGCAGGTGTCCATGCCTGCTCGTCTGCCAGTTATGATATATAAAAAAAAAGATTCTACAAATTGTAACTACTTAATCAAAATCTAAACGACTAGTCTGATTTCGATGGAATTTTCACGTATAAGAATGAACAGATGACCTACGTTAGTATAAGAATATTTTTTATTTGAATGGCAGTAGTTTTGAGATCTTATAAAATAGGTACGTATAATTAATTCAATTGTAGGATGTAGTACTGATTGTATTTTTAATTTAGTATTGTTTACTATTCATTGTGTTTAATTAATACTATTAGTTTAACTAGTGTAATTGGTCCAGGCCGTTCTGAATAAGTAAATAATATAAGTAAATAAGTACATTACTGAACACAAGTCTTCACTGATTTTCAGTGGAACCGATTTTGACGCTAACTCAAAAATATAAGCGTTTTATATACTAAGGTGTGACTAAGAAAAAACCGCAAACCAACGACTGCATATTCCATAAATCCAAAGCAATTGCAGTAAAAATAAGCATTAGTCGTCTCATACAAGCCATGCAAACATACCATTAGCTCTCGCCTATCTAGTTTAATACAACGACAAATTGCGTCACAGCGCTTCCTTGGTAGTGCTGCACAACTGAGAGGCCCCATCGCATCAAAACACTTTTGTACAAAGTAGTTACTCATTTTCTTAAAAATAATAATAAGGTATATGTTAGCTTTTTACTACTTTAGCTAGTTCTTATAACACTTTCTCGATTTACCTAGAAGATGATTTTTTTCTTTGTTTCATTAGAAATTCAAACGTTGTGTGCAAATAGGCTTACAAAAGTAAAATATGACTATAATTTTTTTTACAAGTATTTAAACCTCGAAATAAACCAACTATGTGTCTGTTTCCATGTCATAGGTAACCATATCCAAACGTTGTGTTCAAATACGTTTACTTACAAAACTAAAATACTACTGTAAAAAACTTTTATAAGTAGGTACTAAAACCTCGAAATAAACTAATTATATTGTGTCATTATCTGCTGTTTTTGGGACTAGAGGGCGTTGTTGTAATGTCCAAGAATATTTATTCATAGCGTCGCGTCGCCGCGTCGCGCTTTCATCTCACTCGCTCGTGGAGGTGGCGCCTAGTAGTTGTGTGGTACTGTACTCACCCTGTCACAAGCCGGATTAATGGCTCATGTACTTGACAATGTGTAGGCAATATTATGGCATTGCCATAATGACAATATGCATACATTAATGCATGTTGTGTCTAATATTATGCATTTTCTGCGAGCTGTTCATACATTTCTCGCTTTTGTTTATTGAACCGGAAGAGCGTGGGCACCCGTTTGATGGAACGATGACGTCGTAAAAAATATACAAATCTAATATGTGGTTTTGTTTAGAATCTTGTTATGATCGCCTATATTATGCGCATGCGTTTAAAAACAAATAACTTAAAATGGTTTTAAAAAACTCTTTATTTTAATAAATGAGGCGTAGAATATTAATTTCTGTCTTTTCAATATTATTTATATAATATTGTGTTTCTGAATACTTATAATTTGAATGTTTTCAAGAGGAGAGTCGATCACATCATCGCTTCAAGTGTGAGATAAAGGTCAAACGTTTGCCTACAATAATATTATGTAAAAAAATGGTCTGAAATGGAACTAGTCGCACCTAGCTAAGAGTGACTAAGTGCGTTCAAGTGCGGGCTCACCTTCGACTACCTCATTGACCTAACAGCTCATTCTTCTATGAATTATTGAATTACTATAATAATGTAACTCTTTTACGACACTCAAAGTGGCCATCTTGTTACCGACAAACCGTTACAAATCACTTCTACAAAGTTACTTTTTCTACAAATCTTAATATATATGGTACAGATTTTAACGACAGTATTTATACCTAAGCCCGTAAGCCAGAAACTGTATTTTTACGATGTTTTTACGACACAAAACGCCCTCTTGTGACAACGTTTGGAAACTCTCACAACAAACTTACATGGTTTGGAACTAAGATGGAAATAATAAATGAAAGTAAACACATAGTGCTGACACCACTGCCTTACCGCGAAGCCTAATCATAATCATATTTTATTCAATAAATTTCAGCTATCTTAAAGACATGGAAATCAAAAATTTTGTTATTTTTTACAACAATTTTTTTTGGTCATTCAGAGATTTCCATTCCGGTTTTGTCCATTCATCCATTAAATATGAAAAGATTATTAATTCCGAAATAATAAGGATAACTTTCGGAAGTGATAGTACAATCGCAAAGAAAAATAATAAACCACTTTTACGGTGCATTTTTTGTAATAAGTTTAATTAAATAAAACATTTCAAGAATATTCTCCTTTGCATAAACCCGACTTAGGTACTTAACAAATGCATATTTATCAGAAAATTAGCATCGGGGTAGACATTAATAGTTACTACAAATTCTATACTAATTTCACCTTAACAAGACGATATAAGGTCGAGAATTGCATCTACTTTATATCTAACCAGTTCCATCAGTCGTTATGGCATAACAAGTACTGTCGGTGAGAAAAGTGGTTCTCTCAGACTAAGACTAGCTATGTTTCAATAAATTAGTTAGCTATCCTGATAACAGATGGCAGTCACAAAGATTAAAACTACTTTTTAGCTACCATCATAATTTGTTTATAATATATAGTCCTCCACATCGTTTTCGATGACGGCGACCCTAACTAAAATTAAATTTACAAATACTTATTATCTTAATTAACCTAAATAACTAATAATCTAATACTACTTTCTAGCATGAGCCCTAATATGGCTAGCTAGACCGAATTTAGTTTTAAATATCCTGTCACACGATTGGCAATAGAGCTGACCTACTGCGTTATACGTGTAAGTATAGGAGGGCTTAGGTCTTTCTTTTCGGATTTGGCGTTTTGCGTCAAGTGTCTCGAGTCGATTTTCCTCGAACGTTTTTATCTTATTGCAGATGGTAGAGCGCCAAGAAGACCTTTGGTAAGCAAGTTCCTCCCAAGAAGATGAGTCAATAGCGCATGCGTTCAAATGTCTTTTAAATACATCCTTGAAGCGCAGATGCTGACCACCGTGTTTGCGCTTACCTTCGGCCATCTCAGAGTAGAAGACAGCCTTAGGTAAACGATGGTCATCCATGCGAAGGACATGGCCACACCACCTGAGTTGTCGCTGCATCAGAAGAGCCTCCATACCATGCATCCCGGATCGACGCAAGACCTCGGTATTGGATATACGGTCCTGCCATTTGATTTTCATGATCGTTCTAAGACATCTTAGGTGATATGTGTCAAGTTTTTTAATGTCTGGTTTATAGATGCACCATGTCTCTGCGCCATATAAAAGAACTGGGATGATTAGTGCCTTGTAGACACTTATCTTTGTCTCCAGCTTCAGATCATGGGATTTCCAGACACGATCAGTGAGTCGCCCGAAATTGGCAGCGGCATTTGCTATACGCGAAGGTATCTCAGAAGCCAAAGTATTATCATATCTGATGTTGCTTCCAAGGTATTTAAAGTGAGATACCTCTTCTAATGGTTTTCCATATAGATTTAAGGGCATAGTATCAGCTTCGCAGCCCCTGGGTGGTTGTTTCAGAACTTGGGTCTTTGAGGCGCTAATAACTAGGCCAAATCGTTGACAAGATTGATGTAGTGCATCAACATAGCTTTGAAGGTGCTCCATACTATCGGACATGAGGCATACATCGTCGGCGTAGAGTATATCCAATATAGATATCTGCTGCACCTTTTTCTTAGCCCTAAACCTTGAGATATCAAATACTCCCTTCTCAGTTCTGACATTAAGTTGGATTTGATCACTACAACACAAAAAGGCGTCTCTCATGACAACTGCGAAGTATATGGCGAAGAGTGTGGGGGCCATGACGCAACCTTGTTTTACTCCACTTGTTATTTGGATCTCCTCAGAAAGTTCGCTTTCGTGCTGAACCTGAGCTTTCATGCCTATATGAAATTGACGAATTAGGTTTACGAACTTCGTTGGATATCCAGATTTTTGGAGAACCATCCAAAGGGCCTCACGTGGAACTCTATCAAATGCCTTCTCTAAATCGACAAAGCACATATAGAGAGGCCGTTGATGTTCTAGGCTTTTCTCCTGGAGTTGCCTTACAACTGATATCGCGTCAATAGTACCTCGACTGGGGCGGAAGCCGCATTTGTTTATAATAATTAGTTGCTGTCTGTTATACAATAAAATACAGGCCACTACTAAATCCAAAGGCAAAGACGATATTTTAGTCTGTTTTTTTCATATTTGAGAATAAATATAAGGAATGATTTATTGGTATTATGTACAAAATTAAAGTTAATTAAATCTAAAGCATTGTCAACCGAAACATAGGACCTATTTCTACCAAACTTCTTGATTTGACCCAATTTTTTTTTGGAAGAAATCGCCTGGAAGAAATCGCTTTCAGCGATAAGGCCGCCCATTGTACTATACAAAGTTAGTTTTAAGATTTGTACGTACCTAACCCTTGTGTACAATAAAGTATTACCTATCCATCTTTTTTTATCATACTTATAACTAGCAAATTAAAAACAATTTCGTAGGTTACTTAGTTTGGGACTAGAGGGCGTTGTGTGAAATGTCCGTTCATGCTGAAGCAATGTGCTACCATTTGAACTAAGGCATGTTATAGGCAGAAGTTACTACTTAACATCAGGTGAGCTATCAGTTTGTCCATTACTTTTATCATCTAAAAAAAAAAAACTGCACTCTTCCAGTATTTTTTTTTAATACTTTTTTTTAACCCTTTTTGCACTGAACTGTACACCGGCTCTTTGATCATACAACGATACTTCATAAAATAAGAACACGGTTGCTAATTTAGTTCTTAAGACTGAAAATGCACAGGACAATCATAATCACTCTATATATAATGTACTTTTGCATACCATACGAATATATTATAAAACTAAAGTATTTGTCTTCATTCCCAACTCTATTTACATTAAAAAGATTAACTTCATAATCCCTACTCCCAACTCTAGCTATGATATTTTAAGACGCACTGCCAACCCTAGATATGATGTAAAGGCCGCTTACAGACTGACCGAATAACTCATTCATTCTTTATACAGGACGTTGAAGGTACAAAATTAAACACATATTCAAAAAAAAAAAAAAAGTTCCCTCTGTCTTCTTCTTCTTCTTCTTTTCATTAATGGCCTCTGTCCGTCATTTTGACAGACCATGTGAAAACACGTATGTAAGCTATTTATGAGTATGTACATATACCTAATACCATCAAATGTTTTGAGGTTAGAATGAGGTTAGAATAAGTATGCATAGTGAAATGTGTGAGATGGAAAGAAAATAGCAAAAGTGAGTGCCTATCTTCTAAACCAAGAAAGACAATGATTGGTTCAATATATAATATTTTTATTTATTTTCTTACCAGTAAAAAACTTCGAGGTATATTAATTGGTCTTCTTCTTCTTTTTCTCTTCGTTAATGGCCTCTGTCCGTCATTTCGACAGACAATTTTGCTAATGTCAAGTGATATAATTGTAATAATATAAGTCAAGTCAAGTCATTTGTCAAGTCGGCTGTCGTTTGTTTTGAAAAGAAAATGGTGGATTTTCTCTTCAAAACCTAACACGAATTTTCACATTCAGAAAAATCACTTTGCACACATTTATTCCAATGGCTCACACTTTATGTTACGACCTAAGTATTATTGGTTAAAATTCCACCAAAATTAAACAACAATACTCACAATAACACAAGAAAAACTATTAAAATAAAAGTGCTATGTGTCGTTTCAAAAAATTTCAAAACTCGTGTCTCATTGGTCTTCTAAAGCTGAGCTAAAATGATTGCTAAATCTGTTGTCATCTCGATTCGTTGTCATGCAATTGACAATGATAGAGCATTTTTTAAAGTCGCTCTAAAATGACAGTTGAATATGCTTAAGGGGTTAGTCTGAAAGTTAGTACTAGTGTTTTTTTCTGCGTTCATTGCACCTTAACTACGTTCGTGTCATATAAGTTTCAATGTAATATACGGAGATTAAAAAAAAAACTACTGAAGGCGTTGAAGTGACATTAACATGATGCTAATTAAAGACAAAATACCACATACCTCGATCATATTTGAATAACTACGACTACTATTCCTACTAATAAAATAGACTCTATCCAAACGAGTTAAGATGTAAATTCCATTCACGTACATCATGAACTTTGTTGTATGAAGATTTTTAGAAGATTTAAAACTTATCATACGCTTATAGTAATAAGGTTGAAACTCGACCGTTGATTTTGTGTTAAGAAACATTCGAACCCGTAAATCAAAAGGCTGCCGTACATTGATAGTAATAAGGCTGAAAGTTGAATGGTATCAGGTATGTCCCATCGATATCTGATAGTGACCACCGATTGAGCGATCCGATGCGACAGTAATCGATAAGAGATCGAGAGGATATCTGTACCGATTCGTCTCGTTATACTTGACGTTGATTATTTGAGATAGCAGTGGACATGGAAGGGATTAAAATAGCATCGAAAATGGTTCAGCACCAGTTCTCACGGCTTGAGCTCGAAAGAATTTAGCTTTTAGAATTCTACAACTCATTTGCTTCCATTCTTAAACGAAACACAAAGCATATTAGTTCTATACAAGACAGGCGTCACAGCTCAGTTGGTAATAGCTCTGCCTTCCGTGCTGTGGGTCGTAGGTTCGATCCCCACCAAGAACAAACATTTATGTGTTGTAAATATAGATGCTTGTCTTATGTCTGGGTACAAAAATGTAGGTAAGTATTCTATCAGCAATCTAGTTCCCATAGTACAAGCTCTGCTTAGTTTGGGACTAGAGGGCGTTGTGTGAAATTTCCAAGAATATTTTTTTGTTTATTTAGCTAATAGCTAATACATTTTTTAAAAAGAACGAACAGCATTTAATAACTTATAAAAGTGGCAATCATGCAACACAAATAGATTACTTTCTTCTCAGAAGAAGTAAACTTAGTTCAGTTAGAGACTGTAAAGTAATACCGGGAGAAAGCGTAGTATCTCAACACCGACTCTTGCTGATAGAACTCAAATTAAAAATCACGCACAACAAACATAAGCCAAGACCCCCACCCAAAATTAAATGGCACCTTATTGGTAAGAGTGAGTATGCAGATTTGTTTCAGAATAAAGTGGTAGATAAAATGATAGAAATGCATGAAAGTATAAAAGACAAATCAGTTAATGAATGTTGGGTTGAAATGGCCAACTGCATCAGAAGTGTGGCAAAAGATGTTTTTGGGGAAACCAAAGGTAAGGGTAAAATTGATAAAGAGACATGGTGGTGGAATGAAGAAGTACAAAAGATCCTGAAAGAGAAGAAGAATGCATTCAAAGAGTGGAAGGATGTTGAAGATGGAAATAACAGAATGAAAGAGAATAAAAGGACAGTATACATGGAATGTAAAAGAAAAGCTAAAAAAGCGGTTGCTATTGCCAGGGCTGCGGTACAAGATAAGTTGTACCAATCACTGGAAAGCCCCACTGGACAAAAAGACCTTTACAGAATAGCAAGAGAGAGAGAAAAGAATGTAAGAGATATTATTCACATTAAATGTATAAAAGATGACGGAGGGCAGGTTTTGACGAACGAAGAAGATATAAAAAAACGTTGGAAGGATTATTTTAAAAAGCTTATGAATGAAGAGAATGATTGGAGCGGGGTGCTAGAAAGTGTGCCAGTAAACATAGGGTTAGTAAATGAGATAAGTATGGAGGAAGTTAGAAAAGCTGTTCAAGATATGAAGAATGGTAAAGCAGTTGGACCGGATGGTATACCAGTTGAAGTATGGAAGTTTTTAAAAGCTGATGGATGGAAGTGGCTGACTTTATTCTTCAACAAGTTGTTACAAGAGGAGACGATCCCGAATGAATGGTGTGACAGTTCGTTGGTGCCCATTTTTAAAAACAAGGGTGATGTGCAAGTATGTAACAACTATAGAGGAATAAAGCTCATGTCACATAGCATGAAGATTTGGGAGAAAGTGATAGCGAGACGAATGAGAGAAGAGAGTGAGGTATCACAGAACCAGTTTGGGTTTATGCCAGGACGAGGGACAACGGATGCCATATTTGCACTGCGTCAACTTTGTGAAAAGCACAGGCGTGCGCACAAGAACTTGCATATGGTTTTCGTTGATCTTGAAAAGGCATACGATAGAGTTCCCAGAGAAGTTCTGTGGTGGGCTATGAAAGAGAAAGGAGTGCCTGCGAAATATGTACAGCTTGTGCGAGCTATGTACAGTCGAGCTAGCACACACGTCCGGTCCGAAGCCGGAGTAACCGACAAGTTCAATGTGGCTGTAGGCTTACACCAGGGGTCGGCATTAAGCCCATATCTGTTTCTCCTGGTAATGGATGCTCTGACATCAGACATACAGGATGAAGCACCCTGGTGCATGCTGTTCGCCGATGACATTGTTCTTGTCGGAGAAAATGCACTTGAGGTCCAGAGCAGACTGGCAAAATGGCGGGAGAGATTGGAAAATGTTGGTTTAAAGATCAGTAGGACCAAAACAGAACACCTGTTTTGTGACTTTGGTGGTCCTTCCAATTTCTCCGCAATAGCCTTAGATGGTGTATCCCTGCCAGTCTGCTCCGATTTCCGGTACCTCGGTTCATTATTCCAGAACGACGGCGAAATAGACCGGGACGTTAAGAACAGAATGAATGTGGGATGGATGAAATGGCGACAGGTCACTGGAACAACTTGTGATCCGCGTATGCCCCTTAAACTTAAGGGCAAAATTTATAAGACGATCATAAGACCTGTCGTATTGTATGGATCTGAGTGCTGGGCTAGCAAGGTGACGGATGAAAAAAGAGTGCATGCGACAGAGATGAGAATGTTGAGATGGATGTGCGGAGTGACCAGGATGGATAAAATTAGGAATGAATACATTAGAGGAAGTCTGAAAGTAGCACCAGTGACGGAGAAAATGAGGAGCAACAGGTTAGCGTGGTATGGGCATGTTATGCGGAGGGAAGAGAGTCATGTAACGAGGAGAGTGCTAAGTATGAATGTGGATGGATATAGAGGAAGAGGTAGGCCCAAGAAAAGATGGATGGATTGTGTAAGAGATGATATGCATAGGAGAGGAGTGAACACTGAGATGACGGATGATAGGGGAGAATGGAAGAAAAGGACATGTTGTGCCGACCCCACCTAGTGGGATAAGGGCAGGAAGAAGAGAAGAAGAAGATTTTTTTGTTTATTTAGTCGTCTTTCAGTTAGGTATTTGTTAAAGAGGGCCATCAAGTTTGTTCCACTATGTTTTTTACCACTGCCCAACATAAAATTTTATGCAAAAACCAAATAAAGGTCATTTTCATAGTTCGGTACAGTCACACCCTTAAGTTCACAGCTAAAGTACAGTCAGGCCAATAAACTCAAGCTTACTTGTCATCGCGTATTCTTGTCAAGAAATCTTTATATTCTCACAGCACTCGAAAACATAACTTATTTGCAAGACTATTATTGAAAAGTGAACCTTATTGCATTGAAATAAGAGTAGATAGGTTGTGTATAAAAGAAAGAGCCGTTGGTTCCCGCAAACCACTGAAACTCAAGTGTGCTTTGAGAAAAATAATAAAAGATTAAGCATTATGTTTGTAAAACGAATAAAATAATATTAAAAATTTATTTAGATTTGCTAGTGGGACGGAATAGGTTAATAAATAAATAATAAATAACATATGTTATAAAAACTTTCAACACTGATGATAAGTTATGATTTGTTATAACAAATGCTGTTGCGTCATGGCTCAGTCGGTAGTAGCTCTGCCTTTCGTGCTGTGGGTCCTGGGTTCGATCACCACCGAGAACAAACATTTGTGTGTTGTAAACATAGATGTTTGTTCTATGTTTGAGTGTTACTATGTATAATACGAGTATATGTATTTACAAAAAAAAGCCGTACATAACTTTTTTTTTATGATAAAAGTAATGGATCTAGCTGATAGCTCTTCTGATGTTAAGTGGTAACTTCTGCCTATAACAATGCATTACCTCACAGAGCAAGTCCAATGATAATTCCTCGCATAATGTCTAAAACTAATGTTATTGATGGTCTTTGGACGTTATTTCAAAAGTAGAGCAAACTCTATGCCATAGACTAAGTATGTATACTCGTAACTACCATAGAGTTCACGTTCCCAAAAAAATTTTGGACTCTATGAACTCTGCTCGCTTTGTTGTGTCTGTATTTATAATTTTTACTTTAGATTTCATAATAAACGTTATCATTGTATGAGTTTGTTGTAATAAAAGAAAATTACTCAATTTTCCGTAACCATTGCGACGCCATGTTGAACCGCGCAAAAACTCGTGTCCCGCGCATGTCCTGTCTCGTCCCTAATTGGGTACTTCACGACTGACGACGCTGATTGGTCGAAGGGCGGCGCGTAATTATATCATAATCCCACCCTCATTTTTAATTAAAAAGAGTACTTCGAAAATAAAATGGAATTATGTTTGATCGCAATACGATCTAGTTGGTAAGGTTCGAAGGAAATGGCCATTCAAAGATACACTAGACATTTACAACGAACAGCGCATTTTAGTAAAATCTACAGAAAAAAAAAACTTCATATTACCAAACTAGTTTGTTGCAGGTGTTCAGTGTTGGCAATGCCTAGAAAAAAAAGCACATAGAGTTTAGTCTTAGACGCAAGAAAAAGGTGTCAAAATCATACATAAACACTACATAGCATTTAGTAGAATAATATTATTTGACCCGAGAAATCTCTGCCAGTTCCCTGCGAAGGGGATTTCTAGAGTTTTTGACCAAAAATCCCCTTAGCGGCTCTTGTGACTGCTAGTCAAAGGATTTTTGGATAAAAACATCAAAAATCCCCTGATGGGTTCAGTTGTTGTCCATAGACTGAGACGCAAGTAGAATGTTCAATACGTAATGATCAAATCAAGTTGAAAGTACCAAACTGGTGAACCTCTTTTGATACGAAATAATGTGCCTCCATTAGCTTACTCTTCAAACTCTAAAAACAAACGCCAAAAAATATAATTTATTCATACCTAAATGAATTTACGATGTCTGAAAACTTTAACATTTCTGTTATTAACATCACAAGCAATAATTTTGTAATGAGCACCATCCGTAGAACCACCAGGAACAGAAATGCCTGGTAAGGATGTTTTTACACTAGCACCGACACGACGCCGACACGACACTTACACAATATCTGCAGAGAGTTAATCACGAACGTTTTGTACAAGATGCTTTCACACTGTGTCGGCGCTGACACTTTTTTTTCCAGTTACTCGATTCAGTATCGTGTATCATGTCGGTCAGTGTGCAAACACCTTATGGTGTATCAACCAGTTGTACCAGTGCGTAATTCAAAGGTATAATTTGGTAAATAATACAGATTTGATTGCAACCGCTTGGAACATTGGCTGAATAATAATTTCAGCAGCCAAAAATTTGGAAGAAATTAAAAAAATAAAAATAAAGCCAGAAGTATTTTGAACCTGAAAATAAGTAATATAAATAAATGTAGGTAATCTTTCCATTCGTATAATTTTTTTTTATTAATTATGTAGCCAGTTTTTTGAAAGTGTATTACTTACGAGAAAATCTAGTATCAATATTATCGATAACTAGCTGCCAAAAATCGATACTCCATCCAGTTTTACTATCGATATAAAATTTTGAGCTACCAACAAGTTTATAGTTTTTTTACAGCAAAGAAAAAAAAAACCTCAACATTAAAAAAAACGTGAAAAAAAACCCATGACAATGTCATGGATTTTTTTAGGAAACTACTCTTGGAAGAATGAGCATTCTTCCAAGGCTCTACTACCTACTACAATCTAGTTCTTATTTATTATTCAAACAATGTACAAGAATTTAACAAACCTATGTAGGTACAGTACTTACCAAAATATACCAAGTCCTGGTTAGTACCGTTCATATAAAAATCTATCCTATTTGAATGAAGTAAAGTATATTTTGTTATTAAGATAAATGATATGACTTGTAAGTGGTTTTTTGATTGTGAATTGGGATACTAAAAGTGGTTTTCCTCAAGGATTCTGATCATGATCCATCATTGTTATGGGTAATCTATGTTTAAAATTTGCACACAAAAGGCTTATACATAAAATAACGCAAGTACCTATAGGTACCTACCTATGTATGTACGAGTACTTACCAAAAATAATGTCATTGCTAGGTCAAAACTCAAAGTCAAAGTCAGAAAATATCACATATTTAATTTAACAGAGACATTCCACGAAGCGCACCCGGTTTTAGAGCACAGATTAATATAGGTTTTAATGCTATTCCATAAAGAGCACCGATCAGTTTTTTTGTGACTTTTAGTGGAGTAAGTCGCGTATAGATACGTCATACCTATTGTTCTAGTTACATAATAATCTAAGGCATGTTTATGGTCAAAATCAAAAGACAATAATTTGTATTTGTCCAAATCAAAAGTTGAAAAAAATTTGACTTCGTGAGAATGGGACATTATCTGTCAAATAAAAACAAATCAAATACAATTGCTAACATAATAGCTTCTATCACGTATGCTTAGCCACATAAGGACCTGCAACATGTTTCGTGTAGATAGCTATGAGCAACAATGTGTGGTATCATTCATTCATCTACTCTAACAAAAAACACTCCAAACGCAGTGTTATACGATGCTATCTGTCATTCTTTGCTTAGAGCGTACACAGCTACTAGTTTAAGCTACGAGTGGCTAGCGGTAGCCATTTTTATAAACATTTCAAGACTCATGAAGCTACAGATTTGAAAAAAAAAAATATTACAATTTGTTGCCAATTTTGTGGAAAGTATAATAATATGGAAAACTTTATTTTTTATTTTTTTTATACAATGTAGGCAACCGTTTGACCACAATCTCACCTTGATGTTAAGCAATGACGTGGTCGACGATGTAGCACGGTTACCTAGAAGATACCTATTCACTCTGCTCTAAGTGTATAGGTATTGTTGGCTCATTTGCAGGAAGTCGTAAAACATAGACAGAAAATCTATACGCATTTTTTCTGTTCTCAAATCACCCCTAGTGTTAGATAAAGATTGCGTGTTATTCTTGTATGTATATTCATTTATTACTAACCCTTCACAGTTACAAAATTATGTCTACAATTGCAACTTCCACTAACCGCACACAACTAATCTAAAAACCAAAAAACCGAAGAACAAAAGAATCCAAAACGCATCAGCGGAGTGTAATGGAGATCACGTAGCGATCTCTGATTATACCTCTCGCTTTAATTTACGGCGGTTATGAGGGTGCGAGCGAGATAGAATTAATAATGGCCTAACCGCAGCGCGCACTATCATTAGCTGGTATTCCATTTGTCGGTGCCGTGCTTCGAGCCGCTCATCTCAATTGGATCTTGGTGTCCGACGCCACAGATAACCTGTATCTGAAGACAAGCTCTTGTCACTTCCTATTTGACAGTTCACATGCTTTAACAGCACGCACTCCAACAGCTCAAACGAGAGCCGACTTGACGAATGACTTGAATGATATTATTTCAAATATCTCACTTGGCACTGGCAAAATTGGCTGTTGAAATGACGGATGGAGGCCATAACTGAAGAAGAAGAAGTAAATTAAAGTAACCGCACTTTTTGATGCAAAACCTTTCATTCACTCATTCATTCACCAGTACCACAGTGGCAATAGACCCAGCTAAGCATGTATGATTAACACATTGCATGTCACTTTTCACTCTGATTGTGTCACGTTAAATGGAATTGAACTATCATTCTCTGGTTGTAAGTGTCAGTTTTGCTTACACATGCCACTGAGTAATGTGGTGCTAGCTTGTGAAACTACTGTCTGCACGTGTTTATTCTGTGTCGTTCAACAACTGTACGCAATATTGAACCCTAAAACCAATTCAGATAAGCTCTATGTTTTTAAAGAATATTGGGTTTAAAGTCAATGTAGCTAAGCTTAGTTTTGATTGAAAGGTGTTGCAGTGAGATAAGGTTGTCAAAGCTCTGTCAAAGAGTTGGTTTGCAAGTTCCAGCCCAGTGGCGGAAACCCGTGGCGTAATCAAGGCAACCCACAGTCGTAAGAAATAAATTAATTTTTCTTTTTACAGCGGGATTTAAATTGGTTTTTATGTGTTTTCCGAAGGGCTCAAGTTTTGTGTTATTATGTATAATTTTATGTAAGCACAACAGTGTCAAAGTGTGTGCTATTAGTGTTTCTTTAATTTTGGTTTTTAGAGGTTGGTTTTGGATGACAGAAACAGTTTTTTCCAACGTGGTAATCGAAATCACACCTCTTCCATCTCAGATATTGTAAGCCAACAACAGCGAACATGTAGCTTGTTTTCTCACCTAGTTTCAGTTTGTTATCTTTTGCAACGTTCAGCGCGGTCCCCATTCAATCGGTGACCGTAAGTTTATCTAAATGCTTTATATTAAGAGGTCTTCTATTAAGAGGCCTTGTGAATTAAATCATACCGCCTTGACACTTTAATCTCTTGTTTGAGACCTCACCAATGAATGCAAAATACTTAACATACCATAAGTAGACCACACATTCGCCTACCTTTCGAAGCTAGATAACAACATAAAGAAGATTATTATGACAAGTAACAATAAGGATGATATACTACTAAACCAGGACTATACACTGCCCAGCTGAGTCAAACCAACGCTATCACAACACTGTAAGGTTTACAATCGAGTGGCAATTTCTGGTTAAGGTGAAAATGCAAATTGGTCGGGTATTCTTTCTAGAACAGATGAATGGTAGTTATAACTTATAGTGGCCAAAGTGACAGATAAATAAGCACTGAGCTACCGTGCTATTGATATGGAATTAGAAAGATATGAGTATCTTTTTAGGTATCCTATTTGTCTTTCGTGCTTAGTAATAGTACTGAACAGAAGATTCATTCATTTAATGAAACAATTTCACAAAGCACAAAGTTGCAATTATAGTTTTTATGACATTTTCCTAATGACATTTTTGTTAAAATGCTTAGTGACTGACCGAGTGCATTGACTTGACTTATATTATTACAATTATATCACTTGACATTGGCAAAATTGTCTGTCGAAATGACGGACACAGGCCATTATTGAAGAGAAGAAGAAGAGTGCAAGTACCTAAGTATATACTATGCGTTGCCCGCAATCTAAAATTTCAATCAATTAAGTACGGTAATTGCCCAACTTCTACTTGGTCGCCCACTAAGCAGTGTACGTGTAACGCAAGCTTAAACCCATCTATTAATAACATTCACTGAATTTTATCGAGAGAATTCTTCTCCCTGCACTTTGTATCGAGTAAATTCACAGATGAAAGTAGGTAATTAATTACATAGTTGATAAAGCAATGTTAACAAGTTATTGTGGCACACTCCCACGAGAACAATGGTCCAGCCTCCAATCAGCTCGTTAGAACTCTCGTCGTGTTGATCCATTGCACACGCTGAGTACCTATACTAGCTCTGAATGTGGCTTTACATGTTTTATAAATAAACACCTACCTATATACTAAAAGCTTACTAAATATTGTCTGGCTAACCCATGTTTTTCTATGCCGTGTGCGGCAGTTATATAGTCTGTAGCAAGATATAATAAAACAAGAAGAAGAGGTATTCGAGTTCAGATGGCGTGTAAAGATGTTATAAGAATTATTAAGAAAAGTTGTATTTTTGGAAGATAACATTTATTTGTAACGTTTATAATGCTTTATTTTCAACTAGCCGTCGCCCGCGGCGTTGCTCGCGTTCTAGACCCTTTAGGGTGCGACTTTTCAAAATTTCTTTCTTAGTGCACCCCTACGCTATATAAGGATATTACCCTCCAAATCTCATACCTCTAGGACTTATGGTTTAGGCTGTGCGTTGATTCTCTGTCAGTTTCAAAAGAGTTTTATATATATTGATGATGATTGATGATGATGATAACCACCCAGCCAAGGGAGATACCATCCTTTCAGTTTAGATATTTGTGTTTTCAATCACACTGCAAATACTGGTCTGATTTGCATGAAACTTATCTAAAACATATATAGTTCATAACCCGGAATAACACATAAGCTACTTTTTATCCCGAAAAATTAACAGGGCAAACGGGAAGTGGACAAAGTCGCGAGCGCAAGCTAGTTTTATAAGCACCTGCTCATTGCCAAAACCGTTCATACTTTGTGCTCCGTTAAAAGCTACATTTTAATTTTAATTGCCAAACTAATGGCTTAAAACGCTATATGTAGTTTATAAAACCCATTATTTTAGCATAATATCATTTAGAAACGTTTAGTGTGTGTGGGCTTTTAAGAATTATACAAAACACAGCTATTCCAAAAATTGCCCAATTCGTTTCGAATTGAATTGCCCAAACTGTCATCGATACATACAATTCTCAGCATTATAGAAGTTTCCACGGGGAGCACCAAATTTTTGAGCACCCATCTTTTTGGTCGCATAGTGCTCTTTGTGGAATAGTTCTAAAACCCGCTATGCTGAAACTATACTCAAGTTTGAATCAAGACTCCAAGCACTTTAGTTTTTCAGCTTGTTTAATTTTTCAGATGGTTTTGATTAGTGTTTCTTATCTTATTGGAAAAACGTAACTCAAACTAATTTAGTCGAATATTTTGACTTTAGCATATAGAGTGATGATTTTGGACAATAATGGCTAAACCGCAGCTTCTAAATAAATATATACGAAGATATCTTATCAGCTAAATGATAGCAAATTGAGTTTTAAGCGTTACTTAATTTGAAAAAAAAAAAAACTGAGTGCTTTTCGTCATTTAATGGTGTATGTATGTCAGTAGCAAAGTATTTTTTTTACATTTAATTTTCATTTATTTCTTGAAAATACGAGTAATTTTTTTTATTTCATCACAGGCCATACTGAGCCACTGATATATAAATCTGTAACACGTAAATTGACGGATCGGCCAGTGTGCAAGCAAACGCTCTAATAGATGCCCCCGTATAGCTCTGAACTGCTATCGCTGCCAAGCATAATGTCAAGCGATGTGGCCACAAATGTACGAAAACAATAAGCTTTTAACGGCAAAAAAACGCGCTGAAACGCGCTAATGTCACTATTTAGTCCCAGCATACCTATGATTTAGTATGAAAACAGTTCAGATTGCCCCCCACGATCATGATCTTCCATGCCTGGATCACATTCGTGAGTAGTTTTAGTGACATGACAAGATAAACTGTTTAATTATACCATGTCTTATGCTACGACTAAAAGATCGTGCTCACACATCAAAATATCTGCAGGAAATATTATACTAGTGAAGAACATAAAAATACTGTACCGTGGTATTCAAATAGGTTAGTATATTCTAGAAATCCCCACTGAGAAATCCCCACTGGTGGGGATTTCGGTTTTTTTCTCCAGAAATTTGTCTAGATTATACTTTGTGATGTAAGACAAATAAAGTGTCTTTTAAAGAAATATAGATTTGCAATTTTTGGATGTCTATTGGATTTAGAGTAATTGTAAGGTCTACGTTCTGTAATGTCTACAAATTGTATATTTTTAATATTGACAAAATATTTGTTATACTTAGTATAGGTACTTAATGGATGAAGTACTTATCTACTTTAGTACAAAACTATGGCAAATTAAAATACACAGGCTTAACTATAGTCTTCCGTACATTATTAGCGATTTTCACATTCCCTTCGACACCTACACGATATCGTTATAGAGCTAATCTCATACATTTAGAACTAGACTATTTTACTGTTATTTTTTTTTCGAGCTTCTGATCTGGCGTCGTGAGGAAACCCTTGGCTTAGTCAGCTCCGCACGTATTCACGATGTCTTTCCTGTGGATATGGATGACTAGGCTGAGAGGATGTTATAGGTGCTGGGCAAGCCTACTCTATCTAAAACATTGTCCCAGGCACTACAGTGTCCCGTTAAGTGTAGGCATAGGTTGCCTCCTGATGCTGTATAAATCATCTTCATTATATGTAAAAGCCTATTATTATTATTACTATGATCTGACAACGGCATCGCGTCGGTGACTCGGCGTCCACCAGTGTGCAAGCGCCCTTTCGTTGATAAATACATCGTCAATTTAATTTTCTTGTAAAATTACAAAAATTAGATTATCTAAGAAAATGATTGTCAACTATTTTACACATCAGGATATTAAAGTACATGCTAATCACAGCGTCTTGATCACATGCTCGCATCACGCGTATAAACTTAACTACTTAAGTTATAAAGGAAGTGGGGAATTTTCTCTTATACTTGAGTGAAATGCAATACTTAATAACAACTTGTGAAGTGGATCAGCAAACTATGGTCTTGAGTTTGTTGCTTGGAATACGGGTGACGCTAAAAGACGACCGTATAGACCGACCAGCCTACCCGAGCTTTACAATATTCTACTAATTTACGACGGTTTATTCCTGGGCCTTAATTCCACTAAACACCGGCTGACGTTAAATTCAGTGCCAAATATGGTTCAAACGATCTGCTTAGCAGCGAAATAGTCTAAAATCTGATGAAAAACTTTGGATCAGCGTTGAAATGTAGTAAAATGAGCTTTAAGGAAGTTTGCTGTTTTTTTAAGTTATATTGGCGGCAGACATTTTGGAAATATTTTAAAGCATAATATTATGATGATTATGTATAACTTTTTAAAGTTATTTAAAAGTATCGCTTTCTTATCGCTATTTAACGATAAGGCCGCCCATTGTACATTTAATGCAACCCGTTTTGTTTATATCATAGGAATATGTTTCGGTGTTATTTGTACAATAAAGCGTTTTCATTCATTCATTCATTCTTATAATATTGGCTTGAAATTCCGTTAAATAATAGTCACCATCTTTTCGAAAACTCTACCTTTCGTAAGATGTGGAATAGTCAATATACATGTTATTATTTAAGTAATTTCTGTATTGACATTGATGCCTGCAACTTTGTATTATTAAAAGTCAAGTGTATATTATTGATATTTTAATAGTTAGGCCTTACACTAGTTTCTGTAATGATTTTAATATAGCATTTCTCTTTATGATGACTATTATGGTCAGATTGGTATGGCCTTAGTTTCTAAAAATTTGTAATTTAGTAAAAATCTATTTGGCTGGACGCACTGAAATGATGATGATAATGATGAAAAGTGCGTACCTAATATCAACTGCATTCAAACTTAAGACCATTACAATAAATTGCATTTTCAGCAAAAAGTATTTAAGGCTGACTAAAAATGTGAATGTTGACGATTATTCTCCACTTAGAGCATCGTTACAGCGATGTCTTGGTTAAGAAACCATTGTAAGACTTTTTTCAATCAGGCACAATCATCATCATCAGTCACAGAAGTCCAATACCTACAAAATTTTCAGGATCCTTACTTTACTCTGATGTTGTTCCCTGAGAGACAGTTCTTACTGAAATTCGGTCGTAAAAATTTTTAATACAAGTTTTATTTTTATTTTTACAGTGTTGCCATAGTATTTGTAGTTCTCAAAGCTTAAAAACAGTACTGAAAAATTCTACGTGACAGTGTAGTTTATTTAATCGTTCGTAAAAACCTTTACCCAGTAGTGGGCAGTTTGGGTTATGGGGTATATTCATATTGGTCTTCTAAAGCTGAGCTAAAATGATTGCTAAATCTGTTGTCATCTCTTTTCGTTGTCATGCAAGTGACACTAATAGATCATTTTTCTTCTTCTTCTCTTCCATAATGGCCTGTGTCCGTCATTTCGACAGAAAATTTTGCCAATGTCAAGTGTTAAAATTGTAATAAATAAGTCAAGTCAAGTCATTTGTCAAGTCGGCTGTCGTTTGTTTTGGAAAGAAAATGGTGGATTTTCTCTTCAAAACCTAACACAAATTTTCACATTCAGAAAAACCACTTTACACACATTTATTCCAATGGCTCACACTTTATGTTACGACCTTAGTATTATTGGTTAAAATTCCACCAAAATTAAACAACAATACTCACAATAACACAAGAAAAACTATTATAATAAAAGTGCTATGTGTCGTTTCAAAAAATGTCAAAACTCGTGTCGTATAGATCATTTTTAAAGCCGCGCTAAAATGACAGTTGAATATAAATAAAGGAGTTAGAAAACAAATTCATTTTAAAGTAGCAACCAAAGACGTTTTAAAAACTTAGTAAGTATAATTTTCCGTTTACAAGCTGAGTTTCAACGCTCTGATGAAAATGGGACCACTAAATCCAACCTCACCACTGAAACCCCGTCATTGTGTTTTTGCGGTCACCCGAGATTTGGGGAATTTGAATCATTGTGGTGAGACGTGGTGATCTGTGTACCAAAAATTTCGTGGGAAGAAAGAGATGATTACGTTAATTTAGCTGTAGAAGGAAGTGGGCTGTGTCTTAGTCATGCGGAAAAGTAGTTAGGTACATTAGCGGCGATGGGCTTGCAACCCGTCACGTAATAGACTACTTATTTAAACGTGCCTCTCGCTATCTATTCCTTATAGTGGTAGAACAAGCAGATGACCCACCTGATGTTAAGAGGTACACTTGAATGATGCTTCGCTTCATTGAGCACGTCTATCGAGAACGTGCATTATAATATCCCATTTTATTTGGCTTTGGGATATCATGCAAATCCTTTTTCGTGCTTGCTGACATAATATTGTTGGAAAACGACAGTTATTCAATTTTGCAGTGACAGCACCATCCATATCTGGTATTGCATCCTTGGTTAAGGTAAAGGTCGCTTTCAGAGGTCAACGACACGCGATCGTATCGCAAAAACAGCTTAAAGTCTTCTCCTTCTATTTATGGCTTCTGTACGTCATTTTGACAGACAATTTTGACAGTGTCAAATAAGACATTTCAAATAATATAGGTCAAGTCAGCTGTCGTTTGTTTTGAAGGCAAAATGGTGGGTATTTTTAACTATATGTATTTGTAATGCTAGCGTATCCGAAATACACTGTATGGTGACGCTACAACATTTGTCAGACGAGCTGGCGATGACGCGCAATATGACTCAAATATCTACGTTAGGTTAACGTAACGCGGTGCTGACTGTCAGATTTGTTTTTGATCACCCCTCTGTTTATATCAATTGCATTATCTCACAACGTAGCCCGCACCGAAGACGTGGCTTATTAGGTATTGGCCTACATTTATCAGTCTGAAGGTTTTAATATACTTTTGCCGTCAGAAGTTTTTGCGACCGGCAAAATAGTTTCACGTTAGTCGCAAATCCAGAACGCGCCCTTAAATATTCCATACGTGTAGTCCGTTTCATAAATATCATGCTACCCTGGGAACGTCGCGGGGATCGTGACTTCTGATAGACGAGAATATACTTTGCAATAGAATGTCGTATTTTGATGTATAAGTTTTATTTAGACGATAAAAGACACCATTCAGACATAGACATAGACATTTATTTATTTACTACTTGGCACACAACATACAAAACATATAGATAGGTACAAATGAAACAATAATAATAAAAATAACTAAAACAGTGAATTTAAAAGGAAAAAACAAATATATACTAAGTAACATAAATTTACCCCTTTTAATAAAATGTACAGTAAAAATATAATTAAAACTAGCCGTCGCTTGCGGCATTATTCGCGTTCTAGACCCTTTAGAGTGTGACTTTTAAAAATTCCTTTCTCACTGCGCCCCTACACTATATAAGGAACCTACCCTCCAAATTTCATACCTCTAGGACTTATAGTTTAGGCTGCGCGTTGATTCTCTGTCAGCTTCAAAATAGTTTTATATATTTAGAAGATTCGTAGAGGATAATAATATAAAAATTACAATGATGGTCCAGATAACTTACCACCAGGTGTGCTGGCAGCCAAATGCTTAGCTTTAGCTCATAAAAATATAAATGATGGAGATAATTTCCATTGAAAACGGAACATTTATTAAGACTTATTGTGAGTTTGATTGCCAAATAGCAAATATCAGTAAACAATAAAACACACTAATTATTGTAAATAATTATGTGAAAATAGTAATTATAATCAAGGGAGATGTGCAAAATCGCTTGTAATTTCTAAACATTATAATGTAGAAGAGTAATCTTACGTCTAAAAGTAATTATTAAAGCCTAGTTTCTTCTTCTTTGTCGTATCACTCTTGTCAGAGTGGTCGTGGTCGTCATATTGGAGCCTTTCATGACGACTTTCTTGGGATAATAGTGCAGTGGTTTCCCCTTGATTTTTGATGTTATTTAGACACCAAGGCCGCTGTAGCCTCTTCCAGCTGGGTGTTCAGCTAGGGGTATGGTTATACCGCCATGGGTCGGTCGCCAGAGCCTCGTCCGTTGTCTAGCAGGGAGAACCGCGTGCAGGTGAGGTTGACATTAGGGTCGGATAAGATGTTAGAACCGTTCTCCCCTTACTCCTAAGGGGAGAACGCTTAAGGCCTAGTTTAGGCAGCGTAAAATGACGCCATGACACTTCCTTCAAATTATACGAAGTTATAAAATGAAAGATGAATCCCGGAGATGCGGTAAATTTAATAACGGATATATTTTATAGCTCAAAGTATAACTGTTGCTCTAATAATAAAAGCCTACCACATAGTTTGATCACGTCATGCTAAGGTTTAGTGGTAGCGTAGCTGTGGGGCACTTCTGGGGGGGTGAAGCAGATGAGCTTAAAATAATGTTTTTTTTTGGTTTATGGGGATAGTATAGGTTAGGCTAATTAAGCTAATCGTTCCAATGTATCACTATTGAATGGCAAAAGCCCTCGGTCCTTGGTAGACGTGCTCAGTGAGGCAATGCATCGTTGTAAGCAGTGGTGACATTGGCTAGTTCCACCATTTATAATTGTATAAAATAAACCATAATAAAAATGATTAAAAATTTAAGATTTATCTTATTTTTAAGACGTATCAATGGACTTCGCTGGTAGACCTCGCATTCAGTGGGTTAATTATCATGAATAAAATCAAATTAAAATTAAAATAGAATTGTGGCTCGGTCGGTGTAGCCAATGCTTAAGTTTCCTCAAAGATGATTGGTAGAAAATCTGTAATAAAGCCTTGAATGAAAGAAGAATATTGAGGAAACAACAAATTACCTATTTATTTGCGAAAACAAACATAAAATAATATTGAACCATTAAAATTAAAACATCAATTTCATAACGGATATTGCTAAAAAGGTTGCGCACTTAGCGGCCAAGGCGACCAAACGTCAGGCGGCCGGTGGCGGCCAGACATTCGACGCAAATGCTGCCGGACAGACGTCCAACCGCGGTGACATAGATTATAAAAGAAAAAAAATTGTCTGTCGAAATGACGGACACAGGCCATTATTGAAGAGAAGAGGAAGATAAAGAGCTTCTGGCCGCCGCCGCTGAGCATACCACCGCGCCTTGGCCACCAAGTGCGCTAGCAGCCTTAGTCTATTAAGTTATTTATGTGTATGCTCAGTTTTATGTTACTTTTCTTAGAAGTAACTGGAGTTTAATTTTCTTTAAAGGTTGAGTATCTGTATTGATAGTTTGGAATTTTAACCCTACACAATATCTGACAAAATTGATTTTTTTTTGTAAATATTCGTCATAAAATAAGATGAATTGTGAATAGTAATTATTCAGACTATTCGAAAAGAAAACAATCATGTAAGTAGATTTTGTAAGTTTCCTTGAGGTTTCGAGTGCTTTTGAGTAAAAAAAGTTTTTAATATTTTTTCGTGCAAACATTTTGTTGCTCAGCTTTTTGATGAAACAAGCCGGTGGGCTTTTTTTTTATTTTGATAAAAGTAATGGAACAACCTGATTGCTCACCTGATGTTAAGTGGTAACTTCTGTCTATAACAATGCATTACCTCACAGAGCAAGTCCAATGAGGACGTGCCCTGTAAGGCAATGCACTGCGTCCATCACTCTGAGATGTAAAGATCTTAAAGTCTCATGTGCCTGTAATTACACCGGTGCCCTTACCCTTCAAACCGGAACACAGCAATGCGAATACGCCTACCTAATCTTAAGCGGTGAACACTGCCTATTACTTACTTAATCTAGTGACCGACTCTGGTATTTTTGACAACTAGAACCAAGAGCCTGAATCTAAACCAGAATCCTTACTGTGTTATATTTGAAACAAGCATCCAATAATTCCACACTATATACTTCCTGCTCATAAATTAGGATTTCAACAATAGTGCAAGTGAGAGGCGGGATTTCTCGCGTTTCCGCCTAGTTTAGGTAATCAGCCGTGTCGAATGCTATGCCTGGCACCTGACGCAACGCTTCGTCACGGGGCCTAGGGCTGCTAGACTGCCTAGACTTGTCTAACTCATGTCTTATTGCTTAGTCATTTCTAACTAAAATAATTCAACAATGCTGTAAATTAGTGCCATTTCTTAAAAAAATGGTACCATTTATCAAATGAGAACTTATGAGGCGTTTTCAGGATCTGGTACCATTTCTCATATGTAGCGAATTGGTACCATTTCTACTTAATAGTTGTATTCTAACCATCTTCAGTGCAAAAAAGAAACAAAAAACTAAATCTCCGAGGCGATTAGACATTTTTTCAGTATTTTTCTTGGTAGGTTGGTGAGACTTCAAGATCTTTACGTCTCAGAGTGATGGACGCGGTGCATTGCCTTACAGGGCACGTCCTCATTGAACTTGCTCTGTGAGGTAATGCATTGTTATAGGCAGAAGTTACTACTTAACGTCAGGTGAGCTGTCAGCTTGTTCATTCCTCCTCCATAATCGGTCCCTCATTGTTGAGGATCGTGACTCCCTGCCAATGTCCTGTGGATAGCGGCTCTCCATTGGGAGCGGTCGGTGGCCTGATGAAATGCCCGGTGCACTGGCATTTCCAGTTGTTCCGATACTTGGTCCGCCCAGCGCTTAGGACTGCGCCCTCTCGGTCTTTATTTTGTTCCATTACTTTTATCATAAAAAAAAAAGAAAAAAACAAGGTAATTAATTATGCTCGAATATCCTCTCGAGACAAAGGTCAAATAGAAGCACATTCATTTCACTATACGTGCTAGACTTTCCTTTAAGTATTTTATATAGCAATCTGCACTTTGGTTTGTCACGTTCGGCGCCAGCCCTACAAGTAGAGCAGGAACCACGTAGTGCAACGTTGTTACACGTGTTACATAATAACTGGTGTGAGCTGAGGTTACACTTCGAACTGTACACGTCATTACTACATTTACATACTTCTAGACGCCTTTGACTTCGTTTGCTTTACTTTTGTTTCTCATGCTTCAATGAAATATGCCTCTCTTTTACCTCTCTTTTTTCCAGAATTCACAAACAGAAGCTGATTGTTTCGCCATCACCTAGTGCCTGAATCCATCCCTAAGTGAACTTTTTTATTGGTTTATGAATTCAAGGATGAATCTGTGGTCACTACACCAAGTTTGTCTTGACAAACGCTATATCTAGAAGTCGTTGGCAAAGGTTTATTGATCTCTCAACTGTTTCATATTTATGTATTTTTATAAATATTGGTATAGGAATTTTTTTTGTGAATTTTTTTTTTTTGGTTTTACTAGTTTATTTGCATTGGGTTATTTATTATTGTTATTTGGTTGGTAGGTTAGCATGGTATGGCCATGTTATGCGGAGAGATGAATGTCATGTAACAAGAAGAGTATTAGATATGAATGTAGATGGATATAAGAGTAGAGGTAGGCCAAAGAAAAGATGGATGGAATGCGTGAAAAATAATATGGGTAAGAAAGGAGTGACAACTGAGATGACTGCTGATAGAAGAGCATGGAAGAAAAACACATTTTGTGCCGACCCTACATAAAGTGGGAAAAGGGCAAGGAGATGATGATGATTAGCATTGGGTTATTTACGGATAATTATTTATACATAGTTTAAAAATGGAAGAGAAAAAAATATTATGCCGATCTGCCAACTTTTTAGCATAAAAGCTCAGCTTCAGACTATTATAACTTGCGTACCTATCCTTGTAAAACTACAAAAATAAGCTGCCCATTTAAGTAACCTTACTCACAAAAGAAATAATTGTAAGTAGGTACTTACAAGACATTGCAGAGTTGTCGGACAATAAAACAATTTTGCATATTTAAAAGACAGCTTTTCAACTGAGTTCACTGATGTTTTTCTATAGTGGTGTTTGTAATGTAAATACAATGAAGCTAGCAGGTTCCATTTACGGACATTGCTTGACACACCATGACTAGGAACACATACAGAACAGTATCATAATGCGAAAATAATTGTATAACATTCCAAACAAGATACAATTAAACATAGTTGTGAACAAGCACCTTGTCCGCCATTTCGCGTCGCCAAACGTAAAACAAAATGGCGCCCTTTTCGGTTACGGAAACGCGTATCTGTCACCACGGGTGAATTGCTAGTGGGCACTGCGAGTTACTTCCAATTAGTTTACTTTCTAAAACTACCCTATGGTATGGTACAGTAGGCTCAAAACTGCCTGGCAGGATGTATTCCTCTAAAAGTACAGGAAATTCTATCGTTATACCTTATCTACCAAATTGAACTTTCATGCTCGAGTTTACGATGCAATATTGCTTGTATATATACTTCAGGTTCATGCATAGTGTGGTAAAGTGGAGCTTCAGTTGGTAATACTATTATTTCATCTGTCTTCAGCTGCATTGCCAAGTGGGTATTGTATGATAATGCGGAGGCCGACAAAGTTAATGTGTGGCCATGAAAGCCGCGACACAGATTCCGCATTAGCTGAAACACGTTTTATTGTTTAGTACCTGTAGGCGTTATCAGGATATGTTTTAAATAGGTTTTAAGTAATGTGCCGTAAGCTATACAAATTATCACCAACTAACAGATGTTTGCCTTTCCTATCGAATGGTTTTATTCATCACGTTTCTGTTATCTTCTTTACAAAAGCACGTCGAATTGTAATTCAAATTAAAGATTGTAAGCATTTTATTGACATACCCCGGAATTCAAGGATCTAGAAACCAAGGGATCTAAAGATGATGTTGAAAATGATGTGGGAACTGGTTTCATCTACGAATAAAAATGTAGAGTTGCTCTACTACACTGTTCCACTGGATGTTTTGGTAAATCCAGTAAAGTTACATTTCATATTGGGGTGCGTGTTTCACATTTATATAATGTGTAGGTATATGCTTAAGTTTTACTAAAAAAAAAAAAATAATGGAGTATCACACAGATGCTTATATTTTTATTTTAAATATATAAAACTCTTTTAAAGCTAACTGACAATCAACGCACAGCCTAAACTATAAGTCCTAGAGTTATGAAATTTGGAGGTTAGTATCTTTATATAGTGTAGAGGTGCACTAAGAAAGGAATTTTGAAAAGTCACACTCTAAAGGGTCTAGAACGCGAGCAACGCCGCGGGCGACGGCTAGTTTTAAATACTTATTAAATATACTTTTTTGGTAATTTAGTATAGAAATGTAGACATTATTGACTCATTTCGTTACAATCAATACGATCAAAGGATAACCCGCCGGGCTTCAATAAAATATAGGGTGCATAATTTCGTCAAGCTGTCAGAACGAGCATATTTACGAGCTGGCCAAGTCGACTCGCTCATAATTCAACTAATCACTAGTGAGCTGACATAATTCGTGTACAGTGTATAATTATCTTTGTAGTTTACATAGCGTTGTTTCAGTTTCAACATCTGTCGTGGACAATAAGGGCCTTACCTATGACAGACGAATAGTTAAACAGTTGAATCAAAGTCTAGCTCTGTCACTGTTTAACATTACCTGTTAGTAGGTGACAGCAATAATTTGAACAGCTGAATAAAGTTATGCAGCGATCGTAAGTAAATATATTACGACGATTTATAAATTATGTACAAACATGACTTGTGAAAAAAATTATATGTCACTACCCAAAGGTTAGCTGGTAGAGAATGCTATTTTAGCATTAAGTTCACCTGTATACACTACTTTAAGTGGTGCAATAAAGAATGTTCTATCTATCTATGTATATGTTTTTTATATTACTGATACATAATATCAAAAAATCGTTTTTTGTTATAAAATCAAAGACAATATTTTGAATCTGTTGTGTCAGTTAATAGTTTTGCTATGCATTTGTAAAGAGAACGCGAATGACCAGATTTTTTTATTATTTCTTTTTTTCACAAACTTGAGCACGCTTTTTTTGTAGCCGCATCCTAATTCCCGGGTCGTTCGTGTTATGCCCTTATTCGATACAAAATGTGGATATTATTGTTATTAGATGGGTCGTGACGAGCTGATCATTTCCAAGTGTAACTTAACGATCTAAAGGGCTACCTTGGGCTCTGCTTACTTAATCACAGATACTGACTTCCTAAGAAACAGTGTTACGAAGTTAACTCCTGATTTGTATCAACGTGTTATTTTATCCAGCTTATATAGTATGTTTTGTAGGTTAATGTAGTTTTAAAGGCGTTGTTGTTTCTTTTTAAATTTTTCCATTAGAAGCACTACCATCATCTCCACACTACGCCCAGGTTAGTTGGTAGATAATGCTAAATAGCATTAAACTCGCCTCTGTACGATTTTTAAAGTGCAATAAAGAATTTTCTAATCTAATCTAACGTGTTTTTAAGTAGATACATTTTCGGAATTCTGCGCGGTTGTTATTATTTCCTATCCAGCACATGGACAGGAATGGAAGCACACTGAAACTTTTGGTTCATATTATAATTATTAGTAACTGATATTTCGAACATCTACTATACCCAACATACCTTGCATAATATCATTAGTTGCGTCATTGAATGCTAATGCTTTTACTAGGCTAGGGATATTAGTACATGTATGTATTATATTCATTGCCTAGTAAAAGCATTTCGCTTGAAATATCAAATCCACCTCCCTAACCAAATTGACGTTCTGAAATCGCTAGAAAATAGAAATCCATTCATATTCAGAAATCCATCAAACACGTCATAATAATATGTATAGTCACGTGACTTTTCGTTCGAAAACATCATAATATCCATACATTTTGATTCTAATTTCTTTACCCGTGAAATACCTAACGTTGACATCCGCTATGCATCGCGCCGCACCGCGCATGCGTGGATGGCGATTTGATTTGCAGATGAGCCACGTCTGCGCTTGCGTGGGACAAAAGAAAAACGTGTAGAGATAATTGTTTCATTGTTAATGTTTAAAGACGCCAACAAGTACCGCCCGTAGCGTCGCGTCCATAACTAAACTTCACTTAATGTCGTACATGTAGGTATCCACACTGTGTATATACATCCTGAGGGCCTAGTACGAGCTTTCAGTCTATAGTATGGGTGTAAACGTCTGACACCCAGCACACAACTGGCCGCTGATTTATATGGAGACACTGAGCAAATTTTTTGAGAAGCTTGGTCTACACCAAGCCCATACTCACATGTCGAGCTTCTCGAAGAATACGCTCAGTGTCTCCATACAAATCAGCGGCCAGTGGTGTGCTGGGCGTCAGACGTATTACACCTACACTAAATATACACTGAAAACTCGTACAGGCCCTCAGTTAAGAGGTTTAGGTCCACAAGCTGAAAGTCTCTCAGCAAGCTATGAAGAGAGATAGCTCAGAATTTATCTGAAGGATAGAATCCGGTCGACATAGCTCAGAATTAGCAAACTGAAATGGCAGTGGGCCGGCCATGTTTGCCGCAGAAGTGACGTGGCCAGTGAGTATTTCTGAACTGAAAACCCCACTGGTAGGGATTCTTTAGTCGGGATTTCTGGAATATATCGGCTAAATTATCTTTGATAAACTTTATTGTGATAAAAAATTGTTTTTCCATACATTGTATTTGTAAAGCAAGACAGAAAACCCCGTTTTGCGGACAGGGTCATTTAGTCATGTTACAAAAAACTTCAATCCAATTCTATCTCATAAACCATTGTTTTGATAAGAGTGCGGTAAAGTAGCATATTTTTCACAGTCATAGTTTTTGATTGAATCCCTCCTTACATTAGAATTCTATTAGGTTCCCTCGCAGACGCTCCGAGTTCTATAATGCGGTCATTCGATTCGCTTTCGTTTCAATTGCCGTTCTCATCAAAAATACTTTCAACTCTGGTACTGACAAGTAGGTATATAATGGTGCTACTTTTGTATAAGTCGTAGTCATTTTAAAAGAACTTACAGATTTTGCACTACACTAAAGTTTTTTTATACAAAGGAATGATGAAACCCGATGGCCCATCTGATGTTAAGGGGTAACCGCTGCCTATAACAATGAGCCTCACCAAGCACATCCACTGAGGACGAGCCTTGTGAAGTTTCTGCATTGAAAGTTCTTTGTAGCAAGGGTCATTAAAAAAATTACAGGGATCAAACCGTAAGTTTCTTGGCTGTTTTTCTAGGCTAGTTTTAAACTGCCCAACACCTGTAAATAGGCACGTATACATTCAGGTTGTTAAAGCATAAATCATAGATAAAAATTAAATAAAAGCACAAATTGAAACCTATCGCTAAACTAATAAGAACAATTAGACAAGCTCGTACCTACACACTACTCTTGGCACTACGCTCACAATATTATAAACTTTTCAGCCTCTGCTTAGATTACCGACGAGTGTGGTTATCTACCTTTTTTATTGGAAGTGAGCAAAACTCTCACATCTTGCACCACACGACAGTACCTTTTGGCACAAAGTCTATACTTTGCAGTCCACGCCCCAGGACTCATCAAGCGTTGGATTTAAATTGTAAAACTGTTTATTTGCTAATGTGACATCCGGAGGTTTTTACGAGGTCGAGTCGAGTAGGTATTTATTTATACCATTGTTGAACACTAGCATAGATCATAGACACACTAGTATCCTGCATATAGATAGTATTTATACCATTGTTGAACACTAGCATAGATTAGAAAATTCTTTATTGCACTTTAAAAATCGTACAGAGGCGAGTTTAATGCTATTTAGCATTATCTACCAACTAACCTGGGTGTAGCGTGGAGATGATGGTAGTGCTTCTAATGGAAAACTTTAAACTTTAAAAAGAAAAAACAACGCCTTTAAACTACATTAACCTACAAAACATACTATATAAGCTGGATAAAATAAACTACATAATACACATACATACATACATACTATATTATACTTAAAATTATATACATATATTGCTCAATTTTTTTGAGAGATCTGTATTGATAGAAATTGGTGATATAATTTGGATTTAAAAATACCCAAAGATGCAGATCATAGCATAGATCATAGACACACTAGTATTCTGCATATAGATAGTATTTATACCATTGTTGAACACTAGCATAGATCATAGACACACTAGTATCCTGCATATAGATAGTATTTATACCATTGTTGAACACTAGCATAGATCATAGACACACTAGTATCCTGCATATAGATAGTATTTATACCATTGTTGAACACTAGCATAGATCATAGACACACTAGTATCCTGCATATCGATAGTATTTATACCATTGTTGAACACTAGCATAGATCATATAGACACACTAGTATCCTGCATATCGATAGTATTTATACCATTGTTGAACACTAGCATAGATCATAGACACACTAGTATTCTGCATATAGATAGTATTTATACCATTGTTGAACACTAGCATAGATCATAGACACACTAGTATCCTGCATATAGATAGTATTAATCCCATTATTGAACACTTGCACAGATCTTATAGACACTAGTGACCTAAGTATCCTGCATATAGGTGTTGTGGGTTTGAGTCCTACAGTAAAAACAAAAAATTATCATCACTAGAAAACCAGCGATCATTTTACAAAAAAAGTCGTTGGTGTTCATCCTCATTTTGTTTTGCAGAAAGATCGTAACTCTATGGATTTCTCTATCTCAAACTTTCCTATATTTATTTACGAGTACCTAGGTACTTACATGGTATTTAGCTGATCACTTAGTACCTATAAAATATTTTTTTGTCAGTTAACAGTTATGAGTTATTTTTATAATGGATAGTTATTAGTAGAGCATTGAAGAAACTTTATAAAAATGGCTGTTATCAAAAGCACTATAATACCAAAATGAGACTTATTTTTCTGTTTGTAAACAACGTTTTTAAAATACTTTGTTCTCTTTTCAGGTAAATACAACAACGCACTGTGCTTCATTCTATCAGGTATTTTTATTTAATATTAGAGTTCAAACGCACTAGACGACCCGATAAAAGAAAAAATGTGGACAAAAGGCGAAACGACTTCACGAAGCGAATTGAAGACTCCAGCTCTAAGCCGTTGTTGAGACTGTATAATGTATTTCTGTTATACACAGAGACGTGCGTTAAAAATAATCCATTATTAGTCTATTGATATTTCTTGCCAATGGGAAAAGACACACTACTTAACGAACTTACTAACTCATAAAAAAACTTAAAATATGTCAAGTCACGTAAAAAAATATTTTATGCAATAAAATCACAAAAATAATTTAAATTCGTTTCACATTCATTTATTTGAAACTTTGAAACCGTAGAATCTCATAGGGTTAATAAAGTTAGGTCAAATTTATGCAGCAGGTAAAAAAAATCTACAAGTTAATAAGATGTAGAAAAGTATATGTGTAAGTGGTGTCTCTGAGTGCGGCTGAAAGTTCAACCTATTCAACACCTTTTAACATTAGCATCAATATTCCAAGAAGAATAGTTTTGCAAAAGCGACACTGCCTAAGAAGCTTTTATTGGAATGATAATTTTAGTATATTGTTATGTTGAGTCAAAACAAAATACCGTGATCTTGCATTGAACAGTACTCATTTTGTAACTACAATATCGTATTGTTTTTTTTTTAATGATAAAAGTAATGGAACAGGCTGATAGCTCACCTAATGTTAAGTAGTAACTTCTGCCTATAACAATGCATTATCTCACACAGCAAGTCCAACGAGGACGTGCCCTGTAAAGCAATGCACTGCGTCCAATACTCTGAGACGTGAAGATCTTGAAGTCTCATGTGCCTGTAATTACACCAGCGCCTTACCCTTCAAACCGGAGCACAGCAATGCGAGCATCGCTGCTTGGCGGCAGAAATAGGGACAGTGGTAGTACTTCCCCGGACGAGCTCTCACAAAGAGCTCTACTACTACAAATTTTAACAAATTTTACAAAATTTAACCGGACTAGCTGACCATGCACGGTTTTTTATTAAATTTTTTCGGTACATCTATTTTGCTATAAAATGAGAAGTGACAACCCTAGCATGATCCAACTTTCACCGCTGTGGGAATACAACAATTCACTTTCAAGTTTCAACCATCTGCGTGTGTTTGTGTAAATTAGATTGTTAGTAAACTTTTAGTACTGATTCATCCTGCAACTATAAACGCTATTCACACTACTACCGACGCGACGCACCTTTACGATATCACGAGCTAATTTCGAAGTGGTATGGTTTTGTACCACCCTATTCCCAGGGGTATGGCCAGTGGGTCCGAAGTGATCATCATCATCAATCATCATCATATTATATAAATCTCTTTTGAAGCTGACAGAGAATCAACGCACAGCCTGAACTATAAGTCCTAGAGGTATGAAATTTGGAGGGTAGTATCCTTATATAGTGTAGGGGTGCACTAAGAACGGAATTTTGAAAAGTCGCACCCTAAAGGGTCTGGAACGCGAGCAACGCCGCGGGCGACGGCTAGTATGTATTATAAAGCTAAAAGAAAAAACTAGTTATTTTCTTATTTTTTTTACATATTTATAGGCAAAAGTTTGACCACAATCTCACCTGATGTTTAACAATGATGCACTCGACGGTGTAGCACATTTGCCTAAAAGATACTTATATTACCTATTCACTTTACTTTTGAAAACATTCAAATTATAAGTATTCGGAAACACAGACGCCGGCAAGGATTTGTGATCGTGCAGTTGCCTAAGTTTTCCTTAAAAGTATAACTAACATTCCTATCAATAATTTAACCATTTAAATCAACTTACAGCACAATTTTTTACCCGCAAATTTGGTATTTATCACCGCATTAGATCCATGCCCATCCTAGGTAGGGCGTGCCGTTATAAAACTAAATTGATCAAGTTAATTCAAGTAAATACAGTTATATTCATCATTATTCCTTTTTGGCTCTTTTTAATTAATCCGTGCCTTTTTATACTTCCTTATTGAATGTAATCAGAGATAACTAGATGTAGAGCAGGAGCTCACGACATATTTAACACTAGATTGCTCTTGAGGGCGCGGGCAGACTGTTTTCTGCAACTAAGACGAAGCAAATTTTTTTTTTTTTAATGATAACAGTAATGGAACAAGCTGATAGCTCACCTGATGTTAAGTGGTAGCTTCTGCCTATAACAATGCATTACCTAACAGAGCAAGTCCAATGAGGACGTGCCCTGTAAGGCAATGCTCTGCGTCCATCACTCTGAAACGTAAAGATCTTGAAGTGTCATGTGCTTGTAATTACACTGACGCCCTTACCCTTCAAACCGGAACACAGCAATGCGAGCATCACGGCTTGGCGGCAGAAATAGGTACGGTATGAAAAGGCACCAATTACTTCAATTTGCTGTAATTTGTAATGATTTTATTTATATATAATCTCGGAGGGTTCTTTCCACGGATGCAATACCCATACCATGTATTTTGCATAATACCTATTTAAGCTATATCTGTAACTATTTTTTGTTTCTTACATCAGCAAGGTTTATAGTTTTAATATTAAAATTATCATTTATTATCTTACATAAGTCCAAATTTGCTTTAAAAAGATTTAGAAACTTTTTGTCTCAAAATTTAAACGTCACCTCAATGTTTAGTATTGCTGTTCACCTCAAGTCTAAGAACGTGTTAATTAAATTAGTCTTGGCTCTCTGACTAGCCTAGTTTTTACCTTCCCTATCTCGTTATCCAGATTCCTTTGACCTTTTTCCACGTTACACTGTTACACGTCAAAACTTCGTCACTTGCTATCCATCTTGCTGTAAAAACATGTTTAACACACAATGTTAGGGGAAATTATCTTGTCAGGACATAACTGAGTCTAAGCCTGTTATATCTAGCTTCATTAGTTCCGTGGAACTTTGCAAAAAGCGGTTTGTAGGTGGTGATGTTATGAAATTAATAAGAAAAGAGGTTTGAGTACTGATGCAATGGTTAATTAGTACCAGTCTTTTTCTTCTTTTGTTGTGGCTGTTCGGTGGCTAGGGCTGCCAAGTACCAGTCTTCTTCTTCTCTTCAATAATGGCCTGTGTCCGTCATTTCGACAGACAATTTTGCCAAAGTCAAGTGTTAAAATTGTAATAAATAAGTCAAGTCAAGTCATTTGTCAGGTCGGCTGTCGTTTGTTTTGAAAAAAAAAATGGTGGATTTTCTCTTCAAAACCTAACACGAATTTTGACATTCAGAAAAACCACTTTACACACATTTATTCCAATGGCTCACACTTTATGTTACGACCTAAGTATTATTGGTTAAAATTCCACCAAAATTAAACAACAATACTCACAATAACACAAGAAAAACTATTAAAATAAAAGTGCTATGTGTCGTTTCAAAAAATGACAAAACTCGTGTCAAGTACCTACCAGTCTTACGTGAACGACAAAAGGAATGAAGCTCTAAAAAAAGTCAAAGTCAAAAAGCATTTATTCAATAAAATCTCACTGATCACTTTGAATCGTCATTACGTTTTGTATGATTAGGTATGATTACATTTTTTTTTTATAGGATGAGTTGGAGCTAGTTCGTCCCAAGCTTGTTTGTCTTCTAAATAATCTGATATTTTATAGTATGCTTTTAAAATAATTCTTTGTTTTATTACGCTTTTGAACTTGCCAATCGACAACTGAGACACATCACTTGGGATATGCTCACGTTTACTGGTTTTAGTAACATTACAGTTTTCAAAATAGCTTAAAATCTGTTTAATTTAGATGAAAAATAAAAACAGTTTTGGAATGTCTAAACAAAGTCCTTTGTTATTTTTCCCTTTTGGCCCTTGTTAACAATGCGTTTATTCCCGTTTGTCACACCGGGTTGTCCTACTGGTGGGACAAATGGGAAGATTTAAAAATAACTTCCCGTTCATCCCACCAACATATACAAATAATATGTGAGTGTGATGTATTTATTTGATTTTATTAGAATTTTTTTAATATTTTGATCAAGTATGTGTGGATGGTTGAGTTAAAAAAGTTGCAGTTTCTCAAACGCTCAACGATAAATGCGTTTAATAAAAATCCTGTTCTTGTGGTAAATAGGTATTTTATTTAGGTACACAATCAATAACTCTAAACGTTAATTATGTTTATTGAATGCAATCCTCGAATTGGCGGGGTCCTGTTAGCTGTCAAACCACTTTGGACCTAATACATGTCGAAATAAGACATTTATTTATGCGAAGTTTGAAAGACTCGAACCCCATTCAAGAGATCCGTAAGGTTGTTAAGTGGTGAACTAAAAGTCGGAAAAATTGTAAGCTAGAAGAAAAAAGTCGGTTTAGTAGGACTATGCGTATGCAAATCGCTTTGTTAATGATGGCTAAGTGGAATGGCGCTTATTATTCACTGTCCATATTATTAATAAACAATGCATTGACAAGCAAATTCAAATTCGATGGAAAGAGACAAAACACGGCGTATTTATTCCAAGCTTATATCGATTTTGTTAATAACAGGGTGTGAGTTTTGCATAGCTGCCTAAAAAGTCAGAAAAAAACACCAATTTTGCCGACTACTTAGACTAAACGTCCGTCTTTTCTGGTGTAAAAAGTCAATATTAGACTGCATTATCCGTCTTTTTACACTACAAAGTCCAGCTAACATCCCTAAGTATGCAATTTAGATGTTATCTAGGTATTTCACGTGAGGCGGTCGCATGCAATCGCTGAGGTAAGAGGTGGCTAAGAGGTGTGGCTGCTTATTAAATGCGATGCTTACGATGATAGCGGAGTACATTTTGTATCATATTGGTATTATGTGCCACCTGCCCCCATATAGTTAGCTCTGTGCCTTGATTACGAATAAAATGTGACAATCGCAAACGTATCGTAACGTATCCGAGAAACACTGCGCGGTGACACTACAACAGTTGGCAGTCGAGTTGGCATTGACGCGCAATATAACTCGAATACACTAACGCGGCGACTATCAGATTTGTTCGTGATAGAGGTACTGAACTGCTTTCGTTGCCCAGCATAATGTCAAGCGACGTGGCTACAGATATACGAAAACAAGAAGCTTTTGATAGCAAAAAACGCGCTGAAACGCGCAAATGTCACTATTTAGTCACAGAGTACCTATGATTTGGTATGAAAACAGTTCAGAAAACCTGGCAGGTTTAAACCTGGTTTTTATGAGACAAAGATTACCCCCATAACGATGAAGACACAGCTGAAAGATAACTAAATAAATAAATAAAATAAACATTTAGCACAACGCCTTCTAATCCCAAACTAAGCATAGCTTGTACTATGGGAACTAGATTGGTGATAGAATATTTATAAATTTTTTTTTGTAAATTTACTTGTAATTAATGCCTACCTAAAGTTACATTCAAATGTTTTGGTCGGAAGTTACATTAGAAGTTTTTGCTTGAAGTGAACCAGCTGGAATCCTACAGCTGCATCTGTAAGTAGCTAGTATACTTCCACAGTACGTAAATAAAAATTCATAATGAACTGATAAAAATGTTAAGTCACAATTTTACATTTAAAACGTTCGATTCCAACGAGCTTTGTATGTTATGGTAATATTGAATATTGGATCGACTACTAATGTGTGTATGGGATTACACATAAATACAACTTTTTTTTGTGAGAATTAAAGCATCTTTGTAAATTCGGGTTATAATTTTTGTGATACTTTATCTTTTCTAAATATATAAAACTCTTTGAAACTGACTTAGAATCAACGCACAGTCTAAAGTATATGTCCTAGAGGTATGAAATTTGGAGGGTAGTATCCTTATATAGTGTAGGGGTGCACTAAGAAAGAAATTTTGAAACGTCACACTCTAAAGGGTCTAGAACGCGAGCAACGCCGCGGGCGACGACTAGTAGTTGATAGAAGAATCTAATGTGTAGGTATGGGGTCGCACGTAACTACAAAATTTCTGTTAGAATTTCAAATTATAAACGTTTTAAAACTAACATTACATTTATAAATTTGGTAAAATCTCCTTGCTATAAATATACAACATAAAACCCTTACAACAAAGAAAAAATACCTACCTAAGAAAGTATTTACAAAAAAAAACACTAAATCAATAATATTTTTATGAATCATATTAAGGTCTTACTCTTGAGTTGTAGAAATTAAGCCCACAAACTATAGCGCAAAAGGCAAAGCCATACTTGCTTTCTGAACTGCATGCGGTCAGTTGAAAGAGATACAAAAGACGATTGCATACGGGCATACTTTAGGGTCAAAGTTGAATTTTTGAATACAAATGCCCTATTTTTGGATCACTTGATATCTTGGAACATATATTTTTTTTGTAAAAAATTATTTAATTACCTTATATTATAAGCTCGGGGAATCGTTGAGTCGTTCACTAGCTTACGCCCGCGATTTCGTCCGCATCCTGCTGATCCTGTTGATTTTCCGAGTTATTCTAGTTTTGGAATCTCGTAAAAAAACCTAGCAAAAAAACACGTCAAAGTTATAAGATACAAAAAAAAAGTAAATTCATGAAAAAACCTTTCGAAAGTATTACTCGCAGATAGTACAATCTTAAGCAATAAAATTGTATCGTCCTACGAGTTGGTACAATTAGCTAGGTATTCGTCCCGCCACCTGACGGCTGTGACCTACATCTAGATTTATGAGCCAAGCTGCGCTAGACTTCGACGGTCACTAATTGGAACCTCACGGGGCCTTGTTTCTGTCTCTTTTTCACTGGACTGCATTCTCAAATGTATTTTCAAGATAATATAGAATTTACTATAAATACACTTGTAACTTTCGTTACTTGTAGCTTTTTTGCCCTTTTTTCTACCCTTGTAACTTTTCCAAAGTTTTTTTTTTTTTTTAAGTTTTCTTATGATTACTTTTTAGAAGTTTTACCCAATAGCATTTTCACGATCTGAACCACCCTGTTCATGTTCCTTTGGGGCACCCTGTATTATATTCCTGATCTACCGATCTCTACTATCGATCCCACTTCATAACAGATCGGTATATTATCTCTCTTTTCGGTACTCTACGATTTCAGCCACATACGATAAATCAGTTACATTTTTCAAAAAAAAAAACATGGAAATCACTTTAGGTCAGACTGACATTTTATCGAAACTTCACAGAGATCTGGTTCAACAAGATAATCGGATACTAAAATCAACAAATCAAGTAAATTCAGTTCAAGATAATTAGAAAATCTGGAACTCAAGTAGCCCCATCTGATACCTCCTGATGGATGGAGTAGTTCTATCGATCTCAGCTGATGCATCGCCTTCCACTGATCTACTTACATATGACTTGAAATCACTGACATTGCAAAATGAACTTTACTATGCTTGTTTTAGACATGTTTTGAGATGCATCAATTTCCGAAAGTAAAAACAATTAAACTGCTAAGCAGTCCTAAATTATACCATCGCGCGTTTTTCAGGAGTTTGAACGATGCGTGTCATGTTAATTGAAATTGAGCTGTAACTCGTAGTTTTACGTACCAATATTGATTGGCAGGTGAAGTGGACGTTACCAGTTTCTGGTAGAGTCACTTTTTCTGTCATCGAAGTGAGATTTCTGTTCGTTCAACTATTTGTACCTTGATGTAGGTTTGTTTCACTTTCTGAGTAACTATAGCCTACTTATGTTTGTAGATAAAACGGTGGCAAGATTAAATATGATTAAATCTCTTGTACATAAGTAAAGCATATAGATTTTTTTCATAGCACTGTTTTTTGAGTTGATATAATAATAATGTCGTTAAGCCATGACGGAGGCCTTTAGGCGGCCTAAAAACTCCGTCACCAGATTTGGCCAATAACTCATACGAGCTTGCTTGCTTTTGTGTAATGGGTATGGCTAACAATAAAATTTAGTTTTGACTCTATTTAGCGTAGTGCGTACGAGTGTCTACTTTAATATTCTTTAAAACAACATCCTTATTTACACATGTTTTTGCAAAGAAATTATCTTTATCTTTATCTTTTTAAATAAACCTCGTAAGTACCAATGTAGCAGATAAATTTCTCTATCATGCACTTAAATGTTCAATGTCTTTAGATATTTCTAACATAGGACAAAGCATTATCTAAGTACCATTTATGGTCTGCCAGTGAAATCATTGTAGCCGGCAAAAGTGGAGTACAAGAATGCAAATATTCCAGACCCGTGAAAACGTTGCTCCGAGCCTGTGGAGAAATAAATGCAAGGCCATTTAAGATTAACTGTACTGTTTATAATTAGGGCCCGTTCTCACCCGGACCCGCACTCACCCGGTCCGTTCTCCCCCGATTGGAATAAATCATAATCTCATTTTGCTCCCTAACAACATTAGTAAGTTCAATAGTCTTTGAATTTGAACCACCTTATCACTCACGCATTTTGACATTTTTGGAGATATAATTTCACTGAATCTAATAACTGACAGCCAATTTGACAGCTGTAGCTTCAACAAGATGGCCGCTATCAACGGTCAAAGTTTGGAAGTTCAAATAGCAAGCAAGCTCGTATGAGTCAGTGGCAAACTCTGGTGACGGAGTTTTTAGGCCGCCTTAAGACCTCCGTCATGGCTTAACGACTGCTAGAGCCGGGACCGACAGTTTAACGTGCCCTTCGAAGCACGGAAGCGCTCAGATGTAAATGCCACTAGCAGTCACCCATCCAAATAGTGACCGCACAGAACTTCGCTTATCTTAAATAATCGGTGAAGATTGACTAAGCAAGCCTAGCCACGAGCGCTTCAATATTATGCAAAATATCAGAGTTTCACGCTTTAAAGAATACAATGCAAAGTTTATGCAAAAATATAATTTTGATCCAATCAAGTTTTCCGGCTGAAAAAGTACCAATGTAACCAATTTTAGTGCACATTACTTGGTCCAAAAATTAAATTACTTAATACATTAAACAGTCGGTATATAAGTAGTTAGTACTTTACCGTTGTGAACCGAACCTAGTTAGTTATGTCAGTTTTAATTAATTTAAGTACAGTTATTATGAATTATATTGCTGTAATGAATTTTTGACACCATAATGGTCTGTTAAGTTGCTATTCAATTAATTATAGGTTCGATTTCGGTATGTTAGCAGACTTGTTAATTTTTCGGTCATCGTAATATTAAGAACGTTTTCTTTTATGATGGCCCATTTTGGCCGATTTTCTAACTCGATTAACTAAGTTAAACGTTGTAAGATTACAAAAATAAATGCAAATAAATGTTTGATCCTTAGGAAGTCCCATGTGATAACAAAAAATAAGAATTCGAGAAAAAAATAATTTTGCCTCCGAATTCGTGGGTCCCTTAATTCGTTCGAATGCCCCGATATGTTTACGAATTCTAGCAATGAAGTCAAGTTCACTGCGAAGACAAAATAGTAGGGTTGATCTGAGTCTAGAAAAACTTATCAAACAAATGCCTCAAACAGAATACTTTATACTTACTCATTGGTCAGTGATTGAGTTTGAAAAGGTTCCACATCCAGAACTACATTCTATCCATAGTTACATGCTGACGTTTCGTCGTAGTGAGGTCGACCATCACCGTTTTATTACGTCCATCAAAGCTGCCAATGCTGCTTAGAAAAGCAGGTCTAACCCAATACTAGGCAGGTGTTGCGGATGTATCGATAACTCGTTATCGAGTAATTGATGCCCGGCCTCGATTCCTATCGATGTTATTCGGGCTTTATTACTGCGTTTTAGATTAAAGGGAATTCGCTTAGTACTTGCGTAAGTTTACTGAGACGCGTCTGGTGAAACATGTTTTCACTCGATTGAATATCGATACTGGAAATGGCTGGACTAATTTTATTGGTGTTGCTATATTGGGTAACCTGTGATTGCCGATTAGTTGGTCGTTAATAAATCATTTTTTATTGACTTCAGTTGACTTTGGTATGCTCCGATAAAATTAGATGTCGTTCTTGTTTATGTATTACTTTTAATTTAAATAGGTTTGTCGCTAAAACTAGTTACTTTAAAAAAGTAATATCTTTCATAAAACAAAGCTACACCCATTGGACTATAAATTAAATCTTAAATCGCCAAAAGTAACTGTTCGTAGTAAAGTCCGAAGCTATAAATCAAAAACTAAATATCAATCTAATCACACTAATACTTTTAATCTACATTCCGATACTCTAATCGGATCTTGTTTTTGAAGTATCGATACTTTTTACTATTTCTTTTTATGTAATAGTTTTTATTTTATTAAAAATCACACTTATGACGATTTTATATCGATGGGCGCGTTAGAAAATCGATCGATTACTTTTTAATTACAAAGTTTGGGAATAAAAACCCTTTGAAACTGCTAAGTAGGTGATTTTAATTTTATTAATATATTATTTTTATGCAAGAAAGTAATTTCACGGCTAGGTCAGAGGGTATTACACCTTTAAAACACATAAATAAGATAACGATTCGAGATCAAGCTTATATGGATAGTAAAATTTGGAATTCGGTCATAAAACTCGATATACCTATCGATAAATATCGGAACCGTGCAGCACTAATTTTGTATTTCGACGAGAATAAAATAAAATGGTAAAATATCTTTACTCTGTGACAATCGTCGTTTTCGAGCTCTACTTTTAAGAGCAGGTACCTAATCTAGGTATTCATATTATAATACTTTTGATCCATATTCATTGTTCGTATATTTACAACAATGAATATGGATATATATTTTTAAAGCTTGTAAAGTATATTTTTTTGTATAGGCTAGGAACCTAGTTTTTTGCCCGTTCTTCTAGGCTCTGATCGCGAGGAACTGGGTCCTAAAGTCACCTAGTTTATCAAACGATTGTGATCCTTGTGATTTTACTGAATAAAAGATATTTCACTTTGACCTGAAAGCGATTACTCATTCAAAGATATATAACCGCGCTATAAACAATGCTTAGTTTCCATAAGAAAGGGTAAGTTTTTTTAATATGAAATATAATATTATATTATAGAGTCCTATAAATAAAAGAGAAACGCGTGAAAGTACGCAATACATTTCAGCACTCCTTGTAAATTATAGAAATGTTCTTCGCTAGAAATTGTACTTTCACCAATATAATGTTAAACATTTAGATACTCGTAAGTACATTACTATCTACTAATGCTTATACCTTTTTAGGTACCTTATTAAAATAGCTGGTAACCCTTACTGTGTAGGTTACTTTCTTCTTCTTCTCATCATTAATGGCCTCTGTCCGTCATTTCGACAGACAATTTTGCCAATGTCAAGTGATATAATTGTAATAATATAAGTCAAGTCAAGTCATTTGTCAAGTCGGCTGTCGTTTGTTTTGAAATGAAAATGGTGGATTTTCTCTTCAAAACCTAACACGAATTTTCACATTCAGAAAAACCACTTTACACACATTTATTCCAATGGCTCACACTTTATGTTACGACCTAAGTGTTATTGGTTAAAATTCCACCAAAATTAAACAACAATACTCACAATAACACAAGAAAAACTATTAAAATAAAAGTGCTATGTGTCGTTTCAAAAAATGTTAAAACTCGTGTCCTAGGTTACTTTCGTATTTTTCGCTATAAATATAACCTTTACTGTCTCAGATGTCAATTATTGTAATAAGTTCAAAAAACACAAAAACGTCGGTTTTTTGGTTTTGACGAAATAGATACACCATATTTGCTAGTAAAATATTAAAAAAAAGCTACTTTATGTACTTTCATTCGTTTTTTTATTTTTGGATAAACGAGTAGAGTAGATGCTCTACACTTAACATCGACATTTTTGAAATAATGTTTTGTAAATACTTTAGGTAGTTGAAAACCATTCTGTTTATATCTAAGTAAGCAAGCAAGCTCGTATGAGTTAGTGGTCAGCTCTGGTGACGGAGTTTTTAGGCCGCCGTAAGGCCTTCGTCGTGGCTTAATGACTGCTGGCGCCGGGACCGACAGTTTAACGTGCCCTCCCTAAGTAGATACGTACATTAAGTACACATGTAACTATTATGCAATTATGTAGTATATACATACCGTTGACATATTATTTAAATTAATCTTCATTACAGCTTGGGCTTCGATTAGCGGTTTAGCGGTATGTTAAGTGATTACTTCTAACATCCCGCTAATAGCATACCTCTAATAACCACTAATCACTTCAATTTGTCAATATTTTAATATTACTGTAAGTATGAATATCTACCATTTTTAACTAACCTAAATAAGCTACCGGCAGTCTCTTTTGACTACATTGATATTACTTCTTTTCTTAAGGAAATGGCTTTAATAAAGAAGGATATAGCTTGTCTGAAAGCCAAACCATCGGCTAATAACGACGAAGGTTCGTCATCTTCGGATACGAACTCGATAAAAAAGGAGATTGACGACATTAAAAGCATGATTCTGAAGCTTCAAGAAGCTCACAATAATAGCCGTAAGCAAGACGACCTGTTTCGTAAGTCTTATCGTAATGATAAGAACACGCGAAACAACTTTAATGAAAGTTTAACTAATACAAGTGCGGGTATTATTGAGCTTAAAACTGATACGCTGTGCATGGGTGGTAGCAGTGTGAGCGAGCGGGAAGGGCGCGGTGAGCGGCGTGAGGCCGCCCCGACGCCCCCGCCCCCGCACCCGCGCCCGCTGCCTGTCGCTCCTGCTAGTATGACGGTACCTACGCGCGCTCGAGGAGACAAAACGTTATCTAAGCAACAGCTGAGCGCAGTGAATGACACGCCCTATATACCCAGTTATAGGGATATTGCAGACACGGTTCCAAATGAATCACGCAAAGACGAAGACGGTTTTACGATGGTGACTAGGAAAAAATACGTATACAGATACAGAAATGCGAGAGGTATTTTGCAAAATACCAGTAAACTACAGGCGGCAGATACGAATGCCTACGTCTATCTGTCACGTACGAAAAAACATATAATGGAAAACGATATCAGAGACCACATAAAGGAAATGAAGGAAGATTGTTTAAACGTAGAAATTTTAAATCAGACTAGAGAAACTAATTTCAACTCGTTTAAGATAACTGTACCGACTTCAAAATTATCAAAATTTTTGCAAAAGGAATTCTGGCCCGAGGGCTTAGTTTTTCGGCGCTATCGACAACCGCGTTCCACCGGGAACGATACCGTAGCATCTCACTCATAAATATGGATGTACAACCTAAAGAAAATATTTTTGCTTCTTTTAACTGTCAAGGGGTTAAAAGATCTGTTCAACACGTAAAAGATTTGTGTAAGAGTGCGGACGTCATTGCTCTTCAAGAGACTTGGCTGATGCCGTACGCCTTGAATTTCATGAATGAAATTGACAAGGAGTTTGGCTGCTCGGCTAAGTCCTCCATCGACACGTCGGCGGGGGTGCTGCGGGGTCGGCCCTACGGAGGGGTGGCGCTGATGTGGCGCTCGAGTTTATTTACCAGCGCTGAAATTGTGCATTGTGATAGTGATCGGGTGGTGGCAGTGTGCTTAGCTCAAAGTGACCGTAGAATACTAGTGTTCAGCGTATATATGCCTACTAATGATGATGATAATCTTCCAGAATTTGTCCAGTGTCTTGCGCAAATTAGTGCTGTGATCGAAAGCTGTGAGATTGAAAGTGTTATGATCTTAGGCGATTTCAACGCGCATCCAGGTACTCTTTTTGGGAAAGAGCTGGCGGATTTTTGTGGTGAGCTGTCATTACGTTGTGTAGATTTAGAGAGACTCGGCCCGGAAACATATACTTTCGTAAGTGATATGAATGGAGCCTGTCGGTGGCTCGACCACTGTATTGTGACTGATGCAGCAGCCAACCTAGTGACTGATACCTACGTGAAATATAGCACGTACTGGTCTGACCACTTCCCTCTAGTCGTTAAATGTAATTTTAATTATATAAGGCCTAAAATATCATATGAATCTAGTCAAATTAATAATGATAGGGTAAAACATTTATGGGGTAATAGAGAACGTGACCAAATAGTAAGATACTCGAAGTTGTGTGATGAAAAGCTTAGTGAAATAATATTAAAATATAATTTAAATAATGAGGATCTGTCATATGGGGTAAATGATTTTATTTGTGCTTTTAAATGTATTGATAGTTTTTACCATGATATTGTGAGTGCGTTGCAGTCGGCAGCCAAGCAAAGTTATGACTCTGAATTCAGTGGGAAAAAGAAGAAAGTAATTGGGTGGAATTTCCACGTTAAACAAGCTCATAGTAAGGCGAGGGAAAACTTTGCATGGTGGGTTGAGTATGGTAGACCACGCTCGGGTTATTATTACGAAAGAATGACTGCCTCCCGCGGGGTTTTTAAATCCGCACTCAAGTACGTACAATCCAATCAAGAAAAAATTAAAATGGACATGCTGGCCCGACATCGTAGTGATGGTAATTTTGTAGATTTTTGGAAGGAAACGAAAAAATTAGAACCAAAGAATTGCTTACCTCTAAGTGTGGAAGGGGAAAGGAATCACAGGAACATAGCAAATTTATTTAGAAAGCATTTTGATGTAGGGCAGAATTTGCAGCAATATTTTAGTACTAAAAATAGCGAACTTCAGTTGAGTCAGGTCTCGGAGACTCACCATGTAACAGTGACACCGAAACAGGTAGAACATATTCTGAGAAATATGAAACGTGGTAAGTCTCCGGGGCACGATGGCCTTAGTATAGAACATTTGTTGTATGCGGGTCAGCATGTCTGTGAGGTTTTGGCGCGGTTCTACAGCCTCTGCATGCGGTATTGCTATTTACCCGATGATCTTATTAGGACTCTTGTTGTGCCTATCACAAAAAACAAAACGGGTGATATCTCGAGCGTGGCTAACTATAGGCCTATTTCTCTAGCTACGATAATGGCCAAGGTACTTGAAAGAGCCATTCATTTTCACATGAGTGCCTTGAGTTACGATGATGGACAGTTTGGTTTTCGCCCTCAGGTTTCGACAGACATGGCTATATTCTCTCTGAAGCAGGTTGTCAGTTTTTACAAGCAACATAACACTACTGTCTATGGTTGTTTCCTGGATTTGAGCCGAGCCTTTGACTCGATAAACCACGACAAGCTGTGGGGCAAGCTGCGTGCGGACGCAAGTGTCCCGCCTGAGGTTGTGGATCTCCTTGCTTACTGGTATGGTAACCAGACCAACAACGTCAGATGGGGCACTGAGCTTTCGGATAGTTACCGGCTTTCGTGTGGCGTGAGACAAGGTGGGCTCACCTCTCCCGATCTTTTTAACACATACGTGAACGGGTTGATCGTGGAGCTGAGCGGCACCCCGGTAGGGCTCAGGTTGGATGACAGATATGTCAACAACCTGAGCTATGCTGACGACATGGTGCTGCTCAGCCCTTCGATCAAAGGCTTGAGAAAACTTCTGAAGATATGTGAGTCGTTTGCGGCTGAGCATGGTTTAAGTTACAACGCTGGAAAAACTGAAATGGTGATATTCAGATCGGGAAAGGGACCGGAAAATGTTCCAGATGTACACCTTAACGGACAGCCTGTAAAGATAGTGGAGCAGTTCAAGTACCTTGGACATATCGTTACGTCTGGCCTTAAGGACGACCCCGACATAGAACGCCAACGTAGATCGCTGTGTGTAGTCGGTAATATGATAGCGAGAAAATTCCATAAAGCATCGCCTGACGTGAAATTAACACTCTTCAGATCTTTTTGCCAATCGTTTTACACGTGTCAACTCTGGACGAACTACACGAAAAAATCGCATGACAGCATAAGGGTGGCCTACAACAACATCTTTAGGCACCTTATGGGCCTGCAGCGCTGTTGCAGCGCCTCCGGAATGTTTGCTGAAGCCAGAGTTGACACGTTTAACGCCATTCAGCGCAAGAGAATCGCGTCTTTTATGGACAGGGTCAAGAATTGTCCCAACCTTATAATTAAGAGCCTATCGGATAGATTGATGCTGACTGCAACGTACCGACGTTGGGTGGAAATTGCCACCTAAAACAAGAGCACCTATGTGTGTATTCTTTTTTATCTTATTTTATTTTATTTTGTAAGTTTTATATTGTGTTGTGTGTATATTTTATTTATAATTGTATTTGTACCTATGGACCCCCCGTGTCTGCAATAAAGAATTATTATTATTATTATTATTATTATTATTATTAACACTAAAAAGCAAGCTCGTATGACTCAGTGGCAAACTCTAGTGACGGAGTTTTTAGGCCGCCTTAAGGCCTCCATCATGGCTTAACGACGGTTAGAGCCGAGACCGACAGTTTAACGTGCCCTCTGAAAGCATGGAAGCTCTCAGATGTAAATGCCACTAACGGTCACCCATCGAAATGGTGACCGCGAAGAACGTCGCTTAACTTAGGTAATCGGTGAAGATTGACTTAGCAAGCCTAGCCACGAGCGCACGTCACTCACTGTTAGCAGAGACGATTGAAAAGTAAAATAAATCCAGCAAAAAGTTTTACCACGAATTTGAAAAAGGAATTCGCTTTACAGCCAGCACTATAAAAATACAATATTCAAATATCGAATGTTCGATTTGCAGTGACACCTCCGTGCCTCCGTGGAGTCCAAAACGAAGAGGCTATCTCTATTCCCATACTAAAAAGTTCCGAGTCGTGATAAAAAAAGAAAAAATCTTTTTATACGAACGTTAGATTTTAGTGCCAAAATGTATTCAAGATGGAGTATCTAAACGCGGGACAAATGGAGATTTGTGTGTCGTGATGATGCTACAATGATATTAGTTCTGTTGGAGTCATTCCTTAGAATTTAGAATGAGCTAGAATATTCTAACTTTTAACTTTCTTTACCAAAGTTTAGGTAGGTATGCTTGTTTGGCTTTGAGCCAAGACTAGTGAAGGACCAAACTTCAGAAGTCTTGGTTTCAAAATTGAGAGAGGTATTCACAAAATTTAACAGGAAAAGTACCCACGAGTGTTTAAGGGTGCTGCTCATACATTAATATGCAACTAGCAATCATCCACTCGATGGGTATTTAACTTGAACCTTGCTATTACTATGCCAGAGGTCATTTACTAGTATTAAAGTCAAAATTAAGAGCTTTTAGAGTCCCTCTGCATGACAAAGGCTTATCCCTTCTCATTGTATTTTTGTAATTAAAAAAATATATTAAAATTAACCACAACTTAAATAGCGTAGTTCATATTTTGCGTTTACAAATAAAGCTCAGGCAGAGCATGCAACTTAACTTCGTTTTTGAATCCCGTTTTTAATTAAACAGAGCCGGGTGCGCGGGCGCATAACGCGTCAGAAAGAATTAACTTATAGAGGCAGGGGCGTAGGGATGGGAGGGATTGAATCAGGCAGGAAAGATTGAAATTTTTGGATGAGGCTCTTAAAATGTAGTCTTCCAGCACATTGCCTTAGATTCTTTACCTTCTCGATATTTCCCTGTCTTGCAATTGCAACTGTTTTTTTTTTTTTTTTTTTTTTTTTATGAGCTATAGCTAAGCATTTGGCTGCCAGCACACCTGGTGGTAAGTGTAGCTGCAGCCTAGGATGGAGCACGCTTAGCTATAATCCACCTATTCACTCTTTTCTTGAAAATTCCTAGTTTGTATCTTTCAGGAAATACTGAAGATGGCAGAGAGTTCCACTCCTTGGCAGTTCGCATTATGAAGGTGGAAGCAAAGCGCTTTGTCAAAGTGGTTTGGATGTATGCAAGTTTAAATTTCCAGGACGGATATGTTTACACTATTACCCAATAGGTGTACCTACCTTGTAATGTTACCTTATGATATTCGTAGGATAGGTATACATAAAAATGAAGTATGTCAATGTCAATTATCTTTTATTCAGTAAAATCATCGTAAGGATCACTTAGAATCGTCTTATTGGACACGAGTTTTGACATTTTTTGAAACGACACATAGCACTTTTATTTTAATAGTTTTTCTTGTGTTATTGTGAGTATTGTTGTTTAATTTTGGTGGAATTTTAACCAATAATACTTAGGTCGTAACATAAAGTGTGAGCCATTGGAATAAATGTGTGTAAAGTGGTTTTTCTGAATGTGAAAATTCGTGTTAGGTTTTGAAGAGAAAATCCACCATTTTCTTTTCAAAACAAACGACAGCCGACTTGGCAAATGACTTGACTTGACTTATTTATTACAATTTTAACACTTGACATTGGCAAAATTGTCTGTCGAAATGACGGACACAGGCCATTATTGAAGAGAAGAAGAAGAATCGTCTTATTTAGTAGATAATTTTGATAGGTAATTATTTTTGGTTATGGGAGGGTTACCTTCTAAATTAACATTTTACAAGACTAGTCTTGTTTACTTGACACTAAGTCCTGTTCCCATCACTACAAGTCAGTTATGAATTGCGGTGGCTTCCTCTCTGCGCTCTTCTCGGAATAACAACAAAAATTCAAGTTTTAAATAACTTTAGATTGAATCTGATAACATTGATTGCAAGAAACAAAACAGTTAACATTATAAAAAATAACTCGTGTGCCATAATGGTTTGCTAGAAAAAGATCAAATAGAATTTATTCAAAAAAAATTGTTAATATTTGTAAAACAATGTAAAATTGTGAATTTTTTAAAAGGCATTGAACTTACAGGGACAAACAGTTTTTCAGACTTCCTTAAACGAACGTTACGAGATGAATAAAAATAATACGCCGTAAAATCCAGGGTCCTTATCATTCATAAATAGTAAATTACTTCATTCGAAAATAATTAAAAACCAAAAAAAAACCTAAAATTGCCCTCGGTGATGGGCTAACAGGCGCGGTGAGGTCCACGTCGGATAAAAATGTAAGTCTGAAGACAGCCAGTTACCTCTTGACATGCAATTTTCGCCAACCATTTATCAAAGCTGCCCGAAAACCTATCGATACTTTCACTTAAAAAGTATCGATACTTTTACAAGAATTTTATCGATATTTTTGAACTACGCGTACATCTCTATAATGCCGTTAGAAACTCGGTGATTTGTTTTGGCCGTTTCAATTCACCCAATTTGTCGATGACTATAGGTCGATGACTTTATTGATTAGCAATTAAAAGATCACTGTAATTTGGAGTTTTGAAGATGCAACTATTACAGTTTTTATAAGCGCTCAATCATTAAAATCGAATTTGTTACAACTTCCGCACTCATCTTTCTGTTAGTTTAAACTTGTACTATTATTCTGTGTCTTAAATCACTGAAATCAAAATCACTGAAACTGAAATAATTTTTGTGTCAAAAAACTATTGGTATTTAATTAAATAGTTTGTTACCATCAATGAATTACCTGAGTTATCACAAATTAGACTAGGTAAATAAAAAAAAATAATGATGAGACAATCAATCTCATTTTATCGATATCGATGAACACTAAAGCAGGCTCGCGGGAGGTGGCTCGTCAAAACGGTTGAATATCAACTGCTGTTTATTCTATGGCAACGTGGGATCAAAACAATTAATCTTTGTGTTACCAGATTCTGAACTTTACCTTTTTGAAGGATGCCCGGCTAAGTTAATCAATTTGGGTACGATACCGGGATCGGCTTGTAAAAAATGAGATTGGATTGTGAATTTGTTTGCCAAAGAATTATAATCCTGTTATAGGTACCTACTAAACTTCTCATAACATTCATTTTATAAAAAAATCTTAGTTGAACTTGTTATTATGTTCCTAAGACACTTTACATATAAATATTGTAGTGATAAACAATAAATCAGTTTTGATATTTTGTCACAAGTAATTATTGTACACATATCGGCACTCATAATATTGTTTTTTTAAAGCACCAGTAGCTAAAATTGGAGCTGAAGCTGCTGTCACGCAAGTTGACGACAGAGCATTTTTGTTAAAGTAGTTAAAGTCACTAAAACGACAGAAGATTATGAATAAAGAGGCTTGATTAGTGTTGTAAAAAAGAAGACAACTAAGTTCACTAACAGTTTTCATTCCCAAATGCGTAAACTAATCAAGGAAACTCACAAAATATTAATGCAGCCATTAGTGTCTCGGTTGCTCTCCAAATTCACTTTTGAGCCATTTTTTAGACTCATCAACTCCAACGTAATGCGAATCGCCATCAATTTTTTTCTTACCCAGCATCATTTTGAAAACAATTTTGATATTTTCTATCCCATATGATTATGGGTCATTTTGCGCAAGTATAAAACTATTATTAATGTATTATAACGCATAACCTTGCGAGTTATATTTAAGCTTTAGTGGTTTTCGTTTTGTTATATCAATTATAATGTTAATGTCGTCGTCGACCTACGCTGTTCGATTGACTGTAATTACGCATTCATGCCGCTTTTATGAAGATACTATTTCGTGTTACGATATATTCATTTATTGCTTTAGTAAAATGTACCAAGTAGGAACGTATAACACTGTGTACCTATATATCTACTTTATCTACGTTGTTAAACTTTCCATACGCTATTTGTTCTAAATCTTCTGTTCTAACCCCGCAATTTAAGCTATCATCAAAACTATCCGAAACAATGTAACTAGATAAATTGAACAGTTCCCAGACTCAAATGGCATCCGCGGACGGATAGACCCCATTGTTGTGTTATCATCCCCGTTTTGGACGCATTTGCCAAGAAAACCGACTGCCAGGTTAACCTTACCAACTTATTTACCAGCTAGCATAAAATGATTCATCTTTAATCTTATTTCTTTCAAATTAGAAATTTTCCTTTCCCCGTGAGATAGCGATCATTTACCACATTAAAAGAGTCTTGTGTCCCACTCCGTCATGCAACCTTTTGCTCAAAAGCTTGCAGTTCATCTTTGCTAGTAGACCTTTCATTCCTAGAGCGCTGGCAACCTGTTTTCTACATTAAAATCGTCCCAGCTTTCACCGGACATACAACAATTATATTCAACTCCATCATGTTCTTGTTTTATGGAGATGCCGTTCTCTATACCTGTGATATCTTTTGTTTTGTTTGTCCAATTTACAGTACCATTAGTTGGAATATGGATATTGATGTTACATCTGTTACTGCATTTCCTAAACGAACTTAATTCGGAAGTGCTAATATTATAGCCGTCCTTATTTTGAGCTTCTAAGAAAGGGATGGCTAGTGCTTTCAAATTAGTTTATAAAAATGCAGCTACAAAATTAACTACTTTACGTTTCACTACTTTATTGTTCATGTGATGAAAGCTCTGCAACGACTGCTTCTGATATTTTTGATATCGTGACCAATATCCCCGATAAAAATGCCTTTAAATTCCAATCAAATGTCAAAATTCCCTTGAACATGACAAAGAATTAACACGACATTGTATGTGAAGAATACGCTCACGACTGTAGGTACTAATAATACTTAGGTCGTAACATAAAGTGTGAGCCATTGGAATAAATGTGTGGTTTTTCTGAATGTGAAAATTCGTGTTAGGTTTTGAAGAGTAAATCCACCATTTTCTTTTCAAAACAAACGACAGCCGACTTGACAAATGACTTGACTTGACTTATTTATTACAATTTTAACACTTGACATTGGCAAAATTGTCTGTCGAAATGACGGACACAGGCCATTATTGAAGAGAAGAAGAACCCTCAGGCACAGACCACCACTAAAATGTTCTGGTACTCAACATTATATGGGTGACGTCTAAGAGAATAAGGCAGATGTGCAAACGTTGTAACATGCCCCTGAGTTAATAATTCAGTAATATATTTGTTGTGCGGTCATCAAAATATTTTTAATCTTCCTAATAAAGTATAGTTAAGAGGTATTAATATTACACATTTTTTTGGTCCCCAGCTGTTCAAAGGTTAGATAATGGATCTCTAGCAAAATGAGACGAGTGTATATCGAGGTCATTACTACTTCGGGAACATTACCGCGCTTCTAGTGATGGGCATGATAGTCATCGATAAAATTTAATTTAATCGATAAAATCTAACTCATTACGTTAACCAGTATCTAAATTATTGTGATTATAGCACCTAACGTAAAAAGTAGAGTGTAGTGAACCAATTAGGAAAGTCGATGCATTTGTTCTATAAGGATTTGACCGGCATGCTTAGTGTGTTCGTTTTGGTATACTACAAAGTTAACGTAAACTATATTTTGGTATAGAGATTAAGCAGCGCCTCTAGCGAGTGGTTTACGTAACTGATGATTCTCCATACAAAATTATAGTTGACGTGACTTAAATTTTCTTCACAAAAGAAAAAAAACGTTAGCTCCACGGTTGGTGACAAGGTGTTGGCGCTGTAACTATGGCTCGCGCTAGTATATGCCATAAGAATAAAGGACAATTAACCCTTTTACAATGCCGCCAAAGGCATTCATGGTTTACAATACTCTTCTACGTGATAGAACATAACTCTTGTCAATAACGCGAATGTATGTTGGCAGTTGAATAGGTCATTGAATAAGTTTTATAACATAACTAGCCGTCGCCCGCGGCGTTGCTCGCGTTCTACCCTTTAGAGTGTGACGTTTCAAAATTCGTTTCTTAGTGCACCCCTTCACTACATAAGGATATACCTTCCAAATTTTATACCTGTAAGACTTATGGTGTAGGCTGTGCGTTGATTATCAGTCAGCTTCAAAGGAGTTTTATATAATATTGATGATTGATATTGATAGTTTTACTTTTATGAATAAATATTAATGTGCTTCTAAATATCTTCTTGGACTTAATAACAGTGTTCATAGCTACTGCACATAATAGTTTGAAATGCAGTAGTCAATAATAGTTACTTCCCATTATCGATAGTTAATAACTATCGATACTTTTGGGTAAGCTGATACGCAACTATCAGAGCTTCCCCGCCGCGTCAATATGAGCGAACCAATTGTGTATGAGTCGGCAACAATTCACTATTCAATAACCTCTTTGCTACAGATTGGCATCAAAATACTCTATCTATCTTATTTAGAGCTTATTTCTAACAACATTAGTTTCAAAATTGATCGACAGAGTCTAACAATTAGTTGGAAGGCGTGCGGTGATAGAACATTTGGTATGCGCGAGTGACAATGAAGTGAGTTGTGGGAATGTTAAATAAATGACTCGGAAAACTGTTCCTAATGAACGAATCGATTGTTTTGTATGAACTAGAGCAAGACGTTTTAACTAACTAATCAACTATTATTGACAATTACTTCTGCTGTCCAAAACAGTTAGGTCTGTGTTTTGATTGTGATCGCAGGTTTGTATAGCCATCACAAAAAGTAAAGCCGGTAGCAGATGGTTTCATATTTTTCCGGAAACCAATTTAAAATATAGTTGGATCAATATATTACACAGATAAAAAGCAATCCGCATAAATAATTCAATTATCAAAACGGTCGTAAAATGCAATACGAGTCGTTCGAATTCAACTTTTTGCGTTTGTTTTTAAAAGGCGGCCTACAATTTTGTTCCATAACGTAAATCTGTCATTCACCCAACTTGAAAAACAAAAGGGCAATTTTCCTTCTTTTAAAATAATGTGACGAACACGTTTCCAAAACCGCATTCCAATTTTTAAAACGACCGCATGGTGGGTAGTGATGTGCGCGTTATCGATAACACTCACTTTCGAAATTCGAATGCGAGTGCAGTGCCCCAATCGACCTCGTAACGGGACTAGCCGTCAATCTCGCATCAGCAACATTACTTCTGCGGCTGTCAGAGTCTATTAGCTATTATCTTTGTTCATAATCCCATGGGATAGGGTTCAGAATGCGTTACATTGTGCTAAAGAACTGTGTGTGAGCTGTGTTCTAAGGTACTAGGTGTCAGATAGTTTGACGTATTGAGCGGGTTTAGTACGTTTCTGGTTTGAACTTCGATTTGTTTTCTGCCCTTTACTTTCGTCTACAACTGTTTCTCTTTACGTCCTTGTTGTAAATACAGTGACATGCTTCTTGGACAGAAACATTAACTGAGAATTGTGTTTTGATAAGATAATCTTAACTTAGAAAACATTGAAATTGATTAGAGAACACCTTTTTATTTGATTGAGTACTTAGTTTTAAATAAGTCAGTGCCAAATTCATGAAATTAATGTAACAGAATAGTTACTAACTAAAATATCTAGATATTATCTGAACTAAAAAGTATCAATTTTATTGTATTACAGCTTATAGAAACAGAAATATAATTTCACAACATGCCATTTCTAGACCAATATCTAGCCTAGTAATCTATAGTTTTCTATTTTTATTATATTTTCTGTTATCTCAAATATCCATTAAATGCATCACTGCACATTAAACTCTGTTTACATAATACCATAGAGATGTCCACAAATTCGATGTTGCTAAAGTATCGATACTCGATGAGCCTTGGGACGTCAAAGTGTCGATAATGAAGTGCGATCATCGCCGCGACCGCAGACGACGCGGACAAGGCTGTGCCTGTTATGCGAGATAAACGCTAGTGCTTGCGCGAATTTTTAAAACAGTGTACACAATTACAAGTCAAAAATAGCACAAAATTATAAGTATTCTATGTATAGGCACGTAATGTAACTTGGGTTCTAAATATGTAATAGGAAGGTAGGTGTTATGATTAAGTAAAATAAGTAAACGCTTTTAAAATATCAAACTTAAAATTAGTCTAGAGGCTTTTAGGCTTTTAGAGTAGGTGCGTAAGGTAACGTAAGTAAGCTTTATGAGTAGAATAAAAAAAAAAACAAGCATTATTGCTTTATTTTTATTTTTTTAGGTTTCTTGTTTTCCTACATACAATTTAACTACCTTTGTACTATCAGTAATAAAATTGTCTAAATACTCAAAATAAATTACATACGAGTAAAATCTCGCAAAAAATTTCTTCAAAAAAATTTCATTCATTGTTATTGTTTAATTTTTCCTACCAAGCCCTAAAGGTAACTAAAATAGAACCTGTGACTCGACGAAAGCCTGTGGGTCGGTGAGTCCCGTTAAGGATTCTTAATCTCTAATCGTCCGACTCCGGACAATGCGTCCGATGAATAATGTCCGGTGTTCGCAATGTCATAGTTTGTTATACTGTTTATTTATATGCACGGAACCGCTTGTAGTACAACTAATTCACTGTGATTTATGATGGAGGGTATTTGGTGAAAGTCATTGTCATTGTTTTCAATAAGTAACAGTTAGCACAGTTCAAAGGTTTTTTAGCGTAGAAAGCTTAGGCGAAGCATTGAATCGCTTAGGAAACCGTAGTAACTTTGATGGACTTCTAAAGCTAAACTAAAATGACTGCTATATCTATTGTCATCTTTTTTCGTTGTCATGCAAGTGACGATCTGCGGGCCTAAGATGCGCACGCGAGATATTTGTCATGTCGTTCTGTCAAAATGTAAGCATTTTGCACTAGTTTTTGAACTTTTACATTATCTGTGGTAATGTTGTCGACAAAACGCGCCTTGTTATTGTACACTTTTGACACTTCTTAGTCGTCGTATCACTCTGAGGACGAGATAATAGTCATTGCATTTTTCTAAACTAAATTGATAGCGCTAAATTTATAGCCGTCTTTGTGTCTTCAGTTTATGAGAAAGGGTTAGCAACATTTTTTCGTGCTGGCAAAATAGTTTAGAAAAACGAAACAAAAGTATCGATACAACCAGTGACAATGCAATTTTAAAAACTACGCCAAATTGACAAGAGGTTATGAATAAAGGCCAGAATCTTTACTATTTAATTCGTTGTTCATTACAAAGCGTTCTTTGATGATAAAACCATTGTTATAACGTAATAGTCATCAACAAATAATTTCATGGCAAAAAGTGATTTGCTTCTGTTTCTAAACTAAATAAAAAACAACATTAAAATGAACTCCATCATCTATTTAATATCTACTTCCATAATTCAATTTAGCGGACCGTTGCTGTGTCGTCATTCGAATAGGTATCGAAATACCACCCAAGTATCGGCTTTTCCACACTGACCGATACTGACAACTACACGATACGTCAGGGGTTTAAATAAAAATATCGGTGTGAAAAAATCCAGTAGATATATCAATATATCGACACCCCCAAGGAATATCATGGTATCTCACTTTTTACCATTTTGAACACGCATATGAATGTAACTTAAAATTTGCAAAAAGTGAGTTACCATGTTATTCCTTGGGGGTGTCGATATATAAAACTCTTTTGAAGCTGACAGAGAATCAACGCACAGCCTAAACTATAAGTCCTAGAGGTATGAAATTTGGAGGGTAGTATCCTTATGTAATGTAGGGGCGCACTAAGAAAGGAATTTTGAAACGTCACACTCTATAGGGTAGAACGCGAGCAACGCCGCGGGCGACGGCTATTAATAAATAAATATCTATGGACTTTGACATAAGATAGATATAACTTTTGTTTGTCACTGAAACATACATCAAAGTTCATTAAATAAAAGTTAGTTTACTCAATTAGTTTTGTAGTACGAAATGTGTGACATTAATTCTCATCCGATATCGTGTAGATGTCGTATCTGTGTGAAAACCGACTATTGATGGGCGTCGGTATACCGTACCGTAAAATTTGCCATTTAGTGATGCACCTGCAAATCTGCCGCGCCGATAATTATCGATAACCGATGCCCATCCCTTTTCTTGTATACATTCTCGAACGGTACATTGCAAATTTTAATATACAGAAGTAATTTATACGAGGTTAATTAATAAAATGATGACTACTTTTAATGATATTCCTAATATTAATAGTAACTAACTAGCCGTCGCCCGCGGCGTTGCTCGCGTTCAAGACCCTTTAGAGTGTGACTTTTCAAAATTCCTTTCTTAGTGCACTACTACACTATATAAGGATACTACCCTCCAAATTTCATACCTCTAGGACTTATAGTTTAGGCTATGCGTTGATTCTCTGTCAGCTTCAAAAGAGTTTTATATATATTGATAGAAATAATAATATTACAGATACGTACTTTTTTTCTGCTTGTACAGTTTGATTAGTGCTATTGAGCCTAAAAGGTCTTGCTCAAATAAATAATGAAGAAATACAAATTATGCTTTTGCGTACAATTTCTCGATTTCATGCAACAATTATATTTTTACGCAGTCTCTGCCTATCCAGATGTAAAATAATAATAATAATAAATAAATATTCACGGACATTTAACACAACGCCTTCTAGTCCCAAACTAAGCAAAGCTTGTATGATGGGAACTAAATGGCTGAAAGAATACATACATAAGTTTTTTTTTTTTTGTAAATACATACCTACTTATAATACCTACATAAAATTATAAAATATGCGTGATTAATGCATACGGCACCCATTGTGCCTCTTCCAATAGTAACTTTAGTACTTAGATAATATGAACACATCGAGATTGTACCTGACATTTGCTGTTAGCACGACCGCGGTATTTTCGACCACGGGTCGGTTAGACCCAGTGTGGGCGAGAAGCGGTTAAATATTTACTTTTTAATTATTAAAGTAAAGTGAAAACGCTACTGTTGTTTGCGTTTGCAAAAGGTGACCTTAGTTCAGTGACACTTTAGCAAAAAAATGAACAATTTGGGATGTGCTTTTCACATCTTCAAACATCTGAAAAATAGTTATTTTTATATAGCTTTTTTAACTTATAAAATAAATGAACTGGAAAGCAAAGCGTAAGATTCAGGATGGAGGGCAATGGAGAAGGTTGAGAATCGGTTTTTTTTTTCGAAAAAATTTGAAGAATTTCTGTAAAATCTATAGAGGGAAGGGGCTCTGTCAAGCAGTATCCAAAATGTCAAAATTAGTCAGTCTAACAATTCGGAATATTTTTGTCCAAACAGTTAGATAATCGAACTACTAGTAGGACTGGATGGAATAGTAGTTCTATTTGGAATAAAATCTGCGTATCCAAAATGTTCGATTAGTCAGTCTAACAATTCGGAATATTTTTGTCCAAACAGTTAGATAATCGAACTACTAGTAGGACTGGATGGAATAAACCTGGACTTCTATAGGCTGATGTGATGATGATGATAGATATAGTAATAACTATCTCACTGTAGCCAAACCCGCGTTATACCCTCTGATTACAGACGAAAGGGCCTGGTATTTATATAGTTTGTAATATCCAGTTATAATGCTATACAATAAGTGTTATTACAACCTATAGTAACAAACTCGTAACTAAGTACAACTTGCCTCATATAGGTATGAACCGTAAGCAGTTTTATGCAAACACTAGCCGTCTCCCGCGGCGTTGCTCGCGTTAGAGTGTGATTTTTCAAAATTCCTTTCTTAGTGCACCCCTAAACTATATAAGGATACTACCCTCCAAATTTGATACCTCTAGGACTTATAGTTTAGGCTGTGCGTTGATTCTCGGTCAGCTTCAAAAAAGTTTTATATATATTGATGATGATTGATGATTTCACCGCAATATCACCTGATGGTGATGCGGTAAACGGTTTAACACATTAGACTCGAAGAAACCTATTTACTCTTCTTTTCAAAAAATCTAAAACAAATCTGGATATGTATAAAACGTTTTTCAAATATCAGCCATATTTGAAGTCAAAAAGTATTAAGTCAAAAATCATTTGAGAGACTTATAATACAGGGTGTTACCAGACCACTTCCGAAAACGAAAGGGGGAGCTACAGCACACCAAAACCCAACCAAAAAAAAATCAGTTATCCTGAAAAATAATTATAGCCGGAGAAAACAATGTTTAAAGATTTGTATTTATTTCGCCAGCCCGCAATGTACGCATTCACGTAGGTAAGGTCGAGGCGTAGTACTATTATTTATTCTGTGTCGTAAGTGCCTACTAACGTAGGTAGGTACTAACGTAGGTCACTCGCACGTCGCGTACTTGAATGACCCGCGATGAACTCTCAGCTGTTCCTCTCTCAGCAGACGTAATCTGCGTGCTGCGTGTACATTGCTGCTTTATTTATTTTATTTGTTTTTTTGCTTTTTAAAATGAGATAATTAGGTAGATATGTCTTATTATGTTGTACTGTGTGTATGTAACTAGAAAAAAAATTAAAAAGAGATAGTCAAGTCAATTTTTTTTTCGCGATTTTTTTCGCTTAATGTTTTCAGTATCATGGTCTGATTGGAACCTTCAAGTTTTCGGAAGTGGTCTGGTAACACCCTAACTTATACATATAGGTATGGCTTGAAATCAGTAGGTATGTATTTATTATAAGAATATAAATACGTGTAGCTAGAACTTTAAAACTAGTACAAATTATAGGTAATTCACCAATATTCTTCATAAAATACACTTTATTACTCTGGTACTATTTGCCCCATACCTACGGCAAATAATATGACTTATTTCATAACTTCTGATACAAGATATGGAAAAGGCAATAAATGTTAACATACAGACATTTAAAGCTATTAATAATGTATTCGGCTATTTCTTGAATAAATACTTTACGTAATTTAACAATATAATTGTAGTATCGGGACTTTAATTGATATTTTCCATTTTATTTTATGCAAAAAAATAAACGATATCACTCAGCTACTTGTAAAAATAAATGACATTATTTTTAAATATTCCATCCCTTTATTTTTATTTTTCTCATTTATAGATAGATTTTTAGGTGAAAAATATGAAAAAAGTACTTCCGATACTTATTTAATAAACGATTAAGCTATGCCTTGATTTTCTCTGTATCTGTACTGTAAAATTATTTAGAAATAACAATAAATTATACAATAATTATGAGATAACATAAAACAAACAATTATTTCGCGCGAAACGCAATAAATGTCGCATAAAATTCAAGCTCGATACCAATTTTGATTTTATATGGTTCAATAATAAAAGCAACTAGAAAGCATGTTGTCTACTTGACTGTACTTAATTATTATTAAATTGGGTATGTATGTATATTTTCTTATTTCCTTTGCGCGTACTCGAATTGAAAAAAAATACTGTTGATACAATAATTGTGAAGTCGGATAGTAATAAAAACAAATTTTGAAACTCATAATTTCAGTGCAAAGTATTCAAGATGAATGAATCGACATTTCCTGCTTTAGTCCGATCACAGCCTGTCCTACATTTAAACAAGGCTCTACTCAGCAAAACGGAGAATTCCTTTGAGATTTCAAGTTACATTGCGTACAACTAGAAAATTTCTCCATAGTCCAGTTGTTGTTTTGATGCAAACCGCGCAGTATATTTCAAAATATCAAAATCATCGTCTAACGTTTTGTTTAGTAAGTCCCTTGTTACATAAACGTCAGTTGCGAGGCTGCACTGTGGAATAACGTTATCTGTCTGCAGAAGGTCTGCAGTCATAAATATGGAACTATTCCGTTTGTACACCTTGTCTAAAACCTTGGTTTAGTAAAAGCTGCGAACGCTATTTACCAAAAAAAGATAATAAGTTCAATCGTAAGATTTTTCTAATTTTCTTTCTCATAGGTATAATATAACTAGGTACCTACCTACGTAAGGTAAGTAAACTTTTACTGGCAAAATATATCAATATATATAAAACTCTTTTGAAGCTGACAGAGAATCAACGCACAGCCTACACTATAAGTCCTAGATATGAAATTTGGAGGGTAGTATCCTTATATAGTGTAGGGGTGCACTAAGAAAGGAATTTTAAAACGTCACACACTAAAGGGTAGAACGCGAGCAACGCCGCGGGCGACGGCTAGTATTATATATGTTCAATCATGAAAATTTTTACTCGTACAAATTGAGAGTACATACCTAATACTACTTAATGCGTAAACTAGATCACAAGAGAAGAAAGTAATTCGAAGTTTACAAAATAGAATATAGAAACCTACTTAAATAAAATTGAAAATCTTAGCTTGCTTGGCTAAATCCAATACAAAACACTAAGAACCACTGCTTACCTATAGTGTATAAAAATAATGCTAAGTAGGTTGTTTCTGAATTAGATTGAATGAAAAACTCTTTATTGTAAGCACATCTTAAAAAAGTAATAAAAAAAGAAAAACGATTAAGACTCTAACTAGAGTAAATAAAAATATGAGCGGGTCAAAGTTTGGGGTCACGCGAGCACGAAGCGAAGACCAGATTTCACGCCAATAATAACTTTTAATGGTAAACAATTCTGCGTAGGCTTTATAGACGCTTTATAGAAAGCATAAAACGTCAATCAATACGATCAATAAGAGTTTTCATCCTGGCTCGTATGCTGCAAGATAACTCAAGACGGTTTCAAGGTTTGCAAAAACTTAAAAAATCTATTTATATATTGATGATACTTCAGGACAGACAATGTAGTAAGCTAAATTTACACAATTTAATCATCATCAATCAATATATATAAAACTCTTTTGAAGCTGACATAGAATCAACGCACAGCCTAAACTACAAGTCCTAGAGGTATGAAATTTGGAGGGTAGTATCCTTATATAGTGTAAGGGTGCACTAAGAAAGGATTTTTGAAAAGTCACACTCTAAAGGGTAGAACGCGAGCAACGCCGCGAGCGACGGCTAGTAACAAATAAAATTAAAAATAATACAGTATTTACAATATTCACAATATTTCCTACTAATATTATAAACGCGAAAGTTTGCAAGTATGGATGGATGGATGTTTGTTACTCTTTCACGTAAAAACTACTGATCCGATTTGGATGAAACTTGGAATATATATTGTCCGTGACCTGGATTAACACATAGGCTACTTTTTATCCCGAAAAATTAACGGGAACCAACGGGACGAGAACGAAATCGCGGGCGGCACCTAGTACAAAATACACATGAAACAGTTGAGCTATCTACAAACCGTTGCAAACGATTTATAGATAGCTAAAGCCATAGCGTTTGTGTAAAATCCATTCTAACATTATCTTTTTTTTTCAGGTACGTCTTAGTCAAAACTAACTAAAGTTGCTCCAACATTGCTCGAGGTCCAAGGTATAATTGCACAAGCTATTTGACTTCAATTCGTGCGTTCCTAGTCAATATTGCCATTAAAACATTACCTACTAGAGTTTTGTAATACATTTACATACTAGCCAGACATATTCAAGTAATTATGTTAAGTACGATTGCTAAAAGTGGGTTTGCAAAACCATATTGACCATTAATGTTTGCACAAAAAAAGGAAACTATTAAGTAGAGAAGTGTCAAAACTTGCCGTCGCCGCGCCGGTAGAGCTTCTTCTTCTTCTCTTCATTAATGGCCTCTGTCCGTCATTTCGACAGACAATGTCAAGTGATATAATTGTAATAATATAAGTCAAGTCAAGTCATTTGTCAAGTCGGCTGTCGTTTGTTTTGAAAAGAAAATGGTAGATTTTCTCTTCAAAACCTAACACGAATTTTCACATTCAGAAAAACCACTTTACACACATTTATTCCAATGGCTCACACGTTGAGTAGCCGGCTTGACGAATTAATTGACTTGACTTATATTATTTCAAATATATCACTTGACACTGGCAAAATTGTTTGTCGAAATTACGGACAGAGGCCATATAGGTAGAAAATAAGAAGAAGAAGAGTCGTCAGATGACCACGACTATATTTTTTGGTCAATAATTAAAAAAAACATTCACACGCAACCAATGGTTTTTATTTTGCGCCATTTTTTCTAAACTAACCTAAAACAGTACTAAAAATGTTACTGTCTCTTTTCGTAAACTTAAAACAACAAAGACGGCGTTGTCTACACTATCGTGACATGTTTGGTCTCTTTCGATGATATGGGTCGGTTGTGTGTTATGTCAGTAACATCTTTTTTTTAAATATGCAAAAAAAGAGTTTCTTTCACATTGTTATGGGTATCGCACACTAAAAATATATTTTTCTATTAAAAAACTTTTACATCTGTGTGAGTATCGCATGATCATATATTTTTGGTGTTGCCCATTTATTTCACTGCACACTTACCGTGGTCAGACTATTTTGTGTTATAAGTAGGTTTTATAAGTTGTACACCTACTTTTGATAAGTACCGTGAAATCTCAAGTCTTATCGAACTATTTTGAATTTTGACACACAAGATAAATATGTCCTAAGATATATTGCTTTACCGGTGTCTTTGACGACACCCGCTTATCGGAGCTTGACAAAAAATAATGTCTTAATTATGTGGCTAAAATAAGATTTAGTGATACCGAGACGTAAAGACTAATAGGGTACATGCAGAGTGAAACTAATTAGTCGGTTATAGATAAAGAATGAGTTGGTAAAAAAAATGTTACTTTTGCAAAGCTTATTTTAATAATGCGTAATGATTGAAAATATTGAAAAGAATTGATATAATTGACAGGCGTCATGACTCAGTCGGTAGTAGCTCTGCCTTCCGTGCTGTGGTTCGTGGGTTCGACCCCCACCGAGAACTGACATTTGTGTGGCAAAAACATAGATGTTTGTTCTGTGTTTGGGTGTTACTATGTATCATAAGTAATATATTTGCAAAAAAAAATGTATCAGCAATCTAGTGCCAATAGTACAAGCTTTGCTTAGTTTGGGACTAGAGGGCGGTGGTCTAAGAGTATTTATTTATTTATTTGTAAAGTATAATTTATGGTTAGTATTGTATATTAAAAATATTAATTGTTTTTTTTTTAATTAATGTTCTAGTGGTGTCTTTGAGCGTGGTAGCAAGAATTCCGAACAGAGCCCGTAGCCTGACTTTTGTTATGTCGTTCGAAACGCATATCGAGAAGCGACTTGCGAGATATTTTGTATGAAAACCCGATAAGCGCCTCTAGCGAGAGATTTGCAAACTATTTTTCTCCATACAAAAACTGCGAGTTTCTCGATTCTCGCTTGTCGCAAATCAACATAACAAAACTCAGACTAGGGGCTCCGCTTACTCTGATTTGAACCGGCAAACGAGCAGTTACTTTGAAAGCTGTTTACTTTGTTATGCACACATCGCTAAATGCGAATATTTACGTTTAACCCTTTTACCGACAGAGGCAAATGTGTAAAACACGAATGCAAAGAGAGTTTTTGCACATTCCACATTTAAAATACAGTCAGCGACAGCAAGAGGTCTACGATTCATTTCTAAAATATGTCACGATTCTTCAGATTAAAGCTCTACAAAACATTTCATAGCTATAATAATCTCCAAAGATTTCAAAGTCAAAGAAAATTGCAGGATATCCACTTTTATATCTACATCTTTAAAAGCGTTATTTGAATGCCTAAGTTAATTCCTTAGATATTAATGCATAGCTATCTCACTCAGACTTGGTAGTTATTATAAACCAGTTAATTACAACGACTTGTTACAATTAGACGCGGTACCTATACGCTTGCATCACTGCATGCACAAAAAAAAAGCGCAAAAATTATTTTACATACCAATAGATATATTAATTGAATAGAATGATTTCTACAGGTATATTTATATACTTATAGAAATGTATCTATTGATAGATAATAGATAGAAAATACTTTATTGCACAGCTTTCTTTAGGGACTATAATAACATACAAATAAAACTGAATTAATATAGGATAGGCGGTCTTATCGCTAATCAATGACATCATAATACAGTGTAATCGTCAATATAAGAAGAAAATACTTACCTACTAGATAAAGCCGTCATCTACCGCTCTTGGCGTTAGAAAGAGATAGTAGACATTCCGACAGACGTAGAGACGTGCAGCCGTAGTGCTGCTTGGCGCGAATAAGTAAAAACCGGGCAATTACCTTACGTTTCTAATGCCATCAGGTTACGAGTAACCCATCTAATGCTTTAATATCTCAGATTAATTATATATAATTATGCAATTCTGGCATTGCCGGCCGATTCAATGAGTTTCCGTATCCCGTGTGTAGTCATGCCGGCGGTACCTATAGAGAAGTCATACTTACGGGATAATAAGTATAGAATGCTACAGGACTGTTTGACTGACAATCAATACACAAACCAAAATACTTCTTAAGACTATGAAAGGGTATATTCGTATAGGAGTGCAGAAAAGTACTAATTTCCAAATATCAAATCTTAGATTCATTGCTAGAAAAAGCGAGCTTTGAACATTTTTTATTTGTACACTGGCAATGACACGTACAATACCGACATTATCATATCAGAGGCTTGAACAATGCATCGTTGTTTTCCGACTGTTAAAACTTTTTTTAAAAATCATAATTACTAATTAATTATACTGTTTCCTTTTTTAAACTCAACTTAAGCCTATCTGAAAAATTAAATACGAGTGAATGAACTCAAAGTATGGTTTTTGCATCCCTAGTCATGTCGTGTCCATCCTCGTTAATTGGAAAATGCTAATTGATCACCTTGTTGTATTCACTCAAAGTTACTTATGCAAATAGCTTTCTTGTGAAGCTATAGAGTTAACTATGACGTACCTACTATGTTAAGTAGGTATGAGTAGATAATACTTATTACAAGTTAGGATTTTTGCCGCCAACTCTTCTTCTTTTTCTATTTATGGCCTCTGTCGGTCTTCTTCTCTTCAATAATGGCCTGTGTCCGTCATTTCGACAGACAATTTTGCCAGTGTCAAGTGTTAAAATTGTAATAAATAAGTCAAGTCAAGTCATTTGTCAAGTCGGCTGTCGTTTGTTTTGAAAAGAAAATGGTGGATTTAATCTTCATTATTATCTTATTATTATTATTATTTTATCTTCATTTTATTGACTTGATGACTGACTTGACTATAGTTGACACTGGCAATGCGCTATTTGACAATATTTGACAAAAGCTTGATATAAATGAAAGTGAAAAAGCTACTCTAAAGAAAAGAAAAGTCATTAAAAAATATAAGCTTGAAACTAAAAAGCGTTTGTAAACTTTAAAAAACACATTAAAATAAATGAGTTTCTTTTGAATTTTTTTTTTTCTAACTTTAAAAAAATGACACAAAATCTCAAAAAGTTTAACAAATCAAGAGTAGTAAAAATAGTACATAGGAGTATAATAAACCTCTGTTTCGTTTTGTTTATTGGTGAGCTCAAGTATTTTGTATTATTAGAAATAGTTTAGTTCAAGTATACGTGCTTGAATAAGGCTTTCAAAGGGCCATTTTGCAATGTCAATGCCGTTTGTTTTAAAGCCGGTACTACCATTACAAGCGAACGCGATTTTACTCTAAGAAGGTACTCTACCTTTTCAACTTTACCTCTTTGTAATTTTACGTACTTAAACATATTTTTTTTATTTATTTTGTATAGCATAAAAGCAACACATATAGTGCATAGAAAATTAATAAAGTATTAGTCTTTCGAGCCAGATTTTATTTTTGGCACCTAAAAAAACAGTATTAGGTATTCCAAAATCAAATACTTTTTGTATAAATAAAAAACACTGTGTCACTTTTTACAAAATAGAGTTCAATAATAATTTAACTATAATATAGTAATAGCAAGAAAATGCTTGTTACTTGCATGTTACTTAATATTATTTTATTTCAAAATTTTGTAAAAATAGGTACGCTTTAAGGCTATATTTTAATTATTTTATTTTTATAATAGCAAGAAAAATAATTATTGCCTAAGTGATCAAAACGCTTCGTTTCTCACGTGACTCGTACCCGAAGCGGTAGCGACGCATAAGTGCTCGTAAAAACGCACATTTACAACGTAAATATAGAAATGCGGACGCCATCTTTTTACCGCGCCGCCCATACACGTTACATGCACACTTGAGTTATTACATTTAAAGGAGTTTTTCCTACTGTTTTTAGAGCGGGGTCCCACGTAGAATGATCTAATGTGATTCTAAGTGATTGTTTATTCGCAATTGTGGTGTTTAATATATCGGCATGTTTGAACTGACTGATTTACTGTTGTTCCAACGACAGGACCTGTGTTGCTTGTGTCCAGTTTTTTGCAGTTTTCTAGATAAGAGTTTACAATGTTGGTTCCCTTTTAATAGTGGTAAATAGACAGGTTACTGATCGATCATAAGTTGTGAGATATCATTCTATCGAGTTACAAATTACACTGGTATTAATCGATTACCAAAAGAGGGTTGTGTTTATTGCACATGATTTTATTGTACAAATAGCAGAATTGGTAAGAAATTTTCTCCACAAAAATTAAACACATAATATACTGTGTGCTGATAGAATGTGAGGTAGGCCTAAGAAAAGATGGATGGATTGTGTAAGAGATGATATGCATAGGAGAGGAGTGAACACTGAGATGACGAATGATAGGGAAGAATGGAAGAAAAGAACATGTTGTGCCAACCCCACCTAGTGGGATAAGGGCAGGAAGAAGAAGATACTGTGTGCTGATATACTGAAGTGCTCTCGCATAGAAATCTGTTACAATTCCAGCTAAAAGGTATTTTCCTAAAAGTCTTAAGTTAATAAAGATCCAGCTTATGCAAAACACTGACTTGAAACATTTTATTTGTTTCACGAATCGAATATAATTTACTTCGTAGGCAGCTTACAACTCAAGTTTATTCTCCCAACAATGGAGTAATATACAAACAGACATACAGACCAACATTTCCCTAGTACTAAATAGCTATTTATGATGGCCTATCTCAACTAACGGGCCGCTCTCCATTCTACCAGTTTCTACTATACTATACTAACCGCAGGTGGCTAGAACCGAAACTGCCCACATACTTGTAACTTGAAACTAAATTAGTTGACTTTGTTATATCAATGTATTGTTACAACTTTTATTAGAGAATAACTGTTATATTTTCGGTAGTTTTGAAGTTTAGGGTGCAACTATAGAGTAACAAAGTCAAAGTCAATGTCAAAGTCAAAGTCAAAGTCAAAAAGCTTTTTTATTCAATAAAATCTCACTGATCACTTTGAATCGTCATTACGTTTTGTATGATTAGGTATGATTACAATTTTTTTTTATTGGATGAGTTGGAGCTAGTTCGTCCCAAGCTTGTTTGTCTTCTAAATAATCTGATATTTTATAGTATGCTTTTGAAATAAGTCTTTGTTTTATTACGTTTTTGAACTTGCCAATCGACAACTGAGACACATCACTTGGGATTTTGTTAAAGAAGCGTACACGTACAGAGTATAAAGTCAAACTTAGAAACGTAAGGCCTTGTTGAAGGAATTAGTTTTAACTGTACCTAGTATGCCCTATATATAACTTTTTTTTAAATAGGCAACATATTGATATTACTGACATCAATTTGCGCTTTGATAAAACACGTTGCCAACATTGTAGGCACGTACCTAAGTATACTAAGTGTGACAGCATCTATTTTCCACTCCCCGCCGTTCTTCTTTCACAGACTATAGATGGCGGATTTTTTACTGCAAAACAATGTTTATAGTCGCTTCACTGTACATTTTAAGACAGAGTATAGCTAAACACGATCAACTGACTCATTCAGTGAATGACAATGATTAGTGGTTGAAACCTTTTCACAGATAAAAAATGATTTTTCCTTTATCATTTGTTACTCTTGATTCAGTGCTGCCCTCTGCTGAAATACCTTGCTTTACGTCCCTTGATGCACAATGTACTATTTTATAACTTTGTGCAATAAGGGTCTGGGGCAAATTGGATGGAGCCCAGGTTCCACATTTTTTTTTAAACTTGCAATGATGCAACTTTGTTTGTTACAAAACACTTACAATGCAGTTCTAAAACATGTAACATTGTCATTATAAAGCAGCGGGAATCATTAGTTATTAGACTTATTAATTAGTCCTCATTGGACTTGCTCTGTTAGGTAATGCATTGTTATAGGCAGAACTTATCACTTAACATCAGGTGTGCTATAAGTTTGTTCCTATACTTTTATCAAAAAAAAAGCTTTTTCAATGTTGTTTATTGTATTTGCAGGTGTTTACATCAAAATAATTACTTTATTTTGCTTTTTCGTGACTGCTACTGCATAATATATTATGATTAAGCCAACAAAAGTTATAAATAACAAAATTAATCTTAAAATTTACTAAATGTATGCAAATCGGGACCTGAAATGCCCCAACGCCTTTACCAACGAGTTTCTTTTCTACAACATTGTTTGTTTTATGATAATTTCTGACCAATGTAAAACCTAGTTGAAGTTAGAACGTTATCTCTTTGCGGATATCATAAGTCCGTAGATTAATTAATTTGATTTGTTTTACACTTAGAGCTTACTTACTTCAAATTACCTCTCATTTTCTGTTAAAAGTTAATCACCGTTTCAAATATCGCCATCTCTTATTTCAATAATGAATTAGGAAACTAGTTGAAAGGCATGTATTAATCAGTTTGATAAAAAAAATCGATAAACTTATTATTCGTATGTCATTTGTCAATTTGACACTAATTAAAATTAAGTAAAAAATACTAAGGATTGGTGTGCAAAAACTAGATGTGACATGCTCGCAAATTATAGCAAGAACAAGAGTTTTTTTTTACTTTGAGATTTGCAAATATTTTTTTCTATAAAAGGTTTTTAACCTGCATTCGTTACGTAGCTTCTACCTTGTTCAGTAAATCTTCACCGATTATCTAAGTACTAAGTTAATCCAATCGTAGGCCAAATTATATTGGATAGATACGTGTCTTATAGTTATCCATACATTTCGATTGGTCTGTTCCACTAGCTCATGCAAACTTACATTTAACCTTTTGAACTGGATTGGGCCGCAATTGAGTAATTAAGATTACGCATATATTTGCATTCATCTGATTTTATCTCGTTTTAACGAACGTCAACATTTCAACGGTTGAATTCACGTGTTTCTTGTGTCAAACTCGCTTGATTGTGCTTGATTGGGAAGGGCTCTTTCAAACGAGGCACTTTAGCTAAGAGCTTCTTGGTCCACCTAAGAGTGGGCCAGAATATTTGTCAACAAAAATCCTAAATAGCTTAAGCCCCTCTAAAATAAAAATCTTAGATCTAGCCCAAACAGAAATCCTAGATCCGCCTCTTTAGGTATAAGTCACGAATTCAAACTTTAAAATGTTAAACAGCACGGAATTGCTACTGTTTTGCCAGCAGTGACAATACTCGAGGCTTGTAACGACATTGTCAATGATTTGTGGGACTCTACAATTACTAGTTCTATTGATAGAATTAATTGTCCCACCCAGTAGAAAAATGCCATGTTGGCGCGGACGATGTTTTTTTTTTTTTTTTTTTTAATTGGCGTCGCACTGTTTGGAATGATATTTTTGTTCAAGCTAATGGCATGACAGTACCGAATTTGTACCGTACAGTGTGCAGAAATGTTTAGAATTAAATCATAACTCACATTTGCATGTGTCTTTCAATGTTTATACATTTTGGATGGATATAAGACAAATGCTAGAGTATCCATCTGGATACAAAATGTATCCAGATGGATACTATTAGAATTTTTCTTCTATCTGGTCGATAAACATCTCTTTGTACCAATTTGGACCATTATGTAGTCACATCGGCATTGACAATACCTTAGTATTAAACTTAGTGCAACAAAGTATTTAAATAAAGTTATAAAATAAAATGTGCAATAACAAAAGCCACTAAAAATAGCATTCCTTTCTCCGATTGAGTAATTAGACGCATTCGGTTGCTTCCGTCGACGGTCGTCGCCGCGTCGCGAGTTTTTGCGGTGCGCGGGCGCAGGCAATTTTTTAATTAAAATTTTGCGCCTTACTGTGAACTATTTGAGGTGTTATGGGAACTCGCTTTTTGTGATTTTTGAGAACGCAGTAAATTAGCCTGAAATTGAAAAACTAACGAGATATGAGCACTAAAAAAAAAAATACTTTACGATTAAAATACATAAGTAATTATTATACAATTTCTATTCGTTTCGATATGATCGATTTCTTTTTCATGAAATATGATAATAATAATCAATAATAGTAAAAATTTATTCACAAAGAAAATTACAACTAATACAGTATTTACAATATTTACAAAATACACATGGAACAGTTGAGCTATCTACAAACCGTTGCAAACGATTTATAGATAGCTCAACTGGTCCAAATCAGTACCAATAATTATTATACAATAATAGTTGTAATGTGAAAATAGTAACAAACTAAAAAATATTTACAATCAATAGGAACACAAAAAAGTATCCCACAGACCTCAACTCATGATAATATAAAAGCAAAAGATCAATAAATAGGTCAATATTAACAAATTTTAAAGCCTTTATTAATTATAAACAATGTTGACAGTCATAAATAAAAAAAACACCCCACAACGAACTTTTAAAAATAATATCAAAACTTTGATCGATCATTCGATCACGATAACACGAGGTACAGGCGACACCTAAGTCTTTTTAGTCTTTAGTTATTTTTACTAGTTTTCATCCGCGGCTTTATTCGATTTCATTTTACTGCAGAACTAAGACATTTTTTTTTAAAGTAATTAGGATGAGGACAAAAAATAAGTGATTTTCCTGTGAAACTAACGCACCTTCTACCGAAAAATTTTAGTTTTTCTAACCGAAATATCTTTTCACAATTTAACCGGTTTCAGTTAAGTTTCTTATAACTTAAAACAGTTTGTATACCTATGGTTACATGCATAATGTAACGATAGGTATACAAACTAGTAGTTTGACTAGGTGTAGGTATACAAAATGGTAAGGGATATCGCTCACCTGTTAGTTAGAGCGCCTTAATCATGACGTGACAAACAAACAGACGCACTTACTATGTCTTTTATATTAGCAATGAGTATTGTTTTGTGATGTCACCACCTCACGTTGTTATCAAGATGCTTGTCGTTCGGTGTTGATCAAATTATTAAAAAAATTTTTTTGGTTATTTTACCGAAGACATTATTTAAAGAGGTTACTCATCAATATAAAAATTACCCAAGTAATTAGTTACTGATCACGTTACAAAAATAATACTTTCTCATATTAGGTATACCATGTTTGCAAAAAAAAAATATTAAATAAGTAAGCACAAATAGTATTTGTGCGAGTTTTTTTACTGAAATTTTTTACCTACATTTAACTACTTTTCTCCAAAATTACCATTTCTTCGCTATACTAAGTACCTATACCTAAACCTAATTTTCTAATAATAACGTACTTAATGGATATTGATGACACTAAAATAGTACAGTATAGAATATCGTCAGTACAGGCAGTAAAAAAGATTCTGAATAGATGTTAAAACAATATTGAACATTTTTATTCAAATTACTTTTCATACCATTTTTTTATCGAAGACTTAAAACAGGATTATCAAGTTCCTTTGTACCGTTTTCTCTCATGAAGTATTTTTTACATTTTCGATCCATTTTTCTTTGCGACTGTGCTCAACAACCAATCGCGTAGGCTCAACTGGAAAAGTGGAATTTTGTCTAGACAAAACGTTATCAATTCCATTCCTAAACCAGCTTGTTTCCTTAACTTTTTCTCACAACTGTACCGGACAAATCGCGTGGACTCGCCGGTACTTCAACTGGTTATTATTATTTATCAAAGCCAAGCTGTCCGGCTGGGGGATGCAAGAAAAATTATGCAGGAAGGCGTTCTGTCGTATCAATCTATCATTTTATTAAAACGCAGTCATTTACGGTGAGTTATTGAGTGGAAGGAGAATAATCGCATTTATTATTGTTTCTCGTATGAGTTAGTGGCCAACTCTGGTGACGGAGTTTTTAGGCCGCCTTAAGGCCTCCGTCGTGGCTTAACGTCATTAGAACCCGACGTTTTAACGTGCCCTCTGAAGCACGGAAGCGCTCAGATCACCCATCCAAGTGACCGCGTAGTACGTCGCTTAACTTAGATAATCAGTGAAAATTGACTAAGCAAGCCTAGCCACGAGCGCGTCGAGCGAGGGTTTTTAAGTAAAGGATATCCGTATAATAATGAAGATTGCTTCTAAGGCAGTTTCCCGAACCAAGCGGGTTTTCCCTAAGTAAAGACCTTCCGGCCGTTTCTGGCAACAAATTTTCGTAACCAGTTGCGAAAGCGGAATTATCATTCTTTACCCGCAACTGGTTGTGGCAGAAGAATCACTCTTCAACCGTCACCAGTAGATGTTACCTATGTTGGTAAGAATGTTAGACTAAACATTGATTATCTTTTGTACGTATGTCTCTGACTGTGGGCTCTGGCAGGTAGGTATGTACAACCACAGCTGTCAAAATAAATATAAAACTAAGCGCATTAAATATAAATATAAACAAATATTCACGGACACTTAACACAACGCCTTCTAGTCCCAAACTAAGCAAAGCTTGTACGATGGAAACCAGATGGCTGATAGAATACATACATACATATTTTTTTTTTTGTAAATACATACTTATAATACATAGAAACACCCAGACACAGAACAAACATCTATGTTTACAACACACAAATGTTTGTTCTCGGTGGGGATCGAACCCACGACCCACAGCACGGAAGGCAGAGCTACTACCGACTGAGCCATGACGCCTGTCAATTGTCAATTGTCAACTGTCATTGTTTCATTAAAGTTTTACAATGATGATTGTAAAACTTGATGACATGACGCCAGAAACTGATGTAATGGGTACTTAAGAGCCCCGCAAATAGCTGATTCAATCAAAACTCAGACTCAAGGCAGTAAATCTACCGTACGGCCCTTTTAGATCAAACTAACGTTAGGTGTGTTTGTGCTTGATTCTTCTAAATACTAAAACCACTAAGGTACTTACTAAAGCAAGTGCGATTTCCTTTGTTTTGAACGAATAAATAAAATAGTCTCACAATCACTGTTGTGAACTGGCGTTATAGCTCACTTGGTATAAGCTCTACTTTCTGCGCTGTAGGTTGCAGGTTCGAACCTAACTAACAAACATTTTGGTTTTTAACTGACTTATTTCTTGTACAATTTACCTAATTTGCACATTAGCGCCTTTGCATGCGGTGCATTTTTATGTTTGCCTATGCTAAAAGTATCAGTATGCGTTTGACCGTGGTCGCGTGTATTCATTAAATTATTATCAATAAAGCAGTTATCAGTTTTTACATCTTATCATTAATTATCATCTAAAGTTGTAGGGTAATAATCCTACATTTCTCATTTCGATTTTTACTTCGGATTGGGTAAAAGTGTAGTATGTATCCGATAGAAAACAATGTCACTGTTTCAGTGACAAAATATTATAACTTATCAGCTAGCTTAGTTTAGGGTTAGATGGTGCTATTTCGACGTACTGACATGCGTCGTGCCACAGAATAACACAGCAGTACTACTTTAGGCACGAAACGGGAAGAAAATTTGAAATTAGCATAACAATAGAAGGTACGAATCAGCTATAACCCCTATGTGAAAAATGCTACTATTTACCCACCATTATTTGACAGTTCTTTGGTGTAATATTTTGTCACCGAAACGGTGACATTGTATAGTAAGTATACCATGTGCGTTTTTGCGTGGGACTTGCTGACATCCGACTGTGCGATACTCTAAGATACCACCTAAGTTTATGCCCAACCTTGGACAGTACCGTAACATTCAAATCATGTACGGATAAGCCTTGGTCTTCTGAAACACGGTGGCTGATTATGACGTCCTTAACTAGGAAGTACCTATTTTTTAATTCTGTCTGATAATTTAGTTTTGTCTACAATGTCCATAGGGGGTTTGACAAAATTGCACTTCTTAATCTTGTCATTTCTTCTTCTTCTTTATTTATGGTTTCTACATGTCATGTCATGCCAGTGTCAAGTGATTTTTTTGAGTAGCACAGTCCAGTCAGTCATCAAGTCGGCTGATAGTTTAGCAACTATATAAAATACTATAAGAGCCATTTATCTATTTAGCTATTTATCGATGTATGTTTATTTGTATATTATGATGAACACTCTTAGGAGTAAAAAATAAAGATAAAGTAGCCATTCGTGCTTCGTTTTTTAAAACAAAAAACAAAGATCGAAGAAGAAAATACTATTTTTTTTAAACAAACAGCCGATTAATTTTTATGCCTGTGTGTGTGTGTATGCTTGTCTGATTTATGAAGCTGTCAAAAAATAAAACGTCAAATAACGGCTGCTGTTTTCTTAAGAGTCGTGTTTCTTAAGATCCTAGAGTCAGTAATTATATTCAGATTTCGCGATAGCACCTTCGTGATGTCTTGTAGTTTTAATCTGTGGCTGACTTGCACTAAGCAAGCAAGCTCGTATGAGTTAGTGGCCAACTCTGGTGACGGAGTTTTAGGCCGCCTTAAGGCCTCTGCTTAACAACTGCTAGAGCCAGGACCGACAGTTTAACGTGCCCTCCGAAGCACGGAAGCGCTCAGATGTAAATTCCACTAACGGTCACCCATCCAAATAGTGACCGCACAGAACGTCGCTTAACTTAGATAATCGGTGAAGATTCGCTAAGGAAGCCTAGCCACGAGTGCTTCAACTTGCACTCCTCTCTCACTAACTGTTAGTAATACCTACTTAACCTTTGGTAAAGTTAACTTTTTTCTCGTTTATGAAATCCATTCTAATATTAAAAGCTTCTTGTTTTCGTATATCTGTAGCCACGTTACTTGATATTATGCTGCGCAGCAAAAGCAGTTCAGAGCTTACGATATGGGGGCAGGAAGTAGATACTTTGTTTTTTACAAAGTGGCTTACCTATATAACGTAACATCAGAATTATGTAAAAGGTGTACAATTATTGATAAAATTAGGAGTTAATATTCTTTTTATTCTCGTAATTGATTTCAACGGTACCGTGACGAAAGATCTATTAACTTGCCACAGCTGAATCGGAGATAGCTGTACAGAGAAATATTTAGTTTCAATATTTTTTGAATCAGGTGATATTTACTAACTTTGCATTTTTAGTTTAACAATGAAATAAAATTTTATAAAAATACCTAGGAATAAAATGACATTGAATTAATTCATGTATTTTGAAAATACGCGTATTATAAACAAAATACTTCAAATAGTAAATAATGATAGCAAAATATTTTAAATTAAATAAAATACATGTAATATACGTGTATTTTCAGATGAAAAAAGAGCCGTGGCAATTTTGTTATTCAGTATTCTGATGTTCGTTTCAAAATGTTGCTTTGTACTCTATGTTGTGTACTATCGGTTTTCCTAGAAAGACATAAAAAAAGGATAAGCAAGGCAAACGTTTGGTTTTCATAGTTTTATGTTCATAAAAATATTTCTTCCTCCTATAATAGTAACGCCTATATCGATAAATAAACTTTCGCAGTCGTAATTATTAGTGTTCATAGCCATTACAGTTTTATAAGTAAGTGAGCCAGCTGTGCTCCATAAGCTGTGGCCAGACCACCATACGTTTGACTGTACATAATTACATTATATTAGTGTCAAATTACAGTGCTCATATCAGTTGAAACTGTTTTAAATAGCTGTGTTTAAAGGTATCGCTCTGAACCTGTGAGAAAAAGTGCTATTACCTCACTAAGTACGGTATATACCGTTTTGTAAACTAGTTAAATTGATTTTTAACAGGCTTTCAGTAATTTATAAGTTTAAAAACTCGAAAAACCGACTTTAATTTGAGTACGTTCCGGCTCGTCATCAGATGATGATGATGGTAGTTTATTAGGATTGTTCTATTGATCGTAAACACCATAGAAAAGTCACAGGAAAGTATATTATTATAATAAGTAAAATACGCAATGTTGTGATCGTGGGTGACCTGCGTTTTTCAGTTAGGTATTCTTATTTAACTGCCATACTACTAAAGCAATTTTGATAAAAAAAATATAGGACCAATCTGGAAGTAACACCTTTTCAGATAAAAAAAGAATGTTTTAAATGACAAAGTACCGAGGTAAGAAACATTTAAAAAAATACAACCGAATTGAGAATTGAGAACCTCCTATTTTTAAAGTCGGCTAAAAATTACCCTTAGATAATAATATCAACCAGGCTTACTGATTGCACAATTTTTTTAAATAATTTATTTTATTTTATCGTTAAAATGATATTTTAATTTTTCTCCACGATAAAAATAAAACAATAGAATACAAACAATAATTAGGCAGTCCAATGCTTGTGTAGATTTTTATCGTTACAATGTATAAAGAACGCGATTTCAACACCTATCATTTGAGTTTAACATTCCCTAATAAACTCACAGGTATTTTAAGTAAATAAATATAATTCCGTGCTTCGGAGAGCACGTTAAACTGAAGTGGATTTCCCATGTTTATATATATGTAAATTTTTTTTATACAATAAAGGCAACCGATTGACCACAATCTCACCTGATGTTATGCAATGATGTGGTCGACGATGTAGCACGGTTACATAGAAGATACCTTCACTCTACTCTTGAAAACTTTCAAATTATAGTCATTCGGGAACACAGACTGGCCGATTTACACACGTATTATCGTCCCGGCTCTAGCAGTCGTTAAGCCATGACGGTAGCCTTCAGGCGGCCTAAAAACTCCGTCACCAGAGTTGGCCACTAACTCATACGAGCTTGCTTGCTAGATTATACGTTGGAAGACCCAGACATAGAACAAACAACCATGTTTGCCACACTCAAATGTTTATTTTACGTGGGGATCGAACCCATGACCCACAGCACGGAAGACAGACCTATTACCAACTGAGCTGTGACGCCTGTCAAAAGTAAAGTATAAGACATTATTTACACTCACATAAGTAAAGAAAGAAAGAAAGAAAATACATTTATTTCGGACACACTATACATACATATCAGCACAACAAAAAGAAAACAACATAGGTAGAACTTAATACATAACTTAATACTTAAACAAGTGCGAGGTAGGTAAGTAGAGTTCGAAGTGGAGCAATCCCACGTCACGGCAACGATAACTCGACTGTCCAATGTGTAAAGTTTGTAAAGTTGAATTTACGACCGTGAGAGTTGAGTGAATGACTTAAAATATGGGTGAAGCACACCCAAGTTATGACTTAAATTGCGTGGCGTATTTTAATTGTAATTGCTTGTTTTTGTTTGAGGTAATTAGATGGCTGAACTTTGATTTACTTCTTGTGGGAAAAAGATCTTTGTGATAGATATTTGATAAGTGAAGTGAATATACCTTCTTGAGTCTGTCAGCTTAAGTACTATTAGTGTAAGTACAAGCACTTTGTTTTAAACCGTTTATTGAACCTAGTTTTGTTTGAGATGCCGTTTATCATACCTAGAATTAGACCTAAAAGGAACACACTAAGAATTAGAATTAGTGTGTTCGTTTTACGTACTACAAAGTTCATGTAAACTATTATTGTGTAGAGATTGACAGAGTTTAGAGACAAATACAAATGAATTTAGAACGTTCTTCTTTTTTGAAGTCGGTCAATAATACATAGAGTAGGTATAGGTACCTATAACAGGGTTTTGCAGATAATTTACACTTTCTGTGTGAACTCAGCATGCGTTATTCTAAAAACTCTTCAGTGATTATTCTCTCAACCCTTCCTACAAGATAAGCACACTTTTGGCATAGACACATGCCCACATTCATACGCAACCTAGATAAGGTCGCAAGCCGTAGGTCAGCCTACACTGGTCCTAACACTGCACACTATAACACAACAATATTAATTGGATCCCATTATTTTGTAGCTTAGAAAGCGGGCCGATGCCAGTAGTCGGCCGCCCTCGCATACTGTGACCACACTTTCTGAAGTTCTAGGATTAGACGGAAAATTAGCTTTGAAATGCGTTTTCATCTGTCACGGAATTGGAACGAGCTTGGCATAGATTTCCATAACTTCGAAACCATAAATCTCAGTTATGTGTGTCAGTTTGTTGCTTATTAACGAAGGAACAGCTACATAAAGCCTGAATTTCTATGAGCATCGATTTGACAACCAACTTTCTATTAATGAATATGTAGGCTTAAAAGGAAACAGACCATATCGTATAGAATATTAGTTAAATACTTGGAATCTTTGAACCGAATATTTTTTTCTTTTCGGTGTATTTTTCGAAATTTCTTTAAATTGGCTTTACCAAATTGCATTTTCACCAGACACGTGCAAGGTGCATGAACGCCATGAGCGATGTGCGAGGAAATAATCAACTAATAATTAAAGTGATACTAATAATGATATTTTTTCTTGCCTACTGAACGTTTTTCTCTCACATATTTGGTAGTAAAGCAGCCTCACAACTTATCCTAAAAGTGGTTAAGTAAAATCTTATGTTAGTACCCCAAGACTATTGCCACCAAAAAGACACTCTGTGTCAATTTATCTGACAATTACAATCTGACAGTTTCATTAAAAAAAAACCCTTTATCCGACTAAAAAAAACTCATTGTCTTCCTAATGCAAAGCTTTACACTTCACCATTTAACGCTTTGTCCTGTAGCGCTTAGATATAATTGTTCTGTCTTAATCGCTATCATTTATATACTTTCTCCCAGATTATGTGCTGTCAGTAAATAGGACTTTGTATCTGATGAAGTAAATAACGTCTAAGATGAAACGGGTACTTAGTAAGGTATTTATGAATAACTTGTGCGAAGCCAACTTCCTGTTAACTTTACTTAATTATGCAGGCTAGCTACTAGCTCGCGTTTTATAATTTCAAGAAGAAGAAGTATAAACTAGTAGTTCGCCCCAAACTGAGATCTCGCGATGTTCCCAAAAAATAAAACAAGTTAATATAAAAAAAAGTTGCTGCATCATTTTTTTAGTAACCTATTTCGTCCCACTGCTGGGCAAAGGTCTCATGCATAGCCCACAAAAACTTATGTACCTAATATGCATTTTTTTATAATACATAGTAACACCCAGACGTAGAACAAACATGTATGTTTTCCACACACAAATGTTTGTACTCGGTGGGGATCGAACTCACGACCCACAGCACAGACGGCAAGTTCTTCTTCTTCTTCTATACCTATATGATGGCCTCTATCCGTCATTTTGACAGTAAATTTTGCCAGTGTCAAGTGATGTATTTGAAATAATATAGGTATAAGTCAAGTCAAGTCATTCGTCAAAACGACTTGGTGCGTCTACTACCGACTGAGCTATGACGTCTCTCGCCTGTCACCTGGGCTGCGGATGATGATGATTACTATTTCAAGAAGTGTTCATGTTTATCATGCTATGAAATGGCAATACTTCCTCAACACTAAACAATTCATAAACTTTCTCTGTAACCCGCAGGTATACTCCGTTAACATTTAATATCGTCGTATCGTCCCACAAATGTATCGTCCTACAGACCTTTATATTGTGGCCGGTTGGTCTAAAGGTCTGTTCATGTTGCAATGACTATATTTCTTGGAAATGTGAATGTGAACAAAACCTTATACTTATTTAAAGGAAATGATAGTTTTTGTGATAGCTTAGTCTTTATTTCACTGCGCGGAACCTTTTAGTTGAGAAGATCCACTATAGACTATAGACTATAGACTTCTTCCTGCCCTTGTCCTACTAGGTGGGGTAAGCAGTAAGCACAACATGTTCTTTTCTTCCATTCTCCCCTATTATTATCTCAGCGTTTCGGGATAGATATGGGTAGGTTACTTAGTAAAGTTGATTGTGAAAGAAAGTAAAAAAAAAACTATTACGAAGGCGGTTGTACACTGGCACGATACGGTATACTTACAGACATAATAGGTGATCGAACAAAAATAATTTCACCGAAAACGGGTGTGACATCATCTAATACTAAATGTGGCATTAGCTTCCCACGGTATCGGTTAACCCCATGGACTACATAATAAATATCTAGTTTATTAGTCCATGGTTTGAAGGGGTTTTCAGTAAAATCCAGCAGTACGAAGCACAAAGGTATCGGCGGCAGACATGCAGAAAGAAGAAGGGAAGACATTTTTACTTTACGTCAGAGATGTCAGTTTGACATTGACAGCTAAGAACTAGCAGTGTTTACACTATAGATTCTACATGGTTAACCCTCACATTTTTACTATTACTGTTTGAGGGTTTTGACAAATATGAAAAGACCTTTAACAGCCGTTAGCGCTAACCCAGTTTCTAAGTTTTAGTATAATAAATACAGCCCTAAGGCCTGGAATGGGGGCGGTTAGAAATTATTGACGGACCTCCATAACGTGCCAAGTGAGAGCTTCTACATTCACTTATTTGGTAGCCATGATGAATTTGCTTGGGTAAATTTAATTTACATTAATTTAATTTGCAGTTAAATGGACAACTTTAGCGTAGAACTGTATTTCTATTTTTACAGGGTGGTAAAGGAATACTTATAAAATCTTATTGTATGGGAAAAAATATTTTTATGTTTATGTATATTTCATGTCTCTATTTTTATTTAAATAAACCATAATAATTTGTGTTTCGCTTAAACTAAGTTTATGATTTATTTACGTAAAGATTTTAGCAAGATAATTGGTTGGTAGTTATTCAATACTTAATGTCAAACTCTTTAGCTAATTAAAAAAAAAAGTGTTCGTTGATATGCGTAGAGGTAACTGCATAACATCAGGTAGGCTATAATTTTCCTGCATTACTACTAAGTTCTCATTAGAAAAAAAGAAAAACAAAATATTTACAAAATCTTACTAATTATACATGACTGTGTGTACCATCCAAAGAATATTTTCAATTTGCGAAAGTTTTCCTTTTACACCTTGTAAAGTTAATTCAATTAAAACGGAATCCGAACTCAAACTAGCACAGACACAGGTGTTACATGAAATAACACTTTCGATGTTTCTGATTTGGACCAGTTGAGCTATCTATAAATCGTTTGCTACGGTTTGTACATAGCTCAACTGTTTCATGTGTATTTTGTAAATATTGTGAATATTGTAAATACTGTATTAGTTGTAATTTTCTTTGTGAGCAATAAACATTTGAGACATTCGATGTTAATCATAGAACTACTGGAAGCTAAAGCTTTTATCCATAAAAACTAAGATTGAAAACTTAGTACTTCATTTTTCTGCAAGCGTTGACTATTTGTTAAAAAAGTATTTATTTAAAAACTGTTTTTATTCATTGCACGAGTTTCTAGATGAGAATTATTAAAATATTTAAAACTAGATACATCAATATGCTACCTAGTGCCTATCTGTACCTGAACAAATTGCTGTGCCCTAACAGGGTTTATGTTTGCTACACTTAACTACCTTTTGTACAACATCTCTTAAACAACATAAGTGCAATATACGATTTGAATTTGACAAGACTACTTCAATTCTAAGCTACGATTGTTTTCCAAATACTGCCTCTTTAGATTTTTTTGGACTTCTTACGATTTGAAATGAAATGAAATGAAATGAAAACATTTTGAAATGAAAACATTTATTCAACCCCCAAAGGGTACAAACAAAACACATAGCAACACATAGATACAATAGATTAGAACACAAAAAAACAAAATAAAAATGATGCTAGTTAGTCCCCGTTCCGTTCTATAAGTACCCTTGTGCGGTTGAACAGGTTGATCTCAGCATGTGCTGCCCCACATACATGGAGCAGCGCTGGTTTTCAGATACAACCTAGCTAGGAGGAGGATTTCATGGGCAAATGATACAGTATATATAAATAATAGATATTAGATATGTAGGTAGGTAATAGGTAGATAAATACAAAATGTAGAGGTAAATCAGTTACTCTGTGGTCGTGATTGTGAATGAAATAATAATAAAATAAAAAATAAATAAAACCTAAGGAGACAAAATGCATTTTGGCATCATCTGTGGTCGGCACCTGAGCATGAGCAGTGAAAGGTAGGGTTTTTGCGTTATCTGTGTTTGATTGCTTGTTCGACCATAGACAACTTTCAGACATTTATTTCTCAAAAAGGATTACAATTCACTTATTTATGAGAAATACAAGTGTTATGTTAATAAGTAAGTAATTAAGGTTAGAAATTCGTAAGCTATGATTGTTTCTTAAAAACTTGTTTTTGATATTTTTTTAGACTTCTTCACATTTAGTATCAAATACTGTGGATGTTCAGTTCGTCTGTGCATGGGGTTTGAAAGGGCTTGCTGATACCTAAGATAGAAAGAATAGTACCTAATTAATTAACCTAAGTAGGTACAGGTACCTATAGGTACCTAAAAAAAGACCTAAGGTACTATCATCATCATCTTCCTACCCTTGTCCCACGCTAAGTGGGGTCGGTACAACATGTCTTCGCCTTCCACTCTCCTCTATCAGCCGTCATCTCGGTGTTCACTCCTTTCTTACTGATATCTTCTTTCACACAGTCCATCCATCTTTTAAATAGTTTTTTTGGAAAGTGTTTTTTTTTACCTAAGGTACTATGAAGTTGGAAAATAGACCTAAAAAAAATGCGATCCACTAAAAAATTTAGAAAAGTTTTTTGACGTATCTTTAGCCAGCAGTTTGGTAATTATTTCAGACATTTCCATAGAAATGAATCAAAAACGATTAAATAGCTGTGGGCAATTAGGTCGCCGTTAACAGCTAAGATTAATGCTGTAGCTATTCGGATGTTTAATTGAATTGAAATTCTGGTTTGATTTACCGCCAATTTAATTGAAATTATTCGAGATATTTCCAAGGTATTGGGACGCTCAAATTGACCAATATTTCAAAAGGCACTAGTGAAAAGCTCATGACTTTGTTTGCGTATTTGTTTGCATAAAATGCCACATAAAATATTTCATTTCAATAAGTTATTAGGTTTTTTTTGGTTTCTAGAATTTAAAAGATCTCAAAAACTATTTCTACTATAAATCTATGCTACAACAAAAAAACTAGTACGAAACCCTTAGTTACCCTTATTGTTTTTTTTGAGATCCTTTAGGTACAAAATAATGAGGTTTCTAGCCATTTTTAATAATCAATGATTTTGTTCATTTAAGAATTAGAACTTTTGAACTATAAATTAGTTTGTCATTTGGCCACGATATAATATTTAAAGTATTATGGAAGCTAAGAAATTGCACGAAACCGCATAAATTTTCACATAAATTGGAAAACTTTGTGAATTGACGGGAAAGTAATCTAGAAATCTCATTAACCTCATACCTTTTCTTTGGCATAAGGAAGATACATGTGTCAATCAAATGTAAAGTTTTGTAGGTAAGTATGTTAAGTATTTTCTTGTTATTTATTGTGGTTCCACGACCTTATGTATAGTCAATATATATAAAACTCTTTTAAAGCTGACAGAGAATCAACGCACAGCCTAAGCCATGAGTCCTAGAGGTATGAAATTTGGAGGGTAGTATCCTTATATAGTGTAGGGGCGCACTAAGAAAGGAATTTTGAAACGTCACACTCTAAAGGGTAGAACGCGAGCACCGCCGCGGGCGACGGCTAGTATATTATATAGCTAATGAAGGCTTCTCTTTTGTGTATAGTACAGTCAGTGGCAGAAGTGCATAACTTTGTCATAATTTATTATTCTCAGCTGTAACCAAACGTAATTTTTCAACATACCTACTTAATTATATTTATAAGATTTAAATAATTTTATCATAATTGGAACGAATCAAAAGTTGTTACATTTCATATTATTATCTTCTATATCAAGATTAAGAGATACCTGATATCTCTTGGTCACCTCCATGACACTCTCTCATAATTATTCATTTGTTTTATTTTTTAATTTCACACAAACAAATAGTGCTAAGAGGACTTAATGCTAAGAGCATACCAATGATAAGAGTCTACCAGTCTTCCTGGGGATACAAAAAGATGGTGTAGCGTGTATTATCTTATTGAGTTTTTGTATATTTAGAGATAACCAAGAGATATATATCTCTTGGTCATCTCTAAATATACAAAAACTATTTTGACCTCAATTTACTGTAAAATTTCACAGTGAATAACAAGCAGATCGATAAACATAATAGCATATCATCAGTTTGAGACATTACAAGTCATCTCAAGCAAATTACACATCAGTAAGATGTCAACAAGCTAATATTTAAAATAAGTAGGTAAGCACATTACCCTACTTAGAGAGGAAATGTGGTGTCATGTATTTAATGGCCCTGATAGGCTGTAATGGGTTAATTTTTATCCCAATGAGGATGTCTAAGCATGGCCAGTCAATCTTTCTAATGGTCATCTACCTACTGGTAGGTATATAGTTGCTCCGTTAGTTGTTATAATTGGTGAATTTCGTGTATTAATAATAATTATCTTAGTAGCCATTGCAATATTAAATAAATTTGGCCCTGCCCTGGCTGTTGGCGGCATTTTTTTTTTTTTAATACTTATGTCTATATTTTTTTATATCTACGTGTATTATTGTTTAGTAAAGTAAGTGAAAAACTAAGGTACTAAATAAATATGTGAAAAAAATTAATTAAAAGTTTGACAGCAACTTATACAGACATAACCTACTGCTATAACAAAAAGTGTATCCATCATCGATATCCTGATATAAATATAATAATCTGAACATGAGACTTCAAGATTTTTACGTCTCAGAGTGATGGACGCAGTGCATTGCCTTACAGGGCACGTCCTCATTGGACTTGGTCTGTGAGGTAATGCATTGTTATAGGCAGAAGTTACCACTTAACATCAGGTGAGCTATCAGCTTGTTCAATTACTTTTATCATTTAAAAAAAAAAAAACCATCAATATTTTCCTGTCTAGGACACTTTCAGTCTAGATCTAGCAGATTAAAAACATAACGTAACAAAGTCAAGCAAAAGTATCACATAATCCAAAATCTACTTGGATATCGAGAAGGACCTTCGCTCCATATTCGTATGGTAATGTCTCGACGACATTTTTGCGTCTTCGTTTGCATCTAATAATTCACTAGCTCCACGTCTTATTTATGCGTCTCCAGACTCCAGTCTTTCCAGTTGAATAAGACGTATCAGTATACCTGTCGAATGCATACGGGTTTCGATCACTAATGATGTGGTATACAAACTTTTTTGCCATGTCTTACTAAATAATACGTACGTGAGGTGTATACTGAATTTAACTAGACGAACGGGTGATTTTAGACAGACATCAATTAGAGTTTGGTTTTGGTTTTGATCTTACAGGGGGGCAATCGTTATCTCATAAAAACCTGCCAGGTTTAAGCTTGGCAGGTTTTCTGAACTGTTTTCATACTGAATCATAGCTATTCTGTGACTAAATAGTGACATTTTTTGCCGTCAAAAGCTTCTTGTTTTCGTATATCTGTAGCCACATCGCTTGACATTATGCTGGGCAGCGAAATCGGTTCAGAGCTTACGATACGGTTGCAGAAGGGTGCTAAGCTACGTTTCTAAGAAAATGTTTGACATCCACCAATAGGAATCGGTTAATATGAAAACAAATGATCCTTATTGTTGGATTTCAAACACATCCTTAGCAACGTAGCTATAGCTTACCTCTGGTGAAAGATCACCTTATTGGTTGTAAAACCTAAGTGAAAAAAAAATCCCAAGGGAACACTGCGAAGAATATTACAGTTACCTAGGTACAGGTCCTAAACGGTATTTTGATTTGAAATAAGCACTAAAACACTGCATAAATCAAGACTTTCTTAACACTTAGATGAATAGTGGCCTAGTTTATAACACGGTAGCTGGTTTTGCACTTAACGCGCTTGTCGCCTGAGGCTCGTTCATAATAAGTTTGGTAAGTCTCTGGCACTGACTACCTCTTAAGCCTTGGTCACGCGATCGTAACGCACAACGCAACGGTATGCAGCATGCAGCGCCGGACACATAATCGTATGGAAAACGTCTAGTATGGTCTTTTGTTACGTCGCAGTCTGCGTCAGCGGCGAAGAGCAATCGAAGTAGGTGCTGTGCGTTGTGTTGTGCTGCATACCGCAGCGTTGTGGGTAATAGCGCGTGCACACTATGCCCATGCCACTGCCGGCACGAATGCCGCGATTAATTCCTGAATTATTGCCACAGCAACATCGCCTCTATTCTTATACCGCGTTCACACATGCCCATGCCGCTGCCGGAATTATTGCCGCGATTAGTTCCGGAATTATTGCCACAGCAACATCGCCAAGTTCATGCCCTAGCTCCTTGGTATGAATAAATACGTTGTTGCTGTGGCAATAAGTCCGCGGCATGAATTCCGGCAACGGCAATGGCATACCTAGTGTGAACGCGGTATTACGATCGCGAGACCAAGACTAGGCATTCTCAGACAACTTCAGAACTAAACTCAATATTCGTATTAAAAACTCAAACTCAATTATGACTCAAGCAAAGAGATTTACAACTTACATAAAAAAACTGACAAAAATCTATGATTTTCGACTCAGACTTTATTATTCTTTCAGCGTACGAGCCTTAAAGTTGAGAGATGTATGGTGAAAAAGTATTATTGTAAGTTTTCCAGTATTCGAAAAATGTATCATAATGCCACCAGCATCAGACTATCTACTTTAAAATCACCAGAAGTTTTTTTATGAAAAAAAAGGACGGACAACCTAATGTTCTTCTTTTATTCAACCTCTTGTGTCGCACTGCAAGGCAAAGGTTTGCGCTGAATTCTCCACTTGTCGTCGGAGGTTGCTTACTTCTTTAAAATATAGTAGGTACTACCTCACAGAGCACGTCCGCAATGTAATATTAGATCTCCCAGTTAGACTGAGTGACAACACTATGTATAATATCATACTTTATAAGCATTCATTCAAAGTGGTTTATCCATTGAACAGTCAAATTATTATTTAATAGGTGCTATTCGTTTCCTTGTAGATAACTAACCCTTAAGCAGTAGTTACAACGCGTTGAAACTGCTAGTGAGATCCGCAAAATGTTGAATAATAGTGGACTTCAATATTTAAGTATACTTAAGTTTAAAAACTCGAAAAACCGACTTCATTTTGACTACGTTCCGGCTTCATCATCAGAATAATGTGTTGATAATGATGGCAGTTCATTGGGATTATTCTATTGATCGTAAACACCATTGTAGGCTTAGGTATCTAGGTATCTACCTACCTGCCTATTTCCTTATATTTATTTTGTTTCTTATTGTGTAATTACTGTGTTGTACCCGTGGTTCCGTTGTGTGTCAAATAAATATTTCTCTATCTCTCTATCTCTACCACTGAAAAGTCATAGGAAAGCAAAATATGCAAGCTTTGCTTAGCTTGGGACTAGATGGCGTTGTGTGAAATATTTAGGAAAATTTATCATTTCATTATCATCATCATTTTGAAGCTGACAGAGAATCAACGCACAGCCTAAACTATAAGTCCTATAGAGGTATGAAATTTGGAGGGCAGTATCCTTATATAGGGGTGCACTAAGAAAGGAATTTTGAAACGTCACACTCTAAAGGGTAGAACGCGAGCAACGCCGCGGGCGACGGCTAGTTAATTATAATAATGTGTACCTACTTGGTGGCTACTTTTGTTTGACAAATTCAATGTCTTCTACGCTGTACGTACAAAGTTTCATATAAGGAACGGCAACTGCTCCTGCAGCCTACAGATTTATTGTTTCCATACTAACTATCTCTATTTCCTATTTTTAAAAACATGGTTACTCGACATTATTTGTCTACACTTTCTCTAGCGTCATCATCATCATGAATCTTATTTCTTCTCTTTTAAATTATAGTCATTATTATATAGGTATTTATTTATTTATCTAGGTTTATGTATGTTTATTTTATAGATATAATAATATATTATGTATTAGTCTATGTATAGGTATCATTATGTACTTTTTGATTATATTAATTAATTAATTTTATCTTAATAATTCAAATTATTTTTATGTACGCCCCGTCCGTGTTTTGTGTATTAGATCCTGTCCAACCAAAAGTTGCCTGGAAGAGATTGCTTTAAGCAATAAGGCCGCCCATTGTATCTACCTCCTAAAACTTGATCGTATTACCAATTATGGTATTTTTTTTGTTATTTTCTTTACTTATAAGTGGTGTACAATAAAGAATATTCTATCTATCTATCTCTATTGCGTATAAAACCAGTGCTTATCACCCTATAACAGTAATAGAACCTTGCAAAACCAAGATGGTGTGAAAGTGTCTGAATCTACTCAATAACTAATACCTAGTCGTAAGTGGCTGGTGTTTGGTAATCTGCCTGTTTGTGTGACTGGTATTCTGGTTTACAGTGCTCATAGACTTTCTAGATATTCTAAGTCTTTTTAATGACTCCCATTTTATCAAAGACATTACTTTGGATGGACTAGATTATCAAATAGCATACCTAGTATAGGTATTTGATCTATTTCACTGGTTCCATTAATTGTTCCAATAGAACTAGTTGGAATTGTTTGCCTAACTTTTTTTTTTTTTATGATAAAAGTAATGGAACTATCTGATAGCTCACCTGATGTTAAGTAGTAACTTCTGCCTAAAACAATGCATTACCTCACAGAGCAAGTCCAATGAGGACGTGCCCTGTAAGGCAATGCACTGCGTCCATCACTCAGAGACGTACAGATCTTGAAGTCTCATGTGCCTGTAATTACACCGGCGCCCTTACCCTTCAAACCGGAACACAGCAATGCGAGCATCGCTGCTTGGCGGCAGAAATAGGTACGGTGGTAGTACTTCCCCGGACGAGCTCTCACAAAGAGCTCTACTACTAATATAAATCAAATACTATACTCAAATCAATATAACTAACTATAATATTGATTTGAGATTTTATATGTACCTAAGTAGCATTTGGAGATGAAATACTAACAAGATGGTATTTATATTTGCTATGCATTTAATATTGTGATCAAAAATTTCAATATTTTTGCAGAATTCATAAAATACAATAAAGAAATGAAATGGTCTTGATTTAGGTACGATATCAATAGATTTTTATAGTCTGAACTACAATAATAGCAGTGGATTAAGTACTGTTTATTGCTAAATAAGTTCAAAACTAGCCTAGTTCTTAAACTTGAAACTACCTAAAAACAGTAGGGATTCTAAATAAGTATTTAATTTTAAGAAAACGACAATACATTTTACGAGTTCGGCATTAATTTATTTTTATAACATTATTTTACGATTCTTTTAATATATGAAAACATATCACTTTCATTAATAAACTGTGTTGTTTATTATAGTGTTAAAATTTTAGATGTTTTATAGATTAGTCACACTTGGTAGGTAGGTACATTTAAAAAAATGTGGTTCGAAAGATACATTCGATTTTTACAATAGTCAAGTTTTCTATATTAGTGAAAGAAACCAGTTTTTCCTCAAAAAAAATGCTATCCAATGAAAGAGTTAGTGTATAATGTATGCCGAACTTGTCCGAACTGGATCAATGTCTAAAGAATGATAATATTTGTAAGCTTGGAGTTAGACCGTGTTTTGTTTTTTCCATTGACAAGCAAATTTAAATTCGATTTAAACAGACAAAACACGGTGTAACTTTGTATTCCAAAACGATTCCAAGCTTACCTCGTGTTTTCTAATAACAGGGTAAGGGATGTCCTGCAGTCACAAACTCCTGTGTGAGCATAAATACTCAATTCATTCCTGCCACCGTGAAAAGATCTTAAAGGACTTCAAAAACCAGTTGAGAACCCTCAGCTAGATGGTGATTCTTAATCATCTACCAGCGAAATATTTAAAATCATATAAAGTTGGTAATTTTGTATCTAAAAGCGACCTTCCGTCCGCGTGCGTTGGTGGCCACGCCATCTCTCTTCCACTCGGGTAATGTTTCATTGTGGGACTACATGGAGTGGCGAAGGCATATTTTTGGATGTGGTATTCAATGTTTGCATACAGACACCCAGGCCAATCGAAGATTTCGGTTCTCTATTTTTTTTTTAAGATTTAAAGGGGCCGGAACAAAGTAAAACTGGGTATTTAAGAGTTTTTCATCACTTTTACTAATATATTTTACTCAAAAAAACTTTTCGTTATGTTCCACGGTAAAACATTTGTCAGAGAAACAATTTCCGCGGCCAACAAAAAATCTCAATAGAGTAAGTAAATAGATTAACATTATAAGTCTCAGAATGATCGCAAAAAACTAGTTTTTCGCACCACGAGCAAAAAACTAGTGGTACTACCTCGGCACCTTCAAAGCACACTAGTTTTCCCACGTGTGGGGATACCAGCTCATTCTAATTAAGCGCAGCCCGTAGATTTATAAGATATGGAAGCATTAGCGAGATTTATACTTAGTACTGAATAATGAGATAAGCGTAATGACTCAGAATGCATACAGATCCCGGCTCACTACTACGTCTAAGCTAATTTTACGTTTGTCTGTCTGTCTACGACATCTACGTATATGCTAAGAAAATTTCATACAGCATGTACTCGTATCTACAATGGCGACAAAAAATTGACACACGGTTGGAGCTACTTATTAGTATTCATAAAAAAATAATTAAAGTACAGTCAGCTGGACTAAAATGTGTACTAAAAAAATTTAGTCATACATTTTATTAATGGATGAGTTGGTTTGACATACGATGTTAAGATTTTTCAGGGAGTGGACTGACTTACGTGGTTTTACTATAAAAGAACATGAAACCAAGTAGCTACCTTTTAGTCTACAAACTAGATGGTATCTAAAACCCAGCTTACGTAAAACTGACAGATCATAATCCCTTCTTACGCAATATTCTACTACCTATTAGTACTAAGCGATTAGTTATTCTAGGAAATGAATAAAATATAATAATTATGCAGAATAACCTTTTACTAAATAACTTAATCTACTTTATCTGATCAATTTACGGCAAATACGCAAACGCTACTTATATTAAGTTCATGCTTAAATTATTGCCATATCTTACAAACGAGTGAAGTCAAACAGAGGCAGAGCAATTTTAAGTTCTGTGTGAATTTGAGTGACGTTTCAGTATTGGGCCCAATATTTATAGCGTTGTCAATAATTGACATCCTATGTTATAATATGCCGCCGCTGCGTACTAATTATACTGCGTATAAGATAACTAATTTGTCCAAAAATGTAGGTTTAATATATTTTTAAGTAAGTAAATAAAACTAATAACGAATGGTACTGCATATGATTTTTTAGCCTAACACCACACTGGTGCTTTCAATCTAAACACTGCCTACTACCCCAAGTTAAACTGAATTTAACAGGGCACGTTCTCAGTGGACATGCTCAGTGAGGCTCATTGTTATGGGTAGAGATTGCCTCTTAACATTAGGTGGGGCATCAGCTGGTTCTATCAATTATTCTCTTATCAGAAACATATTTTGAATTTATACTTCTAATGCGACTTCCAACTGACAGCGTACAAGGTTGCGTTAAACGGGAAGCGTTAGTCTCTGTCTCTTTCTATTCACCCGAATAAAAAGAGACAGAGACTAGCGAGGGTGATCACATACGTCGACCCCCACAAAACCCAAAACACTTCGATAGCGCGTTCTAGGATCCGTACAAACTTAGCAGCGCCATCTAGTTCTGATTTAGGCAACGTGAGCATAGAACCTTTTGTAACTAAATAAGTACCGCATATTGGTTAAGTACATAAAAAGAAATACTAAATTAATTTCACATTAAACACAGAGCGAGAGTGAATGCGTGCCACTCGAAGTATAACTTCTTCCGCGCGGAGGGACTCAACGCACTGGTTTTTGAAAAGAAAAAGTTTGACCGCCATTCAATAAGGTTTAAGGGAATAGTCACGTGGCTTATAGTTTATACATTCATACATTTTTATATCCACAATAGGAAATAAACCAAACTATTGTAATTTTATCGCAATAAAATAATATTCACCGGCACGTCTAATTATTATCAGCATAAAACCAAAGCCCCGTAAAGGTCAGACGAATTTCTGTTTAATAGATGCTCAGGTTAGTAATAACCCGCTTTCATAATCGGAGTAGCCCGTTACGCTCCCACAGAACTGGTATACGCAGATTAGAGTAAGCCAAGGTATAAGCAGACGAGAGAGCGGAAAATGATTAATAAAAGTTAGACAAAAAGTATTTTTTTCACAAACATTAGGTAGGTACACATAAAACACAGCTTAGATAACTTATAAGTTAAAAACTAGAATTTACTTCAATTTGATTACCTTATAGCTGCATCGTCAGATGATGATGATGATGGCAGTTAATTGTAATTGTAATATTGATCGTAAACAATTGACCACTTTTTTGAAATCGATTAAAACTAGTAACTTCTCCTTGAATATGAATTACTATAAAAATACCTAGCTAAATATATGATGTTAGGTATTTAAGATAGTAAGTAGAGTATGAAAAGTATGTAAACAAAAGATACCATGTAAAAGAGGTACTTGATCACAATATTTTTTTAAATACCTTTTTTTTATAGCGTTTATAAAGGAATTTTGAAATTATTACACGAATGTTGAATGTAGTTAAATAAAAATCACATTTAAACTACTTTAAGTGTTTGTAATGAAAAGTGTTTAACCAATTTCAAAGAAGGTTTTCTTTCTATAATAAATAGTATTTTTACTGTGGTTTTAGAGAACGATCCCGCAAGACTCATGGTACCTTTAAGGTTTTATTTGTAGTGGTCAGAAACAAGGCTTACAATCAAATTACAGCTAACAAAAACTAATTGTTCTCTATACCTTAGATATGGTTTCCAGAATCAAAAAAAGGCTGATTATGAGTGAAGCGTGTGATCATATCTAAAGCCCACTGCGGTTGATCTCTGGGTACCATGTGTCCTGCATTCCTGACCATGATCTCCGTTAGTCTACCAGCTTTCTTAACGTAACCAGCTGTTTCTCCATCAACTAACCATTGGTACCGCTCCGCAGTTGCATAGTTTTCCCAACCAGTAAAGTTGAGGTTTCTTAGATAGTTCACGGTCAATGGATAAGCAACAATGATGTCTAGTTGTCCATTGTATGTGAGAACATTGTAGTGATCTAGAAGTTCTGATATTAAAGGTGCTACCGATTTCATCATATCCTCATAGAGATGTCTCTGAGAAACAACGTCAATATCTTTGTATTCTAGGTTTCCAACATGAATGGCTTTTCGAACAGCACTTGTTTGCAGCACTGTTACAAAATCGTCATCGATGCCTTGATCATCTACGTAATTATATAAATTGATTGAAATGGTAGAAAGCATGTCTTGCCAAGTATCTGCTGCTTTTTCCCAGTTTTGTTGATGTATGTATTCTTTAGTTTGGTTCTCGTAATCTTCTAGTACTTGTTCCTCGTTCCAGTCAATAATACCGATTTGATTCAAGAATTTTCCATAAACAAGTTGATGTTCTGGGTCACTCCATCCATCGCCGATAGCAATTCCTTTCATGTTTATTTTTACAGCAGCAGTAGGATTTTTTTTGTGGATAGTGTAGGCTAATGCTGGTACATACTTCCCCGCATAAGACTCTCCAGTTATAAAAAACGGATTACCTTGCAGTTCAGGGAAGAGTTGAAAGAATTGTGTGATGGTCGAGTATAATTGCTCTCCGATTTGGTTTTGATCAGTGCAATAACCGTCATCGTTCTTTGTGAAGCTGAATCCAGCACCTACAGGGTTGTCAATGAAAATGATGTGGTGCTTCAAAGCCCAGTTGTATTCTCTATACTCAAATGTACCGTTATTTACTTGGAGAGGGCCGTTTTCAGTAAACAAGCCATATAAAGAGCTTCCGCCTGGGCCTCCTTGGAGCCAAACAATAACAGGCGCGTTTGTATTATTCGGTGTCATCGCCGGAAAGTACCAAAAGTATTGGTTCGAATCGTAGGTTTTGTTCACAGTCAAAAAACCAGCATAGCTCTTGATGTTAAGACTTTCGGTGATGGGCACACGGGCGAGACGTCTACCTTCTGTTATGTTCCCGGATTCAATAAATGGAGTGAGAAAAAGTGGAGTTCCTGGATCACCGTCTGCACTTGCACCATAACTCGGCTTTGGATACTGGTGGAAGAAACTCTCTGCTGAGAATGTGCCGAGAATAACGAAAAACGCAAATATAGCATTCATCATGCTGCTGGGTCTGCGACCCGTTAAAAATGGTTTTCTGTTCTTTCTTCTTCCTACTTTCTTTTACTTCTTTACCAATGTTTTCTTTTCAACGAGTTAAATGTTGCCTGGCCACCTGACAACTCTTTCAAACGCTACTAAGCAATTGTCAAGCAATTACTTGTTAGTCTTCTTTTTATAACTTAACCGTGTGCGTAACTATTCAATTATTCTAACTATTTACGAGTTGATTAGTTCTATCAGTGTTAACAGCTATAGATTCCTTCAGCACTGCATACCTTTTACAATATTTTATTGATAACATTGTATCTACTTTTTAGGGTACTTTCAATATTTATTATCACTCGCGTGTTCAGGACAAAACTACCAAATTATTTTATGCTGGACTAACCGTCGCCCGCGGCGTTGCTCGCGTTCTAGACCCTTTAGATTGTGACTTTTCAAAATTTCTTTCTTAGCGCACCCCTACACTAATAAGGATACTACTCCAAATTTCATACCTCTAGGACTTATAGTTTAGGCTGTGCGTTGATTCTCTGTCAGCTTCAAAAGAGTTTTATATTATTTAGATGAAAAAACGGGCCATTTTGTTTCCTTTTTCACGCATTTTGTAGGGAGTCGCCTCGCTGCACACGTGTGGCCGATGGCAGCCACTTGCTACTACGTTGTGATAACTCGAAACTTTTATAAGTGGCTGTATCAGGCCACCAGTGTTTGTGGTTGGGGGCTTATTTGCTCTCAGTCTAAGTGTATACCATTCAAAGAAGGCAAAAAAGTATTCGCTGTTTCTTATACCTTGCGCCGTCTGTCGCAACAGTAGTTTTCAAATGAACTCTAGTGTCAATTAGTACTGGTGATGTGTAGGGCGTCATCGCTATCAGTTTTGAGGTTTACTGCTCAAACCTTTTCAATAGGAGGCCAATTCGAGGTGGTATTAGGGTTACAAGAGTTTCACGATACTCTGTAAATTGACCTTGGTAACTAAAATAAAACTTTAAACCCAGATGTAACATTGGTAGATGGTATAGTCAAAGTCGCTGGTCATTGGTGGGGGAGAATAGCACAGGTTTGTGATAGATGGCATATACTTAGGGAGGCGAAGTCAGGCTGTGAATGATGATGATAAAGATGAAAATAGAAGTTCCCATAAATTTTCAAACTATAGATATACCTACATTAAAGTTTGCTTAATTTAATTTATTTTATTGAAGGAAGAATGACTATCATATGGCAGTGGGCATAGTAAATAGCATTTTGGCTAGTCCGTTAGATGCTATTTACTATATTATAATATTAGGTGAGCAGAAATATGTTTAGTAAGGGATTAAGTTTAGTTTTATTTTGTGTTTAGTTTATAAGTCAGGCTGTATATAATAGGGTAATATAATCGCCCAGCGATCGAACACTAAATAAATAAAAAAAAATAAAAAAATAAAAAAGTTTCACACCCACTTTTTAGATTAAATACTGAACTGTCAAATCCATAAATTTACTGACACCATAAATGTCACACTTTTGTACATTTGCAAAAGTTTTCGCGTCGACGCCTTCGAGAAACGCACCTAAACTTGATACGGTCCAAACAAATACAAAAAACGGAATGAAAAATCTTCAATCAGCGGTTTTACATGTTGGGTCTTGGTGCAGAATATGTAATAGTTTTTTGTACAGAATGTCATCCTCTTTGGTGGAGTTTGTGATCGAGATGCAACAAAAAATGTGTCCTAACTTGACTGGTCTTGATGGCCCGAATGAACATAATATTTTTCCTTCCCAACTGGACCCACAAAATATGTATTTGTAAGGAAAAAATCACTAGTACATTTAGGTTCAAGATTGGTAATCACGTAGGTACCGATTGAGAATGGTAAAATATGTCGTTATAGTAGATTTTAATCTCTTGTAATAGAGATCATTTTGCAGTGGTGTAATTTGGAGTGACAAAGCCTGAACATCGGCCCTTAGAAATGCAAATAAATCTCCCACCAAAATAAACAAGTTGACATCGGAAGAGACATTGAACGGTCCAAGTTTCCGTGCAAATGTCCATTAGGTTATAAGTAATACTGGTAATACCAAAGAAAAATTAAATAAATACATACCTTATATTACTTATGTAGCAATTTTTGTAAATAAATAAAAAATACATTATATTCTTGCACATTTCACACAATACGCTTTAGTCACAAACTAAACAAAGCTTGTACTTGTAAACTCTTTTGAAACTGACTGACAATCAACGCACAGCCTAAACTATAAGTCCTAGAGGTATGAAATTTGGAGGGTAGTATCCTTATATAGTGTAGGGGTGCACTAAAAAAGGGATTTAGAAACGTCGCACTCTAAAGGGTAGAACACGAGCAACGCCGCGGGCGACGGCTAGTAGTTGTAATATTCTTAGAAAACTCGCTACTAAGTTCACGATAGAATAAATTAAAAGGAATAAAAGCTTACACAGTGATTATCACTCCGCTGTGACGTAACCGCAGCGTGCACGCAGCGAAACCACGACGTATCGGGTATCCCTTCCGCAAATACCTTTGTGTAGGACCACCATACGTTTGAATTTATCTGGATATTTATTTACTAGCCGTCGCCCGCGGCGTTGCTCGCGTTCTAGACCCTTTAGGGTGCGACTTTTCAAAATTCCTTTCTTAGTGCACCTCTACGCTATTTATGGATACTACCCTCCAAATTTCATACCTCTAGGACTTATGGTTTAGGCTGTGCGTTGATTCTAAGTCAGCTTAAAAAGAGTTTATAAGTACAAGCTTTGTTTAGTTATTTTTGTGTTCCCGAATGTCTATAATTTGGAAGTTTTCAACAGTAGAGTGAATAGGGTTTTTTTTTAATGATAAAAGTAATGGAACAAGCTGATAGCTCACCTGATGTTAAGTAGTAACTTCTGCCTATAACAATGCATTACCTCACAGAGCAAGTCCAATAAGGACGTGCCCTGTAAGGCAATGCACTGCGTCCATCACTCTGAGACGTAAAGATCTTGAAGTCTCATGTGCCTGTAATAACACCGGCGCACTTACCTTTCAAACCGGAACACAGCAATGCGAGCATCGCTGCTTGGCGGCAGAAATAGGTACGGTGGTAGTACTTCCCCAGACGAGCTCTCACAAAGAGCTCTACTACTACAAAACCACATCATCGCTGTAGCGCCATCTATCTCGCTACATGAGAACTAACTATCCTAGATCGCGCAAACGAAGTTATCACGGAGTTTGAACATAAGTAATACTACCGAATACCATCCATTGGTCCTCGGACCCCGAGCCAAAGGTCGCTCGGCGTGGAGGATCTTCCCTTTTCGTAGGAGGACACATATCCTACAATGTTCTCCTCATTGGTGACCCCGACGTGATCCAGCCGTCAACCACTGCGGAACAGCTGCCGAAGCCTGACGACTGGAGTTTCCTGAACACGCACAACCTTCTTCAACCATCAAGCCGATCTAACCGGATCATCATCTATCTACCTTCTCTCATCCTCCCAGCTTCTATCAGATCATGCAGAGCAGCAGCAATCATCAGCCAGCAGCCTCCGCAGTTCCATCGCAGCCGCATCAGTCAGCTTCCTGGACCTGCAGGCTATCGCGACATCCTCATCGTTGCTACATCCAGCACATGAATCCCAGCACCTGTCTCGACTCACCGCAGACCCGCCAGATTCACGCCATCAGCAACGCACCGCACCGCTTCGTCTCGACTCACCGTAGACAACCAGCGCATCTCGTTCCGTCTCGACTCACTGTGGACAATGAACGCTTCGCATCGCATCCGCTCACCACGTCTCGACTCACCGTAGACAATGAGCAACGCTGGCACAACTTGGCTTTCATCGACGCTGCTACCAACGGATCGACCTCCGGTCTGGAAAGGGAGTGATGTAGCGCCATCTATCTCGCTACATGAGAACTAACTATCCTAGATCGCGCAAACGAAGTTATCACGGAGTTTGAACATAAGTAATACTACCGAATACCATCCATTGGTCCTCGGACCCCGAGCCAAAGGTCGCTCGGGGTCCGAGGACCAATGGATGGTATTCCTCATCGCTTAACATCAGGTGAGATTGCGGTCAAACGGTTGCCTATATTGCATAAAAAAAATATTTAAAAGCGTATAATTAAATCAAGAAAGGAACAAAATTGGTAAATTAAATAATGATATAGCCGACGAACGCTATCAGATGAAATACTTAACTGTAGTTGAAATCAAATTAAATTAACTATAAAAGAAATTCACAAGTACAGAATCAATATATATAAAACTCTTTTGAAGCTGACTGACAATTAACGCACAGCCTAAACTATAATTCTTGTATGAAGGTATGAAATTTGGAGGGTAGTATCCTTATATAGTGTAGGGGTGCACTAAGAGAGGAATTTGAAAAGTTGCACCTTAAAGGGTCTAAAATTAGAATCAAAGATTTTAACCAAATAGTGTGTGTGTATGCTGCTACTACGTGAGCAAAGCCGCGGGCGACAGCTAGTAATGAATAAAAATAAAACGAAGAAGCAAAGGTCACAAGCAATGTTTTAAGTTCAATTAAAGAAACTCTCGATGAGGTCCCAACTGATTGTAATTTATTTAAAGTCTAGAGATTATTTTGCATTGTATTTTATAAGTTGCTGGGCAAAAAGATTAAAAAACATACCTTCAACAAGACCCTATGTATTATTGTAGGTATCATTTATAGAATTTAATTTTATATATTCTTAAGAATGCGTATATATCTATGAAATATGCCAATATAAATAAAATTATAAGTTAAAGAGTTTTATATATATTTATTTACAAAGAAAATTACAACTAATACAGTATTTACAATATTTACAAAATACACATGAAACAGTTGAGCTATCTACAAACCGTTGCAAACGATTTATAGATAGCTCAACTGGTCAAAATCAGTACCAATCGAAAGCGTGCCCAAGACACTGGCTGCATTGCCGCGCTGAATAGCAATGCTGATACGCTGGCCTAGATAATCACCAGCCCTCGGGTCACGCGTCGCTTCGACTAGACGCCCTGAAAGAATTTTGAAAACCCGGAGGGCCTCGGTACCCCACGGACCTAGAGTCTCGACCCCAAGAGGCAAAATAAATAAGTTAAATAATAATAAAATAAGTTAAAGTATAATTATTCATAACAGGTAGTCTACTAAAGCCACGCTAGCTAAAATGATTGCTAAATCGTTTATATAAAAATATAATTTAGTGAAAACTGGAAGAAAATGATTTTGCGCGCATATTTTTGAAGTGGAGATTTAGAAGGCGAATCAATTTTATTACGCTTACGTGAAATCCAAAAAACCTTGATCTAAATGTCTTCAATTAAAACGAATTACAAGGAAAGTGATAGTCCCATCGGTATGCAGGTCACAACTCGGATTTATTTTTTAATTATCGACAAAAAATCTATTGTTTACAATTATCATCTTTATTACATGTGGATAGAGTTCGTTTCCCTGAAGTTCAAAACAGACCTGTTCAACTAATGGCACTACAAATCCTTCTCGGTCGAGACCTGGTATTGTCCGTGAATTTTATTTTCTCTTTATACTACTGTCGCTCGATTCTACCTTTTTTCTTTTAACGCGGACAATTTTTAAATGGTTTACGTTTGATACCATTATTGTGTGCCAATCACGCTGAATTACAATGTCCTTTGCGAACGACCGAACTCGGCGAAAATCTTTATTATTTTTTGCTACAAATCATTTTATATTTTTTCTTTTCTCAGTAAACAAGGCAGCTGGTTTATTTAGATGAGGAACATGGTCTTCTGAATTTAAATAACTTGTGTTTGACATTGGTTGAGGATAAGTACGTACTTTGTTACGTTTCAATGCTCCTTTACGGGATTCTGGATTGTCATTTTGTGCTTCAATATTGCATATGACTTTTTTATTATGTAAATTATGTGCAAATAGCTTAGGATGAGTCGTCTCTTTGGTCACTTTATTTGTTTTGTTAAGTTGTTCGTTCACAATTTTATGAATACTACCTTTTTACCCTTTTATTATTTCTTTATACATAAGTATTACTACCTAAGTACCTATACTTACTACTGCTTCATTGTATGTTGTGTTTTTCTGCAATTTAACTTAGACATTTCCAACGTTGTTGCTTTAAAACCCTTTACTCCCTGTTCCAGAGCGTACGCAATAAATCTTACTTGACCATTCTTATCTACCACTCTGAAGTAGCCGATATAACGTGTCAACTTGATTGAAAATTTTAAAATACAAAACATCTTAAGTACGAACTCTGATACTGATAACTAGTATCTAGAAACACTCATATTGCGAGAGGTGGCTGTGTTATCTCAGTTGGTTTTGTAGCTAAACAAATTCAGTTGGTTCAAAACTAGTGACAATTTCGTTATTTCCAATATCATTTACAAATTCCACGAGATTATATAAAAATATGATGTCTATGAATACCATTAAAATTAAGTATTACAGAGAAGTTATTTCCGATTTAACTAAAGATTAGAATATTCAAATAATTTAACACTCGCTAAACGTCGGCCATCGTGTGTGGTATCAAACCAACCAAAGACTCACTTATCAGAAATCTCTTCATTAAAAACGAAAGAACGGGGCAGTTTGGACTCCGAAGTGAGTTCTTTCTTAATAAGGTTGCCAGATAGTCCTGGTTCACTGAAGCACCCGTCAGCGATTGTTCAAACGAAATTAAGTGCTTTATCATTGACATTAGATTCAGGATTGCTTGGGTTAGGTTCAGGATTCACTTCATGATTCACTGCAAATAAAATCTTTGTGTCAACGTTTACGTTGCGCGACTTTCTATTTGAAAGGTTTCTTTTAAACCTATGCTGCTATAATTAAGGCCATGTAGAGTTCGATGATGTTTACACATTGACAGTGTTTTCACGCTTATATGTTCCAAAACCTCGTCGGCTGCAGCGGCTTTCATGATATTTACAATGAGAGCTCTCTATACAATAGTCTTTGTTTGTTCAGCGTCATGGCGAGTTTGCATGTTGTGTATTCGATCGCGCGTCAATCGACTCCTGAACCAATAATAATAAAGTAACCACAGAATCTTATTTGGGAATCGTTCCTACAAAATGTGTTTCTCGGAATCCAATTGCGTTGCGTGTACGTTTAATGATTGACAAAACAAAAACTCCGTTTGGACTGGTAGATGCATGATATTATAGTAAGTCGCTTTAATGAAGGTCTTGAATGAAATTATTTTGTAAATAATATAGTCAGAATTATTCTTGAACTGCTTATTTTTATTCTGGTAATTTCATTATCACGGCTAGTGATATCCATGTCACACTATCAGACTTCAGAACTCTATTTAATTCATTAAGTTTCTTCTTATATTGAATAGTCTTGTATGTCAGGAAAGCTAAATGTTTAGGATTACTTAGCAAAGTTGCAGTTGGTAAAAAAATTATAACAAAAAACCTCATTATGGTCGTGACTTCGACCCAACTGATTTGGTGATGATCTCTCACTAACCCCATAACATCTCAATACCAAAGCAATTCATATCAATGACTGACCAACACTGTTAATAAGGCAAGATACGAGAATGAAGCCATTAGCGAAATCACTAAAACTAACACTCCAATCGGTACAAATTGTATTCAAATTTGCACCATAGAATTATCAGGTCTAAGTCGTAAATTCCTTGCAGTCGGTTTGTAGCTTGCATCGGTGCAACTTTGCCATTTATCTTGGCAATGGACGTGGCCGTAATTAATCAAGTGCCGTTGTCACGTACGTAATATACAGTCGATAAAGAGAAAAAGATGATTTCAAGCTAATTATCGGCGATGTTGCAAGACTTTTTTTGCCACTTAACACCTACCCGGCCAATTTGTCGGTTGCTCTCTTTTGGTATTCAAACTTTCGGTGTCTTTCAATCCTTGGTCTGTATTATTTCGGTTGTATTGTATATGGCTTTATCTGTGCGCTCCCTCCCGAGTAATATAAAGTGTTGATTTATTTTCTCTTTCGGTCTCTCCGGCGTTCTCTCTCATTTATCATCGTATATCGGATGCATTTAGATTGTTTATTTTATAATGAGCCCGTGCAAAGGTCAGCTTCGTCTGTATTCTTTTTATTCGTTCTCCTTACACGGATTCCGTATTTGAGATAACTGTTTATATATCGCTTATCTTAAACTTCATTGAAATGCAACTATAGACTGCTGCCGTTTTAGGTATTGACTGAGTAAAGATCTCTTCTTTGCCTTTAAAAGTACCTCTAGGTTCTCAGATAAATAAATGATATAATTCAATACAGTTTGCTTAAAAAATGTTATAATATATAAATATCAGTAAACTTTACAAAACTAAGGAATTTCAGTTTCTTGTTAATTGAACCTTGCAATAAATACTTCTAATTAATTGCGATAGCAATCGTTGCTTCCTCTGAAGGCGAACAATTAGTGGTGTCGCTTACAGTTGCCACAGAAGTACTATTAGCTTCCATAGACCTTTCTCAAGAACCGTCAAGCTATTTGATAATGTTAATGACTTTAAAGATGTTGAAGTTTTTATATTACAATACCTACTTACGCATTCTCTATAGTCTTACCCCACACTACGATTCAGTAGTGAATTACTGTCAAAACCAGCACCTTTGTCTTAAAATTTCCAGCTGGCAATTATGTATTACTTACGACTCACTTGCTGATATTTGTCACGGTATTGAAATACACGAAACATCACGCGTTGTTCACTAAAAAATTTGTTTCTAGTCCCTTTTGTCAAATATTTTCACCATTCACACTTTTAACACTATATAATGCCTAATTGTTAATACTTCTTGGAGGTAGAATATCTAGCGCTATTCTATAGTATCTACCAGATGGACTCCTTTTGCTAAGTCTAACTTTCTGGTTTGCCAAAGAATTGTGTTTAAACTGATTTCTTATCAATTCTATAGTATCTACCAGATGGACTCCTTTTGCTAAGTCTAACTTTCTGGTTTGCCAAGAAATTGTTTTTAAACCGATCTCTTTCTTCTTCCCCAGATGTCAGCCATGGACCCTGACTGCGGAGTGAACGCCATCGTGAACTACACCCTCGGGGAAAGCTTCATCAAACCACAGTTTACAGTCAAGCCTGACAGTGGAGAGCTCTGCGTCTCCGGCCCACTGGACTATGAAACGAACAGCGATTATGAATTTCCTGTTATTGCTGCTGATAGAGGTACGTGACCATTACTTTTTCGTGTTAGTTTGAGAGTACATTGCGGGATGATCAAAAATAATACCTAGGAGTTTTTATCTTCATTTGCTTTGTTATTATCACTTTCAACTTACATTGATAGATCAAAATCTTAGCCACTGGTTCTGTTAGGTCTTTCTACTAAGCCGCTCCTACTTTTCCATGTCTGACTTTATTTAAAAATTACATTGGTTTAATTTGAATTATAAAAGCATTACATTTTACTATCCACTTATTTATTTAAAAAGTAGGCTAACTACATTCCTAAACATGGGAGGCGACGCTCACGTTAATATGACATTTCTAAGTAATTAGATTGTTCAGTTTAATGTTAACTATTATTATAATAGTTAGGCTTTGCTTAATAATTATTGGTATCTATATTAAGCCATTAGTTTATTACTGTGTTGATTAAAAGTGAGTGTTTAGCAAGTTTTGAACTAGGTTAAACCAGTCGCCGGTAAAGTTCAGAAAGACAAATCACTATGCGGAATTATGTCAAACAATTTTATGTATTTAATGAATATTGTTTGACATAGGTAATTGATAAATTGTAATCTATGTAATTGTGGCCAAAGAATCCCATGGGATGGCTTTTCAGAGATGCATTTTTTTCTCATATTATATGTGAAAATTTCGTGCAAACTATTAAATATTACAGAAAAACTATTAGAAACAATATATGAAAGGAGTGCTACCATGCAGTAAGAAAAATTACAAAAATAACTTCCTCGACACCGCTCCCTTGACCGACCGAATCTCGTTCGACTCATAACTTTTGAAAACTCTTTTTGTGCCTCGTTTTCAAGTGACATCCACGTTAATTTGCTATAGATTTCAAAGCTGTAATAATAGGGTGGTTCTGGCAATAACAGCACTTCCAAATGATAAGAAATTCAACTCTGTCGATGTCAAATCTCTTTTTGCCAGAACCTCTTCGGTCTCCCTAATTGGCAGAGTTATGTGCTGCGTCAGAGTTACGTCATCCAGGTACTGGATGCGGCGACATTAAATAATACAGTGCCTTTAGCATCCGTTTTTGGTGCTATCGAGTTCGCGTAGGTTAAGTATGAAACTGTAGTAACTGCCTTAGTTTCTTACCCGTTCTTCTAGGCTCTATTCGCAAGGAAGTGGCACCTAGAATCAAAATAATTTTAAGACAATTCAAAGATCCTTGTGATTTTACAGAATAAAAGATTTGACTTTGATACCGTTGGGAATAGCAAATATGAAATTTTGGATAAATGTAAAACTCTTAATTTTTTGGCCCAGAGAATTTTTTATTATCGATTTCCTAGATTATAGACTTGGTAGATTACGTGCTAAGTGCTAACAGTTTGGCAGTCATTTTCTTTAATTTAATTTGAATGACAATATATTTTTCTGGTTGAAATACTACTTACACTGCTGTCAGTACTCTATATAGAAAGTTTTTTTCCAATTTTAATTCTAGTTTTTGTACATATAATTTTATTTATCAAAATTCCCTTAATTAGAAGGGACAATGTAAAGGGGATTTGGAGACTATCCCGTAATAAAGTCCTGTCCTGTTAGGTCCTGTCAAAATTGACATCAACTATTGAAAGGTCAAATCTTTATAACTTGACCCTGGCAGTCAACAACCTGCCCGAACAAAAGAAAACAAAACCACACCAGTAGCAACACAACTATAGATAAAATGGCCATTGCAAGTCGAGCCGAAATAAATTCCACAAATGTCACTCTCCTGATTTACGGGCGAGAAGCCCCCAAATATTACTTCGTTTTTATTTGGCGATTTGGTGATTCCTGACGTTGTGCTGTGCAGGCAACTTTGTGTCGGCGCACTCGCCGCCGAAGTTTTGCGAATTTGGCCGGTTGAGATAAACGATTGAAGTCGCATTGATTGAAATTGCGGACACCTCAAAAGCGCGTTTCACTGTTTGTTCAGCATTCAATTCGTATTTTTATTTGAATCGTAAAGTCTCGCGGCTCTTTTCACAGTACTTTAAAAATGACCAAAACGGACATGAAATCGGTTAAAAAGTGGAAAAGCTACGTCAATAAAATCAGTAAAAGATCACTCTGAATTGCCATAAACGTTTTCTAACAAAAAATCTAATTGTGAGACAATTTTTTCCTCATTTACTTCAAGGCCTGTTCTTGCAACTACTAGTATACCTATTTACCCAAATAATTATTGGAAAGTATACACTATACTCAGCGTTCTGACAAGTAAACCTGCAGTCTTAAAACTAGCTAGTGTATAATGCAACAACTTTGCAACAAGGTATCAAGTTCCGACGCAAATAAATCAAAGAATTCTTTTTATTTTCTTTTAATGAAGTAACTGAGTCATTTTGCTGGCGAACATTCATCTTTATCAAATAAAACATTTGTGGTTATGGCTGAAATAGGAACTCCGTTTATTTTATGTAAAATTGTTTTAATTTTTTCATGTGGAATTTACTTTTGCCTAGGTAGGACACCAAAAACATAAATAAATAGGTTTGGCTAATGCTTTTATTTTTTTGGACTTATTTTTTCCTACTCACTGGGTTGAAACACTACCTTTCAAGTTATTCATATTTCCATTTCGGTTTGGTCCCATATTTTAATTAGGTAATTACCTACTTATATCACCAGATCGTACTCAATTGTTTTGTATAGGGGTGTATTAACAGATGATGCTTGTCGTAATATAAAACTACGTATCTGACCTTTTAACACCGACCATGGGGTATCAAAAACAAAAACAATTCTTAATACATGTTCGATTGTTCATCGTTGTTCATTGACATCAAATAAATCAGCCTACTGTCAATTATACAACCATTACAACTTAGGACTGAGCCAAGGATAAGTTAGTGCTTTGGATATGCTACCTTCCTTTATAATAATAGCAATAAATAATCAAAGTAGGTATAGGTACGGACGAAATCAAAAGTAAATGAGATTTTTTTTTATGCTGCGTTTTATTTACTTACTACCCTTTAGAGTGTGACGTTTCAAAATTCCTTTCTTAGTGCACCCCTACACTATATAAGGATACTACCCTCCAAATTTCATACCTCTAGGACTCATAATTTAGGCGGTGCGTTGATTCTCTGTCAGCTTCAAAAGAGTTTTATATATATTGATGATGATGATGATGATTATAAAACTATTTTGAACCAGTAGGTAATACATAGTTAATGCATGTATATTATAAAAATATGTCAAAAAGAATTGTCTTTAGAGTTTTAAGAAAACGTGATCATTCTACATATACCAACCTATATAACCAATATAACCAACCATATACCTCTATAACCAAATTATCATCAAACTGACCAACTCATTTGTTCACAGGAGGTCTTTCAACAACAGCCGTGGTCAAGATCCAGCTGATTGACATCAACGACAACACACCAGTATTTACCGCTAAGGACTACAGCGTCTCCTTGAAAGAAGGTCGCATTTCCTCCGAGCCAATAATCGCGGTCTCCGCGACCGATGCCGACTCAGGACGATACGGGACCATCACCTACCGAATCACCAATGGAAATGATAACGACATCTTCAGGATAGACAGAGCGACAGGAGAGATACTAGTCACTAAACCGGCGTTAGTATCGAACAATGCGAAGTTTGATTTGGAGGTCACAGCGACGGATGGCGGGGGTCTGACAGCTCCTCAACCAGCCGTGGTCCATGTGACCGTGATGCCGGCGGGACTTGGAGCAGCTTTATTTGATAAGCCTCGGTATAACTTCCATGTGAAAGAAGATGTACGGGTTGGGACTGTTGTTGGACATCTGAAGGCTACTGTTGGTGATCGAGGTAAGCTTTTACTCAAATATAATTTTCTCTATCTACCAACTTATATTTGGGAAAATATGCATAAGTTTTTTAGCCTGAACTGATTGACAAGAAAGCCAGAGATCTGTGTTCTGACAGGCATTAAGACTTCTATCGACAAGTTTGTAGTAGTACCTAGCATACCTTATTTAATATTCTATTTTATATTAAACATTATTTTACTTATTTTAACCAGTGTGGGATGATAATTCGGTAAAGTCAAAATATAATTACTTACACGCTAGATTAGGTAAGACTATATGAATATACCCCTGTATCGCCAACACAGGATTTTCAATCTTAACCGATTATCTAAGTTAAGCACCGTTCTGCGCGGTTACTATTTGGATGGGTGACCGTTATTGTCATTTACATCTGAGCGCTTCCGTGCTTCGGAGGGCACGTTAAACTGTCGGTCCCGGCTCTAACAGTCGTTGGGTCAGAGGTCTTAAGGCGGCCTAAAAACTCCGTCAACAGAGTGGGTCCACTAATTCATACGAGCTTGCTTGCTTTCTGGATTTTCATCTAGATATTCCACGTCAATAATAGAGTCAGAAATGCCGAAAAGCTCCATCCCCAGGTAGAAGACTTAAGGCCCCTGTCTCATACAAGCTATCGAAGTGAAACTGACTCGATGGAGCTATTAACCCGTGAACTACCGGAGACCTAAATTCCCCTTTTACAATTTGTAATTAAATCGTGCAACGGTGATTTGTATTCAAATTAGAAGCGAAGCGACGGAAGCGAAAGCGGTTAGGGTTGCCACACAGGGATGCAGGGTTTATGCTGGCTACGGGTTGAATATTTAAAAAGTAAATAGTAAATAGTAAATTTATAGTTTATGTGTAATTAGTTACCTATTTTTCGCAAAACAAATTAATTTGAGTTTGAAAGTTACCCTCGTGATGTAGGTTAGTTTTCTCTATTAAGATTACATCCCTAGGGAATTTTTTTTTCTATTATTTCAGATTATTGCAATTTACACATCATCAATAAAATATGTACTCGTATATTATGGGTTTAAATAATATAACCAAAAATATTTATTTATCATTAAAACCAAAACACGATCGCGAAAGCTTACAATATTTTTCCATAATTCAGAAATCTTTTGTTTTTTATTAAAAAAATATTTACGTTTCGTATAGAAAGGACATTTCATCCTAGGTATTAATTTTGAAAGCTACAAGAAGACTCTGATATCTACAACAGGTAACCTATGGGGGGGGGGTCTGGACTGTGTATAACTTTGTATTAGGTGTAATATTGTTAAACATTATTGTTAGTATACAGTACACCTTACATTTTGCACCACCCATAAAGAGGAACTGATGCACAATAGCTAACCTAATCGTCCATTGTCTCTGTATGATCACGACGAATATCTGATGGGCTATAGCTTTTCTAGTTTTCTAAATAGCTTTTACCGTCATGCCAACCCTAAGGCCAGGCTTGAGCACGTTTGATGTTGTCATTGAGAAATAGCTGTCACTGAGAATTTTTATCTCAAATCCACGCCAATTATAAAAAAAAAAAAGAAGGAGGGATTTGGGGATTCGAGTTTTGACATTTTTTGAAACAACACCTAGCACTTTTATTTCAATAGTTTTTCTTGTGATATTGGGACTATTGTTGCTTAACTTTGGTGGAGTTTTAACTAATAATACTTAGGTCATAAAATAAAGTGTTAGGAAAAATATCCACCATTTTCCACCAACGACAGCCGACTTGACGAATGACTGACTAAATATCTCACTTGACACTGGCGAAATTGTCTGTCAAAATGACAGACAGAGACCATAAACAAAAGCGGAAGAAGAAAAAGGAGAATTATTTCAACTGTTTCAGGTTTTTGCCCAAGAGGAGTTGGAGGCTTTTGTCTAAGGTGTCTAGATTTTGATCTAATTTAAAGTCGTGTTTGTCCTAGTTTTAACGAAACATACATATTGCTGTCGGCTGCCCTATACTTTATTTGAAATAATATAAAAAAAACTTTGGCAAAAGCGAGAGGGGATATTAACAAGGGGTAACTCAAATAATTTCCATAATTTTCACCTTACCCGAGCACAAGATGTAATATATCACCGTTTAAAATATTATACGCCGGCCTTACTATGAATCTACCAACAATGGCGTAGTCATGGCGTCCTATTCCCATGGACAAGTGGTAGGTAGTCGTGGACGGAGCTAGGACTAGGGTTCGGTATTATCTAGAGAGGATTTATTTAGTATTAGCACTTTTTCAGTGTTCATGATATATATTTTTCCCAAATCCAACTTTATTATTTATTTACATAACTTTTTTGTCTATAAAAGACGCCTCGCCAGCTACAAAAAAAATTACATAAGGAAAAAAAAAGAAAAATAGAAGTTAAAATCTAGTTTATATTTATACGCAGTCGCTTTATGGACGCTATCGTATGTTTGGCTCTTACGTCATTTGAATAAAACTGTAATAGGTATAATATATTTTTACTAATTTATTGATTATTATTTATTTATCTATTATCTATTTAATAATATTTTTACAAAATTATTCAAGGTAAATAAAATGTTAACCTTAAAGCCCTGCTGACTGTCCTGGCCTAACGGTATGGTTTGCAATTCAGTGATTTACCGCACCGCTACAGAAACCAGGAATGGATGCGTGTTGCACTGTCGCTGATCAGCTGACCGATACTGCGCTCTCTTGGAATGCAGATAGAACTGTACTAGAAGAAAAACTGCACGACTTGAGCCATTATGCAATTTTAAACATAAAAAAATACTGGTAGTTAAAAAAAAAATTGGGTGATTTTTTCGCACCACGGGGGCCATTTTTGTCTAATAAAAACCTGCCAGGTGTAAGTCTGGCAGGTTTTATGAATTTTATTCATACTAAATATAGGTATTCTGTGACTAAATAGTGACATTAGCGCGTTTCAGCGCGTTTCTTGCCGCTAAAAGCTTCTTGTTTTCGTATATCGCTTAACATTATGCTGGACAGCGAAAGCAGTTCAGAGCTTACGATCGGGTAGAAATTGTATGGAAATAAGTAGTAGATTATATTTTAAATAAATCTGCAGTTTAAACCCGTTTTTTTTTTAAATTTTATATTAGTGCTAATTTCGAAAAAATTTATTGCACTTACTGATACAAGTACCTACAAACGATTAAAAATGTATTCTTGTCACACGGAACTGATTTAAATACAATTCTTTAAATGCAAAAAGATTTATAACATTTTGCATCCGACACCTAATTAGCCGTAACCAGACACAGTCGCAAGCGAGGTACAGTCAGGGGCAGTAGTATATAGTAAAGGGGTGCACTAAGAAAGGAATTTTGAAAAGTCACACTAGAACGCGAGCAATGCCGCGGGCGACGGCTAGTTATACATATAAACCTTCTATACACTATCTATTAAAAAAAACCGTATCAAAATCCGTTGCGTAGTTTTAAAGATCTAAGATCATAGAGACAGACAGACAGACAGCGGGAAGCGACTTTGTATACTATGGTAGTGAAGTTTTTTTTAACTCAATAATAAAAACAATGCTGCAGGCGGATATAAGCAAATCATAATGTAATTAGTTCGGCAACAATAGCAATAACACGGGAATTACAAATCAAATCTTTAGATTCATAAGATATCGCGGTTAAAAATCACAATATTGTATCATAAGTTTGGTCTAAGTTATAACTTTTAGCGTTTTTTGTAACCTATTGATCAAACGAAAAAGACCTTTTGAAGGTTAGTGTGCTCTTCTTTCGTCTGGATGTCTCAAAGCCGTGAGGAGACAGATTTTACTTAAAAAAATACTCACCTCCTCACTTTGGCGCGTTGACGCGGTATATCGAAACGTCGAATCATCCCTTTTCATGTCGAATTATCATCTTTTTTTTTGGGATATTTTTTTTTATTAATAATTTAGACGGTCGGCGATATCGGGGTCGGCCAAGAAAGCGTTGGCGCGACGAACTAGATGCCTTCGATAGAGGATGGTGGGAGGAAGCTCGGGACAGAGAACATTGGAAGTCTATGGGAGAGACCTTTGCCCAGCAGTGGGACGATATAGGTTAAATAAAAAATAAAAATAAATGAGTTATTCCTACCTAATTGTGATCACTGCGTATAAGGTTTTTTTGATAGTTACAAAATAGTGGTGTATATTTTTTTTTTCCTTTTGTTACTTTATTAAATATCACTTATAACTTGTGCTTTATACTCAAAGTCGGGTTTAATTAGAATTAGCTTCATAAACTTACGTTCAATGTACAAATGCACGCCCCCGCACATTTATTACAATACTTGATTATTTTTCAAGGTAAAATAAACTTTAAAGCTGTGGGTATTCGATTCAAAAAGCTTCCATGCTCACTTCCATGCTTCATTGGTCCGAATCTTGTAGGTAACAATTTTAAACACTCTTAATTATACTTTTTATGAAAAAAACTACTTAGTGCTACCACAGAATATTACTTTAGATATTTATAGGATGAATATTTTTATTATTATTACTGGCCGGTACTATAATGGTTTTATTACCTAGCGATTTTCATCAATTGGCAATACAGGGTTAAATTTATAGTACCTAACCTACCTACTCATAGAAAAAATCTACGGGGTGAAACTGTATTTATTTTGGAACGAAACAAAACGAGCTATTAAATTTTCCATATTAGTTTTTTGTTTTGGTTCTAGATCAATGTTTGACACCAGTGTTTTACAAGTTTTTATCGTCAGGCACTTTTGAAAAGTGCACCTTATTGCACTGGTTTTTGGACATATAATTGCCTCTAATGACGCCTCTGGGAAGCGGAATCTCGTAGGGTTCAAATCTGGAGAGCAGCTCGTGCCGATTTATTCGCATCTGATAACAGAAGTTAAAACGTACACCTTACTCGTAGCTGGTTAATTAAGAAAATGGAAAATGGTGTTCTGTGAGTCATCAATTGGTTACCCGTTCCCCAGAACTCATAGGCTCAAATTGCAAATAATTATAAAACTGTAAAAAAGACAAAAACTAAAATTAAAGTTAAGGATAAACTAAATATGCAGATCTACTAAATAAACGATTCTGATTCCGAAAATTGAGTTTGTCTGTTTATCTGTTTGTTTGATCGCGAATCACGCCTTTACTACTGGACCAATTTCAACGAAACTTATACCATTCGGAAGACCTTTTTCCGGATTGAAACATAGGCTATATTTTATTGAAATCAAAGACGTAGATTCTTAGATACAGCTTGAACTCTCTAAACCCAAATCAGCCATTTGCTACGAGGTTCATCGTAAGCTAGCTGACAGATATTTTGGTGGAAAATTTCGCAGGCGTACGAAGTCACGGGTATCAACTAGTTAAGTAATATAACCCCTTTCCTTATATACAGTTCAACAAATCAATAGGTTGTACATCTAACTACATTATTCTGACTCTAACAAACGTTGACCCTCTATCTCATCTCCCGGTGAAAGTATTTCGTAGTCTGTGCCGAGTAAAAAGACGAAAGAGCACGAAACGGGCCAGACGAGATAGGACCCTTAATTTGCGTAATAAAATTCAACCTGAGACAATGCGGGGTTTCGGGAAACTAACCTTTAAAAGGTTAAATAGTTGGTTAAAATAACTCAACATAAGTTGATGGTATGTTTTGAAAGCGCAGCGATTGAAAAAAAACGTTATAGCTAATTTCGTTAGTGGTCAAACTGAAACAATTGAGCTATCGACAAACCGTTGCAAACGATTTATAGATAGCTCAATCATCTTCAATAGATGTAAAGGTCTATTATTATTATCAATTATAAAAAAAAAACAAATTCAAAAGAAAAAAAAAATGCAGGCGTATAAGAAAACATTTTTGTTCACGCTCCAATCGTATAGTAACTGAAAAATTTGAAATTCAAAAGGTACCTGCGCCGGTCGCCTCCGAATAACTCGTCCCGTACGCCGACCCCAAGATCGCGACACTTTTTGCCCCCAAAACTTTTGTGCCTCCTTTTTCAAGCAGTCTGTTACCACAATAATTTTCAACTTTTTCAATGGTGAGTTAACACGATTTATCTTTTACTTTTAAGTGTTGTTACACGTAATAAGCAAGTGAAATTTTAATTTGTGCGGATTGGTAATATTGCTGTGGAGTTTTTGAATTAAATTTTAGGACGAACCCTTAAATTGTAAAGATGAACAAAGCAGCAAAATATCTTTTAATTTCAGAATAAAAGAGAAACCGAAAGAAAATACTCCACACAACTCAAATCCTGCGTACTCAAGTAAATCTCTAAAAGAGACTGGATAAAGTGGGATATATTGTTTTTGAAAAAGTTATCTTAGACAGATGTAGCAGTATTTTTTATTCGATTATGATGCCACTTTAGACAATGGTACACGCACAGCTGAATTATCCACTCGCAGAGATTTGCCCAGTCTCCTTTCCAATCTAGTTCCCATAGTACAAGCTCTGCTTAGTTTTGGACTAGAGAGCATTGTGTGTAATGTCCATGAATATTTATTTATTTAAACCTATACTTTGATTTGTGTGCCAATTTACTTATGAAAGTAAATTCTTTGAAGTTTGACCATTACTATGTACAGTAATTTGATTACTTAGTTCAGCTTAAATATTCTTGGCAATGTATTGAAAATGTACCAATTTCTAGTCACGAAACATTAAAATGGAAATATATATTTGCAATGCAAATAATAATGTTACTTTTAAGTCGCTAGATAGCAATCAGAATCAGATTAAAAATGAAACAGCTACCTAAGTTTAGTTTAAATAATCAATTACTAAATCATAAACCCAGGTGGGTCTACAATTTTTGCTGACTTTAAATAAGTTAAGCATCCCAGTCGGTAAAGCTCTGCCTTCCGTGCTTTGAGTCGTGGGTTCGATCCATATTAAGACCAACTTTTGCATGGCAAAAATAGATGTTTGTGATGTAGTCTGGACAGTGGACGTGTTGATATGTAACTATTTATATATGACTAGTATTTTATTTTAGTCTAGTTCCCATAGTACAAGTTGATAAGTTTAAGAATAGATGGCGCTGTCTGAAATTTCAATGAATATTTGTATAATGTATAAAGGTGAAGGTTCTAAAGTGGTCTACGAGTAGGTTCATTGTAGAAATAAGATCGCAAAGAATTTTTCTCACTGAATCACAATGCACTGATGCTCGATAACCAATGGTTAAGCCTTAAAGACATGTTATTCAAAAGCGATAATCTATTAAGTAGATAAATTAAATTAAGTCAACCATCGCCAACAATTCACATAGGGAAATCTTTACAACACTTAATTGAAACATAGTTCGGTGCTCGTGAGTAAGATAATCGGACGCCATTAATGATTTCAATTTAGAAGGGCAAGATGCAAAGGAGAAGTGTCAACATTGGCCCATGGGAGAATACCCACCTATGAATATGGTATACTTTAGGTGAATCTAATTGTTTTGTATTATTCAATAAAAATCAAAGTTCTGTTAAAAACAATCCTTATATACTTACAATACGATACAATACTTAGACAAGATAAATAAATCACTGTTACTCGTACATTAATGAAATGAATCGGTTGATAAAGTGATTCTCTATTGTTTTTGTATTTAAATTAAGAATAATGAGATTTTAGTCTACCAAAAACATTTTATAATCGCTAATCAATTTAGCCCCTTCTCCTTTAGCCGGTACGCCACCGGGCCCGGCTGCGTGACTGGCGGGCTAATGAATTGAACAGACACCCTCACCAGCCCAAACTTAAACAGACAAAAAACTTAACATAAAACTTAAACTTAACATAAACACACTTTATTGATATCGATGAATTATAAACGCCAAGATGTTATCCCATAATCCCTTCGACAATGAATTAAGGTTTTGGCTTCTCAAAAGCCATTTAGGAAATTTTAAATCATCAGCTCACCAAGATTTCGTTTGCGGAAATATCGAATGCTCGAAAGCTATCGAAAAATCAAAAATAGCGACCGCGCAAAAAATGGAGGAACAGTGGATGCCGAATCCAGCCGAAATAAGACGAGGTTACGCGTCACCAACTGCATAAAGAGAGGAGACAAAGAGACGGCGCGGGGGAGCGGGAAGCGGGAGGGGGAGTGGGAGGACAGGACCAGTTACACAAACAAAGACTGCCGGGCATGTCCACGAATAAGACTGTATATCAATCTCACGTCAACAGATCTGCCCAAAACGACCGGCGAAAAAACGTTGGCAAAAAGTTTGCGCTCGCCGAAAAAAATCTACAATGAACCCTTTAAATCCCTGTGAGAACTGCCAATTAAAAATTGATAGATTTAAAATGGTTTTCAGCTGATATTTTGGTGACAGATTTCAGAAGCGTTGCTCTTGAACATACTACATTCCATTTCGAGTAGAGCGATTTGGAATCCACAGTATAATTTTGTAAATGCGAAAGCTTTTATTATAATAAAAATAAAACGCATACCAACCTGTCAACTCCGAACCGGTTATCACAAGGTGCTATTGTTGCGCCACTATTGTAAACAATTCACAATATCAAAAGCAAGTCACAAAACAACGATATCATTCACAAGATTCAAACAAATGCTAATTTTGAACCAACTAGGGATCGAGATACAATTAGTAATAAGAACAAACGCTTAAAAATAAAGCAACAGGGAGTATTGAAAGACAATACAATAGGAGATGGGGAGCATAGAGACGTGCTTTTATTAATTTAATCTTTCAGAAGGTATAATTTTTTTTTTAATTAACTGGACTATCTCATGGTTTGTTTTAGTTTCGTTTATTAAAAAGAATGTCTAACCAATAATCATGTTATTCTTCAGTAATAGGGTAACAAGACGTCACTTATTTGAAATCTAGTTTATTTGAATCTATCTTATTTGAATCTAGTTCATCTATTTTAGATATCAGATATTTTGAAGCTTCACTGATGTAGTTTTAATTCAAATAACTTATAACTAGGCTATAAAAAATATATCCTGTCAGTTCTGTTAAAGCATTTCATATTTCACCATCAACTTAAATCGGTTTTTCCAAGAAGCGTACATTTTGTCATGAGTGAAAAGGTAAAATGATATCGTATACTTAAATAAAATATTGATCGCTATCGTAAAATGGTGTGCGGTCAATTTTGCTCCAACTCCACAGCTCACAATCCGGAGAAATTGAGACGATAGGTCAGACGGGACACAGAGATGAGAATAGAGTTTCATACTGTGTAAATTGTGCAAGCAACATTTGACCATCGAACTAAACAAAACATCATTTCAATAATATTTTCATTAATTAGATTTTCTGTGTTGCATATCAAATAGAAAAAGAATAAGATGTGTAAGAAACTATAGTGTGTTAACTGGTAGATAGGTTTATTTATATGTTTATTGTCACACAGCTTCCTAGATAAATAAATAAATAAATATTCACGGACACTTAACACAACGCCTTATAGTCCCAAACTAAGCAAAGCTTGTACGATGGAAACTAGATGGCTGATAGAATACATACATACACATACATTTTCTTGAATATTTGATGCATGTGTGCTGTGATGATAATAAATAAATAAATATTATTAAACTCCGATAAAGTCATGACATCTCTAAGGCAGCCAAAGAAATAGTAGCAAAGTTTGTTAGCAAATAGATCTGACTTAAATTTTTAATTTGATTTTTGTAAATGTTTTATGTCTCTCTCTTTTACATGTACTTTTGTTTCATATATTAAACCACTTGCTTTTCTTCGCAGGCAAACCTCCAATTCGGTACAGCATCATCTCTGGAGACGCGAACCACCACTTCACCATCGAGCCGCTGACCGGCGCCATCAGAACCGCGAGCCAGCTCGATCGGGAGACCATACCCTCGTTCCTGCTCAACGTGAGGGCTGTGAATGGAAACCCGCAAAACTTTGATCAGACTCAGGTAAGTCCATCACTTTTATAACGCCTTACGGTCAAATACTCAAACGCCACTTAAATTAAGTTCACGCTTAAACTATTGCCATCTCTTACAAATGAGTAATTTCAAACAGAGGCAGAGCAATTTTAATTGGTGCTTAAATTTGAGTGACGTTTCAGTATTCCGGCCTTAGGTACCTAAATAATTTTGGTAACCACAGAAGCCATAGCAAAAAACTGTACCTACTTTTTAGGCTCTTCATTACAATGTGGACCATTAATATAGAGGCACTGTCTTAGGCATTCTTGACTCTTGTAGGATTAATAAGATAAGTGTTTACTATATTAGAAATTACATCGAAAATGATTAAATTACAAAATATGTTTTAAGTTAAGTTAGTGTATATTTCAAGCTGTAAACCAAATAGGTAATAAAAAAATAAGTGTTTTTCTTAAATTTGTTATATGTAATAATTTTTTGAATCTCTGTACAGGTTCAAATCACCCTTGACGATGTGAACGACAATACACCAGAATTTGGCACCTCCTCCGTCCGAGTGTCAGTAGCAGAGTCTGCTGCCATTGGTTCCGTGGTCTACGCAGCCAGAGCCACCGACGAAGATGACGGCAGAAACGGCCAGATAACATACCACCTGGTATCTGCATCGGGACCTTCGAATACCTTCGCTGTCAACGACCAACAGGGACTGGTGACCCTTTTGAGGTAATCTCAAGTTTAGTACAAATAGGTGAAGATGTCTATCTTATCAGGAAGTCATAAAAACTCCATGTTACGACGTCTTTATGCGTGTCTTTGAACTGGGATTCATATTTCCTGGATTAATAAATATTCATGCTTGCTTCTGAATCATTTCATGGCATTTTATGGAATATCCGTTATACTATACAATCATGCTTTTCAAGATTGCGAATAAAGTTGGTAAGAAAAGATAGGCTGTTGACTGAGTTCACTGGCAACTAAAAGGCCTCGTCATTGCTCGGTAACCGTAAAAAAACTGACAGCATAATAAGCCCTTCAACAATTTCTGTAAAGCCCCAAAAATATTAGCCAGTATTTTTTGATTGCACTATATATAAAGCAATGTGATAAGGTGGATTCTAAACCACTGAAGTCTGACTGTAGAATATTAACTTGGCTTGGATTTTTCATGGCTTATCCAAACATTTTGACATTTTCAACAGGCCCTTGGACTACGAGAACCTCGTCCGGCACTCCCTCATTATCTCCGCTAAAGACAACGGAGTACCATCCCTCAGTTCCAACCTGACCCTGGTAGTTGATGTCCAGGATGTGAATGACAATCCACCTGTCTTTGAGCATGACTCGTATACTGCTAATGTTCTGGAGTCAGAAGCTATCAATGCTAAGGTAAAGATTTTATTGGTTTATTATGTTAACATTAGAACTTACGAAAATTATTATATTATACAAATTGCTGTCTCAGTGATAGGTACTGAATCTTTGAATTAGCTCTGTCAGATTCTGGGCTCGATTCTTACTGAGAAACACTAGTGTATACTGAACACAAATGCTCGATCCGTCCTCTATTTGGCTTTCCAAATCACCTCAAGAGATCATAGTAAAAAATACAGTTGCATTGGTAATTCCCCATAAAGATACCAAAGCGGACTATGAAGCATCAATAAACCACCAACCCGAGTTTTTCCAAGACCCAGTATGTTTTACGACTGATTAACAATCTAGCACCAACCATGGTAAGCTATGAAGAATAACTTCTTCACTAAGTACTCGACAAGCAATGCGTAGCAGAATTTATCACATCGATCGCTAAACAACCAACGATTACAATCTACAACCACTGGTATACTTCCTTATACGGCGCCAGACGCATTCTAGTAAGCCATCCTTGTAATGAATTTTCTCCTTGCAGATATTAGAAATACAAGCGATAGATAAAGACACTGGGAACAACGCGCGAATAACGTACCGTATACTTTCCAATAACACAGATGATTTTTTCAAAGTACAACCTAGTACTGGCTGGGTTTATTTATCCCGAACATTAGATCGAGAAACTACTGATAAACACAAGATGGTTATAACGGCGGTAGACAATGGTATGCCTCCTCTAACAGCCACTGCAAGTCTAATTGTCAACGTGTTAGATGCAAATGACAATGATCCAGTTTTCTCGAAGACTGCTTACGAGTTCCAAGTGGAAGAGAATCAGAGGGCTGGTTCGTTTGTTGGAAAGATCGCTGCAAATGACGCTGATTTAGAAGACAATGCTGTGCTGAGATACAGTCTGTTTCCATCAAACACAAGTTTCAATGTTCATCCAGTGTCAGGTGAGTCTAATTTTAAACCGTTTGTATGTCCAAGTGTAATAAACCTTAAAATCTTCTAAGAATAAGATCTGCTTATTGATATCAACGTTATTTATTCTTACTTAAACCCGATTAGTATTGACATTATAAAGGTTCAAACAGACGGCGCTACACGCGTCATTACAACACATACTTACTTAGAACAATGCAATTTTACCGTAATACCGACTTCAGCTCTTATTTGAACAGGCAAGGAAATTATTCCAGTGACCAACAGGCCACTCGATGCTTTGTTTAGACCGGCGGCTCTTTTGAAAGCTAAAACCCAAAGTGTGTTGTGCCTTAAGACTCATCGACTGAACAAACAGTTTGGGCAAACACGGGCTTAATACCTGCACAATTTAAATGGATAGGGAGCAGATCCAATAGCGCACATATTTGCTTTGGGTCTTCCCATGAACAACTTTCTACGGACATCTGTCGCATTCCACCAAATAAATGCAATAAGCTCGACTTCTCTGACTTCTAAGACTAAAAGCTTCTTATACTGCGTTAGTATAGTGACCCTGAAGTCAACCTTATGACCTTCTGTGCAAGAACCACAGAGATACGAAGATGCGCATCAAATGGGCTCCTTTCAGACACTTGTTTTCTAATGTTTAGTTATTAGAGATGCCGGTTTTCTCACAATGTCCCTCTTCACCTTTGTATCACCGTATATTACGATGTCAGAGTACGGTGTAAGTCTCACCCGCACTAAAGCCGTTTGGTATTATACCCGCTATCGCTCGATAAGATTGGACCATTATTCATAAATGGGCATAATCTGAGCTCACATGATTCAACGATTCTTAATCGCGGTGATGTTTATCGGAGAAAATCGTGTGAGTTTTTCGCTACTCAATATGGGCGTCCGCAAAAAGGGTGTTTGGCGTTTCGTTATCGCACCGATAACTGACTGATGAATGGGGAATCTTTTCGTCTCAATTCGGCTTATCGGAGATCAACACCCCACGAGCTAGTTAGCGAATCTTTACCCAGAGCTCACCCTTTGCTTTTCCGGCAAAATTCGTAAATCATTCGCACGACCGACGTCTGTATGTGGTCCCGATTGGCTCCGATCTCGGATTCAGATTTGAACAGGTGCTTATGCGATGTTTCAGTGGCAAAAACTCTCAGCCTTTTATGAGCATAATCGCTTCGTTCATTTCATTCGGTGGCGGATCAAAACGAAGCTTTAGGTTACCGACTGCGTCTTCCGAATTGTGATTGTTAATCTTTTATGGCAATTTTTATCGGGAAGGTCACACCGTTAGAAGGACCGGCTCTCCGCTACGGGAGACTGCGTACAATGAATTTATGCGCGTCAATGCGAGTTATAAACGTCGTCGCGCGCGCATGCATCGTGACCCACCATTAACTATTATTAAAATATTGCTATGTAGGAGCCTCGGCTATTCTCTCCCATGTTTTATTACGAGCCGGCCGCGGCCAGATACTGTCGTCGGCCATTTAAAGCTCATACGTTACAAATGTACGTGTAGGACGCTCTGCGGTTCTACAACTCGTTTGGTTGACGGATTCCTTTTATTTTCGAATGTTCGCAAATGAATTGTAGGTGTAAAATGTTGCTGGAATCTGACTCTCGCCTGTGCAACTATAAATTGCAATAATACCGTCTGTTGAAACAAAAAAGGTAATTGCGATCAAGAGACGAGGTGACGCCATTGTAAATGAATTTGCAGATACGAAATTCTTGGCCTTTACTTGTTATTTGTTGAGTTGCAGCTTTAATCGTTTACAAATGTAGTATATTTCACAGAAATTGCATCGCTACGTTTTGTAAGTCAAGAAAATAACGACGAATAAGTTTTTTCTAGAGCTCACCTCCCATCGCTCATTATGGAGGCCTCTACCACATCTTATTATCCCTCGATGACATAGTATTTCGCTTCTGTAATCTAAACTTTAAAATCATGATGTCTAATATCATTATTCGCTGCGGTTTTTTCATAAGAACTAAACGTTTTCGTCTTTCTGTTTCTGTCATCATGAGCTTTAGACCCAATAAGGAATCTGCCTTTGGATAATCATAGGCATTATGCCGCAAGCTATAACTTTTATGAATCCTTAATTTCAGGGTTTGAGATTGATAATCGTTTCAAAATTGTCAAAATCCTTTAGCAATATACCGGCGTGCTTATCAAAGACTAATTTCTTTTGAACGTGCACAATCTTAAAAACAGATCCTTATTTTTATAATTTGCAAAAGCGTGTTTCTTTAACATTAACAACATTACTGCTGTCCAACTTGTTCTGATAATCATATAATTTTGTTCACAGGAGTCATTACAACGAAGGAAATCTTAGATCGTGAATTCAAAGCAGCCTATTCGTTATTCGCTGAAGCAAAAGACCAAGGAACTCTACCAAGGTCAACTCGAGTTCCCGTTTCTATTAAAATAACTGACGTGAACGACAATCCACCTGAAATCATAGACCCTAGAGAAGATGTGGTTAGTGTAAGAGAAGAACAACAGCCTGGAGCAGAAGTAGCGAGAGTCAAAGCTATAGATAGAGATAATGGCGTGAACTCTACAATAACATACTCTATCTTGAATGAACGGGACATGGATGGATATGGGGTATTTGTTATTGATTCTAATACTGGAGTCATCAAAACGAGCACAGGTAAAAATATTTAAATGGTGACGTAGACTGTTATTTTTTAAGTTTGTTTATAACAAGTAGTAAACAAATTTTGTTTTACAGTACTTGATCACGAAGAAAGATCAATTTATCGATTAACGGTAGCAGCGACAGATGGAGGCCAGCCACCTAAGCAAACTGTAAGACAGCTGAAAGTAGAGGTGCTAGACCTGAATGATAACAGACCTACGTACACAAGCTCAAGCCTCTCATTCAAAGTAAGTTCAAATATACGTTCATAAAATCAAATAGGTAAAGATAAGAAAAAATAACATGAGATATCCATTAATACAAAATGATTTTGGAAATGATCCTAAATAAATATTTGTGTTGCAGGTAAAAGAAAACGCCAGAATCGGTCATGTAGTTGGGTCTGTTGTATGCTGCGACTCTGAAATCGAAGACAATACGATTACCAATGAAGAAGAGAAACAAATCTCGTACCTATTGATGCCATTGACGGCTGACCATTCACCCGGGACTTTTGAAATTGACCGAAAAACTGGATCATTAGTTGTTGCGAGACAATTAGATAGAGAAGTTCAAGATGAGTACCGATTAGAAGTCAGAGCATTAGATACGTCAGCAACAAACAACCCTCAAAGTAGTGCTGTCACAGTGAAGATTGAAATAGTCGATGTAAATGATAATGCACCACAATGGCCTCAAGATCCTGTGAATATCGATGTTTCAGAAATTACACCAATCGGAACCACTGTATACAATTTCACAGCTGAAGATGCGGATTCTGGTGTGAACGGAGAACTGAACTTTCGAGTAGTCTCTTCCTTGCCACCAACTAAAAATATTTTTAATTTAGATCCTCTCACTGGATCACTCACCTTGACAACTGCTCTTGATTACGAAGTTCTGAAAGAATACTGGTTAGTCGTTGAAGCGACAGACTTGGCTGCTAATGTTTCAGAAAGAATGGCTACTTCTGCAACAGTTCACATATCAGTTATCGATGCTAATGATAATGCACCTAGTTTTGTGTCAGCGAGGAAAGCAACTGTATCATTGAACACTCTAGCAGGGACTTTATATCAAGCTCTGGCAGTAGATGCTGATTCTGGCAATAATGGCAGGATATCGTATTACATTTCTAGTGGCAATGACCATGCTTACTTCTCAATGGAGTACGACAATGGCAAGTTAGCCTTTTCCAAAAAATACTCATCAGACATCTCAAGAGTCAGACCAGGACAGTACAGATTGAACTTGACAGCATCTGACCATGGAGTCCCATTTCCAAGACAAAGTCATATGACCCTCGTACTAACCTTGCAAGAGTCTACCAATGTGCCACCTAGGTTTACGGAGTCGTTCTACAGATCCAATATTAGTGAAGATATTCGGCCGGGAAGTTTTGTTACTAGGCTATCAGCAAAATCATCCAGAGGAAGTGCGAGTAAGTTATTTATTACAAACAAGATAGTATAAAATCTACCTAAAGATATATCTTTCATGTAAATAAGTTTTCTAACAAAATATTTATTTCAGGTAATCTGTCTTACACGATTCCTTTTGGTGTAGCCGATGACAAATTCGCAGTAGATGAACGATTGGGAACACTCACAGTAAAGACAAGAATAGATCGTGAAGAAAGAGATCAATACATTTTCCCAGTTTATGTCACAGATTCCAGTACATTTCAGTCTACAACTAACTTTGATGTTGCTACTGTGACAATTAGCATCATGGATGTCAACGACAACTCTCCCACTTTCAAACTAGGATCTTGTTATCCCCTCGTAGTGCCTGAAAATAATGAACCGGAAGTGATCCATACCGTAGCAGCTACCGACAAAGATATAGGTGCTAATGGGGTTATTACTTACAGTATCACATCGGGCAATAACGGCAATAAATTTTCAATAGATTCAACCTCAGGCAAGCTGACAGCTCGGACATTAGACCGCGAGAGTCAAGCTCGGTACCACTTGACAATTACTGCTTTGGACCACGGATCGCCTGTGGCTCTTCAAGGGTCCTGCAATATTACAGTAATAGTCGAAGATCAGAATGATAACGATCCCGTTTTTGATACCGGTCATTATTCCGCTGCGATACCAGAAGACGCGGCGACTGATACTTCGGTTATAAAAGTGAGAGCAACAGACGCTGATTTGGGATTCAACAAACGCATTGTTTATTCATTAGCAAACGAAAGTCAAGGACTGTTCAGGATCGATAATAAGACTGGAATAATTTTTACTACTGGGTAAGGGATCAATGTCATACATTTCGAATTAAATACAGACATTTATTTGAAATAAATCAATAAGTTCAATATCATTTTTTATGTTTTCAGGAACTTTGATCGAGAAAAAACAAACATTTATAATTTTGAAGCAGTGGCTACGGACGAAGGCCGATACATAGCCCGTTCCCAAAGAGTATCAGTAGAAGTCACAATCAACGATGTGAATGACAACAAACCCATTTTCACTAAGTATCCATTCCGAGAACAAGTGGCTACACTCACTCCGCCAGGGCAAAGCTTGCTTAGGGTCTCGGCTACAGATAATGACGTCGGCACCAATGCGGAAATTATTTACGAGCTCCTGGACAATTTTAACAATAAGTTTCGCATTAATCCAACCACAGGAGTACTGACGGCGACACAAAGCTTAGCTAGCGAAAATGGAAAACTCATTCATCTCAAAGTACTGGCTAAAGATAAGGGAAGCCCGCCCCAGAGCTCCATCGGTCTCATCGAAATACGCGTTGGAGATTTTCCTGATCAAACTCCCACTTTGAATTTTCAAAACGCAACTTACAATGTGACTATAGAAGAAAATATGGAGTATGGAAAAGACGTGTTACAAGTTACAGCCGTAAGGAGTGACGGACGTCGCCAGAAAATCATTTATGAAATCGGCAACGGAAACGACCAGTACGCTTTTGAAATCGACCCTAACTCGGGCGTGATAAGGGTCAATAACTCTGTAAATCTGGATTACGAGTCGTACCCGGGCCCAAGGAGGCAACTCGTCGTCGTAGCACGCACGGAAGGCTCGCCCGTCTTATACGGCTACTGCGACGTTATAATAAATCTGCTCGACCAAAACGACCACGCTCCCAGATTTACGCAACAGCAATACATCGCGAACGTTCTAGAAGGGAATACCAAGGGGGAATTTGTCGTTCAACTTGCGGCGAAGGATAGCGACCGCGGGGCGAACGCACGCATTTTGTACCACATCGTGGATGGCAACCACGATAACGCGTTTATTATCGAGCCAGCATTCTCTGGATCAGTGAAGACTAACATTGTCTTAGATCGAGAGATCAGGGAGATGTACAAGCTGACGGTGATTGCGACGGATGAGGGCGACCCGCAGATGACGGGAACAGCCACACTGCGCATCAACGTGGTGGACGTGAACGATAACCAGCCCACATTCCCACCGCCGAATGTCATCTCCGTCTCGGAAGGTGCGTTTGATTTACTTTTTACAGCGCCGCGTACCCGGCTTTAAATTGCTGTTGGGCGGCCTATCGACTTTTCGAAATAAATTGGTAGAACAAAAAGCGTTCCACAAAGAGGGAGGCATTTTACATAATTTGTATTCTCGGCTCCGCGGCCGGGTTACATTGCGACTTTTCGATTCCAGCGCCGAGATTAAATAAAAGGGACTCCTTTAGGATCAATATTTATTGGATGGTATTACATTTTTTCCGAGTGCATGTTTTAGCGGTGCCTCCCCAACGGTTCGCGTTTCGTTTATTTTTTTACATTTATTTGTTTTTGTATCATTGTACGTCGACTGAGTTTTTGTTTTAAACGGTTTTATTTGGTTTTGCGGGTCGTTAAACGGCAGTCAAACGAGAGTAGCGTCAGCGTTTCTAAGTTTTTTCTTTTGTTGTTTTACAGGAGCGGAAGTCGGCACAGTACTTACATCTGTTACTGCGAATGATGTTGACACATATCCGGCCCTAAAATATTCCCTCATACAAGGAGACAACAGGTTTTCGATCGACCGATACAGCGGGAAAGTCGTGCTCAATAGACTTCTTGATTTCGAGATACAGAAGTTGTATGAAGTAAATATAACAGCTTCTGATAATGAACACGTGGCGAAGACCACGCTTACTATCAAGGTCACTGATGTAAACGACAACTCTCCGGTTTTTGATGATATTTCATACAACAAAATACTACCAGGTACGTTAGCTCAGATTGATGATGTCTTTATTCATTTGGCTGTAGTTTTAAGAAAATAAAACTTACTACTATTTTTATGCAGAAGAATTAAATTTTTGACTTTCTTTTCTCCCAATTTCAGAAGGCACGGACACACAAGAAATCGGAACTGTGAGCGCCAAAGACAAAGACAGCGGAGACAATGGCAAGATAGCCTACTCTATCTTACGTCCTTCTAAGGGCTACTACATTGATCCTAGTTCCGGAGCCATGTTTGTAAACTACAGTGCTCTGCCCGGGAACCAGAGAGACACGCAGTTTGCAGTGGTGGCTACTGATCACGGGAAGCCGAATAGAAGTGCTGTAGCTGCTGTGAGGATAAGCACCGGTGCTACTTCGGAAATCAAGCCGTTTATTGGACAGGATATTTATAGGTAGGAGTATATTGATACAGTTTGTTTGGTTTAGCAATGCAACAAAAAAACAACAAAAGTAGATGCATTTTTACTTGCGTTTTTGCCAGTAAAATTATACAGATGTATATATTTCTCTTAGTCTCGTCACTAACCCTAACTTTTTTCCATTTCAGGATAACTGTAAACGAAGACACCAAGAAAGGATCATCGCTACTTCAAATTGGTGGTATCAACGACGTCCTCAAAAAATACAATCTTGAGTTCCACATCACATCCGGTAATGAAGGAGACATGTTTGATGTTACATCTGAAGGAGCTTTAATGCTACTGAATACGTTGGATAGAGAAACTCAAGATTCTTATACTCTTGGCCTCGCTGCTGTGGAACAAGGAAAAATGCTCAGTTACAATCAAAACAAAACTTCCATCACTGTGTTTGTAACTGTCGCCGATGCAAACGATAATGCTCCTGTTTTCTCTACGAATGATTTGGAGCTAACTGTGAGTGAAGATGTCAAAATTGGCTACACTCTGACGCAATTGTCGGCTACAGATGCAGATTTGTATGGAACACCCAATAGTGCCATAGTTTACAATATAACTTCAGGAGATGATGAAGTTTTGTTTTTTATCCATCCGATAACAGGAAAGTTGACAGTCAATAAAACTCTTGACTACGACACCGGCCGTACAGAATACAAACTTATAATCATGGCTTGTGATCAAGGATTACCCTCTCTATGCAACGCAGCTTACGTGAAAGTTGGCTTATTAGATGAAAATGATAACGCGCCTACATTCCCAGTAAATGAATACTTTGAATCTATTGCTGAGAATGAGAGAGTTGGAACTTCTATATTCATTGCAAGAGCAACAGATTTGGATAAAGGAAAGTATGGAAAGCTTGAGTATTCCATAGTTCCATCGGCGAGTAATTACAATAGAAATGAGGATTCGTGGAAAATGTTTCAAATAGATGCATCGTCCGGCTTAGTGAACTCAAACACAGTTTTTGATTATGAGCAGAAAAATATATATGAATTTTCTATAAAAGCTTCAGATTTAGGAGGAAAAAGTTCTACAGTAAAAATCAGGATTGACATTGAAAGTCGAGATGAATTTTATCCGCAATTTACACAAAAGACTTACAAGTTCCGAGTACCGAAATCTGGAGCACTACCAATTAGCTACGTGATAGGACAAGCTACGGCCACCGATAGAGATAAGGGCTTGGATGGAAGAATCGTTTACCAGCTGTCTACATCTCATCCATTCTTCAAAATCAACAGAACAACTGGTGTGATTATCATGAAAAAGAAGGTTGACTCAGTTTCCAATCTCTTTGGAACTGACAAGTCAATCAGCTTAGTAGTAACTGCGAGTTCAGGAAGACAAGGTTCCTTGACCAATAAAACTGCAGTAGAAATAGGATTAAATGACCTGGCGGCTGCTACAGACGCTGATCAGATCACTGATGCAGCAGCACCAAGTGGTGGACTATCCGATTGGGCATTAGGATTACTGATCGCGTTTATCATAATTATAATAATTTTTGCTGCCACATTTCTATTTTTAAAGATGAAAAATAAAAGGCACAAGAAAGAAAATAAACCAGGTCTAAGTTCAGAAGGCGTTGGAGCTACTAATAGTTACGTGGACCCGAGTGCGTTTGATACAATACCTATTAGAAACACCGGAAATGTGCCTCCAAATCAATTTGCACCACCGAAGTATGATGAAATTCCACCTTATGGTCCTCATACGGGCAGTTCTAACTCAGGCGCAGCAACAACCTCAGAACTATCCGGATCTGACCAATCAGGGTCTAGTGGTCGTGGATCAGCGGAAGACGGAGAGGATGGTGAAGACGAAGAAATAAGAATGATAAACGAGGGCCCTTTACAACGAGATGGTGGTATACTGAGACAGTCCAACGGTGTCGATGATGATAACCTTTCTGATGTTTCTGTTCATAATACTCAGGAGTACCTTGCGCGACTCGGAATTGTAGATACAGGGACAGGAGGTGGAGCATCTACTTCATCAAGAAGATGCTCAGAAAACGTTGGTAATAAAGACACAATGCTTCATCACGCGCCTATTGACTCAATGCATATGTTTGATGAAGATGCTGTCCATGAAAATGAAATCACTAATTTAATTTATGCAAAATTGAATGAAGTGACTGGTAGTGAGAGAGCGAGTAGTGCAGATGAAGCCAGTACAGCAGTCGACAGAGCTATGGCTTTAGGGGCGTTTCCTAGTGCTCCAGGTGAAAATACGGCCGTGCCCACCGCTGGACCGTCAATGACGGGAAGCCTTAGTTCTATAGTGCATTCAGAAGAAGAGTTAACCGGGAGTTACAATTGGGACTATTTGTTAGATTGGGGACCTCAATACCAGCCGTTAGCTCACGTGTTTTCAGAAATAGCTCGATTAAAAGACGATGCGGTGTCATTGCAAAGTGGAAACAGTGGTGCCTCTAGTGCTAAAAGTAAAGGGACTTCAATATCTGGTGGTAAGAGCGTTCCCCCTCCGTTACTGACGACAGTCGCGCCGAGAAGTTGTCCGGCTCCATCGCTGTCGTGTCGACAGCCTAATTTGCTGTTGCCTAGGTCACCTATCAGTCACGATGTGCCAGGCGCTTTTTCAGCGGCAGCAGCTATGTCACCATCATTCTCACCGTCACTGTCGCCTTTAGCCACTAGATCCCCTTCAATGTCGCCGTTAGTAGGCCCGGGTCTTCCACCTGCGCCAGCGAATAGAAAAACCCACTCGACTATGAGAATATGAACTTTAATTTAGTTTAGTTAGAATTGTATTTTTGTAAATATATCAACGACATTGCCTATGAGTATTCAGTACTGTATTTATTGAACACCGATATAATCGGTTTCTTTCTATTCTTAATTCATTTTGTGCATGTTATTTGTAATGAGTTGGCTTGATGTGCTCAAAGTGATTTGTTAAGCGCTTATTACCGATTTTACGGTAAATGTATATAACTTAATTCGGGTTTAAGTTTAGATGTAAATATTAGCTGTAGTGTTGTATATTTCTTTTATCTTGTAAAATGTAAAATCAAGACTGCCATGTTGTATTTTAAAGAAATCAGCTTTACTGTGAGCTATAAGTAATTTTATTTAGACATCAGTTTTGTATTTAACTAGTTTTGTTCCAAATTTTGTACAGCGTTTTACTCGAAGCCATTGATCAGTCTATTTTCAAATATTATATTTATTTAGATTATTATATTTTACTGTGATTTGTGCTAAACTGTTATAATAATCTTCGAATCGGATTGACAAACCAATTTTATTAAATATACACATGTACGTACTGATTTAGAAGATACTCGTAAAAGAACAGTAGTTTCAAATTAACAAAGTCAGTTTTGGTAGTTTTTAAATTTCATACCAGAAAATGAAAAATCTTATTTAAGTCCCAATGTTTTTCAGTAACGTTATAGATCTTTATTACTGCTATATCACAATATACAAAGTAATGTATTATATAAAATGTCTCAATTATTTAAATCTCAAATTGTGTCTAAATATTGTAAATAACTCGTAAAAATGTAAAATTATAATTGTAAGTTCAGCGAGACTGTTTACCTACGAAGTGTTTACACTGAAAATAAAACGTCAAAACTAAAATACCTGTTTCATTTCTTTTAGCTGACAAAATAAATAATAGAGTAGGTACGTACATATAATAACAAAGACTTAGATATAATATAACCCAAAGTAAATATCCGGCTGAAAGTGGGATTTACCTTAGTCTTAAAGAAAATATGAATAGTACATTATGGTACTAGTGTGGTACATTGGTGCTTACCGCCGAGGTGCCATTGAGACCCGAGCCGTAGGCGAGGGTCTTAAGAGAGCCGAGGACGGTAATCACCAATACACACGTGTATCATACGACGTTTTTCAACACACTTGTGAATAAAATAACTATAATTTCAACAGTGAAAACGAGTTGTGAAAAATGTTTCGCTATGGCGGGAAAAATTTCCTATGCGCGCGCATTGCGATCGGCCACAGACTAAAGAATGGGATGAGGTTTTTTTTTATTTTCCGCACATAGGGTTTGCGTATATTCTGCCACGTACAAAATGGGGAATTTAAAGTTTTCTTTTATTACAGAGAAAACAAAAGTTATATTTGAGTGAAAGTTTTATTTATTAAACACGTACGAGTTAAAATTATCTATTTAAATAAGAAGTTGCATGAAATGAGCAAGCAATAGGAACATTAATTTATTTGTTCTATTGAACACGATCTTTTTTAGAATAAAAACTTTTTTAAGAACAAAGCAACTCAACCAAAAAAATTCAAAAAAAAAAATCTATAACTCACTAGTGAGTTATAGCAATGAAAAAGTCACAGTTTGATTATGGGTGTCATTATGTGCCTAATTGCAGTGACCATAGAGCCACTTTATGAGCAAGTGTGTTGAAAAGGTTATTTATCGAACGATAATATTGTTCAAATGCTTGTAGAATGACACAAGACCACTATAACGTAACAATATCTTCTTGATCTAGGAAAGTGCACAAATAAACCTAACATTTTGGTATGATAAAGAGTTCATTTAGATGAAATAAAAACACAATGTTTGACGAAATGCTTATATTACTTAAAACATTTCTATAAGGCAAGTATTACACAGTCATTGTGTTTGATATTCGTACAAAATGATGCGAATTAATCAATTACGTATATATTTTATCCAAAATTTATACTAAACCACATTTAGATACTGACAAACTTATTGTATAATAGATTATAATTATAGCTTGGTTCATATTCAAATTGAGAAAATCAGACACATTTTTATGTGACACAAATTCAAAGGCCAATATTAAAAAGAAAACAATATTAAATGGGGCTGACAATAGTTTCTGTTTAACAGTTTATAGGCAATTTATAACTATTGAAGATGATTTATACAGCGTCAGGAGGCAGCGTATGCCTACACTTAACGGGACACTGTAGTGCCTGGGACAATGTTTAGATGGAGTAGGCCCAGCACATATACCATCCTCTCAGCCTAGTCAGCCATATCCACAGGAAAGACAAGGTCAATACGTGCGGAGCTGACTAAGCCAAGGGCTTCCTCACGATGTTTTCCTTCACCGGTGAAGGCTGACAATAAAAAGCAAGCAAGCTCGTATTAGTTAATGACCAACTTTGTTGACGGAGTTTTAGGCTGCCTTCAGGTCTCCGTCATGGCTTAACGACTGCTAGAGCCGGGACCGACAGTTTAACCTGCCCATACAATATCGTTATAGTATCTAAAGTGGTTATACAAAAGAAACCAGCTTTAACTAATTTACCAAATGGAACCCTTGCAGGGAACGTAAACATTTTAGACAAAATTATATAAAAAGATTTATCACAGCTGGATCTAAGACTACTGGTGTCTAGTGATATTACCCCTTACTTATTAAAAGCGTGTAATCAACGTGGCTACACAAACACATATGTGGGTACTGTACACACACATACAAAGATTTAGTTAGGTTAAACCGATGACAGTTGAAGACATTCTTAAAACTTCTCTTGTTTTTTTCATTCTTAACTTTTTCTTTTGATCTCTATTACAATTTAAAACACAGTTTAAATTGTTATCAAAACACTAGAAAATCTTTCGTAAGCTTCATCTTATTTAAGTTACTTCTCAATATCTTTGAGATCTTTCAAATTAGTATCTTTAGCTGGATGATGATTTATATATAAGGGGTTTAGTTTCAGTCTGTGGTGATTTTATATAACTTGCACAACACTACTACATCTAAGTAGGTATATAAAGTGATAATCTACATAGTATAACTACATAAAGCTTATTTATATGTGGACATACTTATCATAATCAGCTTAGCGGCAATTAGCTATACACATTTCTTTAATAGTAGTACCTACATTTAGGTACCCTATAATTTATTAGGTATTCTGTGATCTCAGTGTTAGGTTACCTACTTTGAAAACTATGCATATAGCTTGCAGCCTATTTTATTTCTTTTATTGTCAATTCTTAGTTTAGTTTCGGATAGGTTAGAACTGAATTCTAGTATATTTCCCATTATGGTTTATTTTTCTACTAAAACTGTTAATTTCTTAATTTTATTCAAATTTAGTTGTGCAAAAGGCTCTGCATTATTGCTATCAGTAATTTACTTTAGAAGTATTTTCCTTACCACAAAACAAAATCTAATTTTATTCACGACTGCTATGTCCTAATATTATATCACTTGATAAATGAAACTGAAGAGATTTTAAAACGGTTTTGAAATCAATCAATCGAACACTGACGTAAAAGTTTTATAAAGTCTTGTTAGAAGTTCTTACTCTAGTAAAGTTTTGTGGTAAGGCACCTTATCATCTATCTTAGTTTAGTCTACTAGCTGTAATTGGTGTATTTTATATCTCACTGGCTTATCTACTACAAATGCCTAATTACTATATCTACGAGTGCTATGCTTCGCATTCCATCCAAACATCTCAGATTCTAAAATTCAAAAAAATACTTGGTAATGTAATGATTCTTACAATAAAAAACAAAAAATCTTGGAAAAAAAAAACAAAGAAAGAATTGAAAATGACTTTTTCCCGTTTTAAACTTTCAAAGAAAACAATTTTGATAGCTAAACCAAATCTAATCCTACAAAAAAGGACTTAACTCATTCACTTCTTCACGACAATTCACTTATAGCAAAATACTGACCGTTCACATGGGCCATGTTAAAACAAGCCGTACGCCATCACAATAGGAACTAGATCCGTTCGACCGTGTTGTGGTTGTGTAAATGCATGTCGACGATGACGTCATCAGAGAGGGACTTCTTACCTGGAGTTATGGTACCGATGTCGGGTTCAGTTGGGGTCAAACCAGTGGCTGTTGACTCCTGAAAATACAGTAAGAGTGTGAAGAAAAGTCTCGAAAATTTAAGAGAAGGTATAAAGAAAATAAGCTAAGATAATAATATTGACTAAGTGTTAGATGTGACGAATAATGAATTTAACAATTCTATTGTCATAAGAGATAGGAAAAACAATAATTAATAAATGTTGACTTAAAATGATTTTTAAACCAGAAATGTAATATTTTTTAATCGATAGAGAATACAAATCAAATAGAAATAACGTTTCGAAACTATAAATCACGTGAGAGGATCGGACTCATAAATTTGGTAGAGGATGACAAGTTTGGAGAGTACCCAAGTATTATGTAATATGTACCTAAGTATGTAATATGGCTTACCGTTACGGAATCGCAAGCCATAAGTTCGTTCTTGGACAGATGTTCAACAACCGCGGCCGCGTAGCAGTCGCCCAACATGTTATTTGTAGTTCGTATCCGATCTCTGAGAAACTCATATAATAGTACATTATGGTACTAGTGTGGTACATTGGTGCTTACCGCCGAGGTGCCATTGAGACCCGAGCCGTAGGCGAGGGTCTTAAGAGAGCCGAGGACGGTAATCACCAATACACACGTGTATCATACGACGTTTTTCAACACACTTGTGAATAAAATAACTATAATTACAACAGTGAAAACGAGTTGTGAAAAATGTTTCGCTATGGCGGGAAAAATTTCCTATGCGCGCGCATTGCGATCGGCCACAGACTAAAGAATGGGATGAGGTTTTTTTTTTATTTTCCGCACATAGGGTTTGCGTATATTCTGCCACGTACAATATGGGGAATTTAAAGTTTTCTTTTATAACAGAGAAAACAAAAGTTATATTTGAGTGAAAGTTTTATTTATTAAACACGTACGAGTTAAAATTATCTATTTAAATAAGAAGTTGCATGAAATGAGCAAGCAATAGGAACATTAATTTATTTGTTCTATTGAACACAATCTTTTTTTTGAATAAAAACTTTTTTAGTAACAAAGCTACTCAACCAATAATATTCAAAAAAAATATCTATAACTCACTTGTGAGTTATAGCAATGAAAAAGTCACAGTTTGATTATGGGTATCATTATGTGCCTAATTGCGGTGACCATAGAGCCACTTTATGAGCAAGTGTGTTGAAAATATTAGAAACACTTATTAGATGTCTAGATAAATGTACTAAAATAAAGTCATCTAATGGTCAATAAAGTCCAAAAGAATAAGAATTTGTTTAATTGACTAACCTAACATAGAACAAAAAAGAAAGACAACATAGAAAAGTAAGCAATTGATAACAAGAACAAACATAATAAGACTCACACCAGCCAATCGACAGCGAACAGTAGAGAGACATCGTGAGCCGGTGCGTCCACGGCTGCCAACACCACGAGAAGCAACACTAAAGCAGCCGATGGAACCGACGCTGATGATACTGACGCTGCTGTTGAGGTTAGACTGGAATGTGTGAATGAAGACAGTTTGGTTATAAATATAGTCTTTTACAATATTTACAAAATACACATGAAAGAGTTAACCTATCTACAAACCGTTGCAAACGATTTATAGTTAGTGAAACCAGTTCCAAATCAGTACCTAAATATAATGTTTGGAATATTACTGGATCCTTATAGAGATAGAAGCTTATCAGACATACAATTTTGAATATAAAACTGTGTAGATATGGATACATTAAAGAATACATTTCAATCCATACTGATGCAAATACGTTAATAATGATACGTAGGTAGCTATCATGATTTACTTACAAAATGGTGGCCAATTGGGCAAATCCAAGATGCATATTGTTCATCTGGCAGACGAATACACTAGCCACAGCGACAAATAAGGCAGTTCCATCCATATTGATATTGCATCCGATGGGGAGGACGAAGCGAGTGATGCGAGGGTCGATCCGGAGAGGACCTTCCATCGCACGGAAGGTCACTGGTAAGGCAGCTGCACTGGAATTTGTTTAATGGTTGTTGAATTATAATGTGAGGATACTCTTGCAGTTAGTAAACATGAGCATTGAACACAAAATATAGCTAGATCCCACTAATACTATAAAAGTCAAAGTTTAGAGGTTTGGGTGTTTGTGTTTCAATCACACTGAAACTGCTGGTCCGATTTGAATGAACTTCAAACGGGACGCAGACAAAGTTGCGGACGAAAGCTATAGTTGTAAACTTACTGCAAAACAACGAGAAATTTTGAACTTATAATTCAAATTCAAATCATTTATTGCACTTATGTTGTTTTAAAGATGTTGTACAAAAGGTAGTGTATCAAACATAAACCCTGTTAGGGCACAGCAATTTGTTGAGGTGTACATATGCACTAGGTGGCATATTTAAGTATTTAAGATACAAGATGTTAATTTGCTTGAATAAGTGTTACAATTTGGTCTTAGCTACAACTTACTTATATATCTAATAATTTAATATTGCACTTTTTATAAATATTATAATATTATAAACTACTTATAAATATGGACTATTGGGTACTAAGGAATTCTTGCAGTGAGTAGAAACAGTTTTGGATGAGGAATTTTTTTAAGAGAGTTTTAAATCGATTAGGGTTTTCTTCATTTTTTAGATCAGTGGGAATCATCATATAGATCTCAGAATTAGTAAAGTTAGTTGGTGGATGGAGAAGAGTAACATTTGTGATTAACGCAAAAAACTAAAGGGCAGGGTACAGAAGATCGGCATGATACAGAGGTCCCTGGAGGTTTGATTAAATAAAAATGAAAATGAACTTTTGCAGCATAGTACGATAGCATTTTACGATGATGATATTAAAAAAAACAAAGGTAACTTACGTAGAAGCAGTAGCACTAGCAGTGAGCATCGCATGCGACAGTCCCCAGTAAAACTTGTAAGGGTTCCGTCGAAGGAACACAAAGTAGATCAACTGCATCACTATCAGCTGGTAGAGGAAGACGCCGATGGTGACGGTGGTTATGAACCACGCGAGTTGGGACATCACTTGAGCTGGAAATGAAGTAAAGACTATTAAGTTATTTTTAAAACTGAAAAACTAATAGTGCTTAGTTGTGGAAGCTTGGATATTTGGCATAGGAAACAATATTGTGCCTCTTTACTATAAACTAAGTGAGTCAAATTAAAAACTGCTTATCTACCGGTTTTCATAATGTCATAAATCAAATTGTCTTATTTCGTGTCAAGTCATTCCTTTATCATGTGACTTATAAGAACCGAATGCTTCCTTTACTTATTACGTACATAGGTAAATTTTTAACCTGTCTGCTATCAACTTTCATGTGTTATACCTGTGTTTACAAATAAATATAAATAGTGACTTTACCACTCAACTGACCTACATTCTCAACCCCTAGTATCTTCCCAGCGATAACACTGCTGACTCCAACTGGAGTGAACCACATAACACCAGTCACCATCTTCATGATGACTTCAAAGATGGCTTGAAAAAAGTCAATGACCACCTGTCCTTTCGCACCTAGGGTGCCGAGAAGGCTGCCAAAGACTAGGCAGAAGAAAACTAGGCCTAGGGTGTTGGTTCCAGACCTGAAAATAGAGAAACATATAAAGAGCGTGATTATGACATTGTCAATAGAATTAATCGTGGCAATCAGAATTTGGGTTTTCGCCATCTCTTGTCTATTAACTAGTTAGTTGTTATTGCTAACAGCTTCTTTAAAAACATTGAAGCTAATAAAGATCTTTAGATTTTGTATATGACGATGATCAACACTCTAATTATAGGGCCTCTATAAGACATCAAAGAAAAACGCGTATAATAGGTATGAGTTGGTTGCTAGGCGCCTAATGATCAAGATTAATTCAAGATAATTGAAAAAAGTCCCTGGAACTGTTAAACGGAAACAGTTTAAAGAATAAAATCTAAATCAAAGACTTCAGTTTTCATCGTAATCTAACATCAATACAAACCTTAGGAAGCCAAACAAAACTGAAACATGTTTGCTTATTAATGTTTAATGTAAACAACCACAAAACAATGCCGCCCTAAAGATCAAAACACGATCATTACGTCCAATTCAATAAAGCCCAGTAGGTAAATACAAGGGTACATAAAAGAACTGACGACGAACACGCAACAATCTATTTTTATTAGCCGCACTTAAGGCCAATGGAAGTTATGCAATCCACTAAAGCCAATTCATTAGAACAAGAGAGTAGCAAAAATTGTGTGCTCCAACTAAAAAAGAAGAAAAAATCATTTCCTAAGAAGACGAAAGATTTTCTAAGAAGGAAGTAAACTTACGTCAGGAATAGTCATACCAGCATAGGTCAAAATAGCTGTCTACTAAGGAATGTGAATTATAACTGAAACTTTGAAATAAAGAATTTAGATGATGGAAATGTCTGAATAGAGTCGGCTGACTCCAAGTAAATAGTTCTCTTTGGTAGCTTACAAAGAACGTTAGGCTTTCCAAGCTAAAGATGATGAGCTGCCCCGAATCTAGTGTACCTATTTACAGCAGTTTTTTACAGAAGACTTAAATAAAAAGACTTCTTCTAAAACAACACAATGGGATGTTGCTTTTAGTAAACGATTAAAGTTTGTCGTCTGCTGAACTATAATGTTTCCGAAGCAGCAATGAGAATATAAAATCGCGTGCTTTGGTATGCTATTGTTGCGTCTTTATTACTCTGGAGATAGTATCAACTTCCATTTAAAAATCGATAGTTTTTCAAGAGTCCAGCCAAGTATCAGTAGTTGTTTTTACATTAAAGTCCATTTTAGAATACTACTTAGGTATCCGGTTTTTACGAATGAAGTCCTAGGAGTAGATATATTGTGTTCAGAAAATTAAAAACTGTAGCTCTTTTTTCCAAGGCATCATCAAACTATTCTGGTGAAAAACCAGCGCTGATCAAGCCTACTGATTTGATGCTGAGGCGAAGTGCATTCCGGGACACACTCTCTTAGCGCGAATTTGGTTAACCAGTGTTAGTTGTTGTGTCTCAAATAAATAAATTTATAATTTTTTCTGCTGTTTGTTACTCAAAAAGAAGTTAAAAAACCTACGTCTTATCAACCTATTCGCAATGAAGGTACCCAAGAGTCCCGTTGATTTAATTGCTCATTGTGCCCATCGCAATAAAGTCATGAGCCTTTATTGGTTTGATTGTTGCATCGAAGTGATTGGTTTAGGGCATTTTAACTACTGATATTATTTACTCTTTATCGATTCCGGTATGGATAGTACTGATATCACTGATTACTTATAGATGCTTTCACATCGTGCACTAACTGTTCGACACTGATATTTCTGTTCGAGCTTTTGACGTGGTGGTATCACGACGTGACGTAAGCTGTCATCGTTATTGATCAGTGTACACATGCCTAAGCAAAGTTCCTGACCAATCAATTTAGTAATTTTATAATAATGTATACTAAACCCGTGACTGCTCTGAAAGTGCAGTAAATACTTCAGTACACAGTGGACCCATAGAGTACTGCTAAAGTTATTACGGTAGAACCAGATTAAGAAAGCGAAGAAATACAGATTTTCTTAATAAATGGAAAGAAGATAAGTTTCTTCCTTGCAGTGGAAGGATACAGGCTGAAAAAAACAAACTCACCGGTATGAAACTACTCGTACTAAAGCCAAAGAGCCGTTTTCACTATTGTTCTTCCCGAACACGTTGGCTGGCTCTGCGTAAATAGTGTGTGCTTGTTGAAAAGCAGCTTGGACCAGATTGTCGGGGAAAATATTCCTGAAATAAATAAGTTTCAAGTAGATCTATTTGTAAATATCTTTACAGAGCTTTGTCCTGTAAATCTAATTGGTATGGTCCATAGAAAGACGGTCAATACGTACGGAGCAGTCTAAGACGACGGAAGAATCGCGTTTTTGTGATTGTGTATGTGGAAACGGAAATACGTAACAAAAAATATTTGACCCCCAAAACAGTTGTATTTTGACCTGGACCTCAATGTGACGTAAGTTACTTAAGTCGTATGACCTATGTATTAAAGGTCATAGAATATTCGCAAAGTATCATGCTATCGGTAGACCATTCAATTTGATGCGATGAACTACCCAGTTATTCAGTAGGCATATTTCAGTAGGCTTCAATTTCCGCTTCAAAGATCAAAGGTTTCACTGCTTTGAATGACATATTCTATATTACTAGGTATATTTACTAATAAAAAATAATATCCATGAGCTCTCACTATTTCAGGTTTTCACATGAGCTAGTTTGAGTTGAGTATACTCTTGGGAATTTCAAAGGGTATTCGAATACGTCAAAATTGGCTAAAACAAAGTTTAACCGACTGAAAAGCTCATTCAAACTTATTATTGAGTAACAGTCTAGCTTCTAAAAGCAAAACCTTCAACTACCGCAAATTGAAGGTTAACACTGACGCAGACTGATTGGTGAAATGATCATTATTCAGGTAAGTAGTTTTCCAAGGACGTAAAATATTTTACCAATGTTTTTGTTAACTAATCGACGCTCTGCACGCTATGTCAAAGAATTCGGATTCACAAAAACAGTAGGTATAACTATCACTTGCTTTTTAAATATACCTATACCTACCTACCTATTTCCTGATGAGGTGTCTCAGTGTCTAACAAAGTTTATTTGCTTCATCTGTCGAAGATTCAGACAAGTACGTGGTCTCGTTTGAAAGGATTAGAAAGGCGCCTAATTGGCTGATGATAAGTTTCAGAATCAAACTCTTTCATTCGAATTCCTCATATTTAAGAGTCATGACCACCTTCAGTCTTATTCCTGGCGATAGTAAGCCATTAGTGTCTATATCCGGCTAATTTGCAGGGCATCTTAGGCGGAGGTCTGAAGCGTGGTGCGGATCTGATCGGAAAAACCCGACCGGTGACCCTTCCCTTCCACCTTGCCAGTAACCATAAGATTTTCAAAGTCATTCATAAGTTTTATCACACCTACTTGTACTGAGTCTCTGAGATTAGAGCGTAAGGGAGACGATCGACAATAAGTCAACTTACCGCCCAATATCCAGTAGACTATCCAGTATACTGTGACTGCTATTCTCAACTGGACCTCCGTAATTCTCCTTCAAGTCTATCTGCCCTGGATGGATTAGAACTGCGAGCAGGATTCCAAGAAACGCGTTAAACATGGAAGTTAGGATGAAGTATAGAAGTGTTCTGATGGCAATTTTTCCGCTCATCTTTGCATTGAGACTGGCAGATCCTGCTATGAGGCTGGCTATGATGAGGGGGAGTATCATAAGCTTTAGTACCCTCATGAATAGTTCTCCGGGGTAGGATATTATGACGAGGGCGTCGGGGCCTAGTTGATAAGGACGGAGACCGAAACCTGAAAGAAAAACAGTCATAAGGAGTTTTCTCCATTGGGTTTTTTGATGGTGATTGTATCGTATTTATAATGCAATTGAGACACCTTTATTTTAAGTTATCTTGTAACATCGAGATGCAGAGATGTCGTGAGCTCAAATTCCACCCGATTTTTGGAACAATATTGTAAAAAATCATTATACCTAGGCAAAGCTTATTGTAATAGAGATTTTACAATCTATTTATATTAGTAGGTATGCCTAGTATAGGTATGGTTATTATAATGTATTTATGTAATATTGGTATGATATTAGTAGGAATATTTTTCATGTAAGTGTTACTATTTACATATTACGTAGTTTACCTATATATATTTTAATTTATACACATAGTTGGTGAAATTAATTAAATGTAGTCTTTTTATTACACCGTCACTTTCGTTCATATAAAATCCAGTCCATCCAAAGGTTGCCTGGAAGAGATCGCTCATAGCGATAAGGCCGCCCATTGTACTTCACATAAGAATAATGAACTCTGTGTTTATTTTATAATTTCTGTAAAAATGGTGTACAATAAAGAGTTTTCTATCTATCTATCTAATAGTGCATATCTCCATTGAGGATGCACCGTAATTACATTAGCACCTACTTTAGCTTTCCATACTAAAGGAAAGAAGGAAAGAAGGCCATAAAAAGAAAGAAGGTAAAAATCTACAATTTCCTGCAATCATTATGCAGAGCTCATAGTTTTCTTTGTTCATTTTATTTACCGACTCATTTATTTTAGAAAAAAAATTCAATTGAAATTAGGTGTTTTAATTCCCGAACTTTCTAGCGTAAATTCCTAAGCCAGCCTAAACAATATTATCTTCAACAATACCAAGAACATCGATGCTCATATTGCTCATATTTCCGGTGTATAGTTTTACCTTCTCCGAATAACTGTAGCGTGCCAAGGATGAGGCGTCTGTTGAGCTCTGAATTCTTTGATTAATCTGATTGCAAGCTAATGTTTACTTTGCATAGTTATACTGTCTTTAAATGTTAGTAGGTACCTAATTTGCCAATTTAGCTAGTGTCAAATAGGTTAGTTTGTACTTTTTCCTAAGTGCTCTTATCTCTAATATGTTTCTATCAGTGAAAACTTGTTATTAGCCTTATGTTTCTAAATGCTTGTCTATTATATTTTTAAGAGCTGTAAGTTTTCCTAAAATAAATAAATAAATAACAAAAGCGCAAAAGTAGTTTTGCAGTATACAACAACAGCATGTGGTCGTAAGAGCTAATAGATATCTTCAGTGATAGTTTTTTTCTAAACAAGCTTTTAAAAAAATATGTCTATATCTCGTAAAATTTTTTACTTTATTTATTTTATAAATTTGTGCAATAACCATAATTTTAAAACCCATCAGACTCATTGATGTTCATAAATTAACTGGATAGTGTGATTAAAACTATTTAACTCACCGATAGCAATTCCAGTCAGCACTCCAGCCAGGGTCACCACCAGCATGGTGTTATCCACGAAGCATTTCCTCAGTCCCGTCGGTTCCACCGATGCTGACCGGTCCTCCGTCGTCTTCGGCCCCCTATCAGCTGGGCCCATCTTTGCAAATAGATACTCTGAAAACCGTTCACTCTTCTCCATTTGGAAGAAGTCTCGAACCCTGTGCCGGTCTGGTTATCCAGCCGATTACAGGTTCGTTCAACTGGAGATGACAGCCGCGAATGCCGGTTTTAAATACTCAATTGAAACAATATCGTTTGGTTAATTCATTGTAGCTTGGTTACATCTGGTTTGCGCCTGTCATCGTTTCAGGAATGCTGGCTTTGTTTTTTTTTCCGCGATGCGCTCTTTATGCTGCACTTTTTATAGTATTACTAACCTACAGGTTTAATATCCGTGTACTATTTGACAATTTCAGTGGAATCGACTTTCAGATACATTGCGGGTTGAGTTCAAGCGGTGTTACTAAGTTACGGGAAAACTCGTCAGTGTATCGCGTGATAACCGAAGTTATTGTTAGGTTTCGTGGTACATGAAGGAAGCCATGTGAGGGTGCGCGCGCACTCATCGATTTCTTTCCATTCGCTTAGTTATATTAAATATCTATAAATAGATTATTTAATTGTGGGCATTATGGCCTGCTAAGGTATGGTAGCTTCTTCAGTACATTATGTAACATATACGTATGATTTTATGTGTGTACGTCTACAAAATGAACAATATTTTGAACTGAGGGATCCCCTTACCTCTCATCATCGGGATTAAGTCACGGAATGACAGACAAATAATTTTATGACATTCCAAAAATCGCAATGTTTTTTTAAGTAGGTACTAGATTTTATTAGGAGAATTCATAGAATTAGGATAAAAACAGGCTTTCTAATCAAATTACAATAACTTTGGTGCGACATATCGAAAATGGAAAAATAAATAAATCACCTTTACCCCTAATATAATACTAACTAGAACTTTTACCTATTCTCTACCTATGCTCATTATTATCATGTCACCACTTCCTCAAGTATATATTGTAGGTCAAGATCATTTTGGTAATTTGGCGTTAGTACCTTCAGTGGCTATTAAAGACTTGTCGTTATTTTTATTGCACATTCTTTTAAAGTCGTTTAACCATTTTGCGTGGGTGACGACTAAACATAAATTATGTAGTTTTATTTTTATCCAAAGCTTAAATAGCTACGTACTCTATAAGTAACATCATCATATCATCATCAATATATATAAAACTCTTTTGAAGCTGACTTAGAATCAACGCACAGCCTAAACTATAAGTCCTAGAGGTATGAAATTTGGAGGGTAGTATCCTTATATAGTGTAGAGGTGCACTAAGAAAGGAATTTTGAAACATCACACTCTAAAGGGTAGAACGCGAGCAACGCCACGGGCGACGGCTAGTTTATTTAATATACGTTTTTCTTTACTAGAACACAATATCTCGATGTAGCATCCCACACCTAATTTCTACAATATAGTCTCTCCAAAAATATTGTTTTGCACGCCAACCATTTTCCCTGTAAAGGCTCAGAATAATGATCTGTAAAGTTGGCATGCAGAAATTTTTTATAGCATTAAACCCACCGAATTGTACATGTTTTTGTGCAATAAAGAGTGGAATAAAAATAAATAAAACCTCCAAAAACACATACCTAAGTGGAATTTTTGATTATTTTAATCAACTTATATATCAACTGTACCTAATAAACAGTGTGCTAAGTCAAACTGTAACTAGCTCAAAAGCTTTTAATAGAGAACTTCAGACCTTAACCTTTCTTATAAGGCAGGGTTAAAAATACCCAGTGCCATGCTGTGTCAGGTGTCTATTTCTGTACGATAATCTAAGCTTCGACTGTATTTATAAGAAGCCTCTCTCTTTCCCTCTATGAACACTTTCTTAAAAAACTGTCAAAACTTAATATCAGCTACCCCGAATTCATAAATTATTATTGAGACCTATGTATTAATTTTTTCAGTCTATCTATGTTTTAGAGCTGTTTATTTGAGATCTATATTTACCCCCAAAAATACACAGACGCTGAACAGTCCGGGTGAACTCGAAAAATACCAGCTCAAATGGATCATCTAAGCGCATTGGGATGGGACATCGATGGTTCATAATAGATAAATAAATACTAATAACCAGAGATTATAATAGAGAGAGCAAGAAAATTTTCAAAATTTTCGGGTTTTCAAAATTCTTTCAGGGCGTCTAGTCGAAGCGACGCGTGACCCGAGGGCTGGTGATTACCTAGGCCAGCGTATCAGCATTGCTATTCAGCTTGCTTATGCAGCCAGTGTCTTGGGCACGCTTCCGATTGGTACTGATTTGGACCAGTTGAGCTAACTATAAATCGTTTGCAACGGTTTGTAGATGGCTCAACTGTTTCATGTGTATTTTGTAAATATTGTGAATATTGCAAGAAAATGATATCTATTAGTACAATCGATATTTTTTTACGTCAATATACTACACTAGGAGTAGGTATAGGTATGATATGTGTCCGAGTCAATTGGGCTAACTGCCAGGTTTTAAGAACTAATGCAAACTCTCAATCTTGTTTCACTCGTGATTTGTGGATATTAATAATTATTCACGTGCTGTTAGTAATCACTAGCCAATAAAAGATGTACCTACAGTAAATGTTACCTATCTACAAACTGAGACCATAATTTTTCTTCTAAAATTTATCAAAATCGGGTCAGTAGTTTTATTATCTGAAAAAACACGCCACGTACTCATCGTGTACACGATATTGCGTATTTTTCTTTCCTGTGACTTTTCGATGGTGACTATAACAATACCTCACAAATCAGGTGCATTGAGGACGTGCCCGGTGAGATAATGCACTACGTCCGTGACTATGAGACGTAAAAATGTCGTAATTGCATTAGCACCATTAAAACCACAGCAATGCGAGGATCACTTTGGCGCCACTTGGCGGCAGAAATAAATACGTTGGTGATTTCCTTGGACCAACTCTATCACAAAGATCTCTACCCCTCTACCTACACTACTAGAGTACGTCTTACATTGCGTTTTTCCTTTACATAGTTTCTACTCGAGACCCTTTCTATCCCGACAGCTGCCGACAGATTGAAAATTGCGTTTTGAAATAGCAAAATATAAATGGATGATGCTAAGTGTGAAACTAAATGCGTAAAATAATATTCAAAACTCACCCTTTAAGTGCTTAATTTTGATAAAATTAATCCAAGCTTATAAACAAACTAATTTTTCCAATATTTTTATTCACAAAAATCACAAACTAGGTGACTACGAACCGCTAGCACAAAAAAATATAACTTGAAATTTATACTTTTTAAATTCATTAGGCAGTTTCAAAAATGGAATTAGAGTTTAGGCGCCAATTCAGCATCGGATGTTTTTTTATTCTGCCAGTATTTTATAAGTTTTTACTATGTTTTAGGTTTATTTTCGTTGGAAATTTTAATGAATCCATTGAGTTGTTTTTTTAATAGAATAAAACAAAGTGATTCGATCTGAACTTTGTTGGCAACTGCAATGCATTTCTAGTGTTACGAGTACATCCAAGGTTAATGTCGTCTTGCCATTATAAAAATTATGTACTTACTATTACTGCTCTAGCAAAAATATTTTTATTTTCAGTAGGTAGTTTTTATTTCATGAAACAAATATCACTTTAGATTTAATGTTACCTAATCGTAAAATTAAAAGACTTACTTAGGTACCTACTCTAAAAACTCAACTGGAAAATTAAATATATAATTATGTATATATAAAATAACATACATAAGACGGTTAATATTTTATTATTTATTTTGTGGTTATACGATTGCAATAAAATTGATTTATTGCTACTATTGTCCTTCTGTCTAGTAGACTATTGATATTTTTTATTATACATTGTATTTTGCGCCATCTATTGAGCGGACCCAAAACTAAGACCAAGATAGAAACTTAACCAAAGAGGTGCTTCTTTTGCACTGTCGTAATCTTTTAGTGCTGTAGCATGGCCATAGATGGCGTTACTATCACAGAACATAAACCTGCCTATTTGTACACCTATTACTAGGTAGAATATGACCAAAATATTGAGTCATTATTTAGTCGACGTAAGCTTGAAATAGTTACACCGTGTTTAGTTTCTCCCAAATTTAATTTCGATCGCTTTCGAATCATTGCACTAACTATTCCGAGTTTTACATCGAGTTTATTTCCAAAAGAAAGATTATGAGCTACTACAAATAGATATACTTACCTATCTACAAAATTAGGAATGCAAAATTCCGTAGCACATTGTTCTACGAAATCTCGTAGATCGTCTACGATAACATCTACCGCGCGCACAATTAGTCAATTAGTCACTAAAGTGCCTTTTCTGTGAAATGTATTAGTTTGGCTAAATATCGACAATAAAGAGAATAATAACATCGTTTTAGATAAAAGACGTTTTAAAGATAAGTAGTTAACTAATATGTGAATTATAAAATTTGTAGGTACGTGAACACGTGTACAAAACTGGACTGCAGGAGCTGATGGGGTCTCAGACCTCGGCATCCACAACACCATCGAGGATGCTAGAACATTGCTGTCATCAACCCAAAGTCCTTCTCCGTTACTTTAAGGAGTTGGGCTGGTTGGGGTGAGGTCAGGAGGGGGACAATGCACAATACACCCCTACGCGGGACGTCAGTGCAGATCTCATCCCCCACAACGAATTAGAATTAGATTAGGTACATGTAGTCAATTTAAAAAAAAAACTTACCTTAGAACAGTTACAATATTTTACTGTGCAAGATCAAGAGAGTCAAACCACATGATTATTTTTGAAAACACAAATTTTAAAAAAAAACACACAAATTAATAAAACAAAAAATGTCTATCCCTGAAGGTGTCAGACTAGTCTATGATCCATGTATATTTTGCACTAATAGTTTGGGGTTATTCTCAACTACTGTGTTAAACCAGGTTTTTTATCTTTAACCGGAAAATGGAAGGGGTTATAAGATTGAGTATTTTTCTGTCTGTCTTCCGTACTCTCGTAGCTCTAAAAGTAAGACTCCGATTTGAATACGTTTTTATAAGTAACGAGCTGTGCCCGCGACTTCATCCGCGTGGAATAGTCTCTTTGGGTAGCATTTTTAATTATTTAGGCTAATTCGTGCACCTTTAGCATATGCTGAGCGAGTGCCTTTTTTACGCATCTATCTATAATTTGGTGTTTATTTAATTGTGTTTAAAGTGTGTTTTTGCGTAAAATAAATGGTTCTATTCTAATTATTTTACAAATAAGATTACAGATTTTTATTTTATATCGAATCAACAGCCTAAAAACTAAGTTTTAAGCGTCTAGCTCTATAGGTATAGGTACTGGGCATTTAAACATTGTCCCAGGCAGTACGTGTAGGCATAGGTTGCCTCCTGACCTGACGCTCTATAAATCATCTTCAATAGAATCTGATGTAAAAGCCTAATTAATGGGTGTGTATAAAAAAAATCTAACATCCAGGCATGATGTGAGAATTACCCATCCCAATCTGGCCCCCCAGACACCGCAGTGTACTGACAGAGACCCCATTGGTTAAATGATTGAGTTCATGACACTCTTTCCTGGTGAACTAACGCGTAATATTTGAATACACCACCTAGCTTCAACCTACGGGCTCATTCGGAATCCAAAAGACTGAGAAATACACTGTTGTTTATGTATCTATTCTATCATCATCATCATCAATCATCAATATATACAGGGTGTTACCAGAGCACTTCCGAAAACTTGGAGGTTCCAATCAGACCATGATACTGAAAACATTAAGCGAAAAAAATCGCGAAAAAAAAAATTGACTTGACTATCTCTTTTAATTTTTTTTTCTAGTTACATACACACAGTACAACATAATAAGACATATCTACTTAATTATCTCATTTAAAAAAGCAAAAAAACAAATAAAATAAATAAAGCAGCAATGTACACGCAGCACGCAGATTACGTCTACTACAGCATGAACAGCTGAGAGTTCATCGCGGGTCATTCAAGTACGCGACGTGCGAGTGACCTATGTTAGTACCTACCTACGTTAGTAGGCACTTACAACACAGAATAAATAATAGTACTACGCCTCGACCTTACCTACGTGAATGCGTACATTGCGGGCTGGCGAAATAAATACAAATCTTTAAACATTGTTTTCTCCGGCTATAATTATTTTTCAGGATAACTGATTTTTTTTTGGTTGGGTTTTGGTGTGCTGTAGCTGTAGCTCCCCCTTTCGTTTTCGGAAGTGGTCTGGTAACACTCTGTATAAAACTCTTTTGAAGCTGACTTAGAATCAACACACAGCCTAAACTATAAGTCCTAGAGGTATGAAATTTGGAGGGTAGTAGGTATCCTTATAGTGTAGGGGTGCACTAAGAAAGGAATTTTGAAACGTCACACTCTAAAGGGTAGAACGCGAGCAACGCCGCGGGCGACTTTACTAAATAAACCAATCTGATTCTTTTTGGAAATAAAGTTTTAGTAAAAAAACAAATATTCATGGACATTTTAAACAACGTACCTACGTGCTGGCGTTGCTTACTTGCTGTGCCTGCACTGTGAGAACTAGATTGCTGATACAATACTTACACACCTACTTTTTTTTGTAAATACATAGGTACTTATAATACATAGTAAAACCCAGATCCTTGACAAAGAAGAAACATTTATGTTAGCCAACACAACACACAAAATGTTTTTTTCACCACTCCTGAAAACGTCGAGGGGGTGGGGTGAAACTACCCATCAATACCTGTAAAATAAACCACTTTTATGGAACAACTCAGTGTTTGCGCGAAAAAAATCGAATCGAAATTCATATGGGGTACTTACCTACCTAAATTCGGGCTATGATATTATGACCACAGAAAATAGAATACCTATGATATTATTATGACAGATAGTTCCAGAATATACCTACTTTATTATTTATAGTTTTATTGTCAGCTAGTAACAAAAGTAGAAATAACTAAAGCAGCGCAAAATGACTCATTTTTATCACAGGAAACGATAATGCATTTGAGATACCTATACATTACAAAAGGAATACCCTATGTTATTATTTTTATATTCTCACTTTGACACTGAAAAGTTATCCCTCATCATCAACCTATATCGGTCCCCTGCTGGACGTAGGTCTCTCCCAAGGACGCGCCATGAGCCCGGTCTTTTACCGCGTTCACACTATACCATTGCCGGTGCCGGCATTCATGCCGCGGACTTATTGCCACAGCAACATCGCCTTTATTCTCACCAAGGAGCTAGGGCATGAACTTGGCGATGTTGCTGTGGCAGTAATTCCGGAATTAATCGCGGTATTCATGCCGGCAGCGGCATGGGCATAGTGTGCACGCGCTATTATGATCTGTGGTGCAAGCATTCAATTGCAACTAAGCTATCTTTTTCACACAACAACGTATGAGCGAGAGAGGAATATGCATCTACAGTTAGTCGGTTTATTGGTTAACTTTAGCAAGCTTACAATGTCATTTGGCAACTGTTTACATTTTTCTGTCATGGCAAATAAAACTCTAAACCGTGATACTGAAGTTTAAAATTAAAAAGATTTATTGTTTATTGTATTGCTGATTAAGAACGTTAGCTAATTGTTTATTGTAATGAAATCAGTTGCTCTCAGTAGTTTGGATGATACAGTTGTGTGTTTTTACTGTCAAATTAATATATCAAGTTAGCTGTCAATTTAAATTTGGCCAAGTTTTTACGAAGTAAAAAAGTTGGACAGAGACCATTATTTAAGAGAAGAAGAATATGTAGTTAGTTTTATTGGATTTGTAGGTAGTGCAAAAGTCAATCCAGACTTTAGGCTAAAATGATTTGTGTTACAAAATTAAAAACTAACTTGTAAACTAAGCGTGGTTATGTAACTTTAGCCAAAGTTTAAGATACCAAATTTATCAGATAGCGGCACAAAAAAGTATTTATGTTAAAAAAGTGTTTTTTCTTTATCAAAATGCTAAAGTTTTTGTTTGTGTTTGTGTACTGTTTATGTGTGAGTGGCAGTGATATATTTCACGAAGAAAGCAAAATTACTTTCTATCCCGATAAAATGCCGGAATCTGAGTATTTCGGTTACTCAGTACTTTTAAACCCTTATGGGTGAGTTTGAAGATGTTTGTTACAGTACCTTCTGGTAAGATCGGCGTAATAGTAAGTCCGGATGCTAAGCAATTCGGCGATATATTTAAATGATAATTGCTTAGTTACGTGATTTATCCGGACTTAATATTACGCCGATCTTACCAGAAGGCACCCTATGAAAGAACTAACTTAGGTAAAGAGAAGAATAAACTTGAAAAGATAATAATAATAAATATTCACGGACACTTAACACAACGCCTTCTAGTCCCAAACTAAGCAAAGCTTGTACGATGGAAACCAGATGGCTGATAGAATACATACATACATTTTTTTTTCTAAATACATACTTATAATACATAGAAACACCCAGACACAGAACAAACATCTATGTTTACAACACACAAATGTTTGTTCTCGGTGGGGATCGAACCCACGACCCACAGCACGGAAGGCAGAGCTACTACCGACTGAGCCATGACGCCTGTCAAAGATTAGATTAGAAAATACTTTATTGCACTTAAAAAATCGTAAAGAGGCGAGTTTACTGCTATTTAACATTATCTACCAACTAACTTGGGCGTAGTGTGGAGATGATGGTAGTGTTTCTTTGCGAAGAATTTAAAAAGTAACAAAAAACTACTTAAAGCTACTTGACCTACCTACTTACAAAATATACTAATACCTACACATACATACCTAACTTAAGATACATTATACTTGATGGGGATTTCCGAAAAAAAAAACTAGAAATCCCCACCGCAACACCGTAGCATGCTACGACGTAGCCCCATTGGGTAAAAGGAATTCTGGAAATAAATTAAAATCCTCACGGGGATTCCTTAGTGGGGATTTATGATTATTCCCTATGACAGCTGTATTCGAACCCATGACCTTGAAATCAGAAGACAAAGCCACTATCATACTCGGCAACTACCTACAAGAGTATGACTCACTAACTATTCTAGTTATTGTATTATTAAGTAGGTACTTGGAATTTTATAATCAGCTTAAACGCATTACCTAATGACAAATAATTTATATGAGCAAATCTTAATATTTTGTACTATGACTTGTTTACACTTAATCAGATAACTTGAATAGGTACAGTCGGCAGCATAAGTTGATTATTGAAATCCTTTGACTAAGTATTTAGGTACCTATTTGGTTTGTAACTTTTCCAACAGTTTAGGACGATTTTTATACGAATATCAATGATAAAACTGCTTATAATATGTATTTTACAACTACATTTACTTACTTAATGACTGATGTTACATTGCGGACTGTAATATTAATATTATGTAGAACGAAATTTTTATCGCGGGATGACAGATATCTTATTATTTAACGTTCCTAGCAAAGGTTCCAAAGGTTGTCTGGAAGAGATCGCTTATAGCGATAAGACCGCCCATTGTACCTCATACTTAAAACGTATTTCTCTTTTATTGTTTTTCTTCTTTTCTTGGTGTGCAATAAAGAATATATCTGTCTATCTATCTATCTAGCAGATAAGTTAATCTTTTGTTTCCAGGCTAATAGTTGGAGCTCCTAAAGCCAAGAGCAGAGAGAAGCCAATAGCCTCAGGGTTGGTATTCAACTGCACGCTGAAGGAGCTAGACCGAAGAAATGTCACGTGCAGCCCTATGCCAATCAGTGAGAAAGGTAATTCAATATTGATGGATATATTGGACATACAACGCCCTCTAGTCTCTAACTGAACAAAGCTTATACTATAGGAATTAAATTGCTGATAGAAAACAAATGAAAATTGTTTATTTTGCTCCAAAACGTTGATAAAAAAGAAAATATATTATTCAAGTTTCCACACGTGGTTATAACACCTAATGCCCAAGTTAAGTAGGTATAGATACCCATTAAACTAACTAAAGAACTAGGTAAGTAAGTTGTTATAAACTAGGCTCATACAGATAGTAGGTTTATCTGGGTTATAGATATATAGATAGATAGAATATTCTTTATTGTACACCACTTATAAGTAAAGAAAATAACATAAAAAATTCCATAATTGGTAATACGATCAAGTTTTATAGCTGATTCGTACCTTCCATTGTTATGCTAATTTCAAATTTTTGTCCCGATTCGTACCTTAAGTAGTACTGTTGTGTTCTTAATCATAAAGGCTTTACAAAATCGTAAGCTGCTTGAATGTAATGCTGCTAAATAGGTAGGTAGTGTTAGCTCATACTCCTAACTAGGTTTCCCTGTGTTTAGAACAGGTAAGTTGGACTACGTGAAAGATAACATGAGTAAGAAAGAAGTGAACACCAAGATGATGCCTTAAGAGGCGAGTAGAAGACCAAATGAGAGTCACTAATAAGTGACTTTGACAATAACATAACTTTGTAATGGTCCCAAAATGACTACCAAATTCTAGGACTTGTACCAAAAGTTCCTACAAACAATAGTGCCAGTTGTAATTACTCAGAACTCTTAAATTTTCAGACCATTACATTGAAAGATTTCGGTATTTGAAGCCAGAGGCATCAAGTACCGAGTACTTCAGAGATGACATGTGGTTTGGAGCTACTGTCGGTGCGTTAACAGATGGGAAGCTACTAGTAAGTTTCATCCCCATATGCACAGGTAAAAATACCTTTACGCCTGTTCACTTTATCGGCGCTTTCGTGCTTAGATGCAAAGCATCTAGCGTGGAAGCATAGGAAGCCTGAAGTTGAACCTATAACAGCTCACTGGTTACGAATGAGCACTACTATGGCTTTTGCTCGTGACTGCTTTCGGTAACTTAACGACCTTGAAGTCTGTTCTGTATGGGATACTTACCACGAATTTGCAGTTATTCGTTACATTCATATTCCCAATGACTACTTTCATGCCATACCTAATTCAAATATATACCTAAACTGTTTCAGATCTGTGCACCAAGGTTCACTGAACCTTTGTACGATAAGCATCTCCTCGCTACTGGCGCGTGCTATGTTCGCAAACCCACCAGGGATTTTGTTGTATACCCATTGGAAGATAGGCGTAAGTTTTGTCATCATCCATAGCAGCAATAAAAGTCCTGGACTTATGCCTCTCCGACAAATTTCCAGAAAGAATATTTTTGAGTCTTCTTCTATCCACTGATTTTCATAATATCGTCAGTTTAGTTTATCTAATAGGGGATCGTCCAATGCTTTGCCAAAGTCATCATTCGCAAATTTTTGTTCCCCAGCTATGGTTTCAGACTCTTTAACTCTCACAGCTATGTCGTGTCGTAGACTTTGGTTCTTCTACGATTTTACTGATACAAGTTATTGATGAAGTCTATCATCATAATTTAAACCTTTACTAAAGTGGTTTCTTCAAAATTCTTACCTAATCATCTGTAAAAATATTCCAGCTCATCGAGCCTTTAGAACCGATGGCCTCAGACGAGAGTACGGAGAGTACGGGCAGCATCTCAACTACTACGCGTACGGACAAGTCGGCATGTCGATGAAAGTTACCGGGGACAGTCACGTCATTATCGGGGCACCTGGTATTCTGCAGTGGGCAGGTTTGTTTCATTACTGTTGGCAAATGCTTTTCAAAGACTGTCATTGTCGTGTTGTATCACCACCGTACCGTATTCTACGAGTGTCCATTATGCAGTAGAGTTATCATTCGTTGGATGGACATAAAAGTCATCATCCGTGATGGTATAAAAATCATTTAACCTGGCCCTGGCCGCTCGTAGCCTGCTATGTACCTATGTGTTCTATTTTACAGGAGGCATTGTGAATTACTTGTATAGCCCAGATGATAACAGCGTGTTCTTCAGCATGCAAGCTACCTCAAATCCTTATTACACCAAAGATCTGGGACCTGACGACTACTTCGGTAAATTAAATACTTTTTACATGACTTTTAAAATTGCTTGTTCTCCAGTGTGGAAACGAAAAAGTAATCGAATACTAAGTCCAAATATCTGCGCAGGCACATTAATCAAGTTTAAAATTTCAGGGTACAGTGTAGAGTCAGGAGTGTTTGTAGTAGGTGGACCAACACTGTATGTCGGTGGAGCACCCCGATCCAAAATGGGCTACGGTCAGGTAAAATATATTTATTTACCAGAGTATTGACCAATAGGTATTCAAGATGAATGAAATTAAAAACTAACGTTTTTTTTAAATGATGTCACATACGCGAGAAGTCATCATATTATGATCTGAAATAAAGAATTCAAATATCCAAACTCCTCAGGTTCTAGTTTTCCAGCCAGCGGTACGTGAGCAGGATGGTCTGAACATCAGAGCCAAGCTAAGAGGCTCTCAACTCGGTTCATACTTCGGAGCTAGTCTTTGCTGCTTGGATATAGATGGAGACGGCGCAGATGACCTTCTCGTTGGAGCCCCAAATCACGCTATAAAAGACAGTGGACTGCCGTACGACCAAGGAGCTGTATTTGTTTATATGACAAAACAATTGGTAAACATACAGTTACATAATCAATTATTTAAGAGGAAGCAGTCTGATAAGTGACAGAAAGGGTCAACGATCATGAAGTAGAGTAGATGAATAAATGAATCAGAGGAAGTCAAAGTTCGAATATATCATTTAATTTTGTATGTATGAAGTCGGTACTGACGTTAAAGATTTGCCTCCGTATTAATAAATAATCAGTAGGTAAGCAATTCGGCAGTCTATCTACTGATAAAGTACTCATTCTGTTTTTAGAACCCAAAAAGTTTTAGATTGGAAGCCTCCGGTGCAGTCTCAGGATCTGGAGAAAGTGGCGCCAGATTTGGGACAACTATTGCTGATCTTGGCGATGTTGATGGAGACGGTTTCAAAGGTACGATTTTTGTTTGTTACAAATAAACTATTGATGTCACACATCCCCCAATCACTAATTGCATAGTTCATTTATTATGTGTATTGTGTCGTGAACGTATTCGGTAGTTTGTCACTCACCATCTCACTAATATTACTATTATGAGCCCGTAGGGTCCCACTGCAGGGCAAAGGACTTCCTTCCTTCTCCCCAGTCTAATAATTAAATAAAATTTCTAGATGTGGCTATTGGAGCTCCCTGGGAAAATGAAGGCTTGGGAGTTGTGTACATCTACAGAGGTTACGCAAAAGGCTTGCAAAGCCAGTATACGCAAAGAATTTTAGCTGAGAACACTGGCAGTTTTGGTATTTCCATCGCTAAAGGTTATGACGTAGATGGTAATAATTGCAATGGTAAGGAATCACTCCTAGATGCTAGAAATAAATTAAAAAAGTTATGAATTCCTTGGTTCTTTCTTGAAATTGCTGTCATCTAATTAATTTTCAGACTTAGCCATAGGTGCAGCTACAAGCACAACAGTCTACGTATACCGATGTATACCAACGCTGGTAATACACACATCAATAAAGGTGCCTGATGCTATGAACTTACCTCACAACGCGACTGGGTTCACTGCGTTATTTTGCGTCACTCTTCCTAAGAAGCCTTTATGGCCGCATGTGAGGATTAGTAAGTTTAACATAAACGATTTAGCAGAACAATAGGAAAGCAATAGTAAATTAACACTTTTACACAATTAATTTAGACAGCAATTAATTTTAAACGCCTGTTTAAGGTATTTACTTTTTATTTCAATGAAAACTACAACTAATACAGTAGGTATTTTCAATATTTACATTAGACACATGAAACATTTGAGCTATCTACGAGCCTTGCAAACGATTTATAGATGGCTTATAATAAGGCTATGCCACGTTTCTATGGGAAGTAGGTTGGCTCATGGTTACTAATTAGTTAAGTTTTGGTCTATTATTTCTCATATAAGGTTATCCCTTATATTTTTCTTTCACAGTTATTATCTACCAAATGCATGTTGTGTTCGCCTGTAAAAGGTTTGTGCACCTAGTTTTAAGACCATTAGTTCTAAGTTAAAATAGTGCTGTGCACAAATTGTTGGCTTACCTAAATAAATAAATAAAAAATAAATCCAGTTTCATTTTCAACTGTTACTGTAATGTAGCAGGATTAAGCTATTTTGTTTAAGGAAGAGAAAGTTACTTTCATGTATTAATTTCCACATCCTATGACCGTAATTTTGTAATAAAGGTCAACGAGGCTGCTACCTACTTGGTACTAAAGGACTTTGATTTCAAACCACTAGTTATAAATTAAGTAACGTCTAAGCTTTTACTTATATTGTACCTAAATATATGTAATAGCTAAAAGCAAGTTATCAGATAATCAGGCATATTACTAAGGAGTATGTAAAAATTTATTTCAGATTTCATGGCAAAAATAATAATAGATCCAGAAGGCAACAGAGCAACAATATCGGGAGATTCAAAGTACGAATACAAAGTCATTGCTGTTCCTGGCAACGAGAGGTGTGATGAGCAAACTGTTGAAGTCAAGGTATTGTTTCTTTTACACGCATACATTTTTCCTTCTTTGAACAACAATTTCTCTAAACTTTTCAGCAACAATTTCTCTAAACTATAACAATATGGTTTCCGTTTTTTATGTCTAGCTTATAATTTCATGTGATAATTTTATTCTTTGAATCATTAATTTTCAGCCTACAGCAGACTTATCCAAACCAATTTCTATGAAATTTGAGCTGGAACTTGACGAAACGCCGACTGGTAAGTGTTCTCTGAAAGTTAATTACTATGAGTTCACTGAGCTTCAATTTCTCATAATAACAATTAGACATATTGTGTATCTCCTTAGAACATTAATACAAATTCACTATCGCTGATTAGTAGGAGATATTAATATTTATTCACAAAGAAAATTACAACTAATACAGTATTTACAAAATACACATGAAACAGTTGAGCCATCTACAAACCGTTGCAAACGATTTATAGATAGCTCAACTGGTCCAAATCAGTGCCAATCGGAAGCGTGCCCAAGACACTGGCTGCATTGCCGCGCTGAATAGCAATGCTGATACGCTGGCCTAGATAATCACCAGCCAGGAGATACTAGATTATTTTAAATCAAACTTTGAATAAAATAGTGCTTCAAAAAAAATGTGCTCTAAATTTTCACAGACATACTCGTACACCTAATGCATGTACCCACACACTTACAATTTATAAGTCTTATATACTTTAAAATTATTTTTTATAGCGGACGTTACACATTTTGATCATCACGCGGCGAGGGTATCTGAAGAATCTAACTTGAAATCTTCCTTCCTTATTCAATTAGTGAGAGACTGTGGTGAAGATATGATTTGCACGCCATGGCTGGTAATGACTTTAGAAGCTTTAGATAGGTACGTTGATATTTTATTTGACTGCCCGGATACTGATAGTAATAAAGTAGCGAAACTATAAATCTAGAACCAAACAGATATCGTGACATCGAATGGCTAATATGAATATCATCGAATACCTTTTGGTTTGTAAAATGAACCAACTTACTGGGCAAATGAAATTATTTTTCACATACAATATTTGTATCTTCAAACTAATAGTATTTTTTATTTCAGTCCGTTTATTCCTGGAGCGGATTCCAAACTAGGCGCAAAATTGACAATCCGCAATGAAGAAGAACCCGCTTACGGAGCAAAAGTGAACATCACTCTTCCAATGATTCCCAAACGAGTACCTAGCCCATGTTCTTTGAAAGAACTAGTCATGACCTGTGAAGTCCCAGCTCCTCTACTCCGAGGTGAAGAGATAGTTTGGGACATTGAGCTGGAGTATAACTTGAATTCCAGTACAGAAGTGGATTTAAAGGTTGTGGCAGAGTTGGAAGACAGTTTGTACTATAGAAATATTAGCAAAGATCCGGTTTTAGAGCTGGTGCTGGAAGTAAGACCGGAAACTAGTTTTAGTGTCACTTGGTAAGTTTTATATAATGTTTGATTTAAGCAAGATGTTACTATCAAACCAAGTTATCGAATTTAGATTTAATTTTACAGTGACATTAGAACTTTTTTTTTTATGATTAAAATAATGGAACAAGCTAATAGCTCACCTGATGTTAAGTAGTTTTCTGCCTATAACAATGCATTACCTCGCAGAGCAAGTCCAATGAGTACGTGCCCTGTAAGGAAATGCACTGCGTCCATCACTCTGAGACGTAAAGATCTTGAAGTCTCATGTGCCTGTAATTACACCGGCGCCCTTACCCTTCAAACCGGAACAAAGCAATGCATCGCTGCTTGGCGGCAGAACAAAGTACGGTGGTTTCCGGACGAGCTCTCAGAAAGAGCTCTACTAAGACACTACTAAGATCTGCCATTTAGTAGAAAATATAATTTTATCTCATAGTTTTATTGAAACACTAGCCGTCGCCCGCGGCGTTGCTCGCGTTCTAGACCCTTTAGGGTGCGACTTTTCAAAATTCCTTTCTTAGTGCACCTCTACACTATATAAGGATACTACCCTTCAAATTTCATACCTCTATAGGACTTATAGTTTAGGCTGTGCGTTGATTTTCTGTCAGCTTCAAAAGAGTTTTATATAGGTAAATAGATGATAATATTATAAATAAGCAATCTACAACCTGAATTTCTGAATTTCCTTGTAACCTAGTTTTCTTTCATCAACAGTCCCGCCTCTTGATCCTAACAAAAGCTAAAGATACTACGTTTCTATTTCAGGAATCGTTTGCCGAATGATACAGTAGCAGTATCAAGGGAAAAGCTTTATGAAGCAGAAAATATATCTTTTGTTAATTATATAGAGGTTTGTAGAACTTAATTATACGTACCTATTACAAAGCGGGTATCGTATCAAGCAAACACTGGATGAGAAGAGCCGAAGACCGGGCTCAGTGGCGCGTCTTGGGAGAGACCTACGTAGAGCAGTGTACCGATATAGGTTGATGATGATGATGATGATGATGATGAACCTATCTGAGTAAGCACTAAAGCTTATGGTGTCAAAAAATGTATGGCTTTATGCAGCTCGTTATTTAACCTTTACCATAGAATTCTTTGGAGACCAAAGGTTGAATATTTGATTCGATGGAACAACCTCATCTCCTATAACGATGCATTACCTCTCTGAGCACTTCCACTTAGGACGTGCCTTGTGATACGTTGGTCTGACACATAATTTTTTTTTTATTAAGGTGTTAGGTCTCATGTGCCTGTAATGGCCCCATTTTGCCTCTAGAGGTGGAACCTTTTCAAATGGATGTATTATTTTTTTAGGCTACGTCATTACTATGTGTTTTATTTAATTTAAGTAATTGAATAATGTCCCTTGTTTTTGTTTCAGTTCAGAAACCTTGGTCCTTCAGATTGGTATGATCTAGAAGTTCATTTTCATTTTGATATGGTAAGTTTCTACAATGCAACTAAGTTCATCAGTTTTAATCTCTAAATATATAAAACACTTTTGAAGCTGACTCAGAATCGACGCACAGCCTTAACTATAAGTCCTAGAGGTATGAAATTTGGAGGGTAGGTTCCTTATATAGTGTAGGGGCACTAAGAAAGGAATTTTGAAAAGTCGCACTCTAAAGGGTGTGGAACGCGAGCAACGCCGCGGGCGACCGTCTAGTCTCTAAATATATAAAACTCTTTTGAAGCTGACTGAGAATCAACGCACAGCCTTAACTATTAGTCCTAGAGATATGAAATTTGGAGGGTAGTATCCTTATATAGTGTAGGGGTGCACTAAGAAAGGAATTTTGAAAAGTCGCACGCTAAAGGGTCTAGAATGCGAGCAACGCCGCGGGCGACGGCTAGTTTTAAATATTTATTAAATATACTTTTTTGGTAATTTAGTATAGAAATATAGACATTATCGACTCATTTCGTTACAATCAATAAGATCAAAGGATAACCCGCCGGGCTTCAATAAAATATAGGGTGCAGATTTTAACCAAATAATGCGTATGCTACAGCTAGAATATTATGTAACTTTTTACTGGAAAATAATCCAAATTGAACAAATTTCAGGCAAACTTGTCCAGTCCAATAAAAGGCTGCGAGGATGAAGAAACCGGAATAGTCTGTATTTGGTCGGTGCCAGCCAAAGTTTCTCTGCCAGTCGTGTTACCGCTACGTCTGAACTTGAGCAGATACGGTGAGAATTATTTATTACATTTGAATTATTTATGTTGGTCTGAACAAACTTGTACGAATGACAGTCCCTTGGCTGTGCTAACATCGACACGGCATGATATACATAAATTAAATAGGTAATTATAGGTACATGCATATTTATAAGACGAAAAAAAACATTTACTGCTATTATTACCAAAAGCTAAGTATATTGTACCTATGCAAGGGGAGTGGAACGCTGCCATGTATAAGCCTGTATGAAAAGCTCTGCACTCAGCATGTGCTGAGAACGAGTTCTCAGCGCTGGTTTTCAGCACAAGGCTTCGGCGACGCACAAACACTTTAACTATAAACTAATATGTAATAGAAATAGAAATGTAGTTAGGAAGTACAAAAGTAATCCTAAAAAATTATGTTTAAATATCTATATCGATGGAAAGTATTTTAGTACAGAACATTTCACACGTTGACGGCGAACACGATATTTTTATTGTATTACTGAATCGGTATAGTAGCCAGGGTGCGTGCAAACTATAGTAAACGCCCTATGAAGGTACTGTAAAGGCAAAACTGATTTTTAAAGTTTCTATTTTAGCCGTTCTGGCCGAGTGGCATTGCAACTCGACTTTCGATCCGAAGGGCGTGGGTTCGAATCCCGGCCGTGCATCAATGGATGTTTGAACACGAGCTTAACGGTGAAGGAAAACATCGTGAGGAAACCCTTTACTTGGTCAGCTCCGCACGTATTGACGATGTCTTTCCTGTGGATATGGCTGACTAGCCTGAGAGGATGGTATAGGTGCTGGGCAAGCCTACTCCATCTAAACACTGTCGCAGGCACTACAGTGTCTGTTAAGTGTAGGCATAGGTTGCCTCCTGACGCTGTATAAATGATCTTCAATAGATGTAAAGGCCTATTATAAGTTTCTATTTTATGATCTAAAAATTCTCGCGCACCCACAAATGTTATGGAATATCAATCGGGGTTTAGAGGGGCAGTCGTTATCTCATAAGAGCATTCTCGTTTTCTGAACTGTTTTCATTATGAACTATATCATAGGTGTTCTGTGACTAAATAGTGACATTAGCGCGTTTCAGCGCGCGTTTTGCCGTCAAAAGCTTCTTTTTCTCGTATATCTGTAGCCACTTCGCTTGAGCTTACGATACGGGGGCAGTCTTCATTCAATCTATGTAATTTGTTTCATTTTCAATCTTTGAAGTACATGATAGGTTCAACCACTTTGCCGCTGTTTACAATTCAAGCATAGCGAATAACGGTAGAAATGAATTCCTTAAAAGCACTGAGTGAAATCACTACACAATATTATTATGTATTTGACGGCTAAAAGGTTATTTTTCATCACCAACATCAGAGATATGGTTAGACTAGACTACTTTTCTCAGTGGGCGTAATGCGGGTAGGAGTCGGTATAAATGAAAACGCATGATTACAAATCAAATTGGCTACGAGCTAAGCAAACAGGAATAGCACTTTAGATATTCTACGACTGTATAACTAGGTAGGTATTCGCAACTACGGAACGCGGACAGTTTCTACACGACCGCACGGCTCGACCGATGAAGCAAGAATGTGTTGCGCCCGCCTCCGAGCGCAGCGCCGGGTCGCTTGTGACGTAGACTCCGTCGAGCGCCACCTGTGGTGCGCCGGCGGCGTTCCGAATAATCAAATGAGTGACCGTGTTACCAACTTGATTACGACATATTTATAAAAATTATTTACAGGTGAAGCATTGGAAAGAAATACAACACTCAACATAACCACAGCTGTATTGCTCTTCTGGAATCCACATGTTTCGTAAGTTACATATTTAACTAGCTTCGGCCCGCGACTTCGTTCGCGTCCCGTTGGATCCCGTTGATTTTCCGGGATAAAAAGTAGCGTATCTGTTAATCCAGGTCACGGACTATATAATATATGTTCCAAGTTTCATCCAAATCGGATAAGTAGTTTTTGTGTGAAAGAGTACCAAACATCCATACATCCAGACATACATCCATCTATACATAAATTCATCCATACATCCATACACCCATACATTCTTACATACTTTCGCGTAGGATATGTAAACTGAGACCACTTGTCATAGCTTATCAGCACTCATCGCAAACACACAAACCTGGGGTATTGGTAAAGGTGATGGAGTACTCCCAAAATATTTAATTTACAAAGAGTTATTGCACCGCCACCCCTTCAAACCGGAACACAGGAAAGCGAGTATTCCTGCTTGGCAGCAGAAATACATGGCAGGACCTACTTCCCTGGAAGAGAGCTTTCACAAGAAGCTCCACTTAGTCTCACCTTAGTTAATCTTAATTTCTTTTTTTTTCAGAATTCACCATTACACGTTTAGAACAACGTTAGTCCTAGACCCAGCTCCACCAATATGGCCTTTGATACTTGGTTTAGTAGCAGGCTTAGTGTTTGGTCTGATACTTCTGGGACTCATCGTGTATCTATTACGCAAGGTACTTCTAGTTATACAGTATTTTAAGTTAATAATGGAGAATGTGTATCAGTTATCACCTTATTACGCATGTAGTTATTTTGCCCTTTTTCTGGATTGAAACATAGGCTTTATTTAATTTAAATCAAAACTAAAAGCAGCCATTTGCTAAGAGGTTCATCGTATGCTGGTTGACAGATATTATAATAGAAAGTTACGCACGCGTAGTCGCAAGTATCAGCTAGTAGTATTATATTATGATCTCTGACCGTACTATAGAGTAAATATCGGGGCTTGAGTAAAAAGTGGCCCATAACGCTGTATAAATCAGTTTAGATGCAGGTATTCTTTTTTTCAGTATGGTTTCTTCTCAAGAATCCGGCACGAGCGCCTGAAAGAGCTTCAAGAGCACAGCGCTTCGGAGAACGAGCTGGAGGAATCTGTAGGTGCTCCTTCGACAGCAGGAGCAACGATGGACGATAGAAGCGGCTCCAATGATTCTACAAGAGAACTGCTGTCTGAGGATTCAGATTGAAAAACAGAAACTTAGAGTACCTATGTAACTATGTATTATAATTTCATACTAAGAATAAGATACCTACCGGTTTGTAAGAACGACCATTACGGCCACATTACGGCAATTGCAATTATTGTTCAAAAAAAAAAATATAACCTATTTTTTAAGTTGGTTAAACAGTAAAGTTTGCATAATTTAGTGACTAAACGAGGCACTCACTAAACTTTAGTGAGGTCCTCGTAAAGGATACCTAAATATGATACCTACAAATTAGGTCTGATGTGATTGATTGTGATGATATTTAGGTAATAATCAAAAAACCACTTCATGAAATAAAACTTCTTTTGGTTTAGATAACAATAATTATAATTATAGGACCAAAATAGTTAGCTGCTAATAAAATAAAAACCGCCAAAACAAGTCATAAAACTGCTCCCCTGAAAAGGTTTGATAGTGTAAGTAGACGTAATGCCTTGCCAAAGATTTTTAGATATTTGTACATATTTTGCTAATTTAATGAGTTTAAGGTTTTGTATTGATATTAACTTTCTAAGTAGGTACTGCAATTTAAATAATTTATGTTTAATGTTGATATACACTTAACTTACAAAACATATACAAAGAATAAAATATATTAAGAGAAATCTCCTTAGTTTTGTTACCCTGTTAGAAACGAGCTCTTTGACAAATAGCTCTACTAAGTATAGGTTTTTTTTTTATTGGCGTCGCAAACGTATAGGCTTAGACATATATTTAGTCCATGTTATAGGCAAATGATAACGACGGTCATTTAATTTTGTTTCTTATCAAGAATGCTACACTAGAGCGTAGAAGGTTAGCGGTGAATACTCAAACGCATCTTATATTAAGTTCATGCATAAATTATTGCTATCTCTTACAAATGAGTAATGTCAAAAAGAGGCAGAGCCGTTTTAAGTGGTGGTTTTTGAGTGACGTTTCAGTATTCGGCCTCACGTTAGATATTTCCTACCTAACTAGCACAGCTCTTAGATAACAGCTCTGCCAACAAATATTTATTTAAACTATTTTTAATCTAATCTAAACAGTCAAATTATAGAGTCGACAGTTAGTTAGCAAGCTCTCGATTAGACGTTTCCTGTGAAGCGTGCCAGAATTGCGATGATTTTGGTCTGACTTGCATTCACAGGGTGTTTCAAAATAACACAAACATGTATTTCTAATCCAAAACGTGGGAAAAGCTTTTGTTTTGTAATTTTTTTGAACATTCGGTGAGAAGTTTAGTTATTTTTGACTATTTTCATTAGCATTAATTGACCGGGCAAAAAATACCCGCCAACTAAGTAAATTAGAGTGTGTCAAAATCTGGAACTCAATATAACCTAGGAATCTTTAATAAAATTATGGCTAAAGCATGCACTACCTTAGGCAGCTACACTTACTATCAGGTGTGCCGGCAGCCCAATGCTTAGGTATAGCTCATAAAAAAAACGTGAAAATGGAATTCAACTTGACAGGCGTCATGGCTCAGTCTGTAGTAGCTCTGCCTTCCATGCTGTGGGTCGTGGGTTCGATCCCCACCAAGAACAAACATTTGTGTGTTGTAAACATAAATGTTTGTTCTGTGCCTGGGTGTTTCTATGTATTCTAGGTATGTATTTACAAAAAAAATGTATGTATGTATTCTATCAGCCACCTTGTTGAACACAGCACCATCTGTGGTTCAACGGCTGAACTAAGTTGATACCTAATAATCTTTCGAGTAATACAATACTAACTAGACTACCTACCTAACGAGTTAGTTTAGACAGTTGCCACTGTAGGGCGCTGTTCCGGCATATATAAGGCGTCTCATGCCCGCGGCTCGGCCTCTTTTCCCGGCAGCCATACTGGCCAACTGTACTTATACCTAATTATTTTAATATATACGCATTGTTCCACAGTTCTGGGTTTCTTCTTCCCCCTGCATCAGACACACCTAGTTTCCATCGTACAAGCTTTGCTTAGTTTGGGGCTAGAAGGCGTTGTGTTAAGTGTCCGTGAATATTTATTTAATTATTTATTTTAATAACTATACCTAATGTTCTATCTACGCTACATTTTCTAGATCCCCCTGTAGAATATACGTTTCCTAAGCACGAATGCTCTGAAGTTGGTGCTATATGAAGTGGTTTAATGTTTGTCACAGTAAATTATATAAAGAGGAACAACTTCGTTTACATGTGAGTAATAGCGATGTTTTTTTGTTTTTTATGTTTTATTTCGGCTTCCACCGAAAAATATCGGTTTAGTCACTTTTAAACTGATATATTCCAGAAATCCCCACTAAGAAATCCCTACCAGTGGGGATTTCTGGATTTTTTTTTCCACAAATCCTTACTAAGTGTATGGTCTCTATTAAAAGCCTTTCCTTATCCATATTTTTATCTGTCATAGTAAAAAAAATACTGCAGACTTCATGAAAGGTACTAAATAGGTAACTGGTTTCCTAAAACTTGATCTAACCGGTATTAACGGTAATTTAATGGTACTTTCCTCCTAAATACCGTTAAAATTGAAAGGGTTTTTTTTCAAATAAAATACTTTCCTAGTAAAGTATTCTTTTATTTTTCCCAAACAGAAGATGTTTTATCCCTTTGGTCTATTTTTATAACTAGCTACGAAAACGGCAATTTCCTTCACTGTTTCATAACTAGTTATGCGTTGTTGCAATCTAAAAGCTTTCTTCTGACCGCTTTCTATTAGAGTTAAGCTTCCGCCACTAAATTGCGCTGTGAGATGATAAATTTCCGCTCAGAGCTAATCTCGACTTCTGCTGAAAATTGTCATTATGTGGAGCAAACATGGCTACGGGTTGCTAGGACTTCTAGAAGTTGTAGAACACATAGTAGGTATATTATTTTTAAATTTACAAAATGATTTAGACGCTCGGGTAATCGTTATATTTTCATATATTTCAGATTTAGGATTAGATATTTCTAAATATATAAAATTCTTTTAAAGTTGACTGACAATCAACGCACAGCCTAAACTATAAGTCCTAGAGGTATGAAACTTAGAGGGTAGTTAGTATATTTTGGAGGGGTGCACTAATTTTGAAAAGTCGCACCCTAAAGGGTCTAAAATTAGGTTAAACCAAACAACGCGTTTCCTTTATATACCGTACATAGAAGACCCTTGAAAATTGGTACATAGATTCCTAAAATAAATTGATTCGATTCGTGTTTCAGGATTTATAAAAAAAAATGTAAACTGTTGGTATGCTGCTACCACGCGAGCAAAGCCGCGGGCGACACCTAGTTTTAGATATTTATAAAGGATATCCCACAACTGGCCTCACTCGAACTGATTGTATAACTAAGACCATGAAATTGAACATTTAGAGGGGGTAAAATAAATAAAAGGGTTTTTATTGAGATTTTTATACTTACTCTTGCTTTAGCTTTTAGTTAATTTACTTAAATTGAATAAAACCTATGTTCCAAGTTTGGTATAAAATCTTAAATTCTTTATTGCACACAGAAAAATATGAACAAACAAGTTAAAACTAAAGATATGTACAAAGGAGAGCATAACACTAATAAGATTTTTGAAAAAAAAAATCTTCAGTGGGCTATATAAGCCGTTTTGATATGAAACAAATACTAACAACATTATTACACGAAGGCGTCGTTCATCTAGATTGCAATCATTTCAGGCTTATCGTGCAATCGCAAGACGTCATAAGCCCTATAAAATGAAACAAGGAGGGGCGTGATGTGAATCTTGTGTTTCAGAATGAATGATTAGTAATTGTATTAGAATTAGGTCTGTGTTTTTTTTTTTAAGTCTGTGTTGGTTTTAATTTTATTTTTTCTGCGTTTATATTTACCTAGCTAAGTTGTAAATAAACCATTTGATTTGAATTGTCTAAGAAAGTACTTCTTTAGACAGTAAAATATTTCTTTGTTCGGTGATCAAAGAAAATTTAAAAGATTTTTTTTAAATACTTGATAGTTTATATTTTTATAAACAAACCAATCTTTCTCCTTTTCCTAAAGTCTGTTAATAATGTATGGAAAAGTGTTTGAACACACACCACCTTGTTCTTGCAAAGGTAAGGTACATACATTTTTGATATTGTATATTCTCCAGTGACTCTAGAATATTCTAAAATGTCAGCTTGGCTACAGGGATTTCAATGGTAGGTACAGGAAGTATTATGCGTTTAACAAGCACGCTTGTGGCGACTAGCCACAAGTAAGTAAATCGGGCTGACGCGATAGTTTTGTGTCCCGCGTCGCCAGTCGTCTCTCCCCGCTCGCACAGATGTAACTTCGTTGGTGAAATAAATAAGTAATTATGTGGAACACTGAAGTTTATCATTACATCCTGAAGAATTAGTATGAAGATCAGAAGACTCCACCTCCACATATTTAATTACCCCTAAACGCTTGTAAACAAATATATTTAAATACATATTTTTTTTAATAAAAATTCAATTTCCACCTAAAAGAGGGTCAGAGACAAGACGTATGAGATTGGCTGCGATTCGTCAAAAGAAATTACCCATACAATTCGCAAAGGGCCTCATTACCGAGCCTCTCGTTACGAACTTTTACCCATAGATCGCTGTTATAATGACGCTTAGAAAACAACTTCGGGAAAACAATGTTTTGGACCGTAATAATGACGTGGATAAAAGATATTGTTATTGTTTTGATGAGTAAATCTACCTTTACACGGCTGGACAAAGGCCTCATTTGAATCTATATTAGCGGTTATTTTGAGTTGGTTGTCAACTCGTCCCAAGCGAACTCGGCCCGCGTAGTGTTTACACACTACCTATACGCTTAGGCCAAAAGGATGTCGTACGTAGTTCCTAAAGCGTTATTTAAGAGTTAAAAACTTACCCAAAACCTATTAATATATTTTTTTCTTTTCTGGATTCCTAGATGATATTTTGGTTTGGCTCTACCACAGGTTTTTTGCTCTGTTACTCTACATTATACATCATTATTTGCTTCGAATTTTCAGCCGGCACTGACAAGTTTCCGTAGTGTAGCGGTTATCACGTGTGCTTCACACGCACAAGGCCCCCGGTTCGATCCCGGGCGGAAACAATTTATTTTTTGTATGAAATTATTTTAATTCACGGTCAAAGAATTCCGTAGAATTCGTAGGTATAAAAAATATTGAGAGTGTCAGGGGTAAGTAGTTACATCGATAATTCATACTACGAGATTAAAATGTACAGTAAATTTGCTCCAATCTTTTGTTGAATATTCAAGATCTTTCTTGGTCTCCCAACCGAAGTTCAGTTTGGAGACTGAACCGTGAAACACGAGATAAGCCCTTTGAAGTATCTACCTAGCTTTTAGCCTTTGATAATAATTACTAGAGTTTATAAAATAATTGTGAATGGGTACCTAAATACCCCTGAAGTTTTCGGGAGTTCATTTGATATTCATTCTTATATTGATGTTCATGTATTGTTAATTGCCGTTTTGGTTTCGCGGTAATACCACGTTCACAGTGTGCCCATGCCGCTGCCGGCATTATTGCCGCGGACTTATTGCCACAGCAACATCGCCTAAAACCCCTACAAACCCCTACAAACCCTACAAACCCCTAATCTCATTAGAGAGCAAGGGCATGAACTTGAGCCGGGAGCCGGGACTTACTTCCCTGCCCAAGTCCCTGCCGACTACGGCATAGTATGAACGCAACATAAAAGATCGCAAGTCTAAAAGGCAAAGCATACGGCGACAGACAACCGTCATTGTATTTTTATCTTTTGTTTCATATTGCCTCGGATTTTATGTATTGTTTTGTTTCAAAACTTTTGAACAAAGCTGGCGATTTTTTTAAATACCCAGACACAGGCTAGTTTTGCTACTAGGTATAGGTACTTAGTAAATAAGACTTTTTGTAAAGGATTTCGTTCGGGGAAGTAAGTACTTCCATCGTATCTATGTAGGTATACACCTCGGCATCCACAACACCATCGGGGATGCTAGAACATTGCTGTCATCAACCCAAAGTCCTTCTCCGTTAGGTACTTTAAGGAGCTTATGGGGTGAGGTCAGTGCACAATACACCCCAACGCGGAACGTCAGTGCACATCTCATTCCCCCACTACGAATAAGAATTAGAATTAGGTCGTATCTATGTCTTGCACGAAGTAGTGATTCTCGCATTGCTGTGTCCTGGTTTGAAGGCGGGTAGGTACTGATGCAATTACAGGCACATTAGGCTTTTTTTCGTCTCAGAATGACGGTTGCCACAGAGCATGCATTATTATAGGTATCTAGAGATGGCTTGGCATCAGGTGGGCCATTAGTTTCATCATTTATTTTTATATAAAATAAAGTAAATTATAATTATGTTTTTTTTATTTATATGACGGAACATTATTTTACAAAGACTACCCAACCCACGCCTACGAAGTCGTGAGAAAAACCTATATAGCAGAGAATGTCCGAAAGCCTTGAATTGGCAGTTCTACATTGAATAATTAATATTGATGTCTGTAACCACATACCATACTTGGAGATAGACGACGCCGGACCAATGTTGTAGACGTAAGGTATGCGGATCACAAGCTTGAAGTGGAGATGAGCAGGACACGTGGCAAGAAGGAATGATGGAAGATGGACGACAGCGATTACGGAATGTTGGCCAAGGGACGATCAAAGACCACGAGGCGGACCACTCGCCCGATGGTCCGATGATATTGTGTCTGTAGTTGTAGCAGTGGAGAAGACTCGCACAGGACCGGAGAGACTGGCGTACCAAAGAGGAGGGCTATACCCAGCAGTGGGTGCATACAGGCTGAATAGATAAATAGATGTCTGTTTGTTGAAGTTCAATGTGGTACGTCAACAGTTCTTGAACTTTGCTAGTGATATCGTGCGAGTTCAATTAATTCTTGATAAGACATAATCTTAACTGGTCTAGTGGAGTCCGGGACTTTGTTCGCAAAGTATTTTTTAAGTCGTAGGAGTAGGACCAAATGAGAATAGGACGATTTGCAAAAGGGACAAGATGCTAAAGGTACTTTAAGTACCTACTTTAAGTAAGTAGGTAATATTTTTGCATTTTTTACTTTTAAAAAAAAATTGTCAACTACTCTCTACTCTCATGTTCCTTGGGGGTTTCAAATGCCTTCAAATGGTTCGTCAGTCACCCAGAATCATTTGTTTTATATATATAATGAATACTTTTTATTAAACAAACTAGCAAATAATCACTTTATCAACAAACTATTTGATGCGGAAGGATTCATTATTTTTTATTAATATTTTTATTAAATATTTTTAATAAATTAATTAATAAGTTGCTAATATGATTAAATCGATGTTGTTGATCATGATCTTTCTAGTAGGGACAGGTGTATGTCAAAGTGATGAAGACTACATTGACCCAGTGATAGACATGCTGCTGAATGGTGTGGGCGGAGAAGCATCTGAAAAGACTGATAGTAAGTTTTTTTAAAAAGTCATGCTGAAGAAATATCGTTTGATAGCGCGTCAGTATCAATAAGAAAAATAATATAAAATCATTCATTTTCCAGGCAGAAGATTTTTTTCAGAAGATTTGTATTTAACTAAAAACTTTTGAGAATGTGAATTACAAAAGATGGAATCAAATTAGGTACTCGTTTACAGTAATTGTTAGATTTTTTGTTGACATCATTTTATGACAAATTTTTAGTACCTACCAAAGATAGATTGAGTTTCACGTATAAAACACTTATCCCTTATTATTAATGGTTTATTTCATAACCCTTTTTTTACATTTATCTAACGCATTTTACACTAAAGTCGGTATGGTGTTAGTTTTCTAAAGTATTGGTTATTAGGTTATAATTAAAACTAGAGAGAAGAATTCTCAAAATATATTTTCATAACTTTTTGTTTTAGACAAAGAGCCGACATTAGGTGGTGGTATTTGGAAGTGCGGAAACTGCACCGATCTTGGAGAAGCCAAGTTGGTGCATTCAGAAACTAATTTTGTTGACGATACCGACGACCAAGAGGTTCAGGTAAAATAATGACATTTCTAATAAAACATCAAACATATTGTACGCGGGCATGTTAATAGGTACAAGAGCCAATGAACCCCAGACCTTCGTTATTTTATAAAGGCTTCACTGGCTGTTACTGGTGGGTTTCTCTCGACCACAGTAAGTTCCAATCCGGATTCACGAAATTTGACAGTAGTAATGTCATTTTTCAGTACAAAATGACACGAGTTCTGTCAAAATCCGGATCCAATTTGGAACGGCGGTGGTCAAGAGTAGGCCTACTGATCGCTTTAAGTCTTGAAACTTTCATAGTTAATATTTCTTACTAAAATCTCCACAAACTCACAAATATCCCGTTCTTATAATTTATTTTTATTTTCTATATAACTTTTTTCAGATCACCTTGATGCTTCCACATTTACGCTGCGTGACGGTCACCTCAGACCAGCCAGGTGCTGTTCAGCAGGTGCTTGGGACCTGTGAGGGTTCCTCAGTCACACTGGTCGTCTCTTCATCACACAACTTTACTGTACTAGTCTACAGTTAAATAATAAGTTATATTTTATCGCTTTGCTCAACCCGTTAGGTTTCGTTTCACCCCTCTATAACTATTAGATTTCATGGTCCTGTAAGACCCTGTATGTACAAATTGGACATTGTACATTGTACATAAATGTACCTAAATCCTAGTTATTATTTTTCATACAATTTGTTTACACTGTCTTGTTTATTTATAATTGTTATTACTCAGTAAAAAAGTATTGATTTCAAACAAGCTATTGTTTACAACAAACAATGATACAGATCATTGGGGTTTGATACACGCAGTCCAATTTTAATGTTAGTTAGTTGATATCAATTGAAGAGTTAACTTGTTCATTTACATCCAACTAGGTAATATCAATTTATATTCAATAATTTATATCAATCTTTATCAATAATTCAGTCTTAACTATCATTCTTACGAGGTAAGTTTTTTTTTATTTATTTTATTTACAAACAGGTTGGGTTATACATATTATAGGTACCTATTAGCCCAGCGTATTTTAACGTAAAAAATAAGTAGATAGATAGATAGAATATTCTTTATTGTACACCACTTATAAGTAAAGAAAATAACAAAAAAAATACCATAATTAAGTAGATTTTATATATCTGCGCAATTTTTGTTGTAGGTAAATAAATATAATAAATAATTCTAATCTTAAATCTATTTCTTAAAACCAGCGAATTCATTTTATACTTAGGGTAGGTACATGAGAACCAATTGTATTTGTTCCGTCAAAAGTTTTAATTTAGATATTACAATACAACCGGTTATTTGAAATTAATTATTGTTTTCATTCATTATACTATACTATGCCGACACGACTCCTACACGATATCGCCGGAAAGCTAATGTCATACAGTTGACTTGTACACAACAATCGCTAACTTTGGTAGGTATGTATAAATCTGACGTATTTATATACAGGAAGCTTATGTTCAGCAGTGGGTCACTACAAGCTACCTATGATGATGATTATGATGTAATTATATACAACTTGACAACTCGCTAAATAAAAATTCGCTGAGTGATTGTGGTTTTGTGGTGCAAGCCGACCTTATACCGCGTTCACACTATGCCATTGCCGCTGCCGGCATGAATGCCGCGATTAATTCCGGAATGATTGCCACAGCAACATCGCCTTTATTCCTATACCGCGTTCACACATGCCCATGCCGCTGCCTGAATTATTGCCGCAGAAACATCGCCAAGTTCATGCCCTAGCTTTTGGTGAGAATAAAGGCGGTGCTGCTGTGGCAATAATTCCGGAATTAATCGCGGCATTCATGCCGGGCATAGTGTGCACGCGCTATTAGACGCTGTCACATCGTGTCGGAGCCCGGAGCCGACGTAGTTTTTGTTCGAGCAAGAAACATATCAGGGATAAAAGATATACCTCAAGTGGAGTCGGACAGCACAGGCTAGACCTGGTGATGCCCAGTGGAATAAAGCCTTGATGGAATGATGGCCAGAGGACCCGCGACCCGTGCACCCGTTGGTCTGAAAGAATCTGGGTCGAATCACGACATCGTCGTACGTGGTCGTACTAAGTAAAATCACAAAGTTTCCTATATAAAAATCCGTTTTTATATAAAAATTTGAGTTATTAACTCTTGGGATATTAATATACTTAACATTCTTACATAGAGCAGTATATACGTGTATATACGTGAGTAATATACGTGAGAAAGAGTTAATAATATTTTTTTGTTATTTTCTTTACTTATAAGTGGTGTACAATAAAGAATAAACTGTTTTCTCTGACCATGAGTTTACCAAATAAATAAATAAAAAAAGAGCGTCAGATGTTCTTTATTTTGGCGCTCGCAAACGTTACTACTATAAATGGGTAGGTAGTGTTGGTAGCTTAACTACCTGAATGATAATGGCCTTTAGTTTTTTAGCAAGGTCTACAAGATTTACATCATATCTGGTGATGTGACGATGTTCACCTTTTTTTTTATTACCAAAATTTCATTTATACAGGACGTTGTTTTTAAGGAATACATTTTTCATAACCTATCCGTGTAAACTTTTTGAAAGAACAAAAAAAAACACAAAAAGAAAATCGAGTTTTGGAGAAGCACCTCGTCCCACTGGGACGAAACCCTACCTATCAACTTTATAAATATTTTCTACTAGCTGATACCCGCGACTTCGTACGCGTGTGAAACTTTCCATGCACCAGAATATCTGTCAACCAGCTTACGATGAACCTCGTAGCAAATGGCTGATTTTGGTTTAGAGAGTTCAAGCTGTATCTAAGAATCCACCACATTGATTTCAATAAAATATAGCTTATTGTTTCAATCCGGAAAAATTTTTCAATTCATAATTCTGAATGGGACAGGTTTCGTTGAAATCCGCGAACAATCAAACAGACAAACAGAAAAACTCGATTTTTGGAATCAGAATCGTTTATGTAGTAGATCTGCATAATATTTAGGTTACCATATTATTATCTTTAATTTTAGTTTTTGGATTTTTTACAGTTTTGTAATAGTAGGTAATAGATAAATTTAAATCTATGCTTGAGTCACGCTTGCTAATGAGAATATACCGTTTGCTAATAAGAATATATCTACCAATAGTTGTAGGTACACCATCGATTGACATAAATGGTAACGCCTTCTACCATTTCATCAATCGATGACGTAACTACATATTCAGACTGGTTTTCTAATAATAGTTTGTTTCATATGTCAAGTTATTTTGATTATAATAATAATAAATAGGCCTTTACATCTATTGAAGATGATTTCAGCGTCAGGAGGCAACCTATGCCTACACTTAACGGGACACTGTAGTGCCTGGGACAATGTTTAGATGGAGTAGGCTTGCCCAGCACCTATACCATCCTCTCAGCCTAGTCAGCCATATCCACAGGGAAGACAAGGTCAATACGTGCGGAGCTGACTAAGCCAGGGGTTTCCTCACGATGTTTTCCTTCACCGTTAAGATTATAATATAGTTGAGATATTTATAACAAACACCTTGTATCTCCCCCCTCTTTCGGTCGAATAATTTTGGTAACTTATCGCATAAAGTTTTCGACGCAGATGGGTGATTGTGGTTTTTGTGTGTCTCTTCTTATTAAGGATCATGGAACTTCTAGATATATGCTGTGCAGTGGTTGAACAAGAAGGACGTAAGTAGTCTGAGTTTTTAAAAATAAAAACCTAAAATATACTTAAAAAAACTTAATTATTATGATATTATTAGCAAAGGTCTTGTTGATTTAAAGGTACTTAATAATTAAAAATATCATTTAAAGCTTTTGGCTCGGTGATAAGTACTTTACATCTCTGAAGATGCAAGACAATTAATTATTATCTATTTATTCACGACACTGTTTCTCAGAATACCAATGTTTTAAACTTACTCTTTTCCAAAAAATCTGTGTCAAAAAACCAAACCAAGTTATTAATGCCTAATATATTTTAGTAATCTTCTTTTACTATACAACACTTGGGTGTTGTACCTGTTCCTAGAACCTCACAGCATCACAATCGTTCAGCAATAATATTGTGAACGATTGTTTGAACGCCATACGAATAAATAAATAACTATTATAAAACTGTATAAAGCCAAAAACTAAAATTAAAGATATGGATAAACCTAATATGCAGATCTACTAAATAAAAGCTTCTGATTCTGAAAATTGAGTTTGTCTGTTTGTATGTTCGCGGATCACGCTTAAACTACTAGACCAATTTCAACAAAACTTATACCATTCGGAAGCCCTTTTTCCGGATGGAAACGCAAGCTATATTTTATAGAAATGAAAGACGTGGATTCGAAGATACAGCTTGAACTCTCTAAACCAAAAGCAGCCATTTGCTACGAGGTTCATCGTATGCTGGTTGACACATATTTTGGTGGAAAGTTTCGCACGCGTACAAAGTCAGTGCTATTAAATTAGTTTAATAATTAATAATTGGTACTGATTTGGACCAGTTGAGCTATCTATAAATCGTTTGCAACGGTTTGTAGATAGCTCAACTGTTTCATGTGTATTTTGTAAATATTGTAAATATTGTAAATACTGTATTAGTTGTAATTTTCTTTGTGAATAAGTTTAATAATTAAATTATTTAGTAATAATATAAAAATATTATATATTATTATTATTTATAAATAATATATAATAATTAATCAGTTCTATTAGTCAGCTAGTTCTATTAATAAATTATAAGTATTTTTTTAGGTTACAGAGGTATTCAAGCTGCCTGATTTCACGGCCAAACGAGTAACCTTTGTCGTCGGTCGACGTCCAGTACGCTGTACAAAAGTTTCCAGTTTTAAATTACAGAATGAGGATCTATGAGTCTGTTTCTGATTTCTACGAAGGAAAGTGTGTTTTTATTACTGGCGGTACTGGATTTCTTGGAAAAGTAAGTGGAGTTTACTTTTGTTACTCATAGCAAAATCTGTTACAATAAATTAAAAATATTTCTCCTAAAAAATTTAAATACCTTATTTCTTAAATTTGTAAATTTAATATTACATAATAGGTAGTTATTAGATTAGCTAGCTTAGCTAAAGTTAAATTTAACTTTGATTTAAATAAATAACAAGAGTTAACAAAATAATAATTAATTAACAATTTTATGCACAAAAAATTGTGTATGTTTTTATGACCTTTTATTCATTACGTTATTCATAATAGTTAATTATATGTTGTTAAAATTTAGATTACATAAGTACTACTTTAACTAGAATTTTTAATACCTTCCAGGTGATTCTCGAGAAACTCCTATACAGCTGTCCAGATATAGACAAAATATATATTTTGGTTCGTGATCGCAAAGGGCTGAGTGCAGAGCATAGAATACACCAGCTGGTCGATAACCCAGTACGTTAAAGGCGTCATACCTCATTTGGTGATAGCTCTGCCTTCCGCGCCGTGGGTCGTGAGTTCGATCCCAAGCAAGAACAAACACAAATTTGTTCACAAGAACAAATGCACAGACTCGGAGCTCTGACCACGCGTGGCTATCAAAATAATGATTTACGTTATGTTACAGCTCTTTACAAGACTGAGAGAACAAAGGCCGAATGATTTGAAGAAGCTGGTGCCTATACCCGGCGATGTGAGTCTACCGAGCTTTGGAATGAGGCCTCAGGATGAAATGGTTTTAATTGAAAAGGTATAAACTAAACAAGTTGGCATTTTACAAATAAGTAGAGAATAGAAAACTAATGAAAATCTATAGATATGATAAAACTGTAAAAAAGACAAAAACTAAAATTAAAGATATGTATTTTTTTTTTTTCCCTAACCTATTTCGTCCCACTGCTGGGCAAAGGTCTCCCCCAACATCTTCCACTTTTCTCTCTCCTGGGCCTGCTCCCACCAACTTCTATCAAAGGCGTCGAGGTCGTCCCGCCAACAAAGATATGTATATTATACTAAATATGCAGATCTACTAAATAAACGATTCTGATTCCGAAAATCGACTTTGTCTGTTTGTCTGATTATCTGTTTGTTTGTTCGCAGAGCAAGTCCAATGAGGACGTGCCAATGCACTGCGTCCATCACTCTGAGACGTAAAGATCTTGAATGATTTTTAAGCATTTTTTTGCGTTGTATTTAGGTATCAGTGGTGATACACACAGCAGCTACAGTGAAGTTCAATGAGCCTCTGAAACTGGCGCTGAAGATCAACGTCGAAGGCACACGGAAGATGTTGGAACTTTGCCGTCGAATGAAGAAATTAGAGGTAGGTACAATGATTTTGCAGGGTTGAAGTTTTTTAGGATATGATTTTAGATGGTATGTATTTTTTTTTTTTTTTTTATACAATATAGGCAGCCGTTTGACCACAATCTCACCTGATGTTAAGCAATGATGTGGTCGACGATGTAGCACGGCTACCTAGAAGATACCTATTCACTCTACTCTTGAAAACTTCCAAATTATAGTCATTCGGGAACACAGACGCCGGCAACGAGTTCCACTCTTTGGCTGTCCGCATAATAAATGTAGACGCAAAGCGTTTAGTGCGGATAGGTGGCATATCCACCATGAACGGGTGTCTCGTTTCCGTACGCCTAGTGGTCCGGTGATGGAATGGGGAAGGGGGAACTAGCTCAAACAGAGACAAGAATAGATTGGACAGGCATCACAGCTCGGTCAGTAGGTAATAGCTCTGCCTTCCGTGCTAGGTCGTGGGTTCGTTCCCCACTGAGAACAAACATTTGTGTTGTGGCAAACATAGACGTTTGTTCTATGTCTAGGTGTTATTATGTATTATAAGTAAATATGTATTTACAAAAAAAAATACAGAATTCTATCAGCAATCTTATCCAATGATACAAGCTTTGCTTAGTTTGGATCTAGAGGGCGTTGTGTGCAAATGTCCAAAAATATCATAGACTGCATCAAATCTAATTTAGAAGCCTCTTCTTCATCAGAGGGATTGTTCCAGATGTTTGTGCACACGTCCACTGCGTACTCTAATACAGACAAGCCAGTCATTGAGGAGATGATATACCCCCCACCGGCCGAGCTGGATGACGTTTATGCATTTCTCAAACAAGGAGACGATGAAGAGGCCAGTGAGATTCTCAGTGAGTTTTTTGCTATAATTTTTTCAGTAGTAGTAGGTTTTTTTTTTTTTAAATTTATTTATTGTTTTAAAAATACATAATGACTTATTTTGTACTATAGCACTATAAGGAAACCACAAGGTTTATATGAATAATGCTACGTGAGTCTTAGCGTCGATAGCCTTACATTAGGTAGGTAGGTAGTTACTAGATTAGATAGGTGGGTAGCTATAAGTAGGATCTAGCAAAGTGCATTCCATTTACTTAGGTAGCTTGTTTTAGTTAGGTAATGAAGTAGGTAGGTTGATTAGCTTTTTTTTTTTTTTAAATAGTAGGTAAGTATTATTGGTACTTTTCAATATTAGCTAGAAAGTAGGATTTTAATTTAAGTTTAATGTTCTTAGGGTTCTTAGGGTTAGGTACCTAGGGTTTTTAGGACAAGAGATCGTCTTTGGAAGTTCAACCGCTGTACCTATTTCTTTAGAGATTGTCCGGCGAAGTTTAACAACCGTGCCTCTTTCTGCCGCCAAGCATTGCTCGCATCGCTGTGTTCCGGTTTAAAGGGTATGGGACATGAGTGCTGGTGCAATTACAGGCGCATGAGACTGTACGATTCAGAGTAATGGACGCAATGCAATGCCGCACTGGAAGCGTCCTCAATAGATGTGCTCAGTGAGAGCGTAGTTTTAAACTGACGTAACCACGATCAGGACTAATAGATCTGTTTGTTCCATCATCATCAATCCCCTGCTCTTATCCCACGCTAAGTGAGATCGGCACATGCTTTCTTCTTCCTGATAGGAGTGGGTTCCTATCATTCGTCAACTCTGAATCTACCCCTCTCACATTCATATCCTCTTTCACACAATCCAACCACTGGTTCTGTTTGTTCCATGACTTATTCGCATACTTAATTGATTGTTCATGGTTGTTACTTCACCTGTTATATTTTACTTACCTACCAAAAAATTTTTTTCAGACGGACAACCAAACACCTACACATTCACAAAAGCTCTTGCTGAGACTCTGATCGAGAAAAACCACGGCACCATACCGACCATCATTGTTAGACCCTCGATCGGTAAGGATTTCCACCGTCACTATTGAAATTAAAGTGGTCGGTAACGCTAGGGAATGACAACCACAAACCTAAAAGAAAAGTAAGGGTAGAACACCTCCTTGGTGACGCCGGTAAAGATGACGAAATAGAGTTAAGTTCAGATTGAAGACTGTTGACAGACTGTTCTAGGTCCGCTGGATATCCCTGATAGGTGTTCTCTTTTTCCTAACCTAAAGTGGGTACAGTCAACTGAACAAGATGGTTACCTGTTGAATGTAGGTACCAAGATCAAAACACAAATTCTAACATGTCTTCTAATCACTCTAAGATAAGGGTAATTATTTACTTCTTCTTCTTCTCTTCAATAATGGCCTGTGTCCGTCATTTCGACAGACAATTTTGCCAATGTCAAGTGTTAAAATTGTAATAAATAAGTCAAGTCAAGTCATTTGTCAAGTCGGCTGTCGTTTGTTTTGAAAAGAAAATGGTGGATTTTCTCTTCAAAACCTAACACGAATTTTCACATTCAGAAAAACCACTTTACACACATTTATTCCAATGGCTCACACTTTATGTTACGACCTAAGTATTATTGGTTAAAATTCCACCAAAATTAAACAACAATACTCACAATAACACAAGAAAAACTATTAAAATAAAAGTGCTATGTGTCGTTTCAAAAAATGTCAAAACTCGTGTCCGGGTAATTATTTATTTATTACTAGGTGACCCGACAGACGATGTCCTGTCATTCAAACTCTTACTGTCAAACAACTGACAGTTATTTCAAATGTGACATTAGAAAAGGTTTCATGAAAAAGGTTAAGGATCTTTCACTCCCCTTTTCAATCCCTTACAACCCTTTTTTCGGGACACGAGTTTTGACATTTTTTGAAACGACACATAGCACTTTTATTTTAATAGTTTTTCTTGTGTTATTGTGAGTATTGTTGTTTAATTTTGGTGGAATTTTAACCAATAATACTTAGGTCGTAACATAAAGTGTGAGCCATTGGAATAAATGTGTGTAAAGTGGTTTTTCTAAATGTGAAAATTCGTGTTAGGTTTTGAAGAGAAAATCCACCATTTTCTTTTCAAAACAAACGACAGCCGACTTGACAAATGACTTGACTTGACTTATTTATTACAATTTTAACACTTGACATTGGCAAAATTGTCTGTCGAAATGACGGACACAGGCCATTACTGAAGAGAAGAAGAAGAACCCTTTTTTCGCATTAAAGAGTAGCCTATGTCCTTTTTCAGGCTTTAGACTATCTGTGTACCAAATTTCATTCAAATCGGTTCAGTAGTTTTGGCGTGAAAGCGAGACAGACAGAGTTACTTTCGCATTTATAATTAATAAGTATGGATTCTCATCCAAGACAATCAAATTTAAAGTTTATTTTTATGTCAGTAACAGCTATAGTAGAAGAACCTGTACCCGGATGGATTTCTAATTGGAACGGCGCGACCGGCCTCGTCACGCCGGCAGCCAAAGGCCTCATTAGGATCCTCTGGGGCGATCCAAATGTGAACTTGGACCTTATTCCGGTTGATTACGTCTCAAATTTGATTATTACTGCAGCTGCTAAGTCTGACAGGTAATTATAGTCAACTACTTTTTGAAAATTTAATCTGATTAGGTACTAATTTTAGAGCCCACGCAGAGGCGACCAACTCTTACCTACTTAAAACTTCAATTGCAAGTGTGTAGACCTTATTAAAAACAAACAAGTGTGTCTGGAAGAGATCGCTGTATAGCGATAAGACCGCCCATTGTACAATTAATAATTATAAGTTTTGTTTTTATTTTCTTGTAATCCCTAGGTTAAGGTGTGCAATAAAGTATTTTCTATCTATCTTCTATCTTATCCAAATATTTTGTTACCAATGTTGCTAAAAATAGTCGGAGTAGTTACACTGAGTTTCACGACGCGACGATCTGCGCGGTCACTATTTGGATGGGTGACCGCTAGCGCCATTTACATCTGAGCACTTCCGTGCTTCGGAGCACTGAAAGACCGAAAAGGTTGATTCAACAATATATTTCAACCGATGTTTAGGGTTAATATAGCCCCTACACTAATGATTTGTTAAATCAACTATAATTTGTCACATCAAATACCACGCGTCGGTTGTTTAAACATTTAAAGGAACCAACAATTAGAAATTCAACTATTGGATTTTTCAGTGAGGGCACGGGAAACTGACGGTCCTGGCTGTGCCACGACGGAGGCCTTAAAGCCCGTCACCAGAGTTGGCCACTAGCTAATATAAAGCGTGTAAAAATCGGTATTATCCATTTTTATATGACTGTACCTACTTAAAATATTGTACGCGCGAGTTGACGACAAAAAAAATTGGTAAAATCAGAAGGTGCCAACTCGCGCGCACTCGCAAAGTTTGACTTAGTGACGATTCGGACAAAATATACGGACAAAATTGTCGTAATTGTCACTTTTGAGACGCTCGCGAGCCGACGAATATAGAAAAGAAAGAAAGAAAGAAAATACATTTATTTCGGACACACTATACATACATAACAGCACAACAAGAAGAAAACAACATGGGTAGGACATAAAACATAACTTAGGTACTAGTACTTAAATTAAGTGCGAGGTAGGTATATGTATTATATACCTACCTGTCTAGGTGTAATATCTCACTCAAACTTGCTTGCTCATTTTTATGAGTTCAATAACACTATTTTGGTAATTCCAGATCAAAAAACTTTGCTGTTTACAACTGCTGTAGCAGCGATTGCAACAACTTACATGTCGCTGAGTTTTACAAGCTCTTTGCTGATGTAACTGTTAAGCACAAAGCACGTGAGTCACTACTTACTTCCACAATTTTTATATAAAGTGCACTATAATTATTACATGTCCAGCTCGTGCCCGCGACTTCGTCAAGATTAGAAGTGCTATATAAATTGGCTATATGAAATCTTCTGGGCGTTTCTGAAGAGTTCGCGTCCCGTTGAATCCTGTTGATTTTCCGGGATAAAAAGTAGCTAATGTGTTAATCCAGGTCACGGGCAATATATATTGCAAGTTTCATTGAAATCGGATCGGTAGTTTTTGCGTGAAAGAGTAACAAACATCCATACATTCATACATCCTTACAAACTTTCGCGCCAATCCAAGTTATGAAAAATTCTAAGTTTTATCGCTCGAGTGATTCAGTGACCAAATAACAATCTCTAGCATTTTGTACAGTACATCTTTCATCCCAAGATTTTTCATCCCAATAGGTATTTATCCCCTTTCAACCCAAAAACCTGTCATTTTAGCCCAATGCATTTTTAATGAGTCACAGTGTAAAATTTGCTTATATTTTTTCAATTTTGACAGATGTTATGCCGCGCCCAGACCTCCTGATAATAACGCAAAACCATTGGATACTGGTATTAGTTTCTTTTCTATGCCATACAATTCCGGCTTATCTCATGGACTTTTGGCTGTTCTTACATGGAAAGCCAACTTGGTACTTACATAATTATATTTTTACTGTATATACCTAGGCCTTTACATCTATTGAAGATGATTAATACAGAGTCAGAAGGCAACCTATGCCTACACCAAACAGGACACTGTAGTGCCTGGGACAATGTTTAGATGGAGTAGACTTGCCCAGCACCTATACCATCCTCTCAAACTACTTATTAAGTTTGTGAAATAGCAATTATACTGAAAAAAAAGTTCATTTCGACAACCTCAGTGGCTCGGTGGGCAGCTATACTGTCTTGGAATGCGTAGGGATAAATATTTTTATAATCTGCAGTTACAGTGAAAGTTTAAGGGCCTTTCCAACAGAGCTAGCTAAGCTACGTTGCTAAGGATGTGTTTGAAATCCACGAATAGAGAGCGTTTGTTTTCATAATAAACGATTCCTATTGGTGGATCTCAAACACATCCTTAGCAACGTAGCTTCGCTTAGCTCTGATCCCCGAGTCTGTGCATTTGTTTTGACCTTCGACTCGAGTATAGCACACGGAAACGCATTCGCAAAGCGAGAAAATTTGTATGAAAACCGGATAAGCGCCTCTAGCGGGACATTTGGGAATTTCTCGCTTTGCGAATGCGTTTGCGTGGGCTATACTCGAGTCGAAAGTCAAAACTAATGCACAGACTCGGGGCTCTTGTGGAAAAGCATCTTTAAAAGCACCTTTACCTTTGCCGCACAGTTACGTGAAACTCCAAAGCGTGCTGGAGCAGAACGGAAATGCCCTCAAATTCTTCATATCCCACTCCTGGATTATGAAGTCAGGTCATGCTAGAGCTCTGGCCTCTTCACTCTCAGCCGCAGACTGTCGACGATTTCCTTACCGACCCCAGGATATCAACTGGAAGGAGTACATTTCAATATACTACGCTGGGATTCGTAAATTTTTGGAGAAAAAGAACTTGTAAAGAAAGTAGGTTTATGGGTTAAGTTTATTTATTATCTTTTTAATTAAATAAATTATTTTTCTGTGATAAAATAAATTTCGAATCAAATGAATCTCTTACAGTGTTTATTTTATATTGTTATTTTAATCAGTATTTAAATATATTTATGTTGTTCTTTATTGTTTTATTTTATTTATAACAATGGGTACAGTTGGAATCATTAGTATTATGATGGCCAAAACGAATTTTGGGACGAAACGGTAATAGAAAAATTAATAAAATTGAAGTTATTGTTTCGTCCCAGTGGGACGAGATAACGGTAGTCCGAAACAAGAATAACTCAACTTTACTAACATTGAAAAGTAAAAATTCTATCCCAAAAGTAGTATTTAGGTTAAAAACTATGATTGCAATTTTGAAATTCTGAAATAGTGATCAACTTCTAGTGCTGACTGTACCTTACCTAGCTACATTCAAGACTTCAAGATCTTTACGTCTCAGAGTGATGGACGCAGTGCATTACCTTACAGGGCACGTCCTCATTGGACTTGTTCTTTGAGGTAATGCATTGTTATAGGCAGAAGTTATCACTTAACATTAGATGAGCTATAAGCTTGTTCCATTACTTCTATCATAACAAAAAAAAACATTAGCTCCTCGAAGTTATCGGGAGTCTTACAACACTCTGTTTGATAAAAATGTTTGATCTATCCGTTTATAATTCAATTTCTTGTGCGAATAATTAATTACTTCTAAAAGTAACATAATTAATTTGAAAGTGCTGGAATTTGGAAATAATTTGATTTATATTTCAAGTTGAAAGGCCAAATCATTTCGATGGGTAACCGCTTTCTTAGTTGAAGTTTTCTAATCAAAACATCCACTCTTAAATCTGAGGAGAAATTCTCTACAGGATAAAACCTATTGAAAATATGATAGAAACATGGATGAGCTGAGCATTAGGGTAACAAAATGACAGCCTATGACATCCCAACAAAATCCCAATTATATTTTACTAGCCGTCGCCCGCGGCGTTTTTCGCGTTCTACCCTTTAGAGTGTGACGTTTCAAAATTCCTTTCTTAGTGCACCCCTACACTATATCCTTATATAGTGTAGGGGTGCAACCCTCAAAATTTTATACTTCTAGGACTTATAGTTTAGGCTGTGCGTTGATTCTCTGTCAGCTTCAAAAGAGTTTTATATATATTGATGATGATGATGATTCGATTATATTAAGAGAATTACCCTGTGACGTTTTATTAGAACCTTGATTTTACCTTTGATAAAAACAGCTTCGGAAGCGCTGTTTTTTCTTCAATCTTTGCGAGTATCTTAGATCTCTGTATTATTTATTTAAAAGCAACATTTTAATTGTCGAAAACTTATGATGGGTAGGTACCTACTTATGTATAATTATGTCCTACCAAACAATTGAATTTTATTAGCAAGTTTTGCATTAGTCACACAGTGTATGTATTCATTACTTTTAAATCATTTAATGTAGTAATTTTGGTTAGTTCAGTGGGGTCGGTAAATATGGTGAAAAATAATGTTTCAATTAGTGAATTCTACGCTGGGAAATCTATATTTGTAACTGGCGGGACTGGTTTCATTGGCAAGGTAAGGTGGTTAAATTTCACGAATAAGTAAATAATATATAAGTTTCAAAACTAGAAAAAACCGCTTTCAATTTGATTACATAACGGCTTCATCATAGAATGATGATGATAATGGCAGTTTATTAGCTTTGTTCTATTTATGAGCTGAAACGTTTTGAAAGTCTCAGGAAAGCAATGTCCAGAGGGCCTAGTACGAGTTTTGGTGTGTAAATCTGGTGTGAAACGTCTGACGCCCAGCACACCAGGGGCGCTGATTTGTATGGAGACACTGAGCAAATTTTTTGAGAAGCTTGGTCTACACCAAGCCCGTACTCGCATGTCGAGCTTCTCAAAGAATCCGCTCAGTGTCTCCATACAAATCAGCGCCCACTGGTGTGCTGGACGTCAGACGTTTCACACCCACACTATACACTACAAACTCGTACTAGGCCCTCTGTACGTGGATGACGTGTTTTTTCTAAAAGTTTCTGGAAGTTTCCATACAGAATTTTTTAAATCGGTTTATACATGACGGAGTTCTGAGGTAATAAACATTTAAAAAAACATTCAATTGAATTGAGAACCTCTTCCTTTTATGAAGTCGGTTAATAAATCAATAGAGACTTAGAATTTTTTTTCAATTAAGTTAATTACTTTGCATTCCTATACGCTAAAGAGAAGACACAAGGCCTGGGCACAGATCATTATAATACTGGCCTTGGTAGTCCAACAGCCAGTTGTATATCGTATCGGTAACGGCCAGGTGCAAACGCCTATACTCATTAGAACTTCATCATACCTTTTAGGTGCTTGTGGAAAAACTTTTATACGCCTGCAGAGACATTGATAAAGTCTACATATTGATTCGAGGCAAAGAGAATGCTACCAGCGAGCAGAGGTTACAAGAACTTATCAAAAAACCGGTTTGTATTTATTATTTACTAGCCGTAGCCCGCGGCGTTGCTCGCGTTCTACCCTTTAGTAGAGTGTGACGTTTCAAAATTCCTTTCTTAGGAGGGTAGTATCCTTATACCATATAGTGTAGGGGACACCATATAAGGATACTACCCTCCAAATTTCATACCTCTAGGGCCGGAATAGTGAAATGTCACTCAAATTTAAGCACCACTTGACATTACTAATTTGTAAGAGATGGCAATAACTTAAGCGTGAACTTAATTTAAGTGGCGTTTGGGTATTCGGTCATAGGACTTATAGTTTAGGCTGTGCGTTGATTGTCAGTCAGCTTCAAAAGAGTTTTATATATTCATATAACTTAGTATAAAAATATAAATAAAAATCTTTTTTTTTTCTAAGGTTTTTGAAAGACTAATGAAAGAAAATCCACAAAGCCTGAACAAGATAGTTGCTGTACCAGGAGATATAGCAGAAAGTAACCTGGGTATTCGTACTGAGGATGAACAGTCTTTCTTAGACAAGGTAGGGTATGTGGTACCAAGGTGCATTGCCTTACAGGGCACGTCCTCATTGGACACGCTCTGTGAGGTAATGCATTGTTATAGGCAGAAGTTACTACTTAAAATCAGGTGAGCTATCAGCTTGTTCCATTACTTTTATCATTAAAAAAAAAAAAAAAAAAAAAAAAAAAAGGTAAGTTGGCCATTTGGCCTTCAGGGTCAACTCTAGCGCAGAGTTGAAGCGCATCGAAGTGCATCGAAGAAGCCCATTGAAATTGCATTTACTCATTGAAAATGCTAATCTGCTAATCTGGATACCTAGATTAGCAATGCTAATGTTGGTATCTACTATCTAGTGTAGCATCCGCAATGCAATAATTATACAAGGTGTTACATAATTCCATATAAGCCCGAAGGGGCGTAATCAGACCAACCACCTGAGTGCTTGAACATGTGCAAAGGGTCTATAAATCGTAAACTGGCGCCACTGAAAACCAGCGCCTGGGCAGGATATGTCAATATGCACCATGCTGAGTGGTGGCCATTTCTGTTATTTTATTTTAAGTTTCACTATAACATTGTAAATTTTAAAAATAACAAAATAAATATTTTTCTTTCTTTCTAATTGAAATTTTAATACAAAAGTAAAACCCTAACTGGTTGTTTAATATTTCCGTAAACCTGTACACGCGCATGCACACGTAGGTACGTACATTTTAAGTAAAAGTTACGAGCGCATTTCATTATTGAAAAACTTCGAAATTTTAAAAGTCGTAGAACAAACACTGTTCGCCCTGACCTCCTTTCGGACTTATAGGGCAATTATGTTACACCGTGTATGTATATCCTTTACGTGGGATTTTACATAATAATATAATTATAATAGTTAAACACAGTTATAGGTAGTTAATCTTCTACAGAGAAGGTGAAACTAACTAAATCGTCCGTCACTTCGTGAATAAGAATTTGGGTCATGGATTTCGAACCCCACTGAAAACTTTTTGTGCGCATATATAGATTTTTTGACTATGTCTGGATGTAACTATATATTTTGTATTACAAAAAAAAATCCTCCAATGTAAATGAAAATTCTTTCAGCAGTCTAGTTGCCATAGTAAAGCTTTGCTTAGTTTGGGACTAGAGAGCGTTGATTATTATTTTATCACCTCATTTTTCAGATATCAGTGGTATTCCACTCAGCGGCAACAGTCATATTTAACGAACGGTTGGACGTCGCTGTTAATCTCAACTATGAGGCTACAAAAAGAGTTATCAATTTATGTCATCGGATGAAGAATTTGAAGGTATTTTCAGACGAAGAACCAGTAGAATTACCAAAACCCTCAGTGGTTGTCTAACTTTGACAATAGTGGCTGAATAATAAAATATTTAAAAAAGGTTTTAAGCACGATAGCTTTGGCGACGACCTCAACGCCTTTGATAGAAGTTGGTGGAAGCAGGCCCGGGAGAGAGAAAAGTGGAAGGTATTGGGGGAGACCTTTGCCCAGCAGGACGAAATAGGTTAATAAAAAATAAAAAAACACGATAGGGTCGTACTATTATTTCTTGTTAGACTAACGGCCACTGTAAGTTAACACACTCATAAGTAGCGAGTTTGGAGTTACACTGCGTAAGTACTGTATCTATTTTTTGACTGTGTGGCATGCGGAGCAGCCGGCCTCCAGTCAACTGTCAATAGCTCTATTTTTATACACACTGTAGATATAATGTAGGATACATCATGATAATATTATGTTGACTAGATTTTATTAAGAGCACCCTGTGCTTATAAAAGTGTAAATAAATTATCAAAAATATTTCCAGTCATTTTTACACATGTCAACTGCCTTCATCAACCCGCAAAGCAAGTATTTAGACGAAATAGTGTACCCATCACCAGTAGAGCCCAAAGAGCTGGAAGAATTCCTCCAACAGAAGGGTATGGACGATGAGGAAAAATTGAAAAAGTTTTTGCGTGAGTTTATTTTTGTACTTGCACGTAGCCCGTAAAGAAGAGTCCATGAAACTCCTGGTAGTAAGTACAAGGCCATCGATGGATACGTTGCGGAGAACGTCATCAACACAGTACAAGAAGGTAGATCCCGTGGTTGCTCTCTAACGTGTTGGAAAGACCAGTTAGGGCTACTCTTGACCACCGTCGTTACAAATTGGATCCGGATTTTGACACGACTTCTGTCAAATTCCGTGAATCCGGATTGGAACTGTGGTCGAGAGTAACCCACCTGATCGAATCAATCACACACTGCCTTTGCTCTGTTAGGAAAGCCTAATAGCATTTTTAAAGCCGATTTTTTTAGTTTGAAATAACCTTGATAGTCCTAAGTCCCAACTAAGATGATTAATTTTTGCACAACATAAAGAAGTTCGTCGAACACTAAATGAATGTTTCTCGCTTGAGTTTTGAACAATTTTTAGTGTAAAAGCCTAAAACTAAGTAAAATTACTGGTTCCAGGTGGTAGACCGAATACTTACACATTTGCGAAGGCTCTAGCTGAGAGCTATGTCGCTGAAAACCATGGTACTATACCGACTGCAATCATCAGACCATCAGTAGGTGAGATGGCGTAAAACTCCTGCTTTACAAGCCTCAGATTACCTTCTGAGCTTCTAAAAAAAACATTACTAATGATATGGAAATTATCGTGGGTTATCACTCCCCCTCTAACCAAAGAATTGTTGCTTCCTTTCTTCTAAATTGTTTAGCCTTCTGTAACGCTTTACCAAGAAAAGATGGATGGATTGCGTGAACTGCCGGCAGTCACTGGGGTCGCTAAGGGGATTATTGGACAAAAGTTCCAGAAATCTCCTACGAAGGGGACTCACGCAGGGGAAAACTGGAATGAGCCAAAGGTGACATGTATAAGAAAGGAGTGACAAGTGAGATAGCGGCTGATTTGTCCCGACCCCACATAGAGTGGGACAAGAGCAAGGAGATGATGATTAACATTTTACCTTCCAGTAACGTCAGCAGCCTTCGAGCCGACGCCCGGCTGGGTAGATACCTGGTCTGCTGCAGCAGCCATCGTGGCTACCACCAGCTTCGGTTACAATCGCGTGGTCGTTGGCAAAGGCAGCAATGTACTCGATCTGATTCCAGTCGACTACGTCACGAATCTGGCTATCGTTGCAGGCGCGAGGAACAGGTGAGTTAATTTTTGAGAGTATTTTGTAAGTTACACCCTGGCGTCACACCCTGGCTCCCCGACGGGCGTCGGTCTCGCGGTCGCCCTAAAAAGCGTTGGCGGGACGACCTCGACGCCTTTGATAGAAGTTGGTGGGAGCAGGAACAGGAGAGAGAAAAGTGGAAGATGTTGGGGGAGACCTTTGCCCAGCAGTGGGACAAAATAGGTTAGGGAAAAAAAAAATTATAATAATTTGTAAGTTGTATAAAATTTTAGTTTTTTTCATCAGAATCTTCATAATTTCAGCCTGAATAAGTTGGAGAACCGAGCCCGTAGTCTGTGCATTTGTTTTACTTTCGACTCGATTATAGCACACGCAAACGCATTCGCAAAGCGAGAAATTTTGTTGGGAATTGCACAGTTCCAAAATCTTCCGCTAGAGGCGCTTATCCGGGTTTCATACAAAATGTCTCGCTTTGCGAATGCGTTTGCGTGTGCTATATTCGGCTCGAAAGTAAAACAAATGCACAGACTTGGGGCTCATATGTATGTTCTCCAACTTATTAAAGGTCCAAAGGCGGTCATCTATAGTGGATGTCCACTATAGATGACCGCTTTTGGACCTTTTCCATCCATCGACTATTTATATTTTGGTTATGTTATTGCGGAAGACTTATAGATTTATATTATCTAATAGATTTTGTGAAAAGCAAGAGGAAATCTGGAAATTAATATTTTTTTATTTTATTTTTCAGCAACAAACTTCAAGTTTTCAACAGTTGCACTTCGTCATGCAATCCACTCTCTATTAGTGATATTTACAAATTTTGCATAAATTACACTGTAAAAAACGGCTACAGTGAGTATTTTAAATTTTTCCACTTTATTTTTTACTTCCCATTGCTGGGCAAAAATCTCCTCAAAAGCCTTCAGTTTTTCCCTACCCCACGTTACACGACAAGATATTTCAGCAGAATAAGTTTTAGGTTTATTTATTTCTTGCGATGCTTGAATATTAGTATTATGACACCCTAGCAGTTGAACCATTAAACCGACGTGATTAATTTTTAATTTTTCAAATTATTTGTCTTCTATTCTATGCCGTTGTAATACAGACCATAATAATTTAAAGTCAATGATATTAAAAATCTACAAAAAAACTACCTTCATTAGGTACTCCACATTTATCTTCCCCTTTTTCAGATGACCTCCCAGTCCCATTCGCCGTCATGACAAAAGACACATTGACGAAGGATATAGCAGTATTTCTTCTGGAAAAGCTACCCTCCATGATGTGCGATCTTTATAGACGGTTGAGAGGGAAAAAGCCAAGGTATTTCTTATCCCTTGATATTGATGGCACCCATAGTAATCCTTTAAAATGGACCCGTCTTGCATAACTTAGTGGAAAGATTTTTTATGTGGTTGGTTACGGTAGCCAAGCATACCTACGTAGCATGCAGTAGTGTGTTTATGTCGCCAAGCAGTGGTGTTTCCATTGGAGTGTTCAGACAAGTATATTACGGCGTGCACACTATGCCCATGCCGCTGCCGGCATTAATGCCGCGGACTTATTGCCACGGCAACATCGCCTTTATTCTCACTAAGGAGCTAGGGCATAAACTTGGCGATGTTGCTGTGGCAGTAAGTCCGGAATTAATCGCGGCATTAATGCCGGCAGCGGCATGGGCATAGTGTGCACGCGGTATATGAGACTTGAGATGAGACGATGAGTGCTGTGCGATACCTCAAAAAGTCCATATCCCCAGCTGACGTGATAGTGGGGAAAACGCCAACATTTCTTTGAAGATTGTCATAATCCCCACTAGTGGGGACAACTTAGTGGGAATAAACCGTTTAATGATATTTGTGGTTTTACTGAATTACATATTTGACTTTGCATCTATTGCTCGTACTCATCCATTGTTTTTTTACTTTTTCAGATACGTGAAGCTCCAGTCCAGAGTATCAGTAAATCGGGAACATTTAAAGTTTTTTACATCCCGCTCTTTTACTATGAGCGCGGACAAAACTATAGCGTTGTCTCGCTCGCTCTCAGAAAGAGATGCAAGACTCTTCCCCATGAACCCGAAAGATATCAGCTGGAAGAAATACCTACCTGAATATATTCGAGGCATTAGGAAGTATTTGTTGAAGAAATGACGATATAAAAAATAAGTTAGTTCCTACTTAGAATAAATAGCACGCCAATTTTTGGTAAAAATAATATAAGATAAGATAAGATAAGATAAGATAAACATTTATTTGGCACACAACACAGGTACAACACAGTAAAATAATAATTAGGTACACAATAAGAAAACAATAATAAAAGAATAAAAATAAAATAAAAATTGAACAGATCATATAACAGTTAATATTATGCACAGAATACATAATATTAACTGTTATATGTTAGTGGGCTGTAATATGTGACACAATTTTCCTTGTACTTTATTTACCATATTTTTATGCAAAATAATGAATTGATTGATTGATATAACCAAAGAATATAATAAGTATATTCTTTGGGTAGGTATTCAAAGATGTTTGTTAAATAAAAAAATTCAAAAAACTTTGATGGTACATCCATGGATACCTACCATACTTAGTAGATACCCATATTTTGATCATCTGTTCTCCGCTAACTCAACATATTACGATTGATGAGAATGAGAAATGTCTGTAATAAATGATTTTACTTTTTACTAGTTTCCACCCGTGTCTTCGTTCGCGTCCCATTGAACCCCGTTGATTTTATGGGATAAAAAGTAACCTATGTGTTAATCCAGATCACGGACAATATATATATTCCAAGTTTCATCTAAATCGGATCAGTAGTTTATGCGTGAAAGAGGAACAAACATACATACATACATCCTCATAAACTTTCCCGTTTATAACAATTAAATAGGATTCTCTAGCGATAGTATGTCGACTTGGCTAGAGAGGCTATGCTATAGCACAGATCATAATTAATACTATAGCCTTTACATCTATTGAAGATGATATAAACAGCGTCAGGAGGCAACCTATGCCTACACTTAACGACACACTGTAGTGCCTGGGACAATGTTTAGATGGAGTAGGCTTGCCCAGCACCTATACCATCCTCTCAGCCTAGTCAGCCATATCCACAGGAAAGACAAGGTCAATACGTGCGGAGCTGACTAAGCCACGGGTTTCCTGACGATGTTTTCCTTCACCGTAAAGCTCGTGTTAATGCGCATATATATTTTCCGAACTAAAAATCCATTGATGCACGGCTGGGATTTGAACCCACGACCTTCGGAGCCGTGTTGACCGAGTGGGATTGTACCTCGACTTTCGATATAATACTATACTAGTAGCTATAGTATGGTTTTGTACAAACACTCTTCATTACGCAAGCAAGGAGCCTAAAACCTCAATTACAAAGGCTCTGCCGGTCGCCACTCTGGCTTATATAGTCAAATTGATTTCATTTTAATGTAAGATGTATGAAATTGAGTGGATTTGAATATTTTTGATTTCCGAAAAATAATTAACCAATTGTATTTGTTGAAAATAATTCTTAGCTATATAAAATAGAACTTAAAACTATTGAGGGTATTATAAAGATAGTCACATGACAAGTCCAAACGTTATTATAGTCTAATTTTTGTATCAAATTATTACGTAAAGATTTCTAGCAAACGTGCATTTTTTTTTATCCTAAATCGTCCCACTGTTGGGCAAAAGTCTCCTTCGAATGTTCTCTATCCCGAGCTTCCTCCCCCATCCTCTTTCGAAGGCGTCTAGTTCAAAATTATTTTATCTGAGCCCCGAGTCTGTGCATTTGTTTTGACTTTCGACTCGAGTATAGCACACGCAAACGCATTCGCAAAGCGTGACATTTTGTTAGGAATTACACAATTCCCAAATCTCCTGCTAGCGGCGCTTATCCGGGGTTCATACAAAATTTCTTGCTTTGCATTTGCGTGGGCTATACTCGAGTCGAAAGTCAAAACAAATGCGCAGACTCGGGGCTCTGCAGTCAAAAGTTTTATATCCCTATTTTATTTACAGAAGAAATGGTAACTCTAGATTTTATCAAACCTTTTTTAACAAATAAAGCATTTTTAAAAACATTCATTGCATTATTATGAGGCTCCGAAGGCAGCTCTATTTTGTAGCAATTTTATCAAAACTTAATAGCAAACTCTCTTGTGTCTAATAAAATAATAGCCATACATTCTAGCGTGTTGTGATAACATCTTGACAGGCGTATAAAAGAAAGTACAAACCGTTTTATTCTGATTGGAACGTACCCAAAAAGAGCGAAGAGAGCTGAGTAACTACTATCGATGTTTGGAAATATATACGACTAGCCGTCTCCCGCGGCGTTGCTCGCGTTAGAGTGCGACTTTTCAAAATTCCTTTCTTAGTGCACCCCTACACTATATAAGGATACTACTCTCCAAATTTCATACCTCTAGGGCTTATAGTTTAGGCTGTGCGTTGATTCTCTGTCAGCTTCAAAAGAGTTTTATATATATTGATAATAAATAATATAATATAATATAATATTGATTACATTTATTAACTTTACATTTATTTCAGTACTTAGTTTAATATTTAGGTTAGGGTTAGGTTCTAAAATGATAGGCATCTAGGTCCTATCGGCCCCGTGGTTGGAGGCATAGAGAGGGAGAAGATGGCAGAAGGTGTCGCAGAAGCTCTCTCACTGCAGCCAACCTCGGGGCTATAGCGCGAACGCTTGTGACTGGCTACCTATTTCAATATTGCCATCCTTATAAAACAAACAAAACATGGTCACCACAGATGCTCGAAGTTTCGTCGTATCGTTTAGGGGTACACTGCGCAGTGACGCTGTTAATTCACAAGAGCGTGCGTCAACGCACAAGGCGACCGCGTAGTGTAACACAAATAGTAGTTTCCGATTTTTCGTTTATCGTATTTCAAACTATTTCGGAGTAGAAGCAACTGAGTCTAGCGTTGCTTTCGGAAATCGAATATCAAATACCTATACAGTTTTTGTGTATGTACGAGTATGTATATGAAAAAATACGCTGTCAAATACATTTTTGTATGAGCAACTATTGTCATAGGTACGTATAAATAAATATGAAGGGGCTTATGTACTTATTATGTACGTACGTACATCTAAAATTCTGTTCAAAATTATGTCATTTCGATTTGTTATAATAGTGACAAATAGTGACAACTATAGTGTAGTGTTTACAAGTAGAGCACAAAATCTTTCAGATGCCACCTCCATAAAAGGTTTCCTTTCCAGACTCATTGTAAAAGGCATTACTAATGTAGGATCCCAAACTGAATCGCAAGAAGCTTAGCCGCAGAGTTAGATGTAACGCAAATATTACTGGAACAGTATCAGGCAGAGTAGGGTTGACTGATTTAAACTATACTTGAATAAACTAGTTACTACTAGTATAAAATGTAACAAAAGCAACAAGTTATCTTCTAGGTGCGTGCTACATCGTCGACTGCAACGTCACTTAATACCGCGTTCACACTATGCCATTGCCGCTGCCGGCATGAATGCCGCGATTAATTCCGGAATGATTGCCACAGCAACATCGCCTTTATTCCTACACCGCGTTCACACATGCCCTTGTCGCTGCCGGAATTATTGCCGCGATTAATTCCGGAATGATTGCCACAGCAACATCGCCAAGTTCATGCCCTAGCTATGGTGAGAATAAAGGCGATGTTGCTGTGGCAATCATTCCGGAATTAATCGCGGCATTCATGCGGGGCATAGTGTGCACGCGCTATAACATTATGGGTTTTATGGGCTACCTTACTGCAAAGTGAAGTGGTGAAATTTGAATCTCAGCAGATTACCTACTTGGTCCTACTTGCTTGGTAGTAGTACAGTTAGCTGTAAGTATATTTAAAATACTTAGTTGCAATTAGTTACTGTTGAAATATAGAATTAAACTGCAAAGGTAAATATTAAATATTAACCTATTTATTAAGTTTCATCAGAAAAAATAAAGTTGGCTATAATTATGTAGGTAATCAAAACAAAATGGCAGAGTGCCAAATAACGAGAAAATACATTTTCATATTAATTACAACTTCTAAAGCAAGATCACATCCCAGCTTATTTTGTACAAGCTCCAATTAAATTTGGAAATTCGTTCGCGGGAAGTGCTACGCGCCAGTTACTTCGTAGACCTCGTAGAAGGCAGCCGCTACGGAAACCCGCGCGCTACGCGAAGTTGCTACGAGAACACAATGTATGACGTTCATCAATTTCTATAACTACTGATAAAATAATATGTACATAGTTAATTGTTTTGTTTAGAAAAAAAAAAGTCGATAATTTAAATTAGAAAACAGCTAAATAATTTGAACAAGTTTTTCAACTTAAAAAGTATTAGTTATCAGTTTGGTGATAAGTGTTAAAAATGTAGATTCTGTGACAATGTTTTGCGAAGAAAATGGAGGTTTTATACCCATAACATGTGCTGCACGTTCATAGTAAGTGGCTTATTTTTTTCTTTATTAATTTTCTAAGTAGCAATTATAGATAGATAGAAAATACTTTAATGCACACTATAACTACAAACTAAATATAATAATATAAAATAAATATTCACGGACACTTAACACAACGCCTTCTAGTCCCAAACTAAGCAAAGCTTGTACGATGGAAACTAGATGGCTGATAGAATACATACATACATTTTTTTTTGTAAATACATACTTATATTACATAGAAACACCCAGACACAGAACCAACATCTATGTTTTACAACACACAAATGTTTGTTCTCGGTGGGGATCGAACCCACGACCCACAGCACGGAAGGCAGAGCTACTACCGACTGAGCCATGACGCCTATCAATATAACAACTTAAGTCTATGACATACAATGGGCTGTCTTATCGCCAGTATAATATAACATAGAGCTTTTTATTATCCTTTTGTAATAAAGTTAACTATTAAAATAACCGTAGGTATGGTGATTGTCACAGAAATCACACTGACTTTTGTGCCTTCACAGTGTTGTTAAAACAACACGGTCAGGTTTGAACCCCACGACCGAGGTAGCCACCACTAGACCACCGGTGCTATTTCAATAAATCTTCTAAATATATAAAACTCTTTTAAAGCTGACTGGCAATCAACGCACAGCCGAAACTATAAGTCCTAGAGGTATGAAATTTAGAGGGTAATATCCTTATATAGTGTAGGGGTGCACTAAGACAGGAATTTTGAAAAGTCGCACCCTAAAGGGTCTAAAATTAGGATCAAAGATTTTAACCAAATAATGCGTATGCAGCTTCCACGCGAGCAAAGCCGCGGGCAACAGCTAGTAAACAATAAAATATCACCCACCGGCTCGCTGAATTCGCATATTTTTCATCAAACAGCCAATCAAAAGAGTGTTGACTAATTATAATCATTCGGTTCGTTTACGTCGAAATAGCTTTGCACGAGTTTCAGAGATTCTTTTGTTTTAGAATAAAAATTGGCGTTGATTTTGAGAGATTTCGTATGAAATGAGTCATTAAATAAATCTATTAATGCTTGATACCTATAGCACGCCGAGTAATTAAATAAATATTCACGGACACTGAACATAACGCCTTCTAGTCCCAAACTAAGCAAAGCTTGTACGATGGAAACTAGATGGCTGATAGAATACATAGGTACATATTTTTTTTTTGTAAATACATACTTATAATACATAGAAACACCCAGACACAGAACAAACATCAATGTTTACAACACACAAATGTTTGTTCTCGGTGGGGATTGAACCCACGACCCACAGCACGGAAGGCAGAGCTACTACCGACTGATCCATGACGCCTGTCATTAAGACGGGATTTTTCACAGCGTATCAGCGTTGACGTCAATATTTGGTGCCGTCGACTTAATTCATCAGGGCTAAGTCACGTACGCGAATTAAGTATACTATTTAGTAGACTTAAATACTCTTAGGTGACTTGCGGAGAATTAAGTACTCTAATTTGTAGACATGAAAACCCTGGCTAGGCGGTGGGTGAATAAAGTTTGTTTATTTACATATTTATGATACGATATCGATATCGGCCAGTGTGTCGACCCATGACTGAAATTACTTATTTCAATTAATCAATCAATCAAGTCATTTATTTGCATAAAAATATGGTAATTTATGTACAAAGATGTAAAAGTATAAATAAGTGCCGCATATTTTTACCAAAGAGATTGGCGTGAAAAAAGTTTCTAGGTACCTAATCAACTATTTATTAAGTTTATTTATTTATTTATTTGAGTCCCCAACATCATATACACCGAATCACTGAATATAACAATAACAAAATAGAGGCATGCCAAGTGTTACAATAATTATAGGAGACAGACAACAAGTTCGCTAAAACAACACATTATAAGCCACTGTAACAGCAAAAGTACCTACTTATTAATAGTTGTAGAAGCGACACAAACCCTTCTTCAAGAAGTCAGAAACTGAATAAAAGCTCTCCAATATCAACCATTTTTCCAACTCAGTACAAAATTTTTTATAAGGAAGATCAACAATATTTTTTGGTAGGGAGTTGTAATTGTTCAATCTCTCACTTAATCAATTTGACTGAATTTGTGATGGAAATAACATCAATCTTTGATACGAAGACGCGAACATAAAGTTACAAATTAGATTACTAACGCGTTTGCTTTTACGGCCTTACTTATGAACGAATTTAAACATCTGTCACAGCTCTAAGTATGCTTTCTGCGCTATGGGTTGTAGGTTCAATTCCCACCTAGAACTAACATCTACTAAAAACTAATCTAGTTAGTTATGTGCCTAAGTTTATTCGGCCAGTAATTTCTTGCTAATTATGCCTTTTAGAGCTAGATAGATAGATAGAAAACTCTTTATTGTAAACCACTTTTACGGAAATTATAAAATAAACACAGTTCATTTTTCTTACGTGATGTACAATGGGTGGCCTTATGAGCGATCTCTTCCAGGCAACCTTTAAAGCTACGCTTCAGTGTAGATGCACTACAGCGACAGTCACGTTGGTGGTCAGAGTACTTCGTTCTCTTCTTCTTCTATTATTCATGGCATTGTAAGGGAAAATGGTGGAATTTTCCCTTCAAAACTTGAAAATGAAATCTATTATTTCAAGGAAACCACCTTAAACTCTTTTATTCCAATGGCTCACACTTTATGCCACGATCACAAGTATTATTAGTTAAAATTCCACAAAATTAAACAACAAATATACTCACACAAGAAAAATTATTAACATAAAAGAGACGATGTTCGAAATCCTACGTTCTCTCTTCTCTTCTTCTATTCTTCTTCTTCTCTTCAATAATGGCCTGTGTCCGTCATTTCGACAGACAATTTTGCCAATGTCAAGTGTTCAAATTGTAATAAATAAGTCAAGTCAAGTCAGTTGTCAAGTCGGCTGTCGTTTGTTTTGAAAAGAAAATGGTGGATTTTCTCTTCAAAACCTAACACGAATTTTCACATTCAGGAAAACCACTTTACACACATTTATTCCAATGGCTCACACTTTATGTTACGACCTAAGTATTATTGGTTAAAATTCCACCAAAATTAAACAACAATACTCACAATAACACAAGAAAAACTATTAAAATAAAAGTGCTATGTGTCGTTTCAAAAAATGTCAAAACTCGTGTCCCCCTTCGTTCTTTCTTCTTCTTCTATTCATGGTATCTGTACGTCATTTCGACAGACAATTTTGTCAGTGTCAAGTGAGATATTCAATTTGGTTCACATATCTCCTCGTCATCGCATCGTAAAGAACCCATAAACACTTTAATGACTTCCTCCTCTGTATATTAATTGGTTTAAAGTAGATTGAGACATAAAAGAGACTGCATTGTGCAATTAAAATATACAAAGTCCTATTCGATAGCAACTTTCATTTTAATTTGAGAATTTAAAATTTGAAGCGCTCGTGGCGTAGCTTGCTTAGGCAATCTTTACCGATTATATTATCTAGGTTAAGCGACGTTCTGTGCTGTCACTATTTGGATGGGTGGCCGTTAGTGACATTTACATTTGAGCGCTTTCGTGCTTCGGAGGGCACGTTAAGCTCTCTGTCCCGGATCTATCAGTCGTTAAGCCACGGAGGCCTTAAGGCGGCCTAAAAACTCCGTCACTAGAGTTGGCCACTAACTCATCGAGCTTGCTTGCTTGCTATTTGATAATTTTGCGAGCGAACACGTTTGTTTGGCATAAATACCTACAGCGTAAGTTTAGATTAAGATTTATTTTGTGAATCATGTGAATCTATGACCACCATTTAATTATTATGCAAAAAAATATATGAGAAAGAGATGGAAGTAGCAGATGACCTAATATTAAACGGTTACTTTTGCCTATTATAACAATATTTTACCTCACACTAAATTCTAAAAGTGACCTAAAAGCTAAACAAAAATATAAAACAACCATTCAACCAGTTATCGATTTGTGGGGTGCCTAAGAAAGGACCAGTCATATGAAAGGCGAACACTCGCACATCAGATTGCTATACTATTGAGTTACCTATGTCTAATAATTGCATAAATCTTACATTACTTGTATCTTTAGTCGTTTACCAAGATAATCTCAAGCTCACTCTCAGCCCTGCATTTTCAAAATCATTGTTTATTCACCTTTTCGTACAAGATTTTAAAAACTAATTGACTTTTTAGCAAAAATACCTGTAGGTAATATCAATTGCATTTTTGCATTTCCATATACCTGCTGCTCCGCCTTCCGTGCTGTGGGTCGTGAGTTTGATGCCCACTGAGAACAAATATTTGTGTGTGACCAACATAGATGTTTGTTCTATGGCTGGGTGTTACTATAGTAGCAATAGAGCTCTTTGTGAGAGCTCGTCGGGGGAAGTACTACCACCGTACCTATTTCTGCCGCCAAGCAGCGATGCTCGCATTGCGTGTTCCGGTTTGAAGGGTAAGGGCGCCGGTGTAATTACAGGCACATGAGACTTCAAGATCTTTACGTCTCAGAGAGATGGACGCAGTGCATTGCCTTACAGGGCACGTCCTCATTGGACTTGCTCTGTGAGGTAATGCATTTTTATAGGCAGAAGTTACTACTTGACATCAGGTGAGCTATCAGATTGTATCATTACTTTTATCATAAAAAAAAAACTATGTATCACAAGTATTTATTTACCAAAAAGTATATACTTATATATTCTATCAGCAATCTAGTTCGTACAGTACATGCTGTTCGTAGTTTGGAACTAGAGGGCGTTGTATGAAACGTCCATGAATATTTACATTCATATATTTTTCTCAGATTTTGAGTGAGCTTGAGGATGTCTTGAGTAAGGATGCTAAGAATCCTTTAGAAATACCTTTGATAGTAAATGTAGTTACAGTTTGAGTGGCGTTTGGTACGTGTGGAAGCCTCGTGCGGTTTAGTGGTTGGAAATGGTAATTAGGCACCTTGATCTCATTAAGGTATGTTCAATTACAATATTATCAAGTGCTCGTGGCGTAGCTTGCTTAGTCAATCTTCAATAGTACAATACAATACATGTTTTTATTGTATTAAAGATCTTCAATTATGAATTAAATTAATTTAATGATTGTATTGAATTTATTTTGACATTGTATTTTATTCTTTTAAACTGTAATCTGTTATTTTGTTATCTTAATGTATTTCTCTTTTATTTTATATATTAGTCTTGTTAAATTTAAACAATTTGCATGTCGGTCTCCGATGAAGTATGTGACACTAACTTAAAATTATTAAGAACTTGTAATCCGACCATACTTCTTGAGAATAAATACATTTCATTTCATACACTTTATTGATAAAACCATTTTTACAAGTCAAAAAGAATCTACAGGATGTATACTTACTTTAAACAATTGGTATAATTATTACTTAATTCATTCATTAAAATCTTCATTGATGATCATGTTAAGCGACGTTTTGCGTGGTCACTATTTGGATTGGATTGACCGCTACTGGCATTACATATAAGCGCTTCCGTTGTTCGGAGGGCACGTTAAACTGTAGGTCCCGGCTCTAGCAGACATTACGCCACGTCGAAGGTCAAAACTCCTTTGCCAGAGTTGGCGACAAACTCATACGAATCCAATAATTTAAATTTTTTCCACGTTGTATAATTTCAAGTTTATTAGGCAGATAGCCAATAGAGGTCATTGATAACCATCATTATTATCAGCCCGGACATACCCAGAAACACGTCAATGGCATTGCGTTTACAGATCGCAAGCTCCGTACCATTTTTGGCCGCCGAAGTTGGTTTTTTTTTAGTGGACGTGCTAACAAGAGAGCACTAGACGAGCACAATAATATTACACATGTTTATTTTCACTTACACGGAACTCTTATTAGATTATAAAGTTATCAACACTTTACTGAGATAACCACACTATTGATAATGCACATTAACACTCAGTCATTCTCCCTATCTTCTTTAACATCAAAATCCTCTCTCATAGCTTCCCAGTACGAAGGTGGACCAACGGCTGATCCTGCAACAGCTTCTACACTAGGTCCTGGCACTTCTCTAGCGAAAACGGCCATTTCAGAGTTTCTATCACCTTGCTTCTCTCCAATAACTATGGGAAGTTCTACAGAAGCATTGATGTAGGGTAAAGGAAGTCGCAAAGTGACTTTTACTTTGAACTCCTTCTTCATTATCCTGCAGTTTTGGATGGAGTACAAATATGCTTGTATTGGGAGAACGCTGGACATGTTTGCGACCGCGTCTGCTGGGATACTCGGCGTTTCAACAGTGCTTTCATCAATTACCTTAGACTTTTCTTTCCTCCTTCCACAATTAGCTGTGTAAGTTGTATAGCATATTAGTTCAGTTTTCACTGAGGTTACCTTTACGTCAGTGATATTCGTGACTGTGAAAGATATGTCTGCGTTCTCTCCAGGTGCGAATAACAAGTTGGATATATCAGCTTTCAAGTTTACCATGTGAGTTCTCTTTGAGAAGGGTCTTAGTAGGCTTTTTTCTAGTCCGAAGACGGTGCTTCCTTCAGGTGCTTCTGGTTTCACGCATCCGTATACGTTCAGCTCTGTGGTGAACATGGTGTTGATACTGAAGAATTTAGCTTTTTCGAATTTGAGTCTTATTTCATAGACAATAGTGCAGGTTGAGTCCTTGAACGATGGTGGAATGTCTTCTGGCAGTGTAAACCTGAAGTTGTATTCATAAGATCCGATTGAAAGTACAGCTGTGAATCCTGGTGGTTTGTTGAGTATGCTGATGTAGGTTGAGACGAAAATTTCTGTGCCTTTATAATGCTTGTATCTGTGATGTTCGTGTTGTCTGTGATGATGACCAACATGTTTTCTTCTCTCTTTCCAAGAGCATTCTCCTTTTCCAACAAGTGATAGTGTTATGTCCTTGTACTCTGTAGGTTCGTCGATAGCGTACCTCACTGTGCCGATAACAGGTCTCCCCGCAGTATGCACGCCATCTCTCGGCCTTTGAATTTGTATTTGACATGTCACTCCCATTGCTAACACGTCTGCTTCCCGCGAAGTCTTATTAATAACTGGCAGTCTATGATTCATTGATTAGGATATTAGTGTTATCGTATAGATAAATGATATCATTATCAGTATTGTTGATGAAATCTTATCAAGAAACTAGGTACCTTACACTATTGTGATATTAGGTAGGCACTTTTTATAAATTCAATTTAATTTTAAATTAGTAAAACATGATAGTGCGGATTCTGTTGGAATGTTGTACAAAATAGCACGTAATGTGACATTTATTACATATCCCAACAAAATCGTAATCATATTTTTACAAAACGTTGTTAAGAAAATTAATCCTTAGTAATAGTATGTTGATCAATGATCACCACATGTATCATTATTTGATCCAAAAGATCTTATATCGTATTGGAAATTTGTATTTTCATTGGAATAGCGCAAAATTCAGTAAGTTTGCAGATACATAATGATTTCAGCCGATTCCTTCATTTACCGCTGAACGCCTCATCACTACCAGTTCATTGTAAAATATTCTTATGTAGTTGTATAATAAGGTTGATTTTCGGTTGCTGGTACATCCGTTGATCATAACGACTCAAGCGATAAGAGAATGGTTTTTCTATAATAATGATACTTTGCGCTTAAAGCGCTTTTGCACTGAAATTCTGCAAAGCTTGGTATCGCATATTGCTTCATTCTATACCTATACTAGCCGTCGCCCGCGGCGTTGCTCGCGTTCTAGACCCTTTAGGGTGCTACTTTTCAAAATTCCTTTCTTAGTACACCTCTACACTAGGTATATAAGGATACTACCCTCCAAATTTCATACCTCTAGGACTTATATTAGGCTGTGCGTTGATTCTCTGTCAGCTTCAAAAGAGTTTTATATATATTGATAAACTGTGTATTCTGTTACTTTTTATTCTTTGGCTACACTATGGCTGGCACCTAGATTCACCTAGAAAGACGATGTAAATCTAAATAATCTTTGTAATTTTACTGAATAAAAGATTTTTTTATTTTGACTTTGAACTATTGGACTTCTTTCGTGACCAATATTTTCCCATTTGCCTTTGTTTTTTGTCATCTGTACTGTGGCCTAGGGAAATCCCCATTAATTGACTCAAGATATATTTTAAAGAATGACTCATTAATTATCTGTAAATAATCTTTTCAATGTACTTTAATATTACTACTATCGGACAAATAATTATAGATATTCTGTTAGCATTCAAATTCCTCTTCAATGTGACCAAAACTCTAAGGTCATTCTCAACAAAGTTCAAAAATCGACTTTTCTTAACTTTTCAGAAACAAAACGAAAGTTTTAAAAAAAATTGGAAAGAGACAATCGCAAGTTTCACTGCGGTGTGGATATTTTGATAAATGAAAAAATTATACATTACGTTGAAGAGATTATAATAATTTATTTACACACAAAGAAAATTACAACTAATACAGTAGGTATTTACAATATTTACAAAATACACATTAAACAGTTGAGCCATCTACAAACCGTTGCAAACGATTTATAGTTTACCTACAGATGCCAAATCTATGTAACTTCTTTCGTAAACTCTCATTATGCCACAGTCACATAGAAATACCCTCATTGTCAAATTTAAACTGTAATGAAGACGATTATTGTAATGCCTAATGTTTTGTGAATGTATAATCGCAAAGCTTAAATATTATGAGATGTTTTGTGCCAACCCTGTGACACAATTAAACACGTCTGCTATAAGTTATAATTTAATGTAAATTTAATGAATTCAAATTGAGCTTTGTTGCGACATTAAAACAAAGCAACCACTTTTTAAATAGTTGCATTAGACATTTTGATGACAGGCGTCATGGCTCAGTCGGTAGTAGCTCTGCCTTCCGTGCTGTGGGTCGTGGATTCGATCCCCACTGAGAACAAACATTATGTGGCAAACATAGATGTTTGTTCTGTGTCTGGGTTTTTCTATGTATTATAAGTACCTATGTATTTACAAAAAAAAGTACATATTATGTATTCTATCAGCCATCTAGTTTCCATAGCTTTGCTTAGTTTGGGCGATGTGTTAAATGTCCGTGAATATTTATTTATTATTTTAAATAGTTTCGAATTTAAGGTAAGTTTACAAACGTTTTTTGTAAACTTTACCTTAAGTTAAACACAGAATAGATATGAAGTAAGGTTTAATGACGTAAAAGATCTTAACCCCTTACTTATGACGTAACTTAATGGCGCAGTAAGCTTAATGTAAGCGGGTCGGTGACGTCTTACTTTACCCCTTAAACTGAAATAATAATTGTGTAATTTTACAGCCTTCATGAAAGAATTACATTTTAGAAATGTAGAGATTTTTTTTTTATGTCATGGCGCCATCTGATGTTAAGCTGCTACCCATCCCTACAACAATGCATGACCTCATAGAGCAAGTCTGTGATGAAAAAAAAAATAGACCGTGTTCCATTTTTAGACGTTTTGGAACGAATGAATGTTGTGCGTGAACTTTGGACTGAGATAATAGATACCGCGATGCCAGTATGACTAAGGTGGCGTGATTCAAAATGAATATAAATACACCCGATCGACTAAACAGAATCAGTACATCACAAGACAGAGGAGAAGAAACAAGTCCGCGATGAGAGTACAAAGTCTGTAAAACTACCCTTTTCTCGTACAAAATATGTGTCGACGGAGTTCCCTGTAACTATTCGCGAATAACGACGAAAACAAGGAAGAAACTTAAGGAAAATAAATTAAAGTAGGAGAGTTAAATTCCGCAAAATCATCTAAAAAAGATGACGATATATCTAAAAAGCTTTTTGAGAAAGGCTTTTCGGATAAAGTTCTAGAAATAACGGAATAAAATGAAGAGTAAAAAAGCTTATAGCCTAAAACTTGCCTTGACGTGCCGTGCGGGCGTGCCGTCAAATTACCCAGCCACCTCGAGATGTGACGGGATACTCAGTAGAAACCTTAGGTACACGAGGTACCTACTAGGTAGGTAGGTAGGTTTGCTAATGATTTTCATTTGACGTAGATAATATAAGAGACAATATTTATCTCTCTAGTAGGTAACTCATCAGTGAAATAGATACTACAGAAGTATAAATTATTATATTTTTTGTTTTACACAAAAATAAAGCACAGCCTTATTATACAAGAAAAAGGAATAGCTACTAAAATAACAGTTAATATTGCACCCTAGGTTATACTCATTATTTTAGGACCAAAATCGTAAATTATACTGCCCGTAATTTTTGTTTACGACCCAACGAATAGGCTCGATCATAATTTTGACCATAAGAAGTTTATTCCGGACATATTCTTAATAATAGATAAAGCCAAATGTGTGTGTTGTGTGCTAATGACAACACGATAGAAGTGAAAAAAAATGTAGATCTTGATCATACATTCATTAATTCATACTTTTCATTTAGTTTTGGTACGAGAAGTGTGGATTACGATATAAAGCTTGATGTCACGTGCGGAGCCGAGAAATTAAAATATTTGACATTTCACACAACGCCATCTAGTCCTTAACTAACCAAAGCGAATGCTATGGAAACTAGATTCCTGGATAGAATACCTATACTTTTATATAACTTGTCTTATGGTGTCGATTCTGTTGAGGCCTTTTTTTAAACTAACCTAATTTGACAGCGCTAAAATTATAGCTGTCTTTTCAGATTATGAGAGGGACGGCAACATTTTTAGTGCTGCCAAATTAGGTTACATTACGAAAATGCAACAACAAAATTGATACCAATATAAACTGTCAGTCTTCCATTCGTCCCACCAGTGGGACCAAACCCAGTGGGAAGAACGGAAATGAATGCCTGAACACGGATCCAAACTTGTAATTATATTTTTCATTACATACCAACTGCAACGACCGCTTTTTATCGCTAGATTAACAATAACAGTTCTTACTGATTAAAATCTTACTGTATATAATACAGAATAAGGTCCAGTTTGCGTTGGGCGTTGAGTTTTCTAATAAAATAGGCCAGATCTTGAAGTTCACTATGCAGTTACAAGAGGCCTAGCATCGGGCGCTTGCACACCGGCACGATACCTACACGATATCGATATCAGTGGCTTAAACCAAATTATCGTCGGCGCCGACACGGTGCGACATTTAGTACACACGGCCTCCGATCATAAAAATCCTTTTAGATCCTCTTCATCATTGCTGGTCATCATCAGACCATCGAGTACGGACTCGTTCATAAAATCTGAATACGTTGAGATAAACTAAATAATTCAAACTGTAATTATACCTCAGATTCCCGAAAACTTGTTTTCAGATTTGATGAATAAACTTAGATCGGCTGCACCATTTTTTATCAAACATAAGAACCAGTTTTCTTACGAAACAAAAACTGCATTCGATCAGAGCCTTACTTTTAGAGCTAGAAGGGCTATAGACAGACACACAACACCCTGAAACTTATAGCATCCCTTAAACTTTTCGGCCGGGGTATTTAGCTCTCCGACGATATCGTGCAGGTATCGTGTCGTTGGCAATGTGAAGCCGCCCTCAACTATAAGGGTCTCAGGGTGCTTTGTAAGGCTTAGTCATGAGGATTTTTGTTGTTCTCAGCTGGTTTTAACACTTGAAACGCTGAAGATCGGAAGATGCTTTGAGATTTTGTGAAGAACATCTCAAGTTTTACAAAGGAGAAAGCGTTTGACACGAATTTGGAGTTTAATACAATCAGCAAAACTTAACACAGAATAACTAGTAGTTCGCCCGGACCTGAGAAAAATTCAAATTACTATATATCGGCTGATAAATAATAATTTTTACAACAACTCAAAAACTATTTAACTTAGAAAAAAAATAAAACCGGTTTTGGAGTTTCTAAACAAAGCCCTATCATATGACACCCCACTTGATAGTTTAGTATGACTTAAACTTTTTTTACTCCCTTTGGAACCTCATAACTTTTCAACCCCTTGACCGATTTACTTTATTTTTCGAACATTTTTCAACAAGATTCGTAATAAAGAGTAACTTGATCGGTATACTACATACTTTGTCATAATTTTCTTTTGAGAAATTAAATATATTTATCCCAAGCCACTAAAATATTTATAACTAAGTACCTAACCGAAGTAACCACAATAACTTCGACCGCCGCCGTTCCAAATTAGATCCGGATTTTGACAGAAATTGTGTCACTTTGAACTGTTAAATGACAAAACTTCTGTCAAAATCCATGGATCCAGTCTGGAACAAACGTCAAGAGTAGCCCTACTGTTCTGACGGACCCATTCTTCTTTTCTAAACCGTTCACACCCTGTATAAGCGTTAGGTAAGTATCCCAATGTGCGTTCACGTGTAATAGTTATTTGTTATACAAGAGTGCAAAGTTGCTTTTTAACCGAGTGTTCAATTTTGATGACCGAGCAATCGAAGGATTCTAAAATTGAATCACGAGCGCAGCGAGTGATTCAAAATTAGAATCCTGAGCGTCAGCGAGGGAATCAAAAGAGCACGAGGTGAAAAATCTTTGCACTCGAGTGCAACACGTAACTTTTCATTCCACCTCAGCGAGGAAATGACTAATCTGCGCATTATTAACAGTTTCAGTCAATTCTGTTGGCGTCAAACAAACTTCCTCGTCGCTAGAATCACTCATTTTAGTTTTTTCACTTGTTTTCAAGTTTCTTGTTTTTAATATAAGGTTTAACAATGACGTGAAAAAATGCCGCGTAAAGAACCGCGTACAAAGCAAATTGAAAAAAGAACACCAAGAAGGTTCCGAGTCTGAGTTTTTAACAAATTAAAAAAAAGTTGTATGATATATTCGGCACCATAGAGGTAGCAGTAAATAGGTTTAATGTTTTTTTTAATTCACAAACTTAGTACACACGATGTTCTAAATTCAATTTACTTTATCCTCTAGAGAATAAAAACGGCTTTTCCACTCAGATATTGAAGATGAAAAATACTCTTTCCGAGATGGTGGGATGAAAAAGTATATTTTCCAACGCAAATAAAAACATTGGTAAGGTTGGGACCATGTTTACTGAATCGCATGGCCTAATCCAACCTTAAGTACACATGAAATGTAGGTACAGTCAGCACTAAATGATGATATTATCAGAAATATAGTTTCCATACTTAGTACAAGTTTGCTATGTTTGAGACTAGAGGGCAATGAGTGAATATTTGCCAGCGCCATCTAACAGTGACAAACATGAAACGTTTTATTTTATCGTTTTGCATAGTAATTGAAAAGAATTGTAGTAAGCATTGTTTTAAATAAAAAACCGACCCATCCGCAATCTACTTAATACAAGAGGATCTCTTGGGATATCCAACTCTGCACCCTTCATAAAAATAAAGGCTCGCTTCTGAATAACAGCATCCAACCTTTTTTATTATTAATTACAAAAACCTTTTATTTTGGCGAAAACTTTTTGCTGAAACATGTTATAAAACCTCATTTGTTGTTATAGCCGTATCTTTTGCTCGAAACTCGAGCTCAAACGCATTAAACGACCACGGGCTCCGTTCTACCATGTTCTACTAAAGAACTTGTCAACTGAATCCTAGTTTTTCATCTGTTTTTAGCGTTTTAACTTAGACTAATATTCTCAGCGTTTTTAGGTTATTTTTGGAAACTTGACAGCTGATCGAAAGAAAAAAACTTTTTTTTTTATTCATTACTTTATCATTGTCCATCGATGGTTTGGTCGATGTCGATGGATGGTTCCATGGTTTAGATTGAGATTCATTTTATGCCAAAACTTTTTGGCATAAAATGAAATAGCCAAACAATTTGCTAATGATGAAATCCACAGAATCCGACCACGGCACGGCGAGGTGACCAGTGGAAAGGTCAGGAGGGATTAATGGACCACATTCTCGATTATTCAAACCAAACAAGTAGGTACCCTTTTCACTCAGGGGTTTCATGATCTCTCATTTCATTTACTTATTTTTGAACAAGCTTTTAGATTATCAGTCACTTGTTGTCACCTACTCAAGTTCTAATTAGGTTGATCGTATATGTTAGTAGGCAACTCTGGGTGATGGAGTTTTAGGTAAAGTTAGGTTTTGTAGTTCTCATTGATAAAAACCGATTATACTTATTAATAAGAATGTCAAAACTGAAAAGTTAAATTCTAGGCGAACTCTCAAGATACTCAAATTAGTGGAAACTCACGTCGGGAGACATTGACACTTGACAGGTCGGGGGTTTGACACTGACAGTTACCTAACCACTCGTGCACGTGAGATAGGGTAACACACCTACTGAATAGATGCAAACACTACAACTCTGATTACCAGTCTAGGGCTTAGATTCAGAATCGATCAACTAAGGCTTTGAAGATTTAATATGCTTAGCATAGGTTTTTGTATGAAAATCTCTACTGTATTGGCATTCGGGCCTAAGTAATTCTTGTAATTTTACTCAATACTCACTTATCTCTTGATTATTGCCCTATAGTTCGATTTCGTGCAATTAATCAATATATATATATATATATATATATATCAATATATATAAAACTCTTTTGAAGCTGACATAGAATCAACGCACAGCCTAAACTACAAGTCCTAGAGGTATGAAATTTGGAGGGTAGGTTCCTTATATAGTGTAGGGGCGCACTAAGAAAGGAATTTTGAAACGTCACACTCTAAAGGGTAGAACGGGAGCAACGCCGCGAGCGACGGCTAGTCATCAATATATATAAAACTCTTTTGAAGCTGACAGAGAATCAACGCACAGCCCAAACTAAGTCCTAGAGGTCTGAAATTTGGAGGGTAGGTTCCTTATATAGTGTAGGGGCGCACTAAGAAAGGAATTTTGAAAAGTCACACTCTAACGCGAGCAACGCCGCGGGAGACGGCTAGTAAAGTATAACATGCTTCTCTCGGTCCGACCCTTTTCAGTAAAATCGTATTTCGTTGCTTCATTTAGGCGTTCATTAGGGCCATTGGACTTTTATTGATTAGGAGTTGAATTGAAAGAGCCTTGTATATAAATTGGGCAAAAAGCGCCAAAGAGCGCCTTTGGGTAAGTAGTTACTAGTAGGTACTTACGTGGTAAGTAATTAGTTGAGTGATTAGTCTATAGAGAGTTGAGCGTATAGAGTTAAGAAAATCAGCTGTCCCAAACATTTTTGCTAAGTATTATTGCATATTATATGAAACAGTTGATTTTTTCTGGCACTTTTTATAAAAAACTAGCCGTCTCCCGCGGCGTTGCTCGCGTTAGAGTGTGACTTTTCAAACTTCCTTTCTTAGTGCGCCCCTACACTATATAAGGAACCTACCCTCAAAATTTCATACCTCTAGGACTTATAGTTTAGGCTGTGCGTTGATTCTATGTCAGCTTCAAAAGAGTTTTATATATATTGATAAACAGTTTTTTTTTCTGACGTTTTTCATATTGAGTCGAAAGCCAAATTTCTGGGTTATCTATAAAATTTGAATAGTGGAAAATATGTGAATAAATTTGGTTTTGAATAGTTTAATACTCATACAATGACTAAAAGCAATTATTTAAATAGCATTTTTAGCTTACATACGGTTTCAAAGATATTCAAGTTTTTATAGAGGTCCCTGATTTTTTGCTCTCGAGTGTAGACGATTTTTATACACAAGTAATACATCACACATAACAATCTTAAAACGAACTAAAAGCAAGCTCGTATGAGCCAGTAGCCAACTCTGGTGACGGAGTTTTTAGGCCGCCTTAAGGCCTCCGTCGTGGCTTAACGACTGATAGAGCCGGGACCGACAGTTTAACGTGCCCTCCGAAGCAGGGAAGCGCTCAGATGTAAATGCCACTAACGGTCACCCATCCAAATAGTGATCGCACAAAACGTTGCTTAACTTCATCATCGGTGAAGATTGGCTAAGCAAGCTACACCACGAGCGCTTCTACTAACTTAATATGGTACAATGGGTGGCCTTATCGCTGACAGTCATTTCTTCCAGGCTTCCATTGATGGGTACCATAGCTCCTCAAAGTTTTCGGGGGTGATCCAGTTTTGCCGGTCACCCGATTACTACGATACGCTGAACATCATTATTTCTAGTTAATCTGTGAAACAAAAGTAGCTGTACTACGTCACGGACGCTTCATCCCCTAATCCCTCAATATTTTCCACCAGCTTACTCAATGGGCGTTTACACACTGTCCGACACCGACACCGAGTCCTACACGATACCGATTGTCAGTGACTCGAATAAAAAAATCGTTATCACAATTAGGCGGCCCGGCCAGGCCAGTGTACAAGCGTCTACCAAGCAAGCAAACCACAATGGAGGCCTTAAACCGGCCTAGAGTTGGTCACTAACTCATACGAGCTTGCTTGCTTGCTTCACTTGCTTACGGGCGTGTGATTTTGTTTGACTCTTAAAGTTTGAAAGCACCGTCAATAGCGCATCTACCGTTTTCTCTGTACTAAGCTGAGTAGCCCGCAGAGAAGCCCGAATTAGGGCGATCGCGTTTCGTTGTATGTGATGAGGTATCTGTACTAGTCTATACTAGTCTATCTGTGTCAAAACTGACCCCTTTTTTATGACAAACAGATAGAATCTTCGTCGGGAACGCACCTACTGACCCGTTCTCCACGCAATCCCGTGCGTACACGACAATTTCTGAAAGTTTGCAGGGAGATAACAATAGACTGACTCACGTGGTTTATATATTTGAAGTCATTTTTAGCTTTCCGATATCGTGTAAGTATCGCATCGGCGGCAGTGTGAAAACATTAAATGTTATCATTCACGTTCCATGAGCTGTATATATAAACTCGCAACAGACGTACCAACAATCGTAAATCTCGGGTTAGGTATTACTCTGTTTATTGGCTAAATAAAGGTGTCTAATTAATTTAGCTAGGAAAATAAAATGCTTGTTACTTACAATGGTTACTAAGGGTTATTTTAAATAAATATTTGTTTAATAATTTTCATTTTTCCGACGAAGTGTGAGAGACTTATAAAATGTTCTCTGGTGTTGCAGGCGTCCATAGGCTACGGTAACCGCTTCCCATCAGGCGGGCTTGTTTGCCTACTTAGAAGTATAGGTAAAAAAAAAAAAAAATACTATGTTAACTTTTGTAACCATACTACAAGCTAAATAAACGTACCTATTACCACAGATCATATAATACTATTGTTAGATTTCATTTTAAAGCGCAATAAAGCTAACTTTACACTTGACAAATACCCAAAACTCAAATACAATACACAGTAATCCCGGACTAGGCTTTCCGTGTGTTTAGGTAAGCAAATATAACGCTGGCATGGCAACTAGTCGGGCGACCGACCGACCCTACGCGATCGCTACAGGGCAACACTCACATTGGCCACTAAGGCCCGTATGTTGAGTCACGGCTCAAGCTCTGGTGGGTTACTCTCGAACACAGTTCCAATCCGGATCCATAGATTTTGACAGAAGTCCTGTCATTCTCTCTTCTTCATGTCATGTCATGTCATGTTCATGTCTTTGACAGGCGTCATGGCTCAGTCGGTAGTAGCTCTGCCTTCCGTGCTGTGGGTCGTGGGTTCGATCCCCACCGAGAACAAACATTTGTGTGTTGTAAACATAGATGTTTGTTCTGTGTCTGGGTGTTTCTATGTATTATAAGTATGTATTTACAAAAAAAAATGTATGTATGTATTCTATCAGCCATCTAGTTTCCATCGTACAAGCTTTGCTTAGTTTGGGACTAGAAGGCGTTGTGTCCGTGAATATTTATTTATTTTATTTATTCTTCAGTACAAAATGACACGAGATCTATCAAATTCCGTGAATCCGGATTGGAACTGTGGTCGAGAGTAACCCACCTGATCCGGACTCAAGCATCGATTTTTATAATATGAAAATCTCTAGGTACTTAAATCTATATTCGAGTAATGATTTCTGTATTGGCATACGGGGCTAATAGTATACTTTAGCTGGTGTCTTTCTTTATGTACGTTTTTGAGCAAATAAACTACCTATTTGTATCTATTTGTATTTAGCTGAAATCTACAAAATTACACAGTGTGCACGAGTTCATTTCATTTATTTGTTTTATTATAAAAACTATTTTCGATTGTATATTGCGACAATTATATTTTCATACTAGCCGTCGCCCGCGGCGTTGCTCGCGTCCTAGACTCTTTAGAGTGCGACTTTTCAAAATTCCTTTCTTAGTGCGCCCCTACACTATATAAGAAACCTACCCTCCAAATTTCATACCTCTAGGACTTATAGTTTAGGCTGTGCGTTGATTCTCTGTCAGCTTCAAAAGAGTTTTATATATATTGATGATGATGATGATGATGATGATAACATACACATCGAAATAAAAGAAAAATGATAGCAGTTTGCGTACGGTTTTAAATTAATTAATTCATTTCACAGCACCCGTTTCAAAACCGGCGATTTAGTCGTGATTTCGTTTAAAATTCTGACTGTGTACAAGATATTGTTATTTGGTAATGCATTGTTCCAACTGTTCCAAATGCTGGTTTTACTAATTCAGTAGATGTTCTTTATTATAAGTACGATTAGGTATACCTATATAAATGGTACTTATAAAATGTTTCTTTCTTTTCCTAGAGTCTTTTTAAATTACCTACAAATAATCCAGCGTATGGTAAGTATTTAAAGTAACTTTGATTTAGGATCCAATATGGTATAGGCGGTATAGCAATAAGTACTAAAATCGAAAACATATTTATAAAAAACTAGCATTTCTTTTTGTGTGCAAAATCTGAGCCCGTAGCCTGAGTTTTGATTTACAATCTAATATAGAGTTTCGACTTGCGAGATATTTTGTATGAAAATCCAATAAGCGCCTCTAGCGGGAGATTTGCAAACTATTTTTCTCCATACAAAAACTGCGAGGTTCTCATTACTCGCTTGTCGCAAATCAACATATCAAAACTAAGGCTCTGTAGGCAGTTTAAAGCCTTGAAAGTTTATAGATATTTTCAAGCTTTTGCAAGATTTATAAAAGAAAATCTTTTATAAAACGTTTATATTATCCTTACGTTCTCCTTTCATTTTACAAGGAGGTGCTTTCCTGAGTCAAGGGTATTTTCCCTTTATCGCTGGCCCATGAGGGCGGAACGTTGTACACGGAAAGATCCCTTACCTACTCAAATGGCAAGCCATTCTATTTTACAAGGAAGTTTTAAGTTAAAAACATCTTGGATCAAGAATTAATGGAAAATGTCGTCGGATGTCTATGGGATGCCCCTTAGACGAATTAGTCCAAGGAGGTCCCCATAAACTAGACATTTATCCGACTCCTTACAAAAAATGTCATAGAGCATAATGTCGTATGATTGAGTGCGGGGTCCGCTGCACAATCACCTTGAAATATTTAAAAAAAGAACACTCAAATAAATAAAAAGAGGTTCTTTACTAAAAAAGAATAAAATGAGGTTAGCAAACGAACCTCTTCAGTTTAAATTTTTCTTTTTAAAGTTAACACGAACAAGGTTAAAGTTACTTTAAATTAATTCTTTAGTGCACAGCGACATTTTTATTGTTTAAGTTGTTGTACCCGTGGTTGTAAAAAATGTTCAGTTCATATCTGTAAATTTTTAATGTAAAACATTATCTTTAGATTTAAAATTAGAATGGGTCGTAAAGTTTCCAAATTTGTTTTATTATGAACCACGCTAAGACCACTCTGTATAACTTGTATAACGTATTCATCAATTAGGCATTCGTACTTATAGCGAGCTTTTGAATTTAAAGCAAAACGGAGAGGAAATAGCATTAAAAATATAATTAAATCTTCACAGAGTAATCTTGAAAGTCACTTTGCAAGATTTCCTACAATTTCTTCTACAAGGCCCGGTATTCACCCAAAATATAAATAATCCAAAATTACTTATTTAGTACGAAAAATCAATGCATTAGTTTACCAAACTATTTTTGTTCATGCAAAAATTGTGACTCACTTTTCGCGAATCAACAATTATTACTACGGACTCAGAACAGGATTTTATTTTCATATCCTCATGCGAATAGTTTCAATGATTTGATGGCATCAATGACGTCACGGCCACATTGACCTAAACAAAACAAGTGTAGAATAAAATTGTTCTGACCTTTTCACAAACTCGACATTCTTTGATTAAAGAGAGTACGGTGTTAGAATAAAAACCTTTATTTTGAAATTCCTTGGTCCCTAAGCTTCTTAAAGCTACATAAATCTCTCCATCGTAACCAGCTCGAGTAGGAAGTCTTTCTTGGCTTTGGTTTCAAATAAAATTGTAGCCATTTAAGGAAGAGATAAAAGAATGTACATTGTACCTACTCAATAAATATTTAAAGGCACTAGAGACATTTCATCAGAAATGGCTAGGTTTGGATGGCTTGAGCACACAAAATATGTCGTCTAGTAGGTTAGCCATAATTCATAGTAGTTATAAACAATCATTTTGGTATGGATTCTCTTGGATTTTCGTGATACTCAGCGATTTGTCGTGGTGCGTTAACGGTTTTCTCGTGTTCCGGTTCTGAAGACCTTCTCCAAGATCCCCGCTCCGCGACCATCGACACGACTGAACGCCAGTGACATTGACAGCCGCTTGTCATGTCACTCTTACTTACCATAACTCTATTACATGCCGACATATTCTTAAACATTTTTACACAATGCTCTCTATTCCCAAACTAAGGTTATCAAGATGTTGGATTCCAGATGCAAAATAAAAAAATATTTTCCTAAAAGGTATAATTTTTTTTGATTTGATCACGAAAATAATTACTGAAAATCGCGCTCAATCCTGTAACTTTTATGTGATTTTATGTTTTTTTTTCACCTAAGTATTATTAGATAGTGTATTGTATCTTGTTTACGTAAAGGTAATAATAAGCATTAGAGAAATTTAAATAAAAAAAAAAGAGAAAAACGAATAGGCAATAAGTTACATAGAAAAGAGTTTTTTACGGTTTATTTGGGTTCAACATAACATTTAACGTTTCTTGGGAAAACGGCCGAGAAGGTACCTAAATGATAAGCTACACTTAACCCCCGAGACACATCGAACCGGTTTTTACCAGTACAGATCGGAAATCGACTGATTTGGGGTTTTTATGGAAATTATCATGGGAAAAAACCGTACGGACCGACGTTGCCTACCATTGGTCAGTCCTCATTATTTATTTGCCCGCGACTTCGTTCGCGTAGGATCCCGTTAATTTTCTGGGATAAAAAGTAGCCTATCTATGTGTTAATCCAGGTCACGGACAATATATATTTCAAGTTTCATCTAAATCGTATCAGAGTTTTTGCGTGAAAGAGGAACAAACATACATTCATACATCCTCTCAAACTGTAGCGTTTATAATATTTATAGGAAAATAGGATTTATCAACTTGAGACTTTGGTCTACCTTTTTGATTTTACCTGCAACTCTGAGGACACAGTTTTCCTTAAACAGGATAAAACTATGTATTAACAGTCTGTCGCATAAAATACAAAAAAATACGTATCTACCTAGACTGATAAAAACATAACCCTTTGCGTCACGCAGTCGGGTAAGAAGGGACTAAAAATAAAGTTAATCGACAGGTTAGGATTTTCTCTTTCCCCTTTATCGTTAAAAAAACATTCAACGAATATGAATATGCTCTGAAAGCCATTTACACGGCTAAACAGATCACAATGGAAGTGTTTCCATCGAAGGGGAATTTGATAAATTACCTGCCAAAATGAAGAGAATAATAAATTGCGTGGGAAATGACTTCGAGAGAGTATTTAGTATTTTTTGTTGAAACTGGTGAATCGTAAGCTGTGCAACCATCACGACTTTGCTTGCCGCTGCGATGAGTGGATATGGTGGGATTGGATGTGGCCCTGGGTTGTTTATAGTCAAGTCGCTAGTAGTTGTATTGGTACTTCTTCTCACGTGTTCTTTGGCCCTCAAAATAGTTTGTACTATTTTTTATTTGAATAACAGTTGAGCCACGTGAAGTTACCGAGTTTACGGGTAATTTTTATATTACATTGTACTTTTTATATAATTTATGGACTACAGCAACTATTCAGAATTGCAAATATTCGTATTAGCCTGAGTTTTTTGTGAAATGTGAGTCGCAACGTTCGTACTTCGTATATACTTTGGTGAAATGAAAACTACTTTTTCTATTACCAAATTTGCGACTCACTTTTCGCAAATCGACAAAATAAAACTGAAACTACGAGCACTGATGTTTGGAAGCAGAATATTAGTACTATTATTGTTCTAATCTCGTCTATTGCTAGAGTACCTATATTCAGGCTATTTCCACCCGGTGCCAATAAACAGCCAATTTGCTCACCGTCGTTCGGCTCTACCTTTTTTCTAACGTTTTATCTCGTATATTTATTCTAAAGTGAGACTTTAAATAAAATAATACTTAGCACTCAGGAAACACGACCTTTTTAGTACAAAATGTTTTATAAATAAAGTTTTTTTGAGTGCATTAGGTAGGTAGGTAGTTTTTTTTTTTTTCATAGTGCTGTTTTTTTGTAGAAGGTAATTATAATCAGCTTCTAGCTCATCATCAGTGGGACAGTGCATTGTTATAAGTACAAGTTATCACTTATCACCGGGTGGTCCATCTCCAATTTCCATCACTGGAGTCTCAAAAAAAAACTTAAAAAAACTCTGTTTCTGGGTTTAAACAGAACACGTTATTTTTAACAACCAAAGTCGTAACTGGGTTCTAGTTAAGGTAGGCACATGTTGTATCGCCCGGGATGGAGGCGGCGGGGGGTTGCTGTTTACAGTGGCCCTGCGCTGCCTGCCCCGAGAGGGGGCGAGTGGTAGCTCCTGCCATACAGGAGCCTTTTCGGGTCTGCGATCGGCCGGAGTTCGGGCTCCGGTCGGTCAGTATGCAGATCTCGGGAGGGCGGCGACATTTGGTGGCAGGTGTCGCCGTGAGCACGGGGGTGTCAATGGATGGCATTCCCGGGATGTGCTCAGGCAAACTGCGAGGGGGGCACCGGCGTTGGTCTTTAGAGGTACCGGAGCCCCCTGACAGGCAGAGAGGCCGGCCACCGGGGTGGTTTAGTGGGTCGGTTCGCCATCCCCACACTACCTTGCCGTATCCCTGAAATGCGGTATTGGTGTCTGTGAGCAGATTCCCCCCGTCAACAAAAAAAAAAAAAGGCACATGTTGTATATAGTAGGTACTGTTTGGTATAGTAGTTTTCACGCCATTCGGATAGATCTCATCCAATAACCAGATACCCTACTAAGCTATAAAAGACCCTGCACCTAACTGTAGTGTTATCGCTCCACTTGAAAACAAGTCTCAGCATAGCGAGATAAAGGGAAATAACCAAATAAACGCTCTCAATAGCACACTATGCCATAAACAGTTGTGTTCTTATAAAAGCGGTAGATGATAATTACGGCCGTTATAAAAAAAAAAGCTGGTTTGGAGAGGACGGCAACATAGCCCCAAAAGTTCGTAAGAAACTGGAAGGAGAATGCTCAGAATCGTTCCTTTTGGATATCTATGTGGACTAGAAGTCCAGTCTTATGATGATGAAAGTGATAGTAAAAATGACAGGTTTTATATCATTGAACTTATTTGCACACTGGCCGACATGATACCGATGTGTCAGCTGCTAGAACATAATATGTCAGCGCAGCGCTGACACGTTAAGCTTGGATCTCGCGATCGTAACGCACAACGCTGCGGCATGCGACATGCAGTGCCTTACACAATATCGTATGGAAAGCGTCTAGTATGGTATCTTGCTACGTCGCAGTCTGCGTCAACGGCGAAGAGCAAACGCGGTACTCTGCGTTGCGCCGCAAACCGCAGCGTTGTGCGTTACGATCGCGGAAACGCTGCTTTATATGTAGTTCGCAGCCAATATCTTGCAGGTGTCATGTCCTGTCCGTAGAAAATATTCTCGAAGGATATATAAAAAGGCCTACGTGAACCGATGAAGGTTGATGATGATATACAAAAAATTAAAATAAATATTCACGGACACTTAACACAACGTCTAGTCCCAAACTAAGCAAAGCTTGTACGATGGAAACAAGATGGCTGATAGAATACATACATACTTTTTTTTTGTAAATACGAGTACATACTTACAATACATAGAAACGCCCAGACACAGAACAAACATCTATGTTTACAACACACAAATGTTTGTTCGCAGTGGGGATCGAACCCACGATCCACAGCACGGAAGTATATTATTACACAGCACGGTAGTATTGGCGAATCCTGAAACTTTTCGAGCTATAGATACTTGCACACTAAAATTAGATTTCATTTACTTTTAAATAAATATATAAAAAGATTGCGCCTGTAAAACTTAATACTACGAATTTCGAAAATCATTGCAATTCTCTAACTAATAAAATAAAAATAAACTCGAAAATCGAATCGAAAAAGTCGTTCTACTAAAGTGGATTGAGCCAATTACGTGTGTATCGGCCTTAAGGGTCCTTTGGTGCTTTTGAGGATAAAGTCCCTTTGAGAATTAAAGACTTGGTAAATGTTGGCTAGGACCCTAAGCGTGCTTTGATTCGAATTGCTTTCACATGGTTGAATACCTAGACGTACTAACGGATCCAAGGGGGCCTAGAACCTGAACCCCTCAGAACAGAGCTTTTGGTAGATAGATAGCTTTTATTCAGTTTCTGACTTCTTGAAGAAGGGTTCGTGTCGCTTCTACAACTATTAATAGGTAGGTACTTTTGCTGTTACAGTGGCTTATAATGTGTTGTTTTAGCGAACTTATAATAAATAGTTGATTACCTAGAAACTTTTTTCACGCCAATCTCTTTGGTAAAAATATGCGGCACTAATTTATACTTTTACATCTTTGTACTTAAATTACCATATTTTTATGCAAATAAATGACTTGATTGATTCATTGATTGATAATACTTTATTACAAGGTTTAGGTACATAAAAATCTTAAAACTAACTATGTATAGTACAATGGGCGGCTTTATCGCTGAAAGCGATTTCTTCCAGGCATACCCATTGGTATACCCAATGCTGGAGTAAAATTTGTCAGAGCAAATAGCTGAATCAACAAACAGATCCTGCGGGGCTAGGATGCGCACGCGAGATATTTTTGTCTAGATCTACAGATATGCAGTACACTACCAGACACTAGTGGTCACCCATCCAAATAGCGACCGCAGAGAACGTCGCATTAACTTAGATAAATCAGTGAAGATTGACCAATCAAGTTACGCCACGAGCGCTTCCAGTGAATGAAATGTTACAAAAAATGTGAGAAACCAATGAATTTGCTACAAATGTATTGATGAAGCACAATTCAAAGTGCATTAATCCTCTATCACGAAAAAAATCTGACAGTCGCCTCTTCTTCTTCTTCTCTTCAATAATGGCCTGTGTCCGTCATTTCGACAGACAATTTTGCCAATGTCAAGTGTTAAAATTGTAATAAATAAGTCAAGTCAAGTCATTTGTCAAGTCGGCTGTCGTTTGTTTTGAAAAGAAAATGGTGGATTTTCTCTTCAAAACCTAACACGAATTTTCACATTCAGAAAAACCACTTTACACACATTTATTCCAATGGCTCACACTTTATGTTACGACCTAAGTATTATTGATTAAAATTCCATCAAAATTAAACAACAATACTCACAATAACACAAGAAAAACTTTTAAAATAAAAGTGCTATGTGTCGTTTCAAAAAATGTCAAAACTCGTGTTCCGACATTCGCCTCGTTAACGTATTTGTGTTATAATATTGCACGTCAATGCCAGCTCGACTGACAACCGTTGTAGTGTCACCGCGCAGTGTATCTCGGATACGCTAGCGTTACGATACGTTTGTGATTGTCATTATTTATTCGTGATCAAGGCACTCTACAGAGGTCATTAGTAATTAAGGTGCCTTCTGGTAAGATCGGCGTAATATTAAGTCCGGATAAATCACGTAACTAAGCAATTATCATTTAAAAATATCGCCGAATTGCTTAGCATCCGGACTTACTATTACGCCGATCTTACCAGAAGGCACTATACGTATTTACGCCCTCTAGCGGATCACCGGCAAAGGTTCAATTGGACAAATGTTTGTATGGTCTACAAACATTGTTTCTGGATGGTGTGGTATTTGACTTTGTTAGTCTACGGGTTAGTTTACGTTGGAGCTTACGTAATACGTAATCCAACCGGCATCGAGCGGGTTATTGGGCGACGGACTCGTGGTCACACCGGTATGCTACACCAGTGTGACTACGAGTAATTTCGGTTATTGTGGCATTATTTAGTTGTGTAGCGCGCCATACGCCTAGACACTCAACGACCCCAGCGGATCTAGGAGATGTGGGTGTACCATGCGTCGGAAATGACGTTTCTATTAATTTTCAAAAGCGTTTCGAAAACGCCGTAGCGCCTAGCGCTATCTGCCGCCAGGCGCGAAAAACAAGACGACCCGCGCGCTACCGCGAGTAGAATATTGTCGCGCGCGCAAACGTGTAAAATCTAGTGTTATCCTTGTTATCCATTGTATTTCTTTCTTGTTATTATCTTGCTTGTGTTTAAACGTGACATTATATATTTTAAAGTGTGTGCAATCGTTTATTCTTTTCCGAACCCCCTGAGAACTCAGTAGCCAGCCGGGCATCGTTAAAGTTGCCATAAATTAAAATTAAAATAGTAATTACTTACTTAACTATAAAAATCGATGGCATAAATAATAATCCCTGTTATTAATCAACTTGATGTAAGCTTAGAATAGTAACACTGTGTTTTTTTTTTATGATAAAAGTAATGGAACAAGCTTATAGCCCACCTGATGTTAAGTAGTAACTTCTGCCTATAACAATGCATTACCTCACAGAGCAAGTCCAATTTTTGCGTTGATAGATTCAAAATTAGATCGAAAGAGACAAAACACATATAAAAGACAGTGTAAGTTCTATTCAACCTTACATAGAGTGGTTTGAATAGTTACACCGTCTTTGCCGGTGTTTTCCTGACCAATATCGTGAAAGCGTCTATTTCTAAATGCATTGACACTTCGACGATATCGTATAGATGTCGTATCAGTGTGAAAACGCCTGACAGGTCCCAAGGCCACCATAATCCGAATCTTCCGGTCCACATGAGCGGCCTACCCGTTCGGATGAACACATTTCTTTTTATTCCATCTCCCTGCTTTGGTGTTCCGGATGGAATCAAATGAATGTGTGGATAACTGGAGGGACCCGATGATAAATTAAAAATAGCTTAAACATTTTCTTTTTGAGTTATCCTTTGCGTTGGTAAATAACATTGGTAGTTATATCAGCAAAATAGTTTCCTTATTGCAAGCTTTGCTTCGTTTGGAAATGGTGGCCGTTTTGTGAAATGTCCCAGAATATTTATTTATAAAAAAATACCTTCTTGTAATTCTTGTAATTCTTTATTGTACACTAAAATAACACATAAACAGATGACAGAAATAGATAACATGTACAAAGGCGAGCTTAACCCTAAAAAGAGTTTTCTTACAGCAAACCTTTGAGGCTAGAGAGAGGTTCGATAGTTTTAAAGTTATTGCTAGCTCAGGTAGTGTTGCATACCCAATGGCACAGATAATATAATCTAGTAACAATGGTAACACCGAGATACAGAACAAATATCCACCAAAAAAGACTTGGCAAAAGGACAAGCATCCAGTGCCAGAACAAAAAAAAAAAAAAAAATCCAGTTGGTCATCACACAAATGCTTGTTTTTTTTTAGTTTTTTATTGGTGTCGCACTGTTCGTGCATTATTGGATCCTAAGATCGGTGTCACCTGTGAAACTCAAACGTCACTAGGTAACCTCTCTCTCTTCTCTTCCCTCTTTCAAGAGAACCTAGTAGCTAAAGGTTCTCTTTCGAGAGTTCTATGACTATAAAAAATCAAACACAAAGATCCCTACCCCCACTTTTATAATCCCTGTCACGAAAATACAATATTCAATGTGAAAAGGTTTAACAGATATGTAGATAGCAGGCGCGGAACCCTCGAGTTCAATTCACGCCTAGTTAGACTTTTTGTTTTCGCTAGAATAGGCCTAAGGTAAAGAGGCAATCATAGTTCGGGTAGTTGCGAAAGTATAGTAACATAAAATCAGAGTGTAGATGCGAAACTCAGACATACCAATCGCCTTTCAAGACATCAAGATAATAATATAAACATATTATTATACAAGGAAAGGAATTTATTTGCTTACTAGCCGTCGCCCGCGGCGTTGCTCGCGTTCTAGACCCTTTAGAGTGCGACTTTTCAAAATTCCTTTCTTAGTGCGCCCCTACACTATAATATAAGGATTCTATACCCTCCAAATTTCATACCTCTAGGACTTATAGTTAAGGCTGTGCGTTGATTCTAAGTCAGCTTCAAAATAGTTTTATATATTTAGAGATAAGGTCACATTTTGTCCCGGGCACTACAGTGTGTCGTTAAGTGTAGGCATACGTTGCCTCCTGACGCTGTATAAATCATCTTCAATAGATGGGGTTATAGCTGATTAAAGGCCTATTATTATTGAAAGGTCACATACAAAGTACACTACAACCCTTTTAATACTGCACTAATCTAAAGAAGAAGAGTTGGCACTGTTTTAATATTAATAAATTGACAGAAGTTGATAGTTAGAAAACATAAGTAATTGCCACCTTCGTAGCCTTATGATTGATGCAAGGGAAAAGCATCAGTAGCCGATTTTAAGCAGTCTTTAAAGATTTGACATTAATAGACATGTTGGACGTCTTACCTTCACCTTCTTGCGGTTTTAAGTCGGTTTTATTTCAGACTGAACCAAATTGAACTTGCTAAATCACCACGTGACAAATAAACGGGTGCAGCATTATCACATCTATACGCTTAATATATTATGGAAAGTAGTTTCGTAAGCAAGTTATAGTTTATTCAGCTCGGCACACCCAATTTTGAGAAATAGTTTTTACGACACGTAGTTTCCGAGCAGTGCAAGTACCGTTCTTGTCGATCGCATAATTTGACATTTAGAATCGTCAAAATTCGATAAAAATGGTTTTATCGACAGTTGCGGGTACGTTACCAACTTTAGTCGATCGGTAGACAAATTCGTAAAATTTTAACGAATTGGCAATGGTGTATTTTTACTATGTTTTGACTCTTACAAACGAAAGTGATTAACAGTTATATTGACAGTAAACTAGTATCATGGTAGCAGTGAACGAATGATTTCGATAAACTCTGACCTTATTTTTGGGAGTACGGATCTTTTGTCGACAAGAGATCCGTACTCCCATGGAACGATACGATTCGATACGTTTATCGACTATAGCGATCGACAACTAAGCGATCGATAAGAACGGTACTTGCACTGCGGTTCCGGCATAAATTGTACTGAATATAATTTATTCAGTTTCATTTTAAATTTCTACCTAGGTACCTACCTCTCATGGTTTTTTTTTTCATTCGAGAAAAATACTAAAATACGTTTTAGATTTACCTACTTAGCCTTTACTTAGCCACATATCATATAACTATGCTATGTTACTTAGCTAAGTTTTCACTTTCGTGGTACACTTTCTTTACTATTATTGGGATCAATTCACTTCCTTAGGCGAATATTCTCAGATCTAATTACAAGCAAACAGCCAATCAACCATGCTAATATTTACGTTTGTAGTTTATTATTAGTATTCAATTCCTGCTCGCTAAATGAGCGAACTATGAAATACTCACAAGTTGAGTTATGGCATTGAAATATCTCTTTTTCCTTTCCCGTGAGAATTCATTTTAAAATTATTTATTCAGACAACTTTTTTTTTTTTCTTTTTTTATGATATAAGCATGATATAAGTAATGGAACAAGCTGATAGCTCACCTGATGTCTTGGTCTTGGTCCAGTTTGGTTTTAGTAATAGATAGATAGATAGAAAATACTTTATTGCACACCTTAACCTATAGGGATTACAAGAAAATAAAAAACAAAACTTAAATTAATTGTACATTGGGCGGTCTTATCGCTATGCAGCGATCTCTTCCAGACAACCTTGGACGGAAAGGACTTCAAGGTATAATACAAGGAGTGCTGTATAAAAATAAAGAGATTGGAAGAAAAAAAAATTTACACACATCGTTTTAGGGCAGAAATAATAATAGGCCTTTACATCTATTGAAGATGATTTATACAGCGTCAGGAGGCAACCTATGCCTACACTTAACGGAACACTGTAGTGCATGGGACAATGTTTAGATGGAGTAGGCTTGCCCAGCACCTATACCATCCTCTCAGCCTAGTCAGCCATATCCACAGGAAAGACAAGGTCAATACGTGGGGACTCACGCAGGGGAAAACGGGAATGAGCCTGAAATTGAATACTAAAACCTGTTTTTTGTAGGAATAACTAAGGTTAACAAGACTAATTATTAAAATGTTTTTGTGTGACAAAAAACATTTAAATAATTAGCCTTGTTAACTTCAGACGGAAAGTAAGGCAGACTTAATATAAACAAATGAGCAAAGAGGTCAAATTTAATCAAATTTATTTCTTTCATTAAAATTTGCCTCCCTCGTAAAACATTAATCTAGCAGACACAATCCAGTTCGTTAAGTACAAGCATAATTTCATTTATACCCTTCTCTTTAACTAAATGAGCCTCAAATAATTTTAGAAATAATAAAACAAAATAAAGCGGTGATTTCTATATCTGCTAATTAGTTACTAATGGCAAGTCTCATCATCATCAGCTTGAAGAAGGCCAGTTGGGCGTAGGCATTAAATTTTATAGTAGAACTAGCCGTCTCCCGCAGCGTATATAGCTCGCGTTAGAGTGTGACTTTTCAAAATTCCTTTCTTAGTGCGCCCCTACACTATATAAGGAACCTACCCTCCAAATTTCATACCTCTTGGAATTTTAGTTTAGGCTGTGCGTTGATTCTCTGTCAGCTTCAAAAGAGTTTTATATATATTGATGATGATTGATGAGTGGGCTCGATGATAATTTTTTCCCCCATCTGACCCACTAGTGGGCCGGCCGGTGGGTTCGATGGGAATAACTCGAATAGACATCTTTAATCGATTTAATTAATTTTAATCTCAGTTGGAAAAAACCGTAAAACCAGATTTGTACTTTAACAGTCCGCAGTCAATGCGTCGATAAAATCGGCACGTATTTTTACTGGCCGATAAACTTCGCTAAGGATAATTTAGGCGAGCGGAAAGAAATGTCAAGTGAAAATTCAATCTTCCTTTCATAAAAGAGGATTTGAAAAGGTGTTTACATTGCTATATAAATAATCAACATTAGGCGCAATATAAGTAGAAGAACAATTAAGAATTTTTCAACCATAGAAGCTTATTTGTGTGTTGTAAACATAGATTTGTTCTGTGTCTGGGTGTTTCTATGTATTATAAGTATGTATTTACAAAAAAAAAATATGTATGTATTCTATCAGCCATCTAGTTTCCATCGTACAAGCTTTGCTTAATTTGGGACTAGAGGGCGTTGTGTTCAGTGTCCGTGAATATTTATATTTTTTATATTTATATTTATTTTGTTCTTTGTTATTGTAGTTTTATGCTATTGTATGTGTAATTGTTTGTCTATCTAGATAAGAAGTATAGGTATGTAATATGTACCGACTTTCTTAATCAATTTTCCTCTCGACTGCCCTGGGTTTTACGTCAGGGGCGGTTTTCTACTTCAATGAGCTTGAAACGAATTATAACACACACCTTAAAGCATGGCTTTTAAGGAGCCGTCAATGGTTCTTTTCACACTGTCTCCGACACTACACCGACACGGCAGATACATTTAGTACATGACACTTTTACATCACTTCGTGTCGGCGCCGACACGTATTTTTGTTCGAGTATATCCAAACGCTCGACGGTCGCTATATAACGGCACCCTGTGACAAATTCAATGTCAAAATAGCTCATATTTGACTAATCATAAGGATTACTTCAAGAGTACTTCAAGGTAAGGCTTCTTTTTCTGTTTATTTTTGTAAACTAAACTTTGACAACAAGATTATACAATTTATATTTTTTATTTTGTCTTTATAGTTTCACCCCTTTATTCAACTGTCATTTATGCGCGGCTTTAAAAAATCGACAGATTTAGCAAACATTTTAGTTAGCTCGGCATTAAAAGATCAATATAAATATACCCCTCAGTTTATAAAGGGATGGCAACAATTTTCGTGCTGTAAAATTAAGTTATAGTTTCGAAAAATTAAACAAAAGAATTGCTATATACAAAATATTAAATTATTTATCAGCGCAGTATGTATGTCATTTTATATTTAACCGGCTTCGAGTTTGTTTTATTCATACATTGAATCACAATCAAAACAATGTAATTGTGAATACAATAAAACCTTGCATTCGTTTATTTTTCAGTTTATTTATTTCCAAATTGGTTAACCGCTTGTTTTACTCATAACAATGCATTTTCAAAATAATAGAATTATTTTACTAGAATTGAAACTGAATAATGTTTTGAAAGCAACCGGGAACACTACAAATTAGTTTAAAATCTAATTAATATTTCTCTTTATGCCATAAATAACCGTATTTAATAACTACGATTATGTAAAAAATCTAACGCAAACACGAATTCAACCAAGTGACGGACCTAACTCACTTCAAAAGCGGACCAACTTTTAAACTTTTTTAACTTTTTTTTTTAAACTGATTTGGACCAGTTGAGCTATCTATAAATCGTTTGCAACGGTTTGTAGATAGCTCAACTGTTCCATGTGTATTTTGTAAATATTGTAAATATTGTAAATACTGTATTAGTTGTAATTTTCTTTGTGAAGTTTTCTAACGCAGCCAACATTCATTGTAAACAAAGATATAGTTCAATCAATAAAACTAACTACTTTTAACTAACGTTATAAACTCACTCAAATTAGTTCATTTCAATTCCGCGCTCGTCAGTGAGGCGCCACAACCGAGTTTTACACAATACAAAAAACATAGAAATGAAATTGGCTTCAACTATTTTCAAAACAGTTATGTACTACTGTGTCAGAAGTAGTTTCCGATTGAAAATAAAAACAATGTTATTTCAAATTGGCTGCAAAACTGTGCCGAGTATGGATTTGCACAGAATCCATTCAGATTTTCAACAAAGCTAAAACCAAACGGTTCTAAAGAGGATTACGTTCGGCTCACATAGTTGAATGCCAACGTCACTGTCACTTTGACGTTTTGTGTGCAATATTTTTTGACACCGGCGAAAAAAATAGCTTACGAAATAACAACGAAATGGATTCGAGTTTTGACATTTTTTGAAACAACATTATAGCACTTTTATTTTAATAGATTTTCTTGTGTTATTGTGAGTATTGTTTTTTAATTATGGTGGAATTTTAACCAATAATACTTAGGTCTTAACATAAAGTATGAGCCATTAGATTATTATATCTGTTAAAGTGGTTTCTCTGAATGTGAAAATTCGTTTCAGGTTTTGTAGGGAAAATCCACCATTTTCTCTCCAAAACAAATGACAGCCGACTTGACAAAGACTTGACTTATATTATTTAAAATTCATCACTTGACACTGGCAAAATTGTCTGTCGAAATGACGGACAGAGGCCATATAGGTAAAGGAGAAGAAGAACAACGAAATGTCTATTGCGTGTTTGCACACTGGTATTCGCCTCAGTGTAGTGGATTTATTTACCGAATATTACAAAAATGTATTTTCACCGCATCTCGGAAATAGTGGATTACGTCACAAGATGATATATTGAATCTGAGGGTCTTATACCCAGAAGCGATCGATAAATGCCATTGAGAGAGATAACGTTCCATCTAGGGTTAAATCTAATAAATTCCACATCCACGCGATTTTTATCAGCAGTTTCATTTTTGCGGAGTTTTTTTAGGATCATAGTGAAAATTTTAACCTATATATTAATAATTAATTAATGGTGTAATTACAGGCACATGAGACTTCAAGATCTTTACGTCTCAGAGTGATAGACGCAGTGCATTGCCTTACAGGGCACGTCCTCATTGGACTTGCTTTGTGAGGTAATGCATTGTTATAGGCAGAAGTTACTACTTAACATCAGGTGAGCTATCAGCTTGTTCCATTACTTTTCACATAAAAAAAAAGATCACTATGTAATAATAAATTGTACAACTCTTTAAACATTGCATCTACCTACTTAGTTTGGTGTTTTAATAGTTTTGTGCCTTAGCTAGATGAGCTGAAACTCAGAGTTATCAATATAAATAAAATATCGTCCATAATTTTGAAGATTTGGTTTGTTTGTGTCTTTATTCTAAATCTTTCATTTTTTATAGAAAATCACAAAGAACGTTAGATAACAATCAAATCCCGCTCGTTTTATATTGCTCGCTTGTAATTACCGAATGAAAATATGAGTGCCGTCATAAAACCGCCATTACGGTATATTCGTTACGTCACAAGTCTCAAGTACTTGTTTATTCCTTTGTGTCGAAGATTTTGAACGAAACTTTTGTATTCTTATTTCTGTCGGAGTATTTGGAAGACAGCAATTTGTGTTATTAATGGAAATTTTAATAAAAAAAAAACAAACGAAACATCGTATAATATACAAAGGTATAGTAGCTCCCAATAGTAGTCCTACCAGTCCTTTGAAGGTTGGCGTCCATTAGCGGTGGATTGTGCAGGAACCGGCCGCATTGATTCTCTTACACGGGGCGTTGCGGGTTGCTCTGCTCCAAACCGTCGCTATAGTTGGATAGCCAATATACATATGAACGTGCTATCCACATCCACATAAATATGGTAGATTGCCAAAAAAATAATATTTCGTATCCTTTTAGTTTTCACAAGTTTTTTTTTAGTACTACTAGCTGATGAAACAAGCAGATGGCCCACCTGATGTTAAGTGGTAACCATCACCTATAGCAAAACATTGCCTCGTAGTGATGCACGATAGAAACGTGCCCTACGATGCACTGCCCGCGTCAACTTGAGCCAAACAGGTATTAGGCCTCATGTGCCTGTAATTACACCTAATTACCTAATATAACCTGTAAGTTGTAGTAATAAAGGCGTTGATATTTTACTGTAGACTCCCCTACTAGTGTAAGATATTCAATACAAAACATATGACCAGAACATGCAGGCGTAATATTGCGTTGCGATGATGCTCCGACCTGGTTGACGCCTTGAGACATGTTGTCTCAAGGCGTCGTCTGAACTGAGATATCCTAATGAACCTATCAAGGTCAAAATTAGGCAAATAAACAGTGATTTTATACATGAATGAATATCAGATCACTAAATAGTGCTAATGTCATTAAATGTGATAAATAGAAGTAAATAAAATAAATAAATAAATATTCACAGACACTTAACACAACGCCTTCTAATCCCAAACTAAGCAAAGCTTGTACGACGGAAACTAGATAGCTGATAGAATACATACATACATTTTTTTGTAAATACATACTTATAATACATAGAAACACCCAAACACAGATCAAACATATATGTTTAGAACACACAAATGTTTGTTCTCGGTGGGGATCGAACCCACGACCCACAGCATGGAAGGCAGAGCTACTACCGACTGAGCCATGACGCCTGTCATTCAGTGTTATTTAATTATGTTAAAAAAATATTACAAGACTTAATAAAAACTGTTCTGAAAGAATAACCAACTTCTGTAGCGGACTGTACATGCATAGTCAGGACTTACGGTAAATAGTACATTGCGTGACCTTATTCCGAAACGAACTAGTCAACGTTCATTTGGTTTTACTTCGTTTTCATGTAATACCATACCGTTTATCTTGTAGTAAAAGGTTAGGGCCGTACATTCGATCAGCCGAATTGTCAGCACTCGAATCAGAAAGATGTCTCAATTAACTGGCTCCCATTCAGAGGATTTGCCTACAAAAGTCACAATCAACTTTTGATTACTCTTGCGAACCCGTCTGGTACGACTTTATGCTTTGATTCTCAAGCTTAGAGTACAAAATTGGGTAGCAAGGTTACACAAAGAACAGGTATCCTGAACGTTTCGCTTGATTTAAGCTATTGTTAGTGTAAGTTATATTTTCGACACGAAACACGTTTTTAGATCAAGTTTTGGGAAGGGTACATATCTCTACAGTTTATATACTGGTATCAGTATACGAGTATATACTATAAAATACTTGTGTTGGACATTTGACAGTCTTTTGTTCTACCATTACCACAGATCATATAATACTAGTAATAGTAGAGCTCTTTGTGAGAGCTCGTCCGGGGAAGTACTATCACCGTACCTATTTCTGCCGCTAAGCAGCGATGCTCGCATTGCTGTGTTCCGGTTTGAAGGGTAACGGCGCCGGTGTAATCACAGCCACATGAGACTTCAAGATCTTTACGTCTCAGAGTGATGGACGCAGTGCATTGCCTTACAGGGCATGTCCTCATTGGACTTGCTCTGCGAGGTAATGCGTTGTTATTGGCAGAAGTTAGTAATTAACATCAGGTGAGCTATCAGCTTGTTCCATAACTTTTATCAAAAAAAACATTACGAAGAAAAATAAACAAGCTTTGGGGTAGGTACATAAAGGCTGGACCGCATTGGAGCGGGGCGTTAATTTTAATTTCACATTTTTTTTGTGTGTACATATTTATAATGTATAATTTAGTTGCAAATAAACTATTTTATTTAATAGCTATCTATCTAAATTGCAATCATAGCAAGCCTTCAGTGATTTCCCGTAATAGAATGTTCGTAATCACCCAATCTGTGTTACTAATGGTGCGCTATCTCGGCCATTAGACGACTACTCTAATGGAGGGTTTGTTTATCTAATTATCGGTTGCTGGCCCTAAAGGTCTATATACACACAATACACATAGCGCACTCATATCCCGTGTTGTGGGTCTTATCTTAAGATCTGTGGGTCAAAATGGAAGGAGTCACCGTTACAGCGCCCAAGTCTTTAGTTAAATTAAAGAAATCACATAAAGTGCTCTAGTCTTTAGTTAAATGAAAATAAATAAATAAATATTCATGGACATTTAACACGATGCCTTCTAGTCCCAAACTAAGCAAAGCTTGTACTATGGGAACTAGACTGCTGATAGAATACTTCGTTTTTTTTTTTTTGTAAATACATAGTAACACCCAGACACAGAACAAACATCTACGTTAGCAACACACAAATGTTTGTTCTTGGCGGGGATCGAACCCACGACCCACAGCACGGAAGGCAGAGCTATTACCGACTGAGCCATGACGCCTGTCACCGTTACAGCGCTCTAGACTTTATTTTTTGAGAATGCGACCAATGAAACCAGTTTGTAATTGAAATAGTATTCGACGAAGGAAACTAGATTGGATTGAACAGCTAACATAGTTCCAATGTTTTCTTTACGTTGTTCGGAACTTTTCGAGAGGTTTGGCTCGCTCAAACATTAGTAGGGTTTTAGTTTTACAGGGTGTCTAAAACTACTCCCGAAAACGTCAGTGGGTTAAAGTGCTCGATATGAACAGCTTTTTCGATGGTTAGTGTGAAAATCTGCTGTGTCAGGCATATTTCCCAAGCTTTTGTAGCTAAGTATGGCATTATTATGTGTTGTATGGGACAACAGATTATTTTTCGTGCTAAGACTGGTGGTTTGATAGGAAAGATATGAGAGTTGGTCATTTAATGGGCTCCTGCAGTTTTTGGCAGTGGGTATATAACACCCTGTATATAGGCTGATTACGATTGTCTTATTCGCTGATTTGCTGACGTGTCGGGGTTATTAAATAAATAAATATTCACGGACACTTAACACAACGCCTTCTAGTCCCAAACTAAGCAAAGCTTGTACGATGGAAACTAGGTGGCTATTAAGAAGCTCTATCAGTAACACTACTCTATACGGCGACTCTATACTTCCATCATATCCTTTAAAATCTTAGTATTATAGTCCTTTTTAGCATAGACGATAGCAAAGAACATCTGAATAGTATTTTCTATTGTGGCGTGGAGAATCTTTTGATAGCAAAATCCCTACAATAAAGGCAGAATAGCTATATTTTACGCCAAGAAAGCTTTCTAAATGATTTCAGACTAGCTATAAATCTAACCTTTTACTAATGGAATACTCTAAATGAAGATGCGAGTCTACTACGAGATACTTAACACTTCAGTGCCTTGATCACGAATAAATCTGACAGTCGCCGCGTTAACGTATTCGAGTTATATTGCGCGTCAACGCCAGCTCGACTGCCAACCGTTGTAGTGTCACCGCGCAGTGTATCTCGGATACGCTCGCATTACGATACGTTTGCGATTGTCACATTTATTCCTGATCAAGGCACAGAGCGCATCGGAATTGTTTAAAATATGTCGAAGACTACTCGCCAGTAAAATAAATGTATAATAAGTTCGCACTTCAGAGACTTGGCCTTCAGGCACATCAGCTGAACGCAATTTAATTTGAGAATCTAGTCTTCATCATTTCTATCACCATGAGATGAACCCCACTAGTGTGCGAGTACAGAGGGCCTAGGTAGTGCGAGTTTTCAGTGTATAGTGTGGGTGTGAAACGTCTGACGCCCAGCACACCAGTGGGCGCTGATATGTATGGAGACACTGAGCGGATTCTTTGAGAAGCTCGACATGCGAGTACGGGCTTGGTGTAGTCCAAGCTTCTAAAAGAATCCGCTCAGTGTCTCCATACAAATCAGAGCCCACTGGTGTGCTGGGCGTCACACGTTTTACAACACCAGATTTACACACCAAAACTCGGACTAGTACGAGTTTTAGGTTAAATAGGGTTTTCATAAGTCGGTGGCCGTTTATTTCAAAGACGGTATTAAAAGCGCTGAGTCGGTTCAAAAGGCTTATCTAATTATAGGGCATCACCGCTGAAGGATTAGTCAATGAAGTTACTTTAATTTTATTTTATTCTTTACCTCTATTATCTTGGACAATCACATTGCCTCGATTCTGTTGTTGCTTTTTCTAAGCTAGTTTGATAAACACTAAATTTTGTCGTTTCAGTTCGTGAGAAGTGCTGTCAAATTGAAGAAATGTGAAACAACTGTCGGACACGAGTTTTGACATTTTTTGAAACGACACATAGCACTTTTATTTTCATAGTTTTTCTTGTGTTATTGTGAGTATTGTTGTTTAATTTTTGTGGAATTTTAACCAATAATACTTAGGTCGTAACATAAAGTGTGAGCCATTGGAATAAATGTGTGTAAAGTGGTTTTTCTAAATGTGAAAATTCGTGTTAGGTTTTGAAGAGAAAATCCACCATTTTCTTTTCAAAACAAACGACAGCCGACTTGACAAATGACTCAACTTGACTTATTTATTACAATTTTAGCACTTGACATTGGCAAAATTGTCTGTCGAAATGACGGACACAGGCCATTACTGAAGAGAAGAAGAAGAAACAACTGTCAAATATAAAGATCAAATTAATAGAAATAGATAATAATATTAATATGAATACCTACCTAAACACCTGCAGATGCAAAACAAATACTAGCAAATTGTTAATCAACTAATATTGATGACCGTATATGCTAGAAAAAACTTACTCTCGTTAGAATTTCCTTATATACATAACTTAGTAATTATTTCTATGAAAAGGAAATCATGTTCAAATAAATCTTAATTTCTTTAACCTCATTCCTTCAGTGTAAACACGTTTTCAAGAGTATGAACTCTTGACGAATATACACAAATTACTCGAGAAAGCGTGCGTTTGACTTTAATTTTATTTGCTTTAGCACTCATGTTAGAAGCGTTATATATAATATAGGTATGTATGAGAATAATCATCTTCATCTGTTTCGTCATTAATTTAAAATAGCCCTATACGCCGTAGTCACCCACGGCCACAGAGAATGGTTCAACACATCTACGCCGTATTTATAGTCACCCACGCCGTAGCCAATTACGCTGAAGTCATCGACGCTGTACTCAACTATGCCGTAGTCATCTACGCCGTAGACTTCTACGCTAAAACATGCGTTAGCATCCTAGTAATCTGTGGCTAAAACTATCTACGCCGTAGACATCTACGCAGTAACTTGCTACGAGTGGCGTACAAAGTGTTTGTTCCTTGTATTCTAAAATATCTTTACTCGAAGTTACGTGTCTATACTCATAAATGAGCATGCTCATAACACATTTCATATTGCTTATATAAGAATCATGTTCACGTTCAGAGATCTTAGCACCAGTTTGAATGCTATAGATAAAGAGTATTTTCACACTGCCTACGTCACCTGAATGATATCGCCGGAGAGATATTCGTCTAATAGTGAATCCACATTTCCGTTGGCTTTGTTTTTTTTTGTTTAAGCCACTGACATCAAAGAGGTTATTGTCTATCTTTTGATACCATAACAATCCTACACGTTACCCTCTTCTTCTTCTTCTTTACCCTATATGGCCTGTGTCCGTAATTTCGATAGACAATTTTGCCAGTGTCAAGTGATGAATTTGTATGTATAAGTCAAGTCAAGTCAATCGTCAAGTCAACTGTCGTTTGTTTTGAAGAGAAAATGGTGGATTTTCTCTTCAAAACCTGAAACGACTTTTCACATTGAGAGAAACCACTTTACACACATTTGTTCCAATGGCTCACACTTTATGCTACGACCTATGTATTATTGGTTAAAAATTTCACCAAAATTCAACAATAATACTCACAATAACACAAGAAAAACTATTAAAATAAAAGTGCTATGTGTCGTTAAAAAAAATGTCAGAACACGTGTCCCAAAATGTCACCAATTAATTGACATTTTGCGTGTAATATTTCAAATTTTTATAATATGAAAAGATAGTCAATCCAGGGGGCAGTATCGTATAACTGATGCTAAGCTCCAGATCAGAATTCACGCTACTTTTTTCAATTCTATATACGTAAGCAGAATATTCTTAGATTAGATTACATGGATACAGTCCGTGGCAGTAATCAGTGGAAATAATGACTATATTATTTTTAAAATATATGATTTAGATTAATGATAATTAAATGTTGTAGTTGAGATTCATAATTCAAACTAGTTTTGGTTCAGAATCAATGTATTTTTTAGGTTTATATTTTGTTTAATTAAATTTTACGTCTCTGTGTGTTCTATTACTTAATAACTTAAAACTTTGTACCACAATATTTTAACCATTTTTTAATTTTTTGTACTGATTTAATAAATAATTGTACTAATTAATGTCCCAGGGTTATATTCATATAGATCTTCTAAAGCTTAATCTGTTGTCATCTCGTTTCGTTGTCATGCAAGTGATAATGAAATATTTTTTTCAAAACCGCGCTAAAAAGTCAGTTGAATATGAATAAAGGGGCAAAAGTGGAAAGAGTATTATAAAAAAACAACATACTTCATTTACCTGATTTATTTTAGTACATTAGTCAAGAAAAACATTCAAAGAACCTGCTAGTGGGAACTGTACAACTAAATTATTCAGCCGAGCAAAAACGGATACGGAACTGGAAGGGTGCCGCAGCTGGTGAATACTAACCCACCTCCTAATCAATGTTGGTTCCTACATTTTAAATAAATTACCATACGGTAGGCTCATTATTTTTTATGCTCAATAATATGAAATTGCAGGAAAAGCTGAAATCGCACTGCAGTGAAATAATAAACGAGCCTTTAGATAGATAGATAAATAATTTATTTTGTAACTTAATACCGCGTGCACACTATGCCCATGCCACTGCCGGCATGAATGCCGCTTAGTGAGAATAAAGGCGATGTCGCTGTGGCAATAAGTCCGCAGCATTGATGCCGCCATACATTCCGGCAGCGGCATGGGCATAGTGTGCACGTGGTATGCCAACACAACACGAAATTAGCAGGTAACAAATCTGATTAGGTATACAAAAAAGAGAAACGTAGTTCTTAAATAATCATCATCATCGTCATCTCAGCCCGGTATCACCCACTGCTGCGTATATAGGTCTCCAAGATAGGGAACTCAAAATTCTATCATCATTGTTGTAGCTCGGAGTGTTAGGACATCACGTAATGTAACTTTTTTTTTAATGCAATATAGGTAACCGTTCGACCACAATCTCACCTGATGGCTGATGTGGTCGAACTAGCACCCAATTTGAATGTAAACAGAACGCAATTGAATTATGAATGAACTAATTACTGTGCAATTTATAGGAATATGTATTTGACATCTTGTTTTACTTGAATCTATTACCTATTATGAGAATTTGGCTTCAGTTAGTGTAAGTAGACAAAAGAAAATCTCAAAGATATGCCAAGTCCAAATATAGACTGGTCTCGGTAGATCACAGTTTAAGACTAGAAACGAATAGATAAGTAAAAAAATCTAAAATACACTTGCTGTAGTACAATAGGCAGCCCTACTGTCAGTACGGCCGTCAGTTACTCACGATTATAACGGCCTGCTTAAAAGCGAAACAATTCAATTATCAGCACAATTAACATTAATAAATGTTGTTTCAGGATAGTCGGCGCTGAGCCGGCCTGGCATGACGCGGCTACCCCGTCCCTCCCTCTGCTCACCCCTCGAACCTACCTTATTAACCCTCTTCTTAACCCTTGCCCTCCTACTACCATCGAATCAAATGACGTACACAACTAAAATCATCAGCAATTTTACAGTAAACGCGACACACACAGAGATGACTGAAAATACCAAACAAAACACAATCAAAAATGAAACAGCCAATGAGGATACGCAGAAAAGAAAAATAAATGTGGTGATTATTGAAAAAAACACGATCACAACTAAAAAGTATCAAACACTTTTGAATAGGTTTCGACGAAAACCGAATCATATTCCAAAAATATCAAGCATGAACAATATTGATACACAAGAAAAAGTTTTTGATGAGAAAGAGATAGATAATTCAATGGAGAAGCTTAGAGTAGACGAAGAAACGAGAACAAAGATATTTCACGACTTCTCTACCACAGTTAGTAAATATCCAGATAAAAATAATACAATTTATCTTGATTCTAATAAAGAGAATGTAACTGACGAAATAAACGTTAGTGTGGGTTTAGATATCTACGAAACTTTGCTTGAAGATATATTTGATGATGGTAATGAGTCAGTGAGTTTAAAAGATACATTTACACCTCCTTCGTATCCTCCTACAAGTGTGATGAAAACTCCAATGCCGCGGATTGGTGGTAAGTTTATTTTTATTTCTATAAAATCTGGTAGAACCGGTAACTAGTAATCTGTTACTTAAATTGTATATAAAAAAACAGAATCTTGAAAATCCTTACCAACACATGAAAATTTATATAAAAAATAATCTCTCAATGTCATAGTGTAGTGCTTAGTAGAAAATAATGATAGGTGGCTATGACACGAGTTGTAACTAAATACGTACTCAATGCATAAATAAAATTAACAAGTCTTGTCAAAATAATCAATTTTTGTGAAAGCAATTTTTTTTAATTTTTTTTTTTAATATTATATCTTAGTTAACTGACAGGTAGAGTTCCCAAAATTATATATTAACTGTGAAACGCCGTCGTAATGATCAGAATTGTAGATTATTTATGTCAATATTTGAAGATAATATTTTCGAAACGAAAGCCTTTGCTTATTGAAGCGTTAATAATTGCCCAAATAGAATAGATTATAACATAAAACTTTATTAAACTGCCAAAACAGGCAGATCGTATAAAAAAGGTTTTAGACAAAACCGGAAGCTCTAAGATGTCAGAGAAAACCTATTTGAATATCGAACATTTTCAAATGACATGGAACCTCAAAGAGGTTTGGAATCTAAAAATATGGCTCTGCTCTAAATTCAAATGAATGTCACGCAAATGTGCATTGCGTCATAAAATTTTTCAAGGATTTTACGGAAATTCAGTTATTTTTTTCAGTGTGTTTTTCGTTGTTTTTCTCCTAGGTACCTATTGATGGCCATCATGACGCACAACTAATAAGAAATTGTTTCCTACTGTCAAAGATTGTACACAATTTATAAACCTTACGATAAATAAAAAACAAAGTTTCACGCGAAAACAAATGTAAAAAAAATTACGTGAGAGCATACGTGAGAGAGCTGAATTTCGGACCCCACGTGCCTGACGTAAAGATTAACTTATGAGGCGAGGGAAAATATATTTTACACAAACAAAAGCGGCGAAATAAATTGGCTCTCTGCTTTTCTACTCGCATGTAGGGTTTTATGTAGCAAAAGACAGAAATTAGATTTTAAAACGGATAGGTAATTTTACTTTTTACACACGAATAAAAATCAATCTCAGACTGTCAAAAGAAGTTTTGTTCTTCTTTGTACTTAAATATTGTACTATGGACCTAGACGACTGAAAATAAAGAACTATTGACTGTCAAGTGTCCTGTCAAAACTTTTGTCGAATTACAAAGTCATTAGTTGTAGTCCCAAGTCAGACATACTTTCCGATAGCCACTGACAATATTGATTTTCAAAATGACAGACAGAGGCCATAAATAAAAGAAGAAGAAGATAATAGCAGTTTTAGTCTCAGCAGACATATTTACAGAACTCTTAGCGTATGGCCGATCAACTCAGCTTTGCAACTCAGTGATCATTTTGATGTGACCGCATCGTACACTCGTTTATTTGTCAGAATATCAAATATTCTGGCAAATAAACATATCTTATCTTAAATCCTCTGCAAATTGATAGGGGTGTACGTACGTGTACGCTGAGGATCACAAAAAGTTTTGTCAAACAAAATCACCGTGTTCTGTAAACTTCGTAGCGAGTCACGGTCCTTTGAACTGCGTGTGAGGCAATCAATAACTCTACCAGGAGAGCAATCGTCTCATAAAAACCTGCCAAGCTTAAACCTGGCAGGTTTTCTGAACGGTTTTCATACTAAATCATAGGTATACTGAGACTAAATTGTGACAAATAAATATAATGACAGTACCTTGCCAGTACATCTATGAAAACTTATTGTATGTTAAAAAAAATATAAATCTATTCAACAAAAAAAGTGATAATCATAATGTTAACACTAGAAACAAAGACAAACTCGCTGTTCCCACCACTAGGCTCTCAAAAATTAGTAAATCTTTCAAAGGGCAATGTGTACGCTTCTTTAACAAAATCCCAAGTGATGTGTCTCAATTGTCGATTGGCAAGTTCAAAAACGTAATAAAACAAAGACTTATTTCAAAAGCATACTATAAAATATCAGATTATTTAGAAGACAAACAAGCTTGGGACGAAATAGCTCCAACTCATCCAATAAAAAAAATAAAATTGTAATCATACCTAATCATACAAAACGTAATGACGATTCAAAGTGATCAGTGAGATTTTATTGAATAAAAGCTTTTTGACTTTGACTTTGACTTTGACATTAGTGCGTTTCGGCGCGTTATTTGCCGTCAAAAGCTTCTTGTTTTCGTATATTACTTACGATACGGGAGCTTAGGCAATGATACTGGTGGATGTGCCTCGCACATCTCTGGTGAATACTCACTGTTATTTTATAAATATTAGAGCAGTTTCGTACACTGTCTGCTGTTGACACGGATCCGACGGCAAAACCACAATGTTACGGTTGCTCTGAACGATCGCTGGTAAACATTATTAAAAATAAATAAATTCAGCTTTGCTGCTTCGTTGAAAATGGAGAGAAAATATTTTGTTTTGTTTATTTTATTTTATTCGGAAAACAAACAGTGTTATATTCGACACAGTATCAAGTTAAAAAAACTAATCACCAATTAGATGTTTCCGCATAAAGGAACTTAACATTATTAAAACTAAACTCTTCTTTACCGTAGAAAACAATCGATAGCCTTATTTTGACAGGCGTCATGGCTCAGTCGGTAGTAGCTCTGCCTTCCGTGCTGTGGGTCGTGGGTTCGATCCCCACCGAGAACAAACATTTGTGTGTTATAAACATAGATGTTTGTTCTGTGTGTGGGTGTTTCTATGTATTATAAGTATGTATTTACAAAAAAAAAAGTATGTATGTATTCTATCAGCCATCTAGTTTCCATCGTACAAGCTTTGCTTAGTTTGGGACTAGAAGGCGTTGTGTTAAGTGTCCGTGAATATTTATTATTATATTATTTATTATTATAGCCTATCATAATATCAAAAGATACAGTGCTTGCTCATGACGAAGTCTTGCTAATTAGTCTGGAAACGTCAGCAATAACTAGTATGCTGAATCAATAGTAGTTAATTAACCTCAAATTCACGTTCTGCCCGCGATTTCTTCCACGCGGATTGTATTTTATTTTCTTTGGGAAACAAACATAGACATAGACATAGACATACATTTATTCACTAACATGGCACACAACATACAAAACATATAGACAAGTACAAATGAAATAATAATAATAAAAATATCGAGAACACTGGATTTAAAAGGAAAAATAAATATATACTTAAATAACATAAATTGGTACAAACAGTACAATATACTTTTAAATTAAAAACTATGTATATTATGATTTAATTGGGATTTATTACGTGAATATTAAGGGTGCTTTACCTCCCAAATCTGTGCTTTTTACCCCGTAAACTGTGTTGATTTTAAGATAAAATGTAAACTCTGGATATTCTCTTATTGCTAGAGGATAAAAAACGTGATTACTGAAAAATTACAGTGGTCACGTGCCTTTTTCAGAAGTGTAATTTCCATACATTTTACGGCTAACTTTCTATTTCATCAGGCTGTTGGAGGTCAATTTGGACGAAACCCATGTTAAAAATTATATTAATATTGCATATTACATAATACATAGAATAAAAAAAAATGTGTAGAAAACCTAAATCATAAAATCGGGTCAAACTTTTCAACTTCGCAAGCAAATCTAACATTCATACTATTTGGTCAAACTTTTCCACTCCAAAATGCTTCCCAATTAATTTCCTAAGCGTCGATCGGGCACGTCACGCGCCTCTCAAACTTTTGCTAATCCTAAAATTAGTTTAACTAGTTGAAGGATAGATGGGGCACTGCGGGTTTGTTTAAAAAGAATCTTCTTCTATTTTAAATTTTGAATAAATATTCACGGACACTTAACACAACGCCTTCTAGTCCCAAACTAAGCAAAGCTTGTACGATGGAAACTACGAGTAGATGGCTGATAGAATACATACATACATTTTTTTTTGTAAATACATACCTACTTAAAATACATAGAAACACCCAGACACAGAACAAACATCTATGTGTACAACATACAAATGTTTGTTCTCGGTGGGGATCGAACCCACGACCCACAGCACGGAATGCAGAGCTACTACCGACTGAGCCATGACGCCTGTCACAAAAAAAAGACTCCATTGTGTGCTAAAGTATCAGTATCTCAGTCCACACGTTTTGGCTTAAAAAATAATATGACAGGAGAGGAAAAAAATGTTTGAAAAGGGTCAAGCCGATATAAATTACGATTAAAATGAATAGATACAAAAGAGTATAGAATAACCAAATACAGATGTGAATTCTTTTTACGTTTACCCCTCGGTACCTGTAGATACTATGTCTACCGTAGCTGAAGCTAAATTCAATGGACTCTTTGTCAAAGAGTGTACAGTGACGTACATGAGACAGTGCAAACTAAGTGACCGCGCGAGTCACTCGTGCTCATACAATAAATAAATCGTGAATTTTACCCACTTACTTTTACTCAAACTTTTAACTTAATTAACTTTATTGTAAGGTCCTAACTGGGACCTTACATTTGGTCACAGACAGCTCGTAGTAGGCATTAGTCACAACACACCGCAGCCATGTGTTCGTAGAATGTGACTCGATCCATGCGGCTTCACATTCTGTTATCTTCGTTACACACGGCGGAGTCCTTTGGTGACTTAATACCTTGCCCTCACAAGGTGAACGTGGTCCGGGGAAGGACCTACTAACACTCTACATAGTAGAGTGCTGGAAAGTGACAAGTTAAAGGTGTTAGAGTGTGACCTAGCAGTGATGCTCGCATTTCTGGGTTTGAAAGGTACCTTTGGACACCGCTGTAACTACAGGCACATGTCTCAGAGTGATGGACATAGTGCCACCTCACAGAGCACGTCTTCAATGGACTTGCGCTGAGAGATAGTGCGTTTTTGTTTAGTTACCATTTAAGATTAGGTAGGTATTCCACCCCTTTATTGATAAAAAAGCTGAGATACAAAAGTGAGAATTCCAGCTCAGTTTGCTAGCAGAGCCCCGAGTCGGTGCATTTGTTTTGACTTTCAACTCGAGTATAGCACACGCAAAAGCATTCGCAAAGCAAGAAATTTTGTTGGGAATTGCACAATTCCCAAATCTCTCACTAGAGGCGCTTATCCGGTTTTCATACGAGTCGAAAGTCAAAACAAATGCACAGACTCGGGGCTCTGCAGAGAATTCTATGCTAGTAGCTGATTTGATAATACAAGTACTTGCATCACCTAGAAGCTTTCAAGCTGTCACACATCCAGAGAATCATTTATTTAAAGATCTCTGCCAGCTATTTTTAAAAGGTCTCGAGTCTGTCTCATCATGAATTCTGTCTACTTAGATACCTTCTTCGGATTGGCTTTTAAGAAATGTCATTCTGTAGTCATTTTGCAGTTGCATGGTTAATACGTGACAGGCTGTAAAGAGTCTGGGTCAAATGGGATGGAGTCCAGGTCCTATTTTTTTTTAAAACTTGCAATGTTAGAACTTTATTTCTTACAATACACTTACAACGCAGTTTAAAAAAATGTAACAATGTCATTATAAAGCAGCGAGAATAAATAGATATTAGACATTTTACTTCGAAAAATGCGTCTTTTTCAATGTTGTTTATCGTATTTACAGGTGTTTGTGTCAAAATAATTACTTTATTTTGCGTTTTCGTGACTGCTACTGCATAATAGATTATGATAAAACCAACAGAAGTTATAAATAACAAAATTAATCTAAAAATTAACTAAATGTATGCAAATTGAAAAATGAAATGCCCCAACGCCTTTAAAGCTACTTCTAGAATATTCTATTGAATTTTTTTGCTCTTAAAACGCACCGGATGTATGTAGTAGCTCTTCCATCAATTTAAAAACATTTTCTATGGAACCAAGTGTTAGCGCGAAAAAAAACTGGCTTTTATGTCAATGTGTGTGACCGAGTCTTTTTTATTTAGTTATTATTTTATTTTTATTATTTCATTGAGGTTTTTTTTATTTAGGGCAAAATAATCGTTATAAAGAGTGACATAAAATAAAAAGTGTTAACGATAAAGCGATAAAGGTCATGAATACGGTTCATATTTTGACTATAGGAAAAAAAAATCATTACCTACACACCGTTTGCAACTAACCAGATAAAAAATAGACCCGAATGTACTGTAAATATTTATTGCAAAATGGTATTTATAATTTATACTCGCCCGTATACCAGAGAGTATGTAATTCGTTTTATACCCACATCTCATTTATTTTCGCGCCATAATTGCCGCTTCGTACAACCCAATATCCTCATTTCAAACGTCTTTTTGCATATACACCGTACTAAATAAATCACAAGACGGAGCGGGTAAAATAATGGTGCGAAATGATAAAGTGTAATTTGGATAAAACTCTACAAGTATAAAAAAAACCGGCTTATCATTTGATAAAACCACTATGTCGTGTTTTACAATGTAGAGCAAACCGAGTTGAAATGTTATAGTCACACGTTAACCGATTGACATTAGGTGCATCATCTGCTGGTCCCATCACTCATGCAAGTCTACATCATCCAGAAACTAGGAAAAATTTAAAAATTTCCCTCTATAGTATTTCACTATTTCATTGCTCATGCCAATCTTGTGATTTTTCACGACTTGGTCTCGCGATCGTAACGCACAACGCAGCGGTATGCAGCATGCAGCGCCGGACACATAATTGTATGGAAAACGTCTAGTATGGGCTTTGTTGCGTCGCAGTTTGCGTCAGCGGCGAGGAACATACGCGGTACTCTGCGTTGAGCTGCACACCGCAGGGTTGTGCGTTACGATCGCGAGACCAAGGCTGTAGCTAGCATCTAGGTACTACAACCCATCCATTTATTTCTCGGTTCCTCTCACCCCCAGTATTTAGAAGGTTGATCTATATTTCTCTCGTTTACCTAGGGTTTCTGACATGAGCATGTTTAAAGGCACTGATTCGATCTACCCGCATTCTCCGTCCTTTGCCTCGTTTAATGATCAGTTGAAAACGTTGTCATTTGAAGAGCTCCATTATACTATTTGTCTTTCAAGTTATCCTATATTCCATGTTTAGAAGTATTTTAGGTAAGAAAGGGTATTCGTGGTTTATAAAATAAATAAATATAAGTATTCACGGACACTTAACACAACGCCTTCTAGTCCCAAACTAAGCAAAGCTTGTACGATGGAAACTAGATGGCTGATAGAATACATACATACATTTTTTTTTGTAAATACATACTTATAATACATAGAAACACCCGGACACAGAACAAACATCTATGTTTACAACACACAAATGTTTGTTCTCGGTGGGGATCGAACCCACGACCCACAGCACGGAAGGCAGAGCTACTACCGACTGAGCCATGACGCCTGTCATGTCTGCCTGTTTGGTTTCGATTAAATCTTATTTTTTTTAATTAAAAATTCTATAGATTCTCTTCAGTGATAATCAACCCTCAGTTATCGGGTCAAAACAAAATTGAAATTGGAGTTTTTATTTCGAAACTTAAAAAAAAAAAAAAAAAAGGATTTCAGAAAATAAGGCAAAAATGTAGCAAAAAAAAGAATTAGACATGTTAGGTCGCTTGACAACCATTTCAATGAGACCACTCCATGCAACGTTAACAAGGATGGGTGATTTTGTTAAAAAACTACAGCCGAATTGAGAACCTCCTCTTATTTTGAAGTCGGTTAAAAACGCACTTGTCCGCTCTCGGCACGATCTCCCGCGTACACGTCCCTCACCCCTGTAAACAAGAAACTTACATGGTTTTCATGTAAATGTATGAGTTCAGCTCTCCGCCAACATCTTGTCGGTGTCGTCGTCGTGTCGGTGGCAGTGTGAAAACCGCTTGTGACGTAATTTACCCGATTCCAAGATAAGAAACTGCAGGAAACTTGCTCGAAGACGCCATAAATAAAGATAGCGTGATAAAATAATATTTATAAGTACACGGTGAATAAATCTGTGCGGAACTCGCACGAAGAATAAGTGCTGAAGTATTTTCGCATTTTTTATGAATGCATCGTGAAAGCTAACGGTTACTGCTAACTACTAACGAGCACTAACTACGATAAAAATTAATTATGAACGTTAGGGATGCAATAAAAGCAAATAGATGTGAAAAATATAAATCTTCTACTTCCAAATATATAAAACTCTTTTGAAGCTGACTGACAATCAACGTATGAAATTTGGAGGGTAGTATCCTTATATAGTGTAGGGGTGCACTAAGAGAGGAATTTTAAAAAGTCGCACCCTAAAGGGTCTAAAATTAGGATCAAAGATTTTAAACAAATAATGCGTATGCTGCTACCATGCGAGCAAAGCCGCGGGCGACAGCTAGTTATTTTATAAATCGAATAACCTTAATTGCTAGCGAAATGTTATAATGGCAAACTGTGTGATAAATGACTATAAGACACAGATTAGTTAGATCAAAAACTGAAAGATCTTGTAAAATAATGTTCCCAAAAATAAATAGGTACATAGTATATATTATTATGTTTTCTTTGTGTCTAAAAATAACCAACACCCTATTCATGATATTATAAGTAAGTATACAAATATATTTTTGAATTATTTAAAATAAATAGGTACATATATATTATTATGTTTTCTTTATGTCTAAAAATAACCAACACCCTATTCATGATACTATAAGTAAGTATACAAATATATTTTTGAATTATTTACCTGCGCGCCCCCACTTCTCCAGCAGCTATACTTACAAAATATTAATATCACTTTGAAAATACATTTTACTTTTGTACAATAACAATTATCATAATCATTTTAAAAAAGAAAGAAAGAAAACGTGCCCTGGAGCTAGTTACAAAATACAAAGGCCTTAACTATTACGTTACACCCTTAAAATCTCCTAATTACTGAGAGAGGTTCTACCGGTAGATAAAGGTACATTAATAAACTGCTTGCGTATTTGGGATCTACCTGTTTTATTTAAATTCGGTGTTGGTTGCAAGCCATTTTCTACTGTATATCAAGATAGATAACGCTCATAATTAATGCAAATTAGATTTGTTTAATATAGTGTCCTAATGCACTAGTATTTCGTAAGAGACGGTAGTAATAGAGCGGTGGTGTAAAATACTTTCTCTTTGTTACTTTTATTTTTTACTGAGACTTCGATTTTTCATAATAACAAGAATTATCAGAATCGGCTTACTTAGTAATTTTGCTGTAAAAACGTAATAAACTCGGAGATTAACTTTCTGATCCGATTCGATACGATTGATCGATTTTGTATTTCACATTTTGATCGATCCTAAAATAATGAAATCCAACATCGGGCCCAAGCTTGCAAATGAACGATTATTCAGAAACCAATCTATATCTATCATCATCATGAACCTATATTGGTCCATTGGACTCTCTCAAGACGCGCCATTGATCCCAGTCTTCGGCTCTTCTTATCCAGTGTTTGACAGTTACCTTTCGCAGATCATCTCTTCACTGGAGGGCGTCCAATACCACACTTGCCTAAACGTGGTCTCCAACACATATTAGTTGTATCCATTTAAATAAATAAATAAGCCATATTCCTTTTAATTGCATGCAAAATCTACTGTATCCATTCACAACTGCTAAACCGAAACGAATCTTAAAAGTGTTGGAAATCGTGCGATTTGAATAGTGGATGAGATACTTCACCTAAAGCCGTGTGCTCATTGCAATTCAGCACATTTATACCACCTTCGATCATGGCACAGACTCCGCGGATATTTGATTTTCTACAAAAGATGTCGATTGCGCGATGTTCAACGCCATTTATAGTAGACAGCTGATACCTGACGCAATACGACTGAGTAGAAAGAATGGCAGGAAGCAAATGTGGCAGGCTTTTGGGGATACTCCTTTGTAAATGGCATCTATCTAAGAGATCGGTGCTGGCACTGCAAGCACTGCAGCGTCCTGTTCATAGGGTCATTGGTAAAAAGTGGCTCCTGATGCTGTATAAATCATCTAGAGCCTGATTGTTATATCTCTGGAGTCGAGCAGTAATGATCACACTAATGTGAGTAACGGCTTAGTCAGCTCCGCACGTATTGACCTTGTCTTTCCTGTGGATATGGCTGACTAGGCTGAGAGGATGGTATAGGTGCTGGGCAAGCCTACTCCATCTAAACACTGTCGCAGGCACTACAGTGTGTCGTTAAGTGTAGGCATTGTTGCCTCCTGACGCTGTATAAATCATTTTCAATACATGTTAAGGCCTATTATATAATGTGAGTCAATTTGAACTAACCGAAACGAGTACCTACGCTGCAGAGGAGATGGACATACGTGTATTCCTTTTCGTTCCATCAGGACATACGGGACATCATCATCATCAACTTATACCAGTCCACTGATGGACGTATAGGTCTCACTGAACGTACTCTAAGGCAGGCTTATGTCTTCTCCTACCTCTCTATTACCTACACTACAAAAATCGTATGCTATTGATTTACAAAGTGCCTAGTTTCACGTATTTAAACCCACGATAAGACTAAAGCACAGAATATCAACAGGCACGCGTTCATTCATTCATTCAGTTCATTCTCCAGTCCATCGTTTACTGACATGCCAGTTCCTTGTTCCGGAAATTGGATCCGCGACAAGAAAGGATGTGGATTGCAGACCATCTATAGACGAAACAAAACAAACTAGGATAAGCTCGTATTGTGATGTACACATTCACCTTCTGCCATTGTATTCTTAGGGGAATATTAGTAAACCAAATTACCACTTACTCAGTTCTGCTCCTTCCTGTCTGACTTACTTTCATTTCTCTCTATTGTATCTATGTGTTTGTTTGTACCCAATGGGTTGAATAAAATGTTTTCATTTCATTTTTATGTCATTTTAATTATTTTTATTTAAAACGACGATTCAAATAAATCTCGCCGTAAGGTCACTTAAAACGACCGATTTTTAGATAAATAATAAAAAAAAATACAACCGAATTGAGAACCTTCTCCTTTTTTGAAGTTGGTTAAAAACTCCATAAAAGAAGAAAATAGTGTGTCATATCGTAGTTGGAATTTTCCAGGCAGAGGTATAAATGACTGATCAAAAATTATAGGCATGATTCAGAATGGTAGTTCAAATATAAGCTTACGTATAAATGCATTGAGTAAACCAAATCCATTCTGTAAATTTATTCGTTAAGATAACTTTAAAGAGTGATTGCGTACGGGTATATAGGGACAAACTAACTCCATTTTATCGACGTCACGACTGATGCACGTCTCTCGTCGCTTCAGTACGAAGAAAGTGATTTTCAATCGGATAGATAAGAATTGAATACTTCTATAGCTTCAGAACATGAATAGGTAGATACACAGTATTCAGAAATCAAGATATTTTTGTGAAGGCACACTTAGGCGTAATAGTTGCATAAAACAAATTAAACGTATTTTCACTGCCATCAATAAATTAAGTTTTATTAAACCAAGGGCTCAAGACAAACTACCAACATTAGTGATATGAATGCGTTGGACGTAATGGCTACACACATTTCCTTTTAGCCAGCCTTTTATTCAGTCACCTTACTAAAAAGACCGGTAATGTGTCTCTGATGATCAGAAACAGACGATGGATTTGGACTCGGTGTTTTTTATGGGAAATGTATTTGAGATTTGTGAATTATTTATGTCAATTATTTTAAAATAAATACTTATTTTGTTATTTTCTTTATCCCGGAATCACGACAAAAATCGTTTGAAAATATCTTGCTTTTCTCGGGTTTTAATAAAAAAATATCTCGCAAGTCGCTTTTCGACATTCGTTTCGACCAACAAAACAAATGTCTCGAGTTGTAGCAAGCTGCTACGTCGTAGCTATCAGCTACGAAAAACTAAAAAAAATAGGATTCTTCTTCTTCTTGCGTGTCGATAGTCTGAACAAAACAATACGATTGTAAAAAAACATGAAAACTAAAACTAGGCGTTTCAATAAACGCTTTAAGAATTTGAAGTCATAGATTTTTGGTATTTTTCTCACTTCATTACGTCTTTATGGAGTAGGCACAGAACAGCAGGCTCTTTATATCCTTTACAGCAGTATTTTATGAGTTATAGCTATAAGCTGTTATATAACATCAAACAGAACGAATAACAAAGTCCACAATATCCAATGCTCCACGACACTCAAAGCCAGCTTCGTCGCAATTTTCCTGGTGCGAGTACAATGTTCCTGGTGTGAGTACATTCGGTCTTTCTCATTAGTTCCACACGTTTTATTTTAACGCAATTCTTAGAGGTAATTTTCAAGTTTTATATTTTTTGTCGCTGGAAATACTGAAGCTTTGTTTCGTAATAGCGTTGCTAAATTTTCTTCACATTTAACATTCACTTGACAATCCTAATCCTTGCATTATTTTGGGTTGCAAGTTTTATTTTAGATTTTTAGGATTTATTCAAAATAATAATAACATAACCACTTCAACGTTGAGGTTCGTTTTCAAACGTTTTAGTTTACCTAGGTACCTACTTTATTCCTTACCTACGTACTTCATATTATATATTAGTTAAAACAGTCGTCTACACTTTTCAGCCAAGGACTTCTGAACCCTTTTAAATGAATAAGCGAATGAAAGGACTAGAAAAACATGAACCTAGGTAAAATATTTCCATTCATAACTTTTAAAGAACTTACATGTTTTTCATACTAATAAATAATTGCCTATATCGTTTAAAGCTTTCGAATATTTTACAAACTCACACCAGCAGTGCAAGTACCGTTCTTATCGATCGCTTAGTTGTCGATCGCTAAAGTCGATAAACGTATCGAATCGTACCGTGCCATTGTAGTACGGATCTCTTTTCGACAAATTTTAACGATGCCTTACGATCGTTAAAATAAGGTTCACTTTCGTTTGTCAGAATCAAAACATAGTAAACATACACCATTGCCAATTCGTTAATTTCTCTACCGATCGACTAAGTTGGTAACCTACCCGCAACTGTCGATAAAACGAATTTTGACGATTCTAAATGTCAAATTATGCGATCGACAAGACCGGTACTTGGGGGGCTGTATATGCCACTCACACAGATACAAAACATAGAATACCTACCATAAGACCACAGTTCAGAGAGCTCCCTCGAATTCATAGAGACTGAATAACCCGCCAAACAAGTATCAACCAACATCCTCCCCCTACCCCAGTGCCTGAAATCGCCTCTACATGAGCCTTTACATCGTTTATGAATTCGAAAGTTAGTCTACGCTCACGACTTCACTCGCACTAAAAGTTTTACCAAACATCCATCATTGTAAACCTTTGGGAGTATTTCAGTAACATCTTTCTAAAGCTTTATGCTGGTATTTTAAGCCGTAAGTCAAGACAAGACTCAAGACATGACAAAGGAATATAAAAGAAATATCGGAATCAGTTGCTGAAAAGCACTAGAGGATCCAGGTGGCTTCAGAGCGGCTGAGGGACTCAAGCCCCTCGCCTCAGCCGCTCTGAAGCTCTAATTCATGAAGTACCTATTGAAATTTGATGAACTAGAGTCTATACTCCAAAGTCTGATGATGACCAGCAATGATGATAGAGAAATATAAAATTAATTATTTAATTGCATAGATAATCTGGTGATTATCTAGGCCAGCGTATCAGCATTGCTATTCAGCGCGGCAATGTAGCCAGTGTCTTGGGCACGCTTCCGATTGATACTGATTTGGACCAGTTGAGCTATCTATAAATCGTTTGCAACGGTTTGTAGATAGCTCAGCAGTTTCATGTGTATTTTGTAAATATTGTGAATATTGTAAATACTGTATTAGTTGTAATTATCTTTGTGAATAGATTTATTTATTTCATTAATTGCAAGGATCTAAAAAGTGGAAAGAGAGAGGGGAGGTCTTCTTTACCCTGCAGAGGCAAAACCATGGCTAAAACAATCAATACAAATAATCTAAAGAAACATTCACGCCCAGGGATTTGAATTTTTTGTAAAACATGTCATCACACTAACCAAATGAAGTAAATAATAATAATAAAATAAATATTCTTGGACATATCACACAACACTCTCTAATCCCAAACTAAGCAAAGCTTGTACTGTGGGAACTAGATTGCTGATAGAATACTTATATGTATATACTTTTTTTTGTAAACACATACTTATGATACATAGTAACACCCAGATAGAACAAACATCTAAGTTTGCCACACACAAATGTTTGCTCTCGGTGGGGATCGAACCCACGACCTACAGCACGGAAGGCAGAGCAACTACCAACTGAGCCATGACGCCTGTCCGTTCTGTCATAACGGGTAGGAAGCTAAAATTACTACTTTATTGCGAATATTGGTCCATAAAACTATTATTTAACATCATTGTGAACGAACAAGGCCGCTCTTACGTAGAAGTGGTTTGCGTAGGAAGTGTAGGTGATAGTGTTAGCTTAGGATCTCTGTTCAGAACGATAGTGTGTGGATGCATTAATCGTAATCCGTAATGGGCTGTTTTTCACACCGGCACGACATTTACACGATATCGGACGAGAGCTAATTTCATACATTTCAACCACCCACAGACGGCAGACCGATGAGCCCGACCAAACTATCGGATAATCAGTGCCTTGATCACGAATGAATGTGACAATCGCAATCGTATCGTAGCGCTAGCATATCCGTGATACACTGCGCGGTGACACTTTTGACGCGCAATATAACTCGAATACGTTAACGCGGCGACTGACACGAGTTTTGACATTTTTTGAAACGACACATAGCACTTTTATTTTAATAGTTTTTCTTGTGTTATTGTGAGTATTGTTGTTTAATTTTGGTGGAATTTTAACCAATAATACTTAGGTCGTAACATAGAGTGTGAGCCATTGGAATAAATGTGTGTAAAGTGGTTTTTCTGAATGTGAAAATTCGTGTTAGGTTTTGAAGAGAAAATCCACCATTTTCTTTTCAAAACAAACGACAGCCGACTTGACAAATAACTTGACTTGACTTATTTATTACAATTTTAACACTTGACATTGGCAAAATTGTCTGTCGAAATGACGGACACAGGCCATTATTGAAGAGAAGAAGAAGAACGCGGCGACTGTCAGACTGATTTGTTCGTGATAGAGAAAGTCTTAGAATTAGATGCTTTTACACTGTATCGGTCATATTCACGTTTGAGTCACTGACATGTCGGAATCGTGTAGGTGTCGGTATCGGCCAGTGTGTAAACGTCCATACAGTTATATCGTATAGTGTTCGGGTTTTCTTTTGTCACTTTTTTTCTTGCTATTTATTTTACTAACACTTGTTCTTTTGTTTATTTTATTTCCTGGGTTCTTACTAAAATATTAGTAATTTAATATTATAAACTATTACTATACTATTTAATATTATAAACGTGAAAGTATGTAGGTATGTATGTTTGTTCTTCTTTCACGCAAAAACGACTGATAGGATTTGGACGAAACTAGGAATATATTGTCCGTGACTTGGATTAACACACAGGCTACTTTTTATCCCGGAAAATCAACGGGATCCAACATGACGCGAACAAAGTCACGGGCGGAAGCTAGTTATAAATACATCGATTAAATTATGATAACAAAGCTTGTACGAATTTATACTAACAAAGAGTTTCCTATTTCATCCAATAAGGTTGGTTGATTGCAATATAGTTCTAGAATCGCTTGTTTGTAAATTCCGATAGTGCGCCGAGCCCAGCCGAATGCACACGAGTGGGCACACGCGTTCGACTGCATAATCCACAAACATTCCAAAATGCTCCACACTGTGCTATTTGGCAACAAGAATATTTACACTTCTCTACATAACACGCAATGGAACGGAAAATTGTCGTATCAACAATTTGAAATTCAAGGGTCGTTTGAAATTGGAACGACGGCTTTGTTTTTGTTTTACATAAAAGTTGTATAGCAAAATATGTTTGTAGGAAGTTTGTAGGTAAACCAAACTTCCGAAAGCTGAAAAAAATATTTTTAGTATGCTTTAGTAGAGTCCAAATATTCAGGAGGACAATCGTTGTCTCATAAAAACCTGCCAGGTTTAAGTCTTGCAGGTTTTTTGAACTGTTTTCATACTAAATCATAGGTATTCTGTGACTAAATATTGAAATTAGCGCGTTTCAGCGTGTTTTTTGCCGTCAAAAGCTTCTTGTTTTCGTATATTATCTATAGCCACGTTGCTTGACATTATGCTGGGCAGCGAAAGCAGTTCAGAGCTTACGATCTGGTTTTTTACAGCTATACGTCAATGTAAAAAACAAAGGTAGTACCTATACATTTTGTATCCTTAACTTTGAGTTATTTTAGAGCTTCCAACTCTACCAAAATATGGTGATTTAATGAATACTTATTTCTATAATAGATCTCGTCCATCAAACACCAAACCTATAACTCCTATCTTCCGTTACAATATCAATTTTCCGTCTCAAGCCCAAGGCCTCAGCCAGAACTGTATCTAGAACTAGTAGATTCCAATGGTGCTTCCAAAATATCCTCTTAAAATCAAAATAAACCTGTAAAGTAAGTTTCTATGAGTTATTGACATTTAATTAAGTTATAAATTTGTATGTGATACTTAGTCTTATAATATAACCTATTATTAAGAACAATGTGGGTACTGTACCCACATTATTAACATACTTCGCAAATAAATCCATTTCATTTCATTTCATTTCGTTAGTGGCCTACCCTGTTGACGGAGTAGTGGCTTAACGACTGCTAGAGCCGGGAGAATAGAGCACGTCCTCAGCAGACGTGTACTGGGAAATAATGCATTATATGCCCTTGTTCCTTCATTTCTGCTCATAAAAAAGTTTTTAGTTTTTCACTCGTCTGTACCTTACTTATTTTTGAGTGAAACACTCTGATTTTCATCGCTGCTACGCGGACAATAAAATGAGTAACGTGAGCTTGTTAGCGGGCGGTGGTTAACTTTGAATACGTGCCTAGTTATAGTGATAAAAAAGCTACTAAAAAACCTAGGTACTTTAGGCACTGTTTTCAGTTTCAACAAAGCTAGGCTGGATGGAAAAATATGAAAAATAAATAGATTTAAAGTAACTATTAGGATTTTTATTCACAAAGAAAATTACAACTTATACAGTATTTACAATATTCACAATACATATTTACAAAATACACATGAAACAGTTGAGCTATCTACAAACCGTTGCAAACGATTTATAGATAGCTCAACTGGTCCAAATCAGTACCAATCGGAAGCGTGCAAAAGACACTGGCTGCATAAGCAAGCTGAATAGCAAGTAACTTGTAACCGAATTTGTTCTAGTTGCTGTCAATAAAATCTTTCCTAGCCCACTCATTTGCATAGTGGGCTCGATGGGATTTTTTTCCCATCCGACCCACCAGGAGCCCGCCGGTGGGCTCGATGGGAATAAGCCTTCTTAAAGGATAACATGTTGTGACTTCTAGACTATTCCACTCACCGGGTTTATTTGTAAGGGCTACCTTGCCTTGGAGTAACTACACCGTGTTTAGTTTTTTGCATTGACAAACAGATTCAAACTACCTATGATGTACCTATTTCTGCCGCCAAGCAGCGATGCTCGCATTGCTGTGTTCCGGTTTGAAGGGTAAGGGCGCCGGTGTAATTACAGGCACATGAGACTTCTAGATCTTGACGTCTCAGAGCGATGGACGCAGTGCATTGCCTTACGGGGCACGTCAGTGGACTTACTCTGTGAGGTAGTGCATTGTTATAGGCAGAAGTTACTACTTAACATCAGGTGAGCTATCAGCTTGTTCCATGACTTTTACCGTAAAAAAAAAAACTCAATCAAAAGAGACAAAACACGGTGTAACTATATTCCAAGCTCAGAAGACAGAAAAAAGTGAAATGTAGTGAACAAAAAAGTGACAACAAAAAGTGAAAACCAAAAAAGACTTGGCGAAAGGACAAGACTCCAGTGCCAGAACAAAATTAAAAAAAAAAAAAAAAAAAAAAAAATATATATTCCAAAGCTTACGTCAATTTACTTTTTTTTTTACATTTTAGTAATTTGCATCTGAGTAGCCACAGAATGCTTATAAGTACTACTTTTATTTAAAATTCGATTCTAAGTATTTGCATGCCCATTAGGTAGGTAGAATATAATGCACCATTTTTACATTTAAGACCTAATATGTAACATATTCTTGCAAATAAACATTTTATCCTAACCTAAAAAAATTCGGAGACCTCGCTCCGGCCCTGCCCCGAGAGATCCGAAACCTAGTTAGTTGCGTTGGTAAGTGCTCGGCCAAAGGTCAGATGTGAAATGTCAACGGGCGTTGGTGGACAAATAATCCAGTGCCCAAGGCCGTATCCGAGCAACATTGTGGTTTTCATCACCACTGCTCTTAGTTTATGTCAGCTACCTAACCTAGTTTTGACTAACCAAATTCCTTCGAGAATGCTCGATGGGCTTCGATGTTACCGATCCAAATGGATTCCACACGTGTACCGGTACATAAATGTGTATACCTCATAGTGTCGCTGAAATAACTGTCACCAGCCATTGATGAGCTATGTAGCGTATGCCTGCTTTTGGTTCAGAGAGGTCAAGCTATATCTCAGAATACATATGCCTGATTTGAATAAAACATAGCCTATGTTGTAATCCGGAAAAAGTATTTAAAATGGTTTCATTGCATTTTGTTCATTAGGGCTTGATCCTTGAACAAATAAACAGGAAACTTGAATTTTGAATTTAGAATCGTTATTGACGGATCTGCACTTTTAACTACATTTTTCCTTACCTATCTTTAATTTACATACGCCCTAACACCCTAAGGTTGCCCGGAAGAGATTCCTTTTACGGATAAGGCCGCCCATTATATCCCACTGTCGATTTATGTTTCGTTCAGTTGTAAATTGTTCATATGGTGTGCAAAAATTACGCGTTTTCTATTTATCTATCTACGTTTTACAATAAATAGCGACGTAGATATACTTACTTAGATGGTCTTTAAATAGCCTATCTGAAGGGTTTTTTAAATCAATTAGGGAAATTTTGTCCCTCAATGTCCAATTGGGACAGATTGGTCCCAAGAAGACGTTTTATTAGATTTTAGCTAAAGACAGAGGCGGGACAAGAGATTTACGAGTGCCCTGTAAAATTGCAATTTAGCTGGAACTTTTTAAAGCGCTGTAGAAGTGAGAGGTAGTTGACCGAAGAAAAAGTATTCTTCACCGTTAACTAGTTTAATTATGTTTAATTAAAGTCACAATACAGTTAGCCAGAGTTTGCTATGGAGGTAAAATGTAGGTTAGTATACTTATCTACTTTACTTACCAAGAACAAATGAACTTCGTGAAAATAATTAACTTCAGATTATCTACAAATTTACAAAGCTCTAAAATAAGCCTTTCTTAACAATTTTGATAACTTTTCTTGATGAATCCGTTGATTAACATAAATTACGATGAATTTGCATTTTTTCAATTAATTTTAATGTAACCGAGACATTTCATCACAATGGCAACTTTAATAGAGTTTTAATTAAGGGGCCGTTCTGAGAAGTTTTTAGGTTTGAGTTGAAAAGTCCAACATCAAGGCACTGTCTCAGTAATAACCAATCACACTTCTTTTGTGTCTATTGAAACGGCTTGCAATTGGTTCAATCATTACAAAATGTAACTGACGACGCAACGATGATGCCTTTATGAAATATAAATGTTTTCATTTCATTTCATTTTATATAGAAAAATAAATTCAACGTTTAATTTGCTGCTTGCCTAAAGATTAAGATCTGTAATGACGTCTCGCGTTGAGGTGTATTGTGCATTGTCCTCCTGCTGACCTCACTCCAGCAAGCACTACTCTTTAAGCTAACCGAGAAGGACTTATGTAACATGTTCCAGCATCCGTGTAGATACCGAGTGAGTTTCTTGTTGTCTGTCAAATAAGTTAAAGGAATCAAAATGTCGTTAGTAAAACCATTCAACATTCATTTATTCCAAATTATACGCAGCTTTTTACCTGCCGACAGCTTCCACCGAGATTTGAGCATCATGTTTCACTCATAAAATGACATTTTAATGTTATGCTGTAGGCAAATTGATACAGGGTTTGTACGCCCTCGGGGAATGTGCAAATTCATTCAAATGAAATCGGGTCACCGCAATGGTCAACTGAAATAACTTATTCAAGAGTTATCTGTTTTCATAGCGGATTTGTGAAATTGAACAGAACCTTTCCATCAAGCTCTCTAAGTGATTTCTGAGCCCGCAACAAAATTCCATTGTTTTCGTCGACCATATAATTTTAGTTACATTTCAGGATAGATAAAATGCAATAACGGAAGGGCATAGACATTAGAAAAACTATTCAAAACCATGATTGTACGCACCATGTGTAGAACAGACGACTGAAAGAGGTTAAATCCTTCAAATTGATATGAAGACTAGCGTAGGACCACCTGGCATGCTCTACTAACAAAGAATAGCCGAAAGAGTAACTTCGAGCTGATTCTAAACTGTGTTATCATTCACAGATCTCACAAAAACAACCACAAACCGGATCGTTTCGATCCTGGGGCTATTCGAGCTGTCAGTTGGAGAGTTCCCCCGAGCTGATGGCGCGTCAGAGTTGGCTGCAGCCAGGCTCGCCGTGGAGCACGTCAACAGCCGTCATCTGCTGCCAGGGTACCGGCTGCATCTCATCACTAATGATACCAAGGTAAGTAAGCACTAGAACACAGCCCCTGGTGGGTCAGTGAATGTCAGTGAATGGAGAAGGCGTAATTTTTCCTAAAAAATGGTAGAGTTTTATAATCCAGTAGTTGACTTCTTCAGGGCGGTGATACGATGATGATTTAGAGATACCTATGACTGTGTTGGTGTAATTAAATTTTAAAAGATGAAAGATGGTATGAAAAATACCACGAAAGGAGTGAGTATTGCTAACAGCACAAAAACTAGCACCTCTGGAAAGGGATAGAAAAATATGGTCCAACTTCACTTAAGATCGAATCAGGACGTACATTTTTGGGTCCTCTAGATGGCTGCAAAGCTCCATCAGACTAATAGTACCTCATTTGTCCGCAGTGCGACCCAGGTGTGGGCGTGGATCGGTTCTTCCACGCGCTGTACACGGAGCGAGAGTCCAGGATGGTGATGCTGCTTGGCACCGCCTGCTCCGAAGTCACTGAGAGCATCGCCAAGATCGTACCCTATTGGAACATTGTACAGGTCAGAGGAAATAAAACTTTAGAAGCATGGATAACAAGGTACCCCAGTTTATAGCCATTTTGATGAGATTTAAGGGGCTTTGACCAAATTTACATTCTACAATAATTATTGTTAGCTTATAGAGAAAAAAGGCACTAAGTCGAAATAAGTTGGTACCTATAGTAAATAATAAGTAATAGGTAAGTAACGTGGATACTCACTTATTCAAATATTTTTAGTTTTCCATGTAAATAATCTAGTATTTTTAGAATACCAACCTACAAGTAGGTAACTGTTTTCTTTCCAAAATGGAACGTCATGAGCTTTATTCATAAAAAACACCAAAGTTAACAGAAAAACCCTCACATTGATTAATAATCCAAGCCCGAATGCGTGTTATTTTCCCGTAGGTAGATTCCCAATTAATCCCGGAATATAAGTGAGTGGAGAGACGACCGACGAGGCCCACGGGAAATCCACCTGGATCCCGTAATAAAGGGGACGATTAACTTCGCGGAATCTCATTGCTGAAGGACAGTAAATGATGAGTGTATTAGGTACACACTTTCGTGGGCTACAAAAAAAGATATTGGAGTTTGCATGAGTACATCCCATCCCACTAATATTACCTATACGGTTGATTCCATCCAGTCCTACTAGTAGTTCGATTATCTAACTAATTAGATATATTCCAAATTGTTAGACTAACTAATCTAGATGTTTATGTTTAAATCAAGCTGCAACTAGTGATCTGATTTGGATGAAACTTGGAATATATTTCGTTCGTAACCTGGATTAACATATACGCTACTTTTTATCCAGAAAAATCAATGGGATCAAACGGTACGCGTAAGAAGTTGCGGGCGGAAGCTAGTAATACATAAGCTGCTAAGTTTCAGGGACTAACTAAACATGAAAGATGATGAGTTGAATTCAAATCAAATCAAATCAAAGAGTTTATTTGCAACTAAGTAATTAACATGATTTATCACTTAGAGTAAGTACATATATAATATTGATAAAATAAATAAATAGACAGTTGCAAACTGGTTTCAACTCAATTGTGATGTGTGTGTCTCAAACGCCCGTTTAGTTGATTTTCATGGTATGAATCACCTGTACAGGTTATACATACTAGTTCTGTGACACCCTGTAGAAATGTGCATTGAATAACGTATTTGAAAACTAATTACCGTCAACGTTGATCACTCCCGTAATGTTGACAATGGAGGTTACAGCGTCATTACCGTGTTCACTGAAGTTTTGCTTTTCACAAAAACGGTAGCCGTCTTTTTACAGACGTTTTTATAAAAGTACTAGCCGTCGCCCGCGGCATTGCTCGCGTTCTACCCTTTAGAGTGTGACGTTTCAAATTTCCTTTCTTAGTGCACCCCTACACTATATAAGGATACTACCTTCCTAATTTTATACCTCTAGGACTTATAGTTTAGGCTGTGCGTTGATTCTCTGTCAGCTTCAAAAGAGTTTTATATATATTGATGATGATGATGATAATGCTTGCTGTTTTTACAGAGTTAAAATAATGGTTTCGAGTTTAAGAGCTTTTGATGGGTTTTTTTATGGTGTTAACAAACCAATGATTTAATTAGGACAATTGAATCCAATAGAATGTTCTTAGTTCTTAGTATTATATAATCTGTGGTTCTTGCTAATGTTCTTAGCAACGAAAATCTACGGCAAAAAAATTCTTTCAACCTTTTTTCTTTTCCATATTGTACTTCAAGCAAAATTAATGTATAATATTAATGTATTAATGTTTCATTTCCTTTTTTTTCCTTTTCATACTCCTAAGACTTCACTGTGAAAATAGTGAAAATCGCGGATAAGTCCTGTCACCACAGAACGGCCGCTGAATAGTAAAAACCAGTTAATCGTAGTTTGCAAATACTCATTATCATGTCCGATGGACATTTATCACATTGTGACATTTCATCATCTGGGGTCACCGATGTGGACTTTACAAATGTAATTTTTAATATAAATACGAGGTAGTCTTATACGTGTACTAGCTGTCGCCCGCGGCTTTGTTCGCGTGGTAGCAGCATACGCATTATTTGGTTAAAATCTTTGCTCCTAATTTTACTTATATAATGTAGAGGTGCACTAAGAAAGGAATTTTGAAAAGTCGCACCCTAAAGGGTCTAAAATTAGGATCAAAGATTTTAACCAAATAATGCGTATGCTGCTTACTTGCCTTAGGGTGCGACTTTTCAAAATTCCTTTCTTAGTGCACCCCTACACTATATAAGGATACTTACCCTCTAAAATTTCATACCTCTAGGACTTATAGTTTAGGCTGTGCGTTGATTGTCAGTCAGCTTCAAAAGAGTTTTATATATTTAGAAGATTTCTAGCTGCATAGTGCATACTAGGGTTCCTTGTCATGAGTATCAGCCCTATTATTTTTAATTACCACACTGCCTTTATACTATAGTAAAGGTGCGTTTAAACCGAGTATACTACGGTCGTGTTTGAATAGGAATAGTTGAACGTACCCGCATCTTGAAAAGGTCAAATGTCTGTTAGCGCGAACAGAGTGAGCACAGCCTAGATTGACAGGTGGATTAAAGCTTTTATAAGAAAATGTGAAGCATTTTCTTTCACTAACTAATCTGTGAGCATGTAACAAAAACAATGCAATTTTAGATATATATGTATAAGATTTTTAGTAAGTGTTAGTAAGTAGTCAGGGGGGCAATCGTTGTCTCATAAAAGTCTGCCAGGTTTAAGCCTGGCAGGTTTTCTGAACGGTTTTCATACTAAATCATAGGTAATTCTGTGACTAAATAGGGACATTAGCGCGTTTCAGCGCGTTTCTTGCCGTCAAAAGCGTTTTGTTTTCGTATATCTGTGGCCACATCGCTTGACATCATGCTGGGCAGCGAAAGCAGTTCAAAGCTTACGATACGGGGGCAGAACACTTGGAGTTACCTTATTGATGAATTCAATAACATCGCACGTCTTTGTATTTCTACCGAGAACGTGTCCTCAGAGACAACGTATTTTATCCATCACTCTGAGATGTGATACCAGTATGTACCAGTATGTACCAGTATGTAGTTGCCTTTCAAACCGGAACACAGCAATGCAAGCACTGTTTGGCGAGGTGCAGTAATATAAATCTCCCCCACTTCCTTTCCATTCAAGGTCAGAGCCATTAAACCGTGTCGGGGCCTATTCTTCCCCGGACGAAGTAATCCACAAAAACTACTGCGTATGAAAGTCAATATTTTACAAGAATATTATACTTCACCTACTCGTGCTTTTCTAGTAACAGCTGTAGCCAAAACTTCACTCTCAAAATCAAATATTGGATCGTATTCATTCAATATCTATCCTTCGCGACTAGTGATAGAGTTCCAAATACCTTGCACATGGATAGTCCCAGATGTAAAGCGTTAAATTCGGGTACCTCAGCTTGTCCGTAGCTTTGTCGGATTAGATAACGAGTGGAGTGCCTAGATCACGAATAAAATGTTACAATCGTAAACGTATCTTAACGCTAGCGTATCCGAGATACACTGCGCGGTGACACTACAACGGTTGGCAGTCGAGCTGGCATTGACGCGCAATATAACTCGAATACGCTAACGCGGCGACTGTCAGATTTGTTCGTGATAGAGGTACAGGTACGGTTCGCTGGATGGAGTAATACGTCTGACGTTGAAGAGTTAAAGCTGGTGCCTCTCCGACGCGGCGAGGAGCGCTGCGAGGGTCACGAGTTTTGACATTTTTTGAAACGACACATAGCACTTTTATTTTAATAGTTTTTCTTGTGTTATTGTGAGTATTGTTGTTTAATTTTGGTGGAATTTTAACCAATAATACTTAGGTCGTAACATAAAGTGTGAGCCATTGGAATAAATGTGTGTAATGTGGTTTTTGTGAATGTGAAAATTCGTGTTAGGTTTTGAAGAGAAAATCCACCATTTTCTTTTCAAAACAAACGACAGCCGACTTGACAACTGACTTGACTTATTTATTACAATTTTAACACTTGACATTGGCAAAATTGTCTGTCGAAATGACGGACACAGGCCATTACTGACGAGAAGAAGAAGAAGAGCGCTGCGAGGCGGTATACAGCGATGTGAAATAAGCTGTCACATTAACCACTTTAATCTATTGTGTGGTAGGTATATCGTGACTAGTAGGTATATCGTAGGTAGATAGATAGAAAATTCTTTATTACATAACTTAAAAGTGATGTAAATAGCGTTCTCTACCAGCTAACCTTTGGGTAGCGGGGATAACAATTTATCAGGGTAATAGTTTAAATCTATTAACTTGTGTACATAAGCTTGGCTAAGCTAAGCTAATTAATATAAGGCAGGAGTATTTTAGTTGTATATGTAAAGCCGCATCGTCGCGTCGGTTTGGCTGGAGCTTAAGCGGTTTAGAACTTTAGATTGAATTGTCTGTAGTAGATTGTTTGAAACGAGTCGGTTTAGTGCTCTCACCTTGCTCGTGGTTCCAGCACTCGGTATTTTTTGCTTTTACCACGAGTAAAGTTAACTTTTTTTACAACTTTTTAAAATAGTGATTTTCGACAGGTTTCTTTCGGATCTACGTCACCAGCTTTGAGTGACCGGTCGGAGTTCCCACTGTTCTGCAGGACAGTTGCTCCTGACTCCTCACACAACCTGGCCAGGATTGCTTTTATCAGGTACCGGCAGCACGCTTGGCTGGACCTAGATAGTTTGATTTTCTTTTATCTTTTATCTATTCAACTGGAAATTACCAAATTTTATCTATCTTAATATCTAACCTAATTTATTTTCTTTTATTTCTTCTTTCTTTCTTATAACTGTTACTTGCGGAACTTGTCAAACAAATACTTATTAAAATTGTTTTCCTTCCAAGATCCATTACATTTTCTCATTTATTATTACATAGAGACTCTTTTACTCCTATGCCTCCAGACAGTTCGGCTGGGACACCGTGACTGCGTTCTCCCAAAACGAGGAGATCTACTCACTAGCCGTCAACGAGCTGGTGACGCAGCTGGAGGCAGCCAACATCACCTGCGCCGCCTCCATCACCTTCGCGGAGACGGACTTCAAAGAGCAACTGCAGCAGCTGAAGGTTCGTGCATAGCCTGTTCTGTTCACAAAGATAATACAAGAAAAATATCTTCGAAAAAGATCTTCACCTTTTTCTTCCACCCGTCACTGTCCAGCGCTGACAGAATTGACTTAAGACTGGCCAAACCCCTTCTTTGGTCTAGTTTTATCTACTTTGTTCTGCCAAGTAGGGCCCTTTGTGTTCTACCGCTGTATGCCATCAAACATGCTCGCATTGCTATGTATGGGTGCCGGTTACAGACAGCTTCCAGCTCGAGTGATGGACGGTATGCCACTTTACTGTGCACAAAGAACGTCCTAGGCGTGCTAATAAATAATACAGAGTCAATTCTTTAACAAATAGCAATGATATATTTGGCAGATGAGAATTACCGCTGTGAACTGAAATCCGGTCGAGCGCCTAGAATCTTGTTGAAAAATCGTGTGCAATAAAATTCTAAACGAGGAAGGAAAACTTCGCATTTACAAATGCTTAGGGCTGGTAAACCGCAGGGTAATTTTGGATTACAAATTGCCTCTCTGAACGTGTTTGCCTGTGTAGTACATTGTATACGTGAATATATTGAGCAGATGTCCCCGCTTGTTGTCTGACAAAAGTTTGGGGCCTAAACTTATTCAAATTTCACTTGTTCACTCAGAATCGTGCGTAATACTTATTCAAATTATCTTACTAGTTTGCAAAGCTTATAACTTGGGGCCTAACAGTTTTAGGTCAAACTTTACCATCCCGGAATATAATCAATCTTTTCGAGAAGCTAAACATGTTTAGGTATTATGCACAAAGATTATTGTTTAAGCTCGAAAATCGATTTATTACTTACAATAACTTCTTACACTATCGAAAATACTCGTCCGTTTAGAAATCTGCATTAAGCACCAAAATGACATGGTCGAGCTGACGTATGCAGAAGATAATAATGGTTTAATGTAGCTAACTTAAGCCATGACAGAGGCCTTAAGGCGGCCTAATAACTCCGTCAACAGAGTTGGCCACTAACTCATACGAGCTTGCTTGCTTGCTACTGCAACAGATTTGTAGTTTGGATAAAACTACGCTGATGATAAACGAAGGTTCATTTTGACTTACCTAGGTACTCTACGTAATGACGCTATCACTAAGTAGCCGCGTACAAATAACATTTACAGAGACTTCTTGGTTTCTTTCAGTTTTTTAAATCACCTGTCTTTGCGTTGAACATTTCTATTTAACTTCCTTTAAAACGGAACCTTTGAAGACGTTTGGTTCTGACGTTTAATTTATACGTGCTCGGAAAGGAATCTATTTTAAAAAAGGCAGGCGATATTTATATCCATACAGACTTTGAATGGTAATAAAACCTAGTAGAGTTGTTTTCATTGCAACTATACTTGCACTAATATTCCTCGGTTGAGACTTTCTGATCACGTCTTATACCGCGTGCCGCTGCCGGCATGAATGCCGCTTAGTGAGAATAAAGGCGATGTTGCTGTGACAATAAGTCCGCGGCATTAATGCCGCCATGCATTCCGGCAGCGGCATGGGCATAGTGTGCACGCGGTATTAGGTATACAGCAGGCGTAGGATGAGCGCTCATCTGTGGGTATGTTAAGATAACTTGTCTAGAGCCTCTTTTTTGGTTGTCAAAAGCTCAGTAACTTATTCTTTTATTTATGACCTGTCTGTCATTTCGACAGACAATTTAAAAATTCCTGCGTAAGAGATGATTTGACGAATGACTTGACTTGACTGATAATATTTCAAATTTTTCACTTGACACTAACAAAATTGTCTGTCAAAATGACGGACAGAGGCCACGAGAAGAAGAAGAAGAGATCATGATGGAATGACAGTATCTTTGAAACACTTGAAGAAATTACCATAATAATAGGTGGGTAGAGTTTCCGAAAAACAACTTATTTATGTAAATGTTAAACGGACAGCCTTCGTTTTTATTTCGAGCGAAACAAAAACAGAACAAAGCGTGGATAAGTAGAAAGTTTTAAGTAAATTAATTCATATTTACGCATTTTTAGGGTTTAGAAGTCCTAAAAAAAAACTGTAACGAGTCTCTAGCTTGGAGTCAACTGACAAATCAAAATTACAGCAGAAAATGTATAAGGAAACATCTCCATTGAAAGAAACGTCTTTTACACTGTAAAAAAATATTATCTCAGACGTCAAAATTATGCTTCACTATTGTATCCCTGTATCAGGTGTCCGCTAGGATATAGGTGTTCGGTGATCAGGTGACGGCAGTGGGTTCGAATCCTACACGATTCGATATTATAAAAAACTAGCCGTCGCCCGCGGCGTTGCTCGCGTTCTAGACCCTTTAGAGTGCGACTTTTCAAAATTCCTTTCTTAGTGCGCCCCTACACTATATAAGAAACCTACCCTCCAAATTTCATACCTCTAGGACTTATAGTTTAGGCTGTGCGTTGATTCTCTGTCAGCTTCAAAAGAGTTTTATATATATTGATGATGATGATGATGATATAAAAAATCTTTGATAAAAAACCTACTTATTTAGGGAAATACCTATAGCGAACCTAATTAATGAGACAGGGAGTTTAAACCATAGATTTCAAGAGTCATTTAAACCACGCACTACATTACAAAAAGTTAGTGGAACGTCATTGATTTATATTAGTTAGGTATCTACGTTAACTTGAAGCGACCGCCGCACCCTAAGGGCTTGAACTTCGGTAATTTCCTTCTTTCTTAGGCAAGAACCGTACGTACTCGTAAAAGGTTTGTTCGTACCCAAAACTAAATGTAAGAACACGGTGTGGTGAATATAGATTTCACAAACCATTTATTTATTTAATTAGCAGACAGGCATACGGCCCACCTGAGTAAGCGGTCACCGTCGCCTAGAAACACCGACCATACTAAGGGCTTGTGGGTGCGTTGCCAACCCTACTAACATTTTATATCGATTCATTTTATATGTGGGTGGGAAAATATCGGCAGCTTCGATCGTGCAAAATGTTTTTTTTTTATCACAGACGCGGTGCAATACATTTCACCCTCCTCGTCTATCGTAGGGTAGGTACAACATGTTCTCTTCTTCTACGAATAATTACATAATAATATATTATGGGTCTCGAACAATTTCGACACAAGAAAAACCATTGATAATGAAAACTAAAAAACAACGCTACGTGCTACGGCGTAGACCCTGCTACGTACTGCCTCTACGAAACTCAAATTCTCTCTGCGGGAACACCCGTGAAATCCAAGGTTGTACGATCACTCGACGTCTCAAACACAGTACCTACGCTTTCGTCAACTTGAAAACTTTAGATTGGTTTTAAGATGTTAAATGCCAGCTTTGTTACGTCTTTATGTTCATAACAAATGTTAGGGAAACATTTTGGACAAATTAATTGGGATCGTGCCTTCAGGTGTTTTGGTTAGACTGGGGATGTGGATTTGTTTAGCTGTCTGTAGATAGTTTGACGAAGGCCTTCTTATATGTAAATTATTTTTATAGACTTTGAAACAACTTAAGATAGCTTACCTAAGATCTTGAGCTTGCTTAGATCTTTACCTAGGTCTGTTCTGTGTTTTTTGTGTATACTATGTCAGATAAACAGTCTATCTATATAATTTTATGGTTATATTTATGTAAAGAAAATAAATATAACTTATGTGTAAAAAATAAATAGCTAAGCACATATAAAGGCAAGAACACACGTCGACTCAATTATATCAACGCATTTGTTTAACCTTTCGACGCCCGTGTCACCTCTCAGAACTAATGTAGGTGTATTTTCATTCTGCGTCGAACGCCTGATAAATGGCGCACAGACCATTAGTCCACCGACAGATACACGAAATACTCGTTTAATTTATAACGTTTTTTGTGAAGCTAGACACTGGAATAATTAAATGGAATTACGAAAAGAATATTTTATTTTTAAATTGAAATGGAAGAAGTGAACTTTTTGCCTTGTATACAGTCCCAGTGAATGTAAGCTTGGAATAGCTACACCGTGTTTTGTCTCTTTCCATCGAGTATGAATCTGCTTGTCAATGCAAAAGACAAAACATGGTGTAACCACAGATCATATAATACGTGTAAATTTCAAGCTTGCATCTTACATCGAATCATATGTAATTCGGCATAGTGTGGCATAGTGACAATCATGCCAAAGAAACCAGCCAAAAAAATTATGCACACCTCTTTATCAATATATATATAAAGGCCCTTCACTGAATTCTGGACTTCCACTAGCCGAATTGATGTTTTTGTTTGGTGTTAACCCTGCACCGTGGTACGGGCTTGCAGAGAGTCATTAGCAGGTTGGCAGAAATACAGACATTTGTTGTATTCCCACTCCCACACATACATACAATCCATTCATGCACATCTCACACATACATACAACCCATTCATGCACATCTCACACGCGGGGCACTCCTGTGATGCCCAGACTCTTAAGAGACTGGTAGTAGCAGGAGCCCCCAAACACACACCCATTCATCCCCTGCTCATCACTTAGGCACACACACACGCAAACACCCTCACAGATCTAAGCTCCCTGGAGGGTTTATTATCAGGTATTATTTATTATAGTTGTTTACTTATTTTCTCTCTGTTATATTTTTTATTTATATTTTTTATATTTTTTATTTATTTATTTCTTTTTACTATCTAGATATTTCAACATAAATTTTTAGGATTACTTTTGTACTTCCTACCTACATTTCTATTTTTATTATATTTTAGTTTATAATTTAAAAGTTCGTGCGTCACCGAAGCCTTGTGCTGAAAACCAGCGCTGAGACTCGTTCTCAGCACATGCTGAGCACAGAGCTTTTCATACAGGCCTGTACATGGCAGCGTTCCACTCCCATTGCGTAGGTACGTTATACTTACCTTCTGGTAATAAATAGCAGTGAATGTTATATTTTTTTTTTGTCTTATAATAATGTACCTGCCTACTTATAATATCTTACTCCGGCCATGTACACTTTTGTGTGAATAAATGTTTTTGTATTTGTATTTGTTCTTTATGGTGACAAACCGTCAAATCTCCCTTCATTACTGGTACCCACTCCAGAATCTGAAAAGTAATATGAGATGTCTGAAAATGCCCGTTTTACAGCTGGATATTCCAAACAGGGACATGCTCAGTTCGGCAGAGGTTTTACTGTAATATAGATGACGTCAAAAGTTTTCGACGGCATTTTGAAGTGAGCATAAAGCTCCGTTGCAGGTTATTGAAACACTTTTTTTTGTTTCAGGAGCTAGACACTCGAATAATCATTGGGAGTTTCTCTCAAGAGATGATCCCGAAGATATTTTGTGAGGTGAGCCTTGAAAAAAGGTCTATCAGTTTGATGGTCTTTTCTAGTTTCTAACTACTACACAACTAACTAGAAAAGAGCATCAAACTAACAAGAAGGTATCGTAATCACATTCCTTTGACGAAGTAACGAAATTTACAATAATTTCATTTCGAAGGTGAGGTAGTTAGGCGGGGAGATGAAGAGGGGAGAAGAGTGACCATTCTGAACTAAGCATTAATAGAAAGTTGAGCAAGATAAATAGACGCTTCGAAGATACTTTAAAATCATTTTAAGTAGCTATATTTTTGCAAAAAAGTTGCCTTTTCAATTTCGGTTTGGAAGTTTTTATCTGTACTTTTATTCAGAATATTTATGAAGCTCTTAGTTGTAAAGCAGTAAGTAAAAATGTTTTTATAATATTTATTTACGTAAGCAAAATGTTTTTATTGTCTGTTATCTGCTTAAAAACCCTGGAGGCCTTATTGCGACTCAAATTGAAGACCTAACACAATAATTTTGTTTGACAGATTCAATAACTTCTATTCCCTTGTGATACGATCCACATTTTGTACAATTTGAAACGCTGAAAGCGCGATGCCTAAAAAGTTCATGTAAGATTCTTTGTAGACTACAGTTTTTGATAGGATGATAGTTTGGTTGGGTCGAGCTGGTAGTGCAAACTGGGTCCAACCAAACTATTGGCAGATTAAAAAGACTGCAGTCTGCGATGGGTCTATATCCACTCATCACAGACCTTGGCCTAACTGCTAGTCACAACTATTATTTAATTTCCCCAGCAACCCGTGGTTGCGATGATTGTTGTCCTGGCGCCTAATGCTTATTTCAGCAGATATATTAGTCTAATATAGATGACGTCATATCTCGGCCAAACCCGGTTTAAAATCTGTGCATAACTGAGCACAATAAGGGCCCTGGTCAACGTCATGATAGGTTCCCTATGAGTCACAGTATGACTAAATTGTGTGACTCGTTTGGAACGCACAGTCATATATATTGTTTTATACTATGTTAGGGAGGTCGTATCTATACAGTAAGCCAGTTATCGAGGGGCTGGTTTAAACCCTCGGCATATATGTTTCCTTAACACTATCTATGTCTTCAACGTGTTTATACTATGTTCATGTCAGCTTAATTCCAGGCGTTCAAACTGGGCATGTTCGGGGCGGAGTACGCGTGGCTAGTCGCTGGCATGCCGCCGAGGATCCGCGGCCCGGCGCCGTGTGCAAGAACCCAGCTCGCACGGGCTTTGGAAGGGCTAGTGACTGTTACTGCTCATCGGGGCATTGTTGGTGATGTCACCTCTTTCTCGGGAATGGTGAGCAATTTACTCACAATAGCAGCATCAGCATTTGTGCGATGCTGGTGTTGATGACAGAGGTAACCGAGGTTTGCATAAAAAATAAGTTTCTATGCACATAAATAAATAGATATTCTTAAATATATAATACCTAAAGGTAAATCAATTATTTTGTTAGCAAAAAGTATTTTTGTAAATTATGCCGCTGGTGTATCATATATATTCAAGCCGGGTTTTATATTTTCGTTCACTGTTTCAAGTTGGTACCTACCTATTGCAAACATAAAATAACCCACAACTTTTCAATCGCCAAAAGGCCAGCTTAGAATGTTCTTTTATCTTTACATTTTTTAACCTTTCAGCGAAAAGGGTTTCTTATATTTTTTAGATACTTCGATATTCGCGTATTTTCGTCCTCTGTCGGCGGTTGTTGAAATACGTAAGTTAGATAGTTTAACCTTTGAAAGGGCACTCTAGAGTTCTAACTATGTAGTTTGTGTTCCCGGGAGCCGCCAGTGGGTTAGTTAACAGTGACACTGGGAAGTCTTGTGTTTCTGAGAAGCGACGCTCGTCATGGACACTTGCTACGGTTGGGGTTACATGGTCTTGCACAATTCATGCAAAAGTTTGGCTTCGTGAAGTAGGTCTGTACCAGATAGTATCAATACCAGCCATCTAGATTCTTTTATCATCCTTTTTTATGCCTTTGTTGCCGTCTTCGTCATTCATTATTTCAGTTTACAATATCGTCTATCCATCGGCTTGCGTCATTTCCACCGTAATATGACGGGTCAGACTTCTTGTAAAAGTAAAAGCGTTAGCTGTTTAGTTCATTTTAATTATTCCTAACTTCTTGAATGTAAAATCGTCTGGAATCTTGGTAATGGTTATGAAGTGGACCGCGACAATTCAGTTTGTGGACCAGCGGTGGCAAACTGTGGTATCAGAATTTTGGACAAAAAACTCACAGTGGCAGATATCGACACTACACGATACACACAAGCCTCGAACAAAAATATTGGTGTCAGAGAAACGGTGTGGAAATGTGTAGTGCGAGGTTAACTCTACGAGGATATCGTGTACTTATAGGTAGGTGAAACGTCGGTCGCAAAGTAAAAACAATCTAGTTCAAGTAAGGAGAGACTCGAAGGGCTCAAGGGTCAAATGCACAAATCCCAAGTCGTTTTTAATGAAATTTTTCGTTATAAAAATTCACAAAAAAAGTTCCAGTTGATTCAGATTCTTTACAACCAGTTACACAATTATCAATTTCAGACAAACGAGATATTCCACCGGGAGATGGAAGCGGCTGGTGTGCCAGTCAGTCCGTACGCCCCGCAGACGTACGACGCTGTGTGGGCCATGGCACTGGCGTTGGCGAAGGCGGAACAGCTTTGGAGGAATTCGGACTTGGGTGAATCGAACGGGACATTACATAAAGGTGATGAGTTGAACTGGGCGTATTTACTGCCTAAACTTGTCTCTGTTTATCATTCTTGAAATTGTAGGCATATCAAATTGAATATGAACCTACTGAATTGAGAAAATGAGGACATTCAGCAGGTTTTGTCGTTAAAATTCTTACAAATTACACGTGCCACGCTGTAGTTTCAAATTGATACTCCCACACCACACTCGGAAATGGTGGATTTACACATTTACGCAGTAGAGTGCAATTTATACTGCGCGCCGTGCAACAGCGCTACGCAGTTGAGTTTTCGTTGACCTGCACTGTAGCTTTACTGCGCTACTGTACGTATGGCAGTTTAAATCGGCTCGCTCTACCTTTAGCTACCTAATCTAATTTGTAAAGGGTAATTTTCTATGTTTTAGGCGCCCCTCTCTACGGCCTCGGATACTTCGACTACGATAGGAAAGACATGGCTGAGGAGTTCCTCAATCAGCTCGCAAACTTAAGCTTCTTAGGAGTCTCGGTAAATACTACTTTATACGGGAATAAAATAATACTTATTTTTGCATTGAAAGAAAAGAAAGAAAGAAAGAAAAATAATTTATTTACAACACAACACAAGAAAAATTAAACATAAGTAGGTAGACAAAACTAAAACATGACATAAATAATAAATAAATAAAAGAAACAAAAACCTATTCATTCCTATGCATTCCTATTCGTCTCACTAGTGGGTCGAACGGGAATGAACGTAAGCAAAAGGTTATGAATAATGTGGGTTAAGTAGATTACGCACTGAGACACAGAATTTACATAATATTATGCAGGTACGTCTGTATTGGATCTAGTTTTAAACACGGATTATAACTTTATCAGAAGTTCTGAAAAGTTTTAGATTTCGAAACTCGTCGGATGACACGAGGCGTAGCTTTCTTGTTCGGAACGTTCTGCATGATCACTGATGATGGGTGACTACGTTGTGGATTTTCATGTCATTGTATCAGTGTTTCAAAAAACACCTAAGTGGTACTGATATTTGATAATTTTCTTTTTTTTTTAAACTACAAATTATATAATCTTGCGCTTTTTTCTCTGACTGTACCTTATTATTACTTATAGCTTGTGGTGCGAAAAATTTGATGCGAATCAGCGCTACACCACTTTCTTAAGCTGCTATACTAACCGTCCAACTAGGTGGACAGCGTGGTTGGTCGGTTGGTAATAGACGCTGTGTATAAGTTGAAAGGCATACAGTGAGAGCTTTTGGGTAAGAGTCTAAGCACCTACGTAAATTAACGTCAATTTTCAGGGCCCTGTGTCATTCAACGGAGCTGACAGAATAGGCACGTCTGCTTTCTATCAAATTCAAGGTAATTCTTCGACCCTATTTGAAAACATGCATTCTCCTTTAGTCTCCCGAAACTTATCAAAACTTCCGACAGTTATTGATCAAAGATTTTATACTTCAACTAGCCGTCTCCCGCGGCGTTGCTCGCGTTCTACCCTTTAGAGTGTGACGTTTCAAAATTCCTTTCTTAGTGCACCCCTACACTATATATACACTATATATACTACACTTATAGTTTAGGCTGTGCGTTGATTCTCTGTCAGCTTCAAAAGAGTTTTATATATATTGATGATTGATGATTGATGATCAACCCATTCCTTTTAATCATGATATTCAACATCATATGAGTCCTTGGCTATACTAACCTAACTCCACTTTGATGCTCTGGGTGTGATTCACTTTAAAGTACCCTATGCTGTTATCAGACCCTGGATATGCGTCAGTCTATTGAATTTGAAAACTTTCAGTTAGGTGAACCAAATGTTTGTGTAGCTGTTTTCGAAATAGTTTGAAAACTGGGTTTCAAAGGAGCGGTATACTTAATTCACCTGGGGTGAATCAGGTAGAGGTAAAGGGTAAAGAGGGAAAAGATGGTTTTTTGTGAAGTCTTTTAGGCTACGATATGACACGTATTTTTGTGATGATATTATAAGCATTCTCTGATATGGGGTCAAAGCCAACTCACGAACAGTCCGTCTCTGTATTTGCTTAGCAATTAATAATTCAATTAGCAATTCAAACTTGATCGAATCGCTCGCTGGATGGAGTAATTTGAAGAAAGGTTTCGCCGTCCGTAATAGCGTTTCTATTCTTAATTGTTGGCATTAGAAAGTTTCAATCTGATTTTTCTATGAACTTTAAAGATGAAGCATACACCTATACTTCTCACGTGGTAACTATTTTTCTTGAGGTTTACCACGCATTGTTGTTGAAAAAGAGTTTATTTTTAGCCGTTTAAAAATGTAGCACATAAAACAACGCAACGACAGTTTGCCAAAGTGTTTTAAATATAGTACTTATTTCATAAACCATAGAAAAGTATCAAGGCGTAGACGTCGCTACGACATGCTACGGCGTAGAAGTACTTACATTACAAGCTACCACCAGAGCCCGTAGTCTGTGCATTTGTTTTGACTTTCGACTCGAGTGTAGCACACGCAAACGCATTCGCAAAGCGAGTCATTTTGTTGGGAATTACACAATTCCCAAATCTCCCGCTAGAGGCGCTTATCCGGTTTTCATACAAAATGTATCGCTTTGCGAATGCGTTTGCGTGTGCTATAATCCAGTCGAAAGTAAAACAAATGCACAGACTACGGGCTCAGTATACCACCCATTCACACTAAGCGTTTCGGTTCCATCTTCATCATGCAAACCGCTAAAGAATGGAACGCATTATCAACGTCTCTCTTTCCTGATCACTATAATCCGAATGTCTTCAAGGCAAGAGTGAATTAGTGTTGTCTAGACCGTCTTGCTCCATCGTCGGCTTCATCGTCGCTTAGTGAGATTAAAGTCAAAAGATAGTCGTCTATATTTAAAAAAAAACTACCCTCTGTTTAAGTTACTCACTGAACCTAGCCATCACATGACAGAGAAAGTATGAGTTCAAAAACAGAGGGGTTTTGTTTATCCACCCCTCAATCTCTTCAGTCCTTTCTATTTTAGGCAACTGTGGACCAGTTCTTTATGTAGGCATTTTATCTAAAAAAATCCAAAAAAAAAATGTATGTATTCTATCAGCCATCTAGTTTCCATCGTACAAGCTTTGCTTAGTTTGGGACTAGAAGGCGTTGTGTTAAGTGTCCGTGAATATTTATTTATTTATTTATCTTATCTACCTATGTGTACCACAGGTGGGCGTCCAAAAACAGTGGCCCTCTACATCCACGGTCGCGAGCTCTCCTGCCCGGAATGCTCGCGAGCTCAGTGGGGCGGAGGCGTGCCAGCCGCACGACGAGTGCTGGTTCTCCGTGTGGATTCTGTGTGGGCGCCGGCGAGGTTGGCTGTCGCGACTTTGGCCGCTGCGGGCGTGGCGTTAGCACTGGCGTTCTTGTTGTTTAACTTGCATTACAGCAAGAGGAGGTAAGGTTAGCCGAGAAGCTCCAAGGTCTCTACCAATTTTATCACCCCAGTGATCTCCACACTTCATGTAGGTAGTATACGACTAGTGCGTCAGGCTGTGGGATGATTGTCTATCCTTTGATAGCATCAGAATCTGTCAGAATCAAACAAATTGCAATCCAAATGAGAGTTTAACAGGCGGTCGGTAAACGTATTTCTTTTGTTTGTTACCTCAGAAATCTGTCGTTTAAAAACCGATTAAAAAAAAAAAAATATCTGAAAGGGTATACTTTCAGATTTGTCCCATAAAAACTTCATCAAAATGGATTCACTAGTTTGGCTCTAAATTGGAATTTTGATTGAAATTTGTCATATCCTGATCGTATCAAAAGACAACCAGGCCACTGCTAATTGCCCAATGCAACAACAAACGCCGACATTTGAGTTGAAAACATATAATTTGTTACAGATCTATAAAACTGTCATCTCCCCGATTGAACAACATGACCCTAATCGGCTGTGTGTTGGTGTACACTGCAGTAGCGCTACTAGGCGTCGACAATGCTACTCTACCCTCATACGTACCTTTTTCGGCTATGTGCACTGTAAGTACAAACGCTTAGCATAAGCATCCTAGACAATGCTTCTTTTTACTGAAGAGAATCATGTAAATCATAACTTCATCTTTTATATTTCATTCATTTCATTTCAAAAAAGTCATGAAGTAAAAGCAATAAATGTTGGCAACAAAAAATATAAAAATGCATAATTTTTGAAAAGACAGAAGAATGTGTACCAAAAGCTCTAAAGGAATGTACTGTAGGTATACTCTTGACTTCTAGATGTCTGGAAATGTACTGTTTTTAGCAGCATCAGGGCGGTATCAAGCCTACACCCAAGCACTACAGGGTCCTGTTCGTCGTTTCATGGGGAATAAGAGGCCCATAAATTACCTAGATTAGATGCAAAGGTTTTTTTGTTAGAGTCAAGCAGAATCTGTTATTTCCAGGGCAGAGTGTACATCCTCTCTGCTGGCTTCTCATTGGCTTTCGGATCCATGTTTGCCAAGACGTACAGAGTACATAGAATATTTATAAGGTAAGACAACTATCTAAATACCTTCAACGGGCGGAAGAGTTAGCTCGTCTGAAAAGTACTACCACCGTACTTATTTGTGCCGTCAAGCAGTGATGCTCGCTTTGCTGTGTTCTGGTTTGATACGAGTGCAGGACAAATCACTGGGATATGAGACTTAACATCTCTACGTCTCAGTGGTGGTCGCAGTGCGTTGCCTGACAGGATACATCCTCGGTGGACGTGTTCAGATAGGCAATTCATTGTTATAGAGGTCACCACTAAACATCAGAGGCCATGATTGTTTCAAAAACTAAAAAGAGATCTACCTACTGCTAAAACTGACTGTACTATAAAAGTCTGAGTGGATACGAGTGTCTAACATGAATGCAGCAGGTCCGATTACTTCCACACCATCTTCTTGTCACATTTCAGTAACCGCAGCGGTGTATGTAAAACCAAGCTTTTACAAGACACGCCTCTTATATCCCTGGTTTGCGCGTTGTTGGTGATCGATGGCATGATCGTCACGCTGTGGACTATGCTGGACCCCATGGAACGGCATCTGAAGAACTTGACCATTGAGATCAGTGCTACTGATAGAAGTGTTATCTACCAGCCTCAGGTGAGTAGAATTTGACTTGGAAGCGTTTTTATTAAAGGTCTAAAGATTTTTAAGACGTCTTGTTTATCCGTTTTCAACAAAATATTTGATCTGCAAAGGGTTACCTATGGCTTTATCTTCTCGTGACTTTTCTCAATGCTCAAAAAATACTTCGGACTAGAAGCAGACTGAAAGAAGCATAGATTTCTCTACACTTCTCAGTGTTTTAAGAATTTGAGTTTCGATTCAAACTTGACCATTGAGAAATACTAGTTTTAGAATCAGTAGGTCAGGCGTCGATGCGGCTCAGCATTTTGGGCTTACAATTTATATTACCACGCATAATAATGTTAAAATAACCCATCCGACAAAGATAAGTCGTGGGGAAGAACGCGAATTTTTTTTTTCCCACGTTTCAAATTCATGTCCATTTCAGATTGAAGTATGCAAATCCCAAAACACAACAGGCTGGTTGTGTGCTCTCTACGTCTACAAAGGCCTACTCCTCATAGTCGGGGTGTACATGGCGTGGGAGACACGCAACGTGAAGATATCAGCACTAAACGACTCCAAGTACATCGGCATCAGCGTCTACTCCGTCGTGATCACCAGTGCTAGTGTTGTGGTGATCGGAACTATTATATCGGAGAGGGCGACTCTGGCGTACATCACTATTACTAGTTTCATACTGGTTACGACCACTTCGACGCTGTGTTTGCTGTTCTTGCCGAAGATTGTGGCTATTAGAAGTAATAGTAAGTAATTTTGCAGTTGGTGTGGCAGAAATAGAAATGACGTTTCGGTTATGCTTAGCAGTTACTACGACACACTTACCTGCTCTAGTGAGTTTAATGATTTTTCAGTTGAATTTGTGATTGTTAAGACCATCCTAGATTCCTAAACTCATTCTAGGGTAAGTTTTAACAGTATCATAACAATTCCAGTGAAATTAATGACTCTTTCTAATCTACCGCTTTTAGCTTTGTGATGTCAATGTTATGAAAAATATTTATCTACTTGAGTTACCCCTAATTCTAAAGGATCAGGAGGCCTGATGTCCCGCGTCGGGGAGTATTAGGCGTATCACCTTTCCAACGCCAAATTTCTTCTTCCAGCGGAAGAAGACCCCGTCATCCAAAGCATGGGTTTAAGACTGGAGTGTAAAACCCGAAGGTTCGTGACTGACGAGACACAAGAACTGCACTTCCGGATAGAGATCCAAAACAAGGTTTATAAGAGAGAAGTGGCTGCGTTGGATAAAGAGATTGGTCGATTGGAGCGGTTGCTGGCTGAGCCGCTCGAGTCGATCAGCGGGTCCAGTGGTTCCTTTGCTTTACATCGACGGGTAAGAATGTTACCATAGAGAGTACGATATTAAAGACAAGACATCTCTTATGGATATTGTAAAAACATAGATACAACATGTTCTTAGCGTGGAACTAATTTTGTAATGAACCAAAAAATATGATTTATAGCCGAGAAAGTCTTCGCCGTTTGAAAGTGAACTTATTTCGCGTATTAGAGCAGAATTTTTAGCAAAAACAATTTTAAAAACAAAATATTAACGGAATATTTTAGCTTCATTGAAAACAACTTGGCGTAACTTAAAACTTCAGAAGTACGCTAACTTTAGTCTAAAGAGCTTATTTACTTGGCTAAGTAACCAAGTAAATAAGCGCTCACAGTTGTTTTACGAAGCAGATAAAATATTCATAAGCGAAGTTGAGATAAGCTTGCAATTGATTTTATGAACTTTGCGGTAAGTTGTAGTTAATGTTCGGATAAAGCCGCGATAATATTGACTTTACAGTTGCCTTGGACTTGTACATATACTGTAAGTAGATTTAGAGTAGACACATTGCTTAGATTTTTTACCTAAAGAAGCTGAACAGCTCGATAAAGCGTTTCAACCAGAATCCAAAAGAGCCTCTATATCGTTTATGAATACGAAAGTTAAAAGTCTCGCATAACTTTTCACTCAAGCTCGACGTTGACTCTAGAACGGAGTTGGGAAGTAGACCTCAAAAATTACCTTTTTTTCTAGACGGAGCTGAACACAGTAGAAGAAGAGGGTCGAGCCAACAATCAGCGCACGCACAGCATCGGCGGCGGCTTGCCCATGCTCCTGCTGTCCGTGCTGCCGCCTGTCATACCCCGCGCCAGCTGGCCCTCAGCAGACGCCTTCCGAGGACGTAACTCCGTCAGCTTCAGCTCGCAACCCAAACTCAACTACAACCGAAGATCACAACCAGCTATCGACCTCTACTCCCTTTGCCTCAACAAACGGGACGAACACCCTGGACTACTCAGCCGACTGAAGAGCTTCTTCGGAAGCAGGCCGTCTAGCAGGAAAGCCTCAACCATGTCCATAGCTGATCCAACAGGCCAGTCCATTGCAGCCGCACTAAAGATGCACGTAGGCATGATCGCTGGACTAGTTCCTGGCAACCGAAAGCATTCCATGGTCTTATCGTGCAACACCCTACACGTCCCACACCCAGAGCTGAAGCTACGAAGGGAGTCCTACGCTAAAAGCGGACCGATTATAAGAGTAACCGATGATGAACCTTCGTGCTCCTACACGTCAGATCGAAGCATATCATCCGGGAACAAGTATATCGCAGAGCCAGAAACAAGAGTCAACTTCGTCCTCCCCACCGCGCACCAAAAACCAATTTCCCATCAGAACTCTTGCGAGAAATTCAAAGGCTCTCCAAGGTTTCCACATAGGATCTCTCCATCAGCTACCAGCTTGAACACCTTGGATGTTAAAAGAAAAACCAGCGCGGATAGCGTCTTTAGCATAACCGGAAGGGTTTTCGATGAACAGCGGAGGTACAGCCATCAAAACGTAGACCACGAACCCAAAAATAAATCTATTCTGGAAGCGAGGTGGAAGTCCACCGAAGACGCAAGACCTGGTCCTTCCAGTGCAAGGGATTGAGGGCTTTAATATCTACCAGTTAAAGGTGAATGTGCCAAGTTTGTGCCAAGGTGTGATATTTGTGTGAAGCAAACAATTTCCATATTGAAATATACTTTTGTATATTCGTGCTCAACTGTATCTTCGTACGAGATCTATATCAAATTTATTTAGTAGTTTACAGCCGTAGAACCGACAATCGTTGGAGCAAACTAATACTCGAGTGGAGACCACGTTTAGGCAAGCGTAGTGTAAGACGCCCTCCGGCTAGGTGGGGTGACGATCTGCGACATGTAACTGGCAAACACTGGATGAGAAGAGCCAAAGACCGGGCTCAATAGCGCGTCTTGGGAGAGACCTACGTCCAGCAGTGGACTGATGTAGGTTGATGATGTAAATGTAATTGATTTTATGGAAGTTTCTAATAAAAATCTGTGTCTCAACTTATTTCGTTCTAATCTAAACTCTATAAGTATTTTAAATGATATACTTTCATTTTGATATAAAACTTAACTGTTTATAATGAAACTAAAAGGGAGTTTAACACCAAATCGGTAGTAGTTAGTAGTAGGCTTCGTCTAAATAGCCATTTAGTAATATTATATACGATGTCCTTTAAAATAATATAGAAATTATTATTAATTACATTATTTGCGACATGGTCGCTATAAAAGCAATATTCTAGAAACATTATTTTGTTTCGTTAGTTTTTTTGGTAACAATTATTATTATGTATGTGTAGTATTCCAATCTAATCTAAAAAGTAAAATACTCAAGTGTGTTAGACACAAAACTTGTGTGTGTGTGTAAACTGTAAATATCTAGAATAAAATTGTAAGCAATAAAATAGGAATAAAACTATATCTGACGACTTATTTTTAGAAAAGAAATGTACTTGTGCGTGATTTCTTCTTATAGTGATCTCAAAGTGTTCAATATTAAGCGGGATCTTTACTAATATTGACATAAACTAGAGTATTATAAGAATCTAAATAGAATGAAATTGTGTGAACTTCTGCAATAAAAGTATTAAAAATATTATATACCGATTATTTTTACAGTTTAGTTTTTAATTTGTTTCTTTTGACGTACTACCTATTTTATTTCATTTCTTGTTTAGACAGTGGAGTTATGTTCAGACAGTTTTTTTATGAATAGTCAGACAGTCAGTCACTAACATAATACAGATTTTCTTATTATTGAGATAAAAAAGAAACAAAAGTACCGACTAGGTATTTTACTATTTATTGTTTTTCAATTATTTATATTTTTCAAAATTATTTACATGTGAATTCATGTATTTTCTTTCTAGGTCTAGTAACTTCCTTCCTTAGTTTCATAACATTCGGATCTACCTTCAAAAATACTTACCCACTACTCCGAACCTGCAGATTAACGATTCTCTCCTCAATAATCCTTCTAATATTAGCATTAACACTGGGTAGATCATTATGTAACCTAACTGAGGTTTCTATTTTCTGTACTACAGCGACCTCTCGCGGCCACGCCACGAAGTTAGTGACGGAACAATCCGGGGGTGAACCGATTCGGCCGGTGCGGCCGCATCGGTGGATGTAATCGGCTGTGTAGAGGGGGAAGTCGTAGTTAATTATGTGCTGGACCTGTCGAAACAAACACTGGATGTTAGACTGCTGAAATTGAATTGACTGTTTGCGCGATCTAGGATTTGTATTCCAGCCGCTTTTAAATATAATATTTGAAATAACCAGGATATTGTGAATGAATGAATGAATGAAATATTAGACAATTTATTTTTCGTTTCTTATGCAAGTGAGCAGGTGAGAATTTTCCGGGATATTTTTGCACGGGTAACTTTTTGCACTAAGTATATAAAGTAGTGAATACATACTCTTGTGGTATCCAATCCACGGGACGCGATATCCGTGACGGAGAGTACGTTGACCTTCCCGCTGCGAAACAGTTCGAACCTGCCGATCTTTAGAGGGACTGCCATCTAAATTAAATAAAAATTGATTTATTAATGAATGAATGAAAACACTGAATGAATGAATGAAACAAAACGCGAAAGCAAGCGAGCTACAGAACTACCTTGTATAAAGTAGGCACTAATACCGCGTTCACACTATGCCCATGCCGGAGCCGGCATTATTGCCACAGCAACATCGCCTTTATTCTCATGAGAGAGCAAGGGCATGGGACAGAGGCATTATCGTGTTCACACTATACTCGTGCCCACTTCCCTGTCCAAGTCCCTGCCCACTGCGACATAGTGTGAACGCAACATAAGAACAACTGTAAGACAGAACAATGTTAAGACAAAATATTTATATCGTTAACTCGCGTCACGTGCTATAGATTTACGTTGAACATACCTGTCCGTTGATGTTGATGCATTCAATGTTGTTTTCATTGAGGAGCATAGACACAAAGTCGCAAGTAGACGTTTGATTGGAGAAGATCATAACGGGACGTTTCTGGTTTACGTCGGCTTGAACTAATCTGAGGAGTTCAACCGTTTTCTGTGCTTTGCCTAAACGAATGAATCTGTAATTGAAAACCAATTTAGGAAGGCATTTCTATTAATTCGATCAGTAAATAATGTCACAACCCTGGCGCCATCTAGTAGGCGCGCGGACAGAATGGAATCAGTTACATTTTGAAACGGAAATTCGGGTGCAATGATCTTTGTAAATTAAATGTCGGGGAGCAATTGGTACAAGTATTTTTAGGAAGAAACAGGTCATTACGCCCGGCTTCGGTCATAACACGGGCAGAGGGTCTTTGAGAGCCGCGAGCGACGCATCTTCGGAATTATCGCGACGCTTGGTGCCTTCTAAGGATGCTTTTCCACCAGAGCTAAGCTAGGTTGCTAAGGATGTGTTTGACACAAGCACAACGATAACAATCAATCCCTATTGGTGGATTTCACACACATCCTTAGCAACGTAGGTTAGCTTAGCACTAATTGAAAAGCACCCTAAAACCCTGCACCATAGGTAAACCCAGCTCTCCACACAGCTGAATTAGTAAAACCTATGAAGTTGTAGTCAGTAGTAGTTCCTTCATACCTACTTACTTTTGAGGCACATGAGGCAGTAACTTATGTATATTTGATGTGGTCACTGTCTTCAAGGAGTCAGGGTTGACGAAGGAGCTGACTGAATCTGGCAGTTCATGAGGCATGGTTGCACTGACGAAGGTCAGTTGACATCCCTTGGGTGGTATAGTGATGTCCACTTTGTATCGTATCTAAAAACAACACAAACTTTATAGATATCTTTGTTACTTTTATAGCAGCTGGTAGAAGTCCACTGTTGGACATAAGCCTCCCATATATTTCATAGGAATCTTTTTTATTAATCTCTATCGCAATCCTAAAAAGTTTACAGACTAAAGGACTGCACTTTGCTTTTGTTGGTGTCATGGTTGAGATTCCGGAACGTGACAGAAAAGTAAATATTCTTGGACATTACACACAACACCCTCTAGTCTCAAACTAAGCAAAGCTTGTACTATGGGAACTAGATTGCAGATAGAATACTTATATATATATACATTTTTTTTGTAAATACAGTACATGCTTATAATACACAGTAACACCTAGACATAGAACAAACCTCTATGGTAAACATAGAGGTTTGTTTTGAAGATGGTGGAGACACAAATGTCTCCACCATCTTCCTATTTCTCCTAATTATTCTTTAATCATCATAAAGTTGTATTAGGTAATATTGTATTGGAAAGCTGATTGCCAATAAAATACTCACAGGAAACTTCTTCAACAAATTCGATAGCTTTTCAATAAAGCTGTCGTCGAGCAAAGTATCCGCCTCGTCCAGTACTATATGATGCACATTATTTATCTTGTAAATACCAGTTGTGACCAGTTTACTGTATGCTCCGAGGGTAGTTACAAGCATGTCACAGTACTCTATTGGAGGGTTCAGCATCTTCTGTTTGGTGCGTCCACCGATGAGAGTTGTAACATTTAAGTTGAGACTTTGAGCAATGTTTTGAGCGACTTCCCCGATCTGTGCAGCTAAAATTACAATTAGAACACATTAAGAATGAAAGGATGACTTATCATGCATTGATAGTCTTTTACTGCATTGGCAAATATTTCACAGGTAACAGATAAGTTATATAATTTTTTCTTTCTAAATTCACTGTTTTAATTATTTTTATTATTATTTTTTAATTTGTATCTGTCTATATTGTGTTTTGTATGTTGTCTGCCAAGTAGTAAATAAATGAATGTCTATGTCTTTTTATTAATTCTATTAATTTAAAAATAAAATTGAATGTAAGTTGAAAGTCTTCTCAAAATGCTTGACTTATTAATCTGAATCTATTTTTACTACATTACAACAAATATGTATGTAGTAAATATGTATGTAGTATGTACTTTTACTACATTACAACAAATATGTATGTATGTACGTAGTAAATAATACAAATCAAGGCTCACAGGATAAGAGAGAGCCTGTCAAATAACTATAACTATAATAAATTTAAACTATAATAAATAATAATAAACTTTAATAAATTTTGACTCACCTAACTCTCTACTGGGTGTTATAACAACGGCCAAAGGACTGTTGAATTCCTCTGGAATACTCGACTTCCATTCCAATATGTGTTGGAATATCGGCAGCAAATAAGCAAAGGTCTTTCCACACCCTGTCTCCGCGGTCACGACTGTGTTGTTACCGTTTAGAATGGAAGGAATGGCCTTAGTCTGTATCGCTGTCGGCAGTTTGAAGCCCTGCTCTATCATAACCTCTATCAAGTCACCGCACACGCCGATTTCCTCAAAACTCTTCTTGTATACTGCTTCCTCTTCTTTCTTATTCGCATTCCCGTATACAATAAAGTAGTCATTCTTCGATTTATTGTGTAACCAGCCCTGGGAAGCCAGTTTTACGCCTTCAAATTTCTTGTAGCTCTGCCCCTCATAGTGGTTGAACTCTGGACGCTTGCAGGATATTATCGGCAGCTTCTTCTTCGCTGCTTTTACGCTGTAGTAACGGCAGTAAGACGTGTTAATTATTTGGCGGAGTTTAGACATTTTCTAAGTTATTTTTCTCTATTTTCAGTATAGAAATCTGACGAAACATGAACGAAACGAATGAAACAAAAACAAACAATGCTAGTTGACTGACATTGACTTGACACAACACACATGACTGCAAATGAAACTGACATACATGACCAATGACGGACATAGGCCATAAAGAGAAGAAGAAGAAAAAACCATAGAACATAGACTTAAAAGTTTTTCTTTTAAAACCCTATTCTTCCTTCCAAGATAAAGCCCTCGGATACAACGCCACAGATTACGATAAAACCAACGGAAATCAAGCACCCAGCACTACCGGTGGTCTATATAGCTGAGCATGCCCGCCTTCCGATTTTAAGATCGTGGGTTCAAACCCAGTCGAGCACCAATGGATTTTTCTATTCATGCTGACCTAAGCGTTCATGCGTTACAGTGTTCTCAAACGGTAAAGAAAAACATCACGAGGAAACTCTTTGCTAAGTCAGTATAGAATTAAATGCTATCTTATTAAGGTTTATTGTCATAATCCCCACTAAGTTGTCCCCACCAGTGCCTATCACGATCTTGAATTATGATCGTCGCTTTGTCCGGTCTGTCAGAAAATGCTCATGCTCGTCCCGAAGACGATATTCATCATTTAAAAAATGCTTCGATTTTATCTATGTATTTGTTTGACCCCTCTAAGAGGTTGCGATTTGAATGCGAATGCAAATTAGCATAATAGTAGGTAGGTAGGTAAAAATAGATTTAGTAGCTCTTACACACTTACATAGACCGGGTTATTATACTCTACCACTGCTACACAGAGAGAATTCATAAATATGTATATAGGTACTTACCTACCATCATAATATACCTAATACTATTATACTAGTACCTACCTAAGCATATCTGATCAGTGTATTTGTTTAGGCACAGGCTGTTAGTCGTGCCTCTGATCGTTCCAAGAGTGAGGACTTACCTTACCTACTACTTGAAAACATCGAATCGGTCAGTTTGTTTGGATACCTAGCTAAGGTAGGTTGGATATAAAGTCCATAAAAAATATCCATATAGATCTTAGGTAGTTATAGAGTGTTATGGGTGTTTCTAGGCGACGGTGACCGCTTACCATCAGGTGGGCCGTATGCCACCCTAGAGGTAGTATTTTTTGTTCCTAATGACAGTGTAAAAGGGAACTATCAGATGGCCTACCTGATGTTAAACGGTAACCTCTGCCTGTAACATGCACTGCCTTACCGAGCATGTCTGCAGGCATCATTCTTCTGAGACATACATGATATCAATCATCATCAACAATCAAAACTCTTTTGAAGCTGACAGAGAATCAACGCACCGCCTAAACTATAAGTCCTAGAGGTATGAAATTTGAAGGGTAATTAGGTTCCTTATATAGTGTAGAGGCGCACTAAGAAAGGAATTTTGAAACGTCACACTCTAAAGGGTAGAACGCGAGCAACGCCGCGGGCGACGGCTAGTTCTGACATAAAGATGTTGCACCGGCAACGGCATACGCATACCCTTCAAACCGGAACACAGCAATTAGCAATGCGAGCATCACTGCTTGGCGGCAGAAATAGGCACCGACGACGCGCGATGGTGATAGGTACCTAGGTACCTAGGTAGATACTTCCACTTTTTCTACTTTTTACTGTTTTTATTAGGTACCTATGTAATGTGCGAATGAGAGGCTGTTAGACGCCTGTCAGGATATTTTTTTTTAAATCATCGTTTCTGCCGTGATTCATGGTATGTAATTTCGGTATTTTTCCCGACAACATCCATCGCTTACTTGAGGACTAGCTTAGCACCGTAGTGACGGTAGTGTGAGCCGTTGGTTCTATTATAAACGTGATGTGTAATCTAATTTTTTATACCTATATATGGAAAAGCTTCTAAAATGTGTAGTCCAAAAAAACATGACTCGTTAGACCGGTTATTAATGGGCCCATAAAATCCTATCCTATCCTACTAATATTATAAATGTGAATGTAAGTTTGTTTGTTACGCTTTCACGCGAAAACTACATAACCGATCATCATGAAACTTTGTACACATATTCTTGGAGGTATTAGAAGTAACATAGGATACTTTTTATCCCGGATAATTAACGGGATCCAATGGGACGCGAACGAAGTCGCGGGCGGAAGCTAGTCTACAATAAATTAACTACTGCTATAGTTTGTTGTACACTACCTTTGTGAGCGGAACGAAATACATATTTTTTAGATACCTAGGTACTTTATTAAGTAAAGCACTTACCTACCTATGTATAGGTAATTTATCTGGTTCAGATCTTTCTTACGTTAGTATTAATTTAATGTTAAGTAGAATAACGCCATGGAAAAGGTTCTGATAAGTTATTTTATTTTTATCTGAATAAATTAAATTGAATTTCACAGATAATAATATAGATAGTACTTTCTCTTAATAGTTATGCATCGGTTTTTTTTTAATTCCATTATTCTCTAGGTACTTACCTAGGTACATGGCTGGTTCCGAAAGGGGGCATGATATTCATATAAATCTGTCTAGTATAGGTATATAGTACCTACCAAGTTGTGGGAGGAAGCCAAGTTTGCCTACCTACCTAAAATCGTTGTTTTCTAATTATGTACAGAATGATCACCGAAGCATTTGCTCAGGCAGAAGTAAGACTCCTCATTCCTCTTCTACGGGTACTTCAAATGGGGCTGGTGGCTTTGTCGTCGTGGAACCTGATGGGTGTTCCGGTTTATCCAGAACAAGCCAGTGTCTACGGTAAGGACCGTTTATTTAGAATGCTTGGACTAGGTTTAGGATAGCAAAAATAATAATTATTTGTTAACACATCACGCAGTGAAGTAAACATTTTGATTTGCTTTGGTGAAAATGGTGCACCAAATAAATACTTAGATACCTATAGATACCAATTTATGTGCATAAATACGAGGGTTCTCTATAACCAGACTCCTAAGAGACTGGCGTACCAGGAGAACCCTCTATACACTCGGGCATTACACACTCACACCTCACTCACCCACACAACACTTTTATCTAAAACTTTGGAAGTAGTCTTTTAGTGATGGTCGTTATTTTTACCTAATAGCATGAAAAATGTAAATCCGTTATTGGCTATAAGATGAATTTATAAGATACCTACTTTGTACACCCTAAGAGCTGTGGATTTTGTTAAATAAATAAAATAAAATAAAATAAAGTGGCTTACCCAGCCTATGATAATTATTTTGTATCTCCAGATGGTGAAAAGTTCGACTTTATCGTGATAGGCGCTGGATCGGCGGGCTGTGTGGTCGCCAACCGTCTCACCGAGATATCTGACTGGTCAGTCTTGCTTATTGAGGCAGGGCAGGAGCCACCACCGGTCGTCAATGTATGTAACTTACAATAATACATTGACTTACATATATCGCCACTAAGTTTATTTTACTATCTTACAGAATCCCGGTTTATCTGCGATACTAGCAACGAATTTGCCAGACTGGAACTACTACACAGAAGACGATGGGTTTTCCAGCCAAGCTAGCAAAACGAAGACCATCCACCTCATTCGAGGTAAAATGCTGGGGGGATCCAGTTCATCCAACTTCATGTTCTATCTGCGTGGAAACAGAGCTGATTATGAGAACTGGGTGGCACAAGGCAATGAGGGCTGGGATTGGGAAAACGTCACACATTACTTCAAAAAAAGCGAAAGTCTCAACGATAGTAGTGTTTTAAAAAGTCACACTGCCAAGTTACACAATGACGAAGGCTACTTAGGAGTCTCTAGACGCATCTGGGAGAATGAAGCGCAATTCGACATGTACTTCCCAGCTTTTGTGGAAAACGGCCACGAGTACCGCGAAGACACGAATGGATATCATCAGAACGGTTATTCACATCCCATGTTTACGATAGACGACGAAGTAAGACAGAGCACTGCTCTATCTTTCCTCAAGCCTGCTGCAGGTCGGCCCAATCTACACCTCTTGAAAAACACCCATGCTAGAAGAATCATATTAAATGAAAGCAAAAGAGCCGCGGGAGTCGAAATCAGATTACCGGACGGTAAAATTATCTATGTAAAAGCTGGCAAAGAAGTAATTGTATCAGCAGGAGCACTCAATAGTCCACAGCTTCTGATGCTGTCCGGAGTAGGTCCGAAAGAGTATTTGAAAGAAATGAACATCGACGTAATCATCGATTCGCCCAATGTCGGCGAAAATTTGCAAGATCACATGATCGTGCCCATTCAGCTCACAGGAAAGAGGAACCTGCTTTCGATCGTGGATAACGTTGACGTATTGAAGAACTTGGACAAATTCCCAGCGCCTTCAATGGTAGGATTCGCAGCTATCGATAAGAGGCAAACATACCCGGACTACCAAGTGACCGCAGTACCGGCGCCGACCGGCGGATTCATTCACTTACTGATGTGCTCTGGGATAATGAATCTCGACGATGATATATGCACTGCGATGACGAAACAGACCTTGGAGACGGAGACTCTGTTCACATTGCTGACGTATCTACATCCCGAGTCAAGAGGTAAAGTCCGGCTTAGAAGCGCAGATCCCGAGGACTTAGCGCTGGTTTACACGGGCTACTTCTCAAATTTGAACGACTTGGATAACTACGCGACGTACGTGGAAGATTACATCAGCGTCGTGAACACGACTGTTATGAAAAGAGTGGGGTCGAAGGTGACAGATCTCCGCGTGAAGCAATGCGAGGGGATACCGTTTGGGAGTCACGAGTATTGGAAGTGTTATGTTTTGAATCTGGCGGGGACTATGTACCACCCGTCGGGGACGTGTGCGATGGGGGTGGAGGGCTACGGGGTGGTGGACGAAAGACTGCGAGTACGAGGTGCCGGAAGCCTGCGAGTGGTGGACGCCAGTGTGATGCCCACCATCGTTAGCGGGAACATCAACGCACCCACAATCATGATCGCGGAGAAGGCCGCTGATATGATCAAGGCTGACCATGGAAGGTTCGATGATTGAGTGGAATAATGAGACTGTTGGGTAATCACAAGATTCTATTTAGCTGTAGGTGATTTTTTAATTTTGATGGTGCAATTTATCTCAGACCAAACATACATACTATTTGGTAATCTACATCGGAGACAGGCCAGTATGGGGTCAGGCCAGACTAACCCAAACGAGCGAATGCTTTTTCTACCACGTTCTGTCAATTTTTTTTTAAATAACCGAGGCGGAGCATTCTCTCGGTCAATCTTATAAAAAGTTAGAGTAGATATTATATCCTGATTACGTATGGTAAACAAAACGTAAGTAGGTAGGTACAATAACTTTTAATAAGATGCAAAGGAATTGAATACGTTTATTCTAATCTAAACGCACCATAACTGTGTTATAGAATTCATACATAATAACACAGAATATTAGTACAAGTATAATACGAGTGTAACTACTATTAGGTACTTGTTTATTCTGTGGTATAACCGCCTTTTAAGAATAGCTCATTTACAAATACAACTAGTTACTAGTTCCAATGACAACCAAAAAACATATCTTACACAATAAGTGTAGTGTGGTTATGTAGGTACTTCGTTTATATTTTTAGAACTATTGACGCATGAAACTATGAATATAATTAATATGTTATACTTAATAACTTACAACTTAACTTACGAGAAGACGTTGGCGGGACGATCTCGACGTTCACATAATAGAGTGGTGGAACAATGCCAACGACCGGGACCAGTGGAAGACTTTGGGGGAGACCTTTGCCCAGAAGTGGGACACAATAGGTAAAATAAAAAAATAAAAAATAACTTACAATGCTGCGATGTTTTTCATGTTTTACCTACGAACTTACCAGGTAGATAAATGATTGTCATGTGCACTTGTAGGTGGACCACGGGCAGAGATAGAACAAAGACAGTGGTCACAAAATTGGAAGGGCAAATTTTTTTTTAAGATTAGGAATAATATTTCAAAAACATTATAATTAAAGATTATTAGAAATTGTGTTCCGTTTATTATTTTTCACAAAGTATATTATTTTAATAACTTATTATGTAGGTACTGACCGTAACGGACGGTGATACACAATTCACAATAAAACTATATATTAACAAACAACAAAGTACCTACCTAAATAAAAACCCTTAAAAATATAATGCAGAGCACTTAAAGTTTCACAACATTGACAATTATATCTATTCTCTTGTTGCGTTTTTCAAACCACAGGGGGTCAATCGCGCTAAGTTTTAACAGCTCACCAGTTACTGTTACTGTTACGTTATGGCCGATTTTCAGTGTTTCAGAGAGATTGACTCCTAGGAGTTCTTTCAACTAGATTGATTCACAGTGTAAATCGGCCATAACGTAACAGTAACAGTAAGGTGAGCTGTTACAACTTAGCGCGATTGACCCCCTGATCTATAATAATCTGTGATAATAATGTGATAGATAATAATTATATAATCTGTGGTTTACAATCTCTTCTTCTTCCTGCCCTTATCCCACTAGGTGGGGTCGGCACAATATGTTCTTTTCTTCCATTCTCCCCTATCATCCGTCATCTCAGTGTTCACTCCACTCCCATGCATATCATCTTTTACACAATCCATCCATCTTTTCTTTGGTCTACATCTTCCTCTATATCCATCCACATTCATACTTACAATCTCCTCGTTACAGATCATAATATATACTACTAACTAACCTAATTTGACAGCACTAAGAATATTGCCGTCCCTTTCTCATAAACTGAAACGACAAAGACGGCTACAACTTTAGAGCTGTCAAATTCGGTTTAAAAGAATGCAACAAGAGAATCGACACTAGTATACAGGACATATTTTTATGTACTTAGCATAAACTTAGCAAGGCGAGTCTTAGACGAGTTTAAAACTAATTTTTTTAACCGATTAAATAATCTCTAGCATTTGATCAACAAAATATTGAACACTTATAGTTATACTTCTAAGTATGCATACAGGGTAGAAAAAAACCACTCCCGATAACATCATGGGTTAACGTATCTATTCATATGAATAACTTTTCAGAACTATCAGGTTTAGAGCGAAAAAAATCAGCTGTTTAAATTTGCAAAATGTTGCATTTTGTAGGAAAAGTAGATTTTTTTTAACGCTATCGCTGATGCTTGTATAGAACAAAATATTCATAGATAGATAGAAAACTTTTTATTGTACACCACGTAAAGAAATCTTCTAAATATATAAAACTATTTTGAAGCTGACTTAGAATCGACGCACAGCCTAAACTATAAGTCCTAGAGGTATGAAATTTGGAGGGTATTAGTATCCTTATATAGTGTAGGGGTGCACTAAGAAAGGAATTTTGAAACGTCACACTCTAAAGGGTAGAACGCGAGCAACGCCGCGGGCGACGGCTTGTTATAGAATAAACGCAGAGTTTATTATTCTTACGTGAAGTACAATGAGCGGTCTTATCACTATGAGCGATCTCTTCCCGGCAAGGACACAGCAAGCAATGGTCTTCTTGCACCTAGTATAAAATACGCCTATACAACTAATAACATGCTAAGAGAACTTATATTAGTTTTATTGCAAATAATGAAGTTCCTTTTTCCAAACACAAAAAATCTACATAAAATAATTTGAAATAAATACTTTCATAGAACATTTTTTTTACAAAGAATTTGCAATTATTATATTATGCAAGTTAGTTTAAGTTGCATAATATAATAATTTCTGAATATTAGTTAATATACGCTGATGATGTTATGTAATTTCAGATTTTGCCTTTGGTTGTTGACCCTAAAATCTGTAATTACCCAGCTTCTTATTTTAATTAAAATGTATGCACAATAGTTAAATATTTATTTTACGTAAGTACTTAACTATTAAAGGTGTTTTGTGGGTATTTTATAGTTACCCAGTAATTTAATTAAATGCTATTTTCAACTCATTTAGTAATCAATACAATAGTTAAAATAATTGACTTCAGCTAATTATTATTACCTATAAGTAATTAAATAATTACACAGTAAGGCCATTCTAGGTATCATTGTGCAATAATAACTTACGTATGTAATATGGCAATTAATTAATGTTGTGGCGGAAATCATAAAAACGCTAAATAATAAATAAATAAATATTCACGGACACTTAACACAACGCCTTCTAGTCCCAAACTAAGCAAAGCTTGTACGATGGAAACTAGGTGGCTGATAGAATACATACATACATATTTTTTTTTGTAAATACATACTTATAATACATAGAAACACCCAGACACAGAACAAACATCTATGTTTACAACACACAAGTGTTAGTTCTCGGTGGGGATCGAACCCACGACCCACAGCACGGAAGGCAGAGCTACTACCGACTGAGCCATGACGCCTGTCAAAATAATTATAAGTTATATAACAGAAATTGTTACTCGAGCATAGATTTGAGTAGAGATCTTCATACAAAAATGTATGCTTGAGTCCGGATCAGTGCTTCAGCAGTAAAACAGCATACGGGCCTTAGTTAGTCAAAACTAGAGATAGATTGAACGTTAAGAATGGCCAATAAGCATCTTAGAACTAATTTTTACCCGATGACAGCGAAGCAAATAGGAGGGTATATGATTTTGACCGGTGCTATACGTATGTAAATTCATCTGTTCCCTCATAAGTTATGAGAGAACATAAACATACATGTATAAGGTGCCCTCAGTTAAGATCGGCGTAATAGTAAGTCCGGATGCCAAGCAATTTTATGATATTTTTATATGATAATTGCTTAGTTACGTGATTTATCCGGACTTAATATTAGGCCGATCTTACCAGAAGGCACTATATACAATAATATACATAGTAATACATACATAATTATGTACATACGTATACCGGTCAAAATTATCGTCATGAGTCATAACTCCAAAACTCATAAGAATTTGACCTATGACATTTAATTTTATTTTCATTGTACGCGTCTCGATCGCTCGCTGGTTGATCTTAAAACTAATTTTTATACCTTATACATTTTTTTTCAATAATGGAAAAAGGAACCTCATTATACAACATACATATTTACAAAAAAATACATGGTTGAATTCATAAACGCCTTACAATTACGAAATTCCGAAGGCAAATTTCAACTTTTCGCTTTGGATACTATGAATATTGGGGAATTCGATTGTAAATCTTTTTGACTTTAAATAAAAAACCAAAAGGTATATTTAAATTAAAAAAAAACTGCTATCCCTATAAATTTTACGTACAACTGTTTATCTTTGTTTACATTGCATTTATCATCTAAATACCTACCTATAGAACATGGTCAAATACCATAAACCAAGAAGTTGAAGTTCACCCTGTAATGGCATATTATAATTTTCCATCTAAATGGGAGACTATAGATGGGCTTTTTCTCTACTAATATTATAGAGATTGTGGTTTGGTTTGTTTGTTTGTTTGTTGGGGTAATCTCTGAAACAACTGAACCAATTCTTGAAATGATTTCTTTGATAGAATAGTGTACCTACACTATTCTTAAATGCCAAAGCATAGACCAAATATTGTATTGTAATATTAGTTTTTCAGAACTCAATATTATCATATTTTCGGAGAAAAACGTACGAAAAGTTGAGAGTAAAGTCGTCTAGTTCTAGATAAATGAAGATCTCAGTGCAACACAGGGGGTCAATCGCGCTAAATTGACACGGCCGACCAACAGACACTGCACAGGCACGTAACAGGTACATCCCAGCTACGCACCTATCCATAATTTCCAGTTATCGGTATTGCGACAGCCCATAACAGCTGTGCGGTCGCTGACAACGAGCGTCTAACCGATCAATTGCGGTCAGAAAATTAGGGAAATACTATATCTGTGAAAATCAGCCGTAGCGTAATAGTAACAGAAGCCGCCGAGCGGTTACAACTTAGCGCGATTGACCCCCTGAATACGAACAAGTTAATGGAGCAACAATCCAATTCCTTGATAGTAGATAATCAGCTCAGAGGCGTGTAAATTTTATTAATAAATATACAAACAAACGAATTTATTAAATAGGCTAAGGTTATAATTTGCTTTATATGACCATCGCGATATAATTCAGTGTCACTATTAGCTTGTTAAAAGTATTTTTTATGTTTTTATGAGAATAAATGTCTTTAAACCTATTTAAAAATGCATTTATGTAGATTTATTTGAATTAATGCTCTAATTTAATGCCATTGGTACAATTTTATATTATTTCAAAGTGATTTTTAATCTCCAACCGAAAAACGGAAGGGGTGTTATAAGATTGGCGGCGTTGTGTGTCTGTTGTTCGTTTGTCTGTGTCCTCGTGCGAAAGTAGGGTTTCGATTTGAGTGGTGTCCATTTGATTACTTTTATTCTATAGCATTTGTAGAATCATGTGACAATGAGCAGGCCATATAGTTCTAGCTAGCTGGACATTATATGGCCTGCCCCTTGATACCTACACCACAGAATATTAGTGCCCTAAAAATGCTAATTCTGAGGTTTACTTATCTTCTTCTTCTTCTAAATATATAAAACTCTTTTGAAGCCGACAGAGAATCAACGCACAGCCTAAACTATAAGTCCTAGAGGTATGAAATTTGGAGGGTAGTATCCTTATATAGTGTAGGGGTGCACTAAGAAAGGAATGTTTAAAAGTCACACTCTAAAGGGTCTAAAATTAGGATCAAAGATTTTAACGAAATAATGCGTTTGTTGCTACCACGTGAGCAAAGCCGCGGGCAACAGCTAGTCTATCTATACATCTCGGATAATGGATCAATGTGTCTTACTATAAGACGTTCATAAATTCAACCTTATTGCACTACCGGGGTCAAAAATGATCTTTATATATATATAAAATTACTTTTAGTAATCTAACTATACATTTAAAGTACAGGTATGTACAAAAGTCGATAGAACGTAGATAATATTACAAAAGGTATACGAAAAAATACACTTTGACCTCGACTGTACATTACAATTTGCAAGTGTAACAAAACAATCCTTAATATTAGAATACGCGCAATGGATTTTAATCACTATGCAGTTGAAAATAAGATCGAAAATCACAACGATACGTAAAGTGAATAAAACCCAGTGTGCGTATAGTACCCGGTATGCAAGTTGAATTGTGTGAACCTAGTTTTAGAACGAGTTTCAAAATGCTTTCTTGCAAATAAATATCATTCTTTCAGTCACTCATTCGTTCTAACTCTATCAGATAGGTACCTACCTGCCTAGGCGAAAAAAAATATACAGCTATACTAATGGAACGATTCGATGGCCCACCTGATGTTCAGTGGTAACCACTGCCTATAACAAATGCCCGTCTGTTTGTTACGTTTTTACAAGCCAATGATAGAAATTTTATATTTGTGGTCATTCGACGCAGCGTATGATAATTCGGGTTGCGGGTTCAATTCCTACCCAGGATAAACAATTGCGTGACGAACTTACGGCCGAATAATCAAACGCCACTTAAATTATTGCCACCTCTTACAAATGAGTAATGTCAAACAGAGGCAGAGCAATTTTAAGTGGTGCTTAAATTTGAGTGACGTTTCAGTATTCCGGGCTTAGATGTTTATTCCAATAAAAAATATTCTATCAGCTTAATAGTACTTTGATTAGATAAAAGCTAGATGGCGCTGTGCGTAACGTCTATATTTTTCATTGCGTTTCACACAGTTTAACTTACATGCCGGTTACGATACTGATAATTCTAATTTTCTAAAGTATTCTTACACGTAGTTAGTAGTTGAACCAACTCACAGAACTTACCCTGAGCTTCTAGTAGCATGTTCCTGAAAAAAAAATTGCGATGTAGCCCAGTCGAATTAAATCAAAAAAGGGGCAAATCCGGAAAAAATATATGTAGCAATTTTCCATCGGAATTTGTTTTGGATTTTGGATTTATTTGAGTTCAAAAATCTGTCTTTTTTCGATGAAATTAAATGATTCTAAGTCTATTTTTAACTTTCTTCGAATTTTTATGAATTTTTAAGATTGTTTTTAATTTTACATACTTTCTTACCTAGAAAATTATAATAATAATAATTGTTATTATTAAATAGCTACTTATTATTATTTACTTGGCAGGATACGATAAGAATTACAGTCTAAAATCAAAATAAGTGGAAATACCTGCACTTGGTACAAAAATGCCTTATATTGGCACTGGTGACTCTGCTGTCTATCCCGAGCTCTTCCAGACTACACTTAAAGGCACGCTCCAGTCGCTCCACATGTTCCACGAACAAGGGTGAGTTTGCTGGTACATTCAGCACTCTGGAAAAACCAAATTATGTTTAATTAAATAAGTAATAAATAAATAAATATTCACGGACACTTAACACAACGCCTTCTAGTCCCAAACTAAGCAAAGCTTGTACGATGGGAACTAGATGGCTGATAGAATACATACATACATTTTTTTTTTGTAAATACATACTTATAATACATAGAAACACCCAGACACAGAACAAACATCTATGTTTACAACACACAAATGTTTGTTCTCGGTGGGGATCGAACCCACGACCCACAGCACGGAAGGCAGAGCTACTACCGACTGAGCCATGACGCCTGTCCTTTATAGAATTATATAGAATTAAATAAGTAAAAATATAAATAATCTTGGACATATCACACAACGCTCTCTAGTCCCAAACTAAGCAAAGCTTGTACTATGGGAACTAGATTGCTGATAGAATACTTGTATACATTTCTTTTTGGAAATATATACTTATGATAACATAGTAACACCCACACACAGAACAAACATCTATGTTTCTGTCACACAAATGTTTGCTCTCGGTGGGTATTAACGATCGATTGATGATGATGGCAGTTCATTGGGACTGTTCTATTGATCGCAAACATTGAAATGTCACAGGAAAGCAAAATATGTAATGTCGTGTACGTGGATGACGTGTTTTTTCCAGTTATGCCTATTTCACTCCCAAACTACTGAACCGATTTTGATAAAAAAAAATTGGGACCACTCTGGAAGCATATGACCCTTTCAGAAAAAAAAAAAGAATTTTTCAAATCGGTTCATAAATGAAGGAGTTTTTAACAAACATAAAATAATACAACAGAATTGAGAACCGTCTTCTTTTTTTGAAGTTGGTTAAAAAGGGATAAAAATCAAGAACTTACCCTTCCATAGTATTGGCGAGCGCAGCGATCAGATTTCCGAATAAAGACAGCTTCATTGACAGCGTTTTCAAGGAGTCGTCGCTAGGCAACTTGTCTTCTAAGGTATGTTCCACGCCTAACGCACTTGCTAGTTTGGCACTGGGAACAGATAGCTTAATTATATTTTTTTGTTACCCCATACTGTCCTACTCCTCGGCAAAGGTCTTCCCCATATCCCTCCAGTTGTTACGATCGCCGGTTGCTTCCCACCAGGCTCTGTGCAATGTGTCGAGTTCGTCACGCCAGCGCTTCTTCAGTCTGCCTCGGCTTCGTCGCCCACCTGCCGGCACCCATTGTGTGACGGCTGTTGCCCACCTGTCCTCATGCATTCGGCTGATATGTCCCGCCCAATCCCATTTTAGCTTAGCAGACTTTTTGCTAACGTCAGCGATGCGTGTCTTCGCACGAATTGCGGTATTTCGTATTCTGTCAGTTCTTTTTACACCTCTAATTATAATATCCTATTTAATATTATAAACGCAAAGGTTTGTAAAGCAGCGTTTCGGCTGTCGTAACGCACAACGCTGCGGTGTGCAGCACAAGGAGAGTACCGCGTTTGCTCCTCGCCGCTGACGCAGACTGCGACGTAACAAAAGACCATACTCGACGTATTCCATACAATTATGTGTCCGGCGCTGCATGTCGCATACCGCTGCGTTATGCGTTACGATCGCGAGACCGAAGCTTAAGGATGTAGGTATGAATGTATGGATGTTTGTTCCTCTTTCACGCAAAAACTACTGATCCGATTTGGATGTAACTTGGAATATACAGGGTGTTACCAGACCACTTCCGAAAACTTGGAGGTTCCAATCAGACCATGATACTGAAAACATTAAGCGAAAAAAATCGCGAAAAAAAAAATTGACTTGACTATCTCTTTTTAATTTTTTTTCTAGTTACATACACACAGTACAACATAATAAGACATATCTACCTATTTATCTCATTTAAAAAAGCAAAAAAACAGATGAAATAAATAAAGCAGCAATGTACACGCAGCACGCAGATTACGTCTACTACAGCATGAACAGCTGAGAGTTCATCGCGGGTCATTCGAGTACGCGACGTGCGAGCGACCTACGTTAGTACCTACCTACGTTAGGAGGCACTTACGACACAGAATAAATAATAGTACCTACTACGCCTCGACCTTACCTACGTGAATGCGTACATTGCGGGCTGGCGAAATAAATACAAATCTTTAAACATTGTTTTCTCCGGCTATAATTATTTTTCAGGATAACTGATTTTTTTTTGGTTGGGTTTTGGTGTGCTCCCCTTTCGTTTTCGGAAGTGGTCTGGTAACACCCTGTATATTGTCCGTGACCTGGATTAACACATAGGCTACTTTTTATCCCGGAAAATCAACGGGATTCAACGTGACGCGAACGAAATAATATCTCATAACTTACCAATAACTAGAGAAAACAGTCCAAACGCCCTCAAATGCGTCTATAACGGGTGTTTCGTCTCTTTCGCACTCGTCGTCGCTCTCGCTCGCACTATCGTTCTGTAGCTTTTCAACGGTACATTTGGCGAGTTGCATGTACTCCGGTATTATCTGACAGCGCTTCGCTACTTCTAGGCACAGCTCCTTGAAGTTACATACTTCAGATCGGGTGAGGGTGTTTGGACCTGAAAATCAAACGGAAAATTTTAATTTAAAGCTGGATAAAAACTATAACTAATTAACTAAAATCACATTATTACTTTTAAATTACTTAAAAATAGTTAATCTAGGTTTTCGCGTCCGGGGTGCTAGGCCGGGTAACCTCCACGCGGTGCACCCTGGAAACACCATGAAACACGCCCGCAGAGTACTGTGGACGTGTTTCATGGTGGCCAGTAACCCGGCACGGTGGGCCTCTCCGCGTGTCCCTCTGATAAGCAGAGGGCACTGCGTGATGAGGCAGGGTAGACTTCGGTCTACCCAGGTGGGTCCGGGCCCCCTTGTTTGGTGGCCCGGACGTCGGGGGTCTTAGGCCCCCGAGCGGGGAAGAGCGCGCGGGACGACGCGGAACTGTCCCGCGCGCGACGCATGGTGGCGAATGGCGGGACCGCATTAGAGCACCGGCCCCGCATTGCAGACATTCGCCACCAGCGGACGGGAACGGCCGAGCCGCTCGCCGTTCCCAGGCCCCACCCTGCAAGGGGAGGGGCGTGCGGGCCCCGCTGTAATGGCGGGCTTCGTCGGCGGGGGACTGGACGTAAAGGCTCTGCCGGTTTCCCAGTCCCCCCCCACTAAGACGACGCAGGAGCGCCGCTGGGTTTTTAGTGGGTATACCGGCCTGACGGGAGGCCGGGGAGTCCCACATACCCCCCTTCATGCTCTCTAGTGGAGGGGGGATGCGTCATGCATTTTCCCAGCGCAAAAAAAAAAAAAAAAAAAAAAAAAAAGTTTTCGCGTCCAAAGCCATTGCTTTCTCTTTGTTCCTAGACTCACAGCTTGGTTCCTAGACTCATGTCTTGGTTCCTAGACTCACATCTTCGTTCCTAGACTCACATCTTGGTTCCTAGACTCACATCTTCGTTCCTAGACTCACATCTTGGTTCCTCATCTTCCATCACTTTCTTTCATTAAAAAAACGCTACAATACCTTTGTTATCAATAGCACCAAGGCTGTTCTTAAGGTCCATGATGAGATACTCTATCCTGGGGAAGACCTCGTTGAACACTGCGATCCAGTGCTTCAGCAGACATTGCACCACGTCCGACAGGCTCCACGGAGGAGGCTTGAATATCACACGCATCCAGATATTCTCGTATTTCGCTCGCATTTCATTCTAGATATAGACATTAATTTATTTACTGCTTGGCACACAACATACAAAACACATAAATGTTTTTTAACAGTTCTTATTATTATTAACTAGCTTACACCCGCAACTTTGTCCGCGTCTCGTTCGATCCAGCTCGTTCTCTTTTCATATTCTCATAAGTTAGGTATCACATAATTTATTTATTTTTAAATATTTATGGTAATTTTTTACACGAGGCCCTCTAATCCCAAACCAAGCAAAGCTTGTACTATTGGAAATACATTGCTGAAGGAATTAACTGGTGAACTAGATTATTGAAAAAAATTACTGGTACCACTGGCATAGTTCATATTTGAAGAAACTACTTAATTACAAAGGTACCTCCAGAATGTTGCTGAGTAATTTAAATATATGCTTCTTCAGCCTAGCGGCGGACAGAGGCGTGGCAGTGGACTGCGAGTGCGGCTTCAAAACCAACGCTCGCAGTGTTTTAGTTTCAACGCCGTTCGCAACCGCCTTCGTGCAAAGGTTCTTGTCGTTTGACAATAAAATCTGCAAAGAATCATACAAAAACTATAGAACTACTATTAAGTTACACAGGGTATCTGGAAGAGAACGCTTATAGCGATAAACACCGCCCATTGTACTTCATAATGGTTTTTTCTGTTTTTTTCTCATATTTTGGTGTACATAATCTAATCTATGTTAAAAAATATATCTGCACAAAGCAATTAATTGTATCCAGACAGGAGATGAGTCGATTTGTGATTTCAAATATGTTTTTAGTTTTTTACGCTGGAATATCTCCCATTTATACCCAACAATTAATCAAGTTTACAAAGCGCATTATCATTGGGTAGGCCATATAACATACATACAAAATAAAACATTTCTAATAAGAATAGTTATGATATAATATATTAGAAGCTTATGCCTTTTATCCCTGCCAGTACATTTGATAAAAAAAATCTTCGAATTAAATTAAACTGACCGGGGGCGTCGACCACAGGTGCGTCGACCACTGGGGGCCTAAGCCACGAACCCGGCCATCTCATAATTTTATGACATTTTCTTTCAAAAATGACGTAAGCAGTAACCAGCTGAGCTATATGATGAATTGATAATGAGCATGTACGTATGTATGCTCTGATGAATCAATCTTACCACAGATTTCCCCCTTTCAGCTTGCTGTAAGCAGCAGTTCAGTATTTCGTCATCCGGCGACTCGCAAGGGTAGATGTGTGAATTTGCATCACGTAGTGGTTGAACTAAAAAAACCCGAATTTAGTCATAATAATAGTCATAATAGTATTTATTTGTAATATACATTACACGTCATAGGTTATATTATATAAGGTACATTTTGTACACTGGCGGTACTAAACCAATTTATAATAATAATTAGGTAAACATTATATAAAAATTCCAACCGAATAACACATAAAAACACATATAAAAGCAATACTATGGTCCAGGCTTATAAGCTATGAACTCCTCATAGCTATAGAAAGTGTGTTTAAAAGTTTATATTCATAACTAATCACTTCAAAGCGCTCGAGGCTAGGCTTGCTTAGTAAATCTTCACTGATTATCTAAGTTAAGCGACGTTCTGCGCGGCCACTATTTGCATGGGTGATCGTTAATAGCATTTACATCTGAGCGCTTCCGTGCTTCGGAGGGCAGGTTAAACTGTCGGTCCCGGCTCTAGCAGCCGTTAAGCCACGACGGAGGCCTCAAGGCGACCTAAAAACACCGTCACCAGAGTTGGCCACTAACTCATACGAGCTTGCTTTGCTTACAAGATAAAAACATGGATAAAATAAAGTATATGTTTCAACCCTTGGATTTTTTGACGGCGTAAACACTACCAACATTTTAAGATGAAAAATGAAACCATGATTGTCACAAACAATCGAGTGTCCATAGAGCCTAAATTTTCCGGTATGTGTATTTATTACCTTTGATCCTGTTATTGTTCTCAGGCAGAGATTTGTACAAATAGTCCATAGCCGGTCTGGCACGTTTGCAGATCGCTCCGTTCCCGTTATTGCTGTCTTTTAGTTTATCTAGTTCGTTGATCACACGCCACGGAACTAGCAGAGTGGGTTGTTCCGTGTACCCTGCAAGAAAAAAACAATAATGTAGTTAATGTTACAAAAATTTAGAGAAAAGAACAAGGGAACAAGTTAAAGTGACAATTTTTTTAAACCCCCAAAATTCTTATAACTTTCTAAATCCTATTCATAATTATGCTGGTCACCATCAGACTTGAAGTATGGACTACAGTTTATTAAATCTGAACGCTTTGTATAAGCCAAATGATTTTGTTTACAAAGATTTTGTAATACAAACTGAATTGAGACTAAAAAAACTAAGTAATTGTAATTCAATTTTGTAGATATTGTGAGTATTGTACTGGTATTAGCTGTAATTTTTTTTGTGAATAAAGTTTTAATAACATTGATTTTCTTCTTTCTGGATGTGGCACCCCAATAAATACTGATTTACAACAAAATATAACAAACCTTCTATGTGTGAATTCATTATATTCTTGATGAAGTCCAACTCGTGAATGAAAATATTAGTATCAACCACTAATATTACGTTTTCTTTTGCTATAGAAACTTTACTTGCATCAGGCCCATTTCTACTCAACTCGGGTTCAACTATTCGCCTTGTCTGAAAGCAATGAGAAAATATTGAACAATGTGTTTTATTTATCCTTTTTATTATAATATGTATCAAATGATGTTTATAAAAAACCCCCCTCAATCTGAGAATACATGTTGTACTAGCTGGTGCCCGCGACTTTGTCTGTGTAAGATTAGAAGTCAGGATTAGAATTGCAATTTGCTATGCGAAATCTTCTATGCGTTTCTGAAGAGTTCGCCTCCTAGTTAATCCAGATCAATACATAATATATATTATATTCAGAGTTTCATCCTAATTGGATCAGTAGTTTTTGCGTGAAAGAGGAACGAAGATACATACATCCTTACAAACATTCCCTTTTATAATAATTATTAGGATTTTTCATTTTAGTATTTTAAGTCCTAGGATTAACGTATTCCTCCTCCTTCAATCGTATTCCTCATATCTGAGAGTCGTGACCACCTCCAGTCATTATCCTCATCTTAACGATGGTACGCCATTTGTTTCTATCCCCGGCTAGTTGTAGGGCATCGTAGACGGATGTGTTGAGTGTGGTGCGGATCTGATCGGACCAACCCATTGGGCTTCGACCTCGCGACCTTCTCCCGACGACATTAACGTATTAGGTTAGCATATAATATTGGTAATGTTAAAGCTAAGTTTAGATAATATTACATACCTCCCTTGGATCGACATCCATAGATTCCACTGCAGTTTCATTATCAATATGTACGTGAGTTTCCATAGCTTCATTACTCAGTCTCTTTCTCATTGTGTCCATCCTGTCTCGAGCTGTTTTAAATGTACTGACAGATGTTTCAGCCAACCTCGATGTTACTGGTGTATCGGCAAACTTATATGTATTTACAGGGGTATCAGACTTAAACACATTGTAGACACTTGTAGGTGTTTCTGCATTGCTAACAGTTTCACCTTTGAAGATATTGACCGGTACTATACGTGCTTCTTTTCGGTAAGATAATTTAGAATTGATGGCCGACATGAGTTTCCTAGCTTCTGAGAACTGAGGGGGTGTAGCCGGGTGCTTCATAAAAGGGTACTCTGTATTTTGGTTGTTTATACCTTCTTCAATATCAGCGAATGCATCTTTGGGTTTCAATGTGTCTCTGTCGGGCAGTTGAGCTTTCATCGAGTATATAATTTTGTTGGCAGCAATGAATTGGGATGGGGATATGGCAGACTGAGCGGTTTCATTTGGGGAATGTGAAAGGGTGCTTTGAGATTCATTGTTTTCTTGTTTAGTTTTTTCTGTTTGGGCAGTGGTAGGTTTAGTAGACTGTGTGAGTGTTGCATGTCGAGTTGTCTCTTTGGCCTCTTCATTTTTAACTTCCATGGAAAGGTCAGCTCTTAGTTGAGAGAGTCTTGCATTGGCTGTGTTTTTAGATGGGGTTTTAGGGCTTTGGTCAGAGTTTCTGCTTGTATTAGCTGTTCTTTTAGATCGCTTTGCAGGGCTAAGTGAAGGCTTTGGGCTCTTTTTTAAGGGACCGCAAGGTTTAGTTTTGTCTCTTAGAAGTTGTTTTGGAGTAAACTTGGGCGATGTCTTAATAGAGCCTGTACTTGCTCGCTTTTTAGCTGAGATTTTGTGATTTCTATTTTCTGGGGTGTTTTCTGAAAAAGAAAATTTATACATATACCTACTTACAGAATGGACATAGGTAATGTTGAATAAAAAATTATAGAGAAACCTTAGCAAAATACCTTCTTTACATTTCTTGATAGAAGAACTTTGTGTGTTATTTCCATCACTTTTTCTCTTCAATACCTTCTTTACTTCATTGTTTGCGGACTTGCCTATGGGCTGCATCTCTTCCTTACTTCTTTTACATTTATTTTCTTCAGGCGACTTGACGGCCTTGAAACCAGTCCATGAAAAATGCATTTGAAAAAGAGTAAACAAAGAAATGACAAGGAACCTGAAGCATAGGTACCTAGTGTTGTGAAAATGTATAAAAACTTACCTGGGGTTTGGTCCAAGAAGACTCTCCAGTTTTTCTATTGAAGTAATACCTTCTGCTGGGGTTCTTCTTGGATATGCACAGCTCCCAGCCCGTGGGCACATCCGTGTCGTCATTTTTATCAGAATTCATAAGAAATGCGCATGTATAAAAAAATCGGGATTCAATCAAACTCCAAACATGTAGGTAGAATCAAGGCACCAACCACAACCAAGCTCAAGAGGATAGGTACCTAGGTAGGTAGGTAATAGTAGCCTTTGCTCAGATCCAAATGAAGTTAACAATAACAAGCTGCAACACCTGCAACAAACCCAACCATCTATTTCCGAAAGAAAAATATTGCTAAACTTTTATTTTCTTTCGTTCGGTTCTTCCTCTTCCTTCAGTAAGTCAATAAAAAAAAGTGCTCTGTGGAGTCTGTGGCTCAGTCAGAAGCAGGAATATAAAAATGTTCTCTGTGGAATAGTTCAAGACTTTAGCCATAGACGAAGAGTTTTTTTTTTCAAACATAAAATCAGCTGTTCGTCCATGCAACATCGGTGGAGTGGTCCATCGTCTGTCAAACAAAACAGCTGATGGATTGTTATTTTTTCTAACCTAAAATGTCTTGGCACTAACTAATAGCAGAAATGGAGAAAATTATGAATTTTGGTAAAACTATACGAAACAACTGGAAGAAGTCCGTCGTAGGCGTAATTGCGTTATACTATGTTGGTGCTAAAGGCAAAGAAAAATATGAGTATGAGTGATCTTTTATGTTTTACGTTTAGGACAGTTTGTATCGACCTACTCACAGAATTCTTACCCTGAAGCATGTTTTAGGATCAACTTGCTCATGCGGGCGGCTTGCAAAGAAGCAGCCACGTATGGAGACTCCACAATACCCATGGAGAGAAACCCTACTCTAGTCACGGTGATACTGAACCCTGTTGCAAACAAGAGAGCTGCTAAGCAGGACTACGAGAAGTACTGTGAACCTCTACTACACTTGGCTGGGTTGCAAGTGGATGTGATACAGACTGCTGCAGAGGGGAATGCCAAGGAGATCATAGAAAGCCTGAAGGGAACCGAGGCTATTATTGTAGCAGGAGGTGATGGTACACTCTCTGAAACAGTTACTGGTTAGTATATCAGTGAAGTAGCTAGCTGAATGTCATGTTTAGGTCTCACTCCCTTAGTTGATCTGATCAATAGTTGCATAAGTTTAAAACTTAATACTTTTTCAGGTCTTCTGAGAAGAAATGATGAAGCAAACCGCTTTCCACTTGGGATACTTCCACTGGGTCGCACAAACACGATGGGGAACACCTTATTCCCTGGAGGAAAGGGGGTGGACAAAGTAAAACAACTTATTGATGCCTCTATGGCGATCATAAGAGGTGACACTGTCTTGAAAGACGCCATGAAGATAGAACCGGTTGTGGTAGATGATGGCGAAACTCCATCCCGACCTATTTATGCATTGACTTCATTCGAGTGGGGAGCATTCAGAGACACAATGGCAAGAAAAGATCAGTATTGGTTTGTTGGACCCTTACGTGAGTATGCTTCGTTCCTTTTCAATGGGTACAAGGAGTCTTTAACATGGAATTGTAGTGGTACACTCAAATACTCACCACCGTGTCCTGGGTGCAGCAATTGCATCAAAAGAAAAGTTGAAGTTAAGAGAAAGTGGTCATTCTTTATGCCAGCTACTCAAGCTGTTCAACAAGATGATTCAAAGGCTTTTAATCCAGACTGTGCATCTACACAGGAAGTTTGTTTTAAGACTTGCGACTTCAAAATCCTGACTCCCAATATTGAACCAACTAATCAAACACCATCTTTGAGTATTGAATTAGGTAAGAACACATATTCTTACAGGGAATTTGTGTCAGAAGGTTGGAATCGCTTAAAACATAAAAATAGTTCAGAACATATTTATGCTAGAACTGTTGAGTTGATACCACAGAAAAATGAAACAGAAGTGACAATTGAAATAGATAAAGAAGAATTTGATGTAAAGCCAGTGAAAATAACTATCCTTCCTAAAGTTATTAAGTTGTTTTGTAATCCACAAGTAAATGTTAAATAGTGTTACATTAATATTAGTATTTTTTTAAATCGCGTCGCTGTCTATTAGTTTGCTATAGTTTGCTCACAGCCAAAGCCCTAAGCTTTAATGTGTCCTAGGCAAAAATCACTTGCAAAGTTATTTTCAATAAACATAAAATAACAGTAAAAATTCTTTATTACCCACTAAATTCAAAAACTATAATAGATTCTGTCTAGCATACTCCCACACAAATATAGCGGCGGTCACGTGGACATTCAATGATCTCACAAAGCCCTGCTGCGGAATTTCAACGCATTGATCCATCATGGGCAATAAATCGCAAGGGATGCCTTCTTTCTCATGCCTAAAAAGAAAAAATAATTAAGTTGTACAGCTCTGTAGCTAAGGATGATCAAGGAATAGGTTGAGGCCAAAAATGCTGCCTTGAGGTATCCCACTCATTAAATGAAATTTTTTCGAGTGGTGAAGTACTTATAAAAAAATTTTGGCTTCAACCAGCTTCTGTAAAAGCTTCTTCTAATAAACACCCTCAATCAAACTGACCAAAGTATTATTATGGAAGAATGAAAGAAGAATCTTATCAAATGTTTTCGTAAGGTCTAAAAGGATTACCAAGATTCTATGGTCCCATACGAACATTTCCTCGTATTTAAAAAGTAAAAGACAATAAAATAGATTCTTACCCCAATAACAGTAAAGTCTTCCTAGGAAACTTAAATTTTTGTAGTTTAGAACCAGTAGAGGTTTGTTCAGCGGCCACGATGGCGTATCCATCTGCTTTCATTTTGTTGAGGTAGTCTTTTAAAGGTTGTCCTGGTCGAATTTCTTCAATGTCGATCCATCTTTCTGCTGAGACACTGAAAAACGGACGCAAAAAATCTTTAGGTACTTACTGAAGGTAGATAATTTTGTCTGCAAATTGTTACAAACATGAACATTTATATCTACCTGAGTCCTTGGAATTGTTTATCTTGCAAATGTCTCAAGCTATCGATTACGTAAGTCTTCACGCCAAAAACTTCGCTCGTTCTAGCCATGCCTCCCAGATTCGGCAACTTGTCTATCAATGACGCTACCACAATAAGATCACTTGGGCATTCTCGCTGAAAAACCCGTTTAATTCAAATTAAAAACAATTATATAACTATATGTAGGTACTTAACAGGTACCTACTACTAACGCGCTGATTTCAAGACATTTATATTTACCTTTTTAGTAGTTTCGTAAACATTTACGTCACTCATATTATTCCAAGGAACATATTTTTTCTGAAGAGTTCCAATTTTATCCAGTTCTTCTACTGGTATACTTTCTGTATTTTTCTTCGATTGAATTTTGACTAGTTCTTCATCGTCTATACGGCAACGTGCACATTCTTTTTTGAATGTGCTATCATCATTGATGTCAATATTTTTGTTTATTTCTTTTACAATGTTAGTAACGAATTCTATATTATTTATTTCGTTGTTATTACTATCACATAGTTTTGGTAGTGAATTGTACAAAAAGTAAGGTGTTAAGTTATTAATCACATCAAATTCGTTAACAAAGTAGTCTTCCTTAAGTTTCATAAAGGTTTTGTCATTGCAATTCTCAGAAAGAGTCTTATTGATAACTTCAATTGTATAGTCATACTTTCTATCGCTGTTTCGATATAATTCATACAATTTCGTAGACAAATATTGTGCGTTTAGTCTTACATTAAACAACTGTCCCATTGTGTGGGATAGTAGTGTGTCCAGTACAAACTCGTATTCATTATTCAAGCAAGTGCTATTAGAAATCTTGTGTTTTAGCAACCAATACATTATGATAAACTGTGATAAGACTGGAACATTTTTTGATTTCAATAAATCTACCAACTGATCATTAATAGGTCGTTTCTGAAAATCGACAAAAAATTATAAGGGTAGGTAAATATTAACGTAACTTAATAAAAATATAACTACCAACAAAAAAAAAACAATCCTACCTCAATATAAAAGTAAAGAGTGATATACCATTCTAGGCATATTCTGACGCTTTGCTGATGCGGTAATTTTCCCAAAAGATAAAGACACCAATTCAATAATCTTGAATCTGCATTTCGATTGAGCAGCAAGATTAAAACCAAATGCTGTAGTCCTGTCTGTATAGTCCTATGTATTTGAGAATTCCCATGATATCGTACTTTGTGCTTGAAGATATCGTCAATTTTGTTCGTGATAAAGTTTGTAATGAAATGCAAAGTCTCCGGGTTATGTATACGAGATAGCATTAAAACAGTCAAGTAGTGGATTTCAAAGTTGAAGTGCAAATCAATTCTGGAAAGAAAAATGACGTAAATAAACAAAGACATATGAAAGTGTAAATTGGCGTACAATTAAATATTAACTTACTCAGTACTTTTGATATCATATTTCGTGTTTTGTAAAATTCCAATCGAAAGGTTTTCGATTATTCTGAAAATATATAAAAAATTATAATTTATTTCTTCAAGATATACGACGACACAAACTATATGTAGGTAGTTAAATTAATCACCTTTGATCTTTTCTGGACACTGGGCAGTATAGCAGCATTTCACTAAGAATGAAGATTAGATGGCCATGTAGGTAAATTTTTTTTCCATTCAACTCTCTAGCTAAATGATACAGTGAATTGTTCTTAATAAAACCATATTGTATAATTTTACTACAGTACACAATGACTGTATTGTTTAGTTCTGGTTTGTCAAGTAAAGCTTTATGTGTTATGAGATGTGTAAATTCTTCCATACATGGAGAGTAATTATGATTATTTGTTTTCAGCTCTTCTATTTCACTCCACATTCTACTGATAAACTGATTTATATCAAATACAACATCTGCGTTTAAAGTTAACAACTTTAATATCTTGTTTATAATTTTCAAAATCCAGTAAAGGCACCCATATCCACCACATTCAATGACATCATCAAGATAATCCACAATACATTTTAGATATCTATCTAATTTCAGATCCTTAAATTCCAATACAATGCTAACTGTTTCACTGTGTTTCTCATAAAATATATTTTTAAATTTTCCAATACTTTGTGCTTTATGAATTTCTTTCTTTGCAAATATTCTAGCTAGGTCTATGAGACCTTTAATATCAAGCATTTCATGCTTAAAGTTACAAACAAATGTTTTATTGTATGAAAAATTATTAATTATATACATGCTTAAAGCAGCCTTTTCTAATTCTATGTTTGGATCCTTCAGAAGGATCACAGAGCTTTTATAAAGCTGGTTTATTATTTCTTTAGAGCCTTCATTTATAATACTATCTGGGCATTTAAAACCATTCAATAAAGTTTTGGTTTCATCAACAGTTAAAATAGTGTTGCTTGTTAATAAGCAAAATATGTATTGTAATACTATTTTATACTCTTTCAATATTACATTTGCTATAGTTGCTTTGGTTGTCCTTTTCTCTTCCTTACATTTGCTAAATATCTTCAATATTATCAGCACATCATTGAAGCATTCCAACTTATTTGAGTATTGCCTACTCACAATATTTTTTATAAGTTGAATTTTTTCATCAACCATTTCAATGTAATAATTTATATCTTCATAGTGTTTGTCAAGTACAAATAATCCAAAATCAATATCTGCCAATGAGTTTGTTACTTGTTTATAAAGTTCTCTTGTTTCTTTTTCATTGGTGGTTAATTTATTTACTAACAACGAAACAAATGGATTGTTAATAATTTCTTTGTCTTTATATTCCAATTGCAGCAGAGCAAACACTTTTGCTAATACTTTCCAATCAAGATCTTTACAGCACTTGCCAACAAAGTGTGAGACATTAATGAGCACAGCTTTTCTGAGAGCTATGATGTTACAAGAGGCTTTCATCAGTTCAGTTAATATTTCAGAAGCATTTTTATCATTTGTAAATGATACATGGAAATCTATTTCTGCTAATATATTAGTCAGGTGGAACAGAGGCACTGGTGATAAGTTAGCTAGAGGGATTGCTTCAAGAACATGAATCAAAGATGTATTATCTTTTAGCATTTCTGTAACCTTTTCTTTTAATCTACTAATGTCATTTGCATTTTCATAAAAGTTAATGTCGTCAAGAGCGTGTATAAGTGCTAAAGCTTCAGTTACACTGTTGACTTTTCTCTTGAGTTGGTGTTCAACACATTTCAATCTGACTTGCGAGTTATCATGTTTGAGGCCTAAGTTGAAGGCACAGTTTACCCAGCAGCTGGGAATCTCATAAACTGTATCAAACAGTTGTAAAGATGGCATCACTATATTACTCTGTTTTTCTTCCAGGCTGTCTATCAATATAAAGAAATTATCCCACTGTTGTCTAAGCATATCAGTCTTTTTTTGATCCCATAAAAATACTGTTTTACTTTCAGATTTTATATTAATTGTTCTTTTTTTACAAGCGAGGTAGTCTATGGCTCTTTTAGAAAGGTAAACAGATATTTTTCTGTATGTAAAGTCATTGGACATCAATCCAAATAATATTATTCTCCAAAACTCGTAGTGGCATACTATTTCTGACTCAAACTCCATGCTCCCTTTGTCAACCACAGGCAGGTAGTAGTCTGATAGGCAGCTTAATACTTTAAGAGAAACTTCGATATCCTTCAGCACCTTGACATAGCTCCAAACTCTGTCCAAAATATTAAAGCCAACAACTCCTTTAAATATTTTTGGAATTGTGCTAGTAATAAAATGGATTTTCACCTTTTCATCAGAGTGACAAATAGCCTTTTCGATTGGTACTTCCATGAACAATAAGTCAATTTTCAACCCATGTTGTATGACTGCATCCAAAATGCTGTCAATCACTTTAAAATATTGCAAAGTTCTTGAACTATCGAGTTCATCATCTGTAGCTTTAGATTTATCTGTTGATAAATCCACATTAGCTAAAAGTTGTTGGAGTAAATGCTGTGAATTACTCACCAGAGTGCCACCATTTAAATGGAGAACACTTATTGTTATTTTGCACACATTATCAACTATATCTGGAGTGATAATTTTGATCAATTTGACTAAGAAATCAAATTCTTTAGAATTTTCACAATCAGTTTGATCCTGTAGGTTTATGAGATTCTTGTATTTCACCAGCTGCAATGCACTAGAGAGATGTTTGTTTGAGTAATTACTACGTTCCATGATACATTTCAACCTAGAATCCACCAAATCTTCGTCCAAGTCAAGTAAATCGAGAAATGATAAAATTTCTTCCGAACTATCCATGTTGTGGTCTGCGAGGAGTTGGAGGTGTAGAAACTTAGGTTACCATAATCAACATCACATAGGTAATTAAGGTTACTTGAGGAACAGTGTCACAGTAGCGCGATTAATAGAATATACCATTATTCTAGGCTCTGAACAGAAGACACAATCAGCTCTGCAGCAAAGCGCAAAACATGTGCCTAGTCAGCTGTTTGTTTTTTTTTTTTTTTTTTGTTCGCTCCTCAGAGCAGGCAATAGTTTTCAAACCATACCGCCTAGTCTTACGTTGTTTTTTTTTCCCTTAAGTTAGTTTGTTTATGTGTTTGTCTTTCGTAAATATTCTTTTATGTAGAAATCATATCAGTTACTGATACACATCTGAATGAAAACATACCAATAGCTGGTACATCAGCTGTTTGTTTAATTTCGTGGGTTGGGTGAAAGTTGGGTGTTTCGTCTCTTTTTTTAATTTTGTTTTTAGTATTTTTTGTCTATGGGTTTCGTTCACAAGATTTTTTTTTTGTAACACAGTAAAAAATCTGTTTTCACCAAAAAACATTTACAATCAACATTCACAATGCGATCCATACAAATGATCTGCTTTGTCGGGAATCTGATTGCATCGTACGCGTACATCTAGACTAGAAAGATTTGAAGATTTGTCGGTGGTAGCGTTTCCACCAAAAGAAACTGTAAATCGTATGTGAAGATTTGTTGTGCTTTGTATTTCCACCGCTGCAAAACATGTTTCACAATCAATAAAAAATCGTGTAATTCATTGGTTTCGACCGTAGTAGTAAGAGTTTTCAAGACGATTGCTTCAAATCTCGTAACACTCACAAGTTGTTAATGCTTATCGATCTTACTAGATATGGATTATGGATAACAAAAAATACACGATTGTGAAACATCAAACATGACCGTTCATTTTTTACAGCGGTGGAAATCCAAGCGCAAAAAATCAGAAATCTTTATACTTACATACGATTCATCCATTTTCTTGTGGTGGAAACGCTAGCACCGATCAGTCTTCTTCAGATCTATACATTCGATTCACAGTTTTTTTTTTAGTGGAAATGCTAGCCCGACAAAACAAATCGTTTGTAAAGATGGCATTTATAGTGAATGTTTTTTGGTGAAATGAAACCCACGTTTTGGTGAGATGACAGATGAGTTGACATGACAACACAGATATAGGTCGACAGCCACAAAAAAGAAAAGAAGAAGTACTACCTACCTACCCTTACTGTCGGTCGAGAAAAAAATATTTTTCGGAAAAAATGGAAAAATTATGAAAATCTTTCTGCCTTCCTCGGTTGGTTCTTTCTGATTCTGCTATAACTGGTTTTTGATTCTATTCTAGCGATTATCTGTGATTCTAGCTAATTTATCGGGATCCGTTTTATTCGGCGAATATTTTAATCGTTGATTTGTAGTAGGTATAGGTACCTATTTTAGTTTCGACGTAGGTACCTTTGATGGAAGAAGACAATATAATGAACGATGGCGAATCAAGCGATTCTCCAAACCAATTGAGTCCCAAAATTCCTGGTAAAAAACTGAAATTGAATGATGGGAGTTCTCAAAACATCTTACAGGAAACAGATCATAATTACCTTCCATCAACCAGTACCACCCCTACCTTGAGCTCTGAAGAAAAAGGTAAAAAAATCCATACCAATTTGAAACCAGATGTCATAATACAAATAATTACCTACTCATTACTTACCTTATGTACTTACCTTTTTTGTTTTTCTAGTTCCTAGTTTGAGTAAAGATGAAAATGTAGATAGTGGGATGTCTGCTGATAAGTCTGAGAGCACTAGCAGTGATGACAAAAGTGCTAGCACCTCTGCAGGGCCTTCAAATGAGGTCGTTAACATTGCTGCATCTGGCAGTAACGTCCAAGCCATATTGTTGAATATAAGGCAGCCGAATCGTAGAAATTACCGGAAGAGAAAGTCGGATGATTGTGACACAGATAGCAATGCATCTTCTAAAGATTCAGATGACTTATCAGGTGCTGAAGAGGTTCATTTACCTTTAGCCAATGTGCAATCTGATGAAGAAAGTGTGGTTGAAGCTGAAGATATTGATATTCGAAGGCTGTGGGAACTTTGCTCATCTGACTCTGGTAATACCAATAATACAGATGAACAATCAGAAAGGTAAGCAGAAGATTTTATACCTAATAGTTACTTATACATTTGCATAAAAATAATCTATACTATTATAAAACTGTAAAAAAGCCAGAAACTAAAATTAAAGATATGGTTAAACTAAATAATGCAGATCTACAAAAAAAACGAGTTTGTCTGTTTGTTTGTTCGTGGATCACGTCTTAACTACTGGATCAATTTCAACAAAACTTATACCATTCGTAAGCCCTAGGTAACATAGGCTATATTTTATTAAAATGAAAGACTGATCCTTAGATACAGCTTGAACTCTCAAAACCAAAAGCAACCCTTTGCTCCAAGGTTGGTTGTATGCTGGTTGACAGATATTTTGGTGGAAAGTTTCGCACGCGTATGAAGTCGCAGGTATCAGCTAGTAAAATATAAATCTACAGTTATAGAGAGAGAGTGCACATTCATCAGATAATATTGTAACACTTGTATTTTAGACTAGCCGTCGCCCGCGACGTTTCTCGCGTTCTAGACCCTTTAGGGTGCGACTTTTCAAAATTCCTTTCTTAGTGCACCTCTACACTATATAAGGATACTACCCTCCAAATTTCATACCTCTAAGACTTATAGTTTAGGCTGTGCGTTGATTCTCTGTCAGCTTCAAAAGAGTTTTTATATTGATGATAATAAAAGTATTTTATTGGACGAGTGTAGTATTTAGTGCTTTTCTAACTGTTCGCACAGATCAAAATGTTCAAAAGTATTACAAATTCTACTATGTGGAATGCACTCGAGACCCTTGCAGATACAATCTCTGGATGTGATGAGACACCTGTAAAAGTGGTGATTCTGTATTTAGAACTCTAATAAACTTGTTTCGTAATATAAAAAAAACCCTAAGTTTAGCACCAAACATGAGTTAGACAGGGTTTTTCGATAAATAAATAAATATTCACAGACATATCACACAACACTTCCCAGTCCTAAACTAAGCAAAGCTTGTACTATGGGAACTAAAATGCTGACAGAATACATATTATACATATTTTTTTGTAAATACATAGTAACACCCAGACATAGAACAAACATCTATGTTTGCCACACACAAAATGTTTGTTCTCAGTGGGGAAATCCGAAATAAATCTAGTTTTGTAATGAATGAGACCATATAGGCTTTCATTTAACATTTCAGCTCAAGGAGCAGCACTAGTGCAGCTGGATCATCACCATCAATGCAGGACTACGAGAGTGATGCCTCCAACCTGGAACTCCGTGAAGAAGCATCCATGAACGCTGACAATTCGGATACAGATGAGGAGGCAAGGGTACCCTGGAGGATCCGGGAGCCAAATCAAACTACATCTAATAAAAAGCTACCGGATGTCCTGCTGAAAGAGAAACCTAAACATGACTATTTGTTTTTAAAAGGTATCATATCCTACTTATATTATAAACGCGAAAGTTTGTGAGGATCTATGTATGTTTGTTCCTCTTCCACGCAAAAACTACTGATCCTATTTGGATGAAACTCGGAGTATATATTGTCCGTGACCTGAATTAACACATAGGCTATTTTTTATCCCGGAAATTCTATGGGATCCAACAGGCGAAAGCTTATTTTTTATCCCGGAAATTCTATGGGATCCATCAGGCGAAAGCTAGTAATTATAATAAATAAAATGCAAATTTTATTAGCAGCTTAATAATGTATGTTTGCAAACAAGCGGCTTACCTCTGCATCAAATGGTCATTAAAACAGTCTTATTGGTGAATTTAAGGGTTAACAGCATTGTTTTTAGTAAGAATTTGATTAAGTCATAGTGGACAACCTCCATATTGATACCTAAAAAAAAATTAACCTATCAGCTAAGCTATTTTTTTGATTTCAAGTGGATTTCTCTAAAGGTTATTGAACATGTTTACAGAGATAATAAACCGTGAGATGGGGCTGACATTTCCCTATGGTAAAACGACAAAAGAGGATGTGATGTTTTGCCAAAAGTTCTACGGCTCACTGCATGCTGTAACTCGTCTGAAGAGGATGCACACCATGTCAAAACATAAGGGGTGTGTTAATGCGATAAACTTCCACCCTGAAGGTAAGTAAATTGAAAAACAAACCTATAATATAAGTGCCATCTACTGGCCATAGGTGAAAATGGTGACTCTTTGGGTGTCTGAGAACGGAAGGCGACGGCCGAGAAGACGTTAGCAGGACGATCTCGACGTTCACATGAGAGAGAGGTGGAACAACGCCAACAACCGAGACAAACTAACATTGAGATATACAGTTTAGGCAATGCATGTCAGGCATCATTAGATGCTGGAGTATGGAGTCGTAACTTTTTGAATCTGATTGTTTCAATATGCACCAAATTCTTCAAACTGCTTTTTAATATCATCAGAACATCCAATGATTCTAGTTTAGTTGGTTGAAATAGTTCTTTCTGAAAATGGAAAATATCTATGTCCAGCAGTGAATACATTAGAGGAAGTCTGAAAGTAGCACCAGTGACGGAGAAAATGAGGAGCAACAGGCTAGCGTGGTATGGGCATGTCATGCGGAGGGAAGAGAGTCATGTAACGAGGAGAGTGCTAAATATGAATGTGGAAGGATATAGAAGGAGAGGTAGGCCTAAGAAAAGATGGATGGATTGTGTTAGAGATGATATGCATAGGAGAGGAGTGAACACTGAGATGACGAATGATAGGGGAGAATGGAAGAAAAGAACATGTTGTGCCGACCCCACCTAGTGGGATAAGGGCAGGAAGAAGAAGAAGATCTATGTCCAGCAGTGGAGACTTCTACAGGCTGTTTTTTATTTATTTATTAGGTTATAGACGAGCAGCTTTCGCCATTATATTATGTCTACGTCACACAGTGTTGAAATGTATTTTATTTTAGTCAATTTTTTTAGCACTGTTTTATCCACGTCAATGCTTAACATCAGGTGAGATTGTGGTCAAACAATTGCCTATATTGTATAAAAAAAAAATAAAAAAAATATTCATAGCCACGTGTCGAGTTTGTTTTTTAAGGCATATTTGATGATGATGTTAATTCCAAAATCAAAATAACATACACCTTGAGATAAAAGCATTCGTTTTTAAACTATGAGATTTCAAGGCCATAACCACAAACTACAGGGCAGAAGGCAAGATTTCATCCTTATAATTGTCTAACTTACAGGTCAACTCCTAGTATCTGGGTCTGACGACATGCTTATCATCGTATGGGACTGGGCGAGCAACAAAATGCAGCTCAGTGCTAAGACAGGTCACAAATCCAATGTGTTCCAAAGCAAGTTCCTTTTCCTGAACGCGCAGAGTCAGCTGAACATCGCCACGTGTGCCAGGGATGGCCAGGTAAATAAAAAAAAAAGTTTATATCGAGAGTACCTAGTAAAGTGAGGCCAAAAACAATCAGAATTAAATAAATATCTTTGGACATTACACACAACGCCCTCTAGTGCCAAACTAAGCAGAGCTTGATGCGAACTAGATTGCTGATATAATACTTACTAGATTCCGCCCGCGACTTCGTTCGCGTCCCGTTGGATCCCGTTGATTTTCCGGGATAAAAAGTAGCCTATGTGTTAATCCAGGTCAGGAACAATATATATTCCAAGTTTCATCCAAATCAGATCAGTAGTTTTCGCGTGAAAGAGTAACAATGTTTGTTACTCTTTCACGCGAAAACTACTGACCTCACAAACTTTATAATATTATAAGTAGGATAATTATAATTTTTTTTTTGTAAATACATCCTTATGATACATTAAAAAAAAAAAACTTGGCATCATCTACACCCATAACATATTGTTGACATCATGATTATGATTGTAGGTCCGTCTAATCCAATGCGCGCCGAGCGGAGGCGGGGTAGTCCGGCGCCGTCTATACACGCACACGCGCGCCGCACATAAACTGCACGTGACACCGACAGACCCTCACTCAATACTGTCTGCTGGTGAAGATGGACAGCTTGTGCATATGGACGTACGCGGCGACCATGCCGACAGGTATACAACTATACAGTGCAGTACACAACTACACAGTGGAGTACACAGCTACACAGTGGAGTACACAACTGAACAGTATAGTAGACAATTACACAGTGGAGTACACAATTACACAGTGGAGTACACAACTACACAGTTCAGTACACAACTTCACAGTGCAGTACACAATTACACAGTGGAGTACACAGTACAGTCACAGAATATTAGTACAAGTACACACTTGTCGTTCCATCAGAAGTTTAAAGTCTTGCATAAGATGCCCTATATTTTTTATCATCATCATCAATATATATAAAACTCTTTTGACGCTGACAGAGAATCAACGCACAGCCTAAACCATAAGTCCTAGAGGTATGTAATTTGGAGGGTAGTATCCTTATATAGTGTAGGGGTGCACTAAGAAAGGAATTTTGAAACGTCACACTCTAAAGGGTAGAACGCGAGCAACGCCGCGGGCGACTGCTAGTTATAAATATTCATCTCCTATTTTTATTTTATTTTCAGACTTGTCCAGGTGAAAGATAGGACCTCGCGTACGGTACCGTTGTACAGCATACACGGTCACCCACTGAATGCGAACGAGCTCATCGTGGCCGGGAGGGATCAGTTTATACGAATGTACGACAGACGGAAATGCGCTAAACCTGTTGCGCTGTACAGTCCCACATTTTTCGATAAAAACCCAGTTAGTAAAATCGTTACTCAAATAATAGTAGAGATTCATTTTCTTGGTGTCATATTTTTTACCGCCATGCTTTTCCAAACTTGGGGGGTATGTTCATATTTTTAAAGTCAAATTCAATCTTTTATCATTGTCATGAAAGTGACAATAGGTAAAAGGATTTTTACAAAGATTTATCTACATTATAGGTAACGAGGCGACTGTCAGATTTGTTTGTGATCAGAGGGCCTAGTACGAGTTTTCAGTGTATAGTGTGGGTGTGAAACGTCTGACGTCCAGCACACCAGTGGGTGCTGATTTGTATGGAGACACTGAGCGGATTCTTTGAGAAGCGAGTACGGGCTTAGTGTAGGCCAAGCTTCTCAAAGAATCCGCTCAGTGTCTCCATACAAATCTGCGCACACTGGTGTGCTGGGCGTCAGACGTTTCACACCAGATTTACACACCAAAACTCGTACTAGGCCCTCTGTGTGATCACCATTGTCAGATTTGCTACCCATTTACCAGCACTGACGTAAAGAATTTAAGTAGGCAAGAGATTTTTTTTTAATTAACTTGTAGCGTCATCTATCTCGCTACATGAGAACTATCCTAGATCGCGCAAACGAAGTTATCACGGAGTTTGAACATAAGTAATACTACCGAATATCATCCATTGGTCCTCGGACCCCGAGCCAAAGGTCGCTCGGCGTGGAAGATCTTCCCTTTTCGTAGGAGGACACATATCCTACTGAGTTCTCCTCAAACTTGTTTATCATTTGTATTTACTTGCAGGCGTCAAAATCAAAATTTCACTCTTTAACGCACCTAACCTGCGCTATATACAATCACGATGGTCGACAAATCCTGGGCTCTTACAACGACGAGGACATTTACTTATTCGACGTAGTAAAAGATGTTTATGAGAAGTAAGTTCACCTTTCTTTTTATATTGAATAGACCATCTTTTGACTTCAATCTCACCTGATGGTAAGCGACGATGAAGCCGACGATGGAGCAAGACGTTCTAGAAGACACTTATTCACTCTTGCCTTGAAGACATTCAGATTATAATGATCAGGAAAGAGAGACGTTGGTAATGTGTTCTATTCTTTAGCGGTTCGCATGATGAAGGTGGAACCGAACCGCTTAGTGTCAATGGGTGGCATTAAAAACAAGTAACGAAGAACGAATGTTCTCGAAGGGCGACCACGAACTGGAAGGCGTAGCGTAGGACGGTTGCCACTGTGTAGGTTGCCGTTTTAGTAAATAAATTATTTGCATTTTATTTTTAATTACAAAGTCGTTACGATATCGCGGCCAAAAGCTAGTCACTAATAAAATAATCCATGTTTTCCAGGAACAGAGAAAAAGACCTGTGTGTAGATGGATACAGGAAGCGTTATTCCGGACACAGGAATAGCGCTACATTCAAAGGAGTATCATTCTTCGGGCCGAAGAGCGAATACGTAGTGTCCGGATCTGACTGTGCGCATATCTACATGTGGAGCACCAAACATGAGTCTATCGTGCATTGGGTCAAAGGCGATAGTGGTGTTGTGAGTACATAAAATTAAAATATATTTTGTAGTGGCAAACACGATAACCAACCGTGGAAACACGGTATATGTCAAACTAAAATTTTTTATAACTAAAGATAGATAAGAGTATGTTGCTTTTTAACAAATTCAGCTCCTAGCCATGTGAGGGCGGCGAACCCTGTAAGGCCTTTCTATAACTATATTCAATGATAAATAATTATAAAAAAAGCTATTCCTAAACCAGAAAAATTAGAGAGATTTAATTTTTGGATAGAAAATGTAAGGAAAACGAGCCTAAACTATAATACACAGTGCTTTTACCAGGTAGACATGTGTATACTTTTGAATAGTGCTTTAGGAACTTTGCGACTAAAACATACACAATACACATGGCACTGACGATGTTAATTTTATTTCTTTTTTAAAAACTGCATTGTTACTTATAGGTCCCACATTTTTCTACTTGTCACGAACTTTCATCATTACTGAAGAGTAACTAAAAGTGGCACCTGGGCTCCCATATTGTTTTGCCCTAGACCCTTTTACAGATAGCTAAGTAACCTTTTTGTTCCCAGCACACTTGATGGAAAGTATAGGCTATTGTTAAAACTGTTTCCAGGTAAACTGCGTGGAGCCACATCCAAAAAATCCTGTGCTAGCGTCCAGCGGTCTCGATAAGGATGTCAAAATATGGATACCAAAGGCTACCTATGACCCGCCACTGGATGGCTTGGAAAAGGTAACTTTGTAATGTCATTCCTTCCTAACCAACTGTGAAACAAAAAAGATTGTTATCAGTTTTATTAACTTTAAAATCCTTCATGTAATCTTCTTCTTCTTCTTCTTCTCTTCAATAATGGCCTGTGTCCGTCATTTCGACAGACAATTTTGCCAATGTCAAGTGTTAAAATTGTAATAAATAAGTCAAGTCAAGTCATTTGTCAAGTCGGCTGTCGTTTGTTTTGAAAAGAAAATGGTGGATTTTCTCTTCAAAACCTAACACGAATTTTCACATTCAGAAAAACCACTTTACACACATTTATTCCAATGGCTCACACTTTATGTTACGACCTAAGTATTATTGGTTAAAATTCCACCAAAATTAAACAACAATACTCACAATAACACAAGAAAAACTATTAAAATAAAAGTGCTATGTGTCGTTTCAAAAAATGTCAAAACTCGTGTCCATGTAATCTTCTTCTTCTTCTCTTCAATAATGGCCTGTGTCCGTCATTTCGACAGACAATTTTGCCAATGTCAAGTGTTAAAATTGTAATAAATAAGTCAGGTCAAGTCATTTGTCAAGTCGGCTGTCGTTTGTTTTGAAAAGAAAATGGTGGATTTTCACTTCAAAACCATCCATGGCTCCGAAATCGTTGCTTTTTTATAGTTAAATTTTAAGTTTTACAGATAAAGGAAATAAAATAAAAAGTAAAGTAAAAATTCTTTATTTGCAAATAACTGTTGCTGGTACATTTAAAGCACATTAAGGTTTAGATATAATGGTAACAAGTCAGTAGTACCGTTTAGTGACTCTGTTCACCACACTAGGGCAAAAAGCCTGTAAAGCGGGGTCACAGAGACTCTTCGCGGACTCTCTTATTAAAATAAAATAAATAAAATCATCATATTTAATATAATAATAAATAATATTCTTGGACATATCACACAACGCTCTCCAGTCCCAAACTAAGCAAAGCTTGCACTATAGGAACTAGATTGCTGATAGAACACTAATATACTTTGTTTTTTTTTTGTAAACACATAAGTAGGTACTTATAAATAAATTAACAGAAAATTAAACATCCGAGATATCTCAGATGAAACCCTAACGGTCTTATTCCAGAACAAAGACTAAAAAAAAAGGCAAGGTTTACTTTGACATAAACCATTCTTTAGTTTTCGTTCTGGAATAAGACCGTAAATGTCCAAGAGGTAGTCAGAAGCACGTTCAAACAACTGTACTTACCAAAGTTAATACTGTTTCAGGTGGTCCGAAACAATGGCAAAAACAAAGCGCGCAGTCCACTCTTTAACGATTTTTTACCTACACTCTATAGCGCGTGGCGCCACGAGAATAGAATGCGCGATGATGACGAAACCCCCCCTTCTTTTGGCGGAAACATCGAGTTTGAAGGCAATGTTTGTACTACGTTCTAGCAAGAAGAATTCTAAGTGGCCAGGACTTTTAGCAATGAGAAGCTATTTAGTGACACTGTAGACCCGGAAAAACAAGTATAGCACCATACGACGTCAAAAAACCATCCATTGACTCAATAAAACAGCTGTATGAGTTACATTTAAAACCTGGAGTCGGTTAATAACCCAGGGATTGGGAATAAGTAATTAACACGGGTTCAAAGTAAAAAAATGCCCCTGGTACAAAAACGCAGGCAGCTAAACATTCGGACAACTGAAATGTTTGTAAAGAATCTAAATTTTTACAAAACATGGATGAGAATGACCCTGATCAGCTGCATATAAAAAAGACAGTAAGATGAGAGCTTATTGATGAAAAGTCGCTATGATACTGAGACATGAACCCTACAGCCTCAAACATCATGTTTTACCTAGATGAGAGTTAATAATGTGCTGTGCTAATCATCTCGTGAAGTTATCTTGAATGCCAGGGGTACTAAAACTGTGTCAATATCTATACTATTATAAAACTGTAAAAAAGCCAAAAACTAAAATTAAAGATATGGATGAACTAAATATGCAGATCTACTAAATAAACGATTCTGATTCCGAAAATCGAGTTTGTCTGTTTGTTTGTTAGCGGATCACGCCTAAACTACTGGACCAATTTCCATGAAACTTATACCATTCAGAAGCCCTTTTTCCGGATTGAAACATAGGCTATATTTTATTGAAATGAAAGAGGTGGATTCTTAGATACAGCTTGACCTCTCTTAACCAAAAGCCGCCTTTGGCACGAGGTTCATCGTATGCTGGTTGTCAGATATTTTGGTGGAAAGTTTCGTACGCGTACGAAGTCGCGGGTATCAGCTAGTCATTCACTATTATTATGTAATCTTAGCGTATGATAACCTTTACTCTGTGAAATAGCAATTAGGTGTAACATGTATGTGACCTTCATCTAAATTGCACTCTCTTGGTATGTTTAGCTAAGCGCCATCTGTGTGTGTATAACTAGAACTAAATGTCAGAAGGTTATTGAGTAGTTTTTTATATTATGTAATCCTACCTAAATTATTGTATTTCTTGTAACTATTGCGTCACATTATGTATTCGTAGTCATTAAGACATTATGAATCTATGCCCATGCCGCTGCTGGCATTATTGCAAGACTTATTGCCACAGCAACATCGCCTTTATTCTCACTAGGAAGCTAGGGCATGAATTTGGGCCGGGAGACGGGACAGAGGCATATTCGTGTTCACACTATGCTCGTGCCCACTTTCCTGCCCAAGTCCCTGCCGACTGCGGCATAGTGTGAACGCAACAATAGATCTTGGAGCAATGTTTAGTCAATGATTGTTATAGGACAAGAGGTAGCTAGTTCTTTGTATTTTATAGCGTGCTACGACATTTTGACTGTTATCTGATAGTCATCTGCTCTCATAATTACGCAACTTTGTTCCGATCAAGAGGTTTTGCGATTACCTACTAATCAATTGAATCACATTTACAGTGAAGCATTGTTTAGCTGCACCTAAAAAGTAGTTAAAGCCGTTATATTTGCCTAATCCGAACGGAAACAGACCGATACTTATAACACGATGCTTGAGTAATGTGTGGTTGTGTTATTTCATTCTATTGTAAGTTATGTCCACTCATATTATAAATACATGATTACACACATTGTGTGTAAATAGGTATGTAGGTAGTTCTTATTTATGGCCTCTGTCTGTAATTTCGAGAGACAATTTTGCTAGTGTCAAGTGTGATTTATTTGAAATAGTATTTAGTCAAGTCTACTGTCATTTGTTTTGTAGGCAAAATAGTGGATTTTCCTTTAAAACTTAAACGAATTCCAATATTAGCCTAATGTAACGTCATTGTAATGTACATAGCAGCTGCCTGCCACTTGGATTAAAAAAAAACATAAACTAAGAAGTTGAAAAAGATACATTTTCGATACTACTAGATTTTGATAAGTACTAGCCTTAACCCTGGTGGTGGCTTGCTCGTGGATATAGTGAATGTTACCTAACCTACACCTGTATCTCAAATGCAGTCGTGTAACTTTGAAACAAGGACAGGTGAAAATATGATACCTATAAGGAACTACAAAATTAATGCTATTTTACTCGTTTTGCAGACAACCACTGATGCTAGACTAGTGATTCCAATTTTTCTTTATGGTTATTGCTTTTAGAGAGTAACACTTAATCATAGATGCAAAGCAGTCAGGAATTAAAATACAGAATGGAATTTGTTATTTTAATTTTTATTTATTTCAAGGTAGAATAAATAACTTAAATATTGTGGAAAACTGGTTGGTTATAAGGCTCAAAATACACTTTGTTACAGGTCCAATTTTTTCAACGCTTTCTCTAATCACTAAAATGAAAATACTGATTCTGTATTTGTACCTACTTCAGTCAAAAATACCGTTTTTACTCAGTAAAGGGTGTTGATATAATTGTTCTAAGGTCATATTAATGCATGCATATAATATTACCTATGTAAGTAGGTACCTATATTATGCATTATGTGGGAAAGTGACATCTCAAATATTTATGCATAGGTCTACATAATGTAACATGCTTTATTTGTCAATGTACCTACTGTTACTATACTAAGCCATGCACGTAAGGCACCAAATAAATGATTTATGTATAAAAAAAGAAATAGCCGGTTTAGAATGAAGATGGATGTTGTTTTATGTATATTTTTATTTAACTCCCCAAGGTACCAATTCATAATGGGTGATACTTTGGCTAAGGTTTTCAAACCTTCTCTGTAATACAGGTACCTCAAATTATCGTCTACTTGTTTATTTAGTAAAGGTTTTTATTATTTATTTAGTAATTATATAAAAATAAAACGTGTTGCATCAGTCAGATAATGATGAGACCTGAAGGAAATCTGCAACTTGCACGCGCTCAATGCTGGCAAATGAGTTGTGCTCGTAGGTACCTTTCAAGGTACATTTACCAACGCAAACATGTAAATAAATAATGATTTCAATTTATGTTTCTTTTATTTCACGTTTAAGAATATAATGGTTCCCAAAACACGATAATATCATTCGTAGTGGCTGCTCATTTTACAACTACCTAAATGTTTTGTAATTTCCCGCTATTTTTCAATAACAAACAGCGCCATGTAGCGGTGACATCTAGCACTAGTTCAAGCAAAGCGCCCGCTTTTTACACTTTATCTCATTATTTGACGATTATTTTTACTAATAACAGTAATATTTACCCATAAGATCTATTTCAACAACCCTAAAAAAAGATGTTTGGTTCCTAAGCAGTTTAATTACAAAAATAAAAATACACCTCTTTACCCACATGCTAGTTTAAATTTGTCAATGGCGGATTGACTCGACCAATCAGAGAAGCTAGACATAGAAACGCGCCCCATCTTCAATATTCAAACTGGTTGGTTGGTCTCACGGCGCGGCGGCTCGTTCACTCGCTCAGTCAGTCTCGCGTCGGAATCGGGCAATCGCACATCTTTCCTATTTCTCTAGTAATTATAGCAAAAATCAAACAATCATGAGCACCAATGAAAAAAACAGTGAAGTGGCGGTCGACAAGGTCGGGGACGAGAAGGCTGACGCAAAAAGTGGACTAAAAGGAGCCAAAAGGGCAGCAGAAGTGAGTACACTGTCAAATTATTAAAATCTATTAATTAATTGCTCGCCATTTTATTGAACGCTAAAATAGACACAACTCTCCGTAATTATTATTATAGTAAAAACATCTTCGTACCAAATGCTCCAATTCCACGTGGTATAGACTACGTAAGTAGATACAGTTACCTACATGAGGTTGGTAGGTAGGTACCTACGCTATAAAAACCTACTACACCCGGCGTATTTTTGGACGTCATAATCATACATTTCAATGTGCATGAGGCAATCGATGAACTGAACTCCACGCTGTTACAACATAGAACATTATACAATTAGCGCGCTAAATGTGTGTCTTGATACTTTTTAGCTTTGTTTACTCGTTTGAGTTGAGGTACAGAGGCATGACCTTGATAGAAAAAACATGGCGCGGAAACGTACGCTATATCCATTGACTGACTCGCTAATACTTGAAAAAAAAAACGGATTAAACTATAAAATGCACTGACTTGTGTGTTATTGATTTTATTGCGTAGGTTGCATGGCTATTTTAGATTTTCTCTGGGCACGGTCAACCTAGCGTGACGCTAAATGGTTTGAAACATGGCCGGCATGAAGCGCAAGTGTCAGTGTTTTTAGGTTGTCACAAACAGCGCGCCAATGTTAGGTTACATTAATTTACCTATTCTTTAACACTACGAGTATCTATCTACCTAGTCTGAAGTAGTCTCCCCATAACGCGAAGTTTGACAATTATTGTTGTTATACTTATTTCAGCGTCTTCATAGAAGTAGTCAATGACCCGGCATTTGTATGTAGGTGTATTTGTGCGTATCTATTAGGTGGTAGGCACGTACCTACCTAGGTCATTTATACCTACTGTCTTAAAATATTTTCTTTGTTCTTGAATACGTATTTCGAAGCCCACATTAATCTTGATTCGTTATGTTTCTACTATTTGATTAAATGTACCTACTTAGCTACTAAAAAACTTAGGTACCTATGTTTTCCTATATAAGGGCGACCACGCATGACGAGCTTACCTAAAGTTTACGTACCTACTTAGGATTAGGACTTTAGGAGTGAGAGAAAGTGCGTATTTTACGATACAAATTAATTAATTTTGATGGTTGCCGATACAGAGTATGATACTACATTGCGATCAGTTTGGTAGGTAGCTACGCGTGGTGACCGCGTTTCGTTTCACTTTGACTTAGCAAAATGAGCCGTATAAACGCCGGCTCCGCGCTATACTTCGCTCTTTCCCCCACATAACTAATGATCCACGCATCTTTATCGTATGAATCGTTGTCACCTGCTCTTTATTATCTTTCATGTTGATAAACTAAACTTACACTATTTTCCAGCAAATCATCAAATATAAGGTTTATTTACCGGAAGTTACCCGCATTAATTCTATTGCTTGTAGGTATCTATTTATCGCGGTAGATTCGCTTACATTGGTTTACCTACCTACTATGATATAAAACCATAATTCCACCGTTATTTTAGCATAAAATTATAAAACAAAAATCCAACATGATAAGAACAAACAAATAACACGGAACTTAAGACTAGTAGGTGCTTACAAATGTTTTTTTCTTCACTATTTATTATGGTATCTACTTTGCACAGATTCTTTTGGTTTTGGTTCTGAGTGTGAAAGAATAAAGTGGGAGAACTTGTGTCACGTCATGTTCTCACGCCAGTCTGATCGGAATTGGTTGGCCGGTAGCCAGTTATTGTTTGATCTTGAGTGTCATGCGTATGCGTCGCATAATGCCCGCTGCATCATGTAAACAATACAATACGAGAAAGTTTAAAAAGATTGACTCCATATTAACAAAATAATGTTTACAGGAAAAAGTAACGGAAGCAAAAAAAGCGCGAAAAGAAGAAAATGGCGGCGGTGGTGACGATGAACCACACAGCGACGAAGAGGACTTGGAAGGAGAGGGAGAAGGCGAAGGTGACGACGATGATGACGAGGAAGTAGAAGGCGAGGAGGATGAAGAGGCGTTAGGAGAGGGAGAGGACGACGATCTCGAAGGTAAGTGTTAGTATATTGTCTGCCGCAAGTCACTCCACCGTGACGTGACTTGATATGATGCGCTAGGAAAGTTTTGATAACATGCCTTGTTGGTACATTCATTGTATTGCAATAGATATGAATTAAATCTATAACGAGTAAACCATTTCTTTCCATAAATTGAAATTACTGGTAATATTGTTAATTTATGTCATACATTTGTTTGTATTAATTGACATCCACGTTATCTTTGTTATGTTTGAGATTGTTATCTATTTTTTGTTATCGGTGTCCTCAACAAATTATAAGTAATGTAACTGTAAACTGTTACAGATGAAGAAATCGAAGAAGAGTTACTGGACGAAGAAGAAGAGGATGCGTAATACGCTCAGTGCCTCTTTATGGACAATGTCACAGTGATTGTGTTAGTGTGACGCCCGGACTAGCGCGACCCCGCTTCGCCCCAACTGCAATAAATAGCGACAACCCCAAGCTCTGACAAATACCAACAGTTGGGAACAAGCGGAGTCGACATAGCTCCCACCTAAAACGGGTGCAGTTCTATTTAAATGACAAATTTAAGAATAAGTCAATACAATGCAGATTTTGAATTTTTTACATTAATTTTTAAGTTCGGTACTGAAGCTGTATCTTATTTTTGATTTGGTCGCTCGTCCGCGAGCGTGTAATTAATAAGACTTAGTAGAATGCTGTTGAATTTTGTCATGAAATGTACAAATGTGTTTTCGAAAGTAAACTTTATATGCTAAGTGAAAACCCTCTGTATTCTAGGTTTACCTTAGAACCCGTAAAATGGTGAAGTTGTGATATTTTTCTATTTTGAATTGGACCCGATTTAAATAGAAATAGGCCGACGTTTGCGCATTAATAGGGTAAGGAAAGTCACTAAGCTCAATTCTTCATTTTCTGTTGTTGATGCGAGTTTGTGTGTACATAATTTTTAGATTAAGTGAAGCCTGTGATTTTCGTAATCAATAATGTAACATAGTGTGGCTGTTTCATTCAGGTTATTTAAGTAATGTTCTGACGCCGAGGATCGATCATAATAAACCTATCTCTATTCGAAGCTGCCTGGAATGGTAATGATGTAAAAGTTATAATAACTTAAAATATATGTTACTAGTTGTAGTTTGACTGAGTTGAATTAGGATAGTCCAGAAGTTTCGAATCGAGCCGAGGGAACTTTCGCGTCTGTCAAGCTGCATTCGCCCTTCGTTCGCCAGTTTGTAGAAAAACATCACAATTTTGCCATTATTTCGCGCTCGCCGCGCCGGCGGCAGCCACACGCTCTCCAAGTGACTGATAAAGAAAGCGCGACGGCCGCTGCCGTCGACGTTTTGCGATAGCTAAACATACAATTTTATAAAACTGGCCTGTAATTTTTGTCCATACCTACTATTTAGGAGAACCTCCAGTTCAGTTATTCCAGAGTTCGACGGTGTGGAATAAGAGATTCCTAGGTTAGATCGTTTTAGTAAGTAGGATGTGTTAGTACGTCATTTTTTACGAAAGGACGCCTAGGGAGCCCCGGGGTGGAGCGACGCGGGTGGGGGCAGGAGAGCGTCAGTCGGCCCCCTCCCCGCCGCCGTCGGCAGCGTGGCCTCGTTCGATTTGCCGCGCGTCGCGGCAGCTTGCCCGCCTTCTACTACGCGATGGTAACGCGTTCCGTGCCGTGGATAACCACTCGTTGTTCGATATACATCGCCGCCGTTTGACTGTATTGTCTCTGTCGGCGATGTATGCTCGCCAGACGCGTCAGGATGATCGATTTCTGACGCGGAGTATGCTCGATATTTTGATACACATCTTGTTGGTTGAATTTTCACTCTTTAAAACACGTGAATAGTGGGGCGTTGGGTGTGTGTATGTCTGGGTTAACGCAGCGTTTTGAATTTTGACGATGTTAAGTTTAACGAATAAATCAGTTTGTTATACTGAATTGACTTGCATACGATGTTGTAAAGCGTGAGACTTAGTGAGTGCGGCGAGCGTGCTCATAGTGTTGGAAACCGCAACTGACAGAGACCATATTTTGTATTGGATACTCTCAGTTGTTTATAAGCAACGTCTACTGGAATATGCGTTTAATCAGTCTATCTATGCCAAACAGTCTCAATAACGTATTTAAATTTCTACGAATGCTAAGAAGACACTCGCCGCTCGGACTGGATTTTTCGGATTATTTACTTAAATTAGTATAATAGGGGCTTCATAAAATAGCAACAGCAGAGTAATATGTTGTAGTTATGGACGTGTGTTAGATCTGCCGTCGTCGCATCATTCATCGGCGACGACCGACGTGACGCCAACCTACAGTTTTTACCTGTTTGCTTACCTGACGCCCCATCTCAGGATAGCCGCAAGTTTGAAAGCATTTAGTTAATTCTTCCATTGGCCTTCATATACCAAAGGGAGTATCAAATAATACTTGTTTAGTAAATTTTCTTTTAAACCAATAAATTATTTTGTGAAAATCACTATGTCCCGCCTTTTCATTTTGAGGTAAAAATAGGTAGGTGGTAAGCTGTCGCATAGTGTACGGTACTGATAAGTGGATATGTACCTTAGCGCGATTTTATTTATTTGTGATGTTGACCACTATTGGTTTTCTACAAGGACGAAATGTAAATACAACCGAAGTAAATAATTATTTTGTGTCTAAGCTTTTATTTTCCCTGTTCATTATACTATGTACCTACACCCGGAGTGCCTTAATGGTTACATTTACTTTTATAAAAGTCAGCAAATTTTGCATAAATTAAAAGTTGGTACCTACATTACATAGGTAGTTACAACAGCATTTGGACAACAGATTAAAACCGTTCGTATTGTACATACTGTACCTACTACCTATATTCATCTGACCTAACCAAAAAATATTAGGTAGGTAAGTATGTACCCACCAGCCAGATACTTGATAACTAGTATCTACTTACCCAGTTATCAATCTATTAGTTTTTACCTGAAAATACTCAAATTCAGATACTTTAGATATGTATTAGAGTTAAACACACACACTATCGAAATATTACGCAGGTAGGTACAGTTGAACGTCAAAAAAACATTTCAATGAACGCGTAGGAGGTACCTTACCTACCAACTACCTACATATTATGTAACGTGGTTACGGTAGAAAAAAGAAACCCATTGCTACCATCTCAGAGTATTGAACCTCATGGAACCTCATGCTAGTTTCCGTCATTTCGTAAGCAGGCATTCGTTACATAGGTATTTATTATGCGTATGCACGACATCTAGCGGCAGGTTATGGACCTACCTAAACAGTGGCGCCACCAATTTCAATGGTTAAACTGAATTCCCGGTTGTAGAGATAGAAATAGTACCTAGGTACTTACTAATGTCAGTCTGTAACCTACATTTTATGAGTTATTTAGGTAGGTAGCTGTAAAAAGTAAAATGGTAGGTAGGTACCTAATGAATACCAACCATGACTATTGATTAACCTTACCTATATTTTAGTTAAACACGCCATCTTCTAGACGTGTTTGACGTGTGAAGCTAAGGTGTGAAGTACCTACCTACCTATTATCAGCTGCAAAAGACGCAAAGGCCGATGACCATGATAGCTAAACATACGTTCAGTCTGTTCAAAAGAGCTTCTTGAACCATCTAAGACTAGAAGAATAACGAGCGCACGCCTACGGCTCCATCAAAGAGGGCGAGTGTGGTACGCACAGATTACAAAGTACCACTAGGTTGTTGGTATGGTAGGTAGTGACTTATCTATTTAATTCTGTAAATAACACGCAGATGGCGCTTTGCGGACACAAATACGACTGACTGACATGCAGGCAGTCGTCGTTTTGAATTTGGCGCGTATTTAGAGTTTGTTCGACAGATTTGATTTGATCGTCTGTGATCGTTGCATCTAAATTATGAAGAATAATAGTAAATACTTACATTAATTAAGTAGGTACAGTAGTATAGTATTGTATGATCTGTGGTACAGTGTACACTTACCATAAAATTCAAGATATAGAAAACCATGAATTTCAAAGAAAAAAGATTTCGGAGTCACTTCACTTTTTTGGCACTTTTCACCGCCTTTAGCCCTAACAAACAAACCTCTAACTAAAGAATATGTAATAAGTACTGCACAATAAACAGACAGCAAAGTAGGTACTTATGAACCTTCACTTAGTTAAAATAATTTAATTTTGATTCCTCCACAAAACAAACTGAAACAAACTACCCCCCGCGCCCGCGCTGCCGCGCTGAAGCGAAGTTCCCCCATTCATTCCCCAACCAAAAGTTACTTTATTTTGTGCCTGCTATGTATGTACATGTACTATATAGGATCTCGTCTGAAAATAAGTTATTATTAATCCCACCCACCCATAGGTTTCGCACGCACCCAACTAATCAACTAAACAACAAAAATGTACTCTGTGCATACCACTAAACCGGAATCGGAACCTGCTATTTTGCATGACACTGACAATAAACATACTAATGACAGATGACAGTCACAGATTTCGACATTTGATTTGTTTATTTACTTTGCTATGTTTGGTTGGTTTGCTTTGCTTGATATCGGTATTTTTTTAGTTCAATTCCAACCACGCGGGAAGATGGACGAGTTTTCTTTATTCACTGGTGTTATTTAGATTTGGTCCGTTTTATATTACCGAGTCCCGAAGATCGTGTCGTCGTCTATACAGTAATTTCGACTAATTTTGAAATTCTTTATTACATGCTAAAAAGATTTCGGACGCGTGTTGTGGTGTGGGGTGTTTTGTTTTTATCTCCGTGAAGATCTTCAGCGGTTCAGAACTAAAGTGCTAAAAGCGTGAATGTGAGCTGTCTACTTACTTTATAACCAAGGTAAGGCAATCTTCTTTGTTCTTCGTAGCTTCTTCGTTTGTTTATGGCTTTTGCAACTTGTGACAACTAGAAAGCAAAAAGGAGGGTAAGTAGGTATAAATGATTTTGACCGGTAGGTATGTCAAAAGGTATATTATATATATATCTTAAGGCTTAATTTGCTCAGGGAACCGCCTTGAATGGTATTACTCAAACAGATTTTTTAAATATGAACGAACAGTCCTAATTTCCAAAAAAAAAATCGTAGGTAACTGGAAATATATTTTTATATCTACCAAAATCGTGAAAGATTGGTATTTTTAGATACCACCGGGTGTGAGGAATACCTATTAGTTTTTTCTTTGAACGTCATGCATCACAGAGAGTAACTCATAGAGAGGGAGAGGAAGTCACTATTTGGACTGCTCTATATTGTGTCAATTCAATATGTAGGATAGGTTGCATTGGTTGTCTCCTGAATTCCTGATGCTGTTTAGATCATGTTCTATTCTAGGTACCCATTTTACCTATCTTTAGTAACATCATTTGCACTATAAATAAGTATTTGTGCTATAACTTATTTTGTAGGTAGATGGGTATCTACCTACGGCGATGTAGCACAGTTAATCGTAGATAGGTAAGTAGAATGCAGGTAGGTACAGGTACCTACTACCTACCTACCATTGACTGCTACATCGCCGACTGCATCGCATGGCACAATACTGGCCCGTATTGTGGCTTGCAGGCTTGCACAAGTTATGAAAGTGCACTAGACACACTACACTACGAGTGTCTACCGTAACGTAGGTACCTACCTACCTACGTCCACACCACGCTAATCGAGCGATCACAGTTAAAGTAGGTTATTGATCGATTAACATTATAAGTAGAACCTACTAGTAGATAAAACTAGCTTTGTACTCGCGTTTAAGTACAGAATTAAGGTACCTATCTATCTAATCAAAACATTAGCAGCTCTTTAAAATCAATTAAAAGTTCAACGAACTTCTACAAATTCTTATTACAAACTCTAAAAGTTAAAACCCCTTCAAATTCCTATGCTTATAGGTACCTACCCGTGCCCCTACTAGTGCCTACTACACGCCTAATAACCGCTAAAAACTTGTATGAACCGCTAAAACACCTACGAACGCCTACGAACTCCTAAAAACTCATACAAATCTAAAAACGCCCCTCAAAATTCCTCCTAAAAACCCTTACATAGATTGTGTGAAAGATGAATGAATGTGAGAGGAGTAGATTCAGAGATAACGAATGATAGGAGTCAGTTGAAAAAGAAAAATGTTTGCCGACCCCACCTAGCGTGGGATAAGGGCAGGGAAATGATGATGATGTGATGAGTAGGTAGATAAAACATTTATTACGCAGATTCGTCGGTACTTCCGATACGATTCTAATGGACTCCAATTAGAGGTCATGCGAAGCCTGCATGCGCACTAGGCGGATAGGCAAGCGACCAGCAACACCCAGAGGTCGTATGTCGTATCATGAAGTCATCAAATCGATTTTCCGATTGACAGATTTACGGGATTTTTTTATGCCACCTTCAAAAAACCCCTCGGCATACACAACATCATCGGGGATGCTGTAACATTGCTGTCATAACCCAAAATCCTCCTCCGTTACTTTGAGGAGTTGTGCTGGCCGGGGTGAGGTCAGCAGGGGGACAATGCACAATACCCCCAACGCGGGACGTCAGTGCAGTTATCATTCCCCCACGACGAGTTAGAATTAGAAACCCCTCGTCTAAATAATCAAAGCCAGCACACCACATCACGTCTTAGGTACTGTGTTATTGATCAAAAAAATTTATTCCAATCCACGAGGAAGACTTGGACAAAGAAAATCCAGGGGGGTAAACGGTCGGAACTTCTTTGGTCGTTGGACGTTGGTCACAGAGAACACAGATTCCACAACAATAAATACACGCTCACGAAGTGCTGGGAGGTGGTTCTAGTCGCTACGGCGTGGTTCGCCTTGTGCGTAAATCTACTAAGGTGTATTCATTCCTACTAACTCTATTTACTCAGTAGTCACGTATTCGGAAGCAGGCTTGTCAATGACTCCGGCCGGTCACACGCGACTAGAATTATTGATTTGACCGAGTTTTCCTTAACCATTTGGTGCGTTAGTTTAATTTGATTAGTAGGTACCTATAGGCATTATTGTAACATGCATGTCGTGTCATACGTATTATGCAGTACAGTAATACAGTTTTATCATACTTAGTTTGTTATGTCTTCTCCGGTGATGGGCATAGTTACAACCTGACATCATAATAATAATGAACACATGAAAAAGAGGCAGTGGTTGTAGATCTTCGACTCCAACTTCATCCGGAAATTCTTGTAGGTACATAGGTGAATGGAAAAGCGACCTGGTAAAGGTTGTTGGAAGGAAACCCTTGGGAGCCATTGGCGACATACAAGATCAGTCACTTTGAAATTTTTTTGGGAAGCCTTTGTTCAGAAGTGGACGTCGTATGCTGATTCCTAGCTTCCTAGTAAACCACTTTAGTAGTTTTATGATTCAGAGTCTTATGTAGCTTACCTACGTGTGTGATGTGAGGGTGTGTGTGTGGGTGGAGTAGAGGAAAGTGGAACTTTCTCCCGTTTCTAGGTGTACGTACTGTTTCGCTGATCATCTCATGTTCGCAGGGACAGGCATGGCATTGACCGCGTGGTTGGTTCTCGCGTGTGTGTGCACTGCGCAAGCGCTGCGCGTCGGCGTCGGCATCGCTGATGTCACCGGACCGCCTGCTGAGATCAATTTTGTAAGTAATTTTTATAATGTAGTTTTCCTGAACGATGTCATACCCACAACGATTCAGCGGTTCAGAAGTGAACTGCGTGTCCGCTGTTAAAAGCAAGCGGCTTTAGGTGTGCTGTCCATATGAATCCGTGGTTCCTAATATAGTATTACCGCATTAGGTACCTACGTAGCTATTTATCTGGAATAATTTGGATATAGGACACAGTTCCCTCCCATTTTCTACGCCGCATCTTTTATTTTACTTTGTTGTTGCTGCTACTCCCAAAATCCGTCACTGAGTTGAGAAAAAGGATTCTGAAATACCTTCTAAGATACCTTTGTTAGTTATTCATTTAATTCGGAACCTTCTGTCTCTTTGAAATCTTATTTATTTAGGACCGAACTGTAAGTTGTGTCCTCTCCAATCGTTCGATTGCCTAATTTCGCAATAGTTTTCTGTAGAGTCTACTGTACCACGCGGTCCTCTATTCTTTGTGTTCTGTATCATATCACTTCGATCAAGACTACGATGTAAACGTTCAAGATGGTCGATGACATATTTAGGACAGAGACACAAGCAACAAATTTTCCGTTTGTATTCCAAAGTCTTCTAACCTAAATGTCTGCCTGTAATAACCAAATAATACCACGATAAGGTGTTTTCAAAACAAACAACGCGGTTAGTTGTTGTGTCAATATTGAGTCATCTGAAGCCTTAATATAATGAATCGATATTAGAATCATTTATAATTTTGCTTTACTTAACAAACTTGCTGTTCTTTCTTAGTCATCGACTTGGAAAGTACCTTTATACGATGGTTTGTGGTAAGTAAATGGATGTTCTAAACTTTTTGATCACTTTCACGCTCAAGGATCACAACGAATCTCGTTCAACCATTCCCCCCGTGTTTCCATGTGTGACGTTCTCAGTTCGGCTGCACCGATTGTCCTGTATGATAGACGACACCTCGCTGGGTTGTCCGCTCGACCGTATAGCGCGTAGGGTTGACCGCGGTCATGGTGACGGACAAACAGGGCAGATAGCGAGTACTAAGTGCTTTGTTGTTCTCTGTGCTAGTGACCTTTGGTTGGTACTTGTACTAATATTACTGTGGGTGGAATCGAGATTCAAAAGTCTAGCATGGAAGGAGCACGACTGACTTAAGGCGCATGTATTAATAGGTATCTTTAAGGTATCATTATGAACTTATAATTTAAGCTCATTTTTATGCGAACTGTAAAGTTATTTTATGAGTAATAATAAAGTTTTTCAAACCGACTTGTCATGTAAGATTTGGTAGTCTGAAGTAAAAATTATTGAATTGAATAGATTAGACACTTCTCAATGAAAATCTGTCTCAGAGTTGAGACTTACAGCATGCGACATCCTAAAGCTGCTCAAAGACCTAAGACAGCCGGGTTAGACTGCTAAGCGATAATACGAACCCCATACAAATAGCTTACGCGAATGTGGCTCGGTAAGTTGAGGTAGATATTGGCGAAAAAAGCTGATAGCAATGACTTTTGACTCTTAGGGTGCGTTATCCATCCTTGGCGGTCTGCATACTGCGACTGTGTGTCTTGACCTGAATCCGCTAAATTACATAGGTACCTAGTCATCGTACTTCATGTCCGTTATGTTTCTTGCTTGTTATTACAATCTTGGGTTTGGTCGCGTAGAACTGACGCCTAGTTCGTCGATGTCACTTAACACAGTTACATCTGACCGTTTTTATTTTGACGACGAAAACTACAAGTAGGTACCTAATTGGATAGCAAAGTAACTTCTAATTCTAATTCAAGGTGGTGGAATATAAGTTCCCGCGGTGGGGTGTATTGTGCCCTGCTAACTTGACGCCAGCAGGCCAAACCCTTAAAATAACGAAGAACTTGCGTTGATGGTGGCAATGTCTTAGCAACTTTAGCTGGTGAATATAAACCCTTCCACGTTTCAGATGGGTTACGCACAACTGGAACAAGTAGGCCATGGGATCCACCTTCGCCAGTTCTCCCGAGCATTCGTGCTGGAAGACGATATGGGCACCAGCAGCCAGAGGATCGTCTTCGTGTCCGTGGATGCTGCTATGATGGGCCAGGGGGTTAGGAGAGAGGTAAAGACTGCCGGGCCCGTTTTGGTGTACTGTAGCACCCAAAAATGCGATTTACTTATGTAGGTACCTTACCAAAAGTTATTATTGCAATTTACGTGTTGTAGGTAACTCGTTGCTATGCCTGATAGGCTTCACGCTCCATAAAATATACGCTGAAGGGATTTTAATTAGCATCTTCATTGATTTTGAGGGTGACATTATCTCTGGTGACAGCGCCATTGCATCGGTCCAAAAATGTAACAGACTGTAAGTGCGTGCGCACATCAAAGACAAGACAGCAGTTTGATAGATCAGTCTTCGTCAGTGGGAATGTGGATCACAGAACAGTGAACTTGTAGTTTGAGATACGATACGACAAGCAAGCAAGCTCGTATGAGTTAGTGGCCAATTCTGGACGGAGTTTTTAGGCCGCATGGCGACTGCTTGAGCCGGAGCTGACAGTTTAACGTGCCCTCCGAAGCACGTAAGCGCTCAGATGTAAATGCCACTAACGGTCACTTATCCAAATAGTAACCGCGCGGAACGTTGCGTGACTTAGATAATCGGTGAAGATTGACTAAGCAAGCCTAACCACGAGCGTTTCCTCTGATAATAACGCGTTATCACTCCTAAGGCGGTTGTTGATCAGACTCTGTTTCCAGGTCATCAAACGCCTCCAGAAGCGATACGGGGACACGTACAGCGATCACAACGTCATCATCAGCGGTACGCATACCCACTCCACTCCGGGAGGGTTCCTGATGGACTTCCTATTCGACCTTCCTATCCTCGGCTTTGTTAAGGAGACGTACTCTGCTTACATCCTGGGAATTTACAAGGTAAGAAATAATTTGAAAGTGTAAAGGTTTTAAGAAAAGTGAACAGAGCCCCGTGTCTGTGCATTTGTTTTGACTTTCGACTGGAGTATAGCACACGCAAACGCATTCGCAAAGCGAGACATTTTGTTGGGAATCGCACAATTCCAAAATCTCCCGGTAGAGGCGCTTATCTGGTTTTCATATAAAATTTCTCGCTTTGCGAATGCGTTTGCGTGTGCTATACTCCAGTCGAAAGTCAAAACAAATGCACAGACTCGGAGCTCGGTTGACTAAAAAATTCTGTCCATTTAGCATACGAGCTACAAAACATTACCTCAACAATTGGCTGTCTTATCACGCACTGCGATTTCTTCCTTCCTTTTTAAGTGTAGCTTAAGTGTAGACTTAACTTGATCAGACGAGTTGTTCGTATTGGCATGATCAACCTCAGTCCATGGGCGACCTTGCACCACTCTCTTTGAGTGGTTCAAATTACATTAATGTAATGAACCGTTACTTACTGCCTTTTAGTTTAGTTGCAATAACTGGTATATACCGGAATACCAACTGGTGCCTTATGCTTAGTTCGGTACAGATTTTACTTCAATAGGGATGACGTCAAAATGATGTCATTTTGACGTCAAAATGATGACATTAAAATGACATCATTTTGTCGTCATATTGATATGTCGTAATAGAGACATCATAATAATAATAGAGAGTGAGAAGGATTCGAGTTTTCACATTTTTTTGAAACAACACAGCATTTTTATTTTAATAGTTTTTCTTGTGTTAATGTGAGTATTATTGTTTAATATTGGTGGAATTTTAACCAATAATACTTAGGTCGTAACATAAAGTGTGAGCCATTGAAATAAATGTGTGTAAAGTGGTTTCTCTGAATGTGAAAATTCGTTCCAGGTTTTGAAGAGAAAATCCACCATTTTCTCTTCAAAACAAACGACAGCCGACTTGACGAAGACTTGACTTGACTTATATTATTTGAAATTCACCACTTGACACTGGCAAAATTGTCTGTCGAAATGACGGACGCAGGCCATATAGGTTTAAAAGAAGAAGAAGAAGAGATTGAGAAGTCATTCTCTTACATTTTGATTTTGCGATTGTAGAATCTCTACTGGCTAGACAGGGGCAGTAACAATAAAATATATAATAAGTAGTTATTATTCACTCAGTGATATAGAGCCAATGGACTCACTTCCTTGCCATTGTCCAATGGATATAATTGTTTTCTAGTACCTGAATCCTAGTTTTATTTATACTAATCTTATCTTAATCTTAGAAAACTGATTTCGATATTAACAATAGTTTATTTACAAATGGACAGAAAAAATATTAATTTTACATGGACAGGACACACAACACCACTTAGCGTACACAAAATCACAACATTTCACCATTCCATCCTATGATTTGCGCAAAGGTCATTTGGTGCTAAATATTTGAAATTGGTGTCTATGTAGACATAGGTCTCTTGACAATTTGAAATTCGGAGGATCTCGTTTTAAGGCGCTTACCCGAGCCTTGAGTGTTTGGCCTTAACAGATAGACTTGAAAATAGATAGGTACCTAGTAGTAGATACCTACACGGTCATGCACTTGAGATGGTTAGATACGCACTGTTTATTGAAATACCTAAAATTTATAAAAAAATCTACATACACATTTTTCGCTAATCAAATGTACATTACCTATTTCAATTATTTATTATCTACCTACCCATTCGTGTAAACAAAAAAAAATAACATCAACTACATAGCCTGAAATAAATGATTATGATGATGATTTTACTTGTATACTTTGTCCACAGAGTATAGTTATAGCACATACAAAGCTAACGAAGGCTAGAATGGTGTACGGCGAGACTGAGTTATTGGACGCTAACATCAACAGATCGCCCTCGTCCTATCTACGGAACCCGCCGGAGGAACGAGCAAAGTGAGTGACCCTCTGAACACTTCATCACTTTTTATGATATTTTTAAGGGTTGGTTTCGAAATCCCCTTTGAATTTTTCCTTTTAAAAAATTTGGAATCAAGGGGCTAGAAAACTGCAAAGTGAGTCATTACCTCTGAACTCTTTTTTATGATTTTTTTAAGGGTTGGCCTCAAAATCGCCTTTGATTTCCCCATTCATAAATTTTGAATCAAGATTATTTTAATACACTTTAGTTGAAAAATTCCCCTTGTGGAAAATTACAGCGTGATTCGAATTCAAATTGTTTTTTTTTTAACATAGATGTTATCTTAACAGTCGACCCACAACGACAACTCTATTACATAATGAAGTGATATCTGTATTTTAATTTTACTTTATCTACCTACTTTTTAAATTAACTAACTTATTCACTGCAGCTGACTACTATCCTAAATTGCTTAATATTTCATTTGGGCGTCGTAGTGAACTGCCCGGGTATCGAACCCGCATCTCTCTTATCTCAGACACTCTCAGGCAAATAAGTCACAGTTCAATTCACTCCAAAAAGCAGGTATATATTAAGCAAAACCATGTTTTATCCGGTCAAGGCAAACGGCATAAATTGAGGTCGTTCACATTTTGCTGACTATAAGCTTACTTATATAGTTTAGTTTAGTAAGTTAGGTAGGTACCTACTACTTTGTTTATATTAATTTACATTAAGCAAATAGTTTTTAACGAATTATTAGAATGTCCTGTAACAACAAATGTATTGGATATGAATGTAGATGGGTATAAGAGTAGAGGTAGCGTTAAGAAAAGATGGATGGATTGCGTGAAAAATGACATGGGTAAGAAAGGAGTGACAAGTGAGATGACGGCTGATAGAAGAGCATGGAGGAAAAACAGATGTTGTGCCGACTCCACATAAAGTGGGAAAAGGGCAAGGAGATGATGATGAAGCAGTTAAGAAATAGTTTGTAGGTGATATTGCATTTTGGTACCTAAGAAATGATGATTTCTTTATTTTGTTTTATTTTTATTGGTCTGAATGACTGACTCATAGTCAGTAATAACACGTAAAATGTTGTACCTAATTGTTTATAAAACTCTGCATTGACCTACATACTCGTACCTGACAATAAAACTATTATTGTGACAGAAACAAGGGCCTATTCAAATAAACCTAGGCCCATAACCTGTTTTTATAACTACTTAAAATAGGCCATAATATGACCTATAGTGCCTTCTGGTAAGATCGGCGTAATAGCAAGTCCGGATGCCAAGCAATTCTGCGATATTTTTATATGATAATTGCTTAGTTACGTGATTTATCCGGACTTAATATTAGGCCGATCTTACCAGAAGGCACCCTATTTATTTTATTATCAATCTTTGAGACGCAGGATTCGATTTGAGTCCAGATTTTCATTGACAATTTGAATTGACAAAAAACTCTCAAGTTTCGCTTGAGTCACGCTAGAGTCGTTTCTTGAGCATTTGATAGTTTTTTGTCAATTCTCAATGAAAATCTAGACTCAAACCGAATCCAGAGTCTCAAAAAATTTATAATAAAATAAATAGGTCATATTTTTGTGTATAAAGATGATTAGATTAGAAAATTCTTTATTGCACTTTAAAAATCGTACAGAGGCGAGTTTAATGCTATTTAGCATTATCTACCAACTAACCTGGATGATCAATAATTTCAGATTCAAACACGACACAGACAAGACTTTAGCTCAAGTCAGATTCCTGACTCCCGAAGACAAGGTCCTAGGGGTGATTAACTGGTTCGCAGTACATCCTACCAGTATGAACAATACTAACAAGCTGATATCTTCAGATAACGTGGGGTACGCGTCTGTACTCTGTGAGAAGGCGCTCAATGGAAATACTACTCTGCCTGGAAAGGTAAGTACATGTGCTTAGTTTGTAACTACTTTTCTAGGTTATTAGAGAGAAAATTACTTCTATCTAATTTTATACGTTACTAGCTGGTGCCCCTGACTTCGTCAACGTAGGATTAAAAGTGCATTTTGCTATGCGAAATGTTCTAGGCGTTTCTGAAGAGTTCGCGTCTGGGATCTCGCTGATTTTTCGGTATAAAAAGTAGCCTATGTGTTAATCCAGGTCACGGACAATATATATTCCAAGTTTCATCCAAATCGGATCAGTAGTTTTTGCGTTAAAGAGGAACAAACATACATGTGTATTACTGCAAGTAAAAATAAAAAATGAACTAAGCCCGATAGCAGGCATCTCGCTACTAAATCATACATACATCCTAACAAACTTTTGCGTTTATAATATTAGTAGGGTTTGCAACCTACCTGCGACGCAGATCCTAAAAAAAAAGAACTAATGTTATAAACGAGAAAGTTTGTAAGTATGGATGGATGGATGTTGGTTACTCTTTTACGTAAAAAGTACTGATCCGATTTGGATGAAACTTAGAATATATATTGTCCGTGACCTGGATTAACACATAGGCTACTTTTTATCCCGAAAAAATAACGGGATCCAACGGGACGCGAACGAAGTCGCGGGCGGAACCTAGTATACAATGATATATTTTTTTAGGGTACCGTAGTCTGTGCATTCGCATCAACAAACCTCGGCGACGTATCTCCCAATACCAGAGGTCCTCGCTGTGAGTTCTCCGGCAGTCGTTGTGACCAGGAGAAGAAACTGTGCTCCATGCCCAAGGAAAAGTGCTTCGCGTCTGGCCCCGGTCGTGACATGTTTGAGAGCACTCAGATTATAGCTACGAAGCTGTTTGAAGCTGCTATGGTGAGTATAATAGCCACCTAATTGTTTAACACTAGCGCTCCGCCCCGGCTTTGCACGGATATTTAACCAAAAATTTCAAAGTCATTTTTTTATACCTTGGGATTTAATATTTGAGTGTTAATACGGATCTCTTATTTTTTGAAAATATAATATAGCCTATATATAGTGTAAAGAAGTTTCATCTGAATCGGACTACTGGTCCGATTTAGATGAAACTTGGAATGCAGCGTGATTGAAACTAAAATATCTAAACTTTTTTGACATTTAGTAGGATAAGACAGTAGGTCTATTGGTCTCAATTCTGTTGTAGTACTTTTCAAAAGTAATCCAATTTGACAGCGTTTCTTCTTCTTTCTATATCAACGCGCTCCTCAGAATTGTACATTAATTTTTGTTAACTCAGAATTGTAAATTTTTTTTTTTGTTAACCCATACTGTCCCACTGCTGGGCAAAGGTCTCCCCCATATCCCTCCAGTTGTTACGATCGCCGGCTGCCTCCCACCAGGCTCTGTGCAATGTGTCGAGGTCGTCACGCCAGCGCTTCTTCTTCATTGTGTTATATTTAATATTTGTATGCCAATGTATTTGGTGGGATATCTAAGTTAATACCAGTTAAACCTTTAAGAGCAATTTTTTACTGTTTCTCACGAAAAAAAATTTAAAAGTAAAATGCTTCTGATTAGTTTGGAACTAGAGGGCTAAATAAACATATCCTTGGACTCCAAGGATATATTTTTTAATAAACTATCTCTTAGTATTTTTATTTTTATTTTATTGCCTTACAGGGCACGTCCTCATTGGACTTGCTCTGTGAGGTAATGCATTGTTATAGGCAGAAGTTACCACTTAACATCAGGTGAGCTATCAGCTTGTTCCATTACTTTTATCATAAAAAAAAAACCAATGGCTTTGTTCCAGGATGTTCTAAACAAACCGGGAGATGATTTAACCGGCCCTCTGAACATCGTGCATCAATTTGTGAACATGCCGACGCAAGAGGTGTTTCCCTATGATCCTGTTACAGAAACTTTTAACTCTGTGAGTACCTACGAAATGCTACAAAGTAAATATAATCTAAACTGGGCTTTTTTGATTTAATAGTACAATAAACAAAAAAAACGGAACTCTTTCTATACTATCTTTGACAGGCGTCATGGCTCAGTCGGTAGTAGCTCTGCCTTCCGTGCTGTGGGTCGTGGGTTCGATCCCCACCGAGAACAAACATTTGTGTGTTGTAAACATAGATGTTTGTTCTGTGTCTGGGTGTTTCTATGTATTATAAGTATGTATTTACAAAAAAAATATGTATGTATGTATTCTATCAGCCATCTAGTTTCCATCGTACAAGCTTTGCTTAGTTTGGTACTAGAAGGCGTTGTGTTAAGTGTCCGTGAATATTTATTTATTTATACTCAATTGGTTTTGGGTTCCGGTATATAAGTAAATCGTCGTCAGTCGTCAGTCGTTTCAAATAATGTCAAAACTCGTGTCGTACTTTTTATTTATTACTAGCTGAGCTGACCCGACAGACGTTGTCCTGTCATTCAAACTCTTACTGTCAAACAACTGACAGTGTGATTTCAAATGTGACATTAATAAAGTTTTTATGGAAAAGGTTAAGGAACTTTCACTCCCCCCTTTCAACCCCTTACAACCCTTTTTTCGCAATAAAAAGTAGCATAATAGGCTACTTTTTCACAGATAGTCTAGAGCCTGAGAAAGGACATAGGCTCTAGACTATCTGTGTACCAAATTTCATTTAAATCGGTTCAGTAGTTTTGGCTCGAAAGCGAGACAGACAGCCAGAGTTACTTTCGCATTTATAATAATATTATAAACTTTAACTTAATGCTACTTTTTAATGCGAAAAAAGGGTTGTAAGGGGTTGAAAGAGGGGGTGAAAGTTCAGGCGACCGGCAAGGGAAGGGGAAAGGGGAAGGGAAAAAAGTCGGCCCAAAAGCCCGCCGCCGCTGCCCCCGCAGCCAAAAGGGCTCCCTTGGGTATGCGTAACGCATTTCCCCAGTATAAAAAAAAGGGGGTGAAAGTTCCTTAACCTTTTCCATAATAAGTTTTGTAGTGACACATAATTATTGTTTACATTTGTTGAGACGACGCCGACTCCCGCTCCCCCCGGGTGGATCGACAGTCGTACCGTGCGCAGGGCTGAATGCCCACGTGTTGTAAATTCAAACTACGAAAATAAATGCGTTGATTTCGTGTATCTAAGTGAGTGGTATAATTTCGGATTTCCTATCAAACAAAATAGGTAGATACTCAACAGAGACGACTCCTATAGTATTTTTAACCCTTAGAGTGGTAAAGTCCACGGCTGTCTCCCGGCCATGGGATATTCGTTTGCCGCCGGCACCACGGACGGACCGGGTGCGTTCGACTTCACACAGGGCACCACCTCCTCTAACCCTCTCTGGAATGCAGTCCGTGACTTCATAGCTGAACCAACCGACGAGGATATCAAATGTCAAGCTCCCAAGCCGATTCTATTGGCTACAGGGCGGGTAAGTAACAGAAACAAAATCTAGGATTGTTCTACTTCATTATATACTATTACTAAACTGTAAAAAAGCCAAAAACTAAAATTAAACTAATTAAAATTCCACTCCATCCAAAGATTGTCTGGAAGAAATCGCTCCCTAGCGATAAGACCGCCCATTGTACGTAATGTAATGTAATTTAGTCTGTCTCGCATATTAGTTTGTAAGGTGTACCTACGTACAATAAAGTATTTTCATTCATTCATTCATTAAAGATACGGAAAAGGTAAATATGCAGATCTACTAAATAAACGATTCGGATTTCTAAAATCGAGTTTGTCTGTTCGTTTGTTCCCGGATCACGCCTCAACTACTGGACCAATTTCAATGAAACTTATACCATTCAGAAACCCTTTTTCCTGATTGAAACATAGGCTATATTTTATTGAAATCCAATACGTGGGTTCTTAGATACAGCTTGAACTCTCTAAACCAAAAGCATCCATTTGCTACGAGGTTCATCGTATGCTGGTTGACAGATATTTGGGTGGAAAGTTTCGCACGCGTACGAAGTCGCGGGTATCAGCTAGTACAAAATATAAACCATCTAATTCAATTATGGAATGCAGCCCGTGACTTCATAGTTATGAGGATCTTGAATGACCTAGGTCCATCTTTCCAGGCGAAGTTTCCGTACGAGTGGCAGCCACACATAGTGTCATGCTCCGTGGCCCGCATCGGAGGCCTAATGCTGGCCGCAGTCCCCGGAGAGTTCACCACCATGTCGGGCAGACGACTGCGCAGGTTAGAACTTACCAAGACACGCTGAAATTTCTAATGGTAGGACAGGAAATTATTTAAAAAGATTCATTAAGTATGGAAATTTTGTGCATGAAAAAATCATAGATTAGAACTCTGAAAAATTGTACAGAGGAGTTTTTTATTTTAATACAATATAGGCAACTGTTTGACTGCAATCTCACCTGATGTTAAGCGATGATGTGGTCGACGATGTAGCACGCTTACCTAGAAGATACCTATTCACTCTACTCTTGAAAACTTCCAAACTATAGTATAAATATAATATAAATATTCACGGACACTTAACACAACGCCTTCTAGTCCCAAACTAAGCAAAGCTTGTACGATGGAAACTAGATGGCTGATAGAATACATACATACATTTTTTTTTTGTAAATAGATACTTATAATACATAGAAACACCAAGACACAGAACAAACCTCTATGTTTACAACACACAAATGTTTGTTCTCGGTGGGGATCGAACCCACGACCCACAGCACGGAAGGCAGAACTACTACCGACTGAGCCATGACGCCTGTCAATAATTATATAAATAATAATTAGGGAATAGTAATTCGGGAACACAGAGACAGGGATAATTTCTTGCTAATTAACATTATCTACCAACCTGTGTGTATTGTTTATCACAGTACTGAGCCCCACGTTGTTAGTATTTATTTAACTACCACCAAACCTAAGTTAAAAGTAGGTATGTATAGTATGTATAGGTATGTATATTTTAAATTATTTAGTATGTAGGTAGATAATACATATATAATATTAGTAGTTATCTATGGCCTGTGTCCGTGATTGCGACACATAATTTTGCCAGTGTCAAGTGAGATATTTGAAATAATAAAGACGGCTATAATTTTAGCGCTATCAAATTAGGTTAGTTTAGAAATAGTTTTATAATTTCTCGTATGTATACAACTTGTTTGGTACCTATAAAAACACGCCACACCACCTTTTTGCACGCCCAGGAAGACTGGTAGACAATGCTCTTAGCATTAAGTCCTCCTAGCACTACTTGTTTGTGTGAAATTTTTAAATAAATCTATCTATCTATCTATTCAGCCTGTATGCACCCACTGCTGGGTATAGGCCTCCTCTATAGTACGCCAGTCTCTCCGGTCCTGCGCGAGTCTTCTCCACTGCTGCCCAACTACAGCGACAATATCATTTCAATAAATAAATAAATAATTAATAAAAGTATGAATTTTTGTACAGCGTCATCTCTAAGACCGCCCCTGATGCGAAGAAGGTGGTGCTCGCTGGCTTGTCCAACATCTACTCGGACTACATCGCCACTCCCGAAGAATATCAGGTAATTACAGTGCCTTCTGGTAAGATCGGCGTAATAGTAAGTCCGGATGCTAAGCAATTCGGCGATATTTTTAAATGATAATTGCTTAGTTACGTGATTTATCCGGACTTAATATTACGCCGTTCTTACCAGAAGGCACCCTATATAAATTCTTTATTTCCCGGATCCATGATTTGCACCATCCATCATCATCCATGATTTTTCGGAGGGGGCTTAAGTAAGCTCGTATGAGTTAGTGACAAACTCTGGTGACGGAGTTTTTAGGCCGCTTTAAGGCCTCCGTTTTGGCTAAACCCCTCTTAGATCTGCTAATGTTTGCATTCATAATCATTATCATAAGCAGTCTGTACCTTACTGACCGCATTCTTTTCAGGCGCAAAGATATGAAGCGGCGTCTACTATATTCGGGCCACACACTCTAGATATTTATCTGAACAAGTACGTGGAACTGACTGAAGCTGTCATATCGGTAAGTTTATCGGCGGAATACTCAAACGCTACTTATATTAAGTTCATGTTTAAATTATTGCGATCTCAGACAAATGTCGAACAGATGCAGAGCAATTTCAAGTGGTGTTTAAATTTGAGTGACGTTTCAGTATTCGGTAGTAAATCTATGTAACTGAATATTGTAATTTGTAAGTTGCTTGAATGCGTGAGTTTGAATCCCATTCTTGTCAATTTATAGAATAGAAAAAAATTACTCTTTAACAAGAGCCTTAGAGCGGGTGAATAAATACAAGTAAAATAAAGGGTCGCGTGACTATTTCTATGTATTTTTAGACATTTAGTATTCTCTAGTGACTGTACGACAGTCACTATAGAATTTTTAAGTACAGAGAAGAGAGCAATTGTTTCTTAGTCAAATATAAAACCACAGATTTCTAAAAGTTATTCATTGAGTGGGATTGAAATCAAGGAAACGGTCGTAGGTTCAATTCGAATAGCATTCTGTTCACTTTTGGTACTCCCAGTCTAATCTAGTAACATTTCCAGGGTACGACTCCAGATTCCGGTCCAGAACCAGCAGACTTCAGTAACCAGTTGATAACCCTGGTACCCCCCGTGATATGGGACACGGCGCCCTGGAGGAAGGAGTTCGGAGACTGTATAGTACAACCACAGAGACACTACAGCTATCGAGACGTCGTCACTGCTAGCTTTGTAAGTACTGCTATAGTATGAAGCGCTTTTTGACGTTCCTTCATTCAATCAATCATTCATTCATTCGTTCGTTCGTTCATTCACGGTAGAAGCGGCCAATTCGTGCTATTTCTCCGAGTGTGTGGGCTAGACACAAATGATCAAGGAAGTACTAATAAAACACTCTCTTAAAGATACCGGCGCTAATCGCCGCTAAAAAGCGTTGAGCAACCAAAAATTCACGAATAAGCTTCAAGGGAAAATATTGTGAGGAAAATTCTTTAATTCACGTGTAGAAGTTTCTTAATTTGGATTCCAGGTGTCAGGTCACCCGAGGAACAGTATCAGACACGGGCGCTGGTACATGACGGTCGAGAAGCTGGAAAGCGAAGAAGACGACGCCTGGGTCGTTATCGCTACTGACGCTGATTGGGAGACCAAGTTAGTTACTATTGTAAACTGTTGAATTTTAGTAAATTATTTTTCCTAACATGTCTTCTGAAATTCCAAAAATGTTTTCCGAATGATTCAGAATAGCCCTGCAGTTCCATCTTGTCAGTAAAGGGTCTGGGGCGTATTGCATGGAGCCCAGGTCCTACATTTTTTTTAAACTTGCAATGATGAAACTTTGTTGCAATACGCTTACAATGCAGATTTTAAAAATTGTAACTATGTCATTATTAAGCAGCGGGAATCATTAGTTATTGGACATTTTACTTCGAAAAAGGCGTTTTTTCAATGTTGTTTATTGTATTTACATGTGTTTACGTTTGCGTTTTCGTGACTGCTACTGCATAATAGATTATGACAAAACCAACAGATGTTATAAATAACCAAAATAATCTTAAAATTAACTAAACGAATGCCAATCGGGACCGGAAATGCCCCAACGCCTTTCCGGTTCGAAAAGATGCTAGTCGATTAAAACTCAATCTTATTTCACAGATATATCTGGGTGAGAGACTCCAAGTTCCTAGGAACATCGCACGTGGACCTAGAATGGGAGATTCCGGTCGGAACACCACCAGGCACGTACAGGCTACACCACTACGGGAACTACAAGTACGTCCTAGGTGGTATTTACCCTTACCACGGATTTACAGATAGTTTTGAAGTCACATAAAGATCCCAGAATGTTATTCCGTACTTTAGCAAGGAATGGACTTACACACTTTGACGTGTGATTGCTGTTAGTTGGATATATGCTATTTGAAAGCTTTAAGAATATTACTGAGTATTATTCTTATGATTGAAATTGAATTCCTGTCTGTGATAAGTGCCTAATGAAATAACTTATATCTTCTGAGAACTATGATGGTGTGTTCGAAGTTATGTGCAATAACAGATTAGTTTGTTAATTAGTTAAGGTTTTAACTATACGCCATTTAGTGAGAGAACAATACTTATTTTTATAATAATGGAAAATAATTCGACGCTATTTTTGTATTTTCTAAGTTTTAAGTAAAATAATTAAGTAATTATGTAGATGACTGTATTGCCATACCAAAGTATTTTCTACTCATCTACTCGATCAATAATTTTAATTTATTTTGTAATCTTTATTTTATTTATTACACGTTTAACCAAAAAGTATTCAATACAGACGTTTTTCATTGTCTTCAGCTATGAGTTTTTTGGTTACATTTGTAAGTGATTTTTTAGAGTTTTCTCTGTGTGCCTTATTTTATGCTTGCCAAAGCAATATAATAATCAAAATTAAGTGAATAATATTGTAAAAGTTTATTTACTTTTTACCAGTAAAAAATATTGAAAAATAAATATAATAACTTTACTAAATATTTTTTTATTTACATCAAACCTCGAACCGGCGTTAATATTATTAATAAAAAAAACCTATACTCACGGAATATGTAGTAGATAGATAGTATATTATGTTTTTTTTTTTGTAAAATAAATATTCTTGGACGTAGGTATTACACAACGCTCCTAACTAAGCAAAGCTTGTACTATGTGAACTAGATTGCTGATAGAATACTTATATACTTTTTTTTGTAAATACATACTTATGATACATAGTTAGGTACATCATTAGGTATTCCATGCTAATATGATGACATCCAACAGAGAGTTATGAAAATATGTGTGTGGCCGGGTATGCAAACAGAGGAAGACCGAAGAAGTGGTTGGATTGAGTGAAAGAGGATATGAATGTGAGAGGAGTAGATTCAGAGTTGACAAATGATAGGAGTGGAAGAAGAAAACATGTTGTGCCGACCCCACCTAGCGTGGGATGAGAGCAGGGAAATGATGATGATGAGGATGACTTCCACCAAACTGAAAACAAGTAGGTAATATTATGAAGGCGCTGTCACACAAATCTAGGCGTTATCAGTGATATTTTAATTCAGTGAGATAACATACGTAACCTCCTATCGACAGTTATCAGGATTGCTCTAAGTATAATCACCGATAGAAGTAAATCATCATTAATATCAGCCGAATTAAGTTCTTTTAAAGGATACATTTCGAAGAATCTATTTACTTTAAGTCTGTATCTATACTACCTAATATAAAACTGTAAAAAAGCCAAAAACTAAAATTAAAGATATGGATAAACGAAATATGCAGATCTATTAAATGAACGGTTCTCATTTCGAAAATCGAGTTTGTCTGTTTGTTTGGTCGCGGATCACGCCTAAACTACTGGACCAATTTCAATGAAACTTATACAATTCAGAGGCACTTTTTTCGGATTGAAACATAGGCTATATTTTATTGAAATCACAGACGAGAATTCTTAGATACAGCTTGACCTCTCTAAACCAAAAGCAGCCTTTGACACGAGGTTCATCGTATGCTGGTTGGCAGATATTTTTCGGTAGAAAGTATCGCACGCGTAAGAAGTCGCGGGTATCAGCTAGTTGTTCTCATTTATGTGACTGTATTTGTCTTTTTTGAGAATAATAGAATATTCTAAAGAACTGCATGATCTAAAACCACCCCTAAAGGCGTACTAGAGGCTGTTAAGTTCCCGTTAAGAGTAAATAAATATATATATAGAGAATATATATAGTATCAAGTAAACCTACTAAACTAAGTTACTGAAAAATATAAAATTAATAAAAATTAGGAATGATCTATGATAATTAGGGTAGATTAGAGAACATAATAATTGAATAATGTTTTTATGATCCTGACTGTATTTTACGCCATCTTAGACCAGCCTCTACAAAAAATATCTACTTATAGGTTTACATATTTATCATAAATATTCAGATTAAGATTAATGTCTGATTAAAATAATTATCAAAGTAATTAAATATTTTTCTTTGGTCGAAATGTGTTGTGTTCGTGCGTTCTAATTTATTTTATTTATATGTATAGTGATTAAACGGGTAGGTAAGTAATTATATACAAAATGTATATTGATAGAAATACACAAACCTTATTTTTATCTATTTTATGCATAACTAGGTGCCCGCGACTTTGTTCGCGTCCCGTTGGATCCCGTTGATTTTCCGGGATAAAAAGTAGCCTATGTGTTAATCCAGGTCACGGACAATATATGTTCCAAGTTTCATCCAAATCGGATCATTAGTTTTTACGTGAAAGAGTAACAAAGATCCACCATAGTCACAAACTTTCGCGTTTATAATATTAGTAGGACTTACAGAAACGGACCAGATAAAGACCCTTGTGGTACACCAGTTGGTTCAGTCATTCAACCATTAATTTTGACGATACACGAAGCATGAAATATATTCATAATTTTCAGAAAAAATGGCAATATCTTCAGTAGGTAAGCTAATCATCACGATCGTAGTCCTTGGCGTGGCCGGAGGAATGGCTGCTACAATATACCTAGTAGTAAACCATAATGAAAGAGAAATAACTGGACAGGAATCGGTACCAGATACCGAAGCCCCAGAGCCAGAGACTACATCACCAGAAGGACCAGACGAGCCGTTTGATAACCGTGAATTGTTATATGAAGTTGGAGTCGGTATAGGTGATATTACTGGACCGTGTGTTGAAATTGCTTTTGTAAGTACCAGACTGTATTTTGCGTTAGTTTGCCGGAAGCTAGTTATGGTAAATGTATTTCTTTTTTATGATAAAAGTAATGGAACAAGCTGATAGCTCACCTGATGTTAAGTAGTAACTTCTGCCTATAAAAATGCATTACCTCACATAGCAAGTCCAATGAGGACGTGCCCTGTAAGGCAATGCACTGCGTCCATCACTCTGAGACGTAAAGATGTTGAAGTCTCATGTGCCTGTAATTACACCGGCGCCCTTACTCTTCAAACCGGAACACAGCAATGCGAGCATCGCTGCTTGGCGGCAGAAATAGGTACGGTGCTAGTACTGAACCCGGACGAGCTCTCACAAAGAGCTCTACTACTACTAAAAATACAATATAGGCAACCGTTTGACCACAATGTTACCTGATGTTAAGCAATGATGTCGACGATGTACCACGGTTACCTATAAGATACCTATTCACTATACTCTTGAAAACTTCCAAATTATAATCATTTGGGAACACAGACGCCGGCAACGAGTTCCGCTCTTTGGCTGTCCGCATAATAAATGTGACGCAAAGCGTTTAGTGCGGATTGGTGGCATATCAACTATGAACGGGTGTCTCGTCTCCGTACGCCTATTGGTCCGGTGGTAGAATGGAGAAGGGGGAAATAGCTCATACAGTTCCATTGCACACTCCTCAAAATGTATTTTATGTACCTCCAAATTCATCAATAGAGGTCAACCAGTCTGCCAAACCGATTCAACCAGCATTCGCCAAGCATAGCACTTGAATCCGCCTCATAGCGTTAAGCCTTTACACCGTTTTATGAATTCGAGAATTATTGGCCTTGTAAACGAATGGTCCGTGATCAGTTGGGCTTCGTTTGAAGTGTGTATTTTTTCATTCTATTCCATTACTTTTTAGAGTTTTGCACGTTTTTACCGATGACGTAGCTGATAGGAACTTGTTAATTACAGATGGGCTACGCAGAAGTATCTCAAACAGGGCAAGGTATTCATTTGCGGCAGTTTGCAAGATCATTTATTTTCACCAGAGGAGAAACCAGGATAGTCTTGGTGGCTGTTGAGATTCAGTCTGTGGGAATCGCTGTCAGACGAGAGGTATGTGCTACGTGCTACTTAGGTCTTTAAAGGTCAAGTATTTCATACTTAAAGGAGATTTTCAACACTGTTTATACTATGATCTTTTTGAAGCAATAAAAACATTAATGTATTTGTATTGTATAAAGGCCATATAAGATCTCTGACCTCGCTAGATACCATCTTATGCTGGTTATAGTAGGTATGGACCATGTAATGAAAACCCCCTGTTAACCCAGGTGGTCAAGAATCTCCAAGAAAGGTACGGTGAGCTCTACACTCTACGCAACGTGATACTCACAGGCACACACACACACAGCACTCCGGGGGGTTATCTGGTGGACTTCCTTCTTGATGTCAGCATCCTCGGCTTCTCCAGGGAAACCTTCAACGCTTACGTCGATGGGATCACCAGGGTAAGCTAGCAAGCTCGTATGAGTTAGTGGCCAACTCTGGTGACGGAGTTTTTAGGCCGCCTTAAGGCCTCCGTCGTGACTTAACGACTGCTAGAGCCCGAACCGACAGTACGTGCCTTCCGAAGCACAGAAGCGCTCAAATGTAAATGCCACGAACGGTCACCCATCCAAATAGTGACTGCACAGAACGTCGCTTAACTTAGATAATCGGTGAAGATTGACTAACCAAGCCTAGCCACGAGCGCTTCGATCACCAGGGTGAGACTACGAGATGGACAGAAAATGTCGTGTTGTCCGTACCTACCTGCCGATTTCTTAAATGTTTAGTTTCGTGTTTCCTTATATTTCTGCCTACATACGCAATGATCATGGGCAGAACAAGAGCCTAGGTGATGATGAGTCCACCTTCGAAGTCGGTCCCTCATTATTGAGAATCATGGCTTTCAAACACTTCTTGTTAACATTGCATGTCTATTGGGAGTGGTCGGTGGTTTGGTAAGTCGACATTGATGATAATTGATGGGTTGCAGAGTATAATCCGGGCTCATGAGAACATGGTGCCAGCTCGCCTGGTACACAGCACGGCGACCGTCAGTGGCGCGCATAAGAACCGCTCGCCGTACTCGTATGAGTACAACCCAGCTGAAGAACGAGCCAAGTAAGTGTTTTACAGGGATTTTTGAAAAGGGTAGGTACACAAAGTTCGATTGGATTACGCAGCTGCTCCTCTTCTTTCTTCTTCTTCCTACCCTTTGCTCACTAGGTGGGGTCGGTACAACATGTTCTTTTCTTCCATTCTCCCATATCATCCGTAATTTCAGTGTTCACTCCTCTCCCATGCATGTCATCTTTTACACAATCCATCTTTTCTTGGGTCTACATCTTCCTCTATATCCATTCACATTCATACTTAGCACTCTCCTCTTACGCAGCTGCTCCTATGATAAGTTTCATAATCGGTAGCGTCACCATGATAGGCTCTCATATCACACGTGGATCTCGTTAAAGTAGTAGGTACCTAGTAGTAGGTAGGTACTATCTTTATCAGAGATCTTTGTCAATGAATGCATGCCTGGAACTAACCATCGTAACGTATCGACCTAGGAATTCTACCACCAAGTAAATGGAGCTGCTTTTTTGTGTACCGATTTGCAGGGTGTGGATGCCGTCCGGGCAATTACAGACATAAGACCGATACGATAGTAGTTTACTCTCTCTAGATACACTGGCAACACAGACGAAACCCTCACCCAAGTGCGTATAGTCAAAGAGGATGGTACACTCCACGGAGTCCTCAACTGGTTCGCAGTTCACACCACAAGTATGAATATGACTAACCATCTTGTATCGTCCGATAATCTCGGCTTCGCTGCATTGAGGATGGAGCGAGATCTCAACCCTGGCTTACTGGCTGGAAAGGTAAGCTAATAATAACCGTAATAACCAGGTTTTTATTCATCTCGATGATTTATTACGTCAGATCCGGGGGTATAGATGAAAGTACAATTTTTTTTTTTTTTTTTGGCGTATTTGACTATGTACTAGGCAAAGCTTTTATTTCATCAGTGCACATGCAGACAAGTTTGCCGAATAAGTGGGTGCCTTGATTTTAGTGGAAAACAGTCAAAAAAGGGGTGTTATGAGTTTGATGACGTGTGTCTGTCTGTCTGTGCCCTCGTAGCACGATACTCCAAGTATAAGGCTTCGATTTGAATACGGTTTTTTTTAAAAAAGGTTATTTATCTGGGAGGTTTGCTGAAGATTGGTGGAGCCGTTTCCAAGTTATGAAGACATTCATCAGCTCTGAAAATCTGTTTTGAGAAATGTCAGGCATATTGCAGATTGAAACATTTAGTTCACCTCAAAGTATTTGACCGGACCGGAGAGACTGGCGTACTAAAGAGGAGGCCTATACCCAGCAGTGGGTGCATACAGGCTAAATAGATAGATAGCTAAAAAATATTTAGTTTTCATTAACTGGAATCCATACTGTGTGATGATCAGCAATGCTGACGAGTATCCAACGAGATTTTCATGGCCAGGGGTTGATTCTTTGTAAAATTAACTAGTTCTTCACCATCCAGGCCCGTGTGGTAGCCGGATTCTTCGCCTCAAACCTCGGCGACGTGTCTCCAAACACCGAGGAAGCAAAATGCGAGTTCTCAGGCAATTATTGCGACAACCAGTTCTTCCTCTGCAGCGCTGGAGAACGTTGCTTCTCGCAGGGACCTGGAGAGGATATGTTTGAAAGCACCAGGCTTATTGGGCAGGCGGTTTACGAAGGGGCTGTGGTAAGTCACATATAAGTTGCCTACATATACCTACGCATTTAAAAAGAATAATGAATTTTTTTACACCTTGGGTTACATTATTGGAGTTTTAGTAAGGATCCCTAATTTTTAGGAAAATATAATATTATAGCGTCCAATATACACTCCCGGGGATAGTGTAGCTTCCCAACAGTGAAAGAATTTTTCAAATCGGTCCAGTAGTTTTGGAGCCTATTGAATGCAAAGAAACAATCAAACCTTTCCTCTTTATAATATTAGTATAATATAGAAGAAAAGTGTGGTATTTAGATGTTCAGTTTTGAAACAGAATTTCGAAGAAATCTAGATTCTGTGCTCTAGGATAGGTCATGCTTTCATTCAGAACCTCGTAAGTGAAGTTATTTTGTAATGATTGTTTCAGGAAGCCCTGAACTCCCGCGGTGAAGAGTTGCGAGGGAATCTGGCCGTCATCCACCAGTTCGTGGAAATGCCAGAACAGGTGGTGCCGAAATACGACACCGTGTCTGGCACCTTCGATGAAGTAAGAAATCTCTCTCCGTAAGCAAGCAAGCTCGTATGAGTTAGGTAGTGGCTAACTCTAGTGACGGAGTTTCTAGGCCGCCTTAGAGCCTCCGTCATGGCTTAACGACTGCTAGAGCCGGGACCTCCGAAGCATGGAAACGCTCAGATGTAAATGCCACTAACGGTCACCCATCCAAATAGTGACCGCGCACAACGTCGCTTAACTTAGATAAACGGTGAAGATTGACTAAGCTAAGCCTAGCCACGAGCTCTCCGAACCTCTACATGACCGGGTGTTTTTACAGTATCAAACGACACGATATCGTGCCGTCGGCATAATATACATTTAGTACTAGACGCGTTCACTCTGTCGTCGGTGACAACGACATTTTTGTTTGAGCAGACGCGACGTGTCGGCTATTAAGTTTTCTGTATGTTTAGTTTTAAGTTGTGCACAATAAAGTATTTTCTACCTAGGTATCTATCACTCGTATTTGTATTTTTATTGCAGAATGATCTAGTAAGAGGTTGTGCTCCGGCGATGGGCTACAGTTTCGCGTCCGGAACCATTGACGGTGCAAACACTCTTAATATTACTCAGGTAACTTACCTACTAATTAGATACCTTGTCTAGTATAGTAGATCTGTGCTTGTGAAACAAGCATAGCATTTTTAGTGTTTTGATACATTTAACCAAAGTAACTCTTCTTTAGTTACTTTGATAGGCGGGACTTCCGAGTTCAAAAAATTACAACTTTGCTAATTGATAAATTCGTCTCATTCGTAGTTACAGGCTCCTAGAGGCTTTATTGATCACTTACCAACGTTCAAAGTGGACGAAAAAAGTAGAAATAGCCCGAAAATATAAAAAAAAAGTATATCTTTCCACAAAAGAGCTATTCATTTCCCTGGATAACTGAAAATCAGTATAGGCATTTGCTAAGCTAATACGAAATGTTTTGTTAGGGTACATTGGAAGGCAACCCACTGCTGGACCTGGTGAGTGGAGTGTTGGCAGAACCCACGGAGGAAGACATCCAGTGCCATTATCCAAAACCTATCCTACTTGCGACTGGACGGGTAAGAACTATAACTCCATTAAAAGGGTCTGGGTCAAATTGGGTGGACCCCCGGTCCCACATTCTTTTAAAACCAGATTTAAAAAATGTAACAATTTCATTATAGAATAGCGGGAATCATTAGAATCATTATCAAATGTCTAATAACATTTTACTTCGAAGAATGCGTCTTCTTTAATCTTATTTATCGTATTCAAAGGTTACCTCAAAATAATTACTTTATTTAGCGTTTTCGTGATTACTACTGCTTATTAAATTATGATAAAACCAACAAAAGTTATAAATAACTAAATGTATGCAAATCGGGACCTGATATGCCCCAACGCCTTTGACCAACCCTCTTTATACCAGGCAAACTTCCCTCTCCCGTGGCACCCCCGCATAGTGTCAGTGTCCGTCATCTGGTTGGCTGACCTCCTCATCCTCGGCGTCCCGGGAGAGCCCACCACTATGTCCGGCCGGCGCATGCGCAGCGCTGTCAGTGACGTCATCACAACAGCCGGGTTTCACGATAAAGTTGTCGTTGCTGGACTGGTCAATGAGTATATACATTATGTATCTACTAGGGAGGAGTATCAGGTGAGATACATAAATAAATAACCAGTAGTTCGCCCCGAACTGAGATCTCGTGGTCGGTCAAGAGGCTGTAAAGATATGAGGTTCCAAAGGGAGTAAAAAAAAAAAAGTCGTACCAAAATATCAAGTGGGTTGTCATATGATAGGGCTTTGCTTAGACATTCTAAAACCGGTTTAACCTAGAGTAAAAATAAAATCGATTTTGGAATTTGACACCCTACTTGATATTTTAGTACAACTTTGTTTTTTTCTTTACTTCCTTTGGAACCTCATAACTTTCCAACCCCTTGACCGATTTACTTTATTTTTCAAACCAGTAAAACTGAAGAGTACTATCCGTATACCTACCAATTCTGTGAAGACCGGATAAGCGGTTCAAAAGATCTCGACAAACAAACATACAAAGCATTTTTGCCCAAGTTGTCACTAAGATCTTCGTTTGGACGCAAACTCTTCAGAAACGCCTAGAAGATTTCGCATAGCAAATTGCACCTCTAATCTTGCACAGACGAAGTCGCGGGCACCGGCTAGTACTTATATACATTAAAAATGTAAAAAAAAATCTTTTCTTCTAGGTGCAAAGATATGAATCAGCGTCAACGATCTACGGACCGAATACTCTCGATATATTGTTGAACAAGTTCGTCGAGTTCACAAAAGTTCTAATAGAAGTAAGTAGAGTGGATACAAAATATTGTGATAATCGCAAAAAGTCAGATTTGTATGAGTACCTACAAGATTATATGATCTGTGGTATGCGTTAATGGCCAACTCTGGATGAGGGAGTTTTCGGGCCGCCTTAATGCCTCCGCCGTGGATTAACGACTCCTAGATCTGAGATAGTTTTTTTTAGTTATCCCTATTTAACTACCAAACTACTGAACCGATTTTGATAAAAAAAAATATGGGAGTAGGTAATATGAAAGTATACCTACCTACCCTTTCAAATGAAAAAATAATCTTTCAAATCGCCTCATAAATGACGGAGTTATGAGGTAACAAACATTTTTAAAACCACCTTTTTTTAACCGACTTCAAAAAAAGAGGAGGTTCCCAATTTGGTTGTATTTTTTTCAGTAGTTTGGCAGTTAAATAAGTGTAACTGGAAAAAACACTTAATCCACATACACGTATTTTGATTTTCTGTTGTGTTTACGATCAATAGAACAGTCCCAATGAACTGCTATCATCATCATCATCTGATGATGAAAGCGTATCAAATTGAAGTCGGTTTTTCCAATTTTTTTAACTTATGAATTACTAGCCGACTATAGTTGCTCGCGTTCTACCTTGTAGAGTGTGACGTTTCAAAATTCCTTTCTTAGTGCACCCCTACACTATAATTAAGGATACTAACCTCCAAATTTCATACCTCTAGGACTTATAGTTTAGGCTGTGCGTTGTTTCTCTGTCAGCTTCAAAAGAGTTTTATATATATTGATTGATGATGATTGATGTAAAGTCTGTTAAAAATATTGACTTTCACCAGGGTGGTGATGTGGAGGAAGGTCCCACACCAACAGACTACAGGGACAGAACTCTATCTCTGATCACGCCGGTGATCTTCGACGGGTCACCGATCGGCAGCCGCTTCGGAGACGTCCTGGAGGAGCCACCAGCCATCGTCAACCGAGGGGATACTGTTAGAGCAAGATTTGTGAGTTTTATACACAACTTAACAAGTTTAACAACTTTAACAAGTTTTATAAAAACATCATTTAACATTTTTATACGTATTTAAGTAATCATTATAGATTTTTTTTTATGATTTTTTTCTTTTGACTTATTGTTTACTATTATTCTAATCATAATCTTTAACAATTGTAATTGGCTCAAGCCGTTTTTATTAAAGTAAAATAAATAAATACATTTTAGTGGAATTTTATTTTAGAATCATTATAAGTAGGTACGTCCATACAAAAAAAGCATTTGACTTTGTCGTGAGCTAAATATTACGGTGTATTTGCCCAAAGGGGATTTTGAGACGGAAGAGTATCAAAATCTCCTTGATTTTAAAATTTTGAAATCAAGGGATTATGGGACAAAAAATCTCATAATCCCCTTGAAGGGGGCGGCTCAAAGGGGATTATGAGACTAACCCGAATATTTATTTGTTCTTTTTCACCTTCCAGCAAATTGTATCCTTTTAGTGATGTCAAATTATAACAATAATAAATACCACCTTGACCTAAATTATATGCAAATCTGACTAACTTTATTTTGTATCTAAAAGTTTTATAATGCTACAAGCATTATAAAACTTTTAGATCTGCGCTAACAGAATACTATTTTCCAGGTTGGAGCCAATCCTCGTAACGACCTTCGACAAGAGACAGGGTATGGTGTGGTAGAAAGGTTTGAGCTGGGCCAGTGGAACGTCATAGCCAATGACGCTGATTGGGATACCAGGTAGTAATCTACTTTAAACTCACTTTATACATACACTGAACTGAAAAACTGTATGATGAAAGTCATAGTTAAAAGAGACAACTTTCTGCAATTTTCTAAGCCAAAAAAAATCTGATTTATTATTACTACTAGGTGCCGCCCGCGATTTCGTTCGCGTCCCGTTGGATCCCGTTAATTTTTCGTTAAAAAGTAGCCTATGTGTTAATCCTGGTCACGGACAATATGTATTCCAAGTTTCATCCAAATCGGATCAGTAGTTTTTACGTCAAAGAGTAACAAACATCCATCCATACTTACAGACTTTCGCGTTTATAATATTAATAGGATGTACGTACAGCTACATAACATGTAACAAATTGAAAAAAAAATATACTTTGACACGAAAGAAGAAGAAGAAAATGTTCCCGTCATTTGGCCTTTTTGTCTCTTCTGTCGCTATTTTATTTATTCCATTTTTGTTTCAAAATGAATCGCAGATTAAATAAAATCGAGTCGGTAGTGTTTACAAAAAAAAAATGTTCCTATAGTATAAGCTTTGCTTAGTTTGGGACTAGGGAGCGTCGTGTGATATGTCCAAGAATATTTATTATTCATTTACCTATTTATAATACAGATTTTGTCTTTTCAGATTCTACTGGCAACGCACATCCACGATACGGGGCACCAGTGAAGTGACCTTCGAGTGGAAGGTCCCTGACGATGCCATCCTCACTTCCTATAGGATCTCGTACTCCGGCGCGTCACGTGGTATTACCGGATCTATCAGCCATTTTAACTCTTCTACTAGCGGATTTACTATTAATGATGGCAGAGACAGACGGAAAACTCAATAAATGTTTGGTTACGTTGTTTTTGTGTTTCATTTACCAAAAACCTAGGTACCTACCTATAGTTTTAGTACCTACCTAGGTATATGTTTCTAGGTTATACTGACAAAGTCTTTTTAGTGGATATAGTGAGATAATTGGTAAGTATTTTCTGCTGGGTCGGCCTAGTTCAATGAACTATGATGATATAAACCCAGACAATGAAAAGGTAGGTGCCAACTGTTCAAAGGCCCGTTTACTTATCAAGTTTATTTGAACAAGTACCTAAGTGGTACCTATTAGACCACCATACCCCTGGCCATACAGTTGGGGGTAGGGTGGGACGAAACCACTTTAGAGATGTGACCTAAGAAATTCCACGTTCTCTTATTTTAAAATTCTTTGGAGATGGGTACCTACCTAATTCCTTTCTTTTCGTACTCCTAGGTAACCGAAATCGAAAAACACCAACAAGATTTTCTTCTAGATCCTTTTTTGTATAAAATTCTAAGATGAATAAGCACGGTCGATGTAAATTAAACATGTTAGAGACTCATTTTGACGCTTTAGCTAAATCCTAATTTAGCACGGTTATCTGACGAGTTCTTACAAACAAACGTAGGTAATAACTAGATTACAAGTCCATACACAAAATGCACTTTAGCCGCTTAGTAATAAAGTTCAACTGAATCTGGAAGGAGTACCTAGGAGTTACGTTCTTTTTGAATGGTTTGAACAGAGCGAGTGATCGTATTCTTTGCTTTTCAATGGATAAATTGCTTAGCATACAAACCTCACAGACAAAGTAGGTACCTAGTACTAGGTAGTTATGCATATAAAAGCCACTGTTTCTCAACCACAGTGAATGAACCATTATAATAGGTTAAAACAACGACCACCCTAAGGGTTCATCATATTATGTCCTTGGAGACATAGTGAATTATGAATTTAATATCATCAATCAATATACGTATATAAAACTCTTTTAGTAGTATCCTTAAGTAGTGTAGGGGCGCACTAAGAAAGGAATTTTGAAAAGTCACACTCTAAAGGGAACACGAGCAACGCCGTTGTCTTAATATGGTGATGCCTTGATGCCTGTATTTTTTTATTCTTCTGTTTCGGAGGAGATTCAGAATCGTGTCAAAGTCAAGAAAAAGGCTATCTCGTTTACATTCGATAAGTATGTAGAATGTAGATCTAGATGTCTTTTAAAAGGAGGTGGTAGGAGGCCACGGAAGAGAAAACACGATGTCTTTGAAGGAGACTTCTGCCTAGTAGCGCCTAGCTAGAACGAAGATTTGATACAGAAATACCTGTCTAGGTGGGTTTAGCCTCTATTTCCACGCAATTGATGCCTAGAAGAAGTTCCTAGCGTTTTTGTAAGATCCATGGTTCTTAAGTTTGACAAACGTTGGACAACATTGAACACTAACCATCAGTCCAGTCGCATGTTTCGCATTATCCTGCATTGACACGAAATATTAAACAATACTTTATTGAGTAAGACAGAGGTTGATATACTTAGTTTCAAATTATTTGTTTACCTCACTGATAATCCAGGGGTCGTAAACTCCGAGTTATGGCTTGATAACGATTTATCTTGCTCAAGAAATGACTTTTGGTATCGTTTTCAGTGGTGTTTGTAATGAAGTGCCAATATTTTGTGTAGTGCCTGTGATTATTTGGTTTTTAAGGTGAGTTTTTTTAAATTTTGTGCAGCTGAAGAGACGTCAATATTTTTACTAAGTCGCCGTGACCGGACGAAAATATGGACTCTAAAATAACAACATAAGAGCTATTGAATTTGTCAAAACTAAATTATAAACTACTTTGTACTTACTTTGGTGCGTTGGTACTTTTTTGTGAGACAAACATTAAACCCTGTCTTTCCCATTTTAGATGTCGAAGCCAGTGACGAAGAAGATAATAAATTCCCCTGAAACCTGCGTAGATGATAACCTACGCGGAGTTGTCGCTACCTACCCATCTCTGCAACTGCATCCGAAGAACAGAGTCATCACAGTCAGGAGAAAGGCTAGTCTGATATCTATTTGATCCAACTATGAATATAAAAACTATAGCTTCTATACGTACCTAGCTTTAATTGGTAAGTAGGTACAAAGGTATCTCAACTAAGCGCTAAGCTATTCAAGAACCGCTCGTTAAGCCGATCGTTTGGTTATGCTGTGCAGGGAAAGAAACAAACATCATTTAGTTCATTTTGAGAGTTATTATATGTAGTTACTGGCACTATTTTCAGGATGACTCAAAGAGGGTTGCAATTCTCGGAGGAGGTGGATCCGGTCACGAGCCTTTTGCTTCGGGTAAGATTTAAACAAAGGTTTTATAGAATTTATGAAATTAACAAATTGGAAAAAGTCTAATTTTTCAATATGATTGGAACCCTATATAATAAACACTAATTAAAGTATCCGGTATCGTTACCATGGTAGGTACCTATTACAGTTCAGCCATTATTTTTCAGGATTTGTAGCATTAGGAATGCTGGATGGAGGTGTAGCGGGAGGGGTGTTCGCGTCACCACCAACTGGCCACGTCTTGTACGCTATAGCACAACTAAACAAATACAACTCAGGTATCTAACAGGTAGCACGTAAAAATCTATCTACTAACGAGAGCTTTTTAGAGAGCTTTTTTTTGAAGTCAGTTGAAATATCAAAGTATTTTTGCAAAAATAAAATTGGTTTATTGATGACCAAGGAGGTGGAGGAGTTAAAATGAGCTGTATACCTAAACTAAAGACAAATCAATAAGTTACCGTACCAAAAGTGTATTAAACGTGTTCCAAAAGGGGTATTAGTAAATTAGCTGAAACAGATTACCAAGGTTCAATATTCTGAGTTATCTGGCAGTGAAAACCTACATATTTTTACAGGTGGGGTGCTAGTAATAATCGGAAACTATACAGGAGACAGTCTCAACTTCGGCAAGGCTATTGAAAAAGCGAAAATTGCCGGAATAAAGGTAATCTCTACTTCAAAGACTTGTAAGAGCCACAAGCATCCTTTGAGTACCAAAACTCCATCCACGGATTCAGTATGTGTTCAGTTATGGTTTTATTTTTAGGTTGAAGGTTTGATCGTGGGCGAAGATGTTGCCTCAAGTGACAACAAGACTGGAGGAAGGAGTATGGTTGGAGAAGTCCTCTTTTATAAGGTACGAATACGATTTTTTTTGGACAGCAATCTTGAGCACAAGACAGAAACCCTTACTATATCTGATTGATTTTCAGCTCGGCGGGGCCATGGCTCAAAAAGGTTATGACCTGGACAAAATCCACAGCATATCAGCTGAAGCCAACAAGTACATGGCAACCCTGGGTGTCTGTCTCAGTGCCTGTTCCTTGCCAGGTCAGTGCACCTTTATTTTAATAACCAATTCCGTTTTAGTATGGTGTTGAGGTCAGATTTACTTAGGTTCTGTGTTTCTACAATATTCTGTGTTTTCTTTCTTTCGAAAGCAGTTTTGAAGCGGCTACAAAAGACCATAGTTTAGCCTCAAACTTTAGCACTCCTTGTTTTAATCGCGGGTGAAAATGGACTCTAATGTTTTAGGCCAGCCGCCATTATTCGAGATAGCACAAGATGAAATGGAGCTGGGTGCTGGCGTGCACGGGGAAGCAGGCATCGCTAAGATGAAGTTGGGGACTGCTAAGGAGGTCGTCTCGATGATTATTGATAAGGTACACCAATCAAAACCCTTATAGGAAGCGCTTGTCGTCAATCAAAATGCCTAGGTGTTTGGCACCAGTACCTAAGCAAGCTCGTAAGAGTTAGTGGTCAACTCTGTTGACGGAGTTTTTAGGCCTTCGTCATGACTTAACGACTGCTAGAGCCAGGACCGACAGTTCAACGTGCCCTCCGAAGCACGGAAGCGCTCAGATGTAAATGCCACTAACGGTCACCCATCTAAATAGTGACTTGACTAAGCAAGCTACGCCACGAGCGTTTCGTGAATGCTTAGGTGCCGCTTCTCACCAATCGATCTTTTCTGGCGTTGAATTTTTGTTTAAATTATTTTAGATCATAGCACAACTGAAACTGGTGGCTGGAAACAGAGTGGCTGTTATGCTGGATAACCTTGGAGGCACTTCGTTCATAGAGATGAACATTATTGCTGCCGAAACTAGGGACTATTTAGGTAAGTGTTATTTTATGACCACTCCCGATTTTATGACTACCATACAAGTTGACAGCAGAAGGTCAAGATGGCGTAACATCGTTATGGAGGTGAACCAGGGGGTCGACCCTCAGCAATGAGAACTACGACGTAAGGAGGAGGTTATTTTACGAGACTAATGCAGCTGTTTTTTTAGTAAGCTTCTAGCGTAATCGTTGTGAGCACGGCACGAGGTGTGAAATGGTATACCTACCTAAGTAAAAAGAGCCTAGATATACGAATAGGTACTGTAGGTTTGGCAGGGATACGTAGGTACGCTAAATCTTGGAAGACTTGTGGTTCTACCTACTTGTAGTAAAGAAACCTGATAGAATGGCATTTTTATTTCTACTTGACATCCAAACACTTTTCCCAGAAACCAAGCTTATAATCCTAGAGCGATTATACTCCGGGCACTTCAAGACATCTTTAGAGATGCACGGCTTCCAAATCTGCATCCTCCACCTAAACCAGGACATGGGGAATCTCTGGCTGGAGCTGTTAGACGCACCTACTGGAAGCGCTTCGTGGACCGGCAGTCAGATGTCAGTGAGGAGTAATGAGAAGCATGTCGATGATGAGACTCTACTGCAGAGTGATGGGAGAAAGGTGTGTTGACTGACTTCTTTTTTGGTTCAAGAGATGGAGAGTAGTTTTTTTTACACTTGGCCCACCTGATGTTAAGTGCTAACCACTGCCTATAACGATGCATTGCCTCACAACACATCCAGTGAGGATGTGCCCTGCTTGCACTGCGTCCATCACTCTGAGACATAGGTGTTAAGTCTCACGTTCGTGTAATAGGCAATAGCACCGGCACCCATACCCTTCAAACCGAAACACAGCAATGCGAGCATCACTGCTTAGCGGTAGAAATAGGTACGGTGCTAATACTGAACCCGGACAAGCTCTTTCACAAGCTCTACTACTGCAATATCTATCCATTATGTGTATCATTTGTAGCTCCTGAATTAATTTCTAGGCTGCATCAGGCCCAGCTTTATCTCCAAAGCACCAGGATATCCTCCGTGGCTGCCTGACCACAGCGGCAGAACACTTGATCAAGAACGAGGGGTTACTGAACAAGCTGGATTCAGGGTGTGGAGACGGAGATTGTGGAATTACTTTGAAGAAATTCGGACATGGTATTGCTTTAGCCTTATTTCACTTCCATTGAGCTTCCATCCACCCCCTAGTTTCGCTCGCGACATACGTGCCCTGATAAAAACTGAGTAGAATACTGTTTCGCATCACAAATTAGCTAGATGGGAACATATTCAAAGTTTCGTATAAATCGATCCAGGTGTTACAGCGTGGAACTCACAAACACGACAACCTATGTAGTTATTTACATCTAGGTACTAGAGATGATTGAAGGGTCCGAATCTGTTAAACTGTATATACCTAGACAACTCTCACAGGATAAGAAAGATTAGAGGAAGAGAAGAACAACAGAATATTGCCCATAATCTTTCCTCGAGTAATTTTCGTAATAGTTTCTTACGTAATTTGAAAATATTTTAGCCATTCTCTCGTACCTGGAGACTGCGTCGTTTGAGTATGTCTCCAACGTTCTGTGGGACCTCTCCGAGATAGCGGAGAAGGATATGGGAGGGACTTCCGGAGGGATCTACAGTTTGGGACTGTCGGCTGCCTCTCAGGCTTTCGCTTTGTAAGTCATCTAAACTTATTGTATGAATATTTATAATCCAAAATACCATATTTTTCATATCACGATATTAACAGGTGCTAACATAGAATTAATCTAACTACATAGGTAAGGACGCAATGCACCGTTAGCACAAATTATTTGGACAGGTGACCGCTAACCAGGTTTCTGGTTTACGGGAATTCCATTTTCATATCACGTGCCACTAAAATAGTAGTAAAAATAGTGACGAATAAGTCATATTATTTTTAAGACCACTATGAAAGATGACTAAGGACGCAATGCACCGTTCGTGTAAACTATTTGTGATTGGAGACCGCTAGTGGGAGTTATCTAAGCTTTTTTCACCACATTTAAAATGAATTTACTACCTTTTAGTGCCTCCTCAAATAACACGTCAGCGTGGCTGACTGCGTGGCACAGCGCTATGGACGCCATCTCTAAGTATGGAGGAGCAGAGCCTGGAGATAGGACAATGGTATGGAACTATTTTTTGATCTCATCAAACTTCAAAATTCAACTAGGTGTAAAAAACCCTCTTGAAAACTTAGGGGGTTAAAGTATCCATCGTTATGAAGAACTTGCCCCGTGTAAAAAACCTCTCGAAAACTTAGGGGATTATCCCAACGTTATTAACAACTTGCCCGATGCAATCAACAGTAAGAGCAGTATATGACCTTATGAGTTGTCCAAAAAGTGAAAATCTGGTTGTTTTAATCAAACTTCAGTCCATATTCATCTACGTACAGAAATAAAAAGCACTCTCGGAAACTTAGGGGGTTAAAGTATCCATCGCTATGAAAAACTTGCCCGATGCAATCAACAGTGAGAGGAATAAGAGAATCTTAAGAGTTGTCCAAAAAGTGAGAATCTAGTTGTTCTAATTAAACTTCAGCTCATATTCATCTATGTGCAAGGTTTAAAAGGACCACTGAAAGATTTAGGGGGTTTAAAGTATCCAACTATATGAACAACTTGCCCGATGCAACTAATCTAACTGAATAATCTTTCTCTTTAGCTGGACACTCTACACGTCGCTGCAACAGCATTTAAGAAGTTCTTGAAGGAAGAATTGAAAGTTCTTCTGAAGAAGACAGCTGACGCAGCCGAAGAAGGGGCGAAGTCTACTAAAACTATGGCAGCTAAGTAAGTTTATTTGAAAGAAAATTAATCACTCTGGTCTTTTGACCTTACTTCCTCTGAACGATACATTAAAACCAGGGAATTCTGAACTCTACAGACTTCACAGTTCCCAGAACAAATAAAAAATTATTGATAGCGTCGTATTTAAGTGAAAGAAACGCCATTATTCTTGGTAGGACGAGTCGAAATGACACGCGCGGTTTTCATTTGTAATTTGCCCAAGCCGACCTTATATTAAACTATATTACTTATATTCAACTGTCATTTAAGCGCAGCCTTAAAAAATGTTTATTTGCATGACAACGAAAGGAGATGACAACAGATTCAGCAATCATTTTAGTTAGCGCAGCTTTAGGAGATCATATCAATACCCCTTAGACCTTAGGCACAGATTAGCCTTAGATAAAGAAACTAAAAAATCTGGGCTTCGTTCTTTTCTAATAGAATGTATGAGGCAATTCAAGGGTGTTTTAACATTCTTCAAAGGTCGGCATCACGTGAGTGACACCTCTGGTATAGCAAGCGTCCATAGGCTACGGTAACCGCTTACCACCAGGTGGGTCGTACACTTGTTTGTCTACATAGTTGTATAAAAAAAGAATAGGTGGTAAGCCTTTTAACCACTATTTAGTAAAACTAAGGCCGGAATACTGAAACGTCACTCAAATTTAACCACCACTTAAAATTGCTCTGCCTCTGTTTGACATTACTCATTTGTAAGAGATGGCAATAATTTAAGTGTGAACTTAATTTAAGTGGCGTCATAAGATGTTATAATTCGATTTTAATTGTCAGGGCTGGAAGAGCATCGTACGTAGCAAGCGGCTACACAAGTGACGAAGACGCAGGTGCCAGGGCAACGGCCGTGTGGCTGCAAGCTATTCTACACCATATTGCTGACAAGATATGATTCATTGCTAGATGTGTTTCATGAAAAGTATAGACTAAGATGGAAGTTTAGCGATTTTGTTTATGAAACTGTAAAAGAGTTTATTCACTTAATTTATTTAAATCAATAAATCCTTCAGAATTCCTAGTGATTTCCCAGTTATAAGTAAATAAAGTCTGCTAAGCAACTGCTTGAGCACTGATCCGAGCTCAAGTATAGATTTTTGTATGAAAATCTGTAATAATAAAAACTCTTTTGAAGCTGACAGAGAATCAACGCACAGCCTAAACTATAAGTCCTAGAGGTATGAAATTTAGAGGGTAGTATCCTGTCACACTCTAAAGGGTTTTGAAACGTCACACTCTAAAGGGTAGAACGCGAGCAACACCGCGGGCGACGGCTAGTCTGTAATAAAATCTATGCTTGAGTAACGACTTCTGATTTGTGCCTAAGAAGAACTATTTTAGAAATACTTGTTGCGTTAGTAATCATGTGATTTGTAATTAAAACGAAGTAACTTCAACAAATATTTGTTCTATATTGATCACAGTGACAAAATCTGATCTAAATTATTAATCTATGTTATATTATAATCTACATTTTGTTATTTAAATGTACGCTCAGATATCTGAGCATTTAAATTTAAATGTATACTCAGATATCTGAGCATTTAAATGTCTATTTATGTTAAAAATAATAATTCAAAGTTACCGAGTTATGGTGACCGTTCACTTGACCGGAACGAACACGACAGTCAAACTATAAAGTTGTTCGCGTCATAAAAGACTAAAATTCTATTCTACAGACATGAACTTTCTATACACATTATGCTTCACTCGCATTACTATATCGGGCCCTGCCGTATTGTAATTTTCTTTTAAATTGAAGAGTTTTTTGTATGAGACGCCTTGAAGCCATTTAGCTGTTTCATTTAAATCACAGTCATCATGTTTAGAAGCACATATTTAAATGTGAGTTTAAAAGTTCCTTAATTGGTCGGTGAATATGGACACTAATAAATAAACAATATTTTAAATAAGGTATTTGTTCAACCTACTCTAGAAGTCCCATTCGGTCGTCTTTTCTATGTCCATCTCAGCCATTTTTTCTTGCAGGAGCAACGCTGACATGTCATCTGAAAAAAAAACATAAAAACTTGAAACCAAAAACATACAAACATACGTCAAAAGAAAGAAAGTAATGTAAAAATCTGTCTAATTGGTAGTTTTAACAAATTGATTGAATTAAAAAAAACCGATTCGTTCGTCTCGTTTTCGGCACGCTCGATACAGACAAGTGCACGGTAACCTAAACAATTTTTTTTTAAACTGGGTAATGCAGCAGATGTGCTTGTTACTTACTGGGATCAGGCTTGATCGGCTTGACGCGTCCGATCAAACCGGGTAGGTAGTCAGTCTTCCGTATCTGCTTGAAGAAGGCGTGGCCAAGCAGCTGGGTCGCCGACGGTCGCTTCTCTGGGTCTCTGAAGTTATAAATCTAGTTATAATAAACATTCCTTCAAATTCTTATTTCTCAAGATCCTTGATTATATAAAAGATCCATCTTTTTAACATCCGAGTATTAACTATAGCACGACAGCTGGTAGGCTTGATCCAGAAAGGATTCCAAGCCACTTGATATTATTTTCTAATAGATTCCAGCCGCGATTTCGTTCGCGTCCCGTTGGATCCCGTTGATTTTCCGGGATAAAAAGTAGCCTATGTGTTAATCCAGGTCATGATATCATCAATTTGAATTTGATAATGATGAAGTATATAATGTCACCTCTGTAACGCCAGATCGCTGAGCTGATGGAAGGAGTCTGTGAACTTCCTGCCAGCGTACATCTGCCGCAGTCGAGAAACCGCGTCCGCACTGTCGCCTACCCCACTGTCTGTGTTGTACATACCTAGGGACAAGAGGTTTATCACTGTTTTGTATTGATATTCAAGATGACAAAGTTTTTATGAAGAGATAGTTTGAATTAGGGGTAGTGCGTGGGACATCTCCATCTATAGTACCCATAAGTTATGAGTATACATATAACATAGGCATTTTTATAGGTGCCTTCTTACAACAAGCAAATGGCCCATCTAATGTTAAGGTTCTTCCCTTCTTAATATATTATAGGCCACTGAATTGTTTCACGTCACTAACGCTTCAAGGGTTATATGTATTAATTTAGGTTTCATAGACGGAGGCTGAATAGTCCGTCAAGCCATTTCAACCAGCATTCGCCTAGCACAGCGACTGAATATGTCTCCAGAGAACACTACAATTCTACATCGTTTATGAATTCGGGCGTCTGTATCCGATATTTTTTTCACTTCGTCTTCGTCGTCGTGTCAATGGTATACTCAAAATTTTTTATGCCAATAAGCGGTAATTTCCATGGCTTTATCCGATGCCCCTATAAAGTTTAACTTCTTGTCGGTATAGATAGGCTTTTATGACTCACTCTTCATCTCAGCATCATCAAGACAGGGCTGCGGGAAGGTGGTGCAGTCTAACAGCTGCGGCCGACTGCCTCGCAGCTTCTCGGTCAGCATGAGAGTTGAAGGCACCTCGGCGAACGGCACCGCGCCGTTACCGAGCTCGCAAGCTAACACGCCCACAGAATACATGTCCGAACGTGAGTCGTACCCTTTTAGATTCTGTAAAATGAAGTTTCTTTGAGATTTTAGCTTTTTAGACTTTTAAAAAATTTCATTATTTTAGTTCAATGAATGATATCAATAGTATTATTTTTGGTCTTGCTTTTCTCAGTAAATACCTGTTCCAATAGTTCTGGGCTGAGCCACATCAGGTTAGCATTATCGTGGTCCTGTGGTGGCAGTCGGTACAGATGCCGTTGTCGTTTGCCATCCACCATCAGGCTTGCAGCACTGCGGAGTCCCGACAATCGCGAGATACCATCCGCTCCTATCAGTATGTGACTTGCTCTCACACTCCTGAAATCACTTGTCTGCTTTAGCAGAGAACTATAAAAATATCTTGTGGATCGCATCACCACACATGTACATAGGTAACTGTAGTTTCAGGCCCGTATGCTGTGATAAAGAAATCATTACTCAAGCATAGATTTAAGTAGAGATTTTTATACAAAAATCTATGCTGACCATTTGTCTATCGGACGATACATTTGATAGAAATCTGTTATATCTCTGGAGTGTCCCTAGATAGATAACACATTTACTTGTTATTGAAACACACATCAAAGTAAGTATGTATTAACAATGTAATAACCATATCTAAAACTGTTTAACAAAAAATTTGTTAAACAGTATTAGATATGGTGAATATCAATACCTGTGTATATAAAGCTGTTTATGTAAGTATTGCAAAGCAAACAGCACATCCCTCAGTATCAATGCACATGCTAGCTCTGGCAGCCCTTCTTGGAAGTAACGATCCAGGATGTCCCGACAGGAGCCAAAGGTCATGAGCGGAGACACAACATACAGCTCTCGACCGTGGACAAAAGAAGTCAGGTACGGGAGAATGTTTGGATGCTGTAACTCTTTTCTTGTCAAGATATCTTGCTGAAAATTATATAAAACATTAACAATGGAAGAGAAAGAGTAATTTTATTACTTCTAAATCTTGGTACCATGCCACAGGAAAGTTAACCAATATTTCCATTATAAAATTATGAATGCTGAGTATGCTGAGTAATTATGAATGCTTCTGTAATGTCGCACGTCAACCACCTCATTACTCCACCACGTTTGGGTTGGCTGGCAGACAATGCTTTCAGCATTAAGTCCACCCTTTGTAACAAATTTATAATTTTGTGCAATAAAGTATTAAATAAATAAATAAGGTCTGTGCTTGCATCTGATGTATGGTTATTTATGATTTTAAAAGTTATTGAATAACATAGCTGACCTACTACAGAAACTGTATTATAGGTAGTTTCTAGGGCGTGTTGACATTGTAAGTGTTTGAATGTTACCTGAATGAGATTAGCCTTCTCCTTGCATTTGTCCACAAAATACCTCTTGATGGCGACATTTTTATCCGTGGGCTTGTATTGAGCTGAGTATACCACAGCCACACCACCACAACACTCAGTTATTATCGAAGTAAGCTGATAATCATTTAGGTCTGGGTTTAGCATTTCACTGCCTTGGAGTTGGAGTAAGATTTAAAAATTTTCTATAGACAGGTCATGGTGTATGCTGTTATCTGTCTAAATATTGTACTTAGGTAGTTATTTACGCTTCAATAGTTGCTGAGGGAGCTACCTAAGATAAATAAAATGTAAATAAATCTACAAGTCGTGTTCTACAAAATCTTGATCTACAAATTCTTCGTCATTTTCGGACAGGGACAACAAAAGTACAAACAAACAAAAATACTTCTTCTTCTTTGTTATTTGTCATGTCATCAGTTATGTCAGCAGGATATTATGACATTCTTTGAGTCGTCTTCAAGAAGTGCGGGTACGAACCAAACGTTTCTTTTCTTCAACTTCGTGAGCTACTAACACTCACGAGTCTTGGCTTTACTCCAAGCACCATTTTTATAGCTGACCTTGTCGTTGAGGTGAGCATCGGCGCTGTCAAACATCGGTCGTGCGATGCATATTATGCATATAAAATGTATAATATGTACCCGAAGAGGCATACGAGGGTTAAATATTTAGTCTGTGGCTTAGGCCATTTTTCATTCGTCGCCGGAGCCATGATGGGAAAAAAAACCTTTTTGGTGTCATGTCAAGTTACTGTCAAAAAATGTAAACAAACAATCTGGAAGGAAATCGTTTGGTTTGATTTGGATTTTGATTTTGTGGAATCATTAGGAAAGAGGCAAGAAAACTTTGTCTGCCAACATAAAAGGGAGTAGCGATCAGAATGTTGAGAAACGGATCCCAGCCTCATAATCTAAATAAAGTGAGATGCAGGCGGGCATCTCGGTTGCAGTGTAGGTAGGTACCTATTGATACCTACCTCCTACATCATGAAAACAATGTGAGTACTGAGTCCTTGAAGAAGGAATCCTTCATTTCCACATTCTTCAAACATATTATTTTGATTTGCTCTCTTTCTTTCCTGCTATTGGTGAAGTAGGTTACGGAGGTACCTAGATACCTAACCCGATATAAATGATAGAGGTGCCTGTACCTACATGACCTAGGTAGGTACCTAGGTACTTACCTAGGTCTTAAATAAGTTTGCTCAAATAAGTTATTGAAAAAACTGAACAGGAAGCATATCCAAGTACTCTGTAGGTACGTACCACAAACTGACATTGTTGGACTGACTGATATTCATGACCTAAGGAAAATGAAAAAACTTTTTTAAAACATTCCAAAAGTTATGTGTTAAATAAGATGGACAGGAGTCAGAGCTCGGAGTCGGTAATAGCTCTGCCTTACCTGCTGTGGGTTTGATTTCCATCAAGAACAAAAAATTGTGTGTGGCAAATATAGCTGATGTTTGTTCTATGACTCCATAAAAATTGTATAAGTATAATGATGATGATGATAAGTATCATATCAATCAGCAATCTGGTTCCAAGCTTTTCTTAGTTTGGGTCTAGGGGATAAACGCGACAATAGTTGCGTTACATAAATTAAACCAAACATATTCCAGTCCCTGAGATGGAATACATTCACATTGTTCACCCTTGGGGAGACCCAAAGCTTTTGCACGGGTCTTTCCAAGAGTGGACCAGGATTTGTCATTGAAAACCCTAAGCATTCCTTCTTTAATATATATCCTGGGCCAAACTGAAAGCCTAGATCTGCCCTTACGTTCACGATTCTGAACATGGCAGCGTCACACACAGCGCAGTGTAACCTAACAATGATTAGAGCCTGTCCAGATGGGGCGTTTACTCACGCGTTTCTATTTATTGTATGAGGAAACGCGATATATGTATCTAGTGAACTCGCGCGTAAAACGCCTCATCTGGACAGGGTTTTAGGTTTACGTAACGCGACGTAGACTTACCCTCTTCGATGCAGCGACATTGATCTTCGCAAGGCAGGCGTGATTTCATGTCCTTTTTCGGCTAAACAGTCTGTGATAAATATTCGCGCTATCTGTATCTGGCTGGTGAGTCACTTGTCAGGCAGCGTGAACGTCTACGTTGTTTTGTACGAATGCTGCGAGCTTAGTAGTGTTGCAAAATAGCGGGAATCCTGGAGCGAGCTTAGGCTGTGGCTGGTGATGTGCCTGCCTTATAGGTATATAACTGTTAAGCCTTATAAGAGGTAGTATAATAATAAGCTTTTCGTAGTAGAAGCATAGAATGTAGAAGTGAGATGAAATGTCTAGACTAAATAGCATTTTAGTAATGTGAATCGCACAGTACGATGAAGCCGAAACTTTCGGCTTATTATTTTGTTTTGTAAATCATTACAAATGTGCACATTTGTCCCCAATTTATTAGATATTGACAAAGCGGAGTATGCAACATGTGGGTGAACTTCTCTTCTAACATTGCCAAAAAATCCCCGCCCGCCCAAAAATACCGGCCATCCCATACCAACGGACGGTTGCAAAAATTTACAATCCACTCAATAAAAGTCGTAATTCCTATATATACATATAGAGGTGGCGACCGCATCTCGAATACGCTTTATACGCGATGTACTCACTGCTATATAAAACCGGGGAGAGAGCCAAATTCTAAATATAAAGGTGGCCGAATAGAACCGAACGCGTTCGAGTCCGCCCGCCCGCCTCAGTCCATCGCTAACTGCCGCTCTACTCCCAAGCCATCGCAGCCGACCGCGCGGTACGGAACGCTCACCACACCGGCACCTTGAGGTCACACCGCAAACCAAAATACTAATCCGAATACCCTATTTGGATCGCGTCCGTGAACAAATCTTAAAGTGAATTTACCTATTTCGTAATCGGTGGAAAAGTGAAGTGTTGTGTATTAAAAGTTTATTTCCGTGTTACCGGTAAAGTACCGACAGACGTTTTCTTATTTTTTATCTGTTGCTTGCTATTAGTACTCTAGATTAGCCGAGAACGTGCTCTGGAGCAAGAGTATTGAGTTTCAATATGTCCGCCTGCCGCCGTTCCAAAATTATTTTCCCATCATGGCTTTGCTAACTTAAAAGTTTCTGTAACTTCTTTGTACGGCTGTCCTGTCACAGCCGGTATTTTCCTAACCTCAAAGTTTGCACGCACATCGCTGATGCTAGAAAGCTATTGGTTGGTAATTGTGTTTAACAACAATGCTATTAGTGCATTATTTTAGGGTATAAGTATCCGCATTGCGTCTCTATAGAGGTACGTACCTACTATACCCGTATAGCTGGTTATACATAAACTCTAGTGCCTACTCCTTGATGTGTCTGCGTCTGGACTACGCCAGTCTCTATTGATCTCTGTATCCCCTCGTCTCAAAACCTCATGTTTCCTGTTAGAAGAGTTTATTTGCCGACTTCGTGACTTGTGTAAGATCTAATCTAAAGATCTGATGAAAGGTATACATACACCCACGCAATCAGTTGTCATAATCACTGAAACATTGACATGATTAAGAAAATGTTTTGATTTTTCCTCGGTCTCTCTCGACTCTCCGAATACTCGAATTATGAACTAATGAATAATCTACCAAGAACAGCGAAAGTATGTAACCGTAAACTTGCTGTAACGACTACGGAACCTATTGATTTTACGAAAGGAGATATACTAAAACCGGGACTACTAATATATCCTGAAACCTCGCAAAACCGTGGGCGAATACCAGTCCTACATTATTAAATTCTGTGTTACAATTAGCATGTTTAATTTTCCGTTAAAAATGGGTCATACGGTTATTTTCATCTTCAAATCTAATAAATTGCGTTGAGTTAGATTAGATGCTTCAATGAAAGATGATTTCAATTTCACGCGCTGGAATAAATCTTGAATGGTATTATTTGCAAATAACATGCGCCAGTTCTTCTGGCAACCGTAGCAGCTTTCACGCTTTCGCCATGACTTCAGAAATATTAGAGGTACCTAAGTAAACATTATATACCTTTTAAAGATTTGTGATTCAATATTGACAGTCACGCTACTTTAATATTAGGTCATAATCCGTTCGTGCTTTTGCACATTACCATTTATGATATCCTACTCTTTTTGTGGGCTAATTTGGATATTGCGGCATTATTGGCATTATTGCGTATTTGTTTTATTGGAACGGGAACTCCGTTTGTAAATAAGGGGGTTCCCCGGAAATGCCAGCGTACTGCATATTTTTGGGTACTTAACGCATCTTCTGTGTTTATGCCAAGATGTGAATAGTAGTTTGGCATGCATGATGCAATCCATTGAAGATGCAACATTCTAAAGCGTCAACGAGGTATGGTGTATCTTTATGGTCTTTTCTTGGAAATGTTACTCATCTCCCAATCTAATCAGTTTAGTTTATAGCTTCGTGGGTCTTGAATATGCTTTTGAAAAAGCTTAACCTGGTTAGATATCTTTATCTCTATTTAACCAACCGATGCGAAGTTCCACTTCTTTTTGCGCGTCAATGGCTTGGACTACTTTAAACTAGGGTCAAATAGTATTTTGTATTGCCACTCTTACCCTATTGTTGGAAGCGCTCGTGGATAGGTTTGCTTAGTCAATCTTTACCGATTATCTAAGTTAAGCGACGTTCTGCGCGGTCACTTTTGGATGGGTGACCGTTAGTGGCAATTACATCTGAGCGATTCCGTGCTTCGGAGGGCACATAAACTGTCGGTCCCGGCTCTAGCAGTCGTTAAGCCATGACGGTGCCCTTACGGCTGCCAGAGTTGGCCGCTAACTCATACGAGCTTGCTAGGTTACTTACTCGCTGCGGGACATCCTAAGTTTTTACCTTTTCTGGGTCGCCATCTAGTGGCAAAATACGCTCCACCTTTGAGGGATACGTCTACTACGTATCCCTCAAAGGTAACGGTTTCGTCATCTTTCGCTCTTCTCGGTATAAGTAAAACAACCTTCGTGTATACTTACTAATGAAACTGAATTAGTGCTCCTCATTTTGGAGCCATCTGAATTCTGAAATGTGTCTGCGTTATTGATCATCATCTAAAGTACTTGCAGTACAATGACTAAGAAATTAGTAATCTTATTTCAAAGTTTGTTTTGACTTCCGGCGTCCGAGGTTCTGATTTTGGTTGCATTTTGTGGTAAACGTGAAATTAGTTTCTTATCTGCTCATGTTGTCCCAAGTTATTTGTTTACTTTAAGCTTCAAAATCAACTCAAGCGCTATGGAGAGGGTAGTGTTGTATGCTATTGGTTTTGTGCTAAGCTGATTGAGTTATTATGCTCATAATCACACAAGAATCAGAAAAACACGTCATTACGACCTTTTCCCTTCTTCGCTGCAGCACACTGCTACAAACCCTTTATCTTCCTTCCTTTCAGAATCTTTTAACAAATCTATGAAAATATTTACCTGCCTGGAGATTACAGTCGTAAACTTTAATTTTTTGATTGTTGTAGCTATTGCCGAGACATTTCTAATTTAATTTTCTCAGCTAAAAATGATTCAAACGTCATTTTATTTCAGTCACGTAGAAAATTAAAAGCTCTCGAGATTTTCTCAGAATGTAATGTGTTTTTCGTGTTTATTACAACAGAACTAAAAATCTTTATGGAGGTTGGTGACCTCTGGAATAGCTGACTGGTTGATGCAATTATTGTCACGAAGCACATTCTGGCTAACCAGTCCAGTCAACAAATGTCCCAACAGTATAGATTGCGTGGGCTGGGAATGGAACCTAAGCGATTCCTTCAGAAACAAGTTCAGTGCTCAGGAAATTAACATACTAAAAGTCCTGGTTACATTTACTGATATGGTCAGTTACTTTATCTAAGCTCTCATTAAATTCACGCACATTTTTTTTTAGTTTTTATGTTTACTGCTGTTTACAAAAGGGTAAAGCGATCGCTTTGCAAAGAAACCCTTAAATTTAATAATAAAAAAATCAATCACGATTTTTTTCGGTTTTAATTTTATTTTCAAGTTTTTGTATACATAGCCTCATGTCTAGAATCTAGATATAGATAAACCAATCAGCATCTACCTCGATGTATAACAAATAGTATACAATGTACTATAGTGCATCAAAGAGAAACCAACAAGGTCAGCTGTTGGCTTTTGTAACTGTCCCATCTCGCGAGATTTACATGTCCTCGTAGTTATGTTGTGATCATTTATATTATTATCATAACCTTTCAACAATGTAAAGATACTAGCTGATACCCGCGACTTCGTACGCCTGCGAAACTTTCCACCAAAATATCTGTCAACCAGCATACGATGAACCACGTGCCATATGCGGCTTTTGGTTTAGAGAGGTCAAGCTTTATCTAAGAATCCACGTCTTTCATTTCAATAAAATATAGCCTATGCTTCAATCCGGAAAAAGGGCTTCTGAATGGTATAAGTTTCATTGAAATTGGTCCAATAGTTTAGGCGTGATCCGCGAACAAACAAACAGACAAACTCGATTTTTGAAATCAGAATGGTTTATTTAGTAGAACTGCATATTTAATTTTCCCATATCTTTAATTTTAGTTTTTGGCTTTTTTAGTTTTATAATAGTATAGATTAACTTTATCTCTATCTATATTTCTTGGCTATATGATTTACCAAAAGCTTCCGCTCTTTACATATCTTAGAATTATGTTTTTCATGTTCTTGATAGTTCTTTATTCGTAGTGGGTGTTGTAGTTATTCGAAACTTTCCGAGAGATCCCACGCCCCAGCGCCTACGTTTACTTTTAAAATATAATTTATTACAGTTGTTATGATTTGCAATAAATATATCTGAAAAATGCACACGTTACCTTGCATCAGACATTTACATTGCAAGGTTACGATTAGCATTACTATTAGTACGTATGCACACATTCATAAATAAATGTATGTGAGCTTTCATAGGATCATCGTAATCATCAGCCTACAGACGCTAGGTATACCTTCAAAGTTACTTTAGATTTTGTACCTTTAACACCGTTACTTGTACCTGCTATTATTCTGTGACGTTACCAAACATCAGTCTCAGTTGGAGCAGTGGCCCGTCTAACAATCTTCCGCCATTCCGCCATTCCTCCCGTACCGCTGTACCCAGATTATAAAAGTAGTTTCTAGTGTGATCTATGCTTCCGTTATCTTCGTTCAGACAGCCACTTTTTACCCGACTAAAAAATATACATAACTCTAAAACTACACATCAGAATTGGACAAATGACATATCGTTGTACGCGTCTCGATCATCCGCTGGTTGTGAGTGTTGTGACCACATGACCACGGCTATCTTTTAAACACCTACATAACAATTTCGCACTTTTTGGAGCGTAGCGGGTTTTAGTTTTTGAACTTATTTTTTTGTTAATAACAATTTCAGTTTGGTTATTCCGGTTCTAGGATAAGCAGATGGTTTCAAACGTCGTTTTCTTAGTCTGGCGTCAGACATTATGTCGGCTTTTGCCCATTATTTTCCAAGGGGGGAAATGTAATGTAAATTTTATTGCCCAATGTATTTGTTTATAGGCTCGTATATTGTCTTCCACGTTGCTGAACAGACATCGTTGATATATTTTTACTATAAACTACATTTTTACCATAATTTATGTGTTTGACTAATATTTCAGCAATTTTTTAAAATCATTTTGGTGTAGTGCCGTCAAATAATATCTCGTATTTAATAAAATATTAGGTAAACTTATATTATTCAAGAAAAACACAATGACATGCTATGGGTAAAACCCATAGCCGTAATCTTGGTATCAAAGTTAGAAAATAATCAGATATAAATTTATCTTAACGAGTGCAATATACATATTATTCATGATTATTTAATTTACATACCTAGTTGGTAAAGAATGGTCTTAGATCGTTTTCTAGTAAGTAAATATTCTAGTGCAGTAGGTCGTGTAAAATATCACTAAATTTTTTCGGCTGCCCTTTACATTCGGCTGGTTTTCTTAAATATTTCAAAAGTCTCCGTTTGCTATCGGTCACTGGCAGGCATCCAATATTTATTTGAATGTTGTCTTTCAAAATAACATGCATCTGTTATGCACGGCGCTACAAGGTTGTTAGGGCATTCAATATTATGATTGAAAATCCTATTTTTTACAAAAAATAATGTTGATAGCCTTTCATATTCTCTATAAACCATCGCCTGTCCTGTCCACTATAGATCAACGTCCACTATCCACAAGACATGTATAACTGTTTAAGCTACCTGCCTATTCGGAGGTTTTTATCAGAACATATTTTATGAAATGCTTCACACTAGCCATCCCCTTCGATCTTTCAGTATTCTCAAATCTTAGAGGGTTTTTAAACGAGCAGGTTCAATCGTAAGATTAATCACATGCTTTAACTTTTGTACAAAAACTAACTGTCGCCCGACGCTTTGCTCGCGTGATAGCATCATACGCATTATTTGGTTAAAATATTTGATCCTAACTTTAGACCATTTAGGGTGCGACTTTTCAAAGTTCCTTTCTTAGTGCACCCCTACACTATATAAAGATACTACCCTCCAAATTTCATACTTCTAGGGCTTATAGTTTAGGCTGTGCGTTGATTGTCAGTCAGCTGTAAAAGAGTTTTATATATTAAAAAAAAATAGAAGAAGAATATTGAATGATATTTGAAAGCAGTACCCAGCTATAGAAACATTGAAGAAACTTTCTGCTTAGATGTAAAATTAGACGAATCGCAAAATAAACTTATGACCGTACTTCCGAATAGTATGGATACCGCAGGTTAAATTGTATACAAATTTGCTTAAAATAGAGGCATAGGAACTATAATTAGATTCTCCGTAACTTCTCAAACAATAAACACGCTACACCTACGGGTTTTCGATATGGAATGAAAGCATGGCTTCCTGTGAAAGCGTAGGTAAATCTGCCACGAATTTTATAAAAATTAAAGTTTTATGAGAACCTAGAATAAAGAAAAAAAAAGGAAAATTAAATAACATACAACAGGCGCCTAAACGTAACTTGCAAATATTTTGATGTTCGTAACAAAACTTTTTATTACTTTTTGCGTTCCTTGTATCTTCATTTGCTTTTATTTGTTGGAGACAAGTTCGAAAAGCACTTATGATTTCTTCTACGCTCAGTTGATTTTGTGAAATGATATAACATTAACAACAAAATCAACATTTACACTTTTAATGGTTGCATTTGAGGTTTAGAAATTGCAACTTATAACACATTTTGCTTTTGTAAAATAATTTTTTGAAAGTTATATGTTTTACCTAAACACTGTATTCTAATGTGAAGTTTTTCGTTGTTACAGTGATGCAAATGGTGGCGTGACACCGGGTTGACAAGAATCAATCCGCGAGATGTCGCAGCCGCCGCCGGCGGGGCGCGGGCGCGCGCGGCCCCCTGGCCCCCCCTCCCCCCTCAACAACTACCGACCCTCCTCCCCCTGGGCACCCAGCCCTCCCCCTCTCATATCCGGCCCGAGGCACTCTACAGCAATAGTCACTCCTCCACCCGTCCATCCCTCCCCGAAACCGTTCAGACCTTTACACTCCCCTCATAACCTCAGACAGCACTCGGCATCTCCTAGCTCCCATTTCTCCATATCCCCTTACCCGATGTCGCCAACATTGGGTCAGAGTCCGGAGTACTACTATTCATCTCCTTACGAGCCGGTCCGGGAGTTCGATTACGCGGGAGTGCCGTTGGAGCCGCCTCCTCCGCCGCGGCCGATGATCTACGAGGAAGATGAGGAGGAGAGAGGACCTTCCACGGCGGAGATCATCGCACAGCAGTCGCAAGAGGGATACGTTGACGAGAAACTAGCAGAGTACCAGGCCACGATACAGTTATTACAAGGTCCGTATCTTTGTTATCCAATTGATAACCAATCGGTTTGCAATCTTGGTCAAATCAAAATGAGGTAGAGGCCGGTTAGGTTAGATTTTAGGACCTATCCTAAAATCTAACCTAACCTAACCAATACTGACTTCTTTCGCAGTATTCGGCTATAAAACGCTCTAGAGAGAATCACCATCAAATCAGCTGAATTTGTAAAAGCATCACAAACGCCCGTAAAGCAGAAACCGTAATGCGTCCACGAAACAATGCGAATTCGCTCCACTCAAACGCCCGTCAGCTATTTTTATAGCTTCGAAGCCACAGGTGTTTCGTAAAAGCTTTGGAGATGTATTCCGATGATATTGTTATCGTTTCCCGTCATTGTACAATTTGCAAACCGCTAAGTTGCTGAGAGAATTATCGGGACATGCATTGCACTCATTCTCTGACGGAATCTTTGATCTCGAACATGTCTCGAGGGATAAAGCTCCAGAGATGTGCTAAAGTCGCAAATTTATTGTTTAGTCAGCAGTTTCAACAGTACAACATCACCAATTAGAAAGATCATGTCTCGATGGCCCGTTATAAATGAAAACATTCTCAAATTGCCGGATTTCGCACAAGATTGAACGCCTTGAGCTGACACCATTCGCTTGACCTATCGGCGTAGAGCGGTTGTCGTCATAAATAAGGATTTCAAACCTTTGTTTTGTCTCGGCATTTGACATCTGAATAAGAGGAACCCGTTGGTACGACCAGTACCTAATCATTGTCATGCGTGCACCGCCGGTATCTTATTAAAGTCATTTAAATACTCTCGTTCGCCTTCACGCATTATTTTTGTATAGCTATATTCTATAACCTCATTTTGGACTTTAGTATCTTCAACCTCTTGACCAACTCAACTCATAATCCTACCAAATATACATAACTTTTTTCACATTTTAGCATGTTCATTTTCTTTCTCAATAACACTTATTCTGTGATAGCTACATTAGTCACCGCTAGAAGACATTCTGTGATAGCCAGTGGATAGATGACATAGATAGATAAAACATTCTTTTCAACACACTTGCTCATAAAGTGGCTCTTTTGTCACCGCAATTAGGCACATAATGACACCCATAATCAAACTGTGATATAATCAATCTATAACTCACTAGTGAGTTATAGATTTTTTTCTTAATTATATTGGTTGAGTTGCTTTGTCCTTAAAAAAGTTTTTATTCAAAAAAGAAGATCGTGTTCAATAGAACAAATAAATTAATGTTCCTATTGCTTGCTCATTTCATGCAACTTCTTATTTAAATAGATAATTTTAACTCGTTACGTGTTTAATAAATAAAACTTTCACTCAAATATAACTTTTGTTTTCTCTGTAATAAAAAAAAACTTTAAATTTCCCATTTTGTACGTGGCAGAAAAGGCGCAAACCGTAAGCGCGGAAAATTAAAAAAAAACCTCATCTCTTTAGTCTGTGGCCGATCGCAATGCGCGCGCATAGGAAAACTGATTAGTTATTCCCGCCATAGCGAAACATTTTTCCCAACTCGTTTTCATTGTTGAAATTATAGTTATTTTATTGTTATTTTATTCACAAGTGTGTTGAAAAACGTCGTATGATACACGTGTGTATTGATGATTACCGTCCTCGGCTCTCTTAAGACCCTCGCCTACGGCTCGGGTCTCAATGGCACCTCGGCGGTAACCACCAATGTTACACACTTGTACCATAATGTACTATTATTGCACAACTTAAAAGTAGTGTATACAGACGAACTTAATGCTAAAATAGAATTCATTCTCATAGTTTTGCTGTGGTTTTGCGTACAGTAGGTGCAGTTACAGACAGAACCTGAAAATTGAAAATGCGGAATTCTATTTTAAGAAATTCATGTAGCATGTTTGCAAACAGGCTGACTGCACGTTATTTATGTCCCTTGCAAACCCAGTTAGTCACAGCATTACTTGCTCCTACTCCTGAGTATTTGCGCAAGTGTTTCCATTTTTGAACTGTTATGATTAAGCCAGAGCTTAGTTCTTCAAAGAGTTCGTTTTAAAAATCTCTTAGTTCAAAGAGTACGTTTTTAATATCTCTTATTTTAAAGCAATACAACAAACCTTTAAAACAATGGTTCGGTCTGTTGCGGAATCTTTAGTCCATGCACGTGATCGGTCTTGTCTAACACCTAATTAGCAGTTATGGCTCTTAAAATGTGATGATAAAGAAATTTGGTCGTTATTTCACACCTTTATTTTACCGCTGAGTTTTCTATCGCCAAACGTTGATATTTTAACAGGCTCGTTGACTATTAACACATAACACGATGTTACTTTGTCTACCATCGTAATCTGAATGATTTACGGCATTATAACTTACAATATTATATGTAAATTTATGTATGTGAAAAAAACCCACGTTTTATTCGTTTGTGCCCTCATTATTTCAGCTGAGTGATACTTTTCGTGCATCATTGGATCGGATATCTAGAGTAGTTCCATTGTTTGTCCTCACGCAATGCCTGAGCTTCCCCTTGTCATAAAACTTTGTCAAAATGATTTGTTTGATCAATATGCTTTTGGCTTCGCTTACGTACGAGTAGGTACATTCTATGCAAAACCGTTGACAAAAAGTTCGACTAAAGTTATTCGCCGAATTGCACAGTAAAGAAACCGAATGTTTTCATTACATTTTATGTCATTTTTTACACAAATATTCATAGCTTTCAGGATTTTATTATCAAAGTCTAAATATTCTTGCGAGTTGTAAGGAATTCCTAACTTTGAAGGACACAAAACAAATTCCTTGTCGGAGTCAACGTTCGTGCTATCAAAACATTGGCACCGATTTGACGATTCTTTCTCCCGATAATTGCAGCATTATTTTTGGAACATTCAATGAAACACCGAGGTAGGAAACTGACTGCTTTATTCGAGCCTACCCACATTACATTATAAAGTAGCCGTCAACACTCCATTTTCTCCCCTTCAAATCTAGAACTAAGTAGGTACTTATACCAATCCATCACCTGTCTACTTAGGTAGGAAATCTTACAAATATGGTTTTCTTAAATCTAGGTGGAAACAAACAATATCATAATATTAACATTATTGTTGGGCTCTTTTGTACGCTCGCACCGCGCGAGCCGATGCGTCTTGCGGTGGAGGCGTCGGCGTTGAGGGGAGCGCGATGCGGGCGCGCGGCGCACAGGTCGCAGCCGCCGCCCGCGCGCTGCCGTCAGCTGAAGGCTGACGCTCTGGACTAACTACTCCTACTTCCGCCTCCCCCGCGGCATCTTCAAATGTGTCGTCGGCATCGCTGTCCACCTGCTGCGAACCCGATGGCCCTTGTGTACTCAGATTAGCGCGCGACAGAGAAAATCTACTCTTCCGATTTGGGTTTAAGGAGATTACCTGATCTTGATGCCTTCGCCATTGCACTCCATCACCCACATTGACTTTATAAGAAACTGGTCCCGTTTTATTGGCCACATTACCTTCGACCCATTTCTGACCCTTATTAGAGTAACCACGAACGAGCACAGGATCACCGAGCCCGATGTCTCGGTGCTGGCCACCCTTGCTGGCGACCTGGCGGTCCTGAGCGGTACGAACGACGGCCGCCACGTCCGGCCGCAGCGCGTCTAGGCGCCCGCGCAGCCGGTGGCCTAGTAGCGCGACGGCCGGCGGGACGTTCGTTGTCGCATGCTCCACGTTCCGATATTGAAACAAAAATTTACACAAAGCCTTAGAAACGTTTTCGCCTTCATGAATCGCCCGTTTTATAACCTTTTTTACAGTTTTCACGGCATTTTCTGCTGCACCATTACCTTGTGGCCTATACGGTGCCGACGTCACATGTTTTATACAATTTTTACTACAGTATTCCTGAAAATCAGTCGATAAGAACGGTGGGCCGTTATCGGTGACCAGTTGGGACGGCAAACCGAACCTCGAAAATATTGATCTCATCACAGAAATCGTAGAATCAGCATCCGTTCGTGTCATTGCGACTACTTCGATCCATTTTGAAAAAGCATCTACCAGTATCATATATTTCTTACCGCCACACTCTGCAAAATCAGCGTGGATGCGGTGCCAGGGTTTTAGGGGAAACTCCCAAGGATGCAGGGCCGCGCGCGGCGGCGCATCCCGCACGGCGCGGCACGGCTCACACTCACGACATATCTTTTCAATATCCTGATCAAGGCTGGGCCAGTAGACGTAACTACGCGATAAATTTTTCATTTTATTAACCCCTAAGTGCCCTTCATGAATTTCCGCTAAAACCCTGTTCCGCAAAGGTAACGGTATTATCAGTCTATATTTAAAAATTAAACATCCTAACTCAAGTAAAATTTCATCTTTACGCACGAAGTACGGTTTCTCTTCGTCACAACAAGACACCGACGGCCAACCGAACATGACGTAACCTTTTATTTTACATAACACTTTATCTTTATCGGTTTCCACTCCAATCTCCTTAAAACTGACCGGCATCGTATCGCGAACCAAATCGGTATAGCAAACCGGTTCTGGGAGGTGCCGCCGCTCGCACGGCAGTGGCAGGCGAGACAATGCGTCAGCTGGTCCGTTATCACCCGATCTAACAAATTTTGTTGAAAAATCATACGCGGCCAAGCGGGCAGCCCACCTTTGCAAACGGCTTGCCGCCGTTTGTGGAATTCCACCTTTTTCCCCAAATATATAGCTTAGCGGTTGATGATCGGTTCTCAAGGCGAAGCGCCTACCATAAAGGTACTGATGATGTTTTGTTATACCAAAGAAGATAGCCAATGCTTCTTTATCTAACTGGCTGTAATTTTTTTCGGCTGAATTTAAGGTCCTAGATACACAGCTGACGGGTCGCTCGCTGCCGTCCGGATAGACATGCGCCAACACCGCGCCCAGCCCATACGCACTACTGTCTACCGCCAGTACGAGCGGCCGCCCCTCTTCGTAGTGCGCTAGAACTTTGTCACTAGCGAGTGCGCGTTTAGCTACTAAGAAGGCTTGATCACACTGGGGGTTCCAATCCCAAGTAACCCCCTTCTTCAGCAGTGCATGCAAAGGATGTAGTATTATACTAAGGTTAGGTATAAACTTACCATAGTAGTTAAGCATGCCTAAAAAACTTTTTAACTGAGTCACATCGTTCGGGGTTGGTGCATCACAAATCGCCTCTAGTTTTTTGGGATTGGGGCGGAGACCGGTCTTGTCAATAATAAATCCTATATACTTTACACTAGGTTGTAAAAAACTACATTTTTCACGCTTAACAGTAAACCCCATTTTACTTAATCTTCCTAAAACAGCCCGCAAGTTATTTAAATGGTCTTGTCTTGTAAGACCTGTCACACACACATCGTCAAGAAATACAACCGTATTGGGTATACCACGAAGGATCTCCTCCATTATCTTTTGGAACTTCTCCGGAATGCAAGATAATCCAAACGGTGTGCGGCGATAGACGAACGTACCTACGTGCGTCGTTATAGCGGTATACGGTTGAGAATCTTCAGTTAACAGTAATTGTTGATAACTATGTTTCAAATCTATTTTTGAGTATTCCTCTCCTCCACTTAAAGTCGCAAACAATTCTTCGATACGGGGGAGGGGATACGGATCACGTTTGAGTTTAGGATTGATAGTTATTTTGTAATCACCGCAGATTCGGATATCGCCGCACTCCTTTATGACCGGAACGATAGGCGTTCCGTAGTCGGAAGACTCGACGCGGTATATTGTGCCCTCGCGCTCAAGCCGCGAGAGTTCGTGCTCGACGCGCGCCCGCAGGGCCAACGGCACTGGCCGTGCGCGCACGTACACCGGCTTATCATCGCTCAAATACAATTGGACTGATTTTTTACATGTGCCTAATTTATCTGTAAACACTTCCGGAAATTCCGCTATAAGCCGATTCACAAACGGATCACTCGTCTCATCGCTTATCTCATTGAGGTCAATTGTGATGTTTTTTATACCTAGAGCGCGCACCCACTCCCTTCCTAATAAAGGACGTCCTCCATTTCGAATCACGTGTAGCTTACAACCCGTAGCTGACACATTTCCAAGAACTAAATCCACAGCGATGAACCCGAGCGATTCCATTTTTGAACCGACGTAACTTCGTAAGTTTAATTGATCGGGTACAATAGACTTGTTTGAAAAATTACGTCTATAGAAATCCTCACTTATAGTTGAAATTCTACTACCGGTGTCAACTTCAAAATCATAGGGTCGTCGATCTACTAGCACTGTAATAATATAAGGTCGATCACCTGAACCGTCCACCTTGATGTTGAAGAAGTCCTCGCCTTCGTCGTCGCTCACGTAATTCTGTTGAGCACCCGAGCGCCCTTTTTTACACATCACTTTTAAGTGGCCACGCACACCACACGCATCACAATTATACTGAGCAAACCTGCACTTATCCGGCCGATGTGCCTTACCGCACCGCCAACAGCGCGTGGCCGGGTCGGGGCCGCTGCTGCGGGACTGCGCGGCCGTCGTCGCGCCACCAGGCCCCGACCGGGCAGCTGCTCCACGTCCGCCACCAGCACCGCTCCACCGTCTCACGTTTGCCTGGTGCAGGCCTTCGCCTACCACTGCGCCGCCGCTGCCCGTAGCCGCCCCGCTGGAGGTTGCAGCCGCCGCTACTGTGGCACCGCTCACCTCCGCGTGGCGCTCGGCTGCCTCCAGCGCCAGGGCCAGTTCCACCGCCTCCTTGTACTTAATGTTTTTTTCCGCAAAAATTCTCGACCGCATCGTCTCGTTAGCTAAGCCCGATACGAACTGATCGCGGAGATTCTCTTCTAAAGTTGCTCCGAAATTGCAAGTAGTCGCAAGATGCTTGAGGTTTTGTAAATACTCGGTGAGAGATTCGCTGCCATTTTGCCTACGCAAACGGAATACGTGACGCTCGGCGATCTCCGATCGCTGCGGCTCCAAATGATCAGTAACGAGTTTTACTAACTCATCAAAAGTTTTTGTTTCTGGATGCGCCGGCGAACACAGATCGCACATTAGAGAATACGTGGCTTCTCCAACCACCGTAATTAACAACGAGACGCGCAGTCCCTCCTTGATTTCGTTCAACACAATATATTGTTTAACACGACGGATATAAGCCGGCCATTGCGTTGAATTTAGGTCAAAAGGTTCCAACTTGCCGATCGGCATGTTAATTTCACTGTAGAACACTTTTATCTATTAAAATACGCGTAAATTCGAATCGTCGCCAGTGGAACATTCAATGAAACACCGAGGTAGGAAACTGACTGCTTTATTCGAGCCTACCCACATTACATTATAAAGTAGCCGTCAACACTCCAATTTTAAGCGATAGTAGAGAATGTAGAATTGTAAACCATACATCAAAAACTCAAATATTTTGTCTAATAAACGTGCAACTTGTGTTATCATTCAAGATTTACTTTAAATTCAAGATTTTTTGTAAAGTCATTGGTGTTGATCTAGGTATCAAGAGTATTTAAGATTATTTACGCCCTCTTACTTTTTTTTTTTAAACATTTTATAGTGCAGCGATCTGTATAAGATAAAATCGTATAAAACAATCAGGTACTGCCCGGCCACTTTTGAAACATTAGCTTTACCATTAAATTGGCTAACCGTTTGCAAAAAATTTGGCATCTTTTACGAGTTTTCGTCTGCCATACCACACCCCCTCACACGCTCGAGACTTCGAGTGCTATGCGCTGCTTTATTGAGTTGGTCCTCCGCCAAAACTATAATTTTGGGGGCGTTCTGGATGCTCGACTATGTCAGCAATGTAGTGCAAGTGTCAATCATCGGTCAACTGGGACAGTGAACAGACTGAGCGTCAAGTCTGAAATCTAAGTTTACTCCAGTTGCTCTCGTAGGGAATTTGCTAATCTTATATGCTAACTAGTCTTGCGCGTTCAATTTTGTTTGCTAATCCTGAAAATGGAGTCAGGGCTCGATGTTTTCCGGACGCACATAGCAATATGTTGAGCGAATCACAAAACCCTGAAAAATGATACCCCAGAATCAAATTTTTAAACAGAAAAAGTGTCGAGTCGAGAACGCTTTATTGCTTAACCTACCTTTTGTTGGGATTTTGACAATTACTGTACATTCAGTTGTAGTTTTAGTAGTGCTCGTGTATTAAAAAACAACAAACCCATTGAGCAATTTCCTAATCTCACAATATACTGCGGTCTGGCTTCCATCAGAGCGAAATACATCAACGCCACTTCGTTTCACATTAAAAACTGAGCGAATGATAACATCATTGATTAGGATAGTTCCAAAATAAACAATGCTCTAATGTATCGGTGCAAATGCTACACTTGCCCGTCTTGCCCACTGGCACTTGCAAATGTTGAGATCATCCACCTTGCGCCAGATTTGATCGCTATGACGAGCTGTTCCGGTGTTACGAAACATCTATTATTGCATTACAATACAATGTGATATTGATTTCATGAAATACAACACGCAGATTCAAGTTTCATTTCGTAGATTTCTTGAAGAAGTGTTTTGAAATTATAATGTTACGACTAGCGGAATGTCAGCGACTTCGGTGATGCTATCGATGCTATCAATCGCGAGGTTATTTCCTCAGAGATTTGAAGCTCCCTCTGCGCACCATAGAGGTCAAAAGGTCAACAGGCTCTTTATGGTACAACAGTATCATATCGGCCTAAACAGGACTACTGCATAAGCCTTCCCCATTAGGTTTCCAGGAAATGCAGTTTTGAGCTTTCTCCAGCCACCGGCTCCTTGCCCAATCCAGAAATTCCTAAATTTTCTTGCTTACTGTACCTATCTACAAAGTTAGACTATGATAGAAAGCTACTCACGATATTATATAATTTTGTTGTAGAATATACTTCAGCTACGGTATTGGTAAATGTGTCACACTTGGTATCCAGATTTAAAATGTTTGTAAATATTGAAATCTCAGGCTATTTCATTGTAAAGTCACCTCATCCGTCGATATCGTTCGGTTATTTTTGAAGTTCTATTTTATTTCTCAAGGTTAGGCGATTGCTCATTGATTGTTTGATCTTACTCATCCGTCAGTAGTAGATACAGTGGAAAAGTAGAGATACCTACATAATAAATTAATGTTTTTTAATGAATACTTAAAAACAACCTTCACACACTGACTTTAAATATATTTAAGTGTAACAGACACCGGTTTTCATTTTTTCAATTTATAGGACATTACTCAATAGCACAATTCGTATCGGTTTTGTGATTTCATCAGTTTCCTTTCACGCAATATGAATATGACTTCTCTTTCATTTACTTTCTGCGTTTCCATACAACTATATATATTCCAAATGGTGTACCATATTTCGAATTCTTTGTTTTCAAATTATTCAAATTAACTCGGGTGCGATCATCACGGTTCATGAAGGGTTTGTGATTTGATATAATTCAATTTAAAATCCAGACATATTTTGAGCATTGTTCCTTCCTATATACGAGTATGAGCCTTCTTCGTGTAGTCTGCCAACGTTCGGCGCCGGCGTTCTCCCCTACAACCCCATAAGTTGGCGGCCCGCCAGCCAGACATTTCCTCGACAGCCCATTCAGCGTCTAGATCTAGTCACGTACAGTTTTTGCTGTGGCCATTGCATGACGTAGGTATCATTACCATTAGGTATTCGATCGTGAATACAGTAGGTACCTACATTGCCTATTTATTCTAGGCTTGGTCGTTTGAAAGCTTTTTAACGACTGTACAATTGTCTATGAAAGAATAACAATTACCCAGTTGTCACTGCGTAAGTACATTGCATTAGGTGATTAAAAAATGATATAATTTCTATTGTTGCGTTCACACTATGCCGCAGTCGGCAGGGACTTGGGCAGGGAAGTGGGCACGGGCATAGTGTGAACAAGATAATGCCTCTGTCCTGTCCCGGCTCCACGGCGCTCAAATTCATGCCCTTGCTCTCTAATGAGAATAAAGGCGATGTTGCTGTGGCAATAAGTCCGCGGCAATAATGCCGGCAGCGGCATGGGCATAGTGTGCATGCGGTATATAGTGCGTTAAAAACTCGGCGTTTGATTTATCCCGCGCGCCTAGAATGATCGCCCTAGAAGATTCTTTTTACCGAACAGAAGACAGCGAATCTTCTTTCTTCTTTTTGTTTGATGAATAAGAGACATCTGTTGGTCGTCTCTTCAGTAAACAGTTTTATTTCTTGGGCGTTCATGGTAAACGGGCTGGTAACTTATCATTCTTTCATATTATTTTGATATATTTGACACAATCTTTACTCAGCCTAATATATCTGTGGCACCACAGCTGATCCTATAGTCTGAGCACGTCATTCGCCCCCGCTGTTATACTGACGTCATCAGCTCGTTTATTAGCTTCGGAGAGAAGCTTCGAGGTCGCTGCACATATACCAGCTTCGTTAGTCGCGTGCTCTTGTAGTTTTTTACCTATGAGGAAAAACTGGACACGTAATAGGGTCTGTGGTCTGACTGCCAGTCAGAGACCTTTTAATTCAGAAAAGACTGAAGGTCCCAGGACACCCAATTTACCTCTCGAGCGAAGATTAGCATGGTTCTGATTCTGATCCGAACTCTCTAAACTTGCAGAGTTTTTCCGAGAACAAACATTTGTGTGTGGCAAACATAGATGTTTCTTCTGTGTCTGGGTGTTCCTATGTATTATAAGAATATATTTACAAAAAAAATATGTATAAATGTATTCTATCAGCCATCTAGTTCCCATAGTACAAGCTCTGCTTAGTTGAGGCCTAGGAGGTGACGTTGTGTTAAAGTCCGTGAATATTTATTTTATTTAGTCTCTAGTATTAGGTACCTACCTACTCCTGTGGTCGAACTCGTATATACATATATACGAAACTGTCCACAAGTCTGTAAGCATTGCGGCTGGTTAGTTCTATTTTAAATATGACACGTTTCAGCAAACATCCAGGACGTGCGTAATATTCTACAATGTATAGCTCAATGTATAATACAAATTCGACAATGTGAAAAGTCTACATTTATTAGGAAAAAAATTCTGCATATTCGTAACGTGTGGTATGTAGTTATGTACCTACACTATGTAGCTGCATACCTATTCCTATCGTTTTATTTTATTAGTACGTAGGTAATATTGGCGTGAACAAACAAAACGTTAATTGAATAGGAGTCCTCTGAAGTAGATAAGTACGAGTACCTAATTTGCAATATTTCGATATCACTAATTACACTCAGATGACTGATGATAGGAGAATTGGAAGAAAATAATATATTGTGCCGACCCCACCTAGTGGAATAAGGGTAGGAAGAATAAGAAGGTATCACAGTAACTATGATGCCTTTACTCTATATTAACCACGATTATGAGTAAAAATAAGTAATGCCATAAAGTCTGATTGGTTGAAACATACGTCACCAAACATCTTCGCACACCTAAGGAACGTGCCCGATGCGTATCCCACACCGAAGTTCCCATAATAGCTCATTCTTAAACAACGCTACACAACATACCAACACGTAAGTGGAGTTCCTTGATTCCAGCTAATTACGAAACATCAGAGCTCTGACCCACTTGTGATTCCGCTTCAATGAAGTGTTTCGGAGAAGTGGTTATAAGTATAACTGAAGATGTAAGCCTGTGGAGCGATCAGCTAAATATCATGGGACAGGGTCGTCGATGAAATGGATTGTCAATTAGGTGAGATAAACAGGCCATGAAAACAGAAACAATGTAGCCAAATCAACAAGCCTATACAGTAGCATCGAATGTTAGAATATAAATGACTGAAAAGTCAGTATTTAAACAATTTATAAAAATAAATGCATGATACATCCAATCTCAGAGGTACAGTGCTGGATGCATTGGGTTTGGTATAGATGGACATAATATAATTGTTTGTAGAACAGGTTATAAACCACTGTAGCGTCTCCACATCACCAATATACCTAACATAAGTTTTGTATTTGTACCTAACCCGATCTCAGCCAGTCGAAAAGGCAGTCTCGCGTCAGGCTTCACTAAACGCACAAATATTGATAAACCACGAAGAGATCTCATAACGACATGGTATGAAATCCCTTCATGCTAAATGGGCGATCTCATGGATCATATAGCACCAGTTTGGCATACAATGATTAATAGAGGGTAATAGTTCTCATTTCTTAGCAATTAGCAGCCCTACTGATGATTAGTGAGCTTATTAATCATACACATGTCTAAAAGGTTTTCAGCCATCTATTTGTATGCATTCGGGTAATCCGTCACTAGGGCTGTCTCTAGCGAGGTCCTACGATATTATATGATGGATATTACATAAACAAACACTACGTTACACACAGGACTACTAAACATAGCTCAAAAATACTCAAAATTACGAAATGAAAAGTGTTGGAACTTGAAGTAACAGACGAAAAGTAAGATAAACAAACTGAAGACAGCCCATTAAAACTTACTAAATCAGAGCTCGCTTCCCTATTCCAAACGGATTCACCTAATCCTTCACTGCAATCTGATACTAAATATGCTACTAATAGAGCATAAAGTTTCATGTCGAATGGATGTTTAATCCACCGTGCGCACGAAATGAAGTTTGATCACAGATTGACTGTAGTTTTCAAGACACTTTGAACGAATCCGTAGAACGCTTACAAACAATACTGTATCTAAATACGACATGCGAAAGCTCAAAATAAGCTTGATAAACGCTAGACGCTTCAGATCAGCAGACAGTGAGTAGACACAAGCGCTTATAAATCTAAAATCAGCAAGATAAAGCTTATTTTCGATTAACACTAAAGTGCTTGTGATATAGCCTTGTTTGATATGTGTTTGAGGGTAGTCTATTAATAAAGGGTTTATAATAGAAACGCGTCGTCAACTACGACGCCTACGTGGGCATGTAGACAACTATTTCTGATAATCTACTCTCTCTAAACTACTGTGACGTATTATAATTTGTGAGTTTGAAAAGTATCAAGTTGTTGCAATTGTGAGAGAGATGACAGACAAGTTAATGTTTGGAAGACATGTTGGAAAACAATACGACGACGTGGCTATTTAGTTAGTTCTTTATAAGCGAACGGACATTTCTGGTGACTGTAATTTTGCATGGTTGGACTACTAATTATTTAGTTTGTGATGTTATGTAAACTTTTAGCTATAAGTCCTTTGTTACACTATGTTTTAAATCAAAAGTTTTGTTGAACATAGCATAGGTTTTATGTATTGTTATAATTTATGTTGTGTGTAAACAATTCAGAATTAAAGGTCTATCATAACGTCCAGTCCGAGGTAAAGATAGTTTAAGATTTATTGCAACAATGTCACTTGAACTCACTTGAACTTGTATCGCTTTATCGACCTTCGTCTTACTATTCCCAGTAGTCCCAGATCTAACATGTCTCCCTATAAAACGAATAATTTTACTTTCTTTCTTACATCATCATTACAATAATAAGCCTGTACGTAGAAGTCCATTTTATCTATACCAATGCAGATAGATAGGTACCACTATCAATTTTATTATTCTGCCAACACTACAAATTGAATCCAAAAATTGTGATCGATTTTCAGTTCCAATACTTCCAATGTTTTACTCCCGCTCATCTATTTTGGCCTCAACCTTACCGCTGTCATGTTTAAAAATAAAACCATCACATGTTCCGTCGCTATCGCTAATCTATCGCTAATTCTCGGTTTTAACCTGCCAACTGTATTAATAGCCCTGGAGGTCGGGAGCCCAAGTAGCATTTTACTCCATTTAAGAGTACACATTTAGTTCCCAGGCGTACTTGAAGCATTATTACAGTTCACTCGTGATATATAAGCTGCATTATTGCGATTAATAACACCTATACCTGTCTAAGGGACTTATACGAGTGTAGTGTTATACTTTTGTACGATTGTTGGTGTTATAATACTCTAACAACTATCCTTTAGTCAGCCGTCTGACTAAGAGCATTATAGGAGGGTAGAGATATGGCAACCGCTGTTTAACGGCCTACTTGTACGATTTTATAGAGCTAGCATTTTAATAGAACATACGTGGTCATTTATAAAGCCAAAGGCTGTTATGTTTACTTGTTTTAGCCTGTTATACAGCTAGTAGCTGTAGTAGGACTTGTTTGTGATCATTAAAATAACCTTTTTTTACTATCTGTACAGAAGTGTTTAAATGGTTCGCATGTGCACTGTAGGCTGTTAAAAGGACTATATGTGTTGTCCATTAACATTAAATGCAGTTTATTTGTCCACAAATACTACTCTTATTTGCTGTAAGCTGAACATGAATGTGAATGTGATATTCTATGACACTAATTATCCCGCAGCTTTTGTGTTTATTTACGTCGCGTGCAAAAATTAGTGAAAATGAATAAAAAATCTTGGAAAATAAGAGCGAGAACCGGTGGAATAAGAAGAAAAATTGCAAAAGAATATTCGCAAATTGTAAAAATAAACAGTCGATTGACAACGACACCCGAAAATGAGCCCGTCGATACGGCTTCAACAAGTGCGACTTCAACCGTTGTTCATGGTGGTTCTGTACATGATGCAGAGGAAAATGTGCCTGAACCTGAATGTTCCCTTTTAATTTAATTAATTTAAATTCTTTATCCCTTTGTTACACACATATAAATAAAATACTGTTTGATGTGATATTTTTGGCTTTTATTAACTTTTTTTTCACACAGTGGTTGCACTGAACACTCATACAATTTTTCTGTAGGCCAGAATAGTTTTCCACCGTCCTCCCAAACAGATGGTACTATACTTAATCTGGGTCGTCCTTTTTCCACAGTTTGTACAATCAGAAACGGCATTGTCTGAAAGAAAATAATTGGGTTTATACCTACTAGTACATTATTCATCGTCAAAAATAATAATAATATCTGTTTTTAATAATTAAAATTAAATATGAGACACACATTAACACATGCGCAACGAAGCGTTATATACCCTTGAGCCAAAATACCACCATATGATATTAAACCTCTCTAAGAAGACAAATTACCTAGCAAGTAAATATTTATATATAGATTCACATTTTCAAAAGCTTAACATGAATGAATTTATACTAAACTAGTGGTCCGCCCCGGCTTCGCATGGGTATTTAACAAAAACTACCAAACTTTTTTACACCTTGGGTTACATTATTGGAGTTTTGGAGTGCTGACAGGTGTATATTCACCTTTAAAAGATTGTAAACAGTGTTTCTTACCATGGCTGAGTGACAACTATTATTTATTTAGGTATTCATACTTGACTTGGTACCTGGGCTAGGCGATTTATCGGACAATATTTAGTATTGCGGATCTCTAAAATTTCAGATAGTGAAACAATTAAACGATGATACACAATTGACCTGAACTACATCTTATAGCTGTACATAAGTTCACATTAGATTAAATTTATAGACATTGGCTCTGTAGTGGTACAAATGTGGGACTTCATATAGATAACAGCATTCTAACAGAACACATGTGAACCTATATATACGCTCACCGCATTAAATTGGAGTTATAACAGTTCACTTAGCCGTATTTCATTTCCACCATTTTGTTCTACGTAACCTAAATATTTACCAAATAAATCTCCAAAATTATCATGCAGATTTATCACAAAATACGCAGATAGAGCGATTGAGTTTTGGTTTCATGTTATAACTAATTAACGTAGTATAATTATAATGCCAATATAATATCAAAAACTGAAAATTGATGATTTCCTCTCAGCCAGTTTTAAATATTTTAAAATGAATATCGCGTTTTTACAGAGGCGCGTGAATATTTTATCGGTTAATATGTATACATTTCACGATAAAGTTGCATTCCCATGGCATTCACATTATTTAAGTATTTAAAACAGGTACTTACCGCGTAATTTTTGTCCTTTTGATATCCGCCGGAATTGCACACACAAAACCATTTAAACCTATATTATGAAATTATTATATTAATTATAAAATAAGAAATAATTTAGGACACACGTGAATTTTAGGTAGCACTGGAGTACTTTTGTCGGATTTTATAACTGTGAAGGCTGTGTATTTAGCCACTTGTTACTCTTTATTACACTCATGTACATTGTATGGTTCACACTGCGTCGCATATAGTGCCGTAGGTCAGCCTTAAGTCCGATGTTACTACTTAAACTGCTATTATAATGCTATTATACAGCTAATGTACAGCCATAGTGAACTTAAGGCTGTCTAATTTGTGCCCAAACTGGTTCTATAAGAGCATTATAGCAAGCTATACAGCTCTTATACAGCTGACTTACACAGCTTGTGGAGTACATGTGAACGACTAGACATCTTTTAAAGAACCCCGAATGTCACTTGGGAGGTGTTCCTGGTTCATGACTTCAACCTAATTCCCCCCACAGCTATTATAGCCGTTTTGAGAGTCTTAATTCGTTTTTTTTCTGTGAATCTATGGAATAGTAATGTGGTGCAGTAGATTTCTTTAGACCATTTACGGTAATATCTTTTCGTTGAATCAAAAGCTTTACCCCTAGTGTCACATAGGTGGGACGAAGTGTTGTTAAAGTCGCCTCGTAAAATTTTTTAGACCACACTTTTTAGCTTCGCCACTTTTAGGTGTCAAATAGTTTCAAAGATGTCCATCAGTCATCGTGCGGCAGGCGCGACCGCGTTCCGCTGTCGATGTCGTGTCGTCCGTCATTTTAAAGAATTAAGAAGATTACTATTTTAGGATGAGGAACATTGACCTTTTCGTGGAAGCTAGGAGATTGTGGCTGGTTAAAACTCTATCTTCAAATTCGAAAACTTTCTGCACTTCATTTTGATGTAACGACTGAAACTAGCAACAGTAGCAACTGAATAAATGTTGATTTGAATTATGAAATTGGTTGGATAATAAATAAAATGTAAAACCGGGTATGTCATTGTGGTTGATTTATCCGCATTGCTGCGATAGGAACGGAGATGCTACTGCTAAAATTTGTCATTCGCGTATGACAGAATTTATGACCTTTGTGAAAATTTTTATATTTTCATATACAAATCTCTCTTCAACTTTGCATAGGAGAATGTCATAGGAAATCGCAGATTTGACTTTACTTTGCATATTGTCAACATGTTTTTCTGCGTTGATGCAAACAAAACCACGGTCATTTCGCGTGTGCATAATGTAAGGTCAAACAGTATGCGTGCACCACTTGACCCTTCATTCTAGGTAACCTTGTAAGCTCCTGCCCTGATGTCATTGTCTGGAGACCCGAGGCATTTGCATTGCATAAAGTGTTCGGGGAAAAACAATACAACTCCGTGCTCTGCTATTATTATAACACGCTTAAGGTACTGAATATCGTACCTACAGAACACTCTAGACTCGTAAAAACTTGTTATGATCATCTTTCTACCTAGTTTCTACCTATTTTCTGTAAAGTCGACATAACATGAATTCGTATCTCCTACTCCTGTATCAATCGTCTCCTAGGTCACTTGTTTCTCACCAACATTCTCATTCACGCATTCTCACTAATTTTATCGTTTATTTCGAAACATTTTTCCATCCATTCGTTTTTTTTTACGTTCAGTTACTTAGACTTATCACAATGGTTCTGACTGACGGGTTAGGAGAGCAGTGGTAATAATGCATTGCTAATGTTATTAAAATAGGCGGTGAAACGTATGCTTTCCGAAAAATCTCTATGTCTCATCTAAAAAGTTTAAATGCTTACATAAAGTGGTCTGTAAGTAAGTAGGTAACAGCGTCAGAACAAATGAAAAATACCAATAACTTTTGGGAAACAATCGAGACTGACCGTCTAGGCAGAACATCCAATAATAAACATCTCAGACAAAAGCCCATTACCCTCCTTACGCGGCGTGCTTGCTTTGAAAATGATCCGCTATGCTTTCCTATAACCCTTACCTGATGATGAATTGAATACTTTGGTTGTATCCTTGTATCCACTTTCGGATCGAATTTAATTAAACATTTGCTCTACAAAAACAATGAAAACCGAATGGTGTGTCATAGTAGTAAATAACAGATCAATAAACTGTTTATACCTCTATCTATTGTAAACATTCGCTCCGTCCATATCCAGAGGGCACGCCCGTTTACCTGATGATAACAATAGGGTGAAGGTAAAATCTTCGTGATCAGAATTCACCAGTAGCTCAGCTACACAGTAACTAGTATGAGCTACTTCCGTATTCCGCGTATTCCAAAGTTCCATATGTACGTGACTTTTGTAGCGCCGATATCACGGACAAACAGTAAAGGAAATGAGAATATTGAGACAAGTGCTTGTTGTTTTAGGTCGTATAGTGGGAGTTTGCTTAATAAAGGGAATATAATGTGTGACAGTATATAATCTCTATTTAAGGTACCTGTAAATGCCTGCGATGTGTACTTTGTGGTTGACAAGTTTGACAACCTACTTTTATAATGGAATGATGATGTAGGCTTCACTGGCAATCATCTTTTCCCTTTGCATACATATTTCTGGCAATATCTAAAGAGGTGGAAACCTTCAGACGAATTTTAAGTTGACCCGAAAGTAAAACTTAGTAAAATTGATGTTTGTAAATAACTTGCATCTTGAACGTCCATCTAGGATGACTTTGAGTATTCCAGTCCACAATGGCGGCTCAGATTTCTAGCCTGCCTAGTATCCCGTCGGACCGGTCTAGACCCTTGCTCTTGTTTAAGCGCGTAGGCGTTAAGATATGTGGTTCGGCGCAGGACATCTTGACTCGTCCTTTTAAGATGCCAAGAACTTTTAGTTCTTTTTTTTGCGAAATATTTTGCTTTTGCAATATTTACAAGCGGTTGATATCGTGTCTTGAAGTTTACTCTATTCTTTCTTTAGTCATATACCTTATGAGTACTTTACCTAAGTACTCTTCACAAATCAGTAGACCTTTTAGCACTAAATTCAATGGAAATACTGTGTTACTATCTGGAATTGTATCCAAAGCTGGTTACTCCGGAAAATTCTAGAATTTGGACAGTTTTAGTTACTGAACGTTTAGGCTAATCATATTACAGTGTCATGAATATAAGTTCACAACACATCCAACTTGATGGTGCATAAATATTATTTAAAACACGACGCAATAATTTCCACTGAAGCATATTTAACAATGAGCTTCGGAATGAGGCTAAGAATTGTTCATTCATGTTTCGAGTACAACAAAGTAGGTACGTATTATTGAGATCATTCACCTCTGCATACTAAATTGCAGCTTCTTCACGCGTTCAAGTGATCCATCCGCCCTCAGTACCAAAAAGCATGTATATAACCAAAATACTATTTTCGTTATTGACTAGACTGACAATCATGATCATAAATTCTTTATTACTCTTCATGTAGGTCATTATAAGTATGTGGTAAAACACAATACTTATAATAAGCCCTAAAACCTCCAGAAGTCCTAAAATTTTCGTAGCATCTCTCCCTGAATTTAAAAATTCTCTAGCGGTTTTTCGTCGCTGTGAAAGGTTTGTAAGAATAACTCAACACGAAGATGCTGCAAGCGTCGTATATATTTGTGCGAGAAGTGTGCTGTGTATGTTACAAGGCAGACAATAAGGTCTCAGATATCGGACCGGACGGACCGGATCAGCACACTTTGAAGAAGGGCTGTCGGACTTTAAAGATCTGGAGTTTGATTGGTTGGGAATTTGGGATGTTGAGATCGTGCCCTCGTTTGATTTGGGTTCGATCATCAGAGCATTTTATATTACAGTCGATGTGCATTGTGCACCCAATAATATTTATCTTCCAAAATCTCCTGATCAGAATTACTCATTTTCATGGCAAATAAACATTTTGTTGGGGCAACTTATTGACAAACCTTTGTACTGGTAAAATTCTGAAATCCGTTAAGTTTAAAAAATACTTGTCATTAAATTCCAAATTCATAACTAGGTAAGTTATATGCATAGTATCACACATGCACATGCACACTGAAGATTCTTGATATGATTAGATAGATAGATAGAAGATAGAAAATACTTTATTGCACACCTTAACCTAGGAATTACAAGAAAAAAAAAACTTAAATTAATTGTACAATGGGCGGTCTTATCGCTATGCAGCGATCTCTTCTAGACAACCTTAGACGGAAAGGACTTCAAGATATAATACAAGGGGTGCTGTATAAAAATAAAGAGATTGGAAGAAAAAAAAAAATTTTACACACATAGTTTTAGGACAGAAATATAACAATAAATAAATAAATAAAATTACGTAATTTTAAAACAATGTTGTACTATGTAATCTGTAAGACGAGCCATGCCATAATGAGACTTCCAGTCTGAGCATATTGTTATTGTTTTTAATAGTTGGCAACCCTACGTGAGTCACCTTGGATCTCTGCATCCTTGTAATCTTTCTTGGGAGACTGCCCTTTTAAGTCCATGCACACAATTAGATAAAACGTGTAGAATTTTATGAAAAGATCTAAATTCTTCTTTCAAATTTTTTACTTGTCTTATAGTACAAGAGTATGATAGGGTAAAGTAATAGCAGGTTCTGAAAAGCTTCTTTTTTGCAAATTTAAATTTGAACCGCAATATTTTTTACATTTAGTAGAATTTTACTCAATCAGCATAATTTTATAAGTATTCGGAATATTACGTTAGTAAAACTGCATGATATTTTTGCAGCTCAATTTTCGATCTCAAATTCGTTGTAACTCGAACAGCACATTCATCCACTACTGGTTGGTACCCTCTGCATTAACATAAAACCACCACACCCATAGTCCTTTCGCTGAAGTAAAACAGTTCTTGTCCTCTTCGAGTTAAAGTGGGAAATGCATCGAGAAAGAGTCAAGAAAACTTGGCACATGAAAAGTTCAAAGCCCTGGTAGTGGTCACGTGCCTGCAAATTTGCACATAGCAATTTCTCGACTATTTTGCGCATTCATTACTATTTATAGAGTTTTTATTTATATAGAATGTAAGCTATTTCTTAGGGTTTATTTTGTTTGCCGCAGTAATCATGAACTCAAAGTTAGCGTGTTGGTTTGGTAGGTTAGGTACTCTGACTTTGGTACTAGATAGTTAAAAGGGGACTTCCAAAAATTTTGTCTTTATTTCGCAATTTATGTAGAAGAGGTCCTAGTCATTCGACTCTATTAAACTCTTACCCACAGGATCTAGAGGACATCTAGTGTACTTAGAGATATGCGAGAGATTGTCTGCCATGTGTTTTCTTATATTTTTTGTCCATTGCATGCAGCTCTTGAAGTATTGGTTTTGTGCAAGTCCGTAGATCGTATATAGGTATAAGCGAGGTCTAAGCGGAGACTCGGTCACGGCAGAACCGCTTTCTATTTAAGTCTATGTACTCCAATGCTCCAAAGTGTTAGCAGAACGGTGCATATTCGCGTATAACACAGGCAGCCTTATTTAATTCAGATGCCTATGTTCCTGCGGTTCTTCTGGCTAGGCTTTAACTCTGAGACCAAGAATGAAACCACCATAAAATCATGTGACAAAACTTTGTTGACCTTTTTACTCGTAAAGCAAAAAAGTAAACGCCTAAAGTATTCGATCTAATAGTGGCTTGTCTTTTGCTATTGTGTAAATAAAAAAAAAGATAAGAGGAGTCATATATTCAACCGGATCTTCTATAAAAGGCTTTTATTCTGATTGGTTGGGGTTGTGACATCAAAATTATACCGCATAGGTATCGGAAGGCATAAGCACATAGGTATGTGTTCAGGGTGACATCAGAAACCGGTCTTAAAGGTATTTGGGACCTGATAGGAATCCAATAAGATTGTTCGATGAAAAATAAATAGCGTCAAGAAACTTCTTCTGAGTAGGAAATTTAGGAATACTTATCTACTATTTCAATTATTTTAATATACCATGAGGATACAATTTTTCGTCTCTTATTACATCGAACTTTATGCTGCTACTTTTTAATACGAGAATTTTTCTCATAATTAGTTTGCTCAGTGCCTACGTCACCGCCTCACCTGGCCGACAAGATACATAGAAAAGACATGCGGTGTTAGACCAAATACACGGGCCTCATGCTCTCTTCGACAGAGATTTTACTCGTTATCTCATATCTCGGACGAAAATCCGTTTCACCCACTGGAGAAAAGAGTTTTCCACGTCATTTTGCCAACATCCCTTATTAGAATAAAATCCCTGCCGAAAGGCCCCAGGCCCCAGGCCCCAAATCGTCTACAAAAGACGCAATGGCTAATGATGAATAGTTAGTCATTTTATTCTAAATTCCAAACTATTTAAACTCGTAAAAATACCAAGTTGACTATCAATGCATCGAGCTTCCCATCGCCGCGCCGAGCGCCGTTACGGAATGGTAACAGACCACAATGAACTATTCGACAATTAGGCCCCGAAATAGGTCACAGTCTGTCGCGCCGTCAGTGATGGCCAAGGGCGGGAGCTTTGCCCTTTACACGTGGGTGTGAGAGAGTGACGGATAAATAGCTATCACCATGTAAAAGAAAGAGATGTTGTTGCATCAGCTGATCTAAGTGGTCTAAAGAAATTGGCCAACGGGTTTCGGAAATTGCCAACTAATTATGGTTTACGAATTTTATGATCCGTAGATCCGTTGAGTTTGGCATCCCTTTTTAGTTTCCAAAATATGGGTTGGATTATTAACAACATATTCCTCATGAGTTTTATTTGTGTGGGAGAAAGATCATAGGTATTCATAGTAAATGTTTTAACAGTATTTATAGTGTGCAAAATGTATCCAATTAGCGACATAAGATCTCCAAGCCGATTTCCTGAACCTTAGACAAGATAAACATCCTACGTGCTCGTGTCTAAGGCTCGGAGCATAATAACGACCATAATTTTCATCCGCACAAGGTGATTCTACAGAACTTTACGATAAAGTATCGCTTATAGTACAGTTGGCTGATCTTGGCAATCGTGAAGGTAGCTATTTGTGAAGCGCAAACACAATTTTATTCGAAAAAGCTCCATTGCGATTGGCTAACTTAACACTTGTCAAGATCCGCCAACAGTACTGTACTAAGCGTGTGTGGGCTGAGGCCTGAGGCTCGAGGTCAGGCTATACAAAGGTACCCTTAAAACCTTTGGCATTTAATACGCTAGAATCTATATCAGACGCATAAAGTAAGCCGTAACGCATCCATGTAAAGTCGTAAATACCATGGCATGGTTTTAAGCAGTCTACTTGTGTAGTGGGGTGAATGAAATCGGCTAAGCTCTAGCAACTGGGTCGGTGAATGTGAAATGGGTATTGTGCTTTTAAGTTTATCTTTATAGGATCATGTGGAACTATTCAAAGTATTTTGTTTTGTATTGATCATCGGGGCTTAGTAGGAATTTATAATACTTGAGAACACAAAAGTTTAAGTCATAGACAAAACTACATAATGAGTCACCGAATTATCCACTTTAGTTGGATAACATACTGTAAGTGAAGCGTTACTTGAGTTGTTTTACTTATTCGATTAACAAAAGCCATGTATACTTATCATGCTGAAATTTAGCTCTGTACCCAATACCTAAAAAATTAAGCGAACAGAACTTGTCGGACTTCTATTCTGCCTTTAGACTACATCCTGTATTCGGAGTATACCATGCACTTGGCGCATAGGTTTTCATTGTTTTATAATCTCTGAGAGTATTATACAGGTAACGCAATTGTTCACTAATATAAACTGTCCCGCTTTTCTAAATATAGATCAACTATGCTCAAGAAAAATCGTTAATATGAACGAAGCTGATTTCTGAGTTCCTTCTATTAATCAATAGCATGTCTTTTTTACTCCTGATCGAAAGACTGGTAAAAAGCCATGTTTGGTGAAAATTGGTGCAGGCATTTCCATGTTATGAAAATAATCATCAGCTTTGAACATTAGTTTTGAGGAATTTCAGTTAGGAAACATTTTGGTCATTTGATAAACTGGCGTCCGTACTTCAAGGTCTGATGATGACTAGCAATGATTAAAAGGATCTAAGAAGATTTTCATGGCAGGAGGTTTTAACATTTTTATAACATTAACATTGACCTATGGTGAACAGCTAGGTACACCCCCTAAATAAGTCCCCTTCTCATTTTCGCTATTCGTGTATAATTAATGGCATTCAAAGAACGACGACAGAATGGTATTTTAATTCGCGGACCTTCGTGACTTGGGACAATATAACTGGTTCAGAAAAAGGGCTCTACGAAGTGACATGGTACCAGTTGAAATTACTGAATTTCATCGAATTTGATTCCAAATTCGATTAGAAATAAACAAAACTGGCTTTTATTACATTGAAAGTTGTAAAAGTTAAAAAAAATTAAAGCTGACACCCAGATTTTGCATTTTTTAAAACTTGCTTAATATTTTTAACTATGACTTATAATTACATTAGGAATGTTGCCAATATTGATGACGTACATTGATTGAGGTAACAAAACAATAGCTAATTGGGTCAGTAATACAACAACAATTAATTGTATTCCGTAGGTAATAGATAAGGTAACTAGTAGTAACTAAACTTCTGACAACACTTTACATGTTATTTTAAGTTTGTTTGTGTCATGTTTTACTCACAGCGATCTATACAATCAACATAATTACAAATCGAATGTTAGAATAGATTTAGTAGGGCACTCTAGAGTGTCATTTAGTAAGTGTGGCGTAGAAAAGAATCGAACGTCGCTTTATTTCTACCTAAAATGTGCCCAAATGTGTTGTAAAAAGCACCCTAAAGCTTGCCGGCCGGCATCGTCTGGACGACGTCTACGGAGGCACGTGAGCGGGCATGCGCACCGAGCTGAGCCTCTTCTAACTTAGTAGCGGCCAGTATTGAGCGAGCCTCCAAGCGGAGAGGTCATGTCGCTATGTCAGACGGTCGCGACTCCCCGTCGCAAAGCGGTCTACGGGACCGCGTCAGTTTCTTTGAGAAAGTATGGACCGGCACTTCCAGCAATGATAACGTTGACGCCGCTACCGATGTAGACGAGATAGAGCGTCGCATCGAGCAGCGCAAGCGGCATCCGGAGTCGCCGAAAATCGAAGTTAAACTTAAACACACTCGCGATTCAGAATCGCCGACAAAAAGTTATGAATCTACATTCCCGAATTTAAAGCTGCGGCATGTGGAACCACCTGTTGAGGAGGTGGAACGTGACGACAGGCAGGTCGAAGAGGGCGACCTGGCTGCCGGCGTCCGCTTCGTCAAGTTTGAAAGGGTGACGGTCAAGAGGACCGTAACGGAGTCCCACAGTTCCCATGCGCTCAGCGAGGACCGTCCTGACTCACCGCAACACGAGTGGTATTCTGAGTACAATCACCAGAATTTACAAACTGGTCATAAGAAGGATTACATGAGGAGCAAATCGGAGTATGACTCTCACATTGCAGGCTTACGCGGTAAGTTGGGTTTTAAATATAAGAGGCAATGGTCCCGGAAAATGTTTCCGAGATACAGAAACTACTAATTGCCATAATAAACCAATCAGACGCAAACAGGCTGCTAGAGCTGAGGCTATCTAATTGTTCGCGAACACCGAAGGTGATAAACAAGATTTTCAACGTTTATTAGCTATCGCGATTCCGAGCGGGTTATGTCATTTTTGCTCTTGGAATCAGGTAAATGTCAGAGCGACCTTGGCACTCGGCGCCGAGCCGAGTAGAAACATACACTTTATTTGGTAGTCTAATTTATTTTGATTTTAAACGGACAATAGGTTCGGTTTAGGTTTTTTTGGACTGGTATTTTAGCCGAACCGCGTCTCCAATTTGTTTATCCGAATAAATATTTGTAGATAGGTATGTAACAGTATGGGTAAAATGTCTAAATGTATTCGTAAAACATTCTTTCTTTTAGTTTTATGGCCATTTAGGAAAAAGTTATTGGACAAGATCTAGATCGTAATTGGCTTGAAGCATTTTTACACCGCAAATGCCTAACAGCTATCAAACCACTAGGTACATTAGATTTAAAACTAATGACTTTATTGCTTCATATAGGTACTTATTGGTTATTCAAGGTTGAATACTTGTACATGCTACGTGACTAACTAAATTAGTTTCAGTACCCACTTTTAAAGCCTTAAATGCGAAAACATGTCTTGAAATGTCATAAGTTTTCATTGAAAAGAAAGTAAGTAGTACCTATGGACATATGTACTTGATCGTCTATTCCTTTCTCATATAATTTCTACTTTCGTATACCTACTTACTATCTGATCTGCTCCAAGCTACCTACCTGAGTGCCTCTTTACTTATGTATTAAATGCACTTACACGGAATTGAAACTAATTTACATACAGCATAAAACTTACTCATGAAATAACTATTTTAAGACCCTATTAAGATAATCGTAAATGTTAATGATTCTCTGAATAGTACAGATAGAGAATGATTATGCTTCTAATACAGGGTTGCCACTCGAAACAGAAAATTAAAAACCAGGGTTTCATAATTTATCTTTAGACACCTAAATTATAGACAAAGTGAAGTCTTATGTTCAAAACTATTTGACGGATAACTATTCTTTACATCCTCAAATATATTATTGTTTATTGAAAGATGTACCTCTCATTAGTGAATATCTTTGAATATGTCCTAACCAAACGCGGTGAATCACCTTCTCTAGAAACAAATTCGTGGTGTATCCCGCCCGGTAAAGTAAAAAGTCGCGGCAACCCTATATTATCTACTAATCACGTCACGACTTGTAATTGCTATGATGTCATTGGTCATTTTACATTAGCACTTAGCTGTCATCGGAATTATTCGGAATAACAATGTGTGACTTCATTGAAGGAAATGACGCTTAGGGACATAATTTGAAAAAGTCCGAAAGTAGTGAGAACAGAAAATTTTATTGAAATCCAGAGCTGGGTGCCCAACATCCAGATAATACAGATTGTATAAGATTAACTGATACATTTTTGGCATTCCCATTCGTCTCCCACTGCGACGAAAACCAATAAGACAAATCGGAATTAACGTAAAACAATCAGATGGCTCTTGTGTAAAGCGGTAACTTCTGCCTATAAAAATGCCTTGCCTCATCAAGCATGTCGATTGAGAACGTGCTCTGGGCATCACATTGCGTCCACTCAGACATAAAGATGTTAAGAAATCTTATGTGCCTTTAATCCGGCATCCCTAACCTTTGGGATCCAGAATTTACTCCAATTGACATCTTCCATATTATGAGCACTGTCCGTGACTCTACCGTTGATCTAGTCGTTAGTGACAAGTCAAATATTCCGTCTTCTGTGCGACGAGTGGGCTCTACATACTAATGTAAAACTAGAAGAAAATTATTTTCTATTCTTTAAAATGTATATGGAGTTCAAGAGCTGGGCTGTAGAGAGCGCCTTATCTTCACAAACTCGCGTCGTCGTCAAAAAACAAATATTTTTCAACGAATGTGATCATCGGGTAGGTACATTAACATACAGTTTCTGTAATAAATCCTGCCTCCGTGATATCAACTATTTGTTATGCTGTTACCTTACGGACTGGCTTACTATAAAAGTTGCCATCAAGGAACAAAGTTTTGCAGTCAGTGACTTACGTTGTTTACCTATAGCTATTTCGTTTGAAGTACTGTTCAATTTACAATAACAATACTAGTAGATCTACTAAAATATTATTTACGACCTATTCGTAAATGGCTTACATGTGTTTGAAATTTGAAGCCCCTAAATCGAATACTTTGACTCGTACCATAAAGATTCAAATTCAAATTTTTCGCTAGTTATTTCAAAATGACTTCCGGATGTTAGATCTAAGGTTAAGGAAATCCAACAGCAGTTTAGTATTAACAGCGAAAGTGTGAGATGAAGCCTCTGACAGATTTATTCCTTAGTTTACACGAAGGGAGTTTAAAATAACCGTTTCAAATCTTGAATCTGAGAGTGGCAGTTAAACGTTTGCTTATAAATAAATCTCTGTTAGCCAGCAACAGCTCATATCAAAATATTCAAAGCTTAAAAGATTTCATATAAAAAATTCATCGTATAGCAAACGAAACCGCATTCGATTGTATGCCGCGCATGCCTAGCGAAGCAACGCGTACCAGCAGGTACGTTACTCAGACCCGTAGAAATGACATCATTACTGTCAGATAAATATAGTCATTATCAGCAGGTTAACGTATTGTGCAACGGTAGGCTATCATTCTATTAGTATTGCAACATTGTTGGCATTGTTTATTTATTTTCCAACACTTTTCTCACATTCATTTGCTTCCATTTCATCGCAGTCACCGGAGTTCTTAAAGTAGGATGCGAATTCACTAAAATCACTTTTTGGACGTACATATATTTGTTAAAAATACAATTGAGGGAGTTACATATTTGTAAAAGTTGGCGCTTTCATCAGATAAATAACCTTTATTTTCTTAGGCACTACCACTTGGCACTACCTACTAGTAGAGTGAAGGCAAATTGTACTTTCCCGTGATACTACTGGTAGTGCTACGGGTAAAAGTACATTTCCAGTGACACTACACTGTTGCCAGTAGTTTGACAGAAAATATGATTTCCCGTGGCACTACCAGGGCAATACAAAACAAGTCTTCACCACTGCCGTCACACCGCGCCGTTCGCAACTATGCGATTTGATTCCGTTTATTAACTCACATAGGATGCTCTCAACTGACTCAATAGTCACATCACTGATTCTTTTTTTTTCTTACTTACTTACAAAGACCAGTCATTTCCTCAACTCTTACTACATTAAACCTGCAGCGGTTTGCAGATAGCTTAACCTTGTAAATGTTGATACTGTGTTAGTCGTCTACTGATAACCGCACTGTCTTCATAAAATTTCAACAGGGTCCAAGAAGGAATACGATGGTCATGTTATGGTTAGTCACCATTTTTTTTATGTTGTATAGACCATCTTTTGACTTCAATCTCACCTGATGGTAATGATGAAGCCGACGATGGAGCAAGACGGTCTAGAAGACACTTATTCACTCTTGACTTGAAGACATTCAGGTTATAGTGATCAGGAAAGACAGGCGCCGGAAATGTGTTCCATTCTTTAGCGGTTCGCATGAAGGCGGAACCGAAACGCTTAGTGCGAATGACATAGGCCTTTACATCTATCGAAGATGATTTATACAGCGTCAGGAGGCAACCTATGCCTACACTTAACGGGGCACTATAGTGCCTGGGACAATGTTTGGATGGAGTACGCTTGCCCATCACCTATAGGTGCTGGGCAAGCGTACTCCATCCAAATGGCTGACTAGGCTGAGAGGATGTATACATCCTCTCAGCCTAGTCAGCCATATCCACAAGAAAAACAAGGTCAATACGTGCGGAGCTGACTAAGCCGCGAGTTTCCTCACGATGTTTTCCTTCACCAGTACGAATGAGTATCACTGGTATATTATTATAGTTGCATATTTTCCAGTCGAGCAGTAGATGGTAATGGACCGATAGTTGCGGTTATCGGTTACACGACACGCTACGCCCTACATCGGCTAACGGTGTATACTAATCTGAGCAATAACTTCATATTACTGTCCTTCGATTCTTTCAAACTGGATAAGATCATCGTCTTTTCCTTGTCTTTAAAGAGGTATATCAGTTACAATACAAACCAATTCAAAAAGAACTATTATTTTGTACTTATAAAGTAGTGAAATCGATAGCTTGTTTTCCTTAGCTCGTTATTGCAAAATATTATTCGCAGAAACCTCCACAAATGTGGTTAAGTTCATTTTTATAGCTCAAAAAGTTGTATCAGCTATAACCTGTTCCTGATATCTGAAATGCCTTCGTTTAATAGGTCGATGGCACATACCTTTACCGTCTTTAGGCGTAGGTGTAGAGTTTGCAACGTCTTCGATATTTGCGAGAACATTTTTACTGCGCGATACTAATTTAGGAAAGAGGTTTTTGCCATAAGGTTTTTTTACGAGTTTCTATTTAATCTATTCGACTACTTTTAACGGAATGTCGTGGATAACATTCTGAGTATTGTCTTAATCAGATTCAATACTATGTTTTGAATGCAAGTATAACATCTTATCTCCGATAGCTATCAATGTGTTGAACTGCACTTTAACTTGACAATAGGCTCATCAATCTGCATGTTTTACTGGCCTCTTATCTGTATGCTTGTGAGTCCACTGTTCGTATTGTGTATGATGTCACCAAAGAGCTCATAATTGAGCAAATGAATCGTTATCGTCGGTTCAAGTTCGAGACCTTATATCTTGTTTGTACTAAAAGTTGCATTTATAATGTTTTTTAAATTCTACTGGCACTTTCCTTTACCTCTTATTTGTGTGTTTATTCTATGTCTATTGTTCTTTTTATGATTTTTTCCATTTGCAAAAGATTATAGGTACATAAAATTGCTCACAATTAAATTATAGTGTTTTTGGTTTATGTATATAAGCTTTCTATTGGCTGTAAATCTATTCTTAAAACCAATAACTCTCCTGAAGACAAGATAATCCTGTACTGCAGTTATTACCCACTTTCAGCGATAACCGCGTGTGGTCTTACAATAACCCTAATGGCCCATTCGGACAGGGCCCGATATTATTGACTTGGACTAGATCCAAAACAGTTTCAATAGCCCTCTCCTGATATATAAAATTACTATCATAAAGCATGTTTTCGTCCGTAACTTCCTTAATATTGTTTTTTGGAAATTTCTGATTTAATCGTTTTGCTGATTTGGATCTGTACTGTCTCGGTCCACATCTTTTAAATCTGTTTTACGATGTTGTTATATTTTTATTTTAATACGCATCTTGTAACAGAAAGTGCGTACAATTACAACCTCTAACTATGCTAGTGCAAGTGAGCATGAAAATTAACGGGCGAAATATTTTGTTGGAATCTCACCAGTCGTAAACTCGTAAGTCGTAACGTAACGAGATTTCAAATCAGAGATTTCTAATTACCCGTATTATACAGATATGTCTATTATTTTTTACGGAACTGTGTCTTTTAATATGGCCTCAGTGATCTTAGTAATGCCTGCATTATTTTTATCAATAGCTTCAAAAACCAATTAAATATCACTTTGGGTTTTAAGGGTAATGTACTTCATTTACGACTAATTATGTCTTTGTCTAAGAATATCTGAGGTTTTGTTAATGCCTCTAAATCGGTTATGTTGGTAGAATGCCTGGTTTATCTTATCATGACATACAATTTGTATGACTAAAGAATTTCTGTTTACCTGGGGCCCTCACTCCTCTTTTATTCATATTGTCTTTTTACAAAGTGTTTGTTTCTAAGTTACCATGCTCCTCTTACGAACACTAACAGTGATGTTAGTAATAGTGTACTTAAATATTTCCTTGTAAAGTTTCCATTGATAGCACGTCTTATTCACATTACGATATAACATATGCGGTTCTAGTAGTAAAAAAAAGTCGCTAGCACGACAAGATAAGGCATGAACTTGTTTCGTATGAGGCTGCTTACAGAGACTATTACATACCTAGTAGTGTTGTCGGTATCCTAGGTAAAGCGATCAACGGGCAATGTTTATAAAATATATATTCTGTTTGAGAGGTAATAAAACACTCTAGAAAGCCATATAGTTTAGGAATGAAAATATACAGCGTAGCGCTCGCGGAACGTGGCTTATAAAATCCGTTTATTTAACCTATGCTATTGAACTGCAACATACTCGATAAAATTATCTCATTCGTAACATTTTTAACTTTTTACGCTCAATTTCAAATTTTACTCCTTATTTTTATGAATCGTGTTTAGTGCTTCCTAGTCTTCCTACACATCATTACATACTATATGTGGTTTGATTTTAACAGTAGAATATCTAGTGTTTATTAGAATAGCCTACATTACACATACACACGCATATATTTTCGTGAATGCACCGCTCCTTTAACCTTGGCCGTTCCGCGTACGTTGATTCCATTGACGCTATTTCCATGGTTTTTTGGTCGTAACCTGCCTAGCGTGGGACTGATTTAGTATTTCTAGATGAAATATTACTTTGCATACAGCTCTTACAAATTTATGGAAGAATCAACCCAGAGCCTAAAGTGTGGGCTTTGTCTGATTGAAAATTTTTTCGTTTAACTACATGTATGTTATAAGTTTCAAAATTATCCCTTCATTTCCTGTTACGCCAGTCTATAAGACAGTACGAGCTTATGTCTGAAATAATAATTACTAATCTTTCTTCGGTATGTGCCATCTGTGCTCCTGTTAAACTAGGTATATAACTTAGCTGGTGTTTTCCTTGTTTGCATACAATATGATTTTTAAAACGCTGTTTATCGCGTCGCTTGCTAAAAATTGTATGCAACTAAAATGTTGTTCCATACTAAGTATAGCTCAAGTTTCCAAATAGCTAACTACATAAGTAGAGAGATACATGAATTTTGAGCAATTTAATAATACCTGTCCAATATTAATCTGAATTTATTGGTATCCCGTCTAGAAGATTAAGTCGTTTTGATATTTGGCGATAGCATCAATGAACCCACAAAAATATTTTTAATAAAAGATGCAATCAAAGTTTACAATCTTTAATTTAGATAGTCTCTAAGTATCCTTAAGCACCTGCTTTAGGTAAACTTGTTTGACGATTCCTAACAGATCCCCAAATCTTCGCTCAGCGTGGCATCAGTTTCCGTGTTTCGTTTATTCGTAACAAAAAAGTTTTCAAGCCATCATGACGTATGACTTCAGGGGATCTGGTAACTGTAAAGACTCCATCTCTAGCTCTATTATTGTTTCTAGCGCTAGAATCAGCTGGTGTTACCACTAGCTCAGATGTTGTATTTAGCAGAAGTCCAGTGTTTTCACCAACCAGTATTTTAATTCCATCTTTATTAATTGTTACGGCTACTCTACTATTTAACTAATTGGTATCTTTTAGTTGTTTGTACAATCTAATGAGTGAGATACTTCATTCTCAGATGAACGTCTAAGGTCTTCTAATGCTGATGTCATCGATCGGCGTTTGCGCAAGTTTAACTCGATTGATTAGCAACTTACCAACACGTTTGATGGATTATTTTGACATATTATTTTATTACTGCCTAGAGGCCTTAAAACCAGGAGGCTAGATTCTAAAGTAGACCTTCTAGAGTCAAGAACGTCTACCAATGTAAAATTAATGAGTGTAGACTTTTTGTGATCCTCACGCAGTAATCTTATCTGTTCGTTTTCGAATTCAAAGCGCACTAAAAGTTTTCAATATTCAAACTCACAGAAATATCCTTCGCGCGCACATTTTTATATCAACACTAGCTGTTGCCCGCGGCTTCCCGTTGACACTCGCGAGATCTTGAGTAGGTAGGTGCTGCTTCGGACGCTGGTGTAGTTGCAATTTAGCTTTGTATCAAGATATATACAAACTAAACCAAACGTGCATTAGCCCAGGCCTGGCCAAGCGTTCTCATCCATATTGTTCAATTGGATTTTTATCCTTATCACTAATGCTGTAGGGCTTATTGTATGACTCCAGCTCTTGTAAAACTTAAAAGGAAAGATAAGAGTGTTACGGCGTTGCGTTGTCTTGCTTGGTATCGTTGTTTTAGTACTTATTTATAGTTTAAGGATAATGTACCATACAGTGGTTTATTGCATTTCTGCAGTTGGTTCTCTGAGCAATAAGTTTTTTAATCTTTTACAAAAAATATAGAGCCATACATACAAACAGTTTTCAACTCAAAAAGCCAGAGAACAATCAGTCGTGATTCGGTTATTTTACATATAAATGAGTTGTGTAAACTCACTGAGCCTGTTATGACCTCATGCGTTTGTCATTCAGACGTCGAACTATGAAAGTGAACTCTATCACATTATGTTTCAGCTCGTTTTTCATCTGACCATGAGGCAGATGCTGCGTTGAATTTTGAATTAGCGTCTGAATTCGCAACAACACTTGGTTACAATTCACTGTCACTGTTGGTTTAATTGGTGCTTTTGTTTGTCGTATTTGTTTCAAGCGTGAAGATGGAGACATGTTATTTTATTCTGTTTTGTCTGTTGTTATGTTACCTACTAGTTACTTAGTAAAAACACTTTCTATATTTTTAAGCGTGGTTTTAGTAAAGTTAAAGAATATTTACGGATATTTATGTCTATCTTCGAACCCATTTTACCAATAGAGACTTTAGGTTAACATAGAGCTTTAATTACGATTTCTAATAAAATATGAAAGTGGTTCTTGAGATTATTATTAAATAAATGGGTAGGTACTTTACTTATCCTTAGATTTTGTGCGAATAGTATATTATAGTAGTTTGCAATCCATTCTAATAAAATGAAATGTTTAAAACACATTAACATCACCAATTTATCAGTTTAAAACGTGGTATGACGTAGTTTTAACATCAGAATATTCAGTCTTCAGTCACAGTCCAAAAATAAGTATGACACAACATGGTTGGTAACAAGTTCAAGTCACTAATGTATGTCAGAACGGGGGTCAATATTTCTGATAAGATTACTGATAGCCAAAACTTACAGTTTTTATGCTTGTAGTTCGCCTCGATCTCGTAATGTTTCCAAAAATTAATTTTACAAATCATCGGTGGTCATCATCAGACCATGGAGTATGAACTCCTGTTCATCAAACAAATCTCAATAAGTTCTTTGAGATAAATGAAATTTTTAACAGCAATTATGCCTGAGATTCCTCAAAACTGGTTTTCAGAGCTGATGAATATCATTGGTATACTAAAGATCAAGATCAAGAACCTAGTTTGATCAAGGCAATGCAAAGAAGCCATTATTTTATACAATTTTTTTATTTAACTTATTGTGTGCCCCTGTTGGGCAAAGATCTCCACCCAAAGTTTGCTATGCGTCCCGTTTTTTGGCAATTTTCCATTAATCCTTCCCTTGAACGTCGAGATCATCTACAGAGAAAGAAGAAGAGATTAGCCCAAATTATCAGGTTTATGACCTGATAATTTGGGCTAATCTCTTCTTTTGAAAAGATAATGGTGATGGTTAGCCTATTTTATTTCATAACGGTATTCTTTTAACACTTACACGTAGTCTTCTCAAATTGCATGTTACGGCCTTCATTTCTGGCAGGGTACCGCGCTACGTGAGAACTATCCTAGATCGTGCAAACGAAGTTATCACGGAATTTCAACATAAGTAATACTACCGAATACCATCCATTGGTCCTCGGACCCCGAGCCAAAGGTCGCTCGGCGCCGTAGATGTTTCCTCTTCCCGTCTTCTCCTCGCTTGCAGCCTGTTCGATATGCACACCACCTGTTCGATGTGCATCAATTCGTTTCTATTGATTCCACCGGCTGGCAGACAATGCTACTAACCTGCAATATAAAAGACCATTAGTTCCGCTGTCGTCTCCATAGATCACGTCATTGCGACAACGACCGCCAAGGGCCACGACACGAGCCAAGTCACAAAAAGCTCGCGACAAAAAATAAATTAGACTAAACAAACCGATATTTGCGAAACGATATAGAACGATTAAACAATCAAAATCATTTACAATACGCATGAGATTGAAAAGGAAGATTGAATATTTGAAACTCTTAAGCTCGTTCTATATGTTATTGATAAATATCTAAAAATCACAAAGATTAGTAGAAACTTTAAAAAGGTTAATATACTTAAATAGTTTCAGATGCTACATCTATTTATACATCACGTTTTACAACAGTATAATTAAGCTTTAAAAATATTTTGTTTATTTTTACGCATAGGTTTATCCTTCTCGTAAATTGACTATTGAATGTCTGACGTCTTCCAATTTATATGATTGAGCTGACGATCAGAGTAGGCGTACAAAAAAATGCTTTATGATTCATACCTGTGCATTCTGAGTTTCGTTCTCATTCGAGCCAAAATATACTTTCGATTTCTTAGTATCGTGCGTTTCTACTGAAAGTTCTAGTTGATTACAGTTATTTTGTATATCAATCAAATTTCTTGATATATAAATAATTTGCCTTCAAAGTTTATATCTTGTTCTTATTAAAATGCTGTATTACATTCTCACACACGATGTCGTTACGTTACAAGGCTGCGTTAGATCATCGGCCGACTTGTGGTTAGCTGCCACCTTGTCGACTGGTTTCTCTTGATTTATTATATTTATGTATAGTTGTATAATGCCTTCAATTATTCTCATTTAGGGAAGATGAGTCTGTCTGTTGAACATTGTTTTTATTCTTATAATGGAAACTATCAGCTTTTCTTTTCACCTTTTAACTTTAAGTTAGTGTTGAAGTAGCTGTTTCATCTTTATTCCCTTTTGTAATATTTATATTTCTGTAATAACAGTTATAAGGTGAAGACGGGCACATAATTCTGTCAGCATATAGTTAGCTTAGCTCTTACTAGCTTATTGGATTACCATTTTCTATCACATAATACTCTCAAAGGCCTAAAACATGTATCATTCAGAAGGTCCCGGCTCTAGCAGTCGTTAAGCCATGACGGAGGCCTTAAGGGGGCCTAAACCTCCGTCACCAGAGTTGGCCACTAACTCATACGAGCTTGCTTTATATTCAGAAGGTTCCAAAGATCCAAGAGTATGTAAAGTACTATAATTTCTCACGATCACGGCGAAGATTACAAGCGTCTTGTAACTCGATTGAACACAACAAAATGTAAAAGACTCATTGACACAGAATCTGAGTTGTTTACAATCGGCGACCTTGGCATCGATTCGTTTTCGTCTGTGGCTTTGCATCCGCTAGCCGCAGATACTAGTTAGCTAAGAGTTTTTGCCAAGATTTTATTTTGCACGTTAGCATTGTTTTTGGCGATCGCTATTATGACGACGCTTATACAATATTGTCGGTGGGTTTTAGCAGTCGTAGAGCTTCGAGCTTTGAGCAATACAGCTTTAGAACAAAATTATCTCGCGTTAACTTCAGCATTGCCTATCTCCGTCGCCACTTGACAGCGCTGTACGTAATAGTACAGGAGACGTATAATGATATAAGTAGGTACCTACAGATTTCGTATAAGTTATCAATTTTATGCTTAGTTTCATTAAGAAAGAGAAAAATGTGTAGAACGTAACGAAGGATAGAATTTTGCGAAAAATAGTCTGAGCCTCTCTTAGGCCTTTATACTAATTTACTGCTCAAACTATCCGAACACTAGCATAGATTTTTGTATGAAATTCTACTCAAATTTAAGCTTGAATAACGATTTCTATAAGCATACGAACTTAGTAAGTTTAGTAAGGTTTTTCCAAAATTTATAGGTAAATATACCTATTACATAAAAAGTAATAGACACTTTATTCTGACAAATACCTACCTACCATGTGCAATCACATGCGTTGTGGTGCGAGCCGGATTTTAAATTGCCCCTTGTTAACCTTGGGAATAGGTGTGTAATTCGATTTGTTAGTCTTAAATATTGATCAGTCTAGTGTTTCTTTTTTACTTATTGAATCCTAGATAAGAACAAATTAATGAGGTCACTAGTTGGGGCAACTTTGTATGTTTTTATAGGTATATCTTTCTAGTTATTTGGTTGACCTTTAAAGTGGTTAGCAAGTCTATAGAATATTGAAAAGTAGTATTTAGAATCCTAAACCGTATAGCTTAGAAGAACAACTAAAAGAAAAACTACAATAATCTATTTGGCTAATTTTGCAAGCTCCACGCAGCATGCGGTTTAGCCATGAAAGCGTAGGCCTACGTAACAAACAGACATACGAATATGTTATTGTTGCTGATTTACACTGCCGGATCTTTGGCCTTGACTGTTGTTCTGTTGTGTAAACGTCGTGACTTGTTACTGGGCATGGAAACCCTAAAATAATGTACAAGACCAATCCATATAATTCCCTATACAATATGTGCTTGAATAAAATACTGACACAATCTCCTGCCTGATGAAGTAAGATGATGAAAGGAGTTGGCTATTTACGTGTGATCATTTTCTTGCTTACTTTTTCACTACCTAGTTGAGTGAGAAGAGAAAGGTTCGTCAATATCATATTTAGTTATCACAAGGTGAAAAGCGCACCCTCATAATAGCTGATAGCTAGATCATAAAGCCGAAAGTCCTATATCAGTGTTTGACCGTGCATGTGACATTGACATCATGGCGCCATGCCATCATGACGTCATCTTCCATTACGGGTTCAGCGTGACCCAGTAATTAGAAACACTATCGTTATACCACGGTGACTGTTCTATTAATATATTTGTTTTGCTTGACCATTTTACTAAATGGCTACCTTCACTGAAAACTAATTGATCCTATAGTTTGAGCCATGACGGAGGCGTCACAGCTCCGTTGGTAGTAGCTCTGCCTTCCATGCTGTGGGTCGTGGGTTCAATCCCCACCAAGAACAAACATTTGTGTGTGGCAAACATAGATGTTTGTTCTATGTCTGGATGTTACTACCTATGTATCATAAGTATGTATTTACAAAAAAATATGTATACAAGTATTCTATCAGCGATCTAGTTCTTATAGTACAAGCTTTGCTTAGTTTAGAGAGCGTTGTGTAATGTACAAAAATATTTACTTATTTATTTGGGTTGCCAAAAAAGACGTCACTAAAGTTAGCTACTAGCTTATGTTTCTCAATATTGCTGAGACGTTAATTTATTTAAAATTATAAATATGTCGGTCAGTAGATCATCAAAATAGTCAAAAAGTTATTCTTTTCCAAACGAAGGTTTCTGGGTATCTATAAGTACTAATCTAGGCAAGATAGAGGTAGGATTAATTCATAAAGTTCCCAGACACGCAATGTCTAAACTAGGTCTAACAAATTAAGGGCTGCCTCTAATTAAACAGCCGGATAGCTAAAGAGGCTTTGGAGGAAACCTTACTTCGTTTTTATAGTAATTATTGGCTCAGTCATAACAACAGCCAACAAATATCAAGTAACCCAAATGTACATACATAAGTAAGGTAGGTAAATGACATGTAGGGGGGTAGAAAGTACCAAACCTAATAATTTCTAAACATAGATGGATACTCATTAAACTCTGCCAATTTTAAACCGTTACCTACCCTAGAGCAGTGTGAAGATTCCTAAGCAGGGTCCATGAGATACCAATTTACACCCAAAACCTATTTAAAATTCATGTAAACCATGTGAAAGCAATAAGTGAGTATTAAGGTTAGTTTGTCGCGAAATATCGGTAGGGTTGATTTGGTTTGCAATCTAGTATAGTGTTTAACACCATTGTGGCCACCACACTACGTATCAGGAAACTGCACCCTTATTTGAAATATCACAGCATACTGTTCCACATAAAAGTTTCCATTCCATATAAATAATAAATAAATAATAATATAAATATTCACGGACACTTAACACAACGCCTTCTAGTCCCAAACTAAGCAAAGCTTGTACGATGGAAACTAGGTGGCTGATAGAATACATACATACATTTTTTTTTGTAAATACATACTTATAATACATAGAAACACCCAGACACAGAACAAACATCTATGTTTATAACACACAAATGTTTGTTCTCGGTGGGGATCGAACCCACGACCCACAGTACGGAAGGCAGAGCTACTACCGACTGAGCCATGACGCCTGTCGATATTCAACGATACGATCCGATTCCAGTCCATAAATATCGGAATATGATCTGATGGATGAACCATCCCTAATTGGAGTACCCTGGTGCCTGGCGCCGCCATGCGTGCCTCTTCCCGGATGTGCGTGACTGCGGATTGACACCAGAACTTTATGGGGATTTCGGGAATGCATTTTTCAAAGGCTTTTTCGATGTTACCGAACGTTATGTTTTACCCCTACTTTTACTGTTTCCACGTGGATCAGGTTATTCACCTTATGTAATTCGACCTCGTTATTCTGGGTTACGCTAGCAAAGTTCATGTTTTCTTTACATTAGCTTGCTCTACAACAAATATTAATTCATCTATTCATATACTTTGTGTACGTAGTTTTGGCTTCATTATTGTGTTTTGTTGGCCTACATTTTGGTGATTGTTTGTATACATCAATAGACAACGTGTCATAATGTGTACCATGTTTTTACAGACCTCTCTCTGAACTTTCGAAATCAATCAATTTATTGAATGTCTTGAATAGACGGACAGCTTTCTCTGTAGATTTATTCATTAGCGAAACAGCTGTTGATAATTGCATTACCTTACCATATAAGGTCTTCCCGTAAGGTATTTTCTGAGGTTTAGCTAATCTTGATGCAATAACTACTGCATTAGTCGAGTCTGTCTACTTTGGTGGTGTAGATCAGAATCGGGTATTGTACAATGAGCTTTAATGTCCTACCCAGATTTTCAGTTTTTTTACAGTGAATCTGAATTCTAGCTGGGGTGGTAGTGGGGCGCTCTTAACAAGTCGATCTTGATAATAATCTTGTAATGGAGATTTTGTAATGTGTGGAAGTGTTTATTTTCTGGTGCTTGAACTAACTTGATTAGGTACTGTAATATCTCAATAGTTTTGCGGTCGGTTATACGCGGAAAATCTCTATCTCACTGGTGTAATTGTGAATTTAATCTATCGTTACTAGCAGAATAATGTTTATTTCCGTAATTTGGCGTGCACTATTCGGCCAAACATCATAACGGGTTATAGGTGCAGTGAACCTGCCAACAGCTGGTTTCAAATGAAAGTGATTCATGCGATCCACCTCCATTAGATCACAGCGATCTATATTTGGTTTGGATGGAATTCTCGGTATATCTTGGACTTGGTCTCAAATTAGCTGTAACGTAAGCGCTGCGAATATATCGCGTAAGGGGGTATACAGGATGATAAGAAATGCCGAGGCTTTATTGATAAACTAGGAGCTGTATTTCTTAGTAAAGATGTTTGTGAAAACAGCCCAAATGTTAAAATGAATGGTACTGGCGTTTCAATACGAGAGTTAGATTACCTATAGACATTTTTTGAGAGGAACTATCCACTCCAATAAAAATCGCACCTTGCCTCTTAAACTGAACCCTAAATTTGTTTGTTACAGATGAACAGGAACGAGTACAGAAGAAAACATTTGTTAATTGGATAAACTCACATTTGTCAAAGCGCATACCTCCTATGCGCATAGATGACCTCATATACGATCTGCGAGATGGCACCAAATTGCTGGCGCTGCTGGAAGTGCTGTCAGGGGAGAAGCTGGTGAGTTTCTTAAGCTAGTTCTTGGTTACCATGCTTTACCTACTAGTGGTACCGGCACACTCGCGTCCTCCGGTTCAAGCGTTTTGCTTTTAAGACGTTCTGCTTATAGGGCGTTCTGCTTAATGGTCCGTTTGATACAAAACGTCTAGTAGGTACCTCTTCAGTCAGCCGAACATGACTGCATAGGATAAGGGGTGTTTCTGTGTGTGAGGCTTCTATAACCTACTTTAGTTGTGGCAATAATAATGTTTCTTGATGAACCAGCCGATGGAGCGCGGCCGCGTCCTCCGCCGGCCACACTTCCTCTCCAACGCCAACACAGCGCTCCGGTTCCTCGCCGGCAAGCGTATCAAACTCGTCAACATCAACGCAGCAGACCTGGTGGATGGCCGACCGGCTGTCGTGCTTGGCCTCATTTGGACCATCATCCTTTACTTCCAGGTAAGGATTGGGAGACACAAAGTCAATAGTCGATGATGCGTATTCATCTTCTGCAATGTCGTATCGTGTATGTTATCCTAATAAAATATACTCACTGTTTTAAGCGTAGTGGCTATATCTTATTCGAAGCTTTGAATATAAACATAGTCCAAACGTTCGAATAAACGCAGTATTTTGAAAAATATATATTATAGTGAAGGTACCTAGATCATAGCTTACGAAATTAACTCTGATTATCCTTAGAGTACCACCACGTTTTTTGAGCAAAATATATAGTCCTAGACAAGTTAAACTAGTGTTGCCTAATTAATTTGGTAACTGACAAAATTGTCCTGCTGAACTACAATCGACTTCCTAGTTCTGCTAAACGTGAATTGCTTAAGGATAATAATGAGTTTATTTATGAAGATTATACATTAACAACAATTAGTCATGCACTTGTAGGAACAGAATACACAATTTAACTTATAATTGAGACCGAAAACGATAATGACAAAACAAATAGTAATAATGCTCGTCCAGCAACAGTGGATGATCCAGTCAATTAGGAAATAGGTAAATAATGATAAGAAGAGCATGATAACAAGTGGACGAATTTGGAAATTTTGTAAACAATAATACTTAGACATAAATAAGATATAATTATAAGTACTAAAAATATAATGTTGAGTCTTGAAGAAAATATTTTACCCATTCAATCTAAGTTATCCACTGGTTCTTTTAATATACGTGAATACTAGGTACTTTTAGATGTGTTTGAGTAATAGTATTTATTGAAAATAATACGTAATAGATGTATTTTTGGATAACTTACTCGTTATTACGATGTACCTAACTAATCATATTCTAGACCTCTATAATGTTTATTAGATTAATCTTCTTTTCGTCTTCAAATCATTACTCATTTTCTTCATTTCTGTTAGATCTGTCTGCTCTTTGTAACCCTTTTTTAAGTTGATCAAAATTACCTTTTTCAAAATTGAACATCCGACAACCAATAGCAGACAAAAACGAAGCAATGGTTATAATTCTAGGCATATTTTCATAAATAATCTACTTTTATTTGCACTAGCTGTACTTTGATATTGTAGAGAATTTATTGGCATATAGTTTTACCAAGCATAAATTGTAGAGAAACTATTGACAATAATTGACATTGTAGAGAAACTATTGGCAATATTGGACATTGTAGAGAATTTATTGGCATATAGTTTTACCAAGCATAAATTGAGAATTGTAGAGAAACTATTGACGATAATTGGCATACAACTTTACCAAGCACTAGTAAATTGGCGTAAAACTCGTTACAAAATTCAATGAGGATATACCTAGACCTATAAAGATTTTTTTACTCAATGAATCTGTTTTGAATATCCACTGGTTTATTCTCATTTAATTGGCTTGAACTTATTTCGTTTGCGCAAGCTTCGCTCAATATTTGGACCCACAGGACAGAGGATCTCAGGTGGGTACGAGCCACGGCTTTTATACTATAGCTGGTGTTCAGGCAGGCCCTATGGTGGATCTTCCAATTAAACGATGATTACAACAGACAGCTTGTTTATTTGTACTTTTTACAATATAATTAATTATTTTAGTAGAAAGGCTCGCGAACGAGCTTAGTGTTTTACGCAGAGTGGAGGGGGCGGCAGCGGCGCGGGGGCGAGAGGAAGCTACGTTTCGTTCCGCGCGTTAACAGGCTCCCCGGGGTGGAACATTCTGTTCCACTACATCTGTAGTTGAAGGAATCTCAGGTTCTGTAGGAGAAGCAGCAGGGAGCAGGCATATTCGATTGTAGGCTCGATTCAATACTCCAGAGGAAGTGAGAATATCTGCGACGCGTGGACAGCCATCGGAGGACCCAGGATACAGACGAAGTATGCGACCCAGAAGCCAACGGTTTGGGGGGAGACGATCGTCCTTCAGTACTACCATATCTCCAACTTGTAGTTGCCTTTTATCTTGTCGTTGCCACTTGACTCGTTTCTGAAGCTCTGAAATGTATTCCTTATAATATCTATTCCAAAAATGGTTGGTAAGCACTCGTATTCTTTTGTAACGAGGTAATGTGCAGATGTGAGCTTCATCTTTCAGGTGAACCTGATGAGAAGGCAGCATATTCAGAGTTCGTCCAAGGAGGAAATGAGATGGGGTTAGAGGTACCAGGTCATTAGGATCTGAGGAAAGGGGAGTCAAAGGTCTTGAATTAAGAATTCCTTCTCAGAATCATGGCCGCTAATATAATCATCTACATAAAAGTCATGCAATATCGTTTCACGAATGGCGCAAGAAGGGGAAGAAGAAGAAGGCGGAACTAAGTCTTCCTGGGCCAGCTGTACCAAACAGCGAGTTGCCAGCCACATTGCGGAAGCTGTGCCATAGCTTACAGTATTCAGTTTATAAAGATTGAGCTCCTGAGTGGGGTCAAACCGCCAGAGAATCTGCTGCAAGCTGCGCTGCTCTTCCGAAACTAGTACGCAGCGGTACATTTTCTCACAGTCGGATGTCACGACATATCTGTGTTGGCGAAAGCGTATCAAAATACTAATTAAGTCATCCTGAACACTAGGACCTACATACTGTATGTCATTGTAGGATAACCCAGTGGAGGTGGCAGCTGAGGCGTCAAAAACAGAGCGTAATTTTGTTGTGAGATTAGACTCTTTCAAGATGCCATGATGTGGCATTATATAGGTATATTTATCATTGTAAGTTTTATTTACCGACATATGACCAAGGTCAATGTACTCTTGCATGAACTGGCAATATTTTTCCTTGAATAAGGGATCTCTATTAAAACGACGCTCTAAAGCACTAAATCTGGTGGCAGCTTGATTGTAAGAGTCGCCTAAAACCTCTGGTGTCTGTTTGAGTGGAATTTTCACCACAAACCGGCCGTCAGGTTGCCTACTAGTAGTCCGTACAAAAAACTTCTCACATTCTTCTTCTTCCTTGGTAGTCTTTCGTGGAGAAGGTACAGATTCCAACTCAAAAAACCTATCAAGCTGACCTTGAACCTTGAAATCATTGAGAAAATGGCAGTGGACTGTATGATTATTAGATTCCATATTTTTATTGTTTTGAGTAGGTACATTACCTGAAACTAACCACCCAAACTTAGTTTCACTAAGAATTGGCATGTTTTTTCCTAAAGAGATACGATTATTTCCTAATATTCCCCAGAAAACTTCTGCATTTAACAACACACTTATTTTAGAGGGCACATTGAACCCTGGGTCTGCTAAATTGATGTGAGAGGGAATACTAATTGTAGAGATATCAATTTGTGTGGTCGGTAAAAGTTGAGTTATTTGTGGAACAATGAGGCAATTTATTTCCTGTGAGAATACTTCTGTGCGGGAGGACAATTTGAGGCTAGCACGTTTATGTAGGTATATTGGTTTGCAATTAAGCCCTTCGACTCTTGCAGAGGCTGATCTTATAGGTAGTTTAAGAATTTCACTCAATTCTTCGGTGATAAAGTTAGTCGTGCTGCCATTATCCAATAACGCTCTAACAGTATGTTTGCCGCCATTATTATCAAAAACATCAATGAGTGCAGTGGATAGAAGCACATGGCTGTGAGTGATAGTGGAAGAAAGAACTATGTCTTGATCAGCATCTCTTTCAAAAGCTGATTCTATGTCAAGATGTTCAATAGAGCTATCCTGATTATGTGAGTATGTGACTTCATTCAAGCAATCGTCTTCGTTTGAAGTGTCTTCGTGAGAAGCTACTAAAGTGCGCTCATTTTCTTTGTTTATTAGTGTAGATGAAGATTGGGGATCCTCGGGTTTATCCGTGTGTAACATTGTGTTATGCATCTTATTACAGATTTTACAAGGCCCAAATTTGCATTGATTTATTTCATGCCCTTGTCTCAAACAATTAGAGCAAAGCTTTAATTGTTTAACCTTTTGCAATTTTACATGCAAAGGTAAAGATTTGAACCGCAAGCACTGATAGATAAGATGAGGTTGTTGGCAATAGTTACATTTAATTGAGGTGGATTGTGTGTTTGTAATAAATGTTTTTGTTCGTGTGTTCAAAGGTTCACTATGCCTGCGCTTGGTACTAGTGTGCTCGACTGATTCAAGAAGTTCTGCTTGACCTTTCAAGAAAGTGATAAATTTTTCAAGCGTAGGCAGTTCTTTGGAAAAGTTTATGTGTTCCTTCCATGCCCTACTAGAGATGACATCTAACTTACTAGATGCCATGTGAATTATCAATACATCCCAATTATCCGTTTTAATATTGAGAGTGTTGAGAGCCCGCAGATTTTTATTAATAGCATCAATCAAACTTCTCAGGGCAGTAGATGACTCTTTGGGAATTGATTCTATATCTAGCAGAGACTGAATATGATTGCTAATTAATAACCTATCATTGTGATAGCGCTCACATAAGGTTTGCCATGCAATATCATAGTTGCTGGCGGAAAAGTCTAATAAACCTATAACTTGCTTAGCAGTGTCTTTAAGAGCTGATCTTAGGTAATGGAATTTGTTGATTTTTGGAATATTATCATTGGTATGTATCAAAGAATTATAAGTATCATGAAACTCAAGCCAGTCTTGCAGTTGCCCAGAAAAGGTAGGTAAATGTATAATAGGTAATTTTAAGCTTAGCCCACCTCCATTGATAGCAGAACCTGTCACTGAGGATTTGATGTCGACCGGGCCCGCAGTGGAATTCCTGTGCAGCAAGTCTCGGGCACTGGCAACGGTCTTGAAGTACTGTTGCTCGAAATCTTCGCGCTCTTGGTACTCCCCTTCATCTGAAATATCCGTTTGAGTTTCTATAGAAAGCTGTATCGAATCATATTCGTTGTACATTTCTTCTATTTTTTCTAATCTGAGATTAAGCTCAGAGCTGTGACTGCTACTGAGGATGGAGCATGTTGAAATACTATCAAAATATTTTTTAAATTGAGTAAGTTTAGATTTATAAGAAGCTCGCTTCTTTTTTAACTCTTTAACATTAATAGACATGTTTATTTAAACTATGAAGATTGCTATGAAGTTTTAGTTTTATATCAATGGTAAGCTGAAAAATAATTTGTACTGATTATTTAAATTTAAGTTGATTATCAAAGTGCAATGATTTAGTAAAGAAATAATACTAAACTTAGGTGCATATGCGTGCAGAATAACAAGCAGCAGTGCAAGTATGCTATTTGCAAGCCAGCTGATTTGCAATATCCGTTCACCCGAGCCCACAGCACACACTGGCCAGGCAAGCAGGATTCACATGGCCGGCTGATGCACAGCAGCACATAAGCGGGTGTCCGCTGGAATTTGTTAAGGAATAAGGCAGTATTTCAGCAAATTAAATAAGTATAATGCTTGGGATGTGAATAGAGAGGTATATCAAGACTTCTCTTGCTGATTTTGAACCTAAAAATAGATTAGAATGAGTAATTCAAATTGTAGTGAAGTATATCAAGACTTCAATACAATTGTATGAATTTGTTGTCTTTGAGACGAAGTATATAAAGACTTCTGTAGAGTATAGTGAAGTATATCAAGACTTCAATGCAATAATTGTAGGAATTGGTTATCTTTGAGACGAAGTATATAAAGACTTCTACGAAATCACAAAGTAACCTGCATGATGTACGAATAGCAAAATGCGAATGCAAAAAGGAAATGCACGCACAACGAGTTGTAACGTAATACTCTTTTGTCAGAGTATGAACATAACCTTGCAAGAGAAAATGTAAGAATGACTCGCGTAAAACCAAACTTGTAAAATGGATAGGAGAGGTGATGCGGGATTGTGCAATTGGAACGAACTCACTGTAAATAATATCTCTCTCATGCACTTCTTCCATCCAGGGTAATTGTTGCTGTTTTCTTCAGAATTTGGTAATCTGAGCTGTTTCCATGAATTCGTCGACTTAGTCTTGATTCTCGTCTTGGTTGGAAGATGTAAATTGTAAAAGGGCTCCGTCACAAAATGGCGCGGACACGTTGCGTGCCGCAAAATCCGCTGGTTTTCTTTATCCGGTTCGATAGGACCACTTGTTCAGGCAGGCCCTATGGTGGATCTTCCAATTAAACGATGATTACAACAGACAGCTTGTTTATTTGTACTTTTTACAATATAATTAATTATTTTAGTAGAAAGGCTCGCGAACGAGCTTAGTGTTTTACGCAGAGTGGAGGGGGCGGCAGCGGCGCGGGGGCGAGAGGAAGCTACGTTTCGTTCCGCGCGTTAACAGCTGGCATAATTTTCACTGATTCTGTCAGATCAGGCAACTTTAGACTGACTTAAGGGGTGATCACGAACAAATCTGACAGTCGTTGCGTTACGTAAACCAAACGTATTCGAATCATATTTTGCGTCAACGCCAGCTCGACTGCCAAACGTAGCATCGTACGTTTACGTTAGATACGTTACGATTGTCACATTCATTCGTAATCGGGCCACTGATAAGGTGGCTGGGGAGTAGTTTTTCGGATCTGTAATATATTCAGCTTGCTTATTATTTTTGATAGGTACCTAGTTACGTAACTAGTTTGAAGCAAAAATATTATGTGTGTAAATTCTTCAAACTTTTATATTGCACTGAAATTTTAGTACAGGAAAACGAGGAAATCCAATAGATATTAATTTACCTAATGGAGATAAAATTTGTTTCCGTAACGTATTACAACTGTTTTTGTTTTTATATGCTTTAAAACTAAATTTATCTCATTTATTAATTGAACAATTTAGATTCTAAATATATGTTAAACATACGCTTTATAAACACATGCAAAAAAATTATAGATAGACACTGCTATTGGTTGAAAATTGGCAAAAAGCACAACACAATCACTTATTGTTAGTATTATTTTTCTACACTGTAGTTTTGTTTGTCATTTGAGTTCATTTTAGATCGTCACTTTTAAGGTAAGCAAAAATCATTCATATCCTATCTAATTAAGCTTTATTCGTACGTCATTCCATGGTAAAAACTTCGTTCATAAGGATCGAGTTTTGCAGAAAGCATACAGAAGACATTGGTTGGTAAGACTGTCTCATGCGATTCATATCTCAGTGAAAGAGATAGGATCAATTGTCGTCAATATACGCTATTTTCGACATATTATGTGTGACATGGGCCATGTCACGTGGCTTTTTTCTGCATAAATCGATCCAGTTGAAAATTACATGGTGAGAGTTATACTCATCAGAGAATATTCATATTGGTCTTCTAAAGCTATGTTAGCTAAAATGGCTGCTATATCTCTTGTCATCTCTTTTTATTATCAAGCTAGTGACAATAACAGAACATTTTTTAAAGCCGCGCTTATGACAACAGATTATGAATATGTTTGACTATCGTAGGTTTTCATAATGCAATGTCAACTAGACTGATTACCTCTTGATCTTCCACGTCAAAACCAACAGCTGTTCCTGTGAACACTTCATCATCATCATTCACGCATTTATTACATGTTTTTATGGCTGAGTTAAAATACCATTCACATTTTAATAAAGTTGAACGCTTTAGGATTATTTCCGTGTTGGAATTTTGCCAATGGGAACTAGTTTTTCTGGGATTAATCAGCTCCACGTCTAGTTGATCGAGTTCAATTTCACGCGTTCTTTGTATTATCAGAGTGGTTTTCCATGTAGTATGATGATCAGAGCCCCGAGTCTGTGCATTTGTTTTGACTTTTGACTTCGACTTGAGTATATCACATGCAAACGCATTCGCAAAGCGAGAAATTTTGTATGAAAACCGGATAAGCGCCTCTAGCGGGAGATTTGGGAATTGTGCAATTCGGGGCTCAGCAGTGCAAGTACGGTTCTTATCGATCGCTTAGTTGTCGATCGCTAAAGTCGGTAAACGTATCGAATCGTATCGTTCCATGCGAGTACGGATCTCTTGTCGATAAATTTTAACGATGCCTTACGATCGTCAGAGTTTATCGAAATCATTCGTTCACTGCTGCCATGATTTACTAGTTTATCTGTCAATGTCACTGTCAATCACTTTCCTTTGTCAGAATCAAAACATAGTAAACATGCACCATTGCCAGCTAAGGTATTTTACCCGATTTCGGGTAATTTTGACGTCTAGTGGATAATTTACGGGTATCGAAAACTACCGGGTAATTTGCGACAGACTCAGGAAAGGAAAAAGGAAGTGAAATAAACCAAACATCTTGTCAAAATCAATCGGTTTTCGGTTGTCAAGCGTTTACATTAACCAACTTAGCCACTTTTCGCTTTGGTAATTTTTTTGAGTAGGTACTCTGTGAGTTGACTACTGGCAATACCTACTGATTCTGCGTGTTGGTTGTGTGTGTGTGTGTTTGCTGTGTAGAGAGTAGAGAGTTACACATACACATAGGTAGGTATACTAAATAGGTTATGTACTGTATGTAAGTAGCAATATTGTCAGGCAAGATCTAGGTAATAATTACTCAGGATACTTATAACAATATGCACGGGTAATCCGTGAGATCGCGTCCGCCTTACATCATTTTCCATGCACTGTATGAGGGCAAGAGCCATTTACCCGGGAATTCATAGGCTCCATAGGAGGATTGACATCACTCAAACGACGTCTAATAATAACTAGGCTGCCCTCTGCTCCTCTTCCAAAATCATTATAAGACCAAAATCCATTTTATTTGAGCACTCCGACCTTTACCGAGACCATTTTCAAAGTCGATAAAACAATCGCGTAAATCGACAAAATAGACGATTTCAAATGTCATTCAAAAGTTCCATGCTAGGGTTATCGGTAAATTCGTTAAATTTTAACGAATTTGTCTACTGATCGACAAAGTTAGGTAACGTACTTGCTAATGTCGATAAAACCATTTTTAGCGAATTTTGACGATTCTAAATGTCAAAATAAGCGATCGACAAGAACGGTACTTGCACTGCAGGTCCAAGCCTCGCTAACTTGGTCATTACTGAGCCAACTATGTTACGCATCAATACGTAAATGAACCTAACTCAATGAATCACCAATCATCATGATATGCGTTAGAAGTACCATTCTTATTGCACTTCTGTGCCCCAATAGGCACTATTAGCTGCTAGTCGCGGCTCTGGCAGTTCAGACGATGACGGCATCTAGAAACTACACTGGTTATTTACTCATTTGGTTACCTATATGGATGATGATTTGATAAACAGCCAGAAACGATTTGACAGCTGCTGATGCTTACCGAGTCCTCCTATTTTGGACATGACTCAAGAATAAAAAGCTTAAAAAATTACAACTCTCATCTAAGTTAGGTATCTGCTCAGAACTTTATAGGTTTTTGAAGCTGGTTTGTTGAATGCTGAATCGGGACTCAACCTACACTCTATCTTTTAGAAAATGTATGCTTGAGCATCGATCCAGACTTAACTCTTATTCAACTAGCAACATTGTTTATTTTTATTAACATTGTTAATAATAAAAGCGTATCTCTAGATCGAGGAAAACAGTCGTGCGCTGGAGTACCTCGGTGGTTCGCGCTGCGCGTCGGCGATGTCGTACGAGTCGGGTGCGGCGACGCCTACGCAACGTGCCGAAGACAAGTGGAAGCAGGGCGCTAAGAAGACGCTGCTGCAATGGGTGGCCAATGCTCTGCCAAAGTGAGTGATACAATACGGGTTACACGGGTTGACATGAAGCGGTTACATTGCGCGATAACGTGGCAGCGCTTTGCAGAAGGACCGTCTTAGCTGCGCTGTGTAACCCAAATACATCAACTTTTTGCAGTAACTTTGTTAAATCACTTTTGAATTCATTTCGCTTGATACTAGTGCAGCAGTTTTTCAAAGTTTTATCGTGCCAACAACACCAAAGTTTATCATTTTGGTGTAGAAAGATATCAGCATTGTCACTGATTTGTAACCTTCTTTCCAGGGATTCCAACATCCAAGTGACAGATTTCGGTCCATCCTGGCGAGACGGTATCGCCTTCCTGGCCATCATTGATGCCATCAAGGCTAACCTCATCAACTTAGCCGAGATGAAACGGAAGACCAACAGACAGAGGTTGGAGCATGCGTTTGATGTGGCAGAAAGCGCCCTGGGAATCGCCAGGCTGCTAGACGCAGAGGATGTAGACGTAGACAAACCTGATGAGAGGTCCATCATGACCTATGTGGCACAGTTCTTGCACAAGTATCCTGAACCTAAGGTGAGCGTACTTACATCATACAGAGCTACTTGGTTGTGATTTACTCCTTCTAATTCTGTTATAGATCTCTCACGTTGTTACAAACTTTAGTTGGTGTGTCCTATTTTGGTATGTTTTAGTTTTTGCTTCAGTATTTGTTTTGTTTGGTAACAGACAACGGGACCAGACGCAGTAGCGGCAGTTCAGGAGGAGTACGAATCTCTTCGGATGTGGCTGACGGAGCGCGTCACCATCATCCAACGGCAATACGACTCGCGAACACTATCGCGGAACTACGACGACTACGTGCGCGCCGAGACCGACCGCCTCGCCAGAGAACACATCTACAACAAACTAGAAAAACTCATGTACACCAACAGTCTAGTCGCCATCGCACCCAAATCCTGGCGGGAACTAGTCTCCCTATGGATCGAGTTAGAACGACTGCACCGAAGATGGCTCTGGATGCTGGATTCAGATCTACCGGGAGACTTCAGAAACGTCGGCGAATGGCTCGCGCGAGCGGAGTACCTACTGTACTTCGACGAAATACCGACCGATCTAGACGAAAGAACCGCTGCGATCATAAGCCAGAAGCTGGAGGAGCACAGCGAGTTCTTCGCCGGGCTACCGGACGTAGTGGATAGGTTCGAGGCAGCGTTGCGATCACCGGACGCATCTAGAATACCGACGGAAAGATTACACGATATGAAGGATAGATTGGAAACCGTCAGTCGAAGGGCGCCTCAGAGGAAGGCCAGGTTAAAGTACCTGGAGCATAAGTGCTGCATCGTAGCGTTCACGGAACTGACCAAGGCGAAGCTAGCCGCCTGGACGGGAAAGTATGGTCGGATCGACCACGTGCACGCCCTACTAGAGGACTACGACAACTTCGTTACTAAGAACAAGATATTCCAGGAGTTCGATCGGGCGTACATCGACATCAAACAAGTCGCCGATGAGTACAAGCGTGTTTGCGAAGTGGACCGCAGCGAGGTGAGAGAGATCGACGCATTTCTGAAGGAGGTCGCCGAAACCTGGAGACGGGTATCATCAGACGTGAGATGCTCACGAAGCGTCCTCGAAGAAGTCATCTCACATTGGGAGAGATGGAACGTCCTATCCAACGACTTCACGATCTGGTTGGACAAAGCTCAGCATATGCTTCGAGTGTCGGAGGACGAGAGATTGGAGTTCTTCCATGACCTGACAGTTTGGAAGGAGAAGCACCAGAGGCTGGGTGATGCTGCCGGGTTCCTGGCGGCCACCTGCGCGGAGGAGATCAGCTCGGAGATCAAGAGGAAGTATGTGGAGATCACGGAGAGGTGGGAGCGAGTTTGGGAGGAAGCTGAGAGGTAAGTAACTTATATCTGGCTGTTCCTGGTAACTTACGAAATAGTTCCTGTGGAAACACCTGCCTTGGACATCCTCAAAAGATCCCCCTAAACTTAATAGAATGTCTAACTTGTCCAAAGGTTGGTGTTATTTTTAATTTTTATCTATTTCTGCCTATTAACATGTGAATACGTTTTGTAAAATAGATTAACTTATGTTCCCTTTAATTTGTAAAATCAGTCAGTATAAAAACAATCATTTATTGTAAAAAAAATTATGATGTTTTGATAAAAATAAAAAAATCCGTAGAATCTAGAACATTACTTTATTTGCCAAATAAATGTTATTAATTTTTACTTACATAGAGTTTGACTTTCCCATCATAGGTACGTCCGTGGAGGCGATGCCTTACGCCACCGTCGCGAGCTGGCCTCAGGAGTACGAGAGTTGGACGACTGGCTTGCATCAGCTGACAACCTACTGGCCAGTCAACCCAGGGCTACCACAACTGATATACAAACGTATATCGATAAGCTGCTGCAACTAAACTCACAGATAGAACATCACGAGGAACTTTTCAAGACTATTAGCAGGTGAGTTGTGGAAAAAAGTGGTTTTAATCATACACGGTTATTAATACAGTAGACGAAAGAGATTGTCAATTAATCACGTGATTTTTTTTAGTAACTTTTTACTCCCTTAATTGGTAAAACGAAAATATCTTTCTTTTTCTTCTACTCATCTCGATTCACCTCGAATCTGACCAATCTTAGCCAGATATTATTGAATATCATTGGAGTTTCATTTCGCAGAATCGTTGACAGTTGATCAGAACTGAAGGGTTTGTGCCAAGATTGGCCGAATTCAGGGCTTGTGATAAAATGTTTTATTGTAGGTAACCTCCAAAATTCTTCCTGACACTAATCAGAACCAACCACACAGTATAAATAGAAATGTATTTATTGTTTCCAAAAGATTACAAAAGATTTAACACTGTTGAAAATCTCCTTTTAAGTATAAAATACTTTGAGGTTTTCAGTGTCATTTTTTATTAATTAGTTAATTGTAATTCGAAATTTTTTCACCCAGAACCTTCCAAAACGCGATCGCGGAACTCCCCCGTGACGAAGTGGAATCCAACATGAGCAAACTGAAGGTCCAGAAGGAGGCCCTAGTGAGGGTCCGAGCGACTGTGCCTGTCAAGCTGCATCAGTACCGGCAGCTACTGGTCCAGCACGAGTCATTGGAAACTGGACAGAAGGAGATCGGATCCTGGCTGGATAGAGCTGAAGAGGCACTGGGGTCTACTGGACAGACCAGGCGGTAAGTAAATGTTAGCAGGAGCCTATAGCAATGATACAGATTGGTTCATGGGTGCATGGATGGGATGCATGGGCAAAAACTTGTACCAATGCGATAAATGAAAGTACACATTTTTTGGTTAGAAAACTTGTTTGGATCAATGTGATATTTTTATTGAACCTTTGCATTGTTATTCTCTCGACCCTGAAGTTCTGCGATTTCACATAATTACATTTAGTTATATTATATTTTCAAAAATGTTGAAATGTGCGAGCGAGAAGGTTGTCTGACTTTACCCTTCGCCTTAACTTAAATTATCGGTTAAGATTGGCTAAGCAAGCGCCACGAGCGCTTCTTACGATTATTATTTGTTATTATTTATTTTGTACCCCTCGATATCCCCCACAGTGAGATAATAGAAGAGCGGTACGAGATCCACCGCTCGTTCTTCTCGCGCACGACGTACTACCGGTCCATGCTGGAGAGCAAGAACAAGGTGTTCCAGAACATTGTGCGTTCTGCTGACGCCGACCGCAGCGCTGACGTGTCGGACCAACTCAGGCTTATGAAGGATCTTAATGACAGGTGAGATATAGATAGATAGATAGATATATTCTTTATTGCACACCAAGAAAAGAAGAAAAACAATAAAAGAGAAATAAGTTTTAAGTATGAGGTACAATGGGCGGTCTTATCGCTAAAAGCGATCTCTTCCAGACAACCTTTGGATGGACAGAAGCATGTCGATTAGGTAAGAACGGGGCGCACATAAAAAGATATAGATGTCAAATAACTGAAAGGATTCGAGTTTTACATTTTTTTGAAGCAAACATGCAGCACTTTTATTTTAATACTTTTTCTTGTGTTAATGTGAGTATTATTGTTTAATTTTGGTGGAATTTTAACTAATAATACTTATATCGTAACATAAAGTGTGAGCCATTGAAAAAAATATGTGTAAAGTGGTTTCGAAGTCGTGGTTTTGAAGAGAAAATCCACCATTTTCTCTTCAAGACAAACGACAGTCGACTTGACGAAGACTTGACTTATATTATTTCAAATTCATCACTTGACACTGGCAAAATTGTCTGTCGAAATGATGGACAGATGCCATATAGGTATAGAAGAAGAAGAAGAACAAGAAATGACTGAAATATTTATTCACAAAAAAAATTACAACTTGTATTAAGAATATTTACAATGTTTACAAAATAAAATTGACTGTTAAATTGACTTGTCAAATATTAATCATGGTCATAGATTATTCCAATACCATTCTCTATGGACGCTTTCAAACTGTTCATCATTTCCAGGTTTGCTCACGTATCCTCAGAAGCAACCCGTCGCGAAGCAGAGCTCCAGCGCTTAGCCCGCGCGTGGGAGGAGTTCGAAGCGAAGCGCAGAAGCGTAGAAGAATGGGCTTCGAGGGCCGAAGCGCTACTAGCAGACACCAGGCTAGATAATAAGCAAGCAGTCGACTTCCATAAGCGGTTCTTCCAAGGAGCTGATGAAAGGGCCGTGGCTGAGCTGGTTAGATCCGGACGGGAGCTTATTGAGGTAAGTCAGCAAAACATGACATAATTGGTTTTGTTCACGCTTACTTGTCCTATGAGTTTGTTGTCTGGGGATAAAAATTAGGTCATATAAAAGATTTTTTCAAGATCAGTTTATCTTTTGTTTAAAATGTCTATTCTGGCTAAATCCCTTACAGATGAGCATTTAAGTAATAAATAAATAGGTAATACTTATTGCACACGTCAACTTAGAATTTCCAATAATATTAAAAACCAAACTTCAGTACTATATGATGGGAGATCTTAGATAGATAGATAATACTTTATTGTACACAAAGAATAGGTATGTATAAATCTTAAAATAACTTTGTATATTACAATGTACGATCTTATCGCTGAAAGCGATTTCTTCCAGGAAACCGTACTTGTTGCTAATCAGCGATTTCCACCAACTGACATGTTTTTTTTTATTGTTAATTCTATGTACTTCATGTTGATTTAATTTAATTGTTATTATTTTAGCTGGTAAACGTAGAAGATCGTCCAGCAATAGTACAAACAGTGGAAGAGCTACAGCGGCGCTGGCGAGGTCTGCTCGAAAGGGCTCCTCCACATCTCATGAAGCTGGAGTTCAGGCTGGATGAGGCGGTGTTCCATCACTGCATCAAGGATATAGAGAAGGAACTGGTTTATGAAGAACAGGTAAGAGTTTCTTAATCTCTGTTGCACGAAAAATTGTTAAAGCTGGGATAAAATTAGGTCTTAATTCGGTTAATTATTGTTACCTCATAACTCCGTCATATATGTATGTATAAACTAGATTGAAAAAAATAATAATAATCTGAATTTTAATGAGACCAACCTGGTAATGTACCCTATTTCCAGATTCCATTAAAATTTTATCAAAATCGGTTCAGGAGTAACTGAGAAAAACACTTTATTCACTTGTCGTATTGCGTATTTTGCTTTCCTTTGACTTTTTTGTGGTGTTTACGATCAATAGTTCAGTACCAATGAACTGCCATCATCATCATCATCTGATGATGATGAAGCTGTATGAAATTGAAGCCGATTTTTTTCAAGTTTTTAAACTTAGCAATTATAAAACAGTTAGTTCATATGAAATACTTTATTTATTGTATTACCCAAAGGCATACAACCAGAGCGATGACGCCGACGGAATCCTCATAAGGAACGAAGAGTACTTCCGGAACCAAGGCAAGGTGATGCAAGTCGAGCAATGTCTGCAGAACCTCAAGAAAATAGCCGTCAGTTACACACATCAAACTACTGACACTGTGCTGGAGGAATCCCTCAAGAAATGCGAGACTATGTGGGAGTCTACGGTGCACAGGTAATATGATGTTTTCATTTCTGAGTTATAAGGTTCGCGTCCCGTTGGATCTTGTTGATTTTCCGGGATAAAAAGTAGCCCATGTATTAATCCAGGTCACGGCTAATATATATTACAAGTTTCATCCAATTTGGATCTGTAGTTTTGGCGTGAAACATTCATACATCCACACACCCTCACTTCCATACACCCACCCTTTCATACATCCACACATCCACGCATCTATACACCCACACATCCACACATCGATACACCTACACATCCACATATCCATACATTTACACATCCACACATCCATACATCCACAAATCCATACAGCCATACATCCCTACATCCATACATCCATGCATCCATGCATCCATTCATCCATGTATTCATGAATCCATGCATCCATCTATACATCCGTACATCCGTATATCCATACATCAATACATCCATGCATCCATACACCCACACACCCTCCCATTCAAACATTCATAGATGCTTACAAACGTTTTTATTATTAGGATTTATTATAATATAAAACCAATAACACTATGATGTGGTTACAGAGTGGAACACTTCCGCCAGCAACTGCAAAGAATCCCAGCTAAATGGGACGCGTACCGGCAGAGGTACCAGGACATGGAGCGGTGGATGCAGCACGTCGACACCACCATGGACACCATCGTGCGAGAGGTCGACTCCGCTGAGGCTTTCGAACGAGAGAAAACTATCTTCCAGGTATGTGACTTATCTAATAACGTCACTGTCAAACGAGACCTCAAATGAGTACATCGTCGACCACATCATCGCTTAACATCAGGTGGTATTGTGGTCAAACGGTCACCTATATTGTATAAAAAGACGCGTAGGTACTGTCCAATATATTGTCTCTGAATGCTAAAATTCGTTTCCAAGTTTTGAAAGGAAAATCCACCATTTTGCCTTCAAAGCAAACGATAGTTGACTTGACGAATGACTACTGAGCTCCGAGTCTGTGCATTTGCAAGACAATTTGTATGAAAACCGGATAAGCGCCTCTAGCGGGAGATTTGGGAGTTGCGCAATTCCCAACAAAATTTCTCGCTTGCGAATGCGTTTTCGTGTGCTTTACTCGAGTCGAAAGTCAAAACAAATGCACAGACTATGGGGTCAGATATTATTTCAATAATCTCACTTGACACTGACAAAATTGGCTTTCTAAATAACGGATAGAGGGCATAAATAGAAGAAAAAGATATTCATTTTGGTTGATGTGTTTACTAAGGTATTGTGATTGGTCTAGTATAAACAAGAGTCCAAGTGATTGTTTATTTCACACCATGTAACTAAAAAACGTGTGAAATGTGACTTCTAGGTTTTTTACCTTGAGATTATTTTTATTATCACAGTATTAAAATACTATTTTTCATTCTGTTGCTTTCGATGGAAACAGTTGAGGGAGCTCATGGTAATTATTATCTGTAATGTAGATGTTAAATAATTCAGACTCCATTTATGATCAAATGTAGCAAAATAAAACGCATAAGCATGTCTACTTAGATATAAATAAGAGTTAAACATGCAGTGCTGACATATGCCAAGAAGTTTCATTGATTTAAATAAATGACTTACACATCATAGAAATTAAAAAAGTAAAGTGAATCTTCACTAAGTTTTGTGATAAGTATTCATACTAGCATCTCCTTTCGTTTCTAGAACATTTGCCGCGAGGCTGACAAAAAACGCGAAGACATGAAATGGCTCGTCCAAACCCTTGACATGCTCACTAACCACTGCTCAGAACTTGAAGCCCATGACGAGCAAATTAAACTAGAAAACCTAATAGCTAGGTACAAGAATCTTATCCCTACTATTGAAATAACCATGATCAAGACAGAAACCTACACAAGATGTTATACATACCGTCGTGAGGTCCACGAAGTTATATGCATTCTCGAAAGTGCCAAAGAACAGGCCATGGTGGAACCAGAACCACAATCGTTACAACATGTAGAGCAACTAGTTATGGAACAACAAGTTGCAGTTCAAAAACTCGATCGTCACCGACCATCGGTCATGTCGATGTTACAACGAGGAAAGGATCTCATTAAAGACGCAAATGCACCGGCGTTCGTCCGCGAAGATGTGAGAAACCTAGAAAGTGGTTGGAACACGGCATACGAAACGTCTAACGATAGACTACACAAGCTGAGAGACACGCAGAAGGTCTGGTCAAATTACGAGTACCAGAAAGATGAGCTGCTTTCAGACTTAGAGAAGATCGAAAGCCATGTCGCGCATCCAGGTCTTGAGCTGGGTGTTACCAACATCGGAAGAGAACTCCAAGAGACCAAGATCCTCAGCTCTGACATTGAAAAGGCAAAGGTGGAACGACTGCCTCAGTTACAACACGCGTACTCCGAACTCCGTTCGCTAACCGCCAACAAACCTAAACCGGTCATCGAGAAGGAACTGGGCACCATCGAAAGCAAGTTGGGCAGAGTGCAAGACGAGGTTCAACACAAGGTTGAACACCTCGAGAAGTTCAACGAGGAGTGGGTGAAAATCGAACAAAAGCTGGAGCACGTTAGAGAATGGATCAAAAAAGAAAGCCCGATTCTTATCTCTCAGATCCGAGCAGATAATATAACTCCCGAAGACCGAGTTGATAAGTCTCAAGCTTTACAGAAAGTCATTTCACAGAAGCTAGAAATCATCCGTGGAGTAGCCGACCAAGGGGCTAAATTAGCCGTCGAACATCGAGTCCAAGACGCAACAAGGCTGAAGGGAGAAATCGCGCTACTAGAGAAAATGATGGCCGATCTCCAAAGATCAACCGAACACCAAACCAAGGTCGTTGAACACGACCTCGCCAGCTGGCAGAAGTATCAAGCCGGCGTCGCTGAGATCAAACCTTGGATCGAAGAATCGGAGATGAAGCTCGGAAATGTGCCAAAACCTGCCACCCTACCCGAGGCTCAACAGTTACAACAACAATCTAAAGCTCTAGTCACCGACTGTGATAAGCAGCAAATCATTCTGCAGATCCTGTCGAGTGTCAGTCATCAACTGTCAGGAAAGACGAGTGCCCCCGACGAAGTAGACGCTATCCACTCGCGGTGGGCCGTCGTCCACGATTTAGCTGACCAATGGAACAACAAGCTAGACAAGCTTGTTCTCAATTGGGAGAACTTTGAACGTGACGCTGCGAAATTAGAAACCTGGATTGAAAATGGAGAAAAACTGCTCAGTAGTCGCAGCGTATCCATCGACTCGCCTCAGGTGGAAAAGCTAGACCGAGAGCTGAACAAACTTAAGTCCTTCGGAAACGAAATTTCCCAGCAGCAGGCTAAAATCATCAGCATCTCGCAGATTTGTGACAACATCTGTCATAACATTCAACCTGAGGGCGCCACAGTTCTCAAGAACAAGGTAGCTGATATCAAACAGCGTACAAACAACCTCGCTGAAACCGTCAGATCTAAAGTAAACGAGCTTTCTGATAAAATAATCGTCAGACAAGAGTTCATGACGAAACTGCACAACTTCGACAACTGGATCACCGATTTTAGGCGAAAGACTGAGAGCTACGATCAGATCGCCGCAGACAAGGTGGAACCAACTCTACAGTCCATGCATGTGTTACTGCAGGAGCATGCGGCCAAGACTCCAGAGTTCGCAGACATCTACAACGAAATCAAGAACATGACCCTCGCGTCTCATCCCGATGAGTCGCGGTCTCTCAGCGAAACGTATTCAAACATCGCTGAACATTACCAAATCATCGAGAGCAACATTCAACAAAACAAGGGAGTCCTACAAAAATGGTCTGACCTTCTCAACTGGTACGATGACACCAAACAGCAACTGGGACACATTCAGTATCAGATCGAAGGTCCCAAACTGACCCCCGAAAGTTACGAGATTCTAAGAACGGAACTCGTTAATGTAATCACCAAGATTCCGGAATGGAAGAGCAACGTCGCTCTATTGGACGGACCTTCAAGAGTAAAGGTCACTGATCAAAACACTGGCAGAATAATGTCACCGACCAGCCTCGTTAAGGAGATCGAGGTGAAAGCGGAAGCTCTTCTCAACCAAGTAACAACAAAGAGAGATCTCGTACAGAAAGTCGGAGCTCGATGGGACAAATTCAACGTCCAACACAACGCTTTGGTCGACGTCTTACAAAACGTACAAACTGCACTTAGTGATATGGCGCAGAAGGCGGTACCTTTGAGTGAAGCTACTATTCAAGAAAAGACGGAGCAACTTGATAAAATCGATGCCGATCTTAAAGAGAAACAGTCCATAAGAAAGGAGCTACGTGAAGAAGGTCTACATCTAATGAGGGAGGATCAGCCCAACATGAGTACGATACAAAACGCTCTTACTGTTGCGGACAACAATTGGGACCAAGTAGTTAACGCCGTTCGCGACCAAAAGAACAAGTACATCCTCCTGTCTTCCACTCTTCAGGAACTGAAGAACTTCACTATAGCGTTCGATCGAGAGATCAGTAGATCGGAACAACTTTTTAATGAAGCCAAAGAAGCGCCGAACGATTACGTCCAAACTTCTCAGTGCCTTGATAGAGCTAGAAAGGGATACGAAATCCTTAAGAGGTCCAAAGGATTACTGGATCAAATGGAAGTCATCAAACAATCAGTCCTCAACCAAGCGTCACATTTGGGTGGATTTGATACGGTTCCTCTAGAGGAAGCATTCTCAACCTCCCAGCAACGATGGGAAAAAGCAAACGATGGTATCATCAACAGGATACAAGACCTCGACCAACAAGCTATTGTATGGAGGCAAATCGATGACACAAAGAACCAAGTTGTCACGTGGCTGAGCGAAACCGGACAAAACTTATCAAACGCTTGCGATAACTTGGAAATCAGATTTGGCCAAAGCCATTTGACAAAGTACAAAGAAGAGCTACCTATCTATCAAGGTCTCAAGAACAGTATTGCAGCTAAATGTGAGCAGATTACCAACATGAACAAGACCATTCCGACCGGACAGGTCACTTCCATCATTGGCTACCTAGATAATGAGTTCCAAGCGCTACAACAACTAGCAGATAACCTAGAAGAAGCATTATCTTCTTTGGGATCACAGGAAAACAAACTAAAAGATCGCATCAAGCAGCTTTCAGACAGTGTCAGCAAAGTTCGCGATGATATCATCAAATGCGACGACATGACAGGAGATAACGCAAAGATCTTGGACCGTCTTAAGAAATGTCAAGCATGCAAAGCTGAACTGCAAGCCTTGAGTGAACAAATTGATAACCTTACCCAAAACGTATCAGAAATGAACGATAACTACCCTGGATTCTACGAATCTTTAGTACCAAAAGAACTAAGCACCTTACAAAAGAGGTTTGAAAGTGTCCTAATACACGCAAACAAGACTGAAATTACTTTACTCACATTCTTGCAAAAACTGTTTACTGACAAACTAGCCATGTTTAACAGAAACATCAAGATATTAGACGACAAAACAAGATGGTGCATGCCGGACGTCAACAGTGATAAATATAACCTTGAAGTTAAGAGCGCTGCGTTAGCAGACGTAGAAAATGGCATTGCCGAATGCAATAGCAAAGTTGTAGAGCTGAAAGAAGCCAGTGAAATTCTTAAACTGGTTGCTGAACCAGCTTGCGCGCTAGAAGCTGAGCAACAAACCGAAAAGGCTAAGAAGAACTTAGATGTCCTAAAAGCAAATCTGACAGAAATCAAGAACAGACTTAAAGAAAATATCGATTCTTGGCAAGATTGTGAAGCTTTACAAGAAAATGTATCGGAATGGTTGAAAGAAAAAGAAAACAAAGTTAGACTTGAAGCTGCAAACTTACTGAACGTAAATCAAATTGACGGAAAAATCAAGGAAATTGAACAGTTGGATAAAGAAGTTAAGGAATATGAAACTGAAATCAAAAAGCTCACTGTCACAGGAGAAAAGATCATGGCTCAAAACCCTGACTCTCGTGTTTTACAATATATCAACCACTTAGATAGCAGATATCAAACTGTAGAAAAATTCGTTGAAGGCCATCTCAATAGGTTGAAAGATCTCAAGAATAACAAAGGAAAATATGATAAATCAATTGCAGAGTTCAAGAATTGGCTCCAGGATGCAAATGCTAAGATTAAGGATTTGTCCGTAATGAGCAAGCATGCGAAACCTTCAGCAACTGATCTAGACCAACTCAAGAAAATGATTGAAAACAAAGAAGTAGGACAAAAATTACTGAACAATGCGATTGGTTCCGGTGAAGCCCTATTGAGCGGAATCACTCCCGAAGGGCGAGAAGAAATAAGGAACGAACTTAGAGCGTTGCGAGATAATTTCGAAGATTCTGTTGATGCCCTTAACAGTGTCATCAAGGATATCGAGACAACGATCAATAAGCGATCTTCATTCGACGATACCTTTAATCAAGTCCAAAAATGGATCAGTGACAAAGAAGCTGAACTCGGGGAGTTTAAACTGTGTCCTACTTTACCCGAAAAGAAAGCACAACTTCACGCTAACAAACTACTACATCAAGAAGTGGAGCTACATCAGTCGATGCTTACACAACTGAGTGACAAAATTAAACTTATGCCTGACGATGAAGCTGAGAAGAGCCTCTCAAAAACTATTGACAGATACCAAAACATGTCGAAGGAACTGGAAAAAAGAATTGCTACCAGCGAATCTCACGTCGCTGATCACGAAAAGTACGTTCAAATATTTGAAGAAGCTCGCGATCGCCTTAATCATTTACTGGCAGAAAACAGCATGTTGACTTACGGAGTCGTTACACAGAAAGAAGACGTAGATGCCAAGATTGCCGCCATTGAGAAAGTCACATCTAAGGCCAAGGACATTGAGAACGTTCTTTCTAATTTGAAAACACAGCTTCATACCGTATTGGAGTCCACCAGTTCAAACGGACATCCAGTTCTTATCAATGAATTTGAACAGCTTAAAACTTCTTGGAACCAATTTGCTACCCAATGCACAGAACAAGACAAAAAACTCAAAGAGACGCTTAAACAATGGAATGAAAGCCAAAAGAACTTAGATGAGCTCGAAGAATGGCTAAAGGTAAAAGAAAACCAAGTCAGAGATCAAAGCCTCAAGAGTAACCTAGAAGCTAAACTAGCTCATCTACAAAAAGTAAAAGAGATTCAAAGTGAACTAACATCTAGAAGCGCTGACTTTGCTGCTCTTACCGACACTAAGCAGAACGTGTCAAGCGAATCTGAGCTCACAAATAAAACGTCAAAACTTGCAACGAGATATCACACCTTGAACAATCTAGTCAATGAAATCATATCGAAATACGAGGTGTTTGTATCTGAGCATCAATCATTTGAAAATGAGTACACTAGCATGGAAAACTGGCTCATGGGAATGCTTGGTGAGCTTCAAGACCTCAATGAAATCGTCGGTGATTACGCAGTCCTTCAAGAGAAACAGAATAAGGCTAAAGAACTTTACGAGACCAAGAACAAGAAAACTCCTATTTTCGAAGATTTCTTAAGCTTAGGAGAGAAGTTGTACACGCATACTAGTCCTGATGGTAGAGAAGTGATTCGTCAGAAAATCCGTAAAATCAGAACGCTGTGGGATAGCTTCGGAGATAGTTTCCAAGAAACTGTCAACAAATTGGATCAGTGTCTCCTCCAATTCTCCGATTTCTCACTGGCTCAAGAACAACTAACGAAATGGTTGAAAGATGTTGAGAGAGCCATGCAAAGACACACCGAGCTGAAGGCTTCTTTAGAAGAAAAGAAAGCACAGTTACAAAACCATAAGATCATGCACCAAGAAATTATGACGCATCAGCAACTAGTGGAATCTGTTTGCGACAAGGCACAACAGCTAGTGGACCAGACTCACGATGCTTCATTGAATGTGTACTTACAATCGATTAAACAGCTGTTCCAAAACATTGTAACTAAATCTCACAATCTTCAAGATAACCTAGAAGATTGTGTGAAGAGGCACGAGGACCTAGTGCGCCTCATCGGACAATACAAAGAATGGCTGGGAGCACAATCTGAAAAACTTCTTGATATAGAAAACGCCACTGGCGAAAAGCCTGAGATCATCAGAAAGTTACATTCGGCTGTGGCTCTCAAAGATATTGAAAAAGTTGGTTCTAGTAAACTAGATGAAATAAGATCAGTTTTCGCCGCTGTAAGCAAGAGCACATCGGAAGCTGGCAATGTGGCTATCAAAGCAGAAATCGACAATCTGCTGGAACAACTGCGCAACGCTGTGCAAAGTATCGATTCTTCAGAGCTCAAGCTGCAACACACATTAGACACGTGGAATAAGTTTGACTCATCAATTGAATCTATTACTGAATGGCTGAAGGATATGGAAACTAAATGCCGAGACCAGAGCCTATGCTCGACTCTTGACGAAAAGGAAGCACAACTGAAGAGAACTGTTGATGTCCGCAACAGCATAAATGCCAAGGAGAAGGAAATAGATGCTTTTGTTGACGAGTCTCATAGTCTGATTCAGCTCAGTGGTGTTGAGCGCCTCAAGCCACTTGTGACTCAAATAAGCAGTCGTTACCAGCAATTACACCTGATATCCAAAGAAATCGTCAACCATTGGACCGAATTAGTGGCTGATCATAGAAAATACGTGCAACTAAGCAACGAGTTTGATGCTTGGCTGAAACCATTAGAAGAGCAACTGTCACAAATGGTGTCTAAGGAAGACAAACTAAGCATTGAAAGCAAAGGTAATAAGTTGCAAGTATTCTTGTTGGAAAAAGACAACGGTGAGCATAAAATCAGTATACTGACCAGCTCAGGTGACAAAGTATTACCGGAGACTGCTGCTAATGGCAGAGAAAGCATTCGTGCTGAGATCCGAGCGTTGAGAGAAAGATGGGACAAACTTAACGATACCATCGTTCAACAACAGAAAGAGTTTGAATCCCAAACTCTTCAGTGGTCGAGCTATCAAGACGTTTTACAACAAACACTATCATGGTTAGACGAGAAGGAGAAAATTGTAGGTGCCGAAGAAAAGGCCGTCCTCAACTCTGCTCAGGAAATAAAGTCCAAACTTCTAAAGAACAAAACGTTGCTTCAAGAAATCCACTCACACAAGAGAGTAATAGAAACTGTAACAGAAAAGGCAAAGAACGTAGCTGCTAATCTCCATTCCGGCAAAGGAGAGAGCGATGAAATGACGTCTATCATTCAATCAGTATGGGACAGATACAACGCTCTTACCAACAGGCTTTCTGGTGTGATAGATAAACACGAAGGCACGTTTGAGATCTATCAACAATTCTCAGACCAACAGAAATCACTGCAAGACTATCAGAAGCACTTATGGGATCGTCTCCACCTCCTGTCAGACTACACGGGCAACAAAGCTGCCTTACAGAGCAAACTGACGAAAATCCAAGAGCTACTTGATGCTATTCCAACTGGCAATAACAAACTGAAGATACTGTCAGATTTAATTGACCAAAACGGTGCGAAATTGTCACCTAGAGGGAAAGAAGGCATGTCAAGGGAACTTGGCCTTCTGAGAGCTGATTTGGAGAAATTCACAGCTACTGTCCATGATGTGAAACGCGGGATTGAAGACAAGATCCAGCAATGGATTGAATTTGACAGTGCCAGCGACCGTCTACAGCATTGGTTGAGTGACACTGAAATGAGCCTGAAAACTTACACTCCTAAGGCTACCTTGGAAGAGAAGGTGGATCAGCTGAACAAATACCAGGTTAGTATTAGCATCTTTGTGCCTACAAACTTTAGTGCCAGTTTGAATATTAACTTCTGCCCAAATGAAATCATGCAAAACTTAAACGGATTGAGAATATTCAGATTGGCCAATAAAGTTTGGCACAACCAATCATGTAAAATTTTCCACTCCATAATTTTCATGTATGATTTTTGAACAGGATTTATGTAGAGGGATTGATAATCACGAAAATGAATTGAGCGCGCTTATAGTTTTGGGCGAAGCCTTGGACCAAGTAAGACTTCAAAGAGACTGATTTAAAATCAGTAAAGTAGTTTAATTTTCAGTAGAAGTCTAATTACACAAAGTATAATGTAGAATCTAACATGGGCGGGCTATTACAACCTGGTTATATGATTCTACGGATTGCATAACTACTACTTCTACTAACGAATTCTGTTGGGTATGGGTACCTTTATTTAAACTACTTTGATATATTCACAAATCTAACTTAACTTTAATATATTGGTAACTATAAATCAATAGTACTAATGGTAGTTGTCGTAGATCAGTTTAAAAATAATACACACACATGCTCACTTCGTGTTACAAAGACTAAAACTGAAATCTATTTTCAGGCTATTTTGGCTAATTTGAAGAAGACAGAAAATGACGTAGACAAAGTTACAGACGAGTTCAGTGACCTCATAGAAAATTGCAATGACACTAGAATAACTATGAACCTGCAGCAGATGACATCACGATTCCAATCGGTCCAATCCACGGCCAAGGAGCTAGTCAAGAAATGCGAACAAGCCGTTAGTGACCATAAGGCTTATCAAGAGAAGTATAACCAGTGTACTGATTGGCTTAAGGCAGCTCAACAAAAGTTCGACGAGTGCAAAGAAAACTTGTCTAATACACCTGAAGGCATAAGCGCTAAACGCGAAAGTCTTAACGACCTACTGAGCCAAAGACGCAATGCTACTCTTCTCGTTAACAACACCTTTGAACTTGGAGAGAAGCTTTACCCATCAACATCTCCTGAAGGCAAGGAGCTAATCGATCAGCAGCTGCATGAAATCCAACAAGCCATCGACAACCTCTACGATAACATCACTAAAGCCGAGAGAGATCTTGACTCAGAACTCAACAAGTGGTCGTCTTTCGAAGACAATCTAAAAACTGTACAGTCCTGGCTGGCAACTGCTGAAAAGAACTTACCAAAAGATATTGAGCTGAAGGCTACTTTAGATGAAAAGCGCAACCAGCTGAATGTCTACCGAACATACTTACAAGATGCTATTGCTCATCAACAGGATATTGCTGAGCTGGAAGGAAAAGCCCAAACTCTACCAGATGTCTCCAAAAACATCACTAAAGAAATAAACAAACTTAAGAAACGCCATGAGACTATACTCAATAGGGCCAAGTCTTTCGTAGAACAGTACGAAGCTATCGTTAACAACCACACACAGTACACGAAAGCGGTTAAAGATCTGGAAGAATGGGTTGAAGCTACGCATAACACCGCCCAACTCTGGGGTGATGTCAACTTAGAGCGAGTCGCTCTCAGCAGTAACTGTGAAAAACTAAAGTCACTGCAAGTCAGCCTCCCAGAAGAGAAGAACCGTATTGATAAAATCCGTGCTTTAGGTGAAAGAGTACTTCCGGGCACAATCAGTAACGGCCAAGCCAATATCAGAAACCAAATCGATGCGTCACACCAAGAATGGGAAGGTCTAGTGTCATTTATCAACAAGACGATAGAATCCGTAGAGAACAAGATTCAGCAATGGAATGAATATGAGAATATGAAAGACCAGTGCTTGGCTTGGATCAGAAACACAGACAATCAGATCCATGCCGTCGACTTGAAGGCATCACTGCCTGAGAAACAAGAACAGTTCAAGAAGTTCCAAGAGCTTCAAGGCGAAGTTAGAGCTAAGGAGCTAGAAATCGATAACATCACTGAGAAAGCCCAAAATCTGTACACTGGTGTTCTTGGCCCGCGCGGATCACAAATATCAGATCTGTCTGTCAAATACCAAACATTATCGCAGAAAGTGAAAGATCTGACCAACAGATGGCAGCAGTATGTAAAAACACACCAAGAATTCGCCAGCAACGTAACAGAATGCTCGCAATGGATCGAAGAGCTGAGAGATAAGCTAGACTTCTGTGCTGATTTGAGCTCTTGTTCTCAAGACGATTTGGAAACTAAACTCGTGCTCATTCAAAACCTGCTGCTTACCAAAGACGAGGGTTTCACCAAGGTGCAGTCGTTGGTTGAACTAGCCCAAAACGTAATGGCTAATACCGCGCCAGCAGGTCACGAAGCTATCAACGAATCTTTGATAGCGTTACAAGAGCAATGGTCTGCTCTACTGTCCAGGATGATCGAGACGAAGAACATGCTCGACGATTCGGTCACCAAATGGGCTGGATTCCTCGAACAGATACAGCTAATAGAGAAGAGCAATGTTTGGCTTGAGAATATGTTGGCTGAACTAGCTCCGTTTGAAACCTCCATGTCTGACAAGAGAACACAGCTTGAGAAACTTAAGGAAGTTGAAGAGAAAGCCCGCTGCGATCGCATCGACGTTGACACTCTAAAGGCTAAGGCCAATGAAATGGTTGCTAGCGGACAGCAAAATCAAGTTGCGTCCAAAGCGCAGGAAACTCTTAACAAGTTTGACAACCTGTACGATAAGATCAAGAAGCTCCTTGCTGATCGCGAAGAGCAATACAAGGACCATAGACTATACAAAGAAGCTCACGACGAGCTGATTCAATGGCTTAGCAGAGCGAGAGAAAAAGTCCCATCTTTGAAGTCGAAACCATTGAGCGACAAGTTAGCTATCGAAAACTCCGTAGCACCCCTTGATGCTCTCATCAACAAACAAGCACAAGGTGAGCTACTGCTTGAACACCTACAACATACTGGACAAGTTGCTCTAGCCAGTACTTCTCCTGAAGGTCAAACAATCATCAAGAACGAGATGAAGGCATTGAAGGAAAGCTTCGACGATCTCTTTAATGAGATCAAACTGCAAAAGAGCCAGTTAGAAGAGACCGTCAGCCAATGGCGCGAATACAAGGACGAATATGAGAGACTTTCAGATTGGCTGCAGCAAAAGGAGATCCTTATCAAGAACCACAAAGTCACTCTTCTCGGAACAGCCAAGGAGAAGGGAGCTCAATGCAATGAAGTTCAGGAGATTGTCTCCCAACTAAACAAGGGCAAAGAAGAGATTGATAACTTTAATGCGTCTGCTTCAGGACTTCTATCCTCGCACCTCGATACCTACGTCAACAATCAGTTGAGGCACCTCAACTCTAGGTATCAAGTTTTAGTTAACATGGCCAACGACGTACTGAAGAAGGTTGAAACTAACTGCGAACAACACCAAAACTATGATGAAAACTACGCTAAGACCAAGAAATGGATCGATGACGCGTGGGAAATCACCCGAAGCGGGAGCGAAGCCGGCAGCAACAGCAGCAAGGAAGCTCTACAGAAGCGTCTAGAACAAATCGAAGATCTGCTGAAACGTCGCGAAGAAGGCCAGAATCTGGTTCACGCCACCGTCAACAGCGGAGAGAAAGTCCTACGCAACACAAGATCAGACGGAAAAGACAAGATCAACACCGAATTGAAGGAACTTCAAAACGAATGGGACCGTCTTGTCAAGAAGATGACAACTGCCAAAGTGCACCTCGAAACATCGCTGCTCCAATGGGCCGACTACAGTTCCAGTTATTCACAACTGCAGCAATGGATCTCGGACAGAGAACTCAAATTACAAGAAGTGTGTGAACAGAAAGTCGCTAAATCAAAGAAGGGGCAAGACCGTCTCGCAGGACTCACTGCCGGTCTCAGCCTCGGCGAGAGGAAGGCGACACTCCGTCAAACAAACAATATCGTTCAAGATATCGTTTCGTTTGAACCCATGATTCAGTCTGTAACTTCTAAGGCTTCAGAACTTATGCAGCAGGCTCCAGCGTCTGAGATAACCAGCAAGTACGAAACGCTATCCAATAAAGCTAAGGATTTGTACGCGAAGCAGCGGGAAACTGTTGAACAACACCAGGCATTTATAGATGCTGGCTCAGACTTCGTCCAGTGGATAAGAGCCGCGAAGGAGCGACTCGGAAAATGCTCCGACGCGACTGGAGACAAGGAATCTCTTAGCAGCAAGATATCTCAGCTCAAAGTCCTGGCGAGCGAGTTGCCGGAAGGCCAGGCGAAGCTTCAGAAAGCTCTGGAGCAGGGAGAGATATCCTGCGCCGTCGCTGATGATGATGATAGAGAGGATATCGAGGAGGAAGTGGCTCTTATGCAAGAGGAATACGATACTTATGTGTGAGTAATAATATTTTTACGATTTCAGATCAGAATCATACTCGAATCGAAAGAGAAGTTTTAAGGTAAACCTTATAATTTTGCTAATAAAATCTATTTTCGTTTGAACAGGGAACAGCTAAACAACACCAAGGCTCTGATAGAAGGTGGTATTGTAAAATGGACGGAATACGAGGAGCAGTACAAGGAAGCCTTAGACTGGTTGTCCAAGACTGAGAAATTAGTGCAATCATTTAACAAGCTGCAGAATGATCTGGAACAGAAGAGAGTTGTTCTCGAGGAATTTCAGGTGAGATATTGTTATATCTAAGTTTTGCTTAGTTTGAGACTAGAGGGCGTTGTGCCTAATATTCGAGAATATTTATAACAAAAAAACTGATTCGATGGTATAGGAGAGGATGGTATAGGTGCTGGGCCTACTCCATCTAAACACTGTCCCAGGCACTACAGTGTGTCGTTAAGTGTAGGCATAGGTTGCCTCCTGACGCTGTATAAATCATCTTCAAAAGTAAAGGCCTACTTATTTCTGTGACATTTTCAGGGACATCTACAAACATTATTTGACTGGCAAGCTGAACTAGACAAGCTGAATGTTCGCGCGCAGACACTTTTGGAAACCTGCTCGGATACTAGGATATCAAATGGTATCACGCAGTTGACTACTAAGTACAATGCTCTGTTATCGCTGGCTAAGGAGGTCATGAAGAGGCTGGAACTTCATTACCAGGTAAGCAGATCTTTTGTTTGTTTATTAACCAACTTCAAACATGGAGGACGGTTCTCAATTCGGTTGATTTATTTTTTATTTTTTTAATGTTTGTTTAGCTTAGATTAGGGAGGAAGCTCGGGATAGAGAACATTGGAAGTCTTTGGGGGAGACCCAGCAGTGGGACGACATGGGTTAAATAAAAAAAATTAAAAAAAAATTGTTGCCTCATAAGTCCGTCATTCATGAACCGATTTAAAAAAAAAAAAAATTATCTGAAAGGGAGATCCAGATTTGTCCCATATTTTTTTATCAAAATCGGTTCAGTAGTTTGGGAGCTAAATAGGATTAACTGGAAAAAACACGACATCCACGTATACGACATAAATTGAATAAAACAAGCCACCCATCAGAGATAGAATCTTATCTCATAATTTCTCTGTTTATTTAAAAGTACATTGGGTGATTCGGCTTTAACATACATACAAACACACACGCTAAAAAGCGGCGAGTTAAACCATTTTCAACTTTAGGAGCACCAACAACACAACGCATTGTACGGCGAATGCCAAGACTGGCTGGACCGAACCCGCGAGAAGCTGAACCAATGCGCGGAGATACCCAACACGCCGGCGGAGGTCGCCGCTAAACTCAACACCGTGAAACTTCTGCGGCAGTCGCTCGAACAGGGACAGAACAAACTTAGGTATTTATTAAACACTAGCTTTCGCCTGCGACCTCGCCCGCGTCCTGTTTGATCCAGTTGATTTTCCGGGATAAAGAGTAGCCTATGTGTTAATCCAGGTTACGAACTATATATATTCCAAGTTTCACCTTTATGTACACATGTTTTTAGCAAATAAAAATTCTTTATCTTTATCTTTATCTTCAGCCAAACCAGACCCGTATTTCCAGCGTGATTGAAAAACAATCGTCTGAACTTTGACGTTTATAATATTAGTGGGATACACTGTATGTAGTCCCGAATTATGTTACCTATAAGTTAAGATATTGGCTATATTAAAATAAGTATAACGCTGTGTACCGCCGTTGCTGCCGGGGTACGCATTGGCGTCACATAACACCAGCGTTGTAGCAGTACACTTGCTGCTACAGCTTATGCTGAGTGACGACCTATTTTGTTGTCATATATTAGATTTTAATTTTTATTGTGATTTCTTTGTTGTAACTATGCATGTTTCTTTATATGACTCAAAATAAACATTTTCTATTCTATTCTATAATTATGTGATTTGTATAAACAAGTACATAGTGACAAGAGGCTTAATTAATTGCTTTTGTTTTATAACTTTTTGCTAATGCTCTATTGAAAAACACCATCCAACTGTACTATGTATCCCAAAATATTGAAGTGTATCTATCTAAGTGTAACTCTCTTTTAGATACGAAAATCAGCTCGTATTTACCTTTTGTTTGCTGAAATTTCAATGTTGTCAATAATGAGCTTATCAAGACCCAGTATTTACAGCATTGGCAGAAGACAGCATGAGCTTTCTTTCTGGACTTAAGGCGGCCTAAAAACTCCGTCACCAGAGTTGGCTACTAACTCATACGAAACCTACCTCTGGATGTATCATAGTTTAGAATTTAGACCCTTTGAATCAAATTCTGTACCCCGGATTAACAATACGATCATCAAAATCACTGTTATTTTGTTAAACAGATATCTCCTAGAACTGAAAGAGAAGGTGATTATGAACACCGAGCAAGCCGGAGCCGCCAAAATACAAGAGGACACCGATAACCTGAAGCAAGAGTTTGATAAACTCATCGCAGATCTACAAGATGTCAGAAACAAACTGCAGAACAGGGCGGCGCAGTTCGATGATATCTCCAAGGTAAGGCGTTTACCAAAATGGATAATATTGTTTATTTATGTAATATTTTTCTGAATGGTGGCAGAAACGTGTGGGATGTCCGGCAGCGAGATGGACAGACAACATCGTCAAAGTCGCAGGCTGTAAATGGGAGAGACTAGCTCAGGACTGCAGTGGATGACACAAAGTTGGGGAGGCATATGCCCAGCAGGGGGTAAAGTCGGACTGTGGATGATGATGATGATGACTGTTTTTCTGAGGTACAATTTTTCTGAGGTACTGTTTTTCTTATGTACTCTTTTTCTGAGGTACTGTTTAAAAACAAAGAATGAGCAGTGCAGTAATTATTGTAGCGATAATTTTTTTGATATTTTTATGCTAAATCCACATAAAGATCTTCATCGTATGCCTTACTACATGACTATGTCACCGGCGCTCTTACACATTGTGTGCAAGAACCTTTAAAACCAAAATTAGCTATTCAAGTCACCCTAAAACCGTCGCCGTATCCTAAACCGGCCAGGAAGACATCATCATCATCAATGTACGTCTAAAGCCTATATGTACCGTTCTTTTCTCCCCAGATCCACAAGCTATTAGTAGAATGGCTAGACGACATCGATCAGAAGATCCAATCAGACGATTCCCTCCTCAACGATCTCTCCGAGAAGAAGGCCAAGCTGGAGAAGTTCAAGACCTTCAACCGGGACATAGACTCGCACAGCGACCTGGTGAAGAAGCTCAATGAGAAGCTGCTGGAAGACGCCTCGCTGAAGAGTAAGGGCATCGAGGATACCTTGAAGCGGTATGACGGCATCAGGAAGACTGTCAGTGAGATGATATCGGTACGTCTTAGTGGGTTTTTCACATACGTTGGATTTTACAGCAGTATGGTACACTGGGTCATATTTATGGTTTACTATCTGGTGCTTGCGACTTCGTCCGCGTCCCGTGACACTGTTACTGTTATTATCACCTTCGCACACACAACAATATCCTTCGACGGTTCGATTACGACTGAATGCGCGTGTCCTCGAATTAAGTCAATACACTTCCTTTAATTAATTTACAAGATCTGGCGTACTATAAAGTGAGCCTATTTCTTAGTTATAGAAATATTTTTTTATATTTTGATGTGATTTTTCACTCTTATTCTTTATAGAAACTGGATGAGTACGTGAACTCCCACATCCAATACAAGGAGTCATACGACAGCTTCTACGATTGGATCCGTAACTGCAAGATTGAGATCCAGCAGTGTTCCGACTCGCACGGAGAGAAGGAAGAGGTTCAGAAGAAACTGAAAATGGTGAAGAAAATCATCGAGTCTCTGCCTAAAGGGGAGGCACTATTGCAAAAGGTAAAGTTTATAAATAAATAAGTTTATATAATCAATATACATAAAACTCTTTTGAAGCTGACTGATAATCAACGCACAGCCTAAACCATGAATCCTAGAGGTATGAAATTTGGAGGGTAGTATCCTTATATAGTGTAGGGGTGCACTAAGAAAGGAATTTTGCAAATTCTCACTCTAAAGGGAACGCGAGCAACGCCGCGGGCGACGGCTAGTTGGATATATCATACAACGCTCTCTAGTCCCAAACTAAGCAAAGCTTGTAATATGGGCACTAGATTACTGACAGAATAATAATAGTTCGATACCCACCGAGAGTAAACGTTTGTGTGTGGCAAGCATAATGTTTGTTCTGTGTCTGGGTGTTACTAGGTATGTATTTACAAGAAAAAAGTAAGTGAGTATGGTATACTACATATTATAATACGCAAAAATAATCATTTTACTTCAGGTCTCGCTCTCTCACTCATTATTTATCGTAATAAAAAGATTGTTGATTCAAGGTGTCAAAAGAATTACAAGATCGAAATCTAAATCGAATCAAAATCGAATTAAATCTGAATTGTATTGTACGAGTATCATATGTGTTTGTTCCCAGGCCATCAAGCTAAGCGACGCGGTGCTAGAAACAACTGGCAACGAAGGCAAGGACAATATCAACCAGGAGATCAAACAGCTGAAGATCGAATGGGAAAATCTCCAGCAAATCTGCAAAGATACCAGGTCAGAACACCTTATAACTTGACAACAGTTCTAGAATCCAGTTGAAGATAAGCTGAACTGCTGGGTGTCGGTTTGAAGGCGGTGCAATTACACACACACATAGTAGTATATAGTAGAGCTCTTTGTGAGAGCTCGTCCGGCTTCAGTACTACCACCGTACCTATTTCTGCCGCCAAGCAGCGATGCTCGCATTGCTGTGTTCCGGTTTGAAGGGTAAGGGTGCCGGTGTAATTACAGGCACATGAGACTTCAACATCTTTACGTCTCAGAGTGATGGACGCAGTGCATTGCCTTACAGGGCACGTCCTCATTGGACTTGCTCTGTGATGTAATGCATTGTTATAGGCAGAAGTTACCACTTAACATCAGGTGAGCTATCAGCTTGTTCCATTACTTTTATCATAAAATAAAACACATGAGGCTTCATATTAAATTTCAAATTTATGATTTATTTATCTCTGAAAGCTATTAGTACAGAATGATTATAAATCTAGGTCCCTTCTCTCGGAAGAGTTAAACAAGTATATCAAGTATAATACTAGGTAACCTGAATCTAACTAAACTATGTTATGATTTGAGAACAGGTGCCCAAAAGGATTTAGAATAAAAACCTGCAATGCGGGTCACCAGACCCACCTCTATAGACTTAACATCTTTACCTGTCAGAGTGGTGGAGGCCTAAAGGCGGCCTAAAAACTCCGTCACCAGAGTTAGCCACTCATACGAGCTTGCTTGCTTGCTAGAATTATGGACACAGTACGATGATTTACTATAGGCATTTTCTCAGTGAGGCAATGTATTGTTATAGACGGGGTTCGAACCCCAGTGATTTTGTACTAGTGAAGATGGCAGTAGGTAGCTAGGTACATCCATGTAAAAATATCTAGTTATCTAAACTAACAACAATTTTTTCCGCAGGAAACTCCTAGAGAAATGCCTAGCCGCGTGGTCCGACTTCATCGAGACTTCAGACAGAATGGCCAAGTGGGTGAAGGACTTCGACAGCAAGCTGAAGGCTGTGCAAGGGGTCGATAAGATCACGCCGGAACATCTCGACAAATGCCGGGAACTGTTATCAGAAGCTCTCGGACACAAACACGTTCTGGAGGAACTCAACGACAGGTGCGAGAACCTCATGGAACTCAGCGCCTGCGCCTGGGTCCGCGACAAAACTGTCAACTTGCAAACAGAATACACGACCTTACTCACCAAGATCCAAGGTCTAGTCTCCAACGGAGAGAAGAACCTCTCAGATCACACCGAGTTCATCAAAGCTAAGGATGACTTAACCAAGTGGCTGGAAACCGCGCACGGAACCGTTCAAGATTCTATCGGAGTTGGGGATATTGACACAACAAAGGATAAACTAGAAACCGTCCAGCTCGTCAGCAACAGAATGACCGAAGGTCACCATCTCCTAGTTGTCTTACAGGAGGCCTTCAAAAAGGCCCTCAATAACACCCCACCCGAAGAACAAGACGGCCTACGCAACGACGTCAAAGTCCTCCAAGAGAGTTGGGATCAACTGAAGATCGACCTTAACTCGATCACGGTCCAGCTCAAAGCGGCCATCGGCAAGTGGGAGGACTTCGAAGACTCCAAGAACAAGATGAACCAATGGATAAAGGATACGGAACAGAACCTGGATAAGGTTCCCCCGACTGGGGGAGAACTGGGCGAAATGAAGACATTGCTAGAGAAGTACAAGCATATTGAAGAGGAGATCGATAACAAGAAGCCGGAACTGGAAAGGCTCAAGAAGGAGGCCACGGAACTCAGCGGCTGGGCAAAGAAGCCGGCCGTCAAGGAATCCGTCACTGAAATCGAAAGGAAATGCAAAGCACTACGAGCGAAATGCGCTGCCAAAAAGGCCGAACTAGAATCCGAAATCAAACACTACAACCAATACCACCAATCACTCCAAGACACAGAGAAATGGCTGCTTCAGATCTCCTTCCAACTAATGGCACACAATTCCTTATACATCTCGAATCGGGAACAAACCGAGGAGCAGCTAGCTCAGCACGCGGTGTTACTCGACGACATCCAAAAGTACCGAAGCACATTAGACGAGTTGGAAGGCAAGGGGCGTGCTCAAATCGAACGATACGAGAATACCACCCCATCTATCCGTGAGACTGTCGGTAAACAGTTGAAGAATGTTAACGATAGCCACAAGTCGTTGTTAGCCACCGCGTTACAGATCGAAAGGAGATTGAGAGAAGGGTTGGCTAAGTTTAAGGAGTACGAAGACACGTTGGAAAGTATACTCAATAATCTGGATGAGTGTGAACCCGCGATCACTGAGCTGGATGTACCCGTGGATGGATTATCTCATGGACGGGATCTGTTGGAGAAGGCTAGGGTAAGTTTAGTAGTAACTGGTTTTTGCATAGTTTAAAAGTATAAAAACTAGAACTTTTTTTATTGAAAAAGATTTGCACAAATAATAATAATAATAAAATTAATTTAACATAGTGTCACATCAGTCTCTCGTCGTACTATTTCAATATTGAAATAGGTACAGAGCATAAACAGTAAACACATTTAGTAAGTAAAAAAAAAAAAAAAAAAAATACTGTTGGACATATTACATAATGCCCTCTAGTCCCAAACTAAGCAAAGCTTTGCACTATGGGAACTGGATTGCTGATAGAATACATAAATACTTTTTCAACTTATCATAACATAGTAACACCCAGACATAGAACAAACATCTATGTTGGTCAAACACATATGTTTGGTTCTCACTGGGGATCGAACCCACGACTCACAGCTTGGAAGGCAGAGCTATTACCGACTGAGCTGTGACGCCTGACATAATAATAAAAACACGCGTAGATCTAGCCCATGATCACATATTGAGATTTTTTACCATCTTATGTTCCACAGTCGCTCCACAACCGGCTGCAGACGGAGAAGTCCCGTCTCTCAGCTGCTGTAGCCGCATGCTCTGCCGCCGCGGCCTCCGTGTCACGTCCCTCGTCGCCGGCGGACACGGCGCCGCTGCCAATACCTCCGCGAGAGCTGCACGTCCGCGCGCGACTGGAAGATCTCATCGATCAGGTAATACAAGCCAGTGGGACTGTACTAGCGTCTAAGGTCATCACTGACCTGTGATCTTTTGACTAGGGTTGACAACATTTTACAACTTCAGAAATACAGTATTTTAGGGTCGGAGAAGGATAATAAATAGTATTAAGAAGTTGCTGAAGCGTTCCTGATTGGTCAGCTGAACCGCCATTTTGGATTTTTTATTTTGGTGTTGTTAAGTGACTTTGTTTGAATTTTGGTGTGAATCTAACATTTTTATACTGTTTGAAGATATTTTGTACATTGTTATGTATACGCGAGTAATATTCATTATATTCGGTGTGATTTCTGAACCTCTGATAGATTGTATTTTAATTCTATGACAGCGTTTGCATGATCAATTTTATATTTCAATAGTGTTTAGACTAAGAATATTAGATATAACCATCAAACGTTTAAAAAATATTCATACATGTGTCGATTCTCTTGATGCATTTTTCTAATTTAACCTGATTTGACAGCTCTAAAATTATAGCCGTCTTTGTCTTATCAATTTGTTAGAAACAATTTTAGTGCTGTCAAATTAAGTTAGGTTAGAAAAATGCATCAGATAAACAGATAACAGATAAACATTTTATTGGTAATAGAGGGTGCAAATTACACGTCATGTAAATACATATTTTTTATACGCTAGGTATAAATTATCATAGGTAAATTATTCAATTACATTATCAGAAAAGGAAGAACTATGTTTAGACAAGTATTAATCGTTCAAACGTTACCATAGATATAAAATAAAACATAATGTATAAACTAGTGCCTTATATCTAACGAATGCCTTGAGTCCGCCAGGTCGTCAAAAAGAACAGAACCAACGTATTTCTCATCCTTAAGTAAGAGATCTTGAAGTAAGAATTGTTTTATTATAAAGTTGATATAGTAAATTAACTAAATGGTAGTTAGTGTAGTTAGGTTATCAAAAGTATCAATTCTCTTGTCGCATTTTTCTAAACTAACCTAATTTGACAGCACTAAAAATGTTGCCGTCCAGCATAAACTGAAACGACAAGGACGGCTATAATTTTAGAGCTGTCAAATTAGGTTAGTTTAGAAAAATGCGACAAGAGAATCGATACTATTGTAAAGGCTTACCGTTGGCAATGTAATTTTTGCGCACCTGGTTCCACTAACTCGATCGTTCTTTATTTGTTGTACAGGAGAAACTAAATATGTACGTGGTCCATAATTATATTCTGAAAAAGGCAAAAACTAGTCCAAATCTCAGTACCAATCGGGTCACAAGAGCAAGACAAGAAATCCTACAAAAGAAAGCCCGACAAGAGTTTTGAAGATAAATAAATATTCATTGACATACAAATGGAAATTAAATTATGTCCATAAGTATTCCCTAACGTATTGCCTTGATCACGAAGAAATTTGACAATCGTAAACGTATCAAATTCATTGTCTTTATTTCAGTTATTCATACACATCGTATCGTATCGATAGCGTATCCGATATACACTGCGCGGTGACACTACAACGTTTGTCAGTCGAGTTGGCGTTGACGCGCAATATGATTCAAATACTTAAAGTTTACGTAATATCTATCTTCTCGGAGCCCCGAGTCTGAGCATTTATTTTGACTTTCGACTCGGGTATAGGACAATGACATGCAAATGCATTCGTAAAGCAAAAAAATTTGTATGAAAACCGGATAAGCGCCTCTAGCGGGTGATTTGGGAATTGTGCAATCTCGACAAAATTTCTCGTTTTGCGAATGCGTTTGCGTGTGCTATACTCGAGTCGAAAGTCAAAACAAATGCACAGACTCGGGGCTCTGAAGTCTAACAATAAAGAACGATCACACTGCTGTAAAGTAAACCCACACAATGTAGGAATAAGCTCTTTGTATTTAACACATACCTTATCCATTGAGTTTAAATCAAACCACCTGCGTTATAAAGCTGTGTTCACAATGCAGAACTAAAACAAGCGTAGTACGTCTAATAACTTACTCAATTCTGTCTATGAATTGTTTATTCAAGTGTATGAAGTACGATGTTTGGTAATTGACTTGTGTTCGTGTAGTAAAGTAAATAATAATAATAATAAATATTCACGGACACTTAACACAACGCCTTCTAGTCCCAAACTAAGCAAAGCTTGTACGATGGAAACTAGATGGCTGATAGAATACATACATAATTTTTTTTGTAAATACATACTTATAATACATAGAAACACCCAGACACAGAACAAACATCTATGTTTACAACACAAATGTTTGTTCTCGGTGGGGATCGAACCCACGACCCACAGCACGGAAGGCAGAGCTATTACCGACTGAACCATGACGCCTGTCAAAAATAAATAAGTAAATGTGAGCACAGCTTTGCAGGCACACACAATGAAATAATCTTCCAAAGAATAGTAACAGTACCTAGCATTTATTATTTAAGTCACGTTTTTGAGGCGGATAAGATAGAAATTAATACTACAGTCGAGAGTTCCCAGAATTGATTAATTTAAAACAAAGGAGGCAATTTTGCAAGTTTGCATATAAATCCAGTTTCGGATTAAAAATACCAGTCGGTAATTAATTTCTGAGTAATGTTATTATCGGAGAAAATTTAAATATTTTTTTAACAATAGTCAGCATAATATCGTTTGAAATCGTTGTGTTTTGAATCTGACTGGCGGTCACCCAACGTCATGTTGAACGCGCTGAACGTTGCTTGCCATAACTGGATATTAGCCAATTTACTTTTAAACCGTAAGTTGGTCTGTACAAAGATATCATAACCAACCCATAGATAATATATATATATATATATATATATATATATACATATATATATATTTTGCATAGTGTTCAATTTCTTACTTATCCCCTACTTACTAGTGTATTAGTGTACTTTCTAATGTGTTGTTGTGCACTTACTAAATGTGTTCACTAACTAAATGTGTCCTGCTACACTTACCACAATCACTAAAGTGCTAGTGTGCACTTACTAATGTGTTTTAGTGCATTTACTAAATTATAAGTGCACTTAATGTGTTATAGTGCATTTACTAAATTGTTAGTGCAATTAATGTGTTCTAGTGCATTAATCAAAATGTAAGTGCACTTAATGTGTTTAGTACATTTACTAAATTGTAAGTGCAGTTAATATGTTCTAGTGCATTTACTGAAGGTGCACTTACTAATGTGTTCTAGTGCACTTACAAAAGTGCTAGTGTATCTACTAATGTGCATATACTAACGTGTGCACTACTAACCAGCAGTGTTGTACCATGCATGTCTGTTTGTAGAAACATGTGCGAGATATCTCCGCGCCTCGCGTCGAAACACTACTAAAGAACGTCGACACGCAAGAGTTTGCCGAGAAACTTTCGAGTTTCGAGCAAAAGGTAAGGCTTTGCATGATATTAACTCAAACTAAGCTCTAACCATTTCACAAAAATGAAAACTTCAACGAATTCATTCTCATTGAAGCTCTCATACTTTTCAAACACAGAAAAAAATATCCTAGTGAAAGTAGATAGATAATCATTGTGCAGTTGAATTTATGTTGGCTTGAAGCTCTTCTGCATAGCCAGACAGAGAAGTTTTTAGATGACATTTAGGACCTTAAGGTCCTAGTACTAAGTACTAGGTGTTGACAAATAAACTGACGTCATTTAACTGACAGCACGACTAAGCTAAGACAAACAATGCAATTGAACGAATAGACAAATTCCACTCCTTTGGGATTCGAGTTCTGTCATTTTTAGAAACATCAGCTCTTTTATATTAATTGTTTTTCTTGTGTTATAATGAGTATTATTGTTTAATTTTGGTGGAATTTTAACCAATAATACTTGTGGTCGTAGCATAAAGTGTGAGCCATTGGAATAAAAGTGCATAAGTAGTTTCCCTAAAATGATAGAATTCGTTTTCAAGTTTTAAAAGAAAAATCCACCATTTTCATTTCGAAACAAACGACAGCCGACTTGACGAATGACTTGACTTCACTGATAATTATTGCAAATATTTCACTTGACACTGGAAAAATTGTCTATCGAAATGACGGACAAAGGCCATAATTAAAAGAAGAAGAATAACACTTTCTTCTCCTCCCCAGGTCCAAAGCCATCTGGAAACCCTGGGCGACACGGTCCACGACATGGAGGAAGCCATGAAGCAAGTCCTCGAGATCCAGGACTGGATCAACATCCACACAGCACTGGCGAAGGACTGGTTGGCTAATCCTTCCAAACTGAGGCCAGAGGCTGCTAAGCAGGACATTGCAGCTATGAATGATGCACTGGTTTCTTTGGGAGAGAAGAGAACGAGGATTCTGACTGAGATACCTACTGAGGGTGAGTTACATGCTCTATTTATGTCATGTGGACAATATAAACTAATGGAAAATACGGAGGCCTTACAGCGGCCTAAATTCCGTCACAAGAGTTGGCCACTAACTCAAACAGATATACCTAATGAAAAATATTGACAGACGTCATGGCTCAGTCGGTAGTAGCTCTGCCTTCCGTGTTGTGGGTCGTGGGTTCGATCCCCACCGAGAACAAATATTTGTGCGTAGCAAACATAGATTTGTTCTATGTCTGGCTGTTACTATGAATGTATTTACAAAAAAATATGTATATAAGTATTCTATCAGCAATCTAGTTCCCATAGTACAAGCTTTGCTTAGTTTAGGACTAGGGAGCGTTGCGTGATTTGTCCGAGAATATTTATTTATTTATTGGTAGGCCTTTAGTTACTGTACAAAGTATAGAGTTGTAAGTATATTTAGAACTAGCCGTCTCCCGCGGCGTTGCTCGCGTTAGTGTGACTTTTCAAAATTCCTTTCTTAGTGCTCCCCTACACTATATAAGGATACTACCCTCCAAATTTCATACCTCTAGGACTTATGGTTTAGGCTGTGCGTTGATTCTCTGTCAGCTTCAAAAGAGTTTTATATATATTGATGATATTGTTGCCGCGTTTAGAACAATTAGTCCGCGAAACCGAAGATTTTCTGAACTAATATAAGAACACTCAAGTTTTTTTACATATTCGCATTTTCGCACTTACAGACTCACTTACAACTCTGTCTAGGGTACCTACTAAGTTTTATTTAGAAATCTGAAACTAAGGTTTCAAAACCTGTATTTTTTACAGACTGTCGCAAACAGAAAACAATAGAGTAATAACTGCTAATAAGCGCTCAGTGTAGTCGGTGTAGGGTTAATTACATCCCAGACGTCTCCAGTTACTTGTCTGAATCAGAAACCAATTACTTCAGCTTATGTACTACAATACTCTTTAAAATGTACGACTAACTGATAAATGGTGTCGGTTCGCTTGTTGCGTTTTTCTAAACTAACCTAATTTGGCAGCTCTAAAATTATAGCCGTCCTTGTCGTTTCAGTTTATGAGAAAGGGACGGTAACATTGTTAGTGCTGGCAAATTAGGTTAGAAAAAATGCTACAAGCGAATCGATACTAATATATGACACAAATATGACTAAAAAGTGCAAAGCATAAAATCATCTGCTTATTATAGAGACAAGATGATAAAACATAGAGTTTTACACTTGTTATATCACACACGACTGAATGATTCCGTCTCAAAGTGATGGACGTTGTGCAAAGTTTTACTAGGCACGTTGACGGTAGAAAGGTTCTGTTAGGTAGTGTTATTGCTATAGTAAAAGCTAACCACTTAACATTTCTTCTTTCATGTAAAAAAATAATAATTTTAGTAAGATATCTGCAGTGATAAAAATAAAAGTAATTCATTAGAATCTGTAACACCTGTGTAAATATTATTTCCATTGTTCATGCTAATTATATGTCAGCCGGAAATAATAGTCATTTAGTTCTTCGAAAGTTAGTAGCACATTCAATAAATCATACTCATTTCTATCCTAAATTATAGAGGCCAGGTTTACGAACTATTTCGACGAAGGCGCTAAGTTTCTATGATTTTAAATGTCTGTTGGTAAAGACACTTGGTCTGTTTGAAAGAATATTTTTGTCAAACGATTTCTTTCCCTAGGTCTAGAAGATGAGATCAATCTAGAAGAAGAACTAGACACCCTAGAACAGGCCATCCTCCGCGCCATCGAGCGTGAGAAGGGCAACCAAGCCATCATCGACAACTTCCGCCATAAATGTCAAGAGATCCACGATTGGTTCGACGCTGTTCTCAAGAAAATGTGCCTAGCTGATAAAGGCTCTGGTCTACCATGCCCTCAGAAACTCAGCGCTTTACAGGAACTGTCCTCGGAGTTTGGACAGGCGGGCAAGGAGAAGGTGGACAACATCAAGACTGTTGGGTCTCAAGTTATCAATATCGTGAGCAACTTGGAGTCACAACAAGTTGAGGAACAGGTGAGTTTAGTGTGTAAGATACTTGTTGTATATCTTTGCATGTGTTACTTTGCCAAAAGAAATAAAAATTGAGAGATTCCCAAAGCCACCAATAACGGCTTTGGTCTTATGGTAGTCCTAACTGCAAAGATATATGGCAATAATTCTGATTTGATTGTTCTACAGATTTTAATTGTGTTTTATTCTCTAGATGAAATCCGTCGAAAGAAGATACAACGACATCGCAAAGAGAATTCAGCGCAAGCTCCAAATGTTAGAAATCACATACAAAGCTATCGACGGCACAAAGAGCGAGGTCAAAGCCCAAAACGAATGGATGCAGAAGGAGATTGATAACATCGTACATCCAGAACCACTGGGCTATGAGAGCAAGTCAGTCAAAGAAAGACAAAAAAAGGCAGCCAACCTGCTCAAAGAAACAGACGGTAAAAAAACTGTTATCGACTCCCTAGAAAAGAAGGTCAGCAATATCCAAGCTGAATTAGAACCATCTGAACAGATGCAATTAGAATCAGAATTGTCTGAACTTTCATCCAAGCAGAAGCAACTAGCGACGTTGATCAAACAGGAAATAGAAAGACTAGGCACTTCTGCTGATGATAGAAAGAAACTTGAGAACGATATCGAGAAGGCTAAGAACTGGCTGAAGACTAAACTGGCTGAGATCAAGAAGCTTGGTGGTCCGGTACCATTAGAAGCAGCCAAGGTTGAGAAAGAGATTGCTGTTCATAAGAAACATCAAACTGAACTTTCTGACTTCCACAACGATACTCTCACTGAAGTGATGCGCCAAGGCAACGCCGTGTCCAAGGACTGTTCAAGTGAAGACAGAGTCAAACTACAAGCTATTTTAGATGATTTAAATAAGTCATACACAACAGCTAAAGTTGATATTGATGACAAGCTGGCAGTGCTCAACAAACTGCTTCAAGGAAGAAATGACTTTGAGTCTGAGGTCGCGAAATGCCAGAGCTGGTTGAACGAAGCCGAGGTGGCTGCCACACCAGAACTGAGAACCACCAGTCTTCAACTCTTGGAAGAACAACTCGCCAAGTTTGAGAAACTTAGAAAAGAGGCTGAGGATGTCGAAAAGAACATCAATAAGATCAAAGATAAGTCGAAAGATATCATGGATACGCTATCAGACTCTAACAAGTTACAACTCAAGGAACAAGTCAACATTCTTTCTGATAGATTTGCACGAATCAATGCCATCATCAACGACAAGAAGAACGTTCTTTTGAAACATATCAAGGAATACAAAGACGCCGCAGCAAAGATCGCCGCTGCACTTGAATTCTTGAACGAAATCCAAAACAAACTGAAGGCTCTGAACAAACCTATTGGCAGCAAGGTCGAAGATGTCCTGCCAATCATTCAAGCTTATGAATCTATCCTGGCCGACCTCAAGAAGAACAAAGCTATGCTCAGTGAACTTCAAGGTGGAAACCTCCACGACTTACAAGACATTGTCACACAACAAGACGATCTCATGAACACTATCGATGACCAAATATCGAAGCTTAAACAACTGCTTCTACTGCGGGAACAATTCTTCGCGCTTGTCAAAGAAATCGAAGAGTTCATCGCTAAATACACAGACCTTACTGCCGAGATTGAGAAGTCTAACGATACTCTAGAGGAGAAGATCAAACGATACGATGATATCATCGGCAAGATTCAAGGATGTGAAGCTTTACTCGCCACAGCCACCGACAAAGGACAACAGATCGCCGCTGAAGGCACAGTCATAGATAGAAATAACATCACAGAGTTACTACAATCTTTGAAACAACAGCTTCTAACCCTTAGAAGAACAGTAGAGTCCAAACGTCAAGAGCACGAAAGAGCAGCGGCTGAGCATAAGAAACTAGCTGCTGATCTTAGCGAGATTATCAACTGGCTCCACGACAACGAAGCAACCGTCCACTCGCGACCGCTACTGAACAGAGATGTCGCTAGCGTCGATAAGAAACTTGTCGAACACGCGACTCTAGTCAAAAACGTTCAAGCAAACCTCGCGAAACTAACCAAGATCATGGATGTCATTAAGAGCGATGATGGCGTGCCCGGCTCGCTTCTTGAAATGGTGTCCGTAGCCAACTTCCTAAACAACTCCCTGCCAGAAGAATTGAAGGAAAGGGCGAAATATCTGCAAGATAACAAGAAGTACCGCCAACAGTACTTACAGTTAGTCGAAAAATTAAACATATGGGTCAACGAATCGACTATCCGATTGAATATGGGTAAAAACGGTACCGATTTCGAAAACATCGAATCGGACTTAGAAGAGCACAAATCATTCTTCAACACATCAGAGCCTGAGATGAAGGATCTGGTCGGAAAGAAGATGCAAGACATTGTCGATAAGATCTGGGCGTCACTCGCAGCGTCTGAACAAGACGAGCTATCTAAAGACCATCAAAAACACAATCAACTTCTTAAAAACACGCTGAACTCTGCCAAGTCCAGGCAAGCTCAACTGGAACAGGACTTGGAGATTTGGAAGGACTTCTGCCTGCTGGTGGAGAAGATCAAGGCGTTGTTGGAGAAGAATTCGATCCCTGACGAAGCTGTGACGTCGGTGGACGCGCTGAGGCTGCATTTGGAGAAGTTGAACCACGCGAAGAATGAACTTGAGGTGAGTGTTAGAATAGATGCTTTTAAAACACTCTTTTGTCGGAAGATCGGAAGAGCGGTTTAAAAGATCTCGTCGAACAAACATACAAAGCATTTTAGTCCAAGTTGTCACTAAGATCTCGTTCGCTTCGCTCACTCGATCAATTATGTCCGTAACTTTGTCTATGCGTATTTTTATAACATCCCTTTGTTATGATGGTTCAAACTTTAAAGTGTATTGATCAGACTTAGTATCAGATACAATTTGTATCGTTGGTGTTCATTGAAACCACAAACCACAATATCCAGCGGTGAGATATAATACTTGCCAACAGAATATGATGAAACATGGATGATTATCACTAGGTGTAAGGCACAAACCATATAAATAAATAGATAGATAGATAATTCTTTATTGCACAACTTAAAAGTAGGGTATATACATGTTTTTTTTTTTTTTAATGCTAAAAGCATTAAAAATATAATAATCAGCAGTGGGTGCATACAGGCTGAATAGATAGATAGATAGATAGATGCTAAAAGTAATGGAACAAGCTGATAGCTCACCTGATGTTAAGTTGTAACTTCTGCCTATAACAATGCATTTCCTCATAGAGCAAGTCCAATGAGGACGTGCCCTGTAAGGCAATGCACTGCGTCCATCACTCTGAGACGTAAAGATCTTGAACTTAATGCTAAAATAGCATTCTCTACCAACTAAACTTTGGGTAATATAAATCTATAATGAGACAGTTATTCTTAAACTAAATAAAAATATAACAAGTCATGCAATAGGCGGTCTTATCGCAGAAACGCGAGTCTACCCGACAGAACTTTATTAAAAACTGACTAAAAAAAAAAACTAGTAGTAGGTAGGTAGGTATTTGTCATTGGTTTTTCTAGTAAAACAAGCATTAAATTCTTTATCTATTTTTATCATTGCACGATTCTAAATTCGTGTGATAACATATTTGTAATGTGTTACATTATTATACCGAATCTACTCAAGAAGAATAACACTTAGTACACACAATATGAAGTGAAAAATGGACTGGCTTCGCTCGTAGATCCTCTCAGACCTATACACATTAATGTTCCATTTATATGTGGTTGTCAGAGTCTCAACATTACTTTAGCACATGTTTATATTTTGCAGTTTACTTAGGTGTTGCAAACCAAACCCTGGAACGCAAAGATTTCCACGAACACAAGCTTAGCTCATGCTTGCTAATACATCGTTTTTCAGTAGGTTTCAGAATAAAATCCATAAAAAACTGCGAGCAGGCACATTCATAAATAACTCAGCTAATTGTAGTTTTTTTTTTTAATTCTAATCTTTTGTAAGGACTTGGAGTTGCTTAGCGACTAAGTCAGCCTTGTTATAACTTACAATAGAGTTTCTATCTACACTTAACAATATAATATACTAGTGAACTAAATGTTGACAAGCTTTTTTATAGTGCAAAAAGAGGTCTCACGATGCAGTTTCTATAATCATTTTTGCAGATTTTCATTAAAAATAAGGCGTAACATGATGAATGCAATTTGTTAGCCGGTCTACCACTTTGGCGCCAGGCGACTAGGTTATTGCACTTGTGTTCCAAGGCCTTATGTTAAGGCCGCATGGACTGCCGCTGAAATTATTGTTTAATGAGTGCTGTAGGATTCATAACACGCTCACGAGTAAGGTGACTCTTGGGCTGTTAAGGGGAGTCGTTATTTTAGTTAAATACTAAGATAGAAGGTTCCTACGAGTTAGTAGGGTTTTTAAGAGTTTCTGAACTCAATCTAGCATAACTAAATCACGATACTTAATGCTTCATTTAGGTACCTAACTTGGCAGCTACCTACCTATTCATTCACACGTATTTACCCGGCCGTTTAACTTAATATTTTCCCCATTTAGCCAAACACGTTGGACTAAGCACATGTCAGACAAACTCATTCTTCCTACTATTTCTAACTTGAATAAGTAAAAACTCGCGAACTAGACTCGTGCTTACGAAAAACAAACAATGTATGAAAGGGAGATCAAAATTTGAAATTGCGATTCATACAAAACGAGATTTTCAGTATGATATTTTGGTAGAATGGGAGTCCCGCTTCTTCTTACGTATAGGAACTATGTATTACATATTCATTACAAGAAATTCCGTGCTTCGGAGGGCACGTTAAACCGTCGGGCCCGGCTGTAGTGTCGTTAAGCCACGACGGAGGCCTTAAGGCGGTCTAAAACTCCATCACCAGAGCTGACCACTAACTCATACGAGCTTGCTTTATTATAATGAAATATTGCGCAATATTGCGTTCTGCATCAATTGACATCAACCAACACTGCTCCTTAACAAACAGCATGATGTCATCAGCTGAAGCCTCGCGCACGTCGCCGCCGTCGGCCCCTCAGTCTTGTGTATACCATCGCAATGAGTACTGTACATATACAAATAACTTCTCATTATATTCCTATTATATACAAGTGTATCCTAGTACCTACATAATAGTTATTGGATCATATATAGTTATAGATAGATAAGTATTCAAAATTCCGCGTAAAAGGAAGGTGAGTGACGCGCACGTGTTGAGTGTTTGTTTACAAGTTTTTTTTTTACAATACAATGTTGTGAATGACATGTGGATTTGTCTATGTGAATCAATATTTTGTTTTAATCTGCAACATACTAAATATCTGAGCTACCTACTAGCATTCTTAAGTTACGTTTTAACAAATATGCCTGAATTTCAAACACATTAAAAAGTCTATTGTCTCGCGTAAGTCTGAGTTCCGGCATAACAAAGGTTAAGGTGGTTGCTGGTTTGGCAAACAATATTTTACCGGTTTGGACTTTTAATACCTAATAATTCATTGTTTGTTTTATTATTCTGACTCTACCTTTTAGTCTAGACTTTTCGGCGAATCGTGAGTAATCACAAAAAATCTACCGGTAGCCATTACTCGTTACAATAACAATGAAAGTATTATTGTTGAATTCCTTTAACAGTTAACTTTATAAACGATTGGTCAGATGAGCGTGAAAAGCACTCTGCGAATGTTTTTACAGTACTCTTAAATTTTGCACTGAAATTTGAACCTTAACGTCTGTTACATAACTATGCGTTTTGTTCAGGTTAATGCAATTATATGTCGAAGCTATAAATTATTTTTTAAAACCCGATTCCACTGCATTTTCAATGAAGCCGCTTTACAACGCGAATTGTAAACCCAGCCGGTTCAGTTCGGCAACATGACTCCATAATTGGTAGCCGGTCTGACTCACTGTCTTGTTGCCACTCTGAACACATTTTTGTCAATGTCAGAGTACCTACTGAATTTTTATTGGACCTCCTTCCTTACCCGATGAGTTCAGGGTCGAGCAAACCACTGTTCGATAAAACCTTCAAATTTAAAACTAAATTTTACAAATATTTCGTAAATTTTCAGACCTTTGTAGGTACCTAGTCATGTGTGCTTGTGTTCATTTGCCATATGTTCCTAAATCATACATAAATTATATAATGAAGTCACCATTATCGTCATCGTTCATAAACATTCGTGATCTCATAGTTAAGTCTATCTGTAGTTCTTAAATTGATAATATTTTTTATTTTAAATCCATTGTCAGATCTAGCTTTAATGAATAATGTTGATTCAAGTGTTTCAATATGAATTCAATGCAGAAATTAAATTCCCAAGCGAATTAAGACAATGAATTGCATGTCAAGGCTTACCACCGTCTGCTTCCGGTTAATTAGTGATCACCTGTTTTACTATACTTCGCATACACACATTTCTATCACTATAGGTATTGTTCTTAGGTAACCCATAAGAATTACCTACCTACTTCTTAGGTAGGTACACTTTATATAGTAGTTAGCTCTTTTGTTTTCCAGTTTTGTTACCACTCTGTACATATATACGTGAGAACCTTCAATTGGCTCATCAGACACATCATTTTTGGCACCATAATCAGTGTTTTGGTAAGGGTGTTGGTTGGCCGTCCAGAAAAAGAGTATAATCACTAATAGTAAGTACTTATCAAGTAATGACGCATTTCAATTACCGAAAACTAATTTCAATCGATAGGGGCTTACTTATCTAACCTAAAACGTGGTAAAATGCCGGGTAACCTTGACATTGACCAAGCGTATCGGATAAAAGTCACGAAACTATGTTGGCAACAATAAAAACATAATAACCCAAAAAAATTCAACACGGCATTGGAAAAAACTATAAACTATAACATGAGCTTCACTGTTTCTTCTTTTATTTATGGCCTCTGTCCGTCATTTCTACACACAATTTTTCCAGTGTCAAGTGAATAATTTGAAAAGTATTTACCCAAGTCGAGTAACAAGTAAAAAGATATGATAATCAATCAATATTAATATTTGTTAGTATAAGTTGCGCTAGCTAAAATAGCTGCTAAATCTATTTACTACTTTTTGTTGTCATGCAAGTGATAAGAACAGAGTAGGTACTTTAAAACCTCGCTGAAACGTTAATCCAATGTAAAAAGAGAATAAACGGGTAACTATTAATCGCACACTAGGTAAATATGGAGCTCAACGTGACGTCATTAAGCGTACCTATAGATACCTACCTACATAACCAATCGGCTCGTCTTCTTAGAGTTTCAATCTTGGACCCAATTTTTTTCTCGACTTCTCTAAATGTATAAAACCATTAAAACTAAGCAAAATTGCAGTGTTATGAAAGTATGAAAATAGTCGGTTGATATGGAGTTATCGTTATCAGGCATCAGCGTTATGATCGCGATAACATTGTAAACAGTTGGCTAAGCGAGGAATGCAATCGCTAGCCTGTGCTGGTTTTCTGTGATGTTATACTGAGAAATTGTGACGCTTATGCCTAAAAGAATTTATTTAAGAAAACGTAATAAGAATTAGAATTTTTCAAACATTCTTTCAGACAGTCGGAAAAAAGGGTTTAGGGTTGTTTCATATCGGCATCAAAGGTCATTAAAAATTTTCAATAATTATAAAAAATCGAGCACTAAGTACGTACGAGTACTGTAATTTGATTCTGGGGCGTAAATATTGCAATAATGTGGTTGGCCTTGTGTCTAATGAAATAGACTCTATTTGTTACCTTGAACTTTCCTCAGCCAATAATGAGATTACTTCCGATTTACGTAATTAGAATCTTAGGTCCATATTCGTAGGCGTTACTTCTAAACATTGCCTCGATTATACCTCGAAACTGTTGAGCTAGTTGGGTGTTGGTGGGTTGTCAAAATGACTAAAAAAAGCATGATTTTGAGGTCGAGTCTAGAGGATACCTACCTAGAGGCAGTTCTAAGGCTTTTAGGCAAGCGTAGTGTAGGACGCCCTCCGGCTAGGTGGGGCGACGATCTGAGCAATGTAGCGCTAACACTGAATGAGAAGAGTCGAAGACCGGGCTCAACGGCGCGTCTTGGGAGAGACCTACGTCCAGCAGTGGACTGATATAGGTTTATGACGATGATGATGATGAATTCTAAATAGACACCGAGTCGTAAGCTTCTTGTCCGTTCTTCTAGGCTTAGGTACAGAGGAACTAGCACATGGGGTCAGTCACCTAGTTAGTATACCTACATACAGACGATTCTAAATGATTCTTGTGGTTTTACTGAATAAATACGAACTTATACTTTCACTATCGCGTAGACTGATCTAAAAGCAACGTTTTTTTAATCAACATTATTTGGATGGGTTACCACCAATAACTGTATCCGGTATTCGAGGGATGCGATCAGCTGTTGGCAGTCCCACTCAGAGACGAATCTCAAAAGATAATCAATGCTTAGGTACTAACTCTATATATTGATATCTCTTACCAATGAATAATGACGAACAGAAACACCGCTGATTTTAAGTAGGTAGGTAATAAAGGGCTTATTTACAATCGCCTCTGAACTTCTATCAAAAGTTAGTCCGTATCTAATTTTTTATTGATTTTCAGGAATAGTGACAAGGATAATCTTAACCAGTATTTAAGTTGAGAATTATAAGTAAGAGCAACCATGTTTAAGTGATGTTTCTGAGTGCGGCTGTTAGACAGTTGAACGCGAAGCAGATGGTTAACCTATGTCGAAATAAACGGCGCCGGAAATGTTTCGAACACAAATGTAAAAGTATTATTATCAGTTTAGGAGGAAATCCTAAAAATAAATTGTCAGTGACGTCACGTCCGCAACAGATATGTGACAATAGTGTCGTTATGCTGAGAATAATGAAAGGGTCATCGGTCAAATATGGTCAAATATTGTTAGATGTTAGGAAAAATACGATTTTTTATTCTCAAGGGAACATTTTTATTCTTATTATATTTTGACATCAGTACAAAACATTCTAATTTTTAAATACACCTATTTTTTATTAGAGACGAACCAAAGAGTTCTACTACAAATATCCTATGTAACATGTCCATGAATATTTATTAAACTCATTTATTTATCTTGACGCTTTTCAATGAACTTGTTCTAAGTTTTCGATCTAGAATTAATCATTCTTTCACAATTCGGAAATAAGATAACCATGAATTTCCATATTGGCAGACGTTTGAATTACTCGAATGCTCTTGTTCAAAATAGATGCTACTATTCTTAAATAGTTACACCCCCTATCTTATAGAAAGTTAGAGTAGACATTATGTCCTGATTACGTATGTTAAATGAGACATAATGTCTACTCCAACTTTTTATAAGATAGATAGTTTTTAGTGTTAGATTATATTAGAGATTAAGTAAAGGACGTCTGGAATAAATCGTATTAAGCGATAAGACCGCCGTTTGCAGGACTTTTGCCTGTTTTTACGTAACTGTAAGTTGTACCTGTCTTCAATAAAGTTTTTTATTTATTTGTTTATTTGTTGTTTCTGTAGAACCAGCAGCCGCTCTTGGACGTGGTCCGAGAGCGGGCTCGGGAGCTCTGCTCTGGCGCTGACGCTGCCAGTGGGGAGCGCGTGGAGACCACCACCAGGGAACTGGCCGACACATGGAACCTGGCCTGTGAAGGTATGCTTTATTGCTAGGGTATAGAATACATATTTCCAAAGACAATTTCTAACGTGTGCTCATACATTTTTCAACTGTTTATGTACATTAGAGAGGAGTTATTCTAATTTCGGACTACCGGTATCTCGTCCCACTGGGACGAAACAATAACTTCAGTTTTATTAATATTTCTAAGACTGTTTCGTCCCAAAATTTGTTTCAACACAAACATGAAAACTTCTGGATCATAGAAAGACAATTTCTGAGTGTGTTTTTTCATTTTTCAACTGTTTATCAATACTAAAGAGCAAGATATTATAAAAGCATGAATATCTTGGAAACCATTAATGATAATCATTAATTATGCAAGCTGATAATTAAGCAATTACTTCTATTCAATTATAAGGACCAAAAAAACCTGTATCAAACACAATTCACTTATTAAGCTAGCATTCATAGTGGCTACGATATTTAATTTTTATAGATTACCCGGAATTTTTGCTCTCGAATCGTTTATTTCTTCCTAAACTTCACCAAGTCTCTATATTATGTTAACATACAACACTTCCTTTATAAAGACATCCAGTTCCATTAAACTACTACCGATTATAAAACGAAGTCTCACGCCAATGTCCTCTAAAGTGTATCGTCCCACGCAATTTAATCGTTTAATACCAAAGTTTAGTCACACAAAAGTGACGGTTGAATAACTTATCTGAATTATTCTGAATACGTTTAATCGATGCAAGTGTCACATTGTCTACGCGATTCCGAGACGGCATCTCGCTTGCATACCAAGTGACTACATGATGAATAACACACCTGATTGCAAACGCACTGTTTGTTTTATAAAATAGTCACCGTTGAGTCGGAAAATGTATGAAGCATTCGGTCGCAAAGAGTATGGACCATATAATTCCGCGTGAAATATAATAATTCTTTAGACTCTTGATTTTAACCGGATTATAACCAACTATTTGAGTAAAAACACTAACTCGAAGTTTACCCTGTAAACGTTGAGTTGGTGGTTAGAGTTAGTGGGTGATTTTGTTTGACAAAACTGTCAAATTTTGTTTGACAAGCAGACTGAATCTTCGTTAAAAATGTAGATACCTGTACCCCTATCACGAAAAAATCTGACAATCGCCGCGCTAACGTATTTGAGTTATATTGCGCGTCAATGCCAGCTTGCATGCCAACCGTTGTAGTGTCACCGCGCAGTGTATCTCGGATACGCTAGCGTTACGATACGTTCGCGATTGTCACATTTATTCGTGATCAAGGCACTGTGATTCGCTCTCCGCGCGATCCCCAAGTACACGTCCCTCACCTCTCTACATTTGCAGGGCATGGACTGACTTACGTAGTTTATTTATATCCTGATATTTATCGGTTCCTTGAAAGAAAAAAAACAACTGTTCTAAGTCCTTAAGCCTTGGTCTCGCGAACGTAACGCACAACGCTGCGGTGTGCGGCACAACGCAGAGTACCGCGTTTGCTCCTCGCCGCTGACGCAGACTGCGACGTAACAAAAGACCATACTAGACGTTTTCCATACAATTGTGTCCGGCGCTGCATACCGCTGCGTTGTGCGTTACGATCGCGAGACCAAGGCTTTAGTAGGTTATCTCTCCCACCCCTTATGGAAAATATTCGTTATTTGTTTTTAATTCTGACTTCCATCTGATTATTTTCATTTACTTGAGTTTAGAACTTACCTTGCCCGAAAAGTTCAATAACCTATCAGCTGCATCTGCTGCCAGTCACCACACCAGTATTTACTGGTCAATAAACTCAATATTTATTAGACAGTATTAATTGAATTAAATTGGTAATAACAGCTGACCTACCACACTTTTCACAGGGTCTTTTAACCCCGTGAAGCGTCCGATCTCTTTATGTCATTTGTGTGGGCTTGGGTCTTAGCAGATGATTCTTATCATCATCATTTATTACTATCTGGAAGAAATCGCTCTTTAAGTGATAATACCGCGCATTGTACTTATGATTATTAAATTCTTTTGTAATTTTTTCCTTGCTTATTAGTTGTAAGGTGTACAATGAAGTGTTTATTCATTACTCATTCATTCATTTCACTATCTCATCAGTATCTGTTATCATCCACTACAAGGTATTACAAACTCTATGTTTTCTCTCCTCTATCAGGTCTATCAAAACGCGCGGCCATAGCAGACCAGCAACTCCAACGCTGGTCGCAGCTAACCTCAGTGCAGCGCAGTCTAGGCGCCGCCGTCACAGCGGCTTCTGATCGTCTGCGACAGCTTGACGCCCATCCTAGCACTAGGAGACGGGCCTTGGATACCAGACATGCATTACAGGTAAGGTGAAAATAGGTCTTATAGTCGATCTAGCTGTTACGCCTAAGTACTGCAAGGAACACACTTCAAGCGCTGTTCAAGGACTTTGATTCTTATTTAGATGGAGAATGACAACGACACATCGACAAACGCCCTAATTATCTTATTTTATGCAATGCGAGTGGTTTTGTGCAAAAATCCCCTTACTGCAACTGCTTACAGGGGATCTTTTGATAAAGAACTCAGAAATCCCCTGGGATAGTGTAGTTATTTTACATAATATTTTAGTTATTCGTTAAAATTTATATTTCTAACTTGTATCTGTCTCAACAGGAGCTACAAAGCGAAGTGGCTGGCTTGGAAGACAGTAAGGATGAGTTAATAGAGCACGCAGAATACGTGGTGCAACTCCTCAGACCCAGTTCTAAGGACGCCGCTGAAGATACAGAGAGAACTGTCAAAGACCTCGTTGATGCGTATGACAAGTTAGTACCTTTTTATGTGACTGCTCTATTCCAGATCCAATACAAATAATTTAATTCATTCCTTGACAGATAGTGTTGCCGCTTTTTCATGAAAACTTAATAATTCTAGATTATCCTAGTTTTGACAGTAACGTCGATTTTTCTTAGTGTTACTCTTTGAAAAAGTTTTCAGGTCGAGAAGATATGAAAAAGATGTAAGGTAAGTGGTATATAGTCATTGTTGTGATCTGAAGCTCGTGGCGTAGCTTTAGTCAATCTTCACAAATGATCTAAGATAAGCGACGTTCTGTGCGGTCACTATTTGGATGAGTGACCGCTAGTTATATTTACATCTAAGCTCGTATTTTGGAGGGTACGTTAAACTGTCGGTCCCGGCTCTAGCAATTGTTAAGCCAAGACAAAGGCCCTAACGCGGCCTAAAAAACTGCGTAGTTCAGCAGCAGTTACGGTGTAATTTTGCCCAAAAGGGGATTTTGAGACTGAAGAGTATCAAAATCACCATGATTCTAAATTTTCGAAATCAAGGAGATTTTAACACTAAGTCTCAAAATCCCCTTAAAAGGGACAACTCAAAGGGGATTTTCAGACAAACCCAATTTTGTCATCAGTACACAATACTAGGTATTTCGTACAATACAACTATCTTTTGAATCAAACGTTTGTTTATAAAACAAAAAACTTCATTGATGAGGGCCCGCAACAATGAAGTTTAATAATAAGTTATGTTTAAAGTGAATTTATTCCTGGAATCTGCAGGAAACATGCGAATGTAATAAGAGAGTTGTATTGTGTCGAAACACAGTTAAGAATAGTACCTACTATCTTATTAAAATCGATACTTACGTAACTTTTTTGAAAAGGGAACAAAAGAAACTAGGTATTGTCTCGAAATGAACCATCAAAATCCCCCACTGCCCTTAAAAAAAAACAAATATTATGTTAAATAGCCGTCGCCCGCGGCGTTGCTCGCGTTCTAGACCCTTTAGAGTGTGACTTTTCAAAATTCCTTTCTTAGTGCACCTTACACTATATAAGGATACTACCCTACAAATTTCATACCTCTAGGACAGGACTTATAGTTTATGCTGTGCGTTGATTGTCAGTCAGCTTCAAAAGAGTTACCTATAATTTAGAAGAGAAGATAAGAAACTACCGGCGCGAAATAAAACATCCAAATCTCCGATGCCCTTTAAAAAAAACAAAAACAGATGTTTCGTAATGTACCGTAACGTAACACTTGCATTCTTTACCAGCTGGTACCGTACCGGAAGTGATGACGTAGTATTCTGGCATTCGCTCAAACTCATCTCATCTGGTGGACAGGTCGGCGCTAAGGGAACGAATTTCCCTCGCAAAATATGTATCTGTCATCGCTAAACTGGCGACACGTTCTGGAAAGCCGTGTATTGCAGATTCTTGGCTGCTAATTTGGACTTTTGGTTTAAAAAAAAAAATACAAATACAAAATATTTTATTTCGGAACAAGAAGATATGAGTAAGAAAGGAGTGAACACCGAGATGACGGCTGATAGAGGAGAGTGGAAGGCGAAAACATGTTGTACCGACCCCACTTAGCGTGGGACAAGGGTAGGAAGATGATGATGATGATTACAAAGTGGTACATGAACATAATTGGTACGATGAAAGCCACAGTAGTTTATAAAAACTGTGTCGTAGCAACAAACGGCCGCCTCCTAAAACTATAGAGTTCCATTCTAAATAATTGAACAAATAAAAAAAAGTGATGCGAAGCAAATCTTCGTTAAATGTGTTACCTACATTCGTATATTTAGTCACTCTTTTTCTAATTGTAGGTAGCTTTAAATTGGTTTGATTTCAGAGTTGTAGAAATTGCACAAAATCTTCTTCGTCCGTCATTCTTTCCTAAGATTTAAATCATCTTGTAGAAAATATTCTTCTTCTCTTCAATAATGGCCTGTGTCCGTCATTTCGACAGTAAATTTTGCCAATGTCAAGTGATATAATTGTAATAATATAAGTCAAGTCAAGTCATTTGTCAAGTCGGCTGTCGTTTGTTTTGAAAAGAAAATGTGGATTTTCTCTTCAAAACCTAACACGAATTTTCACATTCAGAAAAACCACTTTACACACATTTATTCCAATGGCTCACACTTTATGTTACGACCTAAGTATTATTGGTTAAAATTCCACCAAAATTAAACAACAATACTCACAATAACACAAGAAAAACTATTAAAATGTTTATTTTAGTGATGGTTTGACTTAGAATAACGGGGTTTATGTCTAGTTTTGATTGATTTACGTTTAGTAAGTGAAAAGAAAAATGTTGACAGCTCTGAGATTATCCAACGCCTATGACACAGTTTCTTTTAAAATAATTTGGCTTACGAGCTCGAGTTTTGACATTTTTTGAAACGACACATAGCACTTTTATTTTAATAGTTTTTCTTGTGTTATTGTGAGTATTGTTGTTTAATTTTGGTGGAATTTTAAACAATAATACTTAGGTCGTAACATAAAGTGTGAGCCATTGGAATAAATGTGTGTAAAGTGGTTTTTCTGAATGTAAAAATTCGTGTTAGGTTTTGAAGAGAAAATCCACCATTTTCTTTTCAAAACAAACGACAGCCGACTTGACAAATGACTTGACTTGACATATATTATTACAATTATATCACTTGACATTGGCAAAATTGTTTGTCGAAATGACGGACAGAGGCCATTAATGAAGAGAAGAAGAAGAATTTGATTTACGCAGAAGTAGATACTACCATCGTTATTAATGTCTCAGGGTACCTACTTGTTTGTCTTCTGAATCAGATATTTTATAGTGTAGTGTAGGTACTTACCTACTTTAAAAAGAAGTCTTTGTTGTAGGTATCGTAGAACTGTTATATTCTATTTAGGTAGGTAGATATTTACTGAAGCTTAAAATACATTTGACAGGCGTCATGGCTCAGTCGGTAGTAGCTCTGCCTTCCGTGGTATGGGTCGTGGGTTCGATCCCCACCGACAAACATTTTGTGTCTGCAAACATAGATGTTTGCTTTGTGTCTGGGTGTTACTGTGTATCATAAGTATGTATTTACAAAAAAAAAGTATCTAAGTGTTCTATCAGCAATCTAGTTCTCATATTACATGCTTTGCTTAGTTCGGGACTAGAGAGTGTTGTGTAATATGTCCATGAATATTTATTTATTTATTCGGATGCAAAACTAAAGCGAATGTCTAAATTGTGTACTCGTAGTAAAAGATCTCACGGTTGACTGTGACTATTCAGTTTTATTGAAATTATACGCTAGCGAGCAACAATTTAAATTATTTGAATATCAGTCACATCTGTCGACTGTAAATTGAATAAGTAAATCCCGTTTGGATATTCCAAGCTTTTCGTTCGTTTTTGAATTACATTTTATAAATGCTTAAATTAAATAGGCATTTTAGCTCGTTAAAATTATTCTCTCAAAAGGAATGCCCATTATTGCCCATTATATTTGGAAAATAAATATAATGATCGTGCGATAGTCATCGCTGTGCTAATTGTAATAAAGCTTATTATTTTGTGTCAAGGGAAAAAGAAAATTTATGATAATTGACAGTAATAGAATGGTGTAAAAATCATGAGAGATCTGTTAGCTAGACCATGATGTAATGGCTTCTCGAATCATGTTCTCGGAATTAAATTCTTATTTTCTAAAGAGCAAAGTACAAAATTGCTTAAATAAGTTTTGAATCATCGAAATCCTTGATGGTGTGCGTGTCATTGAGGGTGTGACGTCACGCCCATTTTTAGGATGGTTTTGTGTGCAAAAGTTTTCAGGAAACAAGTGCTCGGGGTATTTAAAGCTGTGAGCATAGTCCTTGAGCTATTTTACTGGAAATTACAGTTGATTTCAATGTAGGTAAGTAACAGATGCGTGGATTCTCCGACTATGAATCACGAACTCCATAGTTTTTATTGTTTTTTCGAGGCAACACATGCCCTGTCTTCTTTACAAACTGAAATAACAAAGCCCATGAATTTTACGGTTACGCTGGCCTGACCCCATACTGGCCTGACCCCAACCTGGCCTGTCCCCGATGTAGATTACCAAATAGTAGGCATGCGCTTAATGAATGCCGATACTGTTGCGAAAAAAAGTGTAAAGGACGTTATTGTAAGGTGCTTTTATTTTAGCGTAGTATCTGTAATCAAAACTAACTACTATCCGACGTTTTATTTATCTCTATAGGCTTACCACAGTCTGATTACAAATTAAAATGAATGCATCTTCTCACGACTACATATTTTCCAAGCCATTGAACATAGCAGGTGAGGTTACCGCAAATAGGCTACAATTTATTGGTTATCAAGAACCATAGCCTTGACGCTATCTTATAATGGAAAACAAAGGCACATGGCGTCCTAGAGCAAGATTTAATGTCCGTAAAATTTGATGCACAGTATCCGGGAAGCGACCTTCGGTAGACTGAAGCCGCCTCAACGCAGAACTTGATTGTAACTTTGTTTTTTTGTGACAAGGTTTCAAGAACTTAATAACTACGTTCGCGCGTCGCATATTATTAGTTCAGCTTTGAACTAAATAAAATAGATAATAATAAAAAAGCCCATTCATTCCATAACTTAAATAATACACTACGTAGTTACACATTTCATGCTATTCTTTTAATTTCAATTAAACACGCAGCTTTGGACTAACCATCTACAAATTATTGGATACACTATAATATCAAATTTTTTTCTCGTTTCGGTTGTTTTTTTCCTTTCAGTATACCTAATTCTTGTGGTGCGTAGTAAGAAGGTATCCCCCTTGATTCTAAATTTTTGTAACCAAAGAGATTTTTAAACTAGCCCATGTATGAGAGGTATATTACGATATTTTCACAATATTCTCGCGTTAAAAGTTTTCTCGGCTCTGGCATCGAACCCTTGACCTGCTGCTACCGAGTCGGGTAGCCCACCTTGTCAGTGAGGTAATACTTTATGTCAGCAAAGCAGTACCTACTTACCTAAGTAGATGTTGATGGATGCTACTTCCGCCTGTTGACCTTCATACAGAAGCGCCTTGCTCGGCAGATGAATTTTAAAATTTTGCTGCCGAATTTTTGAATAACTATGAAGTATATGCTGCTTACCTAGTTAATAGTAATCGTAACTTAAATATTCGATCAAACTTACGTTCTACGGAGAATCTATGTGTGTTATTTTAATTGCTATTAAAAATTACACCTAAATAAATATTCATGGAGATATTTTACACAACGCCTTCTAGTCTTAAACTAAGCAAAGCGTGTACTATGAGAATTAGATTGCTGATAAGAATACATTAAATACAATTTTTTTGTAAATAACATACGTAGTAACACCCACGCAGACATCTACAATCTGTATGAAAAATAGATACCTAAATTTAAAACAAAGTATATACCTACTTACCTATAATAATTAAATAATATGAATTTGAGATTTTGTCTATTAAGTAATTATTACCAGCAATGTGGTGTGAAATTGCTGTATGCACGACAAATATCGATTCAAAATGAGTCCTCGACAAATAACACTGCATGAATTCTATTTAACCCCAGCGCACAATGTCTGGGTACGAACAACCAAAGGTGCAAAAAGTACGCGAACATTCCCCTTGTCAAACGACAAAAGCCCTTCTGTAGTACCATCCGGGGTTGGCTATAATTGAGTATTTTTGATGCACCCCTCTGTTGGACCTTTTAGGGTTCTCCATCATACGTTTAACTTTAATTCTTTCAACGGGCATTGACTTAGCTTCTGTTATGTTATCAATCAATATTATATTATCATATATATAAAACTCATTTGAAGCTGACAGAGAATCAACGCACAGCCTAAACCATAAGTCTTAGAGGTATGAAATTTGGAGGGTAGTATCCTTCCTTATATAGTGTAGAGGTGCACTAAGAAAGGAATTTTGAAAAGTCGCACCCTAAAGGGTCTAGAACGCGAGCAACGCCGCGGGCGACGGCTAGTCATCAATATATATAAAACTCTTTTGAAGCTGACAGAGAATCAACGCACAGCCTAAACCATAAGTCCTAGAGGTATGAAATTTGGAGGGTAGTATCCTTATATACTGTAGGGGTGCACTAAGAAAGGAATTTTGAAAAGTCACACTAGAACGCGAGCAACGCCGCGGGCGACGGCTAGTACTTAATATCTACTTAACAATATCCGGTAACAAGATTGTACCGCAAACATAAAATCGATTAAAAAGCTTCACTAAAATGTAGAAGCTTCGAAAAAGAAATAAAGCGTCTATTTTAATTTGTAAAGTATTGAAATATGCTGTTGAAATGGGTAAAGGATAAACGCTTAATTACTGCTTGCATTAATGCATTCAAACCTACGTAATATTGACTATTGAGTAGGGTCAGTTTCTCATTGTCATGGTTAGAGTAAGTAGCTAAACAAGTAAACAAATAAGTACCTACATATTTTAAGTACCTAACTTCAGTGTACCAAAGTAGGTCTATTTAAAATATCAGTGAGTTAAAAAAACCTATCCCTGCGGCTCTTCAAGTTATTATCAGATCGACAATATTGCGACTTTCTCCGCATGTAGGGACTAGAATAGAATCAATCGGCGAGCCGCGCACTCAGCACGGCAACGCCCTATGTCATGCGCAATCCCAAGGTAAAATGAAACGTCCACACATCGACATAAGGCTAGTTTCCATCTAACCAGGGTGCCAGACGATCGGCTGGCACGGGGGAGACATGACATGTAATCGTTATTCAAACTCACAGACTTCCATTTCCAAGCTTACTGCGCATGCGAGTGAACGCAGCTCATAATAGGTCAGGGATTCTCAGTCTGACTGGATTCTCACTAGAACCTGGCTACAGGAATATACTACAAAAATTGCGAATTTCAGAGCGACAGAAACAAGAAGTGCCCTCGGCGAGCAGTGTTTAATCACGCGAAATGAAAGTGAAGCTCGCGGCTGAGAGCTTCAGCTTGTGTGTTGCGAAACGTGGCCGCTGTCGAGTCGTGTCCCTTCCGCGAACTCCAAACGAGCCGACCGGTCCCGAAATAAGTGACGCCGAGAAATAAGCGGCTCCTCAAGGGACTTTAGCCATCGTAAATCGAGACTGGAACGTGCCTGCGTCGCGATCGAGCGACGAAAAATAAGTTTTATAATTGTAAACGATGTTCGGGCCTGAAAACATGTGATACAAAGTGAGTGCCTGCCTACGTGGAGCATCGCGACCGGTGACTCACGCTCTCAATCGTATTTCGGTGGGTTTCTGTGGGTAAACTGAACGCTGCCGGATATAACACGGGGAATTCGTTAGGTTGTGTGTTTTATCTTCAATCCGGTGGGGACCCAATTACGACTAATTTATGGTAACACCAACCGCGTGGTTGCGCTGCGCTGCCGGCCGGCCATTATTATGACATCGATTACCGAGTCACTTCGGCACTTAGGTACAACAGTTTTAGGTACGTTTAATACAATACAAAGGTGCACACTACAGAAAACTTTAGTGGCGCGCCGTTAAATTAATGTAAAATATGAGAAATGAAAACCATCTGGGCATTTTAAAACGAAAAAGCTGTATCGGATCTGCGTAGATTACCTACCTATTACTCAGGTGCTAAGCTACCGAAGGTCACCTCCTCTCGCGTCACCCATAGGTAAGGTAAACGCGCGCGTGTGTGCAAAACGTAAACACAGGCCGGCAAATGCACCAAAAAAACTCGTGCGTTATGATGTCACCATGCAAACATTAGAACGTGGAATTTAAAATTAGATACGTCCAGCGAATCTATCGAATCTGTTCATTGAGCGACGAGCGGGCGAGGCGAGTGGAGCGCCGCGCGCGACCGATCACGAACGACGAGGTACATCTGTCGCACGCGGCGGCCGGCGTCGACCTTGCGCCGTCACGGGCGCCGCGTCACGCCGCGCCGCCGGAACGATTATTTTCGTCGGTTTTTGGCACCGAACACCGACCGTGCGCCCCGACGCCACAGACTCGCATCGTCCCGTGCGATTCGAACGTTTCACTAAATATTTTTCTCCCCTTGCAGATTGCGACAGACTCTCGCGGCGCGGCTCGCAGAGATCGACGAGATCGTATCCGAATTCGACCGAGTATCGGAGAGGATAGAGGAGCTCCGGCAGCTGATCGAGGTGTCGATCGCTAAAGTGAGAACACTCTACGTGTTCGGGGAGGACGAGGACGAGAACGTGAAGGCGCTTCAGAAGGAAGTGTCCGAGTTGGTGGAGCGCACCAAGAGCTTCACCGAGGAGAGCAGGAAGCGATACGGAGGCTCCGCGCCCGCGGACGTGGCGCAGGAGCTCTCGGCTTTGGAACTATCCTCCGAGGCGCTGGCCGCCGCTATGGAGGAGAAGGAGCGGGAATGGAAGCGGGCTCGCACCGCGCGCTTCGAGTACGCGGCCGATGTCGACGACGTGCAGAGCTGGCTCCGAGCCGCCGAGCTGACGGCGCGCGACCGCACGCTGCCGCCGGAGCCTTACCGGGAGAGGATCGTTGCCACGCGCCAGGAGATCCCCGCCGTGGCGGACCGGGTCGAGCGGCTCACACGCAACGCGCGCGCTATTGTCGAAGGAAGCCGGGACGCCGCCGAGAGGCAGCTGGTGCAGTCCACGATCTCAGCTCTCTCGGAACAGTTCAGTGCGGTATGCGGCGAGCTGGAGGCGCGTCAGGCCGCCGTCGAGGACGCCTGCGACGCGGTGGCGCGCTTCCTCGCTCTGCTGGAGAAGGTCCTCCTCTGGGTGGAGACGCAACGTGCATTCCTAGCGCGGCCACTCCCATTGGCCGACCTGCAAGAAGTGCAACAGAAACAGACTGAATATGGGGTTGGTTCCGATTCAACACCGATTACATCCTGGAAAAAGAGGATCTTCTAATAGCTTTTGTTCGTTTTCAGAATGCGCTCAAGAGCTGTAAGCAGCAGGCCAAAAATCTAGCGGATATGGCGAAAGAAATCGAGGCGATCGAGCGAGTCACGAGTCCCGGGGACTTGCCCTCGAGATTGGAGGCGGCGGAAAACTCCACCGTCGACGTCGAAAAGAAATTAGCAAAGACGGTCCGTATCACCGGTCGGGGAGCTTCCTACAAAAAGATATAATTTTTTAACTCTCGTTGATCTTTCAGAACGGTTTATTACAAGAGCTAGCAGAAGAGTGGGAGCGATGCGAGAAGAAGTTGAAGGACGTGGGCCACTGGCACGAGGCGACCGCGCGCACGCTGGAGGCGCCGCAGAACGGCAAGAAGCCCCTGAGGGACCGACTCGCCCTCCGGGAGAAGCTCATCAACGACATCTCCACTCAGAAGACAAAGATCTCCTACGCGGTGGAGAAACTCAACGTTAGTCGATCGCTCATTGCTGGGCTCGGGGGGTCACCGTTATTACATTCGTCTCGTAGGATGGTGAGACGAGGTCGGTTCGGTCCGCTCTCCTTCGGGCCTTTGAGGCGAACACTGAGTCGGCCGGCTCGTCTCATCATCGCGTCGCAGGTCAGTTGGTTGACGGCGGCATCGGTTGCAGGTGCACTTCGACGCGTCGGGCGTGGCGGCCGGGAGCGCGTTCCCAGCGGGCGTGGAGGCGAGCGCCCGCGCGCTGCACGCGGCGCTGGACGCGCTCGCCGACAGCACGGCGGCGCAGGCGCGCGCGTTGCACGCCGCGCTGCACCAGGTGGAGGCGTACGTGGCCGAGCTGGCCGCGCTGCAGGAGCGCTACACGCGCGCCGAGCAGCAGCTGCGGCATGCGGCCCGTCCGCACGCCGCGCCGCACGACCCCGCCGCACAGCAGCAACACCGCCAGGTGAGCCTCCCTACACCCTGCGCCCGGGACACTCGCGCGCGATGCACCGCCATAGCTAGGCCTCACCGTACCTCGTACTCACCGTTTATCTTTCTGTTCTCCCCCTCCCCCTCGCACTAACTCGTCGACTCGACATATCCTCGCTAGGAGTGCTCGGAGCGCGTCAACTCGCTCAAGAGCAAGATGGCCGCGCGGCGCGAGCGCGTCAAGCTGCTGCAGCAGCGCGGCGCGCCCGAACCCGACCCGCTGCGGGACGCGTGACCTCGCGCTAGGCTGGACTAGATCCGAACAATGCATAGTTAATATTAAGCAACCTCGACTTAAGATAAAATAAATCCACGAATCATCGACCTGAGTTTCCTTTCGCGGTAGGCTCGACCCCGACTTAGGAGCAGGCGACGCTAGGCTAGGTGTAGGCGCTAGGCATCCCCCTCCCTCTCGAGAACCGAGAACCTCCTAGTAAACGTTCTTTTGTCCGTACTTGCGTATCAGGAGATCGACCGGCGAATCGAGGAGCTCACCCGAGCGGTCTTCGAGCTCGACCCCTACGCGGGCCTCGGCGGCGGCGGCGGCGGCGGCGGCGCGGCGCTCGCCCTGCGCGCCGGCGGCGTGGCGCGCGCGCGCCGCCCGCCGCCCGGCCCCGCCTGCACCACGTACGCCGAGATAGTACGCGGCGCCACCAGCCGCTCCACCACGCCCGGCCCGCGCGACCGCGCCTCCAGCGCCGCACTCACCGACTCCACCGACCCCGAGGAGAACGACGACCGACCCCAAGCCGAGGATCTTGAACCTCTCCCGAATCCCGTTGAATACCGGCCCGCTCCGACCGATTACCGAGCGAGTCCGACCGACCAGCGGGGAAGCGCGGCCGAGCGCACCAGGAGCCCGATCGACGACCGGCCGCCCTCGGTGGAGATAACGGTGACCGCGGTCCCCAGCGACCGAGCCGATCGTGATCCCCTAGTGTGCGAAATCACCAGTGAAAGTGTCCGATCCGATGAGTGTTCCGATTGTGTGCCGAGTGTGGACGCTCCCGCGGTGGAGCTCGGGTCGGCCGACTCCCCGGGCCGCCAGCCGACCGGCCAGGAGGATGAGATCCGGTTCGAATGGCAGGAGGAGGCGGCGGTCGTCCCGGCCCCGTCTCCCCCGAGCGAGGCCTCGCCCTCCGTCCCGCCGACTGCTCTGGAGATCCCGGAGCGAGGCGGTCGGTCCCGAAGCCCTTCGAGAACTCGCTCGGCCGACCTCTCGTACGCCGAAATCCTAGCGCTCGGACTCCGAAGACGGGCCCAGATGTTGAGCGCCCTGCCGCAGCCGCAGGTGGTTCAGGTCGAGCTGGCCGAGGAAATCGCGGTGGAGGTAGCGCCGCGGCCGGAGCGCCCGGCCCGCTCGGAGCGCTTCCAGCGCCAGGAAAGACCTGTTAGACTGGAAAGACCGGAGAGGCCGGATCGTCCGTTCCGTAGCCGCTCCAGAGATCTACCTCGACAGATTCGCGGATCTGATAAGCGTCCCACCAAGGCCCACGACGTGCAGGCTACGAAGAAGAAGAAGACCACGAGAAGGGTCATCGAGGTGCAGGACTTCGGGGAGCTTGATCCCGAAGTTAATGTGGACCCTCCTCTCGCGACCGCTGCGGTCGAATCGATCGCCCCAAAACCTGCCCTGGGAAAAAATGTCAAGGAGGTTACCAAAAAGCTGCAGCACAGTGCTACCGTTGTAGAAACGGTGGTTGAAATCGTTGATGCTTTGGATACCGATGAGGAGGAGGTCGAGCAGAAGAAGCAGAAGAAGAAACCTAAATCGAAGAAACCATTATCAACGGACGATGAGATCCAACAGGCTCTTAAAGAGATCGAAGAAATTGACAATAAGAAAAAAAAGAAATCTAAAACTGATGCTATTTCCCTCGTTGAGACATCTGTTAAGACCAATAAGGAAACTACAGAAGTAACGAAAACAAAGTATCAGTCGCTCGGAGATGTCACGAATGATCCAACTACGTCCAAAAAGAAGAGAACTAGAAAACTATCTGAAAATGTTGTAAAAGACGAGAAATTAGTAACTGAAGCGCCCAGCGCTAAAACTAATGTGTCTGAACCGGTTGTGGCTTCAAACAAATCGGATAAACCAAAGAAAAAAAGATCTAAGGAGTCTTTAGAAAAAGTAAACACGGGTGAATTTATTACTGTAGAGTCATCGACAATAACTGATGTCTATCAGTACAATATATCGAGAACTACCACACAACAAAGTGGACAGTTCGATGGCGCTGCTGTGAGCTCTTGGGAGAGCTTTGCAGAAGATAACATTACTAAAGAAATTGAAGACTTAAAAAATCTGAAAGCCGAGCAAACAGAAACAAAAGAACCTTTAAAACACAAGAAACAGAAAAAACAAAAGGTGCATTTAGCATCGGATTTGTCAGCTAACGTTCAAGCTGTAAAAAGTGATTCCATCAATATTGCAAGTTCTGAAAACTTAAAGACCTGTAAACGTGAAATTGAACTGGAAGTGAATATAGAACCTAATCCCAAAAATATTTCACCTGTGGACATTACATCGAAATTTACTTCGAATGAATCCGCAAATCCAACGCAAGAGTTTTTAAACGAAAAAACTTCAGATCTGCTGGAAAACAAAGAAGAATTGGTTTCTAAAATTGCTTTGGTGCCAATTCCTAGTAAAGTTGGAGAAAAAAGTTCCAAAAAGAAATCAAAGGTCAAAAAAAACAAATCTATCGATCAAGAAGACATTTCTTCCGAAAAATCTTTTACAGAAACGTTAACAATTTCAAAGCATACGGATGACACTTTGAACGTCGTCGAGCTTAATACCGAAAACCCATCTGAACAGTTAGAAAAAGAATCTGATTCACTAGGCTCACCTGATAACCTGACTAAAAAAATATCTGAAGCCAAGCAAAATAAATCAAGTGCACAAGAGGATGTAGAAACTGTGGATTTAAAAGAACCTGTGTCGGATACCTGTGTCTCAAAAGACCCTTATCCTATTCTACAGGCAGATACTACATTCAAAAAGCAGGAAAAGGTCGTTATATTACCAACGCAAACAAAACAAGAATTAGATGAAAATTCTGAAAAAATAGATATATCTAAGGAAAAATGTTCAAAGAAGAAGTCAAAATCTAAAAAGGGCAATTTATCGGATCAAGTAAAAATTACAACGAAAATCACAGAACAACTTTTTATTCCAAAAGAAGATATCCCTAAGGAATTAGAAACTGAAAATTTAGATATACAAATAAGACATGAAGATAGAGAGCTTGAAACAAGTAAAGAAAAACCTGCCCAAAAGAAATCAAAATCCAAGAAGACAAAAAATAATCAAAAAGATCTTTCTTTGGAAAAGAATGTTTCTGAGACTGAAAAACAAGTTGCAACGACGGCAGATAACACTGTTGTTTCCATTGTGGATCAAGTTGTAAAATGTACTGAATTAGATTCAAAAATAGCAATGACTGACGTTTCTAATTTGGAATTTAATGATCCACAAAAAAGGAGCAAAAAGAAATCAAAACCCCTAAAATCTAAATCTGATGATTTAATAAATATTGCACCAGTAAAACCTGCTGCTGATATAAAAAAACAGCATTCAATCGATAGAGATGATATATTCGTTTCCATAGAAAAAAATACCACAGAATTGAAAGCACAAACAGAATCAAAAGAGCTATCTGAAGTTAGTTCAGATATAGCTAAAAGTTCTGAAGCGCCGAAACCTGCCAAAAAGAAGTCTAAATCTAAAAAAGGCAAATCAAGTGAACTAGAAAATATTGATTTAGAAAAAAATATAGTTAAATCTGACGAACCTATCAAAGGCGATAAGACAGCTTGCACTGACCCAGCTCCAAACTTAGAAGTACCATCAAATGTTCAAGACAATTTGAAAGAAGAAAAACAAAGCGACGATCATAAACCTTGTACGAAAAAATCTAAACACAAGAAGGTTAAATCTAGTGACCAAGATGTGCTATTAGATCAATTGAAAACTGGCGAATCATCTGTTAAAAAACTACATGTAGATACTGGTGAAGCATCTGCTAAGAAAACACATGAAAAAAATGTTATAGAAGTCAAAACCTCGAAAAAAAAATCAAAATCCAAGAAAGATAAAATTAATAATGACGATATTGAAAAAGCACTTAAGGATATAGAGTTTTTGGACTCATTAAAGAAAAAAACAAAAGAAAAATCGCAAGAATTAGAAGAAAGAAAGCCAATTACGGAACAACAACAACTGTTCCAATGTGATCTATCTAGTGATAAAATATTCACGACGCAACCCGAAAAGTCAAAGTCTGGCGCATACATTGATTGGAACACTTTATTGACAGAAGAAGAAGGCATTCCAGTAGCTGTAGCTGAACCGCTTATTCAAACAGATATGAATACATCTGAAAGGATAGAGAGTAAACAAGTGGCCACAGAAGTCACCATTTTAGAAGAAAGTACACAGGCTTTCGAAAATAAACTGGACACATCTTCTTTGACCTCAGATGAAGCTACTAATATAATTAGAGAATTCGTTCAGCCAGCTACGGATTCCGATATTTCACGAAAAGAAACTAAACAAGTTGAAAATCCAGATGATGGCAAAGCTTCTTCATCACTACCTACTTCTGAACAAAATAATAATCTTAAATCACTTACGAAAGAAATACCAAACGAAGATTCTTATAATATTGTACAAGAGATCACCCACTATGAACCAATTGTTCAAGATGCCGAAACACGCACAATATACTTAATAACTCACGAAGAAAAAAAGCTTCCCCCAATTAGGACGGTGAAAGTATTTAGGAGCAAAAGCAATTCTCTTGAAGAGCCACAAGTTACCGAAGAAACTACCTTGGAGAAGCCTGAGCAAATTGATATTAACAAAATCACTGATGAAGTGTCTTCCACTAGTTTAGAAATTGAAACTGATTTAACGACTGCTACTCAGCTAGATGCCCATAAACAGCAGCTTATTTTAGATAAAGAAAAACCTTCAGAAGATGCTAGTTCTGTTGACAGTCGTATAGATAGTGATATCGCTAATTTAAAAGATTCTGATAAAATTCAAGAGGGTATTGATACAGAGTCAATGTATATTACGGAACATGGATCTTGTACTACCGTGACTAAACAGTCTGTAGCTGAATATGTGACTGAGTTTATGAACACGGAAATCCGCCAAGAGTTCATCAATCAAAAAACTTTGCCTAGTGAGGGTGCAAAAAGACCTGATGCTATAACTACAGAAAAATCAGCTGAAGTTGAAAACTCTCAGGAGGAGTTTGTGAAAGAACCCGTCGCAAAGTTAGAAAATAAAACTATGTCAGAAGAAGACTTTTCTGACTCCTTGGTCTTAGAAGAAGCTATATTTGGCTCGGTTCAAAATAGGAATAAAGCTTCAGAAAAGAAACTGAAAAAACCTTCAAATATTCCTTATGACGTGCTAGTCAATGATGTTAAAACGTACTCTATTGATTTAGACACGTATGCACTGGATTACGAATACAGCCAACTGATGCAAAAGAAACGCGAAGAGATCACACCAAACGAAACACGCCAAGAAATAATAGAACAAATATTGGATAGTCCAACAACTAATGTAGTGAAAGACCTTGTGCCTACCATTGAAAATACGAGAATATCACCCGTCAAAGATGACATACCGGCTTGTAACTATCAAGATATTGTCGATGCTGATAGAATGCTAGCAACAGACTTACAAAACCAAAAAATTGTTGAAAAAGAGGTCATAGTGTCTGAAAACCCGGAAAGCGTCCATGAATTTATTGCAGAACCAAGTGTTGATTTCATCGTTCGTAAAAGCAGCATTCCAAAATTAGCTAGCGAGGTTGACTCACCTGCCATATTAAGCACTACAGGATCATTGGCTGAGCTTGAAACTATACCGGCAAATCAAGTTCTGGACAAAATGTATATATTGCGTCAGGAAACGCCCCGACAAAGTTACCATGAGATTAGTGACGCCGAAAAACTTTTGGGAAGTTTAAGATCATCAGTTTGGGTGGAGTCTGAAAATATTCTGCCTGAAACTTCATTTAATGCCCAAGACAGGTTTTCTAATGCCGAAAGTCTTCAAGCTACTTCTATAGTAGAAATGTTACCATCCAAAAATACTGAATACAAAGTAGATGAAATTAAAGAAGTTGCTTTTGAAGAAAAAGAAGAGAAAGAGGTCTCAGAACCATTTGACATGACTGACTTAATCATCGAAGCACCAACGCATACTAAGATTACTGAAAGTTATATAGGTACTTGCAACCAGGAAAGTGAAACTTTGACAAGATCGACGGAACCAGAATATCCCCAAACAATAAACCAAGAAAATCCACAACAAAATTATCAAGAACTTAGCGATGCCGAGCAATTACTAGCATCTATAATAACAATAAAATCTAGAGAGTCCAGTGTTGCGCCTACCACATTGACCTTTGTTGAAGATGAATCAGATCAAGTCTTCCAAAACATTACTACGTTTATCACTCAAGAGATGAACATGACTGCTCAATCAAATAATGAACCTAGTCATAACAATCAGATACGCAACGACAATTTGTTAACTAATGGTATTGTGCGAGAACAGCCACTCGTCGAAGATTCTACCATCGTACCAGAACGTCAAATTATTATTCATGAAGTACCTCGATTTATTTACCATGAATTAAATGATGCTGAAGTGAGATACGCTGTATCTCGAGAAATTTCTTCAGCCACGCTGGCTATTGAGAATGTTGAACTTGACTCAATAAAATTAGACACGAAAAAGATCCCTTCTGAAGAATCTACGTCTGAAGACAAATACCAACCTATTCCCAAGATTGACAGAGTTGAGGATAAAAATGCTATAATATCTAAACCACTTCGTCATATTAATCGTGAACTAAAAGATGCTGAAAGTGATATTGGAGCAGATAATACTTCTAAAGTATGTGAAAAACCTGATTTAGTCAAAGACCAAGCTGCTGTTACTGAAACACCCAAAACAAAACTGAAAGGAGACGAATTGTTTGATATTACATCATCCGAGACAACTCTTGAAAAAGTAGGTGTTAGTAAAACTGTAATAGAACATACCATTGATCTTATCAGCAATGAAAGAAAACAGAAAAATACCGACATTGCTATTGCTGAATCTGAAAATATCAAACAAGACTCCCCTTCTAGTGGTGATGAGATCCATATTTCAGACCAACAGAAAATTTGCTATTCATTTGAAGTCGATGATCTCACAAACACTCCAGTGGAGGTGGTGTATGGCGATGTTTCGTCTCCACTGATAATACCTACTGATGATCCTATTGCGCACGATATAGAGATTATACGTGGAGAAAAATCTGCCCCAGGTTCACCTGGTGTTGTTGATTTTGAAATAGTCGATGTTGGTGAAATCATTGAATTCATTGCATCTAATAATATTCAAAAAGATGATGAAAATACGAGAATCTCTAAAGAGAAGAATTCGGCGATTTCTGTGGAAGAAAACGCATTGAAAGATATTGAAGCCACTGAACAAGAAAATGTAACACGTGGCCAGATTTCTAATAAAGTATTAGAAATTGATGATCTGGAAGAAACTTTAGTTTCCGTTGTATTTGGGGACATAAAAGAAATTGAAGAGTCGATAAGAAGGAGAGCACTCACCAAAAATGTTGAAGGTGTAGAAACAGATTTACAAAAAGTTGTTCCCGCTGCTCAAAGTAATGATGTTGAAGAAAAAACTTACGAAGAAATGAAGATTGAAACAGATTCTCCCGATTTGGTCGATGACATTCTTGCGTCGGTCGATACTCCTCAATTAAAACCAATTTCACTACTTTCTGAAACTCCCGTGGCTAGGCCTGACACTATCTCGGCAGAATCGATAACACCACAAACAAGTGAGCTAGCAACTAGCATAAGCCAAACTATTACTGATACGCACAAACAATCTCTAGAAGCAAGTACGGATAAAAACTTAGTTACTAATGACTTAATTGAAGTAGTTGCAGAAAAATCGGATCTGACTAACACGGAAACTGATAGTCCTCGCCCAGAAAAGTCACCCATACACAGTTTGCATGATCTCCTTCCTGAAATCGATTCCATTCCCGAATTCAAACCTTCTTTTAGCAACACTGTTCTGTTTTCTAATCTATCGGCTGATGCACCAGAATTTACACCTTCTTACATGTACAAGAGTGTCACAACTACTGTGACCCAAAGTATTTTAACCGATCCAGATACTGAAGACATAAGAGAAACGGCACAAAAATCTCCGGGGACTGAAGAAGTTTTAGAAATAACTGCTGAAGTTCCAGATGGTGATTCAAACGTTATTTCATATTCATCCGTGCTGAGAACACAAAAGGTCAAATCTGAACCAGAATCAGAACCAGTATCAGAGCCAAAGCGTGAGTCTCATAAACCACAGGCTACTGTGGGACCGGAGAGGTCGAGTTCAAATGAAAGAGTGAAGGAGGAACATACTGATTCCAAAGCAAAACGTAAGAAGAAGGAAGGAAGGCATAAAAAGAAGGAAGATACAAAAGAAACTAAAGAAACTCTTATTCAACATACATCAGAACCACAGTTGACTGAGGTACCACCTCCTGTCTATGAAGTTGCAGTAGCAGCTTCAGATCAAGTCAATGTATGGACAAAAGCAGCTGATGATGGTAAATCATATGCTGAAATTTTAGCTGAAGGCCTAGAGCACAAAACTTCTGAAGTTTTAGTACAGCCACAAACTGATAAACAGCTAGAAAACAAGAAAAGTTCTGAAGAAAAAGTAGAAAAGAAAGCGATAAAAAAACAACGGCAAGTAACAGAAAAATGTAAAGAAAGCGTAGAGCCTCCACAGCAAACCATTGATGAAGTAGATCGAAGTATTGTAGAAGAAATTGTAGAAGTTCAAAACGTTGAAAGCTCGATTGGGTCATGGGCCGCAATTGTAGCATCACATCGATCATCGCCAGACAGAGCACCAAAAGCTGAAATACAGCACTTGCCAAAAGAAACAGTAACTACTACTAGCAACAGAAATGTTGCTCCTGTGATCATGGTTGAAGAGTTAGTTCCAGACAATAATAAGCAAGAAGTTGAAATTGATACTGATGGTTTCATAACAGTAGACAGAAGCAGGCGATCAAGATCCAAATCTAGAGATATCCGCTCGAGATCTAGCTCAAATGTAAACAAAAAACATGACCTATTTAATAGGTTTGAAACACTCGACAGCGCACTACAACCTGAAAAAGAGCAATCTCTTCAAAGCTCACCAACTGATGGAAAGCAACAAGTTAGAAAAAGTAGAAAGTCCCGCTCTTCTAAATCTAAGGAAAAAGAAATAAAGTCTGAAGTTGCACTTTGTACATCTGACGAAGATCCACCAGCACAACAATTAAAAAAAGATAAAAAGAAACGATCTTCTAAATCGAAAGATCCTTCTGGCAAGCATCAAGAAGAAAAACCAAACTTATCTGTGGAGCAACCTCAAGTTATACCTATTCCAGAAAATATAACTGACAAAAAGATTGCACCTGACACAGAGGTGGTGCTAAAAAAAGAGGTCGAACCAGAGAAAGAAATAAAACTAGAGAAAGAGGTAAAACCAGAAAAAGACGTAAAGTTAGAGAAAGTTGTAAAATCAGAGAAAGAAGTAGAACCGAAAACAGAGGTACAACAAGAAAAAAAGGTTAAACTAGAGAAAGAAATTAAAGTTAAACCAGAAAAGGCTAGTAAACTAGAGAAAAAATTGAAACCTGGTAAAGAACTTACAATAGAAAAGGCGGTTAAAAAAGAAAAAGAAGTAAAACGCGAAGAAGAGATAGTTAAACCAGAGATAGAGGTTAAACCAAGAAAAGAAATACAAACAGAGAAAAAGAAAGTGGCTGAAATTGAAACAAAATTAGATACTGAACTGATACTTGAGCAGGTGTTAAAGTCAGACGAAGGAACTAAACCAGTAGAAATAGGTAAACTAAATAAAAATATCAAACAAGTTGACGTTCTAGACCACCCTGAACCTGAAAGTAAGAAAAAGAATAAAAAGAAAAAGAAAGATAAAAAGTCTGAATCTCAGCCAGGAGTAATGGCTGAAAAACAAACTACTTCTTTGGAAGCTTCAGTAGCTCCGACAGAACCTGAAGTTCAATATACATCTGAAATTCATATCAGTGCTTCACCGCAAAAAGAGGTCGACAAACCCATGGATCTTGAATCTTCAGATGTTATTTCCTCGCCGAAAACCTCTTTGGTCGACGTTACATCTTCAAAACCAGAAGTGACTGAATCCCAAACTATTTTGTTATTACAAAAGTCTCCGACAGAACGTGAAAGTGTACAAGCTTCAGAGTCGTTTAAGCAAGAGATATCAATCGTGAAGGTTTCTCCGAAAGTAGCCTTGGAGAAAAAAGTTCAAATAAGTTCACCTTTGCGCAAACGATTTGATAGCCAGATTTCGACCCCTGAATCTATCCAAACTCCGGTGAAAGACAGATTCTATTCTGAAGCACAGTTTTGGAAAGATGATCCTAGTGCGCTGGATGAACTATGCCAATTAGATGAAACTTTGTCTGTCGAAGTCCAACAGCCAGCCAGAAATGAACCAAACTTAAATATTTGTGAAGATACGAAACCTACAAAAGTTACTTCTAATGTTGAGGACCTCGGATTTTCAAGTGATATTTTACAGAACCAACCTAATCTTACTACACAACCTGTCGACTCATTTATAACTGAAGAAATCAAGACAATTGAATCACAGAATGTTTCTGTGTTTCAAACTGAGCAAGATAAAATAACTGAGGAACAATCTCTTGAACATAAAATGGCTGATTTACAGCGAGAAATCGAAGAGATGTTATCACCTGAAAATGATTCCTCTCAAGAAGATGAATCACATAAAGAGTTGACCGATACTCAGACATCTATCGACTATCAATATGACGAGTTATTGGATAACATGTCTCCTTCTTTGGCTTCTCCGGAGCCAGATGAACTGTCACCTCGAGTAGAATCACAAGAGTCACTATCACAAGCGGCAACTAAACCTGACGACATTCAAGACGATGACTTCGAAGAAAAGCATATAAGCTTCAGCATGATTGACTCAGTTTTAGATGACACTGAGCCAATATCAATCACTGAAACACATTCTCTTGAACCATATTCGTTTAGCCAAGATGACATCCTTATCACACCCAGAGAGGTTGATAAATTAAATAATTCTGATGCACAAGCTGTAGTCACAGCCTCTACTGAAATAGGACCGGTTCTTCTGGAACCAAAACCCAAACTTGAAAGTGACCGTACTAACAGTGCTTCAAACACAACTAACACAATATTCAACCTTAAAGCGGATACTTTCTGGACCGACAAACATACTGCGGATGACGCAGAGCTATTGTTACACGAGCGAAAATCTAAATCCGTCGTAATTCCAAAAGCTATTGAAATCGTAGAGCAACCTAAACATCATAGCAAACCACAAGTTGGCGAGGTCATTAGTGTTAAGGAAAACGTGGTCCTAGATACCCCATTTTGGCCCGAAAAGCATTTATACCATGACGCGGAATGTCAATACTTCCTTCTCATGGCTAGTCGATCCAAAAAACAGCCCGTCACCAGTCCTAATGTAGCAATTCCCGATCAAAACGATAAGGACAAAGATCCTGGCGGTAGTTCAGGTCACTCTTCCGAAGAGGAGGAGGGGCCGAAAGAGGCATCCGGTTCACCGTTCGACCCCAGCTACATGTCGATGGACTTGCCGGGCGGCATCTGTAGCTGGAAGGACCACAGCTCGTACCTGAGCGTAGAGCCGATGGCGGGCCGTGCGCCCTCTAGGGAGGATATACTAACCACCTCGCTTCCCGAACCAGCCCTACCCCCACCCCTACAGGCGCCAGCGGACACCGAACCGGCCCCGAGGACACCCAAGGTGACTGACACCGACTCGTATTGTACAATCTTACACTTTATTATTTCTGTTTGGCATGATATACTTACAAAATTTTTAATTTCACAAATTACAAGGCTATGTTGTATCGTGAGTTGTGTAGCAACACCGAGTTTGCCGTTCGTCTTGTAGTGCCATTTTGGCGAGCACATGTATCTCCTAGCGGTAATACGCAGTTTACGAGTAGTACGCATTTCGATTCGTTAGTTTGCTACGTATTTATTGTATTAGAATGCAATCTAGTCATGTCTAGTCAGCGTGTTTAACTTTTGAGATTTTCATCGATTAACTTTTTCTAGTCATTGTCAATGATCTGATTTTTTAATAAAATGTAATTTCTGCTTTTTCAATTGTTTTATTTATAGGGTTCTCTACCCCGTGTTAGACAGGCAGGCAAATTGGCTCTACGAGACGATCGACAACAAAGTCGCTTATATCCAGAAATGTTTTCTAGTTTCTAGATAATTTGGGCTTATAGATGAAATTCCAACTAAATAGTTAAGATGTAACAGTGGTTAGCTGTATTATGTACAATCTGCAATGGAACAATATTGCTCTAAAACCCCGCTGCAGTAACAATAACTTAAGCTCTTACTGAGCAGGTCAGTTCAGTTTTATTATTATGCATTTTGGCTTAGTCAAACCCTAATTCGTAGTTTACAGAATTATTTCCCTTTGTCTTGTGATTTCGTTGTGCTCAGTTAAAATTGAAATGATGGTGTTTCGCATCGACAAAATTATTTTCGCTTGTCAGTGTGTTTGACACGGCACGCTTCTACACGCTCGATCACCGGCCTAATTGACTCAACTAACTATTAACTGTGCGTTTGGATGACACAGCTTTTGGATCTGACCTTACATACAGACCTATATTCTATTTGCTGGAGGATTTATAAAAAATTAATAATATTTATGGTTCTTTTTCAAGAAAAGAAATTACCTACATGAAATGCACAAAAGTGCTCCAATATTTGAAAATTGATACCTAATGACTGTTTAGCCACTTTTAATGTTGAAAAGATTATTGATTCAGTTTCAATAGGTACCTACCTACTGACTTATTATTAATCTACACAATAACATTATCATAGTATTTTTTGTTAAAGAGCCAAGAAGCTGCGTCCCTCAAAAGTACACGTGTAACATACAAAATAGTACCAAAATTATAAATCTATCATTCGGTGTGAAACACTTGATGAATTAGCTTTATTTGTTGTTTTCGATGTTTTTGAAGCCCCGACTCACCGGAATGTGGCCGAATGATTTTAATCCGAAGACGCATGTCATGCCAAAACTGAAAGTTTAATTTTTTTATTTGATGTTGTACAATGCGTTGCTAACAATGTCCATCATCCATGCATTTGGAATGAATCCCGTGGACTGCTGAGTTACCCTGTTTCATTCATTATGTGGAAGCAAAAGATTTTTCTATTCGACGTGATATGCCTAGCAAGCAATTGTTTTACAGTATATTTTGCGACGTGCAAGCTCGGTTAAAAACTATGAAAACAATGAATTCCTGCAATAGTGGAGTCCTTGAGTTGAACATCTAGCTATTTGCTCATTCAAGCAACTGCCTTACGTCAGAGCAGAGTCGCATTGTGGCTGATTTACGGTTTGGAAAGCAGCCAACACAGAATCTGTAACGTCTTCAATAATGATTTAGCTCGCTGCAAATATCGCTTGTACAATCTGTTCCATTATAAATTCAATTGTAAAATTAATAATGACAGAATGCCTCACGAGATCGACGTTTCCGAAAATCTTTTGGCTCCACATTTCAATTGTACAAAAGTGTGTGTAGCTAATCAATGTGTGTGTTCTCAGGATGAGTTATCTAACGATATTGAAAGCCTGCTGCAAGAGATCAAGGATGTCCAAACTAGGCTCTTGGATCTACCCGATGAGAGCCTCGACGCTATGGAAACAGGACTCACGGTGAGTTTCACTGTAAATACACCATACATTTTGTGTTCGTTTGCAAATTCTACGGTCCATACATTGTAAATGTTTATTCAAAGCACACAAAGTCAGAATGGTATGAGGTCACGCATAGGTACACCTAAAATGGCAAATGAATTCTCTGAATAAATGTTCTCAGCCTTGGCAGTGAATAGCGATATTTTAACAAATGATGATGTCACATAGGCACACAGTATTACGACAGGGAGTTAATAATACAACTTACAAGTGTTTGGCATCACATTCTAGGGCACTAGTGCGCGGAACCGGCCGGGGGACACTCGAACGAATACGAGTACATTTTCGAAAATTTCATCGATTATTCAGAAAAATTTAACTAAACTATTGATCACGTTAATATATTGAGCTTTATGATGTGATAGTGCTTTATGGATTTTAACTTGATGAAGAAAAATTGTAAGTACCTAATCTTTGATTTAAAGCAGTTAATTTAGCTGGTCCAAATCAGTACCAATCGGAAGCGTGCCCAAGACACTGGCTGCATTAATTTAATAAAAGGAAATTACTCCGTATATTAGGGAGATAAAACAAAAACTTAAATTTAAAAAAAAAGTAAAGCTTAACGGTTGCTGTAACAACCGAATAAATATTTAGGTAACTATGATGTTTATTTTTCAGTTGTTTCAGTTTAATTGATGTAAACATTGGTTAATTTAACATCTCGTAAAATATTGACGATCACCGCTAGATATAATAAAATTACAAAATCTGTTTTTGATTGCATCTTGGCATGCTTGTAAATTGATTGGGCATTTAGAAATGTAACACAAATGCATCAAATACCTAATGGAGTCGCAATATTTTTTGTTATCAGAACATGTTTACATTTTTTACACATGTTTACATATACAAAGTACCTACTTATCTCTTAAGAAAAAGGTCTGCTTAAACATGAATCAAAATTTAAGTCTTTGTACCTTACAAAAAATATTGAAGTCATAAAAATAGAAACACAAAACATAGTTTAACAGCTTTGAAACAATCACTCAATTTTAAGTACCTAGTTATGCATGTTTACACAGCTGTGGCCCTACCTAAATACTAGTAGATAGTACCTTCTTTCAGGTTCTTTTAGGTTTTATAAGGAACCTACTAGGTACCTAAAAAACCAATACTAAAAATATAGTTTTACAGCTCAATTTTGAGTAGTTAGTTAGGTTGTGTATTAGTCATACATGTTTACACAACTGTGGCCCTAAATACTAGTAGGTTAGGTACCTACTAACGAGACGCTTATAGCAACACCGAGACATAAGGATAAATGAAATGGCTGAGCCGACCCGTCATTGATAATTTTAGAATTTCTTAGGAATCGTGATGCAATGTTTATTTTAAAGTAATTATGTATGATGTATGATGCATTTTATGGAGATAAAGCGATGATATCACCTTCTACGTGACATAACAAGTTTTTATAAACAAGTGCCATTTTGTCTGTATTTTTTAGACATTTTTCTTCTTATACACCTACCTACCTATATACCACATGTATCTATAATGGCGACAAAAAATTGACACACGGGTAGAGCTACTTATTAGTTTTCATAAAAAAAAATTAAGTACAGTCGGCTGCACTAAAATGTGTACAAATCGTAATTTTCAATGTAACGCCGCAGCATTGTTATGGACTTTGACGGTCCCAATACTAAATAAATAAGTAAAATTATCAACTGTGCTCATAATTTTTTAGTTTTTATCCTGTAAATGTCTATTGCAATACGGTGACGCACTAGTTTGAAAGTTACGAATCGTACCTTTAATTATTTTTTTATGAATACTAATAAATAGCTCTACCCGTGTGTCAATTTAATGTCGCCATTGTAGATACATGCTGTATAGAGTATATCTACTCTATCCAGATTTCTATTTTATAGAGTAAAAATACAGTAGAGATTTTATTTAATTAAGAAAGAATATTATATTTCTACAAAAAAATTCAAGAAATAAGTACCTACCCATTACCTAATCTTTTTTTTTATCAAAAATGTAATGAATGCTGTTACACCTGATGTTATGTGGTAACCTCTGCCTATAACAATGTAAGATACACAGATCAAGTCTCTTGAAATATATATTTTTCGTGACCCGGATTAACTCATAGGCTACTTTTTAACCCGGAAAATCAACGGGATTCAACGGGACGCGAACAAAGTCGCGGGTGGAAGCTAATACGTAAATATTTTCCTCATTCCAGGAGGGTATAGACATCCTGGTGAAGTGCGGCGAAGCGGCCGATCTGCTGGAGCAGCAGGTCATAGAGTACCGCCAGGAGCAGGAGGTGCAGGACCTGATGAAGGAACTCATCGCGATGAGGAGCAGGATCTCAAGGCTACTGACACAGGCGCGACAGGGAATTGCTACCATCCAGGTAAGAAAGGTTAGATTCTTTGTTTCTTTTTGGTTTTCAAACTGTTTTTACTAACGCCAATACGTAGGTAATTATTTTAAAAGTAAACCGTAACACATTTGTAAAAGATAGTTTAACATGTTTTGATTTTGAATTTTTTTAGTTTGTCTTCGTTTATTGTTTATTGGGGCAAGTGTACGCATACACATTTTTCGTCTTAAAACGCATTTATTTCAAAAATATAATTAACTGACAGTACAAATTTGATTTATTTTATTTAACAGATAATTTTTTTACCTTAAGACAAAACTTTTACTGTCCTAAATACTATATCTTGAGCATAGTGAGGTTTCAAAGTGAAAAGTGCGCACACTTGACCCGAGTGACTCTATGTAGAGTATAATGTTGATCATCTGAAATTTCAGGACGCGAAAGTGGAAATTGCTCGTCAAGCCAAAGAAGTCGAAGAACAAAAGGCAAAGATCCTCAAACTCGACCAGTGGCTTGAAGGCATTAACAGTGGCCTCAAGGAGTCCGTGCAAACAGACGCGCTTGTCGAAGAAGATATTATTAGATATATTGAAATCTACGAGAAATACATCAGAGAGTATGAAGAGTACGAGATTATTCTCAAGTCAATAACTGTGATAAATGAAGATGAATCTAGTCAGTCCTTAAGGACGAAGCTGGTCGCGATGCAGAAGGCGTTAGAGGAAACGCGACAACTAGTTATTATAGAAATAGAGAGGTTAAGACAAGTGCTTCTAGTAATGAGGGCCCCCGAGGTCGTGGAGGAAGATATCTCACAAACCGATCGAACCATCGACTCCACGTCGATGCCCGAAGAGGTTGTCAGTCCAAGAACTGAAGTCATTCACAAGGAACCAAAGCTTTCACTGGTACAAGAAGTGTCAGAGAAACAGGAAAGCGAACGAACCGTCCAAGAAAGTAAACCATCGGTGACCATCGAAACTCAAACTGGAAAGAGTCTCATATCGGACCCGCCATCTGTAGCTGACAAGTCTGTGATTTGCCAACCGGAAGTGATAGCTACGCATGATGTGTCTATAACCTGCGCGCCACCGAAGGAAGTTGAAGTTCAAACAAGTGACCCACCTTCCACAGAGAAGGAAATTCTTGAGAACATTCAGGTTACGCAAACCATTTCCGATGGTGGCCATGAGACTATTGAGATAGCTAGTCGGCCAGTGGTCAGAACGCAAAAGGTTGACGAAAAGACATTGCTTGTTGATGCTAACTATAGAGACGATAACATCCATAGAGACTCTAAACTCAACATAACGCATAGCTACCCTCAATCGTTTGAGACTGTGATGGTAGAACCTGATGAAACTACCACCGAAGTGGTCGTCGATGCGGACGGAACCAAGAGAATCATTGTTAAGAAGATCAGAAAAACTCTGGTTACTAGACAACAAATGCTACAAACACAACAACGCACACAACAAATATTATCCAGTGAGGGTGTACCTCAAGAACCATCTTTCTCTCAAATCACATTGAGAGAAGACAAGGGAGCCACTTCGACTACAATGGATGACGGTGGTGTCCAAACCATGCAGTATCAAACATACGGTGGGCAAGTAATATCTAGCCTCCCCGGAGGTGAAGTCACCGTTCAAGAGTTCACGTCGAGACCTGACATGGTCATCCAAATGGAAAAAGGAATGAAGCCGGAAGAAATACTTCAATTAGCTGAAGGCGAATTCCCGACTCAAGTACAAGCTTCCTCATCGAGTGTGACGGCTGTCGTTCAACAAGTCACCAAGAGAATAGTGAAGACAAGACGACGCATCATCAGAAGGGTGGTGATCATTGACGGTAAGGAACACGTCACCGAAGAAGTAATCGATGAGCCTGATAATGTAGAAATGTTTGAAGAGCAAATACCCAGAGTGTGCATCAATGTAAGAGAACAAGGTGGTGTTCAATTTGAAGAAATCGACGATTCCACTCATGGAAAAGAGCAACCACCAAAATTGCCTAGTACTAAGAAAGATGACGATGAAAAAGAAACTGAAGACGAAAAGTCACCAAGGGATGGAAAGCCACGCAGTGATAAATCTCCTCGTCATGACAAATCACCCCGTCATGACCCTTCACCTCCAGGAAGTGGCCAATCTCCACCTCGTGATGACCAGTCACCGCCGCGAGAAGATAAGTCACCACCGCGTGATAAGTCACCACGACGAGATGGTAAATCACCTCACGATGATAGTCCCGATGATAAGAAACCACCAAAAGATGGTGACAGTAAAGTCCCGGTAGACAAAATTACTCAAGAGGAAACATTAAACAAACTGATGCAAGACTTTATGAAAAAAGAAGGTGAACATGGAGTTCATATGCAAGTTACAAAGTCACAAACTATAACCCGAACATCGCAAGACAGGGAAACATCTCCTGCTGAAACTGTGACTAGTTCCTATCAAGTATTATTACCTGCGGATACTGATTACCCTGTAGAAGAGTACTTAGTGCAAGAGCCACACGAAGGACAAACAACATTCGCAACCCATGGCGTTCAACATTCGACCTATGAAGCGTCTTCTTCCAACGTATCCACTATTGTACAAAAGGTTACAAGAAAAATTACAAGAACTCGCAGGCGCATCATCAAACACATTCAAATCATTGATGGTAAAGAACACGTCACAGAAGAAATAATCGAAGAACCGGACGATGTTCAAATTATTGAAGAAGAACCTAAAATATCTCACAACGTACAAACAGAGGGTATCAAAACAAAACGTATCAAAATTATTAAGCACGTGCAAATAATTGATGGGAAAGAACATGTCACGGAACAAGTCGTAGAAGAACCTGATGATGAATTTATTCCTGATTCTACTATCACAGCTGAGATCGATGTTCAAATAAGTCAACCTGACGCTAAAAAAGCACCTTTAAAATTAATTAGAGAAGAAACAACTGTTGTACCACAACCAAAAGATACTACTGTACTCGATATTACAAGAAGTATGATCAGCAGTGAAACGGACCACTCTATCGCTACTCAAAAACCTACTAAGCTTCAACCAAAACCTGTAGACGATGTCGAAGAAGTAGAAAAACAACCGAATTTATCAGATACATCAACATCTAAGCAAGGAGTTATTCATATTGTTAGACAAGCTAGAGTTGACGAGCCAGATGTGATTGTCACTTCCACAGCCACTGAGGAAATTCAACCAACAGAAGTTATTACTGCTATAACAGAAACAGAATCACCTGATAAAAAAGAACTACTAACCAGAGAAACGTCCTCTGTACATGATATACCTGATGGAACTACTACCATTCAGGAACTGGTGACTCCAGCTGGCAGTGTTACTATTACTACTACCAAAGTGAAGGGTGAAACAGGTCGATCTACGAGAGAAACAATCACTACTTCTCAAATGACCACTACGTCTTCGACCAAAAAAGTAACGACTGAAGGTCCGGAACAAATAATACATACAATTCAAGAAGTTATTCAGACCACTGAACCTCACATTATGGTTTCAATGACTCGAGAAAGTGTTCCTAAGGATGACGTTATGCAGTCTTTTATTGAAGGTGAAATTGAGTACGCAGCAACATCTAGTCTACCGAAATCTGTAGAAGACAAATCTGAAAAAGAATTGCCAAAGTCAGTTAAAGAAAAGAAGGTAAAAAAACCGAAAAGCAAAACAAAATCGAATGGAGTTACTGAAAAACAACCTGTGGTTCCTAAAGAAACGTCACAAAAGGTTTCACAACCTGAAGTAAACGATAAACCTCAAGATCATACAACAACAGCTACTACTCACGCAACTGAAGTTGTTGCAACAACTGAGCACAAAGAACCTGATGTACAAATATCAACTGTAAAAGACATTGGTCTTGTCGATATAATGAAGAACTTAATCCAAAGTGAAAGCGACCACACTGGTGCATCTAAGATACCATCAAGTCCAGTGAAGAAGGTCGAACAACCGGCAATCGAGCCAGTAGTAAATGCTCCTGATGTTCTAACACAGAAAGCGATAACTCAAGTGGTCAAAGATACTGTTAAAGATTTTCAAACTCCAGAATTTATTACGAAAATTGTTGAAGAAACCGTCAAGGAAGTTGAAACACCAGAAGTAATAAATCAGGATATTGTAAAAACTATCAACGATCAAAGACCAGCAGTTACCACCCAAGTTACCACAGAAACAGTTGTAGGAAAACCTGTTATTACAATCACAACTAAAGAAACAACAACACAAGTTGAAGACACTAGACTAGACGACTCCAAACCAAGGACGAAAGTAAAAATAATGATAACAGAAAAACAGATCCCATTAAATATTCCTGATAAATCTGACATTCTGCTTACAACCCAAGAGTCAGAACCAGATACAAAGAACATTTTAGACTTGACAACTGAGTTTATTAATCAGGAAGGCAAAGATATGAAACCTTTACTGTCCACCAAGCCTCTTGATAAACCCATAAGCCAAACTGTGACAATTATTAATGATAGCATTAAAGAAGTTAAAAAGCCTGAGTTAAAGACTCAAGTGGTTGAAGACAATGCCAATGATATCAAAACATCAGAAAATACTACACAAGTCATCACAGAAACAGTAAAGGATGTTTTAAAGCCAGAAGTCAAAACTCAAACTGTCAGCGTCGAAGCACCTGAAATAATTACTCAAAAGGTAAAAGAAACTGTGGTTGTAGAACCTGTAGTCATTACTACCAAAGAAACCACTTCACAAGTCGAAGAACCTACTCGAGACGACTCAAAACCAAAGAAAAATGTAGAAATAATGATTACGGAAAAACAAATCCCATTGGATGTGACCGATAAGTCTGATATTCTGCTTGCATCACAAAAGTCAGAACCTGAATCAAAGAGCATTTCAGAATCGATAATGGAGTTTATTACTGAAGAAGGCAGACACGTGACACCCATAGTGAGTACCGAGCCTATTGAAAAAACTACTAGTCAAATTGTTACAATAACAAGCGAAACTATCAAAGACATAAAAACGCCTGAGGTAAAGACTCAAGTTGCCAAAGAAACTGTCAAGGACGTTCAAACACCAGAATTGACTACCCAAGTTATCAGAGAAATTGTTCAAGATGTCCAGGCGCCAAAGATAACTTCTGTAGTGGTCAATAAAACTGTGATAGTTGAACCTGGAATTACTACTACAGAAACAACGACACAAGTTGAACAGCCTAGCTCTTTAATATTGCCTAAGGCTCTGGAAGACCGTAGTCTAGTCGACTCCGAACCCAAGACGAAAGTAGAAATAGTGATTAAAGAAAAGCAGATCCCACTGGATGTCACTGATACTCTGCTTGCACCACGAAATTTAGAACCTGAATCTAGTAGCATTTCGAAAACGATAACAGAGTTTATTACTCGAGAAGGCAAAGACAAGACATCTCCTTCAGTAGTGACCACCAAGTCTACTGAAAAAATCACAAGGCAAATTGTTAATGTAAAAGCGCCTCTTCAGTCATCTATAGATGTTAAACCCATCGAAGTAGATATGACAATTACTGAAACTAAACCAAGACAGACTTCTAAACTTCCAGAACTGTCATACGTGAAACAGTTCGAACCACAAGTGCAAGGTTCATCAGATAGCATCAACCAACTTCTCGCTACATTTGATCAACCCGAATCGAAAGAAATACCGACACAAACTCAACCATCGGAGTTTGGTTCTCAACCGAGCCAGGCAAAACCAAAATACGATGTCACCCTTCTTCTTGATGCAGAACGTAAGGACACTCACATGCGGGGTTTCAAACCAACACCGGTACCAGACCCGATTAGTGCCACTGAACAAGACAAATCACAAACGGTAGACATATCTCTGTCCATCTCCAAAACAGATACTACTAAAAAGACTGATCCTAAAATTAAACTAAAGTACAAAGTCGAAGGTTTTGATACAAAGCAGCCTATCATTGTCAAAAAGGACATCGATGTTCATTTACCAAGTGAACTCAAAATTACAAAAGAAGAATTCAAGGTGCCGGCAGCTCATGTTGTAGAAGAAACACTACCTACCGATATATCTCCTGAGTCGATACCCAAACGAAGTAAAAAGAAAAAGAAACATAAACAAGGCTCAGAGAGCAGTGAGCCCACCCCAACGGAAACGCATGTTAACACGGAAAAGAGTATTGCAGATACAAATAGTTCATCGCTGAGCCACTATGTGGAACTACCAACTTCACCACTGACTGTAGAATCTCCGAAACCCACTGAAGAGATTTTAGAACCCTCAGTACCCGAACAGGAACCAGATTCTTTCGTAGAATCTGAATCGATTGTTGGAGAAGAAGGGTACGAAGCTGAAGTTTCTGTAGCTCCTCCAGCGCCAGAGAGAAAAAAGAAACAAAAGAAACGCAAGCAACATGGTGTCAGTGAAGAAACTACGTATCCGAAACTTAGTACAACAGAGTCTGAAGAGACACCTGATGGTTCTCCGCATGCAGTGGTGGAACCTATTTGTATTAAAAGAGAGAAGAAGCATAAGAAAGACAAACGAAAGAAAAAACCTACAGAAGATACTGATGTGACTACAGAACCCGATCTTGAGCCTGAAGTTAAGCCTGTGACGCCTAAGCAAGGAGAAGTGGCTGAAACTTCACCGAAAGACGAATCGTACCGCACCATAAGTGAAGCATCAGATATTGATACAGTTAAGATTGTTGAAGAATGTGTACACAGCAGCCCAGAGACTGTAAAGTCGGAAGTGCACACAACAATAACGTACACAGTTCCTGTTATGGAAGAAATTTCTGTACAAGAAGGTTCTATACAAACTTCTCCAGAACCAGTCGTAGAGGTTGAGCTTCCACCTAGGCCAGAGACTCTAGATACTGAATTACAAACATCGCCTACTCCTGTAATCGAAGCTGTGATTCAAACTTCTCCAGTTGAAGACAAGGAAGCCCACACACAAACAGTAGAAGAAATTACTGCTGTTGAGAAAGTAGAAATGTCTGATACTGAAATTCAGACCAGTAGAATACCATCGCCAGAGAAAATAGAACAAATTGAGATTACAACTCAAGTCATACCTCAAGATATCAGTGTTCCTGAAGAAAAATATTCTCAAACTTCGCCTGTTGAAGTACCAGAACCTGTAAAGGAAGAAGAACTGGAACGGCCTGTGACTGAAGCAAGAGAAATGCAAACATCACCTGAACCTGTCGTAGAAAAAGATGAAAAGAGTACTGAAATAGTAATTGAGACTACTGAAACCGATATTCAAACTGAACGAGAGCAAGTTCATCAGGAAACTTCAACAACTCCTATAAAAGAGAAGCAATTGACTGAAATGAGTATCCAAACTCCAGAAATACCGCTAGTCAGCACGTTTACGCAGTCAGACACGCCAGAACCGGAACCGGTGCCTTCTCCAAAGGAGGAAATTATCACAGTTGACAGCACCCAGCAAACTTCTCCTAGAGAAGAGGAAGTGCCGAAGCTTAACTTGACTACGATTGAAATGGCAGATGGTTCTCAACAGACTACGCCACACGAGCCGGAAGTAGTCGTTGAACTCATCAGGTCAGACAGCGTTCAGCAAACTACGCCAAGAGAGTTAGAAGATATGGCTGTCAGTACTGAAATCATTACAACAGACATCACCGTGCAGACCACTCCGCGTGAACCAGAAGCTACTGTAATTACATCTGACGTTACTCAACAAACTACGCCACGGGAGCAGGTAGTGATCCCAATAACGACTGATGCTGACCAACAGACCACGCCTAGAGAGACAGAAGTCATTCCTGTGTTAAGTACTGAAGTTATAACAACGGATGTCATACAACAGACAACTCCGCGCGAACCTGAAGTGTCTACTTTCAGCACTGGAATTATTACATCAGACGTAACTCAACAGACCACACCAAGAAAACCTGCCGAGGTACCTGCACTCGAAATGGACCAGCTCAGGACAGAAACAATCACGATGGATGTTACCCAACAAACAACACCAAGGACACCTCGAGATTCAACGCCGGTGCTACCCCCACTTGACTTTGGAATGAGAGAAGTTATGACCATAGACAGCCATCAACAGACTTCACCTAGAGTGTATTCTGAGGATTCCATATCAACGTCCACTGACGAGCCTTATGAAATTCACCTCCGAGCGCAGATCTCCGTACCCCAATCGACCACAGACTTCCTAGACAGTGAACGTAGTTTCCACGAAAGACCACAATCTATTATCAGCGACAAACAAAAACGAAAGAGGAAAACAAAGAAGAAGGCGGATTCTCCTGTTCAAACTCCAGAGAGCCTTTCAGATCTAATCAATACGGAACTTTCGATGTCTGAAACACCAACGAGCGATGACTTTTCAAGCAAAGATCCATCCTCAATTGACGAGGGTATCTTAGGCAGCCCACTGTCACCCATGCAACAAGTCATCGGTCTACATAAACTGACGTATTCTGACGTTGTCCAACGCTCCAAGTCAAAGTCACCTTCGCCGAGCAAGAGCTTAATTCCGCGAAGGTCTGAAAAGGCTAGACTGCTGGATGCACTAGAGAAACGAACCCAATCTGCAATGGAACCGCAAAAGAGTATTCCAGATGATTCCATGACAATCGCGGCAATCGAACCATCTGTAGCAAAATCTTACGATTTAGTCATAACCAAAGGATTGGATGAAGTGCAAAATGCTTTAGAAAACAATGATCCAGTAAGAACAGAAAAGAGCATCATCATAGTGATTGAAACTATTTCCGTCTGGCTGGAAGAAATCCATTATAAGATCCAAAGAGAGACAGTTACTGGAACTAAAACTTCCATACAAGAGACTGAGCGGCTTAAATCCCTGCAAAGCTATGTCAAACATCTGAAGGAAATAATTGAAGTTGTCGAAGTCAATGAAGAGATCATCACTCTAATTGAAACGTTAACGCGTCAAGTGGACGCAGTTAATACTTTGAATAAGCAAAGCTCAGTGAAAGTGAAAGATGCTGAAAAAGAATGGGTTAAATTCTTAAACGACACAGACAAACTGGCTGAGTCTGTGGACAGAGTCAAGTCAGGCTTAGACAATATTATACTATCTGACATTCCTACACAACAAAAACTTGACAAGCTCGATAAAATTGAGTCTGATAATTTAGACAACTTTGGAAATATATTGAAAACATTCAAGGTATACCGCATTCTTCTGGATCTAAATCCCAGCAGGGAATGCCCATCAAAACTGTTCACATGTGAAGATGATACAAAACAAGTTGAGAACGCTATTAACACGGAAAGGGATCGCCTCCTCCAGCTGGCGTCGTTAGCCGAGGAGTACGAGCAGACTCTGCAAGACTTCGGTCAAATCACAGACGTAGCAGAGGCTCTTCTTGACGGAAAGATCATCGTCACTGGCTTGGATCATTTGCACGAAGAAATTCAAAAGCATAGAAAGTTCTTCATCAACCTGAGCCACTGCAGAGCTATTCTTGAATCTTTGGAAGATAATCTCGATAGCGAAACGAAAAACAAGTACGCGTCTCTGCACAACTCGCTACATGACCGTGCAACTGTGATTATCGACAAAGCAGGAAGTCGCGCTCAGCAAATGACTTTGGCTGCATCGAGATGGACGTTACTTGAGCAAGGAATGAAACAAGAACATCAATGGCTCATCGTTGCTCAACAGAGGGTCCCAGATTTAACCAACGTGACTTCTATTGATCACGAACAATACATTAATCTCTATCAATCTTTGAGCCAAGACGTTTCACACCACTACGCTAAATTGCTACGTCTTCTGTCAATAACTGAAAGCCTGCAAAATCTCATCGTATGCACGGGCTTGGAGTCAGAGTGCTCAGCCAATTTGGAGACATTGTTAACTCTGCAGGAAGAGATCGATTCAACGTTGACCCGCCTCACTGCCTTCAAAGAGACATGGGTGTCGTACGACCATCAAATCGACAGAATCGAAGGTTGGATGAAGATTGCGAATAGAGAACTCGAGTTCATCACTCCTGAAAACATCACTACAACTGGAAACCTGAGGAGGTTCTGGGAGTTGAAGGCTCAGCATGAAGTTCACAATAATCTAAGAAACGAGTCAGGGATACAGTTTGAGAGAGCTTTGGAAATCCTGCCCATTTCAGACGAGATGGTGCAGCGACAGTACTTCTCAAAGGTCGAAGATAGATGGCGCGCTCTGGCCAAGAGAATCGGAGATATTCACTCATCCGCTATTCAAAACATTGCCGACCGCGACGTCTCCTCCGGCGAGAAGTTCAACATCCTCGAGGAAGAACTGAGGGAACTCCGCTCTGCTTTAGAGAGTCAGAAAGGAGTCATCAAGAGCGAAGACGAACTCAACCTATACATTGAAAGACTGCAAGTAATGACTGGTCGCATCGACAGGATCCAGAACGAATTGGGTAGACTGAGCTTACTGCCCACAGCGGAATCCGAGCGCGTCGGCGCCCTTCTAACGCAATCAGGGTTCATCGATGATCAGATATCCGAGGAATTGGAGCGCAGTTTGCTTTTGAAGGAAAAGATCGCCCAAGTTCAAGCTGGTATCATCCGTTGCCAGAAGGGACAGCGGAAAACTCGTTTGACGCTCGAAGAGTGCGAGTCCGCGGAACGGCTAGGAAGTGACGTGGTGGAACGAGCTTCTCAGACCTGTGACCGGCTGGTGGAAGACCTGGCTAACCAGTGGAGAGATATACTTGAGTTGAGACAAGCTCTGCATACACTGCCGACTAGTCTGCGCGTTGTTGTATCACCTACTGGTGTGGAGAGAGACATTTCTGCATTACAGGTGAGAATTTTATGAGATTCTACTAGATTTTACTTCCAATTTTGAAGGCACATACTATATGTGCTGTGGGTCGGTTCGATCCCCACCGAGAACAAACATTTGTGTGTGGCAAAGATAGATGTTTGTTATATGTCTGGGTGTTACTATGTATCATAAGTATGTATTTACAAAATAAATTTATGTAAGTATTCTATCAGCAATCTACTTCTCATAGTACAAGCTTTCCTTAGTTCGGGACTAGAGAGCGTTATGTAAAATGTCCAAGAACATTTATTTATATATATTTATCTTTTTTATAGGAAACTCACGCAGATTTAGAATCAGCATGCGGTGATTTAAGCGTACGACTCCGTGCTAAGCTACACTTGTGGCGTCGGTTCGAAAGACAGCTAGAACTGGTGCAAGGAGCGGTCAGGGAAGCTGACTACTTGGTGGAACTGCTGACTGTCCAGGGACAAGTGGACTACGACCGCCTGCTGAAGGCTACTGAGAAGCTTGAGGTAGGTTTAGTAGACTCACTTAAGCTCCCAGTTACTTACGATATCGAATCAAATCAATAATTTCCATGATTTCAGCTAAAATCGTGGGTGGCCTTTTTTGGAAACCTCTTTGCTTACAGTCGCGTTGACATTTACTTAGTTGATCTGTCTAGCGACCAACAAGTTTTTCCACGAGCACTTGTCAGTGTTTTATCATAAGACTAGCCGTCGCCCGCGGCCTTGCTCGCGTTATATACCCTTGAGAGTGTGACTTTTCAAAATTCCTTTCTTAGTGTACACTATATAAGGATACCACTTTTCTTTCATATCTCTAGGACTTATAGTTTTGGCTGTGCGTTGATTGTCAGTCAGCTTCAAAAGAGTTTTATATGTTTAGATGACGTATGTAGCAACACTGCTGGTTTTACTAGCACCGGCTCCCATCAACTCTTGACGCTAGAAACATTTTACCGTCTTTCCTACCGTTACTGTATCAATTCTAATGATATTTTGTTCACAGACGCTGAGCGAGTCGCTGTCCCGTCGCAGTGGAGAACTAGTAGGAGATCTCCGAGACGCCGCGGCGCCGCTGGAGGCCTCCACCGAGCCTGGCGTCGCAGCTGCCTTGAGGAAGGACTTGGACGCCGCCGCCGCTCAGTACGAGCACACTTGCGCCAACCTCACTCAACTGTGCGATAAGTAAGTATATCTTTGAGTTTTTTAAAAAGAAACCTAACGGTCGATTGAAAGACACCAAGACGGCAGCAATAAGGAAGCGCAGTTTCTATTGTAGGTTCAATACAAGCTGGTCTGGACCGGACGCCGTAGTCTGAGTCTTGTTTTGTTGATCGAAACGCATATCCAGGAGCGACTTGCGAGATATTTTGTATGAAAACCCGATAAGCGCCTCTAGCGAAAGATTTGCAAACTATTTTTTTTTTTTGGCTGTGTCCGACTATCTGGCCAATCCCATATTCAGGCACTGGATCTCTGTCCATTTGGACAAAAACAAGAAATGACCAACCGGTAGATTTCTACTGGTGTTCTTATTAGATATTTATGTGTTTTTATTTTTATTTTTTATGTCCATTTCCTTTATTTTTATTTACTTAATTTTATGTGATATGGGTCTGTGTACAATGTTTTGTTACCTACCGTGCCTGCAATAAACGAATTTTATTTTTATTTATTTTCTCCATACAAAAACTGCTACGATTCTCGCTTGTCGCAAATCAACATAACAAAACTCAAGACTACGGGCTCTGGATTTCTGGACTTTACGTCCAAAAAATCTCCTGCCGACAGTCACAGAAGCTGCTAAAGGGATTTTTGGACAACAGCTTAGCTCGTCAATCATCATCATCAATATATATAAAACTCTTGAAGCTGACTGATAATCAACGCACAGCCTAAACCATAAGTCCTCGAGGTATGAAATTTGGAGGGTAGTATCCTTATGTTGTGTAGGGGTGCACTAAGAAAGGAATTTTGAAAAGTCACACTCTAAAGGGTCTAGAACGCGAGCAACGCCGCGGGTGACGGCTAGTATGATATACAAAGAAACAGATCATTGCGACTCCCAGTCAAAGTACCTTTTGCAGGATAGTATTACGATGAGAAACTAACTTTGCCATCTCCCAACAGATACCACAACGCCGTGGATCTGTGGAAGCGGTACCGCGACGCAGCAGCCGCTGTGCGAGCCTTCGCAGAGTTCCAGGAGGGAAGGCTCCATGCACTGAGACCTGATGACGCACCTAACACAGCACAGGTTAGTGCCACTTCTTCTTCTTCTCTTCAATAATGGCCTGTGTCCGTCATTTCGACAGACAATTTTGCCAATGTCAAGTGTTAAAATTGTAATAAATAAGTCAAGTCATTTGTCAAGCATAATTAGATTCAAAGTTTGGCAGTTCGTTAATATCAAAACTCGTAATAATCAACGGCCGGGAATTGATCCACACACCCTAGAACCAACGTGGTCGCGCACCGTCCGGTTTCAGAGGAATTTCCTCCCGCGAACCCTCAGGTTGTGAAACTATCTTCCTGTCGAGGCTTTTCCTAGTGACTGCAGTATAGGGCACTTCAAAAAGGGTGTTTTAAAATTCTTCTAGGGTCGGCAACGCGCATGTGATACCTCTGGTGTTTCTGGCGTCCATAGGCTACGGTAACCGCTTCCCATCAGCCGGGCCGTACGCTTGTTCGTCTACTTTGTTGTATAAAAAAAATGTTACCAGTGTTACCACATTCAGTCTGCTAGTGAGCTTGAGTAAGGATTTCTGTAACGGCATACGGGCCTTATAGCGCGTGCACACTATGCCCATGCCGCTGCCGGCATGAATGCCGCGATTAATTCCGGAATTATTGCCATTGCAACATCGCCTCTATTCTTATACCGCGTTCGCACATGCCCATGCCGCTGCCGGAATTATTGCCGCGATTAATTCCGGAATTATTGCCACAGCAACATCGCCAAGTTCATGCCCTAGCTCCTTGGTGAGAATAAAGGCGATTTTGCTGTGGCAATCAGTCCGCGGCATGAATTCCGGCAGCGGCAATGGCATAGTGTGAACGCGGTATTAGGCTTACCGTTTTTACAATGGGAATAAATAAAATCTTTATCGACTTTGCTTGCGGGATATTCTTCCTTATTTGGACAGAGAGAGTTGGTACATACATAGTTGCATTGCGGGTCAGTGTTGGTTCAAAAAATCAAGAATAGTGATGGGACACTAAAGAGTTTCTCAAAAGTCGATATCGATTAAAAATCTCAATAATTTTTCTTGTAATGTATATTTCGATTGCAGTGTTCGAATGTTTCGAATTAAAAATAACTTGACGCGTATAAAATGATTAGACTGAATTTAAATAAAAAAGAAAATTTATGATAAAGGTTTAGAAGATAATTATTGTATTGACCGCTTCGTAATTTTAACAAAAACCTGAGCAAACAAACTGCAATTGACAGCATCGAAATGAGGAATGAACTCGAAGGTCGTCCAACAATGACTCAGAATCGTCTGGCCGCACCTACCGCTGAAGGCAAGCCCTCAAAACAGTGTACCCATCCCACTTTAGCAGTTAACATCGATCGGTTGAATAATGTTCTTTCAGGAAAAGTTTTTCTTTCTATTCTTTTATACTTATTAAGTAAGTAAGTATACATTTTATAAGTATTTACTTTTTCGGTTTTCACTCCAAATTGAAAATAAAAAGTAAACATTCAAGAGTCTTGAGTTGTTTCAGTTTGGGCTTAAATATCAAAGGGTGTTATAATAATAATCATAAATACTTTATTTGCTTCAATGTGTGTACATAAAAGTCTTAAGAGTCACCTAAAATTTTAATTTGTAAAAAAATAAAATAAATAGAAATAATTTCCTAAAACTTTCGCCTAGACTTAGGTACAGTCTAGATAAACTTCTAAGACATTTTAAAAGGCGCGGGAGCTATAGGTATATCTATAGGTATGTATTATATTGTTTTATTTGTATGTATGTCAGGTAATATTAATTGGCCTGTTATTTATGCTTTTGTAGGTACTTATAATAAGTTACCTGAAACAAAATTGATTGATTGATAATGCTAAAGTAGAATGCATGCGTGCATAAATGCGGTCGTCTCTTAACACGGTCAATGCTCTTTACTTGGCAAATTAGCACTCTTTATGGTCAGGGGACAATAATAAAAAAGATGTAGGTATTCGCGACCGCAAACATTCAATATCATCCAATGTTTTACTAACGGTATAGATTTAGCATTATTTGTGTTACTGGGTTTTTGTTAGCTAACGCATTTCAACATTATTATAAAAAAATATTTATTTATTTATTATTATTTATTTATTATTAAATTCAGCTGCTTACTGCGCTTACAGTTTCCACCAACGTTACGTATTAGTTTATTTAGTAAAATAATGATGGGTGCTGTTCATCTTTATTGTGGATTAACTGCTTTTGGATTTTGTCCTAAAACCCCCTTAGCGTCCTCCGCAACATTCGGCAGGGGTTTTTTGGATAAAAACTCTAGAAACCCTCTGATGGGTTTATTTACACCGTTAACCCTGTATGGTCCATAGTAACCAGATTACTAAGATAAAAAGTTTTAGTATGGTAACGTCAAAAACAAGTTTTATTTTTGCGTCATCGTTACACAGAGTTTAAATTTTATCAAGCCCCAATGTCTCAATAAAATGACAGTTAATATTAACCCCAGCAACTAAAGGTTATTTAGATCAGCAGATTATCTTAGTTCAAGGGTTCAAAAGTAATTATCTAGCAGTTTATTCCAGCAGCGTACATTGGCATGAAGGAATAGGTAGGTGTGCTTCGCGAGTTGCGTTGTTTGGTCAACATTACCATTACCACGAAGCGCATCCGTGTTAAGTACAGAACATAAATTAGGTAAATATAGATAGGTACATACTCTTGTTTAATGGTTACATCAAAACTTAATGGCTCATGTAACACAGTTTTTATAACTATCTCAGGAGCCTATAGATTCAACATTTTTGTGTTCTTAAACATTATTATGTCAATAAAAACATTTTTTACTTTTACTTTAAGCATAGCCCGTGAATAGGTCGTTAATACCACTGATTGTCCTGGAAAATTGTGTAAGTAAATCATAATAGAACACATTAGTTAAAGGACATAGATAAAAGTTTAGCGCTATATCATATTGGTCGTCTAAAGCTGAGCTAGTTTTTTTTTTTTTTAAGATAATAGTAATGGAACAAGCTGATAGCTCACCTGATGTTAAGTAGTAACTTGTGCCTATAACAATGCATTACCTCGCAGAGCAAGTCCAATGAGGACGTGCCCTGTAAGGCAATGCACTGCGTCCATCACTCTGAGGCGTAAAGATCTTGAAGTCTCATGTGCCTGTATTAAATTGATTGCTAAATATGTTGTCATCTCTTTTCGTTGTCATGCAAGTGACAATGATAGATAAAGCATTTTTTAAAGCCGCGCTAAAATGGAGTTGAATATGAACAGTTGAACAGTTGAACAGTTGAATATGAACTAACAGTTTCCAGATGGCAAAGAAGAAATGGTTCACTTTAGATTTTGTTATTATTAATTACTTAGTTACAAAGAAAATTACAACTAATACAGTATTTACAATATTATATGTTAGTATTTACTAACAGTTGAATATGAATAAATGAGTTACCTAGTATATTTTATTAACGGGAACCGTAACCACTGTCTGAAACCGTAATGGTGTTGCGTGACAGTCGCGAATCAAACCAACGACCTCACTGCGGCCTATCTAGTTACTTAAATTTATATAAAACCCGTATTTTATTCAGCCTATTTATGAAATTTGATAGTACTGTAATGAATACAAGAAAACCGGTATAACTTGAAATAAGTCGAGCAATACAGAAACATTCGTACATGTTTCAGTAACCGGTTATTTTAATTACGTACTCTATGTACGCAAATGTGATCATGTGTAATGAACAAAAAATTTACAAAAGCGAATAAAATTGCAAGGCTATTGAGAACTGATAACGCACTGATAAGAAGCCGTTCAACCAATAACAGCAGTTGATCCGCGGACGTCCGCCAGAGAGGACGTCTGCTGACGAATAAACAAAAAACGCGAAAAACGAACTCGAAATACAACTCGAATAAAACGATAGCCTAAACCAAAAAAGTGATCGATAAAATTCTCGAAAACGAAGCACGTCACTGGCATGCGAGACAATGCGAATGCACGAAACTTCTGAACCGCATGCATAATTTCAGTTGATCATTAGACGATAATGGAATTGCATACTCTGTGACCTTCGCGCGGCCGTGGATTGTACGATACCAAATTTGAAATTTCGTCCGCATTCGGTCCAAATTGAATTCACAATTCGCGAGCTCGGACCACCAGTGCAGGCCGGCTCGTCTGCCGAGTGAACGTACAATCGCAACTATAATTTTGTTGACAGTCCGATACATCGGACAAATTAACAGTCTATATTAATATACGGTTAGTTAATGATGTTGTGTGCATGTGTTATTATAAGTGAGATGTAGCATTGATTTAGTGATAAGAAATATGTGTCAGTGTTACAAGAAATTTTAATACGATGTCACTTCAAGAGGTAAGATCCTACTAATATTATAAACGCGAAAGTTTGTTAGTATGGATGGATGGATGTTTGTTACTCTTTCACGTAAAAACTACTGATCCGATTTGGATGAAACTTGGAATATATATTGTCCGTGACCTGGATTAACACATGCTACTTTTTATCCCGAAAAATTAACGTAAACCAACGGGACGCGAATGAAGTCGCGGGCGGCTCCTAGTAATAAATACTTATAGGTAATACCTCTGTTCTGCAAGTAAAACAAAACAAATTTTAAAAAATATTTATGTACCCCTACATTTCATATTTTTACAATAGGTACCTACTGTACGGTGAGATATTCCCAACGTCATTTCAATTCACTTTTAGGTAATATTTTATTCATATAAATAACATTTAGGTACAGCCTTCTTATCTCTATAAGTTGCTTTAAATGAACTATCCAACGAATGAGATCATCCACGTGCGTCAGATCTATGTTTTAAAAGGAAACTTGCATTATTACCTACAAAATAACAATAGCTTCATGGGTAGGTATAGATTTCTATATATTGTCTGCTACAAATAATTTACAACTTTAGTTTGTGAAGATAATTATTTACTGCCATATTTTTTTTTAAATAATGTAAATCGAAAAATCTAAAATCTAACCTCGACGTTCACATAAGAGAGTGGTGGAACAACACCAACGACCGGGACCAGTGGAAAATTTTGGGGGAGACCTTTGCCCAGCAGTGGGACACAATAGGTTAAATAAAATTACCGGTGTAATTACAGGCACATGAGACTTCAAGATATTTACGTCTCAGAGTGATGGACGCAGTGCATTGCCTTACAGGGCACGTCCTCATTGGACTTGCTCTGCGAGGTAATGCATTGTTATAGGCAGAAGTTACTATTTAACATCAGGTGAGCTATTAGCGTGTTCCATTACTTTTATCGTTAAAAAAAAATCTTAAATGCTAATATAAATATCAGTTCCTAGGTAATAATCTTTTAGATATAAAAACAAAGTGCAAGAACTTCTATTGCGTCTGATATAACCTTTTTGTTTCATTGAGAACTTCAACACAAAATATTTGTAAATTTTTCCCATGATAATATACAAGTGAATTGCTAAGTAGGTAATCCATATATAATATGAACTACCTGCTATATAACATCACTACTATGTTTAATAATATCATGATCTTCCTGTAGCCTTGGTATTGAAATAGGAAAAACATTATTTTCCTTATTTTCAGCAGGGACTTATGTACCTACCTATATACCTAATGTTATGTTAACTGTCAAAACTACACTACAACTACATTTTTTTACAGTTAACATAACATTTCATAACATTTTGCAAGCCCGTAAATTGAACAAGTTGTAAAAAAATGTAAGATTTTATTAAACTTATTTCTAAGGTCATTAACTTCAGACCACACGATTCAGTAAATAAATATTATTGGATATTTCACACAACGACCTCTAGTCCCAAACGAAGCAAAGCTTGTACTATGGGACCTAGATTGCTGATAGAATACTTATTTATTTATATTTTTGTAAATAAATACTTATACGTTCGGCCCACTGAACAAACATGTTGATGGTATGAACGGGACGTTATTTAGACATTTTCACATTCGTCCCACTAGTGGGACCACGGACTACCCAGTAGGACGAACGGGAATGAAGGTTATAATAAATATACACGATACACGAGAAACGTATTTCAAAAAGAAAATGCACCTACAAAGTTTAGCAAAAGACATTAGGCATGTGTTTACAAGCAAGTTAGCGATATTAAAGTTAGTCGAGGTGAAATGTACGAATGTTTGTAATTAGCGGTATTAGTAGCTAGCTCAAGGGCACACTTTCCTTGTGCCACTGTCTGTGAACCTAGGAATATATAGACACGGCGGAAAAGAAAGCTAAGTCATCTGAGAGACTTTCATTGCAAACAACCAAACCTTTTGAAAGTATCGTAAACAATAACACTTTAATATTATTTTAAAGCCTACGAACTAAAATATGCTATTTTCAAATAACATCTATCGAAATTATTTGTACGTACTTGGTGGTTGATAAACACAAAATTATAAAATGTGTTTTATGACCGTGAGCTCATAAACTACCCAAAAAGAAAACATCAAATCTCGTAAAAATTTTATCCGTGCAATGCCTTGTAATGTCAGTGATTAGTCATTTCAAAGGTAAGTAAAGTACGCCTTGTCTTATCTTTATAGCTCTATGGTAAATGTGAAAACGTCTTAATTGCGGCCTAGGGGTGCGAGCGCCCTTGTTTTGGGTGCTACCTAACACAACTAAACTATTCCCACGACCTTCAACTGCCTCAATCAATAAACACACATTATAAACTAGTTTGCATTTCTATGACTTGTGTTGAACACATACCTAATTTTAATTGTTTTCGTCCCACTGAAGGTACGGACAGGAAATCTCTGAATTTTGTTCCTGTTCGTCCCACTATCTTGCTCAATGGGAACAAAACTTAAACTTAACTTAAACTGTCGTAAGTGCCAACTCTGGTCAAGTCTGATATGACGATTGCACTAGATCTAGCTAGATGGTGGTACGAGGGTATTCTCTGTCTGTACCTACCATGTGAAAACCCTCGTACCACACCACACTCGACTTTCAGTAGGTAGGTACTAAAAGTAGTCCTTTTTGGATTCATTTAAAACTGATTCAATCTTTTGATAAACATATCATCAAATAAAAAAATTCTAAGTAAGTATAAGTTTCCTATTCTTTTCAATCGACAATGCATAAAATTGTAGCTTGTTCCTTCCGTATGTTCCGTGAATTGTCACGTAAAAAACAATGTTTTAATTTATACGTGCGTGTTCCTACTTTCACTGTAATTGTGGGTTGTGTACCTACGAATTTTAATTAATTAAAGAGATAAGTAGTATCGTAAACTTAGTTTTTTTAATAAATTATATTACTAGGTCAGCAGGCATCTAGTAACATTAAGGTTATTGAACCAAGGAAGTACCTATTGGTATCTGTAAAGGAGTTAAAAATAAAACTGGACTTATATAGTTATAACTAGCCGTCGCCCGCGGCGTTGCTCGCGTTCTAGACCCTTTAGAGTGTGACTTTTCAAAATTCCTTTCTTAGTGCACCCCTACACTGTATAAGGATACTACCCTCCAAATTTCATACCTCTAGGTCTTATAGTTTAGGCTGTGCGTTGATTCTCTGTCAGCTTCAAAAGAGTTTTATATATCTTGATAAAGGTAGGCATTGATATTACTGCTGTTATTCAGAAATCTCACCTCAAGTTTATTTGAGTCTACAAATAAACTTCTGGTTTTACTCATCTTGTATCAAAGGCATTCAGTCACGCATGCCGTACCACTTAGTTATCATAATGTTCAATCAGTAAACTAATAGATGCATTAGGTATATAAATAAATACCTAAATGATTTACCTAAGTAGAATAATGCAGAGTACTACAAAATTAATTGGAACAATTCAATATTTGGTCATCTTATAATAGACTTTGAACTGACGATTGTGATGTTAGATCATTGATAAACAAATTCTTAAACGTCTCATTTACTTGCAACAGCACACATGCACACAGCGCTCACACGAGCAAAATTCGTGTTAAAAATAGTATTATTAAGAAATTAAATAAGTAGAACACATTTTGAACTAATACTATGTTGTATCAAATCTACTATACATTAAATTATGAAACTGGGAAGCAACGAAAACATTTTTTATCTGTAAAAACAAAAAAAAAATGTTGAAAGAACCAAAGTAGGTACCACCTTAGTTATATTTCAAATAACTTACCCACCTACTATAAACACCAACAAACTTTACCTATCCCAATGCAACACGGTAATATAAAATAGATGATGAAATCGTGATTGGGTCAAAACTGAATCAATTGATTGCGTGAACAATGCTGATAGTTGCGCAACTCCGCTCATTACGGCGCTGATTCGCCTCGCCTGCTTTCAGCCACTCATTGATAATAATTAACAGTGTTACCTCCAAACAGTGAAAGCGAGAAAGTTGACCAAATATCGACCGATATTCAGATTCGGTAATACCGGTGAAATCCAAAGGTTTTAATTCTTCACAGAAACCCTACCGTCACGTTGCGTTGTCATGCTTATTTTCTAAACTCGAGATCGAAAATTCTGGTTCATTTATAAAAACTTGAATATCTTGAAAACCATGAATGCTATGCAAGCTAATGCAATTAAGCAATTACTTACTTATATTTAACTAAGAGTATTAAACTGTCTAAGAAAAACTATTTATTTTACTCTAAGCTCAATTCATGGTTTCCACGACATTCAAGTTTTTTTAGATGATCCGGAGTTTTTGCTCTCGACTGTGTTACTTCACCTACTTAGATACCCCAAAAAATTTACTCAGTTAAAAATCGGTCAAAAATCTACGCCTGAGTCATTGCCCTGAAGCACCTCTGAAACGATTCAAACATGAGCATTATGTCAGCATACGAATTTCAAAAACAGTTATTTTTTTATAATTCATGTCCATTCGAATAAAGTTTCATATACCTAACCCATAACATGCAGGGGCTTAGAATCATTTAATTAAGGTTAGTGTTTTGGCACGCCTACGAATACGAACACGTCAGATCGATAGAACCGTACTAATACGATGGGAGTGGTAGGTAATGGTAACTGCTATCAAACATAACATTGCACAATGAGTATTCGCATCAATTTGTAACAATGATGTTACGTTATGCTCTCACATAATCATTGACGCGATTCGCAGATCAATATTACCTACTCGTAAACTAGTTTCGGCTCGTGGCTTCACTTATCTGTAAAAGTAACCAATAACTCTAGAGCAACAAATTAACTTACCTTGCTCTAATTTTATCCAAATTAGTCCTGCCATGATTGAGTCACGATTCAAGAAAAAATTCTTATGAGTAGAATTTACGCCTACTTTGGTCTGCTCAAGCCTAGTGGAAAGATTTTAAAAGTAACTTCCTGTTCGTCCTACCAACAGGCTCAGTGGGGCGAATGGAACTGAAATAATACTTATTTATTGCATTCCCATTCGTTCGAGTGAGACGAAACCTTGTGGGAGAGTCGGGAATGAACATAGAATATTATCAGTTATAAACTCAAAGGTAGTCTCAAAGGCCTGCAATAAGAAAACTGTAGATAGCTTTAGAGTAGTCGGTTGGTTAGTCTTACTTATTGAATCAATGAAACATTATTCATAGTTTGACATCTTGTCTAACATTGGAAATGTTTTAGTGGGTTCAATTAGATCTCATTCCGTAACAGTTTCGCTTCATAGTTGTGCAACCGACTTCCCGGACGGAGTCAGTTAACTTTTGGATGAAATGTGATCCACCTTGACCTGGAACCAGATTCAGAGTCAAAATATAAGCATGACGTGATCCTATCCCAGTAATAATAGATGCTAATGTTTAGATGTTTGTAACTCAATCACGTCGCAACGGTTGGACCGATTGGGATGAAACTAAGAATATACTGTTACCTATATGAAAATTTCAAGTTCTAATGCAGGAAAGCCAACGTATAAATCAATATATATAAAACTCTTTTGAAGCTGACTTAGGATCAACGCACATCCTAAACTATCAGTCCTAGAGGTATGAAATTTGGAGGGTAGTATCCTTATACAGTGTAGGGGTGCACTAAGAAAGGAATTTTGAAAAGTCACACTTATAGTCTAGAACGCGAGCAAAGCCGCGGGCGACGGCTAGTACTGTTATATGACAATTTCAAGTTCTAATGCAGGATATGCCGACGTATAATCCATAACCCTCCTGTTTGCTTCGCCATAGTCGGGTAAATAACTACCTATAGGTATTCATATGTGGTAGCATCTGGAATCTGTGCAAAAAGTTTAATCCCCGCGTGGAGTGTGGGCGACGTATAAAATTAACATTCAGAGATGTTACGTTCACGTCATCACACCAGTTTTGAACGCCTGGAATTGGCTGTAATATTTATTTCGGGAGATCGGATGTTGAAGTGTGTTATGCATGACTTAGCACGTCCTGCACCTGAATGTCTTCGTTTATTTTATTGCAGACAAACAGAATTACCCTTAGCAGACATTGGTTCTAACTGGAGCTATATGGCTTACTAGCTGTCGCTCGCGGAGTAGCATACGCTAGCAGCATACGCTTTATTTGGTTAAAATCTTTGATCGTAATTTCAGAACCTTTAGGGTGCGACTTTTCAAAACTCCTTTCTTAGTGCACCCCTACACTGTATAAGGATACTGCCCGACAAATTTCATACCTCTCGGACTTATAGTTTAGGCTGTGCGTTGATTCTCAGTCACCTTCAAAAGAGTTTTATATTATTTAGACTAGCCGTCGCCCGCGGCGTTGCTCGCGTTCTAGACCCTTTAGGGTGCGACTTTTCAAAATTCCTTTCTTAGTGCACCTCTACACTATATAAGGATACTACCCTCCAAATTTCATACCTCTAGGACTTATGGTTTAGGCTGTGCGTTGATTCTCAGTCAGCTTCAAAAGAGTTTTATATTATTTAGAAGATATACAAACTGGTTTCGTTAAATTACCGCATAGTTGTTAGTTTAAAAAAAAAATCTGACTAAAGTTCCACATGTTGTTAATTTATTGTAGGAATAAGATATTTTTACAATTTAGATTAAATCTAAAAAGTTTATTTTACGTGACATTGTGTCTAAAACTGACTAATGTTATCAACACATACGTAGAGGAAGCGATAAAAAGATTTTGTAATCAAACCTTGAAATTAAACTAGCCTAGTTTCTCGTCATGGAAACATAAAATAAAATAAAATCTACGTAGGTATGCAGATCTAACAAAAACATCAATTTTACCTTCGTTTACTGAATCTAAATTAATTAGTCAAATTATTTGTCAAGGCACAGTTTTAACATTTCAAGGAACGTCGTTTTTAATCTAATATCCCCAAAACTAAAACAACCAGAATACCCCTTCCATTTTTGTATCGAAGGTTAGAAATAGCTGGACCATTTATTACCACGCAAACCAAATCAATAAAAGATTCTGGCCAATAAAGCACTCTTTATGTCAATACGATAGTACTTTTCTTAAGATATCAAGGTTCGAGCCAGTGACCCGGATTTACTCTCGGGGTTAATTACTGTTGCGAGTATAAAATTGAATCAGTGTTGCTAAAAACCTACAACAGAAATTACTTTCCTGTGGGCACTGGCAGTCGGTTGTTATCGACACATGTTTATATCTTCCTGTGATAATACACAATTTCTCCCAACACTTCATTGATGACACATAATAATAATAATATGGAATGTGTGTGAATGTTCTTCGCGCTCCATTTAATGCATCGCAGAAACGCACCTCGTCGGATAGCCATGCATATTTCTGTACATCTAACTAACACATGGTTTCCAAGATATTTATAGATGACCAGTCATTTTTAAAACTAAAATTTAAGATATGGATAAACTAAATATGCAGATTTATTAAATAAACGATTCGGTTTCTGAAAATCGAGTTTGTCTGCTTGTTTGTTCGCGTATTACGCTTTAACTACTGGACCAATTTCAACAAAACTTATACCATTCAAGCCCTTTTTTCCGGATTGAAAGATAGGCTATATTTTATTTAAATCAAAGGCATGGATTCTTAGATACACCTTGAACTCTCTAAACGAAAAGCAGCCATTTGCGAGGTTGGTGGTGCTGGTGACAGATATTTTTGTAGAAAGTTTCGCACGCACGAAGCCGCGGGTATCAGCTAGTTTTTAAATATGAAAGTAAAAGTTAATATTCTTTCCCAACAGGCATGCCTGGAGCAAGAAGCCCGTGTAGCAGAACTGCGTTCTCTAGCTGCCCGCGTGGCCGCAGAGACCGGCTCCCGCGCGCTCCAGGCCGACGCAGATGCCCTGGCTAGGAGGCTGCAGCTGGTAGCTGGAGCCGTCCAGGCGCTCGCAGACCTGGGTGAAGCCAGGCAGGTCATCAGAGCCAAGGCACATCTTGCGAAGGAACAGCTGTGTGATATGAGACAGGTAATTTGCAACTAGATTATTTGGTTTAGACATTTTTATTTTTGTTGGTTAGTTTTCTCAGATGAACAAGAAGACAAAGACATGTTGTACTGACCCCACTCAGCGTGGGACAAAGGTAGGAAGATGATGATGAGTTTTCTCAGATACCTTGTAGGTTAGGTATAGATTTGTATCTACCTAAAATTATAGCCAGATTTTGTGAACCTACCCACACCGTTGGAACACGAAAGCATTCGTTCACCACAGCAGAAAATAATTAGGTTTAACTATCGTTCGTGTGCAAACAATTTAGACATCAATGCTACCAAAAATAAACTCTTTTGTTAAATATTTTGAACTTGAAGTTCAAACATTAGAAAATATGTTTTCTAGATATACTTACAAAGCATATAGATATACCTAGATACTGGTATAAGCCACAATAGACACCCATGCAAGCTATTACATATACCTATATACTAGCATATTTTTTTGACGCCCACAAGTCACTTTCATGTTATTATTGTACCTACTAAACAGGACTCAAAAACTGATAGAACGTTTTCCGCACACAACCATTTCACTAGTTGTATGTTTGTTCGAAAAGAACTTTCTATCCAATCTTCACAGAGTTTGGTACGAGTAGTGTTATGTATAGCTATATTTTACATAAACATAGTCTCCTTACCAATGCAGTTGTTAACACCGGATGCTCGCACGCAGAAGGTATGGGTATTACGTTGGTACCGGTAGTTTCACCGGCTTTCCCACAGAAACATGGACAAACTGGAGTCTCAAGGTTCTATGACTTTGAGACAAGACAAGAAACAAGACTTTGGATTGCGAATTCAATTTGTTCAGGTTAATACTTACCTACATAGTATGTACTTTATAGTTTTTGTTTATATTTGGTCGATAAACTATGATGAGTTACTTAGTTAAGATCGTTGGTAATCACGAACTGAATGAATCCCACGTTTTTATAATGATTATAAATTAAATTATATGTCATCGTCTTACCCTTACATAATTAGGTACCTACCTACTAAAATAGGTATGATGAGTTATAAAATCTTAGACTGGTTTTCAAATTAGACCCAAATAAGATAAAAACTATTATGTAGGGTACCTACTTACGGTCAACAAATATGTATGTAGAATGTATTTGTAGGTAAGTAAATATAAAAATAGATTTTAAAGTTCGTCTTCATTATACCGTTGCAGTGTTGTATAGGTATCTAACGGATAACATTTACCTGCGCCGCTGTTATGAATCCTAAACAATAACGGTGCCGAGGATTACTAATTGACCTCCATGTACGTCGACTCCTTACAGAGCTAAACGATTTCCTTGACACGGTCAAAACAAACAATGGATCATTTCGTCGACTTCACATCGACTATGCTGGATAGCACTGGGTCCTAGTTTGACATATGCATATTATGCATAATGGTTATTGACTTCGGCTATTTTTAGGTCAAGGGCCAACATATTTGCACATATTTTTGCTGTAGGTACGCACGTGGATCAATAACTAACTCTCACCTTTTGTTATAGGATCTGACTCCAGTAGACGAAGATGGAGAAATAGTTGAAGATAAGCTAATAGCTCTCAGAGACAACCTCATAGCATTAGGCAAGAGCGAAGTAGACATAGCACCCGCCAGAGCAGAGCTACCCGACATCGATCGGGACGTTTCAGACGAACACTCCATCGTGAGGATCCTGGAGCTATGGCAGGCCATGTTCCGGGATACCTTCCTACATTACCACAGATTATCAACAGCTCTAGTCCGGTCTGGAGACGCGGCCACCGCCTTACGTCTCTGGCACGAGTATCTCATAGATCTGCAGTCGTTCCTGTCCGGATCCGTCCCGGCTGACTACGAAAATCTCACAGAGCACCGACGACTGTGCCGCGTACACAGGAACCTCCTGACATCGCAGAGATCGGTGCTGATGAACGAGAACAGAGAAACGACGAATAGGGAGCTAGTAGATAAGTTTGACACGTTGACCAATCTACACAACGAGACGCTAGCCAGAATAGTCGAGAGACACGATGAGGTTTGCAACAGGATCGCATCGTGGGACGATTACAGAGAAGCGCACACGGAACTGCTTCGCTGGCTGAAGGAAATGGAACGGGAGAAGGAAAAGCTCCAACTCAGATACGTTCACATCAAGAGGGTACACAAGATCCTCACCAAAATACAGAATCTCGCAGACAAAGTGCCCGAAGGTAAGAAGCAGACCGACAGACTCTTGGTCTACTTGAAGAAGGTGCTGGAGTTCACGGAGGAGGCTTACGGAACATCCGTCAGGATGGAGTACGCAGGAATCGTCAAACGTGCGGACAACCTACAGGCTAGCCTCGACACTTGGAGAGACTTCCTCACCAGGATCCTCGGCCTCATCCGAGAATACGAAAAGCTCACCGATGACCTACACAAGCAGTACGCCAAAACTCAAGATGAAATAGGAACCTACTCCGATGATGACAGGCTATCCCGGCCGCAACTCAAAAAGACAATCGACAGGTACACGGAACTCAGGACGAAGATTGAGAAAACGGAAACTCCGATCGAAGCTCTGAGTGTCATCCAAGAGCAGCTAAAGGAGTGCCTCAGTCCGCAAGACATCAGAATAGTTAACCAAAGGGTGTGGCAGTTGAGGCAACAGCGAGCTGACCTTGAACACCAACTTTCCATCATCATCCACCGACTACGAGAGAGACTCGAGACTTACTCCATGTTTGACACAAGACTGATAAAGTTCAGCGAATGGTTGACCGCCGCTGAAGCCCGTCTGGAGGCTGCCGATAGCAGAGATGCTCTCGACCCTCAGGACCTCATCAGAAGGATCACAGCGGATGTCCACGCTGAAACCGCCATGAAGGAACGAGAGTTCGAATGGCTCGTCGAAACCGGAGTCTCACTAGTCGAGAGATCTAAAAAAGATGAGAAGTCATACAGCAAGAACGCCGGCAAGAAGCTGAAAGATGCACAGGATCGCTGGCATAGACTGAAAGAAACTGGCAGAGCTAGAGTCGCTAAAATCGACGAGCTACTACGAACGATCGCGCAACTCGAGGAGCGACTAACAGAGATCAGAACAAGATTACACGGCGTGGAAGGAAGATTGGCCGCTCCCGTTGTTTTAGAAAGACTGACTATCCAAGCTGTCGACGAGAAAATCAAGGATCGAGACCACATCCATAGAGAAGTGGAATCGGAAAGTGGCGAAGTCGGTGACGCGCTGAACCTCTGCGAGTTAGTCCTCGGCGACGCTGACGTGGCCCGAGTCAAACCCGACCTTCGAAACCTCCGCACTGGAAGAGACATAGTCGAACGCAAATGGAGATCAGTATGCGATACCGTCGAGCGAAGAAAAACATCCCTAAAAGAAGCTCGACGCGCTTCCGAGCTAGCAGTTGACTTACTACCCAAATTCGATAACAAACTCAACGCAATCGAAAAGCGAGTCGAGAGAATCGAAAGCAGAAAGCAACGCGGCGAACCCGAAGACGAGAAAGCGTCGCGTTCAGTTCTCAAAGACTTAGAAGCGTTAGAAGAAGATGCAAGAAGGTTAGACGAAGCCGGGGCGAGGTTGTCTAGCGCGCGGGGCATCGAGCTACGTGGCGAAGGTGCTGATGCAGCAGCCAGGATCCGTGGAGCTGCACGACGTCGTGCTAAACTAGTCTCAAGAGTCTTAGCCGCTGGGGCTGATGCCCACAGACAGTTTGTGGCTGCGCATGGCACGGCTGTGGTGGCGTTGGCGGAAGTCGACGTCAGATTGACAAGAGCATTGCATCTGTCACCCGCGCCGATGGATAAGGAGGCTACGTTGCAAGAATTAATGGTAAGTTGTGTGTGTCATTGACAATTTAATGCTTTATTATTGTTCTGATTAAGAAAAAGCTCGCAATATTGTATACTAGTCCGAATAGAAGGGCCATAGCTCTGTGGCAGTGTACGTTCTTAGTGGACAAGCTTTGTGACGTACTGTATTACTATAGAGATAAAACACTGGAAAGCCTGTGTCCATCTTACTAATCACGCTGAAAGAATAGGTCACTCAGTATGCAACCAATTTGTCCAACTACCTTCTAGGAGTAATTGGTATTCAAATCTAAACTTTATTCTCTTTCCCACAGGGTGTTGAACAAGAGCTTCAAGAATGTCAATCCCTAGTAGAAGATGCGGATAGATTATCAGTGGCCGTGCTGTCGGTGAGCGGTGTCACAGACATGGTGTCTGAATACAGAGCTTTGTACGCAGATGTTAGAACAAGACTGGATTTGGCAAGAGCTGATGTCACCGGTGATGTGGATTCTGCTGTTCAGGTGAGGGTCATATGTCTTTATATTTTGGAAAATATGTGATTATTTAGAAGACAAACAATCTTGGGATGAACTAGCTCCAACTCATTGAATAAAAAAATTTAATCATACTCGTGCAAAACATATACTGAGTAAAAGCTTTTTGCCTTTGACTTTTAAAAAGGGTGTTAAAAAACTAATAACTGAAAACCTATACGCCTTAAAAACTCCGTCACCACCGCGTACGTAAAACAGAATTCAGCACCACCACGTACGTAAAACAGGATTCAGCATTTAATTTTATGCCCCTTTTTAAGTTGATAGGTGCCAAGTATTTGGACTTTGGACTTAAAAGTCACACTAAAAATATTACTAAACAGCTCTCAAATCCACAGGTCGACACTCTAAAATGGGAAACAGACGCCTCCCTCCAAGTTGACACCTTAACATCTAAAGAAACCTACCGCGCGGAACTGGCCATCGCTGTCAAGGAAACCTCAGACTCTCTCGAAGCATTACGAAACTCCCTTCTTCACCAACCAAAAGACGACGCCAATAGCGAGGAACTAGCAAACGCAGCGAAGGAAATCGCCAAAGCTGGAGCCAAACCATCACAGACATTAGAACTAGCTAAACACTTATCTGAGCTACTGCTGACAGAATGTGATGCGACAGAACAGGAGGCAATGCTGAAGGAAGTGGAGTCTCTATCGCTGAGATACGAAGATCTGTTAGCGCAGGCGAAGAAACGGGAACTACAGATCAATAATCTTAGGTGAGTTTTAGGTTAGGTTTTGATAGTGATCTGAACAAGATTGTTTTTTGATGTGATTTTGGTCAGTTTGGTCAATGACCATGGTCAAGAAGGTCAATAATTGGCAGTCAATAAGATTTTATCATGATGTGCATTTGGTCAATTTGGTCAGTGACCATGGTCAAGAACTGGTCAAGAATTGGCAGTGGGCAAATATAAGTAAGATTACAAAGATACTCAAACATAGTCAAGAATTTTGACTATGACTATAGAAGAGTATGGACCAATATTGATTATTTTGACCATGCTCTATCAATTCTTGAGTTGTATAATGAAAATTCTTGTTCTCATCAACTTTGATTGATGGTGCTTGAACTGAAAACTGATTCAAGCAACTTCATACTTGAGATTGACAGCACGAGTTGAAAACTAGACACCTTTTTGGCACGTAAAGGTCAACCTACATACACTTATCCATTTGTTCTGATTGTGGTTGTTGGCATGTGGATGCGATTCCATGCATTGCTAAGAAAACCTAACGAGAATGTGTATGCAGTATGTAGTTTGACCCTTGGAAATCCAAAATTTTCCACACAAACACTGCTCACTATTTCAAAGCACATGTTTCCAATCAGTGTGGTCAATCTTTAGGACAACAATTTGTGGACTTTGTAATTTTTTTATGGTTTTTAGCATTTTTTTATTATCTACCTAATTATTTGTCTGTTGAAAATAAATACCTCTTCTTATTTTTGGTAAATCTATTAAAAAATATAGTAAAGAATTTAATGTAAAATAAGAAAATGCTAAACAATTTGAAGTTGTTATTCTGTATTTTGATTGATGGTAGCACTACAGCACTTGATTTTGGTGAAGGGCTTAAAGCTGTGTTAAACAGATTATAATATACATAACAGGCATTTATAATGCAGTATTTTTTATATAAAAAATCATAAAACGATAGCATTTAATGTGAAGTTAGTTTGTTATTTAATTGCATAATAACTGAATTATTTAAGAAATTGAAACCAACGACGAGTCTTAATATGAAATATAATCAAAGATTAAAGAAGCTTTTATAAATAGATGGGATATATTAAATTAAAATATTGCCTATCGGGGAATAATGCTTAGTAGTTATGAGATATATTTAGAAGGAGAATATAAAAATGAGTGAAGCTTCCTAACCTGGCATGCTCTAAACACTGCATTTTTCTGGTCCTATAGGTTGCCACACTCAGCATCGTACGCGCTAACGTGCGAACAGTGAGTATTCGCTTCTCTAATTTATTATTTCCATGGTTTTTCTATCTGTTGAAAACACTATTTAACCCAAAGCATTATTTTTGCTGTATTTATAGTAGGTAGTTTTTCCTTGATGTAGTGTGATGTGAACTATCTGTTTAGTTATCTTTGACAGTGTAGAAAAACCTCGGAGCATGATTTAATGTAGTTTAGTGCAATATAATCTTAAACGTTTGAACACTTTCTTCTTAAAAATTTATTTGCACAGCACGTATGTACACTCTTTTATGTTTGAGCTTTTTATATAATCAATACATTAAACGTATTATTAAATTATATATTTTAACTTATCGTTCTGTCCCAATGTTGGTTAAGTTCTATATATTTATTAAAATTATTTTATCCGAATTCTCATTACTGAAGACTATTTTTTATTTGGGTGGTTTTATAAAACTTCACCAGCAAAGCTGTCCTATAGAGTAAAGCTAATCTAATAAAAAACATTGAGAGCCTTAATACTCACCACTAAAGCAGACCCCTAGCTCAAAAACCCCTTCTCCCTGTAGTGAGTCCGGTCGTCTGACCTGTCCCCTGTGCTCGGACCGGAACTGGAAGCAGCTGGATAACGACCTCTGGAGGCTGGAGCAATGGCTACAGTTTGCGGAGGCGACCGATGCCGCCAGGACTGAGCCACCAGAAGACTATGACGCTTTGGAAGATGTTATTCAGGTAATACACCGAATAAAATTTGCTAAGGTAGTTCTGACTCAAAATATCATTGACATACTTCAATATTCTTCCGAAACAGACACACAAACCCAACCTCATTCTTATATTCTCCTAAAACAGACATACACACCCTCACATATTTTTAAAACCCTCCTAAAACACACATCCCAGAATTTACCAAAACAGACACACACCCGCTCACATTATTTTCTCAAAACAACCACACACCCACTCACATTCCACAGACACACCATCATTACAACTAAAGCAATGAAGACCAAGTAGGAATTTCAAATAAATACATATTGCGTGTGACTTCGATAGTTAAATGTTTTAGACATTAGTTACGTAGATATTTTATAACTTCTAACTCTGTGATAACAAGACTCCATTGCATTAAGTAATCTTCCATTTTCCAGGACCACCGCGAATTCCTATTAGACCTCGACTCCCACAAATCAATAGTAGTGTCACTAAACGTGGTCGGCGGCCACGTGGCGGCTCACGCGAAGGCAGAACGCGACGCCACGCGTGTCCGAGCGAGACTGGCCACTGACAATAAACGATGGGACGAGGCCTGCGCAAGGGCTGGAGAGTGGCAGAAGAAACTGCAGCATGCTCTGATGCATAACCAGCAGTTCCATGATATTGGTGAGTTATTTCAACAGGAATGATTTTAGAAAGGTCAAGTGGCTGACTATTAACAACAGTCTTGTTGAAGAGTGGTTTTATTCTTGAATGAATGAATGAAAACACTTTATTACCTAACTAATAAACAAGATGTTTATGATTATTGGTTTCTTTTGTAATGTTTATTACAAAAGAAACCAATAATCATAAACATACGATGAGCGGTCTTATCGCTTAAGGAGCGATTTCTTCTAGACAACCTTTGGATGGAGAAGAACTTAAATAACGTATAATTTGGATGAGACGGAGTATTCTATTTCAGTCGGATTTTAAAACAAATACTGTATGTCTGATTTTAAATGACAATAATACAATACTTCTGAGATCTCTTCTGAGGTTCAGAATTCAAAGCATATTAACAGAACGGTTTATTGAAATGGCTGCAACATCAGTTTTCATTAGTTAAATGTTTAGAAGATTTGAATTGCAGGCGTTTAAACTTATTTTGATCTAACTCTCTTGTACAAAAATAAGCATAACTTTGGTTTTATGGTCCTGCTAAAGATATACTTTGTCCACAGTCGTCCAGCTAGTATCCCAGCTCGCGACCGCCGAGCGCGGGGTTCGATCCCGCGAGCCGCTCCGGCTGAGTCGTCCCGCGGCCGCGTTGCAGCGCGACTTCAGGCGGTTCAGCGAGCTGCGCGACGAGCTGCAGCGCTGTGAGCCGCGCGTGCTCGCGCTGCACGACGCAGCACAGCTGCTGCGGCAACCCTCGGCGCCGCACCATGCCGCTGATATATGCCGCAGGTAACATATTCCACTAACCTCGAACTTCTAATTTGAATCAAAGCTTAACAATGCGCTTATGTCAAAACTCGTAATAATGTTACCACATTCAGTCTGACGTTGCGTGACAGATTTGTAATATGCAATGTAATGTTAATTTGCATAAAGATATGTCATAAACTATCTATAGCTAAATCGTATGCTTATCCAACTATATTCAAGAGAATGACACACGAAGTAAAAATGTACTTGTTCTAAATTGATCTCTATTTCACAGACTGGGCGAGTTACGGCTCCGATTACAATCCCTCCGCAAACTGTCTGGTGTGTACGCGCTCAAGCTGGGCGCAGCACTGGCCCGACAGCCCACAGGACATTCCGCCATCGCAGCCATGGCCGCCACAGCTGCGCCACAGGTAACACACACACTACTCACACACACAAACTACTCACACACACCCCTCTCACACATATACATACACTGAGGAGGGTTTTTCCTCTATAACCAGACTCTCATAAGACTGGCGTACCAGGAGATCCCTCCTCACTCCACACAAACACACCCTCTCTCACACTCACTACAAACACACATAGGTTTCCTGTGATATCCAGACTCTTATGAGACTGGTGTAAATTATGTGAACCTACACAAACATTCACTACACTCCCACACACACCCTGCCATACATTCATCGTATATACAAACACATGCTCTGACAAACAGATACACACCCTCACATAGAATATACACCCTCTGGCACACAAAAATAAGAGACACAATCACATCATAAAAATGACAAAATATACCAATAGGAACAAGAGATAGATTAGTTTTGAGTTGCGTGACGACAGCTTCACTTGACACAGAGCACTGTTGGAACAGAGACATCACGAAGCAAGCTTTCATTGTAAAATAATACCCCCTGATCCGTTTACTGATTTTTCTTTTTTTCGGTGTGAAGAGAGATTATCAATAAAATATAGAGACAAAATCAGTATGCGTTTTGTATAACATACAAATTTTACTCCTTAGTACAGAGTTGAACTTACAAGCTAAAGTATCTAATTTTGAGTAAGCTAGATTATAAAAAGACCTACCTAAAAGTATTGAATCCTGACTCACGACGAATTGTAAACTGCCTTAACCTCTGCCTAGCCCCTTTACTCCCACACATCTAACAATTGAGCTTTATAGAATGTAGAGGGCGCCAAAACAGAAACGTCAACTTCTGATTGGCTATTTGAACCGCCATTTTGTTTTACCGTATGATTGGTTACTACAGAGGGCCTAGTACGAGTTTTCAGTGTATAGTGTCGGTGTGAAACGTCTGACGTCCAGCACACCAGTGGGCGCTGATTTGTATGGAGACACTGAGCGGATTCTTTGAGAAGGTCGACATGCGAGTACGGGCTTGGTGTAGACCAAGCTTCTTAAAGAATTCGCTCAGTGTCTCTATACAAATCAGCGCCCACTGGCGTGCTGGGCGTCAGACGTTTTACACCAGATTTACACACCAAAACTCGTACAAAATCTCGCCAAAATAGTTAACACTTCGTCGTAGTCCCCCATTCTCACTGTAGTTGCTTCGCACAGTATGTTGACGTATTTCTGTCCTCCCCGTAGCTAAACGAAGAAGAAGAAGAGCAGATATCGACCACCAGCCTCCCGCCTCTAGACTTAAATGAGTAAGTATCACCGAGAAATGCTTAGTAATGTAACACGAGTTAGCTGTAACACTCTTGTAGTCGAACTTAGTATCTAGTTATTTTAGAGCTTGATTCAATCTATACAATATTAATATGTTAACTTGTGCTTTTATAAGTTCTACTATACAGAATTTTGAAATCTGTTTCAATCTTTTATTTAGTAAAATCACAAGGATCATTTAAATTTTTCATTTTGCGTATTTTTATTCAAATCTATATTGCATGTTCTTCTGATAAAATAATTTCGGGCTTGTTTTATCTACATAAAGTAAATAAACAAAATACACCACGATTTTTTAATTTACAAAAAGATTCTAAACCGCATGTCAGGCTTATAAATTTTCTTTAAAAAAAAACATTCAACTATCTAACTAGAACGTTTCTTGCAGCGTGGTCGCAAATGACGACGAGGAGACCATGTCAGGCCTCCAGCGAGGCCTACGTTTCGTGTCGCGAGTGGCTCGCGCCTCGCTTCCCTTCCAGGCCTTACTGCTTCTCCTCCTGGGGGCTGCAGCGCTCGCTCCACACGCTCACTCCGACTGCAGGACCCCCGGGCTGGGCCTGGAGCCCATCCTCAGATACCCCGACGGACCTCCGCCTCTATAGTACCCGAAACGAACGAAACTCGCCCCACCCTCTGGGCCGAGCATAAATAAATAGCGACGTTGACATTTCTGACAGTTTAGTGACAGCTGAGTGACAGCTGTCAGAACTGTCAGTGTCGAGTTAGTCTCGCCGCTGCATTTGTCGCAAACGCGGCGACCGAGGGCTCGCCACATTCCAGGAGACGCGCGCCTCCGCCATTTTGTAAATAAAATCGATTTTGTATATTTGTTACGTTGGAAAAGACACGACGGCGGGACGCGGCGTCGGAACAAATGTTTGAACTATTTATTTATAATTTATGAATCTTATACTCTTATATACTTATATACTTAGCTGAAGTATAACGCATACACACGCATTGTTACTTAATTGATTAGATAGTAAGGACTGTTTATAATGATCGAAATAAAGCCTTTGCATTGATTATAAATAATTGTTTTATTCTGTAGATATTCACACTTACATCTAACAGTAGACATAAACTATGCACAAGTTTCACCACGAAACCGAGATGGATCTGAAATAAATAAGATCTTACATTCCAAGACATATATACCTAAGCACAAAATATACCCTAAGTAAGTACCCGCATTAGTATTATATGATCAGCGGACCTAGGATGCGCACGCGACATATTTGTCATGTCGTTCTGTCAAAATGTGAGCATTTTGCACCAGTTTCTGAACTATTGCATTATCTGTGGTAATGTTGTCGAGAAACCGCGCCTTTGAATCTTCAACTTTTGACATTTCTGCATGACTATTATCTCGTCCTCAGAGAGGTACGACGAGTAAAGAAGTGTCAAAAGTGTACAATAAAAGCTGTATTAGACGGTTCATTTTTGCTTTCATTTTCGATGCTTCATCGATGAAACATCGAAAATGAAACGTCTAAACACGTCTAAATAGGACCTTTCATCGTTCATTATCGATGCGCCTTTTTGATAAAAGTCACTAGCCACCCTGACGCTTTCATCGGCATCGGTCTTTCATCGGGCATCTTTCATCGAAAATGAACAACAAATGAACCGTGTAAACAGCGGCGCTCATTTGTTTCACCGCAGAGTAGCGGCAGGTCCTTCTAATTATTGTGATAAATTAATAGTATTGCTTTGAAGCATGGTGTTTAAATGGCGGGATGAGCACATGACTATATTTTAGACCATTTTAAGAGCCACAAATGTCTGTGTAACTACAAAATGCCAATTTATAATCAATTCCAACAATTCCAAATTCGACAGACCACGTAGGTTTAATTAAATCTGTAGTAAAAAAATTCTAATAAAAAACTGCTTTTATTCTCTGCAAGAGTTTTTTGAAGAAAATGAGCCAAATGTTAATAAAACATGATAGTAATTTGTTTTAAGTACAAATTTTATTAATTAAAGATAAGTAGGTAGTAAGTAGGTATATTATGTATTAGGTAGGTACAGTATATTAATACTGTTAATTTAAGCCTGATCTCTTAGTATAAGTATAGTATTTAGGTATGATACAGTATAAATAAATAGGTAATACTTCTATTTATCCACCTAGCGATAGATAAAAATATTGTTGTGCTCTGTCAGGGTTCATATTGCAAGCAATTAAGTTTCAACTTTATTTAAGATCTGTATCCACAATATGAATGCAATAAAGAACTTGAACTTCAACAATACGGACGACTTCTCTCCGCGACATCGTGAGAAAATGAATGAAAAATGCCTCACTGTACAAACTGCGTGTAAACAGAAAAATGCGTTCATTATCGAGGCTTCATCGATGAAACATCGGAAATGAAAGAAACTAGTGAACCGTCTAATACCGCTTTTACAAGGCGCGTTTTGTCGACAACATAACCACAGATAATGGTACAAAAACTGGTGCAAAATGCTTACATTTTGACAGAACGACATGACAAATATCTCGCGTACGCAATACGCATCCTAGGCCTGCTGTGCCTGCACTATGTCACAGATAAAACAGATAGTCACACAGTCAGGTACTGGTATAGATATACTAACTATACCAGTACCTAACTATGTAGAATAACAAATGAAAATAGTCAATATAGTCATTTGAGAATTACATCGTAATCTCTGTCCCAATGCAGTTACTTGAACTGTAGCGCCATCTATCTCGCTACAAACATTTAGTTACGTACCAATCTCCAGGTAGGAATTTTACGTCAGTTTGACGTCCGCTTACAGTCATTTTAGACGTATCTGACGTCATTTTACTACGTCGGGAGCCTCCGCAGATGACGTCAATTTGTCACAGCCATACGATAGAGATGACTTTTAGACCTCAAGTTGCTAGATCTAGCAACTTGAGGTCTAAAAGTCATCTCTAAGATACTAATGATACTCTACTCACCCACTATGATATGTGAAGAGTATTAGTCCTATAGCCGGCCCTCTTCCGACGCCTTCTCTGAAGCGATAGCATGTATGCACTGGACGCTTGTCTCAGGCACTCGGTTTCACTTGTGCTGGCCTTCTGAAACTGGTTAAAAATAGGTAAATAACATTTTGCAAAGTACACAATGAAGGATGAAAAATAAAATGAAATAAGTGGTAGAGTATTATGTAGATTTGAGTAGAGATTTTCATACAAAAATCTATGCTTGAGTCCGGATCAGTGCTTTAGCAGTGAATCAGCATACGGGCCTTAGTACCGTGTTGAAGTTGAACCTAGAAACAATCTTAGAAAGTAGGTACCTACCTCTACCTATTCTTATTCAACCACACAGTGGTGTCAATTCTGTTGTTACATCTTTCTAAACTAAAATTATTTGACAGCTAAAATTATAGCCATCTTTGTCGCTTCCGTTTAATGAGAAAGGTCCTACTGCAACATTTTTACTGCTGTCAAATTAAGTTAGAAAAATGCAGCAACAGAATTGACACAAGTGCAAACCTGTATATTCTTAGCACGTGTCTCCCCTCGCTCCCGTTCCGTCTGATCTGTCCCCCCGGCGGCGGCGGGCGAGTGGCCAGGGGTCCCCCACACGGCGCCCCGTCCGTCCCCTGCACATGCGCCTTGTAATGCTGCGTCCTGTGCACTGCTGCGTAGAAGCTGAGCCAGCACTAGGATCACAGCCTGGAAGATAATATCTTCTTTTTATTACTAAGATTTTCTGGTAGAAAATCTACTTTATTAGTACCTAGTTACCTATGCCTAGATATCTGAAATATCATTATCATAATTTTTCCTCCAATTTGTATAAAAAAATATTACAAAAAATACTACATAAGTACCTAATTAAAATAATGTAATAAACTATACAAGGTCATGAATACTTAGTCACGATGGATCTAGGATCTAAACCCTCTAGACCCTCTAGGTATTAGGGTACCTAGGTACCCCTACCCACCTTAAAAAAAACTTGACACTAGGTAGATACCTACCTCCAGAATAATGACGAGGATGTTGAATATCTGCAAGCCGAGTAACGCGCTGGCTAGAGGCGCTCGCACCGCCTCGACGCAGCCGCGTGCATGTAGCGAGGCCGACGGCAGTTGAGACGATCCTTTCCAGATGTCGCGGCATTCTGACTACAAAGTAAAAATTGTTTATTTGCGAAAAACTGATGCTGGTAGGTACACTTACAAGCACAATAAGGTTTGGAAATACAATAAAGAACTCGGGACTAGTATTTGCGTGAGTAGGTACGCCACACTCAAACCTTTTTACCTATACCCCTATACCGTCGTAACAATGAAATTATATGTGGCGTAGGTTAGAGAAACTAAGAGGTCCGTATCGACAGTCCTGGATATGTCAATAGGCCGTATAGGCCGCGGCCTAAGAGCGGCAGATTTCAAAGGACGCTCACTCGATTTCAGAGGATATAAGTCAAACAAGTTCACTGGTTTTCTCATGGTTTTTTTATTCTACCTAATTACGTTAAATTCCTATAGAAACTCCTTCCTATCGAAAATATACAATTACATGCTATGCCGGCAAAAATAAACTGGCCTACACTCATAATTAGGTATATATACCCAACTCTTTTCAAGCTGACAGAGAATCAACGCACAGCCTAAACCATAAGTCCTAGAGGTATGAAATTGGGAGGGTAGTATCCTATAGTGTAGGGGTGCACTAAGAAAATAATTTTGAAACGTCACACTCTAAAGGGTAGAACGCGAGCAACGCCGCGGGTGACGGCTAGTTGGTACATAGATTCCTCAAACAAATTGACTCGACACGTGATACAGATTTTTTTTAAATTTCAATACTGTAACTGATACCACGCAAGCAAAGCCGCGGGCGACGGCTATAATATATAAATACGGCACTGCGTATCGACGAAAACTTTAGGTAGGTACCTGCTGTAAAGGGTCGTGATAGCAGGCGGCCAGGACCCGAGGAGTGCAGCAGGAGTAAGGAGATACTGGAGGCAGAACCTTGCCATCTGTTCCCGCTATTCTAAAGACGTCGTTAATACATTGTATTGAATTATTATTGAGATGGTAAAAATGTAGGTAAACATGTGAAATAATAAATTATAAAAAAACTAGCTTCCGCCTGTGACTTCGTTCGCGTCCCATTGGACCCCGTTAATTTTCCGGGATAAAAAGTATCCTATGTTACTTCTAATACCTCCAAGAATATGTGTACAAAGTTCCATGATGATCGGTTAAGTGGTTTTCGCGTGAAAGCGTGACAAACAAACTTACATTCACATTTATAATATTAGTGGGATGTTACAGCTTCATCATCAGATGATGATGGTAGTACATTGGGTTTGTTTTATTGATCATAAACACCTTTGAAAGGTCACAGGAAAGCAAAATACGCAATGATGACGTATTTATTCTCACTCTTAAAATACAGAAACCCTTTCAGTTAAAAAAAAAATTCAAATCGGTTCGTATATGACGGAATTATGAGGTACCTAACGAACATAAAAAAATACAACCGAAGAGAGAACCTCCTTTTTTAAAGTCGGTTAAAAACATTTATGAGAGCTACGATACGTTTGTTGACGCTGACGACTAAAAGCCCAACCTCTCAATATGCGAGAGACTTACTTCATAACAAGTTCGGAATCTTCGTTCAAGAAGTCCATATTGATCCAGGGGATCTCGTGCCAGTCGGTTGGCTTCTCTGCACCACAGCAGCTTAACTCAACCTGGTTATCATTTTAGATAGTTTAGAAGATCAGTTCAATAATTGATTTATTAGTAGCTAGGTACTAAACTAAAGAGACCTATTTGACCTAGGGACGAATTTCTAAAACACAGAATTTCTAAACTTCAGGTTGGTCTTAGGTCGATATAGAAATCGTTACTCAAGCATAGATTTGAGTAGAGATTTTCATACAAAAATGTATTCTTGAGTTCGGGTCAGTAAATCAGCGATTTTGTAAGAAGTAACTGAAATAAGACTTGACTTAGACTTGAGACTGAGTGGTACAATTAGCTGAAACAAATATAGGTAGGTTATGTATAGGTACTAGGTACTTAGGTACCTGCATTTTATCAATAAGTTGTTTCCACGAAGGCTCCGTGAGATACTGCGATATGCCGATACGAATCGAAGACGCGAGCTCCTTCATCAAAGCCTTAAATTAATAAAAGAAAATATTTTTTATGGTTTCGAAGTAACTAGACTTGCTCGCCGAAAATGTACATTTTGTACCTCATTATGTATTCTAGAAATGTTATGGGTTATAAGAAAACCATGCTCAAAATAACAGCATACTACATTAATTTTACTTACCCATGCCCAGAGGCAATCTAAATAGGTAAGTTATTATTTATTATTATTATTATGAGCCTGTAGTGTCCCACTGCAGGGCAGAGGCCTCCCTTCTCGCCAGTCTTTTCTGTTTTGGGTAACTGTGGACCAGTCCTTGAGGTAGGCATCAATCTCGTCCCTCCATCTTCGCCGTGGTCGTAGTAAGTAAGTAGGTAGGTACCTACGTATATTTTGGCCTATGTCTAACTTCCTGACAAATCAACAAGGCAATAACTGTACCTTCATAGTTGTCCTAGCAGCGTTGTAAACTAGGATCCCGTCAGCCGGCAGCGCTATGCCCGCCAGCATCCAAAAACGACTCGCTGCAGAGATTCGCGTCCAATGCGGACACTGCAGAAGTAATGCTACCAATCGTAAGCCAGCTGTGTAGTGTAGCTTCATGGCATACGCTTGCAGGAGGATTAGACCGTAGAGGAGGAATACCGTGACCTGGGAGGTATGGAAGCTAGTATATATACTCCAAGAATCAAAGAAGAGATTTAAACTATGCTGTTTCTGGTTACCTACTTTCGAAGCGCTGATGAAACTGTGCGATACCAAGAACATGAACGTACAAAGAGTCATCATCAACCTAAATCGGTCCACTGCTGGACGACCAAGACGCACCACTGACTTCGGCTCTTCTCAGCCAGGTGTGCCAGCTACATTTCGCAGATCGTTACCCCACCTAGCCGGAGTGCGTCCTACACTACGCTTGCCTAAACGTGGTCTCCACTCAAGTATTAGTTTGCTCCAACGATTGTCGGTTCTTCGGCAAACATGGCCGGCCCACTGCCATTTCAACTTGCTAATTCTCTGAGCCATGTCGACCACCTTGGTTCTATGTCAAATAACCTAGTTTCGGATTCTATCCTTGAGAGAAATTCGAGCATAGGTCTCTGTATATCACGCTGAGCTACAAAGAATAACGTGTGCCATAATTCCACGCCATATTAATGCACAGGTAGGTTCTTGTCAGTTGGTTACCTTGTGAATATGCTTCAGCAATAGCATCACCTTCAGTGACACGTTGTAACAGAAGATCACCATGCACAGAGAGACGACCTGGACCAGATTAAGATACCATTTACTGAAAACTACTGATTTAAATAAGCAAGCAAGCTCGTATGAGTTAGTGGCCAACTCTGGTGACGGAGTTTTAAGGCCGCCTTAAGGCCTCCGTCGTGGCATAACGACTGCTTGTGTATAAACCATATCTAGGCACTTACCAGCTGTCCGATCAGCAAAGCTCGCAGTACCCCCGCCAGCCGCACACGACCTTCACAACTGAACGTGAACACGCCCCACGCCATACATGGCGCAGCATGCTACTTCACTCTTTAATCAATTGCTTCGTAGCCCCGGGGCTCGGAAACGAATACCCTTGGAAAACCCAGCAGGTTAAAAACCAGGTTTTGAGAAGACAAGTGAATTATTAGAGAAACCTACACATGTTCTCTACTGCTTTAGTGTTTTTCTCAAATAATTTACGCCATAAATTTTAATTTTACGGAAGAATAAGCAAAATACACGCAGATCTGAAGTTTACCTGACAAAGACATTTCCGACATTTCGTTGGCACAAATCATACTGACACTAAATAAATATTTTTTTATTCAAAAATTTGAACAAGAAAAAGTTACAATGTAAACTTTCAGTAAACATTAAACACTTATGAATTTAACTTAAAAAATTGTACAAAGTTAATTCTAGTCGCTGCTAAGCAACATCGCGTTGTTTTCGTTAGCATAACAACCACTTTTAATCTTAATTTTGGCCTACAAAAAACCTCAAAAGACAAATCGTGATACCGAGCCCAGACATTTTGATATTTCACTTGTTTTTATAACTGACATTGTCAGATGGGAATATAAAATGATGTATTTGCTAATAAATAGCATACAGAGATAAATAAGCCCTAATTAGACTTATTAGTTAGGAGATTCGTGTAGTGTAAGCAAAGAAAAGGAAAGAGGCCAATATGGCGCAAGTAAAGAAAAGAGCCAAGGTGGCCTGGAGTGATGACCTCAGCCATGACTCCGAGGAGGAAAGAGGTAAGAATTCTTACACTAAAGATACCAGACCTGATCTGATTCACTCCTGGTTTTAGTACTTTAATCAATATACATTCAATAGGTATAAAATCTGTAAGTAGTAAAAGTGTGTAGTGGGCTCTTGTTAAGGAGTATTTTTTTCTGTGGTAATGGCGAACTGAAGGCGTAGATCATTTGTTTAGCTGCCTCGTCGTTCCTAACACATCCACTTATGCATACCTGAGTTATCCTGTATACTCCGGACAGACACAGGGTCATAAAATCCTTTAGCAGTCGCTAAAGGATTTTATGGGCGTACGTTTAAAATGACGTTCTTTGCATATGGTTACCAAACATGATCAACGATTAAATGAAAAAAGACATAGTACTTAGATAAATATTGTGATGAAAATGTAGGTATGTACATAATTAAATTTGATTGGCCACAGAAAGAGAGCGCATCGCCAAAATCGAACGCGAGCTGGCCGAGATGCCCATCAAGCCGATCTACGAACCTGAAGAGATGCAGAAACTGGTCGGCTACATCAAACGAATCACAACACTTTACGACCTTCGCGACGAGGATTGGAACAACGAAGCTATCCAGGGTATCGAAGAATGGATCGGAGAGCCGAAAGCACTCATCCTCTGCATATACTTCAGAGGGGACAAACTAAAGGCTACCTGTGATATACCACTGACGCCTGTCTTTGATCTGACTTACTTCACACGAGCACCAGATTTTGTGTTCAAAGCGGATACGTTCCATGATGATATCAATTTTGGAACGTTCGTGGATTCTGTGGAGTCGAATATGATTCAGATGTTGGAGTTAGCCTATGCACCGTACTTTTTTGCTGTCAACACTTGGCCTGAAAGTAAGTACCTAAACAGGTCCTATAGTAAGTACCTATCCCAGTAAGTACCTACCTATAGATTTCAACCCAGTTTGCTCTGACACCAAAAAAAAGCAATATCCGAAGTAGGTAACGAAATGTGTGACACGATCAGACAGACCTGTAAATTTTCTACGGTTGTAGATGTCTTTACGAAAACTCGTAGGATCTTCTACGGAAGTTGTAGGACCTCTACGAAAAAGCGTAGATGGCAGATGTATATGAAAGTCGTAGAAGCCTCTACGAAAACTCGTAGAGGCTTCTACGTATCGTAGATAGGTAGGTACTTGTATCAATAGTAGGAAAAAGTAGCTAAGTATACGTAATGCATTTGTACTACAGAATAATGTAGGTACCTGTAGAATAAACACGTTCACTTGTAGTACGATCTTTGTTCAATAAAATCCCAAACTACTTTGAAAGGACATAAAATTAGGCTCATATAACCTACGCGATCACTAAATAAATCGAATTTCCAGGTGTAAAAAGCGAATTCTGCTCACACATCCACACATTCCTCGCTAAGCTAACCGACATGTACTACAAAATGCTCGGCCTAACTGTACTGTACATACCAAGAGAAGGCCAGCAGCTGTCCTTCGAGAGGGCCAGCGCTGACCGCGAGCTGGTGAAGAGGCTCGAAGGCGTGGTGGTGTACTGGACGCATCAGATCAAGTCGTGTTTGGAAGATCAGGCATTTGTGGCATCGCAGAAAGAACTGCTGTGTCCAAGTGATGAATATGACTTCTGGATTTACAGACGTGAGTGTCTACATCCACATGTTTATAACTCGCTTAGTTTTTTCGGCGTTTTTCCTATATACTTGTAATAACGAGCATATTTACTTCTTGCAGACGAAAACCTAAACGCCCTGCTCTACCAGTTAAAGAATCCAGCAGTCAGACACATAACCAAGATACTAGTGACCACGCATTCCACCTTCATCCACCAATTCCAGTTCCTCTGCGACGAAATCGTCCAGAAGATTGACGAGGCAACATCCAACATCGAGTATCTCCAGGTCATCAAGCAGCCATGTGCAATCCTGGAGTGCGTAGTAGACCCTGATGAGATTGCTACCCACATTCCCCAGATAATAAACCTCTTTAGATTCATCTGGCAGGAATCCCCGTATTACAACTGCGAAACTCGTATCACGAGCCTTTTCAAGGCTTTGAGTAACCAGATCATAATCCTGTGCAAGATATACATCAAGCTGGAAAATTTGTTCGATGGGCAAACGAAGAAAGCGATGATGGAGTTTAGCAAATGCATAGACTGCTGCAAGAAGTACCGGGAGATCTATGACCTAATGGCAGAGGCCCACAACGAGATCAAGCCTGGGAGTTGGGAGCTGGACACGGGTGCCATCTTCAACTATATCGACTCGTTTATACAGCGGTGCTTTGATATGCTCGATGTGTGTAATTGCATGGTTATTTTTGGAAGGTGAGTTGATTTTTCGTAGTTTCTGATACAATAAAGTGGAGTGGATGTAGGATCTGGAATATTGTAGATTAGGTGTCTGTGATGCTATGTTTACCCATGCACACTAGACATGCGTGTTTAGCATGTGACTGATCACCTATTTCTTATTGTTGTGGTTGGCCTCACTTCACGTGGAAGTAACTGGAACTGAACTGCTTAAGTAAACTGGTGGATGTTTCCAGGATCGATGAGTTAGAAACCATAAACAAGCCGATGTTCAGCGGCGCTCGCGGCGAGCAGTTCGAAACGAAGTGCGAACAGATTGAGCACATGTTCCACGACGCGCTGGACTACGTGCGCCACGTCAGTCACACTATCCTGGATGTGCAAGCGCCTTCGTGGTACGACGACGTGCTGCAGTTTAGGACTATTATCAAGGACATCGAGGTACCTACTGATGGGGTGGCGCGGACGATAGTTTTTGTAGTTTTAGGTGGGAAGTGTTGACAAACGTCGACTTTTGTCAACAATTTGGGACAATATCGTCGATTTGAACGCAAAAACATTTTGCATATGTCATAACTTTGACAGACTCTGCCAGTGGCTAAGTTGTGGCGCTGTTGCTTGTGAAACACACGAGTTTTTTTCTTTTTCGTGCTTTTTACTTTTCAGAAAAGACTACCGTACAGTATAGTGCTCCTAAACCACAAAGGAATTAAGAAGATTTTGTAAGCTTAAACAGCAGGTATTTCAACTTGCAGATTATAATAGAAAACCTCGTGGAGACGGTATTCGAGGGAGTGAACCACGTGGAAGAGGCAGTGGTGGCACTATACTCTCTCAACAACTACTCTAAGAGGAAGAGTTTGAAGCGAATCTTCAAGAGGAAGACGGCTGAAGTGAGTTCTTTTTCATCGAAAGGGAAATATCTACAGGTTTTTAGTTCTAATGATAAAACACTTCGAAACAATGATCTACAACAAACAACTGACGTGTAGGTAGGTACGTGCAGTTCAATTAAACTGCACTGATTAAGTCTGATAAACTTTTTACTTTTATATCTCTGGGTTAATTACAGGTGTGGGCAATGTTTAGCGACGAGGTTCAGGAGGCTAAGAAGGATATGGTGGCATCACGCAGCCAGTACCCAGCAGACCTACCCTCCTTCGCTGGAAGGGCTGTGGTGCTGAAGATGAGGAAAAACCGTCTGGTCTATCTAAAGAAAGTAAGCTCTTTCTTGAAATAACTATACACTTGTGAATGTGCACTTTAGTATTTCCGATGCTTATGATCGTCTGCTCTGAAATGCTGTGTTCGTACCTAAGCGAGAAACATAAATTTCACACAAAAAATTACAAATTAAATATCTTCGACAATTGAACGAAATAAGAACACTTTTTAGGGCATTGATTGTGGTCATTCGGAGTCGGTTGTGGCTCATGCGAATTTACCCGAGTAAATAAAACGAAGCATTCCACTTTTGCGCGCCAAGAACTTCCGCACCTACGCCATTCAACTTTTGCGCACCAATCAATTTTAAATTTGGTGCGCAAAAGTAACTGTCGATTTTGGTCAGTTATATAGCTAGCAGTCTAATATGCTCCGGACTGTATTCAGTCTGGTAAAGCAGAATTTACTTTCCAGGTGTTGACAGATGCAATGGTCTGGTTAATGCCTTGCAGCAACTCTGAAGACGTGATAGTACACGTGAACCGGCTCATGGGAGCCATCGATGTAGCTATCAGGGAGCTGTTCATATCTTGGACGGTAAATTCAGACATAAGAAACTCCTTACATAAGCCCATTACTTTTCAAAGCAAAAAATGCTGAAATGTAATTTCTCATAGGTTCATGATAAACTCAGATTTTTAGAGAGTAGGTGGTATCGTTCGAAGGTGCCACAATTTCTATATGGTATTGAGTAGGGCACAAAGATATAAGGGGAATTAATTCTTTGTCCCTCAAGTCGTGAGAGTATTTAATTTTCGTGGTTATTTACAGCACAATTTAGACGAAAAGTGTGGCGTAGGATTAAACAGGACTCTGATGAGGAAGAGCGTCGAGAATCCTGGCTTGATGGAGTGCAATATTGACGTGTAAGTGTTTCAACTAAAGTGTAGATAACTATTAGGTTAGTTTGTTTGTAACGTTAGTTTGTAACGTTGATAGGTTTAGGAATATCTGTGTAGAATTGACTAAAGGAACGATATTTTATCATAGAAACATCTTGGAACTGTGCAAGGAGGCTGGTCATTGGGAGAACCTTGGTCTGGATATACCATTACACGCGTATCAAGTAAGTAACAAGCAAATAAATTCATGGCGGAAAAATTAACCTATTACAGAGGCAGCGTGCAACTTTCCTTTCTAAAATATTATCTGGTCTGTACATAATGTTATGTTGCAGATATTCATGAAAAGTAAGACCATATTGTACGTATTCGAGAGTGTCCTGGCTGTGGTGAAAGGCTACAACAAGATATTGGACTCTCTGTCTGATGAGGAAAGACTGCTTTTCAAACCGTTGACTTCGGTAAGTAGGTAGATTTATTTGAGGTTACCAATATATCTACCTGAGGCTACCACATTGAACTAGTTTGCCCACTCAAATGCTATATCTAGACTATTCTAGACTAGAGTTTAGACTCTAGACGAAGTTTCTGCTTTTATGTAAATAATACTGAGTCAAACACAGATTTTATTTTCAATTATTAATTTACTAATATCACATGATCAGAAACATAACATAACATTCTTATTTCAACAAATAAACAATTATTCATCAATCAGTTTCACAAATAGAAATAATAAATTCAAACTATAACAGTAACTACTAACTTGTTTTATGCCTGTCTTATAGTCCCAAGCACACATCCAAATGGTCGTTCATATCACAATCTTCTATCATCTTCATACAACATGGGCACGGAGACTTTGTTCCCGTAGCGTTGAATGTTTGGGTCTCATCGAATTCGTCATCGCTGTCATCAATAACTATTGTCCTATCCATGATGTTTCCTTCATCGGGTATTGTGGTGTCATTGTCAAAGAACATGAGGCATTCATCTAAATGTTCTTGTACTGGTTTATTTATTGTCTTCCCGCAGCACGGGCAAGTGTGAGTTTCTTTATCTATGTGGCTACTACTGGTGCCTGGTAGGTTAGTAAGGTCTATACAGCTTGGGATAGGTTCTTTCTTTATTTTTACAGCTGTGAGATCTATGCTAGTGCTGGGTTCTATTTTGATTTGTGTGTTTGAAATTAAATCTATTTTCCCTTTGATATCTGGTTTTACATTAACGGTTTGTTTGTCAGGTTTCATTTCAACTTTAGGCTTAAAAACTGGAATGTTTAGATCTATTGGTTTTCTTCTATCTATTTCATTAGTGTTTGTATGACTAGGAATTGGGTTTTTGACAATTGTTTCTTTACTGAGCTTCTCTATAACATCTTTGTTTAGACATTCATCTATGTGTGTGTTTATTTGAACTTTGCTAACTTTAGTGTTACAAATGGGGCACTCAACTAAAGTATCCTTATTAGTATTGATCACTACAGCTTTTAGTTTGTTAGTTTCATTTGACTGTGTCACAGTAAATTCTTTACCGTACACATCTTTGAGGATAGATGATGCTGTAGTTTTAAAATAATCATCAATCTTTTTCATTTTCTTTTGTGGTGGAGTATCTATTACATCTGATATTCTCTTAGTATTGACTGGACTTGAAATGTTTGGTTTTTTAACATTTACATCTGATATCCTTTTGATTTGTGTGACTTGATTTGTTAATACTTTTGGCAGTTTCTTGGTATCACTCACAACAGAAGGTATAGTCTTGTTAGCCCATATGTTTCTTACAGTTTCTAATATGTTTATCGAGTTAGATCTAGGCCGTCCACTAACATGCCCACTACCAGTAAACACTGCAGGTTTGACAATAGGCTTGGGGCTCCCAACTTTGTTAGTAACTATATTAGTGGTATTTAATATATCATTGAAGCCCTTTATGCTTGGTGAATTAATGTTTTTATTATTGACTGTTGTACTGTTGTTAATTATGTATTTTGTGATATCTGCATTCGGTTTGCTCACTTTCTTTTTAGGCTGTTTCACTGGCTTTACTATTTTTTCTGGCTCCTTGCATTTTATGAAAGTACCTCCGCATACTCTCTTATGTGTATTCCACCAGAAGTCTGAAGGCCCCGGAGCTTTGTTCATAGAACGCCTGACTATTCCAAAATAGGGTCTTATTTTTTGGCATGGACCATTACATCGCCAGACATGGTTTTGATATAATCTAACCTGTTGGACAAAGGTTAATCTTATCAGAATATTCCTTTGTTTTTCTAACAAGTGATTGATTCACAAATACCTACTTAAACTTATAACTAAGTCTGAATGTTTTTGGTAGGTTACCTCGTCATGAAAATCATGATAGACAGATATATTAACTCCAGCAGCCTGGTTGATTCGGTGCATGTGCGATAAGAAGTTAGGTCCGTGGCCATCTCGGCTCTGATCTCTGCCTACTACAAACAGGTAGGCATGGATCATCTCGTGCAGAAGGGTTTCCACCAGGTCCTTACGAGGCCGGAGCTTAAGCAGGGGTTCACTCAAGGCTATGTCGCATATGCCACCTCTACCTTCATAGCTGAAAAATAAAAGTACTTATGCTATTATCAATAATACACAATGCTTAAGCCTATTTAGTTTGTCTAGTTGCTCAGTCTTGGTTAAACCAGATTCTGGAACTGGAACCAATTTAGCTTTGAGGTAGCTTCAAATTTCTAAAAGTCCATTTAATAAAAGTACCTAACTTATGCCGTTTGTCCATCAACCTCGGCACCGGCATGGCACCGGTAATGCACTACCAGGGCAATAAAAAACACGTGAACGGCGCGGTGTGACGGCAGTGGTGAGGACGTGTTTTGTATAGCCCTGGTAGTGCATTACCGGTGTCGTGCCGATATCGGCGTTGGTGGACAAACGGCCAAGAATAAGTACTTGTAGATCCGATCAACTGGATATTAGCACATTGAAAAGTATACCTGCAGATACCGGCGCAAGAGTACATCCTTTTACTCCATCTAACTACGGCTTTTCCCGCCAGTTTTGTCCAAAAGAATACAGCGTCGAAATGTATAAACAGTGAATGTACGTTTGGTGTGGGGTCTATGAACTCCAATTCTGGATCAGCCAGATTCATTTTGAACTCCTAACACTTGGAAAGTAGGTACATTAAACTAAATCGAAGAACAGTAGACGTGGAAAATAGCATTGCGTGCAGAAAACCATACGAACAAAGTAAACAAACAAAATTAGATTAGAGAAACATTGCATGTCCTGTCAACAAATGAAATGTCATCAGCATGCATGTCATGTCAACATTATATCAAAGTGACACTGACTGTCGTGGTCAGTGTCACTTTGGTTAGTTTCGCAAGCAAGCAAAACAAAGCAATCAAACAGATTTTTTTGTGTTGCCCCCTAATCTTGAAAAATAATACAATTTGGTAGAATTGATGGCTAATGGCCGTCTGAGCCTGAGCCTATAACACTTCGGTCGGACCCACCATACCCTCGGTCCTACCCCTAGGGGAAGGGTGGGACGAAATCATACCACTATAGAAGTGTGACCGAGGACTTCCACGTTTTATCTTCTTCTTCTTCTTAATATATAAAACTCTTTTGAAGCTGATTGACCATCAACGCACAGCCTAGACTAAAAGTCCTAGTGGTATGAAATTTGGAGGGTAGTATCCTTATATAGTGTAGGGGTGCACTAAGAAAAGAATTTTGAAAAGTCGCATCCTAAAGGGTCTAAAATGAGGATCAAAGTTTTTAACGAAATAATGCGTATCGTAAGCTGCTACCACGCGAGCAAAGCCGCGGGTGACAGCTAGTTTATTCATATAATATGGCATGCAGAACTCCAGTTATTCTAAAACTATCTAACATTAAGTTTGACTTCTTCAGAACTTTCATCATATTACCTAAGCCTAATACACTCGTCTTGACTCACACCTTCGTGGTTTATAATGAATAGACGATCAAGGGAATTTACTTTTACAGAGTCTAGGACTTTTTTATCTCTGTAAATATTGTTTGTTTATAGGCTTGTGAAAAGAAAGTTACACCAGGAATCACAAAACTGACATGGACTTCAACAATGTCTGATGCGTATATTGCTGACTGTGTTACACAGATTGGAGAGGTATTATCATACCTAATATTGAAAATAAAATAAGAATAAAATAGATACTTACCTTTTTATTTACCTAACAGGTGTGTTGTGTAGGTAGCTTACTTACCTTTAATTAGGTATATTGAAAAAATAAAACTATTTTCAGCTCCAAGATTTCTTGACTACTTACAAAAATTGTAATGTCAATTTGGTAAAAATAATGGAAAAAATTTGTGACACTCCACTCATTGAATTTGATATTTACAATACCTTTGAAATAAAAGATCTAAGAGCAGATATTCGACAAATGGAATCTGAAGCTGCGACGAAAATATTGGATATGTACAGAGAGATAATTACATACCTCGTGATCGTTTACGAAGGCTTTGAATCGTTTATTAGCCAGGTAAATCACAACAACTTTTAAATATTTGTTCAACTATTACTTTCATCTAAAAAATTACAGGTTTTAAGTTTTGAACCCACAACTTAATTTCAGATGGCTGAATATTGGGTCAAATATGTCAGAAGATTTGATCGTTTGTTGGAAGATGCATTGAGACTGGCTATCAAAGCAACCATGCAAAATATGTACAAATGCGTGCACGGAGATGGTGCGTACCTAAATACAGAATGTTCACTAAACTTATGAACATTGAACTTTTTTGAGGTTATGTCAAATTTAATTACAGGAACAATGGCACCATCACCCCTAATAAAAATGAATTTATTCTTGGTGGGAAAGGATATAATTTACATTCCAACAAAACATGAAATTCAAGATACTTTTACAACAGTTCTTGATGAAATAGTGCACATGATGGGAACAGTTCCACGACTTTTTGAAAAATTTGCTTTGCCTGCTGGAGGTTTGAAAAGGTTTTACGAAGCGATACAAATTGATTCAGACTGCAATAAGCTTCAGTCTTTGATCGATAGTGGTAATTACTACCTACTCTATTGTATCTACTTGCATAACATACCATTTAAGTCGATGCAGTCTAGTTTTTACTGTAGACACGTAGGTGAAAATTACGCAATAAACGAATTGAAATAAATTTTTATTTCAGAAATTGAGTACAACATTAATCTTATTCATGAGCACATTCGAATGTGGGACCCATACACTCATATTTGGAAAGTAGATAAAGATGAATTTATGGTCAAATACCGAGAAGAAAAACACAAAGCTGCTGAGTTTGATACTTTAATAATAAGTTACAGTGATCTAGCAAACACTGTTCAAATACAAGAAACTGTTAATCAGGTACCTAGTGTACCTAGTACCTACCTACCTAATAACCATTGGCATAGTGTAAACGTTGCTTGAAAACATGACACATTGTCTTTTCAGATTCACTTTATTACTTTGAATTCGAGTGAGCTGAAGAAGTCAATCATTGCTCATTGCTTGGTTTGGCAAACAAAGTTGGGGGAGCTACTACGTAAAATGACTGAGTTTGATATCGACGTAATCTACACTTACGTAGAAAAGAGTAGCGAAGAAGCTATGAAGGTAACTATAAATTAATTACCTATTAGATGATGCCACCCTGAACATGGATGGGTGCCTAACTTTGTTGAATGTTATCACAGATGCCTGCAGATTTAAAAGAACTCGCATCAGCTATTGCATCATACGAGCGCTTGATGTCTGATCTAAGTAACGTTGAAAAAACTTTTCCACCAATCACGGACCAGATGATGACTCTTTGTAAGTTAGAGATACTACCTTCATTTTTCGTGGGTAGGTATATTGAGTTTTTTAGGTATTATCTGACAGACTATTTATTCTTACAGCCAAGTTTGAGGTGGAAGTAAGTTCAGATATGAAAGAGCGCCATGAAAATATTCCAGTACTGTGGGCTGATTACTTAACACTTCTTGAAGAGGCTAAAAAAGCCTTGGAAATGAATAAAGATAAATTCAAAGCTGAACTACTGGAGCAAGCTGAGGTAAAATTATCATGAAAACGTTCAAGGGTCTCGTAATATCTGAACAGTAGGTAAACATTTTTTATTCTGATTTACAAAAGGTATTCAAAGAAGCAGCAAAGGATTTTTGCGAAGATTTTTACAAAACTGCACCTTGTGGTTCAGATATCAGTGGTAAAGATGCAATGTCACAACTTAAGGCATTCAGAGAACAACTTAACGCATTGAGAGCTCAAGAACAGCAAATTCGTGATGGACTAGCTGTATTTAACCTAACGTAATAAATAATTTCACTGAAATAACAATAGCGCTATTAAAAAAGTAGAGCGAGATAGTTAAATTGTATAATAACCAGGTTATATAAAAAAATTGTACCTAGTTAGTCATCATCATCATCAGAATATAAATTGTATTGTTTTTAAGTAGCATACCTACTTTGAGATCTTATGAAATTATTGCTGCAGTTTAGTATTTCAGTAACATGCCTGTACCTTTTCAGTTCTAGATTAAAATAGAAGTAGGTATATAATAGAAAGAGCTGTAGGCCACCTATTTTGACTATTTTTCACACTTGGCAGTAGGCAGGTATGCTTATTTTCTAACAAATATTTTGTTACAGAACTCCAGTGAATCTAGATCTTCAGAAGATGGAGAAGGAGCTGGAGAAGCTAGAGGAAGTTTGGGGCCTGGTCTTTCAATGGGAAGATTCCTGGGAGAAATACAAGACGCAGACTTTTTGGGAAATGGAGACAGACGAGATGGAAGAAAACGTCATGTTTTTGTTTAGGTAATTATTACTTATTCTTACATAATCTTCAACTCTAAACAGAAGTGCACTAAAGGAGATATTAACTAAATGAAATAGTCAACATTTATAATATTTAAATTAACAGAAACTTTAACCGCCTATCACGACAGCTGAAAGATAAGGGCTGGGACATAATTGATACAACTAGGGTGAAAGTTGATGCGTTTAGAAGAACTTTGCCACTGATTGGTGACTTGAAAAACCCATGCATGAGAGAACGGCATTGGGACAGGATCAAAACATTAATGAATGTGTAAGTTGATAGCGATCGCTTGAGCTTTGAATACTTATAGGTACTTTATTATTTATCATTTTATTTCATACATTTTTTTATATTATAGCGCAATAAACTTTTACGTACATAACTATGTAGTCTCATTTATTTATTTTTGTACTCTGTTATATTGTAACCTGATAAAAATGTTATAACTTCCTGATTATGCAGAGAGTTTGATCAAAATTCAGAAGATTTCAAACTTGAGGTTATAATGCGTTTGAACTTCCAAGCGTACGCAGAAGATATTGCTGAGATATCGAATGCTGCAACTATGGAGTTAAATATTGAAAATGGACTGAAAACCATTAGAGAAGTTTGGAAAAATACAACTTATGAAATGGAACATCATAGAGGAAACATGTATAAAATTAAAAACGTAGAGGAAGTAATGCAGGTCTGTTATCTTAGATACATTTATTTAAAAGTTAACTTCTTTCGTTTTGAATGTTGTAGTATTAAAAATAAAACGAGTTTGTTTACTGTGATAGTTTAAAATATTTAATTCTAGTTTTTGGAAGATCACCAAGTCCAGTTATCGTCAATGAAGTCTACTAAATACGTCGAGCCCTTTATAAAAGAAGTTGATTATTGGGAAAAATCTTTGGGATATGTGGCAGAATGTATTGAGGTTGGCATACATTCAGTTATTTCCAGCATCCGAATAATACATGCAATAGATATTTAAATTAAAAAAGTATTTCAGTGTACCTAGGTGTACCTTCATAACTCACTTATATTCTCACACCCAACAGATAGCATTGCAAGTGCAACGGAGATACTTGTACCTTGAAAGTATTTTTAGTGGAGAAGATATTAGGAAACAACTACCTAGTGAAGTAAAGATATTCGATAAACTTACAGACGATTGGACTGATATCACATTTAAGTAAGAAATAACAATGGTTATCGTTTCTAAGATAGTATTCTTTTCACAGCAACATTAGAGTTGCAACACGTAGTATCTAGAATAATTCTAGAATAGTAATTCTAGAATTATTGGTCCATGGTAGTATTACAACGAACGAAATAGTGGTTTTAGTTACAAAAACAAGGCGATTGGAAAATACTGCTTGTATTTAATTAACGTACCTAATTATCTACATAAATCAAGCAACATTTTAATATTATATTCCTACTTCAGCATGAATGCCGGAAAAAATGCCGTCGAAGCGTGTTTGTATAAACCAGCACCTTATGTTTTTAATAAGCTCAATACGATGGTGGACAATCTAGATGGAATTTTAAGAGCACTTGAAATGTATTTGGAAACCAAGCGAATGTTATTTCCAAGATTTTATTTTATATCTAACGATGATTTACTGGAAATTCTTGGGAACTCAAAGAAACCGCAGCTTATTCAAGTGCACCTAAAGAAGTTATTTGATAACGTTAATAAGATAAGAATTGATAAGGTAAATTTTAATATGTTTGGAGTAGCCTAATTTTATAGACTTACCCAATGTTATAAAAGTAGTCCTAAGTAGGTACTTAATAATGTATGAATTTATCTTTTTTCCAAACATGATGTTCCCAAAGTGATAGCCACGTTATACCTTTCCGCAGCATTTTGTGCTTTGAGTCTCAATTTTAGAGGACAAAAAAAGGCCTTTTGAAGCCTAATCGAGTTAACTCCATCTATCGAACCATTTAGAATTGTTTGTAAGTCCTTATTTCATGATCGTGTAATCTTAGTAGTTTTTATTCTAAAGCGATGGTAACACTGGCTTGGAGTAATCAGCACACACGGCATTTGATTGATTCGATTCGACCATAGATTTAGTATGGTCTGTGGATTCGACCGAAATGTTTGTTTCGCTTCGCTATCTGTTTCAGTCTGTTTATTTATTTACGTTTCCGAAAACACGTGCGGTCTGCGTTTTTCGGTAATTTATTTTATTTCTACATTGGCGACTACATTTTTGTTTGATTAATTCGTTTGGTGTAAGACAAGTATTCTTATATTTCACAACAATGTCTAGAAGGTCGAAGAAAAGGTTGAAGTTAGAGGAAGAAATCACACCAAAAGTTCTCGAAAATACGTATTTTGTTCCGATGAAGCGCATGGTAAGTAGAAATAACTATAAAAAGTTTATTATTTAGTGTTTATGGTTATTTTAGTACCTACTTGTATGTACCGAAAAGTCTTTCCCTGTTTCTACCTAGGCAGTCCAATTTTACGAAGAGGGAAATGTAGGTACCTCCCTACCATTAGGGTGGGGTACATCTACCTAGGTACTTATGAATAATATGTATTCTATGTCATATTTTATCGTTGGTGCAGAAGAACATCACTATGGCAAAATTATCCTTGTGTCCTACACCCGTACAGTTTTCTTTTTCATTTTCAGAATGAAGTCCTTAATTTTATAGGCGCTCCTCCACGTCCAATCAGTGAACATTTAATAAGGTGCAGCTACAACTTACTGAGTCTAAAACACGAGCGATCATCCCGAGAGTATTATGACGAGCTCTCTGAAAGGTACTCCTCGGGACGTCACCATGCATTACTTGTGAGTGCATGTTACAAAGCCCTGTATGCACATGATTGGGACCGGCTTCTGTACATACTTAAACAGGTGCCCAAGTGGAAGATCAACAAAATGCATATATTTCATACTAGGGTGAGTATAATAAATATAATATTAGTTGCCGAAGACTTAGCCAAGCTAGCACTAATTAGTTGTACTGATGAACACATCATTGAACTAGATAGGTTATGATGCCCAAGAAAAGGAGAAGTGCTTGCTGAAGCTCATCATGCCTGACTGCTTACACCATACCTGCTCAGTCTGAAGACCGATCACAGATCAAAATAGAATAAAATAAAAGTTATACTGATAAGATAACATCAATGCCCGTCACATCAAAGTCTGCCCTGGTTGGCATTAAATCTACAATTTGCAGCACAAAAGAGAATGTTAGTATCAAACCAACTGAGCTAAGAGGCTTTATGCTTTATGCATGTCTGCTGTCTCTGTTGAAATCCTATTTAATATTATAAACGCGAAAAGTTGGTGAGAACGTATGTATGTTTGTTCCTCTTTCACGCAAAAACTACAGATCCGATTTGGATGAAACTTGGAATATATATATTGTCCGCGACCTATAGGCTACTTTTTATTCCTGAAAACCAACGTGATGCAACGGAACGCGAATGAAGTCGCGGGTGGAAGCTAGTACATAATAACATTGATTTAGGCACACCTACCCTAGTAATACACTCAATGTAAGCTTCGAATTTTCACCGTGTTTAGTCTCCTGCATTGCCAAGCAGATTCAAATTCCATTGAAGAAGAAAAAACACATACGGTCTTATTCCAGAATGGGGACTGAAGAAAGTCACGGTTTAAACGTCAAGGTTTATACAACCCGGCCGAATTAAGCGGTGTAGCGGGGGAAGTATCGAGTTCCGAGCCAGGTGTCATGTTAATTCGGCCGGGTTGTATAAACCTTGACGTTTAAACCGTGACTTTTTTTAGACCCCGTTCTGGAATAAGACCGTTAGTATTCCAAGCCTACATGGAGTTATTAATAGGGCTAGAGTTTACCTTGACCTAACCAATTGATTTCAGGTTTTAACTGTACTATTGATGTACCACCCCGACTCGCAAGCTAAAGGCTTTCTCAATGAATATCTGCACATGGTTTGGGGATGTCGCTCGGATCAAGACAAGAAAGCAATACAGAAAGTAATTCTCTCATTGAACAAACAGATGGTCCGCACAGGAGCACTGCAGAAATTTTGGATGAAACACCGGGAGCAACGAAAAAGGGCCTTTGCTGAGATGTCCGAGAATAATAACAGTGAAGAATGATCATTTTTGTGTTGACTATATTCTAGAGAAAGTGTTAAAATAGTGTTATAGTGTGTCAGAAACAAGTATGTGCATATTGTGCATCATCGTTATAAACAAATTCAGACAATAATAATATAAATTACAGACTATAGTAGGTACTTAGTGAATAGTATAGATTTTTGGTAGTTTTTTTTCTCAGTAAAAAAAACTATGAAAAATATGTATGTTTGTGTCTCGACTCCACTTTTGTGTTTCTTTTGTATGTGACAAAGATTCTGTTGACTAGTTCATTACACAAAAAAAGTACAAAATAAAGTCATTCTTGCATTAAAACAATCTTTGTACATACATACCTATAAAGTAATTAGTTTGTTTGCAAGTAGGTAAGTAGACTTGGTAGGTTAGGTACCTATTTTTTTTCAAATACGTACTTTTTAACTGAAATCTATTTGTATGGTGTTTGAAAGTAGCGGGTTAGCAGAACGAAGAAAGAGACAGGTGAACTAACATTATAGGTACTATTTTGTGAACCTCTTAAAACTCTACATTGGCCAGTTACTTTTCAGAATGCCTTAGGCCTTCCAGTGGCTAAAGCAATGATGTCTGAAGACGGTGAGTGCATTGAGTGGAAGTATAATCTGGTCCTCGATGGTCCGGCTGAAGTGTGGCTCTTGGGCTTGGAGCATACCATGAGGATTGTACTACGGGAGGTGAGATCATAACTTATTGTCATCATTAGAACCTCATTAAATAACAAACACCACAATGCTGAACGTCAGTGCAAATTTTGTTCCCCCACCACGAATTTAAATTAGACCTTAGTTCATCCGTTTGCTGTTGAACACAGCTCTCAAGGCGCGCCACTAAGTCCGGTCTACGTTTCAAAGATAGTTTCCCCACCACTCCATAGTGTAACACTTCACATATCAACCTAAACGCGGTCTTTACTCAAGTATTCGTTTGCTCCAACGATTGTTGGTCCTACGACAAGCCTGGCCGGTACACTGCCATTCTTTTTTGAGCAATGTCGTGCTTGGACCCCTGTCTACCCCTCCCAGACATCCTCGACCTACCATGAGGTTTGTTGGGTCTACTGTAGCTGGAGATTACAGTCATGAGCCGTGAGCTTATTTAATTCGTTCTCGCGATAGGCATCATTGTGAAGGCCTTCAAATGGTGTAGGTAGGCGATGAATACAGCATGATCTACTTACCTACCTATTTTGATATATATTCACAACTAATTCCAGCATCTGATTGCTACAAGAGCGGCGTTGAGAAAGTGTCGCTATGCCAGGGAGCAGTGGATTGCCGACTGGCCGGGACAGCTGGGCATTACTTGCAGTAAGGTTAGTTGATAGCAATCACACCTCGTATCGCCTCTGGATCAGCCCGTTAATGGCAGAAAGAACAAGACAAACAACATGCCATTGAATAACAACACACCAACATAGTTCAGAAGATTTTTACAAATGTGTGAATACAACAGATTCAATGGACCTCTGACTGTACAAGAACTCTTTGCCGCTGTGAAATAATGAAGGAAAAGAAACCTATGAAGAAACTGCGCAAAAAGCAGAACGTGATATTGACCACCCTGCAGATGATGTCTCGAAAGGATATTTCTAAAATCCTTAGGGCAAAGGTCAACGCCTTGTGCGTCATTGAGATTCACTCCAGAGATACCGTGGATAGGATGTATAAGACTGGTTAGTTGCAAAAATTCATTGGACAGGATTTTTTAGTTTAACCGAAGCTTAGGATCTACATTTGTTTTCCAAAGTTACTCTCCTTGATCTTTAAAAATTATAACTATTCCTTAATCAAAGGGAAACATAGAAAGTGTCCAAGCACTTAAAAGTGTATTAGAAATATAGGCCATGTGGATGTGGCCTTGTGAAACGCCTAGAGAAAACTTCGAGCTAATGCTCGAAGTTTTCTCTAGGCGTTTCACAAGGGTGCATTCTTAGACTAATATAATTTAGGTTGTATGTCCGTGACGGCCTTCGAATGGTTCTCCCAACTCAAGTTCTACTGGGATAGGGAACGCGAAGACTGCTACATCCGACAGACAAACACTAATTCTATCTACACGTATGAGTATATTGGAAACTCTGGGAGACTTGTGATAACACCACTTACTGATAGGTAAGTACAAACATTTTGTTCATCCGTATGTAACGATTTAAGTTCGTGCTGTCGCCTATTATACCAAAATTCTTTTTGAACTGAATTTAACCTTCCCAGATGTTACATTACCCTCACAACAGCACTACATCTTTTCCGCGGCGGAAGTCCCCAAGGCCCTGCTGGTACTGGCAAGACGGAAACCACTAAAGACTTGGGGAGAGCCCTGGCTAGATGGGTGGTGGTCACCAACTGCTCCGACGGATTGGACTACAAATCTATGGCGAAGTGTTATGCTGGTATACTTTACTAATTATCAACTTGATTTATCACGTTTTATAGCTCGACTAGTTATAGCTAGATACCCCTAGAGTGACAGTCTTTTCTAACTGATAAACTTATTCACGGATCGCTATTTTCATGGGTAATCGCATGTGCAAGGTCTTATGCAAGTTTATCATAAAGGCTCTACAACTTTAAGAGACATGACATCAGGAGGATCAAGTGTTCACAACTAGGTCTATTTCTTGTCTTCAAACAGGGTTAGCTTTACGAACCGTTTGATTCACGATAGGACTAAATGCATGTATGCTCCCTTTTTGCGTAGTAATGCCATGGAAATAGGGCCCTCATGTTCACAAAATAGAGTTCCGTTTTCAGGCATTGCCCAGAGTGGTTGCTGGGGGTGTTTCGACGAGTTCAATCGTATCAACATTGAAGTGCTCTCCGTGGTAGCGCAGCAGATCTTAGCTGTCCTACTAGCTTTGTCGCAGTTTCTCAAGCGGTTCGTCTTTGAAGGATGCGAGATTAAATTGGATGCAAACTGCGGGATTTTCATTACTATGAATCCTGGGTTAGTTATTTTTGACAACAATATTATCACTCATCTCTTTGTAAAACTTGTTCACGAGTTACCCATGTCTACCAGGTATGCTGGTCGTACGGAGCTACCGGATAACTTAAAGTCCATGTTTCGTCCCATCGCGATGTGTGTACCCGATTGCCTCATTATTGCGGAGAATACGCTGTTTTCTGATGGGTTCACCGCTTACAAGATCAATGCGAAGAAGGTATACTGCTCACCTACCAAAAACGAGCCTACCAAAATCTACTTTACAAGAAAATGGATCTAAAATACTTGTTTTTGTGAATAGGTGTTCACGCTATACCAGCTAGCCATGCAACAGCTATCGAAACAAGATCACTACGACTTTGGTCTACGGTCCATGGTCGCTTTGCTCCGATACGCGGGATCCAAACGACGGGCCTACCCTAACCTTCCCGAACAAGAGGTGAGGCTTTCGTAAATAAGCGTTCTTGTTATTTGGTATAACTTTCACAGTTCTATAGTATTTTGGGGTTTTTCCCTGTATCCCTAAAAATAATAGCCTCTCAACTTCGAAAGGACAGTTATTTACAGAATTCCTCTCGTTGTTATTCTTACACTTTAATACCATTTTATATGCACGTACCTACATACGACCTTGAAATCCAGGTTAACTTTCAAAATGAATGATTCCGAACATCTCTTGTCAACAGATGGTGATCTTAGCCATGCGAGACATGAACGTAGCCCGTCTAACTGCAAAAGACGTGCCTCTCTTCGACGGCATCATGCAGGATATATTCCCGGACGTGGAAGTGCCGACCCTGGACTATGAGATGCTGGAGACGGCTATCTCCGCAGAGATGCGCTTGGTTGGGCTGCAGCCTATGAAAGCGGCTCTTCATAAAGTTATACAGACTTATGAGACTAAGGTACCTTAAATTTTAGACCATATGTAAGCGTGAGATGGCAAGAGAAATTGGGAAAATGGCAAGAGAAATTGGAGCGAGTGGGCCTGAAAATCAGCCGCACTAAAACAGAACACCTGTTCTGTGATTTTGGTGGCTCCTCCAATTTCGCACCAATTGCCTTAGATGGTGTAACCCTACCAGTCTGCTCCGACTTCAAGTACCTTGGCTCGCTTCTCCAAAACGACGGAAATATTGACCGAGACGTTAAGAATAGGATGAATGCGGGATGGATGAAGTGGCGACAGGTCTCAGGAACGATATGTGACCCGCGATTTCCCCTTAAACTTAAGGGGAAAATCTACAAGACGGTTATCAGACCTGTCGCGATGTATGGATCAGAGTGTTGGGCAACGAAGAAGACGGATGAAAGGAGAGTGCATGCTACTGAGATGCGAATGTTAAGATGGATGTGTGGGGTTACGAGGTTAGATAAAATAAGGAATGAGTATATCAGGGGAAGTGTGAAAGTGGCGCCTGTTATTGAAAAGATGAGGAGTGGTAGATTAGCATGGTATGTACTAATCTACCACTCCTCATCTCACACGTAATGAGGAGGGATGAAAGTCATATAACTAAGAGAGTTATGAATATGAGTGTGGCTGGGTATGCAAGTAGAGGAAGACCGAAGAAGAAGTGGTTTGATTGTGTGAAAGAGGATATGAATGTGAGAGGTGTAGATTCAGAGTTGACGAATGATAGGAGTGAGTGGAAGAAGAAAACATGTTGTGCCGACCCCACCTAGCGTGGGATAAGGGCAGGGAAATGATGATGTAAGCGTGAGATGAAGGTGTAAAGATGAGACTAGAATATCCTGGTGTCGTATGTACTCTGGTGCCAAAATTCTTAACAATATTCCCAAGCAAGGAGTTCAAGTTGTCTTTTTGGAGATTACAAAAGTATAACAGCTAAGAATAACTACGTACTTACTAAGTATTAGTTTTAGCCTATTCCGCTAAGGGTTTGTGCTATTTCAGAACTCCCGCCACTCCAGTATTCTCCTAGGCGATACCAACACAGCAAAATCAGTCTCTTGGAGAATGCTAGCGGCTACCATCACGCGATTATCGCGAACCAACATGCCCGGTTTCGTGCCGGTGCAAATACATGCTATGAACCCAAAGGCTTTGACTCTAGGCGAACTGTACGGGGAGTATAATCTGGCAACTGGTGAATGGAAGGATGGTGTGCTGTCCTCTATTATGAGGACTACTTGTCAAGGTTCGCATTCAACAGTTCTATTAATCATAATTTCAGCCGTAACACGTCCATTGCACAATAAGCCCTGTTGATAATTTTTTAAATCATCATTTTCATTCCCGGGATATTGTATGGATGCGCGGCATCTATCAGTTCCTACCTATGCACATTCTCCAGCTCTCAAATTCTTAAAACTGATTATGAGCTTCTCTAGATGTAGATTCAGGCACGAATACTGGTTGAATCGGTTTGGTGAACGCTTCAGTCAGCCTCTGTTTATGAATTAGATTAGTCATCATCACAAGGGGTTTCTCAAGAGAACGTATTCCAGATGAATCGCCCGACCAGAAGTGGATAATATTTGACGGTCCAGTCGACGCCATTTGGATTGAGAATCTTAACTCTGTGATGGATGATAACAAGCTACTGACTCTGGTCAACAGCGAGAGGATTAATATGCCGGCGCAGGTATGTACCACTGCTGGCCAGGTCTTGATATATCCTCGACCTTACCTTCACAACGGCTTTCCAATATGATGAATACTCAAAATTATAGCATAAACGTCTACGCGCTGCTGCAGATGCTCAAAAGTTTAATCTCCTAGGTGTCCCTTCTCATTGAGACGTTGGACCTGGCTGTGGCGTCTCCAGCCACGGTTTCCCGGAACGGCATGGTGTACAACGATTACAAGGACTGGGGCTGGTGGCCGTTTGCCAACTCCTGGCTGGAAACTGTCGATGATCTTGAGTATAGAGAGATGGCAAGTTTCTTGAGTTTTTAAAAGGTTGAAATAGGTAATTTGTAACAGGGATGATCCTTCTAGCATGCTCATCATTTAGGATTAGAGACTTATATTAGATCCAGCAATAGACTTTTCAAGCTGATCTTTTTAGAAAAGTTTATTTGGAAGGATATCCTTTCGGTTTGCAGCTCAGAACAAAATTTTTTGTCTGGCTTCACGTGACGCATATTTCTAGCAGTAGACTGAAACTGCAGGATACTGGAACAAGAGATATTAGAATCGTTTCTTGTACAGCTCCGTCGGCACTTCCTCAACATACTCACGCCGGTGTTGGAACTGAAGCGGTTGTTCCTCACGGAAGGTGCTTCCGTGAAGGGTCAGGAGTTGACGGGAGTGCGGTCCATGTGCCGTCTCATGTCGCTGCTGCCTGCGCCCGCGCCGCCTCAAGGCGATGAAGAGGATAATGAATCATTCTCTAAGATGAGATTTTTATTCGCGTGAGTCAAGTTAAATGTGCTTTTCTAATCATATACATCATTCTCATCAACCTATCAGTCCACTGCTGGACGTATATCTCTCCCAAGACGCGCCTTCCAAAGCAGCTTGAGACCGGTCTTCGGCTCTTCTCATCCAGTGTTTTCCAGCTACAGTCATATTCAACTATTTATATTGTGTTGACTAAAAACGGGATATTTACCATGATTTGTGAGTTTCATATTCCCATTTAGGTACACTAGAAATTTAATTGTTCTAGCATGATCTGGTCGGTTTGTGCTACGTTAGAAGAGGAGGCGCGACGTAAGCTTGACAACTGGGTTCGAGAGCATGAGGTTAATATAATCTTACTTTAATATTCGCTTGGGTTAGCACAAGTTGAAACCAGAGCACGCATTATACTAACCTTAGTACTTACCTTATATTTAGCAAGTATTCAGCCTTCGTTGTCCCACTTCTGGGCAAAGGCCTCCCCCCATTCGTTCTTCAGTACTACTTAGTAGTAATTAGAAAATACGTGATCTGAAAGCCACGGGTTTCCTCACAATATTTGCCTTCACCGGTTGAGAGTACGGCATTGCGCATATACATTTTTTTAATAAGAAAATCAATAATATCTTTATTTTTCAGGGTGTGTTCCCGCTCAAAGACACTGTATACGATTACTTTCTGGACGAGCGACTCCGACAGTTCCGACCGTGGGAGGACAAGCTGCCTGATAATTGGAAATACAATCCGAAGTGAGTCAACGTCAAGTATATACCTATCTTTTATCCAGGAAAACCCCAAGGACCATTTAGAATCGTCTTATTAACCAGGTGGTTCTAGGTGCCAGTCCTCACGACAAGACCATAGAATGAACAAGAAACTTGTTCCTGGCGTTTTTTGTATTATTTTTTGTAATCGATTTACTATACTTACACCATACACCTGTACTCGAATATTTTTCTCGATTTGGCATTAGGAATTTTTATTTAGGGCCCTCTGGTAAGACACTTTAATAGTACTTCCATCCCGCACCCTTCCATATCCTTCTCTCGACACGGAGAAGTCCTGGCTCAAGAAGCAGTAACCAGCTAGTTGACCAGCTTAGACAATTCAATAACACACAGTTCTATCCTCTTTCGTTCTGTCTTGGTATTCTTACCACCCAAGTTTCGACACTGAGAAGTTCCAGGAGACATTAAGCTAGCAAAAAAAAAATAGAGCAACCTTTAATAGAGCAACATTCCTTCCATCCCTTCAGTCTGGGTTTCCATACAATCCTGGTACCGACAGCGGAGCTGATCCGCGTGCAGTGCGTGGCATTAGGGGTCCTACGAGCTGGACATGGTGTCCTGGTGGGCGCGCCTACTGGGACTGGGAAGACCTTCCTTATCCAGGGGACCCTGGCTAGTCTGGATACTTCACGGTTAGCAAAGAACCAGGATAAATGCTATTCATCATCATAGTTATCCTCGCGTCGTCTTGATGATCCATTGGACCTGTAAGTTGTGGTAGCAATATATGCTACGTAGTTTAACCTATACACTTCAAGCATACCTACTTCTCCATTCATCAACATTAGCCTGGAAAAGTCTGCTGCTGGACATAGAAGTCATTAGTAAATGTCAGGAAGAACGATTTTCCTTACCTTCTGTTGACTTCCTCGTCTCAAAAGCAGCTATAAAATCAGATGATCTCCACTCCCGTTTTGATTCATAGTCTCTGTTCAAGAAGGTTGAAATACCAATACCTCAGCAGTGGTCAGTTCTTGACATTGACATTGCCATTAATGGGTTTTTCATAACCACTTTGTCTTTACATTGAGTAAACGTTTTATCGATTTCTTTACAGATACAGCCAGCAAGTAATAAACATGTCGGCGCAGACGACGGCTGCCAATGTCCAGGATATCATTGAGGCGAGGCTCGAGAAGAGGACCAAAGGAAACTATGTTCCGGCTGGAGGTAACACTTTAAAGTTCCTTTATAAATCCGGTTCTGACTCGAGGCAATCACTTTCTGCGCATTTTCTTTGCTTGTGGTCAGCTCAAAGACATTTCAAACTCCACAAACAAAGATGTTCTTTTGAGCAGGATTTGTTGTAGTACCGCGTTCTACTCCATCTAAAAAGGGTCCTAGGCACTATAGTGTCCCGTTAAGTGTAGGCATAGGTTGCCTCCTGACGCTTTATAAATCTTCAATAGATGTAAAGGCCTATTATATTATAATTATGTACTTCTCTGTACTTCTTCGTAATATTATTTTAGGAAAGAAAATGATAGCATTCATGGACGACATAAACATGCCAGTGCGTGATGAGTACGGATCACAGCCGCCTTTGGAGCTGGTCAGGCTATGGCATGACTATGGATACTGGTTCGACAGGGCCAAGCAATGGAGGAAGAACGTCAAGGTACTTTTCCCCCACCTCTGATAATTCCCCGGGTATTCACTGCTTTTAAACACCATGTAGATAATGGCTCTACATTTGGAGCGGTCGGTAAGTGCCTGGAGCGCATTTCCAATTGCTTTGGCACTTGGTCAGGTCTACTTTCAGATATTGGACGTTGTATCAGTCTGAAGAAGTGCATTACTGAACGTAAGCCTCATACATTTTCAGGAAGAATTAATTCAAGCCTTCTGCACTTGAGAACATACGAGAATATTCTCCAGCGGTCGTGACTTTTACAATTTATATGGTTTGCCCATAACCGTTTAAAAGTGTTGCTTTCGACATCAGATCAGAGTATCGACCAGCTCAAAATTTTGAGTCCCACCTTGCCTCTTTTTTTCCACGGCGGACTCGTGGTCACACCGCACTGGTTTGCTACACCAGTGTGACTACGAGTAATTTCTTTTACTCGTGGTCACACTATGAAAAGGATCGCACTTGACTGAATAGTAGGTACCTATGTAGTTAAGTGCCCGATAGATAAAATATTCGTAAAATATCTAGTACTTTTAAACTCCTTCATGAAACCTATCTATTTTTTTACACTATTTTTTTTTCATAGTTTTTTTAGAAAAGTTAGTTTTCAGTGACTTTGGGCGCATAGTCGTCTTACATTTATTTATTTATTATCGACTAAAGAACCCAAAAATGCAATATTTTTTTTTCAAAAACTCACTTTTCCAGAAAAAACATAAAAGTTCGTCTTTTTTGAATGCGGAACTTATTATTATCCAGGACATGGTGCTGTGTGGAGCAGCAGGTCCCCCCGGCGGGGCTCGGTCGCCGCTGCCCCCGCGGCTGCTGTCGTGCTTCCACGCCTTCTTCCTCACCCCCCCGACACATCAGCAACTCATCAAGATCTTCGGGACTATGCTGTCGCAGCATCTCTCTGACTTTGACGAGGAGACTAAAACTGTTGGTAAGTTGATTCGGGGCTGGTTTTTTTATGATTTGGGAAAAAGTGGGTCAGTGTTTTAGTAGACATGAAATGCTGTATAGTTTGTGATTAGATACAAGAAGGCACATGTCCATATTCTAAGAATGTAGGTAGGTAGGTTAGAGGCCGGCAAGTTTTTGAGACTTCATAAAACTCCATGAAACTTCACGTCAAATAACAGCCCCAAAAATCTATAGTCAAATGCTTGTGTTTAGGAGTCCCATGTTACGATGATTTGCGATACTATTGGTCTTTCAAAAAATTTTGTCACATGTGTGTGATTTCTGTATTTTTTGGATTCATGTAGGCGATATCAATATTTACTAATAAATATTTACAGGTAAAACAGTGCTACTAGCGACCATAGACATGTTCAACAATATAGTTGCTAAACTGCTGCCCACGCCAAGCAAGATGCACTATCTGTTCAACTTGAGAGACATTTCAAAGATATTCCAGGTAAGTTCAACTTCAGACTCGCGTAAGAACCTTTCTAAACTTCAAAAGTAGATATTTGACAGTCAAATTCTTGTCCCGTGTGGTCTCAATTAGACCTCAAATCGTTGTATATGCTTGAATATCAAACTTTTAATAAAATAAAGGATGTGTGAGGAGAACACGTATCTTCCACGCCGAGCGACCTTTGGCTCGGGCTCCGAGGACCAATGAATGGTATTCGGTAGTATTACTTATATTCAAACTCCGTGAGAACTTCGTTTGCGCGATAGTTCTCATGTAGCGAGCTAGATGGCGCTACAATGTGCATATTACTAGAAGCAATTTCTTCTAGGCAATCTTTGAATGGACAGGATCTAATACACAAAACAGCGTACATAAATAAAAATTGAATGATTAAATCCTTCATAAACAGTCATAAATATAGGTACATGATAATCTTACTAGTTGATTGATTCAGGGTTTGCTACGGAGTAATAAGGACTACACTAACACTAAAGCACGCCTGCTCAGGCTGTGGGTTTGCGAGTGTTTCCGGGTCTTCAATGATCGTCTTACTGAAGAGAAGTGAGTTAGCGTTTGAGTAGTTTAAGCCAAATTACTCAAGATACCTTTGAGAAATACGCTATACAATTATTTACTCCCAAATAATAGTACAACTCATACAGGATTTACAATATTTACAAAATACACATGAAACAGTTGAGCTATCTACAAACCGTTGCAAACGATTTATAGATAGCTCAACAGGTACAAATCAGTATTTTAAAAAATTGTGAATAAATGCCATTTGGTGATAAAAGTTTTTTTTGCTATAGTTTCATATTCAATTACTTTGAATAATCTTTTAGGACAGCTAGAAAAAAAAAACTCTATACACACTCTTTTTGTATAGTTAGTTATATGGAATCAATGATATTTGAGTATTCTTATAATAAAAGACACAATATTCAATTCAATTCAATAATTTTTATTTCAGACAACAAATATTACACATGTTAATACAGAGAATATTCCCAAAGCCTACAAAACTCCATTGACTTCGCTAGTACTCAGCGTTTTACTGATTGTCCGTTACTTTTTCTGCGACTATAGCTTTTATCATCATGGTAATAAGAACGAATTTTCAGGGACCGAGACTGGTTCATGAACCATGTTACTGACATTTTGGGCAAACACTTTGAGCTGACTTTCCACGCTCTATGCCCGACCAAAACTGCACCAATATTCGGACACTTCCTAAATCCATTCGAAGTGTATGATGATTTGAACGACCCTGCTGCTTTGAGGAAGTGAGTATCTTAGAAGTAATCTTGGAAATGCTACGAGGAGCTCATCCCCTTAAAAATCTTCATAAAAATCATATGTTGATAGCAACTTTATAACAGACTTGAAAAAAGGAGGTTCTCAATTCGTTTGTATTTTTTTTTATGTTTGTTAGGCACCTCGGAACTCAATTATTTATGAACCGATTTGAAAAATTCTTCTTTTATCTGTAAAGGAATTTCCAGATTGGTACCAAATTTATCAAAATCAGTTCAGTAGTTTGGCAGTTAAATAAGAATAACTGGAAAAAACACGTCATTCACGTACACGACATTGCGTATTTTGCTTTCCCGTGACTTTTTAGTGGTGATTACGATCAATAGAACAATCCCAATATGTTGAACACAGCACCATCTGTGGTTCAACGGCTGAACTAAGTTGATACCTTATAATCTTTCGAGTAATACAATACTAACTAGACTACCTACCTAACGAGTTAGTTTAGACAGTTGCCACTGTAGGGCGCTGTTCCGGCATATATAAGGCGACTCATGCCCGCGGCTCGTTCTCTTTTTCCGGCAGCCATACTGGCCAGCTGTACTTATACCTAATTATTTAAATATATACGCATTGTTCCACAGTTCTGGATTTCTTCTTCCCCCTGCATTAGACACAATGAACTTCCATTATCACTATCATCATCTGATGATGTAATGTAGTGCGATATTTGCTATATTCTAATGACACGAGTGATATTGTTGCCAGATACATAACAAATCAGATGGAGGAGTACAACAGTTGCCCAGGAGTTGTGAAGATGGAGCTGGTCCTCTTCAAAGACGCCATTGAGCACATCTGTCGCATCGTGAGAGTTATATCACAGCCTAGAGGCAATATGCTGTGTGTGGGAATAGGTATTTTCTATTTCTATTGAAACCCTATATTTGATCGAGCGAGCGAAGCGAGTGAATATTTAAGCTTAGTTGATAACTTTCAAGGTTAGAGTGAGTAGGTGTCTTCTAGACTGTCCTGCTTCAATGTGGGCTTCATCGTCACTTAACATCAGGTGAGATTATGGCCAAAGGACAATCCTATCTCTTCTCTAAATATATAAAACTCTTGAAGCTGACTGACAATCAACGCACAGCCTAAACTAAAAGTCCTAGAGGTATGAAATTTGGAGGGTAGTATCCTTATTGCAGGGGTGCACTAAGAAAGGAATTTTGAAAAGTCACACTGTTAAGGGTCTAGAGCGCTAGCAAAGCCGCGGGCGACGGCTAGTCTCATATAAAACAATCCTATTAGCAAACATTGCGAGATCTCAGTTCGCAGCGAACTACTAGTTCTAATAATCAATGCAGGTGGTTCCGGGCGGCAGAGTTTAACTCGCGTGGCGTCCTACATAAGCGAATGCAACTCGTTCCAAATAGTCGTCACTAAAACTTACGGAGTCAAGGATTTGAGGGAAGATTTGAAGGTTAGAGATTTTCAGTTTATTGATTTGTTTATTTATTAATTAAATAGACAACGCCAATAGCGCACAATTAGTGTTCATTACAATAATCAGTTTAAGTTAATTGTATTTGTTAACGGTTCCTACCCCTTTATTTATATTTAACTGTCATTTTAGCGCGCCTTTAAAAAATGCTCTATCATTGTCAATTGCATGACAACGAGAAGAGATCCACCATTTTCTCTTCAAAACAAACGACAGCCGACTTGACAAATGACTTGACTTATTTATTACAATTTTAACACTTGACATTGGCAAAATTGTCTGTCGAAATGACGGACACAGGCCATTATTGAAGAGAAGAAGAGGTCACAAGTTTTGACATTTTTTGAAACGACACATAGCATTTTTATTTCAATAGTTTTTCTTGTGTTATTGTGAGTATTGTTGTTTAATTTTGGTGGAATTTTAACCAATAATACTTAGGTCGTAACATAAAGTGTGAGCCATTGGAATAAATGTGTGTAAAGTGGTTTTTCTGAATGTGAAAATTCGTGTTAGGTTTTGAAGAGAAAATCCACCATTTTCTTTTCAAAACAAACGACAGCCGACTTGACAAATGACTTGACTTGACTTATTTATTACAATTTTAACACTTGACATTGGCAAAATTGTCTGTCGAAATGACGGACAGAGGCCATTAATGAAGAGAAGAAGAAGAAGAGATGACAGCAGATTTAGCAATCATTTTAGTTAGCTCAGCTTTAGAAGACCAATATGAATATACCCCGTAAATTCTACCTTTATGTATAAAGGACTCGTTCAAAAATCACAGTAATTCCATAGAATATTAGTGGATACAAGTACTGACTGCTAGAGCCGGGACCGACAGTTAAACGTCCCGTCCGAAGCACGGAAGCGATCAAATGTAAATGCCACTAGCGGCCACCCATCCAAATAATCACCGCGCAGAACGTCAATTATCTTAGATAATCGGTGAAGATTGACTTATAAGCCTAGCCACGAGCGCATCATTACTACTAACCACAAAATCAGTTAAATGAAGAAAATAAATTCTAACCTTATTACTTACTTAATTAACATAACACTTTTATTTCTCATAAATAAGTGAATTTCTCATAAATAAGTGACAGGCGTCATGGCTCAGTTGGTAGTAGGTCTGCCTTCCGTGCTGTGGGTCGTGGGTTCGATCACTACCGAGAAAAAACATTTGTATGTTGTAAACATAGAGGTTTGTTCTGTGTCTGGGTGTTTCTATGTATTATAAGTATTTACGAAAAAAAATGTACCTATGTATGTATTCTATCAGTCATCTAGTTCCATCGTACAAGCTTTGCTTAGATTGGTACTAGAAGGCGTTGTGTTAAGTGTCCGTGAATATATATATTTATTTATTTTAAATTGTATTCTTTTTTGAGAAATAAATGTCTGAAACCGTAATTAAGTTCAATATTTCACAGCTCTTGTACACAAACACGGGGGTAGACGCTAAAAAGACCACATTTATATTCTGCGACACGCAAATTGTCGAAGAAACATTCACTGAGATCATCAATAATCTGCTCAGCAGTGGAGAGGTCACTAATCTGTTCAAACCGGACGAGTTTGAGGATGTAAGTATTTTATATGTACTTTGGTTAAACATAGGCATCACAGGTCAGTCGGTAATAGCTCTGCTTTCCGTGCTGTGGGTCGTGGGTTCGATCCCCACTGAGTACTAACATTTGTGTGTGACAAACATAGTTGTTTTTTAATGCAACTAAATTATGGAACAAGCTGATGACCAAACTGATGTTAAGTGGTAACCACGCCTATAACGATACATTGCCTTACTGAGCACGTCCACTGAGGACGTGCCTTGTGATGCATTGCACTGCGCCCATCACTCTGAAACATAAATCTTTGTTCTATGTCTGGTTGTAACTATGTATGATAAGTATGTTTCTAGTATTCTATCAATAATATAGTTCCTTCGAGCTTAGCTTAGTTCGGGACTAGAGGGCGCTGTGTGAAAATGTCCATTAATCTTTTTTTATAATATCTTACTGTATGTATATCAAACCATACTTTATTTCTGCGCAGATCAAAACAGCTCTAGAGAAGCCGATGAAAGCCGCCAACCTGATGCAGACAGCTGAACAGGTCTACCTGTTCCTGGTGGATCGTGTGAGAGCCAACCTACACATTGTGCTGTGTTTCAGCCCTATTGGAGACGAATTCAGGTAACCAAATATGTTTAATTTCTTAGCTGCATCCGCTGTTTTGGCTGCCACGTCCGCTTAGTTGGTTTCGTCCGCTTAGGCTGCTTGCGCCAGCTTTTAACATTCTACGCCTAAACTTTCTAAGATTATCTTTTAGTAGCGGATGTAGCCACCTGGTGAGAGTGAGAGAGTGAGAATGAGAGTTTTTTTACAGAAATCGAATCCGTCAGTACCCGGCGCTCATAAACTCCACCACGACAAATTGGTTCTTGGAATGGCCGCGAGAGGCGCTGCTTGAAGTGGCGTACAAGTTCTTGGAGGGGGTGGAGCTGTTGGCTTCCATTACTGGGCCCAGGGTACGAACCTACTACACTTACGCTTAGTAAATAAATATAAATAAAATAGTTTTGTTTTTTTTAATATAAAAAAAAATATTAGCTTGTTCCATCATTTGTTTGCATAACAATGAGCTTTAAAAAAATCACTACTTTCAGTACGTAAATATTATAATAGAATAGAATCTATCTATCTCTCCATAGATGTAATCTAGTTTTATGGATAGATAGTCTCTATTTGCACGCCAAAATCGGTAAGACATGTTGTGTCACCAAATTATGTACCTACAACATCCTTATTTACACATGTTTTTGCAAATAAATTATCTTTATCTTTATAGATTCTAGAAAGGACGAATTCCTGCGTTCGTCACAGTATCACTAAATCGTGATACTGATGAACTGATCGTATCAGTATCTGTATAGTTATCGGTTATGTCAATCGCCAACAAAAAAACCTACTCTTTCACAATAACTTAGAAACACGAGTCACCAAATCGATTTCCATGTCAAATGTCAAGTTAGACCTGAGAATATAGGTTTAAAAGAAGAAGAAGAACCTGGGGTAGGATTGGTTTAACTAAAGTCTATAGTTAGACGTCGGTGAAGATAACAAAACTTGTTTCGTAATATGAAAAACTCTAGTTTAGCACAAAACACGAGTTAGGGGCAGGGTTTTTCGATAAATCCGTGATAAATCCAGCTTCGTAATGTGTCCGATAATTTCTCTATCGCGTTCACAAAGTATGTACCGCACCGACCGACCTTCGTATCAAAATAACTTGCAGGTCACTGTGATTGGTTGAATTGAGACTAATATCCGGATGCAGCCAATCAGCGACCGAGAATCTGCACGAGAATCTGCACTAGTTTACAAGGCACTTCCTATTGTACATTCAATGCCAATGTTCAGATGGAAATTAATGTATATTTCTGCGAAGCCGTGGGTTGACGTCTGCTAATCTATCTATCTATGCTATTATAAAACTGTAAAAAAGCCAAAAACTAAAATTAAAGATGGATAAGCAAAATATGCAGATCTACTAAATAAACGATTCTGATTCCGAAAATCGAGTTTGTCTGTTTATCTATCTGTCTGTTTGTTTGTTCGCGAATCACGCCTTAACTACTGGACCAATTTCAACGAAGCTTATACCATTCCGAAGCCCTTTTTCCGGATTGAAACATAGGATATTTTATTTAAATCAAAGACGTGGATTCTTAGATACAGCTTGAACTCTCCAAACCAAACGGCCATTTGCTACGAAGTTCATAGAATGCTGGTGACAGATGTTTTGGTGCAAAGTTTCGCAAGTCAACAAAGTCGCGGTTATCAGCTAGTACAAAAAAATAGTGCGTGGAGTCCCTCCGCGCGGAAGAAGTTATACTTCGAGTGCCATTTGCGTTTTGTGGGAGTCTCCGTATGTGATCACTCTCGCTCTGTCTCTTTCTATTCCCCCTCCCCAGGAGCGTTAAACGTTTAACGCGTTAAATGCTGTCTCTTTCTATTCCTCCTTCGTTTAACGTTTAAAGCGGTCAGTGGGAAGTCGCATTAGAAGTATAACTTCAATAAGCGTATGCCTCTACTATCAGACAACACCTGTGCATTGATCACGAATAAATGTGACAATCGCAAACGTATCGTAATGCGAGCGTATCCGAAATACACTGCTCGGTAACACTACAACGGTTGGCAGTCGAGCTGGCATTGACGCGCAATATAACTCAAATACGTTAACGCGGCGACTGTCAGATTTATTCGTGATCAAGGCACTGATCTGTCTCCCTAGATCCGTCGCAAAGAATCTCTGATTGAAAGTCGCGAGGATATCCTGAGAGCTTCAGTCGCATCAATAATGTCGCTGATCCACTCCTCAGTGGGAAAATACTCCGTGAAGATGTGGCAGGAGATGAGACGAACTAACTACGTCACACCTACTAACTACCTCGAGCTGGTGTCTGGGTATAAGGAGTAAGTGAACTACCTAACTGACAATGATAGTTGAATAGAATAGAAACTAGAATTTCAGATAAAAAAAAAAGAATTTCCGATATCAATACTTAATTGCAGTTCCATATTATCCATAGTTGTAGTTTGAAACCTTTAGATAATCGCAAAGCATTCAATTATTTCTTTTTCAACAAAATGTTTCTATCATCATCATCAATCATCAATCATCATCAATATATATAAAACTCTTTTGAAGCTGACAGAGAATCAACGCACAGCCTAAACTATAAGTCCTAGAGGTATGAAATTTGGAGGGTAGTATCCTTATATAGTGTAGAGGCGCACTAAGAAAGGAATTTTGAAACGTCACACTCTAAAGGGTACAACGCGAGCAACGCCGCGGGCGACGGCTAGTACTCCATGAATCTGATGGTTGAATAGGATGGACAATGGGACAGGGCTGAGATTCTGAAGGGAAACTTTAGGTGGAAGCGTATTCTTTAACTTTTTCTAGGGATTGCGTTGGCCGTGAGAATAATTCCCCTGGTTTAAGTTTAAAAGACATTTCAATCTAGTTCTTGGACTTTACAAAATAAACACCCGAGTTGGAATAAGTTTAATTCGAAGTGTAGGTGTCTAAGGCCGATACAGAAGCGGTTACTCAAGTATCGATTTGATTAGAGATTAATATACAAAAATCTATACGTTCGTCCGTATGAGTGCTTGAGCAGTAAACTCATTCTAAATGTTACAGAATGCTACGAATGAAACGGTTTGAAGTGGCGCTGCAAGCGAACAAGCTTAGAAACGGTCTGGGCAAGGTGGAGGAGACAACCAAACTGGTGGGACAGATGTCGGAGGAACTGGCTATAGCTCAGGTATACTTCAAAAAGGGTGTTTCAAAATTCTTCAAGGGTCGGCAACGCGCATGTGATGCCTCTGGTGTTGCAGGCGTCCATAGGCTACGGTAACCGGGCCGTACGCTTGTTTGCCTATTTAGTAGTATAAAAAAAAAAAACTTTTTTCTAAAGGAAAAGAAAAGCAAACTAATTGTAAAATACAGAAATAAGTTGTGCTCGGTGTGGTGGTGAAACGGCCTCAGCTCAGCTTAATGCTTTGCTTAATGGTTTTCTGCTGAAGCCAGTGTTGTTCTACTATTGTTCTACTTCTACTATTGTGAGTAGAACTTTATGTTCAAAGGCGTTGGGGCATTTCAGGTCCCGATTTGCATAGGTACATTTAAATAATTTTTAGATTAATTTTGTTATTTATAACTTTTGTTGGTTTTATCATTATCTATTATGCAGTAGCAGTCACGAAAACGCAAAATAAAGTTATTATTTTGACGTAGACACCTGTAAATACGATAAGCAAAACTGAAAAAGACGCATTTTTTCGAATTAAAACGTCTAATAACTAATGATTCCCGCTGCTTTATAGTAACATTGGTACATTTTTAAAAACTGCATCGCAAGTGTTTTTTAACAAATAATGTTTCATCATTGCAAGTTTATTGTATGTCGATTAGCGACCATGCCATCTATCGGGCGTGGTAGTAGTTCTGCAAAAAATTGCAAAGTGCGCTTTCCAAAGGCGTCACGGCTCAGTTGGCTTACCAACTCTGTCTTCTGCGCTGTGGGTTCGATCCCTGCCAAAAACAATTGGGTGATAGCAGTCAAAGATGTTTGTTTAATCTTTTTTTTATTTGATTATTCGACAAATAAAACTTTTGCGTTCAAAGTGGTCTAATTACATCGAAATCTATGTAAGCATCGTAATATTCGTCTAGGTACAAGTGGCAGAATACACGGAGCAATGTATAGAGTACATGGGCGTTATCAACGTGCAGCAACGGAACGCAGATGAGCAACAACGTAGTGTTGCTGCTAGGAGTAAGTTTACCAATAGATAGATTGTGTGGTAGGGGTGTCCATTAACCCGGGATAATTTTGGCCGAATTTTCAACCTTCCGTCAACCCCTTAAGGTCCAACTTGTATTTTTTAAATGAATACTTTTTGTACGGTTTGGGGTGTATACAGACATAGATCATGACGAGATAAATTGATATAATCCTTAGTTTTGGTTGGTCAACGTCAAACAGTGGAGTAGTTATAGTTACCCTTCCACGTTTGTATGGAAAGGTGGGCGACTAGTTGGACCTTAAGGCATGTGGTCCTCAGAGCCTGTGAGGACTCAAGAGTCTGTGCATTTGTTTTGACTTTCGACTCGAGTGTAGCACACGCAAACGCATTCGCAAAGCGAGTTTTGTATGAAAACAGAATAAGCGCCTCTAGCGGGAGATTGGGAATTGTGCAATTCCCAACAAAATGTCTCGCATTGCGAATGCGCTTGCGTGTGCTACACTCGAGTCGAAAGTCAAAGAAATGCACAGACTCGAGGTCTGTAAGGTAATGCTATTGTTATGCATAGAAGCCACTGCAACTGGGCGAACTATTTGCCTGATCGAATGAAAATTTTATTATATTCGTATTGCCTAGTATGTACGTTGGTAGAGTAGGACATTATGTATTGTGTGATATTAGGCAAGAAAACGATGGAAGAGGAGGTCCAATGTAAGAAGCTAGCGGAAGCTGCCATGAGAGATCTCGCCAGCGCCATGCCGGCTTTGGACGAAGCTGTGAAGGTACATCTGATTCTTACCCGACTACGCGAACCAAGGGTAGGGTTATGAGTTTCAGTCTGTGTGTACGTAGGAGGTTTATCAGCTTCCATGTAGGTCAAAAGATATACTTCATAAGATATCACTAGATTCTCACTACTTCATAAAATATCATTAGACTCCCACTAACTTCATAAGATATCACTACATTCTCACTACTTCATAAAATATCATTAGACTCCCACTAGTTCATAAGATATCACTAGATTCTCACTACTTCATAAAATATCATTAGACTCCCACTAGTTCATAAGATATCACTAGATTCTCACTACTTCATAGAATATCATTAGACTCCCACTAGTTCATAAGATATCACTAGATTCTCACTACTTCATAGAATATCATTAGACTCCCACTACTTCATAAGATCTACTGCCAGCTTATTGGTACTTGTATCCCCCAGGCTTTAGATGCATTGAACAAGAAGGACATTACAGAAGTAAAGTCGTACGCCAAGCCACCGCAGAAGGTGGAAATGGTGCTAGAGGCCGTACTCATTCTTTTGCAGGTAAGTTTTTGAATATACAGTGCCTTCTGGTAAGATCGGCGTAATAGCAAGTCCGGATGCCAAGCAATTCAGCGATATTTTTATATGATAATTGCTTAGTTACGTGATTTATCCGGACTTAATATTAGGCCGATCTTACCAGAAGGCACCCTAATACATTTGAATGCATACAAATTTGGCCATAGTCATGTTTGTTTTAAATTACTATGAGAATTACATTTTCTTTGCAGAGATTTCTTTCCTAACTTCGAAACCTCAAAAGATACTAAATAATTTCGTTTGTTTTGTTTTCTCTTGTTCTTTGTAGACTGTTTTATTTTTTGAAAAATGACGACACGTATAAAAAAACATTTTTTTTTGTAATTTTTCTTTATTCTTTAAAAATTTTTCGATACTCTAAGACGTGAGTATTGAAAAAATGCCAAAAGAAGGAATAAACAAATTGAATTAATACCTTCTAGAAAGAACCGACCTGGGCGGAAGCTAAACGACAACTCGGCGATCAATACTTTCTAGATCGATTACGTGAATTCGATAAAGATAATATATCGGATAAAACTCTAAAGAAAATCGGCACGTACACTGCTAAGCCAGACTTCGATCCTGAGATAGTTGGGACTGTGTCTTCCGCCGCTAAGTCGCTTTGTCTATGGGTGCGGGCTATTGAGAAGTATGGCAAGGTGTTCAAGTAAGTTGGTTTTGACTATTCGCTTTGTTACTTGCAAGAGTTTAGGTAAATACCGACAGTATTGGGCCTGCTACTGTTTTTCTGCAACACAGTTTAAACTAACGCAGAAAATAGAGATAGATAGAGATAGAGAAATATTTAGAGAAATATTAATTTGGCACACAACCACAACGCAACACAGGTACAGCACAGTAAAATAGTGGTACTAACTAAAAATGACATGATAACATTGTGAAATAAAGAATTTGTATTTTTATCTTTATAATTATTTCATTAACATACATATAAACTGGTGTGATATGATCAGTTCGGTAGAGATTTTATTCTAATTGAGATGACGTCGAAATGACGTCATAAATACGTTTCAGCTGGTGAAAGTCGAGTTTTCGGGTGAGATATGACGTCATCTTTATTAGAATGAAATCTCTACCGAAATGGGCATAAGGTCCCTGCTCATAACCTTTTAGTACTACATTTACTTGGATTTTAAAAACTCAATCTGTTAATGTACTTATGGTAGGTAAGCAAGCAAGCTCGGATGAGTTAGTAGCCAACCCTGGTGTCGAAGTTTTTAGGCCGCTTTAAGGCCTCCGTCGTGGCTTAACGACTGCTTGAGCCGGGACCGACAGTTTAACGTGCCCTCCGAAACGCACTCGGATGTAATTGCCACTAGCGGTCACCTATCCAAATAGTGACCGCACCGAACGTCGCTTAACTTAGATAATCAGTGAAGATTGACTTAGCAATGTACTTATATTGACTGTACATTTGATTTGACAGAAACAGTTATTAGTAAAAAACTAAGGCTGAAATACTCATCAAATTTCAGCGTTACTTATAATTGTCCTGCCTCTGTTTGACATTACTCATTTATAAGAGATGGCAATAATTTAAGCGTGACTTAAATTGAGTGGGGTTTGAGTGGCGTTTGAGTATTCGACCGCATAATACTGATACATTTCCTCGTAGGATAGTAAAACCCAAGAAGGAGCGTCTCGAAGAAGCCCTGGAATCCCTTCGCATGAAGCAACAGATCCTAGCCGAGGCTCGCGCGAAGCTCCGAGAACTATCCGAGATGATAGCTCGTCTTCAGAAGGAGTATGATGAGAAGGTGGCTCAGAAGGACGAGCTCGAGAGGAAGTCCCGGCAACTGCAGTTGAAGTTGGAGAGAGCTGAGGCGCTGATTACTGGACTTTCAGGTAAATGCATGGAAACCGCTAAGAATTTTACTTAGTGTGTGTTTGGTATATTTAACAGGCCGGCAAATTACGCTTGAAATTAGGTTTTCGTTTGTGCTCCGTAGTATTTCTAGGTAGCAAAATAAAAAAATACTCATGAACATTTTACACAACGCGCTCTAGTCTCAAACTAAGCTAAACGTGTAATAATATGATAAATGAAAACAAGCTAACTCGTATGAGTTAGTGCCCAACTCTGGTGGCAGAGTTTTAGGCCGCCTTAAGGCTTCCGTCGTGGCTTAACGACTGCTAGAGTCGGGACAGTTTAACGTGTATTCCGAAGCACGAAAGCGCTCAGATGTATATGTCACTAACGGTCATCCATCCAAATATGGACCGCGCAGAACGTCGTTTAACTTAGATAATCAGTGAAGATTGACTAAGCAAGCCTAGCCAGGAACGTTTTTAATTTTTAAATTCACATACGATTTGTAAAAAAAGTGTTATCAAATAGGTAGATAAGATGAAATGAAAATATTAATCAGACCAAGCACGATGAAAACATCCTACTAATATTATAAATGTGAATGTAAGTTTGTTTGTTACGCTTTCACGCGAAAACTACTTAACCGATCATCATGACACTATGTACACATATTCTTGGAGGTATTAGAAGTAACATAAACGGTATCTAATGGGACGCGATCGAGGTCGCGGGCGGAAGCTAGTGACATTATAATTTAACAGTCCCATGACAGGATCATACATTTCATTTCAGGTGAGCGCGAACGCTGGGAGCTGACAGTGGAACGGCTTGACAAGGAGTTTGACAACTTGCCTGGTGACTGTCTCATAGCGACCGGCTTCGTGGCCTACCTAGGACCCTTCGTGTCTGAATACCGAGAGGATCTCATGGATGATTGGTTCCGAGAGGTGGGAATTATCAACAGTCGAACATTGACAGCCGTCACAGCCTAGCTCGGGTTAGGTTGGGTCCTCGGTTCGATCCCCACTAAGAATAAACATTTTTGTGGGTCAAACATAGATGTTTACTCTATGTCTGGGTGTTACTGTGTATTATAACAGGATTATATTATGTGTATTATATTCGACAGGCGTCATGGCTCAGTCGGTAGTACCTCTGCCTTCCGTGCTGTGGGTCGTGGGTTCGATCCCCACCGAGAACAAACATTTGTGTGTTGTAAACATAGATGTTTGTTCTGTGTCTGGGTGTTTCTATGTATTATAAGTATGTATTTACAAAAAAAAAAAAAATGTATGTATGTATTCTATCAGCCATCTAGTTTTCATCGTACAAGCTTTGCTTAGTTTGGGACTAGAAGGCGTTGTGTTAAGTGTCCGTGAATATTTATTTTTATTTATTTATTATTTATAAGTATGTATTTGCAAAAAAAAAGTGTATAGTTACCTTAGTATTCTATTAGGAATCTGGTTCCCATAGTACAAGCTTTGCTTAGTTTGGGACTAGAGGGCGCTGTGTGTAATGTATTTTTATATTGATATCGGAAACTTTCTTAGGATATTTCGTATTTAACATTCTGTACCAAAAAACGAAAGAAAGCAGTCCTGAATATCTTCTTGACCGAACTCATGAGTGTTCTAACGTTATCTTTAATTAAGGTATACAACGAAGCCTTGCCAGTGACAATGGATCTAAGCATGAAGAATTTCCTGCTAGATGACGCCACTTTGAGAGACTGGAACTACATGGGTTTGCCTGGTATGTATATCCTAGAAGTAAAACTATGGTGTTGACTGTCTGTACGACCGTCAGAAATCCTACTACTAATATTATAAACGCGAAAGTTTGTAAGGATGAATGTATGGATGTATAGATGTTTGTTACTCTTTCACGCAAAAACTACTGATTCGATTGGAATGAAACTTGGAATATATATTGTTCGTGACCTGGATTAACACATAGGCTACTTTTTATCCCGGAAAATCAACGGAATCCAACGGGACGCGAACTCTTCAGAAACGCCTATAAGATTTCGCATAGCAAATTGCACTTCTAATCCTGCGCAGATGAAGTCGCTGGCAGAAGCTAGTCAACAAATAAAGTTGAATATTTTAATGCAGTCCACTTCACCTTTGGACTGCAATGATAATTATCGGACCAAACCGTAGACTATCGGCCGAATACTCAAACGCTACTTATCTTAAGCTCATGCTTGAATTATTGCCATCTCTTACAAATGAGTAATGTCAGAGGCAGAGCAATTTTAAGTGGTGTTTAAATTTGAGTGACGTTTCAGTATTCGGCCCTATCCAATTTAAACTTCTGCTTCTTTTATTTATGGCATATGTCCGTCAACAATTTTGCCAATGTCAAGTGGAATCATCCAATTTAACCACAACGAAAATGCATCTTTGACAAGATATCCTTGTATATTGATTACAGATGATAACTTCAGTGCCGAGAATGGTATTATAGTGGTGCGTGCCACACGATGGCCGTTAGCTGTTGACCCTCAAGGACAGGCTCTTATCTGGATATCCAGGCTAGAGGAACATAATGATATTCAGGTGAGCTCCTGGAGATTCTTCATGAAATCTTTGACCACAAATTCCTCATATAACTACTATATAAAACTACTATAGATTGTGGACTTTGGCCAACCGGGCTACCTCAAGATAATGGAGACCTGTCTCACAGAAGGCACACCGATAATCGTTCAGAATGTGGGCGAAGTCTTAGACCCGTCTATAGCGCCTATCTTGGACAAGGCTATTGTGAAAATCGGGACTTCCTTCGTCATCAAGTTCAATGAGAAAATGGTTCCGTACAATGTGGCGTTTAAGATGTACCTCACTACTAAATTGGGTTAGCCTATACTTTTGAGTTGATATTACAAAGTCATCATCATCATCTCTTTGCCCTTGTCCCACCCCATGTGGGGTTGGCAACACATGTGTTATGGGGATTAATGAACTTTTTAGTTCAGTAATCCCCGTTACGATTTCGCATCGGCGTCAATAGTGGAATAAGCCGTGTTTTTCCTCCATGCTCTTCTACCAGCCGTCATCTCACTTGTCATTCCTTTCTTACCCATGTCATCTTTCACGCAATCCGTCCATCTTTGGTTTACCTCTACTCTTATACCCATCTACATTCATATCCAATACTCTTGTTAAATGCCATTAGTCATCATCATCATCCGCAGCCTGACTTCACGGCTGGGCATAGGCCTCCCTTAACTAACTACTAATAAAATGATCCTTGTGATTTTGGCACAAAAAAAAACATTTTTTATAGTCTTTGGTTTATAGTCGCTCATCTATTCAAACATTAAGTTTTTTTACTAGCTCGTCAGCAATTCTTCGATTTTCTTCTAGATTAGTCACGTTTAAGTCGTTGGTTCGTCTAATTTGGTCCTCATTTAGGTTATTGTTTGACTTCTAGGCAACCCCGTGTACACGCCCGAAACCCTCACAAAGACTACAATGGTAAACTTCGCTGTGAAGGAACAAGGTCTGACGTCACAGTTGCTCGGTATCGTCGTTCGCAAAGAAAGACCGCAGCTGGAACAGATGAAAGACAACCTTGTCATGACCATTGCTAATAATAAGAAAGTGCTGGTATGTTCACGAAATGATGTGACTCAAAATAAAATTATATTCTAAAACGTGGGTATCGAGTATGGTTTGCTTAACGTTATGCGAAAGGAACATTCGTTTGGCCACAGATTGTCTGGGTAGATTTTGTTACCTGTGTAAAAGTAGTATTTCAATTAATAATAATAATAAATATTCATGGACATTTAACACAACGTCTTCTAGTCCCAAACTAAGCAAAGCTTGTACTATGGGAACTAGATGGCTGATAGAATACATAATATAATTATTTTTTTGTAAATACATCCTTATAATACTTATAATAGCTTTTTTGCTGTAGTTTTTCGAGTATCTCGCCAAAATTTCCTTAAGATTTTTAGAAAGGACTGTTTTTTGGCTTTTCTATAATCTGGGTTCCCACAGTTTTAACATAATATACAAAACTAGCCGTCGCCCGCGGCGTTGCTCGCGTTCTAGATCCTTTAGAGTGCGACTTCTTAAAATTCTTCTTAGTGCTTCCCTACACTATATAAGGATACTACCCTCCAAATTTCATACCTCTAGGACTTATAGTATAGGCTGTGCATTGATTCTCTGTCAGCTTCAAAAGAGTTTTATATATATTGATAAACCAAGCTGCATCATTACAGTTGGACTTAGAGAACGACTTACTCCGCATAATGTACGAGTCACAAGTGCCATTGTTAGACAACGAAGAGCTATTCGTAACACTGCAGACGTCGCAACGCACGTCGCTGGAAGTGAAAGAAGCTTTGATTACATCGCAGGACACTGAGAAGGAAATCGATAGTGCCAGACAGGTATGGAAGAGCACCGGTCTAGTGGTAGCAAAGCAACCCTTTTCTCCGATTCAAAGGTTCACATCTGCTCGTGCACAATGTCCCAGACTGCAGCGTCCCATACATCAACCCGTGACGCTGTATAAATTATCTATAAGTTTGGGCACTTTGAATTCCTGCGAATGTCGTTTGGAGTAGCATGTGCATTTGTGCATCTGGAGTTTTTGTGTCAAAGTTAATACATTATTCAGTACTCTGATAAGGTCTACTTTGACCAGTGATTTTAGGAGCCGGTTCCTCGCAACTAAAGCCTAGTGACATAATATTGTAGACAAGGTTTGGTATCGTTAACTTACCCTAAAGCAGACATAGACCTAACACAGGGTTTCTTGGAAAAAATCAGTGAGTTATTTGTTGCACAGAGATTTTAAGCTTTACAAACCGTAGATATTTCTCCCGTTTCTAACCTCCGAATGAATGAATGAATGAATGATTTATTTGCATGAAGAGTGGTACATAGTATACTTGACCACATAAAGTACAAAGACAATACAACCTACGTACAATAAAGTATTTTCATTCATTCAAAGATATCTGAGTCTCCGGTGTCTAAAAAGTGTCTGAAGATAAAAGAAGCCTTTTCAAAAACAGGGTGGTCTTTCCAGGGCTACGTCCCAGTAGCAGTACGAGCATCGGTCTTATTCTTTGCACTGAACGACTTATCTCGCATCGACCCGATGTACCAGTTCTCATTGGATGCGTACATCGATGTGTTTACGTACTCCATCGATCGCAGTCCCAAGGGCGGCGAGCTAGAAGACCGCATTAGTAATCTGAACGAGTTTCACACTTACGCTGTGTACAAGTGAGTTATTTGTTTTATGGTTACCAACAGGTTTGTTTAAAAAGTTCAAAATTTTTTGATTGGGTATATTGAGTCACGATGGTCACAAAGCTTTGGGGATTCTCAAACCTCACTGTACCTAAAAGTGGTTGCTGTCCGAAGTTTTAGTGCTCCAATCTTGCAGAAGTTTTCAATAAATAGTGGTGTGTGTAGTATCCTATAGGTATATACTTATAAAACATTTTCCGATACCCGGGTCAATAACTTTAAAAGTGCATCATACCTTAAGCTAAGACCAATTTGTAAAAACTTATTATGCAAATAAACGTATCTTGTATCCTAGCTCTAGTAGTCCTAGTAGAATAAATACAAATAAAATGTTTTTTTTCCTTCCAAATGATAATAATATGAACAGTGTTAAAAATCTCCTCTAAGTATGAAATACTTGTAGTAAGAAATTCCGCTCTTGCCAAGATAAATTTCAAAATCAATCTTAAAACTAATAAAACATTTAAAATAAATAGGAAATTAGGTTAAATATGGGTTAAGTGGTGTAAATAAATGCTACTGTTATGTTCGATCCAAAGATATGGCATATTTGCGGGCTTTAGGGGTAATATAATATGTGTTGTGGAGGAGTCTTCTGATCTTCATACTAATTCTTCGGGATGTAATGATAAACTTTAGTGTTCCACATAATTACTTATTTATTTAGAATAGAATAGAATAGAAATTATTTATTTTACGCAAAAACACATACAAAGACACAATTAAATAAACATTAAATTATAGATAGATGCGTAAAAAAGGCACTCGCTCAGCATATGCTAAAGGTGCACTGTGGCTCCTTAGCACTGGTTTTCAGGATTTCACCAACGAAGCTACATGTTTATACTGTGCGAGCGGGGAGAGACGACTGGCGACGCGGGACACAAAACTATCGCGTCAGCCCGATTTACTTACTTGTGGCTAGCCGCCACACGGGCTATTTTATTAGGAAAGTCAAACTTCATACCCATTACAGGAACACATGTCGAGCTCTCTTTGAGCGTCACAAGCTGCTGCTATCGTTCCACATGGTGTCCCGAATCCTCTTCCAATCGGGCAAGATGAGCCCCCACGAGTACTTCTTTCTCTTGAAGGGCGGAGTGGTTCTGGACCGCTCTGAACAGCCGGAGAACCCTACCAGTTAGTACATTCTATGAACCTCTTAAGCTTCTGTTGTATTACCTATGGCATACGATAAGAAGCTTTTGGACGACTTTTTTTAATGATTTTTCAGGACGTGTGTTCTTTATCAGTTCGTGACGTCTAATTACTTACTCGATTGTGTAGGATCGTCCAAGAAAATTTGAAAACAGAGGGCTTAGTATGAGTTTTGGTGTGTAAATCTGGTGTGAAACGTCTGGCGCCCAGCACACCAGTGAGCGCTGATTTGTATGGAGACTCTGAGCGGATTTTTTGAGAAGCTTGGTCTACACCAAGCCCGTTCGCATGTCGAGCTTCTCAAAGAATCCGCTCAGTGTCTCCATACAAATCAGCGCTCACTGGTGTGCTAGGAGTCAGACGTTTCACACCCACACTATACACTGAAAACTCGTACTAGGCCCTCAGACCTTCAAATTACTAAGTTAATTCTGTATTTTGCTGAAAGTATTCGGTTTTTGATCAGACTGGATGCCCGATGAGTGCTGGGACAATGTGACAGAGTTAGACAAGTTGCCAGGCTTCCACGGCGTAGTGGACGCCTTCGAGACCTTCAGCAAGGAGTGGAAGGACTGGTACTTGAATCCTGAACCGGAAATCCAACCTCTTATTGGTATGTTTTCTATACTATCGTAGGGCGACGCAATCTGACGCAAAAACTTACTGTAACAACATTATAGTCCCAATAAATGTAACAATCTTAAACGCATAGCGAGTTCGAGATACACTGCGCGGTGACGCTACAACCTTTGAAAGTTGAGTTAACGTTGACGCGCAGTGTAACTAAAATTCGTTTGGTTTACATAACGGGGTGACCTCACCGCCCAAAATACATGAATTTCAATCCAATCTCATCCATCAGGTGAATGGAACGACATTTGCAACGAGTTCCAAAAGATTCTGTTCGTGCGATCTCTACGCGCCGACAGAATATCCGCGTGTGTCACTACTTTCATAATCGCTGTGCTGGGACCTAGATATGTGGAACCACCGGTCTTGGATATCAAGGTACAGTGGGGCTTAACATATCTTCTCAATAAGACCAAATACTGGAGCGAACGGGAACTCGTTATTCTACTACGCTAAGATGGTGCTAGGCAAGCTTACTTCATCTAAATCTATCTTGACATGCAATTCCGGGCTTAGTGTAGACCAAGCTTCTCAAAGAATCTGCTCAGTGTGTTCATACAAATCAGCGCACACTAGTGTGCTGGGCTACACACCAAAACTCGTACTAGGCCCTTAGCCCTCGGGTCACGCGTCGCTTCGACTATAGATCTTTGTTCATACTAAAATGCTAGATCGTTTGTGATGGACCATCACTTTATATCTGTAGGCGGCATGGGACGAGTCTACATTCAAAACGGCCCTTCTATTCGTGCTGTCTCCGGGCGTTGACCCCACAGCCTCGCTGATACAGCTGGCAGTCGACGTGAAAATGTTTGACAAGTTTCAATCTCTTTCGTTGGGACAAGGACAGGCGCCTGCTGCATCCAGGTCAGACCTCTTATTACTTGGAAACTTAAGGCTACTTTTTATCCCGGATAATAAACGGGATCTAACGGGACGCTAACATAGTCGCGGGCGGAAGCTAGTAATAAAATAAAATGAGCCTTTATTTACTGAATATCTAATTCTATTTACAACTTCTGTATCTACTAGCTTTAAACAAAAAATCTGTGAAAATGACAGGCGTCATGGCTCAGTCGGTTATAGCTCTGCCTTCTGTGCTGTGGGTCGTGGGTTCGATCCCTACCGAGAACAAACATTTGTATGTACCAAACAGATGTTTGTACTATGTCTGGGTATCTATGTATTATACGTATGTAAAAATACATACTAATACTATAATACGTACAAAAAAGAATGTATTATAAGTATCAATAAAAAAAAACTAGTTCTCATAGTACAAGCTTTGCTTAGTTTAGAACTAGAGGGCGTTGTGTGGTTATTGTTATTAATTATTAAGAGCCTAGTGTCCCACTGCAGGGCAAAGGCCTCCCTTCTCTCCAGTCTCTTCTATTTTGGGCCACTGTGGACCAGTCCTTTAGGCGATGTCCAATTGTCCAAGATTGTTTTTCTCAAACATGCTTGGGAATTAGAGCATTATTTTGACAACCTTCTTCGAGATAAATCGAAAATGCAGTACTGGCCAAATAAATGCGAGCAGCGGCCAGATAAAAATGTATTAAAATCCATTTCTGTCGTGTAATTTAAGAATGGAACGATCTTTTACTCCATAACATGGCAACCAAGGAGGTAACTTATCAAAAGTTTTATTCAAATTTCGAACAGGCTTTCAAATAGAAAGCTGATTATTGAAAAAAAAACAAATGAACACCCTGACTTCGTTGTTCGTTATTGATTTTGAAAAGTAATTGTATTTTCGACTAAAAAGTTTTGCCTAGGTACTTAGTTTTAATTTCCGCGCATTATTTGAGAAAAGTACTATACAAGCCTTGGCCACAACTAGGCAATGATGGACTCACGTATGTGTGCCTCGTCTTCGACTCGGGCCCACATTTACACGTTCATCCCTCATTGCCTCTGTTGCGGGCCGCTGCAGTAATGCGTACTTTTGAGTCACATCATTTTGTGAACATACCAGCACTTTCTTATTATTAGCAATGGTCGTGACAAGGTTGTCTTTCATCTGTTCCAGCTGCGGTCTTATTCTTACCGATTAGTCTTATTTATTATTATAGAATGCTAGCGTCAGGCATGCGAGACGGCGGGTGGGTGTTCCTCGCGAACTGTCACCTCGCGTGCGTGTGGCTCGGCTCGCTGCGAGGGTTCGACAACCCTAAGATACATCCTCGCTTCCGGCTGTGGCTCTCCTCCATGCCTGATGATAAGTTCCCCTTGAATGTGCTGCAGAGGAGCATTAAGATGACCACGGAACCGCCTCAGGTATAACTTTGTTGATAATAATGGTACTTTAAGCAATAATAGTACATTATGGTACAAGTGTGGTACATTGGTGATTACCGCCGAGGTGCCATTGAGACCCGAGCCGTAGGCGAGGGTCTTAAGAAAGCCGAGAACGGTAATCACCAATACACACGTGTATCATACGACGTTTTTCAACACACTTGTGAATAAAATAACTATAATTTCAACAGTGAAAACACGTTGTGAAAAATGTTTCGCTATGGCGGGAAAAAATAATCAGTTTTCCTATGCGCGCGCATTGCGATCGGCCACAGACTAAAGGGATGAGGTTTTTTTTTTATTTATTTTCCGCGCTTAGGGTTTGCGCCTATTCTGCCACGTAAAAATGGGGAATTTAAAGTTTTCTTTTATTACAGAGAAAACAAAAGTTATATTTGAGTGAAAGTTTTACTTATTAAACACGTACGAGTTAAAATTATCTATTTAAATAAGAAGTTGCATGAAATGAGCAAGCAATAGGAACATTCATTTATTTGTTGTATTGAACACGATCTTTTTTTTGAATAAAAACTTTTTTAGTAACAAAGCTACTCAACCAATAAAATTTAAAAAAAAAATCTATAACTCACTTGTGAGTTATAGCAATGAAAAAGTCACAGTTTGATTATGGGTGTCATTATGTGCCTCATTGCGGTGACCATAGAGCCACTTTATGAGCAAGTGTGTTGAAAAATAAATATACATGCAATTCATGGAGTTCAAGTAAAATTATATACCTAGGTAGTTGTTATTAGACCTGCCTAACTATTATTGTAAAAAATTTTGCATGCTATCATATAAAAATAGCGATATAATGAATCTAGTTAAAAAAAAATTTACCACCTGTTGTGTACCTATTTCAAGCAAATAAAGAAACTCTAACTCTAAACTCTAACTCTTAGTTTCTAAGCTATACAATCCTATAAACCTTAGATATCAGTAAAATAAAAAATAAAATATACATAACTAGCTGGTGCCCGCGACTTCGTCAACGCAGGATTAGAAGTGCAATTTTCTATGCGAAATCTTCTAGGCGTTTCTAAAGTGTTCGCGTTGCATCCCGTTAATTTTTCGGGATAAAAAGTAGCCTATGTGTTAATCCAGGTTATGGATAATATATACTCCAAGTTTCATCCAAATCGGATCAGTAGTTTTTGCGTGAAAGAGTAACAAACATCCATACACCCTTGCAAACTTTCGCGTTTATAATATTAGTAGGATAGGTCGGTAACTTGTCTGAAGTTCTGAATTTAGACACGGTATAAGTAATTATCGTTGGCAATAACTGAAAAACTCTCCGACACATCACTTCGTAATTTTTACGTTTATTAATAATCTTTTCCAGGGTCTAAAAGGCAACTTGGTCCGTATATTCGCGAACTTAAACGAGGATAAGTTCGACGAGGCAACTCCTAAGTACCGCCGATTGCTGTTTTGCGTGTCGTTCTTCCATTGCACGCTGATTGCTAGAAAACGGTTCCGCCAGCTCGGATACAATGCTGTGTACAGCTTCAATGATGCTGATTTTGACGTGAGTAGCAAAGCAAGCTCGTATGAGCTATGGCCAACTCTGTTGACGGAGTTTTTAGGCCGCCCTAAGGCCTCCGTCATGGCTTAATGATTGGTGTGAGTATGCAGGGGTTTCCGCTAGGTGGGGCAACGATCTGGGTTATGTAGCTGGGAAACACTGGATGAGAAAAGCCGAAGACGGGGCTTAGTGGCGCGTCTTAAGAGACCTACGTTCAGCAGTGGACTGATATAAGTTGAAACAAGAGTCTTGGGACATTATTCTCACTTTGGTAGGGATTTTACTTCAATAGAGATGACGTAAGTAATATCTCTGTTGGATCTCGTTGATTTTTCGGGATAAAAAGTAGCCTATGAATCTAGGTCACGGACAATATATATTCCAAGTTTCATCAAAATCGGATCAGTAGTTTTTGCGTGAAAGAGTAACAAACATCCACCTTCATGATGCGAACTGCCAAGGAGTGGAACTCTCCTATCAATCATCAATCAATATATATAAAACTCTTTTGAAGCTGACAGAGAATCAACGCACAGCCTAAACTATAAGTCCTAGAGGTATGAAATTTGGAGGGTAGTATCCTTATGAAGTGTAGGGGTCAGGGGTGCACTAAGAAAGGAATTTTGAAACGTCACAGTCTAAAGGGTAGAACGCGAGCAACGCCGCGGGCGACGGCTAGTCGTCATTCTTTCCTGAACGATATAACCTAGGAATTTTCAAACAAAGAGTAAATAGGTGGATTATGGTTAAGCGTGCTCCACCTTGGACTGCAGCTCCACTTATCATCAGGTGTGCTGGCAGCCAAACGCTTAGCTATACATCATAAAAGAAAATGTCCATCAATATTTACTATTCTTTATATCTAGGTGTCTGACAATCTCCTCGCCAACTACCTGGAAGAATACGAGGAAGTCCCATGGGATGCGCTGCGATATCTATTCGCCATCATCAACTATGGCGGCCATATCACTGACGACTGGGACAAGCGGGTTCTCATAGCTTACATCAGTCAGTTCTTCTGCGAGGAAGCTCATGATATACCTTTCTACAGGTGAGTAACCTTCTACAGGTTAAAGACTTCTACACAAAGGCGTTGGGGCATTTCAGGTCTCTATTTGCATACATTGTTGTCTCAAGTTGATGGACGCGGGGCAGTGCATCGTAGGGCACGTTTCTATCGTGCATGACTTTGCAATGTTTTGCTATAGGTGATGGTTACCACTTAACATCAGGTGGGCCATCTGCTTGTTTCATCATCATCATCATCAACCTATATCGGTCCACTGCTGGACGTAGGTCTCTCTCAAGACGCGCTACTGAGCCCGGTCTTCGGCTCTTCTCATCCAGTTTTTGCCAGCTACATGTCTCAGATCGTCACCCCACCTACACTACGCTTGCCTAAACGCGGTCTCCACTCGAGTATTAGTTCATCAGCTAGTAGTATAAAAAAAAATACATTCAGTTAATTTGTAGTATAATTTTGTTATTTATAACTTTTGTTTAGTTTATCATAATTGATTATGCAGTAGCAGTCAGAAACACCTGCAAATACGATAAACAACATTGAAAAAGGGGCATTTTTCGAAATAAAATACATATCTAATAACTTAAGATTCCCGCTGCTTTATGGTGACATTGTTACATTTTTAAAAACTGTATTGTAAGTGTATTGTAGGAAAAAAAGTTCCATAATTGCAAGTTTAAAAAAAAAAATTCGGACCGGGGCTCCATCCAATTTGCCTCAGACCCTTTTTCTACTACAAAAATTAACTTCTACTCTAATTTCTGAAGCGCTCGTTATAAGTGCTCGCGGCTAGGCTTGCTTAGTCAATCTTCAATGATTTTCTAAGTTAAGCGACGTTCTGCGCGGTCACTGTTTGGATGGGGACCGTTAGTGGCATTTACATCTGAGCGCTTCTGTGCTTCGGAGGGCACGTTAAACTGTCAGCTGTAGCTCTGCCTTCCGTGCTGTGGGTCGTGGGTTCGATCCCCACCGAGAACAAACATTTGTGTGTCGTAAACATAGATGTTTGTTCTGTGTCTGGGTGTTACTATTTATTATAAGTACCTATGTATATAAAATAAAAGGTATTTAAGTATTATTATATCAGCAATCTAGTTTCCATAGTACAAGCTCTTCTTAGTTTGGGACTAGAGGGCGTTGTGTGTAATGTCCAAGAATATTTATTTATTTAATTTATCTGTGACATATGTCCAGGTTATCATCCATCCCAGCTTACCACGTTCCTCGAGACGGCAGTCTGGAATCGTACCGCGACTTCTTAGATCTCCTGCCGGGGTACGAACGGGCAGAGTCTGTTGGACAACACGCCTCGGCTGATGTCGCTACTCTAGCACAGGTCTGCATACTACATCCTTGCATACCAAATGTCTTACATCCTTTGCATACTAAATCCTTGCATAAACACATGTCTTACATGGTCACGTGCTTCGAATACTACATCCTTGCATACCAAATGTCCTACATCCTTTGCATACTACATCCTTACATACCACATGTTTTACATCCTTTGCATACTAAATTCCTGCATACACAACTTTTGTTACAACTTTTGCATACTACATCCTTGCATGCCAAACGTCTTACATCCTTTGCATACTACATGCTTTAAATGCCACATCCTTGCATACCGAATGTATTACACCCTTTGCATACTAAATTCTTGCATCCGCATGTTTTACATGGTTAATAATATGGCCTTTAATAATGGCCTTTACATCTATTGAAGAGGATTTATACAGCGTCAAGAGGCAACCTATGCCTACACTTAACGACACACTGTAGTGCCTGGGACAGTGTTTAGATGGAGTAGGCCCAGCAACTATACCATCCTCTCAGCCTAGTCAGCCATATCCACAGGAAAGACATCGTCAATACGTGCGGAGCTGACTATAAGCCAAGGGTTTCCTCACGATGTTTTCCTTCACCGTAAAGCTCGTGTTAATGCGCATATAAATTTTCCGAACGAAAAATCCATTGATGCACGGCCGGGATTTGAACCCACGACCTTCGGATCGAAAGTCAAGGTACAATCCCACTCGGTCAACACGGCTTGTTACATGGTTACATCCGTACATACCAACATCCTTTGCTTATTAAGTAGGTATATCGCACAGCACGCCTTGGGAGATGTTGCTACTCTAGCGCGGGTTACTGTCCGACATCCATTATTACTACGTCCTTCGTGAGACAGCTTAAGAGTGACACCGCAACATTACAGGTGCATTATGAACTCTGAACAAACAAAGTGTGATAGGTTGTGATATGTGTGTAATGATTGTTGTAGGACGCGTTAATAATGTGTTCGACACTGTTCGCGCTCGCGTCCACCGGCGGCGGCGGCGGCGGCGGGGGGGAAGATCAGAAGGTTATTATAAATCAACTCACAGCTTAACTTAGGGGCTTAAGCCTCGTATTCATGGTAAACATTTGTTTCGCAACAATGTTGATGAACGGCAAGAATGCTGCTGGAAACTTTGTTTAAATCAATATCGGTTCTCCACACGCCAGTCTTCGTTTAAATGTTGCCCGAGGAAGTAGTGTTCCCATAACAATGATTTTGATTGAAACAATTCTATTCATTGCATTATTTTATTATTGCTCCACACTACTGCCATGTTTATAAACTGTTGCAAACACGTTCACACACGTCAACATTTGTTGCTTTTTCTTCTTTTGTTGCTATGGCTGTTCGGTGGCTAGGGCTGCCACGAATTTGCCAATGTCAGTGTTTTTTGGCGTTTACTGGTTTACTAATCCTTTAACAAAAGGCGGAGATCTGAGTAGGTAGGTTAAGAAAAATGACCGGTGAAGAAGGGAGACTCTAAAAAGTTCAACATTTGTTGCTAAACTGATGTTTAATCTCGTCGGGCGACAGCTTGTCAACATGCCGTTATCAACTCTGCAACACGCAGTGTTGCCAGCAACTCCGCAGCACGTTGATTCAACTTTGTTGCTAAACAAATGAATACGGGGCTTTACTTACAATCCCCTCTCAACAAGCTCTACTTAGTTTGGGACTAGAGGGTATTGTGTAAAATGTCCAAGGATATTTATTTTTGTTTTAATAGTGACAGGAACGCCAACGACCGGGACCAGTGGAAGACTTTGGGGGAGACCTTTGCCCAGCAGTGGGACACAATAGGTTAAATAAAAAAAAAATTAAAAAAAAAGTGACAGGAAAAATCTTTAGCAATGTTTAGTTGAGAGGTGATTACTAGGCTAGCCATTTTGACTATGTTTTTCTTGATTGACTACCAAAAACAGGGACCCAGATAAAATAGCTTGTGTTGGTTACTGAGTCTTCATAGGACTCTAAAAACTGTAGCAGTCCTGAAAATACGATTTTGAACACCAAACAAGACCCATTTTAAAACTAACAATCTAAATATCCTTTTGGTCTAGATATAAAGGCATAAATTGATTTACTTTTTTTTTACTTTTCGCGTATTTTACACAATTTTAAACTAGTAAATTAATTAAATGAGTATTTTTCACACAGGTGGACGAATTAGCAGCGGAAATGATAGTGAAACTCCCCAATAAAATAGATGTAGAAACCACTGAACGTATGATGGGCCCTGAGATCGTAATGCCTATGTGTGTGTCTCTGTTGCAAGAGATCGGATACTACAACGTACTTATATCCAGTATTGTGGCTGGACTCAAGGTATATGACAAAATTAATTAAATGTAGTCTTTTATTTAGACAGGCGTCATGGCTCAGTCGGTAGTAGCTCTGCCTTCCGTGCTGTGGGTCGTGGGTTCGATCCCCATCGAGAACAAACATTTGTGTGTTGTAAACATAGATGTTTGTTCTGTGTCTGGGTGTTTCTATGTATTATAAGTATGTGTTTACAAAAAAAAATAATGTATGTATGTATTCTATCAGCCATCTAGTTTCCATCGTACAAGCTTTGCTTAGTTTGGGACTAGAAGGCGTTGTGTTAAGTGTCCGAGAATATTTATTTATTTATTTATTACACCGTCACTTTCGTTCATATAAGTTCCAGTCCATCCAAAGGTTGCCTGGAAGAGATCGCTCATAGCGATAAGGCCGCCCATTGTACTTCACATAAGAATAATGAACTCTTGTGTTTATTTTATAATTTCTGTAAAAGTGGTGTACAATAAAGAGTTTGCTATCTATCTATCTATGACATTTGATAGCAAGCTCGTATGTGTTAGTGGCTAACTCTTGTGACGTAGTTTTTAGGCCGCCTTAAGGCCTCCGTCATCGCTTAACCACTACTAGAGCCGGGACCGACAGTTAAACGTGCCCTCCGAAGCACGGAGGCGCTCAGATGTAAATGCCAGTAGCGGTCACCCATCCAAATAGTGACCGCGCAGAAAGTCGCTTAACTTAGATAATTGGTGAATATTGACTAAGCAAGTCTAGCCACGAGCGCTTCGACTTAAAGCAATAGATCGTATGGAACGGCCAGCAGATCTGCCTCATGTTTTTTGTAAATATGTACTATATTAGTTTAAAGGCGTTGGGGCATTTCAGGTCCCGATTTGCATACATTTAGTTAATTTATAGATTATGTTTGTTATTTATAACTTTTGTTGGTTTATCATAATCTATTATGTAGTAGCAATCACGAAAACGCTAAATGAAGTAATTATTTTGACGTAAACACTTGTAAATAAGAAAAAAAATATTGAAAAAGACGAATTTTTCGAAGTCAAATGTCTCATAACTAATGATTCCAGCTGCTTTATAATGACATGCATCATACATTTTTTTAAACTCATTGTAAGTGTATTGTAACAAACCAAGTTCCATCATTGCAAGTTTTGGGACCTGGACTCCATCCAATTTGCCCCAGACTCTTTTCTTCAATACTTTTTAGATCAAATTTTCCGACTGCCAAACTAATAAGTAAGATTAATGATTATGAAATATCAGGAGCTGCGTCGCGCTATCGAAGGCTTGGTCGTGATGTCGGACATGTTGGAGATAATGTACTCTTGCATATTTGAAGGCAAAGTGCCTTCCTTCTGGCAAAAAGGTTAAACTCTTAATAATAGTAGCCTTTATTCACTTACATAATGTAACTTTACAGTAAATTTGCTTTTATTTTTGACTAGCTGATACCCGCGACTTCGTACGCGTGCGAAACTTTCCACCAAAATATCTGTCAACCAGCATACGATGAACCTCGTGTCAAAGGCGACTTTTGGCTTAGAGAGGTCAAGCTGTATCTAAGAACCCACGTATTTGCTTTCAATAAAATATAGCCTATGTTTCAATCCGGGAAAAAGGGCTTCTGAATGGTATAAGTTTCATTGAAATTGGTATGTATTATTGTATTTTAAAACTGTATAAACGCGAAAAACTAAAATTAAAGATATGGAAAAACTAAATATCTACTAAATAAATGATTCTGATTTCAAAAATCGAGTTTGCCCGTTTGTCTGTTTGTTTGTTCGCGGATCACGCCTTAACCACTGGACCAATTTCAATGAAACTTATATGATTCAGAATCCCATTTTCCGGACTGAAATACAGGCTATATTCTATTGAAATTATTACAAATTTCTATTTAATTTTATGATATTATAATGAACTAGCCGTCTCCCGCGGCGTTGCTCGTGTTCTACCCTTTAGAGTGTGACGTTTCAAAATTCCTTTCTTAGTGCACCCCTACACTATATAAGGATACTATAGTATACCCTCCAAATTTCATACCTCTAGGACTTATAGTTTAGGCTGTGCGTTGATTCTCTGTCAGCTTCAAAAAGAGTTTTATATATTTAGATTATAATTACTGTAATAGGGAATAAATGTCTTATTATTATTATTATAATATCTATGAAATCGATTTATTTATTGTAATTGTTGCATCCAGCACGTCCATCAATGAAGCCGCTAGGGTCGTGGTGCCGCGAGTTGTTCCTGCGCGGCGCGCACCTGCACGCTTGGGCCGGCGCGCCGCGCGCCCCGCCCACGCTGTGCTGGCTGCCCGCCCTCGTGGCGCCCACCGGCTTCCTCACTGCCGTTATGCAGGTAACTATTACAATTATATTAATTACAGCCACATGAGACTTCAACATCATTATGTTTCAGAGTGATGGACGCAGTGCATTGCCTTACAGGGCACCTCCTCATTGGACTTGCTCTGTGAGGTAATGTATTGTTATAGGCAGAAGTTACTACTTAACATCAGGTGGGCTATCAGCTTGTTCCATTACTCTTAGCATTAAAAAAAAACATTATACTTAACTGCTTCTTGGATTCTGAAGGTACTGCTAAAAGAGTTTGCGATTTGATGAGCTACGACCCATTTGCTGCTGTGGCACCCGATGTAGAAATACTGATAGATAGATAGAGATAGATAGAGATAGAGATAGAGATAGAAGAATATTTATTTGGCACGCAACACAACACAGGTACAACACAGTAAAATAATTACACAATAAGAAAGATAATAAAGAAATTATTAAAAAACTAGCCGTCGCCCGCGGCGTTGCTGGCGTTCTAGACCCTTTAGAGTGTGACTTTTCAAAATTCCTTTCTTAATGCAACCCTACACTATATAAGGATACTACCCTCCAAATTTCATACCTCTAAGACTTATAGTTTAGGCTGTGCATTGATTCTCTGTCAGCTTCAAAAGAGTTTTATGTATATTGATAGGCAGGTTAGTAAGTACCTAGGTAGGATATACGTATACAAGAACAAGAACGCTACTAGGTAGCCATATGTTTGTGGGTGCTGACCAGCGCTGATGAACCAAAAAGATCCTGCCTTTAGTACCATCCCTACGCTTCCCTATTATATAGACAGACGTCACAGCTCAGTTGGTACAAGCTTTGCCTTCCGTGCTTTGGGTCGTGGGCTCGATCCCCACCAAGAACAAACATTTGTGTGTGGCAAACATAGATGTTTGTTCTATATCTGGGTGTTACTATGTATTATAATAACGGCTTAGTTACTATGTATATTTTTTGACACCATAAAAATCTGATGGTTTCGAAAGGTAGACAAAAAAATAAATAAAAAAATAAAAAATCTTTATTTGCGGACAACTGGTTGCTTACATTCAAAAACACATTTAAAAGTTAATTTAAAAGCAGAAGCATCTTATCCTAATGTAATATTTGTAGACGACGGCGCGCGGTGAAAGCTGGCCCATCGACACTCTAGCCTGGGAGTTCACAGTGATGCCTCTAGAGGAGCAATCCTTCGTACGTCCCCCAAGAGATGGAGGAGTCTATGTCAGGTATACCATCATCCTTTCACTAAATATCAAACACTAGCCGTCCCCCGTGGCGTTTCTCGCGTTCTACCCTTTAGAGTGTGACGTTTCAAAATTCCTTTCTTAGTGCACCCCTACACTATATAAGGATACTACCCTCCAAATTTCATACCTCTAGGACTTATGGTTTAGGCTGTGCGTTGATTCTCTGTCACAAAAAAATAAGTATTCTATCAGCAATCTAGTTCCCATAGAACAAGCATGTTGTGTGATATGGAATATTTATTTATTTATGACTAACTTATCCCGTTGATTTTCCGGGACAAAAAGTAACCTATGTGTTAATCCAGGTCACGGACAATATATATTCCAAGTTTCATCCAAATCGGATCATTCATACATAGGTACATACATACATCCATACATCCTTAAAAACTTTCGCGTTTATAATATTAGTAGGATTTATTTTTCAATAGCCAGTACATATAAATAAGGTGTGATGAAAACTGGCCCATCATCACTTAAGCCTCATCTCCACAGGTAAATGAAAATAAAAATAAAATCGTCCTTATCACCTCACAATAAGGTTTAACTTGTTTTTTGATTTAATAAATAAAATTTTAAAATATTCATGCAGTATCCAAAAATAAGTTCGCATATACCTAATGCAAAACAGGATGATTTACAAGAGTAGATAGGTACATAAGCTTGTTTACGAAAACCAGCTTAGGTACTTAATCTGCCCGTATCTATGATACATCGCGATGTGGTTTTCCTGTGATAACATCCAATAAATATTCCCTGTACAGTCAATGTTATTTGTAGGCTTTAATTTCGTCCATAGGTGATGATGAAGTTTCAGTAACGTTCATAAGATCGTCAAAATAAGGTTCGAAATTGCACGTGACATTTGTAACCACCGCGACATTCAAAATGTGTCAGTTTTTTGACGATATCTTGTAAATTAAAGATCATATTGAAAAACAGTTAGGGACATATCTCAAACATTTGTTGGTACGTGTATTTAACTAGTTTTGAACCTAAATTCGCGCTGTCTTCGAAATTCAGATCAAAACTTAGAAAGTTAGAGATTTAACTTTGGGATTTTTTTATCGAGAAAATGTTTCTCTATTTTGTGTTTATGGATTAAGACGGATCTCGGGACTATAATTAATTTTCTGTAACCTGTTTTTTTATGTATTAATATTTAAGATTAAAGCGCAACAAAATTCGTTTAAACTATTTTACAGTAGGTATAACGCATCTTAAAAAACTCTTTAGTTCTAAAATCTAAAGTTAAGTAACGCTATGATGAAAAGTGATGTTTTGGTAAAAGTTACACGGTATCATCTTAAGGTTAGTTTTCGTCACTTCCCAACATCTACTCGCAAGTCGGTGCATTTGGCGCCATGTCATTTTCTAAACCCTTAATTTTTCCTATAACCACTGGGACTTCTATAGCAGAGTTACAATGAAGTCCTGGCATTAGAATTACAACTTTTAACATGTATTGTATGTTCAATATCTTACATTGAATAGTGTATAGTTCCGGCCTCGTTGGAACTGTCAGCGGGATATTCATCTCACTGCGTTTGGCAATCTCACCGGTGACGGCGTAACAGTTGCTTACTAGATTACGACGTTTGAGGGTATTTTTACCATCGTCTGTTAATTTTAAAACGCGGTATAATTGTACGCGTATTTTTGTTATCGTGTCAGAGTTATTGATCACTTGCAATAGTATTTATTTATTTATTTATTTATAGGAAAACCGACAGCACATAACATAGATTAGGTACAAAAATGGAAACAGTAGGCCAATAAAAGGTTTTCACGAGTAGTAGTATCTGGATTTGTTCGCCTGGAGACACGCAAAGTATAGCGATCTCACCGCACACGTAAATCTTATGCTCCTTCGAAGAGAACGGTTTGAAAAGGCTCTTCTGCATCACGAATGGAACCGGTTCAGTTTTTGACCGGAGGAGCCCGACCACTGTGATCTCAGTATTGAACTTCTTGCTGAAGCTGAATATTTTTGTTCTTTCGAACTTCATTAGGATCTGATATTTGATAGTACATTTGTTGCTCTTGAACGTAGATGGAATATTTTCTGGTAGGCGGAACTGAAAGGGGTATTCGTATGTTCCCGCTTGGAGTGTAGTTGGTGAGGTCTGTTGCAATAGGTTTATTGTAGCGGTTACGTAGTTTTCGGTTCCCCAGTAGTATTCTGTATATCTGCCATAGTATTCTTTCCACTTGCATTCCCCGGTGCCAAGGAGCGACAGCGTCACTTCTCGATACTCCGTCGGTTTATCTATCACGTATTTGACTACCCCCGTGACGGGTTGACCAGAGTAAAATACGCCTTTTGGCGGGTTGCGTATCAATAACTTACACACCACGCCCATGGTTTTTAAATGATTGTACACGTTTTGAGTGCTAGCTTCTGACAGGTGAATTGTAAATTAATTTACAAACGAAAATACTGGTTAATATAATAATAATTCCTCCCGCACACGGACACTGTTCAAACTTCAGAACTTATAATGTTCTTTTGACTGCAATAATACTAAATATGATACGGAATAATTCAAAATTAGGTAGATATATAATTGATAAATTAACCATTCTCTTATAGATATGTGCGTCTCATTCCATCGCACTTACAGACTGCGTGAGCGAAGGCATAAGCGCGAGGAAACAACACCACGTATATCTAAACCCACAAGGGGGGGGTTTAAATGTAGCTAAAAACCATCACATGACTCATTTCAACTTAATTTAACATTGTATTTAATTATGGAACTACAGTGTCCCGTTAAGTGTAGACATAGGTTGCCTCCTGACGCTGTATAAATCATCTTCAATAGATGTAAAGGCCTATTATTAATTATGGAATGGAAGATAGACACCAATGACTTTGCATGTAACATCCAAGAGTGGTTTCACTCTCGAAAATCGAATTGATAAAGAAGGATTACTTTGCAGTCACGATAAAGCACAAAGCATCTCTAGTCTAGCTATTATAAACGCGAAAGTTTGTAAGGATGTAGGTATGTATGGATGTATGTATGTTCCTCTTTCACGCATAAACTACTGATCCGATTTGGATGAACTTGGAATATATATTGTCCGTGACCTGGATTAACACATAGGCTATTTTTTATCCCGGAAAATCCCGGGTCCAACGGGACGCGTACTCTTCAGAAACGCGTAGAAGATTTCGCATAGCAAATTGCACTTCTAATCCTGCGTTGACGAAGTCGCGGGCACCAGCTAGTACTATATAAAAAAAATGACGTGAATCATCAATTATCATTGTAGGGGTCAATACCTGGAAGGAGCAAGCTGGTTCAAAAAGGAAGGGTACCTCCAGGAGCCGTTGCCTATGCAGCTGGTGTTCCCTATGTCACCCATACACTTTAAACCCATCCGAGCTACGGGACGGAGAGTGAAAAGTTAGTAACTATTTTTCAGTGCTAAAGGATTAGAGCTTCGAGTGCGATTCGCAAAGCGAGACATTTTGTTGGGAATTGCAATTCCCAAATCTCCCGCTAGAGGTGCTTATCCGGTTTTCATACAAAACTCGCTTTGCGAATGCGTTTGCGTGTGCTATACTCGAGTCGAAAGTCAAAACAAATGCACACACTCTTGAGTCGTCACAGGCTCTGAGGACCACGTGTCTTAAGGTCCAAATAGTCGCCTACCTTTCCATACAAACGTGGAAGGGTAACTACTCCACTGTTTGACGTTGACCAACCAAAACTAAGGATTATATCAATTTATCTCGTCATAATCTATGTCTGTATACACCCCAAACCGTAAAAAAAGTATTCATTTAAAAAAATACAAGCTTCTAAACTTTAAATACGAAAGTTGAGAACTCCATATTTTCATATTCATTTATTTTTTCTATCACGTAGACTGGTATATGTACTGACATTGTAATATTATTGTAGATCGCTACATTTGCCCGTGCTACTACTACCCGGCTCGGAAAGGTGCGTTTGTAGTCGCAGTCGACTTACCTTCAGGGAAGGAGTCATCTGACTTCTGGGTGAAACGAGGTACTGCCTTGCTCTGCACCTTGGCTACTTAGAATATACTTATTTTAACTTGTTTAGACTAATATTTTAATTATCACTGATATTTTAGATTTTAGTAATAAATGTATTTATATATATGATTTTAGTAATAAATGTGTTGTAAAAGTTGATATTCTTTTTTATTTTGAAGTGAAGAACTTTTTTTATTTGAGGTAAGTTTGTGTGAGTTAGTGGCCAATTCTAGTGGTAGAGTTTTTAGGCCGCCTTAAGGCCTCCGTTGTGGCTTAACGACTGCTAGAGCCGGGACAGTTTAACGTCCCCTCCGAAGCACGCATGCGCTTAGATGTAAACGCCAATACCAGTCACCCAACCAAATGACCGTGCAGAACGTCGCTTAACTTAGATAATCAGTCAAAATTGATTAAGTCAACATAATAAGAGGATGCTGTGTGATATTATATATAAATTTATCAATATACGTACCTACGTCGTAAAATGCGCTGAAAAAGAAGCGGAATGTTTTTTGTCACTCCTACGTACAAAATTTCTCGAGTCACGTGTGACATACCCTGGCCCACTGAAGGCCTATGCCCAGCAGTGGGTGGAGTCAGGCTGTGAATGATATGTTACAGTAAAGGTTCGGAATCCATCTCAATGAAGACAGGTCGGCTGTTCATGTCACAGGAGCAGAAACATTTCCCTGGACCTGTCTTGTCTTCCACCAACAGCGTCTTGAAGTTTAAATCCATTTGTATCGCGTTGTGGATAGCTAAAAACATGAAAAAAACCTTTTAAGGTGCCTTCTGGTAAGATCCGGATGCTTGGCATCCGGACTTACTATTACGCCGATCTTACCAGAAGGCACTATATATCATATTCAATGACAGGCGTCACAGCTCAGTTGGTAATAACTCTGCCTTCCGTGCTGTGGGTCGTGGGTTCGATCCCAAGAACAAACATTTGTGCGTGGCAAACATAGATGTTTGTTCTATGTCTGGGTGTTACTATGTATTTACAAAAAAATATATATAAGTACCTATAAGTATTACTTATATCAGCCACCTAGTTTTTATAATACAAGCTCTGCTTAGTTTGGAACTAGAGGGCGTTGTGTGTAATGTCCAAGGATATTTATTTATTTATTAAAAACATAATTCATTAAAATACTAACCTTTGACTCCATCTATTTGACTCATATCATATCGGCCTTTTTTGTGTTCCTCTTTCCTTCTTGAAAATAGAGTTTTTGCATCAGAAATCTTGGTTTTAACGTCTTGTATGTGTTTTGTCTCACTTGTAGAGGGCGTAGCACCTATGGTCTTAGTTTCTGGTAGATCAGTATTGTTACTGTTGGTCATTGTATCATTGGAAGCAGTCTTTGGGGTGGGACCTTTGACATCAGTTGCATGTTGATCATCAGCTTCACTTTTTGACGTCACATTATTTGTAGCTGGCTTAGGATCATCACCTCTACCGTTAGTAGTTTGATAATCAGCAGTTTTACTGTTGTTTACCGCGGCATCATTTGTAGCAGGTTTAGGAGCGTGCCCTTTAGCGTTTGTTGCATATTCATCTGTAGTTTCACTGTCAGTCAACGTGGCGTCATTTATAGCTGGCTTAGGATCTTCACCTCTACCGTTAGTAGTTTGATAATCAGCAGTTTTACTGTTGTTTACCGCGGCATCATTTGTAGCAGGTTTAGGAGCGTGCCCTTTAGCGTTTGTTGCATATTCATCTGTAGTTTCACTGTCAGTCAACGTGGCATCATTTATAGCTGGCTTAGGATCATCACCTCTACCGTTAGTAGTTAGTTGATCAGCAGTTTCACTATCGGTCGACGTGGTATCACTTGTAGACGGCTTAGGAGCGTGTGCCTTAGCACTTTTTGCTGAATGATTATCTTCTATGACCACTTTCTGTGCACTAGTGTTAATAGCCTGTGTCATTGTAAGTTCATTATTTTTATTACTGTCAAATTTTGTAGCCTTTTGCGCACTTAACTTGCCTTCACTAGTCTCAATCATAGTTAGCTGGTTATTATTTCTACAATCTTTATTGATAGCCTTCTGTACATTCGTTTTGCTGTTTTTAGTGGTCGCTTTTTGTGAATTATAACCATTGGTTTGTTCCAAAGTGTGTTCATTCTTTGTTTCACTGCCTGTGTTTAAAGTTCTTATACCATTTTTGAGCTACAACAGTAATAAACAGAGCTTTAGTGTATTAATCATAGTATTTCCATAATAATTCGTATTTCCACATCCACACTTATTTTTCATTGTTCTTCGACTGACACGTCTCGCTGCCCTCGCTCGTCGTGTCATCCATGGGTCTTCCATATTCAAACACTGCCGGTCAGTGCGAACCAATACTCTTTATAACTCAAAGAGGTTGGTTCTACGCTGCATTGCTAACACGGCCCTCCTGCACCGTGCATGTCCTCAGGCACGACCACAACCCAATCCTGGAAGGTAAAATAATATCCATAAATTCATTCAGGACGTTCGGCCAATCAAGACCAACATTTTGCACAAAGTTAAATAGACAACTCAATTCTTTCTGTTTATTTACTCCTTTAGTCTTAGAAGTTTCCACCAAACAGAAAGAATTCCACGACTACACACAACGACAAGAACCCAAACGAGTAATAATTTTGTTCCCTGCCTTAATCCGAATCGTGCCTGCTCCAGGAAATCGCCTGCGTCAGCTCACCCATTCGATTCTGGTCAGTAACATTATTACTCGTCTAGGACAACCCAACACAACATTAATTTATTATGTCTATACTTTCATGAAAGTATATACACCACATTGCTAACACGCCTCGTTATTATCAGTTGCTTAGCACCAAATACGGAGAGGACTGTTCTAACATCTTATCCGACCCGAATGTCAACCCCACCTGCACCATGGTGTCTAAATAACATCTAAAATCCCTGATGCAGAAGGCAAGGGGAAACCACCGCACTATTACCCCAAGAAAGTCGTCATGAAAGGAAAAATAAGTCGGGCCACTGCTGCAACATGACGACCACTCTGCCAAGAGTGATACGACAAAGGAAAACTACCAAATACTTACCTACTAATAACCATCTTTAACCGTAGATTTTGTTTTAAGAACCATATCACATTTTTAGGAATCATTTTCTATGAGAACAAGAACCGAGTTTACAACTCAACTAAGAACTTCGATTCTCAATAATAATCACGAATTCTATCGTAATTTTTTTATATTATCTTATTCATCGTTTCATATTTAAATGTATTTTTCGTTTAGTACGTCCCAAAACGCTACACTTAGACTCGGAACAGACAAAATGTCCATGTAGCCTAAGAATCCGCACGAACCCTCTAGATTCCCACTGTGCCCAATATGACCCAAATGGCCCTCACTCGCATAAAGAACAATTTTATTAATACTACTCTGCCCAAAACACCACACTACAGCGTAATTTGATTACAAGAGCATAGGGTAAATCTGCACGTCGTTTATATTTTACTACTGTTACCTTTGTTTACTTATACCGTCTTTATTAAACAGGGACGATTTTCATGTCATGTACCCAATGTGTGGGTAAAATAAAACTATTAATTTCGAAAATATACTTTAGATAAACTACCAATGTGCTTGCTAAAATAAAATCATTTGACAACTAAGCGCTTTTCCATTGTCAAAGATCCTTTCTCTCCTGCACTCTGTCTAGCAGAATTGATTACATGTCTTTGCAACTACAGGATATTTTGTAATATCTTATATCATGTCGGAAAGTAGCTATCTAAACACCAACTTTCAATTCGGACCAGCCACACATGATTATATTTAGGACCAGATAACCCCCGAACCATAATTACACTTCTATCCGCAGAAACTCCTTTGTTATTAGGTTAAGGAACAAATTACTTTTGATATCAACAAAGTTTAATGAAATACCTACAGAACAGAAGAAAAGAAGGGAGCGTTTCAAAAATAAATAAATTGACCCTTGCACGAGCTTTTCCTAATAGGTACCGCGTTCACACTCAGCTCATGCCGCTAACGTCATTATTGCCGCGATTAATTCCGAAATTATTGCCAGAGCAGCATCGCCTTTATTGTTATAAGAGAGCAAGGGGATGAACATGGGCACGAGCCTGGACAGAGGCATTATTGTGTTTAGATTAGGCTCATGCCCACTTCCCTGCCGACTACCGCCGTACCTAAACGCGTTATTAGAAAGTTGTAAACTGCATTATAATATCAACACCCGCTGGCAACAATATTATTTTTTTATATGCAGTATGCCACATTTTAATCAGACGAAAAGAAAAAAAAAAAAAAACATCATCCCGCAGTAATTGAGAAGTCGTCAGCATCGTTCGATTAAGACACAGCACTATAATACTCTCCTCAAGACGAGATCGTACGACTTTACCCACGTTGTCATCACCTCTCGACAACATCCGAGCCACATCACGGTGCCTCTCATGCCCGTGAACCGAAATCCACCCAGTTATTTTATTATGATTGACAACCGATTCCGATTGACGACGTGACATAACACCATTTATATACTAGTTACAAAATGTGTATCAATGTGCACAACATCCAGGCTGAGCCATGCAATATTTACCGATCCCGCTATCGACCGACGCCATTCCCCAAGTTCATCCCAGCTTTGCTTCAAAGACCATTTGAAGAAAATATTTCTTTGCGTTTTACATATTATTATGGTACCTATCTACTCTCTGCGAACATCCCCAAAAATCAGTGAAATTAGTCGTAAAATAGACTCGCTCCTACAATCTAAGGTACGACTTACTACGTTAGATTACCTTCTAATGCACCAAAATGATAATTTATTTTATTTCGTCGTACAATTATGACTACATAATATTATGTCTACTGAATAACGAAACGTTTAAACTATTTTCTGGTACTGAATCAACCATTAACCGAACAACTTTCACGATTAGACGACCCGAAAAACCAATAATTTAGATCCTTGCCTCAATCCGAATTGTGCCCGCGCCAGGAAACCACCTGCGTCAGCTCACCCATTCTTTTCCAAGTCAAAGAATCGTGCCTGCTCCAGGAAATTACCTGCGTCAGCTCACCCATTCTTTAGTCAAGAATCGTGCCTGCTCCAGGAAATTACCTGCGTCAGCTCACCCATTCTTTAGTCAAGAATCGTGCCTGCTCCAGGAAATTACCTGCGTCAGCTCACCCATTCTTTAGTCAAGAATTGTGCCTGCTCCAGGGAATCCACCTGCGCCAGCTCACACATTCGGTCGGGACAATAAAAAAATTTTCGGACCGTCCAATACGCAACAATTTCTCCCATTGTTTTACATACGTGATAATTGTATTACCTAGATGAACTGGGAGATTAATAATTTTGTTCCCTGCCTTAATCCGAATTGTGCCTGCTCCAGGTAACCACCTGCATCAGCTCACCCATTCGATCCTGGTCAGTAACATTATTAATCATCCCTTATATAGTACACAACATCTACTCCTTTAGTCTTAGGAGTTTCTACCGAACAGATTATTCTACGGCCCGAACCAATTTCTGTTCAAATATAATTTCGTAATATTTTCGAATCATCTAAATGCAATACGCTTCGCATGGCACTATACCAAAGGTTAAATGTTCGAGCATGGCTTAGCCACTTCATAAGTAGTAGACTCGTTGAAATATAGTAAACTTGTTAGATCTCACCAATTTCCCAATGTAACGTATCGCATCTAATAGGGTTCGACAGCGTGTCCGCTCCGAAGTCACGCACCACCATTTCGCCATGAATCTCGCTGGGCGATGGTGACGTGTCAACAGGCAACTGTGAAGGCACCCCCATAAACGGCGTAGACCACGCTGGAGACGGAGACGTATCACCTTTTAACACAAACATCAATTTTACTGTAGGTACCTGTAATGATTCCGACGGCGCCAAGATCTCGGCCACGTCTAACAGGGACTGCGTGCGGTGTACGAGCATAACGCGCACGTATCTGTAGGTAATGGTGTTAGACGAACAACGATCTACCGCAGTTCTCTTTACATTACTGCAGTAATGTTATACATAGGTCGTAGACCAACTTATTGTTACACAGATGGCGGCGAGGCTGCGTTTTCCACTAGTCCAATTCTCCCATATTCTAAGCGCTACTACTTGCTCTAATATTCTGTGGCGCTACAAACTTTGGCGTGATGAAACTATCAGTTTGGTTCTTAGTTCGAAAATAAGAGAGAGAAAAAAAAAAAAAAAAAAATCATATAATAATTTCTAGACACCAAACTTTAGCGGAATCCTTGTATTCGTTTTATGCCTGTGTGTATCATACCATCATCATGCTACGACAAATTAGATTCGTCAGAATTGATTACTGTAAGCCAAGCTAGGCTATCCTAGATTACTATGCGACGATGAACCCTTACTCACAGTTTCACTTCTTGATACCTTTGCCCTTTCATTTAGAACTCAAAGTATGCGCAGGGTGTTCCTGAAAAGCTGCTGCTGGTACTCGGTATACTAGAACATCTACTCGATGAAAATGACACCGCCTTGCGTTACACCTCCGTTCACTTTTCCTTTTTCCATTGCGGCGCGTGAAATTGTCCATCCACTTCTGATTTGAGCTACAACAGTAATAAACAGAGCTTTAGTGTATTAATCATAGTATTTCCATAATAATTCGTATTTCCACATCCACACTTATTTTTCATTGTTCTTCGACTGACACGTCTCGCTGCCCTCGCTCGTCGTGTCATCCATGGGTCTTCCATATTCAAACACTGCCGGTCAGTGCGAACCAATACTCTTTATAACTCAAAGAGGTTGGTTCTACGCTGCATTGCTAACACATTGGCTTGTGTCACTGTTAGTGTGTCCTTTTCACTGTCTGTAGTGGTCGCTTCTTGGGAATTGGTGCTTTCACTCGTAGTAAGCGATTTAGATTTTTCAGATTTTGTGCTGACAGCCTTAGGGTTATCGTTGGTCCCCTTGGTTCCTAATTGCCGATAGGTAATCTACATAATTTTGAAATGGGCCTTAAAAGGACCCCAGACTGAGTCTTAACCTCAGCTATCCGAATAACCCCGTTTTTACCAGGTAATAATTTTACTAACCGGCCCCGTTTCCAATGAGAGGGAGGCTGATTGTCCTCCTTGATCAAAACTAAATCATCTAATTTTGGTGGATCAGTATGAGAAGTCCATTTAAACCGTTGCTGTAAAGTATGCAAATATTCCGTATTCCAACGTGACCAGAAATGTTGTGATAATTTTTGAATTTGCTGAAACCGAGACAACCGAGGCATTTTGATTTCCGTGAACGGATATTCCGGAAGCGCTACTAAAGATTGACCGATTAAAAAATGACCCGGTGTTAAAACCTCGAAGTCAGCGGGATCCGAACTGAGCGGGCACAGAGGCCGAGAATTCATGACCGCTTCAACCTTGGTGAAGAACGTCGTGAGTTCCTCGAACGTCAATCGAGTTTCACCTAACACTCGCTTTGCATGAGTTTTTGCGGATTTGACCGCAGCTTCAAATAACCCACCGTGGTTTGAGCTAGATGGAGCATTGAAAAGCCATGTGATTTCTTGCCGACCGAGATGACGTTCAATGTCCGAATGATTGTCACGAAGGAATATATATATCTCCTTGAGATGTCTGTCCGTTCCCGTAAAGTTGGTACCGCAATCCGACCGTATCAGTGAGGGTAGGCCCCGTCGGGATACAAACCGCGTAAGCGCAGCTACGAAAGCTTCTACCGTTAAATCCGAAACAATTTCTAAGTGAACCGCCTTAGAACTTAAACATACGAAAACGCACAAATAACATTTTTGAATTTTAGCATTCCGAAGAGTACTCGTTTTTATGAAAAACGGTCCCGCAAAATCCGTACCGACACCCACGAACGGGCGTGATTGTCGGATTCTATCCGCCGGTAAGTCTGCCATAAAAGGCTGGGTAGGACGCGCTTTAGTCCTATAACAAGGTATGCACCGAAAAGTAATAAACCGAGTGATCCGCCGAACCGAAACAATCCAATAGAACCGAGATAAAATAGCCGCAAGTGTGTTAGCTCCGCAATGACAATAATTCCGATGATAATAAGTTACTAATAATTCCGTAAAAATACACTTGCCTGGTAACAGAATTTGATGCCTAGCATCGTAAGGCAAGATTGCCGCATGTATCCGACCGCCGACTCTTATTATGTCATTTTTATCTATAAATAAATTCAATCTCCGTAATGAGTTTTTAATAGGAATATCCGGCTCGAAGGAGAAATGTTCGCGAGAACATGGAAATGTAAGAAAACCCTGGCTCTGGAAAGTTTGCGACTCCATAAAATGAAAATGAGACAAACCACCAACCTTTGACTGCAGATTTCCGCGTAGGTACCAAGATGCCGGCTTCAGAGATTATCCAGAGATTGTCCAGAAATTGTCCACAGCACTGTTTAGCACTCCGATCGATGAAACTGATGACCGCCGAGAGATTCGAACCCGCACTGCCCGAATCTTAGCCGTATTTCTATTATTAAAATTGATAGAACGTATGCGCAGTTTCGCACCCGTTCGCCGCCGATACCGAATTCTCCATCTTGCGTTGTTGCTATTTTGTCCCGAGAGTGGCGCCACTTTCTATGTGACGCCATGACAACAGCGCCGTTTTTTGGCCGCTTCCATCCACAACCGCGGATCGGTGAAATGCCGCCAGTAGTTAATTATTGTTCGTTCTACTACATTACACTACGTGGCACTCCGTGCCACTCCATTTCATTACGTAGAACGAACAATAATTTAAAAGAAATGTCCTCTGTTCGTAAGCTTTGCTTTACAGAAAAAATACCAGGCGAGAAACTCGGCGAGCTCAAAAATTCAATAGTTTAGTTGAAATCTATAAATATTCACAGAGAGCCCATGATAGGATTATCTCTCACTGCTGTGAAAAAGCAAACATGAGTTGGTTACACACAAGAGTCCGAGGTAGGTTTATCTCTTATCAACCATGATGCTAAGCACAGTCAAAAAATTATTTTATTAAACAACGATGTAGTCTTCTTACAGTTGGAGGAATCTTTGAATATTATTAGAGAGCCCAAGGTAGGATTATCTCTCACGTGTTTATTCATAAAACACCTCTTTCTGCACGATAGACTGCTGTTGAAATTGATCTTGCATTCATACAATCGACTGGTTATGAGAGTCCATGGTAAGTTTATCTCTCATCGATTATGATGTATGCTTATCTACCAATCACAATATATGGCTGGAAAACCCATGGTAAGTATTTTCCTGTGAGCCCGAGGTAGGGTTATCTCACACCACATGTGATGTCTAATACATCTTGAAAGTCCAATGTAGGTTTATCTTTCACCATTTGAGATGCGTAACACATAGAACTTATGAAAACCATGAATGTTTCTAGAAAGCCGAGTCTCTTATCTATTGCATTTTTATAGATAACGCAAATTAGTTGTGTGAACTATAGAGGCAATAATTTTTATAGGCTGAGTCTAAAATGCAATTCATACTTTTTATTATAACCTAGGTACTCACCTGGTTTTCACTAGTTTTTATAATACACTTACACTAATTCAAAATAACGAAACACAGAATTTACAAAATATATCGCACTTGGTTTTTACAAAATTACGTAAAACTTACATTGATACAAATATGCACGACTTTATTGAACACTTGCACTGTGAAACAATCAAGTTTTGACTCGTTCCCACGTCATGTCGCCAGTCACAGGAATGGTTGGATAATGTTTCAATTCGTAGAATGCAGAGTACCTCACAGCGTAAAGTAAACTTTTGTTAACACAGCACTATTGATATGTTACAGTCCATAAAATATTATGGTCTCTTGTAGTAGGTAACTCAACTACCTAGACGCAATGCTATACTAGTACCTACTAGGTTTCAATTTGAATATATCTCATAAAATGTATATACCTACTTACGTACCTAGCATAATATAAGATACACAAAACTTTAAGATTTCTCAGACCTATTGCAATACATTTTATTGATTTAACTACATATAAAGTTGTACGTACCGGTAATTCGACGTTAATACCACTACAAAAATAATATATAATATAATTAAATACATTTGAAATACCTACCTATATTGGTTTACCAGTTCAACTTAAACCTTTTTTCGGTTGTTTTCCATTGTGTATCTGTATAAATATTTCTTAGTTTAGACGCAACATGCATCAACACTTTTTATCGAGGGGTTATTACGTATATTAAATGTTATGAGTGACGTACTTACCTTGGTAGGTACTTGTTATTAACTATAACATTATTCTCAAAAAATATTATTATATTATTTATATTTTTATTGCAAACGAGTTATAGGACGAGTCGGATTCGAACCCATAACCTTTGTTTACTAAACATTGTAAAATACCTTTTTTAATAAACATAGTAATTGATAACAGAATATATTTTTAAAATACTTACATTTTATTTGTGAAATAGGTATTACTTATATCTTAGTAATAATAGCAAGTTGCTATCATGATTGGTAATAACTCCGCTGATCGTTACAATTAAAGTAGAGGTACACTGTACGTATTTTTGTTTTTATTTTTAGTATAATAGTGCTTGCTTAGATAAGCTGGTATAAGGTAGCGGCAGCATCAGAAGAGTATTACTTTTTGGTATTTCAAATTGTACCTAAGTATACTTTAAATGTCAAAGTGATGAAATTGTTTTGATAGCGTGTTTTGTAGGAATATCAATAAAATATATCTTTTAACAACTTAAAAATGATAGGGTTTTCCATTCAAAGACATAGAGACATAGGTACCTATGCAGGTAAAACCGCGAGCAACAGCTAATATAAATAAATGCAGTGTAAGTATGTAGGTTTTTCACATTTAGCTACAGGGAGTAAAACATAAACATAGGTTTTCTATCAAGAAGACGGATAAACATGCAGTTCATCTAAATAGGTAAGTCAGTAAATAATCTTTCACTTCGAACGGTTCTAGTGCTACGATAACATAAGTTTACTAGTTAGTTTTGACAGCTGCCACTGTAGGCCGCTGGTCCTACCTAGTTACTACCTATGGTATGGGATTTATTAAAAACATTCTTTGATCTTTGATCACTTAAAAGTGATAATCTATATACCTAGTTTTATCCAACTTCAAAAAGAAGGTTGCATGAAATTATGAACAGGTAGATGATATAATTTTGGTGATAGGTAACATCTTTCAGGAGTAGTTTTGTTACATCCTGTACCTATGCATTTACCTAGTAAAGAAACACAGATCAAATTCAGTTTATCCGTAAAATAAAGTTTTCACACGTTATTTAGCAGTATTTATGTTATATGAGTCGCGCCATTTGTCTTTAATCGGGTTTCAAAGTGTTTTCGATTCTTTTGACGATAATTATGTATTTGTATTAAGTTTTATGTTCTAATAAATAAGATTCAATTTTGTATGTTGTTTCTCAAAAATACATTTGCAAGAAAATTTATGTCGAAAGTACAAGCTGATGATTCGTATTTAATTTCGTATCCATAGCTTCATTAAGGTTTGAATTTGATGGTTTATCAATGGACTAAGTACCATTTGAATTGAAATAAAATTTGCTGACACATTGAATTTATTTGGTATATATTTGCGAAAATGAATACAATCGTTACAATCTTTGTGATTACGCTGGTTGACGGTCGTTACTCTGCCACTCGAAGACCCGCTGCCCCCCGCTGCTGTCTGAAAACCCCGCTGATACCTCTACTACCCAGACCCCAGCCACCACCGCTGCTGCTCTAACCACAATGTGAGTAAGTGTTCGTATCATATTATTGATGCGATGCGTGTTGGAGAATCTAACGGTCGTTCATTAAATAATTACTTACTTGATTTTTAGGTCTGACTCTGAATACGACTCTGAGGTGACGGTCGTCGCACCGGTACCGCTGCCACAACCACCAACTAAGAAACCGAAGGCGGCCCCGAGAGCGACAACATCAAAGAGAAAGATCGCTCCAGTCAGTAACGCGGCTGCCCTGGCTCAGCGTCCCGAGCTGCCCAATTCGCTAGCCACCACTTCCAATACACAGGAGGCGGAATTTCCTTGGTATGTAACCATTAAATAAATATACTAATATAAATTAATGTTAGTGACTGTACCTTTACATAATAGGTACATTTGTATTTTCATATCAATGGAAGACTTTTGTTATGTAAGTAGTAGATAAACGGACATACGCCCACCTGATGGATTCTAAGAACATTTTTGAAAAGCGATTGAAATTCATCTACGCTCGGAAGTAGACTTCTTCATTTAGTTTTTCTTAGACAGGTTCTAAAGTTATTTATATAGGTAGATGGAAAACTGATAAAAATTGTGAAACATCAAAGTTAATTTTTATTTTTTATTTTTTCAGGGCCAAGAAACGCAAGGACATTTTCACAATAATAAAATCTGAAGAAAGGGCCAATACGTCATCTGCTGATGACGGCGCTGCATCGGTTACAACTTCGAGCTTCACCAGCAAAATATCTGGTGGTCAGAGCAGACGAACTTTGCAGATCACCGCGGGTGATTTCTTCGTCGAGGTGAAGCTCTATAACACTGTGGATGTGCAGAACACCCCGCCAGCTGAGCGCTATAAAAAAGCTCTCACGTCTCTAAAACTTCGCCTCGGCGAAGACACTCGTGAGTGGGAGAGTCTGCAAGAGTTTTTGACACAAGCTTTCAAACTCTTTAAAAACAGTAACCCTATTAAATTTTCGGATAAGATTACTTTTAAGTAACTAAATAAATTTTATTTCTGTATGCAGCTTGATTAGTAACGATATTTTATTTGTTTATAAATTTAGGTAGGGTTTATTATGTAGGATAAAACTAGGTACGTATTGATTCAATTTAAATGAAGATTTCTTTTAGTAATACATAAATTATCAAGATAAATCTATCTAGGCACATTATTAATAGTTAGGCTTATAAAATAAAAATAGATAGGTACATAGTTTGATACAAAATGCCATTTTGTACAGTTTGCAACACAGCTATTAGCAGTAGGCGCTGGGTAGGTCATTTACGAAGTAACGCACATAAACTAAACGTTACAAGTGAACCGCATTTTGACGATGACGGCATTGAAATTGTTGCAACGGCATTTCAGAGTCGAATCGTATCTTACAGAATAGCTGCACAACAAACAAACGAGCATTCCATAGATGTTTTCTTGGATTCAATAAGAAACAAAATAAAATTAATCTTAGATGAATGTTTAAAAAAACACATCTGTGTCAAAGTCAACTTCGAGCTGTTCTCAAAGTTTTTACTTTTTAAAAATAACGAACAAGAAACGAAATCATTCTGTACCAAAAACATTCCTATTTATGGAAATTATAATTTTGAGACCTTATTTTCAAACATAGTAAACACAATACGTACAAAAATTGATGAATTTGAAGAGCGAGATTCGGGCTGGACCTTTCTTAACTGTATGCACATTGAGATAAATGTAAATAAATATCAACCAGTTCATGGCTCCACCTACATTGAACTTCCAGAATTCATCAAGAGAAAGAAAGCATGTTTAAATATTCGTAATAACGATGAATATTGTTTTTTATGGAGTGTAATTGCTGCAATTTATCCCGCCAAAAACCATCAGGACAAGGTCTCATCATACATACATTTGCGTGAAGTATTTAACACTGAAAATATGTCATTTCCTGTGACGTTTACCGATGTTAAAATATTTGAAGAAAACAATCCAAATATAAGTTTTATTATTTTTGGTTTGAAAAATAACCAAACCATTGTGGGTCCGCTATATAAATCGGAAAGTCATGAAAATAAAAAAACTATTCATTTACTTTGGTTAGAAAATAATACAACCTCTCATTACTGTGTCATCAAAAGTTTGTCGAGACTGGTTAGAAGTCAAATAACGAAACATAGCGGTAGAATCTATTTTTGCGACACTTGTTTGGTGTATTTCAAAACAGATTATGAACTAGAAAATCACACTTGTAACGGTATCGTTACCGTCTTACCTGAAAAAGGGAGCGTAATTAAATTCAAAAACTTTGATCGCAAACAAGATGTCCCCTTTGTCATTTATGCAGATTTCGAAACAATGCTAGAAGATGTAGGTGAAAATAAATCAGGCGCTCAAACGCAGACAACACAAAGGCATATCCCGGTAGCGTTTGCATACAACGTGGTTTGTGGGATCGAACCTTCATACAATAAATTTGTGACTTATCGCGGACTCGATTGTGTAGACAACTTTGTCTCTTCTCTTTACAAAGATACGCGAGACATACACACAGTGCTGTCACGAAATGTTCCAATGATTTTTAATACGAACGATGCAAATGATTTTAAGAATGCAACTCGATGTCATATTTGTCAGAGTTTTCTATTCGGTGATAAAGTCAGGGATCACTGTCATCTTAGCGGACAGTACCGAGGCGCAGCACACAGTTTATGTAATTTACAATATAAAACTCCAAAGTTTATCCCAATTTTTTTTCATAATTTGGCAGGATATGATTGTCATTTGTTCATCAAAAAACTTGGTGAAGCCCCTGGACCAATAAAAATAATACCTAAAACAAAGGAAAATTACATCACCTTTACAAAGTTTATCCCTATATCGAGAGAAGAGTTGGTTCAGCTACGATTTGTAGATTCATTTAAGTTTTTGGGGACTAGTTTAGAAAAACTGGCTAAAACTATGAAAAGTCATGAGTTTCATCACCTTGCAAGTTATTATCCGCAACAAACTGAGTTTGCTCTTCTGACACGCAAAGGCGTTTACCCTTATGAATATATGAATTGTTGGGAGCGTTACAATGAACAATCTTTACCCAGCAAAGATAACTTTTATAGCTCTCTTAACAATGACCACATATCAGATGAAGATTATGAGCATGCACAAATGGTTTGGTCTCAGTTCAATATAAGTAATTTGGGACAATATACTGATTTGTATTTAAAAATAGACGTGTTGTTGTTGACAGATATATTTGAAAATTTTAGGAAAACTGGCAAACATTATTATAACTTGGACCCAGCTTTTTATGTTACAGCACCGAGTTTGTCGTTTGATGCAATGCTTTATAAGACAGGGATCGAGTTGGAACTCATCGATGACTTTGCGATAGTAGATATGTTACAAACTGGTGTACGGGGAGGTGTAGTAATGGCTGCGCACAGGCATGCCAAAGCGAACAACGAATTTATTTTAGATTATGATCCGCTAATGCCAGAATCGTACATAGTGTACATCGATTGCAATAATCTCTATGGATACAGTATGTGTCAAACATTACCATTATCTAACTTTAGATTTCTCGATCAGGACGAGATCGATCAATTGGATGTAAAGAATGTTTCAAATGACGCAGAGTACGGCTTTATCCTTGAAATTGATTTAATTTACCCTAAAGAGTTACATTGGAAACACAATGACTTACCATTTTGCCCCGAAAAAGATATTCCACCGGGAGGAAAAAATGAAAAGCTGATTCCAAATTTATATGACAAATTCAACTACGTAATACATTATGTACATTTAAAAACATGCTTAAAACATGGATTGATCTTAAGAAAAATACATCGCGTTATAACGTTTCGTCAAAGTGCATACTTAAAACAGTACATCGATCTCAATACAAGTTTGCGTCAAAAAGCAACGTCAACATTTGAACAAGATTTTTTCAAATTGCTCAATAACAGCGTGTTTGGGAAAACTTTGGAAAACAACCGAAAAAAGGTTAAAGTTGAACTGGTAAACCAATGGAACGATAATAACAATAGGACCAAAAAAAGAAAGAATGCAGAAAAACTAATCGCTAGTCCTAATTTTCATAGTGCATCTGTTTTCACAGAAAGTTTGGTTGCAATCCAATTGAAACCTGATCGCATAGTTTTGGATAAACCTCTCTACATAGGCTTCACAGTCTTGGAATTATCAAAATCACATATGTACGATTTTCATTATTCCGTATTTAAACCATACTACGAAGACCGCTTGCAAATGTGTTACACTGATACAGATAGTTTTATTTATCACATTCAAACTAAAAACTTTTACAGAGATTTAAAACTAAACCTATTGGAATATTTTGACACCAGTAACTTTTCTGTTGATAACTATCACGAATTGCCATTGATAAACAAAAAAGTACCAGGGCTTTTCAAAGACGAAATGGGTGGAAAAATAATTAATGAGTTTGTGGGATTACGCTCTAAACTATACTGCATCAAAAATTCAGAAACTGAAATCAAAAAAGCTAAGGGAATAAAATCATGTGTAGTGCGAGATCTTGACATCGCGGATTATAAAAATACATTGCTGACAGGCGATATTTTGCGTAAGAAGAATGTGCTATTTAAAAGTATTAAGCACGACATCTTTACGCGTTCTGTAAACAAAATTGTACTCTCTAGTAACGATGACAAAAGGTTGATTTCAAAAGATAAAAAGTCGACCAGAGCCTGGGGACATGTATCTATACTAGGATTTTAAAAATTATAGTATACCTACAACAATGTACTAAGATAATAATAATTATGTTTTATGTAAATACTTATTATTAGTTAAGTAAGTATCTGCTTATACGGTTCAATTTTCAATATCAAAACTAGTTTTTTAAGGCACCATGTTTAAGAAATGACTATGATTAAGAGTGCAATGTAAATCCTACTAACCTACCTATAGTTTTAAATAAATAATTACTTTTCAGCATGTCCAGTTTTTTATTTTATAAAAACCTATTACGTCATTACGTACTTATTTTATTGAAGCATATTTAGATAGGATTCGCAACATGATTGTGTTATAGATGCAAAACTTATTGAAACGATACAAGTAGTTCAAATTCCTTAGAAAGAGATATAAGTATGCATCATGTGCACTCATCATTTTGCAGGCTTTGCAGAAATTTTCAGTAATTAATTTATTCATTCGCTGTCCACGCTTGTGACCGCACATTAGCTTCCAATCCGTACTTGGATCATCAATTTTATTGGTAAGTTTTAAACTTTACAGTGCTGATTAATTTTTGGTTTATCATTTCAGAGTGGAGGCAACTCGTTTTTTTATTCTATATCTAATATTATTTTCTTATTTTTCAGAGAATGGATGACTTTGGAACTAGAAGCGATGAGACCCAAGAAGATATATTTGGAATAAATACACAAGATCTTCTGTTCCATTGCGCTCAACCACCTGAAGAACTGAGACAAGAGGATATTCCTCTAGTATATTTGCAGAAAAAACCTAAATGTTCGAAGAGGAAACCAAACAGAAAAGCAAGCTGTGATACCAGGAACAAGCGTTGCAGAAAGGACCTGCACCGCTCATCATTTGTGGTCAGCCGTCAACCAGGAAGAGGCAGAAGATTAATCCAAATAAAAATTATAGACATTAGTGAAAATGCAAATAGTGAAAGTGACATTACGGTTTCTGCGCAGTATATAGTGAAAGATTATGTGGACGGTATATTGGAACAAACGGAGCGTATAATAAAAAAGATATCTGAAAATATCTCAAGTGATCCATAGTAAGTTAGTATAATTTTTTAGTTTATTATAGATTACTTGAGATTTAGTATAACCATAATAAGGTCTGGATAGTATTTAGAATGTTGTAAATAAATTATAATACTTTTAGTTTGCTATGGATTACTTGAGACATTATTGTTATTATTATGTGTAAGTTCATAATTTGGTATAAAGTTTATTTTTATGTACAGACCTAATTCCTAGTAATGGTGTCTAGATATAGTATTTATAATGTTTTTTAAGCTTATTAATAAATAAATGATTTCCATTTAATATCGTATTTTATTAAAATCATAATAGGTAGGTAAAATAAAACAAGCAGAAAAACTATACTTTTTACTATTATTTATTTAAGAAAATGTAGGTAGTCAAATCTTATCTAAAGGTTAAATACATTCATATTATTATCATTACACCAATTCTTTATGCATATTACATTTTTCAGTGCACACTCTTTTTTGTGATGTACACAGTTTAATTTATCATTTTCTTTTACATAATCACTATGTAATTTCTTAAAATTTGGACAACCATTTTCTCCAACATCCACAATTTCACAGTTTTCACACAATTCTTGAATCCACTTCACTTTCTCAGTACCTTTGATAAAAATTTGTTTTTTAAACAAATACGGTATTACAGTTCGCTTAAATTCTCGATAGTCGATGAATCCTTCACTCCAAAAAATTCCTCGGTTGTTTTCTAGCCACCGCACGTGTCTTTTTTCTTCAGCCGATAAATTGTTATATGGATAAGGTGGTTTAACAATAAAATTTTGAGTGTATCCATTGATGAAAATAGAAAACTCTTTTACAATAAAATTATTATCTGTATCTTTGAATCCTTGCAGATCTACTATTCTGTTATTACAACTCATGATAATTTCTTTACCAAATTACTCAGTGGTCTATACTCTACAATACAATCATTCAAAATGAGACAATATGCTGCAGTCTGATTAGGTATCTCTGTATTGCACTCAAGTTCCACTCGCACACTTACTACGGGACCTGATTTGAGGTTTTCACTTTGTCTAGAGCAATCGATTACAAACAACGGCGCCTTTTCCTTGAAATCAGAAGCGCTTAGCAAAGGTTCACTTCGGCGTCCGTAATATGACTGTTGAAACTTAGCATATTGTTCATATATTAATGCGAATTTTGATTCGTTAAAATTTACATTCAAGCTTTCATAAGGAAAATATGTTGAATTTAGATAAACTTTTACATCTCTTAAGTTACAATGATCAAATCGCGACATATCTTTGTCTGCCACATTTTTTCTATTTGTTTGAAGACCTATGATTACATATCTAGGTTTTTCAATCTGTGATGAAGTTTTAATGGACCACGTATGTTTAGTTGTTTGAGGTAACAAAGGGTACTCATAGAGATCCCAATTTCTAAATGCAAAACGTAGAGAACGATCTTTGTCTAGAAGCTTAAGTAAATTTATCTTTTCTTTGTCTGATACCTTTACGTGTGGAACCCGCCATACTAATTTAGTTATTACAATTTCTTCAAGAACCTCTCCTGATGGAACTTTCAATGAATTTAAATCTGTATTACTGCGTAATAGTATCAATTCATGTTTACAGTTTATTATAATTTTTCTATAATCTTCTGCAAAACCTAAAAAACTGCTTAGTGGTATTGAAGCTGAAAAACTTCCTGAAGTCTTAGTTCCATTTATATCCCATCCCCATGCTTTTGATATTTTGGCATCATATTCATTGAATGACAGTAACCCTTTAATAGTTGTGGTTATTCCAGCATTTTTGATTCTATCTATTTCCACTCCATTAAGTTCATATCGAATATCTTGGAAAAGAAAAACTAATGCATTGTTTGTGAACTCAACACTGGAAGCTCTTAGTTTCGTATCTTTTTTATGATATTCACTGTTCCTTCTAAATAAAGGGTACTTGCTGACGGCAATATGTATAGGTCTTGTTGATTTATTGGTATGCGAATTTCATCATTCCTGTTGAAACTTGTAACGTATGGTTTATATGAATGATATTCGATACTATCAATCGTGTCATCATATGTTGGTAAACTTGATATATCTAAAATACTCATTTTCGGAGTCCAATTAATTTCAGAAATCTTTTATTTTCTTCAGTTATTTTAATTTTTCTTCTAGTTGTTCCTTTGCGAATCGTTCGTTTAACACTGATGTGTTTTGGTTTAACACTATCATATTTATTGTAGTCAATCATCTTTGTTTCAAATGTAAATATAATTGAACTTCTTCTCCGCGTAAATTAATCAAATTATTACGGATATCTAATAATCTTATATTAATGCAGCTAACGTTAGTTTGATTAACTGGAAAGTAGATGATATTTTTTGGTATTTCTATTATTCGATAGCCTGGTGGAACGTTGGGTGCGAATTCGTGAATTATATGACTTGATTTTCCATTAATATATGATCCGCTCACAATATCACATTCGATCCTCACCACGGTTGTAGATAAAATGTTGACTGGAAGCTGTGACTCATGTATTATATTTGCTTTTAAAGTCTGATCACCAAAACCCAGCAAAGTTCCAAGAGAATTGTTTTTTTCAAAATGTATGTCTTTTGAGCAGAAAATAAACGTTTTCAAGGTGTTGTTGTTACAAAATAGATTAAATATGGTTCCTTTTTTTACATTTGATTTTAAAAAATCATTAATATCTTGTAATTCATATGCACCTTCTGGGATTTCTACGATTTCATTATCACCATAATGAAATTTATTGTTTTTACTATCGATATTAGGAATCGAATTAAACGTTGACAAATGCAACAAAGCGCATTCATATTCACTTTCAAATTGCAAAGGTGGGTAATAGTTAGTCGATAAAGTAGATGTATTACCAGTTATAGACAGTGTGAATGACATGTTACAAATGAAGTAAATAACACCAGTTTTTAAATTTATACAATTTATTTTATGCAGTTGCTATCCTATATTTACATAACATAGTTTTTTTTTCCAAAATTCGGTAAGAAACTTTAAGCAAAGATGACCACAATTGAATGTATCAAAACTTTGGTAATTACTATAGTTGTACGATATATTATTACATTTTAAATATCTAACTATTTCTAATGGTGGTTTTAAATTTCCAAAGCTGTCAAAATACTCACAATAACTTAAATATTTAACGTAGGCTACCCAATGTGTTCCTTCATTCTGTGAACTGTCTAAATTAACGATAGCACATTCGATGCGGAGCGGTTTTTTTGGCAATTCATCTCTCATAAAAACACCTCTAAAATATGGTATTTTTCCATAAGCATATTCTAATATATCTAAATCAGTAAGAGCATGATTGGGTAACCTTTTACTTAGTTTTTTGAACCTTTTATAAAAATACCATTGCCTTTTTTGTAAGGTTTCATATATAAACCTTTTCCTAATGCAATCGATTCCATCATTTTGTTGTGTCGTTGAGCTTCTTCAAAGTTCTTTGAAGCTGATTTGTGATCGTTAACTGCTTTGGCAATACCAGCAGATCCTCCAGCCAAAGCACCAAGAGCAGAAAGTCCAGCAAATATTGGGATCAGTGGAAGTATACCACCTGTTTTTGGTATCGGTATAACACGTGGTAGTCGAACATTCTTATTCGTTTTGATGAGTTTTTTCGCTGCTGAATATGCTATTTTTATGGCTTTAGAGTTGGTTTGTGGTTTAAGCTTTTTCAAACGAGATCTTATTGTAGAAACCATAGATTTAAAAGATTTGGTTCCAGCACCATGCTTCACTTTAGTTTTCATTACTTTGCTCACGAACCATGAAGCTAACTTTTCTCCTTTTCCAGCGTTCTTAGATTTCATTCGCTGTTTTGCCATCTTCGTCAGTTCTAAATCCGCTTTATGACGATCTTCTAAGTTGTTAGAGTTGTCGTATGCGATGTCGTGTTGCATGCAAGCGTTATCCAGCTGATTAATTCCTCGATCACCTCTTAATAGTCGTTCTCTTAAACGTGTACCAGGACCACAATAACTATATCCAGGCAAATGTAGTTCAAATGGTAACTTATTTATTATACTATTAACTAGTCCTCCACCTTGCATTGCCGAGTCATTAATGAATGACTGCGACATTCACGTATCAATTTTATAGACTTTTATCTTAAATCATACAATTGATTGTTTGTCAATCCAACTATTTTCGCTATTGGGAAGCCCTAGCCATTTAACAAAAAGTTTACTACCCTTTTTTCTCAAAACTCTTTCAATTAGATACACATTAGGACATTCAGTTTTTTGAAGTTCTTCTTCATAAAAGGTTCCTAATATTGGTTGTTTGTGTAAATCTTCGATTACATAGGTGAAAGGTTTTGAAAAATTAACTTTTTTAATTAAAAACAATTCAGTAGACCAATTTGGTGTGTAACCTTTTTCAAAACTACCTTTATATTTGCTTATTCGTACTAAATCTCCAACTTGAAATTTATTTTTCTTTGAATTATAATATGGAGTCTGAGATTTTCTTATATTTCTCATAACTATATTTTGATTTAGCTGGTTAACATCCTTTGGTTTATGTTTAGTTACCCGATGTATTGTGTTATTATACATGTCAACCACGCTTTGTAAAGTCGCTCCAGCCCACTTGTAACTACCATTTAAACTAAAACGTTTGTATAGTATGTTTTTAAGAGTTTTAATTAGTCGCTCGACTATTGATGCTTTTTTTATAGAGTAGGTAGAATAATGATTAATTTTATGAGACATCATAATTTCGTTAAATTTATCATTATAAAACTCAGTTCCCATATCCGTTTGTAAGTTAGCAGGTTTACGATGTGTTTTAACTAAGATACTATTAAATGCATTCGCCACTTCAGATTTACTTTTTGTTTTAACTGGAATAGCCCAAGAAAACTTAGAAAAACAATCTAGTACCACTAAAATGTACTTAAAACCATTGTTAAAACTTTTTAAATTTTGAAAATCAATAAGATCAGCTTGCCAAAGATCATCAATTCCTTTTAATACTACAGATCGTCGTGCAAAGTTTTTACGAGCTGTTTTATGAATTTCGTTTACCACTTGTAGCTTACTCATATTTGTAACTGATTAAACGTTAACTGATCTTTAAATTTTGTTTTGTACTATAGTCATGCACGAATTGTTTAATATACTTTTCTAAATCTGTTTTGGTTACGAATAATTGGGATAGTTTGTCAACGTATTCTTTATTAACAGCGTCGTTTGTTTTTAATGGACTTGACACTCCTGTTAATCTCTTTGCCTGTAAATCAATTTCTCCGTTGTCTTCTTCAACCAATGGTTTATCAAATGTGGTGAAAAAATCTGGTAAACGTAATCGTTTGTGAATATGATGACCAAATTTATCCATGCTTATTAGATAGAACTGTTATGTGTTGGGGATAAAGCTCAAATGAAACCAAGACTAGAATTTATCTTATTTATTGATAACACCACTCTCTCGCAACTCTTCTATAACAGATATAATTTCATTATCTAATCCAGTGTTACCAGCTTCTCGAGAAGCAATTAATAATTTTAACCTATTGATTAATTCATTAGGGTCATCCCAGTAAACGTAGTCAACATTTTTCTTCCATTTCTTCAATGTTGGCAACCCTTTTCCTAGATGCTTATCAGGCTGGCTACTGTCAGTACTTGCAGATACTTTACGTAACTTGAATAATGGTTTTATAATGTTCAAATACTTTCGACCTCTGTTACTTCGAATTGGTTTATGTGGATCATAATCTCTTCGATGAACATTCGTTTCTAATAACATGAGTTTATAATTTCCCAAGTCTTCGCTTGTTATTAAAGTTAAATCAGGCACTTTTTTATATAATAGCTCTTTTATACCAGCTGTAGCCTTAAATTTGTCTGATCCAACTTGTACGTATTCATCAGAAGCAACCACACGTGCCGATCCCATCATGAGCTTACCACGTTCATTTCTTACACCAAATGGGATGTTTGGTAATGCTTCGGAAGATTTTGACCACGACGAAATATCATTACTTGCATCGCTTGAACCAGAATCAACAGTTTTGAACGAGTCATTATTTCGACTGATTTCAATCTCAGATTCTGATATATCATCACACTCTTCTGAATCATTCGAATCTACTTTATCAAAAACATTATAGCCAACATTAGAATCTCTCTTCCTAAGAGTTTTATCTATATCTAATGGACTCAATGTTTCAAATTTAACTTCATCTTGTTTCAGATATTTTTTCTGGTCTATCAGTTGATTTAGAGGATTCGTCAGCGGTTTAAAAACTGATTCCAAAACATTACTATTCTCAGAATCGATATCTCGCATCTTCCGAACCTTTTTTTTAACAGCTTCTGCAGCCGCCACAATTTGTCTTTTTAATTTTTCTTCCATAATTATAGTATAAGTACAACGATCGAATGAGCTTACATGAGATGCGCTGTCACGAAAATGATTCCATATATTCTAAAGTTCAGCTATTTATAGTAGAGGAAGTCAGAAGTACAACCGAGTTATACTTGTATATATTTTTCTACAAATTGGACATTTATCACCTATGGATAGAGCACACTTCCTGCAAGCCGTGGCGTGGCCACAAGGTATAAAACAGGTGTTTAATTCTTCTGATAAACAGATTTTGCATAAAATTGAAGAGGTGGCTCTCCAATAATTATCATTTTCTTTACTTTGATCACATGTTTCATTTACTTCATCATATACTTCATTCTGTATACTCTTTACATAATCTTTTCCTTTTTTCACTAAGACGTATGAACAAAACCGAAACCAGCGCGCATGCTCTGACCATGGTTGAGCATTAGGGGTCCAGTCTTTAAGTCTTCCATCACAGTAGAAACAAATAACTCTATCGCCCTTTCCAGTATAAAAAAACCCGGCTTCCGCCATTTCCCGTGGTTTTTGAGATAAACCTTTCGGCCAGTTATCAAAACTTTTTAAGCGCTTGTATTCGTTGGAGTACATGCGGTACGTAGGATTATATGACATGATTAATATAAAATTATTAGCACACACTGAAAGTATGATTCACCACTTCACTTGACTTGTTTTCTGCGCAACGCTTTGACAACCAATGACTCAAATGATTTGACACTTCCAACATGCATCCAGTACTAATGAAATACAACAAAAGTATCAAATTTCCTTCGGTAACATCCTTTGTTTTTTTCACAATCTTTATTTATAACCACATAACTGTAGGGTTCCTTCCATATATTGGTACACATTTCTTTAAATTCTAGCCATGTCATATCCGTGTTAACGTGTTCATCATAAATGTGTCTCATGTTGATGTCATCTTGTTTGAAAAGTACGATTAAATTTGCATTATCTCTTACTAACTGTTTTGGTATTTTACTATAAGTTTGATTTAAATAAAAACTGTCTATACATTTATGTCTTCCCATTGCAAAATAATCACGCACATTCTTTTGATTTTCACACGCCACGTCATCAAATACAAATATTGAATTATATTTGGCAGCCTTTGGAGCTATAACTTCTTCATTTTTATGATACTTTGAAAAAGTTACGCCAGGAACCAATCGTAACACTTGTTCCAAATATATGTATTTCGGTTGGTGAAGAGTTTTTGAATAAACATAGACATTCTGAAATTGTAAACCATTTTCATGTAAGAGTAGACCAATAACCAAGTTTGTTTTTCCACAGTTCGATGGGCCACATATTATACAACGGATAGTATTTGGCAATAGCTTTCCGTGACGGAAACTATGTTTTTTTGATTCAATTTTAATATTTTCAAATTGTAATGATTCCGGTTGCTTAACGAACTTCATTGTGAGAGTGACGTTTGCAGAATGAGTAAAGACACGTAAAAGCAAACATTAATAAATAATATAAGTTGCGTAAAAAGGAATAAACACGTGAGAGATAATCCTACCTTGGGCTCTCTAATAATATTCAAAGATTCCTCCAACTGTAAGAAGACTACATCGTTGTTTAATAAAATAATTTTTTGACTGTGCTTAGCATCATGGTTGATAAGAGATAAACCTACCTCGGACTCTTGTGTGTAACCAACTCATGTTTGCTTTTTCACAGCAGTGAGAGATAATCCTATCATGGGCTCTCTGTGAATATTTATAGATTTCAACTAAACTATTGAATTTTTGAGCTCGCCGAGTTTCTCGCCTGGTATTTTTTCTGTAAAGCAAAGCTTACGAACAGAGGACATTTCTTTTAAATTATTGTTCGTTCTACGTAATGAAATGGAGTGGCACGGAGTGCCACGTAGTGTAATGTAGTAGAACGAACAATAATTAACTACTGCCGCCAAATTCAAATTAAGGAAGCGCAAACAGTATTGTGTAAAATGTCCAAGGATATTTATTTTTGTTTTAATTGTGAGAGGAAGAATCTTTAGCAGTGTTTAAGTTGAGAGGTGATTACTAGTCTAGCCATTTTAACTATGTTTTTCTGATTGACTTCCAAAAAAAGATAAAATAGCTTGTATTGGTTACTGAGTCTTCATAGGACTCTAAAAACTGTAGCAGTCCTGAAAATACGATTTTGAACACCAAACAAGACCCATTTTAAAACTAACAATCTAAATATCCTTTTGGTCTAGATATAAAGGCATAAATTGAGTTACAATTACGTAAATGAGTATTTTTCACACAGGTGGACGAATTAGCAGCGGAAATGATAGTGAAACTCCCCAATAAAATAGATGTAGAAACCACTGAACGTATGATGGGCCCTGAGATCGTAATGCCTATGTGTGTGTCTCTGTTGCAAGAGATCGGCTATTACAACGTACTTATATCCAGTATTGTGGCTGGACTCAAGGTATATGACAAAATTAATTAAATGTAGTCTTTTATTTAGACAGGCGTCATGGCTCAGTCGGTAGTAGCTCTGCCTTCCGTGCTGTGGGTCGTGGGTTCGATCCCCACCGAGAACAAACATTTGTGTGTTGTAAACATAGATGTTTGTTCTGTGTCTGGGTGTTTCTATGTATTATAAGTATGTATTTACAAAAAAATAATGTATGTATGTATTCTATCAGCCATCTAGTTTCCATCGTACAAGCTTTGCTTAGTTTGGGACTAGAAGGCGTTGTGTTAAGTGTCCGAGAATATTTATTTATTTATTTATTTATTACACCGTCACTTTCGTTCATATAAGATCCAGTCCATCCAAAGGTTGCCTGGAAGAGATCGCTCATAGCGATAAGGCCGCCCATTGTACTTCACATAGGAATAATGAACTCTATGTTTATTTTATAATTTCTGTAAAAGTGGTTTACAATAAAGAGTTTGGTATCTATCTATCTGTGACATTTGATAGCAAGCTCGTATGTGTTAGCGGCTAACTCTGGTGACGTAGTTTTTAGGCCGCCTTAAGGCCTCCGTCATCGCTTAACGACTACTTGAGCCGGGACCGACAGTTAAACGTGCCCTCCGAAGCACGGAGGCGCTCAGATGTAAATGCCAGTAGCGGTCACCCATCCAAATAGTGACCGCGCAGAAAGTCGCTTAACTTAGATAATCGGTGAATATTGACTAAGCAAGTCTAGCCACGAGCGCTTCGACTTAAAGCAATAGATCGTATGGAACGGCCAGCAGATCTGCCTCATGTTTTTTGTAAATATGTACTATATTAGTTTAAAGGCGTTGGGGCATTTCAGGTCCCGATTGGCATACATTTAGTTAATTTATAGAATAATTTTGTTATTTATAACTTTGTTGGTTTATCATAATCTATTATGTGGTAGCAGTCACGAAAACGCTAAATAAAGTAATTATTTTGACGTAAACACTTGTAAATAAGAAAAAAATATTGAAAAAGACGAATTTTTCGAAGTAAAATGTCTCATAACTAATGATTCCCGCTGCTTTATAATGACATGCATACATGTTTTAAAACTGCATTGTAAGTGTATTTTGACAAACCAAGTTCCATCATTGCAAGTTTGGGGACTTGGACTCCATCCAATTTGCCCCAGACTCTTTTCTTCAATACTTTTTAGATCAAATTTTCCGACTGCCAAACTAATAAGAAAGATTCATCATCATCATCAACATCAACCTATATTGGTCCACTGCTGGATGTAGGTCTCTCCCAAGACGCGCCACTGAGCCCGGTCTTTGGCTCTTCTCATCCAGTGTTTGCCAGCTACATAGCTTGGTCGATATAGCTCAGAGGATTAGTAAGCTGAAGTGGCAGTGGGCCGGCCATGTTTGCCGCAGAACCGACAATCGTTGGAGCAAACTAATACTCGAGTGGAGACCGCGTTTAGGCAAGCGTAGGGTAGGACGCCCTCCGGCTAGGTGGGGTGACGATCTGAGACATAGGTTTAAAGACATTTATTCTCATAAAAACATAAAAAGTTCTTTTAAAATGAGATACAGATTTCTTAATTATAAAACAAGTTATTTTGCCTCTTGATGGCGCTGCCGTAGCTTATTAGGTAGGTAGGTAGTTATATAAGTTTTAGGTATAAAAAAAAACAAGCGTCGATACAGAAATCGTCACTCAAGTATGGATTTGAGTAGAAATTTTCATACAAGGATAGTAGATCGGCATAGGGCCTTAGGTACAATGCAATGGTAGATAAATAGGTTATAATGTGCTTACGTATTCTTTTAACTTAGACTTGACATAAGAAAGACTAATGATTATGAAATATCAGGAGCTGCGTCGCGCTATCGAAGGCTTGGTCGTGATGTCGGACATGTTGGAGATAATGTACTCTTGCATATTCGAAGGCAAAGTGCCTTCCTTCTGGCAAAAAGGTTAAACTCTTAATAATAGTAGCCTTTATTCACTTACATAATGTAACTTTACAGTAAATTTGCTTTTATTTTTGACTAGCTGATACCCGCGACTTCGTACGCGTGCGAAACTTTCCACCAAAACATCTGTCAACCAGCATACGATGAACCTCGTGTCAAAGGCGCTATTTGGCTTAAAGAGGTCAAGCTGTATCTAAGAATCCACGTCTTTGCTTTCAATAAAATGTAGCCTATGTTTCAATCCGGAAAAAGGGCTTCTGAATCGTATAAGTTTCATTGAAATTGGTATGTATTATTGTATTTTAAAACTGTATAAACGCGAAAAACTAAAATTAAAGATATGGAAAAACTAAATATCTACTAAATAAATGATTCTGTTTTCAAAAATCGAGTTTGCCCGTTTATCTGTTTGTTTGTTCGCGGATCACGCCTTAACCACTGGACCAATGTCAATGAAACTTATATGATTCAGAAGCCCTTTTTCCGGACTGAAATACAGGCTATATTTTATTGAAATTATTACAAATTTCTATTTAATTTTATGATATTATAATGAACTAGTCGTTTCCCACGGCGTTGCTCGCGTTAAAGTGTGACTTTTCAAATTTCCTTTCTTAGTGCGCTCCTACACTATATAAGGAACCTACCTTCCAAATTTCATACCTCTAGGACTTATAGTTTAGGCTGTGCGTTGATTCTCTGTCAGCTTCAAAAGAGTTTTATATATTTAGAAGATTAGATTATAATTACTGTAATAGGGAATAAATGTCTTATTATTATTATTATAATATCTATGAAATCGAGTTATTTTATTGTAATTGTTGCATCCAGCACGTCCATCAATGAAGCCGCTAGGGTCGTGGTGCCGCGAGTTGTTCCTGCGCGGCGCGCACCTGCACGCTTGGGCCGGCGCGCCGCGCGCCCCGCCCACGCTGTGCTGGCTGCCCGCCCTCGTGGCGCCCACCGGCTTCCTCACTGCCGTTATGCAGGTAACTATTACAATTATATTAATTACAGCCACATGAGACTTCAACATCATTATGTTTCAGAGTGATGGACGCAGTGCATTGCCTTACAGGGCACCTCCTCATTGGACTTGCTCTGTGAGGTAATGTATTGTTATAGGCAGAAGTTACTACTTAACATCAGGTGGGCTATCAGCTTGTTCCATTACTCTTAGCATTAAAAAAAAAACAATATTATACCTAACTGCTTCATGGATTCTGAAGGTACTGCTAAAAGAGTTTGCGATTTGATGAGCTACGACCCATTTGCTGCTGTGGCACCCGATGTAGAAATACAGATAGATAGATAGAGATAGATAGAGATAGATAGAGATAGATAGAAGAATATTTATTTGGCACGCAACACAACACAGGTACAACACAGTAAAATAATTACACAATAAGAAAGATAATAAAGAAATTATTAAAAAACTAGCCGTCGCCCGCGGCGTTGCTGGCGTTCTAGACCCTTTAGAGTGTGACTTTTCAAAATTCCTTTCTTAATGCAACCCTACACTATATAAGGATACTACCCTCCAAATTTCATACCTCTAGGACTTATAGTTTAGGCTGTGCATTGATTCTCTGTCAGCTTCAAAAGAGTTTTATGTATATTGATAGGCAGGTTAGTAAGTACCTAGGTAGGATATACGTATACAAGAACAAGAACGCTACTAGGTAGCCATATGTTTGTGGGTGCTGACCAGCGCTGATGAACCAAAAAGATCCTGCCTTTAGTACCATCCCTACGCTTCCCTATTATATAGACAGACGTCACAGCTCAGTTGGTACAAGCTTTGCCTTCCGTGCTTTGAGTCGTGGGCTCGATCCCCACCAAGAACAAACATTTGTGTGTGGCAAACATAGATGTTTGTTCTATATCTGGGTGTTACTATGTATTATAATAACGGCTTAGTTACTATGTATATTTTTTGACACCATAAAAATCTGATGGTTTCGAAAGGTAGACAAAAAAATTAATAAAAAAATAAGAAATCTTTATTTGCGGACAACTGGTTGCTTACATTCAAAAACACATTTAAAAGTTAATTTAAAAGCAGAAGCATCTTATCCTAATGTAATATTTGTAGACGACGGCGCGCGGTGAAAGCTGGCCCATCGACACTCTAGCCTGGGAGTTCACAGTGATGCCTTTAGAGGAGCAATCCTTCGTGCGTCCCCCAAGAGATGGAGGAGTCTATGTCAGGTATACCATCATCCTTTCACTAAATATCAAACACTAGCCGTCCCCCGTGGCGTTTCTCGCGTTCTACCCTTTAGAGTGTGACGTTTCAAAATTCCTTTCTTAGTGCACCCCTACACTATATAAGGATACTACCCTCCAAATTTCATACCTCTAGGACTTATGGTTTAGGCTGTGCGTTGATTCTAAGTCACAAAAAAATAAGTATTCTATCAGCAATCTACTCGTAGTTCCCATAGAACAAGCATGTTGTGTGATATGTCCAAGAATATTTATTTATTTATGACTAACTTATCCCGTTAATTTTCAGGGACAAAAAGTAGCCTATGTGTTAATCCAGGTCACGGACAATATATATTCCAAGTTTCATCCAAATCGGATCATCCATACATAGGTACATACATACATCCATACATCCTTAAAAACTTTCGCGTTTATAATATTAGTAGGATTTATTTTTCAATAGCCAGTACATATAAATAAGGTGTGATGAAAACTGGCCCATCATCGCTTAAGCCTCATCTCCACAGGTAAATGAAAATAAAAATAAAATCGTCCTTATCACCTCACAATAAGGTTTAACTTGTTTTTTGATTTAATAAATAAAATTTTAAAATATTCATGCAGTATCCAAAAATAAGTTCGCATATACCTAATGCAAAACAGGATGATTTACAAGAGTAGATAGGTACATAAGCTTGTTTACGAAAACCAGCTTAGGTACTTAATCTGCCCGTATCTATGATACATCGCGATGTGGTTTTCCTGTGATAACATCCAATAAATATTCCCTGTACAGTCAATATTATTTGTAGGCTTTAATTTCGTCCATAGGTGATGATGAAGTTTCAGTAACGTTCATAAGATCGTCAAAATAAGGTTCGAAATTGCACGTTACATTTGTAACCACCGCGACATTCAAAATGTGTCAGTTTTTTGACGATATCTTGTAAATCAAAGATCATATTGAAAAACAGTTAGGGACATATCTCAAACATTTGTTGGTACCTGTATTTAACTAGTTTTGAACCTAAATTTGCGCTGTCTTCGAAATTCAGATCAAAACTTAGAAAGTTAGAGGTTTAACTTTGGGGTTTTTTTTATCGAGAAAATATTTCTCTATTTTGTGTTTATGGATTAAGACGGATCTCGGGACTATAATTAATTTTCTGTAACCTATTCTATTAATATTTAAGATTAAAGCGCAACAAAATTCGTTTATACTATTTTACAGTAGGTATAACGCATTTTAAAATAACTCTTTAGTTCTAAAATCTAAAGTTAAGTAACGCTATGATGAAAAGTGATGTTTTGGTAAAAGTTACACGGTATCATTTAAGGTTAGTTTTCGTCACTTCCCAACATCTACTCGCAAGTCGGTGCATTTGGCGCCATGTTATTTTCTAAACCCTTAATTTTTCCTATAACCACTGGGACTTCTATAGCAGAGTTACAATGAAGTCCTGGCATTAGAATTACAACTTTTAACATGTATTGTATTTTCAATATCTTACATTGAATAGTGTATAGTTCCGGCCTCGTTGGAACTGTCAGCGGGATATTCATCTCACTGCGTTTGGCAATCTCACCGGTGACGGCGTAACAGTTGCTTACTAGATTACGACGTTTGAGGGTATTTTGACCATCGTCTGTCAATTTTAAAAGGCGGTATAATTGTACGCGTATTTTTGTTATCGTGTCAGAGTTATTGATCACTTGCAATAGTATCTGGATTTGTTCGCCTGGAGACACGCAAAGTTTAGCGATCTCACCGCACACGTAAATCTTATGCTCCTTCGAAGAGAACGGTTTGAAAAGGCTCTTCTGCATCACGAATGGAACCGGTTCAGTTTTTGACCGGAGGAGCCCGACCACTGTGATCTCAGTATTGAACTTCTTGCTGAAGCTGAATATTTTTGTTCTTTCGAACTTCATTAGGATCTGATATTTGATAGTACATTTGTTGCTCTTGAACGTAGATGGAATATTTTCTGGTAAGCGGAACTGAAAGGGGTATTCGTATGTTCCCGCTTGGAGTGTAGTTGGAGAGGTCTGTTGCAATATGTTTATTGTAGTGGTAACGTAATTTTCGGTTCCGCAGTAGTATTTTGTATATCTGCCATAGTATTCTTTCCACTTGCATTCCCCGGTGCCAAGGAGCGACAGCGTCACTTCTCGATACTCCGTCGGTTTATCTATCACGTATTTGACTACCCCCGTGACGGGTTGACCAGAGTAAAATACGCCTTTTGGCGGGTTGCGTATCAAAAACTGACATACCACGCCCATGATTTTGAAATGATTATACACGTTTTGACTGCTAGCTTCTGACAGGTGAATTGTAAATTAATTTACAAACGAAAACACTGGTTAATATAATAATAATTGGTCCCGCACACGGACACTGTTCAAACTTCAGAACTTATAATGTTCTTTTGACTGCAATAATACTAAATATGATACGGAATCATTCAAAATTAGGTAGGTATATAATTGATAAATTAACCATTCTCTTATAGATATGTGCGTCTCATTCCATCGCACTTACAGACTGCGTGAGCGAAGGCATAAGCGCGAGGAAACAAACACCACGTATACCTAAACCCACAAGGGGGGGTTTAAATGTAGCTAAAAACCATCACATGACTCATTTCAACTTAATTTAACATTGTATTTAATTATGGAACTACAGTGTGTCGTTAAGTGTAGCCATAGGTTGCCTCCTGACGCTGTATAAATCATCTTCAATAGATGTAAAGGCCTATTAATAATTATGGAATGGAAGATAGACACCAATGACTTTGCATGTCAATAAGAGTGGTTTCACTCTCGAAAATCGAATTGATAAAGAAGGATTACTTTGCAGTCACGATAAAGCACAAAGCATCTCTAGTCTAGCTATTATAAACGCGAAAGTTTGTAGGGATGTAGGTATGTATGGATGTATGTATGTTTGTTCCTCTTTCACGTATTAACTACTGATCCGATTTGGATGAAACTTGCAATATATATTGTCCGTGACCTGGATTAACACATAGGCTATTTTTTATCCCGGAAAATCCCGGATCCAACGGGACGCGTACTCTTCAGAAACGCGTAGAAGATTTCGCATAGCAAATTGCACTTCTAATCCTGCGTTGACGAAGTCGCGGGCACCAGCTAGTACTATATAAAAAAAATGACGTGAATCATCAATTATCATTGTAGGGGTCAATACCTGGAAGGAGCAAGCTGGTTCAAAAAGGAAGGGTACCTCCAGGAGCCGTTGCCTATGCAGCTGGTGTTCCCTATGTCACCCATACACTTTAAACCCATCCGAGCTACGGGACGGAGAGTGAAAAGTTAGTAACTATTTTTCAGTGCTAAAGGATTAGAGCTTCGAGTGCGATTCGCAAAGCGAGACATTTTGTTGGGAATTGCAATTCCCAAATCTCCCGCTAGAGGCGCTTATCCGGTTTTCATACAAAATTTCTTGCTTTGCGAATGCGTTTGCGTGTCTCGAGTCGAAAGTCGAAACAAATGCACAGACTTGGGGCTCGTTACTCAGGCTTAAATTGGAGTGGATATTTGCATACAAAAATCTATGCTTGAGTCCGGATTAGCAGTAAATAAGCACACGGGCTTAAGGTCCAACTAGTCGCCCACCTTTCCATACAAACATGGAAGGGTAACTACTCCACTGTTTTAAGTTGACCAACCAAAACTAAGGATTATATCAATTTATTTCGTCATAATCTATGTCTGTATACACCACAAACCGTAAAAAAGTATTCATTTAAAAAATACAAGCTTCTAAACTTTAAATAGGAAAGTTTAGAACTCCATATTTTCATATTCATTTATTTTTTCTATCACGTAGACTGGTATATGTACTGACATTGTAATATTATTGTAGATCGCTACATTTGCCCGTGCTACTACTACCCGGCTCGGAAAGGTGCGTTTGTAGTCGCAGTCGACTTACCTTCAGGGAAGGAGTCATCTGACTTCTGGGTGAAACGAGGTACTGCCTTACTCTGCACCTTGGCTACTTAGAATATACTTATTTTAACTTGTTTAGACTAATATTTGAATTATCACTGATATTTTAGATTTTAGTAATAAATAGAATATTGTAAAAGTTGATATACTTTTTTATTTTGAAGTGAAGAACTTTTTTTATTTGAGGTAAGTTTGTGTGAGTTAGTGGCCAATTCTAGTGGTAGAGTTTTTAGGCCGCCTTAAGGCCCCCGTTGTGGCTTAACGACTGCTAGAGCCGGGACAGTTTAACGTCCCCTCCGAAGCACGCATGCGCTTAGATGTAAACGCCAATACCAGTCACCCAACCAAGTGACCGTGCAGAACGTCGCTTAACTTAGATAATCAGTCAAAATTGATTAAGTCAACATAATAAGAGGATGCTGTGTGATATTATATATAAATTTATCAATATACGTACCTACGTCGTAAAATGCGCTGAAAAAGAAGCTGAATGTTTTTTGTCACTCCTACGTACAAAATTTCTCGAGTCACGTGTGACATACCCTGGCCCACTGAAGGCCTATACCCAGCAGTGGGTGGAGTCAGGCTGTGAATGATATGTTACAGTAAAGGTTCGGAATCCATCTCAATGAAGACAGGTCGGCTGTTCATGTCACAGGAGCAGAAACATTTCCCTGGACCTGTCTTGTCTTCCACCATCAGCGTCTTAAAGTTTAAATCCATTTGTATCGCGTTGTGGATAGCTAAAAACATGAAAAAAACCTTTTAAGGTGCCTTCTGGTAAGATCGGGCTAATATTAAGTCCGGATAAATCACATAACTAAGCAATTATCATATAAAAATATCGCAGAATTGCCTAGCATCCGGGCTTACTATTACGCCGATCTTACCAGAAGGCACTATACGAGTATATCATATTCAATGACAGGCGCCACAGCTCAGTTGGTAATAACTCTGCCTTCCGTGCTGTGGGTCGTGGGTTCGATCCCAAGAACAAACATTTGTGCGTGGCAAACATAGATGTTTGTTCTATGTCTGGGTGTTACTATGTATTTACAAAAAAATATATATAAGTACCTATAAGTATTACTTATATCAGCCACCTAGTTTTTATAATACAAGCTCTGCTTAGTTTGGAACTAGAGGGCGTTGTGTGTAATGTCCAAGGATATTTATTTATTTATTAAAAACATAATTCATTAAAATACTAACCTTTGACTCCATCTATTTGACTCATATCATATCGGCCTTTTTTGTATTCCTCTTTCCTTCTTGAAAATAGAGTTTTTGCATCAGAAATCTTGGTTTTAACGTCTTGTATGCGTTTTGTCTCACTTGTAGAGGGCGTAGCACCTATGGTCTTAGTTTCTGGTAGATCAGTATTGTTACTGTTGGTCATTGTATCATTGGAAGCAGTCTTTGGGGTGGGACCTTTGACATCAGTTGCATGTTGATCATCAGCTTCACTTTTTGACGTCACATCATTTGTAGCTGGCTTAGGATCATCACCTCTACCGTTAGTAGTTTGATAATCAGCAGTTTTACTGTTGTTTACCGCTGCATCATTTGTAGCAGGTTTAGGAGCGTGCCCTTTAGCGTTTGTTGCATATTCATCTGTAGTTTCACTGTCAGTCAACGTGGCATCATTTATAGCTGGCTTAGGATCATCACCTCTACCGTTAGTAGTTTGTTGATCAGCAGTTTTACTGTTGTTTACCGCTGCATCATTTGTAGCAGGTTTAGAAGCACACCCTTTAGCTTTTATTGCATGTTCATCCGTAGTTTCACTGTCAGTCAACGTGGCATCATTTATAGCTGGCTTAGGATCATCACCTCTACCGTTAGTAGTTAGTTGATCAGCAGTTTCACTATCGGTCGACGTGGTATCACTTGTAGACGGCTTAGGAGCGTGTGCCTTAGCACTTTTTGCTGGATGATTATCTTCTATGACCACTTTCTGTGCACTAGTGTTACTAGCCTCTGTCATTGCGAGTTCATTATTTTTATCACTGTCATTTTTGGTAGCCTTTTGCGTACTTAACTTACCTTCACTAGTCTCAATCATAGTTAGCTGGTTATTATTTCTACAATCTTTATTGATAGCCTTCTGTACATTCGTTTTGCTGTTTTTGATGACTGTTTTTTGTGAATTATAACCATTGGTTTGTTCCAAAGTGTGTTCATTCTTTGTTTCACTGCCTATGTCCAAAGTTCTTGTACCATTGGCTTGTGTCACTGTTAGCGTGTCCTTTTCACTGTCTGTAGTGGTCGCTTCTTGGGAATTGGTGCTTTCACTCGTAGTAAACGATTTAGATTTTTCAGATTTTGTGCTGACAGCCTTAGGGTTATCGTTATATTGAGTCTGACCAGCCTCACTCGTTTCTTTCTTAGATTGTTGAAGTTCTTTACTTGTAGACGCTGCAGTAGTATTTTCAACTTTTTCATTTTTACCTGTTTCATTTATTGTTGCGGTCTCTGTTCTATCATCAATTTGAGCTGTATTCGTTGGTTCTGTCTCTTTATCTTCACTATTATTATTATCTACCTGCCTTGCTTCAGTTGCATCAATATCAGCAGCATTGGAAGTTTTATTACCATTATTGGGTTCCGTATTGTTAGTTTTCCTATCAATTACAATATCATCCACGCTGACTTTATCAGTTTTCTCTTGATCGTTCTTAGATTTCTCATTGCCAGTACTCAATACAGCGGTAGTATTTGGAGCTGTGATCTTATCTGTTTGTGTGTCTTTGCTAGTTTTCGTTGCTTCTTCTTCTGTATCAAATGGACCAGTCTGTTCAATATTTTCACTTTTCTCTGCAGTTTGCGGTTCAGCTTTTGAAACACTTGATGTTTCTTGAGATTGTGATGAGTATACGTGGTTACTGGACTGGGTATATTCCTTGTGGGTGGATGAAAACTGGTTTGTGTGTAAACGGGGTTCTGAAAACCCAAAAAATTTAAAATGTTTTACCTAGCATTACTAAAAGTACAAAAACAATTTTGAAATATCCAACTATAAGCCAATGCTTACTTAAAAAAATTACTTACCAGTTCCTAACCCCTCGGATGCCATCTTAGCACACACTAGAGAAAGACTATACAAAACAACCAAGCCTAAGATGTCTTTCATGATCACAAAACGTATTTTCAGTTCAAAATTATAGTTTGCAGTGCAGGGCGGGCAGAACTCGTCAACCAATATAACATTGCAATTGTTCGAACATATTTTGTTGACCTAGTGTGTTGTTTTGAACAATTACCTTTACAACAACAGTTGTTTACTCAGTTGTTTTGCTGTTGATAATACTCTATAGTCGTCAGGTCAATAAAATACTAGTAAAATAATAATAGTATTTTATTTACAAAATTAAAATATCTTACAGTTAATTATTAATGTACTTGTAGACCTTATTTTATATTATGACTATTTTTACCACAATTTATAAGTTAATCTCTATTTACTGGCATTAGTGAAGACAGTTTTTTTTAGTAGGATAGTTATATCTCAAGGTGTTTGAAGATCGGTAATTGAACCTTTCCTTAGTTCGTAATAGTACGAAACTTGTTTTACTTAAACCTATCACAATTGGAAAGAAATAAACTTATATAACTAAATAGGAAGTTAATAACATTATTTTATCAAATTCACGAATTAAAAATACAGAAAAGACTATTATGGCACAAATATTATTAAATTGTTTATATATATTAATACACTATTTAAAAATATCATACGCAACATAGAACACACATAGACATTCATTTAAATACATAAAGTGACAATATTTATTCGCTATTCAATAGAAAAGCCAGGAAACAAGCCCTCATTCAGCCACAGAGTCATTAAACTTAAATATTTGCACAAAATATCTTGATTCACGATACATTCATCTGAGTTTCATTCTTTCATTCATTCAGTAAGAATCTCTTGATTGAGTTTTTTTCAATACCCCTGTTTCTTATTAGTTATAGTTTTTCAAATCCGTACAATATAACATTCAAATCAAAATCGCACGCATTTCAAACTCTATTAGGTACTTCATTGTTTCTATCAGGCGTATCTTACAAAAATATACTTAGATCACACTACATTCCTCTCCTGATGATGCCTCTTATCGTGGAACCTCTTCTTCGACTTCGGGCATTTACCTCTCATCCTATCATAAGCCCCGTAGTCGCAAACCGGTGGTGCACAGACCTTGTCTTCTATACATTCCCGGTCTCTCAGACCGAGGTGTTCCTTCCCCCTGGAGAAGTAGAGGCAGTCTCGACGACGTGTTGGTTCTCTCCAGCCGCATCCACAGGAACAGGCTCCGTTTGACATGGTAGCTTGAAAGTTGGTGGGACAGGTGCATCTGTAAACGGAGAAAACTAAAAACATCATTACGATCTAAGATGTTTCTTCCTCATTTACATAGGTACCTGATAAGGGTACCTATGTGAATTAATTTTTTTGAATATATTTATATTAGTCTCATAGATAATCCCCTTTGAGCTATCCCCTCCAAGGGGATTATGATACTTTTTGTCATTGATCATAATCCCCTTAAGTGCTCTGATTTGGATGAAACTTGGAATATAAGTACTTTATAACCAGGATTAGCATTAGGTTTTGTATCTCGAAAAATACAGGATCTACAGGGTAACAAAGGACGAACAGTACGAGAGTGAACTTACGGGCTGCTCTACAAACAAACATTGCAAGTGTGGGTGTGTTACCCTAGTGTAGGCCCATGTAGACAGCCGTGCTACATCGGTGCCAATTGTAGGTACCATCAATAGTACTGCCTAATGGTAAGTACAAGGTCCGGCGGCATTTACTTCGACCATTGGTACCTTTGAAATCAATAGTTCAATAGTTCCATGTCTTAACCGAATGTGTCATAAAATCTGGACCAACTATATTACACGGGCTTACTGAAAACATGTATTCCTGACTACTATATAGTTCCGAGAGTTTCCCCAATATATTTCATGACTCTGTAATAAGTGAGTCATTCATGACCGTGTATGTGACTGCAGACAAACTGGTTTGACGTGCGATTACTACAAGCATGAGCGACTAACGATTGAACTTGTTTTCGTGACCTATAAGCTCTTGTTTTGACGCTCGTGGTTCCCTGCTTAGCATGCGCGTTTTACTCTACTTACAACAGAAAACTTTTATTCTCGCGAACCAGTTTCAAACCAGTTCATTTCAATATGGATTCTGCTGCATTTGCACTTATGCGCGTCGTTTTTAGATATACCATTTTCAGTGGGTTTTTCTTTGATTTTTATCTAGTAGAGATACTACTTTTAATACACATTTGAAATGTATAACTTGTAGATAAAACTTTATAGTATATTTTAGGCTTTTCAGTTACTTTCTACTTGCTCTGGTAATCGATTTATTGCATCTATACATGGGAAAAATCAGCTAGGTTGGAGACCGCCGCCTTAACCTATAAAAGCTTGCACGTGTAGAAAATACGCAGAATCGTTCACTCGCCGTAAATAACACAAGTGTCATTAGCATTACCTTCGTATTTGCGAGGGTGCTGTGACGTCCTCCTCGAGCGCAGGTTCAATCGTAGCCTGGCCCGACAGTGGCCGCTCATCATTCTGCCTCTCTTCCGAATTAGGCGCCGGGGTCATGACCGCGTGGGTCACGACCGACTGGGTCACGACCGGGCGGGGCACAGGCAGACTGGTCTGCAGCGTGTCACGGGACACGCATGCACATGTTGTATGGTTGAAGAACACCATCCGGGCCACGCGGGAACTGCCTTCTGCTTTGTGGAGCTGAAAAGATAGTAGTAATTCTTTATCCAACCAAATTATGATCCCAAATGATGTTAGGCTAACTAAGATGGTCTAGAGATCCTGCCCTGGGGTTCTGGGCTTTGATTCTCGGCTGTTTCACTTATGTATTTTGAGCATGCGAGTGGTACATGGAAATATTTACCCCTTTATTCATATTCAACTGTCATTTTAGCGCGGCTTTAAAAAGTGCTCTATCCATTGTCAACGAAAGGAGATAACAACAGATTTAGCAATCATTTCAGTTAGCTCAGATATAGAAGACGGTAAAATTACAGACTGCATACTGTGAAAAGTGGTACTCAAAGAATATGTAATACGTAGTTCCTACGTAAGAAGAAGCGGGACTCCCATTCTGCCAAAATTACACGCTGAAAATCTCGTTTTGTATGAAACGTGATTAAAATTTTGACCCCCGTTTCATAGATTGTTCGTTTTTGAAAGCACGAGTCTAGTTTGAGAGTTTCGTGGTACTCACATAGAAGGGAATAGTGATGTATTGTCCTTCGATAGGCGCGCACACCTCAGTCTCGCGGTTACAGCAACCGGAATCGGGGGCGCAGCGATGAAGCTGGACGCAAGGAGGCGTGAACCTGGAAAATGGTTATAGCATCTTCAAAAACAATAGACACAAATCAAGATACATGTAGGCTACATGAAGGTATTCAGTAAAATCATAGATCAGTTTACTGACAAATGTGAATAAAAAGAGAAGATCTGAAGGAAGTGCATTGCCTTACAGGGCACGTCCTCATTGGACTTGCTCTGTGAGGTAATGCATTGTTATAGGCAGAAGTTACTACTTAACATCAGGTGAGCTATCAGTTTGTTCCATTACTTTTATCATAAAAAAAAAGTGAAATCTGACGCATGTGAACTAAATCCTTTGAATGATTGCTCGCTATAGAAATCCTCATCAACATTGCATTCTTCGTTTGATTTTGGGCATATTCTGTTTTGGGGTAGCAATCGTGAAGTTAGCCGTTTCTATGTGTAATGGAGCTTTTAAACTAAATTGTCTTCACAAACTTCACGATTGTCTCAGATCCTCCAACCGCAAATCGATGGTTACCCAACTCGATTCAGTATCAAACTCGATTTCATTCTGCGTGTCCCGTCCCGACACTAAGCCGTTCAACTTGTTTTGTTGTGTTCCAAATTCGGAGTTACTCCAACGGGATTGTTTTACGACTAATGTGCTGTATTATATGAGTAGGTACACGTACGTAGCCGTTACGTTTTATGTAACTCTGGCACAGAATAAATAATCGATGCATAGAGAAGGCTCACTTGAAGACGTCTAAAGAAATTGCTAAGTAGGTACCTACTCTCTTGCTGTAATACAATTTAACTTGCACAGCGCTGAATATCGTGGTGTCGAGTGAATGTAGTACCTACTAAAATCGGCTTATAAATGACTTCTGTGGTAAGGAACAAGAAAATATACAACCGAATTGAGAACCTCTACCTTTTTTTGAAGTCGGTTAAAAAATCTATCTACTTCTTGAATCTAAAGTCAGAAAGCTTTTATTCAATAAAATGTCACTGATCACTTTGAATCGTCATTAGGTTTTGTATGATGAGGTATGATTACTTTTTTTTTTATTGAATGAGCTGGAGCTAGTTCGTCCCAAGCTTGTTTCGAAATAGTCAGATATTCTATAGTAGGTAGGTATCTACATACATATGTAGATATGCTTTTAAAAGAAGTCTTCGTTTTATTACGTTTTTGAACTTGTCTACTTCTTGAAGCTAAGAAGTAATGCTCACATAGTGTCAGAAGCTGGTGCAAGCTGACGGACCGAGAGCCACCGAGGCTGCGGCACCAGACACCTGCTTTCACGAACCACTCTCCCGATGTTCTCCAAAGCCGCCCGGTGAAGAGCATTTCGATCCACTGCTGTCAGCCCAGCTGTAACAAAATATCCATTCCATTCATGGTTGGCATATCACCCGCCCGTACTACACGTTTTGCTTCAATGATGCAGCTGCCAAAGAGTGGAACTCTTTGCCGGCGTCTGTGTTACCAAATTAGTATAGTTTCGATGTTTTCAAGAGACGAGTCAATAGTTATCTTTCTCTTTCTTCTTCTTAGACAGAGGCCATAAATAAAAGAAGAAGAAGAATAGTTATCTTCTAGGTAAGCGTGCTACATCGTCATGGTGAGATCGCGGTCATACGCATGTCTGTCACAAGGTAGATTAAAAAAAAACAATTTGGAACTGCTTTAAATATGTTCTTAATTTTCACTCTGCATCTAATAGCCCTAATAGAATCCAAAGTTCTTCATCTATTCTTCTTTTGAAGACAGTAAAATAGCAGACTTCTAGATATCTGGTCAAATTAATCTATTATTTCTGTTTCTGAAGACAGATTGATAATATTGATATTACAGCAATACCTGTTATTAGAAAGTGATCAGAGCTAAAACCTAATTCGAACCGTAGTCTAAACAGAAACTTCAAAACTCATGGATATCCTACTAATATTATATGTGAATGTAACTTAGTTTGTTACGCTTTCACGCGAAAACTACATAACCGATCATCATGAAACTTTGTACACAGTCATATTCTTGGAGGCATTAGAAGTAACATAGGATACTTTTTATACCGGAAAATTAACGGGATCCAATGGGACGCGAACGAAGTCGCGGGCGGAAGCTATACAGCTATAAGTAACTTACAATCATCAAGTACCCTGGGCCTCTCATTAGTAGCGGCAATGCTGGCCACAGCAGACACGATGCGTCGATACGGTCCTTCCCTGGTCATCTCCGATGGAATGACCCTCGGACGCTGCGATGTGCTCTCATCATCTTCCAAATCCCCCCTCGCGCGGTACTTGACAACTTTGCCAGATGTGGAGTCAGAAACGAAGCGCTGGTCGACTGCCTCCTCGTCATCTTCGTCTTCTTTTCCATCGTTGTGGTACTCCATGTCTGTATATTCCTGAAATTAGAAAAAACTTTCGATTATCGGAATAATAGTTACTCGTAACAATAATATACTCAATACTCAAGGGGCTTTTAGGCATTTTACATTTGCCGCTTTTTTTGTATTTTTGATAGATTATAGTTTATTTTTATAAACTAACGAAACAAGCGGAGGGTCCAGTGGATGTGTAGTAGCACCCTTTGCTTCTAACGCTTCATTGCCTCACTGAGCACGTCCTCTGAAGACATACCTTGTAAAGCTTCGCACGCGTATCGCTCTAAGATTATTTGCCTGTAATCACACCGGCACACAGCATTGCGGCGGCAGAACTACGTTGGTAGTACCTACTTCCTCAAGAAGTTCTAAGTTGAACTATTCTGCCCGATCTAAAATTCCTCGAACTCTCTAATAAACTTACAATATTACTTGAACTAATAGCAATGCCAGCAATGTGAAGGTAGGTACCTACATTAGTATGACCCGAGCGAACCCCTTCACTTCATTGAACGTTGACAATTTTGATAGGTTATAATTTGTGTGTCAGTTTATTAAACAAGGCGTACCACAAAAGCCACAAACCAAGAAGTTGAAGTTGAAGTTGAACAAGGCGTAGTTAAGCTTAGATACACAAGTATACACAGGTAGGTACAACTATCATCATCAATCAATATATATAAAACTCTTTTGAAGCTGACTTAAAATCAACGCACAGCCTAAACTATAAGTCGTAGAGGTATGCAATTTGGAGAAGCTGACTTAAAATCAACGCACAGCCTAAACTATAAGTCCTAGAGGTATGCAATTTGGAGGGTAGTATCCTTATATAGTGTAGGGGTGCACTAAGAAAGGAATTTTGAAACGTCACACTATATAAAGGGTAGATCGCGAGCAACGCCGCGGGCGACGACTAGTCGAATCATAGGTACAGTCACCTCACAGGAATGTCCCGCTAAGAATAGACGATTATTTACAGCTCGAGCGTGTCTGCTCCTTTTCAATATCGATTTTAACTAACTTCGATTAACTTGTTTAGACTAATATTTGAATTATCACTGATATTTTAGATTTTAGTAATAAATAGAATATTGTAAAAGTTGATATACTTTTTTATTTTGAAGTGAAGAACTTTTTTTATTTGAGGTAAGTTTGTGTGAGTTAGTGGCCAATTCTAGTGGTAGAGTTTTTAGGCCGCCTTAAGGCCCCCGTTGTGGCTTAACGACTGCTAGAGCCGGGACAGTTTAACGTCCCCTCCGAAGCACGCATGCGCTTAGATGTAAACGCCAATACCAGTCACCCAACCAAGTGACCGTGCAGAACGTCGCTTAACTTAGATAATCAGTCAAAATTGATTAAGTCAACATAATAAGAGGATGCTGTGTGATATTATATATAAATTTATCAATATACGTACCTACGTCGTAAAATGCGCTGAAAAAGAAGCTGAATGTTTTTTGTCACTCCTACGTACAAAATTTCTCGAGTCACGTGTGACATACCCTGGCCCACTGAAGGCCTATACCCAGCAGTGGGTGGAGTCAGGCTGTGAATGATATGTTACAGTAAAGGTTCGGAATCCATCTCAATGAAGACAGGTCGGCTGTTCATGTCACAGGAGCAGAAACATTTCCCTGGACCTGTCTTGTCTTCCACCATCAGCGTCTTAAAGTTTAAATCCATTTGTATCGCGTTGTGGATAGCTAAAAACATGAAAAAAACCTTTTAAGGTGCCTTCTGGTAAGATCGGGCTAATATTAAGTCCGGATAAATCACATAACTAAGCAATTATCATATAAAAATATCGCAGAATTGCCTAGCATCCGGGCTTACTATTACGCCGATCTTACCAGAAGGCACTATACGAGTATATCATATTCAATGACAGGCGCCACAGCTCAGTTGGTAATAACTCTGCCTTCCGTGCTGTGGGTCGTGGGTTCGATCCCAAGAACAAACATTTGTGCGTGGCAAACATAGATGTTTGTTCTATGTCTGGGTGTTACTATGTATTTACAAAAAAATATATATAAGTACCTATAAGTATTACTTATATCAGCCACCTAGTTTTTATAATACAAGCTCTGCTTAGTTTGGAACTAGAGGGCGTTGTGTGTAATGTCCAAGGATATTTATTTATTTATTAAAAACATAATTCATTAAAATACTAACCTTTGACTCCATCTATTTGACTCATATCATATCGGCCTTTTTTGTATTCCTCTTTCCTTCTTGAAAATAGAGTTTTTGCATCAGAAATCTTGGTTTTAACGTCTTGTATGCGTTTTGTCTCACTTGTAGAGGGCGTAGCACCTATGGTCTTAGTTTCTGGTAGATCAGTATTGTTACTGTTGGTCATTGTATCATTGGAAGCAGTCTTTGGGGTGGGACCTTTGACATCAGTTGCATGTTGATCATCAGCTTCACTTTTTGACGTCACATCATTTGTAGCTGGCTTAGGATCATCACCTCTACCGTTAGTAGTTTGATAATCAGCAGTTTTACTGTTGTTTACCGCTGCATCATTTGTAGCAGGTTTAGGAGCGTGCCCTTTAGCGTTTGTTGCATATTCATCTGTAGTTTCACTGTCAGTCAACGTGGCATCATTTATAGCTGGCTTAGGATCATCACCTCTACCGTTAGTAGTTTGTTGATCAGCAGTTTTACTGTTGTTTACCGCTGCATCATTTGTAGCAGGTTTAGAAGCACACCCTTTAGCTTTTATTGCATGTTCATCCGTAGTTTCACTGTCAGTCAACGTGGCATCATTTATAGCTGGCTTAGGATCATCACCTCTACCGTTAGTAGTTAGTTGATCAGCAGTTTCACTATCGGTCGACGTGGTATCACTTGTAGACGGCTTAGGAGCGTGTGCCTTAGCACTTTTTGCTGGATGATTATCTTCTATGACCACTTTCTGTGCACTAGTGTTACTAGCCTCTGTCATTGCGAGTTCATTATTTTTATCACTGTCATTTTTGGTAGCCTTTTGCGTACTTAACTTACCTTCACTAGTCTCAATCATAGTTAGCTGGTTATTATTTCTACAATCTTTATTGATAGCCTTCTGTACATTCGTTTTGCTGTTTTTGATGACTGTTTTTTGTGAATTATAACCATTGGTTTGTTCCAAAGTGTGTTCATTCTTTGTTTCACTGCCTATGTCCAAAGTTCTTGTACCATTGGCTTGTGTCACTGTTAGCGTGTCCTTTTCACTGTCTGTAGTGGTCGCTTCTTGGGAATTGGTGCTTTCACTCGTAGTAAACGATTTAGATTTTTCAGATTTTGTGCTGACAGCCTTAGGGTTATCGTTATATTGAGTCTGACCAGCCTCACTCGTTTCTTTCTTAGATTGTTGAAGTTCTTTACTTGTAGACGCTGCAGTAGTATTTTCAACTTTTTCATTTTTACCTGTTTCATTTATTGTTGCGGTCTCTGTTCTATCATCAATTTGAGCTGTATTCGTTGGTTCTGTCTCTTTATCTTCACTATTATTATTATCTACCTGCCTTGCTTCAGTTGCATCAATATCAGCAGCATTGGAAGTTTTATTACCATTATTGGGTTCCGTATTGTTAGTTTTCCTATCAATTACAATATCATCCACGCTGACTTTATCAGTTTTCTCTTGATCGTTCTTAGATTTCTCATTGCCAGTACTCAATACAGCGGTAGTATTTGGAGCTGTGATCTTATCTGTTTGTGTGTCTTTGCTAGTTTTCGTTGCTTCTTCTTCTGTATCAAATGGACCAGTCTGTTCAATATTTTCACTTTTCTCTGCAGTTTGCGGTTCAGCTTTTGAAACACTTGATGTTTCTTGAGATTGTGATGAGTATACGTGGTTACTGGACTGGGTATATTCCTTGTGGGTGGATGAAAACTGGTTTGTGTGTAAACGGGGTTCTGAAAACCCAAAAAATTTAAAATGTTTTACCTAGCATTACTAAAAGTACAAAAACAATTTTGAAATATCCAACTATAAGCCAATGCTTACTTAAAAAAATTACTTACCAGTTCCTAACCCCTCGGATGCCATCTTAGCACACACTAGAGAAAGACTATACAAAACAACCAAGCCTAAGATGTCTTTCATGATCACAAAACGTATTTTCAGTTCAAAATTATAGTTTGCAGTGCAGGGCGGGCAGAACTCGTCAACCAATATAACATTGCAATTGTTCGAACATATTTTGTTGACCTAGTGTGTTGTTTTGAACAATTACCTTTACAACAACAGTTGTTTACTCAGTTGTTTTGCTGTTGATAATACTCTATAGTCGTCAGGTCAATAAAATACTAGTAAAATAATAATAGTATTTTATTTACAAAATTAAAATATCTTACAGTTAATTATTAATGTACTTGTAGACCTTATTTTATATTATGACTATTTTTACCACAATTTATAAGTTAATCTCTATTTACTGGCATTAGTGAAGACAGTTTTTTTTAGTAGGATAGTTATATCTCAAGGTGTTTGAAGATCGGTAATTGAACCTTTCCTTAGTTCGTAATAGTACGAAACTTGTTTTACTTAAACCTATCACAATTGGAAAGAAATAAACTTATATAACTAAATAGGAAGTTAATAACATTATTTTATCAAATTCACGAATTAAAAATACAGAAAAGACTATTATGGCACAAATATTATTAAATTGTTTATATATATTAATACACTATTTAAAAATATCATACGCAACATAGAACACACATAGACATTCATTTAAATACATAAAGTGACAATATTTATTCGCTATTCAATAGAAAAGCCAGGAAACAAGCCCTCATTCAGCCACAGAGTCATTAAACTTAAATATTTGCACAAAATATCTTGATTCACGATACATTCATCTGAGTTTCATTCTTTCATTCATTCAGTAAGAATCTCTTGATTGAGTTTTTTTCAATACCCCTGTTTCTTATTAGTTATAGTTTTTCAAATCCGTACAATATAACATTCAAATCAAAATCGCACGCATTTCAAACTCTATTAGGTACTTCATTGTTTCTATCAGGCGTATCTTACAAAAATATACTTAGATCACACTACATTCCTCTCCTGATGATGCCTCTTATCGTGGAACCTCTTCTTCGACTTCGGGCATTTACCTCTCATCCTATCATAAGCCCCGTAGTCGCAAACCGGTGGTGCACAGACCTTGTCTTCTATACATTCCCGGTCTCTCAGACCGAGGTGTTCCTTCCCCCTGGAGAAGTAGAGGCAGTCTCGACGACGTGTTGGTTCTCTCCAGCCGCATCCACAGGAACAGGCTCCGTTTGACATGGTAGCTTGAAAGTTGGTGGGACAGGTGCATCTGTAAACGGAGAAAACTAAAAACATCATTACGATCTAAGATGTTTCTTCCTCATTTACATAGGTACCTGATAAGGGTACCTATGTGAATTAATTTTTTTGAATATATTTATATTAGTCTCATAGATAATCCCCTTTGAGCTATCCCCTCCAAGGGGATTATGATACTTTTTGTCATTGATCATAATCCCCTTAAGTGCTCTGATTTGGATGAAACTTGGAATATAAGTACTTTATAACCAGGATTAGCATTAGGTTTTGTATCTCGAAAAATACAGGATCTACAGGGTAACAAAGGACGAACAGTACGAGAGTGAACTTACGGGCTGCTCTACAAACAAACATTGCAAGTGTGGGTGTGTTACCCTAGTGTAGGCCCATGTAGACAGCCGTGCTACATCGGTGCCAATTGTAGGTACCATCAATAGTACTGCCTAATGGTAAGTACAAGGTCCGGCGGCATTTACTTCGACCATTGGTACCTTTGAAATCAATAGTTCAATAGTTCCATGTCTTAACCGAATGTGTCATAAAATCTGGACCAACTATATTACACGGGCTTACTGAAAACATGTATTCCTGACTACTATATAGTTCCGAGAGTTTCCCCAATATATTTCATGACTCTGTAATAAGTGAGTCATTCATGACCGTGTATGTGACTGCAGACAAACTGGTTTGACGTGCGATTACTACAAGCATGAGCGACTAACGATTGAACTTGTTTTCGTGACCTATAAGCTCTTGTTTTGACGCTCGTGGTTCCCTGCTTAGCATGCGCGTTTTACTCTACTTACAACAGAAAACTTTTATTCTCGCGAACCAGTTTCAAACCAGTTCATTTCAATATGGATTCTGCTGCATTTGCACTTATGCGCGTCGTTTTTAGATATACCATTTTCAGTGGGTTTTTCTTTGATTTTTATCTAGTAGAGATACTACTTTTAATACACATTTGAAATGTATAACTTGTAGATAAAACTTTATAGTATATTTTAGGCTTTTCAGTTACTTTCTACTTGCTCTGGTAATCGATTTATTGCATCTATACATGGGAAAAATCAGCTAGGTTGGAGACCGCCGCCTTAACCTATAAAAGCTTGCACGTGTAGAAAATACGCAGAATCGTTCACTCGCCGTAAATAACACAAGTGTCATTAGCATTACCTTCGTATTTGCGAGGGTGCTGTGACGTCCTCCTCGAGCGCAGGTTCAATCGTAGCCTGGCCCGACAGTGGCCGCTCATCATTCTGCCTCTCTTCCGAATTAGGCGCCGGGGTCATGACCGCGTGGGTCACGACCGACTGGGTCACGACCGGGCGGGGCACAGGCAGACTGGTCTGCAGCGTGTCACGGGACACGCATGCACATGTTGTATGGTTGAAGAACACCATCCGGGCCACGCGGGAACTGCCTTCTGCTTTGTGGAGCTGAAAAGATAGTAGTAATTCTTTATCCAACCAAATTATGATCCCAAATGATGTTAGGCTAACTAAGATGGTCTAGAGATCCTGCCCTGGGGTTCTGGGCTTTGATTCTCGGCTGTTTCACTTATGTATTTTGAGCATGCGAGTGGTACATGGAAATATTTACCCCTTTATTCATATTCAACTGTCATTTTAGCGCGGCTTTAAAAAGTGCTCTATCCATTGTCAACGAAAGGAGATAACAACAGATTTAGCAATCATTTCAGTTAGCTCAGATATAGAAGACGGTAAAATTACAGACTGCATACTGTGCAAAGTGGTACTCAAAGAATATGTAATACGTAGTTCCTACGTAAGAAGAAGCGGGACTCCCATTCTGCCAAAATTACACGCTGAAAATCTCGTTTTGTATGAAACGTGATTAAAATTTTGACCCCCGTTTCATAGATTGTTCGTTTTTGAAAGCACGAGTCTAGTTTGAGAGTTTCGTGGTACTCACATAGAAGGGAATAGTGATGTATTGTCCTTCGATAGGCGCGCACACCTCAGTCTCGCGGTTACAGCAACCGGAATCGGGGGCGCAGCGATGAAGCTGGACGCAAGGAGGCGTGAACCTGGAAAATGGTTATAGCATCTTCAAAAACAATAGACACAAATCAAGATACATGTAGGCTACATGAAGGTATTCAGTAAAATCATAGATCAGTTTACTGACAAATGTGAATAAAAAGAGAAGATCTGAAGGAAGTGCATTGCCTTACAGGGCACGTCCTCATTGGACTTGCTCTGTGAGGTAATGCATTGTTATAGGCAGAAGTTACTACTTAACATCAGGTGAGCTATCAGTTTGTTCCATTACTTTTATCATAAAAAAAAAGTGAAATCTGACGCATGTGAACTAAATCCTTTGAATGATTGCTCGCTATAGAAATCCTCATCAACATTGCATTCTTCGTTTGATTTTGGGCATATTCTGTTTTGGGGTAGCAATCGTGAAGTTAGCCGTTTCTATGTGTAATGGAGCTTTTAAACTAAATTGTCTTCACAAACTTCACGATTGTCTCAGATCCTCCAACCGCAAATCGATGGTTACCCAACTCGATTCAGTATCAAACTCGATTTCATTCTGCGTGTCCCGTCCCGACACTAAGCCGTTCAACTTGTTTTGTTGTGTTCCAAATTCGGAGTTACTCCAACGGGATTGTTTTACGACTAATGTGCTGTATTATATGAGTAGGTACACGTACGTAGCCGTTACGTTTTATGTAACTCTGGCACAGAATAAATAATCGATGCATAGAGAAGGCTCACTTGAAGACGTCTAAAGAAATTGCTAAGTAGGTACCTACTCTCTTGCTGTAATACAATTTAACTTGCACAGCGCTGAATATCGTGGTGTCGAGTGAATGTAGTACCTACTAAAATCGGCTTATAAATGACTTCTGTGGTAAGGAACAAGAAAATATACAACCGAATTGAGAACCTCTACCTTTTTTTGAAGTCGGTTAAAAAATCTATCTACTTCTTGAATCTAAAGTCAGAAAGCTTTTATTCAATAAAATGTCACTGATCACTTTGAATCGTCATTAGGTTTTGTATGATGAGGTATGATTACTTTTTTTTTTATTGAATGAGCTGGAGCTAGTTCGTCCCAAGCTTGTTTCGAAATAGTCAGATATTCTATAGTAGGTAGGTATCTACATACATATGTAGATATGCTTTTAAAAGAAGTCTTCGTTTTATTACGTTTTTGAACTTGTCTACTTCTTGAAGCTAAGAAGTAATGCTCACATAGTGTCAGAAGCTGGTGCAAGCTGACGGACCGAGAGCCACCGAGGCTGCGGCACCAGACACCTGCTTTCACGAACCACTCTCCCGATGTTCTCCAAAGCCGCCCGGTGAAGAGCATTTCGATCCACTGCTGTCAGCCCAGCTGTAACAAAATATCCATTCCATTCATGGTTGGCATATCACCCGCCCGTACTACACGTTTTGCTTCAATGATGCAGCTGCCAAAGAGTGGAACTCTTTGCCGGCGTCTGTGTTACCAAATTAGTATAGTTTCGATGTTTTCAAGAGACGAGTCAATAGTTATCTTTCTCTTTCTTCTTCTTAGACAGAGGCCATAAATAAAAGAAGAAGAAGAATAGTTATCTTCTAGGTAAGCGTGCTACATCGTCATGGTGAGATCGCGGTCATACGCATGTCTGTCACAAGGTAGATTAAAAAAAAACAATTTGGAACTGCTTTAAATATGTTCTTAATTTTCACTCTGCATCTAATAGCCCTAATAGAATCCAAAGTTCTTCATCTATTCTTCTTTTGAAGACAGTAAAATAGCAGACTTCTAGATATCTGGTCAAATTAATCTATTATTTCTGTTTCTGAAGACAGATTGATAATATTGATATTACAGCAATACCTGTTATTAGAAAGTGATCAGAGCTAAAACCTAATTCGAACCGTAGTCTAAACAGAAACTTCAAAACTCATGGATATCCTACTAATATTATATGTGAATGTAACTTAGTTTGTTACGCTTTCACGCGAAAACTACATAACCGATCATCATGAAACTTTGTACACAGTCATATTCTTGGAGGCATTAGAAGTAACATAGGATACTTTTTATACCGGAAAATTAACGGGATCCAATGGGACGCGAACGAAGTCGCGGGCGGAAGCTATACAGCTATAAGTAACTTACAATCATCAAGTACCCTGGGCCTCTCATTAGTAGCGGCAATGCTGGCCACAGCAGACACGATGCGTCGATACGGTCCTTCCCTGGTCATCTCCGATGGAATGACCCTCGGACGCTGCGATGTGCTCTCATCATCTTCCAAATCCCCCCTCGCGCGGTACTTGACAACTTTGCCAGATGTGGAGTCAGAAACGAAGCGCTGGTCGACTGCCTCCTCGTCATCTTCGTCTTCTTTTCCATCGTTGTGGTACTCCATGTCTGTATATTCCTGAAATTAGAAAAAACTTTCGATTATCGGAATAATAGTTACTCGTAACAATAATATACTCAATACTCAAGGGGCTTTTAGGCATTTTACATTTGCCGCTTTTTTTGTATTTTTGATAGATTATAGTTTATTTTTATAAACTAACGAAACAAGCGGAGGGTCCAGTGGATGTGTAGTAGCACCCTTTGCTTCTAACGCTTCATTGCCTCACTGAGCACGTCCTCTGAAGACATACCTTGTAAAGCTTCGCACGCGTATCGCTCTAAGATTATTTGCCTGTAATCACACCGGCACACAGCATTGCGGCGGCAGAACTACGTTGGTAGTACCTACTTCCTCAAGAAGTTCTAAGTTGAACTATTCTGCCCGATCTAAAATTCCTCGAACTCTCTAATAAACTTACAATATTACTTGAACTAATAGCAATGCCAGCAATGTGAAGGTAGGTACCTACATTAGTATGACCCGAGCGAACCCCTTCACTTCATTGAACGTTGACAATTTTGATAGGTTATAATTTGTGTGTCAGTTTATTAAACAAGGCGTACCACAAAAGCCACAAACCAAGAAGTTGAAGTTGAAGTTGAACAAGGCGTAGTTAAGCTTAGATACACAAGTATACACAGGTAGGTACAACTATCATCATCAATCAATATATATAAAACTCTTTTGAAGCTGACTTAAAATCAACGCACAGCCTAAACTATAAGTCGTAGAGGTATGCAATTTGGAGAAGCTGACTTAAAATCAACGCACAGCCTAAACTATAAGTCCTAGAGGTATGCAATTTGGAGGGTAGTATCCTTATATAGTGTAGGGGTGCACTAAGAAAGGAATTTTGAAACGTCACACTATATAAAGGGTAGATCGCGAGCAACGCCGCGGGCGACGACTAGTCGAATCATAGGTACAGTCACCTCACAGGAATGTCCCGCTAAGAATAGACGATTATTTACAGCTCGAGCGTGTCTGCTCCTTTTCAATATCGATTTTACGACTTAATCGATTAGAGCGAATAAAAATAGTGAATCGATTAATGATCTCTTTGATCAAGTTTAAAAGCACTTCAATGCTTATGATGACTGTAGCCAGTTCTTTTGATTTGTAGACTGCTTAGTGAATAAGAATGTTATTTGAATGATTGCCAAAGAAATACTAGGTACGGTAATTTTATAATTTTTTATGTTCCCATATGAGAGCTTACTAGACAGTAACTAAGCCATCTTTTTCCATGCCATCTAGCATGTAGAGCCGATTGTAGAGTCTATATTATAGATAGCAAAGGGTATTATAATAAAACAGAAGAAGAAGGGTTGTTCTAGAAAAAGATGGCGGGTGATAAATGGATTCAAATAAATAATGTTATTGTTATTTATGAATTCAAATTAAAATTAAAGTCAAATTAAATACATTTTCATTTTATTTCATCTAATTTTATTTCATTTTGAGTTGTAGTTGTGTGGTCCAGTCATCGTCCGTTTATTGCGCAAAATAAAAGGAGTTAAAATCGTGCTCGTGCGCATCGCTTTCTTTATATCACCGCTGCCAATCAGGACTCGAAACTGAGGAATTTCTTTGTTGAAAGATATTTTTACTGTTATTCATTCTGTGGTTGAAATTGCAGAAGAACACGTCAAAGGCAGGATTTACACATCATATCGAGACCACTGGTGATCCCATGGAAAAAAAAGGAAAAAAAATCCATCGAGCTCACTCAATTGCATAGTAAGCTCGTTGAGTTTTTTTTTCCCATCAGCCCCACCAGTGGGCTAGCCGGTTGGCTCGATGGGAATAACCCATCATAAGAAACGTCTAGATCGCAAGGCGTAACGCATTACTTCGCAGTCTAACTCTACCGGTAATGAATTATCTACCGAAGTGAGCATAAGGCCTAAAGCATAAGGCTTATAGTTAAATCTCTGCCGAACTAAACATAAGGCCCCTGAATGTGAGCTGATTATCAGCTCTAAGTGAACTACGGAAAATCTTGCAAAACATTCTGCCTAAAGGAAACGGAAATGTCCTTTACAACGTGTTATAGCAATGCAGCGTAGAACCAACCTCTTTGAGTTATAAAGAGTATTGGTTCGCGCTGACCGGCAGTGTTTGAAAATGGAAGACCCATGGATGACACGACGAGCGAGGGCAGCGAGACAATGAAAAATAATTGTGGATGTGGAAATACACATTGTTATGGAAATACTATGAATAATACACTAAAGCTCTATTTATTACTGTTATAGCTCACAAAAGGCACACCATTTCCTCTGTTGCACTGAATCTGAAGAGTGGCGTAATAGTACATTATGGTACAAGTGTGTAACATTGGTGATTACCGCCGAGGTGCCATTGAGACCCGAGCCGTAGGCGAGGGTCTTAAGAGAGCCGAGGACGGTAATCATCAATACACACGTGTATCATACGATGTTTTTCAACACACTTGTGAATAAAATAACAATAAAATAACTATAATTTCAACAGTGAAAACGAGTTGTGAAAAATGTTTCGCTATGGCGGGAATAACTAATCAGTTTTCCTATGCGCGCGCATTGCGATCTGCCACAGACTAAAGAGATGAGGTTTTTTTTTAATTTTCCGCGCTTACGGTTTGCGCCTATGCTGCCACGTACAAAATGGGGAATTTAAAGTTTTTTTTTATTACAGAGAAAACAAAAGTTATATTTGAGTGAAAGTTTTATTTATTAAACACGTAACGAGTTAAAATTATCTATTTAAATAAGAAGTTGCATGAAATGAGCAAGCAATAGGAACATTAATTTATTTGTTCTATTGAACACGATCTTTTTTTTTGAATAAAAACTTTTTTAAGGACAAAGCAACTCAACCAATAAAATTAAGAAAAAATCTATAACTCACTAGTGAGTTATAGATTGATTATATCACAGTTTGATTATGGGTGTCATTATGTGCCTAATTGCGGTGACAAAAGAGCCACTTTATGAGCAAGTGTGTTGAAAAATACCTTACCTAACATTCGTTCCCATAAAATCTCAATGAGAAAAGTCAATTATTTTTATACTAGAGTGTTGTAAAGAGGCTCTAATCCCAGCTGCCGTCATTAAAAAGAAATAAAGTTTACGTTCTAAATAGTAGGTTCCTTTGCACATGCACACCACTGCCTGCTGCACGGCACAGTTTATGAATACAGTAACCAATTTTTCTCTAATTTGCGGTTTTCTTGGCGCTATTACAAACTTTACGTATTGGTTTAGATATAGTTTACTTTTTGTTCAAATTTAAACTCTTAAGTAGAAGGCATCAAGAATGAAAGCTGCACAGAACGGCCGCCGTGTAATTGAATCCATTGCACAATTCTGAGTGCAATAGTTAAATAAGTCGGCTTATTACTACTTTTATAGGTACTTACGAGCACTACTTATGTTTTATACTACTAGGTAAGTATGGCTCCTATATCACATTAAACTAGACTACATCATATTACTTAGTGGTATTTTTACACTGCTCTACCAGACTTTAAACCTCTGACTCTTCTAATTCTAATTCGTCGTGAGGGAATGAGATCTGCACTAACGTTCCGCGTTGGGACGTATTGTGCATTGTCCCCCTGCTGACCTCACCCCAACCAGCTCAACTCCGTAAAGTAACGGAGAAGGACTTTGGGTTGATGACAGCAATGTTTCAGCATCCCCGATGGTGTTGTGAATGCCGAGGAGTGAGACCCGATCAGCTCCTGCAGTATCGTTGTGGATCTGGTTCGGTTGTGGCAGAGCAATGCAGCAAGACATGCTCTACTGTTTCTCTTTCCTGAAGACAGCCACGACAGAGGTCGCTGTCTGTCGCTCCCATCTTGAGGACATGGTGGTTCAGATCACAGTGGCCCGTGATTACCTTTGACTCTTATTCCTACTGAGTCTATTGACTGGCCGTCTATTGAAGCCTTTAGGGAAAAAAAAGTAACGATCCGGGCACAGAAGAAGAGGTTTCCAGATTGGTCAGTGGTTGTGCGCTGTCCTAGCTACACCTAAAACACGTAGGCTTACAACTTACCAGTTCTAGATCAACTAAACAGTAAACCGCCTTCAAATATCAACTATAACTCGACCGGCGCCGCGGCCCTCTAACATGCACATTGTATGCAATTGGCTATATAAGTTGGCTCATTCCAGTTTTCTCCTGCGTCAGTCCTCTGCGTGGGGGATTTCTGGAACTTTTGTCCAATAATCTCCTGGCAAGGCCTGGGCAAGGGAAAACTAAAATAAAATTCCAGAAATCCCTTTATGGGTTTAATTACACAGTTTTCTTTTAAAAGTCAATCGTATAGCCTTAATTCGTCCAAGTTTAGAGCACATGAAAGCCATCAAGCAGCAACACTGACGCCGTAGTCAAAACCGTACCTATCTCGGAGTTTCTGACACCAAATAGGTAACATGGACAACTTTTTGAAGATATCGATTTGCGATTCCACCGCCAAACTTAGGGCAAGTTTGACATTTTAAATTTTGTGCAGATTGTTGTAAAAACAAATCGTTTGTAAGGATTGTGTTTTGAAGGTTTTTAGTGGAAACACGCAGTAATGCATCGTTACTTAGGTATACGTGCAGGTTCCTACTTCTACCTGACTTAGTACTGTGAAGCACTGAATACAAAGCTGATTAATAGCATGTATAATCTTGTTCCATTCAGTTGAGTGGTTCAAAAGGTTATCTTACGCAAACAAACAGAGATACGAGCGCACCTACCTCAAGTAGGTAAGCGGTGCAAGATTCACTCGCGTAATTTGTAATTTATATGCACTAATATGTACCTATTGACGTTCCGTCGCGTCGGGAAAGGTCCGCGACGGAATTTCCGTCAAGTGTGCAGAAGGCCTAAATCATTTGTTGTTTGATAGAGATCTCTTCTAGTGATAAATCTTATGAGGTGGGGTAATCAATGTAATTATCATTATCACATCAGCATGTAGAGGTCCACGGCAAGACTCTTCCCCCATTGATTTAAAAAGATTAAAAAAATTAAAAAAATTACGATTTTGGTCATCCATTGATTTCCTAGTCCATCGGATGGGGGGCTGTTCTACATTTCGCTTTATGATTCATTGGGTAAACCTACAAATAAACAATTTTATTTTATTAAGGCGGGATTAAGAAATTTCCAGGACCTTCAAGTCCTTAAAACAGGACTTTACCGACGTAACTTACATGACCAATACTGACCATGCCCTTTTTTATCTTTTTATTTTATTTTGAAACGTGCCATCTGGTCCTAATTGGGATATCCTGTGACTCAATTACTTTTCAAGTATTTCACAAAGGCAGATGTTCCTGGATTCAGGGATTTTTCGACGAACTCTGAAAAAGACACTTAAAGGACGTTTTTATGACGAATGCTGGAGATTTTGTGATTATGCGTTCAAGTTGATGATTGAATAAAGAGATCGGTTTACTTACACTCTTGTAAGTAGGTACAGTAAGTGGCACAGGAAAGCTACACTGCGTAACAACGTCAACTCGACTACTGTAACTGTCGAGCGCGCTGCATGCTGTGCAGTGCAAGAGTGAAAGTTATTCAAAGTGATTTCAGACTGAAAAGTCCCAAATTCCTCTTGATTTTAAAATTTTGAAATCAAGGGGATTCTGAGACTAAACAGTCTCAAAATCCTCTCGATTTTAAAATTTTGAAATCAAGGGGATTCTTACACAAAAAGTTCCATAATCCCCTTGAAGGGGACGGCTCAAAGGGGTTATGGGTAAGGAGCCTTAGGAACGTAGTTTAGCTTAGATCTGGTGGAGCACCCTACCTCTCACGCCACTTTACAAATGTGTTATTAAAACACTTTTATTTGGTTCAATGATGTCAGCTCTAGAAAATGGAAACTCATACAACTCATACATAGCTTTAGATATTACGTTGCATGTTTAAACTTTACCGCGGGCTAAAGATAGCCTACTTCGTCTGGTTATGTCACGGTTCTAGGAAAGCATCTGACCAGACGCACTGTATATACCTACATACTGTCTGATGATAAACAAATATTGTGTAGGTATTTTGTGTTTTTATACGCGAACTGTCATAGGTACTACAAGTAAGAGACACGCCTTTGCACATCTCTCCTATTCTGTTACCTTGGTCTGTTACGAATAAACATGACATAAACTAGGCAAGAAGTTCTGCAAAACACAAAACAGCGTATTGGAACAACTGTGCTTACATCGAGTTTATTAGTGGCCTGCTTCCGTCTGCGACTTCTACGCTTGTCTTGTCTAGCGTTTTATGCGTAGTTTGGCAGAGACTTTAGTCTAATAGGGATGATGTCATAATTTCGACCGTATACGCATATTACTATGTATTCTTTATTGAAGTGAGTTTTTTATTTTTTTAAATAAATTAGTGATTGTAAAGGTTCGCGTCGACTGCGTCGGAATCACTAGGTACAGTAGGTACGGGCAGCGCGCAGCCAAAAATGAAGGCAAAAAATGCCGCTACAGTGCACGCAGTCGCATACAAATCAATACAAAGTAAAAAATTCTGACAGCGCTGCGATCCGCTTGCAGTGGACGCAAAGCTTTTGTCTACTACCTATCTAGTTGTAGATTTTAGTTAGATATCTGGGTATGGGTATCCTTGGCAGCCCTAACACTAATTGGCTGTACAACCTCGGAGATTACTGTAAAAAGCTTCTACGTGTATTGCGCTATTTATTTACTTTGCCAGCGCTCGCAGACTGTTAGCCATAAAAGGTTGCAGTAATATTTGTTTTGTAGTGAAGGTGTTTATATTTTGAAAGTCCTTTTTGAAAGGTAATATTCGTAAGCTCAATTCTACTAACATACTTATCAGCTGAAACGCAGCTGAGCCGTAGTTTGGCATCTGTTTTTAGGGTATTTTGATGCAGCTACACAGTGACGTTTCAGCTAAGCTACAAATCGATCAAACTATAATTGAACTGAATTTATTTTTGTTAATTTTGGAGAATAATAAATTGATAGAGCGTTTATTGAACAGTCATTCACTGACGCTTCTAAAAGTTCTGAAGCTTTACATTTTGATATACCTACTTAGTTTCTATTTAATATTATACAAGTTATATACCTAGGTAGTAGGTACCGTGCAAAATTTGACCACGATAGACTAAGATATAATATGAACCTAAACCCTTATATAGATAATAGATTATAGATTATATTTATAGATAATAGATTAAGAAATGAATGAAATACCTACCTATAAATGAACTATTATCTAAAGCGGACTTCCGATGTCCTTCTTCTGTTAATGAAAAAAATTATGGCAGCTTAAGAAATTCCCGCAATAAATCAAACTTATTTATCAAACGGCGTCGTTTGATGTCGCTCATAAAATGGAAACTACCATAAATTATACATGTTATGGGCAAAATACTTGAGTACATTTAGCTACTTATTACTGTCTTTTAGAAAGTTACTTTTGACTATTTGTTAGAATGAGATTATATCCCGCGTCTTTTGAACAGGCTATGTTACCTGTATAAAGACCTAAAGATTTACAATTGACTTAACACAAATTTAAAACTTCGGGCACAATTACCAGGAGAGTAGGCTCTAAATATCTGCATTTTTAGAATTTTCAGATTCAACACTTTTTTGCTGGAGTAACGCACACCGGATCAGAATCCCAATTCCACTAATTTACAACAGTTGACGTTCAGTTCAGTAGCAACAATGGTTCGACCAATCTTACTGTTATAGTGACTAATCTGCAGCTTAGCTGAAACGTCACTGTTCAGCCGGATCAAAATGGCCTAAAAACAAATGACAAACTGGGTACCTACGGTTGAGGCGCTGCCGAAGTTTGATTGTTTGAGGATACAAAATAACCGAAAACATATTCAAAATTACAGATCAACTGCGTTTTAGCTGACAAAGTTAGTGGAATTAACCCCCAGAACTATTTATTTCATACATAAAGTATTGAAATTATTTCATAATTTTGCGGAGTATTAGACCTTTTTTTTCTAATGTTTTCTTCCACTAATTAATATTTAAACATATCAAAAGTAACTTACTAAAGTGCCAGCAATGTAGTAAAACCATGAAGTTGGCCAACAGATGTTCAGAATAGATATTTTATTGCCTTTGACTTCGAGTAGAGTTTCAAAAGTTAGACGAGGCGTAGAGCGAAATTGAATTACTCTTTGCAAAATACGTACCTTGTAGTCATCATGTGAGCTATTCTGTTTGTAGGTAAGATACCATTACATATTCTCACAAAAAAAAAGTTTTATCGTAACGTAAGTTAACGTAATGAGCCGTGCAATCAATTCTGATCCTTATTATTCTACTTATTGAATTAAATATACCTATGTGGAATTGCATTCACTTTGATAAAATCAATAGGGTTCATGGTGCATTATCCACAACTATCTAACACGTACCTAAACAAGCTGCTGCCGCCATTAAATAAATAAATAATAATAATAATAAATATTCACGGACACTTAACACAACGCCTTCTAGTCCCAAACTAAGCAAAGCTTGTACGATGGAAACTAGATGGCTGATAGAATACATACATACATATTTTTTTGTAAATACATATTTATAATACATAGAAACACCCAGACACAGAACAAACATCTATGTTAACAACACACAAATGTTTGTTCTCGGTGGGGATCGAACCCACGACCCACAGCACGGAAGGCAGAGCTACTACCGACTGAGCCATGACGCCTGTCATATTAGAAGATAAGTAGCTCTATGCCCCTACTTATCTTCAGAAAAATGATGAGATGAACTGAAAACCAAGTCGTTGATATCACAAGTCATTTAAATATACCTAAATAAAACAAATAAAAATGACTCAGATGTTATATCGAAGACTGTGCTCTAATCTCTATCACACGATTCAAGGACAAGGTTTTAAATAATGTTTGCTTTTTTACCGAACTAATAAAAATTTCACACAAAAAGAAAAGAAAGAAAAAAGAAAGAAAAACTTGTTACCATTATTATTATGTAGGTTAGGTACCTAGTATACTTTTTCCTGCATGTTTTTTTCTTTTTTCTGAAATTTGGCTCTCCATTTAATTTAGTCCCTATCTTAGTTGGGTAAAAGTGGAGCTATGAGACGCGGTAATCGCGGGACATTTCTGGTTATCGCAAGTATTTATTTACTAACCTCATTAATCGATGTCACGGTCTCTTGTAAAACACTAAACTTTAAAATTACTTGCACCTTCTATCTTGGATATATGTATTTTTAGACACTGTATTATCACTTCTCTGTAAGTTTGATAATTACGCGCACTTCGATTTTGTTTGAAATAACTGAAGTTTTTACTAAACCTAAAAACGATAGCGATTCCCGCATTGGCTCTATTTTATTCAGCCTACCTAATATAAACTGCAAGGTATTGTTAAATATTTCACACTGTCTAAGACCGTATGCTGATTTGCTGCTCGATCACTGATCCAGACGCAAGAACACTTTGTGACACTTTGTGCACGCTGTGGTGCCCTATAATTATGAGAACACTCTGTCGAAATTCTTTGTAAAAGACTCTGGAAATGTATAGTGTAAACCCGTGTTATGTATCCTACTGTATAAAATAAGAAAATAAAATAGAGAATAGATATGAAAATATCTACTCGAATCTATGCTTGAGTACAATTTCTTCATTAGCATACGGGCCCTAGAAAGATGCACCTACCTCGTCATTGTCCATATCCATATCAGCATATTCCAAGTCCGTCAGCCTCACAGCTCTAACGTCTTCCGCTCTCATCCTCTGAAGGTCCTTGGCGACTCCATCCAGCTGGTCCGGGGTTAAACCACCCCACATCTGCATCGCCGACAAAATCTCCTCCTCATAGTCACTGAGAATAGTTTTTGGGGTGGATGAGCTAGGGGTAGGCGCGACGGTCAATCTTTCGAGCTTCTCGAAGATTCGATCGAGGGTTGCGACTAGGGGTGAACTGGTGACGTAAGCTGTCCGGATGGGGTGCGTGACTTGCGCGAGGAGGACCAAGGCCAGCGGGAGGCACAACATGGTGCGGCGGCAGCGGGGAAGCGACTGGATGAAATACTGCCGGCACTTGCGCGCGCGCAGCTTTGTGTTGCCAACTGGAGTAGTTGGGGCTTCGCCAAATTACTTCAAACAAGTGATTACGAGCTGGGTTATGCGGAACACACTAAATTGATGATAAGATTCAGAAAAAAACAAAAGTTTTCTCGTGCTCAATTTTATCAAAGTCGATAATGTTTGGTGTTCACTATCATTAAGCACTTCAGATTATCGTGATTCAAATTCAATATTCTGAGATTTGCACACATGACATTATTATTAAAGTTATGCAATATTAGTAAGAATAAGAATGACCAAATTGATTATTATGCCAAGAATGGCATGACAAATAAATTTTAACTTTACCTACTATTGACTAATAATTATTGCAAACTTGCAATAGATAATTATTACTCAATAGCGCGTTGTTTTTTATTTCGTCTTTTATCGAATTATGTTATTTGTATTTGTAGGGTCTCAAATGTTTTGAACGAACGAGAAAGTTTCAGGTGCAATTTTTAAAACTCTTTCAAAACTGCTAGATTTCGCTTTACGCAACCAAGTTGGCAGCACAGGGTGGGTAGGTACACGTTGTGCGTTCTTGCTTATACTCGACGACTTTTTGTCTCTACCTTGTAAGTAGGTATATTATAAGTTTGCAATTTGTCATGCATAGGCATCCGTGTCTGATACGTTTCATTAACTAAACTATCCTAAAATTGTTCCAAAGTATCCGGACTTCTTTTGACATTTTTTACAATGCTCTAGATTAGTCGAAGCAGTCACAAAACACATTACATTTCAATAAAAATAGTAGGTGTACCTACAGAAAAGAAAAAAAAACACAAAATAAAAGCAATACCTAAGTCTTACCAACAAAAAATATAATTTTAATTCAGTCAGCAAAAGCTCCTTGAGTTCTTGTAATACACTGCGATCTTGAGCTAATCTTTCCCATTTGCGGACCTTTCAATATAATCAAATATACTCAACTCGGTTTTTCTTTACCTACACATTAGGTATAGGTATCGAAACTGAAATCTGAAATAGGTATGTAGGTACCTATCGAAGAGATTAGCACACAAAATAGTAGAGTTTACTGGCATTGTGCAGTATTGCGCTTACAAATAATATCGTTGAACAATTCCCGAGAAAGTGATTCTAAAACAGTGTGCCTTGTTGATTGTTATTACTTCTTGTGAAGTGAAACTAATTCCTGCAATAGGTTCAGGCCACACGAGTGCACTAACTGCTTTAAGAATTTAAAAAAGTAATCTGCTGTGAAAAAGAGAGGCCTAAAAGTCAGGGAAAATTTTACCTCTAGGTGTTTATTCATAGTTCTATTTTTAGTTAAAACTACTGTATTTTAGTACAGACAAATAGAGTATCTACAGAATATCTAAATTATATATCACGAACAAAATCCTAAGGCACAGTGGACAACCCCTCAGATTATTGCACATTATAGTATAACCTCATCTTATCAGCGTTATCTCTTGAGAACACATTTAGGTCACACTTTATCATACAAACACTTGTAACAGCTCTTCTTAGTAACCTCACAATCATGATTTAACTACTTATTATCTACGTTCACTAAGATGACTCACTATGGGCCAATTGAGTGAACTGTAAATCAATATACACTCACTAGGTACAGTCCGCAATTTAAGGAGATAAAATTGTTCAGAATTTCAATTATTTTTGCTTTAATTAATAGTCTTTCATCAGAATACTTATGAATACCTTCAAAATTATAAAAAAGATCATTAATTTGTAATACCGACTGTAACACGACAAATTCATGAGTTTTCAAAGGTGGTCACGAACTGGAAGGCGTATTGTAACCCCCTACCCGTCCGACCGACCATATTGTCAAGATCGTGGGAAGTTGATGGAGAATTGGAGACACTACCCAAATTATTTTTCTCCTCTAGAAATCTCACTTAGAAAAAAATACTCGAGGAGACGTATGTGACTTCCACTCCACAGGTTGATTCGATGATGATGAGTCAATACTCACACGTCTGACGTCTCCTACTGACTCTACATAAAGAGTAGGTAACCTTAAGCAGTATTATATGATCTGTGCCTTAAGTTAAGGCTAGGCATAGCAATTAATAGTTTTACGACTATGCAAATCGCAATGATCTTAGACCCTTCATAGATCACTAAAGACAAACATTTTCTACAAGTGAAACTGTTAAATGACTATATCTAGAGGGTGCTGTTGGCTTCTAAGCTAAGTAGAGATGCGGGTTCGTACTTTATGGTGTGACATAAAGTTGTAACCATAAAGCTGTATACAAAACATAGAAAATCATACGGGTGGGGCTTTCACAGTAAAGGTGGGTCCACATCTGATCTTTTGTCCGTACCGTAGCTCCGTATCGTAACGCTAGTTTGGACGCCCGTTCGGTTACGTTACGGTACGGTGGTAGTGCGGCGTCCAAACTAGCGTTCTTTGATCGCGACGCTGATACGATACGGAGCTACGGTACGGACAAAAGATCAGATGTGGACCCACCTTAAAGAGATCATTTTGCTCTTTCAAGGCAAGGTATTTCTAACTTCTTGTTAATATTTTATCTTCAAGATTTAAAATAAAATGTTTAGCGGCGCTAGATTGAAATATCGAAATGCCGGTATAATGAATGATAAGCGGACGAGGAAACCAACTTTAGCCCCCATCGTAATAGGTTATTCCCATCGAGCCCACCGGCTGGCCCACTGGTGGGGTCGATGGAAAAAAAAGGTCTACATTGGCTCGTTTGCTTGGGGAACTAAATCAAACGAGCAAAATAAAACCATTTGAACCAATTACCGATTCATTAGGTAATGTGAAAGAAAAACGAAGATGACGATCAAGTTGAAAACTAAACACCTTCTAGAGCTTTATCATGACCCGAGCAGCACTTAGTCAGAACCGATGTCAACGAATGTCGCGTTGGGACAGACATGACCTGCACCTTTGCAGATGAATGCTAACTGTAGTTTCAATGCAACTGCACTCTGTTATTTTGTAATACGAAATAAACAATACATACTTATGAATACGTAGAATGTATGTAATGTAAGTGTAAGTAGGTGCTTTATACTCTGTTATCAAACTCGGAAAAACTACCTCAACGGGTCGGAATGGTCACAAGTCAACTGTCGTGTTTTATATTTGCATTCAAGTTTGATCGAAAGTGATAGTAGGTACTCGTAGTGCATATTTTCATTATGTAGGTAGGTGAAGTAAAGTAAAGTAAAGTTATTATGAAAATAAAACCAACATTTTTTCGATACCCGAAAAGAGTAAGTAAATATGCCTCTTATTTTTAGAGCTGAATTTGTAAAACCTTACTTATGCAAATAAACGTATCTTGAACTTATTTTTGGGATTGAACACGGTAAGTCGGTAGTAAGATAAGAAACTTTGTCGGAATAAAGAATGTTGTATAATTCTACACAACAACTAATTATAGTCTAGTCTAGACGACCACTGAGACGTCTTGATACACAGCTAAGGAAACATCAAACGCGTGGGAAGGCATATTTTTCTGCTCAGTGATGATAAAGTGGAGGATAAAGTTTGCAGACAGACTGTTACATTTCTGACAGTGCAAAGCGCCCAGACTCTGTTGACAGCACGTAAATTATTTCAGTTTATGAAGAGGGAACGGCAATATTTTTAGTTCAGTCAAATTAGGTTAGTTAGAAAAATTAAGCAACAAAATCGAGCGTAGTAGGTGTACCTAGTTAATTAGTGATATGGTCCTCTGTGTTAAAACAGGCCTATCTATAAAAATACCTTGCAAGTAAGTACCGTCAAAGAAATGTTTTAATTGGGAACTCCCAGGTCCAAGACGATTGATAAACTACCTAATAGATGTGGCGATTAATAAACCAAAAATATGATGTTTGTGTCGCAAACATCATCTTTTTGGTTTATTAATCGACAAACTTTGTGTGGCAGGAACAGCTGATAGGTAACTGTAGACGGCCATTGGGTTTTTGGGCCAGATCTATGATAGATGATTCTGGCATCAGCATTGTTTACCCAACTGGCAGTCGTAAAGCAGAGTTCGACCCGATTAGTTTGGATTCTTTTTGATCTGTGACAGACAGACCAATGGTTCCTTGAAATATAATTTATTTTGAGTCCAATTAACTGCAAGATGGAAAAATAACTTGTGCAACATTTTTAAATTTGAAAAAGTCTGGCAAATGTGTAGTAATATTAAATTTTCACAATAATTTAAGGAATAACACGTTGAATAATAGGTACCTACATTGAACGGTTCCTGACTCTACATTTAATTAAATATAGCTCAAAGCAAAACAATACGATTGGAAATCATACAATCTCCGCTTTCCATACAATGAACAATATGCGAGCGCGCGTTCACCGAGTCAGTCTCACATACTAATATAAACAAAAACGGCAAGTCTTTATCATTTAAATTCCCATTGTGGGTCTACATGCCTGACTGTCTACCATAGATCACCACCACGGACCGCCAGAACCTTCAAAACTAGTTCTTACTCCCTTCTGATAAGGATGGGAGTTCCTGCAGGCGCATGGTATAGAAAGGGTGTCGACCTTAACATATGGCGAGCATAAGATCGTGTCATTCATGGATCGTGGCCGACAGGAAGAAATCTTGAATGAGTCTACGCGCCCTTTTTACGTAATTAGCAGATGTTGGAATGTTGATAAAGTTACGACAGTGATTTATGGAATTGGTGGAAAGAACTAAGACGGTTTTCATTTGTTTGACACAGGATTTGTTTAGTTTGGGACTTTAGAGGGCGTTATGAGAAAATGTCCATAAATACTCCTAAGGTAACTGAAATCACTTTGAAAAAGTACCTAGAATAATACATATTATATCCAGTTGCTTATGAAGTTCTTTCAGAGACAGTAAACTCATTCTACCAAAAACCAGGTCACCAGCTCGATCCAAAACCCAGAAACGAATGAGCTCAAATGTTTTCCTAACGTCTCGTATCAACTTTCAGAAGTTTCAAATCTCAGCTGAAATCCAGGTGACCTGCTTCGCACTTGGCAGCTTGCCATCGATTATTTATCAAGTCTAATTTATCCTAGGGAAGCAGACTAGGCGGCGCCTGTCTGGCTTTGTATACTCTTTTAAACGTTTGAGATAGAAATACATGCGTGAGGTTACGTGTTCTCTTATTTTTGCTTCAGCAAAGTTTAGGGGTATACCACCACTGACCACCAGGTAAAAAAACAGCATTTACAAAATTAACTTTTAATATAATTTAGTTATCATCACAAGGAATATCTAATTAGTTGCAGGTCCCGGCAAGTTCAGCTCGTGTGCTACCGCGCTGGGCACGTCCAGGTAGATCTGGAAAAAAGGCAAAAATTGCTCACTTGTAGAAAATGTGGTCTTCTACAAAAAATGGCCACTGAGTATCTTAGAAATCAAGTCTAAGACAGGCTACAAAAGATCTTGGATTGCTATGACTAAATGGAAGTTTAAATGTAGATATTTATCTAGATAAGATCTTGATATTTATGTAGTATTCTTGGGGGTTGCAAAAAAGGCCTTGGCACACCAACAGCCAAAATCTTACACAGAGGAAAACCTGGATTAACTGCCTGAAATCATCTTCAATAGCTTTAGAGAAAGACAGGGTTGAATAATTTGAATATGTCAGTCATGGATAGCAAGATACCTTCTCCAGACCGACGGTGCGGATGAGAGCTCGAAGTCGCTCCGGCGTCACCGGGTCTCCCTCGCTGGACCACACGGTCAGAGAGCAGTTGAACCGAGCAGTCTCCCGCATCAGATCTAATAGAACTGGCTGACTGTTTGATGCTAAACCAGCGCGGACTGCAAACGTGACTGTCTGATCAACACGGTTTCTATCGACAGCTTTGATCATGGCTCCGATCTGGGTTCTGCTGTATTCTCCCTCTGTGATTTCGCCTCCGAACCTTGTAAACAAAATAACATCAACTTAGCGCACATCATGCTGTAACCTGACCTGCAATAGACATAGACATAGACAGGCATTTATTTCTGGCATTCCAATCGCCATCGAAGCTAAAAATTACCCAGAGGCAGTGTCATGACTGGTCGTTGGAGTTGTGAGATCTAGTTTGAAGAAGACACAAGGCATTTGTAGAGCAATAAGCAGCTAGCTTAAAACAGCTTTTTGCTTGTGGTTTCCAATACGCACGATTGCGTTAATTTAAATTTTAGGACACAGGGTATATAATCTATGTTAAATGACTGTGACTTCTTGTTGTCTCACCTTGTTGTCCAACCAAGAGAGAGCACAGCACGAGGGTGCTTCGTAGCTAGCTGCAGGAACTTGTTGGCATCCAGAGGCTTGGTGGTCGCGTCCACTGGTCCCGGGATGATGTCAGCGTTCAACCATACTGGGAAGGTGCTCTGAGACAAAAAACAACATGAAGACTTATTTATGGACCGTAAGAACACAGCATAATATTATAACTATAGACTCTACAGCTGATTTACAGAGTAGACTGTACATAAACACGAAATATGACTCTCTAAGGACTAAATTTTTTTTTATTGATCTACGGCATTTGTCAGTATGCGAAACCCAATTCTTAGAGAAGATCATGGAATATCGGATATGAAATATCCAAGAAGATAGCTAAGTATACATGAATTAACTGACCGGACCTTTATGGGACCAACCTGGAAGTATACCCGTACAACCGAATTGAGAACCTCCTCCTTTTTTGAACCATGACGGTATCTGTTTTTCAAAGTATAATCTTGTATTTTATAAACGAGCAAGTTCATTGCCAAATCATCGCATCGTGCTGGATGCAGACCGCGCGGTTCCATTACAAAATAATGATAGGTGGGTACGCGGAAGGCACGCAGATGTGCTGCGTGGTAGGTCCCGGGGTAAGGGTGCGTTTACACTCACACCCATCTTAATTTATCTTTTTCCACAAACCAGAAAGAACACCTTTGAATGAATCTTTCTTTCAAAGGAGTTCTCTCTCGTTTGTGCCTTTGATTTAAATGTTTTTGAATCCGTCACTCGATTGGCCATCCTACTCTTCGCTTAAAGTTTTTTGTTTTTTTTTTGTACAAAAATAGGTCAATGTCCAAAATGTTAACTATTTATTTAAAAATATTTGGCTTTGGTTGTGGATTACAAAGAACTGGCACCGATTCATCAATAGATTTTATTTAACTAGGTACTTAGGTAAGTACAATAAATTCTGTGATTTTACCATTTTTACTGAATAAGTGGGAAAGTATTGAATTTGATTCAATTCACTGTCGACTGACGCTCTGACTACCTCCGTGTGAACACACTTTTTATTCGAGTGAAGGGCTCTGGCTCGCCCCTGCATTAGCCCTTTATAATGGAGACATTTCTTCTGATTGCCTCAATTGAAATTAATAGTGTGGATGAATGCTGCTAGATGTGCAAGGTTCAATGAGTTATGATGATGTCATCCAGCTTCAGATTTTATAAATATAAAGTTACATTCTGGTAGTGCAGCATGCTAGACACTTAGATTAGACGGAAACAATCATTAGACTAGAGGCTTCGAGTATACCTACTATGCCTCATACACGGAACCTCGAAATGATCTACTTACCCCTGGTTTAGCGTAAGGAGCGATGAGGTCTTGACTCTTCTCAAACGCCTCTATACTTTTGAAGTCTAGCTTCACACCCTTCGGTTTAGGGTTACCACTGTTGTACTGCGCCACAGTAGAGAGGAAGTCTGAGAGGGCCAGGTCGGAGGTAGTGGCGGGAGGGTGCGCCATGACGGGTATCGGCGGCCCGCTTTCCTTCCCGATTACGTGGCCGATGACGATGTCCGCTTCGAGCATTGAAACATTGCCTGGAACGTGTAGAATGTTGTATTGGTTATTTCTAGGAATAGAAAATACGGAAATTGTTGCGAAGCATGTTGCTCCATATCGTTGTATATCCTAAACAAAATACTTATGTCACTTTCGTACAACCGACTAAGTTTGGGACTAGAGGGCGTACCTATGTAGTGTGTAATATCTAAGGATATTTATTTATTTAAATGTTGACATAACCAATCAAGCAAAAGGTTTGTGTGTTTTTCCCTCATAACAAAAACCTGCCTAAGATGTTCTATGGGGTAGAGACAAAATGATTTCCATGTTATGATATTCATCAGCTCAAATACAGTTTCGAGTTATCTCAGGGATACTAAAATTACAATTTAAAGCATTTGTTTCATCTCAGAGAATTGCGATTTGACAGAGCAATCGGTAAAGGGGAGTAAGACTTTTAAGTTCAGGGCTTTCAATTTTTGCTTTATGTACGACCCACCTGAAGGTAAGCGGGTAACACACCTGTGTAGCCTGTGAGCGCAACACCAGAAACTGTACTAAAATGTCTAAATTTCACTATAGTGATTGAGATGAATGAGAATGTTGCTTATGCCCGATGATTCATGTCTTCGCGAAATCTATTTTAGCTCGCACAATGGGCGGGATGTTTACAAAAAGACGAGTGTGCTCTCCAGAGAATGCTGGAATAGGGATGCTGCTTAGCTGTGGCTGTGATATTCTAGGGTCCCTTACATATGCTTAGGTAATGCAAGCTTGGGGCCCAAAAGCTCTAGCTAGTTTTGGACAATCCAAGGCACAAGTCACAGATAATAATAATTAGTGAAATTATGAATGGTAACCATTTATTTTGGATGTCATGTTTTTTTTTGTGTAGCAATTAGAAGTGTTGGAGTTTTTAGAATACTTATAAGTTTTTTATATTATGACAGATTACCTAAAGTATAGATTTTTATATTTCGTATATTTTTGGGTACTTTATGTGCGATAACAATTATTATTTATATTTATGTACTTAGTCTAAAAAAATGTTTTATATAATAATTTTTTTTTATGATAAAAGTAATGGAACAAGCTGATAGCTCACTTGATGTTAAGTGGTAACTTCTGCCTATAACAATGCATACCTCACAGAGCAAAAAATGGTTCTTTTTTCGCTTCAGTATGAATGAATTAGGTATGTAACTCTACAGCCTATATGAGTAAAAAAAATAAAGACCTTGATGTAATAACCCTAAAACTTAAAATCGTAACCCTTCCACAAGTTTGATCGTATTATAAAACTGTTACTATTTTCTTCGAACTTTCTTAACTCATTCTGCTGAACTCAACCACTCCTACCAATTAAGTATAATTAATACGACTAGTTGGTACTTAACTAGTTATATAGCAAGTTTAATGTGTGAAGCCTGAGTCCGTCAAGCAAAGTGATTGTGATTAATTACAGTTCTAGGAAAGAGATTATTGTACATCGGTGACCGTCCAGAAAATATACTTAGTGAAATAACATTGGAAAGTTGACATATCATAAAAACCACTGATATTCTGTATTAGGTACAACTACTTCAGTATTCACAATACATATTTACAAAATACTCATGAAGTTGAGCTATCTACTAACCGTTGCAAACGATTAAGTATGATAATTCCAATAAAATTACAATTATACTTGTATTTTTACTATATCTTAGAGAATTGGCCACTGAATGCTAACTAATCTACTACCGCGTGCACCTATGCCCATGCCACTGCCGACATGAATGCCGCTTAGTGAGAATAAAGGCGATGTTGCTGTGGCAATAAGTCCGCGGCATTAATGCCGCCATACATTCCGGCAGCGGCATGGGCATAGTGTGCACGCGGTATATGGTTAGTAAATACTATGAGCTAATCTGTGGTACTAGTAGTGACTGTTAGTTATTCTGTACAGCGGGACCGGGAACGAGCTATTTGCGTTCAAATTGGCCTAAGGTATAGACGGGATGTTGGAATTATACGGAGGTCTAGACCTAGGTATTGTATTGCAGGACATGTAGCGATGTAGCGATTTACTGAGGAGAACACGGTAGGATGTGTATCCTCCTACGAAAAGGGAAGATCTTCCACGCCGACTTTTGGCTCGGGCTCCGAGAACCTTTTTTTTTTTTAGACATCAAGCTATGAGCTAATGACTCAAGACTCGTTTCCTACATAGGTAGGTACCTACACTATACTGGCGGATTCAGGATTTTGATGGGGGGGGGGCGATCTTGACCCCCTCTGCCCCCAGTCTCAGTGCCAGACCGGTTATTTAAGGTTTCTCTTGACAAATCCTTGTCCATCCTTAGAAGACACGGAGCTTCTGAGGGGGGGCTTAAACCCTCTAGCCCCTCTGGATCCGCTAGTGTGTAGGGTAACCGCATAATAACATCATCCTTTCTTAAGCGTCTGTAGCTGTCCCTCTTTACTGCGTTATTAAGAGCGGGACAGGCTAACAGTAATAGGCGATTGATTACCGCCAGCTGCGCACGCGGTTAATTTAGTTACAAGAACCAGTGATGTGAGAAAAATGCTAAATAGTCCCTACAAATTCAAAAACTTTGTACCTACCTACATACGTACAAACATTTGCATCCAGTTATGCGTCAGCATGAAACACGCGCGGCGCGGGTCCTGAGCCCCGAGTCTGCATTTGTTTAGACTTTCGACTCGAGTATAGCACACGCAAACGCATTCGTAAAGCGAGAAATTTTGTATGAAAACCGGATAAGCGCCTCTAGCGGGAGATTTAGGTATTGTGCAATTCACAACAAAATTTCTCGCTTTGCGAATGCGTTTGCGTGTGCTATACTCGAGTCGAAAGTGAAAACAATTGCACAGACTCGGGGCTGTGTTAAATCGTTACTTTCAGATACGGAAGTCCAGCACATCCCTACTATGCCACGTTTCGCGGTCAGAACAGTGTGCGTGCGCCTTTACGAGAAATTCGCACTCGCCTCCATTCCAAGCGTTTACAATGAAGTCATAAATACTGCGTAAATTATTAGCAGAAAAAGACTACCTAGCTATTCTGGCTCGTATTTTGGAACGATGCTCAAGTGTGAGTCAAGCGAGTCCAAACTATTAAGATATTATATTTTGAGAAAGAAATCAGAATGTGAACTGATGTTGCGGTTTACTCTCTCTGGCTTGCCTAGCCTATACCAATTGCAAACCTCACGAGCACATCCAACGAGAACGTGCTGCGGAGATACTCGTTCAAAATGAAGGTCTTAGGACGTCACTGGTATCGATCCTGTTTTTGCATTTTTCTAACCTAATTTTATAGCACTAAAAATGTAGCCATTCCTTTCTCATAATCTGAAATTACAAAGACGGCTATTTTTGAGCTGTCAAATTACCTAGGTCAGTTTAGAAAAATGCTACAAGAGAATGAATAGGCACCAATGTATAATTTAAGTCAGTTTGTCGTGAGCTTAGCAAATAAATAAAATCTAAGTACTTTTAAATAAATAGGTCATAGGTATTAAATGTAGCACAACTACTGCTAAGCTCCGTTTTTGATCTAAACTGTCACATCAATCCAAGTGTACCTACAAGGTGATTTAATAAATCTACAGGGTGTGACAAGACTACTGACAAACATTAGGTGTGCCCTAAAGGATAGATATTTTCACATAGGTACAAACCATACTTTGTGTCTCGATTCAGAATTGAAGAAACTTGCAGAAATTACAAAGAGGTAACGGAAATGTAGCTGGCAACTCTGGATGAGAAGAGTCAAAGACCGGGCTCAATGACGCTTCTTGGGAGAGACCTACGTCCAGCAGTGGACCTATAAAGGTTAATGATGATGATAAGGAGGTAAAAACCTAATTGAAAACGCAAAAAAACTTCCTATTTTAGCAAGCAATGTTTCTCCCAATTATTTCTACGCTTTGAGGACAAAGTGATTTAGAGTTCATGTTCAGGAAGTTATTCTTTGACAACATGTAGGTACCTAGATACGTATTCCATTAGCTCAGTGAATGGTCAAAGGCAATACTCAAGTTGGGTAAGACCCTCACCGACTGACAACCTGACATCGGTAATCGGATTGTGTAATTTGGTACGTTGGTAGGTAATTGTATAAAATACATAAAATTACTGTAAATGTAGGTACTAGGTACCGATGATGATGGTGTAATTATAATTAGTTTTGCTACATAACACAGAAGTTATGCAAGTGTGCACATCAACGACTTTTAGTAAATTTTTCATCAATATTGGACGTCGTCTTTTTGTCGATGGTGTGCCCATTGCACTTAGTAATTTACAAATAAACTTACTTGCTAAGGAGGCTTCAAGATACTTTTTGTCGTTAACAGCATGTGCCCACGTGATTAACGTTAGATTCTTCAACGGCTCCTCTTCTTTTGCGCAAATTGCTACAGTTGCTGAAATAAAATAAAACACGAATAAAAATCTACCAAATTCTACCATTTCGCTTGTAAGCGAGCAACATTTATTCTGACACAAGTTTTATCTGTCAACGTCATTGAGCTATCTAACGTCGACGTCAAATGAAATTCATTGTCATCATGACTCAGCGTCCAGCTTCCTTCAATCCATTGTTTATTTGTTTGTTTACCAAACATGACGCCTTTTCCTTGGATCACTTCTTTGTAATTATAGGAATAAATGATTCTAATATACTATTTTGACTTACCGTCCATTTTAAGAAATAAAAAACACGTAAAATAAAAACTAAACTCAACAAAACACCGGAAAGAAGAACGAGGTACTGAAATCAGCTGACCAAATAATGTCCTAAGTACTAACTAACATAACAGATGGCGCTACCGTAGACTTTTATTCTAGAGGTTTTCTATTTCGGGTTCTAATCTAATCTGGCTTTTGTGGTGTTTAGATGTGCTTATTTATGAGCGTGTTTCAACGTTTATTGGTTCCTCAAAATTTGTCCACTATGTATTCCTGTGTTCAACACAACGCGACTTTCTGTTGGACGTGACTCTGTCTAGGTAGATACCTATCATAAATGCTCTCGCAAATAACTGTCGCAAAGAGGAGGTAATGGAGGTTTTCTGAAGTGAACTAAGTAGGTATATGTAGGTAGGTGGGTAGGTATTGCAAGTATTTTCGTAAAGCAGGTCAGCATGCGCTCATCCGGAAGTGGAGACTAAATAACAAGCGCTAACCCCAGATCTAGATCATAATATAATGTTAGCATATTTGACATGATAATTTAGCACAATTTTCGGTACCTACTAGGTATACCTACCTTACTGGCATCTGAATTTATTACTATTAACCTTTATTGTCCTATTGTTCCCATTGTCCTAAAGAGTGCCGTTAGGTTCAACCCCTCGTCACAGGGGGTCAATCGCGCTAAGTTGTAACGGCTCACCGGCCACTGTTACTGCCACGTTATGGCTGATAAGGTCGATTTTCACAGTGAAAATCGGCCGTAGCGTAGGAGTAACAGTGACCGGTGAGTCGTTATAACTTAGCGCAATTGACTCCCTGTTAGTCTACGCATCCAAAGTGAAAACACGCCACTTTCCTTGAACCCAATAGGTATATACCTACATTAGTTCTTTGCTTCTTCTGTAGATTTCTTGTCATTATAAAGATGTCTACATTACCAGCGCTTTCAGGCGCACTACTTCAAAGGATATCACTTTCGTATCCGTGTTTGTAGTAGAACAGGTTATTACCTACTTCATCTTCCGTGGCAGGTTCCTGGGACCTTCAACCGACCTTGTCCACTAAACCACCGACACGCCACGACATCACGAGCTTCCATCTATCTAGACTACTTACCTTAAAAGCGATTGTGGAAAATCAATAAAAGTGATCGGGTGTTGCCAAACCTTTATATTTTGTAGGTTCGCTGTGTTTTTGTATTTCTTTTCTCACCACATTGCCTACCTTAGTCCACCCACACCAGCACAACTAGCATGAGTGCTTTGTCCTCGACTACAGAAGAGAACTTCCACAAATAAAACTGATGTCTGAGTTCCTTTTCCATATCATTTTTCCCTTTCCGTAAAATAAAAGAAAGACAAGATGTTGGTATCGAAAGCTTTGGTCTCGCGATCGTAACGCACAACGCAGCGGTATGCAGCATGCAGCGCCGGACACATAATTGTATGGAAACGGTCTAGTATGGTCTTTTGTTACGTCGCAGTTTGTGTCAGCGGCGAGGAGCAAACGCGGTACTCTGCGTTGAGCTGCACACCGCAGCGTTGTACGTAACGATCAACGAAACGCTGTCTAATAGGTAGTTGTTTATTCTTTGGCAGAAAAAAATCGTTGTGTAGGACGCACACGATAAGCGGGTAGATCATTAGGCACTCATGTCACTCACTGGCTACATAGGTAGGTACAAATAATTATTGTTCAAAACCTTACCTGCGACTATTAGGCCGAGCATAGCACGGACCCCTGTTTTCCCCATTTTTCTTCTAACTCCGACTGCGAGAGCGCCACAAATGGCTTTGATTCAGCCAACCTCGCTGGCTGATTGATAAAGTGGGCAATTCACCTGATTCATTGCTAAAGTGGCCTACAGATGGACGCAAGGACGTACCCTACGTGCGGACGTACATGCGCATCCAAAACGCAGGTGGAAGAAATAATAGAACAAAAAACCTCTGATGATGGACTAAGCTAAAAGATTCACAGTAACATTATGATATAATAAGTTGTTACATTTTAAATTATTTACAGGATTTGGGTTCGCTATAAGTACTTATAACAGCTGAAATCTTTAAAAAAAGTCGACGTGACGAAAGGAATCATATAGAACGATATAGAGCATAAAAAAAATTCTCACGTTTTTAGAAAAAAATCTTGTTCTGTAAGCAACTATCCGTACAGGCCACTGTATCCTAAAAACTCTTGCAATATCAACAATAACAGTTTATTGTGGTGAACAATAGAGAGTTATTTATCTATCTATCTAATATCAAAGCTTGCGCGTTACTGACCAACGGCAGGTAAGAATTTAGTTATAAGTTGCTTGTAGGTGCTTGCTCAAAAGCATATTCTACTACTTAGGTACGGAACTGCAGTTCCGCACCATCAAGACCGTAACTTCAAGACCAAGTGCCATGGCACTTGGTCTTGAAGTTACTCTTCCACCACAGAATGTTCACCTGGATTTCAGTATCGAATGGTATTCGGTTTTCTTCGGTTCACTATCGGAAGTTTCCGAATGAGACTTCAAATAGCGAATTCGTATCAACTAGTAGTACTTTAGTAGTAGTAGAGCTTTGTGAGAGCTCGTCCGGGTTCAGTACTACCACCGTACCTATTTCTGCCGCCGAACAGCGATGCTCGCATTGCTGTGTTCCGGTTTGAAGGGTAAGGGCGCCGGTGTAATTACAGGCACATGAGACTTCAAGATCTTTAAGTCTCAGAGTGATGGACGCAGTGCATTGCCTTACAGGGCACGTCCTCATTGGACTTGCTCTGTGAGGTAATGCATTGTTATAGGCAGAAGTTACTACTTAACGTCAGGTGAGCTATAAGCTTGTTCCATTACTTTTATCATAAAAAAAAACAACAACAACAGTTTTATAAGAATATGATTAAGAATCACCTATTGTAAAACTGTGTAAAAAGAGATCTTAAAAAATAAGACTGTTTTTTTTTTGTTTTTTTTTTTGCATTTGGCTGCCAGCACACCTGGTGGTAAGTGGTTTCAACAGTTTACCCATGCCGGGCGTACAATACTTAACTATACTCTTAACGTACCACTATACTTGGCGTACTACACTTTTAACATCGACTGTACTATATACGTCACGTCTACACGTGAGACTTGGCATCTTGGTTTATCCGTTTGAACAGTATGAAGATACATGTTATCTGCCATTATCATTGCTTTTTGCTTTTAATATTGACTACGGATTTAGATTGAGATAAACTTCGCATAGAAATAATTCAGATTCTTCCACCTCGATTGTATTTTCTTTATTTTTTTTAGTACACCGCCTAAAAATTAGCTCAGGTATCTTTAGGCTCCACGCTCACTTAAAATGACGACCAACTCAGACTTTTACTAAAATTTCATACCTAATTATACGTGTCATAGCATAATGAATGAACCCATGAAAATGAGATCATAGCATGTTAAGTTAGGTAAGGGCGCCGGTGTAATTACAGGCACATGAGACTTCAAGATCTTTACGTCTCAGACTGATGGACGCAGTGCATTGCCTTACAGGGCACGTCCTCATTGGACTTGCTCTGTGAGGTAATGCATTGTTATAGGCAGAAGTTACTACTTAACATCAGGTGAGCTATCAGGTTGTTCTATTACTTTTATCATAAAAAAAAAAAAAAAAGAATCATTTAATCCCTCAAACGGACAATGGAAAAAGTGATCTTCATAATCGATCTCTACTCGCGAGCTACCTGTTGCTCCGCCAAATGCACCCTTAAGTTCACTTAAGTATAGTTTGGAAATCAATGTTCGGAATTTAATCTGAGGTACGGAAGGAATGATATGGAGTGAGTTTTTTACTCCAGGATAATCAAAGAAAACGAAAAAGTACCAAACAAGTACAAAAATATTTATTTAATTTATTACCTACCTTAAAACCAACACAGCCTAATATTTTGTTTGATTTTTTGTCTTGAGACAATAATTAAAAACTGCGTAGGTACCTAATGTACAACACTAAAGTATTATAACTACCTCATTGCAAAGTCGAATCTAAAATTATTGTAATTCAATAAAATCCCTCAATTCCAAAACATTATTTACCCTGTTTTTTTCAGGACATTATATGTCCATCGTACGCCAAAATAGAGTTTTGCAGCACTCATCAGTCATCCAAATTACGAACACGCCAGACGTTTGTCTTGCTTCCGATGGTCCGTTTATGGGCATCTATTTTGACGAGCCACTCACCACAGCCACAAGTGAACAGCGACAGTGACTTTTCAACATTTTACAGGGATGCAATGCACACAAAAGTATGGAAAGTGGCTGTCTTTTGCTGAGTTGGACGCCTATTTGTGGCCATTAGATGGGCAGTCCAGAGAGATACACATTTTATATTTTATGTTGTCTTTGTGTTTTTAATTACTGTGTGTATTTCATGTTTGTGCCCGTTTGTGTGTCATAAATAAATGTATTTTCTTTCTTTCTTTCTTTTAGACATAGACATAGACATTCATTTATTTACTACATGGCACACAATATACAAAACATATAGATAAGTACAAATGAAACAATAATAATAAAAATAACGAAAGCACTGAATTTAAAAGAAAAAAAATATATACTTAATAACATAAATTGGTTTCTATAATATGTATGATGCCTGCCACAGCAGCAAATGGGTCCTAGCTCAGCAATTTGCCTACTGTTTTAGCAGTAGATGCCTTGACTTAGGGTCTAGTACGAAATTTGGGGTGTAAAACATCTCACGACCAGCACACCAGTGTGCACCTATTTGTATGGAGACTCTGAGCTTGGTGTAGGTAGACCAAGCTTCTCTAAAACTCATTAGTGCTGAATCGTTACCGTCTGCGCGTTATTTCTGGCTTCGATTTCCACTCTCACAACTATCATTTTGTGCGACACTGATGAATCAAGCTTTGCTTGGTTTGGGACTAGATGCAACGACTAATGGTAGCGTACCTAAATACCTACAAATATTTATTTACCTATCTGAGTTAATTTTACGTAGTTGTGATTGTGGCGTGTGGCTCAATTGCAGAGAGTCTATAATACTGGCGGTAACACGGCCTACAACGGCCCTCGTAAGAACTAGAGTGAGATTCATCGTACGTCGACGAGGATGTACTTCGGCTTCCGATAGCTGCAGAAGACGATGGTGGCGATGCAGATGAGGCCGATCACTGCGAACACCAGCCCACCCCACTGGAACACGCCAACTACCACCCTGATGGAATAAAGTTACGAGTGTGACTTCCAAAAAAGTTAGGTACAGCTAAAGGCATTTCAGGTCCCGATTTGCATAAGTACATTTTGTTAAGTTTCAGATTAATTTTAGTTATTTATAACTGTTGGTTTTACCGTAATCTAAGTATTACCTATGCAGTAAGCAGTCACGAAAAGGCAAAATAAAGTAATTATTTTAACGTAACGTAGTAGTAGTAGAGTTCTTTGTGAGAGCTCGTCCGGGGAAGTACTACCACCGTACCTATTTCTGCCGCCAAGCAGCGATGCTGGCATTGCTGTGTTCCGGTTTGAAGGGTAAGGGCGCCGGTGTAATTACAGGCACATGAGACTTCAAGATCTTTACGTCTCAGAGTGATGGACGCAGTGCATTGACTTACAGGGCACGTCCTTGTTGGACTTGCTCTGCGAGGTAATGCATTGTTATAGGCAGAAGTTACTCTTAACATCTATTGTGAGTGAGCTATTAGCTTGTTCCATTACTTTTATCATAAAAAAACACCTGTAAATACGATAGACAACATTGAAACAGACGCATTTCTCGAAGTAAAATGTCTAATAGCTAGGTAATGATTCCCGCTGCTTTGTAATGACATTGTTACATTTTTAAAAACGGCATTGTAAGTATAGGTACAGTTACAAACAGAGTCCCGTCAATGCAAGTTTAAAAAAAAAGTGGGACCTGGACACCATCCAATTTGCCCCAGACCCTTTTAAATTGTTCTCCATCCACCACCTTGCAGCTACCTTCACAACTTCAATCTCGTGCTGTCAAAATATTATATTCTGAATGTAGCAGATTTGATTGCAGAACCAATGTCAAGTTCTCAAGGGCACTGGTTCTAGTAGAGCACAGAGGTACTAACCTGAGCTCGGTGAAGATGTTGTCCGTCACTATCACGTGTTGCTGTACCCAGAAGACGGGGAACAGCATATTTGGCACATTTTCAAAGTGTCTAGAAAAATAAGAGGCAGAAAGTTTCACAACTCTAAATTTTGAAATGTTGGTTGATTGTCGAATATTTATGTAGGTACCTAGAGTTCAGCTTCTATCGAAATCTGTGCTCATATTAGTATCGATACTCTAGGTCCAAGCGACTACGCTCGAGTAGAGATTTTGAGTAATCATTCGGAATAAAAACTTAACCTACGTTCCGGGACATTAGATAAGATTTATTAGTACGTTTCGGGCTAAGTAGATATTAAAAAAAATGTCTTACGTACCTAATACCTTTGTCCGGTTCTAAATAAACATTAAGCTGAAATCTCGCCGCTACATCCAACGGAACGCCTAGTGTCTGCAAAAAAACAAATAAAGTTGTTGTATTGACTTCGTCTCAAGTGCTGCCTTAGAACGAAATGTCGTGTATATAGGTACTGTGCTCGCGTGGTAGTACCTACACAGATCCTATATCTATGGGTACCTAGTAATAGTGTTACACACTTATGCATACTTGGGTGGCCACTGTGGCCCGCCAGGTGCGAATTCTGAAGATTAGCTCTACAATTTCAATGACTTTTTGTTGTCAATTTAGGGCCGGACTGGTGGTCGCGTTGCTGGTGTCACATTTTACTGATTGTGCTAATAAATTCAAATCAAATCATTTGATTTTTTATGAACCTAGGTACATAAAGCTGTTGTTAATATTATTAATTATAGAGCACTAGATTCTACCACTTGACATACAAAGGTTTATGAAAAGTAGGGCTCACTTACGGGCTCGACGGAAAAATAAAAGGAGTGTTTCTCAGGGTCCGGTGCTAGGCCTTCCACGGCGTCCCGTAACTCCTGGTCGGCGTACAGGAAGTGGGGGAGAGATAGGAGCACTGGCGCGTCATACCGGCACGCAGATACATTCATCACCCCACCCCATTTGCAATCACCGTTGCAGAAGCAATTGTTCTCGTCTGATACGGAAGCTGGTGGAGTAGTTAAAAATTAGTCGGTGGCTTGGGCCGGTTTTGCTAGCTCAAAATAACATCTTTTAGATAAAAATATATCCATTGCTACTTTTAACATGTCAAGAATAGTGTTGGTGACAAAATAGGTGATGATAACCCTTGATACTCTTAATACCCTGCGCTTGCAGCGAATAACAGCCTATTCGATAGAATAAGCTCCGAAACTACTAGACCGATTTGAAAAATCCTTTCACCGTTTAGGCTATATAATATTTTCAAAAAAATTGAAACTCCAATAATGTAACCAAAAGTGTAAAAAAAGACTTGAAATTTTTGTTAAATACCCGTGAGTAGCCGGGACGGGCCGCTAGTAAATGAACTTACATTTATCAAAGACCCGACTTAGCATTTCAAACTTGTGATAATTGAGTCCTTTCATCAGGCCGCTGTCGACGTGGTCCAGGCTGACTGTCCGGCACAGGTCTGGCACGAACATTTCCAGCGTCGAGTTCTCTGTCAAGCCTCTGGATATGAACTCACCAGCACTGCCTGCTAACTGAGAATATTATAACAATTTAGTGTGGTGTGTGAACTGAACTGAACTGAAGATACCTATAGCAAGCAAGTTTGTATAAGTTAGTGGCCAACTCTGGTGTCAGATTTCTTAGGCCGCCTTAAGGCCTCTGCCATGGCTTAACGACTGAAGATAGATAGATAGTTTATTTGACATACACACAGAAAATACAGAACGGATATAGAAAATATAGCAAACATTAAGATACCTACAAGAAACAAACAAATAGTAATAGCTAAGTAATAGCTACGGGTAACCTGAAACTACATGTGTCCCAAACATGTCAACAGTTTCTCATCATCATCATCAACCTATATCAGTCCATAGCTGGACGTAGGTCTCTCCCAAGACGCGCCTCTGAGCCCGGTCTTTGGCTCTTCTCATCCAGTGTTTGCCAGCTACATTTCTCAGATCGTCGCCCCACCTAGCCGGGGAACAGTTTCTCTAGCCAGGTTAATATTCTACAATCTTACAATCGCTAGAAACTAGAGCTACTAGACTAAAAAATTAATTCTCTTGCGAATCAGAGAATGCCAACAAGCCTACGAACCTAACATTTACACTAGTATGAGAGAGGAGGTAAGAAGTATAAAGGTTAGTCGGAGGGCTAAAAATACCAAAGAATAAAAACAAATTACCCGAGAGCAGTTCCCTTGGAAGAACGGTAGTGAGTCATTGTGGTTCCACTTCTGTATTTGTCCCAACAGCGTGCCACCAGCTCCTGACGAGACCTCCATGTAACCGTCAGTGTCGATGGAGTTGTTTCTCTAAGACACATTACATACTTGTCACACATGCTCTGTATGGGTGCTTGGGTATATGGGTGGGTGTATGGGTGGGATCGAGAGTTACGGTGCTTTTCCACCACGTTGCTAAGCATGTGTTTGACACCCACCAATAGGACGATGCCTATTGGTGGCTGTCAAGCACATCCTTAGCAATGTAACTTAGCTCTGGCACCCTTATTGTAAGGGAAAATCTCTGCATTTCGTCTGAAATTTTCAAAACTGCCAATTTATTGTGGCCACTTTTTTTCGTTTACTAAATGCCAAATATACGAGACCTCTACAAAGCACAAAATGTGCTGATTAATTCATTTTGATTGTGCTTTAAAGATGTACGAAGTTACCCAGCACAAGTACTTTTTATCCCGGAAAATCAACAGGGTCAAACGGGACGAAGCCACGGGCCGAAGCTAGTTATTTATAATCGCGGCAGTTCGAGAAAAATCCCTTACCTTGTAAAACCATCCGAAGCGATCCATCACGGGAACACCAGGCATGGCCTTTAGCCGTGAAAGATTCAGCAAGCAGTTGTCATGACCTTCGAACAGCATTTGTCCAACAGTCTTGGTCACTGATAACCGATCGTTGCAGAACCATAAAGCCCCACTCAGCCCTATCTTCGAAATCAATAAGTCGTATCTCAGTCGGGATGCAGCGCTCTGAAATAAAAAAACAGACTCATGTACTTAGGTACTTATATAAATAAATCTCAATTTTTAGACCCGAGATCCATCAGTACAATGTAAAAACAAATTTAAAAGTATGTTAGGTATCTACGTAATACATTACATAGCGTTGTACCTAATCTATTCAGTAGTAGCACCCATACAAGTATAAACAAGTCGAGACTGAAGCTAAACCTGGATCAAGATGTCCCTTAAAATTTGCCTTACTAAAACCCTGGAGCCAATGGTGGTCGCGGCCATAGCCGCCTTGTGGCTTGTGGGGTTCGCGGTGATTTTCATACAAAAATCTATGCTTGAGTCCGGATCTGTGCTTGAGGAGTGCTTCAGCATACGGGTCTAATTAGACCACGTTCCGGTTTCAGATGATGATGATTAAAGTTAATTGGGATTGTTCTATTGATCGTAAACACCATTGAAAAGTCACAAGAAAGCCAATTACGCAATGTCGTGCTAGTGGATGACGTGTTTTTTTTCAGGAAGTCATACCCTTTCAGATTTTTTTTTATCGGTACATAATTGGCTGAGTAAAAATACAACAGAATTAAGAACCTCCTCCTTTTTTGAAGTAGGTTAAAAAGGTGATTATAAAAGATACGTACAGCAGCCACCATGTTGATGGTGGTGAAGGTGTCCTCGAGGGTTCCGTTGCTGGTGCTACTGTCGAAGTGCCAGGTCCTCTGCGTGCGGTACGCCACTGAGGAGTTGTGCTGATGGACGGTTACGTTCACGTGCTTCCTGATTTCTCGGAAGCGGTACGGACCTGGAATTGCCAAATTGCATTTTCAATTATGCCAGTGGTTAGTAGTCAGATAACTAGATAACTTTAGTAGAGCTCTTTGTGAGAGCTCGTCCAGGGAAGTACTACCACCGTACCTATTTCTGCCGCCAAGCAGCGATGCTCCCATTGCTGTGTTCCGAATGAATGAATGAAAACGCTTTATTGTACATAAATAACACTGAAACATAATCTTATGATAGAAAACAAAACAGGTTGCATTAAATGTACAATGGGCGGCCTTATCGCTCAATAGCGATCTCTTCCAGGCAACCTTTGGATGGAGAGGATTTGAATAATACTAGTAGGATAGGATTAGCAACTGTAGAATGACAAGTTAGCGAGGAATGTGTTCTACCTAGTTGCTCCAACTTCGGCTTCTCCTCCGGGAAGTGGTCGGCATTAGTCCAGTTGAACAGAAACACTTCGAAGTACAGGGGCTGGTCGGGCGCCACCCACCGCTGGAAGGTCTGCGAGTCTGGTGATAACACCAAGAGCTGAAAAACATTAAAAATTTCCTCAGACAGTCTAAATCGGGAAACGATAATCAAAGTTTTAACTGAAACTTTGAGTTACATTACGGCAGTGTTCTGCACTTTGCAGTGCAACTCACCGACTCATCGATTTTTAGTTCCTCTACTTTTAGGTTGCAAAGGTTTTAGTACAGCGGGCAAGTCGCAGTAATAGGTCGCTGCGACTTGACCAAACATTAAATGGAAAAATGGCCGGGTTCATCAACTTTGACTAAATAAGAATTTTATTGTTTATTTATTTTATCACTGAATGACTGGCTCTGGTCAATAACCCTGACCAGCAGTAAGTATCTATTTACTTTGTAAGTAAAGATAACAGTTTTTGTTTTTCTGTAGCGAGTACATAGTGCCCGTTTCCCTGCAGTAGTATTATGTAATCTGTGGCTGTATTATTTGGGTATTTGACTGTGCGTGAGTACTTACCATAGCTACTAGTTTTTAAATACGATCTGTGTCATAGCATAAATGTAAATACATCTAGGTACAGAATAATAAATTCTGACCAACAACGCTATATAATTTTAAGACACTAATCTCTCAAAATCTCTTTTATTTACAGTCGAATGTTTAGAATCAATAGTTTCTCGATTGTTTGAACGAAATACCTAGTTTCAAAGAAAGTGTCAAAACTAAAAGCATAAGTTTCTCGAATCGAAAGGCATATTAGGGCGCTTGTAGACGTCCGTTTATTTCACCGGATACCGGACCGTGTTTTTTGCTGCATTCGCGGTGGTGTATGATTTCTGATGAATGTGTGTACATGCACCGGACATCGGTCCGGCGAACAATTATATGATAACCGTTTTTGACGGTCCGTTATCCGGTGAAAAAAACGGACGTCTACAAGCGCTCTTACGGATCGTGCAACAATTGCAAATATTTTGGGAGGCTAGTCCAGCAGGCTGTTATATGAATGGGTATACTTACCCTAACATTGTGCCAGGCGCTACCAGTCTACCGTTAAGTGTAGGCATAGGTTGCCTTCTGACTGTGTCATCTTCAATAGTTGTAAAGGCCTAAGTTATACTTACGCTGGAAATAAGTGCGTTGAATATCGCGTTCCAAGACAGAGCCGTGCCGACGGCAGCTATGGCGCAGACGATGGTACCTCCCATCCACAGCCACCACGAGCACGAGCTCTTAACGCAGTCGAACATGCTGCGAGCAAAAACATGCGTATTATTGAGCAGAATTAGAATCAATTAGGATGGTATGAGTGTCGGTTGAAAGACAAGCACTGAGCCCCGAGTCTGTGTATTTGTTTTTGACTTTCGACTCGAGTATAGCACACGCAAAAGCATCCGCAAAGCGAGAAATTTTGTTGGGAATTGCACAATTCCTAAATCTCCCGCTAGAGGCACTTATCCGGGTTTCATACAAAATTTCTCGCTTTGCGAATGTGTTATCGAAGAGATATAACACCTTTTTGTCTCAGAGTGATGGACGCAGTGCACTGCCTCCAGAGCACGTCCAGAACGGTATTGTATCGTTACCCGGCATCGGTGCCGACACCGATATATGAGCAACTGCAATGTCGACGTCGTGCAGATGTCGGCTAGTGTGTAACAAACACTCTATCTCTCTAAAATAATCTTTAGAAGTATCGATACGATAAAAAGAAAAATGCTGTAGCCGCGTAGCACCGTAGCACGCTACGTCGTAGCTTTCGTAGAGGAATGTAAAGATTTCTGTAAATACAATTACTAGTAGTTCGCCCCGAACTGAGATCTCGTGATGGTCGGAGGTTAATAAAACCCAAACAATTTTCATTGACCAATGGTTGTAATAAACTTTGCAAATCGCTTCGAAATCGCCGCCTAGCTATGTACCAGTCTTACTTGAACTACAAAATCATTGAAACTCCAAGAAATGGTACCTCACGTTATACTGGGTTTGCCAATTTTATAATTTTTACAACAACTCAAAAACTAATAGACCTATAGAATAAAATAAAAACGGTTTTGGAATGTCTAAACAAAACCCTATCATATGACACCCCACTTGATATTATTGCACTTTTTTTTTTTACTCCCTTTGGACCCTCATAACTTCACGACCCCTTGACCGATTTACTTCATTTAACAAACCAGTAAAACTTAAGAGTACTATCCGTATACCTACCAAATTTTACGAAGATCGGATGAGCGGTTTAAAAGATCTCGTCGAACAAACATACAAAGCATCTTCGTCCAAGTTGTCACTAAGAATCAATAATTTCTACCAGACAGTAGGAATTATTTACCTCACAGTGTCTAAAGCCCGTATGCCGATACAGAAACCGTTAGGTACTCCAGCATTGAGTCCGTATCAGTGCTTCAGCAGTAAATCAGCTACGGGCCGTAGCGTAGAAATTACCAAAAGATATTGGTCATGAAGGACAAACAAGCGGCCGATTACAAAGTTGAAATTTTTAGTTTCGAGTCTATATTTTAACTAGCTGTCGCCCTCGGCTTTGATCGCGTGGTAGTGGCAGTCTTTGATTCTAATTTTAGACCCTTTAGAGTGCGACTTTTCAAAATTCCTTTCTTAGTGCACCCCTACACTATATACGGATACTACCCTCCAAATTTCATACCTCTAACTGTCACTGTTAGTAAGAGACAGCAATAATTTTAATATCTGAATAAAGTTATGCAACGATTATAAGTAAGCAGGTCAGTCTGTAATCGCTGTAAAATGTAAATGATAACGTCTGAGTCATATAATATTTTTTTTTTGCATTGAGTAATATTTCTACAGAAAAAATATTTATATGAGTAACATGCAGCTTTTCATTGTAGCTAAATAAAAATATATTAAAATAAACTTTATTTCTACTACATTACATATAACATAAGTAAACTAACTAGGTTACCCTTTAAAATAACGACACTGTTATTACTATGATATACTATTTCTTCTTCAGCAGTATTCGCTTCAGCGGCGCAGTAGGCCTCCGCTAAATACCTCCATTCGTCCCTTTCCCTCGCCTTCCTCATCCAATCTGATCCATGTCGTTGCGTGAAGATTATTGTACCTAGCGATAGTGAAAGTTCACTGGCTCTATAAGATATTTTGTATACCTACTCAGCTTACCTATAATCCCCACAAACACTGCAAGATTCTCCCACAAGATGGCACTAGTTTTACAGAAGTTGAGAGGCGAGAAGTAGATAGTAAGTCCCATGTATAAAGTTATGACAACCATGAGGACTTTCAGGGGGCAGACTGAAATAACACATTGTTAAGTGGTCCCTCTTCTTCTTAAGTATAGTTATAAGGCTCTGATAGTGTTTACCTACTTGTATGAGCTAAGTATCTTAGAATAGTTTTATCACAAGTTATATTAGAAGCAATATCAAATACTACTGTTATCTAACTCCAGTAAGTAATAGATATCACTATCTCTTCCATGAATAACGCACTTACGGGTTTTGCTACAGATGGTCATTTACTACAAGTATATAGACACGCAAAAACTTCAACATTTCCATGACAGGCGTCATGGCTCAGTCGGTAGTAGCTCTGCCTTCCGTGTTGTGGGTCGTGGGTTCGATCCCCACCGAGAACAAACATTTTGTGTGTTGTAAACATAGATGTTTGTTCTGTGTCTGGGTGTTTCTATGTATTATATGTATGTATTTAGAAAAAAAATGTATGTATGTATTCTATCAGCCATCTAGTTTCCATCGTACAAGCTTTGCTTTGTTTGGGACTAGAAGGCGTTGTGTTAAGTGTCCGTGAAAATTTATTTATTATTATTATTTATTTTTATCTTGAAGACTTGCAGTAGAACCTTGTAACCTCAGAAGAATCAGCTTCTTGTCGTTCTTCTTGGCCGCCAAGTGCGCGGGTACCTAACCTTACAGTATCAATGGTTCCAATAACGTTAAATTGGCTGAAAAATGGGTTATGCCCTTCGAGTCCACGAGTGGTGACGTCATTTTATTTCGCTGTCAGTTGCTATCGGTATTTTATTTAGTGGTAGATATCACGAGTACGTACTCTCGGCTTGAACTGATAAGCGTAGCTCTATCGTACGTACACCGATCGCCAAATCTATTCACAACTTTTTTATCTTACCAGCTGCGCAGAGGTCAATGACGGCAGCTGGAATAGCGAAAGACCTTGAAAATGTAAAACTTGACAGTGTTACTTTCTACTTGTTCTCTATCGAGGTTAAAGCATCTTTAAATAGGAAAAAACAGCTCCGGGACAGCTGCCTCAGCTCGGTACGTAATGTAGGTATACATACATATCTAGCTTGACCATGATACAGTAACTCAGTCAGTTCAGCTAAAATCCTAATCTAAGTTCCTACTAAATCTTTATTTACCTACTGATTAGATATGAAGGCTAAACACCTAGGCGTCATCAGAACACGGATTACAATATTTAAAAAAAAAAAAAAATTTTTTATTACAAATAAAAACATGACGTAAAATAAAAGTCTAATCGCGTGACTGGTCAAAACAGGGTGTGTTTACAAGATTTTATATAAAACGACGCAATATATTTATGATTGCCTAAAATTAAACAAAGATATCATTGAAAGGCAGGCGTCATGGCTCAGTCGGTAGTAGCTCTGCCTTCCGTGCTGTGGGTCGTGGGTTCGATCCCCACCGAGAACAAACATTTGTGTGTGGCAAACATATTTTTGTTCTGTGTCTGGGTGTTACTATGTCATAAGTATGTATTTACAAAAAAAATGTAGGTATATTATATTCTATCAGCAATCTAGTTCCCATCGTACATGCTTTGCTTAGTTTGGGACTAGAAGGCGTTGTGTTAAATGTCCGTGAATATTTATTTATTATTATTATTTATTGAATAATCTAACAGGGTGTCTATATAGGCAATTGCTTTATATTTATTAGAGGCAGTGCATTGTCTCACAGGTTACGTCCTCAAAAAACTTGTTGTATGAAGTAATGCATTGTTAAAAGGCAGAAGTAACTAACTTAACATCAAGTGGGATATTTGCTTGTTGTACTTTTTTTATAACAAAAGACTCTTTAGACTACTATTTTCCATCGTGTATTTGTATTTGTATTTACCTCCAAGTGCACTTACAGAAGAAAATACATTTATCCGTCCCACTCTCTCAGTGCGTAGATGGTTCTCTGTTTTGAATCTAGGTGTTTTAGAAATTGAGCCAATTTTAACAGGTAAGTACATACCTATCGCGGTTTAGTTTAGCTAACTAGTTTTAAAACATGTTGGACTACTCTATCAGAAATGTAGTAGATCAAGGCAGATCTTTGCGATCATTGGCTCCCCAAGTCTGTGCATTTGTTTTGACTTTCGAATCGAGAAATTTTGTATGAAAACTGGTTTAAGCGCCTCTAGCGGGAGATTTGGAAATTGTGCAATTCCCAACAAAATTTCTCGCTTTGCGAATGCGTTTGCGAGTGCTAATACTCGAGTCGAAAGTCAAAACAAATGCACAGACTCGGGGCTCAGGTGGGTTACTCTCGAACACAGTTCCAATCCGGATCCATGGATTTTGACAGAAGTCCTGTCATTTTTCAGTACAAAATGACACGAGATCTGTCAAATTCCGTGAATCCGGATTGGAACTGTGGTCGAGAGTAACTCACCTGGTGTTAGCAACGAGGCGAGGGTTGAATATTTGTAACGTTCGTTAGTACAAAAGCTATATTATAGGTAAACCATGAGACCACTCCCTACGGTATACCTAGTATAGGTATGGTTATTGTAATGTATTTATGTAATACTGGGTATGATATTAGTACGAATATTTTACATGTATATATATATGTATTACTATTTACATATTATGTAGTTTATAAATATATTTTAATTTATGCATAGTTAGTGAAATTAATTAAATGTAGTCTTTTTTTATTACACCGTCACTTTCGTTCATATAAAATCCAGTCCATCCAAAGGTTGCCTGGAAGAGATCGCTCATAGCGATAAGGCCGCCCATTGTACTTCACATAAGAATAATTAACTCTGTGTTTATTTTATAATTTCTGTAAAAGTGGTGTACAATAAAGAGTTTTCTATCTATCTATCTACGCAGTTTACAGGGGCACGGGCGGGTGATTTTGTTTAACAAACAGACTAAATTTTCGTCAAAAACGCACCTGATCGCTCTCCGCACGATCCCCCGCGTAGATACGGACGCATCCCGCACCAATCATGCAGGAAGTGGACTAACTTACGTGGCTTACCCAGACTGTTTTGATAAAATTCTGACCGGAGCGATAACCTTTAGCAGAACATGCAAAGGCCTCAACATGAATGTGACACGAAGGTGACATGTAATGTAACGGTAGCATATTCGTGATACACTGCGCGGTGGGGCTATAACGTTCGGAAGTCGAGCTGACGCTGACGCGCAATACTAGATACCCAAACCACACCATCAATCATCATCATCATCATCATCAATATATATAAAACGCATTTGAAGCTGACTTAGAATCAACGCACAGCCTAAACTATAAGTCCTAGAGGAATGAAATTTGGAGGGTAGGATCCTTATATAGTGTAGGGGCGCACTAAGAAAGGAATTTTGAAAAGTCGCACTCTAAAGGGTCTAGAACGCGAGCAACGCCGCGGGCGACGGCTAGTCTGTTATAATTAGATAATACTTATGGTAATTCATACAAGAGACGTAGTCTGAGCTCTACATTCCTCTACTAGTAACCTTAAAGATAAAGATAAAGATAAAGATAAAGATTATGTTTATTGTATAACTGTGTACATAAAGGTGTTACAAGCTTATAATTGAACCAACAGTTTATCCGTTTCGGATGTACAATAATAAAAATGGTTAGAAACTAATAAAAATAACTAACACTTATGTATGTAGTAACTAAGTAGCGTACATAAACTTTATACCTATCGAAAAATTATGAATTAATTAAACATATTTTTTGTATACTTAGTAAACATAAAATACCTATACCTACCGTTAAAAACAAAATAAACACGTCATTGGCTGTCAAACTTTACTGTCAGTCACGTGATGTGATGGTATAACTGTTTCATGGGTACCTAGTAGTACCTACCTATAAGCTCAGAATAGTTTAGTAATCTGAGCCTATAACAACTATGTCTTATTACAAATTCCAAGAGAGTAGTGATACTTCCACTTGCAGGATAAATAGTAAAATGATAAATCATACGAATTCAAAAAAACACCACTGTTTCTGTTTTTTTTTTTAATTTACACCCTTGCCACTAAAATTGCGTATAAAATGACGTCGCATTTCGTCATAATTACAGTTGGCCAATTATTATTTTATTTTATATCTAAGAGGTCGTCGGGCGCATTAGCGCTCAACTATGTGCAAATTCAAGATTTTGCTGTCCATTAGGATTAGCTAAGCGCGCATTCTGCGGCCAAACTCGCGGCCACCTTCTTCTTCTTTTATTTATGGCCTCTGTCCGTCATTTGGACAGAGAATCTTGCCAGTGTCAATTATTTGAAATCAGATCAAGTCAGCTGTCATTTTGTTTCGAAGTCAAAATCTACTGGGGCGTACAAAGATTTTTTTAGATGATCATTGGGGATGTGTTATTTTTCTTTTTGATAAATTCGGCTTATCAATCACTTTAATGGCTTACTAGCTGACACCCGCGGCATTACTCGCGTTCTAGACCCTTTAAGTTAGAGTATGACTTTTCAAAATTCCTTTCTTAGTGCTCCCCTACACCATTTATGGACTATCTTCCACTTTTCATACCTCTAGGACTTATAGTTTAGGCTGTGCGTTGATTATATGTCAGCTTCAAAAGAGTTTTATATAATATATTGATATATATGATTATATTTAGAAAAGGTCATTGAATTTGTCAAACTTGTTATAGCGTTGACGCACGTTCAAAGGATCAGGCATGCATGATCCAATATATTTACACGTAAATACTCTTAATTCTTCTTTTGTGCTCTCTTATGTAAAGTATACGCAATTACTGGATTAGGTACATATTTTCTTAATCTTTTTCCATTTTTCTTCAACACACACACATTCAACTTGAAAAATTCATGGCTATAGAGCCTAAATTCACCTACTTACTCGTAGTATACTTATTAGACGTTTCGTGTTCTTTTATCGACAGAAAATTTTGCCAGTGTCAAGTGAATTATCTAAAACAATATCGAAATATATTTAGAAGGTAAAATTGTGGATTTTTCCTTGAAAACTTGGAAACGAATTCCATCATATGAGGAAACATAATTATTATCCTTCTGATTTAAAATGATTTAACTGAATAAATAATTTTTGACTTTGACATGACATTGAATTTAATTATCAAACCATGGCTATGGGTACTACTATCTATTCTGTGGCTATGGCTTGATACATTTACGTACGGAACCTCTTGTGCCCAAGTTTGATTCACACTTGGCCAGTTTTAGAGAGCTCTTAGGTAAATAAAATAATCTAACCTATTATCAAAAGACTAGCTGACCCGGCAGACTTCGTACTGCCTCAATCGATAGATAAAATACCTAAACTTTTGTATTATTATTACTTTATTATTCACCTTTTAAACCTTCTCTGGACTTCCACAAATAATATAAGACCAAAATTAGCCAAATCGGTCCAGCCGTTCTCGAGTTTTAGCGAGACTAACGAACAGCGATTCATTTTTATTTATATAGATAGATAATAGAAAAGATAAGATAGAAGATAAGTAATAGTTTTCCTCAAACTTACTTTTTTCCTTGTATCGACCAGGATCCACAAGAGTAAGTTACACAGCTTAGTCAACCACAATTCACAAAACCAGTTTTTAGTCTCCAATCACAATTTTATCATCATATTTTGGCTAATTTTGGGGGCTACGACACACGAGCGTGCTACATCGTCGTAGTCTGGACAAATACTGACGGCTATCAGTCCGAACTTAAGGATATTGCGCATTATCTCATATTATTAATACCCTACAAGTACCTATTAAGTTATGTACACGTGTTGACAAATAGATATTTGTACAAAGAGTTTATTTTATTGTCACAAAGTGAAGAAAAACAACTCTCGGGAACTAAAAGTGGAACAAAGATATAATAGAGGGGTAATGACACAAGGTGCAAAAAATCAACTCTCGAAAACTAAAATTGGAAAAAAGATATATTAGAGGGTAATTCTCCTTAAATTTCTAGTAAAAATTATCCGGCTTTTTTTTTTATATGAGATAGATTGTCCTTTGGCTACAATCTCACCTGATGGTAAGTGATGATGTTTTAAGTTATTTTCTACTTTCCGTTTGCAAAACTAGTTTAGAACAAAACGATATTATTTAATGATGTAATAAAACCAAGCAATTGTGAATATGGCGGTGTCTATTTATCAATTTATTTATATAAAATTAGAAGTTGTTCATATGTTGGAATGTAGAATTTACAAGAAACTAAAACTATTACACTAACTTCACTTAATATTAGTTATATTTAAGTTTAAACCAATAATAAAATTGTCCTATCAATTTGTTTCTCCATACACAATTTAATTTTACATTTATTTGTCAAGCGCCTCACAGCCTAATAAAATTATTAACTGTCTTACTTAGAATCGCCTCTCAATTCAGCCTTTGAACGGTGATTAACTTTTGACGGAAGTTAAAAGGCAATTCTAAGTAAACTCTTTATTTAACATACACATTATTACACATACAATATTATCTTAAACAACTTTTTAAGCATTTACAGAAGGGTAACTTAAGTCATGGAAACAATATTGTTACAGTCAATAACATAATTATTTGATTATCAAACTAAGGTCACTCAACAAATACGGTTTTATTCCAGAACGGGGACTAAAGAAAGTCACGGTTTAAACGTCAAGGTTTATACAACCCGGCCGAATTAAGCGGTGTAGCGGGGGAAGTATCGAGTTCCGAGCCAGGTGTCATGTTAATTCGGCCGGGTTGTATAAACCTTGACGTTTAAACCGTGACTTTCTTTAGTCCCCGTTCCGGAATAAGACCGATAGAGACCATCGTCGTGCGAACCGCTAAAGAATGGAACACACTACCAGCGTTTGTCTTTCCGGTCACTATAATCTGAATGTCTTCAAGACAAGAATGAATAGGGGTCTTCTAGACCGTCTTGTTTTATCGTCTAGTCCAAACTCAAGCAAAAATCTTCCGTCGTAATATTGATCATGAGACCGAACCAATCTAGAATGCGACCTATGAGCGTTAGGTTAAAGTTCAATTTTTAGGAACATTGCGCTCAGAAAGTTGGTACAAATGAATACTTAGAAAGGAAACCGCTGTGACAAGCGGTTTCTTATGTACACACTGTACTGTACAATCTATAAATACCCTTTTCAGACGCTCTCAACTCTTCAAACAACTATCAGCCGACTGCTGACAACCAGAACACACTACTACATACAACGGAGATTACTCGTTTTATAATAACACCATACAAATATCAAATTAGCCAAAATAACACAAAATATTCTGGCAAAACGTCAATATCCATACAAAAATACAATTCATGTAAAGTTTCATACAAAATATAAAGCTATTAAAATAAAAAAACTCCAAACCCCTACACCACAGCAAAGCCTTGAAATCCTACTAATATATAAATGTGAATGTAAGTTTGTTTGTTACGCTTTCACGCGAAAACAACTAAACCGATCATCATGAAACTTTGTACACATATTCTTGGAGGTATTAGAAGTAACATAAGATACTTTTTATCCCGGAAAATTTGCGGGATCCAATGGGACGCGAACGAAGTCACGGGCGGAAGCTAGTTATCAATATTTTGAAAGGACTTTGAGAGACACTGGTCGTCACCCAATAAGTCAAAACTTTAATCTCTTTGGCCTTAAACTAATAATACAAGAATACACTTACAAAATACTATAATATATACCCCGTACTAACTATAATATCAGAGAAAATCATCTAGAAACTGCGTAGCGGCGGCGTAGCAACCTTCTACGATGATACTCCTCCCCTTTTATAGCTATAACTTTTACACGATGAAAACTCAACGTTATTGTCATAGAATTATAGTAGACTTTACAGTGGTGGATATATCAGGGTGGACTATGCCGTAGAAGATTGCTACGCCGTAGTACTTGTAGGTGAGCTATGCGCAGTATTTAGTTTTTCTTCTGTGGTTTTGTTACTTTACTTTGCCTTCGTACATTTTTCCACAGGTTTTTTGTTACGTACTCAACTGTAGGAACTTAGTAAGATTCCTATGTTTGCATGATAACTCAACTTAAAGATAAATATACACATCACACTCCTGTTAAAGGCTCGAGCAGACCGGAATGACGCGCACGTCTACGTTACGCAAGCAGTGTGTCCTGTCTCCTATAGTTTCATACATTACAACTCAGTAAATACACGCGTGACTGCGACATGACTACGACGTATACACGTATACGCATCCGGTCTGCTCGAGGCTTTAAAAATTCGGTAGCTCAAAAGATTAAATTTTTCAGAAGTTACAAAAATTTATTCAGAATATCATCAGTGATATAAAAGCTGCAACTCAATTTGGCCACTTTTTTAGCTAACGGGGTTTTCATCTATTGGTGCGAACATGTTTTTTTTTCACAAACTTATTTCACCTGCCTAAGGAGTTCTTTCAGTACACTATGGTTTTACCAGGCGAAAGATCTCCACCATTCCCCACTAATAAGGATCTAGTGGGGATGAAGTATCACTGCAACAAACTATGTCTCAGTTAACATTGCCAAAAAAGTTCAAAAACACACACGTGCTATCAACAAAGTCAATGTCTTTTTATCACCACTTTACAAACATGATTATCACTTAGGATTCAGCTTCAGCTCTGCCTCATCCTTCGGCCTGTCGCCCAGACGCTTCGGCTTGTTGATCAGATCCTCAGGCTTGGAGTACTTAGGTCGAGTGTAACAGCAAGTGGCCACGGCGGCTAACGCTGCGAAGATCAGTGCCAAGGTGGCGCAGACCACACCACCCCAGTCTGAGAGCATCCTCACCATCCGAATCTCATCGAGGACCTCATCATCAACTGTCACCGCTTGCTGTACCCAGAATATAGGGAAGAGCATCTTTGGTACTTTCTGGTATAACCTGAAGAGGAAGGGAAATATTGTTTCTGAATTGTTGAACTTCACAATAAAATTGTGAACATTTTGGACTAAAATTATATATGAGTTTAAGATCAAAAATAAAGATTTATAGCTACAAGAAACCGCGAATTATAATAAGCGCTTATACTTTTACGCTGTTATGCACGCTATTTAATTATAATAGTTACACGTCAAGAAAATATAAATTCGATCGAAAGAGACAAAACACGGTGTAATTATTTATTTATTTTAGGAAAACTAACAGCTCTTAAAAACACAGTAGACAAGCACTTAGAAACTTAAGGCTAATAACAAGTTTTCACTGATAGAAACATATTAGAGTTAATAGCACTTAGGAAAAAGTACAAACTAACCTATTTGACACCAGCCAAATTGGTAAATTAGCAATTATTATTGCAAGCTTACATCGAGTTTATTGTACTTACTCAACAAATCTGCTCGGCTCTATGAACACGTTGAACTGAAACCTCGCGGCCACATCTAGAGGTACTCCAAGTTTCTGAAATTAAGACAAGTACTTTGGAATTTAGTACCGGCATGTAGTTATTATTTTATCTTCTTCTAAATATATAACTCTTTTGAAGCTGGCTTAGAATCAACTCACAGCCTAAACTATAAGTCCTAGAGGTATGAAATTTGGAAGGTAGTATCCTTATATAGTGTAGGGGTGCACTAAGAAAGGAATTTTGAAACGTCACACTCTAAAGGGTAGAACGCGAGCAACGCCGCGGGCGACGGCTAGTATTGTATAAAAGTAGCAATTTTTTTTGTATTCTAGCCTATGTAGCTTTACTAACATCTGGAATTTAGCTGCAGCATTGAGTTGTATAAAAAAAGTAGCGCCTTGAGATTTGAATATAACTATCAGCAATATCTGTTGCTCTTTCTAACTGCTAAGCATGATCTGTGTCATAAAGAAATCCATTCGACCATACAACAAAAGATCATGGAACGTGCTTACAGCCGAATGAAGTAGATATTGTTATATCAGTAATCCTATTTCCACTTACAGGTTCTACTGCGAAGTGAAAGGAGTGCTTCTCAGGGTCCGGAGCCATGCCTTCCACAGCCTCTCGTAGCGAGGGATCAGCGTACAGGAAGTGAGGAAGCGACAGGAACGCCGGGGAACCGAACCTGCACGCCGACACGTTCATCACACCACTCCACATGCACTCGCCGTGGCAGAAACAAGTGTTAGCTGATGATACGGATGCTGAAAAAAAATATCATTGAAGTTTATCATAAAAACAAGTAAAGTCCACTGCTGGGCAAAGACGTCAGAACCAATGGTTTGGCCTTCTTTAGACTTATCTTTGTCTTTGTGACTCGCGATTGTCGATCCTACTCGAAAATGAAAACTTTTATTCGACACTGTGAGGATTGGGAGTTACTGGTAAAACACACTAGATTATTCACTGGTTTTATTGTTTTTTCCCTTTTACAAATCACAACCACACCGATCGCCCGTGCGCAGTAACTGACGACCGCTCGTTCATCACTTTCTCATGCACTCTAAATCGCTGACATACACATTCCACATTCACACCTACATGTCCCTACAGCCTTTTCATTTAAAATCGAGTTAGTTAACTGTAAATATTTTTAAACTAGTTTGAAAGGCATCTAATCTAAACTACGTACCTACATAGTTTAGATTTATCTGTCCTAAATGTTATCATGATTGCAAAATGAGCATGGCGTTGCTAAGTCGCAGAAAGCGCGTGAAAAAAAAAGATTTGACTAAAGAACCTCACAGTTGTCGAAGCTGCGCTCCTGCATCGCGAACTTGTGGTAGTTGAGTCCGCCCAGCACCCCGCTGTCCACGTACTCCATGCTGACAGTCCGGCAGAGATCCGGCACGAACATCATCAGCGTTGAGGACTCGTTCAGATCACGAGGGAGGAACTCGCCAGCGCTGCCCACCAACTGGAAAATAAGAGGCTCTTCAGACTAACTCCAATGATGACGTAACACTTATTTATGCAAATAAACATCTTGTATCTTGTACTAAAAGATCTCTGTCCTAGGTACTAAAACATTTTGGTTAGTTCACAAAATCTCTCATTGGTAGAAGATTATTTTGGTACGTTTAAACTGAGTTAGGTTTTATAGCGAGTTATAAAACATTCGATTACTTTGGCAAGTTCAGGCTGACTACCTGACTGCAGGTATTGGTTTATAGGCAGTCATAAGCATTGCCTTCGTAGCCTGCTCCTAAAACCTACCTACAAAGCCAGAAAAAGAACCATTGTCGGGTTCGTTTGAAGAAAAGGGAGTCAATTTCAAAAACTGGTGATAAATAAACCGTGGTCTTCATGACCACGTGATGCAACGAAAAACTTATAGCTCTACATTTCTACAACATGTTAGTATAATAATATGATGAGAAACCTGAGAGCATTTTCCTTCATAATAAGGTATTGACTCCTGCTGGTTCCACTTGAGGATCTGTCCGGGCACGGTGCCGCTGTCAGCGCCCGAGGTGATCTCCACGTACCCATCAGAGTCTATGGAGTTATTCCTCTGGAAGTTAGAATAAAATCTGGTTACATACATACCTTGTTTCGAATAAATGAATGATAGGTACTTAGATAATCATTGCCCGAAGGCAGTGATCAAGTGGAAATATAAGGTTGACTAACCCCATAGAACCACCCGAATCTGTCAACAGGTGGAGCACCCCCCGTCGTGCTGGCGGGAAGACTCTTTGCTAGGTCCAGCAAGGGATCCTCGTAGCCTTCGAACAGCATCTGGCCAGCAGTCTTGGTGACAGAGACGCGCTGCCCGAACATGGCCAGGCCCATGGAGAGGCCTTTCTGCTGCAGGTAGCCCCAGTGGCGAGATCTGAAGATAGCTGACTGGAAAGAGTTCAATAAAGTAAGTTCTAATACATATTGGTATGACCAAAAGTCGACGGGACCTTGAGATGTTGAGTCGGGTGACGGTTAAGTTCATTTAACTAAAAGTAGGTACCTACTGTTATGACTTATTCACCAGCATTTGTTTGGCAGATCAGAGATTATAGAGATTAGATTTCACCAGTATATTATACCTAGCTGTGTTTATGCATTTCGATTAATTTATCTGATCAAAGTAGATAATGAAACGTGTTTCAAATGGCAAAGGTTAGGGAACTGCGTGAACTGTAGCTAAAGATCATCTAGATAGTATCTTTATCACTATTTCGCTTAGTTTACCAGTTTCCAAATACGCAAGGTCACTACTTCTAGGTACTAAGACAAGGATACGATACGGTGCTGCCACGGGCAAAGTGTGATCACCGGCTCGTGCCCCCACCCTATACTTTTCAAGTATCTTTGAGTACCAATGGTAAGGTAGCTATCACAATAATGTATGAGGCGTTAGAACCATCGAAGTTGCAGCAAAACAGGGTAATTAGATCTTCAATTCGTCAGTGATGTGGAGGTTTCTCTAGCCGGATGCAGTCGCTGCGCCAGGCAAGTCTTAGTTGCAGCGGTTTGGCTACTCAGCCTCTGTTTATGAAGTCAACTGCTTTCCGCTGATTTGCCAACCTACTCCGCAAATACCCGACTGGCACTCACCGCAGCGATGACGTTCAAAGTGGTGATGGTATCCGTCAAACTACCGTTGCTGGTCTCGTCGAAATACCAGCTCCGCTGCGTGCGGTACGCCACCGAGGAGTTGTGCGGCTGGAAGGTCACGTTCACGTGCTTTCGAACCTCACGGAAGCGGTACGGACCTGGAACCCAAATATTTAGGTTTTAAAACTCCATAGTATTTATCTATTACTTCTGGAAAGCTTTGTTTATTATTTCGAGTGATGCCTATTAAACGTCAAGGCAGAGCTTGCTAGAGTTTTTGGCAGTCTTTGACCGTGCGTGACGAGGCACGAAAGCATTTAAGATGGGTAGCAACAGACTGGCGAAACTCTTGAACAGACTCGTGCTTCCGAAAAACTAACAATGTATGAAACGGGGGTCAAAATTTGAATCACGTTTCATACAAAAAGATATTTTCAGTGTGTAATTTTGGTAGAATGAGAGTTCCGCTTTTTACGTAGGAACTATGTATTACATAATTATTCTTTGGGTAGCAACTGTCCTTTCCAAGCATGAAGCCCTTAAATGTGAACTCTAACCTCAGAAGTTGAAGGCGTGTCTGATGTTTAGATTATGTACGACTCGCCGCGAATATTAATTAGATTAATTAATTAGAATAAAATAAACTCCGTCATTCGTTTACACATGTCACCTACTGTAGGTAGATAGGTATTTATACATTATTATAATTTGTAAGTAAAATGTGTTTCTTATTCTTCCTATTATTTTATATTTGGATATTCGTTACTCAACCACGCCGCCATAACGGCGGGACCGATTTGAATGAGACTTGGTCCTTATAGTGGAATATGTTATGGAATATTTTTCTAGTTACAATGCAAGCGAAAATCCAAAGTTTTTTTCCAACTAACCTTAGCAGTGTGAAATAGTAACTTATTCTATCTACCTATCTATTCAGCCTGTATGCACCCACTGCTAGGTATAGGCCTCCTCTTTAGTGCGCCAGTCTCTCCGGTCCTGCGCGAGCCTTCTCCACTGCTCAACTACAATATCATCAGATCATCGTAACTTATTAAAGTCAATAAAGTTTTCAGGAGATTTACTCACCCAGCTCCTCAAAATGGGGATTCTCCTCCGGAAACCGGTCAGCATTGGTCCAGTTGAACATATACATCTCCAGGAATATGGGTACTGTGGGCGCCACCCACTTCCGGTACGAGAGAGACGTGGGGCTGAGGGTCATTTGCTGTCAAAGGTTTAAAGAACAGTTGGGTTATTCTGTAAGGGTCTGAGAACACTAGTAGATCCAGGGGGTAGGGGGCTCACACAAGAGCCCAAGTTGTCGATTGGCAAGTTCAAAAACGTAATAAAACGAAGACTTCAAAAGCATACTATAAAATATCTGATTATTTAGAAGACAAACACTTTCTTGTACGAACTAGCTGTAACTTATTCAATAATACAATTTAATCATACATAGGGTGGAATACCGAAACGTCACTCAAATTTAAGCACCACTTAAAGTTGCTCTGCCTCTGTTTGACATTACTCATTTGTAAGAGATGGCAATAATTTGAGTGGCGTTTGAGTATTCGACTTATAATCATACAAATCTTAATGACTTCATGACCTAACAATTCAAAGTGACCAATGCGATTTTTTCTTCAAGTTTTTAAACGAATAAATTACAGATATTCTTCTTTAAAAAGCGTTGCAGAACAGTAAACTGTAAGTCTCATCTCGGTCAGGTTTAATTACCTTTCTGATATACTCTCAAATGCACCTAACTACGTAGATTGAAGTAAATGATTGATTCATTCAACAAACAGGACGATTGACAGTACAAACATTACTTGACCCGAGGTCCAAATAAATTGCTACTGATTAAAAGCTTATCCCAATGAGATTGAACTTTCGATTGGCAGTCAAGGCACTTCGATAGCAGATGGCTATTTGCATTTATTGATTTGCCCGGCATAATAAGTTCCAGAAAAACTAGACAGTCTAGTTTTTCTTATGTTTAGCTTATTATTGGTCACATGACTTGTCGTTTAGAATGTAGCTGCATAGTAATTCTAAATAATTTGACGGACACGAGTTTTGACATTTTTTGAAACGACACATAGCACTTTTATTTTAATAGTTTTTCTTGTGTTATTGTGAGTATTGTTGTTTAATTTTGGTGGAATTTTAACCAATAATACTTAGGTCGTAACATAAAGTGTGAGCCATTGGAATAAATGTGTGTAAAGTGGTTTTTCTGAATGTGAAAATTCGTGTTAGGTTTTGAAGAGAAAATCCACCATTTTCTTTTCAAAACAAACGACAGCAGACTTGACAAATGACTTGACTTGACTTATTTATTACAATTTTAACACTTGACATTGGCAAAATTGTCTGTCGAAATGACGGACACAGGCCATTATTGAAAAGAAGAAGAAGAACTAATTTGACATTCTACTCTTCTTCTTGTTATTTAAATGGTCTCTGTGCGTCATTTCGACAAACGGTTTTGCCAGTGTCAAGTGAATTTTTTGAAATAATATAAGTCAAGTCAAGTCATTCGTCAAGTCGGCTGACGTTTGTTTTGAGAGGAGAATGTAGGATGTTCCCTTCAAAACCTGAAAACGAATTCTATCATTTCAAAGAAACCACATTAAAGGTACACTTTTATTCCAATGGCTCACACTTTGCCTAGAGATCAGAAGAAGTACCTAACTTATGTCAGGTGATGTAGGTAACCGGCAAAATGTAGGTAATGTTTTATTAATGCTAATTTTTAAAATAATGTGACCAACCCACTTAAACAAGTTTAAAAATGAATTACATTCTAATAGTAATCTAAATAAAAAAAATTCATTAACTTTCAAAGGATTATAAATTAGCGACAGTTTTATTACATACATAACATTAACATTTCTAATGCATTATGCAATAAACATTTAATTTGACTGTCTTATTCACAAACGCGCACAACTTCACGCTAGAACGTTTTAGCGGTCTAACACAATAAATAAATTATAAATATTCTTTAACATACGAGTACCACACAACGCTCTATAGCCCCAAACTAAGCTAAGCTTGTACTATGGGAATTAGATTGCTGATAGAATACTTATAGGTAAGTACTTATAGGTAGAATATAAGGATACTACACTCCAAATTTCATACCTCTAGGACTTATGGTTTAGGCTGTGCGTTGATTCTCAGGCAGCTTCAAAAGAGTTTTATGTATATTGATTACCTATACGCTTTTCTTTTTGTAAATACTTAGACCGTACTTATCATAGTAACACCCAGAGATAAAACAAAGGCTAGGTATTTACAGGAAACCCAATTAGTCAGCTTCGCAAGTTTGTTCGTGCAGTGTAATTCGATAAGCATACAGCACGTCTAGGTTGAGAGGTTTGGGCAAGCCACTCTACCTAAAATCATCGCTCAGGCACAGATAATAAATAATACTTCTGCAGGCTTTTTAGCACCCCGCAAATAGAGATACGACTAATTTGTCCTGGGAATTTTTTGAAGAATCCAGTTATAAAAAGTGAATCCCAATTCCAGCAGTTGACTTTTTGAAGCTGACGAAAACCTCTAACAGCCTTAGAGTATTTTGGTAACTTGAGAACTAAACATAGCAGCCACATTGTTTTAATTGCTGGTTGAAGTGTTGGTGAACATGGTCTACACATCACAAAATCATTGTATTGTAAAAAATGTAACCTTTTGCTAGTATTCAGATATGTATTGAATATATTAGTGGGAAGTTCAGATCGATAATTTTCATCTACGAATTTATTTAGGAGTTTTCTACGCAAATAATGTTAAATAGGTAATACATAAAGATTAAAATAAATAAAAAGTATACGTAGGTATACTTCCTTATTACTAAAACTGCATGAAAAAGTAAAAGTTTAACTAAAGTTTTAGTAGTATGGATTTTATATGGTTTTTGTTCAAATAAGAACCCCCTCCTTGGGCGAATACATGAATATAGTACCTAATGAATATACCTATTGCAATAATTTTTAGTAAATATATTGTGATTTTGTTGGAATCCACAAAAAAGACATCGCCAAAACCAATACCTACGCGCGGTGATGACGTATACGAAGACAGATGAAAATTGGCTCTTGACGCTGCTGTCACCTTGAATTGAGCCTTGAATAGATACAATATTGGGACACGAGTTTTGACATTTTTTGAAACGACACATAGCACTTTTATTTTAATAGTTTTTCTTGTGTTATTGTGAGTATTGTTGTTTAATTTTGGTGGAATTTTAACCAATAATACTTAGGTCGTAACATAAAGTGTGAGCCATTGGAATAAATGTGTGTAAAGTGGTTTTTCTGAATGTGAAAATTCGTGTTAGGTTTTGAAGAGAAAATCCACCATTTTCTTTTCAAAACAAACGACAGCCGACTTAACAAATGACTTGACTTGACTTATTTATTACAATTTTAACACTTGACATTGGCAAAATTGTCTGTCGAAATGACGGACAGAGGCCATTAATGAAGAGAAGAAGAAGTACAATTTTGGCTTTTATTTAGGGTTGTAAATATTTATAAATATTATGCAATATACGAGCCGCTCAAATATATCAGGTCAGTGTCGGACATTTCAATTTTAAACGCAATGAATATAATAATATGCTCTATTGGCTCACTATTTTTGCAAGCCCTCAAATAATGCATATCATTAAGATAATAAAATTAGATTGCTATGGTGTCACCATTATTTTTATTATTTTAGATAATGTCAAGGGTTTCTTCGAATATGAATAATTCTACCAAAATCTGCACCAACACCTACATTCTGGAAGTAAAATTACAAGGTTCACCTAGCTCGTGGAGTTGGGAGCTGAAAACAACAGACAGGCGCCACGTTCTTCACAGAACTAGTAGCATCGAGACACTGTTACAAAAATATCTACTTACCTGCTATAAATAAATAAATAAATATTGGTTTCCGACCAATACTGTAAAAACTGCGAAGCAGTGGTAGAGTCCAATGACGTGTCTTGGGACCTACGTCCAGCTGTGGTCGATGATGATAATGATTACGAGGTTATCCATGTGATAAGCCTCCTATCTCATACTAAGCACGGGTTCGGTCATGACTAAGCTCTTCACCGAATCTATGTAACGTCTAGAGTTGCGTCACTAGATTATCGGATGAAACCTCGTTAGTCTTTTGGCTCGAATGGATTTTGACGTCCTAAATTAACCCCGTTTTATATAGATTTAAAAGTTTGATGTGTGTTTTAAATTATGCTGAATTTTTGCAACCCTATTTACATATAGGTAGACCAGGTTTTGACAAGGTTAGCACGATTATTAAAGCGAAATTGTAAAATCACTCTGACTGGAATCTTGCGTGTCTCAAGTTTGACTCAAGAATAAATTTTTGACACTACTCAATGAAAATCTGCCTAAAATGTGGTTAATTTTGTTGCAAATATAGAACTATCGGAAGTATATCATTCATAACCTGCATGAACGCCAGCGTGGCAATACAATAGCCTGAGGTAGGTACTATCTTTTAACAAAATCTAGGGAAAACATTGTCGGGAAATCCCATTTTGTGACTTTTAAGTTGATGACAAAGAATGTGACCTTAGATAAATCACAGTGATTTTTTACTAGATTTTATAACTAGGACATTTTACTTACTAGGACCTTTCGACTTGAAAACATGCCACTGAATCTCTCAATTATTAGGAAACTAGAAAAACATGATTGTTGTTTTTTAAGAGGTTTCCTAAAGACACTTTTATAAATTTAGCACTAATTAAAATACTTAATATACGCAGGTGCATAATTATACTAATATTATACGCAATAAACTATTTAAAATATTCATCGTTACGTTATGTTTTTGGCCATTACAAAAAATAAAAAATCGACAGCTATATTAATAACGTGGGATGGGACTTTTATACCTAAAAAAACAAAAAAACACTGTTGTTATTCGTACTGCAACCACTATAGTCCACATTCAGTAAGTCAGTTGATCTTTACCAAGACGACCAGAATGGAATACCTACGAGGAAAATGTCTTGGCTCTTAAATAGGGCGGGACAACATAACAAAGCACCTCTATCCTGGACCCTAGTTGACATAATTATGTACGCTAGAAAAAATAAGACAAAAATGAATGGGAATGGTCAGTTGACGTTTAGAAATGTCAGTTTTTTATTCTCTGGCTCTTAAGTGTTCGGTGCTTTAGCCCATCTCTAGCCATTGTAATTATGTCAAGTTGACAATCGACTCTGTAGGTACCAATAATCGCTAGAAAATACAAAATGATAAAATCGATGGTAATAATCATGGCACTAACTTAATGCAGTTTTTACATTTTGATTAATGTTTTAATTTCTAGTTATTGAAGGAAATCTTTTCGGCTAAAATGGCAAGAAAGTTGTACTTACAGTGGCCAGCACGGCGTTGAATATGGAGGGCCAGGCCAGCGCGCACGCCAGCGCGACGGCGGCCATCAGAACTGCACTGCCGGTCCACAGCCAACGCCAGCGGGGCCTGTGACCCCTCATCTTGTATCCGCACACAGTCGCAGCCACCCTGAAACAATACACCAGAATTTTAATTTAGCTATTTTGTATTTTGAAAAATAATTTGAATTTTAAATGTACGTACCTAAACAGTATCGAACTTTATCTTCTAAGTAATATGGTTCAATATAGCGTCAGTACCCCAGTACCTACGAAATATTTTATTGTAAGGCCCGTAGACTGATTTACTACTCAAACACTAATCTGCATAGATTTTTGTATGAAAATCTCTAATCAAGTAACGATTTCTGGATTGGTAAACCTACGGGCCTAAATATGTTACTTAGGTAGCTAGTTTACTTATTCGACATCAGGATACCTACTGATCCAAGGCCACAAAGCTAGTTATGGAAAACAAATTAGGTATGTAAGTACCTATTTGTAATAAAATACTTAGAGCTGTTTTGGCCAAACAAACATAAGATTATTATCGGGTTTTACGTGACAATAATTTTATGACATTTTTAATTAATTAATTTTATATAAAAAAATTCAATTCTGTCAAAAACTCTATTCTTCAGTTTCGATTCAGACAATGCAGATGTTTGATCGTTATTTCAGTTACTTACCTTACCTACTCTAGCGATTATTATAGCATGTCAGTTCGACTAGAGGGCTATCGGCTTTACTTTGACCCATATGTAACACTTATTTATGCAAATGAACCTATCAAATATCTTGGCATAAGCCTTCCAGGTGATGAGTTATGCTGATTTTCTTACGGCTCCGTAAAAAAAAACATTTTCAAAGAACAAACGTCCATTGAACTAAAAACTCACCGTATCTGATCTGGGATCAATGACTTCAATTATGCCAAACTATCAATGATTTATCTAAGTACCTAACTAATTTTGATTTCTATTTTTATCTAACGAACAGTCATCAAATTATTTCTCATTTATCTTAGAATATGGATATTTTGACTTATCTGTAGTGTCTTTTCCTTCATTATAATAATAGCTGATAGTAATTTCATAGGTAGGTAGGTACCTAGGATACCTAGTGGTACCTACTTATTTATAGGTAATTTTTGCACACTAGTAAATGGTACTAGTAAAATGGTTGAGCCTTAGTTGCATAAGATCATGTAATTTATGACTTACATTCTGTAAATAAGTACCTAAATGATTCATTGATTGATTGATTGACTAATTGATTTATTCTTAACTAGGTATACCTAGGTAATAATAAATACCGCTGACAAAAACTGTATAACTCTACATAAAGGTAGAGACATATAAACTCTTTAGTGTACAAAAAGAAGAAACAGGATATAAGAAGAAACAATTGAAGCTATTGAGTACAATGGACGGCCTTATCGCTAAAAGGTACCTAATAAAACAAGCAGATGGACCACCTATATTGTTTCCTTTGACTAATACGTAATTCGACAGGCGTCATGGCTCAGTCGGTAGTACCTCTGCCTTCCGTGCTGTGGGTCGTGGGTTCGATCCTACCGAGAACAAACATTTGTGTGTTATAAACATAGATGTTTGTTCTGTGTCTGGGTGTTTCTATGTATTCATACAAAAAAAAATATTTATGTATGTATTCTATCAGCCATCTAGTTTCCATCGTACAAGCTTTGCTTAGTTTTTGACTAGAAGGCGTTGTGTTAAGTGTCCGTGAATGAATGTTTATAGAATGTTTATAATTAATTAAATAGTTTTTAGGTAAAATTTCGTCTAATGATGACAATGTGACCATTATTTTTAAGTTGACGATGGAGCTAAAGTTTAATCATTTTATTAAACAAAAGATACATAAAATAACAAAGATATTTCATCATAGATAGAACATTATATCTTGTGTTCTTCCAATAACATTTACCACTGTTTCTACCAAACGAAATGCATTCGACAAGTAATCTCAGTCGTGCTTGATACAAGCTGATAGGATAGGTCTAATCAGTCATTGTGTTATTTGTCCAACTAATTCAATTTAAGTATTGATTGTGTAGGCAGCACAAAGCAGGGTGTGTTTGTATGAGGGTATAAGTGCGATTATTGATCGAGTGAGCGAAGCGAACGAGATCTTAGTGACAACTTGGACAAAAATGCTTTATATGTTTGTTCGACGAGATCTTTTGAACCGCTTATCCGATCTTCACAGAATTTGGTAGGTATACGAATAGAACTCTTAAGTTTTACTAGTTGGTTAAATGAAGTAAATCGGTCAAGGGGTCGTGAAGTTCTAAGGGTCCAAAGAGAGTAAAAAAAAAATCGTACCAAAATATTAAGTGGGGTGTCATATGATAGCGTTTTGTTTAGAGATTTCAAAACCGTTTTTATTTTTATTCTAGGTTAAATAGTTTTTGAGTTATTATAAAAATTATACAGTTGGCAAAACCAGTATAACGCGAGCTACCATTTCTTAGACTTTCAATGGTTTTGTAGTTCAAGTAAGACTGGTATTTTGCTAAATGGCGGTATTGATGCGATTTGCAAAATTTAGGGTTTTATTTTTAGTACGAGGAGGTACCTAGACATTCCCTCACGAGATCTCAGTTCGGGGCGAACTACTAGTTTATTAGGTAGTAATCAAGCAATGAATGTTTGGTTTCTGACAGAAAGAGCTTTTTTTTTTTTCAATCTTTTCGCTCGTAGGTAGACGTTTCGTAGATGTACCAACTAACTAAAAAGTTCATTTAAATTATCAGATCATATTATATTACGCTTGAGTAACGAGTAGAGTAAGGCTTGAGTGGATATACAAAAGTAGTGGTAAATTTGCCTCAGCGATTCTATAACTCTCCCAAGTTAGGCACTACACCACCCTATTCTTCCAACCTGAGCCAAGAATATGATCTGCGAAGCTATTTGCAGCTAAGTTCGAAGAGAGATCTAGTGTGACATGCAGCAAATAGAAGAAGTAGTAGCAATATACAGCTACGTCTTCTTCTTAAGACCTCTGTCCGTCATTGCGACAAAAAAAATGGCAGTGCTTGGAAGTTCCATGTGCCTGTGAGATATCTTATCTTATATCTTATCTTATATATAAAAATGAATTGCTGTTCGTTAGTCTCGCTAAAACTCTAGAACGGCTGGACCGATTTGGCTAATTTTGGTCTTGAATTATTTGTGGAAGTCCAGAGAAGGTTTAAAAGGTGAAAAACAGATTTATTTTATACAAAAGTAGAGGGTCTTTTATTTAGCGATTGAGGCAGTACAAAGTCTGCCGGATCAGCTAGTTTGAAATAATATCAGTCAAGTCAAGTCATTTGCCAAGTCGACTGTCATTTGTTTCGAAGTCAAAATGGTGTATTTTCCCATCGAAACTTGCTAGTTTATCGAATCACTTGACTACGTTTCAAGAGCGTAGCAAACCTAATAAAAGACAATTCCTTTAAACTTAGTTCCAAGATCGCAGTGACCGCGGTTGAGCGATCGATACTCAATATCGAATTACTGAAGTACGGGCTACTGCTAAAGGCATACAGCTGCTAAACCTTAGCTCCGATAACATTTCTTTTATCAGTCATCACCATCATCATCATCATCATCAACCTATATCGGTCCACTGCTGGACGTAGGTCTCTCCCAAGACGCTCCACTGAGCCCGGTCTTCGGCTCTTCTCATCCAGTGTTTGCCAGCTACATGTCTCAGGTCGTCACTCCATCTAGCCGGAGGGCGTCCTACACTACGCTTGCCTATACTTTTATCAGTGAAAATTTTGTTTTGATGAATAAAGTAAGCGTAATTCCGTGAACCGTAGCAAGCACGTGAAATTACTGAAATTGTTTAGTAGTAACATTTAGTACAAACAGTACCTAAGTAGTTTGTTAATAAGTAAAACCTAACTGAAAAGTTATAAGTATCGACAGTCTATAATATGTCTCTAAGTTCTAGAGTAGGATTTAGGTGATAGTATGATAGGTGAAAAGACTCTACGTCATAGTTTGTAGAACAGAGAAAATAATACATTCTAGAAATTCTTCAATATGTAGAGTCCTTTCCATGAAAGTTTTGGGGACCGTGAGGACTAAAATAACCTCAGAACAGCCCAACGTAGAAGGCAAGGGGAAACCACTACGATTATTTTCCCAAGAGAACTCCTAACCATGAAAGTCAGTATAAGCGATAATCTCCGAATAGAGAGCCGCTATCCACAGGACCTTGGCAGGGAGTCACGATCGTCAATAATGAAGGACCGATTATGGAGGTGGAGGTCCATGAAAGAAGTCCCGCTGACGCGTCGTTGTAGTCGTGCGACGTGATGTTATCTAGTTGGTAAAGTCGGTAGTTCCGGAAATGACCGTGGGACTTCTTTCATGAAAAGTACTCAAACTAATAGACAAAAATATCAGTAAACTGTTTTTTTTTATAGTATCTTTCTTATGCAACCAGGCTTACGGCCCTGATGGTAAGCAGAGCCCCAAGTCTGTGCATTTGTTTTACTGTCGACTCGATTATAGCACACGCAAACGCATTCGCAAAGTGAGAAATTTTGTTAGGAATCGCACAATTCCAAAATCTTCCGCTAGAGACGCTTATCCGTGTTTCATACAAAATTTCTCGCTCTGCGAATGCGTTTGCGTGTGCTATAATCGAGTCGAAAGTAAAACAAATGCACAGACTACGGGCTCAGTTACCTTCGCCTGTTGACATCCGCATAGTCGATTGTCTACCTTGTAGAATTACGTTACCAATTCTTTTTTTTACCATTTACCTATTTGCGCATTTTACAAATAACCATAGGTAGGTACCTATATTCTAATGCTTTAGTGGACATCATGGCTAACAAGGTTGTAGGTACTAAAACGCGAGGGAAGGTCATCAGAATATATTAGGTAATATTTAAATCCCTAGGGTGGATTATTCAGTAATAGGGATCGGAATGCTTTCTGACCTTGGTAGGTTTAGTTTAGTGTTACAGGAATGTGGGCTTTATGTACTTAAGTACCTAAAAGCAATTTAAATTGTGGTAGGTCTGAGAAATACGTCATTAAACACTACGTCACCATACAAATGAGTAGGTACGTCATATGCGAACTAGCTATATAAAAATTGTCGTTACGAGAAATCGATCTCGTGGCATACACAAACTTTGTTTTTTGCATGTGAATCCAGAAATGTTCCATCTTTAATTACGTGTTATTGTTATATTTAAGTAGGTACTCTACACATTTTAGTTTTAATGTCCAATATTTTTGTTTTGTGCTATCGGGTAAGTTTATTCCGTGGCCTCGATCGAGGTAGGATCTTAGCTCGATGGTGGCCTCACTAAACGGCTCTGCCGGAAGACCAGCGTCGGTCGCATGCCGACCGACACATGCTGAGGCATAGTCCGTTTTGCGACATCAGTTCATTTTTTTAATTTAATTTCGTATTTGTATGTTTCGATGTCGTAAATAAATAATTTCTTTCTTTCTTTTTATAGAGTAACAACACCACCTGTTTGGCTTTCGAATGGAAATATAATACGCAACTTGATTAAAAAAGTTTTCTATAAACCCCTTCATAACATCAATAGGCCTTGTTTCTAAAATAGCTTGAAAGGTACAGAACAAAAAACCTTCACCCCAACTTCGCGACAGCTATGAGGAATCCATATAAAGGAAGCCAAAGTTACAAGAGCACGTCAAATACTTCAAGAAACGTGGCCGATTTGAATCTTAGTAAGTGGAAAAAATTGGGGCAGAATATTGCGTCGTTATACTGGCACCGCACCGACACGGTATAAACTCAGCCAATTTCAATGGATAAAGAAAGGATTTTAATAGGAACCACATACTTGGTAAAGATTTCTGAAAAAAAAACAGAAATTTCCACTGGTAGGGATTTTTTTGTGGGGATTTCCTATCTCTAGATACCTAGAGATTTTTTTTTTGGCACTCAACACAACACGGGTACATCACAGTAAAATAATTACACAATAAGAAAACTAAAGAACTAAGAAAAATAAAAAATAGAACAGATTAGCACAGAATATGTAATATTAACTCTAGGTACTAGGGAGTTATATTAAGTTTGTGGGTGCTGACCAGCGCTGATATGAGCCAAAAAGGTCCTGCCTCAGCTTAATGCAGCTCTGCAGAAGCAAAGCGGCGCTAGTTTTCAGTCAGAACCTGAGAGTGTATTTAGAGAGTATATTCCAATACAGTTATCACGATATCGTGGTAATATAATCTCATACATTTATGACACCGATATTTTAGTTCGAGCCACTGACGTATTGATATCGTATCGTATCGGCCAGTGTGCAAATGACCATAGGCAAAAAGGATTGTATTGGGATCCCCAAGATAAATAAATTGTGAAAAAACCTTACTCGGACTCAAGCATAGATATTTGTATGAGAATGAGAATCAAATTTAAACTTGAGTGACAATTTCTTTATCGGAATATAAGCGTTAGTTATACAAAGAAGAAAGAAAAAAGTTAATGGTGTTCACTGTTTTTAATCTTATGTATACAACATTTTACTAACACGATGATGCATGTACTCGTATTAAGCCTAGGAACTACCTACTCTTCATTATTTTCAAGATTTCGTTATGTTCAAAATTTCACTATTAGTACCTACCAAGTACTTATAATATGTATATAATATGTACCTATACTTAGAAAAAGTCAATAATTAAAATAATTTCGACGAATTCGCTAAAAAAATATAGATCATCAAATAATCTCACAAAAACCTAGCAAGTATAATTCTTGCTTGCGTCACAATGAAATAAATAACACAATATTATTATGTTACGTCCGCAAGTAGGTACTCAGGAGCAATAAAATGCGTAGAAAATCAAATTTATTTTATTAATCACATTATCGGGAAGGTTATTGAACGACACAGTTTAATAGCTCTGACCTTGAATGTGAAGTCGAACTTTTTATCTCTTTGGATGAGCAAAGCACTCTCACATTACCCTTCCATTCAAAATGCAGTTGTCTAGAAATAGAAATAGAAATCATTCATTTTACGCAAAAACACAAAGATACAACAAAATAAGCATTAAATTAAAGAGAATGATACATAAAAAGGGTACTCGCTCAGCAAATGCTAAAGGTGCACGGTGGCTCCTTTAGCGCTGGTTTTCAGGAGTGCCTAGAATGAATGAATGTAATGAAGTGAATGAATGAATGTCTGTATTATTCAATCTGTTATCAGATGACTGTAATTGGCATAACAATTATGTTAACTACTGTGTATCTATTGGCACTACCTATTAAATAAATAGTAAAATATCAGAATTATAAAACCGTGTCGCGACCTATAAGCAGACTTAGTCGTCTGTTTATCACTGTTATCATTTTAACATGTTTTAAAAGTAATTTTATACCAATAATTTTATCTTGGTGAAAGGTAAAATACAGTAGAGACACGGTGAAAATCAAAGAAATACCTAGTTAACCGTATCTTGCTAGTTTTTTGCTAACTAGCTGTTTGGGGCTGACAGGTTATCTTTTAGGTAGAGATTTTAAAACTCAAATAGGTAGGTACTGTTACTAAAGCAAATAATGCCAAAAATACTCTACTCTCTGGAATCGTTTGAAATCGTTTGCAACGGTTTGTAGATAGCTCAACTGTTTCATGTGTATTTTGTAAATATTGTAAAATTAAATACTGTATTAGTTGTATTTTTTTTTCTGGAAACACTTCAGGTTCACCGTTTTATACTCTAGGTGCCATGTGTCGTTACCTAATACACCAAGTTTTATGTGGACGTGCTCTGTGATTTAATGCAGTTGTTGTAAACAATGGTAACTACTCACTGCTAGTTGAGACATTCGCTTAGTTCCTCACTTTAAAAAAATACGTTTGCCTATTTAAAAAAAAGGCTTTTAAGTGATTAAATAATTTTAATTACAGTCAAACGTTCGTTAGTTTAAATAACACCATAAAACAAATGTTGTTCTAAAATGTGATTTTAATTTGTTGTGGTGTAATCTATACTTAGTTGTTTGCAATATTTGTTTTTATTGGTTTGTTTATACATCCAGGTGGTACCAAGGGAAGCTAGGAAGTAGAGCGATTGATACTCTAAATAAATGTATTATGCAAAATTTTTTTCATGAACGTGAACGGTACTAAGTTTTGCTACCATAAAATTCTTCTATCTATTCTATCTATTCAGCCTGTATGCACCCACTGCTGGGTATAGGCCTCCTCTTTAGTACGCCAGTCTCTCCGGTCCTGCGCGAGTCTTCTCCACTGCTGCCCAACTACAGCGACAATATCATCGGACCATCGGGCGGGTGGTCTGCCTCGTGGTCTTTGAGCGTCCCTTGGCCAACATTCCGTAATCGCTGTCGTCCATCTTCCATCATCCATAAAATTCTTACATAATAATATTTTATTTATGTTATTTTTGAATTATGAAGTCTCTACCTAGGTACTCTACCACGCTCTACTATCGCTGAAGGTAGACAAGCGTCTAAACAACTTCTTGCTCGCACTTTTCAACATTTCAGAAGATATAAAATCAATGAAATTATTTATGAGTTATTGCACAAAATAAGCGTAAATATCACTTTGATCTCAAGGATCAAAGTAGTAAATCAGTTAAAAATTTAAAAAAAATATTTTTAGATCGGCTAACTTGTTTGGAAATGATCACGTGATTTTTCGTTCAGAAAGATTATTTTCGTATATTTTTTGTTTTTATAAAAGCTTTGCTTTAGTTTTAGTTATAATTTTTCTACTTTAGCGATGTTAGGTTGGAGCCCTATACTCTACAAGAGCCCGTTGGAAGATCACATGAGAATTCTTGAGAGCTACATAATTGAGACTTATTTTCTAATGATTGGGAGCTGAATTGGAAGCTTCCGGTCTCGTGTGGACTCTTTCTACTATGATACTTAAAGCTTCTTGGAAAATATGATACTCTGCAAAAGTCTACAACCCTCTCTACCTAGCCCGGTCTAAAATTGTAGGGTTTTGTGATCCAAGAACTGGTAAGAAATTATAATTACCAAATTTTTTATTACAACACCTAAACGTTGCATAATTATGTCCATTTCCGCTAATGATGAAATAACACAAAACCTGACAGCTTCATCCGAGTCGAGAGTATAATCAATCTGATTAAATAGAATTAATTAATCTAACTGTACTTTTTTGAACGGTTCATTTAAAAAAAAAACCTAAATACCGACTCTAAAAATATACCTACCATCATCGCTACAAGCGTGCATGCCTACTAATAAAATAATTACAGCACGAGGGAGCAAAAAAGAGTCATGCTACTTGCTAGATGCAAAAAAGTAACCAGAAAATTTTAACATCAGAAACAGATAAACGTAGAAACGTCAAGATGAGGGTCTCTAACCTAGGCTGCAGCTTAAAATACTTTGTGATGATGGTTCTGAAATTCTAGACTCCATAGCCACAAATCAGATCAGGCCGAGGACAGGCGCACCGGAACAGCGGTCATCGTGAATTTGTGTGAGCAACTAGGTAATGGCTGCATCCTCTAGTCTCGTGTTGGGACCAGGAACAGTTCTAGGATAAAGGGGGGGCTAGAACATTTTACTCGTGGTACCTTTTCTGTAGAACTCTACTTATAAAACGATAGGATTCAAAATGTAAATACCTATAAATATAAAAGTGTTTTATTGTTTACTTTTTATTTATATATTTATTTTTCGCTCAGCTTGTAATTTTTGCAAATAAAGCGATAAATTCCGTTGCCGCTGGGTTAGTCCCTTGATTTTTTTGAACCGGTTGCATTCAATGAGATTGTCTTGTGTAGATGTTTATTTTGAACACAAATATTTTTTTTATTTAGCCTTCCATATTTAAGTTTAATAAAAAAATAGAAGTAATTGACAAATCTCTGAAAAAGGTTTTGATAACAATAAATTGTTGTGCATTTCAGACACGGCTTCAGTGAATAAGGGGGTACAATCCACTCATACCTATGCCATAATTAAAAGAAGAAGAATAAGAGGCAGCCGTAAGACATCTGTCTAACACCACAGAATAAATATTTGTTTAAAAGAACATGCCAAGAAACTGGCAGTAATGTCAATTTGAACTCTCCTTAGAATTCGCTGTAGAAACTACGTATAGGTACCCGCATGTCAGATCCCGCTCTTTTTTATAATTTATATTATGTTTCCCTAATTTTTTACGTAAAATGGCAAAGGCACAAACAGTACGAAGCCAATAAAAAAAAAAAAAAAAAAAAAAAAAACTACGTAGGTATTAGGTATGATTACGATAATCTAGGTTCCATGAGCTGAATACTTTATGGTAGGTACAACAATGCAATTTATTACAGTAAGTAGCAAAATAAAAATTTATTACCTACATCATTAAAACATGAGGTCCCTGTCGTTTGATCCCAGAACACGTACCTACCTAAAAAAACTGTTTTAACTTTTATTATTTTTTTATTAAGCCAGCCTTTTTAAAACTTTATTATCCTTAACTACCTTCCTCCATACTTTAGTAACAGCTCACGTAAAACATAATAAGAGGTTTTTATGTAAACCTAAAACGTACCTAGCTTACCTAGGTAGATTTGGTAAGTACCTATAGTTAGTTATATATAGTAGTTGTTTACCTACCTAGGTACTTATAATTACGCGTAAGTAGGTATATCTGGAGTTTGGGCTCATATGTAATTATATGTCGATTTTCCCGATCAGTGGAGGTGGGGATATGTTGATGGGGATTTCTTTAAATAGTTTCTACAGCTACAATATGTAGGTGTAATATTCATGCGAGCGAAGCCACGTCAGACGCTTTAATGCATTTGAATTTTGTGGAATACTTAATTTGACATAATGTAAATTACTTTTTTTCAATGCGTCTTTATCGAGGTGGTTTTTCCTAGTGGCCCATTATTTTTATTTTATTTTTATTTTATTAAAATAGGATACACAACACGGGTTTATTTAACATTATTAACTAGTTTTGATAAGTACCGAAAAAAGTGGATAATATTGATGGCCACGTTGACATGGTCAGAGGTGGCTTGTGACTTGAAATGAGGGATCGATTCAAATTCAGAATGAAGTTGGCAATGTACCTATAAATAAAAATGGCGAACGTTTGTAGATTTCTTCTGTCAATTCCTAATGAGGAACGCTCTATGCTTACGTTTTGGATGTGGGCGTTGATAGTTGCGTGCGACACAGTTTATCACTGTTGTAGCTATCATCGTTCTTAATTTTTGTTATTGTTTTCACTGTAATTTTGTTTCAAAACAACATTAATATCATAAAATTGTATATTTGTTGCCTTTTTCCGAGTATTCATTTGGCTCTGTACCATCATCATTAAAATCAGCCTTAGCCTCAAGTTCACATCAAGATTTATTTACAATTTTTGATTATTCCTAGACCTTTACATCTATTGAAGATGATTTATACAACGTCAGGAGGCAACCTACGCCTAAACTTAATTAATTTTTGATAGAGCTCTAATATTCTCAAGTTAAAGTTTTGCCCTAACGTCTCGTCCTGCTCCGGCCCTGTTCTCTTGATTGGCAAGGTGGTTATCACGTCGTCTCTCGACTTATATTCGTTTTATTAGGTCTTTGAGGCCTTACCATAGTGCTGCCATAACAGCCACTTACCGACAGACAAGTAACATTTTGACAACGGTCGAACAACTTCTAGCTCGCACAGTCAACATTTCTGAAGATATAAAATTACAGAAATTGTTTCAACATAAATATTATTTTGATCCAAATAAATTTTCTAAACAGAGTATAAAATACCTAAGTGAATAACTATAAAAAATAAAATCATTAGACAATTTATTTTTCAACACACTTGCTCATAAAGTGGCTCTATGGTCACTGCAATTAGGCACATAATGACACCCATAATCAAACTGTGACTTTTTCATTGCTATAACTCACAAGTGAGTTATAGATTTTTTTTTTGAATTTTATTGGTTGAGTTGCTTTGTTCTTAAAAAAGTTTTTATTCAAAAAAAGATCGTGTTCAATAGAACAAATAAATTAATGTTCCTATTGCTTGCTCATTTCATGCAACTCCTTATTTAAATAGATAATTTTAACTCGTACGTGTTTAATAAATAAAACTTTCACTCAAATATAACTTTTGTTTTCTCTGTAATAAAAGAAAACTTTAAATTCCCCATTTTGTACGTGGCAGAATATACGCAAACCCTATGCGCGGAAAATAAAAAAAAAACCTCATCCCTTTAGTCTGTGGCCGATCGCAATGCGCGCGCATAGGAAAACTGATTAATTTTTCCCGCCTTAGCGAAACATTTTTCACAACTCGTTTTCACTGTTGAAATTATAGTTATTTTATTCACAAGTGTGTTGAAAAACGTCGTATGATACACGTGTGTATTGATGATTACCGTCCTCGGCTCTCTTAAGACCCTCGCCTACGGCTCGGGTCTCAATGGCACCTCGGCGGTAATCACCAATGTACCACACTAGTACCATAATGTACTATTATTTTTACTATTATTTTACAAATCCGCTAAGTGCTATAACAAAATTTTGGACGCAAAAAGTATAGATAGGAAGGCATTGCCCATGCTTATCCTAGGCAGAAGTCAAATGCACGTAGGTAGATAATTGAATAGGTAAATACAAATAAAAACACGTAAAGGTTGATGAACTGAGCAACATGTTTTGATAGGTAACGCAGCATACTAATGTATGAAATTTATCAAAAACTTATCTAAAAATCTATCACACTAAGATAAAAAATACCTACTACTTAGCCTAAATGCACGTAAAATACATTCTGTGGTAGAATAAGGCCGTGCTCACTTTGGACACGAATTTGTTCGTACGTAAACGGACGAGTACAATTGAGTGCTCACACTGAATACGTTTTTCTCCGTCAAATAGGCAGTGCATCGGTGATATCGCGTAACTGAACGTACGACTGCGTGATAAATCCCAACAAGTTCGGATTGTATTCGGACGTCGTAAGTAAACGTACGTATACGTACGACTGATCGCATGCAGTGTGAGCGCTCTCATAGTCCTTGGAAGGTGGGAATCATTCGTGCGTAGACGTACGTTTACGCGCGAATCAAATTCGGATGAAATCTAATCCAAAGTGAGCACGGCCCTAGACTGATCAAGTGCGAATAGACTCGCCCACCGAGGCTAAGTTTATTTTTACTTCACTTGTAGAATTATGCGATTACTATGTCTGTATTTTTCGTAGAACGTAATTTCTACGAAAAACTCGTAAAACGAATTTTTTTGTATTTTTTAGTGTTTCGGACCCTGACGGTCAGAAACACTAAAAAAAGCTGTCGCGCTATGCAGACTACCTATCCTATACATACGTACCTACCTACCTACACACACATACTTACCTAGTGTTTGTTTGTATTTGTATTTTGTGATAAAACAAATAAAAACAGATTTTTTGATCGTGCAAAAGTTTTTTTACAAAACCTGTTTATTTTGAACCGTTATAAACTGATTGATACGACCGTTGATTGACCTCCGAGCACCGATGGTCCAGTGGCAGCTACCCCGCCTTCCAATCCTAAGGTCGTGAGTTCAAATTTTCTACTTAGTGAGGAAACGCGCGGCTTAGTCAGGTCCGCATGTATTGACGATCTTTGAAATGAAATGAAATGAGATCTTTCCCGTGGATAAGGCCGACTAGGCTGACAGGATGGTATAGATGCTGGGCAAGCCTAACTCTATCTAAAATCCGCTTCCAAAATCCGGAAAATTCTCATGTTTTATAAATTAAATACTGTAAATAAATTAATAAGGTGTAAGTGTGGTTGGTAAGTAAATACCTATAAGTAAGTATGTAAGAGAAGAGGTACTGGGTCTAATAAAAACATGCAATGCTTGCGCCGATAAGTATAGGTACCTATTTACTTCACATTAATCAATCTGATTTATTATAAATTGTAAATAATTAGGTATTTATTTTAACTGTTTTATCAATTAATTTATTACAATGTTGATAAGTCATATTAAACAGTTGAGAGCAAATATTCCGGGTCATCTATAAATCTTGAATATTGTGGAAAATATAAACGCTACTAGCTTGCTGAAAATAATACGTTTTTATATTTGCGTTGGAAGCGATTAGTTGCAAGCTACGACGACGTTTTTGTTTTTATTTTTGTATTTAAACTAACTCGTCCCACTGCTGGGCAAAGGTATCCCCCAAAAATGTACTATATCCCCAGCTGCTTTACAATTTTTGTTTTACAATGTTTGCTTTGTTTGCCGTCAAATGATCTTTTATTAATAGTAAAGTTTGTACTAAAAACTTACTAGGCAGGTATAAAAAAACAGGTATATTTTATTGAGATAAGAAATTCTACAATTTATAGCTCGTAAGATTATTATCATGATAATAAACAGAGGTTTGTATCTTTCTGCGAGTTATTTCATTCAATAAGATAAAACGTACACGGAACTGGCCGACTGAGAATGTACCTACCTGATAAAATAAAAAAGTAACTTTTACAAAAATAAAATAAACATTCGACCATTAAAATCTTCTTAGGGCCTCTTCAGCATTGCTGGTCATCATCAGACCTTGGAGTGTGGACTCCAGATCTAATCTGAATACATTGAGATGAACTAAATATTTGAGACTGCTATTATTATGCATGAGATTCCCCAAAACTGGTTTTTAGAGCCGATAAATATCTTCAATCAAGTTTAAAATAAACAACAATACTTAGATCGATGAGATAAAATAAATTTAGATAGTCATGTAGTTCCGGTTTCTACGTCTACGGCTTTTCCGGCGTAGCGGTTTCGTAGCGGGCTACGAAGTACTCGTAGTAGCCTCGTAGCAGAGTATATTTTTACAAGATGTCCGATTTAGCTGAAATTTGGCATACCTAATTAGTCTTCGGTTAAATGTCTGTGAATATTTATTTATTTATTTATTCGGTGACGATGCAATAATATGGGGACAGCAAGCAGATCTGATGATGAAGCCGGAAGGTGGCCATAGGAACTCTGTTATAAAACGATGCAACCCCATCGAGTTTGGGCTCGTTTGATTTGTTTTGACAAGGACTATGGTCTTACATGACATCCAGGATCTGATGATGAAGTCATAAACCTAAGTTGGAAGGTGTCCATGGGAACTTTGTAATTAAATAACCCAAAAAATAACATTTATTCTAGGTAAATGTAAATGTATATATCTATACTAATATTATAAAGAGGAAAGATTTGTATGTAAGTATATTTGTAACGCTCAAAAAGTACTGATCCGATTTGGATGAAACTTTTAATATACAGGGTGTTACCAGACCACTTCCGAAAACTTGGAGGTTCCAATCAGACCATGATACTGAAAACATTAAGCGAAAAAAATCGCGAAAAAAAAAATTGACTTGACTATCTCTTTTTAATTTTTTTTCTAGTTACATACACACAGTACTACATAATACGACATATCTACCTAATTATCTCATTTAAAAAAGCAAAAAAACAAATAAAATAAACAAAGCAGCAATGTACATGCAGCACGCAGATTACGTCTACTACAGCATGAACAGCTGAGAGTTCATCGCGGGTCATTCAAGTACGCGACGTGCGAGCGACCTACGTTAGTACCTACCTACGTGAGTAGGCACTTACGGCACAGAACAAATAATAGTACTACGCCTCGACCTTACCTACGTGAATGCGTACATTGCGGGCTGGCGAAATAAATACAAATCTTTAAACATTGTTTTCTCCGGCTATAATTATTATTCAGGATAACAGATTTTTTTTTGGTTGGGTTTTGGTATGCTGTAGCTCCCCCTTTCGTTTTCGGAAGTGGTCTGGTAACACCCTGTATATTGTCCGTGACCTGGATTAAAACTGGACCGATTTGAAAAATTCTTTCACCGTTGGGAAGCTACAGTATCCCCGGATGAAATAGGCAATATTATATTTTCAAAAAAAAATTGGGATCCTTACTAAAAAAAAATATGTAACCCAAAGTGTAAAAAATTACCTAAACAACTCCCGGCCGCTAGTGAAATAAAAACTTATGTTAAACTTATGTTGCTGACGATAGGTATCACATTTTAGTAGGTAGATACAGGATGAGGTGTTCACTCGTATCTGAATGATATTTGTAGCTATCAGAGACAATAATAACCACTTCGTAATAAGTATACTTTGAAGTAGGTACTTTGTTGATTAGAGCTAGGTTCATGATATTTACTAAATATTATAATGAAAAATATTTTTCAAAAAATCTCCCGAAAGAAATGAAATCACAACGATAAAAAAATTATGGGACCAATCTAGAAGACAAGTATAATACCTACCAGGATAGGTAGGTAATGTTATTTAAAAAGTTAATTTATTTTAAAGTACTTTCAAATAAGTTTAAAAATTACGGAGTTCTGAGGTTAAATGCGGCTACAGAAACGTAGGACGTCCGGCAGCGAGATGGGCAGACGACATCGTCAAAATAGCAGGCCGTAAATGGGAGAGACTAGCGCAGGACCGCGGTGGATGGCACAAACTTGGGGAGGCCTATGCCCAGCAGTGGGTAAGGTCGGGCTGTGGATGATGATGATGATGATGAGGTTAAATCAAATTGAAAGCCTCCTATATTGAATTCGGTTGAAAACGATCTAAACGTATCTAAGCCTAGTAATATAATATCAATTGTAAGCAAATGTAGATGGAATAGCAATCAAAACAAATGCGACCACTCAATAAATTAATAGAACAAACTAGCATTGTCTATACATACCTACCTATATATTTATCACTCGTATGAATTTCAGTGGTAACTTTATTTATATCTATTATCTCTTATTAAGCACAGTATATACTTAAAAGTATACTTAATTTTATCTGATTAATTAGGTTTATGTACTCACCTTACTCTATCTTCGGTAACAATAAAAACATACACTTCAAGAATTGATACTAATCTATTTCCAAATCCACTGATTTTTGAAAATATTTTGAAATCAACTGTATTTGACTTTTATTAAATGTTTCATTCAAGTTGTCACAAGTCAATCAATCAGCTGATTTCTGATTCATATAGTCGCGGCCGTGATTGTTACTTATTTAGCGAATGAGACGTCCTGTCTCGACGACGTCTGGTCAAGCACTACCGCCTTATCTTTGATTGAGTCCATGCGGATACCTAATCTTGATCCTCAATGTACCTACTTGTAGCTAAGTACCTAATATAACATTCATTTTCATTGTATGTGGTCTTATCTTATATTTTTTAGTCTATCTGTTGCATCTCGATTACTAGTTGATCGCAATATGTAGGTCAGATTTAGGGCAATGTTTAAAATCTCCTAGTTACCTACCTACGCTAGTAAGCTATTATGAATACATTTTTTTGGAAACAATGCTCTATAGTGAGCTTAGAGTGGTTTGCTAAGTCATTATGCATATGACAGTTAACTTATAAGATCAAGCTTAATTTAACAGTATTAATATACTATACCTACCTATACATAATATAACACTATATTTAATAAATAAATTATTATTTAAGTCAAATTACAAACATGTTTTATTATAAGCAACATTTGGTAAATTTTTCTTTAAAAAACTCTTGCAGAGAACAAAAGCTGTTTTAAATTAGAAAAAATTTAAGGATGGTTTTGAATATACGTGGGCTGTGTTCGTATTCTTTCATTTCATTTATTGATTGCATACATCTTTCCTCGCTAAGGGTCGAAGCGAAGAGTCAATCAATGATATGTTTATTTTTAGATTGACGCTAAAGGTGCTTAGGAGCTGAATGAGACCGATCTTCATGATTATGATATTGACCTTCCTGAGTGTATTATCCAGTTATAGGTAGGTACTTGGTGTTCCGCGACTAGGGGGAGTGCTTCTCGCTAGTCAGGGGAACAACAATGTTCACCACATACCTACAATATACATTTTCAACACACTTGCTCATAAAGTGGCTCTATGGTCACTGCAATTAGGCACATAATGACACCCATAATCAAACTGTGACTTTTTCATTGCTATAACTCACAAGTGAGTTATAGATTTTTTTTTTGAATTTTTTTGGTTGAGTTGCTTTGTTCTTAAAAAAGTTTTTATTCTAAAAAAGATCGTGTTCAATAGAACAAATAAATTAATGTTCCTATTGCTTGCTCATTTCATGCAACTTCTTATTTAAATAGATAATTTTAACTCGTACGTGTTTAATAAATAAAACTTTCACTCAAATATAACTTTTGTTTTCTCTGTAATAAAAGAAAACTTTAAATTCCCCATTTTGTACGTGGCAGAACATACGCAAACCCTATGTGCGGAAAATAAAAAAAAAACCTCATCCCATTCTTTAGTCTGTGGCCGATCGCAATGCGCGCGCATAGGAAATTTTTCCCGCCATAGCGAAACATTTTTCACAACTCGTTTTCACTGTTGAAATTATAGTTATTTTATTCACAAGTGTGTTAAAAAACGTCGTATGATACACGTGTGTATTGGTGATTACCGTCCTCGGCTCTCTTAAGACCCTCGCCTACGGCTCGGGTCTCAATGGCACCTCGGCGGTAAGCACCAATGTACCACACTAGTACCATAATGTACTATTATAGCATCTTAAGGGCAGCATAAATAAGGGTTACGTACGAGTAGGTATCGCAAAAATGTTAGCATAATATGAATCTAACAATATTCACTCAGAAATGTGAAGAATTTAGGTATTTCTATGGTATTATAAATATACTGGTTGCTCTACCTACGAGTATGTAAAGCTCATCATCATTTCCCTGCCCTTATCCCACGCTAGGTGGGGTCGGCACAACATGTTTTCTTCTTCCACTCACTCCTATCATTCGTCAATTCTGAATCTACTCCTCTCACATTCATATCCTCTTTCACACAGTCCAACCACTTCTTCTTCGGCCTTCCTCTACTTGCACACCCAGCCACACTCATATTCATAACTCTTTTCGTAATATGACTTTCATCCCTCCTCATTACGTGTCCATACTAAGCTAATCTACCACTCCTCACCTTTTCAATAACAGGCGCCACTTTCACACTTCCCCTGATATACTCATTCCTTATTTAATCCAACCTCGTCACCCCACACATCCATCTTAACATTCGCATTTCAGCAGCATGCACTCTGGCTATTATCTATTATCAATATCCTTAAGAAATGTAGTCAGTGGTACGTCCAAACTAAATGCTTGCATAAGGCACTGATCATCATACAGGGTGTTACCAGACCACTTCCGAAAACTTGGAGGTTCCAATCAGACCATGATACTGAAAACACTAAGCGAAAAAAATCGCGAAAAAAAAAATTGACTTGACTATCTCTTTTTAATTTTTTTTCTAGTTACATACACACAGTACAACATAATAAGACATATCTACCTAATTATCTCATTTAAAAAATCAAAAAAACAAATAAAATAAATAAAGCAGCAATGTACACGCAGCACGCAGATTACGTCTACTACAGCATGAACAGCTGAGAGTTCATCGCGGGTCATTCAAGTACGCGACGTGCGAGTGACCTATGTTAGTACCTACCTACGTTAGTAGGCACTTACGACAGAGAATAAATAATAGTACTACGCCTCGACCTTACCTACGTGAATGCGTACATTGCGGGCTGGCGAAATAAACACAAATCTTTAAACATTGTTTTCTCCGGCTATAATTATGTTTCAGGATAACTGATTTTTAATTTGGTTGGGTTTTGGTGTGCTGTAGCTCCCCCTTTCGTTTTCGGAAGTGGTCTGGTAACACCCGTATAATACTATACTACGTAGGTACTAATAATGCATTTTCATAGTTAAGATGGATAAGATCATGTTTAAATGATATATTCTAATGCTAATTGTGAAAATCAATAGTAAATAACTTATGGATGTAAATGAAACAACATTTAAAGTCAATCTTGTTTATTTTTAATGGTGTGCTTATAAATTCGTGATATTCGAAAACAATATTTGGAATTATTAGTAAAACTTGTTGTAAATTATAATTTACAAATTATTTATATATTGGCGCACTAATAATTAGGTACTATGGCTAAGGTCAGCTCATTAGGAAGTTATAACTACATTACTGAAAAAATAAAATACCAAAAACGACAACGAGCAAGTTGTCTTTCGAGACTATCACCCAGAACACTGTTAGTAACCGATGTGTTGATCGTCAAGAACACGTCTAGTAACCGCTGTGTTGATCGTCAAGAACACGGGTAGTAACCGATGTGTTGATCATCAAGAACACGGGTAGTAACCGATGTGTTGATCATCAAGAACACGGGTAGTAACCGATGTGTTGATCGTGAAGAACACGGTTAGTAACGGATGTATTTATCACCAAGACATGGTTAGTAACCGACGTGCTGATCACCAGTCCTACTTATCACGAGGTACTTAAGTAGGTAGTGCTACTTTACTGAATATTAACACATAGGTTGTCAGTCTTATTATGAATAAAGCTATTTTAATTTTTGTGTTTTTATAACTGGTTTTAAACCCCGTTTTTTATGAAAAAATTTCAGGCTACTTTTAACCGTTTACAATTTGTTTAGTTCAAAGTTAAATAATAGATCCGCTGCAGTGCATTGCATACTAAAGAAACATAATGCACCAACATTTCTGATTAGATATTTCAGAAATTAGTTCAACCAATTAAAAAATATAAAAAAAACAGTAGCCAATGATGTTGATTCTGATGATGCATTTTCTTAAACATAATTTGACAGCGCTAAAAGTGTGGCATCCCTGTCCTATGAACTGACAGAGACGGCTATAATTTCAGCGCTGTCAAGTTTTGTTTGTTGTGTTTAGGAAAACGCATCAACAGAATCGACACCACTGAGAATATTTTTATTAATTTACATAAACATTGGTGTCGATTAGCTTGTTGCATTTTTCTAAACTAACCTAATTTGACAGCTCTAAAATTATAGCCGTCCTTGTCGTTTCAGTTTATGAGAAAGGGACGGCAACATTTTTAGTGCTGTCAAATTAGGTTAGATTAAAAAAATGCAACAAGCAAATCGATACTCTTTTCTTAAATCATATTCTAATTTATAAAATAATAGTAATATATTTTAGGACTTAGACATAGACATTTATTTATTTACTACTTGGCACACAACATACAAAACATATAGATAGGTACAAATGAAATAATAATAATAACTAAAACAGTGAATTTAAAAGGAAAAAAAAAACAAATAATATACTAAGTAATATAAATTGGTTCCTATATGTATACCAAATGATGCCTGCCACAGCAGCAAATGGGTCCTAACTCAGCAATTTGCCTACTATTTTAGCAGTAGGCGCTGTTATTCTGCTAAGACCATGACTGTCATAGGACCCTGTGAGAATATATAAGTTATGGAATCTAAATGTGTATGTGTCTAAGAGTTAATTTAAAAATACATTTAAAATAAAAAGTCTATTATTACTAGGTAATGGTTACTACAATTAAAATGGATTAAGTATATCACTATTATAATAAGGCACATATTTATAACTAATGAATATATAACATTCTTACAAATCTTAACAATATTTGGAAGTTCTTTACGTCTCAGAGTGATGGACGCAGTGCATTGCCTTACAGGGCAAGTCTTCATTGGACTTGCTCTGTAAGGTAATGCATTGTTATAGGCAGAAGTTACCACTTAACATCAGGTGAGGCTGTTTTAAAATTCTTCAAGGGTCGACATCTATGGTGATGCAGGCATCCATAGGCTATGGTATCCGCTTACCATCAGGTGGGCCGTACGCTTGTTTGTCTAATAAGTTGTATGAAAAAACCGTACATTTTCCATTTTAAATATAATATCACACATGGGTAGTGTGATATTATTAATTACGTTATATTATTAATTAATTATTAATGATTTGCAATAGGCAAGTCAACATAATACAAATTTGTATTAGAACAGTGTAAATATAATTTGATTTAGACATTATAAAATCTAGGATATTACATTAATAACAATAGTTTTTTTTTATATGAACATAACTAATATACTTAAATAATGTATGTAAGTACAAAAAATATAATGATAAAAGTAATGATAATTTGATTTTTATTAACATGTAAAGTAAATTACTTTTTATGACAATTTGACATCTAAAATTAAAATTATTTTATTTAAGCGTACCTACATAATATAAAAATAAATGATTAATTTCTTTTCCAAAGCTGACAGGCGTCACAGCGCAGTCGGTAGGAGCTCTGCCTTCCGTGCGGTGGGTCGTGGGTTCGATCCCCACCGAGGACAAACTTTTGTGTGTGGCAAACATAGATGTTTGTTCTGTGTCTGAGTGATACTATGTATCATATGTGTATTCACAAAAAAATATATATAAGTGTTCTATGAGCAATCTGCTTCCCATGGTACAAGCTTTGCTTAAACTAGAGGGCGTTGTGTGATATGTCCAAGAATGTTTATTTATCATTCACATCGGTCCAGCCGTTTTGTTATGTATGTTTGTTCCTCTTTCACGCAAAAACTACTGATCCGATTTGGATGAAACTTGGAATATATATTGTCCGTGATCTGAATTAACACATAGGTTACCTTTTATCTCGGAAAAACAACGCAATCCAACGGGTTGCGAACTCTTCTGAAACGCCTGGAAGATTTCACATAGCAAATTGCACTTCTAATCCTGCGTCGACGAAGTCGCGGGCACCAGCTAGTCAGTGATATATCAGTCAGATCCAGTGGAGCCCTGTGAAGATTCTTCAATGATGGGCGTACTTTCTGGAGACTTGAGGAGTTTTCGAATGATCATGCTGACTCCAAACATAAGTAGAACCACTCCGAGTACCTGTCCAATAGATTGGTTGATTAATGAATTGATTAAGCTTTAAGAACGTGGGATCAATTCAAATTGATTTTCTATTTGAAACTAGTCTGGTCAAGTGCAAATGGACTAATATCTCGGTATTGGAGTTTTGTCATTTTTTGAAACACACTTGACGAAGACTTTACTTGACATAAATTAAGAAAATATTTATCATTTGACACTGGCAAAATTGTCTGTTGAAATGACTAACACATGCCATATAGGTTTAAAAGAAGAAGAAGACTAGTGCTTTCGAAAAACGAACAATGTATGAAACGGGGGTCAAAATTTTAATCACGTTTCATATAAAACGAGATTTTCTGTGTAATTTTGGTAGAATGGGAGTCCCGCTTCTTCTTACATAGGACCTACGTATTACATATTCTTTGATATGTGTGGATGTGGAATAACGAATTCATACGGGAAATACTATGATAAATAAAGTAAAGCTTTGTATATAAATGTTTTAGTTGACAGTAGTACATACCGTGATAGCGTAGAATGCGTACGGCATCCAGTATCTGGTGCGCAGCGCGCGGCGCGCCATGGCGGCGTACTCCGGCGTCATCAGCACCTCCTGCCGGAACCAGAACATCGGCACCAGCGTGTCGTCGGCAGGGAGCACGTTGTTTATACTGGAACACACAGTAAACACATCTATACACTACAAAACATTTATAAATTACAAAAACATTTATAATGTTGCTATTCCTAAAAGTCAGCATTTTATATTGTAGTCAATTTGTTAAATAAGTATATTTACTAGCCGTCGCCCGCGGCGTTGCTCGCGTTCTACCCTTTAGAGTGTGACGTTTTAAAATTCCTTTCTTAGTGCACCCCTACACTGTATAAGGATACTACCCTCCAAATTTCATACCTCTAGGACTTATAGTTTAGGCTTTGCGTTGATTCTCTGTCAGCTTCAAAAGAGTTTTATATATATTGATAAGAAGAAGATTACTTTTAAGCAGTAATTAGTATTTTATGTTTCTCTGTGTATAATTTGTTTATATGTAGTAACTCTCTTTTATTATGTTACAGAGATCCTTACAAAGATATATACTTAAATGCTAAAATTCCAGTGGTTTTTTTTTATACAATATAGGCAACCGTTTGACCACAATCTCACCTGATGTTAAGCAATGACGTGGTCGACGATGTAGCACGGTTACCTAGAAGATACCTATTCACTCTACTCTTGAAAACTTCCAAATTATAGTCAGTGTGGTGCTATTTTAACCTTAGTAACACTACATAAATATACCTGCCTACCTAAATGATAGGTATGTTATACTTACGACATCCCGGGCACTCGTCTAATGAGCATGTTAATCTGCAGCTGTGCGGAAACAGCTAACGGCATGCCGGTGAACATTTCTAAAGCCAGCCGGAAGTCCATGTCCCTGAAATGGAATGCTGTCTTTATTATCATCATTCGAAGCCTGACTTCACCCACAGCTGGGAATAGATCACAATTACCACAAGCCAAGAGATGGCTTGTTGTACTTGTGATCTTTATGGCCCACTAGTTTCCGTCCGCGACTACGTTCGCGTCCCGTTGGATTCCGTTAATTTTCCGGGATAAAAAATATCCTATGTTACTTCTAATACCTCCAAGAATATGTGTACAAAGTTTCATGATGATCGGTTAAGTAGTTTTCGCGTGAAAGCGTAACAAACAAACATTTATAATATTAGTAGGGATAAGTAGGATGTGTAAACTTACTCGGTGGGTGCTAAACCAGCTATCTTACTGGGATAGTAAGGGTCGGAGTATAGGAAATGTGGTAACGTCACGAAGGCCGGGGCTCCGAAGCGGCACGCCGACACGTTTAGGGCTCCCGGGGGCATGCAGTTGTTGTCGCGCACTTCGTCGCAATAACATGCCTGAAATCATAGATAATTCATCAAGTTATGAGAAAATACTAGTAGTTCGCCCCGAACTGAGATCTCGTGATGGTCGGAGGTTAATAAAACCCAAACAATTTTTATTGACCAATGGTTGTAATAAACTTTGCAAATACTTCATTTAACAAACCAGTAAAACTTAAGAGTACTATCCGTATGCCTACCAAATTTTATGAAGATAGGATGAGCGGTTTAAAAGATCTCGTCGAACAAACATACAAAGCATTTTTGTCCAAGTTGTCACTAAGATCTCGTTCGCTTCGCTCACTCGATCAATTACAGGTTAGCGTGGTATGGGCATGTCATGCGGAGGGAAGAGAGTCATGTAACGAGGAGAGTGCTAAGTATGAATGTGGAATGCGGATGGATATAGAGGAAGAGGTAGGCCTAAGAAGAAATAGATGGATTGTGTAAGAAATTATATGCATGGGAGAGGAGTGAACACTGAGATGACGAATGATAGGGGAGAATGGAAGAAAAGAACATGTAGTGGGATAAGGGCAGGAAGAATAAGAAGAAGAAGAAGATGAGAAATATTACGTGCTAGATGGCTCTTGAAGTAATTTCCCACACAACCTCGTTTGGAAAATGAAATACCTTCAAGTTTTCACTAAAAAAAAATAGAAAAATCATGGGATATTGAAACAAAAGCCACAATTCAAAGAATATTTTTTTATAACAATTTTTTTTATACTACTAAATAATGGAACAACTTGATGTGCCAATAAATACTGTTTATTTCTTAAGTTTGCACGCCAACCATTCTCCTAGAAAATGCCTACCTAATTGTACATTTAACTATTTTGTGCAATAAATTAACTACATTGTAAATTTACCGATCGTGGGTAGTTGTGTCCATTGTCGAAGACGGACTCATTGGCCGCGTACTGCACTCCATCCAAACCCTGCACAGTGACGTCCTTCTTCTTGCCGAGAATCATATACCTGAGTAAAGTTAACTAAAATAACTATTTATCATCATTATGCTCTTAGACTACACATTGATTAATTGGTTCAAAACAAGTTAACTTTACAAAAATTTTAAAATATGTGACCATGAAAATCTTCTTAGATCCTCTTCATCATCGCTAGTCATCAACAGACGTTGGAGTATGAACTTCAGCTCATCAAGCCTCAATGCTTTGAGATGAACTACATGTTTCAAACTGCAATTATGCGTGAAATTCCTCAAAACTGGTTTTCGGAGCTGATGAATATGCTCATAACTTGGAAACAGCTGCACTAATTTCTACCAAACATGGCTCAGAACCATCCCAGATAAATCACATCATAATCATCATCATCAATATATATAAAACTCTTTTGAAGCTGACAGAGAATCAACGCACAGCCTAAACCATAAGTCCTAGAGGTATGAAATTTGGAGGGTAGTATCCTTATATAGTGTAGGGGCGCACTAAGAAAGGAATTTTAAAAAGTCGCACTCTAAAGGGTCTAGAACGCGAGCAACGCCGCGGGCGACGGCTAGTTTCTTACAAAATGCAGCATTCAAATCGGAGTCGTTCCGTTTTTAGGTTGTGGGTTAAAACGAAGTGGAGAAGCATTCAGTCGCTAGATACTATTTTACTTCGGTATTAGAAGTGAAGATGCGTCATTTCTAATAGGCACGTTTTCTAATCACAACTGATTTTAAAACCAGGTTTATCTTATCACTGATAGTGAACTATAGGTATTAACGAATTACGTGTACTTCTTACGAATTTTATCTTTTCCACGCATCGAAATATTCAATCGAAGATCCGTTTACCTGCTGAATAGGTACGTGACTCATTTTGCCTATTTAGTACTTAGTACATATTAGTAGTACATAATAATAAGAGAAAATCGTTTCGTTAATCCTCTCTGGCACTTCCCTAGGACGTGCTCTGTGAGGTATACGTTGCTAAAGGCCGAGATAAGTAGGTACCTACTTCCTCGCAAGCTGTTTCACAAAGAGCTTTATAACTAACAAGCTTCCACCTGCGATTTCGCCCGCGTCCCTTTTGATCCTGTTATTTTTCAGGGATAAAAAGTTGCCTATGTGTTATTCCAGATTACAAACTATACATATATTTTAAGTTTCATCCAAATCGGATCAGCAGATGCATGCAGCGAGATTGAAACACAAACATCCAAACATATAAACTTTGACATTTATAATATTAGTGGGATACTACTGTGACTACTAAACCAATAGCAGTACTGAAAATCTAAGATGGCGTCACTCACGTGCAAATATCACTGGCAAAGATGGTAACCTCAGGCTGCCCCAGTTCCGGCGCCCACAACTCTCCTGTAGAACCCTTCACTTCGCCACATTCGTCTCTATACAGAGTCCGGTTTGAATATCTCCACTTCTCTATGTTTCCGATTTGGGAGAAGTCTGCTTGACCTGTGTTCATGAGAAACGCGCCGTCAAACTCTAGGGATCCATTACGCTGGAAAATACAAACAAGTTAATTTTATAAAATGTATCATGAAACTCTCGTTGGATTCTCTTCATCATTGCTGGTCTTCATCAGACCTGAATTGAACTCCAGTTTATCAAATCTGAATACATTGAGATGAACTAAATGTTTGAAACGGTATTATGATGTCTGAGATTCCTCAAAACTGGTTATTGATATTTGTTTTTCGTAATAAAAAAAAGTGATAAAACGAAGACATTTGTATAAAATATCTGCTTATTTCGAAGACAAACAAGCTTGGGACGAACTAGCTCCAACTAATTCAATAATAAAAATGTAATTATATGCGGCGTGCCTGCCGTATTGTTTCAGATATTATGTACCTACCTACTTACTATTATTGACTTATCTTAGATTAATTAGTAAATAAATAAATACCAAATCATACAATACCTAAAGACGATTCAAAGTGATCAGTGAGGTTTTATTGAATAAAAGCATTTTGACTTTGAATTTGTTTCGATCAACCAATACTCAGACTACGCGGCTGATCTGTCGAGTTTACGTAATAACGGGCGCCGGAATCAGCTTTAATAAATAGCTATACGGCACCTACATTTTATTATCGTTGTCTGTATCGTTTTAATTCCAATAGATATCAAAACATTCTGGCAACGTCCTTGTTATATCTAGATATAGATAAGACATTACGTCCGACATGGTCCGACGTAGCAAACAGGGTATGTAAAACCAGCACACTAACAAATTAAACGAAACATTCAGAGCATACTGATAATGCTTGTTTTAACATACTACAGAATATAACCGAAAAATAACTTGGTAGGTAATATTTAAAAAAATCTGCCAACAGAGTTATGCTTGAGTTTCGGTTATTGGGCATTGTAACGAAATATTAGCCTGAGGCTTGATTTGCTGGAACAATGCTCAAGATTGAGATTCAGGCATAAAATTTTTTATTATACAATATAGGCAACCGTTTGACCACAATCTCACCTGATGTTAAGCGATGACGTGGTCGACGATGTAGCACGGTTACCTAGAAGATACCTATTCACTCTACTCTTGAAAACTTCCAAATTATAGTCATTCGGGAACACAGACGCCGGCAACGAGTTCCACTCTTTGGCTGTCCGCATAATAAATGTAGACGCAATGTAATTCTGCTTGAGTCACACGCTTGACTCTTCAGTCTGAGTCCTAGTCACTCTCCTTTCAGGCCACTAGCCACTAAGACTAGTAGTTTATTATCAAAACTCAAAAATCAAATTCCGGTAACTTGAGTCACGTTTGAATCCAAATTTTTTAAACATACGAGTCATAGAAAAGACTAGCCGTCTCCCGCGGCGTTGCTCGCGTTCTACCCTTTAGAGTGTGACGTTTCAAAATTCCTTTCTTAGTGCACCCCTACACTACATAAGGATACTACCCTCCAAATTTCATACTTCTAGGACTTATAGTTTAGGCTGTGCGTTGATTCTAAGTCAGCTTCAAAAGGGTTTTATATATATTGATGACAGCAGTCGAAATGGCGAGTATTCTGTGGTTGCAGCTAGGAAGAATAGATAAGGAATAGCGCACATGCGTGTGAGTGGTTACATCATACATTGCATGAACATAACGTTCATTAATGCTGCTTTCTACGTTGTGTAAGCGTCTAACGTGCAGTTATTAATTCTAGCAAGATAGTGTTTCAAAGCTATAGGCTTATTTTTTAATTCATGAATTAAATAACGTACAGTATAACTAAAAAAACGCGCTTTCGTTATCAAGCCCAATGCATTTGACTCGTCAAAATGCTACTTAAAATTATAAACGCAAAAGTTTGTGAGGATGTATTTTTGTTCCCGTTTCACGCAAAAACTACTAATCCGATTTGGATGAAACTTGGAATATTGTCCGTGACCTGGATTAACACATAGACTACTTTTTATCCCGGAAAATCAACGGGGTCCAACGGGACGCGAACGAAGTCTCGGGCGCAAGCTAGAAAATAATATGAGCCTAAACTCTAAAGTAGTACATAGTACTAGAACCTAAATATCCCTGCAAAATAATTTATAAGTTTAAAAAAGTGGAAAAACCGACTTCAATTTGATACGCATTCATCATCAATGATGATGATGATGATGATAATAGCAGTTCATTGGGACTATTCTATTAATCGTAAGCACCACAGAAACGTCACAGGAAAGCAAATACGCAGTGTCGTGTGCGTGAATGACGTGTTTTTTCGAGTTATTCTTATTTAACTGCCAAACTACTGAACTGATTTTGATAAAAAAAATTATGGGACCAATCTGGAAGCATACCCTTTCAGATAAGAAAAGAATTTTTCAAATCGGTTCATAAATGACGAAGTTCTGAGGTAACAAACATAAAAAAACAACAAAAAAACCGAATTGAGAACGTCCTCTTTTTTGAAGTCGGTTAAAAATACTAGGTATTTAGCTAATCGATGATAACAATATTTGTTTTGATTGGAGGCCAATTGAGTATTATAATGTAGGTACCTAATACCGAAGGAGTTTCATAATAATTTTTTGCATTGACTTTAAAATTATTACAACTTATTCAAGAGTAGGTTAGGTACCTACTAATACTATTTATGCTAATAATAATTGATTTTATTGGCAGACAAACAAGACACGTTTATTTGCATAAATATGTGTTACAATTTGGTCTTTCAAATGTAAGTACTTTACCAACTGTCATAAAATTATCGCTGACAGCGACAACTTGCAAACATTATTATGCTGGTCTATCAGTTGACCTACTTTTTCCACACTCGTTTCTTTGAAGAGTTTATCAAAGTACCCCTTCTTGACTTTATCTTTTCTAAGTATGTATCTATATTTTTATAACAACAGTTAAAATAAAGAAAAGAGTGTTTTTCTGCGAGAATCTATTATTTAGTAGGTCTACTACAATGGTATCTTATTTCTTATCATCTTACATTTCTAATTTACTTTATATCTTTTTTTATATCACAATGGGGAAATGGGGAAAGAAAACCCCGATTCCCTTAATCCGATAATGGTCGGATTTCACTGCATCCAAAACAAATATCCCACGCGCTACAACTAAGAGTAAGTTCGTATGAGTTAGTCGTCAACTCTGGTGACGGAGTTTTTAGGCCGCCTAAAGGCCTCCGTCGTAGGTCTCAACGACTAAAGCACAAGAAATAATAGCCCCTCGTTTATGTATAATCAATATCATCATCATCAATATATATAAAACTCTTTTGAAGCTGACTTAGAATTAATGCATAGCCTAAACTATAAGTCCTAGAGGTATGCAATTTGGAGGGTAGTATCCTTATATAGTGTAGGGGTGCACTAAGAAAGGAATTTTGAAACGTCACACTCTAAAGGGTAGAACGCGAGCAACGCCGCGGGCGACGGCTAGTTTTAAATATTTTTTTAGATAAACGTGGCAAAGTTCACTGAACATCATAATGCAGAAAATTATCTCCATCCGCGGTGAATCATATTGTGCACTAATGTAGCTATTGCTGTGATCTTTGTACTGTAACTATATTTACATGCTTACTATCTGTTTGTTTATGTACTAACGACCCGCCCCGGCTTCACACGGGTGCAATGCTTATACTAAACTAGCCGTCGCCCGCGGCGTTGCTCCCGTTCTACCCTTTAGAGTGTGACGTTTCAAAATTCCTTTCTTAGTGCATCCCTACACTATATAAGGATACTACCCTCTAAATTTCATACATCTAGGACTTAAGGACTTATAGTTTAAGCTGTGCGTTGATTCTAAGACAGCTTTAAAAGATTTTTATATATATTGATGATATACTACCAGCATCACCTCGTCAAAACAAATCATATGAGCCCAAACTCAAGGGTTATTAATACCCACTGACTCCATCACCAGATCAGCTCCAAGATACAAAATTATAGTTTTGTCATCTGAACTACAAATACAAAGTTTTACTTTGATACCACAATAGAAGTAGGTTAAAATTGATAATATATTCTTTGATGAGGGCGCCTCGTCCGTTGACGCATGTTGTTGGTCAGTCAACTCGTCAGTATAGTAAGTATTATATATGTATAGCGTTTTTGTGTGTTTACTTCTACTGTACATTATGAGTGATTAGGATAAGTACGATAACGACTGTATTGTCATGTTCCGTGATCTGTCGCTTTTTCCTATCCTAAACTTTATAATGGATAGAAAATTGCAAAATTGAAACTATGCATTTTGACGGCTGTCATTTTTTGTTTTATGATCTGCAAATTTATTTTTTGATCTAGGTAGTACATTACATCAAAAACCACACTTGAGATATAACAATGCCACGATGGAGACCTTAAAGCGGCCTAAAAACTCCGTTACCAGAGCTGACCACTCATATGAACTTACTTTTTCAGAAATAACAATTTTGAAGTTTTGTGTCTTTGTTACACAATTGTTTCAATTGGTTCGAAACTGTTATTATTAATTACACAGCACAACACACAGAGCTAAATGGTATAATACATATACTTAATACTATTTAGGTCTTCGTGTTGTGATAGGTACAGATGTAGGTACCTATTGAATACCATACCACCCTAGCCACACGCGACTTAATAATGAAATTTTCCTCTACGTTTATTTGGGTCTGTGGCTTGTCTGTGGCATCCGATCCCCGGTATCAGAATGAAGTAGAAACCCATCCATCATCATATTTGTGTTAGTTCAGTGATTAGGATTGTGACGAATTTACAACTATCATTATTTACATGAAAGTAAAGAATTTAAAAAAATAGACGAAGGCAGGGAATCCATGATTCTCTAATACTAGCATTATAAAATTGACGTACTTATGTAATTTTCAATAAAATTGATGGCAAAACCACGTTTAAAAAAGATTTTTGTAGAAAAACATTGAGTTGTCGAACTTTTTTATGATACCTAGGTCACCCTATCACAACCCTATCGCAGGTTATCTTTTGAGGTAGGTGTTAATAGTGATAATGTGTTATTGAGTAGCCTATGCGATGATGGTGGAATGAAATATACCTAAATATTTGTTAATCTTATCATGGTGATTTGGGAGTTCTTACGTGCCTAGTGTTTGTTTTTCACTTCTCCAAAGGCAAATATCATTGCTGTTACTGTCAGCTCACATTTTCCAACTGTCATACGATGAACCCTTTAAAGAATTAAAGTATTGGATGGGAATAAGCCCTTTGTAGACTTATTTTGACTGAAAATAAGCCATTTGAAGGGTTATATATCGGTTTTGAAGCATTATGTTGGATGAACATAAATTTTTTGAAGATTTCTTTGACTTTCTATCCAATACAACCCTTCAAATGACTTTTGAAGGGTTATATTGAATAGAAATAAGCCTTTTGTAAGGTAGTTTTGGCTAGAAATAAGCCATTTGAAGGGTAACATCGGTTTTAAAGCATTTTGTGGATGAAAATAAGCCCTTTGTGGGGTCGTTTTGGCTGGGAATAAGCCATTTGAAGGGTTATATTTGCTTTTAAGCGTTATTAAGGATAGGAATAAGCCATTTGTAAAAGGAATTGCGATGAACCGATGGGTCATACCCATCGGTTTTGAGTGACACTATCAAAATGCGAGTCGAGACCAATTCTGACTTTAAAATTAGTAAATTTAAGGAAAGTTAGCTGATTTTTTAGATGTTTATTGCAACCGGTTTTTAGACATTCTAAATGTCACGGTCAAGTTGGAAATATTCTAAGCAAACATTTGTCTAGACACAAAAAACCTAGACTAGAACTATTTAGCGACGACCCTTTTTTTGTGATTACAACCTAGTTAGCCTTATTGAAATTTTACAGTGAGGCGTCATTTTAGCCGCTTTGCTATTTTATCTCTTAAATATATAAAACTCTTTTCAAGCTAACTGAGAATCAACCCACAGACTAAACTATAAATCCTAGAGGTATGAAATCTGGAGGGTAGTATGTATCTATATTAGTGTAGGGGTGCAGTAAGAAAGGAATTTTGAAAAGTCGCACCCATTGTCTAAATTTAAGAGTAGAAAAGAAACTAGACAGAGCAGGAGTAGGTAGCATCACGGACGCGGGGCTGGGGGTCCAAAATTATGATCAAATATTTTAACCAAATAATGCGTATGCTCCTACCACGCGAGTAAAGCCGCGGGCGACAGCTAATTATGCACAGATTTCTGTTGTTCGTTCGGATATGTCTTAGTTTAGGTTATAAATTGCTAAATAACTAATACTTACATCGTAAAACCATCCGAACTTGTCATAAGGTATGTTGAAGGGTATATCCGGAAACTGCAGAGCGATGTCAATCACTGGATCGTCAATACCATCGAACAGCCAATCAGAAGCGTTGGCCGTCATGAACATGTTCGGATGGTAGTACCGCAGAAACAGGTCTACTGGAACATTTGTCCATGAGCTGGAGTGCCGCCTGGAGTAGGCTACTGTCTACAACAAAAAGTCAAGGTGAGAACATAGTCACTTTGGTCACATAGTCGAAGTCGTGGTGTTGACCAACCAATAAGAGGCGTAAAGTGGTAAAACATAGGTCAAAGGTCAAAGCTACACTTAAGGTCAAGGTCAAAGTCAAGGTCAGGGTCAAAGTCAACTGCAGTAAATTATAAAGTATTTTCAAACTGTGTGTCAATTTAAAAGTATTTGATTTGGAACTCACCGCGATAATAGGGTTGATGCTGACAATCACGTCGGATAAGCTCCCGTTGGACATATCCGGCTCGAAGTACCAATACCGCTGATTGTAGAACTGCACTGTGCTGTTGTCATGCCATGTTAAATTCGCCTGTACACAAATAATTCATACAATTACTGCGTGTTTCGACTAAAAACATACACAATAAAACCTTCACAACACAATCCTTACAAACGATTTGTTTTTACAATCAAGAAAGTCCTTAAAACCATCTGCACAAGATTCAAAATGTCACACATGCACAAAGTTTGGCGGTGGAAACGCAAATCGATATCTTCACAGAGTTGTGCATGTTTTATTGTGAATGTTTTGCAGTGGAAACATACCGTTATTAGGAACCTAAGACATTCACATGCCCGTATGCTGATATACTGCTCAGCACTGATCCGGACTCAAGCTTGAATTTTTGTATGAAAATCTCCACTCAAATCTACGCTCGAGTAAGGATTTCTTTATCAGCATACGGGCTATGTTTTGTCTCTACATATTCCTATCACTTACTGACTAAAATGGCTACTAAGTTCGTTAATTAAAAATACGTAAATAAACGGAAACTCAACTAATAAGTAGGTAGTTAGGCAGTCTTGATTCAGAATGTTAAAGGTCGCAGAGATTACAGAATTGTATATTAGTCATGGATATTATTACAATATGTACTCGTAATAACATAAGAATAATATTGGGAGAATAACATCCCCTGAAATTGGTACAACTAAAGGATGTCCTGCAGATTAGAGTGCCTCTCGTTATTGGCCTCCTCTAACGCTTTTCCCGCATCTTGTGGTACCCTTCTCCAGCGTTTTTTTTTTCCTCGAACTCTTCTGTTGCTGTTATTTTGCAACATCATTATAATTCTTTTCATTATTCCCTTACATTACATTTTTAATTTACTTATTCTACTTCTATATTAAATATATTATGATAATAACATACTTTTACCCTAATAACCCAAAATTTAGACAATTTCAATTATTACGATAAATTATTCAGCGTTCCTTCTCCAGCGTTGTCTGCCTGTAAGTTGTCTTCCGATCTTGTTTGTTGACGCGCTCTATTGACCCTTTTACACCATTCGTCTTGATGATCTCGTATCATTAGATCTTTTTAAACCAATGAGTTTTTAATCAGTATCGCTCACCTTAATATGCCGTTCCCTGAACACGTAAGGCCCCAACTGCTGCACCGTCAGTGTGATATTACTCCCACCAGCCAGTATTTCAGCCACATTCGTTATATTGAACATAAAACACTCCAAATACATTGGTATAGGCGTCTCTTTCCATATGTCGAAGGACATTGACGTTGGTGTTAAGGTCAACATCTGGAAATAAAGAACTGTTAAGAGAATGACCTCTTACTCGTAGGTATAAAAAAATCGCTTTGTAGGTAATCTAAGACTAGTCGATCTCCTTTTCTATTAAACACCTCGTTCCTATATTTAGTTTGACAGAAGACAAATTTGTTTTGTTTCTATTTATGTGTTCTATTAGTCTAAGCTGTGTTGTTTAAGGTGCTCAAGCTGAGCTTACCGATCTTAAGTGTCTGTAATAACACCAGCCACCCATACCATTCAAACCAGTAAGTCAGTAGGTACACGAGCACTTCTTGCTTTCTGCTTGGAAGCAGAAAGCAAGCAAGCTCGTATGAAAGAAGCAGAAAGCAAGCCAACTCTGGTGATGTAGTTTTTAGGCCGCCTTAAGGCCTCTGTCTTGGATTAACAATTGCCAACTCTGGTGATGTCGTTTTTAGGCCGCCTTAAGGCCTCTGTCTTGGATTAACAATTGCTAGAGTCTATGTTAAATACACCTCAAATGCCAGGTGTCCGTGCAGATTTTATTCCCTCACTTTGAATTATAATTAGGTACTTACTCTATGTAACTGCCCCATGAAAATCGCAGGCCAGAATACCACCATGATGGCTCCGAGGACCACATTGAATGAGCCGCAGCCCATGCAGATACCACTCTTCACTGTTGGAGACACCATCTTCAAGCTGTTTACTTATTTTCTGTTTTCAATCACGGAACTAGACGAATATACTTCTACACACCTGGGTTTGGAGCTGAAAGTTTCGAGTGGATATTTAGGTAATTCTAACTTCTAACCATTTCCTAAAGTGCAGTGTATTAAGTACCTACATATTATTATCATCCATAAATAAATTAGGTAGGTAGGTACCTAGGGAGTTTGTAGGTAGATAGGTAGGTACCCACAATTTTTTAGGGCTTTATTTTTTTAACCAAGCGCTTTACTACATACAAGCTTTATTTATGTAAGTCTCTAATATCTCTGTAAATAATTTATTATTTATTTATATTAAATTAACTTGGATGGCAGAAACCAATTACACAGCAATAATAGCAAACAAAAGTACCTAGGTACCAATCCAGCCATAGTAAAAACATTTATCCATAGATGGAGGCTGGCTACGGAACCAAAGATCCCGAGTGAAACAGGATGAGATAGAAGTTCAGCCGGTCATGTAAAAATAATTTTCTCTTACTGAGGTAACAACAATATCCAAAAGGTCTAAAATATTGTAATATGTGAAGGGTACAACCAAGCTTGATAGGTAACCTAGGTACCTACCTAGCTTCCCATACATAAATTTTACAGATTACTTTTTTGTTTGAGACTCAAACAAGATTGAGTAAAAGAATCTGTATTAGTCACAGCATGACACAGTACTTACAACAGTCTATCTTTTCTTTTTATTTCAGCCTTCATTCATAAAATATTTTATTTAGCACTCGGGTAAAGTATGAAGTCACTGGTTATCGTCAGTCCAATTTCATTTGTAGAAATTTTGAGATCACTTTGTACGTACACAGCTGCGCAATATATCTACTTTGTTTAATTAAATTAAACGCGATAATATAATAAATATACCTGTGTCTAAAAATTGTATTCATTTATTTTGCGCGACAAATATATAAATAAAACAAATACACAACACAGTCGGGCATGTCACTTTATGGACTAAACTTGCAGGGAGGGAGGGCAGGCAGTGGCAGGCCAGGCAGTGTTGCCAAATTTTAACACATGAATTGTGTAGTTACATAAAAGAATGTTAACGTTTGAATGGTGTCTGTAGTTTAAGTAGGTAGTTATTAAAAATTGTAGTATGTAGGTAATACATGTTTAGCATAGTCCTGAATGATGCATGACATTTAGTGAAGGGAGAGTTTGGTAGGTACCTACGTAATTTAGTTTTTTGAAATAAAGAACACGAAGTCACAATCTGCAATCCATCCCGCCTAGCCTTAGAATTTCACATAAGTTTACATCACATGCTTTTCATATGATAATGGACCTCGCAAATCGCTCATTATCCAATTCCATAATTAAATTAAAAAAACCAAGGTACCAGTACGGAACTATGATATTGTCAAACTTGAGTTTCAGTTCTGCCTACTGCAAAGGAAAACTTATTTAGTTGGACACATTAGAATCACTGCTTACACTGTCAACTGTCATTTTTTGACACATAACTGAGTTACCATTTCTAAATAAATAATATCTACCATACATCTAGTTTTACATGCTCGAAGTTTTACAACACAACCAAAGACAAGCATTCTGAAAATTAGGGAACCTATGGGATCAATGCTTTTTTTTGCATTCTCTTTGCCCCGCTGAGTGCGTAAAAAATCCATTATAATAGGAGCATTGATGTCATTGAAAATTAAGAGCTATAGTTGAGGTTTTTACTTTACAAAGGTTCTTTCACTCTTGAACACTATATTAGATCGTCCGTAGCAGGTAGCTAAAAATAAAAAACAACATGGCCTACATAACTTTATTGAGTAAATTACAAAAATGCTGTGTAGGTATTTCATTCATATAAGGTAGTAAACCTGCATAAACATAATTATTATTTCAACATACTATAGTTATCCTAAACCGATATTGTTTACCACGCTGAAATCTGCTCACAATACATAATGAAGCGTTTGGAATGGTCCACAGAAGCCTACAGTCGAATTGATCAAGCATGGACACAACTCACAATACAAAAGCACTTGAAATCGCTAAGTTTTAAATATTTGGTAGGCAAAGATTTTCTGCTGTTACTTGCTTCATACGGGAAAATCGATAAAATCATTCCGAGCTTGTTCGTAAAAACATACCAATAAGTACTTACTAAAATTACTTAAAGCTAAACTCCAATAAACGCACTGAATAGTAGCATCTATTATACGCCCTCAAGAATATACGTTTGCGACGCATTCGCAATTTTAAACACCAACTAAAATTACGAACAACGCGTAAATGACCAAATCGATGCGGACGCACTTGAGACGTGATTGAACCAGTGTTGCCAATGGTAACAAAATCAACTGTTTTAGTAGTTTTTCCGAGCAAGCTCCAATTAGATGCTTAGTTGATAGCAATGAGGCCGGATTCCAGTAATTTCTGGATCTTGGCGGCTACCTCCGGGTTTTTGAGATGGTCTTTTAGCGCGTGCGGGTCCTGTTGCATTTGTTCAAGGATGCAACGCATAGCCGGGTCGCGCAGGATCTGCTGCACCTCCGGGTCTGCCATTGCGCGCTTGCGAACCTGTTACATACCAAATATTCGTATCTGTTATATCGAAATTCTAAATTCCGAAATGAGAGTAGCGATCTACGCAGTAGTACAAAACATACGTCGCTAATTCCTCGTGGTAAATATAGACCCTACACTAATACAAGGAATAACGCCCGGTACGGTCCCGAAAACCATGGAACCATAGATTAGATTAGACCACAGAGAAATCACGATACCGATCTAGATTTCGTAGGCCCAAGGTTAATATTAACTTAACCATGGACATTGGACACTACAGACAGCATTGAACATAAATATCATAATGGTAAATTTTTACTAGGACGTCTTTGTATCATAGTATTGCAATATGTATCTTACCTCCTCTGGGTTAGAGTTGAGTTGCGTGGAGCATGCTCTGTACCCCTCCAATGCCTCTGCGTTGTTGGGGTCGAGCTCCAGCGCCTTCTGGTATGCTGACTGAGCCTTGGCCTGCTGCTGCATGCCCTGAAAATACAATAACAAATGTAAGCAGTCTTACCTCAGAGGTTGAAAAGTCTGTGAAACCTTTTCCACCACCATTCACATAACAGGGTTTGAATCGGCGCGTTTAGAGAAATCTCTGCATGGTTTATGAATTAGAGGGTTATTCGCTTAATCTAGATTTCAGATGAAATTACCTGAAGAATCTTCCCCTTTCGGATCCAGCCCTTGATAAACTTAGGGTCCAACTTCAGACACTGATCGCAATCCTTGAGCCCGAGGTCAAAGGCAGCCAGCTTGGTGTAGCACGCGGCACGGTTGGAATACAGCTTAGGGTCGTCTGGGTTGCGCTTTATAGCCTCCGTGTAATGCTTCACTGCAGTACTGTAGTCGCCTGGATACAAAAATTCCATGTGTGTCACATCACAGCTCAGTAGGTGGTTTACATGTGTTCAATTCCTAAAAAAAAACTGACATTATGTGTCAGTTTTTTTTTTCATCTATGCTTATGAGTGATGAATGCAGTGCAATGACACACGACATAATTATTCTCGACTAGCTTCTGCCCGCGACTTCGTTCGCGTCCTGTTGGATCCCGTTGATTTTCCGGGATAAAAAGTAGCCTATGTTAATCCAGAACCAGGTCACGGACAGTATATTATATTCAAAGTTTCATTTAAATCAGATCAGTAGTTTTTACGTGAAAGGGAACAAACATACATCCATCCATACATACATACATCCTTAAAACTTTCGCGTTTATAATATTAGTAGGATAGAGGTTCTCTGTGAGGTATTGCAATTATACATATTGGTTTGTCAACATTTTAAAAAACCTACAATTGTTTTTAATGCTAGTAAAAAGTGGATGTGGATACCTACTAGGGCATGCAGTACCGGTACCATTCTCCTCAACAGTACCAAGAATTACCGGTACTCTTGAGGTAAGTGCTGCATGCTTTAGTACCTACCTTTTTTAAAGTAATCATTGCCGAGTTCCTTCTCCTGTTCTGCCTTCACAGGATCCACGTACGCTTTCTTTTCTTCCTCTGCAACTTTCTTCTCCATATGGCTGAGAAGAGTCTTTATCTCAGGAGTGCGATGTTCAGACATTGATTTCTCGAAGTAGGTTTTCGCTAGCTTCCACTGTTCCATCTTCTTATATGCATTACCTGAAAGTTTATTTGAGTGATGTTTGAGGTAAGCTTAATCATATAGAATATATAAGCCCAGGTTTCGTGGTTGGTTAAGATTAGATTGCAGTTTTTGAATAAAATGAGTAGTACTTTAGTTTATTTCATAGCAGTTACCCCAACTTTATATAACAAAACTTACCTAGCAAATAGATTATCTGCCAACTACCTACTATGTACTACTATTAGCGATCTATTACCTATTTACAAACCTCGGCCTGCATATTTACATCCACAACCAATGTAAAATTCATGTAAACCATGTGAAAGCAATAACTAGTAGTTCGCCCCGAACTGAGATCTCGTGATGGTCGGAGGTTAATAAAACCCAAACAATTTTTATTGACCAATGGTTGTAATAAACTTTGCAAATCGCTTCGAAATCGCCGTCACCAGTCTTACTTGAACTACAAATTCATTGAAACTCCCAAGAAATGGTAGCTCACGTTATACCAATTTTATAATTTTTACTACAACTCAAAAACGATTAGACCTAGAATCAAAATAAAAACGGTTTTGGAATGTCTAAACAAAACCCTATCATATGACACCCCACTTGATATTATTGTACGACTTTTTTTTTGACTCCCTTTGTACTTTCATAACTTCACGACCCCTTGACCGATTTACTTCATTTAACAAACCAGTAAAACTTAAGAGTACTATCCGTATACCTACCAAATTTTATGAAGATTAGATGAGCGGTTTAAAAGATCTCGTCGAACAAACATACAAAGTATTTTTGTCCAAGTTGTCACTAAGATCTTGTTTGCTTCGCTCACTCGATCAAATATATTTAGCATTGAGTTCATTATAGGCAAATGTTTGACTGCAATTTCATCTATTTAGTCACATTACACAAAAATACATTTACATAATGTTACTACTACTATTTACTATGTTGGTATTAATAAATTGTAGGTACCACTGAGTGAGCAAGCAAACATTTATAGCACAGACTTATCAAAGGTCAAGTCCCTGAACTTAAAATAAAGAACATTGACTTGTCCAGTCCATTGTACTAAGTTTTGTGACCAAATAAAGCAAAGCAAAGCCACTGATATTGTTATACCCCTAATCCTACTTCCTACTAGGTAACTAATGTTACTATTCATAAGTCAGCTGGCCAATAAAACAGACGGAACACAAAAATATTCCAAAATAGGCATACCAAGATTATATTGTAAGTTTTATCACTTTTACAATGGGGTTTTATAACCAAGAGGTCATTTTGATCCATAAAAAAACTACAACTGTCCTTTTTTCAGACCTTGGGATGTCTGAGCCAGTTCTTAAAATGAGGAACACATTATATCTTTACTGGAAGCACACAGTGCCTATGGATAGGGTCCACGGGCACTGTGTGCTTCCCTAACTGCTTAGAGCTCTACTCCACCTACCTAAACACCCCACAAATAAAAAGTAATTGAATGACTCACCAATCCTAGTGAAAGCCTTTGCTATTAACTTGAAGTCTGCTCTATTTTCTCTGCCGATTTCAATAGCCTTCTCGCACTCCTTGATACATTTCTCGTACTCCTTTTGTTCAAAGTAAACTGCCGCCATGTTTGTGTAGAATGTTATATCTGTGGGATCGTGATCAATGGCTTTTTGGTAATGTTGAATGGCTTTGTCAAACTCCTTGTTCTTGTATGCGGTGTTGCCTAAATCTTTTTCTTGTAGAGCTAATTTCTTATTCTCTGGCAAATCTTCTTGCATTCTTGTTGGTGGTTCTTCTTTTTTAGGAGGCGGTGGTGTCGGATCTGTTTCTTGTGGGTCTACGTCCATGCCGTAAGAGTTTTTGGGCATGCCGAGGATAACTCTGAGTGTGGCGAAGAATCTTTTGTCTTCCATATTACATTCTATTCTTCGGAGATCGTACGGGTTTACTGCTAGTTTCTGTGAACAAAGCAAACGGCATCAGTTAACAGGCAATGAATTTGCCTCTTTTGGAATATAATTGAGTACAATATACTTAGACAATTTTGGTCAGTACCTATAGGTACATAATAAATACCTAAGCATTGTTGTCTGAGTCAAATAGGTGTAGGTAGGTACCTAGTTTATTTAAAATTTTGACAACAAATCATCAACTACAATATTGTCTGATCAGTTTTTTTTTTATTCACCACCAGTTACTAAAATAATTACTTAGACAACAGAATAAATAAATCAGATACAGAGGATTTAGGGAACAAGAAAATAACATGCTAGTTTACCTACCTTAGAACACTCTACCAAGGACCTTCTGAGAAAATTCTAGAATATTCTACCTACACCAAAGTAACAGAACATAAAAATCTAATCAAAAAAGGAATCAGGGTACTCACCTCAACCATTTTCACATATTCAGGATCTGACAGCCACTCTCTAGTCTGAGGGTCTGCTCTTAGCTTTGCAAATACATCTTGACTTGCAAACGCAGATTCCTGCAACTGTTTCTGGACTTCGCTCAAACCCGACGCTAGCTGGGCGTTGTCAGGGTCCTTCGAAAGGCCTTCCTCATACGCTTTCGCTGCATCTTCATACCTTCCGAGGTATGCCAGTGCGCTGCCTTTTCTAGAGTATCCCTTCGACCAGCCAGGGTTGAGAGCGACGGTTTGTTCAGCATCTTCCAGCGCCGCGGCGTAGCTCCCGGCTTTCGCATGAGCCGCTGAGCGGTTGCTGTACAGAACGTGGTTCTTTGGGTCGAGTTCTATGGCTTCTGTGTAATATTTGATGGCTTCCTCGAAGTTCTCCGATGAGAGGGCCGCATTGCCCTTCTCTTTTAGCTGGTTCACCTAAAAATCATTACTCGTTCGATAAGCATGACGCGAAAAACTGACTCACTGATCCAGCGTCGGGATAACCTCTTACCTGTTCCATGATTTTCAAATAAACACTTATAACATGTGAATTGACGCACTTAGATTAGATAAAGCACTTTTACTTGTGTATTATCGTTTAGGCACTTCTCTACGTAAAGTTAAATAGGACAATGGCAAAATGCTGCAAGCGAAATGCAAACGAATGACAGTCCAAATTCGATTCGAGAAAATTCGTTTGGGGCACTACAAACGTCGTTTCGTTCCAGAACTTCTTCTTCTTCTTCTCTTCATCGAGAACTTCCAGTAAATTTCGAAGTCAAAGTCAAGTCATGAATCACTCTACGTTGCTTAGCATATATTTGTGTTCTCTTTCTAACTTATACCTTTGTACCCTTGTGTATTTTATGTTTTTTTCTCTTTCTTATTTTGGTAGAAAATGGTAGAAGCCAAAACTTTAATGTGGCAACATAAACTAGACGGATGAAAAAAGGTTTTTTTGCCTGTGGGTTAAAGTACACATCACACCTTCAGTTTTTTTTAGGTTGGCTTTTTAGGGAATCAGACTATCTCAGCCTTTGACATCCGTAATCTTTAGCCCGGGGAGTGCGATGCGTACCGAAGTGCCAATCAAAAGCGTGATAGACCATGTCGATTGGATCATAGACGATCCTATCCTATAAAAGAGTTAAAGTAGAATTCGTTAAAAAAAATGAAAACTGAAGGTGTGAAGTTTACTTTATTAATTTACCTATCTGTGCCATGATTAATGGGGCGAGGTAAAAAAAAAGCCAAAAAAAAAAAAGCAATAAAAAAAGCAAAGCAAAATCACTAAAATGCCTATCGGGTTTTTCCAGTGTTGTTTTATTTTACGTCTCGTATTTTCTCTGCACGAATAATTGCATCGATAGGTACTGATAGCTAAGATGTAGGTAGACTATCTGAAAAAACAAAACATAACACCATTATTTCATAGCGTCGCTTGAATGAAATTGTACATCGGACGCTTGTCGTCACGCTAATCAAGGATTGTCATAATTTTGTGTTCATCTACATTGTGGAAATACCAAGTGGTAGTGAACTAGTTGATAGGTTCCGTGTAATTATAGTGGGACGTACTTTTCCAGACCTGTGTGACTCATTTGCAAGGTGGTAACTGGTAACCATGGACACGGACGATGGCGAGTCCTCAAGCAGTGGACCCATGTCCAGCCTGAACAGCCTCTTCTCATTCACAAGTCCTGCAGTCAAGAAGCTACTTGGTTGGAAACAGGTACCTCCCCATTATAAGAATGTTTTCAGAACATTGACTGAGACTATGAGCTTCTGTTTATGTTTATTCATTAGTTGTGTGGCATTTTCGCACTAATTATCACTCTGCCATTCTAGTCAGGTTGCAAAAGGGTAACAGGGCTTTTATTATGTGTAGACTGTAGTCATAGTTACATTATTATTTTATGTAGCTACATTCTTGTGTAGAATAATTTAGTAAAACTTGATCTGGAAAGATAATTTGTCATGTTTTGAAATATAACTAGGTACTCTAGAAAGGTGCTTCCCGGAACCAAATGGGTTAGTTAGGGATAAAGTTAAAAATCGTATGAAAATGACAACCGATGATACTACTACTGCACTACTGCACTACCCTACTTATCTATGTGGAGCAAAAGAAAGCTTAGCTCGAGAGTAGATGTACCTAAAGTATCATTCTTGTAGAAAGTCTCACATAGGCTTACTTACTGACAGAAAAACATTACTGTTGTAATTTTTTATAGACATCTTTTACCTACTTCAATATGAGTAGGTAAAAGATACTCATATTGAACCTTCGGAGTTAACATAAGCTCCATAGACAGTGATGCAATGATGTGTAAAAGTACACTAAAACTATATCAATCTCTCCGTCCAAAACATAAGTAAGGAACAAAGTATGGGTAGAAAGAAATGCTTAGGGTGCCCATGCTAAGCATGGTGATACTTGCTTAGGCCTTTACATCTATTGAAGATTTATACAGCATCAGGTGGCAACTATGCCTACACTTAACGGGACACTGTAGCACCTGGAACAATGTTTAGATGGAGTAGGCTTCCCCAGCACCTACACCATCCTCTCAGCCAAGTCAGCCATATCCATAGGAAAGACATCAATACGTGCGGAGCTCACTATGCCAAGGGTTTCCTCACACATGCATGCTGGTATGTCTGTTCTAAAAGCTCTAAGACAGGTGCAAGGAGTGAGTTCATAGTGATTCTTTTGAGAATGAGTCACTTAACCAACAACATGCTTTAGTATTCCCAAAAACAATGAGTCAGAATGAAAATTTACTATTTTCATTCAACATGCTTTTAATGACTAATATTATTTATGTAGTTTTTCCAAGTGCTAATGTTTATTATAATCTTGTCCGACTCATATTTTAAATGTTGGATAATAAAATTGATACTCTGATTGCATACTGTAGTATTATTATTATTCAGCCATTATTCCCTTTTTCTGGATCCGGACTCGAGCATAGATTTTTGTATGAAAATCTCTACTCAAATCTATGCTTGAATAATGATTTTTTTATCAGCGTGCAGGCCTAACTCTTTCACACCATGACATGACATTGTAATCAAAATATCATACACCTGGTAGGTAGGTCTACTAGGTTGCTAGGTGGTTTAAAGTCAAAGTCACCCAAAACATATATTATTGGAGTTTTGATCAAGAGCATATCTTTTTGTTGTAATTCCAGGGTGATGAAGAAGAGAAATGGGCGGAGAAGGCAGTGGACAGCCTGGTGAAGAAACTGAAGAAGAGGAAAGGCGCGATTGAGGAACTGGAACGAGCGCTTTCATGTCCTGGTACTCCGTCGAAGTGTGTGACGATACCGCGGTCACTTGATGGCAGATTACAGGTATGTACTTCTGAAGCAAAAATGGCGAACCTTGTTTAATCCCTACCTCCGCCTACGGCTTTTTAATTCATCGCTCAACCCAACTAAAATCTGTAGTATTGATTGAACAATGTATTTAATAACCCAAAACCAATGACTAATGGGTGTTACTATGTACCATAAGTGTTTATTTACAAAAAAAATGTATATAAGTATTCTATCAGCAATCTAGTTCCCATAGTACAAGCTTGCTTAGTTTGGGACTAGAGAGTGTTGTGGGATATGTCCAAGAATATTTATTTATTTAAATAGATTTATAATACAAACTAAAATTCACATTCCATATCGTTCGTTTCCAGGTATCTCACCGCAAAGGGCTGCCTCACGTGATCTACTGCCGCGTGTGGCGCTGGCCCGACCTCCAGAGCCACCACGAGCTTAAACCCCTCGAGATCTGCCAGTACCCCTTCAGCGCCAAACAGAAGGAAGTCTGCATCAACCCCTACCACTACAAGCGAGTAGAAAGTCCTGTACTACCCCCCGTTTTAGTCCCGAGACATTCCGAATTTGCACCTGGACATTCTCTGCTCCCCTTCCAAAGGCAAGCAGAACCGTCCATGCCTCACAACGTCTCCTACTCCGGGTCAGGGTTCCCTCCGTCGGCTACTTCCGAGCTCCCAGACACACCACCTCCAGCATACTCCCCCCCATCAGACGATTCTGAACCCCCCGGAGAAGTAGCTCCAGTCTCATACCAAGAACCGTTATACTGGGCATCGGTAGCTTACTACGAGCTGAACTGCAGGGTAGGGGAGGTGTTCCACTGTAACTCTCATTCAGTAGTCGTCGACGGCTTCACCGATCCATCGAACAACAGCGATAGGTTCTGTCTGGGGCAGTTGAGCAACGTGAACAGAAACTCGACGATAGAAAACACGAGGCGTCACATAGGGAAGGGTGTACATTTGTACTACGTCGGTGGGGAGGTGTACGCGGAATGTCTGTCGGATGCCGCGATATTTGTGCAGAGTCGTAACTGTAACCATCACCACGGCTTCCACCCGTCTACCGTCTGTAAAATCCCTCCCGGTTGTTCGTTGAAGATCTTCAATAATCGGGAGTTTGCGCAGCTTTTGTCGCAAAGCGTTAATCACGGGTTCGAAGCGGTTTACGAGTTGACTAAGATGTGCACTATTCGGATGTCGTTTGTGAAAGGCTGGGGGGCGGAGTACCACCGCCAGGACGTGACATCCACGCCCTGCTGGATCGAGATCCACCTGCACGGGCCGCTGCAGTGGCTGGATAAGGTTCTGACTCAGATGGGATCACCGCACAACGCTATATCTTCCGTATCCTAGCGTGGAGATTACAACCGACGCGCCCCACCGTTTATATCCACTGGAAATCTATATCAATCTCTTAATTACGTGCATTTTATACCTGTGACTTTCGTATTATCCATTTTCATTTGCTTGTATCAGAAAAGTAATCATTATTTTATCAGCATGACAAAGATGCACTATAGCAGTGCTTGTATTTTTTTGTTTACCCGCGATCCCCAGCAGTAAATAATGTGGGGTTTCTCACATTTACAAAGTACTAACGAAAATTAAAATCATTGATTTTGAAATGATGCAGCTCAAACCGAGTGGTCCTGTCCAATGAATAAACACGTTAGACGTCTAAGTGCCTATTTCACCATCTCATGATTACGTTCACCGTCAGTTATTTCCTCGTACTTTAGATTCGTAAAAGAAAATTATATGTATAATTTTATTTGACGGATAGCGTACCGACCGTTACTTAGTGATAGTGAAACAGGCCCTAAATATTATTATTATAGTAATTATAAAGACATAATTAAGATATATTATGATAATATACTCGTAACTGTTTATGACAAGGTAAAAGATATTATTTGATGTAAATATAGCGTTTTTCGGCCGGTAAAATATGATTTTTAATTTCTTTCGAGCACAAAATTGGATAAATCTTGTATTGATATTATTTAGTTTTTAAACTTATTCTAGTTTTTTATAAATATAATTTTGCATTATGTAGTTTGTAAGCCAAATGCAACTTTATTGTGTCAAGTCATAGTGACACATATTTTTGTGGCTTTGTGTCATATTTTTGTAAGTTTGAGCGAAAACCAAAAGCATGTTTTGGACTAATAATTAAGATCGGATAAATCGTGGTTATTGTTATAAAATAAAAGTGACTTTTGTAAACGTAATAGGTAGAGTATCGTCATTACGAGGTAGGTACGTACGTAAGCTGAATGTGATTTATGTAAAAAAGTAATTCGGTTTTATTATTTTGTAACTTAGGTTGAATTGAATAGTATTGTTATAATTTTTAACAATGTTTGAAAAGGGTAAAATATTATGAAATTGTTGTCTTAAAAAGTGCCATCTTGATGTGAATTTATTGTAAACTGTAGATATTTCAATACAGTAGAATCCTTTTAAAAGTCTTAATAGTAATAACAAGACAATAACAAATAGATACGTGTTGCATTTGAAGTTTTCAACATACCAGAGGTTCCAGAGTCCAACTAAAAGTGTATGATTGATTAGATCTCAATAATTTAGTTCCTCGAAAGTATTTGCGACTTGTTGCGATAGGGACTCCAACCCTGCAGTACAAGTACCGTTCTTATCGATCGCTAAAGTCTATAAACGTATCGAATCGTATCGTTCCATGGGAGTACGGATCTCTTGTCGACAAAAGATCCGTACTCCCAAAAATAAGGTCAGAGTTTATCGAAATCGTTCGTTCACTGCTGCCATAATTTACTAGTTTACTGTCAATATCACTGTTAATCACTTTCGTTTTTCAGAATCAAAACAGTAAACATACACCATTGCCAATTCGTTAAAATTTAACGAATTTGTCTACCGATCGACTAAGTTGGTAACGTACCCGCAAATGTCGATAAAACCATTCTGTCGTCAAACCGAATTTTGACGATTCTAAATGTCAAATTATGCGATCGACAAGAACGGTACTTGCACTGCTGTTATTCAAAAATCGTCAGGATTTAGACACAGAGTCTAGCTACGGAGAGTCAGAATTTATTCACAGTTAGCGTTCGGTAGAGTCCAGCTAAAGTTAGCGTTCGGCATAGTCCGGCTACTGTTAGCGTTCATCAAAGTCCATCTAAAGTTAGCGTTCATCAGAATCGAGCTAAAGTTAGCGTTCATCAGAGTCCAGCTAAAGTTAGCGTTCATCAAAGTCCTGCCCCCAGCGCTTTGTAGAGTCTACCCGTTCCATTGAATTTAACCACGGTTAAGAAAGTTAATTCTTCTCAAATAAAGGGCAATGAACAGTGAACCGATATTTAATTGAGTTATAAGAAAATTGTTTTCTAAACTAGATTATTCTAAGCTAAGGAAGTTTGTTGTAGGTTCTTTACACGTATAGACTTAAATGCCTTACAAAATAACTTCAAATCTTATGACACTGTTACGCGGTTGGCCTTATGCACTGAGGGTATTATAAATATAAATATACATGTATATTATTTATTTACATAACATATAAATATGTAGTATAATATAGCTTGTTTTAATATTCAGGTTCCATACATGTGTTATTTCAAAATATTATAATATTTTCATATATAAACAAAAATGACTGTAATTATTACTTGTGCCTTTTAACAAACTGAAAATGCCTTGTTTTTTTATAATTCACAAATGATGTATTTGTATACAGAAATAATTATTGTATTGCATTTATTATAATGTAATCATACGTATAGATTGTGCCTATATTCGTTATTGTAAGAATACTTTTGTCTAATTTTTTAAATTACAAAAATAATGTATTTTTTATACTTATTCCGACAGATTGAAATAAAATATTACCTATGGTATTATTGCCACGTTATTGTAACTTGACGCTAACACTTCGCGTAGAAGTTTGTCTGCGAGCCATTTTTTACTAATTTGTAACGAGTTAATTTTATAAAATTGTAAATACATTTTTTAAATTGGAAATTGTCTGTTTAGCGAAAATGGTGTGGTTCTTGTATTTGTACGTAGTCATATTTGGACTGGCGAATCGGTAGTGTGGGTCATTATATTTTTAAAATAGGTACAGTGAGCAACAAACGTTGATAGTCATTTTAAGATCTATCAATCTACGGCTTCTGTGTCGTACATTTGCCTTTGCTTGTGACAAAGCTGTTGGTAATGCCGGAACATTTTCATAGTATGTATTTAAACTCAAACCGTCTCATTATGAAACTGGATTTATGGAAAACCCTTGTCTCTAACTCATGTTTTGTGCTAAGCCAGGATTTTTCATATTACGAAAGAAGTTTGACATCTTCACCGAAGTTTATATATGGCCTTTGCTAAACGCATACTAGGCTGGGTTTACTTTAGATCCCGTTTCATAATGAGGCTGAATATGTTCTAATGGTGTATCCACGTTGCCCGGCAGCATGAGCCGCCGCCGGCTTTGTGCGTTGATTGTCAGTTAGAAGTTTTATTTAGAAGAACTCTTCGGAATGTAGCGTACATAAGCTAGTGTTACGTATAGATGCCATTTGTGTATTTAGTAAGTATATATTTTCTCCGTTTAGCTGGTAATAAAGTTCTTTTATTGAAATGTTCGGTGTTTTTTTCATCAGTTTCTGTAATTTCGTGTTTCGGAGAGCACGTTAAACTGTCAGTCCTGGCTCAAGCAGTCGTGAAGCCACGGCAGAGGCCTTAATGGGGCCTAAAAACTCCGTCACCAGAGTATGTGACCAACTCATACAAGCTTGCGTTTTGTAATTATGTCATGCTTTCCGGCAATGCATTATTCAAGGCTGCCTTTCCACCATAGTCATTTGGGGTGATAGTAGTAGGTGGTGCACGCAAAAATAGACGGTATTGCTAGACATGAAAAAACCACTTTTTCTTCACGATCACTGGTAGCTGGCACAGCTCAAAACCCAACCAGTCTTGCAAAAAGCAGGCCCTAAAAGAATTTCTATTACATAGGAAAGTCCTTCAATTCGTTTCAACTTAAAAATGTCTCGAATGTTTTAGACTGTCCTTATACGCTGATCAGCTCAATGTCACATTGTTACCAAGTTACCAACATAACGGGTACCTACCTATGTGACTAGTTTTAGGTGATTGGTCGCACGCATTGTTTATGTGCCTACTGCCAATTCTAATTTGTTAAACGCTGATGATTTAAATATAGAAGGAATGGAGGAATAACCTTATAAAAACATTTTTTATACCTATCTCCAGCTAGCAAGAAGATTGAGCACATGAGCAGTCTATCTATTGTAGGTACCCAGGTATGCAACAGATTGGGAGTCCCACTACCCCACTTGACAGGTGACATAACACCGTATGATCGAAGCCGATACCGATGTGTAACAATGGCTGTGCAATTAAATCGGCAGACGCATACAAATGTCCGGTGTCATGGCCGCTGCGCACGCGCCGGGAAACGCAATGCGGGGAAAATCGATCAATGGTTAACCCCTATGGTACTCCTACACTTAGGTACATTTATCAGTACTTTAATCCTCCAATTCATAGAGGCTGAATTGTCCACCGAACCGTTTTATTTACCACCTATGAATATCGTTTATGACTTCGAGGTGAGTGTAGTCAATCTCATTGCACGCACAAATGAAAAATCTACTCATTGACTCAAAAAACGAATAAGAGCGTTACTTCTATATTTATCGATAGGTACATTCGTAAAGTTCCGCTGTCGTCATAATATTCGTATTTCGTCAAGTCCTTTTTGGCTTTGTTAACTTGACTCCCAGTGCCTCTCTTAGGAGATAGATAATGCTAGTAGGTTAGATACCTACCGTGTTCTTGGCTTATGAGCGGGGGAGACAAAGTACCTAGCTACCATGCATTTTCTGTTATTGGTATCTATGTCAATCTACTTACTAAATAGCTACTGCAAATTACTTATGTATTAGAAACACGATTTCCGAGATCAAGAACAAACATCTAATTTCGAAATCAACCGTTTACAACATAATTTACCGAGGATTACTTCAATGCTAGGTTCTACTGAGCTCAACTGAATCTAAAATGACGGAAGCTAGAAAAGGGCTCAACGATTTTCTACGATTTTTTTCGCTGGTCCACTGCTGTCCTCATCAAGGTAAACGATTTGCGATTTATCTTCCGCATTTTTTGTCGCATGCTACGGTGACTCATTGGAGAATTTATATCTATCGACAACTTCTGAGGAATTAGGTTACAACATACCAAAGTGAGCCCACACAGTATGTCAGAAGACAAGAACCTATTCTAATTTAGAAGTGTCTATTTTATTCAGTGTGTTGGCTGGAAGCACTAGCCGTTACATACGCCTCGCGAGTCTCACGACGGTGTTTCATCTCCCAGTTTATAATTTTAGGCTCCTATAAATGCGAAGATACATTTTCTTACAAGAATTAGCCCAAACAATGCTCATTTAGGTGCTCTTTCCTCGTTATTACATCTTTAAAGTGGAACAGCACAGTAAATTAGCACTGTTTTGCGTGCCCATCTGGGCATAGAAAGTAGGCCGTTGGGCATAGGCATATAATTATTTTACTTTGTTCCATCATAATAATTTTCTACATAAACCCGGCATCTAGATGAGTGTTTAAAATTTAAATAAATCGCAGCCCTAAGAATATTCACGAAATCTGAGCCAGTTTTTTGCGACTGGGAGCTAGAAAAGCGGGCACAAAAATATTACGGCCAGTTCCTGCCTTTTTTTACATATTATATCCCCCCACGGCGCTACCAACGAACACTCATACCTACCTATAGTAATAGAGGAGCTGACAGTCAAAACTCAACGATATCTAATACAAGGATAAGATGCATGATACACGATCATAAAATACCTATATAAACCTTCATAAAATCATAAAGAAATAACATTCAGATTTGGAGAAACTGTAGAGCAAATGGTGGTGGAGCCATAGAGCTTTGGGTTGCTTTTCCACCAGAGCTAAGCTAACAGGCGTCAAGGCTCAGTCGGTAGTAGCTCTGCCTTCCGTGCTGTGGGTCGTGGGTTCGATCCCCACCGAGAACAAACATTTGTGTGTTGTAAACATAGATGTTTGTTCTGTGTCTGGGTGTTTCTATGTATTATAAGTATGTATTTACAAAAAAAAAGATGTATGTATGTATTCTATCAGCCATCTAGTTTCCATCGTACAAGCTTTGCTTAGTTTGGGACTAGAAGGCGTTGTGTTAAGTGTCCGTGAATATTTATTATTAATTATTATTATGGATTTCAAACACATCCTTTGCAACTTAGCTTAGCCACAGATCATGAATACTTAGCTTAGCTCTGGTTGTAAAAACCCAATTTATCACCGAGTTTTTACTGTCGGCTCTCGTACTGGTACGAGTAAGTATATTTACAAAAAGAACTGAATATAAATCACTAGCAGAAATATGGTGGAATGATTTCACTGTAACTTCTTTCCCTCATCTTCTTTTTGGACTGTTTTTATATTGTTTAAATAAACCAGTTGAACGAGAAGGTAACCTACGAGAACCTACTGACACATGACATATTGTAATGGAACAAGTAAGAGTAGGTAGATGCAGTGGTACCCTGTCAACTGGTCTTACAATCTGAATTCCTCGGCGGTGCGTGCGTGCTGCATAGTCTCGGAGCTAGCATTGTTTGTATCTGCAGTATTTTATATATTATATATTTTTGTATATTAAATTAAGTAGTAGCTCTTAGTTTTTATGTAAGACTACCCGTCGCCCGCGGCGTTGCTCGCGTTCTCGACCCTTTAGAGTGCGACATTTCAAAATTCCTTTCTTAGTGCACCCCTACACTATATAAGGATACTACCCTCCAAATTTCATACCTCTAGGACTTGTAGTTTAGGCTGTGCGTTGATTCTATGTCAGCTTCAAAAGAGTTTTATATATATTGATGATAAATATTTTTCTCTGTAATGTCGCACGCCAACCTCCTCATCACACCACCACGTTTGGGTTGGCTGGCAGACAATGCTTTTGGCATTAAGTCCACCCTTTGTAACAAATTTATAATTTTGTGCAATAAAGTATTAAAAAATATTTTAGTAAAAAACGTTCCACTTTTAAGTCCAGAGCTGACTCACATACCTGTGCCAGAATGGGGTGTTCCCAGTTGTCGTCTTCAATGTCCCCAGTGGTGATAAGCGGGAATAATTTTTTGAATGTTTTAAAACACATCGAACTGACTGTAAGGGTAATTTCGATCATTTCTCATATATTTTTTTTTTGTTTTGTTTTAGGTACCTAGGTAGGGTAGAAACGGTGTTACGTTATCTCATCAATTATTAAAGACTAGCTTCCACTCGCGACTTCGTTCGCGTCCCGTTAGATCTCGTCAATTTTCCGGGATAAAAAGTAGCCTATGTGTTAATCCAGGTCACGGACAATATATATTCCAAGTTTCATCCAAATCGGATCAGTACTTTTTGAGCCAATTCGTTACAAACATACTTACATACAAATCTTTCCTCTTTATAATAATATATTAGTATAGTAGTATAGATAGACAATAAAATTTTCTTACCTCAATTCTCGCGGTCACCTTTTGCCACCATCTAAACAAATCGAGATGACACTATTAGATTGTCTGTCGAAATGCCGGACAGAAATAAAAGAAGACGAAGACCTTTTGACGCAAGTTGACAGGCAATTCTTAAACGGTTTTTATATTATTAAAGCAATTGTTTGCACGTGAGCTCCTGGACTAATATCGTCTGAAGTAAAACAGGTTGTACTTGGCCTTGCTCGCGACATCTAGAGCGACGCGATGCTGGCGATACGCATTTGTTTATTGATCACTTTCCAACGAATGTCTATGGCCGTACAGCCTACGCTTCTCATCTCGAAATGATGTACGCCAGAGCACCAAGCATAGATACGATGCAGATAGATAGATAGATAACACTTTATTTTACACAAGAACAATGTTTTAGAGACTAACTTTTATTATACGATAAAGTATAATGGGCGGCCTTATCGCTGAAAGCGATTTCTTCCAGGCAACCTTAGCATGGATAAAACCGAACTGAAGTTCCAGACTGAAGCTTGTAGGTACTATACGAACTAGGTTGGTGACGTTACTTTTTTATGGTAAATAAAAAATATCAATTCAAAAAAAGAAAAAAGATTCAAGATCTTTACGTCTCAGAGTGATGGACGCAGTGCATTGCCTTACAGGGCATTTCCTCATTGGACTTGCTCTGTGTTATAGGCAGAAGTTACTACTTAACATCAGGTGAGCTATCGGCTTGTTCCATTACTTTTATCATAAAAAAAAAATAGGTACATAATAAATAGTAACACCCAGACATAAACGATTTGATAATCATTTACAGAACATCTTATTTTTAAGACTTTTTGAAGTCCAAGTAAAAATGCTCTTATTCAATAAAATCTCACTGATCAACCTATTGTATGATTAATCATGAATATTTTTTTATTTTTTTTATTGAATAATTTGGAGCTATTTCGCCCCAAGCTTGTTTGTCTTCTACCTTGCACTTTACTCCACTTATCCTAGCTACTAATCAAAATGGGCACCTAATTCTTAACCAGGGTGTTAGGTTACTTCATCGAGGCAGCACCGCATACAATATCATGTACCCATGTACTTTAAGCGACGTTATAAATACAGGTGAGTGGTCTGCGCCGATACAGTGCTGTGTTCGGACGGCAAACGAGCGCGAGAACGTTTCCATTTTCGAATTTGGACCCGCCATGTTTGTTTTAAAGGTGAGTTCCATAGATAAATAGTTTTTTTTTAATTAGTGATGAGGTGACAGTTTTTTAGTTTTCATCAATAAAAAGGTTTTGTTTTTTTTTGTAAAATATAAAGTTTTTGTTGTGCAATACAATGATTACGTGCTTTTGGAGCATGGTGAAATATTATGATTAATCATTTCTAAGTAGGTTCTACTTAAAACGACTTACAGTTGAATAATTTAAGTGATTCTTTGTATATTTTTAAAAGGTGAAAATAAAATAAAAATAATGCAGTTCACTAAATAAATATGAGTCTAGATACTGCTGTATAGCAATAGATATTATAATAGTTAAAACCGGTTATAGCTTTGACTAATATAAATAACTAGCCGTCCTCGCGGCGTTGCTCGCGTTCTACTCTTTAGAGTGTGACGTTTCAAAATTCCTTTCTTAGTGCACCCCTACACTATATAAGGATACTACCCTCCAAACATCATACCTCTAGGACTTATAGTTTAGGCTGTGCGTTGATTCTAAGTCCGTTTCAAAAGAGTTTTATATATTTAGAAGATAAAAAAGTATAATCGCGTGCTAACACAACAGTATTTTATGTGTTTATCTACTTATATAGTACCTATTTCCAATGTTCACAATATTTACAAAATACACATGAGAAACAATAGTTGTTACTTTTTTTATAAATAAGTTTTATTAATTACTAAAAAAAAAGTTTCAACTAAGAACGTTTAAATATTTTATTATACTTAGATATTAAACTGAACCCATAGATCCCATAGTTAATAAAAAATGTACCTACCTACTGAAAGGATGCTATCTCCCTTGGCGTGGTAGTTATAGTAAATAAGGCATTTATACGTTCAGATCAATATAATCTTTCAAGAATACCACTTTTCTCCCCTCAACATCTTTACGCGCCATCCATACCTCTCCAATCCGTCTTCTTCTTCTTGTTTTATCAATTGCTATAGACTATATAACTGTCACACACGGCATGGAAGAAGATGGGTTAGCCAGACCATATTTAGTAAGCTTTCACTACCTACATACTATATATTAATCAACCAAGTTCAAGTAAAAAAGCTCATCAATCAAAGAACATCTTTGTCACTAAACAAATTACTATAAAAACCTAATCACCCAATTTTCTGTTGTGAAAATTATACTAATCAATCAAAAGAAGACAGTCAGTATCAAAAGTTGACGATGATCATTCAACTTGAAGTGTTACTTAGCTAGTTGTAAATAATCATCATCAATCAATTTATAAAAAACTCTTTTGAAGCTGACTTGGAATCAACGCACAGCCTAAACCATAAGTCCTATAGGTATGAAATTTGGAGGGTAGTATCCTTATATAGTGTAGGGGTGCACTAAGAAAGGAATTTTGAAACGTCATACTCTAAAGGGTAGAACGCGAGCAACACCGCGGGCGACGGCTAGTATAGATGTATGATAATTGTACGGGCTCATTGGTGGGCCGACTGGTGGGTTCGATGGGAATAACCAATAACATTAATATTTTTTTAACATAACCATTTTTTAAATAAAATTTACTTGACTTCTGGTCCCGACTGTACCTACCTACCTGTTGTATAACACATTGCGTAGTAAATACAAGGTACAAAGGATTATCTAGGTTACGTAGCAATCCTCTACGCAATGGGGCGATTAGCTACGATGATTACTAACGTGCTACGGCGTAGCGGCCTAATTTCTACGCGATGCTACGCGGCTACGAATGTCTAATGAATGAAGATGAGTTACTATAGTCACAGATTACGTAATCTATAGTAGTTACTACTCTCATTCATGTCGAGTTGAATTGAAATGAATGATTTATTGCTACTATCAATTATCAATATATTGTGTAATATTATAAAAATTGGTTCAAATTTGTTATTATTGCAACTTTATTTTATTTAAAAATTTCACACAAACAAGTAGTACTAGGAGGACTTAATGCTAAGAGCATTGTCTACCAGTCTTCCTGGGCGTGCAAAAAGGTGGCAACTAACTGGCGCCATCCTACGCTTTGTCTTCCAGTTCATAGTTGCTATTCCAGGACTTTTTAGACTTTCTGATCCAAAATACTTTTTTGTAAATAAAACTTCAAAGACTTCTGAAGATTAAAGTTTCTGATTAAAGAAGCTTTATTCGGATTTCTTCAATGAGCTAACATTAAAGTTAATTAATAACTCTGGGTGCGGCTGTAAATGATACATGATACAGACAGAATAACTTATTGAATACTTGATTACCTTACATAGTTTTCGTAACATGACAAGTCGTAAACATGTTTTTTTCTCATAAAGTTGCTGAGTTCCCACGGTGCAATTTGTACATCATAACATGCTCATAGTTTAACTGTATATTTTTTACTAGCCGTCTCCCGCGGCGTTGCTCGCGTTAGAGTGTGACTTTTCAAAATTCCTTTCTTAGTGCGTACACTATATAAGGAACCTACCCTCCAAATTTCATACCTCTAGGACTTGTAGTTTAGGCTGTGCGTTGATTCTATGTCAGCTTCAAAAGAGTTTTATATATATTGATGATGATGATGATTGATGATGGTGATAAGAATAGTTATTTTTTTTATTTATTTATTTTATGAAAACTTACAGCTCCTAAAAACACAATAGACAAGCACTTAGAAACAGAAGGCTAAATACAAGTTTTCACTGATAGACACATATTAGAAATTCTTCTTCTTGCGTGTCAATGGCATAGACAACAACTAAACTTAGGTTCGAATAGAACTCTACAACTTTGACTCCTTCGTCGGTGGCATTCACTAGGTCATCCCTTGTGCAGGTGGTAGGGCACAGAGGGCAAACGAGCAAATGGGACATCGTTTGGGACAACAAATTACTAAAGTAGGTACAAAAATTTAAAAATCCCCGCAGCCGTGACGTTTTCTTCATTGCTGGTCATCATCAGACCTTGAGGTATGGACTCCGGTTCATCAAATCTCAACTTCAAGATGAGCTGAATGATTCAAACTGCAATAATACATTATAGCACCCAGACACAGAACAAACATTTAATACTAATCTCGCAAATATGGGCATCGAACCTGCAACCCACAGCGCGGAAGGCAGAGCTATTACCGACTGTGCTGTGACGTATGCCGACAGTAGTCAACATGTGCATAATTGCATATGCGTGTAAAACAGCATATTGAAGATATCGACTATAGACTCTCCTACCTATATGACATTACACTACAACCATTAATTACCCTGTGACCTACACCTAATTAGTTAAGGTCAAAAGAAATGACCGCGTTCTTGAAATACTGAGACCTTCAAAACTTCTTGTAACCTTCAAAAGGTATGCCAAGATACTTTCCTTCAAGGAAAAGTACGCGCGTAGATTCAATACATGACCATTTCTTGGCAAATTTTCAATAGCACGACTTCATAAGAATAACAAACCTACTAACTGGTAAACCTATGGCCTGCCTGGTAGGAAGAGGTTACTGTAGCAAGCATTGCTGCGTCACGATGTCAACTAAAGGAGGGTGTAACATAAAACCAACACTTTATACTATTAATATGAACAATTTTCTTATTTAACCAACAATGTTAGTAAGAAAAATCCGCCTATTGTACATAACGCAACCTATTTTATTTTCATTTCACATGTTTCATTGTTTTATGTACCGTCAATAAAGGGTTTGTAATCAATCATTTTCATATTTTATATTAGTTATCTATTATTTAGCAACCAAAAATAAAATAAATAAATATTCTTCGACATTACACACAACGTTCTCTATTTCCAAGAATATTTATATATATTTTTTGTAAATACATACATAATATACATAGTAACACTCAAACGTAGAACAAACATCACCATATAATGTTAACTTGGTTATTGGCTCTAGTGGTTCTACTGTGTTACACCATCAAGCTCTTTATTTACATATCTGTGACAAATCTGTATTAAAGTTACTGTTAGATAATCAACCAGCCGTAATCATTACTTCCTTGTGAGCTGATCTAGAATACCTAGATTACCTCGGTCCTACCTAAGTTCATTTAGTACTTACAACCGCGCCTACCTACAGTGTGGCATTCCTGCTTGAATATTAGTTGCACCACAGCGATTTATAGATTGATCGAAATGTTGCGAATGCCCGTAATTGTATTTGGTCTGTAGATAGGCACCTACTTCTTATGTATCTACAAGTACCTCTACTTATATACAATAAGTAAATAATAAGTAACACCCAGACATTTTTAACAAATACATTTATTCACAAAGAAAATTACAGCTACAGTATTTACAATATTCACAATATTTACAAAATGCACACGAAACAGTTGAGCTATCTACTGGCTTATCCCCATCGAGCCCATCGGCCGGCCCACTGGTGGGCCGGATGGGAAAAAAAATCCCATCGAGCCCACTCATTTGCTTAGTGGAAACCCAGACATAGAACAAAGAGGAATGTTTAGTGGAGATCGAACCCACAGCACGGAAGGCAGAGCTTATACCAACTGGATGCTTGTCAAATTGTTAATCAACTTGTGCTGTTGACTGCCAATAAGTAAATTTTTATTTAATTACGGCCAGATTTATTAATACTGAACTCGATTAATCATTTCAAAAGTTGTTGATTTGACGCCCTAACCAGTTTGCCTTGAATTTACACTCAATTTATTTCAAGTAAACTGAATCATATGACACTAGCGTCAGAGTTCACTTTTCTAAAGCTTCAGACTAAAATGCATTGTCATTGTCAAGGGTGACACTATCTAGAGTAGGTAATTACAATTTATAATTAAAAAAAAAAACATCCAAGATTGTTTTCTTTTTTTTTTAACAAACTTTAAAAACAAATTATCGAGTTCTTGATAATGTGTGGTGTTGTAAACAAATTAGAGCGTTGACTCTATACGCAATCATGGGCGTAGCCAGAAATATAGCGGACTTGAGCAACAACTTGTTGCAAATTATAAAACACCCTGTGGTTATTATACGCAGTTATCTTGTCTATTTTGTCTTGAAGACTGACATACTAATATCCACTATATATATTCGTACATTTACCAACAAAATCGGGTACGCAAGTCACACTAGAGCGCATCAACGGGCAGAACAACAAAGCCCTACTAACCCGAGTTAAATATGCCTGTCCAGAAAAAAAACGCAGTCGCCATGGCCGAAATCGGCTAGGAGGACATCATCATCACTAATATCCAGCTTCATTTTAAAAACTTTGTTGAGGTGAAGTGATCAATAACAGATAGGAAATAGGTAATATCTACACAAAAGTACTTTTAGAACTTTAATTGATTTAGATCACGGAACGCACCTGTATTTAAAAACATTTTAGGTCAGTCTCTTTCATGGTCACATACACCAAGCGGCCATGACCATTTGACCATGGTCGCAGTCACCAGTGTGCCTTAAGAAAAACTGCAAACTCGCGGCCATCGGAAAATTATTCACAAATCAATCAGCTGACTGCTGCCTAGTCATCATCATTATCATATCGCATGCAACAAGAAAGATAGACTTTGGCTAGCCCCCGTTCATCATACGCTTGACTTTCCGTCTCTTTATTCTCCAGCGGTTGGTAGTCAGTTTTGCAGGTTATATGTACAGCCCACTGCCACTTCACCGTGATAATTCTAGAGGTACGCCGATTGACAAGAGTACGCCTCAGATTACCAAAATAGCTGTACCTACTTACGTATGTAAAAATGTAAACTTCACAATGATCAATGATTTAATTAGTATTAATTACCCAACCACATTTTGCGTGCTAATGCGAAATAAAAACACGTAATTTTACGCAATAATAGACAGAATATCCCAACAATAATCCATCAATACCATTGTCTATGGCTCCTACTTCCCAGGATATGCAAAACCTAAGTCTTGCGCGTTCGGGTAAAAAATAGGCTTTAGGTTTCTACCTCGTTTCTACTGTTTATAAACGCATGGAGTTTCTTTGATTTTCATATTACTGCAAAAAACTACTTTCGGCATAGACTTAACCTAAAAAGGAGTATAAAAATAGGAGTATAAATACAAAAAAAATCAGTAAAGGAGTACTCTTATGTTTTATGTAAGGTTTCTTGGTGAATTTGAAACGCATCCTTAGCAACGTAGCATCGCTTAGCTCTGGAAAAGCACCCTAAATCTTACAGTGACAACGCCTGTACGAGTACTAGGTACCCACGCCCGTGGCTATAATATTCGATATCCGCGTCCGCCAAGGCTAGGACATTCACTGGTCGTTGGCTTTTGTCAGATATAGATGTAGGAAATGCGGTTACTTAGGTCATACATGGCTTTGTAAGTAAAGGCGAAAGACTCCGCCATCATGGCTTGACATGATGCAGCTGGATAACATCCTGCTAAACCACGCTGTACAGAATCTACTAGCTGAGCTAGCCCAAGTAATAAAGTCCAAAAAGGGTATAAAAATACACTAGTATAGTACTAAGTATATTATTATAAAGAATTCTTATATCAATATATTTAGAACTCTTTTGAAGCTTACAGAGAAACAACGCACAGCCTAAACTATAAGTCCTAGAGGTATGAAATTTGGAGGGTAGTATCTTTATATAATGTAGGGGTGCACTAAGAAAGGCATTTTGAAAAGTCACACTCTTAAGGGTCTAGAACGCGAGCAACGCCGCGGGCGACGGCTAGTATATTATATTATAGGAAAGAACGACTCCTAGATAATATAAGATTGGCTAAATCGTATTCTCAGAAGTCTCAAGTTAAATTCTTCGACTACTTACTTATGAATACTAAATTACATAATTTATGTTGCTCCGTACCGTAAGCTAACAATCTGAGCAGTGGCAATTATCACATCATAGCCTCATTTCAAACAAATCGCTCCAAAGTGCTCTAACAAGTAGATATTGTAATAAGGGCATGAGTTGAGCAATGCCACTCTACATTGACTTATTGCATCGAACACTGGGTACCGCCAAGACAATCAATTTTAATTTAATTTTGACAGTCTTTTACCAAAATTAGCCACTATTTTTTTTTTTAAACGTTCTTTTCTGTCACTTTGTCACTGATTTCGAACGTACATATTAATATAGATCGATATACTTATATCTTTATTGCACACCAAAAATAGGAAAAAAACAATAAGAGAGAAATAAGTTTAAATTACGAGGTACAATCGGCGGCCTTATCGCTATAAGCGATCTCTTCCAGACAACCTTTGGATAGACAGGAACATTTCGATTAGGTAAAAACATAATGATCTCAGAAAAACTATCATGGGCAATGGTATAAAAAAAAAATTATATCACAACCAAAACGTAGGTAAGTTTACTAGATTTTAGTGTAATTTTTTCTAGGAATCGAACCCGTACCTCTACTGAAGTCAAGGTCGCGACACACTTGCCTGCACTTCGGTAATTGCGTTGGGCAAGCGCGGTTTTGCTCTTATTTCCGAAGTGCGATTGTAATCAGTTATTAAAATGTTAGCTGTTGTTGTTTAGATTGGAAAAGACTGTGAACGGCCACAATGGCCTAGGTTTTTATGATTGCCTGGAACTAAATAATTATGTTTAATTTACCTGCTAAATATTATGAGTCTATCTTGTAAACAGTTAGAGTAGACAGAGTCTTGATTACCCTACTTAATAAGATTACATTTACATTATTTAAACTCGTGTTAAGTCTATTTGTATTGTTATTATTTTTTCAACACACTTGCTCATAAAGTGGCTCTATGGTCACCGCAATTAGGCACATAATGATACCCATAATCAAACTGTGACTTTTTCATTGCTATAACTCACTAGTGAGTTATAGATATTTTTTTTAAATTTTATTGGTTGAGTAGCTTTGTTACTAAAAAAGTTTTTATTCAAAAAAAAGATCGTGTTCAATAGAACAAATAAATGAATGTTCCTATTGCTTGCTCATTTCATGCAACTTCTTATTTAAATAGATAATTTTAACTCGTACGTGTTTAATAAATAAAACTTTCACTCAAATATAACTTTTGTTTTCTCTGTAATAAAAGAAAACTTTAAATTCCCCATTTTTTACGTGGCAGAATAGGCGCAAGCCCTATGCGCGGAAAATAAATAAAAAAAAAAACCTCATCCCTTTAGTCTGTGGCCGATTGCAATGCGCGCGCATAGGAAAACTGATTAATTTTTCCCGCACATTTTTCACAACGCGTTTTAACTGTTGAAATTATAGTTATTTTATTGTTATTTTATTCACAAGTGTGTTGAAAAACGTCGTATGATACACGTGTGTATTGGTGATTACCGTTCTCGGCTTTCTTAAGACCCTCGCCTACGGCTCGGGTCTCAATGGCACCTCGGCGGTAATCACCAATGTACCACACTAGTACCATAATGTACTATTAACAGCTTTGCTATCTCATATATTATATCGAGGTATTTACAGTATTATATAGAAATTAAGTTTGAATACCGTGTTTTTAGTATTAAGTTAATGTTAAGTAGAATAACGCCATAGAATAGGTTCTGTTATGTTATTTTATTTTTATTTTCTGAATAAATTGAAAAATTAAATAAATTGAAATAAGGACATATTTGTCATCTTGAGATCCTATACGACGTACGGGAAAACAAAATAACTATAAGTACCTAGATCTCAAAAATTGGAGTTCATCTCATTGATCGACGTACATTACCGAAGTATAACTTATGCTGTCTGCGAAAAATTCAAGATGTCAAAAACATAAAACTGCTAATACTATTTTCTAGCTGATTGTTCTATTCTTATAAGCCAAAACATTTTTGCTTGTAGGAATGGCACTAAATGAATATTAAATTCAATCAAATGCAAGTCTCAAATAATTCTAACAAAATATCTTTGCACCCTTCCAGACTGTAATCCTAGCGGCCTGCGTGGCTTGCATCTCTTCACAACAAGGCCCCACCACCACACCAGTGCCGATCCTCAAGCAAATCAACAAACAGAACGACGATGGCTCCTACAGCTACGGCTATGAAGCAGCGGACGGCTCCTTCAAGATCGAAACCAAGTATCCGAATGGAGACGTCGCGGGGAAGTACGGATATGTGGACGAGAGCGGAAAGACTAGAGAGATCTCGTACGGAGCGAGTAGTCTGAGAGGATTTGAACCACAAGGTGTGTAGATTATTTAGAGTAGAGTATTTTAAACCGCTAATATTATGGGTTAGTCTGGCTTGGCATACTGACCTCTCCCCGATGTAGACTACCAAATAGTATATATGCGCTTATCGCAGCGAGGAAAGGTTTTGAAACAAGATTTAAGTAAATTACGGGTAGCCTTAGAAACCCTATAGAAATACAGCGACTTCTATTACCACAAATAGCTAGTCTCGAAGACATAGAAGTGAGTGTTATGTTCGAACAGTTTGCAAACTTTTCCATGGCCAACAACATTGGGCACTCTTCTACGAAGTTTACATAATTTTCCACTCCTCTAGACTAGAGTAATTGCAAAATGATAGTGTTGTAAGCTAGAGTAATTAAACTTCCTGATTTTTCTATTTCGTAACAATGGAGGTTCTATTTTGTGCTGTAATATTGAACTTCACGCACTGATAAAATAACTATTAAAATGTACAATTAAAATATTTCCCAATTATCTAACTCATAAACTAGGCTGGTGCTACACAAATTATGTAATTCACAATAATATGTGTGATTTAGAAATGTTTGATGATGAAAATTGTCTGAAATATTCCTAATGTAAGTTGAGCAAAAACCAGTATGACCAAAATGAATAACATTTGTTTCAAGAGAACTAAATCACACCTTCTCATTTCAGGAACCGGAATAATGGTACCACCACCGACCCTCTACGACCCGTCTTCCTCCAACGCACTATCTGACGGCCAAGAAGACGACGGACAGTACCGAGAGGACCCGAAGATCTACGAAGACCCGAAGTACAACGGCCGATCTCAGCCCAGAGAGCCATCCTTCAGGCAGTACCAGACCACAGCAGCACCAGAGCCTCAGTACCAGAGAGAAACTATCAGACAACCACAACCACAACGACAGTACCAGCAGTACCAACCGGAGCCTCAACAGTACCAGCCAACCCAGACCTCCAAGTTCCGCTCCAGCCCCCTATACACCCAACAGACCAGCGTCTTCAACCAGGGACCTCAGCAGTTCCCCCAAGCTCAAAACCTCCAACAAAACCAGTTCGCGCAACCACAAAATCAGTTCGAACAGTACAGACCACAGAGTCAAATTTACCACCAGCAACCCCAGTTTTCTTACCAGGCGAACATCCCCCAGCCACAGTACTCCGGTCAGAATTACCAAGGGTACCAGAGTCAGAATTACCAGGGGAATCAGAACTTCGATCCGTTCACCGGCCACCCAGCTCAGAACTTCGACCCCAGCACCGGTTCCTATTCAATCAACTTTACTGGTTGATCATGTTGAGCCTGAGGGTTTAGGGAGTATCACTCAAGTGGAATAACCAATGATCCTTATTTATTATTGCTAAGTGAATAATTTTACCATGACGTGATAAAAGAAATGTTTCTTACTCGGTAAAATGAACAGGGTTTCATATTTGAGTGATTGTTTAGTGTTAACCTTTAGAACGCTAAGATTATAAAGCTCCCAAAAGGACTAGTGTATTTTTGAAGGTTAAGCGCTGTATTGTACAAATAATTAGTATTTTAATTTAACTGTTGAAGGATGTTTTATAAGAGTTTGTATACTATAGTTTTAGTACTAGTCAATACTTTTGAATATTATGTATATATGGTAGGTATATCTAACGAAATACTTGCAAAAGCTTTAAATTCTTGAATCATGTAAATTATTCTATGACTTTTATACCATTTGTGACTGGTCTATCGCCAAGTAACGCCATCTAGCGTACACAGTGGACACTGAGCATCCTTGCGACAGCTCTATTCAGTATTTTCTAGAGCGAAAGAAAAACACGGTGGATCTATTCCAAGGAAGAGTTGGTGTCAGCGTTGCCAACCACAGAGTCGACAGTGACATTTCAAAATAATGATAAGAGACAGTCTGAATGTCTCTTGTCATCATTCTGAAATGTCACTTTTATACATTTTCTATTCAGCGATTGCCTTCGAGCATTTACACTGTCTCTTATCATCATTTTAAAATGTCATCGAAGGCCATTGCATGCTTCATGAAATCAGAGTTCTTCAACAGGACATAGACATTATCACACTGGTTCTGTTCTAATTTAAGTCCAAATGCATTATTTGCGCAATAATCGATATAAAACGCGCACAGATTTCAAAATGGCGCATGGCGGACGTGCTCTGTGTGTAAATTAAATAAAATGTTATATAAATAGTTACACTTGTATTATTACCTCATTGTTTTTAAGAAAGTTTTTAGCTTATTTAGTTTCTAAGTTGAATCTAGAACATGAAAACTCGACCGACTCAATGGCCATGCAGAATGTTCTTGCTCTATGAGGCAATACATAGTTAGAGCACAGATCATACAATACTAGTTAACGGTAGAAGTATCCACTTAACATCAGGTAACATCAGGACAATCAGCTTGTTATATTCTCTCGTAAAAAAAATCTGTCAGTCATTAAAATAAAATCTGTTTGAATCCACGAAAGTGCTTCTGAAAGTGTTGCGTTAATTTGTGAAAACCAACTAGGTTCATACATAATATTATACAGTTAAATCTTAAAAAGACAAATAACAAAAATGCCTACTACTCAGCGTAGTACCAGCGTGCCAGGGCAGGATATGTGAGTACTCAATCCAGGCGCTGGTTTTCAGTGTATGACTAATGACTAGAGTGTGCTTGGATATGGACATCGAGCCTACAAAAACGCTTATGGATATCCGGTTAACAAGTAGGTACCTATTCTATCTACTTATAACCCTTTCAACCGCCTAGATTAAATGAACATTATATTATATTAGCAATTAGCATAAAATTAGGCTTAATATCACTCAATGCCAAATGTCAATAATTTTAGTGGGAAAAGCAAGGCCAAGAGACATTTTTTTTAATTTAAATCAATTAATTTAAAAGAATTAATTTATTAGTTATTGCTACAGTTACTTTACGAGTTATTTTTATAGGCGCTTATAAATTATAAAAAATAAGCACAATGTACACGCGGTTTCGTCTACAAACGAAAACAATCATTTTCGTTAGAAAGCTTTGAGAAGTTGGCTGATACAAAAATTATTGTTTTAAAAAAGTTTCTCTTTCAAAACAAAAATAGTATAAGTATTTAGAGAAATTCTAAATTAATTACTAAGTAGGTGGGTGTTACTATATATGTTACAAAAAAATTATGTAGGTAAGTATTTTATCAGCAATCTAGTTCCACTAGTACAAGCCCTGCTTAGTTTGGGACTAGAGGGAGTTGTGAAATGTCTAAGAATATTAATTTTTATATTTCTTACAACAAATAAGAGACAAAAAAGTCCTAAAATAATTGTTTCCCCAATTACTTCACATAAGTAACATAATAAATATTATTGGCCAGTTAATTAGCCAAGCAATAAATGCTATAATCAAAATATTTGGTTAGAATTGCAAAGGTCAATGTAAGACCTTCAATTTGGCTCGCACTGTACACGCGACTCGTATGAACCACGCCTAATAATGTAGAGTAGGGAAAACACAGAGACTTGCTCGTAATTCATTAATTACGAGCTTATTAGCTAGTGAAGCTTCTCGGTAGGTTACTCAAAAGAGCCTCAAACACGTCTGAGGCTCTTTTGAGTCACCTACCTAGAAGCTGATGATGACATCATCATCATATAAGCCTGTAGAACTCCATTGGTGCACATAGGCCACTCCCATAGAATTCCAAAGAGTGCGATTTTCAATATCGTCAGCCATCGGGTGGAGAGTCGTCCTACACTTCTCTTTCCGATTATTTCCGACATGTAAACAATCAGATATGTACACGTTCATAACACCACCTATTCTCGATGTTCAATTGCTCACATATCCTGATGAGCTGAAATCCACTGTAAGAAAATTAGTAGAAGAAACGGCTTATTCTCAACTCGCTATTTAGAATCCGCGTACGAAGGCCTTGCCTCAGAGGCAACGAGTATTATCTAATCTGTGGCTGAAATGACAAAAATTCTAGTTTTCTCTGTCAACCCAAGCTACTCTACAATATGAAGTGTAATGAGAGTGATATCGAAATACCTACAGCCATTATTCGGTGTCAGGCTCGTGGTTGATAGTATTCTGTGGTTGTCAGCTCTAAATGTCACTTCCTCGTCTGAAACCGGAAAGCAAGTACCTAAAAGTTAATTTATAGGATAGTGTGTACTTCACGAGTGGGATAAAGGGGTGATGATGATGATGATCTGATCTCGCAGCTATTGTTAATCGATACCAGTTGTAAGGTAGTTGAGAAAAGGTGAGCTGATCATAAATGAGGATGATCAGATTGATCAGGGTTCAAAAAATACCTAGGTACTGCATAAAATGTAAAAGTGTGGTTGTGGAAATGTAAAAAAGTTATTTATTCTACTTTTTTAACGTAGGTATGACATCATCATCATCATCATCAAAAAAATGTTTATGAATTTAATTTATTTGATTTGTAATTACGAAATTTTATGATAGATATTATATTATTTATATTGCTAGCCCCGATGATGAGTACACACACGCACATAAAAGTCCGGACTACGTAACCCATTCTTGAATTTGGCTAGGGAACTCCAAGTTCCTCCCAAAACCTTGTACCCAAGGATGGACAAAGATTTATCACGTAAAATCATGAGCAGCTAAATCAAAATTTTCACCTGCCGGCAGTCGCAGGAGTCGCTGAGGGGATTATTGAACAAAATATACTGATATTTACTGCGTGCGAGTGACAAATACAATAAACAGCATAGTGCTACAATTGACCTGTTCGGCTGTAGCGTGCCAAGGATGAGGCGTCTGGTGAGCTCTGAATTCTTTGATTAATCTGATCGTGTAGTCACTATTGCAAGCTAATGTTTACTTTGCTTAGTTATACTGTCTTTAAAATGTTAGTACCTAATTTACCAATTTAGCTAGTGTCAAATAGGTTAGTTTGTACTTTTTCCTAAGTGCTCTTATCTCTAATATGTTTCTATCAGTGAAAACTTGTTATTAGCCTTATGTTTCTAAATGCTTGTCTACTATATTTTTAAGAGCTGTAAGTTTTCCTAAAATAAATAAATAAATAAAATATCCTCCACGCAGGAGACTCACGCAGGGCAAAACTTGAATAAACCATCAAGGGGCCCCCAAACCGAAATACTGGATCCGCCACTGCTTGCAATCTAGACTGAGTAATGTTTACTAGCGTATGCGCGTCATGCCCCGCAGGTACATGGCCGTCGTCAAGAATGCAGGCTCGAGGTGGACCAGATTCTACTTTAATAAGTTTAAATTTTCCAACATTGTGTATAGCTGTTAGTTCATCCGGGGAAGTATACTAATACTATTTCAATTGAACTACAGGCTACTACAAACTAAGATAAGTTACTTACCAGGCACATGCGATAACTCCTTTAGGTATACATGTCTCAGTGTGATGCATCATAGTGCACGTCCGTGGTAGACGTAAAGCACCGCAATACCTCACTGAGCACGTCTACTGCGTATGCCTGTCCCATCATAAAGCTGTATAAAAAGAAAAGTTCATCTCGCCAAGCAGACCGCGGCAGTGAATTGAGATCGGAAATCTACGAGCTGATAATGATGATAATAAAATTGCGAGGCAGTGATGCTCGCATTACTGTGTTCCGGTTTAAAGGGTATGGAGGCTGGTGGTGTAATTACGGGCACAGAATACGAATCTACTTCTCAAAGCACGCCATCATCGGTGGATGGCTCCGTGAGGTAATGGAATTGGTATTAGCAGAGATAGCTCCTCATAATCGTCAACCTGCGATAGAAAACACATCTCTTAATACAGGTAGGTACTTCCAGAAGTTTCGGAATATGGAAGGAGCAAGCCAGTAGTGAATTGAAAGGCGTCGTCACTGTTAGCTTCGGCCATATCTTTTATTTTATCTCTTTTAGTAGCCTGTTTCATCCCACTGCAGGGCAAAGGCCTCCCTTCTCACAATCTGCACTGCGGACCAATTTACCATATTTAGCGAGACAAAAAGTCTAATGAAGTTTTCACCAAATGAAGCTAGATGAAAGCCCTTTCTTACCACTTTACAGATAATAATAATGTAGGTAGGTCGATTCGTAGGCCGTAATGTCAGTCAGTAGCGACTATTTTATATTTAGAATTTCACAGTAAAATTATCTCCAAGGTTGCGGATTGCGTGAAGCAATGCATCAATGAAATAAAAACCGTCAATGAGTCATTGCTCTATTTACTTTTAGAGATCTCGATGGGTTTGAGTCAATTTAAGTACATACTCTATGATTAGCTTAAGGGGTCTACACACTGGCACAAAAGCTACAAGATACCGACATGTCACGTCAGTTGCTAAAAAAAAATTGAATTCTTTCGTTCTGGGAGCAAAATCAGCACTTTTATTTTACTGGTTTTGTGTTTATGAGTATTGTTGTTTAATTTTAGTGGAGTTTTAACCATTAATACTTGAGGTCACTGCATAAAGTGTGAGCCATTGGAATAAATGTGTATTCCATGAATTATAGAATTCGTTTGTAAGTTTTGAAGGGAAAATCCACCATTTTGCTTTCGAAACTTCGAAACAAACGACAGCCGACTTGACGAATGACTTTTCTTTTTTACATAATTTACTTGACACTGGCCAAATCGTCTGTCGAAATGACAGACAGAGGCCATAAATAGAAGAAGAAGAAGTCCTAGTCGTCGATGATATCACGTGGGTGTTATAACCGTGGCAGTGTAAGGAGGTAGCGGTGATTTGAGTCTTGAATCTTTATTCGTTCTTAACCTCCAAGTTGGTTTCTGAATTGAGAATCTCAGTCTTGTTCTAGGACAAAAGAAAGTACGTGATTGGAAATATAAAAAAACATACGTAACTTAAATGATATTAAAATGCACGGATGACGTCCAAATTGCATGTACACGGAACTAGGAAACAAATTAGATGATAATCTCTTCAACATGACTACGAATTTACGTTGTAAAAATACGGAGCCTTCCACTCCTCGGTAACCGAAAGAAAACTAAAGGTTTTTGATTTTTTTCTACCATATAGTAATAGCAAAATATAATTTTTATAGGACGATTTGCGAAAAGTACATTTTGCTAGTGGGTCAATTTGCCTTTGATCCTTTTGCTATGGAAAGAACTTCTTTTGCTACAGAAGGAACTTGACTAATTATTTTGCTCTACTTACATTTAATTTTGACATGATTAATTCTACATAATACCAGGATCTTATTTCTCTCAGGGTCATTTATTATCCAGGGCTACCAAGGTCGTTCCAACATCCCTATAATGTACCTATTTCAGTGAAAGGCCGCCCCAGCAACGCTATAAAAGAGACATGCGCACGCGCCGCGACTCCTACTTCTCGACATGACGGCGTTTGCGCGATTGGTATGTCAAATTACTCTAAATTAAAAAAAAACATTTTAAACTCCCCAAATTGAGGTAACCCTAAATTAGGGTTACTCTAATTTAGGGTTAAAATAATAGCCTAAATAATAGAGCAAATAAGTTAACCGTTTCGTATCGTGCTCCGACTCGTTCTTTGCTTTGCGAGATACTTAAAAGTGTTTCAGGCGATTATTTCTAGCAACCCTAGGATTTTGATACTGCCTACCCCTTTGGAAAAAAAACGTATTTTTTACAATTTTTAGATTAACGTTGTGAAAGTGTGGAAAGTGTTTTTTTTTCAGCAAATTAAACTAATAACATGATCCTTTTCATGATTAATTAGTTAATAACATTTCCTTTGTTATATCCGACTGTGTAAAAGTGATATATTTAGTGTTATTATTATTTTAGTGCTGCAACTATAGTGGGTGGAGTTCTCTAAGAGTAATGAAGTAAACAACATAGTGTGTAGTATGAACAACAGAAAAAGTGAAACCACTGAAATCATTTATTCGTTAGAACTATAATGAATGATAGACCATCTGAAAACAGATATTTTGGATGTGCCTTGGAGTCGCCGCATTTACTATCTCGAACTTATATCGATCGACAGTCCTCTCTATTCTGTGGCAAGAACAATAAAAAAAACGATGAGACATAGTGGGTGTGAATGAGATAAAATCTCAAAGGATAATGAACAAAAAGAGACAACGTTTTATGTAAACAAAGAAAGTGAACAAAAGATACAAAGTGGTATCCCGATTTAGCCGTAGATCGTCTCTGAGCCGAAGCTTAAGCTAAAGTTTATGTACGCTACTTAGTTACTACATACATAAGTGTTAGTTATTTTTATTGGTTTCTAACCATTTTTATTATTGTACATCCGAAACGGATAAACTGTTGGTTCAATTTTAAGCTTGTAACACCTTTATGTACACAGTTATACAATAAACATAATCTTTATCTTTATCTTATCTTTATCTTAGCTTTCTTCGTAGATTTCCTAACATATCCCAGTAACTTGTAATAGTTACAAGATTATCTTTCCATCTAGTGGGAAGTCTTCAATATCCACAACTGGAATACAATCCCGAAATCAACAATCCGTTTGAAAAAAGACTTTTGGTGTATTGGTTTTTTTTCCAGAGGCTCAAAAAGATGTAACAACGCTGCAATAGAAAAACTTGTATTATTCGTACTACCAGTAGGACAGCTTGGTAGTACAACCGACACAAGACGAATTCTTTCGTTGCGTGAACCACGTTTGATATTGTGTTGAGTGAATTTAAATTTGCTTCGTGTGTATACCAGAGATTGTTCATACCACGCTTTGGTACTACGTTCAACAAGTTTTCAACAAGTTACAAACTTGCAGTATCGATTGGCAATATTTGCAAGCCATGGTGTAACGAAATGTTTTGTGTCCGTGTGTCTGCGGCCAGCGTATCAAATGTGCTGTGAAATGGGTAATTTTATTATTGCTAAACTTATTGACATAATTTTATACTTCTCAGCAATACTTACTTACCTACAAGGTCTTGTTAGTTACACTCAGAGATGTACGTGTACTTTGATGATATCTTTTACTATGTTATGCCGAACACAGCATGCAGAATATTAATACAAGATCTTCAGAGAGATATGGCATTACGAACGATGTAATTAAACCACATGAAAGCGCTGTCGAGTTTATAAAACTTCTCTTATCTTGACAATAATTATAACTTTATGCAAGAAATTTGATCTTTAAAACGGAAGCTCCGATTTCAAAATGATTGACATCAGAATTGGAACTAGTTTCGAATAGAGCTACGCGAGAGTAAGCCTTGAGCAAACATTGCATTGACATCACATCCGGTTGCAATTTTGTCAATCGTCATACATTAATCATTGGTTTCTAAAATGATGCTTTTTGGTCGAATAAATGGTCCAAATATGCTTTCTAATAGTGATAAAAACATTATAGAGCTCTTGTAAATATGTATGCCATGACAGGCGTCATGGCTTAGTCGGTAGTACCTCTGCCTTCCGTGCTGTGGGTCGTGGGCTCGATCCCCACCGAGAACAAACATTTGTGTGTTGTAAACATAGATGTTTGTTCTGTGTCTGGGTGTTTCTATGTATTATATGTATATATTTACAAAAAAAAATGTATGTATGTATTCTATCAGCCATCTAGTTTCCATCATACAAGCTTTGCTTAGTTTGGGACTAAAAGGCGTTGTGTTAAGTGTCCGTGATTTTTTTTTTTTTTATCAACGAGCTTATAGAAGTGCGTTTACTTATAGCATAACGGTTTCCATTCTTCTGAAAATGCACGAAAAATCTAAAGAGTTTTGAACCTGTCCACATTTTGCATATTTGGCAGTTGACAACCCTGCATCATAGCCAGTGAATCCCAGACCTTCGTTATTTTATAAAGGCTGAAAGTTTGTCAGTGCATGCTCCCAACACAGGTATGAAACATGAAACGTTGAAACGATCAGTAGCTGATCGATTTGCGAGTACAAGGCAAGTCTCCGGCTACAAAAGTGACCACTTTTGAAATATCAGATACCGGGCGAAGGTCTCAATATACCGGACCAACTTTGTCAGATATTTTAAAGTAGGCCGTGTTTTATCAAGAACTCGATAAGCTGGTTATTGATCATCGAGGCACGGAAGCCGCATTCAGCCTTCGATTGGTGACCACCCAACTTAGTTGATGGGTATAATTTATCACTAAAGCTACCAGGGTCTGTAGTAGCAGTGATACATCTGAACGATCATCCCTTAGCATCACATGATCCACGTAAATATGCCATCCACGACCAACTCTAACGAGACTATCAACTTCTTTGATAGTTAGATATTTTTTCGTGACCCAATACAACCCAATATGCCTTGATACGAAGTGTAGTTGAATTGATGTTGACCACAAGAGTGGTATAGGACTCACTCGTAGTGGAAAAAACAGTCGCTGATGATGTTATCTCCATCAATCAAATTCCTTCGACTGCAGTGAATGGTGACTGCCCGTGACCTCCAAAAGACCGCTTTCCGTATGTCCCTTTGTATTTCTGCAGCTGATATAAAGCAGTCCACCTCCGCACGGGAAATATTACCAGTAGGGAACAACTTTCATTGATTTATATTGTCATTGGAATAATCCGGATATTGGTTGACCTTGAATTACAGTTTAAAGATTAAAGTCTAGTGGGAGTCTAGAGGTCGTGCGTTAGAACCCGGGGCGTGCTTAGAAATGGCAAAACATATTTTTATGTCAAAGAATTTAAAAAAGAAGCCATTGACAAGGTTTTTGTGATACTTTGACTTCCGTTTGGTTTTGGAAATTTTGGATTTTGAAGAAGAGATAATTGACTATTTTGATCTTTTTGACATTTGAAAAAGAAACTTAAGATAAAAATATGTTATTCAGTATTTTGGGTTCGGTGTTTTACCTTGTGGTATTGTTATTTCACAAAACATACATCATATTTGCAAAGGTTGTGATGGTGGACTGGTAGATACTGACAATCCTTGTTGTGACAGATATCTGCACCCAAGTGGAACCGTGTGCCAACACCTATCTTTTGACACATAAAGCTACCTACGCGTGACCTATGGATTACCTAAAAAATTTCAAGTATTAGCTCCCCAGAAAAGCCTTGTTTTGTACTCTAAGCTTGAGACTAGGTTTACAATATAGACTAGTTACACCCAGACTGAACCACCTTGAATGTATTTAAACCAACGCCCGGCATTTGACAATAATTGCTTTTAGCTCACCACTGGATCCAGTTACTAACTTACTCACCTCATAATTTAATTTAAATAGTAGGTACCTACTTGTTCGTAACCTTTGCATTTTATTACCACTGTGTAATGCCAATTTCGACGTCTCTGTTTTGTATTACGTGGGTTTAAAAACAGAAAACTAGACTAAATTCGAAATTGTGGAATGTTCTACCTAAATGATTAAAAAAGGCGTTCAAAACTAATAAAACTAAGAATAAACAGTTTTTTTTGCATTCATTGATCAGCAAAGTATGTGAAACCAATCTACCTATGTACAATCATACTTCTTGCAAAATAAATAATTTTAATCTAACTTTTTCACTCATAATAATTTTATTCATCGCGTGCTCTTACGAGACACTGGTAGATAGCAGTAGCAAGAGGCATTTATCTAGGCTTTCTAGTTTCTAGATAAAACATTAAACAGAGAGATGGCCTAGCGCATAAAGCTTCGACGACCTCTACATTCTTAAAATTTTCTTTGATTTCTAATATACTTAGGCAATAATGCATATTTAGTTCAATTACCAAAGTAGACCCGTAATATGAGTGCAAGAACCATGAAACAACCGACCTTGACATTGCTTTGAGCTGACTGACTTTCCATACCTATATAAAGTTGAGACACATAACATTTTTAGGAGTCTTTTAGAAACTGCTTTTAATGGTGGAAAAAATATTGTTCCTTTTCATTTCTATGCATGGTAGATACCCCTCTGATGGCAGATACAATATCACTGGGTTTGTTAGAAACTGCGGTCTATCATAAGATTTAACTCTAACTTTTTATAAAAAAAGTTAGAGTAGACATTATGTCTTGTTTACCATACGTAATCAGGACATTATGTCTACTCTAACTTTTTATAAGATAGGGATAACGTCTTGTATAAAATGCTGTTAATGGTGGAAAAATATTGGTCCTTTTTATTTCCGTGCATGGCAGGCTTCTCTCTGATGGGAGCTACAATATCCCCGGGTTATAAAATAAGAGACACTTTTAATTTAGATTTCCACAGCCTTAGAATTAACATAATTTCATCGTCAATAACGTCTTTACCGTACTGTAGAGTCCTGTGCTACTATTTATTTTGCTCGTTTTATGTAAAGTGTAATGAAAAGATGTTATCGGTTAGTTATGTAAACTAAACTGTAATGTGTTTCTTCCAGGCGGTGATATGTTTAGCGGCGTGCGCGTCCGCGCAGTACGCGGAGGAGCGGGCGCCGCGGTACATCGCTTCCTCAGAGCCCAAGAACGCGCCAACACCTGTACCTATCCTCAAGCAAATCAACAGGTCTTTTGCTACTTTATTTTAGAACAAGTATTTTTAACAAGTCGTAAACGTGTTAAAAAGTCAGACACGTCATTTCCATAGATTAAAAATTAAAAGGGTCACAGTATTGTACCTTGAGGTAACCCTTTATTAGGAATCGTATGGTGCCTACATTGTCAAGTTATATTGAATTTTTGCTACTGCACAAAGTGCCCATGTCATGTGGCGTATATGGACGTGCTGTGACTACCCCTCAGAAATATTATCTATCTAGAGTATTAAATATCCAGTATTTACAGATAGTCACCTAACATGATATAAATGTTAGACGTCATCACCACAATGTAATTTCAGGCACAATGAAGACGGGTCATACACATACGGGTATGAAGGTGCTGATGGGTCCTTCAAGATTGAGACCAAGTCACAGGCTGGAGAAGTCAAGGGCAAGTACGGGTACAAGGACGATACTGGCAAGGTAAGTGTCAATCTTCTTCTTCTTCTATCTTCTAAATGTATAAAACTCTTTTGAAGCTGACTGATAATCAACGCACAGCCTAAACTATAAGTCCTAGAAGTATGAAATTTGGAAGTTAGTATCCTTATACATATAGTGTAAGGGTGCACTAAGAAAGGAATTTTGAAAAGTAGCACCCTAAAGGATCTAAAACTAGGATCACAGATTTTAACCAAATAATGCGTATGCTGCTACCACGCGAGCAAAGCCGCGGGCGACGGCAAGTCACGTATATTTTGGTAAAGTACAGCTACTAACTCCAAGTTTCCGAACAGAAACTAAAATGTCTCAAATCCTTTTAAAAATATTGAGCATGCTAAAAGTAGACGATGTTATTTGAGATGAAATGCAGTTTTTTTTTTAAATTCAATATAGGCAACCGTTTGACCACAATCTCACCTGATGTTAAGCAATGACGTGGTTGACGATGTAGATGAACACAATAACTAATCAACTCTTGGTTGTGCACTTCCAGCTCCGCGTGATCGAGTACGGCGCCAACAAATACGGCTTCCAGCCCGCCGGTGAGGGCATCACAGTTGCACCGCCCACTCTTGTAGACGAGTCCACGAGGGAGCCCAATAAGCAGGTACGAAATAACGCATCCGGAGTATTAGAAACTTAACGGGGGCTTAGCGAACTTACATTTGTTTCTAATTAATATTCATTCAGCAGTAGAAAAAATTCCTTACACAATGTATATTGTTTTTTATTATTTTATTTAATACTTTATTGCACAAAATTATAAATTTGTTTTTATGCAATACATAAATATGAATATGTGAATAGCGTGGCAGTTCTCATACATTTTAAGAAGGGCCAGCGCGCGCCCATAATAAAATTTAAAAAAGCCATGCACAGACCCATAAAATTTATCTTCAATCAATGGTTTATATGGTTCATCCAACAGGGACGTGGCCAATACAGAGAGCAAGACTATGACTACGAAGAACCCGCTCCGACCCCAGCACCCCGTCCTCGCCCCACTCCCCAGCCACAGTACCGCGCGCCAGCACCACAGCCTCAACAACAATACCGAGCACCACAACCCCAGCAGCAATACAGGCCAGCACCACAACCCCAGCAACAATACAGGCCAGCGCCACAACCCCAGCAACAATACAGGCCAGCGCCAACGCAGCCGCCACAGCAGCAATACAGGCCGGCTCAGTCCGCTCCTACTCCACCCAAGGTGAGAGACTAGAGCAACATAGATCAGCACCACAGCCATAATATAGACCAACACCGCCTCAGCAATAATGCAGGCCAGTTTAGTCTGCTCTTACGCCATCCGAGGTAGTTTTATGATGTAAATTTGGCGAACCCCATCGATAGCGCGTTTTTCTGTATTTTTCAGAGTGCTACAACTATAAGATGTTAAGAAATTAACACATTGATTATGACTAAGTTACTAGAATAACCAATTTTATGAAATGCAAATAAACTCACCAACGGTACTCCTACGTAGCACAATATTCAAAGAAAAGACTTCAACGCGCTCATTGCTCTACGTAGTTCTTGAAATTGTTCTACACCCAAACCTAACATTCGAAACTGATATTTGTATGTGTGCATCATGATCAAACTCACAAAGTAGTGTTAACTATTTTTATCAAAATTATTGATTTACACATATTGGAATTATGGAGTATCGATGAATATACGAGATTTATCTACCTACTTGTAAATACAGTCCGATCTGTAGCCAGATTCTAATTATTAAGAGTTTTAATTTCGATATTCCAGCCCCAGTTCTTCGCCGGTGCCACCGCCGCCCCCGCCCAGGAGAGCTTCTTCAACCCAGAGCCAGCTCCTCGTCAGTACAAACCCAAGCAAGACTTCAGGCCTGCCCCCAGCTACCAGGACTTCGCCCCCCAAGCCGCTCCTAGCTTCACCCCCCAAGCTGCTGCCCCTAGCTTCAACCCCCAGTTCCAACAGCCCAGGAACTCCCAATCCTTCTCCATGCTCGATCAGCTCCTCAAAGAGTACGCCCTCCCATCAGGTGGCTCCGCAGCCACTCACGACATCACCTTTGGGTCCTATTAGTGTAAGAAAAAGTCTCATTTTGTAAATATGTAGAATATTCTTTGTATGATTAAATTGTGATTTGTTAGGAGAGTAACTTATTTCGGCTTTTTATTGAACAACACCTTGGTTTAATATGATAATGGTTCATCAAATAAAAGGGACTTGTAGAGATCAACTGTGACAAATGTGACAGATACCAAGGTCACCGATTGGATGGTTGACCAGTGATTTTTATCATCTTAATCTTTCTTTTTTGTGTTTATTTTTATCGTAAGCCGATCTTGGCTAGTTTACTCTGCTGCCAGAGTATTTTTAGTAGCCCAAAGTCCTAAGCATCAGTCAAGATAAACTAGTTTTATAGGTGCACGTCTCGCGGCAGTATCAAAGAATATGTAAAACACGACCAGTATAAGTAGGACGCTTACAGACGATTATCAAAACGTATCTGAAAACACTAGATTTGAGAACCGGGACACCGGATTCTTTGGCGCGTCTTGGGAGAGACCTACGTTTGAATCTGAACTCCAGATGAATACCCGCTTGATGATGATTATGATGATAAAGCACGCACTACGCTCAAACGCATAACACACATTACGCAATAGCCTGGGACCATGTCCCACACACTGGCATATTTTCCATAACAATAACACTTGTGGGAACGGGTCCCACGGCCCCCACAATGCGTTTAGAATGTTTGTTGTGTAATTAAAATGGATCGATTGGATTCAAATGTGGACTGACCTTGAAACTGAAAGCCTTCCGTGTTTCAGTTCTGTGGTTTTATAAGTAACTAGCCGTCGCCCGCGGCGTTGCACGCGTTAGAGTGTGACTTTTAAAAATTCCTTTCTTAGTGCGCCCCTACGCTATATAAGGAACCTACCCTCCAAATTTCATACCTCTAGGACTTATAGTTTAGGCTGTGCGTTGATTCTCTGTCAGCTTCAAAAGAGTTTTATATATATTGGTGATGATGATGATGATGAAAGAGTGATCAAACTCGTCTCAACTTATGATCAGCGCAACACTTCAAATAACTCTTTCTTGGCCAGACGCAATTTTTCGTAAAGACGTCAAAAATGGTTTCTTGTGATTCCGTTTCATAAGTTAGTCACATTCGCTCAACATTCAGGAGTATTACATCAGAAAAGTTATCTATTAATCGTCTAATAATCGACTGTTAAGAGTCTTAACAGTCGATTATTCTTAACTTAAGACTAGAGTATGGTGAAAACGCGCCCCGTACCAAAGCCATTGAGATGAGTCAATTGTCCTGGAGATTCCGTCACAATATGTCATGCCAGCTGCCACCTGTCTACCCCGTTTGAGCAAGACTTGTTGGCGTGAAGGCTGCTCATTGTTCGCATGCAACTTTTGGGAACAACCTTGTATTAAAGTAATATCTAAGTAAGTATGCATATTTTGTGCAAAGTAATTAAAGTGATTAACTAAGTTTGTTTTTAATAGATATTTGAAGGCAAACATATGAAGAGAATGGTTATTGCTATTCGTGTGTTTTTCATTTAGATGACCAAATACTCTAAGGTTTTCAATGAACCTGATTTCCATCTTAGGTACGAGTAAGTAGGAGTAAATTCGTAGTTTGCCAGGTTCCTATTGGTTAACAAACTACCAATCAAACAAAACCATGTCGATTTAAAATCATTTCATTAGCACAAACTTATAAAAATATTTACATAATGAGTATTCTACTTATTGTCACTGAATAAATTAATCTACGGACACTACCTCAATGCCTGGGCCTCTTCTCATCCATAGAGCCTTCTTCCCCCAGGATCTGAACATTCCTGACCTGCTTCCTTGCAGGAGCAGCGGTGGTCAACTCGGTGGGGGGTGATTGTGTCGGCGCGAACTCAGGGTTTATGGCCAGGATAAGCATCTTCAGGAGTAAAGCTTCTCTTATTTCTGGAGGCAAGAACTCTGGTGACTCTTCAATCCGGTTGGAGGAAGACCCATCTGTATCATACGGTCGAGGGTACGGTCTCCGGCGTGGAACGTATCTCTGACTTTCATACTGGTTTTCGTAGGCCGGAGCCTGGTTGGAGTATACCTCTCTTGGTTCGTATCGATCTCTATAATCATATTCGTCTTGGTACTGCCTTGGTGCTGACTGGTACCGGTACTCCTCAGGCCTGTACAATGGTTGATAAGGTCCTGGCATCACCTGATCCATGAGCGACTGTAATTTGTTTTGTCGAAGGATTAAAATCTGCAGCAGACGGCGAAGATCTCTGGTGCTGACGGGTGCAGATATGTGCTGCATGTCATCCACAGGGTTTTCGTATCGCGGCTGGAATAGTACCTGCTGGGGCTGGGGTTGCGGCTGTCTGTATGCATTCACAAACCTCTGATATCCATGAATTGGAATACCTCTTTCATCCACCGGAACCGGAATGATTCTCGTCACAGGTCTGATCTCATAAGGTGCTGATGTGGCTGCATCATGTTTTTGTGGAGGCTGAGACGTTTCCTTTAAGAATTGCGGGTCCAGTACTTTGTTCTGGTATTCATACTGGAGAAAGGGCCGCTGGTTTCCAATAGGTACTGGAGCACCAGGGTTGTCTCTCAAGTACTCACGAGTTCTGAACTGAGCTGTTGCTTGAGGGCGTCTGTAAATCGGTTGCTGATGGTAAATATCATCATCATGATTTCTAGGAGCTGGTATGTGGATGACTGGCACAGGATTCGATGTCACTTCACTTTGATGTTCAAACACTCTGCCGGTACTAGCTTCGATAGTGGTTTCTTGATCGTCATAGGGTTGGTCTTGGTACTGCTGGTGTATTCTCTGTCTGGCTGCTACAAGCGAGTGGATTGGTACAAGTCTCGGCCGAGGAGTTGTCGTAGTGAACAGTGGACGAACGGTTCCAAGTGAAAGATGGCTTCCATAGACGTCAGTGGAATCATCTCCTGAAGATTGCCTTAAACTAACCATGTGAGGGTTATGGCTTGTCGACGTCAGCTCTCGCCGGAATGTATTTGCTTTATTCTCGGGTACTTTATCAGTTGCACGTTCATAGACAGGTCTTGTAGTTGCAGGTAGTTTTGTCGTAGTTTGTTTAGTGATCAGGTCGTCCTTAGTCACTCCAGGCATCGGCTTCAGCATTTGGGTTCGGGTTTTCCCATCATCTTCTTTTGTTCTGTAGAGGGTTTGTATGTTGCTGGTCGTTTCTTCGGGTCGCTGTCGTTCGGTTGAAGATTCTGATGTGGTTGCTCTAGAGCTGGATCTTCGTTTTGGTATCGGTTGGATGACGGTGCCTCTAGTTGTGTAACTACCTCTGGTTGGATACACGACAGTGGGTAATGGTCTCCTTGTTGTTGACGACACAGTTTTATTCACTCTCACCACCATCATCGGAGGTATCGGTGTAGTGCTCGTCGACACCGGCACCGGTGCTGGCGTGCTATCACTTGAAGACGAGTAGGTTACACGCTTCACCTCCCCATCATGATCGATGTATCCGAAAGTTCCCTTCACGTTTCCTTGGACGTCTCGGCTCTCGATTTTAAAGGTTCCGTCGTCAGCTTCGTAGCCGATCGTGTAGGATCCATCTTCGTTCAGCCGCCGGATTTGTTTCACTATTTCAACTTTGGAAGCATCTCCGGTTTCACTAGCTTTGAGGAGTTCCTTGGTGGTTGTTGTAGAGCTGTTCGGCTTCTGCGTGGTAGGTGGGGTGGTGGTGTGGTTGGCGGCGGTGGCGGCGGAGAGGCACGCGAGTAGCACGAGGAGGAGCATCTCGCTAGAAACGCGGCAGAGGCATGTCTGCGCTCCGGCGGAGCCTCGGTTCCACTCCCCTATATAAAATCCAGCCCCACTTGCGGTCCTCGCCGTGCGAAAAACTTGCGCAACCTGCACCATTGTTGTCATTTCATTATCTGAAACGGAAAATCTTTTTTTCTTTGCGTCTACTTGTGCCGTAAGATCCCAATTGTTTAATTGTCCAAACACTTGTAAATAGCTAAGTATGGCGACAGTACCTACTTCTAACTTCTGTAAGGGTCCGAAACTTCTTGATGTTTTAGGTTGCGGTGCGTTAGTTTAATTATGCTATTGTGTTTTGATAAAGTGAGGCACGTCTGGTCGCACGGTAGTCAATGTCACATTCTAATTTGTTGTAAGATTTTGGGCAACGGTGGAATTAATTGTGGATCTCATCGCAATTTTCATAATTTACGACTGTATTCGGCGAACGCTTTGTGGTTTTCTCAGTACTCGAAAAGTGCATATTTTCTTGCCTTTACGAGTGTTAAATGTTTGTGGCTTTGCGAACTCGCACCACAAGGCATTTTGATTCTGCGGTGCTAGGTAGGTAGTCATATTTTGACTAACAACTTTTTGTAAGCCGTGGGAATACAGGACTTTGTCTACCAGCACTTACCACTATTCGTACAGTGCTATTGTATAGTTAGACAATGGTATCATTCCAATTATTGTTTTACAAAGTACTCGGTGTACTAACTTGTATTTTAATTCATTTTTGATGACTGTGCCTGCAGTTATATTCAATGAAATATCAAATCTAATATTATATCACGTGAGTTGCAACCACCGCTCAAACCGCACGCGGGGAGTTGGTGGACGACACGAGCCTCGTTTACTTAGAATCGTCTTATAAACTAGGTAGGTGATTCTAGATGGCAGTTCCTCGCGCTCAGAGCCAAGAAAAACGGGCAAAATTATGGGCCTTTTCGGTTGGGTTCGGTATAGTTTTTACTTAGACTTAATCTCTGCTGAACTGAGCATAAGGAACGGCAAAATTTAAACCAAAAGATACTTAGTCTAATGCCACATGTATTTCACTAAGTCCTTATATGGGTATTAGAGATTGCTAAGATGTCTAGGAAAACCAAAAGAAAATGACACACTAGATGAGGGTGGGAAACCCAATGTGTTACGCCACACCTTAGGTATAGTCAGCAGCGTGTATGCTGATATCATTGTGCTTCGTGATGGTAATCTTATTGTGTAACAGTTAGTTGGTGGAGGTGATTAAGCTAGGTGCCTACTTTCTTTAGATTACTTCTACTTACTTACTTATCTAGGTATCTACCAACAGTTTGGGCTACATACAAGCTTTGCTTCGTTTTGGACTGGAGGACGTGTAAAATGTCCATAAATATGTATTATTTATTTATTTCAAATGTATGGGAATGACATTTATTTTCTAAACTGTTAGTAATGTGATTATTTTCATACATTTTGACGCTAGAGAAGCTGGGGTCAATTGATTTCGGGTCAAGAATCAAACCCCAACTTTCAGCATTTCCGCATTCACCGTGCCAGGGTGAAGTGGTGACAACAACGCCATCTACCCTAGATGTACACCGTTATTTTACTGTACCTATTTGATATATGGAGTAAAAAATCTGTTCCATTGTGAAAGTGTCTCGTATTAGTTCTATGCGTAGCCGTCAGACGTCGCTTCTAACCACAGAATAGATGATAGTACCTAGGCAGACAAACAGACCTATCAAAGTCGTACAATCCTTATAAAATTTTGGTACTTTTTAGGGTATTATCGGTCTTGTTTTTCTGGATTTATATAGTGAAAATAAGTTAGTCAGGCTAGATTATCTACCAAAGCTATAGATGGTAATCTAAGGCTCTAAATAACTACTTTTCCAATACAATACTAATGCATTATAAGATCTGAGATTAGAAATATGTTTTTTTTTTTGCAAATTTCTCTCCGCTCTGCTCAGTATTGATACGTAGGTACTGCCTCTTTTTTGGTCACCCCACCGCTAGCTTTAATCATTATCATCATCAATATATATAAAACTCTTTTGAAGCTGACAGAGAATCAACGCACAGCCTAAACCATAAGTCCTAGAGGTATGAAATTTGGAGGGTAGGTTCCTTATATAGTGTAGGGGTGCACTAAGAAAGGAATTATGAAACGTCACACTCTAAAGGGTAGAACGCGAGCAACGTCGCGGGCGACGGCTAGTTAATAATATTATGAAACCCCCCATTTTAAAGGACTGTGGGACCTTAGGTAACCAAATTACGGGTTCCATTTAAACGGCTCCTGTTGTAATCACATACGAGTACGTGTGTCTATGATTGTTAAAACCCATAAAGCCATGGGTACAAGTTTAATAATTTTGTTTAGATGTTTGTAAATTAGCGTTATTGAATCGGGTTTTCAGTAAAACTAAGGTAGAATAGTAACAAAACCAAAATGCCAGCATAGTTATGTAAAAAATATAATTTATTTTATAAAACAAAATATTACAAAACGTGTTTTGTCAGTTTTTACAGAGTCGTGACCACACTGAAATGTTCACCTCACACACACTTACGAACTACTACTAGAATACAATTTAAGGTACTGATTAGAATGTACACGATACGGTTTCAAACCCTGGTTTTATAAAATACGGTGACCATATTGGTGACCGCTACAGCGGTGAGCGCGAATTGCAATCTTATATCGAGGTTATAACGATTTTTATCGCGTTTCCCCTCAAAACCTTTGACAATAACACTTCTGGATACCTTCACTCTACTCTACCACAATAAAAGGGCAGCAATTTGCTGAATTAAAACCTAACCGCGAGGTGCTAGTGCTGCTATAATCTCAGTAGGTGAGATTATCAATCTAGACATTTTATTTCAAAAAGTCAATGATGTATTTCAATGTGATGAACTTTAAAGGTAAGTACTACGTATTATTGGGTATACCAATAGGTGAGAACCAGCTAACCTCTTAAAGCTTACGTACTCTGATCACCAAGACTTGTACATTATGGCCTACAAACTGGTGGAACCGACTGTAAAATTATCTAGCACTAAATTACACCTAGAACTGAATGCCGTGCCCTCTGAGGAAAGCGTCTATTTGCCCCGTCGATCCAGACTCGCCTCTCGGAGCCACGTAGTAGAACTGTGGTGCTGGTGACGCTCTCTGTGGTGCTGCGGCTTGGCTCTGAACGGAAAGCCTCTGAGCTTGCGCTCTAGCTGCTGCTCTATCCCTCTGTAGTTGACTCTGCTGAATCTGCTGCTGCTGTGCAAATAGCTGCTGGGAGTTCTGGAACTGGCTCTCTGATTGCTGCCTTTGATAAACCTCCTGTGGATTCTGGAGTTGATGCCTGTACAGAGGCCCGCTACTGGACTGAGATTGAGATGATGGCAGCTGAGGTGATGGAATAAACGGTCTTTGAGCCTGAGGCTGTTGCTGCGCAACGTAGGGCTGGAGTCTCTGATTCAGATTTAACTCTCCCTTAGTCTGAGGCAGCGTTTGATACAGCTGAGTGTCATAAGATCCAGATGAAGGATCGTAGACTAACTCAGTGGAATATAATGGGTTACCGCTCGGGGCGGGCGAAGCCGTGGATTTTGAAGGTGCTCCGGTAGGACTGGCGGTCGACTGCTGTTGCTCTCGGTGGAACTTTGCAAATTCAGCGGCAAAATCGATCTGCCCACCACCCGGTCTGGCTGTGGTGTGAGGTGCAGGAGCTGGAGAGTACTGAGGTGTAGGAGATGGAGAGTACTGAGGAGTTGGGGACGGTGAGTATTGAGGTTCAGGGCTGTATTGGATCGATGGCTGGGGCTTCGCGGTAACTTGGACCAGCTGAGGCCTGAAGGTAGTCGCTGGAGGTAGCGCTCTTGCAGTGGTCACAGCTAACGGTCTGGGTGTGATAGCGATTTGTTGGTTCTGGTAAGTGGGGCGCCTGGCAATCGGGCGTTGGACTACTCTCTGTCTGATATGCTGGAGGGGTTCCTCTTCTGCCTCGTCTTCATCGGCGTCTCTGAAGTCATTTTGGAAGAAGGTCGTTGGCGGTCTCGCCGTCGTCGGTCTGAGGACTGGCCTGCTCGGGTAGTTGGGTTCGGGGTCGTCTCTTTCAGCTGAATCAGGTGCTCTGGGTTCGTCTTGATCATCATCGTCAGGCTTGTTGGGATCGCAAGGGTTGCCTGAGACGTAGGTGAACTCTCGTTTGTTGCCGTCAGGGTCGACGTAGCCGTACTTGCCACGTACTACGCAGTCGGTGCCGCGGGTCTCCTCCTTGAAGGATCCGTCAGCTGCTTCGTAGCCGAAGGTGAAGCTTCCATCGTCGTTTACCTGGAAGATGGAAAGAAAAACATAAACATTTCTACTTTCTTCTCTATCTTGATTACATGGCTTTTGAATGGCCAAAACCTCACACGGCGAATTAAGCCTTAACGTGACTTAACAAAGGTACCCTATGCTCACCTTATTATAATTCCTGATGGTCTGCACTGGCGGCTGCTTGGGCTCCTGCTGCTGCTGTTGTTGCGTCTTGTGCCGCGGCGGCTGGCGAGCAGGCGCACGGGGCTCATAGTCATCGAGCCGGTCCGTCTGCCGGTAGAGGGCGTCATACTGGTCAGCGGGCACTAGGACCACCTGAAACGAGATGAAGATATGTTTAGGCTTTTCTTGTCTTTTGTATGATTGGTTAATCAAGTGAAGCTTACAGTAAACTTCTGTGCCTTTGGGAGCTAGCTTTAAGACCAGATTCAAGACCTCACGCTGAATGGATTTTCAATGCAGTCTAATACAAACACACACGGTTGCTAATAAGTAGCCACTAGTTAGCCACTAGTGAGAAAGTATTATAAAGAGGCAGCTTATTGCTACAATTTCAATAAATAGAAAATACTGTACCTGTTCTCCTCGCTCCTGTGCTTGCGGCTCGTAATCGTATTCGTCTTGGATCGGCCTGGGTCGCTGGCGAGCGCCTGCCACCATCCCTATTGTTATCACCAGGCATATCAGCTGGAAGAAAAAGAAAAATCCAGTTAAAAATATCTTACAGTAGAATATGAAAACCTTCGTTAGACTTTTATTCAGATACGTAAGAAATAAAGTGTAACTAAAAAAGTGTCTTGCTTTCACAACCCACTCAGATATTTTCAGGTACATTGGTGCTGAGGATATTTGAATGCATACGCTTATTCACCACACGAGAATCTCTTGTGAGCATGTTTATCAAACTTTTGTATTGTGCTAGCTAGTTGCTGCATATTTTATGGCTTACTCCAGCAATTTGTATGTAAATAAACCAGAAATAAACCTAAACTGATTAACATCAGAGTCATACGCTGTAGTTTTACAATTAAGAACTTTATCAGAGCAGAAATTATAGTCTACATGTACCTACATGCTCATAAAAAATACAATGTTGATGTGTAAATTGTTCACAGTTTGCTGTTACCAAGCAAGTTGTTTTGTAAAAAGTAGAAAACATACAAAACGTGTGGCCTGATCGGATTACCTATTAACTCACCCTACAGGAGCAAACTAACTGTCACAATAGCATGGACAATATGGACATGCCCTTCCATGGCCTACTAGAAGTCACTGAATAGACTCTGTTCTTTGTTTGCTGCTACTGCACAACAACACGGGTCATTGCAGAAGACAACAATAGGGTAAAAGAATAAATAATCTCGACTAGGTTTTTGGGCATAATAATCGAGACTACACGTGGGTGGGCAATGTGGGCATAGAGCTATTGTTGGGGAAATAGAAGTTCTGGAAACAATGCCCACAATCTAATTTATAAAAGCTTTGAGACGCCTCGAAGCCTAATCATGTCGTCAGTCATACCATGCCAGTTTTTGTTGTACCGAGACTAATGTAACTATGCGCTTGTGCAATGTCTAGAGCAGACGAATTACCCAGGTACTCTACATTGTACCAGGCAGCCTCTATTTGTTTGGTTGTGAAACAAAAACTGTAAGATGAATAATACCCACGCAGTCTCGACTACATTTGTTATCAAGTTTTTTTATGAATTTAGCGTCATCTAAGCTGCCGAATGCTTTCAACATTAAATTTTAGATAAACTGGTCGAAATCCGTAGCTATCGGAAGCGTGCCCAAGACATTGGCTACATTGCCGAGTTGAATAGCATATTATACCTACTTCATTATTATAGGTACTTAAAAGATCGGTATGCGGTTGTGTTGCTTGTTCTTACAAGGAAGGCCGTGAGGTCAACTCATCAGCACATCGGTCAGTCACCCGATCATAATGTCATCATTATGACGATGTCTACGTGTTCACTGACTATGGTAATTTAAGGCGAGGCGTGTCTGTTTTGATAGAGCGCTAGTATTGTTAGGATTTAAGTTTAGTCGCACGTTCGTTTCATAGAGAAAAATGAATTTTCAGGCTGCTACACACTTGTGGTCATTGTTTCAGAGGGAGCGGAAGGCCCGGTTCTCTACTAAAAAAGATTATGAACTTACATCGATTTTCTAAATCAATTTGATTAAGAAATATGACTTCTAAAGTAATTGAATTTGTCAAACGAAAAATTTGATCTTCATAAAAATTATCATTCTAAAAGTTATGAGTCGAGTGGTGTGGTAACGCATCCACGAATCGAGGAGATCGCAGGTTCAAACCCCGCTCGAATCATTATCTTATATGATGTACAAAAATTGTAAACTTCACTAGTGAATAGTGAATTCTAATTGCCCCTAGTCATTGACTGTTTGCTCAGCCACCAAGTGCGCTATGGTACCAAAGTAAACAGTAAGTTATTCCCTCCAGACAATGCAACTATAAGCACTACTAACCCACAGTATAGCGTTACACAGAACGCAATAATCAGACTAATTACAACACGGTCGCATTCCGGCCTACTTGCAGCATAGTGCGCGTGCGCGTGACATAACCTACTCGCGACTGACAGCACGTTTACACTAGGATAGTGGCATGACACTTGCCGGAAATACAAACGGTCCTATCATCAGTAGGACTACCCAAACGGCATCTGGATTTTGACAGAAATTGTGTCATTTTGTACTGAAAAATGACATGATTTCTTTCAAGGTCGAGAGTAACCCTACAGAAAAGTGCTAACGCGTTTGAGTACTCTGCGTTCCATTGAACAATTTGGATAATTTTTCAATGGAATGCGGGATCCTTGAACGCGTGACGCCTATATGCATGATATAACCATCATAACACATTTTTCATTGTCAAAGCACTGCCTACGAATAATACCAATAATTAAGTATGAAAACAGTTCAGGAAACTTGCCAGGCTTACACCTGGCAGGTTTTTATGAGATAACGATTGCTCCCCAGGGGATGTATACGCCGGGGATCGCCAAGAGTGGACAGCTTGACAATTTATGTTAGTGTCAGTACCGAAACCTATGACAAAATGATTTAAGAATAGCGCCAGTAACTACAGTAGTGTAGAACAGACATTAAAACTCGCTAGGGCGACCGTGACGCAAGGTAATGTGAAACAATTCCATAAAAAATGCATCAAGTATAAATCAGGTGCGGCCGTTACATAAATTGCGTGACGAATATAGGCACGTTGTTTGTTTAGAATTTAGATTAGGTACTTTTACTTGTAAATAATGGTCACTTTAACAGTGACGTAGGTACTATTACATAACGAGTTGAATAGTGTCACATTACGTTACTTAATGTGACCTTACGTACAAAAAAACAAATAAATATAAATATTTATGGAGACTTAACACAACGCCTTCTAGTCCCAAACTAAGCAAAGCTTGTACGATGAAAACTAGATGGCTGATAGAATACATACATACATATTGTTTTTTGTAAACACATACTTATAATACATAGAAACACCCAGACACAGAACAAACATCTATGTTGACAGATTTATATCACAGATTATGGTAAAATATGTTTATAGATTAATTTATATTATTTATGAGTATACATACGTACCTACGGTACATACTTACAGTATTGCAGTTCTTTTCGAAGTTTAATAGTCTAGAAAGCTCTTTAGTTTCTCATAATTTATTTTTACATTTTTTAACGCCCTGAGAAGTCACATTAAATCTAATTAGTTCTCATCATTCAAGAACTAACGTGTTTTCTCAACGCTCAAAACTTAATGAACCCTAACCGTATTTGGAGTTTCTAAATTCGCATTGCTTTTGGTGTTCACTGACAGAAGATTAGAGGGTACCATAAACAGCATCTCATAATGAGTTTCATGAAGACCCGGATTTGTCCTGCTTTTGCTGATAGTGTGCTTGCCCTACTTTGTTAGTGAAAGTTTAGATAATTTATATTTTTGTACAGAATTCTTGGAAAACAAAGACATTGATGAAGTGTATTGTTGTGCAGCGCTTATGAAACTGGTTACTTGAGATATTTACTTATGTGTTATGATTTTACTTCGCAATTGATCATCTTAACCTCACTAAGAATTTTCTCAATAGTTTATTAAAATTAAAAAAAAACTATAGTAAACAATGAATTCTATTTCATTTTTATATTTATTTTAGGTGACATAAATGAGACATCGTGGGGTTCTAACCCGTAACAAATACCAGTCAAACTACATAATTATTTGTCACACAAACTAATTATAAAAAATAAAATAGAGTAACCGTAAATCACTACAAGATAAAAACTTTTTATTACCACCTCAATATCAACAACATAATTAATTAAACGAAATATCAAAAAAAATTACTTACATAACTTAAAATCGTGAATATTATTTATTCGCACCTAATTGTATTCATTAACATTTGACTCATAAATAACCTAATCATCAAGTTGAACTTGTATTTATAAATCATTAAGTCAATTGATATTTGAAATCAATAAAGGCTGATCCAATTTCTATGCGATTAGCACATAAACATTGACCGTAATTTTCAAAACATCTCAGCAAGGAGAACTACACCTACATCATTAAGTATTTATTACCTACAAGTTTACCTACTATGACTTAAGCTGTCTTCTGTAAAACAGCGAGCGTCTTTTGACTGCCGTAAATTCGATGAAAAAAATACATCTTGCGTGCGACATAGTTTGACGACTAGGTACCTACTTTCATGTTGCTATACCCTAAGTAGGGTCCACAATGTTCACATGAATACCTTCTTACACCCAAAACCTATTTAAAATCCCATGTTTATGTAAAACTAGCCGTCGCCCCCGGCGTTGCTCGTGTTCTAGACACTTTAGAGTGCGACTTTTCAAAATTCCTTTCTTAGTGCACCCCTACACTATATAAGGAACCTACCCTCCAAATTTCATACCTCTAGGACTTATAGTTTAGGCTGTGCGTTGATTCTCTGTCAGCTTCAAAAGAGTTTTATATATATTGATGATGATGATTATGATTATATCAAAAATGTTGGTTATCAGACTTATCAAAAACCGCGGTTTATTGCCTGCTAAATGAAAATGCCTTTTGGCAATATAAATGTTAGCACATGTCTTAGATAGTTAACGTAGGTAAACATAATTATATTACGTGGATTCGGCCATAATATTATTACGAAACTAACTGCAATTTTAAACACAGGTACCTACTCTGCCTAGATCTTACTTACAATTGTTTAAACACTGCTTACGATTATCCCAAGAGGATTTTAACATTCACCTGCCTAATTTTGAACTTGATCTGCCCTGAGTATAGGATCCCTCAGGAGATTTATCCAATAGTGATAAACTTTTGGTGGAAGTTACGAGACCATTCTAAGTAAACCCCCAAAATATAAACATCATAAAAATAGGTGGTTTTGGCGTGTTTTGATATATTTACTGCCTGACTTTGCTTGTTTTTTTGTTACTTTATTTGTTTACTATTTTAGTGTTGTGTGTGTCACTATTCTAGGAGCATTATAGAACTGTCAAAAGATGAAATATAGGAATAGAATCAGGTATTTCGCTGTAGACTACCAAAATAAATTGCAAAAATGTTCAGACTATCAATTTATATGTCAGGGCTAGTAGGGATGTCGAAAGCTCAGACACAGTGGATGAAATGTGCTGCAAACGACAAATAAATAGCCCAATCAAATCACCATTTGAATACTTTCAACATTGTCAACCTGCGCCGTTGCGTCGCGTAAATACAAACATTTAAAAAATAAAAACATTGCTGTATTATTTATAACATGTAATCTACCTAGATTAGATAAAAGATTTATTTACTTATAAAACTTATCCCCATAGAAAAGACTTCAACGCGCTCCTCGCAACAAACCAATTCATTCTATTTTAACAATTTTTAAGCGTTATCGCTTAAAAAATGTACAAAAATATTTTAAGATTATTTAAATACATGAATCATACGAAGTATACGTAAGTACTACCAACGTACCTATTTCTGCCGCCAAGCAGTGATGCTCGCATTGCTGTGTTCCGGTTTGAAGGGTAAGGGCGCCGGTGTAAATACAGGCACATGAGAATTCAACATCTTTACGTCTCAGAGTGATAGACGCAGTGCACTGCCTTACAGGGCACGTCCTCATTGGACTTGCTCTGTGAGGTAATGCATTGTTATAGGCAGAAGTTACTACTTAACATCAGGTGAGCTATCAGCTTGTTCCATTATTTTTATCATTAAAAAAAAAATTGTTTGATACAAGAGTGCGCGCTGAGTAATAAATTCTGTTGGTTCTGTTTTACTATTTTTTTACAGTACTTTCCGCACACACCCACAAAATAGTTTAAGATTGTTTATGAGGTTTTTATATTCTTTTGGTTTATTAAATTTTTGATAAATGAAGTTATTAACCCGTAAATGCACGCCTCTCTTATTTGACACCCGAGTGCGACTCGAGTTATGAATGCACCCTAATTTAGTGATCGCACTTCACATCGTAAAATCTTTTACAGTAATATCAAGTGGAATCATTGCAAAAACTTGTCCTTGCACTTCTATTGGACAATGGCTCGTTGCCGCAGTCATTACTTGTTACAAATTAGGTTTTTGTTACAAATTGCTTTATTTATATCGGCTAGATTACACTGCTATATCCAATTGTCTTAAATCACTGTATTTTCTCATGGTATGTGACATTACGTTGGGTACTATACAAAAATTTGTTAAAAAGTAGCGCATTTGCTGTATCACATCGTCCTAGAATCTATCATCTATCATCATCAATATATACAGGGTGTTACCAGACCATTTCCGAAAACGAAAGGGGGAGCTACAGCACACCAAAACCCAACCAAAAAAAATCAGTTATCCTGAAAAATAATTATAGCCGGAGAAAACAATGTTTAAAGATTTGTATTTATTTCGCCAGCCCGCAATGTACGCATTCACGTAGGTAAGGTCGAGGCGTAGTACTATTATTTATTCTGTGTCGTAAGTGCCTACTAACGTAGGTCTTACTTGAACGCGTACTTGAATGACCCGCGATGAACTCTCAGCTGTTCATGCTGTAGTAGACGTAATCTGCGTGCTGCGTGTACATTGCTGCTTTATTTATTTTATTGGTTTTTTTGCTTATTTAAATGAGATAATTAGGTAGATATGTCTTAATATGTTGTACTGTGTGTATGTAACTAGAAAAAAAATTAAAAAGAGATAGTCAAGTCAATTTTTTTTTTCGCGATTTTTTTCGCTTAATGTTTTCAGTATCATGGTCTGATTGGAACCTCCAAGTTTTCGGAAGTGGTCTGGTAACACCCTGTATATTATATATATATATATTATATATTAATCATCAATATATATAAAACTCTTTTGAAGCTGACAGAGAATCAACGCACAGCCTAAACCATAAGTCCTAGAGGTATGAAATTTGGAGGGTAGTATCCTTATGTAGTGTAGGGGTGCATTAAGAAAGGAATTTTGAAACGTCACACTCTAAAGGGTAGAACGCGAGCAACGCCGCGGGCGACGGCTAGTACTATTATAAAAATGTAAAAAAGCCAAAACTAAAATTAAAGATATGGATAAACTAGATATGCAGATTATGCAGGTCTTCTATTTGCTACGAGGTTCATCGTATGCTGGGTGACAGATATTTTTGTGGAAAGTTTCGCACGCGTACGAAGTCGCGGGTATCAGCTAGTGTTTTAATATTTTTGTTTACAATATGCGACACATCGCCGGGGATTTTGCCTGCATACAGAAAAGTTTCCGCTGCTTTTAACTTAGTTGAATATTTATTTTAAGTGTAGATATTGCACGATTGGAATGCAAAACTGACAGCAATGAGTAAGTTGGCCAATACCTGTTAAAATCTTGTTTCATTAAAGGTTTGTACAAAATACAGTGAAATGTAGGTATTTAATAGGTACTTATGAGTGTTATTTATTATGTCAAATTCCTAAAAGGTTTTTGGGTAGTCAATAATTCAATTAAATAAAGTGAATGATGTAATAAGTACTTACTTATTGCTATTTACTATGTGAAATGCATAGAGTTTTTGACAGTTAAAGATTTAAAGAAACCTTGACACATATTATCAAATGTTTAAAAAAAAACTTACCTAGTGGGGTTAAAAAATACAGGTTAATTTCGCCAAGTGTACGTATAGATCATTGGATGCGGGTGACCGTAATGACCGGTGTAGTAACCTGGTCACGAGTCACCCCGCGGGGTATAGGTTAACGTGACGAAAGGCGCAATTGGCCGATTGTAGAGCATTTGCATCGGTTGTACAACTCAATTAATGGAAATCTGTTGTTCGATCGAATCTATCAAAGCCCTAGACGATTTATTACATTGTCAGTTATTTTATCTTTGGGGTGATTTCGACAATTTTAGACTGGATTTTGTGCTATCCAGACAATCAGCCGTTAGGGCTGGCGCACGTAAAAGATATTTGCAACAACACGACGATGACGACGATGTTGCACCCCTAAATGAAAAGCTATAGCCGATTTTGGCATTTTATCGTGGGATTTGTTTAGTAAAATCGCGGGAATCACTAACAACTTTCAAACTTCACCTAATTAGCTAGTTCCATTCCACTAAAACCACTGGCATAGACAAGTCTATTGCATTGTTTTAATACCAAATAAGTTGTTCTTGTTTGTTTTATTAATTTCATCTAAACAGCGATCAACTGATATTGTAGCTCATAAAATGGCGTCGTGATATAATTATGTTTAATTTCCTACTAAACAGACTAAAGAATACTTAAGTCTAAAACACCAGCAGTTAACCGACTGCGTGTGCACGAAAAGGCAATTTGAGGTCTGATTTATCGACTCTTAGGAGCCATTGCTTCTGATGGCCGATCATCGAATGGTCGTAGTTTACCCTTTTAGGGTTAGCTCGTTTGACCCCAGTTTCCGCGTAGTGTCATTTTATTGTGATGAACGCTAGGGGTTAAATAGGTATTAGCTATATTTTTGTGTTTGTATTAATAGTACCTACTTCCTGCGTATTGCTTTCACTATCATTCTAAACTTGACTTTATTTACTGCTGGTTAAGGCCTCTTGTTTATTTCCAGTTTTAAAATATTCCTTTATAAGTAACCAGTCGTAAAAAAAAAACAAAAAAGTGAGAAAAATTTATAACGTTATCCGTCTTTTCCGAAAGTTTTGCCGTTTTCGAGTCGGGAGTTAAGAAATCGTTTAATTCAACTTTAATTTTAATAGTTTCATATAGATCATAGTTAAGGTTCCTACCTAACTATCTGAATAGACACTTTCGTCTCAATCTACCACAAACACCTTATAATTTGAATTCAAGACCACTCCGCGATTTACAATTGATTTCTCCCGATACAGTTTAGGATTTACGAATGCATTGGACGGCGTAGAAAGCTAGAGACGTTTGGACGTTGTTTTATTAGTTGGATCGTGGGATACACTCGAGATTGTCTTTTCTTCATCACTGGCTTGTTCTTGGTCACCGTAAGGTCAATGCTGCTTTTTACTGACCTTTTAATTTAATTGCAGTTATTTTTTTATGAAACTGCTTCATATAAATTCTTTTAAGAATAATTTTGGCGGTCCTAGGACTTCCTGTGATGATGTCATCGATTCATCAAGGGGCCACTTAGCTACTCGAATCAAACTCTATTTGATAAGAGTTAAAGATTCACTTAAAGTGCTTGCGAAACGAATATTGTTTGTTTCACAATAGTTAATTCTATTTCCATGGGAGTCGTTTTGCGAGTTTTTCTCACAGTATTATTTACTAATACAATCGATATGTTTGAGTGTCGACAGAAAATTTACCAAAGAATTTGTTGGTTAAATATTATAGCTACGTCTTCTTTGCTATGATATTAGGTAAGTCGAAATAAAAAAAAAAAAATACAAATAAAAATATAATAATACTTCTTCTTCTTCTCTTCAATAATGGCCTGTGTCCGTCATTTCGACAGACAATTTTGCCAATGTCAAGTGATATAATTGTAATAATATAAGTCAAGTCATTTGTCAAGTCGACTGTCGTTTGTTTTGAAAAGAAAATGGTGGATTTTCTATATAATAATACCTACTTAATTAAACATACCTTGATGCTTGCTTAATACTGTCACATGTCATAAATAATTCCTTCAAAATACAACAAGGTAAATAAATAAATTTAACAATTAGAATATTACACAATTACACAATTCTGCCCTAAAACTATGTGTGTGTAAAATATTTTTATTTTCTTCCACTCTCTTTATTTTTATACAGCACCCCTTGTGGTATACCTTGAAGTCCTTTCCGTTCAAGGTTGTCTGGAAGAGATCGCTGCATAGCGATAAGACCGCTCATTGTACAATTAATTTAAGTTTTGTTTTTTATTTTCTTGTAATCCCTAGGTTAAGGTGTGCAATAAAGTATTTTCTATCTTCTATCTATCTATCTATTACACAATATTGTTATTTGTATCAATGCTCAATGCCAAATTAACCTTATAATTGAGTAATAAATCACGAAAAACATGCAACATAATACTTAGGTTTTACGAGAGGTCATATTGGTTTGAACTTTTGTTTTTATTTGCTTGTTAAAAATAATGGTGTTGTGTTTGGATGATGGATGATCCAAAGTCTTGTTATTATTCTTTAAATTAAATTTTTATAGATATAAGTAGAGTTATTCGTAAAATACACCGATTAGGTACGGATTGATACCAAAACAGTAATCATCTCATAGAGTAGAAGGTAAAAGCGCTTGTAAGTAATTTATTTAAGTATCCTTATAGAAAAATAAACGTTCCAAATATTTATATTTAGGTGATTAATACCTAAACCTCTTTGCGCATTTTCTTTTATAAATTTTATTCCGTTGCCACTGAACAAGATTGCCTTGACTGCTGACAACATAGAATCTATTTAAAACTTCGCCTACTTTTTCTGTGGTCTCGTTAAGATCTGTGCGCTGACATGTTAAAGGTTAATAAACGGCTCTACCGTTTATTAACCTTTAACATGTCATGTATTCATTACCTAAAATAAAATAATCTACAATATTGATTTCCTGATACCACAATGTCCTAAGTACCTATGTTATAAGCTCATTCATCGGAACTAATGATAACTGACCTTCACCTTTAGATAATGGGTTCTACGAGTATATTCGATTGTCTTATCCGTGCTAATCTCTTACTTTCACCGCTTGACCTTGACAGCTGGCCGCCATCTTGATTAATTATGTTTTAGAAGTCTGTGTCTACTACAGATAATAAAACAAAACTTCTTAATAATAAAACGGGAGCTTATTCATACTTTTTATCTTTCTTTGGTCCTTTTAGTGCAGAAAATTATTGTTTCATTCTATATAAAAACTGTTCAATAAAAATTTCAACTTCAACTTGTTGGTTTATAGCTTTTGCAACTTGTTGTCACAATTCTGTCAGTGTCTGTTTGCTCTACAATCAAAATTTATAAGAATTTATTATATTTACGTCAAAACTGTGTGACAGAACCCCAAAACTAGTTAGAACAAAAGCCACAAACCAAGAAGTTGAAGTTGAAGTTATACTCTAGAGATCGCTGGCAAGAAAAATCACAGACAAACAGGAGATGTGGACAGGAAGCTATAGCTATTTACAGCGCTAGTAAAACTAGTCATTACAGGTCAATACCTACTAGTGAAAGCAAAGTCAAGTCGCTGGTGCTAACCACCTACAGTCAACATCATGCATGCATCTTAGGTAGGTATACTTCAGTAACGTTTTCGCAGCAGTTTTTCAAATTCTGGCAAGTTGTGCAGACTTAGCGTACTCAGACTTTAGTAGGTACTTCCTACTACTAATATTACAAATGACAAAGTTTAGATGTTTGGGTGTTTTTATTTCAATCAAGCTGCAACTACTGGTCTGATTTGGATGAAACCTAAGGTTTGCTGGAAGAGAACTCTTTTTAGGGTTAAGCTCGCCTATATGTACATGTTTTAAGTTTAAGTTTTAAGTTAAGTTTCTCTGTGTACAATAAAGAATAAAGAATAAACCTATAATAAGTATATAGTTCGTGGCCTGGATTAATCAACAGGCTACTTTTTATCCCGAAAAACCAACAGGACCAAACGGGATGCGGACGAAGTCGCGGGCGAAAGGTAGTATTCAAATAAACACAGCTGCGTGCACCCGCTCCACTTGGCCGCGTCTTGCATTTATTTATTTATCTTGAGATTGTTGCTTTCTTTGAATAATTTTATTCAGAAAAGTATCATTTTTAGAAGTGCTAGAGTTTCTTAGAAGTTTTACATTTTTTAATGCAACTAAATTAAAAAGTTTTGTTTTTTTTTGTTGCACTCGTAAAACTCTTCATATCACGCACGAGTTATCAACATTGTATAACATGTCATTGTCGTGAGTCGCGTGACTGCGCGCGCGCATCTAATGTGTCCGTCTGTCAGTCCATCTTCCGCGTAAGGCAAATTATGGTCGGATGTTTCCGAAACATGATGTTAACAAGAAAATTCACATTATTATTATGTAGATAGGACGATAACGTGAAAGTTTAATTGGTTCATTCTTATGAAATAGGAACATGCTCTACTAGATTTTGAATACGAGGGGATCTATCGTAAGCAATAACAACCTAGATTAGATAATACAAACTTGTTCATACTAATATTATTTTTCGTAGTTTTCGACAATCTTAAAGAATTATTCGATAAATAGTAGTGTGTGTGTCCTATAGCAACCTATACTTATAAAACCCGAACTCGAAATGGGTCAATAAATTTAAAAGTGCCTCATACCTTAGCTAAGACAAATTTGTAAACACTTATTATGCAAACAAACGTATCTAGCATCTTGTACTATTATGTACTTACGTGATGAGTGAAGGACGTCACACATAACTTATTAGGTCTTGTTACTTTAATATCAATATTGTTAATATGTATCATCTTTAGCAATAAATTATTCTGATTCTGAATCAAATATTTAGGTACATGTAGCACGGGTACCCAAGATCCCACCTCTCACGACTCTGACCCAAACACATCACAGATCTGAGAACCAAAAGTTGCAACGAGTAACACTGCGACTCGAAATATATAAAGAAGATACGGTGGAAGACCGTGGCGAGTGACGGAAAATCTTGGTGCGGAAAGTTAAATACGTCACAAAAACTACGATCAGGCTGTGAGTGACGTCGAGTGATGACGATGATGTTGTATACTGTTCAGTAAGAAACAGAGCCATCTGTTAAGACCCCGTAGCAACAAAACTAGCCCTAGGAATGTTAGAAAGGCTCCGGCCAAGGTCGTGCTAAGTCCAACAGCAAATCGATACACGGTTCATGCGTGGTAATGTTAGTTGGTACATTAGACATTCGTGGTAGTCTAACTTTACTAAAGAAATTGCAGCTCTACAGGACACCCTTGAATTCATAAATGTTATGCATGCTTCTTTAGCGGCGTCAACCTAAGGCCCGTATGCTAATTTACTGCTAAGCACTGATCCGGACTGAAGCATAGATTTTTGTATGAAAATTTGTACTCAAATCTATTTACTTGAATAACGATTTCTGTATCGGCATACGGGCCTATGACTACAAAAAATTGCTCATTTCAAATGTTGCAAACTTTTTCTTGACCTATAAAATTAGGCGCTTTCATTTTTTTTTATGCATGTGTTCTAAGTATGCATTTACAAAAAAAAATTATTATCAGTATTCTATCAGCAATCTACTAACCATAGTACAAGCTTTCTTTAGTTTGGTTTAGGACTAGAGGGCGTTGTGTGAAATGTCCAAGGATATTTATCTATTTACTTATACAAACGTTGCTATGATCATCACAGATAATAATTATAATACCACGCTACCTAGTCTATCTACTTGCATCTGATAGTTAAACATAGAACCTTCAGTAAGCCTAAAAAATTTAAAGTTAAAGTTCGATATCTCAAAAGCTTGTATAAAATTAGGCCAAGGTAAACCAACCAGATTACCGGAAAATACCTAAAGGTCTCCTAGCTTAACATTGTATGACTCACACAGCTCTGACATCTAAATAATAGCTTTATTACAACGAACTTAGAGCTTATAATGCCGTGAGATACATCGTTTAGCGATTAACGATAATTAGACGGGTGTGTGAAGTTTGCTTGATTTCTCACCAATTTATACATAATACTATGTTATGTAAAGTCAGAGACACGAAGCATGTTTATAGATCCAAATATTGGGCCCCCATTCTATTGGTGTATAAACTAAACTAATTTGACAGCACTAGAACGTTGACACTCTCTTTGACATAATTATTAGTTTGTGGAAAAAGAAGTGTGAGCCATTGGAATAAATGTGTGTAAAGTGGTTTTTCTGAATGTGAAAATTCGTGTTAGGTTTTGAAGAGAAAATCCACCATTTTCTTTTCAAAACAAACGACAGCCGACTTGACAAATGACTTGACTTGACTTATTTATTACAATTTTAACACTTGACATTGGCAAAATTGTCTGTCGAAATGACGGACACAGGCCATTATTGAAGAGAAGAAGAATGGCAAATTATGAGACACGAGTTTTGACATTTTTTGAAACGACACATACCTAGCACTTTTATTTTAATAGTTTTTCTTGTGTTATTGTGAGTATTGTTGTTTAATTTTGGTGGAATTTTAACCAATAATACTTAGGTCGTAACATAAAGTGTGAGTCATTGGAATAAATGTGTGTAAAGTGGTTTTTCTGAATGTGAAAATTTGTGTTAGGTTTTGAAGAGAAAATCCACCATTTTCTTTTCAAAACAAACGACAGCAGACTTGACAAATGACTTGATTTGACATATTATTACAATTATATCACTTGACATTGGCAAAATTGTCTGTCGAAATGACGGACAGAGGCCATTAATGAAGAGAAGAAGAAGAATGGCAAATTGTATTATTACTTAGGTAGGTACTTAACCTCTTGGTAGGATGTACTTATATAACAGTTGAGCTTGCGGCTGCTAAATGATAGATACTTACCTGTAAAAAATAAAATAAAAATAAAGTAACACAAAAGATTAATCTAAGGAGCAACTAACGGCCTATCTCAATATTCAACCATTGGTAAAGGGTAGTCAATCCGCGTCAAAGACATAATATTCTTGGTAAATCAAAATAAGCTGCGTTGCAAACTAATATTTCATGCGATCTTGGACGAATTAACTAATTCATCCTAATATGCAATAATCATCATCATCATCATCAATATATATAAAACTCTTTTGAAGCTGACAGAGAATCAACGCTCAGCCTAAACCATAAGTCCTAGAGGTATGAAATTTGGAAGGTAGTATCCTTAAATAGCGTAGAGGTGCACTAAGAAAAGAATTTTGAAAAGTCGCACCCTAAAGGGTCTCGAACGCGAGCAACGCCGCGGGCGACGGCTAGTAGGATATAAAAACATCGTTATTAGGAACAGTCAAGAGACAAATTGGTTAATTTTTTCAGTAAAATGTATCTACTACGGTGATAGGTAACTAAACACACCGAATGTCCAAGGTCTCTCTGCCCTCGATTTTAATTCAATAAAAAGAGACGTGGTACGATTATTCTACGAAGTAAATAAGTTTAACTTGCATTTTTTCTAAGAACACAATACGATTTGACCTATACCGCGAGTGGTCATAACTAACCCGTATTCTAAACTCATCTCTCATAGTTTCTCCACTCATCCTAACATCACGCTTCTTTTCTATCGTTTGCGTTCAGAGAGAGAGACGAGAGAGTCAGCTTAGTTTTAAGTAGTCAGAAACGTTATAGGTGGCATCGTCGCCTTTATGGGTCCAATCGTAGGAAGCAAGTTATACAACTAAGTAGGTACGTGTATTTTTATATCGAGTACTAGCCGTCGCCCGCGGCGTTGCTCGCGTTCTACCCTTTAGAGTGTGACGTTTCAAAATTCCTTTCTTAGTGCACCCCTATAGTATATAAGGATGCTACCCTCCCAATTTCATACCTCTAGGACTTATAGTTTGGGCTGTGCGTTGATTCTAAGTCAGCTTCAAAAGAGTTTTATATATATTGATCACATTTTTAGACAGTTTTTTATTGTGAAGTACCAAAAGATCTACATTACACTATAGAGCAAAAATTCCGGCTCCTTATTAATATTGAGTACTAGCCGTCGCCCGCAGCGTTGCTCGCGTTCTACCCTTTAGAGTGTGACGTTTCAAAATTCCTTTCTTAGTGCACCCCTACACTATATAAGGAACCTACCCTCCAAATTTCATACCTCTACGACTTATAGTTTAGGCTGTGCGTTGATTCTCTGTCAGCTTCAAAAGAGTTTTATATATATTGAGTATTGATTTTAAATACGAGCCTAAGATACGAGTGTAAATATATATAAAAGTGAAGGTCATGTCCGTCTGTTGATGCAACACCGATTACTACTGAATACCGCTTGATCTTGGCAAACGATATAAGTACCGCACGTAATCGTTGAGATGTTTCAATGATTCTTTTACGCAGGGGGCCCCTAGCCACAGAATTAGATAAAATAGGTACTTCATAGCCTTGTATTGAGTAAAAGGTAGAATACAACCGTTAGAAATTTCATAGACCATCGAAAAACACCCGGAGGTTTCTGCCAAAGCTGGACTGTAAGGCAAAAAGTTTGTAAATTAGTTTTGAAACTTGTATGGAGCTTTGAAACAGCAAGATAGAGCGTTTGCATACTCGGCGACCCGATACCGACTCACGACACCGACATGTCAGTTACTGTAACAAAATTATCAAATGGATATGAAAGCGTTCAGTGTTATAATGGGAAAACAGTCATTCGTAGGCTCTGCCAAAGCTTCCGGCTGTGACTCAAAATTGTAAGCGTTAAGTTTTTGAAACTCGTTTTTATTTCACAAAAAAAAACATAAAACATTGTTTGTTGTCAGTAATAATGAGTGAGAACGATAGTCTGTGAAATCCAAATTGAAATATCTAATAACTGCATGAAATGCCAAGTTTTTCTCAGTAGAATATTTAGCACCTTTGTTGTGTGCGATTGTTGCAAATAAAGCGGTTGTGTAAGTAGGTAAAATACCTAGTTTCAGTGTTCATTGAGAAATTTCATTTTGCATAACTTGTGTTTGCACTTTCGTCTTTTTAGTACGGGAACTGTAAGGCAAAACTCAACGTGACGGACTGGACTGGACTGGAAGCTGAACACATATCAACACGGTAGGGGGGCGCCGCGCCATGAGAGTTCGAAAATTCCACCGTATTGCATTATTGCCTTCAATTTGATGACCGGTGATGATGAAGACTTTGTGACGGATCCAGGCCACTTACTACCACTTACTAAAGTGGTGTTTTATGCCTGTATTGTATGCTGTTAGAGAAATTGTTACTCAAGCATAGATTTGAGTAGAGATTTTCATACAAAAATCTATGCTTGAGTCCGGAGGTTTATCAGCATATGGGTCTTAAGACTACCCAGTCCCGGAATCAGAATATCGTACTCAAGTTGTAAGAAGACCTCGAATAACTGAAATAACTTGAAGCCTAGAACAGTTTTTGCGATCTATTACGCTCCTTTTAAAAGTCGGTAGAGCGTAACAAGTAAAAGCCTGTTATCAACGTTTGGTATCAACTAATCAGACAAAGAGAAAGTAGAGTGTATCCAAACCTGTCCAAACCTAATTATAAACAGGAATAGGAGTTTTACTTGAACAAAGACAGCTTGTTGTGTAATAAGTAAACCAATTTGAAGGGTAAAATACACAATAATCTGATAATTTCTTGTCTACATACATAATTAGTTTTACCACTCTGGTAAGTTACATTGATTGTTCTATATCATGAGCCAGGCTCTGGTTTTTTTTAAAGAATATAATTTGCACAACTAGAGGCTACTGCTAAGCCCAACATTTCATGGTACGATTTTTTTTCTAAAAAAAAAATACTGACTCCAGTTTTTAAAAAAGTAGCTTATATTATTTTATTTTTAAAAGAATGGATATTCAACACAAATCAACGTACATTTAAAAGGAAATAAAACAAGGTCCTTCCATAGTTACAGGGTACCACAGCATGCATATAATATATATTATGTTCTAAAAGAAATATAAAATAGACTACCGGTAGAATGTCCATCATTCCTTCTGCCTTGTTTAAAGGTATTTGACGAGCAAACTCGCCGGCACAAGCGAGTAAAAACAAAAGCTCTTCTAGAGGTTACGTAAGCCCGCGTGGGGCAACGAACCAGTTCGAAGGGCAGAATGTGGAGCACACGGTCCTTGCTCACAACTGGTTTATGTTTAGATAGTGACCTGTAAGTGGCATCTTTTGACCAACATGCAACCATAGACAGTTTTTAAAACTACAGAAATAAGGCTTTATGCTCACTTTGGCAGAAATATTCCTCACGGGTATATTCATACTGGTCTTAAAGCTGAGCTAACTAAAATGATTGCTAGATCAGTAGAGCTACTCTTGACCACCGCCGCCGTTCTAAATTGGATCCGGATTTTGACAGATTCCGTGTCATTTTGTACTGACAAATGACACGACTTCTGTCAAAATCTATGGATCCGGATTGGAACTGTGTTCAAGAGTAACCCACCTGTTGTCATCTCTTTTCGTTGTCATGCAAGTGACAATGATAGAGCAGGACACGAGTTTTGACATTTTTTGAAACTACACATAGCACTTTTATTTTAATAGTTTTTCTTGTGTTATTGTGAGTATTGTTCTTTAATTTTGGTGGAATTTTAACCAATAATACTTAGGTCGTAACACAAAGTGTGAGCCATTGGAATAAATGTGTGTAAAGTGGTTTTTCTGAATGTGAAAATTCGTGTTAGGTTTTGAAGAGAAAATCCACCATTTTCTTTTCAAAACAAACGACAGCCGACTTGACAAATGACTTGACTTGACTTATATTATTACAATTATATCACTTGACATTGGCAAAATTGTCTGTCGAAATGACGGACAGAGGCCATTAATGAAGAGAAGAAGAATGATAGAGCATTTTTAAAGCCGCGCTAAAATGACAGTTGAATATGAATAGGGGTAATACGTTGGCGGAACGTTTACGGAACCAAAGTAAACATTAGAAAGTATATCGAGTTCGCGAAACGAGAAATGCACTAGGAAATGATCTTAGGTAACGCGTAAATACAACTATTAAACTGTTGATAGATAGCTTGAAAGATCTCAATAGCTTCGACTAAGATAATCGGATTGTTATTTGGAGCCCGGACCTTTATCGCGAAGTGAAACTGGTAATGGAGTTGAAATCTTTGGACATCATTATAACAACTTTAACATTACCCAAATCATTTGAAACTGAAATAAGGGATAGTTTCTAGTCTGGTTAAACTTCTAAACGTCTGGTAACTTAGAAAGTTGAAGACATTGTAGATTTCACTAATATTGTAAAACTATTACCATTTTCACTTCGCGATAAGGATGCCGGTTGAGTTTCTGAGGTAAAATCTTTCTGTATCATTTTTTCGTCCCACTGCTGGGCAAAGGTCTCCCCCAACATCCTCCACTTTTCTCTCTCCGGGGCCTGCTCCCACCAACTTCTATTTATATATCATCTTTTTATAAGTACTCAAAATATAAATCTTAGTATAAGGATAAGAAGCTCATAACATAACATGATTAATTAATCAAAAATGTAAGAATATCACATAACTTTATAATTCTTGTTTAAGTTATTCATACAAAAGACTTCAACGCGCACCCACTCTTTTATATCTTTGACTAGCTGTAGCGCCCGCGGCTTTGCTCGCGTGGTACTCAGTAATAAAGCAACATACAAACCTATGCTTCCCGTTGACTTTATAGCGAGATATGTACCTACTACCTACTTACTTACCTACCTACTTCTTTAAATGTGGCTTCATCTGTGATATTTACCAATTTAATTTAAGTAGTACCTAATGATTACATAGTTGCCAAAGAAACACTCTGTAGAACAACCGGTAGAAGTAGGTAATTTTTCTAGATCAATAATTACGTAGCTCTATTTTCTGGTAGACCGTAAGTAAGTACTTAAAAATCATCGTGAACTAGCTAACGTTATCACATAATCCGATAATTTACTGTCCTTGTGTAACAAACGTAAAATTGGTAACATTGTCCATGATTTATGTGCCATGGGCCATAATTACGAGAATTCTTGCAACATTGCCTAATCGGCCTGGATTAAGAATATGTATACAAAAAGTACTTTCTAAATACAATGATTAATTTAAGTAGATAATCAAACGTTTGACCAATCGATTGCCAATTGATTTAACATCAATATTTCATATACAAATCCTTGGGTAAGAGAGGTCTACCGCGCCTGAGGATAAGAGTAATGAGCCTAATATTTTTTTATATCAATCGGTCTGTCACTGCATGTCTGAATACTTCCATCACTGGTCTTTGGTGCCATGGTTTTTACGTAGAAGACTGTATTTTTATATTTATAGTTATCCTACGGACAATGTTAGATGATGGTATATATTGTGAAATCTCTAAAACCATAAGTACCATAACCATAAGCAAACCATAAAACCATGACTTTCACATATATAACCGATGGCATGTAACCCAATTAGTTTATCAATAGTCTCGTGATGAAAGCAATAAAATACGAAACCATTCATCAAAACACCACAAAAACCCCATAAATTAATAACATAGACGCCGTTTTTCCATCGATGTTACTTAATTTTTTGCACATAGAAATTGAATTTTAACTGCAATATATTATGTGGGTTACTCAAAACCGACAGGTAATCTATGTATCGTCAATTAAGTTGGCCAAGTGACAGTGCGTGCGACAGTGTGGCCTATCGCGACATCATCGAATCATCGTGGCATACAGAACTTTGATTTGAGGTTACATGTTGATTTTTCATAGAGATTAAATACACTGTTATTACTCTGCTGTTTCATTTTTCTGAACTAACCTAATTTGACAGCACTACATCTGTTCTTCTTCTTCTTTTAACCTATATAGCTTGTGTCCGTCAATTCGACAGACAATTTTGCCAGTGTCAAGTGAGTTGTTTTAAATAATATAAGTCAAGGCAAGTCTACGTCAAGTCGGCTGTCGTCCCATTCTCATGAACTGAAAGGACAGAGACGGCTATTTTTTTAATGCTGCCAAATTAGTTTAGTTAGGTGGCGCTTTTGAACCATAAAGTATAGATATAGACGCAATTCTTTATTTTGACAAATATGTTTTTGAACTGATATTATTCCCAAGCTTGATAGACATCTCTTGCACTGAGCTATCCAGCATCTCTTGCACTGAACTTTGCTCTAATGATCAGAGAGTAACCCCTTTATTTACTCGTATATTCAACTGTCATTCTAGCGCGGCTTTAAAAAATGCTCTATGACAATGAAAAGAGATGACAACCGATTTAGCAATCACTTTAGCTAGCTCAGCTTTAGAAGACCAATATGAATATATTTTGCAGTGAATATTAGCAATCTACGTCATCACTACTACGGTTTCTCTTCTACTATTTCACTATTAAGCTGGTTTCAGATGGACAAACGTATGTTAAATCATCATTATTATCAACGGACGATATTTTAAAAGCACATTGTAATGTTTCCGGCTCATAAACGATTAGAAATCACAGAAATAAGGAAGTAAGACAATGTAAAAAACTTTAGAAACGCGCCGAGAGCAAATAATGACGAGCGTTTGTGACGCGTCGAGTACGTTACGTACGTTGAACAACCAAGTATACTATTTAAACAACCAAGTAGGTAAGTACTTATACATAATCTATAAGAATTAATCTTCCTCTTGGTGTAAGTTTCGCTTGTGATTTTTTTGTCCAACTTCAAAAAAGGAGGTTCTCAATTTGGTTGTATGTTTTTTTGTTTGTTACCTCAGAACTCCGTCATTTAATAAACCGATTTGAAAAAATATTCTTCTGTATGAAAGGATATATAGAAGTCATACGTAGTCCAATTGAAGCCGTTTTTTCTAGTTTTTAAAATTATAAATTATTCTATTTCAATTTCCATTCTTTATTGTTTGACATCAGACAAGAGAATAAAGAATTATCTTCAAGAATTTCATTTGATCAACCAACATGTCGAATTGTATTCCGCGATCCTATCATTGAAGAATTCTGTCAAAAATTCCAACAATTACTCAAGTATTTAGGTAATTAAAGACTAAGGCCATCTCACAATGCCTTCCTAACGCGACCCCTACGGTTCCGTATCGAAGCGAACATGAAGTTCACTCACGATTCGTTTTGCAATTTGTAAAACAAACGCTTTTTTAAGATACTTCATCTCTGCCTTGAGATTAACCTAAAATACTATGATAAAATGAATGAAATGTAAATGTATCTCTCTTAGGCTTTTTACATCTATTGAAGTCATTTATAGAGTACTAGCCTTCGCCAGCGGCTTTGCTCGCGTTCTAGACCCTTTAGAGTGTGACTTTTCAAAATTCCTTTCTTAGTGCACCCCTACACTATATAAGGAAGGATACTACCCTCCAAATTTCATACCTCTAGGACTTATAGTTTAGGCTGTGCGTTGATTCTCTGTCAGCTTCAAAAGAGTTTTATATATATATTGATGATGATGATGATGATTGATCAGGAGGCAACCTATAGGTATATAGTTTTAAAATACGAGCTTAAAAACTCTTTTGTTATGTTTTAATAATGAATATAGCCATGTAAGCCCTGTCTCCCTTCATGTAATAGTCTGGTTTAGTTTTATTAATCATCATTTAGGTAGTAACTTATAAGCGCTTAATCATAAGCCAATTAAATAATTTTGACATTACAAAATGTCAACACGATTAAATGTGTATCATCTTACGAAGTTTGAAATTTAAACCGTGTTGCTTTGAGTTAAAGTTCAAACAGGCGCGAGAGATAACTGTACAGAGTAATGTATGCAGTAGAGACGCGGCCGTGGGAATCACTAGTTTGCCTTGTGGACGTCTCGACTATGTTGCGAAAACACATTCGATATTTTTGCTCTGTGGCTTCACGATACTGCGTGTCAAAACATTAAAAAGTAATAAATCGATTGAGAAGCGTCTTATTTATAGCTTCCTCTATCTAAACATGTTGTATAGGTTAACTTTGTTTTTAAAACTAAAATATAGGCCTTACTTATATTATATTAAGTAAATTATTTTTATTATAATTGAATACCTAGTTACACACAGGTTAAGTGAACTCATTAGAAACACCGTATATTATCGTAACCATCAACTTGGCTCCAGCACTTTATAATGACCAATTATTTTATAGTATTAGCTTAAATCGAACTCTTACAAGCGTTACTCAATGTCTTAAGTAATTCCATTAATATTATTCAATGAAATAATCGAATACAATTACTTTACAATCGATAATCGAATTGGCGGTTTTCTGTAAAGTGATTTCAAAACTTTTTGCTTATCCAAGTACCTAATTATTACATCAATAAATACATTGGATAGGCTTAGAGAAAAAGAACAATAGGTGTTAAGTGTAAACTTAGGTAGGTAATTAAGTTATTTATAAAAGCGAGAAAAAAGTTAAACTAGTTAGTTAAACTTCCATGCTGTGGGTTGTGGGTTCGATTCCCACCGAGAAAAAACATTTGTGTGTGGCAAACATAGATGTTTGTTCTGTGTCTGGGTGTTACTATGTATTATAAGTAGGTATGTATTTACAAAAAAAATGTAGGTATTATGTATTTTATCAGTCATCCAGTTCTAGTAAAAGCTTTGCTTGGTTTGGGACTAGAAGGCGTTGTATTTTTTAAATGTCCGTGAATATTTTTCTTTTTTCGTTGAATTTTTCGATTTCGTTTTTACAACGAGCAATTATTATATATAGCTTCGTTTTAAATGAGTACAAGAATGTTACACATAATTCTCTACCAAAGAACATTGTAATGTCAGTTTTTACTATAAGTTTCGCTAAAACTCTCCCACGATAGAGATGTCGTCTAAAAACGCACTCTCTGTAATTGCAGCTTACTCTATGTGTGAAATGGAGATTGCTTATTTCTTTAGCTCTGACTGTGTTGTGTATTGCCTTTTGGGGATTTTGGTGATCAAAATCCCCTTTTGAATTTTATTAGACGATTATTTATAAAATAGTTTGTATAAAACAAGCCTACTCCATCTAAACATTGTCCCAGGCACTAACAGTGTATCGTTAAGTATATGCATTTGTTGCCTCCTGACGCTGTATAAATCTTCAATAGAGTTTCAGATGTTTAGATAAACGCGTTCAAAACTTTTTTAAAAGAGATTTTTATGTAATTTTTTTCCATCTTTACTTTCCATGGCAGAGCATAAGTATATAAGTGGGATAAGGAAGTAAGTAAGAGATATTTGTAACCTCTCAAAAAAATTACAAAACTGACTCATACATATTCTGAGATCAACAAGATACATTTAGTAGATCCGATTAGATTAGTCGTACAATGTTCATTGCAAACAGCTATTGTAGTTTGCAATCTGACCCGGATAGATAATAACGGGTTTGCAAAGTTTCGATTTCAACGCAAAAAGTTTGGTTTGTTGGTTGCTCTTATTTCCACGGGAATGGAACCTACCGAATATTTTTATACCTACGGATTACAATTATTTCTTAAAGGTTCCTGAGACATTGAGACTTAACCAGAAGTACCTAGGTATTACTATAGATAACTAATCGAACTGATGAGATAAGTTTGAAAGTATTTGAATTTTAGCATTAAGTTCGCCTAAATAAACTACCTAGGCTGTTCAATGCAATTACATCTGAGCACTCCGGTCCACGACGGAGGCCTTAAGACGGCCTAAAAACTCCGTCAACAGAGTTAGGCATAGATACGAGCTTTCTTGCTTGTTAAAAGTTCAAAAAACATTTTGTCATAGGCTGTCAAGGCGTGGCAGAGTCAGGAGTACGCAACCGACCCCGTTCCCAACACGAGAGCACGAGGAAGTCAGGACCGTGTGGGAAGCTACACGACTTTATCTCAACTGAGGTCGGCCTACACGACTTATTACAGACCAAGGACAGTAGGTTGCAAATGCAAGTATAGTCGACGACAATAAGAGGTACCTATACAAATCTTAAAAAGATCTCACGGTTCTCCATGTGAAAGATCTAGAAAATCATTCTATATCTTGCACCGTAATCTTATCGTCTCTGACTGTACCATAATTTTGTGAAAAGTTATCGATAAAGATTATTGATTTTTTTATTGAGAATAGATGGTCGTTTGTATGAGTTATTGGCCAACTCTGAAGACGGAGTTTTTAGGCGGCTTTAAGGCCTCCGTCATGGCTTAACGACTACTAGAGCCGGGACCGACAGTTTAACGTGCACTGAAGCACGGAAGCGCTCAGATGTAAATGCCACTAACGATCACCCATCCAAATAGTGACCGCGCAGAACGTCGCCTTACCTAGATAAATAGATTGATTGACTAAGCAAGCTACACTGCGAGCGCATCTAGGATCGACCTCACTTGAGTCAGAGGCCATAAGTAGATGAAGAAGAAGAGTAATAATTTGAATTCGGTCGATGGCAGCTTTTCTCTTCTTATTATTTTTTTTTGTTATTGGCGTCGCACTGTTTGTGACTCTTCATATTAAAAGAGTGCTAAAAAAAAATTGTTTTTTCAATTGTAATTTGTCAGATTCTATGCTGTACAATAAAAAAATGGTTAACCTTTTTATAAATAGGCCAATTTAGAAAAAGGTTTACCCATAATTTGTATCCCAAGTACGTACTTTGGTCAAAAGCAGTGAGTCACATCATTACACCAAAATAGACTATCAAATGATTAAGTGTTATGATAAATTGATAGGAATGTTGCAACGCCACCCACGAGCAGGGTGCTATTATCGGCTTCTCAATGGACGCTTATGACAGGAACACTGATCATTTTGAATGATTACCAGCTAAGCTTTGTTCTGATGGTGTGTGGTCGAAAATGTACTTCACCAATATTTTTACACAAATTAAAATACCTATGCCGTGTTATTCCCATCGACGCCACCCGTGCGGTGGACCCACTTGTGGGCCGGATGGGAAAAAAATCCCAACGAGCCCACTATGCAAATGAGTGGGCTCCCATAAGCTAAGCGCATTTTGTATCTATGCAACATACTTTTAAAAGTTTAACCCTTCAGTGTAAATCTATACGAACCCAAGTTGTATTATGACACGAAGTATTCCGCGAGATTGATAAACGCAATCATAAATTAAATTGCTAAACTTTGCTGAATCAAAATTAAGTAATGTTATCATTTAAGTTGATTTAACCCACTCAAAGTCAAGTCGAGTCAAAGACAACATCGCAACACTTCATTCACGAAGCTCATTTTGAAATATGCAATCTTTGCTGTACAAGTTAATAAGAGCCATATTTTTGCATTTATTTGACAGCTTAATTCACTGTCTCATAAACATCGCATTTTTGCAAATAATCTCGTATCAGAGTAATGCCGTTAAGGCAAAGCGTTTCCTGCGCAATTTCACTTTCCGACTTAGCTCGCTTTCGTCGCGTTTCACTTTCGATACACTTACTACACTTCATGACGTAATAATTTAAATGCATAACACGCGTAATAAATTCTAATGCGCGTAAAGTGGGATTTTTTAGATCGGAACAGTGATCGTGGTATTCTTAAACATAACCAGAAGAATTAAGTTTTGACAGGCGTCACATCTCAGTCGGTAGTTGCTCTGCTTTCTATGCTGTGGGATCATAGGTTGGATATAACTCAAACCTTAATAGGTGAACCTTTATCGTACCTATCAATATCTATAAAACTCTTTTGAAACTGACAGAGAATCAACGCACACCCTAAACTATAAGTCCTAGAGGTATGAAATTTGGAGGGTAGTATCCTGATATAGTGTAGGGGTGCACTAAGAAAGGAATTTTGAAACGTCACACTCTAAAGGGTAGAACGCGAGCAACGCCGTGGGCGACGGCTAGTTGATAATAAAATATTGATCGTAAGATGTTAAACATAGACTTGCATAAACAATCATATATGATCCATTATAAATATTCATAAATACAGCTATAAATATCAAAATCTGGTATTTTAAGTCATTATAAACTTAAATTTGGTAATCATAAAGAAGCTTTTCCTCAATTTAACGTAGGAAATGCATCCAAGGCTGCAATATCAAGAGTTATTTTAAAAAAGGTCGAGATACCTTTTACTGTATGATGTTCCATTTCCCTCGTATAGTAAAAAGTAGGTTTTTAGCTTTTTGACAAAAACTGTTTTATTACTATAGTAAACTGCTCAATAGTTTCATAAGTATGTCATTCATAACTGCACCAAAAGTGTCACGCTGACCCTTAAATGTCAAAAGTTCACACAAAAATGTGTCAGCTTAAAAAAGTGTAGAAACAGTGCAAATGCTAGGGTTAACGACCCGGAGTCGGGTTGTCCTTTAGTGCAGTTGAGACCTAGACCACAGATAATACAGTACTGCCTAGGTATAGTACTCATTGCCTAACTTCAAATATCAAATAGTACATCTGTTGTAAGGATTAGCTTTATGCATATTCATTTGTTGAATTTTAAGTAAATAACCGACGAATAATGAAAGCAAGTAGTTTAAACGGTATAGCGAGTGACTGGTTCACCCTGTGACCGGGAGGTCATGGGTTCGAGAGTTACTTTCATTAGTAGGTATGCTGAGCTTTGCTGAATAATTCGAAAGCAAACCACATTTGAATAATTCCAGTTAAAAACCTGTAGGCTCACTTAACTCGAGGTTCAGTACAAAAGGTTTGGTTAAGTAACAAATTAATCTGAAACAATGGCTGCGAAAGTCCTTCCATTTATACATATCCGAGATCGCATCACACCCGTAAAAACTTAACATTTAATGCATTGCACAGACCGGCCTCACGAGCTGAAATTCACATGTAACAATAGCCGTAGAAATGTGGCTTAGAACCACCTTTTGAACGTAGCACAATAGACACAATCACTTTTGGTTTCAATCCAGAGTCCGGTGCGTTCTAGACCACATTCTACACTTAATTTTGACACTTACGTAAATTTTGGCCGCCATAATTGGGGGGTTAAAGTGTCACTTTGTCACTCGCGACGCGGGCGCATGCGCGGATAGAACGCGCGGCGAATGGCGCCCGGCCGAACGACTCCACTATATAACCTCCCCCCCAATCTATTATTATATTAATTACATTCAATGTTTTCACTGAACGATTGATTTGGATCAGTCTTCCTATAACGATAATCCCGGGATTAGTAGCCTCTTGTAGAGAAAGTATTATTTTGATCGGTTCCTCTATTGTTCACACGAAGCAATTAGCTTGATCTTAGATTGACGGCGTCTCGGTTTCAATTTGCATATTCTGTCATAATTTTTAGGCATTGTACTCTAAAGCAAATATTATTTAGGATGTAACACACTTTACGTCGCAAGAAAATGTACAAACAAGTACATGAAGCCCCTTTTACGCGAGATGCCAATGAGGCTACCTAGACCTAACTGCTTATTTTTCCTTATCATTTCGAAAATATTATGTACCTACACTTTCGAAGAGAAACGATATTTGTCCATAACTCCATGTTTGACATCCATCAAACCACATCAACTATTCTTCTTCTTTTCTACCTATATGGCCTCTGTCCGTTATTTCGACAGACAATTTTGCCAGTGTGAAGTGATATATCATCATCATCATCAATATATATAAAACTCTTTTGAAGCTTGCAGATAATCAACGCACAGCCTATACCATAAGTCCTAGAGGTATGAAATTTGGAGGGTAGTATCCTTATATAGTGTAGGGGTGCACTAAGAAAGGAATTTTGAAACGTCACACTCTAAATTGTAGAACGCGAGCAACGCCGCACGCGACGGCTAGTTTCAAATAAAAATACGCATGCAAAATGAGGTACTCCGATTTACTTAAAACTTAATAAAGTTGACGCTGTAATTTTAGAATTACGATGAATCTATTAACATAACTTATATAACAGTAAGTATAACTAGAACCTAACGTTTAATGCGTAACAACGTAATTGCTGTTACTTATTATCTACACACTAATTTCAGTAATTAGGTCAACTGTAGTCTGTTTATTTTCAGTTACATGATCAAGTACTTAGTAGTAGTCTCAAAAAAATTTTCCCCAAGCCGGATAAATAATTAACTTTACTTAAGGACAATAGAAACATTTTTAGTAAAAATAAATACATAAAAATTATTTATTTCGGACAACTAGGTAGATAGTAAAAGATAGTCCCCTAGCAATGCAGGGTTAAAACCTCAACCAATAAGCAGATCTATAGCATTTCTCTGAAAACTTGAATGAAATAGAGTCTGTCCACGCTATGTCTGCAATGGAATTAATGGACAACCCCGTGTCATCATTTTACTTCCATAAATTTCACGATAAGCTTAACAAATCTTTTCAATACTTTGGCAGTGCTTCCAACTATGTATAAGTATCTAATTCTACCATGTTGTAAGTCAACAGACTTGTCGTGGACAGACTCTAGCTGTTATACTAACTCGTCAATATACTTACTAATCGGGTAATTGGCAATCTGTGTGTGGTGTGCATACCAATGTGATGTGTGTAGCACTAACGTCGAATAACAACCGCTTGGCACCGCAGTTGCAACACGGTAGCACTGTGGTCGGGGATCGTAGGAGATGTCACCACTGGATTCAAAATTTTACCAGTGAAAACTGTAATTTGACATGCCAAGGCTATGCAATGTAGAATATCTGAATAAGGGAAACGTGGAATTTTTTTAACATCAACGGCTTACCTGAAGCTTACCAGAAGACAATAGTGTCGATTCTTTTGGTTTTTTTTAATGGTAAAAGTATTGGAATAAGCTGATAGCTCACCTGATGTTAAGTAGTAACTTCTGCCTATAACAATGCATTACCTCACAGAGCAAGTCCAATGAGGACGTGCCCTGTACATTTTCCTAGACTAACCTAATTTGATAGCGCGAAAATTATACCCATCCAATAAATGGACGGTAAAATTTTTAGCTGCCTTAGGTTAGTTTAGAAGAATGCAAAATCTGACCCATTACCACGTACTCAATTTGACGATTGTGGCCAGCGAGTAAAAAAGATAAGTATCATGGGAGTTAAAACATTTCACCAACTGGTTTACTTTTATCAGACTTTTCCTCCATAGGTACATGTGGAAAGGTTCCACAGACATTCTCTCACACACGCATTCACAGGCGTCATGGCTCAGTCGGTAGTAGCTCTGCCTTCCGTGCTGTGGGTCGTGAGTTCGATCCCCACTGAGAACAAACATTTGTGTGTTGTAAACATAGATGTTTGTTCTGTGTCTGGGTGTTTCTATGTATTATAAGTATGTATTTACAAAAAAATAAATGTATGTGTGTATTCTATCAGCCATCTAGTTTCCATCGTACAAGCTTTGCTTAGTTTGGGACTAGAAGGCGTTGTGTTAAGTGTCCGTGAATATATTTATATTTTATATTTATTTTTATTTATTTAAAAATTAAAAAAAAACAAAGAAAGATTGAATATAATTTTGATGTCCGGTAGTTAGTACTCCTCGGGAACCACTAAATACAGCTAGGTAGGTATTTAGCGGTCAGCTATTGTGCGTAGGTAATGTAATAATATATCCGCATTGTGAATATGGCGTCAAGTTATTGATAAATCGGTATATCCTTTCAAATGTACTGCAAAAAATAGAGCAAACGCTTATTTTAGCCTAGGACTACATAGCATCCGGAACTACCCATTCCGAGTCAAGAATTCCGGATGCTTTGTCATTGGTATACTCCTTATGCTATGTATGGCCCAACTGTACCTAGCAAATAGATTAGTAAACTTGTCATTGGCCATCCTGCTGAATATAGAGCTGGATTTTGAGCCTACTCTAAAATAGCTGACTTCGGATTTCAAAAAGCTACGTTTTTTTGTTTTCAATCAGGAACAGAGGTAGAACAAAAGAGGTTGGCAATAAAAAATGTTGGCCCCGAAACGGTCATAAGCTAGCTGCTGATAAAAAAAAAACATTTTTGTGGAGAGCGCGTCGATGTCTTTTGTATGAAGATTATCGAGCGATGTAATAATTGTTTTATGGATTTCCAGATTTCCATTTTTTTGACAACTTTTTTCTGTCCAGTGGAAGGATTTTTTTTTTAAACTTCTAGTTTACCTATTTGAGAATGTAAAAAGCTTGTTTTATTTGTAACTTGCGTCTTGCAAAATACTGTTTTTGTTATCTTAGAGTTGCCAGACTCCACAAAATATCTATAACATTCGTAACCCAAAACCTTTTGTGACACCTATGACACCATGAAATTCATCCATACAATACAGCTGAGTGAATACACATATTATTATTTAGGTGCGTGTATTGTATCCATTTTACTTTCGACGCCGCCAGCCGTCGGCCAAGTCAAGGTCGCTGTGTGGGCACTGGAGTAGTGGTTGGTGATCTTTGATTTACCGTAGGTTTGAATCCTGGTTTTCGACGACATCGTGAGAATTATCTACTGGAAATCAATGGATGGACAAGGTTGAAAACTGATCATTTTTTAAATTAAATAAATTTGTTTACTTGTGTAATAATACCACTTCCGAAAACTTCGGGGGTATCCACCAAGTACCCACCCACCCAAGGATGTGACCATGTTAGCGTAAAAAACCTGCTTTTCCATGTAAAAATGCAGTTCTCCAAAGCTTCTGGAATGGTCTTTATTACTTGGTATTAGTACAAAAGTCTTTCTTTTTAAACTAAAACTTCACCTTATTTTAGCAGTTCTAATGTTATTTATTACTAACAACACAAGGTTTGACGTCTCAAAGTCAATAATTTTATTAGTTCAGAAAATCATGAATACCTTCGGTGACTCGTAGACTGCGTAGACTCTGTAAGCTTCAGGACAACTAGTCCACAGTTGGTGGCCTGGCTTATGGCAAGGTCAGCTAAAGTCCGGGTATCCACGTCATGCCGGTGTCTGTGTTCGGATAAAGCACCTTCCATTCTGCAAATACCTTGATAGGAGCATGAAAGCGATTCATGGTATTTTATGTTGTGATGGATTCATAGTTCCGGTTACCTGGCACCTCTACCATGTAACCGGAACTATTCCCTTTCTAACAACAAGTAAGGAAAAGTAAAATGTGTTTTTATTGACATAAATAATGTTTGAAAACAAAAATATTGAATCCGTAAACCTGAGCTATATAAAAACTGTGTTTTCAGGAGCCAAGAAACCTCTAGTTTTTCCTACTCTATATGAATTCAGTGTCAGTGTCGAGAGAATTCAGGCTGCTAAAATTATTCACTAGATTTTTTTTACAACTTTGGTGAGCACACGAAACCTACTTACTTAGCAGTTGGTAAACTATAGGTACCTACATACTTAAATGGAGCCGGAAGTGGTCTGAACATCTTGTCCTGCCTTCAATTTATGCAAAAGTTGCAATTAAACATCCCAGAGCATTTCCCGCCAAAACTGGCGAGTGCCATGACAGATGTCAAACTCCCATAAGGCAAGCAATGCATTGATTATTCTGCCAGGACATTCTTACGATACCATTTCGTTCCGAAACCAAATCGAATAACCCAGCCGCGTATCGCATCGCAAATGTAAAGTTGCAAAATTACTTTGCCAGGAAAATAGGTGTTTTGAACTCTGTACAGTTGGAATAAGAGAGAGCTTGACGGTTCATTTAATGTGTAATACTAGCAACACTGTCCATGTGTTGCCTCAATTCCCAGATATGTCAAGGATCCCGCGTCTTGCAAACAACGTGCTTTCTTTACTTTTTACGTTTACGAGCAGTTTACGAGTGGAAAAGTTCGATACGATTGTCACACCCAACTATAAAACAGTAAAACAGGTATAATTAGGGCCAGCTGAATGGCGAATGTTTAAAAGCCTAATTTGGTTTATTATGTACTTAGTGGCACTGGCAGCAGCCAGCTTTATTGGACACTAGCCGTCGCCCGCGGCGTTGCTCGCGTTCTACCCTTTAGAATGTGACTTTTCAGAATTCCTTTCTTAGTGCACCCCTACACTATATAAGGATACTACCCTCCAAATTTCATACCTCTAGGACTTATGGTTTAGGCTGTGCATTGATTCTCTGTCAGCTTCAAAAGAGTTTTATATATATTGAAAAAATGAGTGTTTTTGCCTTTTCTCACAGACCGTTTTCGAATTTTTAGGTTCTGTTCCTTATTTTTTTTGCTTCCTTTCAGATTTACGATATGGATTAACAAAAATTATTTCGGACTTTAGCTAAATACTTATTAGTTATAAGATACTAAGCAGGGTATCTGTTCGAAAGAACAGCGTAGCTGTACCGAGTATAGTACTCAGTGAGGTATCTAGACCTACCTAGCAGATTTTATGCATAAAAAAACCACAGGCGTATTTGTTTTTACCTATTTCTTTTTATTGGGCTCGGCATTTTAGATAATCTAGCTATAGTTAGCACTATCATTTTTATCAAAAACAAACGGACATACTGGCAGGTAGGAAGTAACATTTGGTAAATAAATAACAATGATGAAAAACCGGGTATCGAGTAGTGTTCACCGCTAAAGCCATGCCACAATAGCCGACCGAGTCGCTCTGTTGCACCAATCCGAGAAACAAACAAGCACCTTGACGCTCAAATGGATGCGCGTACGCAATAACAAGGGGTTATAGCCAATTTATACCTACTGTAGGTGTAGTGTGGATAATTTTCGCGGCCCTTATCTTTAAATTGCAAAGATGCATTGCATTCTCTACATCATCCTCTTTACTTCGAATAAGTTCGATCCCCTATAATATTTCCAATAAAATCTTTTGAGCCTATATACTGATGGTACTAACAATGTAACTTGTTTATATTCTAGTTGCATGGTAGGTACTAACCTTTTTCAACTTCCAAAAAGTCTCAGAAAAAGATACCGCGTCATCAGATTAACCCATAAACTATGCAAATACACTGAAACCTCTTTCAGCTACAAATCAGTCGGGATAGTGACATGAAACGTCATCAACGACTTTGACAACCGAACGTAATCAAAACCTCATCAAAACTTGGACAAAATTGCAATAATTATGCACTAAATAATCATCCCGAAAATATCAAAACTCGAGCCGATAAACATGTGATCAGCATTACAGTTACTAATCACCTAAGCCATATTCCAAAAATCAGAAAAATGCCAAGCAATGCCAAGGTTGGCGATGAAGACCCTTCTTCTCAGCCGTGAGCGAAGGAAGAAGTTACAGAGACTCGCTAGAACATGCTTTCACGTGGGCAAGCCTGAAGAGGTAAATATCTATTTATCGGGCTTGTAACTAGAGTGGCTTTTCACCTTATACGTAGCCAATAAAAAATCTTTATACACAGCTCTTAATTTAACAGCTTAGTATTTTTTTTTATTGCTTTGAACCTAGCACGAGTTGTCCGTCTGATAACGGACTGTTGCGTCCAGAAATCTCATAGTTACAATGGCTGACGGATACATCTCGTGCTAGGCAATCAAAGGCATAGCTTGTGGTTTGAAGGAGTGGACCGGATGGGAGCTGCAGTTGTGCAACCTAGTGACTTGGATTGGTGCGCTCGCGGTTACCGCTATCGTGCTACGCTCCCTGTACCTCATGTACCTCAAGCCTGAAGGAACCTGGTGAGTTTTGTAAATTTTCTTTTATTCCTACTGGAAACCGAATTAGGAAAGACCTATAATGGTGCAGCTGACGACGCATGGCCTAATACAAAGTGGGCAATTTAGTAACGAACCAAAATGTTTGCGGTTTCAGTGAGGAACCGTCTTATACACATACCCCTATCTTATAAAAAGTTAGAGTAGACATAATGTCCTGATTACGTAGGTATGGTAAACAAGACATAATGTCTACTCTAACTTTTTATAAGATAGGCTCTAAGTATTCTATGGACTTACTAAAACTTGAATTGAATCTAGGTACTAGTTCCTCACGACCAATGCAATGTCAGTTTAGCTATTAAGTAAGCCCCGGCCAGTGGAGGGTGCTCTGTAAGTCAGCCTACGGAGCGTCTTCATAGCATTGGCGTTCCTCTACATCTTTCAGATCCGATGTCACCACGGCAGCCGTCTAAATGTTCCCTCTACGTCGAAAACGCACAAGGCTCTATCGCATCAAGAAGTCTATGCACATGAAGTCGCGCGCCCGCAATCCTCTGGCCACATGCAACTCGCAGATCTACCACGTGGTCGCCTGGACCGGGGTGCTGTTCTTCGTTCTGCTGTTCCTCAGGTCGATGTACTTGAAGTATTATCCTTCGGAATTTGAGAATTATTAACAAACTAGTTTTTACGTAGGAATAAACTGACTTTCAACTTTTAATTGCTTTGATAAGGGCTGTGGATTTTAAATATTTACGACTTTGAATGATATTTTGCTAAGTGTATCATCTATACCTAGGTAACGTGTGCAAACTGGGTATGGGTAAGTAGTAAGTAGTAAGTATACCTCCTTACCCATGTGCCCATACCCAGTTTCCACGCGGTATTTTTCTTCACCGTCTTAAAAAGCTTTGAAAGCGCTTTTGACCTCATTTCTCATCTGAACGATATAAAGCAGGGAAGACAGACCGGAAACAACGAGGTCTAGCTAAAGAAGTTCGCCATTTTGAGATATTATCTTGTCGGTAAGTCAATATTTCATACTGGTTGGCACGTCCACTTATCTGCAGCAAAAACTATTAGTCACAAAATCAGATTAGCCATACCTACTTAAAACCTATTGACTAATTCTGCCGGACTGACATTAAAAGTAACCTTCGTAGCGAGCTGAAAGAACACGTCGCCAAGAGTTGAAAGCGTGATTAGAGAAAGGACTTTGATACACATTGTTGTAGCTGTTGAATGGAACTCTTAGTTGCCTGCGAGCTAGAACTAGATATGACAGATTTCATGTATTTAGCTCATAGGTTGGAACTAAAATGCTATTGAATGACGACGGCGAACCGGATATAGAAGATATATATTATATATTCACGGACACTTAACTCAACGCCTTCTAGTCCCAAACTAAGCAAAGCTTGTACGATGGAAACTAGATGGCTGATAGAATACATACATACATTTTTTTTTTGTAAATACATACATATCATAGAAACACCCAGACACAGGATATAGAAGAGATACAAAGGACCGATGACACAGTGAGGATCGTAGAAGGATAGAGAAGTATGGGTATACAAAATCGATCGTCCGAGAGAAACGTAAAGCTAAGTCCAGTGGATTAGATTAGAAAATTCTTTGTCGCACTTATCACTATCTACCAACTAACCTGGGCGTAGCGTGAAGATAAAATGGTAGTACCTAGGTACCTACCAACTTGTATGAGGGAAAATTTAAAAAGAAAATAAACACGCCTTCACAATTACTTTATCTACCTACTTACAAAATAGGCTTCTCCAAGCTGATGATGGGTGACAAGGTCAAATAAGTTGCTATAAATGTGGCTTTTTCTTTGCCACTTTCAGGCAGGTCCTACTAAGTTATATAAAAGCTTCATCATAGAGTAGGTATGTACCTACTAGGCAGCTCTGTTGGTGATTTCTTCAAAAAAATCTAGATTGTTATCAGAGCCTTGAACTTTAGCTTTAGATCTATCATCAGCAGTGTTTAATTGCGAATTAAGGATTGTAATTAAGTTATAGCATCCGCAATAAAGCTCTTGATATTTCCTGCTAGTAATGACGTATCAGGGAGTAGGTACCTACCTTCCTTGTTTAGAAGCACAGACCTTTGTCTAGGAAACATTAGCAGATTAGCAGATTCGCTAGTGAGTATAGGTAGTGTAGATCTACAAATAACTTTTCATTTTTTTCTTAATATTTTTCAGGTACCTACCTATATCAATATTTATTTATTTACTCCAAATATAAAAGCCACTGGAAAACTCAATTCTGGCCACAGAACACTATTACTCCTGACTTTTAGATAAGTAGGTATTTCGCCTACAAATTTAGGTAGGAACCTACTTTACTAATCACGACGTCAATCTTTTACAAGATAATTGCATTTAATTTTATCGGCTAAGCTCAATAATAGTGATCAAACTCCCCCACTCATACAGAAAGCAGGTTGTCCAGGCACGCTGCCACCATTTTTTATTTCCACTTTTATGTCCGCCTGCACAAAGATTAGATAATTCTGTAGAAGTTAGGAGCCTATGCGAATAGAATAGAATAGAATAGAATTCAGAATAATATAATAGAATAGAATAGAATTCATAATAATTCCTGAATTCCCCACTAAGGAACTCCTACACTGTCCTTAGATAAAATGTCTTAGTTATGGAAGCTATTGGTTGTGGATTTCAAGTTTTTTTCCCGGAATCTTCACTGTCTACGCTGTAGCACGCCGTTGTTTGCTACGCTGTAGCACGCCGTAGTCTGCTACGATGCCTACGACGACGCGACGTAGTAATGATGGGTAATGTCGTTGTAGGCAATGCTGTTTTCTTACCTACCTACATACATACCAGTGTGTGTCAAATAAAAAATGCATTAGTACATTATTTATGATTTTCTAAAAAGCATCATCTAGTTAGACTAGCATAGACTAAAAATTACGTAGTTGTCAAGTCAAGATGCTTTCTTTATGGGGATATCGTTACCTAATTAGCTTAGGTAATCACTGAAACTGGAAGTCCTACGTCGATGGCACACCGATCAGCATTCCATGTAAATGCGACCTAATGGCTGTTTTACGTTCGTCATAGGAAGTGGCCTCCTGCAGATCTGATTAAAGGCGTTCGAGACAATGCGCGCGCCTTGACCGACGACCTTTTGCTAAAAACAATTACTACAGTTCAACGAAAGGCTGACTACTTTGATGTATGGCTTACCTAGACTGTTTTGGTAAATTCAATTAATCGCTAGCTAGGTAGTGCTTCCTAGCTAGTTAATATCATAGCTTCGGTCAACTTGGTGACAGCCAACTTAGCATTTTCTTTCCTTTTAGAATTTTGTAAGAGGTTAGGTGCGTCGTAGACTTAACTCACAGCTTCGGGGCTAACGTTAGAGTCCCTGGCTCTAGACGGCCCACTGAATCCCAAAAATTGTGCAATATAAAGAGTAGAGTGTATGTACCTTATTACCTATGCTCAATGCTCACGCCTTATTTCATATAGAGTATTTAATTCCCAGCATTCCTTAGCTCTTGCACAATAATTAATTATATCACATTCAAGTCCCTAAACACGCGTTGGCCAAGAAAGAAAGCGATGTCCTTAACCGGGCTGCGAGCGTTGAATGATAAGGTCGCCTGCGGCCTGCGTGCCGGGGTTTTATGAATAAAATGTAGGTCAGGTTATGAGTTTATGTGTAAACTAACTGGCACCTAGCTAGGCTCGCTTAATTCCGATCTTTGAGGTAAGTTGTGGTAGGCATGATAAGCAAGCTAGATAGATATTCATAGTTCAATGTGGTCTACGATGGCTAGAGCTAGAGCGAACACGCCAAGAACCATGGAACTACCTAAAAACCATCCAGGAGGACACCAACTGGCTAAGCCGTCGGCAGCAGGCGGAGCTGCAAAATGTTACATACACTGTACGACTGTATGTGCAGCGCCATCTAGAATGCGACATGGAATTATAATTATGTGGTAGAAATTGGTAGTAACTATTATTATTATTTACTAGCAACATTGTCAAAACGTCAAATTTACGGTATCTGTCATTGCTAGTGTCACTGTGTTGAAAAAAAAATCGATTGTTTTTACACTGCCGTGCATGAGGAGTGCATTTTATTTTTGCATTTATAAATCTAAAAATAATCTCCAAAGCCTATGAAGTTAAAGACTTTATTACATGTGTAGCTGCTAAAATACAAGTGCTTAGTTTTGGAATCCCTCCGGGCGTAATATCATCCATAAAACGAGGTAAGTTCTGCGGATAATCGCTCTAGAAAACTTTAGTACAATTGCAGTATTTACAATGATAATAAATTGTTTGTGCGACGCCGGAAAACTTTAGCAAAGTAACTAAAATCATTATTTACTATTCAGGGGTCAGAAGCCGATTTACTCGGTTTGTTTGTAATCAGAAGTTCCAAACATTGAGGTACCATGTCGATGCCACATAGTAGTTCAAGCACGACAAGTTCGAGCACTAAACGCAAGGAAATATACAAGTAAGTTCGATAAATCGATGCTTGATGCTATTCCGCCTAAGTACCTATCAAATGAGCAATGCATGCAGCTCATTTATTTATAACCCTTAGATATTAGGTCAATCTAAAATGAACCATTGAGCGATGCACACTATTCAAAATGTCATGCTTGATAATTTAAATTTTTTCAAGTAGCTAGTAAGAGTGGTTACGCACTACATACGATCCCAACCAGTGAAAATATTTCTATATCTAAAATATACAGAAATTGGATGACGGATATCGGATCTAGTGAGTAAACTACCATAGAAATAGTTCTATGCCTACGCCGGATTTGGATCGGAAGTAGTGTGTAACCGCTGTTAGCCTAACAAATTATCTATAATCACAACAACATACATTTGCTATTAGGTTTATATTATTGTTATTTATTCTGTAAGTACTTATACCTAAATATTTTACATGTAAATTTTTTTTGGTAATAGAGTTATCGTTTTGGGCTCACTAACATCTATGTGAAATAAACAATTTGTATTGCTAAAATGGTCACACACTGCCACTCAGATTACATAATAAAATGTTTCAGATACCAAGCACCATGGCCCCTATATTCTATGAATTGGTCGGTAAGACCTGACAAGAGGTTCCGCCTTGCTTTAGGCAGTTTTGTTGAAGAGTACAATAACAAGGTAAGACCCTGGTCTTATAGGTTTATTTGGTCCTACTCATATTTTATATGAAAAACTATGTTTAGATGAATGTTTCTGATGTTCCAACTGGACTGGTTGATAATAATTCAAATTCATTGTATAATTTTCGTTCGTTCTTTATTCTTTATCGTACACAAAAGTATCTAAACTTAAAGATAGGTCATGTACAAAGGGGAGCTTACCCTAATGAGAGTTCTCTACCAGCAAACCTTCCAGACTAGAGAGGACGAATTTTCTGACATGAATGATAAAAACTTTATTTTATCACTAAAATTCTACATGATCTACAGAGTGGAAAGAACAGACATAGTTGGAAGGTTTCTTCGCTCCCTATCTTAAAAATATTTCTCCGTTCTTTATTAAACAATAAATAATATCTAGGGAGCTTAACTCCATGTACAGAGCCGAACAGAGATAAACATTTAAATAGAACTTTTTGATAACTTGTAGGTCCAAATAATATCGCTAGATGAAGAGACAAGTGAGTTTAGTGCTAAGAGTATATTTGACCATCCGTACCCGACCACAAAGATTATGTGGATCCCGGACAGCAAGGGACTGTATCCTGACCTGATTGCCACCAGTGGTAAGTACTTGCATAAGTAAGTGTATTGTATATATTTACAAAAAAAATGTAAATAAGTATTCTATGCTTTGCTTAGTTTGGGACTAGATAGCGTTGTGCGATGTCCAAGAATATTTATTTAAGTTACAAATCATCTAAATAAGATGCAAAAGCTTGTATTATATTTCAACTTCCTAACTTCAAACTTATTTGTTCGAAGGTGATTACCTCCGGATTTGGCGAGCTGGTGAACCGTACACACTATTCGAATGCGTTCTCAACAACAACAAGAATTCAGACTTCTGCGCGCCGCTGACTTCGTTCGATTGGAATGAGGTTGATCCAAACCTCATTGGAACATCAAGCATTGACACAACTTGTACTATTTGGGGATTGGAGACCGGACAGGTCATGGGACGGGTTAATGATGTATCGGGACATGTGAAGACTCAGCTTATTGCTCACGATAAGGTAAGTTGGCAGTCGGCAGGGAAGTGGGCATGAGTCTAAACACGATCATACCTCTGTCCTGGCATGTTCATCTCCTTGCTCCTTAATGAATAAAGGCGATGTTGCCGTGGCGATAAGTCCGGAATTAATGCCGGCAGCGGCATGAGTTGAGTGTGAACGCGGTATAATGTTGCGTTCACACTATGCCACAGTCGACTTGGGCAGGGAAGTGGGCACGAGCATAGTGTAACTTGCTTTCTAATGAGAATAAAGGCGATGTTGCTGTGGCAATAAGTCTGGAATAATCAGTTGAGTGTGAACATGGTATAATGTTTGCAGGAGGTGTACGACATAGCGTTCAGCCGCGCGGGCGGCGGGCGCGACATGTTCGCCAGTGTCGGCGCTGACGGCTCCGTCCGCATGTTCGACCTCAGGCATCTCGAGCACTCCACCATTATATACGAGGTACATCTACTGTGGCTCCTCTGCAGACTTCTACTAATATAAATAAATACTAGCTGGTGTCTGCGACTTCCGTCTGCGCAGGATTAGAAGTGCAATTTGCTATGCTAATTCTTGTAGGCGTTACTGAAGAGTTTAAATCCAGGTCACGGACAATTATATATTCCAAGTTTCATCCAAATCGGATCAGTAGTTGTTTACTATGTTTTCAATTCGCTTCGACTCTGTGCTAGTATGAGTTGACCCTAAGTTTATCTTTGACTATAACAATGCTTTACCTACGTATCAGAAGTGAGTTAGAAGTCGTATGAAGCAGGCTTGCCCATCAAGTAACGCCTAGGTATTTTATCCTAAAGATTTCTTATTTTATTGCCACAGGATCCTCAGCACACGCCGCTGCTGCGCCTCGCGTGGAACAAACAGGACCCGAACTACCTCGCCACGGTCGCTATGGACGCCTGCGAGGTCAATATTTACACTTTCTAGCAGTTCCTAAACAACAAACTTGACAGATATGGCACCACTGAAAATATACGACTAAAATGCTCTTCAGAATGTTACTAATACCGTATAATACGTAGCCTCTTACACGTCGCCGCGCTAACGTATTCGAGTTATATTGTGCGTCAACGCCAGCTCGACTGCCAGTTGTAGTGTCACCGCGCAGTGTATCTCGGCTACACTAGCGTTACATACAATACGTTTGCGATTGTCACATTTCTTCGTGATCAAGGCACAGGTCTTTTCTTGAAAATTATGATATGACAATAAGCGATGGAAGCTCTGCCTAGACAATTCATTGCACCGAAGAGCACGTCCATTAACACTAACCAAATAATAATGGAAAGCAAACAACATAAAAATATTATAAAATTGCAGGTAATAATCCTGGATGTCCGCGTACCTTGCACCCCAGTAGCTCGGCTGAACAACCACCGTGCTTGCGTCAACGGCATTGCCTGGGCACCACATTCCTCTTGCCACATCTGTACAGCTGGAGATGATCATCAGGTAACTAATCCAACAAGATCATCATTATCAACCTATATTGGTCCACCGCTGGACGTAGGTCTCTCCCGAGACGCGCCATTGAGCCCGGTCTTTGGCTCTTCTCATCCAGTGTTTGCCAGCTACATGTCGCAGATCGTCACCTCACCTAGCCGGAGGGCGCCTTACACTACGCTTACCTAAACGTAGTTTCCGCTCGAGTTCATAGGCTTACGGTATCCGCTTCCCATCAGGCGAGTCCTACGCTTACCTTCAGTATGCCTGACCTCTAGACACAATAGAAAATCTATTGTTACACGTAGTTCCGGCATAACAAAGGTATAACATTAAAAAAAAACTTTTCCTCCAGGCGCTGATCTGGGACATCCAACAAATGCCGCGCGCGATCGAAGATCCGATCCTAGCGTACACCGCGGCGGAAGGCGAAGTGAACCAGATCCAATGGGGCGCCACCCAGCCCGACTGGATCGCCATCTGTTACAATCGACACACTGAGATCTTGCGCGTTTAGTAATCAACCGTCCTGTGTACTGCTATCGAGACATGGTACTACTATTATTAGTGTCTTTTCACACGCCCCGGGTCCGGATAAGCGGGACGTGTGAAGACGGTCTTACCCTGTGGCGTAGCGTAATGCTTGGTATGAAACTCAAAATGAAACTTGTAGAGGTACACAGAATAGTGAGGCCTATGTATCTACGAGTTTCATTTTGAGTATTATAGGCGAAAAGATATTTTCTGCTCTGAAATTAAGGGTTGAGCAAAGCACGTATGGCATACCACTGTCTCGAAATTAACGGAATATAGGACAGCTGCATTTTAAAATGTAGATAAGTTTTAAGTTGTGATGGAAAGAGTGGGGTAGCGTATCGCCTGATGTTTGGGCGTTTGTCTACCGTGACTGATGTGTTTAGTGTCACCTTGAGCTGTAGGTAACGTTTGTACCTTCATAGACACTTGCAATAATATAAATCAATGATGACCATTGAATTGTGAGCTGTATGGTGTTATACAAGAAACCCAATGCTGTATTGATGGTTTTGTTTTGCATTGCGTGTACCTATCAAATAATTATAAGTCGCGTTTGAATATTCTACTAATGATTTATATTGTTGTAGAGTCATAAGTAACAGTGTACGACGATCTTTATGGTCTCAAAATTATGTGAAAATTTCCAATGTGAAGAATGTTTGAAGTGCAACATGTTTATATTCGATTTGTTCCGTCTCCCTGTAGTTTTGTACCTTTTGTAAACTAAATAAGAATAACGATTTTTCCTCGATGAGGTTTTCGTTTCATATTAATAGGTTTAAAATTATTTATTATTTGAGATGTTTGTGAATTCAAACAATTATTAGGAAGACATTGTATAAAATGTATTTGAAATCTTTTATATCCTAAGGACTAGACTTAATTTTATTTAAAAATTTAGATTTAATAATAATGTAGTTTTTAAGTATTTCTCAATGAATAAACAATTATGGTAAATATAAACTTCTCTTTTTTATAAAAATTTGATTAAATTTTTTATGTACAATGTTTGATGATTTGTTATCTAAGTTTTATCCAGACTTCTGTCCCAGAGCAAATGTTTCGTAAACCTTCAGCAAAGACGCGGGAGTTCTCGGCATAAAATCTTTCACGACATGTTCAAAGTGCGCCATAGTAACCGCCGGGCAATCTAAATCCTTCTCTAGTGCCCTCAGCGCCGCCTCGCGGCAAAGGGCCTGCAACTCCGCGCCCGAGAATCCCTCCGTCCTCGCAGCCAGACTGTGCGAGTTGACGTCATCACTGACACTCATCATACCAAGCTGCAACTCTATAATCTGCAATCTCGTTTCAAAGTCTGGGAGAGGCACGTAGATAATCCTATCGAGCCGGCCGGGTCTAAGCAACGCACGGTCCATGCGATCGGGCCGATTGGTTGCCGCGAGAATGGTCACGGCGTTGAGAGGTACAACCCCATCAAGTTCCGTGAGTAGTTGAGCGAGCACTCGTTCGTGAACCCCTGCTTCCCCCGCTCCTCTCTCGCCCCCTATCGCGTCCATTTCATCAAAGAAGATAATAGATGGAGCTACTTGGCGCGCCTTTGTGAATAAATCTCGAACGGCTCGTTCAGATTCGCCGACCCATTTGGAAAATAACTCGGGGCCTTTTATGGACAGAAAATTAAGTCCGCTCTCTGTCGCTAACGCTTTCGCAATCATAGTCTTGGAGCAGCCAGGAGGTCCGTACAGTAACACACCTCCTGGCGGTTTGATTCCTAATCTTTTGAAACTTGCTCCATACTTCAGAGGCCATTCCACAGCCTGTCTTAATTTCATCTTCAGGTCATCCTGACCTCCTATGTCTGTCCACCGGACATTGGGTACTTCTATCAGCAACTCTCTCATAGCGCTGGGTCGTACCAATGTCAGCGCAGCAATCAGATCTACCTTTTCAAGGGCATCACTGGACCGTTTTATACACTTCATAGAAGCTTGTGTGCATAAATTGACCATGTCTGCTGCCACATATCCGTGGGCCAAGTCTGAAATTGCTTCCAAGTCCTGTGCAGACACTTTGTTGGGCAAAGTTTTAAGCAAGCTGTATAGAATTTCTCTCCTTCTAACTCTATCTGGCACAGGGACCTCTATCTCCTTATCTAGTCGTCCAAACCTGCGTAACATGGGATCTATTGTTTCTGGTTTCCGAGTGGTGGCTAATACAAATACCCTATTGTTATCCTCATGCAAGCTGTCCAAGAGGGAGACAAATGCAGATGTCACTCTTCTCTCCTGCTCGGTACTGCTAGATGTGCGTTTAGGGCAGATTGTGTCTATTTCATCAACTAAAATAATGCTGGGCTCATTCTGCGCAGCCTTTGCAAATAAACTCTTCATAGTGCTTTCTGTTTCCCCAAAGTACTTGCTGAATATTGAAGGGCCATTGACCTCTATGTGAAAACAGTTAAGGTTTTCTATCAAGTATTTGCAGATGGCAGTTTTGCCGATCCCTGAATGGCCGTACAGTAAAAGACCTCGGGTGGGTTGAAAGTTGGCAGTCAGGCCAGTTGTATCAAATGAAATGTTTATAAAGGTTTGTATCTCTTCTATAATATCACCAACGCCTCCTAAATCTATGGGTTTTCTCTTCACCTTTTGTATGGTTTCTTTTTGGAGATCCCAAATAGTATTTTCAGATAAAACAAACCACGTATTGTTGAAGCTATCCCCATGATTGTCTGGTTTAATACTAACCACCTCAATCTCCAATTTCTTACCAAAATAATAGTATGTGAGAATGGCACCAACTGACACAAAGTAGTTATAGAAATGCTCCTTGAGTATCCCACAGACATCTGCATCACTTTTGTGATTCAATATTCTTATAGTGATGTATGAAGCATTTGGGATTTGATCTTTTATTACTGAAACTGTTATCATTTTGTTGTCATTACTCCATGCATCTGATAAGCCTGAAAGAATAAAAATAATACTTCAGGAGATTGTACTATGAAAAGTAAACATGTTTTAGAAGATTTTGTTTATTACAAATATTACATTAGAATTTTATTTCTTTGGCAGGGACCTAATTTTGATGGAACATAATAAAACATTTAAAAAAGCCAATAGGTACCTAAGTATTATTATTATTAAAGCCTTTTATGAACCTATTGAATGGTGATATTATTAATGAAAATTAACTTAGGTAGGTAAGTACTTATACAAAAAACCATGCAATTTAAAATATTTTTTATTACATGGTAAGTAGGTACATGCTCATTACTCATATTTCAATTCATATCATATTATCCAATTAACAATAGGTACCTATATGTAGAGACTATTAGATTAAAGTAAGCCTATTGTCATTCCTATAGTACCTAGGTATTTCACTAACTACAGTGATAAAATAGCATATTAAAGGTACAAAATGATTGACGAATACCTTACCAGCAGCAGGCAGTATGACAGCGGCAGGAGCAGACGCCTTCGAAGGCCACATCTTCTTCACCATCGACGGAGCACCGTCCCGTGTCAGCTGCAACGGCGCGCCAATCACCGCTCCAATAAGAGCACTCGCTGATGGATGCACCATCACTGCGTCTTTCGGAGATCCCTCAGGCAGCGGCCCAGTTCTCTGCAGCCAGGTATACAGCTTACCGTCCTCCACGTAAGGACATTTTAACTGATCCTTGGCGCAGTTCAACTCTACGTGAGCGTTTTTATCATTGGAGGTTATACTGCAGCCGCAGCGTTCACAGTCCACCCACAGGGTTTTTTTCAATTTGGGTGGCATCGTTTTTTAAGCTTCTGTTTGTTTGTGGATCGCGTTGCATGTCCCTCAAGTATTATTCAATGTAAATTACGAAAGAATAAGACACCAACTTTCTTTTTGTTTGAGTTGTTTTATTGTGTTACGCAGCATGATAATTCGCAGCACGATAAGTCCACCACGATAATACGCGACAAATAACTCAAAACATGTTTTGAAATATCGTGTCGTACGTTATGGTACAATAACAAGGTTTAATATTCTACAAAGGATCATAAAATAAAGGTCATAGGCAAAAACGAGCTTAGTTAATGGCAACACAGTAAATATTACTTGAAATACGAAAATAACCATGCTACTTGAGGCTTTATTCGTAGAGCGCAATCGTTACTCGAGCATAGTTAGGACCTACACAGCTAAGCTTGAGTCTGAATCGTGCATTTAATGCAAATATGGACCTAATGCTTACGTAGGATTGCCGCCTTTTGTTTTAAACGATAAGTACCTAGGGCCAAACCAAAACATTCAGTTTAGTTTGGCTATTCTTGTTATTATTTATTTATTTTTTATTTAATACTTTATTGCACAAAATTATAAATTTGTTACAAAGGGTGGACTTAATGCTGAAAGCATTGTCTGCCAGCCTTGCAGCGTTGCCGTCTTGTTATTAGGGATTACAACTTATTAGAAGGTTAATGCATATGAATGAGGTAGTTTATTAATAAAGTTTATCACATTCAAAAAGGTCTCTAGTGTAACATTTGATTTTCTTTTACTTTTGTATATTTTACTTACCTAAGCGTTTTATCAGAACTGTACCTACTGAAAATCGTTGTATGATACTCGCGTTGTTGGAATATTACAAAATCGTAGACCTTTCAAGATCCTCAGTTACACTTCGGAGTTTCGGACCTTACAAACGCTAGCTCGTTTATAATGTTAACTAATCTACGACGCTTGTACCAACTTACATAATATCATAATGTGCAACCTATCACTCCACTCGTTGTTTTTATACAATATATAAAATTAAAGAACTCAAAAATTATAGTAGATACGTGGTTTAGTGTAGAGATTAGTTGTAAAGCTCCCCAGTGCTATCCGGGCTGATATCTGACAGTATAGTAAAGTTGTCCGCGAGACCAGTGCGACGTAGAACAGGGTCGTTGCTAAGCTGATAATCATCAATGACCAGCAGAGTCTTGATGTCTTCAGTCCCTGAAACCGGCTCTAATATTTGCCGAAACAACAAAGGTTACCTTTAGGTTATTTGCGAATTCCCACTGAAAGAAATATACCTAAAATAGCACAAAAATAATACCAGCCCCCTATTTCACATTCATTTTTTCAATGACTATGGAAATACTTAGGTAGGCAACTGAATTTGCCATGTTGTGGCGAAATGGCGTACCTACCTAATTGTTCTGCAGATGATATAAAACTAAACATAATATACCTTCCTAAAACATACCTGTTGATCAGGATGGTAACACCCTGTATAGTGTAAGGGTGCACTAAGAAAGGCATTTTGAAAAGTCACATCCTAAAGGGTAGAACGCGAGCAACGCCGCGGGCGACGGCTAGTCTATTATAAATATTACCAATTTAAAAATAAACAATTGGTAAGTATTCTGTCTGCGCGGACTTGTGGTCGTTTCCTTTTCTTTCCCTTGCGGAATCCAAGGCTTGTTCGAATCGGATGGAAATCTATTCCAAAGCTAAAATTTTTGTAAGGCTAATAGGTAATCATTTTCTGTTGACCCGTTAGTCGAAAACTATTTTAGAAAAGTACTTATTCGATGTTTTCTAACCTGTAAGGGAAGTCCTTGTCGACACACGACACGCGTATATCCACTTGTCCGACATAATTGAAAAGTTTTATTTTAGGATAAGTCCTCTTTTCCCTTGTGCTGCTGGCGCCTAGAATCACACCTAGAATTCCTCTGGCCACCGCAACCTTGAAACCTGAAAGATATCACCTCTGTCGCGCAATGCACGAGGTCACAGACAAAAAAGTAAGTTTAATTTGTCTAAAATCAGTTTTGTACGATGGCAACTCTGAATTGACAAGAGGCGGGTATATTTTCTCGCTGGTAATACTTTTTTCGTAGGGTTGACCGCAAAACTGCGCGGCACGGAGAGCGAAGCCTGGCCCCGAGGAGAGAAGGTCTGAGGGTGAGTGGAGACATCGTGGAGTGCAACAACTACCCTGTTCGAGTGTAGAAGTACAGAGGAGTACTGGCGTGGTGGAAAAGTTAGCCCACGGCCACAGGGTGAGTGCTAGCGATTAATCTGCTACTTGCTATTAGAGGCTAATGAGATTTTGGGAAGACAGTTCCGTGTTAAAATCTACCCTCCGCGATAATTAATCTGAAAGTCCACTTGCGTACCTTTGTACATGGACTAGTTCGGTAGATCAGGGAAGAACGTTGTATACGTTCGGGTACCGGGGCTTCTGAATTGGTTCAGAAGCCCATCGAGCATCGGCTCGAAGGCTCAAGGACGTTACCTAGTACTTGGGGTCCCGCGGTATAGCCGGTAGGGAAACCGATGGACTTCGGCCGGCTCCGAGAGTCCATCAGATCTCACGAGTACTAAGGGTCCAAGCGTAGCCGAAGGATGTGCCTCTGAAGTATCGATCAGAGACACTGCGTGGCCCATAGGGCTGTGGTCGACCATTCTGAGAGGAAGCGGATTGGTTTGCTCGTGGGGAAGGTCGGTGGTAGCACTTGGCACAGCCAAGCTCAACCGGTTGTCCTTTGAGGGACTGGAACAGCCTAGTTCACGTACACTAGGCTGGAATCCGGGCACTTTCACAGGCGTAACTGCGGGTGATTGTGTATAGAGAACCATGGTCGACCACGATGTGGCCTTCTGCCAGCTTAGGGCAGTAAAATCATTTGCGAAGCAGTTTACATGACAATAAGTCAACCCACAATCTCATCCTCATGTTATCTTTGTCGTACGGGCTTGTCACTCCTTTTTGTGACAGCCCTAGCATAGTATGAAGGCGCGACAAAAATGGTGGAGATGCAGGGATCTCATGTTGGAGCCCTTGGATGCCAGATTCTTTTATTTTCTGGTCCCAACCACAGGGTTGGTTCAGCGTATGTTTGGAGCAGCCTGATACGTTCGGGTTCTCTCCCGACATAAAAGTTTTTCATTTTTATTTTTAAATACCCTGCAAAAGAAAAGATGGGATTTATTAAAATATTGGTATAAGTGTATGTTGTTTTATTTAACCTAATCCTTTTTTTTCCATTGCGTATATATTTTGCGTTTACATTCGCGTTTGCGGTTTTACGTTTTATATTTTTTATCAATAACTTCAGTTTTTATTGAAGGTGTGCGTTTCCCCTAAGAAAAAAAAAAGGGAAAGTAGAAGACTGACGGGTCTATGGCTGATTTAGCTCATCTACTTTGTCTATGGTTAATATTTTGGAACGTTCCGTTCACCGGATACCTATATCCGTTACTATTATTTAGTTTTATTTAGTGAATATAGTTTAAATTAAGCATATGTATTTATGAAGATACATTGTTATCCTAGTTAAGTTTATTGGTAAAGCTATATCTTATAAGAAATAAAGATTAAGTAGATATAAGGAAGGAAAATACAAGTTTTAAAATTTGCCGCCATGTTTTAGCAAAGTTCAGCGTCGTTTTAGTTTTCCGTTTCCGCCCAAAAGGTTGTTTTTCTATTTTGCCAATTTTGCTAGGAAAAGTCGAGTTCGGTAATTTTATAATTTTGGGTAACTTTCTTCGTGTGCTAAATGAAATTGAATCCAAGTGATATATCAGTGCGTAATTTTCAGGTAGTGATGATTCCGCATACGTTTCTAACGTAAGTATCTATGTAGGTACTTATCTCGGCTGAACTTGGTTTTTGATTTTAGATTTTGTGAACCGATCGAAGAGTATCTCGTTAACTTGTGAACTATGGAAGCTATTTCAAAAATTCGCCTGAGAATGCGACATGAGAAATTAACACAAATAATTAGCGAGATACGAAACAACTTTGAAAAAGGACAAATTACGGAAGAAGACCTCGTGTTGAACCGCTTGAAATTAAAACAGTTTATTGAAGCGTTCGACAAGGAACTGCGGTTGAGTTCTGAGTATTTGGAAGTGGCAGAATTCACAGATTATATGAAAGACCAGCTTGATGCCGAAGAATTAGAGATAAACCTCAATTCAGTTGCGGAGAGGTATGCCAAGACTAGTGATCCTAAGCCCAGCTCTTCCTCCAAACTACCAAAACTTGAATTGGCCAAATTCAATGGCGACATCCTTCAATGGAATGAGTTTTGGGACAGGTTCGAAGCCAACATTGATTCGAAAAGGGAACTGAAAGATGTCGAGAAGTTGGCCTATCTACTCGGTTCACTGGAGGGCCAAGCATTGGAAACTGTAAGCGGTCTATCGACTACCAATTCAAATTATGTTATTGCGCTAGAAGTCTTACAAAAGCGGTTTGGATCCAAGGACAGGGTGATCGATGCCCATCACTCTGCAATCGGCAAGATCAAGGGAGCCACTGATAAACCTGCATCCTGCAGATTGACTTTAGATACTATCGAGAAACATCTCCGAGTGTTACAGACATTGGGTGAGAGTATGGAGAGCAATCACTTGAGGACAGTTATCGCAAGCAAATTCCCAGAGCAAATTATGTACCAGGTGAATATACTTTCTTCTGATGACTGTTCTGTACCTGATCTTAGGTCGAGTCTGGACAAAGTTATCACTGCCATGGAAAGGTCTGGATTAGACAGTGATACAGGACCTGCCAATAACCTTTCTTCAACCACAACCGAGGCACTGCAGGTTAGTGTTGATCAAGATAACCGAAGAAATACCTACAAAAGAAAAAGCAGCAATTTGAAACAAAATAAGGAACCACAAAATAAAAGACCTAAACGGCAGTGCATCTTTTGTGGTAGGTTAAACCATGTCAGTTCAGAATGCAGGACGGTCAAGACCATTGAAGCTCGAAGAGAGAAACTTAAAAATAAGTGCTTTAAATGTCTGAAAGAGGGTCATAAATCTAAAGAATGCAGGAGGAAGATATCATGCTTTAACTGTAAAGGGAATCACCTAAGGTTACTGTGTCCAAAACCAGTAGGTGAGAATTATAATGTACCTACTCAAGCTCAGGTACCCGCGATAGTATTCAACGCATCTAACAGATATACCTATTTGCAGACCGCAGTAGCAACAATAAAGAACCCGAACAACGTGAAGCATAATATAAGTGCCAGAATTCTTCTGGACAGTGGAAGCCAACGCAGCTACATTACAGCGAAGGCAGCAAGAGACCTTGGACTTTCAATGGAAAGGAAGGATCTACTACTGGTATATACATTCGGAGCTGCTACCCCACAAGAAATGTCCAGCCCCATTGGTAACATCATCATAGAAACCAAGCGTGGTATCAGTAGGAAGATACAGGTAAACGTTGTGCCACGTATAACGGATCGTGTTCCAGTAGCAAAGTTCAAACATAATAAGGTGGATATACCTGCTGATGATGATACAGTAGGTGAGAAGATTGATGTACTTGTCGGCAATGACCTCTATTGTTCCTTCTTGCGTGATGAGGATAGAATCAATGTTGATGAACGCATATACCTACTTGATACAGATTTCGGATGGGTGCTGTCAGGTAGCGCTAGCCAGGTAGAAAGCGACGTTTTGTCTGTCACTACCTACTGCCACTGCCACATACCTAGTTGTCCATATTTGACTGAACCAGATCTACCATTGAGAAATATAGATATAAAATTTTTATGGTCATTAGAAAGCATTGGCATAACTGATTCACCAAAGGCGACGAGACAGGAGCAAGCAGTTCGTCACTTCAATGAAACTGTACAGTACCGAAACGGACGATATGAAGTCAAGTGGCCTTGGATACAGTACCCACCTGAAATTCCGTCAAACTTTGGACTTGCCATAGGAAGATTAAGAAGTTTAATTAAGAAGTTGGATGATGAGTCTTTGGCTGAATACAACAGCATCTTAAAGGAACAGCTGGATCTTGGAATCATAGAAGTGATTGATTCAAGCTCTAGCCAAACTGATCATCCTATTCATTATCTTCCTCATCATATAGTGAAACAAAAGGGCAAAAGAGGACGGCTTGTCTATGATGCCTCAGCAAAGACAACAGGAGAAAAGAGTCTCAATGAATGCCTTTACAGTGGACCTTCGATGCTGGAAGATTTGACAGCGCTCCTTCTCAACTTCCGGACGAAGAGAATTGGTATAATTGCAGATGTGGAAAAGGCCTTTCTTCAAGTTGGATTACAACTAGAAGACAGAGATGTCACAAGGTTCCTATGGATCAAAGATCCTAACCAACCAGCCACAGATGATAACCTGTTGCATTTGCGCTTCTGTAGAGTACCTTTTGGAATAATATCAAGTCCATTCCTACTCACTGCAACGATCAGGCATCACATGACTCTATCAAAAGGAGACTTATTGAAGAATATAGCCAGCAAATGCTATGTTGATAACTTAGTAACAGGAGCTGAGTCTGTCAAAGAAGCTAATCATCTGTATGAACAAACAAGATCAACATTCGAGCAGCTATCGATGAACATAAGAGACTGGGTTTCAAATAGCAAACAGTTTATGGATACAATACCACAACAACACAAAGCTACACAGTGCGAAGAAATGAAAGTTCTTGGTTTGTCATGGGATGTACAAAAGGATATATTGAAGCTGAAGGTACCAGAAAATTACTTTGATCCTGACACACTGATACACACCAAGAGAGGAGTTCTTCGTACTCTAGCCAGAGTGTACGACCCATGTGGTTTCGTATGTCCACTGATCTTACCTATAAAGCTTCTTTTCCAGAACATATGCAAAGAAAAGGTGAAATGGGATGTAGCATTGCCTGAAAATCTGACACGACACTTGGAGAAGATACTGATAGACCTGAAAGCTATAACTGAAACTGAACTTCCAAGGTACATAGGAATTGATTTGCCAGGCATTAACGTTTATGAACTACATTGTTTCACTGATGCGTCTAAACACGCTTATGCAGCAGTCGTTTATTTGAAGACAAAAGGAGATCAGCAAACTTCAGTTTCCTTGGTGATGGCAAAATCTCGCATTTCACAAATTGAAGACAGAGATGACTTGAAAATACCCAAACTGGAGCTACTAGGTTTCCTGATAGGAAGCAGGCTATTGAAGTATGTGAAAACGAATCTGGACTTACCAATTGAAAAGGAATATCTGTGGACAGATAGTCAAATAGTTCTGGCATGGATTAAGTCAAGCAAACTTTTACCGCCTTTTGTAGCAAACAGAGTCAATGAGATTAAGCGTCTTCATCAACATACAGAGATGTGTTATGTTAACACAAAATCTAACCCTGCTGATATTGCTACCAGACCCGAACCTGAACTCTGGGACCAAAAGAAAGAGCTTTGGTACAACGGACCCGAATTTCTTAAAGACGAAGACTCTCAGTGGCCAGAGAGTCGTCATTACTGTACGAACAAAACCTTCGTTTCGTTTGGGGAGGTCCTGGATGGGAGTCCAGGTGAGTTGGAACCTCATGACTGGTCAGAACTAACCAGAATCCAAGATGTCCCTATGGAAATCGAAAACTTACAAGAAGATACTAGTAATGACAGTTCACACGACAATACCACTGTAGAAATTAAAAAATTGCAGTTTGAACACTTCCCTGATGAACTGGCAGGCAAGAAGACTCATCTTGTAAGAAGCTTAGATTTGTTTGTAGATTCTGAAGGTCTACTGCGTTGCGGTGGTCGTATGGCTAACACGACATGGGATTACGACATGAAGTATCCGGTGCTACTTCCAAGAGACTGTGAGCTTACAAATAAAATTATTATCGAAACTCATGAGAGTAATTACCATGTTGGTGCTTCACACACGTTGAGTATCATCAGGAAAAGATACTGGATACCGCAAGGTAGAGCAAAAGTAACCAAGATGCTCAAGACATGCCAGCAATGTGTGAAACATGGAGGAGGTCCTTACAAACTACCAGATACACCAGCGTTGCCACCAGAAAGAGTGAACTTCAGCGAGCCCTTTTCATTTACTGGTGTAGATTACTTTGGGCCATTGTATGTGAGTTCGATAAATGGAAAGGAAAAAAGATGGGTATCCTTATTCACATGTCTGACTGTACGAGCAGTTCATCTTGAAATTGTGAAAGATCTTTCTGCAGAAGAATGTCTTCTAGCCTTGCGGAGATTTGCAGCCACAAGAGGATTCCCAAAAAGGATGTACTCGGACAATGCCACTTGTTTTAAATTGACCTCTGAGGTAATGACAAGTCAATACTGCGTAGACAAGGAAATCCAGTGGAAATTTATTCCTCAACTAGCTCCATGGCATGGAGGATTCTACGAACGCCTGGTTGGTCTTGTCAAGCATTGCCTAAAGCGCACGTTGGAAAAACACTTACTGAGTGACAGTAAGCTACTTACAGTGATGAAGGAAGTAGAAGCGGTCATTAATTCAAGACCTCTAACGCGAGTCGGCACTGAAGTGGAGCACATTCTGCGTCCAGCGGACTTCCTAACATTAGGAAAATGTTTGACAGTGAAACCTTCACCAGTAGAAGCGCCATGTACTGGATCAAGGCTTAGATCGGACTTGATAGAAAGCTGGAAAAAGGGAATCAAGATTCTGGAAGAATTTAAGAAAATGTTTATAGGGCAGTATCTCACCTGTTTGAGGGAGAGATCACAGCATTCGCCTAAGCAGCCCAGAATCAGATCCAGTCGAGTTCCACAGGTGGGAGATGTCGTGCAAATTAAAGCTGACTCTAAGAACCGACAGAACTGGAAAGTTGGTAAAATTGTCGACTTATTAGAAGGTGTCGATGGCGCATGTCGAGTAGCGAGAGTAAAAGTTGATGACTCCATTTTCACTCGTTCTCTAGGGCATCTCTATCCTTTGGAAGAGAGTTCTGAAGAGAATACACAGCCTCTACAGACAGTAGAGCAGGAACCAGAGGAGTACAGCGGACGTATGGCTGAAGAAGTAAACCCAGACTTGGAGTCAATTCGGGTTCAAGAAAGTGAGATGCAGTCTCATGATCAGACGATAGCCAGTGGTCCTGAGAAGACTTCTCAGATGGAGATCGAACCTGTCTGTGAGGCAGATGATTCAGGACGAAGTAATGACGTCAATGGTGAAAATCTACCGCCAGAAGAATTCAGCCCAGGACAAGTGGCTGAAGAAAAATCTCTGCAGGAGACAGAAGTAGAAGGAAGAAGCAGAAGGGGCGCCTCTATTCGTGCAAGGGAGAAAATCCTGGAATGGACGCGTCATCTGCTTGCCCTGCTAGAGTGAAAATTCTGTTTTGTTGGGTGTGTCGCGCAATGCACGAGGTCACAGACAAAAAAGTAAGTTTAATTTGTCTAAAATCAGTTTTGTACGATGGCAACTCTGAATTGACAAGAGGCGGGTATATTTTCTCGCTGGTAATACTTTTTTCGTAGGGTTGACCGCAAAACTGCGCGGCACGGAGAGCGAAGCCTGGCCCCGAGGAGAGAAGGTCTGAGGGTGAGTGGAGACATCGTGGAGTGCAACAACTACCCTGTTCGAGTGTAGAAGTACAGAGGAGTACTGGCGTGGTGGAAAAGTTAGCCCACGGCCACAGGGTGAGTGCTAGCGATTAATCTGCTACTTGCTATTAGAGGCTAATGAGATTTTGGGAAGACAGTTCCGTGTTAAAATCTACCCTCCGCGATAATTAATCTGAAAGTCCACTTGCGTACCTTTGTACATGGACTAGTTCGGTAGATCAGGGAAGAACGTTGTATACGTTCGGGTACCGGGGCTTCTGAATTGGTTCAGAAGCCCATCGAGCATCGGCTCGAAGGCTCAAGGACGTTACCTAGTACTTGGGGTCCCGCGGTATAGCCGGTAGGGAAACCGATGGACTTCGGCCGGCTCCGAGAGTCCATCAGATCTCACGAGTACTAAGGGTCCAAGCGTAGCCGAAGGATGTGCCTCTGAAGTATCGATCAGAGACACTGCGTGGCCCATAGGGCTGTGGTCGACCATTCTGAGAGGAAGCGGATTGGTTTGCTCGTGGGGAAGGTCGGTGGTAGCACTTGGCACAGCCAAGCTCAACCGGTTGTCCTTTGAGGGACTGGAACAGCCTAGTTCACGTACACTAGGCTGGAATCCGGGCACTTTCACAGGCGTAACTGCGGGTGATTGTGTATAGAGAACCATGGTCGACCACGATGTGGCCTTCTGCCAGCTTAGGGCAGTAAAATCATTTGCGAAGCAGTTTACATGACAATAAGTCAACCCACAATCTCATCCTCATGTTATCTTTGTCGTACGGGCTTGTCACTCCTTTTTGTGACAGCCCTAGCATAGTATGAAGGCGCGACAACCTCATCAATTCTGCATTTGTTCTATTTTCTGGATTTCTCTCATATTTAAACATCAAAACCACATTTTAGCAATCAGGGTGTTCATTAAATTCAAATCACGCCCAGTCGAACCAAATACAGCTGAAATCATGTTATCAGTAGTACGTAGGTATATAATTAGGTAGGTAGATACATACAAACGTGTACAATGCAAATTGCTAACAGTATAATACATTCACTATTCATTAATTATTCTGAGATCTAATACAGTTCAACACTTATCGTGGTGTCATTTTTGGTGGCAAGGACACCGCCTCCGATAAAACCTGTTGGTTAGCAGTTAGCAGAGAGAGCGAACTGTTTTTTTTTATCTGTGGCCGTAACCCAAGGCTGAAGTTCGCAAGTTGCGAACCACAGATTACTTCCTAGTACAATCTAAGCCTAGTACGCTGCGAACTCAGAAAACGAAGCAGAAAACAGATTACCAAGCAAGGGGCACAAGCTCTTTTAAAGAGTATTTATTTCTGTGTTCACATACACAAGGTTCAACATTCTGTGAACACGGCGCTTGAAATGAATAAATTTTTGCTCACACAATGCTCTAGTGCTCTTGTGAGGTCCGCTAAGTCATTAAAAATAAGACTGTCACACTTCTCGATTCCGCAAATGGTGGTTGAATATAAACAGGGGACATGCAAAGCACCTTGCCTACTTATAGGTACACTAGTAGTTCGCCCCGAACTGAGATCTCGTGATGGTCGGAGGTTAATAAAACTCAAACAATTTTTATTGACCAATGGTTGTAATAAACTTTGCAAATCGCTTCGAAATCGCCGTCTAGCTATGTACCAGTCTTACTTGAACTACAAAATCATTGAAACTCCAACAAATGGTAGCTCACGTTACCTATGCTGGGTTTGCCAATTTTATAATTTTTCAATAACTCAAAAACTATTAGACCTAGAATCGAAATAAAAACGGTTTTGGAATGTTTAAACAAAACCCTATCATATGACACCCCACTTGCAATTATTGTATGACTTTTTTTTTTTACTCCCTTTGGACCCTCATAACTTCACGACCAAAGTCAAAGTCAAAGTCAAGAGTACTATCCGTATACCTACCAAATTCTGTGAAGATCGGATAAGTGGTTCAAAAGATCTCGTCGAACAAACATACAAAGCATTTTTGTCCAAGTTGTCACTAAGATCTTCGTTCGCTTCGCTCACTCGATCAATGATGATGATTATTCCCACGTTTCACTCTTCTATCGCTACTCGTAACTGTGTTAAATACTATATACCTATTTGTTGCTAAATTTTTTCAATTATCATTTTTTTTGGATTTGTTAGTAAATTGATAACCTCTAGGTGTAGGTTATCATTTTGGTTGAAATATTCAGAAAGCTAAGGCACCTATTTTGCTTGTGGGCAAAATGGGCAAATAGATATTATTATGTACCTAGGTAAGTACTGGCGTATTAAGTGTTTTATATTTGGCTTAGTACTACCTAGTAGTTACTTACCTACTTTTTTCGTAAGCTAGTTGGTTTGTCTTCTAAATAATCAGATAATTATTTTATTGTATGCGTAATAATGCGTACCTATAAAAGAAGTCTTCGTTTTTGATATTGCCAATCGGCAACTGAGACACATCACTTGAGATTTTATAAAAGAAGCGTAGGTGGGTACCTACCTACTCTTTGAAAGATTTAGGTATACGTAGGTACTAGATAACTTTAGTGAGCCTAGTGGTAGGAACAGTGAGTTTGTCTCTGTTTTTAGTTTTAACATTAATGATTATCGCATTTTTGTTAAATATACTGATATTTTATTGAACACACAATTCGTTTTTATAGATGTAGTTACCTACTAGCAAGGTACCTACTGTTATTGTTTTTATTTCTTGATTCTCTAGGTTGCACCCATGTTATAAATTGCACGAATGCTAAACAAATTATGGTGTTTTGTTTACATATCAGCAGCATTCCCCCGCAAAAAAATTCGGTAGGTACGACATAATGCTATAAAAGTAGCTGAAATAGTTTACTTTGGCGGTTTCCATATCTGCAAGGAAGCAGAATTTCATCTATGTGTAGGCCCAATTGAAGTTTATTATTTAGGTTTATACTAATAATACTCTGTGGTTATGCCTAAAAACATTGTTGTGTCCACGAGATCTATTTATCTTCTTTGATTTTTACATTAGCATTTAATTAGTTTAGTGATGTTTGGTAGAACCATAATAGAACTAACAGAATACATTTTGTTTCCTTACTGAGTACCTACCTACAATCTCGTGATCATCTCAAACCACTCGTGTTAGATGATCTAACACGAGATCATTAGATCATTGATATAAATTAAAAACAAGAACGGTTCTAGTACTAATCCTTGTGATACACTCTTTCTTACAACTGACATCAACACTTTGAGTTCTGTTACTTATGTAAGAAGTGAGAAGTTCTAGAGCCTTACTCCTTACACCATAGTAGTTAAAATCCCTGACTAACGTTTCATGGTAGATCTTACACACACTCACCACACATGCGCTACTTCAGACTAACGTTTTCAATTTAGTAATGCATTCTTATTGGAAGAAGCGAAGCGACTGCTTAACATCAGCTTGTTCCATTATTTTTCTCTAAAAAACAGTAGGTAGCTTTAACTACTGGTAGGTAAGGAACAGATCATGGCGACAGGCGTCATGGCTCAGTCGGTAGTAGCTCTGCTTTCTGTCCTGTGGGTCGTAGTTTCGATTGTGTGTTATGTCAATATTTTTTTTTTACTTGAGAGAAAAAATAATCGTGAACTGACCTAGACACGCCGTAGGGCTGCACAATAGTTATTTGTTATACAAGAGTGCAAAGTTGCTTTTTAACCGCGTGTTCAATTTTGATGACCGAGCAATCGAAGGATTCTAAAATTGAATCACGAGCGGAGCGAGTGATTCAAAATTAGAATCCTGAGTGTTAGCGAGGGAATCAAAAGAGCACGAGGTGAAAAATCTTTGCACTCGAGTGCAACACGTAACTTTTCATTCCACCTCAGCGAGGAAATGACTAAATGCAAAAAAAGCAAATTGAAAAAAGAACACCAAGAAGGTTCCGAGTCTGAGTTTTTAACAAATTAAAAAAAAGTTGTATGATATATTCGGCACCATAGAGGTAGCAGTAAATAGGTTTAATGTTTTTTTTAATTCACAAACTTAGTGCACACGATGTTCTAAATTCAATTTACTTTATCCTCTAGAGAATAAAAACGGCTTTTCCACTCAGATATTGAAGATTAAAAATACTCTTTCCGAGATGGTGGGATGAAAAGGAAATAATTTTATTACCAGCTGCCCCAATAGGTATAACTCTACAAACCGTTACTCCATTTCTTATTCCACAGGTCGCGTTACGAGGAACTAGCACAAACCCGCATTTGAAACAGATGCTTTAAAATTATTAAAAAATATAAATAGCAGATAAACAAAATAGCAAACTGCGAATAGTTACCCAAGTGGCACGCGTGATCGTTATGTGGCTCCCGTCACCGCCCGCTGCAAACGAGGAACTGAGGGAGTTAGGTTAGGTAATAGAAAAGAATTATTTTGTACAAACATAGTTCATAGTTCATAATTGGGTATACATTAGAATTGAATGAAGTACCTTATGTACTTAGATATGTTATAAAACATAGCTATTCCACGCGTTACATCAGGCCCTAGGTACATCGATCTAAAAGTAGCGTCAACAGCATAATGGACAGCCTGGGTATTATTTTTAGGGCTATGAACCAAAATGAAAAGCAGGCCTTGAGAAAAGTACAAGATATTGTTATTTTTATGATGAAAAGGTCACACAGGTTAAGTGGAGTATTATTGAGAAGTAGGTAAGTACTTTTTATTGAGTTGTTTTTTATTGGGTTATTTAGGCATTGTAAAACAGATTTTGTAAATTTTGTAATTTTTAAACTGTTATGAAAACCAATATAAAGTAGTAAGCTTTTACTTTTTTGACCAGGCTGAGAAAGTTATGTGCTGGACAAGCCTACTCTATCGCATGCCATGATCCAGGCAGCGTCCCGTACATCAAAACATGGGTAAAAAATACCCCTGACGCGTATGAATCATCTAGTTTAGTAGCAATAGGGCTATTCTGAGTATCTTCATTTTGTAGTTTAAGTATAAAGACTGAAAAAACTGACTTCAATTTAAAACGCTTTCATCATCAAATGATGATGATGATGGCAGTTGGAACTGTTGTTCTATTAACTAACCCACCACAGAAAAGTCACAGGAAAGCAAAATACGAAATGTCGTGTAGGTACGTGGATGTCGCCTGGGGGTCAAACTCGACATCTCAGTTCTAAAAAAAAACATTTGACTTAATGATGCTAACTGTACCTCCAATATACATACTCAAGGTTATTTTATTTGGATCAGTCTCACTGTTCCGTTTTTAAAGGAGTTACAAGTAGGTAGGTAAAAACATATTATGGCACATCTGCCTATAACAAATATGTAGGTACCTAGGTGTATCAGTTAGCTTGAAACAATAAGGTACTGTGTACTTGGACGAATTATAATTCATCCTTGACTTGTATGTGATTATACATAGATTTTGGTGTGGCTATTATTATTTACTTGACCCGGCTCTTTAGGGTTTTCCCTGATAAATCCTGGTCCAACTTTGGGTAGACCCAGAGCTTTTGAGAAAGTCTTGAACACCCTGGCCCCTCTTTTCCCTGCCTGAATCCGCTAGTGTCGTGTGAGGGTGCTACTGATCTAGTACTGTCTAGTAGGTAGGTACCTACTCAGTTTTACAAAAACAGACACACCACACACACACAAGTGTACTGCAGTGGAAGGTTGAATAAAACTCAGTGATTATATATGTAAATAACTATATTTTATCTATACTAGGTATTATAAAACTTTAATAAAGCCAAAAACTAAAATTAAAGATATGGATGAACTAAATAAACGATACTGATTTTGAAAATCGAGTTTGTCTGTTTACCTGTTTGTTTGTTCGCGGATCACGCCTAAACTACTGGACCAATTTCAATGAAACTTATACCATTCAGAAGCCTTTTTTCTGGATTGAAACATAGGCTATATTTTATTGAAATGAAAGACGTGGATTCTTAGATACAGCTTGACCTCTCTAAACCAAAAGCCGCCTTTGACACAAGGTTCATCGTATACTGGTTGACAGATATTTTGGTGGAAAGTTTCGCACGCATACGAAGTTGCGGGTATCGCTAGTTATAATTAAAATAACTAAGTAAGTAAAAGGTACCCAACTCACACATCTTAGTTTCTATAGATACTGACGGTCTATCTTATAAAAAGTTAGAGCGGACATAATCTCTTAGATCCCGTTTTTCTTATTTCATAAACATTAAATAGGTACAAACTTATCACAACATTTACAATCTCAAAACTTAGTTTGGTGATGACCGGTGAGATAATAAAGTACCTATATAAGAGGAATCATAGAAGAAAATTAAAAACAATATAAAAGTATACCTACGTACCTAGTCTTAAAACACAAAAAAACATTTTATTCTGTCAAGAACACAATAAGCAACAATCATTATTGGGTATGCATTATTGGGCTGTATATTATCAGAAAATAGCTAACTTACGGCTATGCCAGCCAGGGTTGGCTTATTTGTAGCGAAAGAACATGTAATTTTAATTTAAATATCGCAGGTGTGGCCACGAGAGTCGTAAGGTCGGGTGGTTAGATCTTGCATCTATGTATAGGTATCTAGTCGGTTGACATGCTGGCGAGGGAATCACTGAGATCATCCGGGTTATCCGTCCATTCGTACCCACCCCCGTCTCGCTCCAGTCCGAGCACATTGTGGATCACAGCGAGCTCATCCGGTGTCAGGTCGGTTATCTATCGAAAGAGATCGAAAGTCGAAACAACTGACGCTAAAGTGGGAGTTACGCTTTTGTGGTCCTTCTTTTACAATGTAATAAGAATAGGAAACTACCTACTTCGAAATACAAACTGGTTTCAAGATTTGATGTTTTTGTTCATAGCATATAAGCATTTGAAAAACCCAGGCCTAGGTCAATAATCAACTGGATTTGAACCCATGACATTATGCTCAAAAAGCGGGGTAGGTAGGTAAGGTGAGGTAGGTACCTACTTATACTTATCGAATTAAAAGTAAGAACATAGTTACTTTGCAATGACTATCATCATTATTCGTATTCATCTCATCATCGCGACCTGTTGTGTATCAACTCATTAACTCAACTCATCAATTATCAGACTGCCTACACGACTTGTGTTCAAGTTCAAGTTGTTTATTGCATTCATATTGTGGGTACAGGAGATCTTAAATAAAGTAGGTAGGAACTTAATGGCTCCCAATATGAACCCTGACAGGGCACGACAATATTATATGTGTAGGTATTATTTTGAACACACCTGTGGATTATGTTGCAGTGCCACTTCTGCCGCCGCCGCCACCGACGACGCCGGAGTCTCAGTGCGCGGTACAGATACAGAGTGCACGTGTTGTGTCGACGTATTTGAGAATGTGCGGACGATATTGCTTCGTTCCATCGAATGAGGTGGATTCATAGAGATGTTATATTCCATCTGCGGTAGTTGCATCTGAGGGGACTGTCCCATCTGTGCACGTGGTTCCACCAGGGAAAAGCGTCCTATCTGGGGAGTTTGCTCCACAAAATTTCCATAGCACTCCGCGCGAGGTTGGCTTGTCCCGGCCACGGCCGCATTGAACTCATCTTGCGATGCCCACGGCTGTAACTGAACATTTACTAGGTCAGTCGGTATCTTATAGCTGATTTACACTTTGTTTAGTGCAAGTGCAAACTGCAAAGTGACACGAAAAAACACGTTAACTAACCACTTAGCGCTTCGCACTTGTAAATCAGCTATTACGAACAGAAAAGGCATTTAGACGACCAAATATTGAACACCCCAGTAGTGCTGCTGATTTAAAAAGAGTGTGTGCTTGGAGTCTCACTTCCCTGGGTTATAACTACTGTTTCTGTTGCTGTATATATACCTAGATACTTACTGTACTATCTCGATTGAACGACTCGACATCATATTGTGCTGATGAACTATCTGCAAGTATCACAAAAAACTGACATGGTTTTACGATACACGATAACTAACTACGGTAATATCCATATTTTTAGCTAGTGAGACTAATGTACCTACTTAACTATATAGATAGGTAGATAGATACTTATTACTTATGTACCCAAGTACCTAAGTAGGTGTAGGTACCTAGTTATTTATCTATTATGATATATCTCGGTAAATCCTAATGGAAACCTACGGTCTACCTACCGAAATGAGAGTACCATTTCGGTTTTGCGTTACCTGACCCGCGGATTCCACATCGAGTTCGGTACCACAAGACAACCAACAGAGACTATCGGTAACTTACCATCAAAATCCATATGCAGCATCTCATATAGTTGTTTCTCATCAACTTGACGTTTCGCATCTAAAACAGGGTAGTAAGATATCAAAATAATGTTGTGATGAAAATCTCGGGATTAATTTTTGAAGTTCCCGGTTTATAGTATTCAGAAATTTCAGAACCGGCATTTCCCGGGACTACCCAAATGCGCTGAACGCGTGCGCGGATTGGTTGGGCGCGGGTCAGCTCAATGCCATACAAATTCACCGCACACGTCCACTGTGTGTTCGTCTGCTAACCTGCTACCTATAACCATTACCTGGCTTGACAGTGGAAGAGATTCGTTGGTCGGGACGCGGTGCCCACTCCGGTAGGTACTTGAAGCTCATTGAGTTGCTGCGGCTGGGCTCACCGTCTCTTCCTGCATATCGATGACATAGTTCCAGTTTCACCTGGATTCAAAAATATTCAGATATTCAGAAATATCCAAATTTATTGCTAGCCATATTAAACCAAATTTGAATGCTACACAGCATAATGTTTGGCTGGGTATTTTGCGTTACCCGTAAGCTATAAATAAATAAATATTCACGGACACTTAACACAACGCCTTCTAGTCCCAAACTTAGCAAAGCTTGTACGATGGAAACTAGATGGCTGATAGAATACATACATACATTTGTTTTTGTAAATACATACTTAATATAATACATAGAAACACCCAGACACAGAACAAACATCTATGTTTACAACACACAAATGTTTGTTCTCGGTGGGGATCGAACCCACGACCCACAGCACGGAAGGCAGAGGTACTACCGACTGAGCCATGACGCCTGTCTTGTAAGGTATAGGAGGTCTTCAATGTTAGTCCAGTCAAATTAGTCAAAATTAGGTAAGAATCTCGGAATTTGAGATACCAAGCTATAAACTTGTATAAACTTGTATCTTGACATCCTAAAAGTTGTCTCAAAACCTACATTATGGTAGGGTGTTGGCGTCCATTAAAGTCTCAAGGTCAAAGGTTACAAAAAGTGACCTTTGCAATTATCTCGTTTCCTATGGGTTTTTGGCTACTTGTATGTATGTATAGTCAATATTGTAGAGAATTAACTTCCCTACAACTTTTGTTTCAATAAAAAATTTATACGTTGAATCGTTTTCGGGAGTGAGGGCGGAGAGTTACTATAATTTTTAATAATAAACTACAACTCAAAAACTATTTAAGCTAGAATAAAACTAAAAACGGTTTTGGAATGTCTAAACAAAGTTCTATCATGACATCCAATTTGATATTTTTGTAAGACTTTTTTTTTTACTCCCTTCATACCCTTATAACTTGACCGATTTATTTCATTTAACAAACCAGTAAAACTTTAAAACACTTTCCGTAGACCTTTAAATTCTGTGAAGATTGAATAAGCGGCTTGAAAATCTCGTCGAAAAACATAGGCCGAAGAGAGTAAAAAAAGAAAAAGTCGTACAAAAAATATCAAGTTGGATGTCATAGGATAGGGCTTTGTTTAGACATTCCAAAACCGTTTTTATTTTTATTCTTGCTTAAACGGCCTCGATGACAATGTGGACATAGAAAGGGAACGCAGGGTGTTGGCGGCTCGAAGTAATATGCTGGCGCGCAGGTTTGCTCGTTGCAGTAGGCAAGTGAAAATAACACTTTTCAAAGCCTACTGCCAATCATTCTATACGAGCAGCCTGTGGGTCGGCTATACTAAAAGTACGCTCAGTGCACTGCGTGTCCAGTACAATAATGGTTTCAGGATGCTGTTGGGCCTGCCTCGCTTCTGCAGTGCATCAAATATGTTTGCTGAGGCACGGGTCGATGACTTCCATGCCATCGTCCGCAAGAAAACTGCCTCACTGCTCAGCAGAGTGCGAGACAGCACCAACAACATCCTAAAAGTAATAGCAGACCACTACAATTCGCCCATTATGAGGTCTTTCGTTCGGGTTCTGATCAAATTATTTATATTTATTTATTTATATTTAAATAGTACATACTGACTGTTCGATTGGGGCTCGAACGAGGGATTTCACATCAATAATCTTGTAATATGTTTCTGACAGAAGTGAAATATGTATCTACCTAGCTATAATAATAATCTCTATACTCTAACCCATTTGACATGTACCGTGAAGTAACAAAATATGGATCTTGAAATGAAATGAAATAAAAAAATGAAATGAAAACATTTATTCTCTGAGAGAAATCTGAGAAATAAATGAATTTGAATTTGAATATTGAATTAAATACTTTTTTAGTTGTACTAAAAAATATAAAACGCGCTCTCCGCCCTCTATCCCGAAAACGATTCAACGTATAAAAATTTTATTGAAACAAAAGTTGTAGGGAAGTTAATTCTCTACAATATTGACTATACATACAAGTGGCCAAAAACCCATAGGAAACGAGATAATTGCAAAATGTCGCTTTTTGTAACCTTTGACCTTGAGACTTTAATGGACGCCAACACCCTACCATAATGTAGGTTTTGAGACAACTTTTAGTATGTCAAGATACAAGTTTATACGAGTTTATAGCTTGGTATCTCAAATTCCAAGATGAAATGCTAAAATTTGACTGGGCTATGTAGGCTGTAAGAAGTGCCTAGCCCGCAAAGCAAGTGCATTGAACAATTTGAACATGCGCCTAGAACTCACGAGCTCACGCACGACTCAACAGTGGTTACACTAATGGTGATAGTTCTATGTACTTAGGAAAGACTTACGCTGACTGGATGAGAAATGTCGGGGTCCCGGTAGGGAGGTATAACGACTACCACACCGACCCTCTTATGTATTCGTTGGGGACGTTCCACCACCTCCCAGTCTGTTGACTCTTCGAAGAACCGAACCATCGTTACCCCGCTGACAGAAGGCAACTGATGATAAATAAAAAAATACATATTTTAATAATCGTTCTTCCACCAGGCTGGTCGTGTGGAACTAGCAAGGCAAGGGCTCTACCAGCATACCTAGAAAACTCATTCCTATACTTTCCGTAAGTTTACGAGCCACGCAAATACCAAGCCGAGAATTGTGCGATGTAAGTAGCATTACAATTTGGTATGATATGGCTAGCAACAAATTTCAATATTTCTGGTAATGAATCCAGGTGAAACTGGAGCTATGTCATCGATATGCAGGAAGAGACGGTGAGCCCAGCCGCAGCAAAAGTATCAACTCACACCTCCTGTTGGGGACCAGCCGATAAGAGTCCGTTGGTGGTTGCTATCGACCAAAGCACTGGGTCGCTGCTACAGACCTTACGACAACGGTATCTAGTATATTATTCCATGTGATTCAAAGTGATCTTTATGATTTAACGAGGGTAAGTACTGTACATTTTGTTTATTTATACGTTTCATACATTTTCCGTGAACATTGTAAGCGGTGGTGTGCCACTGCCGGCCTCGGAGCCGCGCGCGGAGCCTGTTTGATGCGAGATATGGACAATCTCCAGTCGGGTCGGACGGTCTGTGATCACGTCTGAGACGACCGGAAGCATTGGCATGCGGTAGCCCTTGCCCTGGTCCGGCATCAACACTTCGATGGCAAGCCGGACGTGGTGGAAACTCGAGGGAGTAGAGGCGCCATTGAAACCGGCTGGAACATCATATTAAGTGTCAAAATCTGTTGTAGATATTTGTGCTAGATGACCAAACCTCAAACTTTACAAAACGTATTTCCATCGTGGTTTTAGGTACGAACTAAGCACATTATCTCCTTTCTTTCTTCCTAGGAATATGGAGATTATGATTGCTAGCATTCAGTACTAAGCAAGTGTGAAGTACGGTAGGTAATAATATTATTCATAGCTTAGTTATGTTACCTACGGACGTTCTGTTGTGATACGTATAGCGGCACTAATACAAGATTAAGATTGCAATAGATGGCACCACCCACTTCTGCAGCCAACGATGGAGTGGGGGCTATAAGGCTGCGGATCGTGATACTGATGATGCTATACTATACTATGTACCTAGTGTACGTACCTACTACAACTTACTTTTAAAGGGATCTACTCCACGCCGCTGCTCTAATGATTCATCGACATCTTTTCTTCTCACACATTGAATGCCAATGTTCTGAATTTCCACCTCGCGCTGCGCCTCCGTTATCGTCTGAACAATCGTGTACACGCCATTGCTGCAGTGAGGCCTCCCTATTATCCGGTGGGGATGTGGCCTGTATAAAAAATAAGCAGATTCACAAAACATGGATTGCCTAAACTCGGAGTTAATAGTGGCAACCTTCCGACGAAACTTTTAAGAACTTTTGAAGTAGGTACCCAAATAAAAAATTTAATTACAATTTACAAGCTTAAAAACTTGAAAAACCGACTTCAATTTGATACAGCTTAATCTTCAGATGATGATGATAATGGAATGATAGTTCATTGGGATTGTTCTATTGATCATAAACACCATTGAAAAGTCACAGGAAAGCAAAATACGCAATGTCGTGTACGTGGATGACTTGTTTTATCCAGTTATTCGTATTTAACTCTCAAACTACTAAACCGATTTTGATATCAAAAAATTTGGGACTAATTTGGACGTTTACCCTCTCATACAAAAAGTTTTTTTCAAATCGGTCTATAAACGACGGATTTCTGACTCTGAGGTAACAAACACTAAAAAAGCGACCGAATTGAGTAATCATCTCGTCCTTTTTTGAAGTCGGTTAATAAGGGTAAGCAAGTTACCATACTCACCTATATGGCCATTCCTGGTCGACACACGACACTCGTATGAGGACCGTTCCGACATAATTGAACACTTTTATCCTAGGATACGTTCTGTTTTCCTTTGTGCTGTTGACGCCTCGAATCGAACCGGTCGCCTCGCGTTCCTTCTTATAACGAAACCTGAAAGATATCATACCTAGTCATCATCTTCTTAAAACAGGTAGATACGTACGTACTTTACTTAGTTACCTACCATGTTCTGTTACGAAATGTGTTTCTCCGGCTTTCTTCTATAAGGTACCTAGCCATCATTTTGATAGGTTCCATTCCACTTAGGTATGTACCTAACCTACCTACCTACTCATACACATTCATATATGTTATATATATATATATATATATTTATATATTGAATTACTAAGCTCATAGTATTTATTTAAGATATTTTTTATTTATTTTTTAAGTTTTTTCTGTAATGTCGCACGCCAACCACCTTATTACTCCACCACGTTTGGGTTGGCTGGCAGACAATGCTTTCAGCATTAAGTCCACCCTTTGTAACAAATTTATAATTTTGTGCAATAAAGTATTAAATAATAATAAAAAAATAATTTATTTAAGTATCGATAAGTATTAAGTACCTACCTATCTACCTACTTACCTCACAGTGGCTGAGAGTAGTTAGGTAGGCCCTTATTCCGTTTGACATGATGTACCTAGCTCTCGGCAAAAATGGAAGCTAATTTTAGGTAGGTATGTACATCTCTTCCTATCCTATTATATTCAATCTTATGAATCTCTTTCGCTGCGCAAATCACCCTCCCATTTCCCCTACATTTAGGTAACGTCAAAGCTATTGAATTTAAATCACGCTCAGTCCATGTACACTGTACAGCGGAAATCGTGTTAATTCGACTAAGTACCATTTAATAGTTCCAATGAATAGAATAGAATACTAATGTAGGTATACCTATACTCTCCTAAATAGTAATGTGAAGGTTGTGGTGAGTACCGAGTAGGTACCTAGTAAATAGCTACTTATTTATGCATTGAGCTAGGTATTATTATTCGGCGCTTGTTTATTGCATTTTACTGACGCACTTTTGGCTTAGTGACGACGGCACGTTAGCAAACAAACGAACAACATGAAATTTTTTTGGGATAGTGATGATGGACGAGGTACAAGGCGAAAGGAGACAATCAGGGCTTCTTAAAAACCTATAGCGGTCGCGGTCTTATTCAACAGGAAAACTTTCGGATAAAAATATAGTGATCGCTCTGACTTACACTACCCTTAACACATTATCTCTTCTGTGCTTAACAAAAAGTAAACATCGTACCTAGTGGAGTTCAAAACTTTGGACATCATTTTGTACAATATTAGTGAAATGGAGTAGGCTAAACATTGTCCCAGGCACTAGGCTTAGGTTGCCTCCTGACGCTGTATAAATCATCTTCAATAGATAGAAAGCATCGAATTACTATTACTAGCGTAATAATAGGTACCTCAATGATAGAAAGAAAGAAAAATAGTTTATTGCCTTATACATAAATTAGTAAGCTACATAAACAGCTAGGTATAGGTAGGTACATAATGTGCATGCGAAACATAAATGTACCCAGCTAGAATTAATAACATTTCAAATTTGGGTGCACTCGTAGCGCACCCTAACCAATTCGTTAAGGCAAGGGGGGTATGTAAAGGCCTACCTACGAGGGGAGGTCAAAAAGTCCGCGGAATAGCGGGGAAGGGGTAATAAATTAAACATGTTATTATTTTTCCTTTTCAATATATTCTCCCTTAAGCCTAATACATTTCTCAGATCGGTCGAAAAGTTTGTTTATACCTTCTAAAAAAAATGTTTTCTCAAGGCTTTCAAAATAGGCTGAAATTGCCGACTTAACTTCTTCATCGTCGGTAAATTTTTTTCCTCCGAGTTCTTTTTTCAATTTTGGAAACAAATAATAATCAGAAGGAGCTAAATCTGGACTATAGGGAGGGTGGTTTAGTGTTCCGTAGCCACATTTTTGCAAGGCAGCCATTGCAACATGACTCTTGTGAACGGGTGCGTTGTCGTGCAAAAGCAACACCCCTCGAGTCCACTTTCCTCTTCGTTTTTCCTTTATGGCATCTTTTAATTTTTCCAGTAGAGTTGCATAGTATCCCCCTGTAATATTGAGTCCTTTTTCTTTGTAGTCGACTAACAAAATACCCTCCGAATCCCAAAAAACAGTGGCCATGATCTTACCGGCCGATTGTGACACCTTAAATTTCTTAGGGGGTGCTGCGCCTTTTTTCTGCCACTGCATTGACTCCTGCTTTGATTCAGGCTCATAGTGATGAACCCAAGTTTCATCCCCAGTAACAATCCGGCTCAAAATATCTTCCTTGTTCTCGCCACAGAGCTCCAAAAACTCGCGTGAACACTCGACGCGCTGCTGTTTTTGAACCGCTGAGAGCATTCTCGGCACCCATCTTGCGCTGACCTTAGACATGCCAAGATGGTCGTGGAGGATATTTAAAATGGTTGTAGATGATACTCCAACCATTTCTGCGAGTTGTTTCTTCTTTAGCCGAGCATCTTCGAGAACAAGTTTTTCGACTTTTTCGATGATGTTTGAAGATGTGGCCTCGATCGGTCGACCTGGGCGGTTGTCCTCTTCAATTGACTCTCTGCCTTGCTTGAACAAACCATGCCACTTATAAATCATGGTTTTTCCAGGGCAAGAGTTCCCATAAACAGATGACATTTCTTCGAAAATATTTTGAGATGTTTTTCCTTGCTTAGTAAGGAACTTTATAACGGCACGAAACTCAATTTTATCCATGTTTGGCGATTTTTTCCCGATTGAACTGCTAATGTAGTGATAACTAAAATGTTAATGACCCGTTTTGTCTAAAATTTTGTATTTATACCTGAATTGAGTACCTGGAGAGTACCAGGTAAAAAAAGTTCCCCCCACCCCCTTCTAACCCTTCCATTCCGCGGACTTTTTGACCTCCCCTCGTATATAGTGAAAAACGGTATAGGTACCTACAATGTTTCCACAAGCAAGCAAGCTCGTTGTTGTATGAGTTAGTGGCCAACACAATGTTTCTGAACTAGGTACCTACTTAGGTTTTAACTTATCAACCTGTTGATAAGTTAAAACTTATTTTAGATAGACCAGTACCTATTTCAGTTTATTAAAAGTTGTTAAAATATGTACATGGCAAATTCTTGTAAATTAAGTACTTATGTAACCTACTATTTGGTAATCTGGGGTAGGTAAAATGGTAGTGTAGCGTCGAAATCAAGATTGTGGTGGTGATCATTTCACAACCTTAGAATGCACAGCTCAAAATAGAACATTGCACCTACCTAAGTACCTAGTAATAGAGACCACCAACTGCGACCGTAGTGCATGGCGCATGGTTTGGATTGGGAGTAGGGAGGGACAGTTTGTTTGTCTGTGGGAGGGACCGATGTAGTTCCAAATCAAGTAATTCCAAATTAACCTACCTACATGAGTCATCCGTAGACATACAAATTCTCTGAAGATCGGATGAGTGGTTCGAAAGTTAGGATTGTTCATAGAACATATCTACTACGGTGATTTGGTTCGCTTTGCTCATTCGACCAATAAGTACACTACAGGGGCTTCAGATCAACTAATACCTCTTGGTACTCTTATGCTTATTCTGTAGGTACCTATACTCTGGAAGAACTCAGACATGAACCACTCCAAAGCACTGATAAAAGCCTTCGTTCAATAAACAGTACACCAACCAAAGCCTAGCGCTAAGCAGGAACAATCTGCGCTCAGTGGTCAGCAGTACCTTATGGGGCTATGTGATACACAAACCTGTAAGCTCGGTTAGGTATGAGGCGGAATAAACGCCTCTTCACTTGCTAGGAGAGGCCTAGGTACCTACTTACAAATTTATTCTAATGAGCCATGAAATAAAATGAACTTATGTTACAGCTTCATTGGTTAAAATATCTTTCACTGAACAAGATCGATAACAAGTAAATAACAACCAAGAAAAACATTAGGTACTTGGGACGTGTGATGCTTCCAAAAAGGACAAACCGAATCTTGAATCCGTGGGGGAGGTCCTTAGATTAGACCGAGCAAAGCTTTTGTTATGGTAGGTACATGAATTGCTGATAGAATACATAAATAGGTACATAAGTAGGTAGTGAATGTCATTAATAATATGATAGTAGGTACCTAGGTACCGTGTTAAAATTAGGTACCTACCTAAAGTAGGTAAATGATTTGTAGTAACAAGCTGGTTAATAAATGAAATATCTGAAGTATCTGATTTTATGGAAGCTCTAATGCCCGCGAGTCAAAACGGTCACTAAAGTAAAGGTGCTTATACTACATGGAGGGTGTGTGCGTGTGTGTATAGATATATTCGTGAAACGTGAACCAATGAGCTCGATTTTGAAAATTATTTATGTTTTTTTTGTGACGTGTGGTGTGGGTGGGTTTTGGGTGGACGGGGTGGGCCGTTGGGGTGGACTGACCGATATATCGCGCAGGGCTGCACCTCAATCCTCACGAAAGGGTTCTGGTTGGGTTGCTCCATATTTATTGTGCTGTTTTCGTGCTGCTTCCTATACTGCTTCACCTCCGTGGCTCAGTTTCCTATGCCTTTGCCACTGATACTTTCGCTTAATATACTTAGACGCGTTTATTTTCAAATCCACATAGATACAATAGAGTGAATCTTGTTACTCCCTATTTACTTTGATAAGCACAGCCCGAAATAGAATATCTGCCGAAAAAAATAGCGAATATCAAATGATGACACTCTTGCGCGTGCGACCGCGAACTAATACCTACTATTGAAATAACAATATGTAGGTACCTATACCTACCTAGATCCCTAATATGTTGCGAATGAGGTAGGTAGGTATAGATAGATACCTACTTAATGTGGATTCGTGGAACATTTTCGTTGACCCATTGGATAAGATTCGCATGGACAATGGTGTGTCATTTGCATGCTAATATTCATAGAAGAAGAATACTCCTAATATTATTGACTAGCTGTTACCCTCGACTTCGTACGCGTGCACAGACTTTGTTTCGGAAGTACCTATAAATGATTTTTTGGCGACTAACATTTTGTCTATTTGCAATGTCATTGGACACCGTGTATTTTATTTAATCAACGTGATTCAGCTTTTTTTAGGGTTACGATCCCGTAAGGTTTCGAAACCCTTATGGTGCGACTTTGTCCGTCTGTCCGTCTGTCACAACACAAACCGTTGCGAGTTATCGACCCTACCGATATCGTGGCCCTAACCTAGTGAATGATTACCTTCAACTTGATATTATACCGCAAATAATGTACAGCCTGAAAACTCAAAACATGTTTTGGATTATTCGTTGCGTAATTATCCTGGTGGACATTATTGTGATGCCAATTATCATGCTGTACAATCTCAGAATAATGACTTTACCGTGTCGGTTAGGTTCCACAAAAACAGTTAGCTGGCATACTCTACTAATCCGGTGGGTGGGTATAGGTGTTCGGTGCTGTGGGTGGTGGTGAAGAATGATAAACGTAAAAAGAGAATCTCGTGTCAAACAACGCTCCTCTTCTTCTTTTAAACCTTTAGGACCTTCTTCTTCTTCTCTTCTTCTTCTTCTCTTCGTTAATGGCCTCTGTCCGTCATTTCGACAGACAATTTTGCCAATGTCAAGTGATATAATTGTAATAATATAAGTCAAGTCAAGTCATTTGTCAAGTCGGCTGTCGTTTGTTTTGAAAAGCCTGTGTCCCTCATTTCGACAGACAATTTTGCCAGTGTCAAGTGATGAATTTGAAATAATATATTATGTCAAGTTAAGTCGGCTGTCGTTTCGACCTTTGAAAGAAAATACTGATGTCATTTTAATTGTCATGTCAATGTCAGCTGTCAGATGATTTAATTAATATAGTCTGTTGTTAGTGTATAAAATGAAAAGAAAACTTGATTGAAGTGAAATCAATAAAACAACATAAAAAATTCACGAACGCTACAAATGTTTCTCACAGCACCCTCGATTGTTCGTGGTATTGCCGCGTCCAAGCAAGCGACCGCACGAGCTCTCCATACTTCACAGTTAGCCATGGCCCCGATCAAGGTAAAACTTTAATAATTTTCTTGTTTTTACATAAATTATGTAACTAGCCGGCACTCAGTGGACGTGCTTCGCAGGTTGGAGATAAACTGCCTACGTCGGAATTGTTTGAAGATTCGCCGGCGAACAAAGTGAATATCTGCGAGCTAACGAAAGGAAAGAAAGTAATTCTTTTCGCGGTTCCCGGCGCTTTCACCCCGGGATGTTCCAAGACGCATTTACCGGGATACGTGCAGAACGCCGACAAACTGAAGTCCGAGGGTGTTGGAGAGATCGTATGCGTTTCTGTGAATGATCCCTATGTGATGGCCGCTTGGGGAGCTCAGCACAACACTAAGGGGAAGGTCAGTATGTCTACTTATCCAGTTCATAGCCAACCTCAATATTAGGTATAGTGAATGGTGACCTTTACAACTGAGGTTTCAACATAACCTTGAGAATTGTTTTGACCGTAGCTAAGCCAAGCAGTGAAAATCTATTTTTTATTTTATATACCTACTTACAGGGTTTTCTAACCTTATACTTCCCTCTCCATTCTACTGTGCACTTTTTAAAAGAAATTCAAAGCATACAAATTTAGTAAAATCTGCGAGATATCTCTAGAAGGTACCCTCACAATATTAGGTTACAGCCTTGCAACAGTTAAGTACTTGGATAAATCTCGACAGGAACATTGCCCTAGTGGTCAATATATGATATCTCTTCTTCTTATCAGCATATTGACCCCACTCTTGTAATTCATTTTGATTCACCTATCGATTCATTTACTCTGACTTTGACCTCATTCTGGTTATTTCTATCCACTTCTGTTAGAACTAGCTACAAAGCTATTTTATGGAACCAACTAGCAATTTGCTCTCCTCATCTAGGTCTCTGACTGAGAAGTAATATTAGTAGGTTATTTTTTTTTATACTAATGGATACCCAACACAGGTTTACACCTATACAATTCAATGTGCATAAGAATACCAGAGCACAGCATGTATATAAGAACAAGCAACAAAAACTCATAGTTTTAATGAATGTAAAATTTGCTATGCAAGCAGCGATGCTCGCATTGCTGTGTTCCGGTTTGAAAGGTAAGGGCGCCGGTGTAATTACAGGCACATAAGACTTCAAGATCTTTACGTCTCAGAGTGATGGACGCAGTGCATTGCCTTACAGGGTATGTCCTCATTGGACTTGCTCTGTGAGGTAATGCATTGTTATAGGCAGAAGTTTCTACTTAACATCAGATGAGCTATCGGCTTGTTATTATAATAAAAAAAAATGTAGGTACCAAATGTGTCCCAAGGTTCCAAGAAATAAATACCTGTATTGATTGACCTTCACACTGGATATTTTACTTTGCTGCTACATTAATAATGCTATCATGAATTTTTTTACATATTAAAGTAGGTAGAAATGAACATAGGTACTCAACTAACTCGATTCAGTCTTATTTAACCGACTTCAAAAAAGGAGGAAGTTCTCAATTCGGTTGTATTTTTTTTATGTTTGTTACCTCGTAATTCCGTCATTTATGAACCGATTTCAAAATTCTTTTTTCATCTAAAAAGGTATACTTCCTTAGTTGGCAGTTACGAATAACGGAAAAAAACATGTCATCCTCGTACACAACATTGCTTATTTTGCTTTCCTGTGACCTTTCTATGGTGTTTGTGAATTTTCAATCAGTAGAACAAACCCAATGAACTATCATCATCATCATGCGGTGATGAAGCTGTATCAAATTGAAGTCTGTATTTACAAGTTTTTAAACGTATAAACTATTATTGAAAGTGTTTTTTTTTCTTTTTTTAAAGCTTCGCATGCTGGCGGATCCTAGCGGTAACTTCATCAAGGCACTGGATCTCGGCACAAACCTACCCCCTCTGGGCGGGTTCCGCTCCAAGCGTTTCTCCATGGTGATCAATGACAGCAAGGTCGAGGAGTTGAATGTTGAACCAGATGGCACTGGTCTGTCATGCTCCCTTGCTGACAAAATTAAGGTCAAGAAGTAATCTCATGTATCATCAGCGCTCTGCCGATGCTTTTGGACCACTGCAGACCAAGACTTCACTTAAACTAAACTACACTTTAAAACTGACACTATAGGGTACATAGTGAGTTGTCAGGTGATCTTAATAGTTTAGGTTTGTTAGTGCGCTAAGTCCCAATGTGGCTCAAGTTGTGGCACCCTTTATCATTGTGATGTTGTAATATCTAGGTTTACGCCTGTGCACCCCCTTGTGATATAAATCGATTGAATAAAACATATAATAATTTTATTATTTCTTTTATTGTCTGCAATCAGTTTGAATCATGGAAAGAAAGCTCTGTGAGCAAGGGTTGTAGGTAACATAAAACAGATAACATACATGTAGACAAAATAAACCCAATTACGTGTACCTAGTTTACTCTGTTTATTCTAACAAAATTCTAATACCAAAAACCATTGAGGAAGTATTACTAGCGTATAGAGAAGCTATACCAAACCAAAAACGTGTCGCAACTTGAGGCGAGCGCGCCCCGCCCAAAGACAAGTATTTGCTGCAGCGCTAAAAGATTAGATGTCGTCTAACCATACTATCAAAACATGCAGCGCTAGATCGCTAATAGAGTATAGTTTTCTCGCGACCAAAACGTCGTAAGCGCCGTGAATTTCGGGGCGCTTACGCGTTTCGTTCAACATAGTGTAACAACATGTCGCTCTCATAGATTTTTTCACCGCAGAAGGACACTTCAGACAGCTTTTGTACATACAAAACTGAATTTTAATGCAGTACCTATGAATATTATATTTCAAAACGTGAAAAAATGTACAGTAAATTAAAATGAATTGTTAAGCGTTTAAAATCATAAGTTTTAAAATAAATTGGTATTTTATACAAAAAGTAGGTACATACCTACATAGGTACCTATTTGCACTAACTAGACCCCACACCTTATCTCACTCTGCCTTAGCATTAAAGAAATATAGGTATAGTAAAGCTTTATAATGACGATTTCAAAAGATAGCTACAGTACCTACTACATATTACTGATCAGACAGACGGCATAGGCCGAGTAATATGAGTTCAAAATAATTAGTTAAACCTTAGTCACCAACCCTTAGTAGGTATCCTAAACATCCCATCTGTACGATGCACTTTTCATAATCTATGATTTTCAAACAAAATGTCCGTACAATAGAAAATAATCTACAAAAAATAATTTTGGTTAGTTCTAGTTGATATTCTGTTTACTTACCGATGATAAGTCACGCCACTATCTTTTTTTTTCACAGTCGATTGGTTTTTACACGTTTTTAAAACGCAAGACGGCATTTTGAATTACTTTTTATTCGCATGCGGTCACGATGGTTGTTGGCGAGCGACTAAATGAGTTGTTGCCGGTCGGCAACAACTCATGGCGCAAACTTGTTGTTCGCGGCGTCTGTTCCATACGCTAGTAATATTAATTCTATGACCAAAAACAAACAAAATTATGAAGCCGCTCTATCATCAATCCATCAAAAGAAGATGGCCTGGCCTACAAAAGAACGATCAAGTCTAGATCGAATGAACTCCAACTCCTCTCTACGTTCGGTCCTTTTTTTTTATTTGCTTCATTCTTCCGGTACATCTTAGTACTGCTTCGCGTCGACAGATGGCGTTCATCGCTCGTTATTTTATAAAAATATCAAAATTGTCATTTTGTATGTAGAAATAATGCTGACCATATTTTTTTCTATGATGAAAACCGGTTTTTTCTTTTCCCACTAAATTGTTCCCACAATAATGCAAAAAAATGTTGTTCGGTATAAGAGAGCCGAAAAAAACTGATAGGATGGAACTGAATAGCGTGAATATTGCATTCTCTTTGTGAATAGCTTTCAAGCCTAATGAAAATGTCTACCGATAGTAGTTATCATCGAAAATGCGCTAAGTGTAATAAAACACGTGCTGAAGATAAGTCAGTGCACTTTTATCGGTTTCCGAAACCGATCAAAAATAATTTAATGAAGTAAGTACCTACCTACCTACCAATCCCTACCTGTATGTAGGTATTGTATTGGATTAGTATTTCTTCAGTTTCCCAGTAAATGTTCGGTGCGGCTCTACCGTAGGTACCTATGAAATGAAATGAAATTTATTAAATAAATAAATAAATAGGTATTGTAATAAATAAATAGGTATTGTAAAGGGTTACCTTCATGCATTTGTTACTCTAGAGTGTAAACTTGGTTCAGATATGAGATACTAAGCATGACTAACCCACATACCCTCCATCCATTGGACCAAAGAGCATTGGACTGACTAAGATCACAGGATACCTATCAGCAGAAAAAGGCTCAGAATCTATCTTTCAGAATATCTAAGAACCTATTTATTAACTGACTTCAAAAAGGAGGAGGTTCTCAATTCGGTTGGTTTTTTATTTTTAAAGTTCGTTACCTCAGTACTCTGTCATAAGAAACAATTTGAAAAATTCTTTTTTTACTGAAAGGTGTACTTCCAGATTGGTCCCATAATTTTTTTTATCAAAATCGGATCAGTACTTTTGCAGTTAAATAAGAATAACTGGAAAAAACACGTCATTCACATACACATTGCACATTTTGTTTCCCTGTGACTTTTCAATGGGTTATACTATCAATAGAACAATCCCAAAGAACTACTGTATCAAATTGATGTCGAGTTTTCAAGTTTTTAAACTTAATTTATTCATTCTATTTTGCCTCCTGCCAGGGCTCTTGCATGGGCAAAATATTGCTGGCCTTCTCAAGATTGGACATATGACTCTCTACTCTCACTAAATGCTAAAAGCAAAGTTTTATGTGGGAGACATTTTTCATCGTCAGAATTTTATGACAATAAGCAACAAAGGTTGAGCAAATTTGCTGTGCCTGATTCTGCTGTCGTGAAGAAACTGTTGAATACCAGAGAAAATATATTTAACCCGGTATGTGGGCTACCTACCTGTTTAGATCTTTACCATGAATCTTTCCTGCCCTGTAGTTCCACAAAATAGATTATAAATAATAATCCAACAACCACCATTTGACTGCTGATGTTGAAAATAATATTTAGAATATTAAATAAAAATAAGTAGTAACTTAAACACAAAATTTAAAGAGCCTACTTTGATACTAATGGACTTCACACAAACTTTCACCCTGTATTTTTCTACTTAGGGGTCAAATTTCCAAAAATCCTACCTTAATTCCACTGCATTACATCAGCTTACATAGCATAATATATCTAATGGGTATCCATGTGCAAAACTTAGTCTTTACATCCAGTGGTTTAAGATTAAATGACTTTGTTCATCCAGAAGTAAGATTATTGTCTTTAATACCAGTTATTTTGATTTATATAGGATGTTGAAGCACCAGCGAAAAAGCATGTCATTGTGTCAAGATTGTCAACTTCACGACCAGAAAATATTGCAAGTTATCATCATGTGTTAGCCCAAAACACTTTTGAAGATATTTCAAATACATTTGAACCAACATGCAGCATACAAGTAACTATAAATTTATAATTGATCGAGTGAGCGAAGCGAACGAGCGAACCGTTTTTTTATTTTGATTCTAGGTCTAATAGTTTTTGAGTTGTTGTAAAAATTATAAAATTGGCAAACCCAGTATAACGTGAGCTACCATTTCTTGAAGTTTCAATGATTTTGTAGTTCAAGTCAGGTGCATAGCTAGACGGCGATTTCGAAGCGATTTGCAAAGTTTTATTACAACCATTGGTCAATAAGAATTGTTTGGGTTTTATTAACCTCCCACCATCACGAGATCTCAGTTCGGGGCGAACTACTAGTACATAAGCACATACCTACATACTTAACAATGCCGACTGATTATCTAGATTAGGAGTGAGTTATTGTTTGTGTGTTTCATTGTGTATTAAGACAAGTATTTTTGTTTTTATAGAATAATGTGCCATCAGTGAAACAGCTTTTGTCAAGAATGTCATCTATGCAACGAGAACATATTGCAGTTAAGCCAAAAACGAGTGATCTTGTGTCAGCACGAAACATTTTTGTAGATATTACAAAAACATTTGAACCAACATGCAGTGAACAAGTAACTATAATATAAATCCTACTAAATATCTCATCCCATCCCTCTAATAAGTATTTCTAAATGTCAATGTTGAGATGTTTGTTTCAATCACGCTACAACTGCCGGTCCGATTTGGATGAAACTTTAAATATAAAAAAAGTAACCTGAATTAATACACAGGCTACTTTTTATCCCGGTAAATCAACAGGAAGTAGCGGGCGGAAGCTACCTACAATACAAAAGTTTGTACATACCTCAAAAATACAATTCCCACTGATTATCTGTATCTAGTAGTCTTGAGTTATTGTGTGTGTGTTTCATTATGTATTAGGACAAGTATTTTTGTTTTTATAGAATAATGTATCATCAGCGAAACAGCTTGAATCAAGATCGTCATCAATAAGTGATCATATGTCAGCACAAGAAACTTTTACAGAGAATTCAAAATCAATTGAACCAACATGCAATGAACAAGTAATTCTAAATTTACTAACACTTACAATATTTTTCAAAATAGATTTTTTGTAAACATTACTTTATTTAGCGTTGGACCACTAACATTTTTATTTATAGGTAGGTGTAGATTAGCATGGTATGGACACGTAATGAGGAGGGATGAAAGTCATATTACGAAAAGAGTTATGAATATGAGTGTGGCTGGGGGGTGTGCAAGTAGAGGAAGGCCGAAGAAGAAGTGGTTGGATTGTGTGAAAGAGGATATGAATGTGAGAGGAGTAGATTCAGATTTGACGAATGATAGGAGTGAATGGAAGAAGAAAACATGTTGTGCCGACCCCACCTAGCGTGGGATAAGGGCAGGGAAATGATGACCTATATAACATACTGAAATTTGCGTATTTTGCTTCAACCCTACACACTTAAACCATATAAAACCTCATACCAAATATTTTCTTTTTTCGAATTCCAGAACACTCATACAAAGACGACCGTTCCTGTTAAACCTAAAAAATGCAGCGGCATTCTGAGTGCTATTAATGCATCAAAACTGAATGAACTGACGACTAGGCAAAAACATTTATACGAAATTTGCATAAAGGAGTTAAAGGAAATACTAAGACTGCAAGAGTATTTAACAAATAAAAAAGGGAATTCGATTGAAGAAATTACTTCTAATGAGAATGTGCAAAAACTGTGCGACTTAAATATTAACAATTCACTTTTGGTGTTACTACAAAGTCAACTGAAAAATTGCCCAAAGATACCAAAACGCAGAAGATATACAGTTAATGAGAGAATTATGGCTTTAGTCATTTATAAAAAGTCCCCTGCCTGCTATAGTTTATTAAGAAGGTTGTTTGCACTACCATGTCGGAGTAATTTGAATCATTTACTCGGCACAGTACCACTAACACCTGGCATCAATAGACATATCTTTTATGCGATAAGGAAAAGGTTGGATAAACAAATTGATGAAGCCAATATCTGCGTGCTTTCCTTTAACGAAATGTCTATTAGACAACATGGGTCCTATGACACAGAGCAGGACAAAATACTGAGCTTCCAAGATCATGGCAATAATGGAAGAAATAACCAAATTGCTAGTAAAGCCCTTGTATTTATGTTAGCTGGCATTAAAAAAAAATGGAAGCAACCTATTGCATTCTATTTTTCACCTACAAACACAGCTGATAGAATTACTGTCATTTTAAAAGAGGTACCTACATAATATTTTTATCAGCGTACTTATTTCTGCCGCCAAGCAGCGACATTGCTGTGTTCCGGTTTGAAGGGTACGAGTGTAAGTTCAACGTTTGTCAGTCAACTAAGGAATACAACTTTTATAGACTGAGGTAACTGCTTACAGCGAAGGAGCGCTGTCATTCCCTAACTGGCATAACTGGAACACTCGTGGCTAGGCTTGCTTAGCCAATCTTCACTGATTATCTAAGTTAAGCGACGTTCTGCTAGATCACTATTTGGATGGGTGACCGTTAGTGGCATTTACATCTTAGCATTTCCGTGCTTCGGAGGACACGTTAAACTGTCCCGGCTCTAGTAGTCGTTAAGCCATGACGGAGGCCTTACGGCGGCCTAAAAACACCGTCACCAGGGTTGGCCATTAACTCATACGAGCTTGCTTGCTATTTCCTAACTCTAAAATGAACTCATCAATAACATAGGTTGAGTAGCTGTGTGAAATACTTTTTTTTTTAAATTAATGTTTTCTTTTTGTTCCTTTCAGGTACTGACAGAATGTTTTAGTCACAATTTAAATGTGGTTGCCACTGTATGTCAGCTATCTACAGTGAACTTAAAAGTTTTGGAATCGTTAGGTGCAACTACCAAAGACCCATACTTTGTGCACGGTGGACGAGAAATTGTTGCAGTATTGGATCCTCCACATCTTTTAAAGTGCACACGAGATCTTTTAATGAAGCATGATGTTGAGTGCACCACTGTGTTTCTAGGCAATGATGAGCCCGTTAAAGGTGACAGTAAATATTTTTTTTAATGGTTACCATACATAGTTTCTTCAGGTCGTGAATTTTATTTTAATCTTAACTTTATGCTTGAATGTGGAAAGTTCAGAAAGGAAAATTAAACATACTTACTGATAATTATTTCTAAAAGTTAACTGATAAAAAAAAAATCAATTAATAGTTATTTTCCAAAAGCACAGAATACTTAATAGTATGTGAGTCTTATGTAACCGTAGGTTAAACTTGATACGACTTTTTTCACACTAACGCCATTTTTTATTTATCAGTACAAACTCTAATATGTTCCGTGCATCCGGAATAACAATTTTATGAAAATGTACTTAGTATTAGAAATAAATGCATCTAAATACACAACAATTACTGAAAAGATTTTAGATAAATTAACGTGACGAATACACTGCAATTTACATATTGAATTTTCATAAAATCATAATGAAAATAGTTCTGTAATGATCAAACTTAAAAAAACTACTTCCGTGGCGCCAATTTTGAAAAACTGTGCCTATTGAGAAATTCCTAAAAGTAACTATTCTTATATACGTTAAAAATATTCTAATCAACTAACTGGATAACTCTAAATAACTACTGACGAATATAATTGTCTAACACTCGGCCATTCTGCAACGGCCGGGGTCCACCACGGCGTTCGATCGGCATCTTGGCTCCATAACTGTCAGTCACCTGAAAATAAAAGGACGCAGTAATTTGTGTTCAGAATCAATATGTTGTAGAAATCTTCAGTGATAATTATTATGTAGAGCTCTGTACATTATTCAGTTTATACTTCAGTTTCCATATTCGTTGGTACCTATGTTTTTGTACTTTATACCTACTGCATGATGGTTTAATAATATTAGTCAAAACTATAAATATTCTACTGCACTAACAGGACATGAAGCAGATAACATAGACAGTATATTATGTAGGTCACACAGACTGTACGTACAGTGTACATCAAAGAGAATACTTATTGTGGATTACAAACTCAGATAGTTCAATGTAGGCAAATGACAAAAACATCTTTCCATGCATGTCACACAGACAGTATAAATGTAGGTCACACAGACAGGTTTTAATGTTGGTCACACAGCCAGGTTTTAATGTTGGTCACACAGACAGTATATATAAATGGAGGTCACACAGACAGTTTGAATGGAGGTCAGACAGACAGTACAAAATATGTAGGTCACACAGACAGTATAAAATATGTAGGTCACACAGACAGTATAAAATGTAGGTCACATAGACAGTTTTTAATGTAGGTCACATAGACTTGTCTGGTACCATTTCTCAAACTTAATTATTTAGCTACGAGTAATCTTTAGTTTTCAGGACTTCAAAAACGGCAGCTGCTATTTTCATTGACTTATGTGTGGTTGTAGGTACTTCGAGATATGTAGCGGCTACGTACCTTACCTACCAGTAAATTATTCCATCTATCAGTTTTATTTACGGAATGCTTATCTACTGGAGCATACATAAACAATAGGCAATTTTCATTTACAGTTTTATTTACATATAGGCAGGCGGGCATCTAGTCTTAATCTACCCTAATTCTAAATCTAGTTAGGTATCTACCAACATAAACATTTCTAGCAACGTACGTACCTATACACCTACCTACACCTGTACGACATAACAATTTAACTTTCAAGAAGATCAATAAGATCGTCCCGGTCTATCTCCCTGTCACTAGCTGAACTATCTGCATCAGAAATAGTAGATTTGTAAGGTCTTAACACCTCACCTCGGACCACTGCGCTAAATTTCTTGTAACCTTTCATTCCTTTAACGCTACTAATTGTATAACGATCAATATTCGGTTCCGCCTTGCAAACTTTATACGGACCTGTATATGGACACTTCAATTTTTGTGAAACTTTAGCAGAAGGGTCCCTACTAGCACCATCTTTCCATAAAACTAATTCTCCTACAGAGTACTTTATGCATTTTTTTCGGGTTCTATCAAATTGCTTTTTCATGAGGGTCATATTTTTATCGATATGTAATTTTGCGCTTTGTCTCCTATTCTGGAGTGCTAACTCTTGTGCAGCAAATTCTTCAGCTTGCCCCGAGGGGTAAGCTGGCAAACGGGAATTTTCATGTCCGAACATGAGTTTAAACGGGGAAAACTTGGTCGTTGAATTAGGTGTGTTGTTTATCCCCCACACGACATCAGAAAGTTTCTCGTCCCATGTACTCTCATTTTCGGACATAGTGTTCAGACCATCTATGATTGTGCGGTTTACACGCTCGACCTGACCGTTAGACCTAGGGCTTGCTATAGCATTCAAAACGTGTTTAAATTGACTTTCTTCAGCAAATTGTTTGAAATAGCGGCTAGTAAAAGCTTTACCTCTATCCGTGATAACTCTAGTTGGGTTGCCAAATAGTGTCATAATTTCTTTCAAGTGCTTGATTGTTTCTACGGAACTACAATTTTTAACTGCTCGAGCAAACACGAACTTAGTGAAAGAATCTATAGCTACCAGAACGTACGTGTTTCCTTTCCTAGTCTTTACGAATGGGCCTAAATGATCAGCATGCAAAGTATGCATAGGCACTGGCACTTTCTCGATTGGGTATAGCTCTCCTTGAGTCCTACCATACGCTGATTTTCCGTACGCACACTGTAGACATGAGTTAATGTATTTTCTAATAAATCGTGTCATTCCGTTAAACCAGAACTGAGATTTTATGGTTTTTTCACATCTTTCAAATCCTGGGTGTCCTATCTGGTCATGGTACTTCTGCAAAAGGCCGTATTTTGCTAATTTAGGTATAACAAAACGGTCGCCACTCAATGTTTTCCTGTATAAAATATCATCTTTTATATTGTAATTATTGACAATGTCTGGGTTAGTGGTTTGTTCTTTTAACTGTGTGAGTGTTTGTTGAATGTTATTATCTTGTAGTTGAAGTGTAATTAACCAGTCAGATTCTTCAATTTGGAAAATAGGTTCCGAAATGGGATTCCTACTTAATGCGTCTACATGTCTCATCCTCTCTCCCGCCCGGTATTCTATTTGCAAATCGTAGTCCTGTATAGCTAGCCACCACCGAGCTATTCGTGGTACAAGATCTTTCTTAACTAATGTGGTGCGCAGGGCTGCGCAATCAGTGACTACTTTAACAGGAATACCTGTCAAGTAGATACGAAAACGCTTCAATGACTCTACTACAGCGAGAGTCTCCAGTTCATAACTGTGGTAGACCTGTTCCTCTTTGGAAGTGACTCTACTGAAATATGCTATTGGTTTTATTGAACCATCTGACTGATGCTGCATAAGAATACCACCTAGGCCTAACTTGCTGGCGTCCGTGTGCAATTCTGTAACTGCCTTGCTATCATAAATACCTAGCACTGGTCTCTCGATTAATTTTAGCTTTAGTGTTTGAAATGCTCTTTCTTGCTCAGATCCCCATATCCAATCTACGCCCTGTCTAGTAAGCTTTGTTAAGGGGAGAGCGAGTTCAGCAAATCCACGTATAAACTTTCTAAAATACGAAGTTAACCCGATAAACTGCCGAATCTCGTGAACGTTCCTAGGCCGACGATATTCTGAAACGCAATTGATTTTAGCTTGGCCAGGCCGTATTGTACCTGCAGATATTTCATGACCTAAGTAATTCACGCTCGTTTTTAGGAATGAACATTTAGACAAGTTTAACTTTAGATTGGCCTTCTGCAATAGCTCTAATACGCGTTCTAACAACAATATACCTTCTTCTATGGTCACGGTGGGTAACATGACGTCATCAAGATATGTTGCGACATCATTTCTAACATCATTTAGGGCCAAGCGTATTAATCTAGAGAACACTGCTGGTGCATTAGCTAATCCAAAGGGCATTTTTAAGAACTCAAACTGACCTGTAGGAATTATAAATGCAGTCTTATGAATCGAATCATCCGCCAGTCTAACTTGATAGTACCCCTGGGCTAAGTCAAGTGTTGTGAAATAACTTTTTCCTGCCAACTTCGAAACTTGATCGTCAATATGCGGGAGAGGGTATCGGTCCTTGACGGTTTGGGAGTTTAGGGCACGATAATCTACGCACAATCGATAATCTCCGCTTTTTTTCTTTATTAGTATAACTGGACTTGCATATTCAGACATCGATTCACGTACTATTCCCGCTTCAACTAAATCTTGAACCTTGTCCTCGAGAATTTCGTTTTCCTTTTGCGACACTCTATATGGCTTAAAGTGAACAGGTTTGTCATTCGTGGTCTGAATATGCATTTCTATAAGATCAGTGCAACCTAAATCTTTTGTATTCCTAGCAAACAGATGATCATAGTTGTTTAGTAAGGCCATTACTTTATTACAACTCGCACTATCTAGTTCTCCTAAATCTATGTCACCTCTACATAAGGCTCTAGAGCCACTAGAGAAGTCACTAGGGGAGTCACGGTTTGTTTCTAGAGTCATGACGTCATGAACGTGATCAGAAGCAAGAGTTACAATTTCCGCACGTACTATTAACTTATGAGCTGGAAAAGTGATAGCGAAATCACCCATATTCAGAAACTGTAGACGACCTTCGATGCAAATAATTCCTCCAGGGATATGATAACATAATTTACCTAATTGTACATGAACAGGTTTTGTTAAGAAGTAAAAATCGCCGTTGGATTCTATATCAACAAACACATCGACAAGACAGACACTCTGTGCTGGAACAGTTACATCACTTTTAAGGCAAACATCATACTTGGAGTTAAAGTCCGAATTCACTAATTCAATAGGTTTTAAGCAATCATTTACGATAGATGTTTGAATAATTCTAGCAGAGTTTGATGTTGTCACTAGACTGATACCAGGCTGATTTATCATAGACTGACCTATAATTAGATCTATATCTGATAGTTCGTAATCAGTGATTTCAACATGACCCTTCAAGCATACGTTGTCCAAAAACACCTCTATTTCTGTCCTACCTAACGACTGTATGTGAGCACCGCCAAACCCTTTCATTACAACAGCAGAGGGAAGAATTGCTAAGTCTAACATTTTTGCTCTACTGTACGTTAGAATATTAAGCTTACTGCCCGTATCAATAAAAACAACAAGTTGTACTGTGCCTATGTAAGCTAAGCGTTTGTAGATGCTCACAGAATTACTGGTAGAAGCGTACATTATACGACTCACCCGAGGTGTTTGGACGTTCTGCCCCGCCGTCTTAGAAGAGGCTCCAAACCAGCATGTCGCAGATGTGTGGCCGGCGCGCTGGCAGATCTCGCAGCGCTGCTGGGCTCTGCAATCCCGTGCTTCGTGTCCGATCCGGCGGCAGAAGTAGCACCGCTTCGCACCCTGCAGCTGTGACGTCGTAGGCTGGTTTTCATTGGCAGTTCCTCTTCTCCAAGTTGACTTGCGTGATGAAGCTGCAGGTTCTTGTGTAGTTTTGTAGTGTTCCAACGAGGAAAGGTATCCGCAGTATAGAAGTTCTGGTGTTTCGCACTGGTATGCTTTCGCATTCGCACGCAGCTCCACGGGTAGGCCTCTGATAATGCATGATATCGCTTCTTCTCCGTATATATTGCACTTCTTAAGTAAGGACACTTTGTCGTGATAATACTTGGTCATCGTTTCAGAGTCTTTTTTTGTTCTAGCCAGCATACCCTCAAGTTTGTCCACGTGGTCAGTGGTTCGTGGAAAAGCGGTTTTTAAAGAGTCTTTCCATTCTTCCCAATCCAGATCATAATCTTCCAGCTCGTCGTACCAGCGTCGTGCAGAACCGCGCAGGCGAAGTTGCATAATAAATTGTTTTTCAGTCGCGTTCCATCCGTAGACTGCACCAAGCTGGTCGATTTTGTGAAGCCAGCTACAGACGTTGCTGGTGTCGTCCTCGGGCCGAAACTTTGGAACTACTTCTGCGTCAGTGTTGGTTATTCGTTGCCGTTTTTTCGGTGTGGGCGCAGAGGTAGAAGAAAAAAAATTTTGGTCTTCCACAGCGTCTTCATCATTCGACGTAGAATCTTCGCAGTATTTTCTTTTCTTTACACCAAGGCCAGATGCATATGGGCCAGACATCTTTCACAATCCCACTTCTGAGATGTAACCGTAGGTTAAACTTGATACGACTTTTTTCACACTAACGCCATTTTTTATTTATCAGTACAAACTCTAATATGTTCCGTGCATCCGGAATAACAATTTTATGAAAATGTACTTAGTATTAGAAATAAATGCATCTAAATACACAACAATTACTGAAAAGATTTTAGATAAATTAACGTGACGAATACACTGCAATTTACATATTGAATTTTCATAAAATCATAATGAAAATAGTTCTGTAATGATCAAACTTAAAAAAACTACTTCCGTGGCGCCAATTTTGAAAAACTGTGCCTATTGAGAAATTCCTAAAAGTAACTATTCTTATATACGTTAAAAATATTCTAATCAACTAACTGGATAACTCTAAATAACTACTGACGAATATAATTGTCTAACACTTATTAAGAATTTATTTCTTCATCCTTAGTTCGGCCTTGGCTGCTGCTATTTGGCTGACAGTTTCTGCTTAATTTTTACGTCTACTATGCTCAATTTTGTTTTTTGTTGTAGGTATAGTTAAATGGAGCCACTTTGATCAGTTTTATCAACTTGATAAAGATAATCCGCTCTTCGTTTTTGCTCCTGCTTTGACAGACCATCATTTAAAACCGAATAACAAGCAACAGATGAAAGTTGAGCTTGCAACTCAAGTATTTAGTCACGCTGTCACAGTTGGCATGTTGGCTAAAATTGCATCAAGTGAGTCATACAAAATCATCATAATTATAGAAGTCCTATAGAAGCCTTTAGAAGTCCACTACTGGATATAGGCCTCCAGAATACAGGTCTAGGTTTTGGACCTTCTCCATTTCACTTAACGCGATCTAAACAATGTATTGGTCAATAGGGTAGGTGACCATTCTTGCGAAGTGTACGTATTCATATAATATCTACTGTGTAGTTGGTGTAGTTATAATTAGACCATTTCCAAAAACTGGGGGTTATACCAGAACATAGAAGCCATCAATATGAACTACGTGTCCTATAAAATAATTATCAAAAAAAATATGCAACTATCGCTCGCATACTCAAATCTGTGTTGACCTTTTGTTTCGAAATGCAGCGATATCTAGTTACTTTTATCAGTTGTAAATTTAAATTTTTTCAGATGAACTTCCAGTGGAAGCCCTCGCAACGGCTACTTTCGCAAACAAGTTTGACGAGCTCTTCGATGCCGTCAATGCGGACACTCCCGATCTACGTCGTGGAAAAAAATATTCCACAAACTTAACCTTACGCAGTCCACATATAGCACTCTTTGCGGAAATGCGAACTTTTATTTCTACCATGAGATATCTTGGCAGGGAGTCTAAACCTCCATCTCAAGATGGTTGGATCCATACATTGAACGCTATAGAAAAGCTATGGAAAAATTTGCGATTATTGAAAATTAAAACTCTTTCTACGCGACGCCTAAATCTAGATGCTTTAGAATTTTTTTTCGCCTGCATCAGATCTAACTGTGGATCTAAAAATAATCCCACAATTCAACAATTTGTAGCGGGGGCTAAAACGGCCATCTTGTCTAATTTGCGCAACTCGGGACGAAGAAAAAATTGCGAAGATGACAATGCTGAATTGTTGGACAACTTTGCCAGTTTTGTACCAAGCGAAGACAATTTAAAATCCAATGAAATTGAAGGATTATTGGCTGTTCCTGTAGACATGGTAACTGAAAGTGAAGCTTGTGCGTACGTGTGTGGTTTTATATGTACGTGACTTCGCCATCTTGATTGTGTTGACTGTCGGAAAATATTTTTATCCGACACGTCTCCAAACATACACGTATTCACAAGCTTAAAAGAATACTAATAAAAAAACGCTTTGACTTACGCCAGCAAAGCCATGATTTACTATGTGGAAACAATGGTTAAATTAACACAACAATACCTAGGTACATAAAGGATCATGCTTGGAAAGAGACTATTCAAGCAAATGTTATAAATGGACTAAATATTGTAGATTACACTTTTTTTAATTATTGTCCTCTATTAAGGAAACTTTAAAGCACTTTAAATCTTACCTTTAATTTACTATCAAAAGATTTGGTTTTAAAAAATAGAGAAATAGTTACTACCTAATTTAGGAAAAAAAGTTAAAATCTTAAGAGTGCTAAAGAATTAGGACCTTGGTGCATACAGTTTCAAACTACGGTCATTATAATCTTTGGTATTCCGAAGATTGTAGGTAATACAGTTTGTAATCGCGTGTTGTTTGCATTTCATCTTAAGTAAATTTAGTAATTTTATGTCTTCAGAAATGTTGAAATCTGCATGCGAGAAGTGGTTCCGACGGCTGTCTGGGTCTAAATCACGTCTTTGATGGTTCGAAGCAACACGTGCTCCGGAATTGAGGAGCAGAATAAAGGTTTTGGAATGATGACCATGAACCGGCAGGCGAAGCGTGGAATTGTGGAAATTATTAAATAAATAGTACATTACTGCTGCGGCCAGCATAGGTAATAGGCGTGAATGAATAAATAGTTGTAGTAGGCATAAAGTTTTAATCTGCGGTGATCATTACAGAGAAATACCTCCTCGAAAAAATAAATAATTAAAACTTATATGTACATACCTACCTATTTAATTTGTATACCTAATTCTTATTTAATTTTATTCTTATTTTAACTTTCGCGTGCGTGTAGATTACCGATTTTTTCAGAATGTAGGCCCGTAGGTATGCCAATACAGAAATCGTTACTCAAAAGCATAGGTTTGTGTAGGTAGAGATTTTCATACAAAAGTGTGAGTCTGGATCAGATACGTTGTCTGTGATTATGCCATAGCACAGACAGTGCATAAAAAATGCGGAAAGCCCTGCTTGCTTCGGATGGTTTTTGTACAACCATGAAATGCACAGCCTGGGGTAAATTTCATACTTTTCCTGATTGGTTTTATTCTGGTATTCCACGTAGGCATGAAATATCATCATCATCAGCTTATACAAAGAATGTTTGACTAATGTGACTTCACGAAACCCAAAAAAAAAAAAGTTAGTGGAAATTAGAGCGCCGAAAAAAAAGCAATACAAAACAAAACTAAAGAGGAAGCTCTAAATTCGTAATTTTTGAATAAACTAGTGGAGTAATTATGAGACTATTACGCTGAAATAATGTACAAACGAGTACATTATTTTGGATCAATTATAATTTTGTTCTCGCTTATTTACGTTGTAAAAAATGTATTCACTGAAATGTTCGATGATGAAAGTGACCAAGTCGACGAATGGCTGGATCAAAACGATCTTGGGGAGTACAAGAAGCTTTTCAGAGAATACGGTATGTAATCTTTCTCTAACAGTGGTTCTACCCATTCGTTTTCCACCTCTAATGTCGGTCTGACCGTCCTTTCCGAAGTCTTGTGGATAGTAGGTACTACGGCATACAGTACCGGTACCATTCTCCTCAACAGTAGGTAAGTACCGCTAATTCCCGTTACTGCATGCCCTAGTAGGTACCTATTGTAGATTTCCAACAAGAGTAGCCTGTAGTTTAGTGGAGTGCCTGGTGCATTGTCATCTGGTAGTTTCTCTGATACCTGATAGACCAAACCCTTGGCACTCCAGAGGAACTTTTTTCTATACAATTATAAAAACAGTTTAAAGCTAAAAAAATATTAAAATTGGGTTTGTAATTGAAAATCAATCACAGGTCCATCTAATCTAGGCATAGAATTCTTGTTTATTTCTATTGTATCTATTGTTCCTGTTGCAAACAAGCTTGTATGAGTTAGTGGCCAACTCTGGTGATGGAGTCATGGCTTAACAACAGCTAGAGCCGAGACTGATAGTTTAACATGCCCTTCGAAGCATGGAAGTGCTCAGATGTAAATGCCTCTAATGGTCACCCATCCAAATTTTTCCTATATGTCATTGTTTTATCAGTTTATCTAAGAAAGGGACGACGGAAACATTTTTAGTGCACAGTCAAATTAGGTTAGTCTAGAAAAAAACCAATAAATAAGTTGGTACCATTGTTTTAGTATGGTTGTAATCATAGTCCTAACCATATGTGCAACGAACATCAATAGTAATTACCTCACATAGGTAACATTTTAGGTAGCATTAAATACATCAAGTCTTCTTAGCATCCTGCATTAGGTGCTCTTCAAGAGCTGCTGCCTGCTGGCATTTTTGCCACACCTTTATTCTTATTAGAGAGCAAGGGCATGAACATGGGTACGAGCCGGGACAGAAGCATGATCATGTTTAGACTATGCTCATATTTAAACGCAACATAAGATTTCATAGAAGATCAAACTCAACTTTGTAATTTAAATTCTGCATTGGCCCAAAACTCATAGGACATAATCCACAAACATACCTATGTAACTAAATGAGTTTTAGTATCATGTTATTGATAGTCATCTCTCCTGGGCTTTGTGCAGCGCAGGGGGTGGGATCGGGTGGGCCGGGCGGTATGACGTAGCCTCCCGATCCCACCCCTACCTACCCACAAACACAAAGGCGGCGCGCGGGATCGAGAAGAGTTAGTCAGTCGCGCCGCAGCCACCGCGCCGCGCGCACGTGTACACCATCTAATACCCATGCATATCACCACACATCACTAAAATTATGCAGTTCTAACTCAACAAAAGACACCGGTTTCAATTAGAGGATTCAGGACGTTCAGGTGGCAATCGTTTCGCGGTCTGTTTGAACTGTCAAAATGTGGCAGTTCGAGGACAACGAGATATGCTCCATCGGGATGGTGCATCCGTCCAACAGCCGCAATTCCGGCCTGTCCCGGCTCTCCAATATACCGCATTTTACAGGTACCTCCCTAATATTATCACCTTTCTACGCTTTTGTTTTTTCGTAGTGTGTCAGGCGGTATCAGGGGCATCGAGAAGCTGCTCTTACGCCGGTAACCTCAGTTCAGACTCAACCTGATATCACTCTGCACCTGAATTAGGTAGGTACGTAACTTGGTACCTATGTGGCATAAGAATGACTGGGACTGCAACAAATTGCTGCACTCGGCAGTGAATGCCGTCTCTATCTAAAGTCAAGGTACCTACATGGGTACAAGATTCAAGAGCCCTCCCGTTGCTTGCTTGCCGCTAGCGGTCGAGGACTAGTTCAACTTGTTTTTATTTATTAGGCCATCGAGGTTTACAATCCACACCAAAGGTAACAGGAAATGGTACTGCGCGAGCCACAGAACACAAGAGCGAGCAAAGATTCACTTAAAATACGTTTTATTTTGGTAGTTTGTTCACTTGGTTCGGTATGCAGGACATCGGGGTACCTCTGGCACTGGTTGCAAATGACTGTGTCACCGCGGGAGATAAACGAAACTATGCATACCACCAACCAACTAAATTGTAGAATTCTAACTGGCCGAAGCAATGGTTTAAACCTATCTGACCTTTACCTACAAGTTCAGCGAATTACAAAATCAATGAAGCTCTAGAAAATGGAAGCCCACGGGTTTTCCAAACTTTACGATTTTCACTACAGCACAAAATTTATTTAACCTAGAAAGAGACCATAATTAAATGGTTTTGGAATCTTGTCCCCCCCAAGCCGATTTACCTCATAATCTTACCAGTAAGCTTATGGCCTACTATAGGTATGTGGAGCTACCAAATTCTATGCAGATCGTTTAGCGGTTCGAAAGTTATGCTCTAACACACATACAACGCCGATTTACCCAAGTTGATACAACGGCAACTGATCTTGTACAGATCATTGGCTGGCTAGACCGTCAGCATCATGTCAGAATCATTCGATAGTGATTAACAATGCAAGAGGCATTCTTTCATCTGCAATAGCGCATTGGAACATATTGGAATTGCGCCAGGGAGCGTCGGTTTTTGTAAATTAGCCGGACCGCTGGAGACCACGTAAATTATCTTCGGGTCTATCGGCAAACAGACATAGATGGACATTTGTCATATAGACAGAAATAGCGATCAATGGCTAGATTTGACCTTAGGGTCGAGAAGTGAAGAATACTATGAGGCTTAAATACTCGACTGCTATTTAAACAGGTAGTGAAAGTTAATCCAACCCTACGAGGGTTAGATGCGAATACCAATGGATGTTTTTGATTAGTAAAGCCTCTAACCGCAAATTCATTTATGTAGCCCTGAGATCTGTGGAGTACCTACTCTAATTCGTCCGGTGTTTGCTCTTAGGCACTTGTACCCACTTCCCGGATGAATCCCTTCCTTTGTGTCATTCTCGACACCGCATTTAAGTAAATTTGTCTTTATTTCAGTTACTGTTATCCAGACAATATTTAATTTTCCCGCATTATCATATTGTGGGAAATATCGTCTTGATGTTTGAAACGTATTATAACATTATAGTGTGTCTATCAGAGTGTTAGGTACAACATAATCCATTATGTTTGTTGTTTGCTGCCTAATATCGTATCGTACTCTAAGGCCCGTATTCTGATTTACTGATGATCTATGCTTAAGTAACGATTTCTGTATCTGCGTAGGTACGGGCCATACCTTTTCTGTTTTCAAATTTTTATTTGCTTTTATGTATATTTTGGCGGCGTGAGGTATTTTCATTCAATTTTAGCTAGATTTATCTGCTCAACTTTGATTCTATGATAAAAAGTTATGAAGTAGGCAGAAGGCCTTCTTGATGTTGAGCGGTTATCTCTTATTAGTTCACAGAACACGTTTACTGACGACGTGTGTCTTGTGGCATTGCATTGCGTCCAAGACGTTAACGTGTCAAGTCTCTTGTGCCTGTTGGTAATGTAATTGAGCCTCAAATTCCACTTTCCCATCAATATCCGTAATAAACATACCAATTTCATATTGCACCTGTGATCCCCCGCCCCTTCGGTCATCGGCCCTGTTCCTGTGCCCCAGTTTCTCTGGCTCAGATACCCGTATACCCGGATGCAACAAGTAAATGTTACATCGTATGTCGCCATTGTAAACAGGCCGAAACATCTAGTCCGGATGACTTACGCAGCGTCATGTCAGAGCCAACATCTTAGCCAGGGGTCTAGCTGGGAGCAAGCTTGCCCACCACTTATAGCTTGTAATAATAGGAGTGGGGAAAAGTATGAAACCACCGATTGTAAGAACAATTTCATAAATTCACCTGACGATCATTTTTCCTGTTCAAAAAAACCGTGTCCGCTCAACCGACTCATCGTACCTGAATTTTTCCAAAAGCTAGCCTTGAGAACTATATGCTACAAAGTTATTTCAGTAATAATAAGTTATCCACATTGTCTTTCGTGATTCTATTTCGTGCGAGCTCTACCTAACCTTCGTGGAAAAATACCTATTACCATACCAACCAACCAACCCACCCACATCGTAAAAGGTTACTGAGTGATATTTGTAAAATAATATTCGAATATATTTTTACTCTCCTATTACTTTTAAATCATCACTGAGATATACAACTAAGTTCGAACTTGATTGTAGAAGTCTGCGATTTGATTATTTCAATCAAATTGATTGAATGAAATTGATTATTTCAATCAAATTGAATCAGTTTTTATGGAAGCCCATTTATCGAAACACATTTATCTGCCTTTGAAACGGATCTCCGCGAAGCAATACTCCCAAAATCATTATGCAAATAAGGATCCAGCAGGATCTCTCGCAACAAATTATTTGATTCCAAAGGCTTTCCAACTTTCCAATAAAACGGAGTGTTTTTAAACTATTCAGGAAACTAGGCAAATTGGAATGGCTTTTTGTTTATTACATTTTTATCAAAAATCTGTTCACAGGGTTGGTACCGACAAACCGTGTTGTGCTTTTCTTGGTCAATGTATTTTTTCTACAAAGAACAGCGTTTCACTGCTGGATTTTTTCAACATTCAGCTGTGCAATAGAATACAGGACGTTGTTCACTCTCATTTATCGATTTACAAGACTCATACTAAGTCGTAGTTATGGGAAGATCAGTGGCAGTTGGCGTCAAATGTTCCCAATGTAACTAAGTTACTAATAGGTCAAGGATAGTTAATTTCGCGTTTGAGGAACCTGACTGTAATTTCGTGATGGTTATCCGCCAAACTACCAAGTTACACGAGTCGCGTGCGCCTGACGCGCGCTCGCTTGCAATTTTAACTTTTCCACTCCGGCAACTTTGTTGATGGCGTGATGTTTTTCTTTGTCTGAAATGAAGAGTGATTTCAGGACAAGTTTTAGTTTAATCCAAGTTATTCACAAAGCGTGTTGACTTCACACTGATAACTTTGTTGGACTTTTAAATTAGGTTTGCTACAGATTTGAAGGGAGAATTTAGAGCAGGCTTTTTGTATTATATTTTATATTATACCTACCATCTTATTATGCTGTCAACAGTTTACAATAAAGATAATTATGATTTTGAATTCCTTCATATTTGTTTTACGCAAGGTTTGCGTTCCCAAATTTCATTCGAACCCTAATAGAAATTTAGTATTCTGCTTGCGCACGTAGGTTAGGTAAAGGTGGTATTATCCCAAAGTCAGCTTAAAGGATGATCAAAAATTTACTTGAATAATATTAATCTCGGCTTTGTCAACAAGAGCATAGTGTGATTCGCCACATACCTTGCCCTGTCCCGGTGTAATATCATAGCAAGTATGTTTGAAGAGAGTACGGGGGTAGATAGGTACCTATTCTTATAATTTCGCTCTTAAGGCTTTCATTTAATTTCTTTGAAACCCGTTTTATTCGTTTCTTATAATCTAGGTAAATTGTGAGCGAGGATTTGTGTGACAAGCGAACGTGCTAGCTTGGTTATAAAGGTCAAAAATTTTACCTACTACAAAATTTTTTGGCACAAGTTCTTCGCCATTATGCCGGCCAGCGGGTCCTGTGCCAAACCATCATTTATTCTTATCTTTTTAAAAGTAATACAATTATTATTAATTCATTTTTTTGTATCACATCAAGGCGGTATATTAAGATGGTAATTCTAGGCACCATTAGCGGTGAGGTCAAGGTCAGGTGGTTCCTAAGCAACTGGAACGACAACACAACAGCTTAAATTATTACTTAATGCTTTCAGGACACGATTATTGCATTAAATATTGTTAACTTTTTATGGCATACATTGTAACACAAGATTGATGGTCTGGGAACTTGGGAAACATTAGCCACGAGCGGGGCGCCAATTTCTGAGTGTATACTGTTCGCCCCAAACTGAAATCTTGCGATCCACCCAAAAAACAAAACACAAAGGAACAATGGTATATAACAAAATCATAAACTTTGCAAATCGCATCGATACCGCGATCTAGCTTGTTATCAGCCTTACTTTAATTACAAAGTCATTGAAACTGAGAAATGGTAGCAACTTTACAATTTTCACTATAACTCACTTCGCTCCCTCGATCAATTAGATAGAAATTAAGAAAAAAATATAGAAGTGAAACAATTTAACTTGGATAACCCAATCAACGCCTCAAACATTTCAATTACCTACTTGCAACAGGGGACATTCAACTGATGCGTGTTTAGGCAGAGGTGATTGATAATAAAGCTCCAATTTAGTCATGTATTAGTCAGTACAGAACATGATAATAGGTTTAGGTCTATCTCGATCGATTATTAGAAATTGCACAAATATCTCAAGAAAATAAAATCTCTAACGCCAATGAAACGTAATAAAAAGAGAGTGATAAAATAACAGTCGAGAGTATTAATGGCCGAATCCTTGGTAAAGGTTAGATAGCGATCTGCTTCAGAGATCGCATTTTTTTTACAAACTAGTTATGTTGCTATGGTAAGATACCTTTTGAAGCAAAACCAGAGATAAATTGAATATTAGTAATAGCCATAAGTGCAAAACATTGCCAATAGCATTAAGGCGAAGGGTAAAGCCAGGCAACCTTCTCGCTCTCACATTTCAACATTTTTGAAGATATAATATAACTAAATGTAATTATGTGACATTGCAGAGCTTCAGGGTCGAGAGAATAACAATGCAAAGGTCAAACCAAAACACTTGTACCAATGCGATAAATTAAAGTGCACATATTTTGGTTAGAAAACTTGTTTGGATCAATTTGATATTTTTATTGAACCTTTGCATTGTTATTCTCTCCACCCTGAAGCTCTGCAATTTCACATAATTATATTTAGTTATATTATATCTTCAAAAATGTTGAAATGTGCGAGCGAGAGGGTGGTCTGGCTTTACCCTTCGCCTTAACGGGATATAGATATTTAACGGCAGAGATCTCAGAAGCTGCATTTGGTCATGCAGGTATATCAACGCTGCCCAGCTGTGGCACGCCAGACACGATCGACAAGCTGCCGGAGCTGCCGGTGGCTGAGGAGAAGAGGCTGCGACGTGCCGCACACGTGCTCCAGCAGAGACTCGTGCTGCGGCAGTGGCTGTCCACGCATCGTCTCCAACACGCATACTCCAAGTACGTATACCATCTTGCCAGGAACTTTCGTAAGTTCGTATGAGCTAGTTAAAGCTGCCCGAGGCTACTCAAAATGCCAATACAACATACCTAATTCATAGCAATCATAGGGAGTGGAATAAAACTATTAAACACAGTCATTTAAAGTATAATAACACAGTCAAACGCGCCAGTTTGCTCTCAAGCTTGCGATGAATACCATCTAGTGTTCATAACTTTGTGTTAAAATAACAGAGAAATTGAGAGCTCTATAAAAATTCTGAACGAATCTCGCCATAAACTTTGCTTATCTGATCGCAGCGCAGTTGGCTGAACTTGCATTTTTATGAAAGCCGTAAATTCGGTACGAATTCTGAATACTCCGTGAAAATTCCGCCCCAGACTTAGCATTCAAGTCTTGAAAGTTTCCTAGTTTCTATTCTACCAATGTTTATGTATAATGAGAAAAAAATAGAGTTTAAATTTTCCTTATCTGACACCACTATGTTTTGTATTCGAATCGAAACACTTCGTCCGAGCTAAAATAAATTGGTTGACTTGGCTTGAGAGGAATTTCTTTGAATACGACAGCGAAACACTCGAGTGAGACTCTCTAACCTTCATCAAGTGCAATCGAGTGTTCCTTCCAATCAAAGCTAAGAGAAATGGAAGTAATGGGAGCCAGGCCTCGGCTTCAGCGAGAAATATTTCCAATTTCTGTAAGAGTTTGTTATACAAAGTTACACATTAGGTTATGAAACTCCTGGAAAGTCCGGCGAACTCTATTTTAGACACTATTATACCAACTTTAGGAATAAGGAGTGATTTATTTAAACTTAGTCTATTTAAGTATCCCAAAAGGTTTCCAACATGAACCAACTTCATTAGTAAAACTCTTCTCCACAGAAACTTAGATTACGAAGTTAGGGTGGCCCAGATCATTAGCATACCTTCTGCTACAGTACTACGTCCAATGGAACCTGAGTAATAGCATTGCAATAGTAATAAACTTGCAATTTAAAAACGAATTTAGTAATGAACAAAGTCGTTGTGATGTTGCTTTGTAAGAAAGAAATATTTCATGTCATTAATTTTATTCTTAGCTTAATTATGGGCCATCAGCATTCTTTAAACACAAAAAATGCAATTTTCTAAAGTAGTCTGTGTTTATTCAAGCTCAAATAATTGTGGCAATAAAGAAGCCTTAAAAATTTATAGAAAAAGGCAATCCAGGCTCGATGCTGTTTAACGAGCGGACGCGTTTCCATATTCATAGCCTACCCCCACCCCATCTGCCAACAAAGGGTATCGAAATTTTTATCTCTCGAATCCAGCCTTCTTTACTCCAGCCCTGGCAAATCTTTTAGTGTTATGGAGTATTTTTTTTTTTTTTTTTTTTTTTAAATTTATTTATTGTTTTAAAAATACATTATAACTTATTTTGTACTATAGCACTAAGGAAACCACAAGGTTTATATGAATAATGCTATATTATGAGTCTTGGCGTCGATAGCCTTACATTAGGTAGGTAGTTAACTAGATTAGATAGATAGGTAGGTAGGTAGCTAGCAAAGTGCATTCCATTTATTTAGGTAGCTTGTTTTAGTTAGGTACTTAAGTAGGTAGGTTGATTTGCTTTTTTAAATAGTAGGTAAGTATTATTGAAACTTTTCAATATTAGCTAGTTATTTCTTTTTTGCTTTCATTTCCGAACTGAGAACCGAATACAATATAGTGAAGGAGGGTTTGAATAAGGTCTGCAAAGTGCTGCTCTTTGTCCCACTTTTGGCTTTTTTTGGAAACTTTTGCCCATGTTTTGTTAAACTCTCTTTAAACTCTACAAACTGTTAATTTACAGTGAAAACAATAAAAAGCTCTATAACTTTTACACCGCCTTTATTTTATCATCTACCAGCTTTACAATGCGCTTTTTCATGTGCTATCATCGATAACCTAGGTATGGCGGCCGACCTAGGTATTGTTTGAATCTAGGTCAACAGCAACATACTCTACAGCTCCCTTGTTTGATTGAACGTACCAGAAAAAAGCTGAGAACCTTCTTAAAATAGTTTTTTTGAAAGTTTCTCTGTTAATAAAAAAACAAAACTAAACGTGCTTTAGAGATCAGATTAGCATGACATGTGTTTATGTATGCAGCTGTATACCAACGCTTTTGAGACTAAATGGGATTAAAACGCAAATATGGTCCAATTTTGGCTAAAAGCTTGTTTTGTGGGAGAGTAATTAGATCAAATAAAGTACACTCTGTCTAGGTAAACAAAGGTGGATAAACAGCTAAGCAGTTAGCGTAACCTTGATATTTGTGAAACAGCTATTTTGTACCCTAAAAAATGTATATTTATGTATGTTATTTTGACGTGAAATCATGTTCTCAATTTTGAGAATTTTTCTCCTGGAGTTAGACAAACATCCCCCCTGTCTGGGTATGTCATACATAACTTAGTGGATATGTGCCAATCGTGAAAGATGGAAGTATTCCCTATTGTATGAAGCTTTTGGTAAAATCAATCCAGTGGTCAAACACATGTCCGCATAAAGTTTCGTTATTGGAGTTCTGAATTATGAATAGAACTCGTTTGTATTGTTACTACTTTTGAACAGTTGAAACTCTATAAATATAGAGTTTCAAAAACTTACAAATGCCATTCCTACCCAGGGTCTAGTTTGTTATGAAATGCTGGAAATCTTTCTCAGCAATTGAAACTCCCTTTCTAGGTAACGTGCTAAAAAATTCGTTACGAAAAGCTCCGTAAACGACTTCATCGCGGCAATATTTGCCGAAGGGTTCCAAATGTTCCAGATTTATCACCGCAGTGTTCTTATAGATCCCATTTATCTTCGCCCGAGCCCAATCGGTTGCGTATGTTCGCTGATGTATGGTATCTCCCGGTCGATTGATATCGGCAGTTGTGGAAAATCATTTTCAGGACTTTACGAAAGTACTCAATCCTTTGAAATTTTTCGTGTTTTCTTCTCGTTTCCTAAAGCTTTATATTATCCGGTCACATTTCGGTTTATTGTGGTTGTGGGTATAATTTCGGTAAAGATCCAACGGTAAACAGTGATTTCAAAGCACAATTTGTCGCTATGTTTTACGTATTCCTACGAAAACTCATCGACTTATCTCAAACTCTACATTAATCTAAATTGCTTGGTCACACTTTGAATTTCAAACGACCATCACACAAACACAGTTCCTTGCTGTCTCTTTCATCAGAAGTTAAATCTTTTAAGTTATTGCGATACTGGACCGGGCTTCTTAGCTATTATGTAATTTGTTTAGTCACAAATACCTTGACCTTGGATCCGTGCCAGTAAAATAGCAAACCACCCCATTGTGCCTAAGTGCCAGTGGAATTGGAAATTAAAGCAAAGTTGTCCCGTCTCGGTATTGTTGTCTCCAACCCAATTTCGAAAACTTATTTCGCTCGACACAAGCTGTTGAATAGACGAGTTGGGTTTCAGTTGGAATTTCCGGCAAAGGCACAAGTTTTAAGCATAAATTACATTCTTTTGTTGCTTCTATTGTACAAGCTAGATTATCAGTGCTCTGTACTGAAACTTGCAACGATTCTGTAGAACCTTCAGTGTGTAAATACGAATTATAGAAAAGTAAAGCCGTACGATTTTATTGTTGTTATTTTTTTGCTGTACGTTGTTTGATATTGATTTTTCCTTGATATCTTGATTCACGTCCTTTAACATGAGAAATAGCATTAGAATGGACTTACAGCTCACTTTAAGCTTACCTTCAACCTCGTTGTCATTTAATTGCCACATCTAGATAGCGGTTATAGTCCTCATCAATCGTGCTACTTATCTAAGCAGTTAAAATAACACTTTGGCTCGCGTTACAGCTGTTTAATGGTCAATTTAAGTGAGGCGGTTAATCCAGCGGCTTATGTCTGCCGATAAACCAACAGTATGGAGTATAACTTGGCCCTGAAGGTTTAAAAACCCTGTAAAAAGCTGTTCGAATACTTTCATGATGTCTTTTAGATACAGAGACATTTTGGTGAGTCATACTATATGGCTGAATTCATTTGGAGGAATCTGTAACGTAGGTACCACGATATGAAATATTGATAGAAAGGTAGTAGTATGAAGGTCCACTAGGACACATCAGTCTCCAGCGACTGCATTATTGAGTTTGCCTAAAGTTGAGTACTTATTACCAAAGTAGGCCAAGCCTGGATTACAGCAGACGTTCCGGAGCACGGGTGGGTAAGTTCAGAACTGCGCTAGTTTTAAACTACTGTTTGTGAAGAGACTGATTGGAACTACTGCTTGAGAGTTGGAATGTTATTTAACCCACGATTTATCTGAATTTCGGTTAGCTTTTCTGTAAAGTTTATTCTACTCTAATGCAGTCAGTGCAGCAAGCTTCATACATCTTACGCCAATATTATTATCAACGTCGGCTGTTTCCAATTAAAATAATAAAGTTACTTGTTTTTACAAGTAACTTTATTATTTTAATTGGAAACAGCCTTAATTTTCGACCCTTTCGTTTTTACGAAAGGGTCGAAAATTAAGAATGGCAAATATCCCCTAACCTTTCGTCCTTTGTAGGGTCGTCGGCACAAAATGCTACGTAAAAGCTTTTAAAAGTAAGCCTCAGAAAATAAATGTTTAAAATATGCTTTCAAAGGGTAATAAAGAGAACTTTAACTATTGCTTTTAAGGCTACCCTAATTTATAATGTCACAAAGGGCATGGGTAAACGAAGTAGAGATTTACATTATTATCAGTTTCCTTTAAAACGTGTTGTAGCGTACCTACCTCCTTTGCAATAAACAAGACGCGACAGAGAGTCGCTAATACGACGTAGGTACTCAAGCGATTTTTAACAAATGCGACTAACTGTGGCTTACGTTACGTATGCGTAATTTTCTAAAAGCATACCTTGGAACTTCATATTGATATGTCTTCGCTGATCTGCATTCTTGAGGTCGAATCTAGATTGCGGGTAGTCGTAAATGCTTCCGACGGAAGCTAATGCATGGGCGTGAACTCCAAAGTCGTTCATTATTCATGCCGGGGCGCTAGTTACCAAACAATGGTAAATTGCAGCTCTGTAGTCGGTTTAACGATGTCATTCCGCCAATCACCATACTCACTAGTCGACAGACAATATAACGGACAGATTAATCTTGTTAACAGTAGGTTAAATCAGACAATAAGGTGGTTTGAAAATGCGGGTAGTCTGAAATCGAAGCTTCTCGCATGGATTTGTCCCGAATCCCGAGTCGTTAATTATTCACGCTCGGGCGCTAGTTACCGGTAATCTAGGTAAATGGTCGCGAATTTGCGAAATAGCTTCATTTTATAGCGACGTACAGTTTTAAGCTTAAAGCTGTTATTAGCACAATTACTCCTTAGACTCCTTGAAAGAGCTTTTGTGACTGTTAAACTAGACTGCCTTTTGCCTGTTCTTGTTGAAATCTTGTTAAAAATATCGCTTAGGTCTTTTGCATTGTTATAGGTAAAGGTAAACGCTCGACACTGAACCCTGCGCTTGTTCCATCGCTTATCTGACGAAAAAAATAGTTTTTCCGACAGGATTTTTATAAACCTCTATTTACGAATTGTTTAAAGATTGTGGTTAAAAGTTTTACAATTATAATTTAGCCAGAAAGCGGACGTTAAAATAATTGTCACAAAACTATGCCCACAACTGGTTTATCATCTTTTTGGACACAATAACCCTGCTAAGCTGTACATTTGAACATTCGGTACGCGGAGTTTCAACTGTGCTGTCGTTCCGCCGCATCGTTTACATGTTTCGACAAATTGGACAAGCTCGTGCTATGTTCTGGGATGATTGTGTGAGATTATTGGCCTTTGACCCAGTTTTGCATTGCGGTCAAATGTGTTAATGATATGAAAAAATTATCCTGATATCTGGATGAAATTAGGCCGTTAAAAATAATATTTGGTTACAGTTTTAGATGATGTGGAATGTTTTTACTATTATTTTTATATTTATACCTAATGCCCCCTATGATAGATAAAAAGTCCGTGTCTGATGCTCTAGCTGTAAAGCTCTTTGTGAAGCTGGTTATGAAAACCACAGAGTGAGAAGAGGTACGGTTATGGTCTAAAGCTTAGTTGTCGGGGCTCAGTAATCCATCCATCTAATCCATCTATAACGCCAGTATAATGGTCATCAACTGTCGTGTCAGTGCAATTCTCTGTAATCCTATAGCGTGTATTGTATTAGCTTCTTCTAGCTAATCCAATGCTAAAAATTTACAAGTTTTGGAAAAGCAACTTCCGAATCACCCTCGTTTTTCGAGAGTTTAGTGTATCAGTAAAAAAGGACTGTTGTAATTTATTTTAGAACTATAAATAGTTTGCAACGGTTTGTAGATAGTTCAAGTGTTTCATGTGTATTTTGTAAATATTGTAACAGTATTTACAATATTTACAAAATACACAATTAGTTGTAATTTTCTTTGTGAATAAATGTATTTTTAGAACGCGTGTACCGGGGTTAGTTAATGCTTCCGAAGTCGACACGCAACTATAGGTAGCAACCTCCACAGTATATTTATAGACAGCTGTTCCTAATCTTATCCGCATATCCGTGGCTCGTTTATCAAATGCCGAGCCATTAGCTGCGACCCGGGGGGCCCTTTGGCTTTTTCACCGACACGAAAAGGTTATTCGTTGTAAACAAATGTACATAATGGGAGATAGGAATCAACTGATACTTTTTAGATTCACTCATATCACTAGCTCTTGCTCACTAAAGTGTACAGCATTTTGAGAAGTCTTGAAAACGTTGTGTTAATAAAATTTGGGCTTTCCTTTTAACTGATGTGATTTTTGCACAATTTACCCTTTGTGGTGAACAAAATAAATATTTATTCAAGCGTGAAATCTCAAGAGAGAATTTGGGAGCTGCTGACGTGAAATAAACATAAGGCCTTCACAATGTGCTCGAAATGAGTAGGCGTAGGCACATACCTTTATACTCACGTTTTACGATGTTACACAGGATTTTACGCCGTACGAACTCACGTGCGATGTTTTATTAGAATTTGGCGCAATTTTGCTGGGATCTAAGAGTTTTTTGTATACCATCGCAAAATATCTTAACTTTGATCGTTTTGCACATCAACTTTTATGAAAGCATTTTGGAAAGCGTATGAAAACATAAAAAAAAATTATACCTACGTTTGTTCTGTGTTCACCTTTATCTAACTTTTCTTCCCTATCAAGCATAATCTAGAAAGGTCTAGAAATCTTCTAGGACCTTTTGACAGATTCCCTTGCTAACATCTTAAATATGTCCTAAGGAAATGAAAAGCTTTGACGCCTTTGATGATAGAACCTTTTTGATATTCGCTAACGTTTCGTTTGGAGGCAGCATTTGGTGCATTGGTTATAAGAAACCTGCTGTTCTTCCAGACTCCTCAGCCTGGACGTATCCTCCATCGAGGATGTATACTGGCTGGAGGACTCCACAGCGCGCCACGTCCTGGACCCGAAGGATTTCGGTGCGTGGTCGGCCGCACGGCAGAGCCTGCCGACGGGGAAGGATACCCTTCTTGCGCTGAAAGCTGATCTTTGGAACACTGTTGTTAAAAGCAGTAGGCATCAAGACGCTTGGACGTGGGGTAAGGGAAACATAACACCGTGTCTTGAGACAATATTACTGAAGTTGATATGATCTTTAGCACTTCATCATCATCATGCACAGCCTGACTTTACTCACTGCTAGGCATAGGCCTCCCCAAGTAGTTTGTGCCATCCACTGCAGTCCTGAGCTAGTCTCTACCATTGACGGCCTGCGATTTTGACGATGTCGCTGCCGGACGTCCCACGTTTCTATGTCCACATCTTGGCTACCATTCAGTGGCCATTCTTTAGCATAAAAAGAAATATTTTAGAGTGCTGTGCGCGATTCTTGTCCTATCGACTTCTCGACTCAAGTCATTAGCAAATCCGCTGTCAACATTCGAGTAAGTTTATTTCTTGGTTTGAACTAAAAAATTTTCGCAGTTGAGTCCTTACTCAACTGGGTTTCACTACTAATACTGCGGATTTGTTCATGGTTATGGTGTGTCTGTTGGATGTTTCCTTATTCCTACCCTTGATCACCCTTGTTCCTCTGGTCTCCATACTGTTTGGCTCCAAGACAGTGAAGTAATTGTAACTGTTGTTCAAAGGTGGCATGCTGGTGGTATCAGTCTCTGTCTGCGGGCTGGTGACCCTGGCGGCGATGACGCAACCCTCGCTGGCTCCCGAAGCGAAGCACTCGCTTCTGCAGTACGTCACCGGGAAGTATCTGCACCCGGGCAGTTGTAAGGTGAGATTACTTAATCTACAAATTACTTATGCTTCTTTAATAAGCCCCACGTAAGCTCGGAATTATTTTATTAGGTAATGTAATGTGTCTTGTATTATCTTTATAGTATAATTATACATATATTATAATATATAGGTATAATTGATCAAATTCGAAACTTCTTGGATAACACTCGATTTAACGAATTGTTGTCGGGTCGTCAATTCTATACCAAGTCGCGTTTATTCACGGCGCGTTGCTTTACGTCGAGTTCTCTCTATACAGAGCAATTTTACGTGTGGTACAGTCAGCTCAACGAACAAAGCGTGCCATCTAATAAATAACTGTTTTTTTTTATCTACGAATATACTGAAGTTATCTACAGGGTATATTGTTAGCGGAGAAAATTGATAAGTCTAGTTTTATAGGTCACACGTGACGTGCTTCTTTTTCTCGCAGGCGTGCGTGCGTCGTAAATCTTCATAGAATAATTTTGGCAAAAATATCTAATAAAGAAAAGTTGTTTCGAAAAGTTTTCTAATAACCAGTTCAATACCGATGGACTAACTCCTAAGTAGTATGAAATCATCTCCTCCCAGGTGGAATGGGGCTGGGAAGAACCAGTGACAGTTGGAGAGACGATGTGTTTCACTGTGGTGTGCTTCCAACGGAATGGACAGCCTTACCCCGTGTGCGACACCGATGGACTCTGTGTCGCCATCAGCCATGGGAACAGAAAGGTAAACCTACTAGGTACCCTACCTTTTTCCTACTTTTTTATTTATTTAACTTAAATCGCCCCCTGCTGGGCAAAGGTCTCCCCCAAAGACTTCCAATGTTCTCTGTCCCGAGCTTTCTCCCACCATCCTCTTTCGAAGGCGTCTAGTTCGTAGCGCCAACGCTTTTTCGGCCGACCCCGATACCGCCGACCGTCAGGATATTTTTCCTACTACTTTTTTTAAACTTTTTAACTTTGACTTTATTGGGTTTAATATTTTGTACACCACAGTCTTATGATTTTGCAATTCCTGTCCATCTAAAATGTTGTTTGCAAGAAATCTCTTTTAGCGTTAAGGCCGCTCATTGTACTGTCTGTTTTTTGTTATTTCCTGTACTTATGTTTTTGTGTACAATGAGGTATTATCTAATTTAAAGCTCATGTAATATTTAACAGCTGGTGAAACAAATAGCAGCGGTAACAGAGCTAGGGTCGGGAGATCCCGCGTTAGCGCACACAGCGCGAGTCAAGTTCACCGTCAGAACTGCCGGGATCTACCTCGTCTCTATCACTATTGGTGAGTTCCTGATATTATTATATTTCCTTCATAAGCTTTAGTGGCATAATGATAAATAGATTTACTTTTGAACTTAGTTTCTGGTATAACATTGCAGCCTTATGAGACTTAACACTTTTATGATTGTATTTTTATATTATTACTAGCTTTTGCCCGCGACTTCGTTCGTGTTCCGTTTGGTCCCGTTGATTTTCCGGGTTAAAACGTAGGCGATGAGATTACGAACTATATACATTTAAATTTTCACCCAAATTAGACCAGCAGTTGTAGCGTAATTGAAACACAAACGTCTTTGACATTCTATTCCTATCCTATTCTATTCCTATTCCTAAAAGCGAAAGTTTTTGTGGATGGTATGGATGCATGTATGTTTGTTATTCTATCACGCAAAAACTACTGATCCGATTTGGATGAAACTTGCAATATATATTGTCCGTGACCTGGATTAACGCATAGGCTACTTTTCATCCCTGAAAATCAACGGGATCAAACGGGACGAAGTTGCAAGTGGAAGGTAGCTTATAATACACAAATACAATACAAATGTTTTTATTTCTTTTAAAAGATAATAGTATTAACAGTGTTGAAAATCTCCTTTTAAGTATGAAATACTTGTAATAGGCGATTCCGCTCTTGCCAGGATACATTATAAAAGTTATCTAAGTGAAAAACTAATAAAACATTGAAACAGGTAGGTATTATAAGGCTGAGGCCAAACGAGCGTATTTTTTGTGTTGTGAGTCGCGTAATTTCGGTCGTGTAACTTCTGCTGCATTTGGTTTCATAGAAAAGTCCTGTTTAATTCACACGGCGACGCAAAATGAGTTGTCTGTCGACTCACACGCGTTAGCTCCGACCGAAATGTTTAGCGGCGGGTGAGGGGTGGAGGGGCGAAAATAGCGTCACTCAGTACAGATTGTGTGAGAGTCGACAACTGAATAAATGACGCCCGTCTGGCAGCCTGACAGATTTTCTGCTGGGCCGACCGAAATGACGCGACTCACAACTCTGAAAATGAGGCTCGTTTGGCCCCAGCCTAAGTGTTGTGTTGTGTTGTGTTGTGTTGGAGGTGGTGTTGCGATATCCGGTTCTCCATTCCGCAAGTGGTTCGTGGCGGGCCGCGTGGAGGCGCGGCGCTCGCGCGTCGGCCGCGCGCACGCCGCGCTCGTGCTGTGCGCGCGCCGCGACCGCGCCGTCTACCTGCATCCTAGAGACCAGTACGACAACCCGGCACCACTCAACCAGCCGCATGCACCTGTAAGTACTACGCGACCGCGCCGTCTACCTGCATCCTAGAGACCAGTACGACAACCCGGCACCACTCAACCAGCCGCATGCACCTGTAAGTACTACGCGACCGCGCCGTCTACCTGCATCCTAGAGACCAGTACGACAACCCGGCACCACTCAACCAGCCGCATGCACCTGTAAGTACTACGCGACCGCGCCGTCTACCTGCATCCTAGAGACCAGTACGACAACCCGGCACCACTCAACCAGCCGCATGCACCTGTAAGTACTACGCGACCGCGCCGTCTACCTGCATCCTAGAGACCAGTACGACAACCCGGCACCACTCAACCAGCCGCATGCACCTGTAAGTACTACGCGACCGCGCCGTCTACCTGCATCCTAGAGACCAGTACGACAACCCGGCACCACTCAACCAGCCGCATGCACCTGTAAGTACTACGCGACCGCGCCGTCTACCTGCATCCTAGAGACCAGTACGACAACCCGGCACCACTCAACCAGCCGCATGCACCTGTAAGTACTACGCGACCGCGCCGTCTACCTGCATCCTAGAGACCAGTACGACAACCCGGCACCACTCAACCAGCCGCATGCACCTGTAAGTACTACGCGACCGCGCCGTCTACCTGCATCCTAGAGACCAGTACGACAACCCGGCACCACTCAACCAGCCGCATGCACCTGTAAGTACTACGCGACCGCGCCGTCTACCTGCATCCTAGAGACCAGTACGACAACCCGGCACCACTCAACCAGCCGCATGCACCTGTAAGTACTACGCGACCGCGCCGTCTACCTGCATCCTAGAGACCAGTACGACAACCCGGCACCACTCAACCAGCCGCATGCACCTGTAAGTACTACGCGACCGCGCCGTCTACCTGCATCCTAGAGACCAGTACGACAACCCGGCACCACTCAACCAGCCGCATGCACCTGTAAGTACTACGCGACCGCGCCGTCTACCTGCATCCTAGAGACCAGTACGACAACCCGGCACCACTCAACCAGCCGCATGCACCTGTAAGTACTACGCGACCGCGCCGTCTACCTGCATCCTAGAGACCAGTACGACAACCCGGCACCACTCAACCAGCCGCATGCACCTGTAAGTACTACGCGACCGCGCCGTCTACCTGCATCCTAGAGACCAGTACGACAACCCGGCACCACTCAACCAGCCGCATGCACCTGTAAGTACTACGCGACCGCGCCGTCTACCTGCATCCTAGAGACCAGTACGACAACCCGGCACCACTCAACCAGCCGCATGCACCTGTAAGTACTACGCGACCGCGCCGTCTACCTGCATCCTAGAGACCAGTACGACAACCCGGCACCACTCAACCAGCCGCATGCACCTGTAAGTACTACGCGACCGCGCCGTCTACCTGCATCCTAGAGACCAGTACGACAACCCGGCACCACTCAACCAGCCGCATGCACCTGTAAGTACTACGCGACCGCGCCGTCTACCTGCATCCTAGAGACCAGTACGACAACCCGGCACCACTCAACCAGCCGCATGCACCTGTAACTACCTACATTATTATCCCCAATTAACATATTTGTCCTCTGGTTTCCATCCAGAGAACAAAATAGCTATTAGTTAAGAAGTACTACCTAGGTAACCTAGTTTAATATGTTTTTCTAATACTAAAAGGCAGCTGATGAGCTGATGTTATTGTTTTAATTATATGAGAAAGTAGCTTCACTAAATTCACAGTTTTTTGTTTTATGAACCACTTTTTTACTTTTCTTTCTTTTCTTTTAATAAAACCATATGGACCAAGTTGCCTGAATAAGTAATCTAAAATTAAATTAAATAATACATCTTCCAAACTCTCAATGATAGCAATTAGATGTTATTGTGAGTAATTTTTGTTTGATTTTGGTGGAATTTTAACCAATAATACTTAGGTCTTAACATAAAGTGTGAGCCATTGGAATAAATGTGTATAAAGTGGTTTTTCTGAATGTGAAAATTCGTGTTAGGTTTTGAAGAAAAAATCCACCATTTTCTTTTCAAAACAAACGACAGCCGACTTGACAAATGACTTGACTTGACTTATATTATTACAATTATATCACTTGACATTGGCAAAATTGTCTGTCGAAATGACGGACAGAGGCCATTAATGAAGAGAAGAAGAAGAATGTAATTTAATATAAATCTTTCCAGGGTTTCAGCATAGAGATAAACACACTAGGCGAGCCGATAAACTCTGAGTTGTCGAACAGCGTTAAGTTTGCGTACGACAACGTGAACCAGCGCGTTACCATGACGCTCTGCTTCCCGAGCGCGGGAGTCTACCACGCCACCGTCTACTACGAGGGGAGTATACTGCATGATGGACAGTTTGAGTGCATCGTACTTACAGGTCAGCAAACACATTCTGAGGAAGACTAAGGCCGGAATACTGAAACGTCACTCAATTTAAGCACCGCTTAAAATTGCTCTGCCTCTGTTTGACATTAACACGCTTTTAAGAGATGGAAATAATTTAAGCGTGAACTTAATTGAAGTGGCGTTTGAGTATTCGGCCAATACTTAAATAAAAATTAAAAAAGCCTTTATTTCTACTACTTGACATAACATAGGTATAGGTAAATTAACTAGATATTTCACTCCTATCTACATTATTAATAACACACGAAAGAAAAACACTGGGGCTGTTATGACGTCGTTGTGTGTTTCTTTGTTTGTTTATCAGTGTCCTCGTAGCTCCGAAAGAAAGGGTCCGATTTGAATACTTTTTTGTAAAAAAGGTTATTTAATTAAGGTACTTCTTAGCCTATTGAGTGAAAATTGGTGGAGCTGTTTTTAATCTATTTCAAAACCAGTTTTAAGGAATACCAGGCATAGTTGAATCATTTAGTTGATCCCAATGTATTCAGATTTGATGAACTTGAGTCCATATTCCAAGGTCTGATGATGACTAGCAATGATGAAAAGGATCTAAGGTTTGACTGTAGTTTCAAGTTTTACTTTATTTTAAAGTTCCATATTCTATGCAAACATTGCAAACTTTATCAGTAATGTAGTTTCCATAGTACAAGTTTCGCTTAGTTGAAAACTAGAGGGCGTTGTGTGTAATGTTCAAGAATATTTGGTACTAGCCGTCGCCCGCGGCGTTGCTCGCTTTCTACCCTTTAGAGTGTGACGTTTCAAAATTCCTTTCTTAGTGCACCCCTACACTATATAAGGATACTACCCTCCAAATTTCATACCTCTAGGACTTATAGTTTAGGCTGTGCGTTGATTCTAAGTCAGCTTCAAAAGACTTTTATATATTTAGAAGATTGTTACGAATATTACATATATAAGTACTATGTTCTTATAATTATTGTGTTATTGTTCTGTGTGCTCATTGCTTTAGACGTACCTACTAACCAGTAAATAATTTAAATTTTATGATAAATAAATAATGTTAGACGTAAATTGTTAATTTATTTCCAGCGAGCGACATGGCAACAGTCCAGCGCAACATTTCATCAAAGCGTCACAACATATGTTACGAGGCTCGGCTGCTCTCCCCGGGCAAGCCGCGCCGGGTGCTGTGCTGCGTCAGTCCACGACAACTCACTATCAAGGACTACATCCTGAAGATTATACCAAAGAGGATCACGGCATTTCGACTCTGTCCGTCGACCAAGGTAATCCGACCGACTGCGACAATATTTTCAAAAATCCTACCGACTGCGCCAGTTTATTATAACCTTATCATAAGTCAAAGATCTTTAGTTTAGTTAAATCACAAGGATTATTTTGAATCACCATAATATATCAGTCATTTATATTAGTCCCTATTGTTACGTCGTTTCGCCAAAGGCGTTGGGGCATTTCAGGTCCTGATTTTTATACAGTTAGTTAATTTTTGATTAATTTTGTTATTTATAATATTATCATAATCTATTATGCAGTAGCAGCCACGAAGATGAAAATAAAATAATTATTTTGACGTAAACACCTGTAAATACGATAAACAACATTGAAAAAGACGCATTTTTCGAAGTAAAATGTCTAATAACTAATGATTCCCGCTGCTTTATAATAACATTGTTACATTTTTATAAACTGCATTGTAAGTGTATTGTAACAAGCACAGTTCCATCGTTGCAAGTTTAATAAAAATTTGGGACCTAGGCTCCATTCAATTAGGCCCAGACCCTTTATAAATATAAGTATGTATCCAGTTGGTGTTATCTCCGAGTCCAGCCGGTTCGTCCCCCGGCGGCGAGCTGACGGTGGAGGACGGAGTGCAGCCTCCCCTGCAGCTCGCGTCCGCGGAGCGAGACCTGCTCGCCGCCACCTTCACCAGGCTGCTGCTCGCCAACTGCGGGGGAGAGGACACCTTCAAGGTATATTCAGCTGCTCTGTCCTGCCGCCGTTAATGTTACAACTGCCGCTATTGGCGTCATGGCTCAGTCGGTAATAACTCTTCTTCTTTTGTTATCTTATGATCATCAATATATATAAAACTCTTTTGAAGCTGACTTAGAATCAACGCACAGCCTAAACTATAAGTCCTAGAGGTATGCAATTTGGGGTATATTAGTGTAGGGGTGCACTAAGAAAGGAATTTTAAAAAGTCACACTCGAAAGGGTCTAAATCACGAGCAACGCCGCGCGCGACGGCTAGTACTGTATATGTAGAACAGTTGTAATTTAGTTTGTGAATAAAAAGGTTATTGTAATGGTCTCGTGGTATGCAGAACAAGCAGGAGTTCTTCTACAGCGAGCTCCGCAAGACGCACGCGCGGCACCCGCACGACAAGGTGGCCGTGCGGGTCGTCCGCGCGGAGCTCGTCGCCTCCAGTCTCAAGGCGACGCGACACTTCTCTGTCGCCGACTGGTGCAAGAACTTTGATGTCTCCTTCCAGGGGGAGCAAGGTAACCGTTACTTTTATACAATATAGGTAACCGTTTGTCCACAATCTCACCTGATGTTAAGCGATGATGTAGCACGGTTACCTAGAAGATACCTATTCAATCTAGTCTTGAAAACTTCCAAATGATAGTCATTCGGGGACACAGACGCCGGCAACGAATTCTACTCTTTGTAATTCCATTTATTATTTAAATTTGTAAACCTAGCTTTCGTCGGCGACTTCGGCCGCGTCCCGTTTAATCCGGTTGATTTTATAAGATAACTAGCTGATACCCGCGACTATGTCCGCGTGCGAAACTTTCCACCAAAATATCTGTCACCAGCATCCGATGAACCTCGCAGCAAATGGCTACTTTTGGTTTAGAAAGTTCAAGCTGGATTTAAGAATCCACGTCTTTGATTTCAATAAAATATAGCATATGTTTCAATCCGAAAAAAGGCTTTCGGAATGGTATAAGTTTCATTGAAATTGGTCCAGTAGTCTGCGAACAGACAAACTCGGTTTCCGGAATCAGAATCATTTATTTAGTAGATCTGCATATTTTGTTGTCCATATCTTTAATTTTAGTTTTTGGCTTTTTTACAGTTTTATAATAGTACTAGGTGCCGCCCGCGACTTCGTTCGCGCCCCGTTGGATCCCGTTGATTTTCCGGGATAAAAAGTAGCCTATGTGCTAATCCAGGTCACGGACAATATATATTCCAAGTTTCATCCAAATCGGATCAGTAGTTTTTACGTGAAAGAGTAACAAACATCCATCCATCCATACTTACAAACTTTCGCGTTTATAATATTAGTAGGATACATAGACAGATTACAAAATAAATCAATCATCAATCAATATATATAAAACTCTTTTGAAGCTGACTGAGAATCAACGCACAGCCTAAACTATAAGTCCTAGAGGTATGAAACTTGGAGGGTAGGATCCTTATATAGTGTAGGGGTGCACTAAGAAAGGAATTTTGAAACGTCACACTCAAAAGGGTAGAACGCGAGCAACGCCGCGGGCGACGGCTAGTGATTGATATGTCTAAAATATCGTTGTAAGGTGTGGATTGGGGCGGCGTCCGTCGCGAATGGTTCTCCCTGCTGTGCGCTCAGTTGTTCGACGCCAAGTACGGACTGTTCGTCAGCTTCAACGACTCGGCGGCCGGACTAGTGCATCCCAACCCGGCTTCACAACGACCGCCACATCTTAAGGTAACTAACCACTTTATTCATTACTCACAAGACGTAAAGATCTTGTAGCACCTTTATGCCCTCTATTAAATGTTGCTAAGCATGGCTCCAGGTATCAAGCGGTTAAACTTTTCAACTCACTGCCTACGGAATTGAAAACTGTGGAGAGTCCCCTTAAATTTAGAAATAAAATTAAGAATTTGTTGCTCCAAGGAGTCTTTTACTCCACAGAGGATTTTTTGACAATCACTTTTCATTAATGTATTCATAAATATCATAATCTTATTTTAATTCTATTTATTAATTTGACTTTATTTTATCTAATTTTCATTTATTACAATTATTATTATATCAAATCAACTTTAACTTTATTGCATGAACTTTTCTTTTTATCTTGTGTACCTACTTAATTGTTATTGAATAAATAAATGAAATGAAATGAAATTATCAACTGTCATATTAGCAAGGCTGTAAGGCGAAGGGTAAAGCCAGACAACCTTCTCGCTCGCACATTTCAACATTTTTGAAGATATAATATAACTAAATGTAATTATGTGAAATTGCAGAGCTTCAGGGTCGAGAGAATAACAATGCAAAGGTTCAGTAAAAATATCACATTGATCCAAACATGTTTTCTAACCGAAAAATGTGCACTTTAATTTATCGCATTCGTATAAGTTTTTTGGTCAGAACACTTGTTTGGATCAATGTGATATTTTTACTGAACCTTTGCATTGTTTTCGATACGGTCGCTCATAGACCGCTTCTACTATCTAAGCTTTACTGTAAATAAGAGGTAATTGCATTACGTAGTTCTGTATTAATATCAACAGTAGGTTACTACAGTAGGTCTCAAGCTATTGTTATGACGAACACAATCCAACTAATTAAATATTTTTATTGGTGTTCCTCAAGGCTCGATCCTTGGCCTCCTTCTCTTTTTTCTATATATCATTGATATTTACGTAGTAATCCTATTAACAAGTGCTGGAATGAATGAATATAATGATTGGTGTCTTTCCTTATGTATAGTTGAAGCATTTCGAGTTAGCTGGCAAGTTATTCGGCAAGTGTTTGTACGAGAGTGCGCTGGGAGGCTCGCACCGACAGCTAGTGCGCGCGCGCCTTACTCGCGCATTCCTCGCGCAACTCATCGGCCTGCGCGTGCATTACAAGGTACTAGTACACTACAAGGTACACTACAAGTTACAATTACACTAGAAGGTACACTACAATACAAGGTACAATTACTCTACAAGATACATGCTGCATGTCTTAGTGCATGTCTCTTGCTAATGAGCAGGATCTAGAGATTCCCTTTTATTTACTTACCACCTTTATTGTACCTACCTAGATTCACAAACAATAAAATGATTTATGTAATCCTTTGTAATAAAGTTTCTCTAGTTTTATTGTTATAAAGCAGATGTATATTTGCAGTACTTCGAGCAAGACGACCCGGAGTTATTCCTGTCGAAGATAAAGTACGTGCTAGAAACAGATCTGGAGGCGGCGGAGTGCGTGGCCGAGCTCACCTTCTGTGACGACGTGTACTCCAGCACGGGCCGGCTGCTGCACACACACGAACTTATACCCGGAGGGGCTGCTGTCAAGGTAACACTACGTCTGTATACGTACTACCTGATGCCGGCGACTTTGTCTACGCAGGAATACTAATTCTAGTGTTTAGAAGTGGAGTTCGCTATGCGAAACCTTGGTTCGTTGGAGCCCGTTGATTTTCCGTGATAAAAAGAAGCCTATGTGTTAATCCAGATCACGGACAATATATATTCCAAGTTACATCCAAATCGGATGTATATTGCTGTTTTTTTTTTTTGTAAATACATACCTACTTGTAATGCATAGAACAAACATCTATGTTAACCACACACAAATGTTGTACTCGGTGTGGATCGAACCTACGACCCACAGCACTGGAGGCCACAAGAGCTTCCAACTGAGCCATGTCGCCTGTCAAATTTTGATCGTAAAGTTGCCAACAGGTGAACAACAAGAATAAGATCCAGTACTTAGACAGTTTATCTCAATGGCGGCTGGCGACGCGATGTCGGGCCGAGATTGAAGCATTCCTACGTGGCTTGCAACTTCTAGTTCCCGACAACCTACTTGCTATCTTTGATGAAAACGAACTCGAGGTGATTATAACCCCTATCTTATCTATAAAATGTTTTTTTTGCAAACAGTACATCATTTATTTATTAATTAGATCATCAACTACATCGTAACCACTAAAAGAATACAGGTAAAAAGAAATCCAATCAATTGCCTCAGATCATTATTTAAAAGAAGATTAAAAGAATACAGCTGTAGCGCCATCTATCTCGCTACATGAGAACTATCCTAGATCGCGCAAACGAAGTTATCACGGAGTTTGAACATAAGTAATACTACCGAGTACCATCCATTGCTAGTCCGGTAACGCTGTCAGCAATCGTCAGACGATTACAACAGCATTTTAGTCCGTTCGAAAAAAGAAAAAAAAAAACACCATCCATTGGTCCTCGGAGCCCGAGCCAAAGGTCGCTCGGCGTGGAAAAGATCTTCCCTTTTCGTAAGAGGACACATATCCTACCGTGTTCTCCTCACAGCTAAAAAGGAATTAAATCAATTGCCACATCATCTCTAACACGTGGTAGATCATAAATGTAAATAAGAATGGACCTAAAATTGATCCTTGTGATACAACCTCTTTGCAACTGAATTGTCTGAGCGCATCACAAACTTCACGATAGAGTGCGCTCTAAGCGTAAAGCGCGTTAGTAAAGGGTTTATTTTATTCTGAGGCGCAATTCCACTCAATTACAACCATTGTGACGTTCTATTCCATTCAAAGTATGATTCGATCGATGAATGAACGAATGAAAACACTTTATGGTATATCTTAGAACTAATAAACAAGAAAAAAAATACAAAAGAAATATAGTTAAACATATGTACAAAGGGCGGTCTTATCGCTTAAAGAGCGATCTTCAGTTTAGCTGAAAATTGTGTAGCTAGATCAAAATATCCTAAAAAGAGATAAAAAGTTATGGTTCAGCTTCGTTTCCGATGTCATAGTTTGATAGTGAAATATGAATTAGTCTTATCTAAATACACAAAGGATGGGTCTTATGGCTGAATACTCAAACGCCCCCTAAATTAAGTTAACGCTTAAATTATTGCCATCTCTTACAAATGGGTAATGTCAAACAGAGGCAGAGCAATTTTAAGTGGTGCTTAAATTTGAGTGACGTTTCAGTATTCCGGCATAAGTGAGGTGAAACCATGGTGAAACCCATGCAAATTGGAACAGTCAATCCGCGCACAGATTCTGTGTGTACTTGGTTGAATTATTGTTGGTTGGTGAATTATAATGTTGAGTGTGTGAGTGTTGGTTGTTACGTCAGCTGCTGGCGTGTGGTACCGGCGAGGTGTGCGTGTCCGACTGGCGCGCACATGCTGCAGCCTCCGGCTCCGGCCGCGACTGGGAGCGCCTGCTGTGCTGGCTGTGGGCCGCGCTCGACGCCTTCACCAACGAGGAACGTGCTCGTCTGCTGCAGTTCACTACCGGCTGCTCGCAGCTGCCGCCGGGCGGCTTCCAGGTACGCAGAACTCACCGGAACCGCACGGTTCTATCCTAGAACCCGTTGGTTCTGGTAGCCAGCTCTAGATCGCCCATAGCCGACATCACCATGTGGATTATAGATTCCGAAAACCCACTAGAACCTAATAGTTCTTATCCAGAACCTGTGGATTCTGCCTGACCGGACCATAGCAAATGCCAGGTACACTTATCCAAAGTTCGATGGATCGCGGGCTCTGTCAACTCGCGGCCTGACTGGTGCAGGGTGGCTTTTAGATACCTACAACCCTGCAGAATCCTAAGATTCTATATTAGATACCTACTCGTTCTTACGCTAGCGTTCTGCCCTAGTAGCAAAACAATACTATAGATACTATGGGGTTTTAATCAAAAACTGCAGATAGCACCAAACACTACACCCAAAACTTAAATAAGAAACGCGATTTCTTATTTTAACCTCTCGTCCCACTGCTGGGCAAAGGTCTCCCCCAACATCTTCCGCTGTTCTCTCTCCCGTGCCTCCTTCCCACCAACTCCTATCAAAGGCATCAAGATCGTCCCGCCACCTCTTTTGCTTACGTACCTTCGATCCGATCGAACTCCAGTCCATACAGCCATTGTTTCTTCGACTAAATGTATTAATCTCTTTCCAGGAGCTGAACCCCCGGTTCCAGATAACAGCGGCGGCGACATTCGGCGCCCTGCCCACTGCACACACGTGCTTCAACCAGCTCTGCCTGCCCGACTACGACTCGTACGAGCAGCTCGTGCACGCGCTGCTCTGGGCTATTAACGAGGGCGGAGAGGGATTCGGCATGATATGACTTACTCCACTCTTGTTTCTTATCCTGTTATATGTTCTGGGGAATTTGTAAGAACGGCGAAGTTCGACATAATATGAGTAAGTGCACTCTTGTTCGAAATACTGCATCGTATTTTGGGATTTGCAAAAGGCATGACCTGAATTGATATGATTAGAGTCCACATGGTTCTAATGTAACTAATAAGATTCCATAATTGTTACTGTGGACCATTATTAAAAAACTTATTATTATTACTGTTGGAATTGAATCTAGTTAGAATCCTGCGGGCCTAGCATGCGCACGCGAGATATTTGTCATGTCGTTCTGTCAAAATGTAAGCATTTTGTACCAGTTTTTGAATTTTTGCATTATCTGTGGCAATGTTGTCGACAAAACGCGCCTTGAATATTCAACTTTTGACATTTCTGCATGACTATTATCTCGTCCTTAGAGTGATACGACGACTAAGAAGTGTCAAAAGTGTACAATAACAAGGCGCGTTTTGTCGACAACATTACCACAGATAATGCAAAAGTTCAAAAACAAGTGCAAAATGCTTACATTTTGACAGAACGGCATGACAAATATCTCGCGTGCACATGCTAGGCCCGCTGGACAAACGTTGACTTGATAGAAGTCTTATTAAGTAAGTGAACGATAAAGATAAATTACTAGTCAAATCTACTAGAGTAGGTCAAAGCAATATTCTTTATTAGTAACTATAAGGGGCGTGATTCTAAAGATCTATATCTGATCAGAGAGTTGCTAGATGTTAACGAATGTATACCAAAAACGTTTTTATATACATACAAATAAGATCTCTAATGCTTATGTTCACATAATGGACACACAGCACGCAACATTTTAAAGCTTAGCACGCACTGGGCTAAAAACGCGAGATTTATACGCACGTTTGCAACAACAGTGCGTGCTAAGCCAGTCAACTAAATTTATACATACTAGTATGTATCTGACTGTTTTATATTAAGTTTATAATCACAGAACATTAGTCCCTCATGCAATTACGTGTTCAGTAGTCTAGCTAGAGTAATCGCGTCTCATTCTGTTAGTTAAGTAGAAAGGAATCCTGCCAATGTCGAAGTCCATCTTGAAAGAACGATTGACAATAACGTCAGCTAACACCTAAGCTTTTGTCTTGTAAATATTGCGGGCGAACATTGGTTCCGAGTTGTTATAGCTAGATCTCGACCGCTGCAGGCACAGAGATTATTCATTTTAGCAAGTAAGCTCGTATGAGTTAGTGGCCAAACTCTGGTGACGGAGTTTTTAGGCCGCCTCAAGGCCTCCGTCCTGGCTTAACGACTGCTAGAGCCGGGAAAGTTTAACGTGGCCTCCGAAGCACAGAAGCGCAGAAATGTAACTGCCACTAGCGGTCACCTATTTAAATAATGACCGCGCAGAACGTCGCTTTAACTTAGATAATCGGTGAAGATTTACTAAGCAAGCCTAGCCACGAGCACTTCAATTCCTTTCAATTCAACTCCTTTTGAAATTGAGTAGTAAATAAGTCTAGCAGCGGTTGATGTAGCATTAGTAAAACATTTGAAACGCCTAATATTCCTATGAAATAAAAATTTATATATGAATGCCTAATCTAAACACTATAAGTTAGTGAACGCACATTAGTTTTAGTCGTTGAATTTTTTTATATTTTGAATCATTAATCTAATAGCGTACACGGTGTAAAAAGACCAAGTAGGCGTATCCGTCATTTTGCGTATTGCTCATTCTGAGAATTGGACATTTCGCGTTTATGTGTTTGATCAATATGAGAATTCTGAATTATTGGTCAGAACTAAGTTTTTACACGGTTGTAATCTTTTTAAACAATTGTCTGTGATTATTAAGAATACTCTATGCTTTGGTCGTAAACGTAATAAGTAACAAGGAAATACCCAACGCCTAGATTAAACAACAATATTCTGATTTTGCAATTTGTTCATATTTTTATAGTAACTATGTAATAAAAATGGCACAATTTTGTAGATTTGAAGGTATTAAACATTACATAAAGACACATTATCGTGGTACTGACATGATAAAATGGCCTAGTAAAAAAAAAAACATATATACCTATCATACAGAATAGTTTTTACCATGTATTGTCAACGTCACCACAGAAGTTTAAGACGAGCAATTTCTTCCAGACAACAAAGGTATATTATAAATATTAATATATTAATATTATGATGTTAGCTTTTCTAAGCACCACTTGTGATTGAAAGTGATTGTACTTATCTATTCCAGTGAATGCATTCCAAACTGTTTTATATTTTGTAGTTGAATTGTTCGTTGATTAGCAAAGTAAGACTGAAATAAATTGACTCTAAAAATACTCTTTTTCATTTTATTTTCTAGCAATAGAAAAACTGAATTGAAATAATAACTTTAATTAAATTAAAAATTAATTAACAAAGTCACTTATGTATAAATTACTTACAATAGTTCTAAAATATGTAACAATTACATGATAATCAGTAAATACCAACCTTATACAAACCTTACAAAATATTTGTGTAAACATTACAAGTCGTCGTGTTTTGTGTTCGTGTAAACTTGTGAAAATCCTAGCTGTAGAAAATTTCAATTTTAAATCAAAAATTGGTTTGCACTAACCCAGATTTTTATTTAAAAAAAGAGGGTAGGTTGAGTCTAAATGGAAATTAAAATCAAAAGAGGTTAGAGTACCTACGTGTAAACCAATGAGGCCTACCTCATTGGTTGCGTGTGGTGTAATCAAATGAGGTAGTGTGCATGTGTGAGTTGTGCAGCGCCGTGCGCGGCCGACACGCAGCTCCACAGGAAGGCGGCGCGCGGCCGGCTCACCCACCAGCGCATGGCGCCGACCCATCTAGTGGGGAAACCAACACTTTGTTAATAGTCTACAGGAGCCGGGTACTCGGTCATCAAGGGGTCTCTTCCGTGCAGAAGAGGTAATTCCACAAAATACATGTTTTTTTCATTGGTCATAATAAAACGTCCCGTGCAGCCAGTTCAGTCAAAAACTCTACTTGTTAAAAATCCGTCCTTGCACTCGTAGGTATTTTGAAGGCATTACAAGAAATGAGTCTGTCTGGCTGCTATAATATCATCAGGTCGGGACACCTGCATGTTATTTTACCAATAAAAATACAAGACAAAGAACTAACTTGGTGAGTGGTTTGGGCCACCAATCCAGCTGTTCCTGAGTAATCTTCAGCTGTGCATCAGCTAGTTCCAACTGCGTCCTTAGTTCCGCTGCGGCTGCCTTCAAAGCCGCTATTTCATCATCAGCTCGTGACACTCGCATGTTCAGAGCTGCGATCTCTAGCCCGCATGCTAATCTGCCACTGGAAATAACATTTTTGTTTTGATATGCACCTCACTTGTCTTTTACTAATAATTGGCGCCCAACGTGGGGCTAAAGTCGGCTAGACATCGCCACTTGTATACTTCTACATGCTTCTACTACACATTATATTCGGGAGGCTTTCAATAGATTCCCTCGTGTGCATGTAACCATGCACAGTTGATATGAAAGGTGTGGCATATGCATAATCCTCTCTCTCAACATTTAATCTTGACTTGGAACGATATGATCCTAGGTTGGGTTGGAATTTAGGATTAGTTTTGATACAATAACCCCGGGACAGAGGCCCACCATAATATATATGAAATATACTTCTGCACGAAAGTCTCGAAGACTTTCGCAAATCAAAGTTACGTTATGAATGTCTAATTTATTTCGATTGGATGACATTGTAAAAAATGTTACAAAATAAATATTTGTATATAACTTTTAGTAAGACGGCCGAGTATCCCGTTGTGCAAATATCACGTGATGAGTTGTGATGATATTTTTTCCTGCCATTGTACACTACCAAGTACCTACAAACACAAACTTACTTCTGTTCCTTATCAAGTTTGTCACAGACTTCATCATGTGCGTGCTGTGTGTCCGCCAGCTCGGATCGCAGTGTCTCTGCGTCCTCGTCGGCCGCCGCTAGCTGCTCTTCCAACTGATTAAGCTCCTCTTCTGCTGCTGAAAGCTGTCACAAAAATACTTCGTTTAGTGTAGGTACTAAAAGGTCGTTACGAGTTTTATCGAATGATGTTTGGCTTAAATAACGCCGCTCCCAGCTATGTGTAGGTAGTTATGACTTATGAGTATTTGATTTGACACGGTATTAAAAGGATTGTTACGTCTTTGTGAATATTTCTTTTGGTGAATTATTTTTTACATGCTGCTTCAGGTGCTGCGTTTGGCAAATGCTGGTTGAAAGGGCTAAGCGGACAGATCAGCCTTTGTTTAGGAATGCGAGGCTGTGTCGAATGTCCACACGCTTGCCCTGTCTACACAATAGGTACATCTTCGTTTACAGTCTCATCATCATTGACAGTGTAGCTTATGTCGTCGTCAAACTAGCGACTTACGCGGCTGTAGTAATTATGTCCATCTGAACAGCTAAGTTGGTGGTACTGTAGTATAAAAGGCACAGTACCCTTTCAAAAGCATGGTCTCGTTGGGCGCGTGCCTCGGCCGCGGCAATGCGTTCCACAGCGAGTGCGTGCTCGCACACCGCAGCCGCCGCGCGAACTCCTTCCAACTCGTTACGACAGTTATGCCAACCTGTACATAATAATCCACTAACTCATTAGGTAGGTACCTCAAGGAATACTTATTCAGGGTACCTACTCAAGAGACAGCCGCCAGAAAGGCCAGGTACTCGTACTTAGGTAGCACAAATCTAGAGCGGATTATTTGAACGGAGTGAAAAAAAAACAGTAGTATGGTAAACGGCAATCTAACTATTAAGTAAGACCCAACCACACTCCAAAATAATCTCCAGAGATCTTACCGATGCTCATCTCAGAAGTTCGATCTTCTGCGGCACAAACGTCTTCTTCCAAAGCCAGCTTTTCCTGCGAAGAAAACCATAAAAGGGTCAAGGGGAATACTCCTCTATTTAGATCACGGTAAACGTCCAAAAGTAAAGATAATTACCCGTTCCAAAACAGATTTCTCTTTATCCTTATCCTTGACGAGTTGCTTGAGTCGCTCCAGCTCGCGCATCGCCATGCGCACCTTGGCGTTGTCCGAGTCCAGCAGAGACTTCAGAGCCACCACTTGTAGGCGGAGCCGCTCAGAACACGACACCTGTACAAAATGGTCAGATTACCTCTTGTTTACCTACCTCCTCATTTAGGTACCTATAGGTGTAATTTTTTCGGAATCCAGCCAAGGCCATGTGGAGATTGTGTAGGAGGGATAGGTACCTATTAATTACGTACGTTCCTAGATCCTAATTTCGATTCCGACCTGGATTTTCTACCAGACGTGCAAATGTATTGTGCTACTATGCAGCCCTACTCTGTCTACATCTACCTTTATTCCTTTAGGTCGGCAAGCCCACGGATAACGTTGTTCCCACCTGGAAAGTCTATGATATTCATCAGCGCTCCAACTCCTTTGCGCTACCAAGTCGCACCTACTTAGGCCTACAACAAATAATCTGCTGTAAGCTAGATCGAATTCGGTTGGTCCCAGGTGGAATTCTTACCACTGAGTTAACAAACAATTAGCGCTGTCAACCTGGTCTTAACTACTAGATCGTTCCTGACAGAATGACCCCTGTTATGGAACGGCAATAAAAAAGAAGAGGCGAATGAAACAAGGACCGGTATCACGTGACTAAACCTAGACTTCTAGACTACGCAGAACAGAATTTTGATAAATAAGAATTTTAGATTATACAATATTATACATGTTTCTTTGCAATCTAAATACAAAAATAAAAGGATAGAACAGTTTAAAGACCTTTTATTCATAACAACCGCAGCATAAAGACGGAAATTGACGTAGCACCTAATGTACCTGAAATTCCAGTGTCTTCCGCAGACAGCGCACTTCATCACGTCGCTTCCTCCAGGCGCACACCACCATGAAGCGAGCCACACGTGCCGCGGCCTCGTCCGCGCCCGCGCCCAGCGATGACGGAGATCTGATCACCGGCAGGGTATCACTTCGAGGGCTATGGAAGTAACGTTCATCTTTTACACTGTTTTTTGGAGAATCTGCAATCCTCAGAGTGTGATAACTTGCATGACGCATTTATTACAACGAATCAAATGACACCACAAAAATGATCAAGCCGTGAGGTTCATGGCAATACCTTTGCGAATAAAGCTTGCATGCAATAAGAACTTAAACTTTAATGGTGCAAAAAAAGCATACGTACTTCTCCTTCCTCATCCTCTTGGTAGGCGTGAGATCTTCCATCGAGTTGGATTTGGGTGGCATCTTGCGTGCGTGCGTAGCGGTGTTGGCGGCCGTCAGCTCCTCGAGGCAGCTGCGGATGCGGGCGAGGTGCGGAGAGGGTCCGCTGCCAGCTCCCGTGAACTTGCTCACGGGAGTGAAGAACAGCTGCTTCTTAGGGTGTACGGGCTGTAGTCGACTGCATGGGGAATACTATTTAAATGGAGACCGCAGTAAAAGCACAGCGTAGGATTGTCCTGTACCTACTAGATGTAATGACGAAGAGTCCTAAAGGCTGCTAGAACCCGTTGGGGTTGGATGCCAAACAAAATCAACGTTTGGTGAATCTATGGTACCTAGGTCTTCAGGAACGATTAGCAGTGGACTTACTCTTGGAAAGGGTGGAGCTGGTAGGCGGAAAAATAAGTAACTTTATCAAACGAAGCTGTGGAAACGATTATTGAGCTATCGTCCAGTGTCTGTGAGCTCTAAAACTGTGTCAAATGTGTTTTTCAGTATTCGTAGTTTAGCGGTAGCGAAGGATGATGCGACGCCCCCACCTTTTTAAGTCAGGCAGCGATGACTCATGCACGCGTCGTCCTTACGCGACCCTTTTTACATATGTTAGCAATGCAGCGTAGAACCAACCTCTTTGAGTTATAAAGAGTATTGGTTCGCACTGACCGGCAGTGTTTGAAAATGGAAGACCCATGGATGACACGACGAGCGAGGGCAGCGAGACGTGTCAGTCGAAGAACAATGAAAAATAAGTGTGGATGTGGAAATACGAATTATTATGGAAATACTATGATTAATACACTAAAGCTCTGTTTATTACTGTTGTAGCTCAAACATATGCCTATAGCAACGACCTACCCTACTCAAAGCTAAAAACAGTGACATTGCATAATAAAGTGACCTAATCACCCCTGCGTAATCAAAGAGGGTGAAATTGCCAAGGCGGTACCTACCTATTGTAAATTGTCCTACGTTTTGCGATAGTCAGTTTTGTTTTGATAGTGTGTTGGTAATCAGACATCAAGAATATCAGTACCTAGGTAAGTTGTAGCCAAATCTATAGATTTAGATGGATCTTGGTATCGTTGGAAGAAGTCCTGAGATTTAGTTTATAGTACCTAGGTTGCTGTGGCAGATGATAGAAATGGAAACTCACGCTGGTGGAGTGGTCTGCAACGTATGCCTCTCTCGCGACAGTTCTCGCTCCGAGATGTCTCCGGCTCCAGCCCGCGCCACCGGAGACGCACTCCGAGGCATCTTCAGCGCATTCTCAGGCATTTTCACTAAAATTGATCTGAATTTTCTCAAAATATTATCGGTGGGTGATTGATGATAGGACGGCTTGTTTTATTTGATTGATGGACGATTGTGACATGAATTTTAAGTCAAACTTAAAATTCGAATTCTAATTTTTTTAATAAGGTATGCTGTCCTGCTTTTATTGTGATCGTGTAGGTAAGGTTTTAACATCCTTCGTACTTACGAAGGATGTTTGTGGTACAACTTCTCATAGTTTATGCACGATAAATAATGGAGTGGTACGGCACCGTAGGTACCTTAGGGTGTTACAGACGGTGCGTTGCGTGCGGCGTCATGTCCGTTGCCGCCATCGCGTCGCGCCGCCGTCGTCGCCCGTCGCGTCGTCGTCGGCCGTCGCTGGGTCGCGCCGCGAGGTCGCCAGGAACACGGGCGCCTTACCCGCCCTGCGTGACGCATACTGAAAGCCTACACCTACGGGTAGGTAGGTACAATGAAAGGGTGGCATCCGGTGGGTACTTATGCTAAAATTCAGTGCATCAGGTAAACAGGTAAGTCCTATCTTTTATTTCGTTGTGTTGTATAGAGTTGTGTTATGGTAGGTACCTATGATATAGTGTGAGGGTAGGATAGGAGCACAGTAAACATACCTACAGTCGTTTTCAAAGGTTTTGACAATGGAGGTGCACTTGCAACTTGCAAGATAAGGATTTGACAATCAGGGTTAAAATGTTAGGGTCACAGGGGTCACCAACGCCGTTTTTTTAAACTTATAATAATACCTAGGTCTGGTAAAGTGACTGCCTAGTAGGTAGGTTGACTAGGGACCTATCTTTCAAGATTTTATAAGGATTGCATTAGGTATTTGAAAAAAATTCGGTATCGTCATCTGAACGGTAGGAAGAAGCGTGGGCGATCTGCGGGGAGTTGTTGTAGGCGACCCGGGCGGGCGGGACCTAAAGCCTGAACAACGTAGTGGTGCGGTGGCGCCTCACGCAAAACACGGCTTGTCCTAGACATCTCACACAGAATACAGTGAATTTACTATGCAATTCGCGGTGTTTGTGACTCATCCGTCCACACACACTTTCTAATGACTTATGACGTAGGTATAGGTAGGTAAGTAAAGACTTGAAGCAGGAAAATAATACGAAAACCACGATAAAAACAGTAACTAGGTACCTACCTGTTTAGTGCCAGTAGAGGCTGTGCAAAGTTTGCAGTAAGTTTCTACCTATGGCGTCAGCAATCCGCTGACGCGAATGAAAATTCCCGTAAAATAAAATAGGTAGGTAAAGAAGGCGTATGATTAACCGTTTATACCTACGGGTGTCCAATTGGATGTTGGATCTTCGAATAGGTACTTAAAGTTATTACGTATCCACTACGAATAATAACGAGGAAAAGCATGTCCTAGGATTCATAGTTTGTTTGTTCTCAGCCGCGGCCGGTATTTGTGTGTGATGTGAAAAATGGAAGTATTAAAAATGTACAATCCATTGATGAAAAGGAGGCAGCGGCGGCGGCGGCGGCGGGTTGTTAGATCGCTTTCCTTTTTCGGTATGTAACGGCTTTACTGTCAAACTGCTAGTTTGCTAATTCAATTCACCCAGACAGAAGTGGAAGGCAGATGGGCCACACCTATGGTTCCATTACCTACTTAAGGGTCGATGAAATCGTAAGGTAGCAGGAAATACTTGGTTGCGAGACGCACAAGACAAAGGAAGCCTATACCCAGCAGTGGGTGATACCCTGAGTTGATGATGATACCTACCATACTAGTTGAGCTTGGGAGCTCAGGTAGGGAGCGTTTAGAGGATGAATGATCAAGGTGTAGAGTAGGTTAGGTACCTACATACATACTACAATGCTAAGGGTAGGGTAAGCTATTCGTATCGTAAGGCAAAATGATTCACCGACTATGTACTTCTCCTGAATCAGTTATGCCCACGCACTGAAACTGAAACAACCCCCGAAAACGGTGACTCATTCTTATCGTCTTATTCTGTTATATATATATTTATATATTGAATTAGGCTCTCAATATTTATTTAAGATATTTTTTAAGATATTATTCTCTGTAATGTCGCACGCCAACCTCCTCATTACACCACCACGTTTGGGTTGGCTGGCAGACAATGCTTTCAGCATTAAGTCCACCCTTTGTAACAAATTTATAATTTTGTGCAATAAAGTATTAAATAAATAAATAAATTCTTTGTACCTACTTACTACCTACCACCCATCACAGCCAAACACTCATCTCATTCCTGCTTCGATGACGGTAGTAACGATAGCGACGTAATGTAACGACAGTCAGTTTTGTGCGTTGACGCGGTTGACGCTCAATGTAATTCGATACCGTAAACCTGGTATCGAATCACAGTTTACCAAAGATTGAACATAACGTGGCGATTAGATTCGTTTGTTCGTGATTTTACCCATCACTGCGCATTATAAACACTGCATCCCATGTTGAGGAGTCTTCAGCTCACGCCTGTGCTGTGGCGCTAGGATATAGGTGTTCGGTGGCTGTGGCGTGGCAGGTCAGGCAGGTAGACCACCGAACACCTATAGGTAGACGCACGCAGAATCACGCAAAGCAATTTCTGTGACCAGATTTTTTGAATTTTGGCGCTGCTGCAATATTTTATGAGGCGCGCATGCGCTATTTCTGCGTCCGTATACGTCACTGTCTGTCTACTTGTCTGTCTGTTTGTGTCCAATTTGACATATTGCAGTCAACCAATCGCTTTTATTCATTTGTGGTGTGCCTTCGCGCTCTCACGCACACCGGCGCGAGTTTTTATTTCCTCATTTTCCTCCAAGTTTACTTTTTGTTTTGTTTGATGTGACGTGACGTTTGTGTTGCTCGGCCGTTGGTTGTTCAACTCAAAGGTTCAACTCGCTTCGCCTGGCGCCAATAAAACATGGATAGATTATAAATTACTAGTATTATTTCGAATAAAAATAAGGTTAGGTTGTGATAAAATAATAAACCGTTATCAGTTTAGTGCTACCGTGTGTGTTATAAAGTGTAGAAAGCGTACATAACCTGTGCCGATTCTTGGAAGTTGTTGTTGATTACGACCGGACTGAGACGAGACCTTGATAACTTGTTCCTTGGACGACGACACCGACGAGACAGTTTATTATAGGATCATTCATGCTGGAGGTACGTTTATAGCTCACATACGTATTGCGGGGTCCATCACGGGTTTACAATAATTTGTTATAACAAGTGTTTTGAGTGAGTGCAGTTTGCGGACACGTTGAAAGACAAGTGTTTTCACGATGGCGCATAGTGTTTTGATAATGTCGAGTGCAGAAGGACCGCTGTGAAGTGTCCCCCTTATTCCTTGCAAAGTGCCATGGACGTCGGCGAAGGTAAACAGTGAGATAGCCATGCATGTATTGCCGTTCCTGACGAACAATCCCATTGCCACCTTGTTGCGCCTAGCACTTTGCACGTGAATATACTGAAACCAGCATTTATAAGGGGGCTGAGTTCAGCCGGGGCCTTGGTTTGGGTGCACTCCTGCAAGCAATGCTAATAGAGCTTATTTCTCGGTGTTCTAGTTAGCTGGGTCGAGTGTAGTTCTATAAATATCTGTATACTAGTCTCATGGCCTGGAATAAATGTTCACTGTAGATTGCTTCTTATTTCACTGCTCTGTTAATTGGTATTCGGTGGATAAACAAATTGCTTAATGTACATTTATTTGTCATAAAATGTTTTTAAAACGATTCAGTAGGTACCTAATTTTAATAATTAAATTACTAATTAATTACCTATTACATAACTGACTATTAAAATTTTATTAGTTCTATCAACTTTTTGAGAATATCTCTCATTCATTACTCACTTACATAATACTAGTTTTCATTGGTAGGTAGGTACTTATTAGGTAAGTAGTGTAGTGGCCTACGCAGATCATCTTAAACACTATAAAAACATCAAATAGAACATAATTAGCTAAGCACCATCTTGCATACAAACTTGCATTGTCGAGTAGCACAATCAGAGTTTTTAAATTTATTATTGTACATGAAGTTGTTACGCAAATAACAGAATAATAGCTCATTATTTAGCTGAGTTATTTCAACCATAGTTGAAAAAAAGTCTCTTTTGGAACAAAATCATGTCAAGTCACAAAATCTCAGTTCGGGCCAAACTACTAGTTTATACTTTTCAGTGAAAATCTCTACTCAAATTACATCAGATTAGGGTGAGTTTGAAAAGACAACCCTATTTATGATGACTATAGCTTGCTATATTAATAGTAACAATATATATTTACCTTATTGTCAGACAGGTATTTCCATCCATAAACAAAAATCTTATATTAAGGAAAAATATTTTCAAATTTAAAAAAATATAAATAAATATTCTTGGACATATCACACAACACTCTAGTCTAGTCCCAAACTAAGCATTATTTATAGTTACTTAGTATTCCTTTAGTTATATGTACGGCATATCTGTCTGTAGAAATGTTCACTATAAACTTTTCTTTGCTTAGTTTGGGACTAGACTAGTGTTTTGTGTTCCAAGGTTATTTATTTTATATTATTTACTTAATTTATTATTATAGTTATTCTTTGTAGGTATGTGGGAAAATAGCAGCATTTATAACTGTACATAATTATGTTAGACTATCATCTCAGTGGCAAGTAATAATTTTACCTAGGTAGGTACTTTTATTCAGATTGTTTATCTAGAAATAGAGACAAACTCACTATTCCCACCACTAGGCTCACAAAATCAGTAAATCATTCAAAGGGCAATGTGTATGCTTCTTTAACAAAATTCCAAGTGATGTGTCTCAGTTGTCGATTGGCAAGTTCAAAAACGTAATAAAACTAAGACTTCTTTTAAAAGCATACTATAAAATATCAGATTATTTAGAAGACAAACAAGCTTGGGATGAACAAGCTCCAACTCATCCAATAAAAAAAAATTGTAATCATATGTAATGATGATGAAAGTGATCAGTGAGATTTTATTGAATAAAAACTTTTTGACTTTGACTTTATTTAAAAATATCATTAAATTCTGCTTATAATAATAGTCATAATTATAATTTTTGTAGATCTCTCTCTCTCTCTCTCGATTCCTCGTTACTGAGGGTCGCAACCTCCTGTATGTACTGCCGACTTGTTTCTGCAACTAGGCCACCAATAGCCCTTTTTGTGTAATGGGTGGCGGCCTCTCTTCATGATCTTTTCTTCAATTACGTTCTTCCATCTCTTGCGGTCCCCTGCGACATTGAATCGTCTGGTGGAGTTGGGTATCGAGAGTAGTGCCCACTTTTTCTGTCCTCTAAAATTCTAGATTATTAATATAATAATAATAGATCATATTAATTTGGGTATTGTTTCACATATTTTTCTAATGTCTGTGTAAATTCTACCTGGTAACTAAACACATTTATAGACATAGGAAATTATAAAATCAAATTATTTGCATAATAGATATCAACTTCATTACAATAATATTCAATAGATTAGATTAAAACAAGTACCTAGAAGATTGATACTATGTGATAACTATGTGTGAGTATTTATGAATTGACAATATAGTAGGTAGGAGATACATGCATCAGTTCAAAATAAAACCAATATCTACCTAGTCGCCGTAGTCGATACTACCAACGTTACGTAATAATTAGGACTTAGCATCTAATCTAGATGATTTATACAGCAGCGTCAGAGGCCACTGTGTACCCATTATCCGTACGGGACGCTGTTGCGCCTGGAGCATGTTTTAGACGGAGTAGGTGGGCTTGCAAAGGTTTTCAAGCAGCAACTATACCATCCTCTCAGCCTAGTCGACCTTATCCGCAGAAAAGACAAGATTATGGTGCGGAATTGACTAAGCAGCGAGTTTCCTCAAGATATTTTCCTTCCATTGCCCATTTTTTCGAAAAATGTATTAAACCACAACCAGGCTTGAACTCACGACCTTAGGATCAGAAGGTAGGGTTGCAATCACTAGACCACCGGTGCTCTATAAGATATTTAACATCTTGAAATACCTTTCCGAAGTTTTGCCTTTTAAGGGTGCATCGGGAGATTTACGACTGCACTGGTTAATGGCATTTTTTTTACCTAGATGTAAAAAATGAGAAAAAAGTTTTGTCAATATCACTGCAACATACTCGTAAATAATGTATCGTGTCACGCACGTGGTTTGTAAGGTCATTACATACATACAGACAGATTAATTAATTATGATGATGATAAGGGTTGCGTAGTGGGTGGACAAACTAAAAACTATTACCTTTGCGTCCCACCACGTGAAGCGTGGATTCAATGTCTAAGAAAGAAATACGGTATGTTCTTCCCGTTGGTTAAGCATAAGCACACTGGTCCTAAACTATAAATAGATACCACCTTGACATGTTATCAGTAAATAAATAAAAACGCCCGCCGAAATTGGCTTATTATTTACAATGGATTCGATATACTCGACGTAATAATTCATCGCGATGTGTGACATTTTAATTTTACTGCCTTGGAAGGGCATGGCTGGACTGGTCACCCAAAAAGTGAAAGCGCTAAACTATGGAGACAAAAAAAAAACTTAGCACAGCACGTGTATTATAGGAAATATCAAAAAATCTGCCTTTATAAAATGACGAAAGTAAGGTGGTATTTTCCACACCTTTAGTACCGCTTGCCTGCCAAAGCCACGATGAACCAAACTTCTCGATGGTCCATCGGTTCTTACCTGTGTTGGGAGCATGCACTGACAAACTTTCAGCCTTTACAAGATAACGAAGGTCTGGCGTTCACTGGCTCTTGTATTACAGTTCTTTATCACTGCTGGCTCGATGGTAGTCAATCACTTGCGGCATGCGGCACTTTCGTGGGCTTACTTCAAGTTTCGGCAGCATAATCTGTGAATGTAGTGCATATAAAGTTTACGCTTCATTCATTTTGGGTACCTTATCTTATCTAGCGAGTCAATAAGCTAGCTGCTAAATACATTTTCTTTGATTATTAAGTGTTGGTTTACGTTTGAAACGTCTTTGTAATTTTCCTTGGTGTCTGATCAATACTTAAAAATAATATCATGAAAACTTACAAACATAATTAATCCAATATGTTTCAAATACTTGTACAGTGTAAACACAGGTAGGTCTGTGAGCCTTTGAAATTGAATTGTACAAAACTGCATCCAACACAATTACGCATGTTCGAGAAGTCGCTCCATCTGAAACTGCATGCATCAGTAAATTCTTCAGCCATTCGAAGAGAAGTAAAGCTTACTTCGAAATATCCGAATGTGCATCAGAGCGTGAAGAAACATGAACGAGCATGCAGTTTCAGACGAGATCACCTCAACAGTTGTAGAGGAGACAGCGAAATATCCATGGTGCGACCAGCAACTTCAGAGCCCCCAAAAAATCCTTGTGACTACCTATATCTGAATAATTCCTGTTATTCTTGGTTGGCTTTTACGTAGGCTCCTGCTTAGGATCAAAGCACACTGGCGTCGAAGCGAAGCGTCAGTGTGATTTGAGCCTTTAGGTAACTGCATAATTCCATGCATGGAGTGTAGACAGTCTGTCTGCTTCGCAGGTGACATCAGCGCCTTGCAGCTGAACCCTGAACGAAATGACGGAGAACCGGAAAACGTGAATATCAGTGATGTCCGTAAGTACTACGTCCAACTATACGACTTTTATACGAATCATACTAACAATTGGTGAATAAAAGCAGACGAAAAGAGATTTGGTGTACCTTGTGCAATTTTGTTGAAGAATTGAGTTTGATCATAGAATAACTAAACTATTGTCATACAGAAAGGTCACTCTCCGTGTGATATTGCATCTAACAATCTTAAACGTGACGGTGGTAGGTGGCCGGCTCTCAGCCACCCTGGGACCTTATGCTCACTTCAAAATGACCCACCACCGATGAATCGAGGTTTCGGTTGAAATGCCAAACTAAGCATCAGTACCCCCAGTACCTACTTCTCCGGAAAAATTCTTTTAGAATATAAAAGAATTCGTCCAGAGATCTAAAATTTAGATGATCAATTATTTATGTATCTCACCCGAACGAACGCCAATGACATTGTAAAGATCGCAGGATCTTGGTGGATAGAGAAAACCCAAATTGTTTTTGCTATAATGTGTCCAGCAGAGGACTTGTGCTTCTGTTCAGACTGATATGATCTCGCTGACGTACGTTTTGTGTGTGCAGTTGAGGCGATCACCCTCGCGGACCCGCTGTACGGCGACGTAGACATGGCGCGCCCTGCACGGCATCCCTCCGTCGAGATAGAGGAACAGCCCGCCTCCAAGGCACTCAGGTCAGTCTACCATCACTTTCAGGTCTGTGTAAGGCAGCATACTGCATTTACATCCACATTTTTCAACAAGGTAAATGCTGTAGTGCTTTATAGTAGAAGCTATCTTTTTTCAAGCTATCACTAATTTAATTGACTTATGATTATTAGGTGGAGAGTTGAACGCTCGTTAAGAATGCCCGATCTGGTACTAGATGTCATAATGGAACATATTGTTATCTACTCCTACTTATTGAGCCACATTTTATTGGCAAGAGTAAATATGTTTTTTAGGGATTTTAAAGTAATCGACCGTGGGATTTCCACGCTTATAGGCCCGCGAAATACGTTGGAACCCTCTAAATTCTACAAAAAAGATTGTACTAATGCGGTTTATCTAAGGCATGGTATGGTACGGTTATGTTGGTATTCAATTCAATTCTTGTCTATGGCCTTTGCAGTGTTGCCCGCAATTTCACCAATGTCACGTTTTATTAGACCTTAGCACGATGGAGAATGACCGGTGGTGAGAAAATATGTATTTTTCAGTTTCTGTTTGTCAGCTTGTACCTGACATAACCATGACACGAGACATTCTGCACCTCGTTTATGGAAATACGGGCGCCTACGGGCTTCGAAATACAAAGTTCGTAATGACTGACCCGTTTCGGTATCAGATAGTAAGAACCTGTATTATAATTACGGTCCCCCGATTTATCACTGTTAATTCGGCTGAATCAGTAAAATTCGAAAACAGAACACGAACTGATCGATGCAGATACTATCGTCATAAGAATGACGATCATAATATGATTGATATGACGTTAGTTTACATCTAATCGATATGCGGTCGATCGTTATTATAACACTCGAAATTATAAGATATTCTGTGCCCGAAAAAATAATGAGTTCGGAATCCAAACCCGACTACTGAAAAATCTACAAAAAGTATGAAGCAAGAAAATATTCTCATCTGAAATTGTTATGCACATAGTGATAGCCGTGGCCATCGAGCGTCGAGAGCTCCATTGGTAGCGTATTGCTCCTACACAATATTAATCGTGGATATTGACGTCTGTTTGCGTTTGCGCAATCGCAATCTGCCGGACACAGCTACTTTCTCTGGTCGCTGGATCCGTGCCAAGCGAACCCGTAGTGAGGCCTATTGTCTAATTTTATAGCGAGATCCTACCAACTATCAAGTTTAGCCGAAATTTACGTTTATGTCGAAAATTATATCTTTATGGCGGTGGCGTGGCGGGCAAATGGCTAGACGCAAGTGCGGGATCGGTCTCAAAAGTAGGACAAGTTAGTATCTGTAAGGTTTGGTATTTCTTGATCTGTATTTGCATTGGTCTGTTACTTCTGTTGAAGAAGTCGATTTATCAAACGATTCAGTGATGAATTTTGCAGTTTTTTAAGGGTCACAAATAATTATGCTCTCCCTCAGTACCAAGGGTAACTTTTCAGAGTATATTTACCTGGCTTGGCAAAAGGAAGTTTCTACTCGTTTTTGTAAACAAGTGTGAACATTATTGGGGAGCACACTTTCTTCTGTAACATAGTTTTTACAAAACTAACACAGAAGACACGGTTCTACCTTGATTTCGAACATGTTTATTAAGAAATAAATAAATTTGTATTTGTTTATTAAAAATTCTATTGCTAACTTCTAAATAGTAGTAATGTTTTTTTTTTACATAAAATAAAAATTCTATGGTACTTACGAATACTTGAGTGGAGACCACGTTTAGGTAAGCGTAGTGTAGGACGCCTTCCGGCTAGGTGGGGTGACGATCTGAGACATGTAGCTGGCAAACACTGGATGAGAAGAGCCGAAGACCGGGCTCAGTGGCGCGTCTACGTCCAGCAGTGGACCGATATAGGTTGATTATGATGATGATGATGGTGATGACCTACCAATAAAATTTTAATCTGTTTAACTATTTCACAATGATGTAAGTAGGTATATCTTCAAAATAAAAGAAATAAATATTATTATTTTGCTAGGTAGTTCCCCGCTTCAAGGACGCCACAGAACTAACCAACCGGCCGGTAGAACCTGATTTGGATCTAAGTACCTACCTATAACGGTTCCATAATACGTAAAGGCTTGCGAATAAATTACACAGTGTATCTGTATCTACCTACGAGTACTTTGTTTGATGATAGCGACCGTGAAGCGTCTGTTGGTATAAATCTAGAGGTCAAGAGTCTAATTGTGCGTAATTTTTAGCATAAGTTCTGAATTTCGGGCACAGAAGGGTAATATCTCTTTTGTGCTTTAAAATATTTATATTGTAGAGTGTGGCCACGCTAAGCCTGCAGCACCAATTTGAAAACTTATTGGAAATACACCGTTTATTAGTCTCTCCACCTAAACTCGAAAATTTGGGATTGCTCATTTATTCCATCAAGTATAATATGATCTGATCTAGTAAACCTAAAATCTCTAATAGCCCTAATATATAGAGCAACACTGATCGATACCTAGATACTAAGTAACGTAAGAGCATGCAAAAAGCTGTGTATATGTACTCGCAGGTATGTACCTACACTATGTAACTATGTAGGTACTGTATTAATTATTGGAACGATATCATGATTCTACGCGTTAGCAGCTTGTAACATAAATTATTGTAAAAAAATATCTGCCTTCGTTACTTAATACGCAGTCATCTAGATGCCGATAGAAATAATGTTTGGACTACTTTTTTTTTAAAACTATTTTTTAAACATACCTTTCAAGGAAATCCAGCTTTATTCAACAAACCACAAGGATCACTTTTCATATCCTAATAAAAATTAGGCGTAGGTGGTTGGTCTACAGTAGAGAAGGCTCTACGAAGCGCCTGCATTGTATTGTACTCGTATTAGAGAACAAATAGGACTTTTGATGAGCGTGTGATTGATTTAAGATAACGCAGGGCGTACACAATCATCATTATGAATGCTGCTGGTCCAAACTTTTTCGCGAATACAGTAAGTCAAAGTTTCACTTCGTTTATCTTCTTAGACTAATGCCTTTCCCATCTTGACCGCTTACAGGGTGAGCATCACCAGTATTATTGACGGCCTCTGTTGATAGGAGATAGGCCAGGCCAATAATCATCCTTAATTCTGTACTCCTTCTGAGGGGGAGTATCACACGGCGAGTTGTACCTAAATTGTTCCTTTTCCTCGGTTGAGGTCGGGTAATAATCAAAACTAATCCGAATCGGAACGCCAGAAATGCGACGCGAGCGTTTAACATCCTGGCACGGACCCAACTCCACTGCACTTCACACACGCTGTTTACATTATGCAGTTTATTTCATCTGCTTCTGTTTTCGACATAATTCTAAACAAACTGCTGTTTAATTGATCAGTTGTAGATGTAAAAGCTTACACAATAAAAGTGCTTTTTGAAAGCACACTAAAAGTTTTCTAGGTGTGCTTTTTGTGTGTTCTTTCTTCATGATCTCTTTAACCTTTTGAAAGTTAAATGCGCTATTGATTTCGCGTAGAGCTGCGCTTACATCTGATCATGTATTCTGTATTTGCATCCTTGTTTCTAAAGCCTACTTTCATTAAATTTCACACAACACCCTTTAGTCCCAAACAGAGCAAAGTTGGTACCATGAAAACAACATTGCTGATTGTAATACTTATAGTATTTTTTTGTAAATACATTACCACGCATTATTATATTTTATCAGTGGGGATCGAGCCCACGACCCGCAGCACGGAAGGCAAAGCTATTACCGACTTATTCTGATTTATTTATTGCGATCATGTACATAATTAATGATGTAGCTTAGATGTACTAGCCTAATGCGACTACATGTACCCTGTTGGGCGCTGCTAATTAAAATCAATAGTGTCAGTTGGGACACTGTGTCCTAATAAATTTTGTCCGTATCGTCAGCAACTCCTAATATTTACATTGACGCTGTGACACCTGTCTATGTCGATCTAATAATGGGCTATTATATTCGGAATCCTGACCCCTTTTGGTTGATGTATGCATGCACTATACATACATACATACCTATAAACATACAAATTAATAAATCAGATCTAAAAATCTGAAACGTGAGTCAGACCATCCTATCGCCCAATATATTGGAACATTAATGATGCCTACTTGAACCAAAACATAAACATTATTATGCATATTCCGCCGTTGACGTAGATGTTCGGTAACCTCGCGCGTTAGTCACCCAGATGAATGAGCTCACACCGATGCTGGCGGATCTAGCGGTCAATTTCACTTTGCCGATCTTGTAACAGAACTGACTGACCGAGAATCATCATCATCAACCTATATCGGTCCACTCTGGACGTAGGTCTCCGAGAACGTAACCGAGAATCATATATCTGGTCAATTAGGTCAATCAAATTCTGTATCCGCCTTCGATTCTTGCATACTTATTTGAATCTTGTTTGACCCGATTTCTATTCTGAATTTCCTGTATTAATATACTTAGGTGTTTGTATATCTTCACTCCACGAGTGTTGTTAGATGAAAATACAGAGCAAACCACAGAATTGTCTAAACGCCTAAATATTTGCGTTTCCATAAAAACTAGGCGATCTCTACGTCATTCGGCTCAATGGCACGAATTGGAGCTTGGTTCTTGCTTGGATTGGAGCCAAATCATCCTCTTACTGAAGGCAGCCTCGTGAACCGAACGGTTAAACAAAATATTGATATTAATAAATGCAGATTGTTGCTTGGCAGCACAGCTTGGCAATTTAACCTTCCATTTTTGTGGTCAAGCTAGATAGATAAATTCATTTACTGTTTCATCTTCGTATAGGTAATTACAATGACCCGAACGAACATGACTCAGAGCCTACAACAATTTCAACAAAACACATTTTAATAAAGATTAATTGTTTGATCATAGTCAGCGTTTCATTGCATGATTATAATTTCAACTGTCTAAAAAAAAGTCACCGTACAATCATAGGCTGTGGTGATAGTAATCCGTAGTCCGTCAGATAGATAGGGTAGATAACACTTATTCACTCATTATGTATGTGAAATCTGCATGCACTGCACGTACGACAAGACATCATTGATTTGTATTAGTAGGATTTTCTTTTACATACTTCTATAAGTATGTTTATAAAATACCTATGTAAGTTCTACCTCATTAAATAATCAGTATTCTTATCTTAAACATAATTGTATACGAGTAACTAGCCGTAGTAATCCGTACAGGGAAAAAATATAGGAAGTGAGCGGCAAAAAAGGCTTAGAAAAATATGTGACTACAAATTGTGAATAGACGACGCTGTAATTGTTGCAATGAAATTGTCCATCGACACGAGAGATGACTAACCTATTATTTTCCTGTATTGCCGACGAACTTGATCGACCCATTGGTGACGACACGACATCTTTTTCCTATAGTGTCGGTGTAATAGTACCACGGATTTCGGCTCTCTACGATCTTGACATATAAAGTACCTTCTTTGCTAACGTTTGACATATATGATCGTTGTCTATTGTGCTATTGTGGAACTCGGTTCGGTTGCATAATGCAGTAGGTACCTACTAGTTGAATTCGCGTATGTACAAGGACGATGCTAATAGTTATTATGAACGTGCTTTGGTATACCATCCGGCCTTGAATTTCTGTAAAGATTAGGTACTGTGGAGTAGGAAATGTATAGTTGTGTTGAAAATAATAATGGAAAAATCTTATCAATCTTCAAAGTAAAGTTTGAAGAATGAGTCCAGAAGAACAGAATTCAATTATATTTTCATGTTTGGGGGATTATGATTTTTTTTTAAAATTACCTTGTAATAGATAAAGGATGCATCATTGCATAATATAATCAATATATATAAAACTCTTTTGAAGCTGACTTAGAATCAACGCACAGCCTAAACTATAAGTCCTAGAGGTATGAAATTTGGAGGGTAGTATCCTTATATAGTGTAGGGGTGCACTAAGAAAGGAATTTTGAAACGTCACACCCTAAAGGGTAGAACGCGAGCAACGCCGCGGGCGACGGCTAGTAACGTCTATAAATACCTATCTTTTCTATTTCCATTTTAGATTTTCCTTATATTTTGTTCTTGATAGAATCAATGTTTCCGAAGTGATATTACCTTATACAGCGGGTAAACCAACAAAGTTACTCGCGTTTTTCTCATTATGCGTGTGATCGGACTATCTACTAAGGTTTTTAACTGACAAAAAAAATCACAATCCCACGCGTATTTTTTACATCGTTCAATAAGAAAAAGCCCCTCTTGTAAGTTCAAGGTTGTCAACAACCCAACTCATATTAGGACTAGCCGTCGCCCGCGGCGTTGCTCGCGTTCTACCCTCTAGACTCTAGAGGGTGACGTTTCAAAACTCCTTTCTTAGTGCACCTCTACACTATATAAGGATACTACCCTCCAAATTTCATACCTCTAGGACTTATAGTTTAGGCTGTGCGTTGATTCTAAGCCAGCTTCAAAAGGGTTTTATATATTTAGAAGAAGAGAAGATAAGGTTAAAGTTTTGTAAGCGATCCTCCATTACAAATCTATCTTTTTCGATAACTTTCCCTTTTTGATCAGCATTTGGATGGTCTATATTGGTACTGATTCTGTTGTTGCATTTTTCTAAACTAACCTAATTTTACAGCTCTAAAATTATAGCCGTCCTTGTCGTTTCAGTTTATGAGAAAGGGACATTTTTAGTGCTGTTAAATTAGGTTAGTTTAGAAAAATGCAACAAAAGAATCGATACCATTGGCTGAAATGCACTTTTTTTGTATCTAAACCTTGGGCCAGATTTTTCGCGATGACACTCGGGCGAACTGGCCCGAAGCTATTGAATTATCGCTAAGACCAGGTTGCATACGCGATAAGTACAGCCAAGTGAGGATAAAGGCACATCAGCGTGTTTGTTTAACTAACTGTGTTTCAACAGGTTTCGCTATGAATGCGAAGGTCGGTCAGCTGGTTCTATTCCCGGCGCCCGGAGTACGGCGGAAAACAAAACGTACCCCACCCTAAGAGTCAACGATTACGTGGGACAGTGCACCATAGTCGCGTCATGTGTCACCAAGGACCAACCTCACAGGTGAGAATTGTAATCTTGACGATTTTGCCAGGGTTTTTATCCCGGAGCGGTGAATGTTTCAGGTTCATTTTCAAACAGCACCGTATAATTAAGAAGAAATTTACAGTTTATGCTACTGGAACCTTCTGTGTATTCACTATCAGATAGTCAAACTTATATAATCAAATCGAGGTTTAGTGCTTCTATGCAAAAAAAAACACTCCAGTGGTTCTAAACCAGTTTAGACGACTTTCACGCCTGCATTATGTCCTAATAACAGCGTTTCTCGACCTATCCAGAAGTACTAGGGTCAGAAAGAGGGACTGCTTAGTGTTCCGGTCCAATTTTGGAATAACGGAACACTTATTCGACAGTAATAATACCAAAATAAATGTTCCCAAATTGCTTAGCTGTTATTGTAACATTTGATTTTGTATACCAGGCCGCACCCGCACAACCTGGTAGGTCGGGACAGATGCGACCGCGGCGTGTGCACCATCCGCGCCAACATCACCAAGGAGAACCCTCTCGTGCAGTTCAAGAACCTCGGCATCCAGTGCGTCAAGAAGAAGGAGGTGGACTCCGCATTGCAGCAGCGCGCGGAACTACGGGTCGACCCTTTCAGAAGTAAGTTAGTCATCGTCATGAAGTGCTCGTGGCTAGGCTTGCTTAGTCAATCTTCTTGATTATCTAAGTTAAGCGATGTTCTGCGCGGTCACTATTTGGATGGGTGATCGTTAGTGGCATTTACATCTGAGCGCTTCCGTGCTTCGGAGGGCACGGTAAATTGTCGGTCTCCGTCGTGGGTTAATGACTGCTAGAGCCGGGACCGACAGCTTAACGTGCTCCCGAAGCACGGAAGCGCTCAGATGTAAATGCCACTAACGATCACCCATCCAAATAGTGACCGCGCAGAACATCGCTTAACTTAGATAATCAGAGAAGATTGACTAAGCAAAGCAAGCCTAGCCACGAGCACTTCACAGGAACTGTTGGGGACCAGCTTGGTGTAACAGTGAGCCAGTGATGTCAAATATAGGATTTTACACGAGGTAATCTGTAAAAGAACGTAGGTTGGGCAGCCTATACAACTCCCGGCTCATGGGCCGCCGAAGTCGTTAACCGCAGTCGGTAGATTATAAGAATAACCTGTAGATATAGCAGTATGGACATACCATAAAATTCAATTAAATTTTTCCGTGGATTACGAAACTTTTTATGACCTTCACAAAATCCAGTAGTTAGTAACAAGCTCCGCTAAAAGCTATGTTTATTTAGGTCGGCGCACCGCACTAGCCGATTCAGAATTACTGCAGTAACTGGAGCATAAGTGCTATTTATCGCCCGGCGCGTTATTTATGTGCCTAACAATATAACCAGCCCCAGGGTAATAAATCTGGTATAATTGTGGTGATCGATAAACAAAAGACGATAGATAATCGAAGGAAATCGACGCGAAAATCCAAAGACTACAGACTAGTTCCGTTTTCATATTTGACCATTGATACTAGGAACTTTTTAAAATAAAATCTAAAAATAGCCTCGCTTTACCCCTTTCGATATAAATTAGGGTTTGAATAGGGTTGATAATATCTATCCTGACATAACATGCTTATTTTATTCTGCACCCTTAGGCCGTTTGTCCACCAACGCCGGCACCGATAATGAGATGCCGGTGCCGATGTAGTGGTACATACATTTACTATGACCGCCTGTCATATGTCCACTGCACGCCGGCACCTGGGTGCCGTCATCCCGTCCGCCGAACATAATGAGTAAATCGGCGTGACGGCTAGAAATCGGGCCGGGATTGTGACAGGCCAATGAGCCGGCACTACCAGGGCAATACCAACCGGGTTTTTATCTTGTCCACACACTGCCGTCACACCGCGCCGTTCGCCGGTTTGTACTGAGCCACTGATATCGGCGTAGTGGACAAACAATCGCCGTCACGTTATTTTGAAGCCGGGCCAAAATAATCTCATTATCGGTGCTGTCCCGGTGCCGGCGTTAGTGGATAAACGGCCTTACAGCAACCCTTTATTTAAACTTCCGGAATAGGGGAACATGCCCTGGTAATAACACCGTCCTTGAAACAATCATTGCGTTGTTACAATCAATAAAGCGCATTTTTAACAAGGTGGATGTTAATTCAAGGAGTAATTTCTATTTTTAACACAACCCGTATTAGAGTTAAACTAACATCACAGACTAGATATCATTCTTATAAAGAGTTTGGACTCAAGCATAGATTGGAGTCATAAAAAATGCTATCAATAAAACTATGCTTGAGTCTGGATCCGTCTGGAAGTGTAAATGTGAATACGGACTAGGCTCGCATGCTCAAAACTCAAGCGTGACTCAAGCATAGGTTTTTTGGCACAGACTCTTAATAAAAAATTCTCAAAAACCTCATACGAGGCTGTGCCTTATGTATCAGAAACGTATCCTCAAACTCATAAACTATGTAGAGGATACTTTAAAGGCCGATTCAGTCGCTGCGCTAGGCCAATAGCTGAAACGGCTTGGGTGTACTTTTCAGCCGGTTTATGATTTCGGCGGTAAAAGCTGAACATCTGTTGCCATGCTATGAGGTAACGCGTAGCCGCGTCGAACAAAGACATGGTAAAGTGTATTTGCGTGCGTCTATTTTTGTACCGACCGCGTCTGAGCTACCGGGGTCGCACGCAGTATGAACTACTCTAACCGCCGCACTCACAGACGTCACTTAAATGTAGGTATTACTTAAAATTTGCGGTATGTCTCGATAGGTTGTCAATAATTCAGCACGTTTAGTTTTGTACACCGTTTACTCCGGAATGCCGATTTCGATGGCAATATTCTGTTTGATTCCACTTGGAGGTCCCTTGCAATAGATATTTAGATAAACGCTTTATTTTACGCGTCGAAAAAGCAGGATACGAGGACAAGTAATTTAAGCTATTGATTTGAGTACAATGGGCGGCCTTAATGCTATATGAAAGCTTTAAATAAACGCGGACTTACAAAATAGTCTAGCGAATAATAGCGACTGTTTTAAATCCAAATTTAAGTCGATTTTCAGATCTTTTAACTAGATAACAATATGTATAATACTTAAATTCCTTATTTTGTAACATTCCAGCCGGCTTCGATCCCCGAACGTATCCGTCCATCGAACTGAACTCGGTCCGGCTTGCGTTCCAAGTGTTCCTCCCCGATGCGAATGGACAGATGCGACTGCCGCTGCGAGCGGTGGTCTCTGACGTCATACACGACAAGAAGGCGATGGGAGACCTCGCCATTGTACGGGCGTCGCATTGCTCCGGCACCGTGAGAGGCGGGACTCAAGTTATCCTGCTCACTGAGAAGGTAAATACACCGTAAACCTGCATTAAATACACCGTAAACAGGTGCATTAAATACAGTTCATTTCGGACATCCGTTTCATTGTCTTCGTCTTCATTATAAGCATTGGATATGGATTGTCTGATTTCTTCTAAGCCAATTTTCATCTGCTATACATACATACTTAATAGTAGCCGTCGCCCACGGCGTTGCTCGCGTCCTAGACCCTTTTAGAGTGTGACTTTTCAAAAATTAGTTTCTTAGAGCACCCCTACACTGTATAAGAATACTACTCTCCAATTTTCATACCTCTAGGACTTATAGTTTAGGCTGTGCGTTGATTCTATGTCAGCTTCAAAAGAGATGAGTAGATAAGTGCAATAAATCCTAGTATTTCTTTACAATTGTTTACATGACTCACGCACGACCCTGTTTTGTGAACTTGAATAAACGTTTTCTGGCCATTTGAATGCCTAAAGTTAATCCTATCCGTGACTCACTCGAGTTCATGCCTAAGTAAACAAGTCTACATATTGTACATGATTTATACCATGTAGTATTTTCATTCATGTCTCTATTCACGCTGTTGTATTTAGACTGGGCTATACTTTGGATTGTGTAGGCCTTGCTCGTCACACAATAGTTGCACTACATCTCTCTGAACTTACCTGCAAGTAGGTGTCTTTGGCTCGGATTAGAGAAAGGTGAGAGGTTTAGTACTTCGGAGAGATATAGAACGTTTGTGTTGTGTCTACTGTACCTTCGTCTCAGTTTAATCAGTAAAGTGATTGTTTCTTGCATTGAATGGGCTCTGAAACTACTGGACCGATTTGAAAGATTCTTTCACCATTGGGAAGTTATACTATCCCCGGGGTACATTAAGCTATATAGTATTTTCAAAAAAATTAGGGATCCTTACTAAATCTCCAATAATGTAACCCAACGTGTAAAAAAATGCCCTAAAAAAAATATTATTTTTTGTTAAATACCCGTGTGAAGCCGGGACGGGTCGCTAGTCCACAGTAAAGATAATACGCGCGGAGATGACTCCGATCTAATTATACATATTGTAGATATTCCGCACTATCAGTTTATCAGTCGTACAACACGTCCGATTTGTTGCCACCTCACCGCGACAGACACTTTCCGAAACTCGTGTAAATCTCATGCAAATCCTGTAAATCCGATTACAATATGATACGAAGATACAAGTCTGTGGATTCACTGATGTTCACGTATGTCATCACAATTGATTAAAAGAACTGGTTACACTTACTCACTTAGAAATTGCTTAGTAGTTAGTAGCCGTGGAAGGCTACTAACTACTAAGAGGCAATTTACGCACTCATAACTTCAGCTGTCGTTGCCTTATACATCAGTTCATGCGTATTGCGTATATTTCATTTTGTAAATTGATCTAAATTCTATTAAGCTTGGCAACGACGACTGAGCTTTATGAGTGTGTAAATCGCCTTATAGTGGAAGGCTACTAACTACTAAGCAATTTCTAAGTAAGATAGGAGCCCTGCATCGTTCAGACTGTTACGGAAAGTTACCCGAGATCACGGGTCATTTTGTATGTATCTATTTATTTAGCCTGTATGCACCCACTGCTGATTATAGGCCTCCTCTTTAGTACGCCAGTCTCTCCGATCCTATCTACTCATCAAAAATGATAGGGTTGGGGCAGAAAAATACATATAATACTATTAGAAGTGCCAAGCACTAGTCTTACAGTGGATAAACGGAATCTACAGAAGCCGACGAACTCTGAGGAAATTATATAAAAATGAATGAACATGCGATAAGTGTAAGATAGCTTGGGTATAGATAGATACAGCTTATCGCGTACAAAGCGAAACTCAGTTCCGGCATCGATCATTGTCCTCTATAAACGAATAGCTTAGGCCTAAGTAATAAATAAAAACTAAGGGGTATATTCATACCCCTGTAGGGGTGCACTAAGAAATGAATTTTGAAAAGTCACACTCTAAAGGGTCTAGAACGCGAGCAATGCCGCGGGCGACGGCTAGTGTAAAATAATTCGTATTTATAATATATATATGATTTTCACCTTTATATCCACCATGCTTCCTGTAGGTGTCCCGTGAAGAGGTGACAGTGGTGTTCTTCGATAAGTCCGGATGGAAGGCTCCGGCGACCGTGATCATGATTCACAAACAATTTGCGATCGTCATCGAGACGCCGCCGTACCGGGACGGAACCACAACTGAACATGTTTCCGTGAGTTATAGCTTTTATGGGAAAATTTAATAGAATAAGCTGAATAGAATAGAAAAAGGGTATTTTGTGACACATTAAGAAACATAACCGTTACATGTTTTTTTCTTGTGTTTTAGCGTACATTATTACGATCTAGCCACAATAGTGGCTGGCTAATTAGTGATTTTACATTGACCTAAACATTTAACATAACTAATCTAAGAATGTGTCCATTGGCACATTTCTTATTGCACATTGCATGAATGCCTACCTATAAGAATGTATTACCCCACAGAACACGTTCATTGAGGATGTGCTCTGTGAAGCAATGCACTCCCTCCATCACTCTGATTCGCAAAGGTTATGCATATGCACCCATACCTTTCAAACCGGAACACATCAATGCGAGCCTCATCACTTGGTTGGCAAAAATTCACAAAGAGCTCTACTAATACTGAAATCTACTCGGTTTTTTTTTTGAATGAGAAAACATTTAAACAGAAAGAAGCGGAAGTACGTTTTCTTAATAAATAAAAATGAATGAAAACTTGTAGTATTTCTTGCTACTACTAAAGAGTCAGTAATTTTTTGTTGCCTAGAAGAGATCTTTCTCAGCGATAAAATCGCCCTTTATCTTACCAATTTTTTTTTAAGTTGTGTGTTTCCTGTTTTGTTACTGTGGTGAACAGTAAAAGAGTTATCTATCTATCCATAGCTCTGCTTAGTTTGGGATTAGAGGGCGTTGTGTGAAATGTCCATGAGTATATATTTATTTATGTAATTTGTCCTGCAGGTAGAGTTTAGGTTACAACGCGGCATGGCAGCCACGGAAGATGACCAGAGCAAGTCGTACCCCTTCGAGTACATCCCCGAGTACCTCAGCACCGCAGGTACCCCGCGCAAACCCGCGCCAGACCTCGCCGCGCTAGCGCTTCTACTCACCCAACACCAACACAAACACACATCAGAATCCAAATTTACCTCCTCAGAACCCATCTCCTCCGAACCCATTTCCTCGGAACTCGTCACCTCCTCAGATTCGTCCACCATCGAACCCGATTCCCCGATCCCGCGCTCCCCGGAGACGGTCGACGTGGAGATGTTAGATCCCACGGAAAAGAGCTTAAACGAACTCCTCGATCAGGTCGCGGAACTAGACGAGATTTACTCCGAAAACCGCACGAGATTAGAAAACGTGACGCTCGGCTCTAACGACGACGATCAGGAGGAGTTTAATGACGCGGGCACGTACACGAGCCTGCAGCTCGCCTTCCGGAATCCCGTCGAGATCTTGGAACCCGATCCCGCCCCGTACGAGGACGTTCAGGTTCATTCGTTCCGCGGACCGATCATCGAGTTCACTCACCTCAAGCCGGAGTCGGAGGACGCGCCGCCGTTGCCTCCGAAGCGCGTCCGCAAGTCATCGACCTCGTTCAAGTCGAGCCAGACCTCCGTCGATAGCGTTCTCAAGCCCGGGAAGCAGTTGCCGGTCACCCGGAACCCGGAGGTTTTGAACGATAAGGTTATATCCGCCGCTAGGAGCGAGCCGGCTCTCCCGCCACCGAAGAAGCGCTCGTTCTTCGATCGGTTTTTCCGCCGAAAGAATAAAGCCCCGTCCAGCGTTATATCGGAGGGAAGGGACGCTAAGGTGAAACCCGTCGGTCGGTCCGTTAGCAGCGTTTCGGGAATCCGTCCGTCGAAGTTCAAGTCGTCCGTGTCCCATACCTCGTTGAAGGATAACGCGTCGACGACCGGTCTCAGCTACGCGGATAGTATTACGCATATTTCACTTCACGCGGACGAAAATGAAAAATCTACGTCTCAGAACTCCCTCCGTCGTCCGGCTAGCTTGCACCCGATCCCGCCAACAGATGGCGACACTATTTTAGTGGCGGAGAGCGTGTTGGCGTTAGACGCGTCTGCGTTCAAGAAGCTTCAGGATGACTTGGAACTAACGGACGCGGAGCATTACGCCCTGTATATGGCGGTGGCGCCACACGCTACGGTGTCGGAGTTCGATGAAACCAGCTGCTACTACTCGCCGATAGATGGCAGCAAGTTTCAAAACTAAATTATAAAATTCTAGCTCGATTCTAATTCATTACTTTGATCTAAAAATAATGAATCTTAAAAATATGTCAAACCCTCCCTAAGTATTAATTTTGAGTACATTTACAACTTTTCTAGTCTAAATAGTCACCAAAGACTGACGTGGTATTAACTACTCTATTGCAAAATATTTTTTTTTTGAGTTTTAGTCAGTTGTCCTTTCAAAGATCTAAAATGCTAGATTTATCTACTTTTACAAGTTTTTTTTTAAACATTTTACACAATTTTATACAAAACCAATTAAGAAACCGTTGAAAATACCTACTTATACAAACCATCCTTCTCCTGAAATCCTTACTCTCGTCTAGTCTATCCACAAAACTATACTTACTAAGAAAAAAAATACAATATCGAACGCGTAATTTTAAAATTTCACTTCAGTTTTTATATTCAAAGTGTTTTCTCAACTATACCATCAAGCCTAATGATTTGTCAATCAATAATGAACCATATCACGGTGGAATAAAATATCTGTCAGGAAGAATATAGTTCAGAGCATTTTTTTAATAAAACCCAGTTGTAACTCTGTTTCTAGAAGTATATTTTTTTATTATCAGTTTTCGCGCTCTTTATTATATTTCCTACCGAAGTATTTATCTTTACGAGTATTTATATTTTGTTACAAACTAATATGTACCTTAAATGTTCTAGTTAAGAAACGGAAGACGTTATTACAGTCGTTATACGAACCTGAAAGTAAGTGTCAATTCACTTTGTTACTTCTGAGCTTTAGGAGGTGCACGGGATAAACATCTCTGTATCGATATCACTAAGACTTACTTTTCTGTAATATTTAGTAGAAAATAACGATAAATTTTCCTTGCACCTCTCATAGGTCAGATATACTTGCAACTATGTATACTAACTGGGTACATATTTATGTATTTGGTATCGAATGTTGGTTGGTGAAGGATTCATGTATACTTATTTATGTAATTGTATTTTATTTATACTAACAAAATAACATATTTTTAAACCTACTTTATACGAACTATAGGTATTTTTCTAGCTATATTATGTAGCTTTTTTGATAAAACGTTGATGTGACTTATGTGTCAATGACCCCTTTCTATTTCTAAATCTATTTTTTACCTCTAATAAGATACTAGAGCGCGTAAATTAAAGTGTAAAATGGCGCAGCCAGAGGGAAATCTAGGGTTCGAGTCCCGGTAAATATTGTTAGGAATATTTTAAAGATCTTTGTGTAACTTAAAAATGGATATTACTCATAAACATTAATAACGAGACTATTCAATCTAGTCTATAATATTGTATTTATAAGTATTTATAGAATTAATTAACTTATACTTCGGTTTATATAACACAATATAGTTTAAAAAAATATTTGAGCATTTTCCCATCATCCCATTGGTTCAAAATCACTAACAAATTAGTTATAACTAGTGTCGTGTTCATGTCGTGTTCGTCCGGCGTGGTTGTGTTTTGTTTTGTTATTGTTAAGTTGTGAAATGTCTACACTTGCTTTGTTATTATTTATTCTGTTATTGTTCTGCTAAGATTGTTTTAGACGCTGCGCAAACGTACATACTCTTGTGTATTTATTTGCAGACAGCTAATTGTCGTTTCCAGCTGGTCTTGACAGAAATTGATCGATAATCCCAAAAAAACGCGGTGTAACTAGAAATTAATAATAGGCCTTTACATCTATTGAAGAATAGTCTGTGTTCCCGAATGACTATAATTTGGAAGTTTTCAAGAGTGAATAGGTAATCTTCTAGGTAACCGTGCTTCATCGTCGACCACGTCATTGCTTAACATCAGGTGAGATTGTGGTCAAACGGTTGCCTATATTGTATAAAAAAGAAAATTAAAAAAAAAACATGATTTATGCAGCTTCAGAACTAGAAATTAATAGAGTATTAGTAACATATCAGCATTTGTACAAATCGTATAGAACAATTGTTTATGTGTAATTAATTAAAATAAAAAAATATGCATTAGACATAGACATAGACAGACATTTATTTGCTTATAAAGTAACACACAAAATACAACTACAGAACTAAACTAACAACACTACAAAGAAATAAAAATTACACAGAAAGAAAAAAAAAAGATGAGTGGATTGAGTAGGTAGCTACCTACCTACATTACCTTGAAGGATGAGTTTTTAAACGTTTTTTTGTGTCATATAAACAATTACTTTCTCCATTATTTTTCTTTAGTAAGCAATAAAGAATTATTATAATAATTTAAGAATGATTATGATAATTCTTAATTTTAATTTGAATTCTTAGTAGATGTAGATGGATATAAGAGTAGAGGTAGGCCAAAGAAAAGATGGATGGACTGCGTGAAAAATGATATGGGTAAGAAAGGTGTGACAACTGAGATGAGGGCTGATAGAAGAGCATGGAAGAAAAACACATGTTGTGCCGACCATTTCCCACTTTATGTAGGTAAAGTGGGAAATGGGCAAGATGATGATGATCAACGTTCTTAGTCAGCTGTTTTCAGTTGTCAGTAAAACAATGCAACAACAAACATAAGTCGATTTAAATAAGTGTGTACGTTTGCACAGCGCCATATTTTGTCAGTGAACGCTGAGGCAACCCTATGATTTCATAGAGTATATTCTACGGTAATTGCTAGTACAAAGATTATTTCGCATCTAGTCTTAAGCTAATATGGATATGTGTGCTCACTACTATTGTTAAGATTTATGTCATTAACAGATAGAAGTAAATTGATCCGATTTCGGGTTGAAAATATTAAATTAAGGAATAATATGGATTGCTTTTTCCCTCTGTACATAGATTTTGGCGATTTTTTTCTTAGCACATACAATACAAAAGAAAATATCCTTCAAATCTGAAGCAAAGTTGATTAAGCATTTTTAAAAGTTTTATGAACATATTTACAAATGATACTACCACATTGAAAGTATATTCCATTCGTATATACTTTTCTTTGTATACCCAGAACTAATTACAATCAGTCGCAAAAACCTACATAATTGGTTCGTATTATAATAGTGTCAATTCTGTTGCTGCATTTTTTACAACCATCCTAATTCGACAGCATTATGTTGCCGTTCCTTAGAAACTGAAATAACAAGGACGGCAATAACTTCAGAGTATCAACGCTATCATCTATATATGACCTAGTTATAGTGTACTTATAAAAGTAGTTTGAATGAATTTATTCACAGAGAAAATTACAACGAATACAGTATTTACAAAATAGACATGAAACAGTTGAGCTATCTACAAACCGTTGCAAACGATTTATAGATAGCTCAACTTATAAAATGTATTTCCCATCTATTTGAAGATATGCATCGTTATATGCAGTGGTTACCATTTAACATTAGGTAGGCCATCGGCTTGTCTTATCATTTGTATAAAATAAAGATGTGTTTTGTATTGTAGGTAGTAAATGCTTTTTTATGAAATATTACAGATTTTTATAAGTATATTCGATGTGCTAAAAGTATCTAAAACTTCGAAATGTAGCGATTTAGAATTATTACATGTTTATGTCATGTTTATTAACATATCTTGGAATATTACTGGAACTATTTTGATGGAGTTTCCATTAAATCATAATCAAAATTTTTAATATTCTCAAATTTTATATTGAAAGTTACAATCTTGCACAGCTAAGATAATATGAATTTTATATAATTTATTTAGATAGAAAAGGTGCATTATTTCTGTATTTTTAGAAATATATCTTAAAACTTCCCTAGTTCTTTGTAGCTGGTAATACATTTCAAATTTAAATTATAAGATTATTGTATAAATCTTTCGGCCTCAAAGAATTTGGGTATTAATCTATATATTTCACATAATGGTGTCGATTCTGTTGCTTACCACTTACTAACAAAAAGTGTAAAATAGTTCCTAATAATGTCTATACTGAAGTTCAAATTAGCATGAATGACAATCGTAAAATCATATTTTTTTAAATCAAATAACATCAAATAAGGGTCGGAGTAAACGCAGTTAACTAAAAAAATTAATTCTAAGATTGTCATTGAAGTGGTATGCTAATTTAGACGTTAGCTTACACATAATAAGACCTATATCTTTTTATGTAATTTTAGTTAGTTTTACAACAGAATCATCACCAATATGTATGAACCAGTACCTCTATCACGAACCGAACAAATCTGACAGTCGCCGCGTTAACGTATTCGTGTTACATTGCGCGTCAATGCCAGCTCGACTGCCAACCGTTGTAGTGTCACCGCGCAGTGTATCTCGGATACGCTAGCGCTACGATACGTTTGTGATCGAGGCACAGTACTGGTTCCATCATTCGACAACAACTTGGTTTTATAATAAACCATAGTAGAATAAGATTTTACACTTTTGTATGGAAATTAAGTGTAGCCTAGCTTGAGTGATGCGATATTCTATATTAATGTGCTAATAATTCTGTTCTTTTATTTACGACGCAGACACTTCTTAAAAACCCTGAGGGCGCTCTTCTGCCAGGGTGCGTAGTACGAGTTTTGGTGTGTTAATCCGGTGTAAAACGTCTGACGCCCGGCACACCAGTGTGCGCTGATTGGTATGGAAGCACTCAGGGAATTCTTTGAGAAGCTTGACATGCGAGTACGGGCTTGGTGTAGACCAAGCTTCTCAAAGAATCCGTTCAGTGCCTCCATACAAATCACCGCACACTGGTGTGCTGGGTGTCAAGACGTTTTACACCAAAACTCGTATATTAGGCCCTCAGAGCTAAGCTACGCACGTAAAGATGTGTTTGACATCAACCAATAGGGAACGTTTGTTTTCATATTAAACGATTCCTATTGGTGGATGTCAAAAATCCTTAGCAACGTAGCTTAGCTTAGGTCTGGTGGAAAAGCACCCTAAAAAAAGTCGCTAAATCATCTTCAAAAAACTGTTTGCCTTGTTTTCACCAATAAAAAAAATATTGCAAAGAATTCGTCACAGCTCAGTCGGTAATAGCTCTGCTTTCGGAGCTGTGGGTCGTGCGAAACCCACCAAGTACAAATATTATAAGCATGTATTGACAAAAAAAATGTATTTATGTATTCTATCGGCAATCTAGTTCTAGTACAAGCTTTGGTTAGTTTGGGACCAGAGGGCGTTGTGTGAAATGTCCAAGAATATTTATTTGAATACATTTAGATTAAACAATATAATATGAGCGTAACAAAGTTTAAATAAAAGATGATTTAGTGACTCATTCAGTACCAATTAGTAGATAAACGCTTATTCGGGCGCAAGCGTATACGAAAAGTAACTAATATCACTTTGTCTCTCACTGATCACTAAACAAAATGGGCTGAGAAAAAACTAAATATTGTTATCGAAAGCGTTTATTTACATAGGTATTAGGTACCCAGGTTCTTCTATAGGTATAGCAATTAGCAAGAGTTGAAAAGGTACGAATTGTTTTAGTGGCATGGATGTGGTTTTAGTAATTCATTGTTAAATTTTCTTTGTTCACACATATTCATGTTAGCTTAAGATTTGTCGGTGTTAATTTGCATGTTTTTAGTTAAATATAATATAAAATTCAGTAATGGAATTAGATTTAGTTTGAATAATCACAAGGTGCAATAAATACTACTAAAGCGAAATTTACACTAAAATAAAAATTTGTCTTAATTGCACCTTTTGTCTACTTTTATAAGTACTTATATTTATACTACTAAGTTCAGAAATCTGAGTTAGTTTTACAATAACATAATGGTATCGATTTGCTTGTTGCATTTTTCTTAACTAACCTAATTTGACAGCACTAAAAATGTTGCCGTCCCTTTCTCATAAACTGAAACGACAAGGACGGCTATAATTTTTGAGCTGTCAAATTAAGTTAGTTTAGAAAAATGCAACAAGAGAATCGACACCAACGTTTCTTTTTATTATTCAATTTTTTTTTATTTAATTCCATTACAGGTTGCTGCATGATTTTATTTGTCGTATTTTATATTTTAGTTAGTTATTTTTTTATGACATTAGTTTAGTACAATTTAGAGGGTCAATCTACATACAAACACTGCTTCAGTAGCACGCGTATACTGTCGTGTTTTGTATAGAACTTTACCATAGCTTTTGTGCAAACTGACTTTGTGCTCACTGATTTTAATTTAGTTTTCGTGTACTTTTGGTATAGCGGGGCAATTCCGCCAGGGGGTAATTAAGTCGCATGGTTATAACTCCCGTCGAGTAGGTTTTACATAAATGAAACATCTATGTGCGTACACGTAGATAATTTCACAGTCCAATCAAAATATATAGAAATGTATATGTAAAACCTACTGAACAGGAGTTATAACGAAGCATTCCACTTTTGCGCACCAAGGACCTCCGCACCTACGTTATTCCACTTTTGTGCACCAAATGTGACTTAATTATCCCCGTGACATAATTACCCCCTGACGTAATTACCCCTGACGCATTTACCCCCTGACGTAATTGCCCCGCTCCACTATATATCGCACGTTTTTGTTTGTTATTTTCAAAAACTGGACCGTTATTAAACTATTTCTAATAACGCTTGCACTTACAGGATTATCGTTTCAACCCGAGCAGCAGATCAAACTTGAACCAAGTAAGTCACATATTTATTATAACAATATCAAAACTAATCTTAATAAAGAGAGAGTAGCTTATCAATAGATCTATTGATAAGCTACTCTCTCTTTATGGTACCGTCAAATTCATAGATAAATAAAAAACACACGAATGTTTGTTTCAGATCCGTCCCCGAAGCATCAGATGACGAGTCCGACACATCAGATGTACTCCCCTGTGTCTCCATACGCAGATCACCAACAGGTACTTCTATTAATAAAAGTAAAGTATGTAAATACTTTTTTTTTTAAATTTTTATTTAACCTATTGTGTCCCACTGCTGGGCAAAGGTCTCCGCCCAAAGTTTAAAAATAAAATAAACAAAATAATAAATAAATAAATACTAATAAGGTAAGTAAATAATAAAGTAACAAGTAAATACTAAATAAGTAATAAGTAGATACCTAGATACTTATTATACACTAGCTTCCCCCCGCGACTTTGTTCGAATTTCGTTGGATCTAGCTGATTTTCCGAGATAAAAAGTAGCCTATGTGTTAATCCAGGTCACAGACAATATATATTTCAAGTTTCATCCAAATCGGATCAGTAGTCTTTGCGTGAAAGAGTAACAAACAACATACATTGTTACAAACTAGCGCTTTTATAATATTAGTAGGATTGTAACACCCAGCCCGAACAAACATGTTTGTCAGACGCAAATGTTTGTTCTCGGTGGGGATCGAACTCATAACACAGACAGATTTCGGAAAGCAGAGCTATAACATAATACGTATGTAGTTCCGTATGAGTTAGCGGCCAACTCAGGTGACGGAGTTTTTAGGCCGCTTTAAAGCCTCTGTCGTGGCTTAACGACTGCTAGAGGCGGGACAGTTTAACGTGTCTGAAGCACGGAAGCGAATAACGTAGTAGCAGCGCTAATAATGTATGTCCGTTCCAGCAATGGATGGGCGAGTTAGGCGGCAACATGAATCCATTCGTGGAGATGCCGTGGCAGTACCAGCAGCCGCAGTATGCAGGCTCGCCCTCGGCCTCGCCCATAGCGCATCTGCAGGGACTGCAACCACAACACAACGCCATCGCACCCATACAGGTATATACACAGACAATGTCACTGCATGGTCCCCAAGCAAACGATGCCTTGCTTCCCCCATGTACTTATACCACGTGCACAAGAGATTTGAGATTTGAAATTTATTTATAACAGACATCACAGATTGCAATCTAATTAGAATTATTATAAGTCATTGAGAAGAGATGACCTTATAAACGCCACAGTCGGTGGGGTAAATGTAGCCAAGTTCTACTCGAAACTAATTTAAAATTGTGCCAATATGTTAGGACGATCGTAAAATGGAGAAACGTCATCCAATCCCTAATAGAGCAATCTCCTAAGCACAAAACAAATACTACAATACAGTTTTAAAACGAATACTATAATAACTACAACACCGAATCAAAGAATATTATCTTCTTGATAATTACTAATAAAAAACCTTTTGTCAGATGAGCCACGCTTCCACGGCATTACGAGGGACATTGTCTCCCGGACTCGGGGGACAAATGGGACAGGTGTCCCCTGGCCTTGGGGCACAAATGGGGCACGTATCTCCAGGCTTTCAGGGCACTATATCCCCGGGACTAGCAGGTCAAATGGGACATGCATCCCCAGGACTTCAGGGAACATCCCCCGGACTCGGAGCTCAAATGGGCCATGTGTCTCCAGGACTTCAAAACACAATGTCCCCTAGACTGGGGGGACAAATGGGGCATGTGTCCCCTGGGTTACAAGGATCATTGTCTCCTGGCCTGGGGGGGCAGATGGGACATGTGTCTCCTGGGCTACAGCACGTGCCGTTGTCACATGTGTCTCCGATAGGACACATCTCACCAGGAATGCAGCAACAGCAGCACAATTATGAACAGGTAACATTTAAATTAATTTTTAACCTGTTTTTGAGTTTTAGGAGTAGGTGTCTTTCTCGCTGCATCTCTAGTTAAAACTATACCCTCCATCTACTTCTATGATTTAAGTAGCCAGCCTTAGCAAAAGTTTTATACATTTATCAAAAATACTCTTAAAAGAATAACTTTGAAATATGTTGAAATTAGTGACCTCCAACATGAGCTATACACGATGTTACATAATTACCGTATAAGCCCGGGCATAAAGTAAAATAAATAAATATTCACGGACACTTAACACTACGCCTTCTAGTCCCAAACTAAGCAAAGCTTGTACGATGAAAACTAGATAGCTGATAGAATACATACATACATATTTTTTTTGTAAATACATACTTATAATACATAGAAACACCCAGACACAGAACAAACATCTATGTTTTACAACACGCAAATGTTTGTTCTCGGTGGGGATCGAACCCACGACCCACAGCACGGAAGGCAGAGCTACTACCGACTGAGCCATGACGCCTGTCAAAAGGGGGGTATTCTACAGGTCGTGGTGAACAATGACTTCTACGACTTTTGATATTTCGAAGCTTTTCATTCATGCAATGCGCTCGTAACTTACTTATAATGTATGTACCTACACAATCATGAAGTAGCCTTAGTTTGTTCATTAACAGCGGTTTGTTGACCTACAGCAGACAGCTGTTAATGGAACAAAATAGGGCTATTTCACCCTTTGCATGATAACTTTGTATGATGGTATAATAACTTCCAGCAGATGAACGATCAAGTGATGGACACTGGTACAGGTCCCTCCATGTCAGCTCTCCTGAACGCAGATGCAGGTCTGCAGCTCAACCTCAACTCTGCAGAGCTCTTCAGCCTCTCCTCCATGGCTGACCAACAGCAGCTCAGTGAAAGTCTCAAGAAACTCTCCACCAGCGAACTACAGCAGTTGCAGTTCAATTGAGTGCTTCAAATCGTGGAGGACTCCAGCTCTTAAGCAGAACTTCACATTGTATTTCCGGCTCTAATGTAAAATTAGTTGGGACTTTACGTTTATAACTCGCTTTCCCAGCTCATGGGAAATAATTTAGCCACTATGACAGTAGCAGCCCCATGGAACAGATTTTCCAATGCAAAAGTTCGAAGAATTTTGGCCACTGCTATAGATATATGATTTTTATATTGGTTGGACTTCCGTTTCCGCATTTAGACTCAAAGGGGTATATTCATATTGGTCTTCTAAAGCTGAGCTAGCTAAAATGATTGCTATACCTGTTGCCATCTCTTTCCTTTGTCATTCAAGTGACAATGACGGAGCATTTTTAAAGCCGCGCTAAAATGACAGTCGAATATGAATAAAGGGGAAAGTTTGGTCCATTATGCATGTGGGGTGATCGGGCTACGAATGTACGACACGACAACAGATAGCTTCCATATAATTGCCTTAAAAATGCTAATCCATCTCTAAGGCAAATGAAGCGGCTAGGCTTGCTTAGTCAATCTTCCCGATTATCTAAGTTAAGCGACGTTCTGCGCGGTCACAATTTGGATGGGTGACCGTTAGTGGCATTTATATCAGACATCAGAGCGCTTCCGTGCTTCGGCACGTTAAACTGTCGGTCTCGGCTCTAGCAGTCGCCGTTAAGAGAGTTGGCCACTAAATTATTCAAGCTTGCTCGCTTAGCCAAATTAGTTTGGAAATCCACCAGGCCACTAAACAGCAGATTGTCAGTGGAACATCCATTTCTATCAGATGTCAGACAAATATATCGAAGAAGTCCTTAAAATGTTTTTGTGGCAGCAACAGCTTCCATCTTTCCCCAGCTGCATTCAGACTCTTGCCGGTTTGTGATGAATCCAAACTTACCTATAATTCAAGTTCTCTCTACCAGTGACGAACTTATTTGAAGTGAACTTTTAGAAGTAGAAGAACTCTTTATCAGGGTGTACGTAACCTTTAGCTTTTTAACTAAAAGTTATCTTTGTTGGTGAATAATTCGATCAAATGTTGCGTTCAAACTATGCCACAGTCCGCAGGGAAGTGGGCACGAGCATAGTGAACAAGATAATGCCTCTGTCCCGGCTCCCGGCCCAAGTTCATGCCCTTGCTCTCTAATGAGAATAAAGGCGATGTTGCTGTGGCAATAAGTCCGCGGCAATAATGTCGGCAGCGGCATGGGCATAGTGTGAACGCGGTAAAACATATACTCGTAATTTGAAAGTAAGCTCGAAAAAGTAAAAGATTCAAATTATGTAAATATAGCATTTTGAAACGTAATTTTTAAAAGTGAATGTGACGTTTTCTATTTTACAAAATTAAGCTTTTAAATGAGCTTGTATAATGTTACCGATTTTAATGATTTATGTTAGTTTATCGCGAAAACCTTGAGTGGACGCACAGTCTCATGATTAGACAGTATCTAGTTAAGTGGAATTACGAGTGTTGATTCAAGAATATAATAATTAAGAAAAAATCGAGATACAATGTCTCTATTGAACAAATTAAATGATTTAATAATTAAGAAATAGTCAAGATAGCATGTATCTATTGAAGAAATTAAATGATTAATAAACAGTCAAGATACTACGTCTCCATTGAACAAATTAAATGATTAATAATTAAGAAATAGTCAATATATCATGTCTCTATTAAACAAATTAAAAGTTAGACTATAAAACTGTTAGTAACGGAGAAGGAAACTATCGTGAGGAAACCCACGGCTTAGTCAGCTCCGCAAATATTAACGGCGTCTTTCCTGTGGATGCAGCCGACTGGGCTGAGAGGTTTTTTAAACCATCTAGATTCGATGCAAAGGCTTGCTTATTATTATAGTTAGTAATACAGCCAACGTGTACATAAGTTTCTTTGAAATACTTATAATAATGTTTTAGGTAAGTTACTTTTGCTTTGAACTAAATGATATATTTTGTCATTTGAACAGGTTTACGCGTTTTCGTATAATTACCATAAATGCATTGCGATGAAGCTTAATTCTGTTTTATAGTAATTAAGTGGTGTTATCATAATTATAATTGATTTATAGATCTCAGTTTATGAAACTGTTTAGGTTAAGAACAGTTCGAAAATGTTTTGGTTTTAAAGTGTATTAAAACTCAATACCATTTCTACCCGCGAGAAATGACTATTCGAGTTTTGTCATGGTTTAGCTTCAAAACAAAACCACAATTTTTAAAGTTTAAGACGTTTTATCACTTATAAACATTAACTTAAAAGTTTTAACAGCTCTATCTAATATTTTACATAATAATAAAATAAGATCATAAGAACTGAAATTTTGAAATAACTCAAACATTTGTAGTACATTTTTATAAAAGTAACAAGAAATGGGAGGATTTTATTTAAAAACTCGTGTCTTCTAACTAAACAAGTTGATAAAGAGAGGTTCATATTGTAAACAGAACTACCTAGTAAGAGTTTAAATTTTTTGTTCTCCCATTTTTGGTTTTCAAGGTACGTAAGTAGGTATATCAATCATCTACTTATTTAATGTATGTTTAGGTTAAGCTACACCAGAATCACAAGACTCAACCTCCTGGCATACGTGCAATAGAACGCATTGTAAATGTGAAAAACATATTTTTGTTATAATTTTTGGAGTAAAATAAAATTTTATTAAAAACCTGAAGTTCCTTTTTCTTGCATCCTCGTTAGAAGACACAAGCCAAGCCAAACTTCACAGTTGGCTGACTGTGTTTATATCCTCTTTGGGCTGACTGTTCACTGTAGGAAGCAAAGAGGTAGGAAGTAGGTAGAGCTTGCTTGACTGACGACGCAGAGCGCGTTTTTTTTCTACAATGTCATTTCCTCATGTCAAGTCAACGTCAGAATATTTTTCAGATTGACATTTCGTTTCCACAACAACAGTAGGTAAACAAACAAAAAATTTAGAAGTGTTTTCAAGAAAGTCTTTCAGAACATTGAAAATTAATTCTAGAAATATTAGTTTGGGATGAATGAACCTATATCCAATAAGATGCCCGAACCTAAGAAAGTAGGTGTTTGGGCTGAAGGAACACGTATTGAAGCAAAGTAAGAATGTTTGCCGCCCTGTATTTGCAGCTAATGTTCATTGCTGACCTATCAGAACTCACCTACTCACCTCACATTTTCAGAGAATTCGTAATTCCAAAAAAATCACCCGACTCCAGTGATGATATCCCAACAATACCGGATTTGGATGATTTACAAGATATTCTTGAAAAGGAAATATGTATTCCTCCACCTCCTGCGTGAGTATCATCAAATGATACTAAACAACAGAGTTCCAGAAAGTGTTCCAGAGTGTCCCGAAAGGTCTAATCTAATAATGTGCTTCCAGAACTGACCGCAAAGATGCAGAAACTGCAAATGCATTAGCGGAAGTTGGAGGAGGTATCTCCGGCAGGGCTGATAGCATCGAGGCTGTGTTGCAAGTTCTCAAATCTTATATCCCCGATGAGGAACCCGATACAGCAGACTCGGTGTGGACGGTGGACTCTCTTCTTGCACAGCTAGCTGATGAGTGCACTGATACTGCATAGCATCGTTGTAGATTATTTATTAGAATGTAGTTTTTTTTACAAAAATAGGGCAAAATAAGTAATAAATTATTTTTATTAATTTGCTTACTAATAAAATATGTACAATTCTTAATCTAAACACTTTTATTTGAATGTTAATGTCCAATAAGTATGTCGTATCTATGAGACTCCCTAACTGGTTACACTTTCATTAATATTTAGGTCAAAAGGAAATGTTATATTAGTTTTTTTCAAAAAGTAGAAAACTGTTCCTGCTTCAATAGTACCATAATCAAAGATTGACAATTAAATTATTTAACAAACAAAACTTAAAAGTTGGCTCCCCTTGTCCTGTTCTGTTCATGAGCGAAATGGTAAAACGGAAAGGAAAGAGAGATGCCATGGATCATGCTCTTTACAGTTCCACCAGCAGATCGGAAAGCTAACACCATTGTTATCAACAGAATAAGATAAGATGGCAATAATGTTGCTGCATACAACTCCTTTATGTTCAGTAAGCTGAGACTAGATACTAAGAAGTGGGAGGCAATAACCCAGCCGATTTTCAGGTAGTTCTTCTCATCTAACCCACTGTTGAATATGACGCTCCAGAATGTGTTGAGGAGTATCATGCATAGTGTCATCCCTGCACTAGTTGAGAAGAAGAACTCTGAACCACTTCTAAGGCCCAAGGTGCCCGGACCAGCCTAAAATAAAAACAAGTTATAATAGACCAAAAAAATATGATGTAGGAATTTGTAGGCCTGTATGCCGATACAGGAATTGTTGCTCAAGCATTGATTTGATTAGATTTTCATATAGAAATCTATGCTTGAGTCCGGATCAGTGCTAGAGCAGTAAATTGTCATTCAGGCCTTAGTGACACTTACAGAATCAGCCAATACATTGACCAGAGCAAAGGCTCCACTCATCATCCCGAAGCCTAGTCCCGATACATATGCCATCTCAGTCTTGTTGCTGCCAATATCTCTGTCCTCTGATATCTCCTTCATGCCAGCTTCTGTCTTCTTCAGCAGGAAGTACATGCCATAACGAAAGGCTTCCTGTAAATAAGAAGTCTATGCTATAGATACTCTACACATTATGGTAAGTAAGTATAAAATTTATAGCAATGGTTCTTACAAACCTGAAATATAACAGCGAACACCATCCCGAAAGCCAGATACGACCTCAGAGGCACCACCGCAAACCACACGAGTGAAGATAGGAGAAACGCCAGCAACCATCCGAAAGCTGCCACGATCATGATGATTATGCGGATGGGGTCGTGGGCTATCGTCATAGCGAACATCACCAGCGGAGCCCCGAAGGCCAGTAGAGAACAGCTGAAGAACTCGGCGAGAGTCATCTTTGCAGATTACAATGAGTTGTTTGCATGTGGGTGGGTCTTCGTAACTGCATAAGTTCTTTATCAAGTGGACATTGTTGAGATGATTGTTTTTGTAATGTTTTGTTGCACTGAACTTTGCACTTCACATCCGTAGGTATTCTTCCTGTTGAACCAATGAACCAATGTTGAACGTTGAAGAAAGACCACCGAACACCTATATCCTAGCGAGAAAGACAAAGAAAGCACTTTGATTTTATCGATCGATCGAGATGGGGAAGAGAGAGAAAAGATAGAAAAGAGAAAACCATTCCTATGTAGAAGTAACTTCAACTTCTTGGTTTGTAGAAGTAGAAATAGGATGGAGAGATAAGGTGAAAACGTCAATGTATGTCAATGTCAGCTGCACAAGGTACTGTCAGTAAACACAGCGGAGGCTGGCAAAATCGTCTGTCGAAATGACGTACACATAAACGAAGAAGAAGAAAAGCAGCAGCTGTTCGTTTTGTTGTTTTTGTATAGACAAGAATTGAATCCATTTCGCGCCACAAACCTGTTTAGGATCCTGTTTATTTTCTTTTCATCTGGAAATCTGGATATCAATTTCTTTAAAACGAGCAAATATGAAGTTTGCAATCCCAGAAATTTCGTGGCACAACAGGGATCCCGTGTTGAGTGTAGATTTTCAACCAAAAACAGATGAAAATAGCCCATTGAGACTTGCTACTGGAGGAACCGACTCTCATGTTTTGGTATTGTATTTTCCAGTAGCCTACTCAATATACCACGAATATGCAAGCATATATTATCATTTTACCCAGCCATAGAATCCTATTAATTCGTTTCCGTTCATCAGATCTGGTACATTTCCACCACGGATAGTGGATCTGCGACCGTGGAAGTGGCTGCTGACCTGACGCGGCATCAGAAGGCCGTGAATGTGGTTCGATGGGCGCCGAGCGGGCAACTCCTAGCTTCAGGGGATGACGAGTCCATTATATTCATATGGAAACAGAAGACTGAGAAAGAATCTATGCCAGTACAGAATTTGGAGGGAGAGGAGCAGTATAAAGAAACATGGGTCATACATAAGGTAAGTAGATTATTCTCCTAGCTTATGTTTTTACCTGCCTACACTTGTATGTAATATAAATTCTACTCTTCAGGTAGGTAGGTAGGTATTTTCTATTATGATCTCATTACAAATCTGTAGATTGAATAAACTGATTTTGATATATATCCTGCCGGCCTTTATACTTTGTCCATTGTTTAAGAGAATTTTTTGTAATTAAATGAATTGTAAAACCTATTTTAGACTTTGAGGGGCCACATGGAAGACGTATTAGACATATCCTGGAGTGCTGACTCAGCACACCTTGCATCGGGCTCCGTGGACAACAAACTGCTTCTATGGGATGTGACCAAGGGCAAGTACTCCTGCATCCTGGCTGACCACAAAGGGTTTGTGCAGGGGGTGGCATGGGATCCCAAGGGACAGTACATAGCCACTGCTAGCACTGACAGGTGAGAACATAAATAGAATACAAGTTATAACAAACTTATAACACTAACTTTTTAAGTATAGGGCTCGAATTATAATAAATGATTAAGGTTCACAACTCATTACAGAACCTTCCGCACATTCGACATAGCCACGAAAAAGGTTGTATCACGCAGTAGCAAGGCCGTTCTTCCCTTCCCCGCCAACCACAGCCTGCACAATGTACGGGTTCGGTTGTACCACGACGACACCTTGCAGACATTCTACCGGAGACTGCAGTTCAGCCCCGATGGGCTGCTCATAGCTGTGCCTGCAGGAAGAATTGAACCGGAAGAAAAAGTGGAAGGAAAGCCGATGAATGCAGTTTATATCTACACTCGATACTCGTTGAAAGTGTAAGTATACTGCTTACTACACTACATGTCATAGGCAGTATAACAAGACAAATATACTAATACGCGACTGAGACAAAAAGATATCAAAACTATTAACCAATGGGCATTGGGCATGTTTATGGTTCATGATGATGTGTGGATTAGTGTTTGGGTTACTTGTACACAATAAAGGCGACGTGGTGTTCCACCGATGCCTCAGGATATTAATATGCAGTTGTTTTCCACAGTCCCGCATGCATCCTGCCTTGCGGTGAGCCGGCGCTGGTGGCGCGCTGGTCGCCGCGTCGGTACCGCACGCGCAGCGCCGGCCCGCGGCCTGCCTTTGCAACTAAACATCGTCTAATTCTGGCCGTCGGGACTAGGCGGGCGCTACTGCTTTATGATACGCAACAGAAGACGCCTATTGCACTCATCTCTAACATACATTACACCAGGTAATAGCCAAATACTTATAATCTTTGTTTATAATGTAGCTTCCCAACGCTGAAAGAATTTTTCAAATTGGTCCAGTAGTTTCGGAGCAAACAAAGAATCAAATCTTTCCTCTTTATAATAATAGTATAGCTAAAAAAATTCTTACCCACAGTTCTACCAAATACTTTCATAGCGTTAATGACAATGCCTTTTTCTCCGCTATAATTTCACATCACATCCTTGATTTCAGACTAACGGACCTGACATGGAGCTCAGACGGCTGTACATTAGTAGCAAGCAGTACGGATGGCTTCTGCTCCGTCGTGACCTTCGCTGACGGGGAGCTGGGGGAGCCTTTTATAGATGACCCAGCTGAACCCACACCAGGTAGGCTATCCACCGTTTTACATCTAAGTACCTCTAAGCTATAGTGTCCAATTATCGGGGCTATCCCATTTGTTAGGCATGCAAAAACTTGTATTTAGCTAATACTAGGTCTTTGACCAGAATCGACACTATCGTGCCTACAGTATCCGCGGCTTGAATGGTGATCAGTAGTATTGGCATCTATCTATCTAGTGTAGTGATGTTGATCTTTTTAATCCTATCAAATTCGCCCATATTGTTTTCAGAACCAATGGAAATTCAAGCCGAAAAACCAATCGACGCTCCGACCGAAGGACCTAAAGAGAAAACGGAAGCCAAATCCTCGACTTCCAAAATAGATTCGTTCATCAAATTCAAAGCTCCAGTCAAATCTTCCAAGACAAAACCCGACCCACAGCCAAAAACTCCCGTCAAAATAGATGTTCTTGAGGAAGTAGCCATGCCATCGTGGTCAGATAACAGCAGCAGCGAGATAATAAGACCGAAAGAATCTGAACAGATGGATATAGACAAACCGGACATTATGATAATCGAGGACAGTGAAGACATCAAACTAGTTTACGAGGAGACAGTAGAACCCAAGTCTGCTGAGCCATCTAAGACCTCGCCGGATGCAAAGAGTAGTTCTACAGAAAACACGTTTTTCCGACAGGCGAAGGTTACCGATGCTCAGACAATGCCACAGTCGGTTCAGAGTCCGAAAGCGCCCAGGCGAGTCAATTTTGTGACTCTATCCAGTCCAAAAAATAAGAAAAAAAAGGAAAATTACCTACCTTCTAAATAAACAGAATTTTGTGACAGTGATAACGGCTGGACCGATTTGGATAAAAAGTATTCGTCTATCTGACTTCTTGTGGTGAGAGTTTATCGTATAATGTATCATACTAGTGTAATTAGTAAAATAAAAGTATATTTTCAAACAAGCATCTATTGATTTAGCCCACAAGAAATAACACTAACTGACACTACACAGTTCATGAGCAATAAACAAATGTAAAATCTAGGATCCTAATGAATCTTTTAGTGGAATAATGGAAAGGAATCTAGAAATGAAAGACAAATATAAAAGTAAACATTTTTAATAAATATTTACAATTGCGTACCTTTATTATCACATTTTAAATAAAAAGTGAGTAAAATATAACAAAATATAGATGTTTTCAAAAGAAAAGTTAGGATAACCTAGCTATGTACTTGTTCTGTCTAGTTGGACGTTGATATCTATTTTACACAAATAAAACACACAAAGAAAATAACCAAATTGTCAGTTAAAACGAAAATATATGTCTAAGATAGGGCCGGGTACCTACGAACGTAAAGCAGACAACTTCAAACTCCATCAATAAGAGATTATCTGCGGCCAGCTTGGGGATACCGGGCCAAATAGTTGATTCATAAAATCTGTTACGAACTATGCACCTCAGCTGATATTAACGCTACGAGATATCTCAGGGTAGGGTCGTTTGAGTCTACATTCACAATGCGTCTCGATAGAAAAACCCGAGTGAAATCGAGTAAGTATTGTCAAAAGATACCGAGAAACTAATACAATAATGACTTTTTATACAAACAATGGATTAACTCAACCGGTAAATGAATAAATACGCCGTTTTTAGTAAAAAAAATCCTAACCATTTTTAAAAGTGAGATTTCATAACTAACAAGGCATGCATGCATGTCCTCATTAGTTGAAATGAATGCGACTAAAATAGTTAGTTACTACAATAGTGATTTATTTATAGAAATACAAATCAAGTTACCTGCATTGGTGCAAAATATTGTTGTCAAGGGGTCTGCCGATACGCAAAATACGCAGAAGAGGCGAGAGAGATATAAAATACCACGAAGGGGTTAGAATCGTTTTTGGTGACAGCGAAAATCAACTACTATAATTAATATCAACCGCAATACCTAAAAAATTGTAGGTATTACGCTTGGCGGTTACTCTATAGCTGTAACAAAGTAGTGTTTAATTTTTAGTCTATTAAAACTTTTTGACAACAAATAATAAAGATTTTTGCTCGTACGGCGCTATTTATTTTGCTTACTTTAGTTATGTACAAAACTACAGCATAGCTACAACTAATCTTACAATACATGAGCACAGCATGTTCTCATTGCTTCAACCATTACATAGTCTTCTCGTAGTATTTCCAATATATTTAGTAAAACGCATACGCGGTACGTAGGTTCACTAACGAACGATTGTAGAATCGACAATTGACAAATCGTGTTTCGCTAACGACTAAGTACCTACATAACGTAATCTTTACAAACAAGTGTTCTGCAATATCGTACTCGTGTGTAATCAACGAATCACAATCAGTTAATCATAATTTTATCGCATAGGTGTATTGATATATAGTAAATCGTGAATATTTGATTTATTCAGTATGGTGATGTTATGGGCGATTATTGTTTATCAAAGTTTCGCTTTCGACCCCATTTATAAAGCTGCTTCCTCGTACACACTCACAATAACACCACGTGTTTATAAACATGCAATCGTTTCGCAACATCAGATACGAAATCGCTTTTGAAACTTATCTAGGTTTTTCAGAGTTCCGGTTTAAAAAGTCTAAGATAATTACTTGAAAAGCAGAGTGTTTAAAAATGTGGTCGAATTTTACGGAACTTGCATCAGTTGATTCCACCGCGTCTATCTGTAGAGCCGCGCGAATTCTTTGAGCAATTTCGATAGATCTTTTATCTTGTCGGCTCTGAAACAAAATAAACAAAGGTTACAAGGAGTCTTAGAAAACGTATCCATCAGGCGGCATGATATTGTAACAACTGTTTTATTGAACGTCTGTTAGATTCAACTGCAGGAACCACTAGAAATGTACTAGTACTAATATTATTCTTCAAGAGTAATATTAGTATTCCAAGAGTTTCAAGAGTTCCATTTCCTCTTTGACGCGACTATCTCAAGATGGAGGTATAAATCCTAGTGACTGCAGCACATTGCATGGAGCCTGACCTGACAGCTCGTTGATGGAAGGTGTAGCACTGCTGCTGCGTGGGCAGCGCGGGCCGGTCGCGCGGCAAGCGCGCCAGTGCCGCGTGCAGCCAGTCTGCAGCACCACGAGCCCGCTGCAGCTGCAGCAGCTCCAGCAGCACCTCGGCAACGTCGGCCAGCATGTACGAGTGCAGGTGCAGGACACTCGCCTCCACGAGGGCGTACGTCAGCTCCTCGCCGTGCGTCAAGATGATCTCCGATGCTAGCTCTGTGGAAGGAACACACTTTCTGACTAGTTGCCACCTACACCAACCCAGAGATAGACCACTAAGTCTAATACCGCGTTCACACTTAGCTCATGCTGCTGCCGGCATTGATTCCGGACTTATTGGCACAGCAACATCGCCCTTATTATTTAGGGAGCAAGGACATGAACACGCCGGGACAGAGGCATGATCGCGTTTACACTATGCTCACGCTCACTTCCCGCCGACTGCAGCTAAGTGTGAACGCAACATAACAAAATCTATCATTTAGCATGTTATGAACTTTTTTATAAGACAAGTTTCCCTGAGAGTACTTATTACCAGAAATATAAGTTACCTTGCACCTGCCTCCGCTCGGGTTTGTCGGTGGTGGCAGCTCGTGCGAGATCGTGCAACAGTTTCATAACGGATGCGTTGGCGTCGCGGTGGTCGAGCGCGGCCGCGACGCACCCGCACCGCAACGCACCCGCGCCCGCGCCCGACACCAGGAACTGCAGCGGGATGCGTTGGAGAAATCTAAAAAAACAAGGTATGTTTAATAGACACCCACGAAAAACCACGACCTAAACATTCAAAAAACGTGATCAAAGCCGATACCAGAGTTGGCCACTAACTCATCCGAACGTAAGTAACGTTCGGATGAGTTAGTGGCCAACTCTGGTGACGGATTGAACTGTTTCTTATTGACTCGTTTTTTTGTTGCTATGTGTTATTTGAGGCCCAGCTTTAGGCGTTTAAGTTAAGATTGTCTTTGGTAAAAACAATCCTGGTCACGGCATCACATTGTACTCAATGTTCAAGTTTATTAATAACTGCTATAAATACGTTGATGGTATGCTCACCTGATGCAGAGTCTGAAGAGATCGTCGACAGTGTCAGGGTTGTCTCGCAGTCCGTTCTCTTCCTGCAGCAGTTGGAAGGCTCGCGGCATCAGTTCCTGCAGCAGCCCTATCAGCTCCGGGATGCATTCTTCTGTAGACGCCAACTCATCTACCTGTAATTAGTAAAGTACCTTTACAACTTATCTTTAAATCTATACTATTATAAAACTATAAAAAGGACAAAAACTAAACTTAAAGATATGATAAACTAAATATGCAGATCTACTACATAAACTGTTCTGATTCAGAAAATCGAGTTTGCCTGTTTGTTTGTTTGTTTGCGGATCACACCTAACTACTGGACCTATTTCAATGAAACTTATACCATTCAGAAGTCCCTTTTCCAAATTGATACATAGATATATAGATAGAAAATTCTTTATTGCACAACTTAAAGTAGTGTATACAGGCGAACTTAATGCTAAAATAGCATTCTCTACCAGCTAACCTTTGGGTAGTGAGGATAACAATTTATTAGGGTAGTGCGCATAGGGATATATTACTAGACAATTTAGCCAAAACTTACATGAACCTATCTTAATCTTAAATAAACCTAAATACGAATACATAGGCTATATTTTATTGAAATCAAAGACGTGGATTCTTAGATATAGCTTGAACTTTCTAAACCAAAAGCAGCCATTTGCTACGAGGTTCATCTTATGCTTATTTTTGGTACAGTTACATTATGTAAGCTAAGGATTAAGCCGTGTGTGTATTGTGTATCTAGTCTTACCAGCACGCTAGCGAGGTACAGCACAGCACTGTGCGCGTGTTGTGCGTAGAGCGCGCGCATCGCGTGAGCCAGCGCCGGAAGGAGAGGCGCGCACGACGACCGCAGGCACCGGATAGCAAAGCGCAAGCATCGGCATAGCCGCTCCATTACACGACCGTCCGCGCCAAATCTGAATCAAATCAAAAGTTAATTTTACAAAAGATTACTTTCTTGTACGGACCTATATTCGAAACAAGGAGTTATTTATTTATTAAATAACCCGACTGGATACTGACATTATACAAATCTTGACAATCGCGAAGTTAGTAACGGGTTAATTCACGATCGCAAAAAAACAGCCTACCATACCTTTCCATAGTATCTCTCAGTATAGGCCAAGCGTCACTCAGCGCGGGCAGAACGGGGTGCGATTCAGAGTCTTCAGCCGTTGACTTCGGTACATCCACTTCCCTGAACAGAGCTGCGAGCCTATCCAACCAGACCACGGGGTCATTGACCGACCCCTTCTGGGCATCTCCTGGAGATTTGACGGCGGCGATGAGACCGCTCGTCTGTACGAAGGTAGCTTCTCTCATTGCTTGGGAAAGCTGTGAAGTGTGAGACGTTTTAGGGTTTCTGTAAAATGTGTCTTTAGGTTAGAAGGAGGAATATAATAGGGTCTTACAATACAACTAGTGTTATAGTATAGTACAGGTGTATGGAGGACAACGGTGAATCGAGGCAACCCTACTAATATTATAAACGCGAAAGTCTGTATGGATGTATGTATGTTTGTTACTTTTTTAAGCAAAATCTACTGATCTGATATGGATGAAACTTGGAATATGTAGTATAATATGTATATTGTCCGTGACCTGGATTAATACATATAGGCTACTTTTTATCTCGGAAAATCAACGGGATCCAACGGGACGCGAACCAAGTCGCGGGCGGAAGCTAGTATGTTATATGTGACGAGGTATTCTGGAAATCTATGGAGGCGAGCTGGACCTCTTCAGGTTGAAGACGAAGTAAAGATTGCTTTTTAAGGGTCGAGTGTAAGATACAGGTACAAGGGATGAAAGCACTCATGTAAACACCGGCTGTAGCAGTCGTTAAGCCACAACGGAGGCCTTAAAGCGGCCTAAAAACTCCGTCACCAGAGTTGGCCACTAACTCATAAGAGCTTGTTGTACTAATGGTAATTTTAGACCATTCTTGTCCGTAGGTTGTAGTCCAATAAAGGGTATCATATTGAAGGGTGATGAAAATTTTGGTGCACTTTTAATTAGTAGGATTGCGATTGGTTCGATTACTGGTCCGAAGATTGAAGTGGGTAGGTATAAAAACCTAACGTGTATAAAAGGGCCTACATGGAAGTTTCGAGTGTAGTGTTAGAACTATTACTAAAGTAGGTTCATACAAGGAATTCATGTCTTAGATCTTAGAGGATTTAGGCCCGTATGTCGATACAGAAATCGTTACTCAAGCATATACTTCAGTAGGGATTTTCGTACAAATATATGCTTGAGCGAGCAGTAAATCAGCATACGGGCCGCAGTAGTTCGTAAAAGCGAACTAGATGGCACCTCTAATATATTAATATTATTGATGTGTTTGTGGGTGCACGGAAAAGTCTACTATTATAAAATTATGTCAACTAACTAGCTCACTGCTTACACAGCAAGCTTTCGAAGAACTGTTAAGTAGCTAACCTCCAATTGCGTCAACCAAGATTAACATTTAACTTGAGCAAGTATTTTTTGTTAAGAAAAGCCCAGTAAGTTAATCTTAGTATTCGCGAAGGTAGTTGGTCGTTGAAGTACAATCCACGTCAAAAGCTGAAGAAAAGGATATTATTTCATGATAGTAGACGTTAGTTCACATAATTTATAGGACGATTGATCGGTACAGTAAGCTGCATCAGCTGGTGATAAGACCACTTCGAAAACTTCGGAGGCTCAAAGTATCTGAAATTTTTGAGTGATCTTATTATACCATGCATGATGGAAAAATAAATGGGTAGAGTACAATTAAAAAATAGATCTTACAGTCTCAGCTACGGCAGTTTCGATCTAAAACCTAAATCCTATGGAGAAATGTAGGTGAGTTATAGCTAAAAGTAGGTAGATTAACACTTTTATTATACTTCTTAGTATTTGATATTTAAACACGCAGGCAGGTAGCTAATGCAGCTGACTGTACTTGTGAATGTTGAAATCTCAATACAATTTTTGAGCATAATTTTCACTAAAAACGACATATTAATTTTAAAGATTTTACACACATTATCAGACGACATTTTCTGAGAAAATCAGAGAAAAAATACAAAAAAATATTAATATAGTGTAAGCAAATAATCTATGTATAATACTAAAAAAACTAAAATTATGACGACAAAAGGTCCTTAAAAACGAACATACCTACACGTTCATATATATCAACACAATCATAACGTAAGACGGCCAGTTTTTAGTGAAAATTACGTTACCTCATACCAGTTACCGCTCAAATAAATGTTGACATGTCACATCAGACCTGACTAACTTACTAGATACAAAACAATATCCTTTCCTTTGGCCGGCGCGGACTGGGATCGGCGCAGTACCCACCTGGTGAGGGAGCTAGGAGTAGGTAACACCGCCATAGGTAATGATGTAAGTAGTAAGTAACCTGATGAGACGGCAGCGAGCCGAGCGTGGCGGCGGCGGCGCGCACGAGCGCGGAGCACGTGTGTCCGTCCGCGCGCCGCGCCGCCTCCAGCAGCGCGCCCGCGTGCCGCGACACGTGCGCGCGGGACGACTTGCTAATGCTCTGCAACAATACCAACAACCAACCTTTATACGCGTGACCCGAGGGCTGGTGATTATCTAGGCCAGCGTATCAGCATTGCTATTCAGCCCGGCAATGCAGCCAGTGTCTTGAACACGCTTCCGATTGCTACTGATTTGGGCCAGTTGAGCTATCTATAAATCGTTTGCAACGGTTTGTAGATGGCTCAACTGTTTCATGTGTATTTTGTAAATATTGTGAATATTGTAAATACTGTATTAGTTGTAATTTTCTTTGAGAATATATTGACTTTTATATATTTTTTTTTTACAAATCATATCAAATCAAAGAATTTATTTGCAACTAGGTAATTAACATGATATAATTATCACTTAGAGTAAGTATATAATATTGACAAAATAAATAAATACACAGTTGCGAACTGGTTTCAACTCAGCATATGCAGGTTGTAATAACTTGCACTGGTCTTCCGTTGAGGCCAATGAGGAGGTAAGTAAAAAGTAAATAAGATAAGGATTAGGATTTATGATAAGAGTAGTGGAAAAGGCTGATAGCTCACCTGATGTTAAGTAGTAACTTCTGCCTATAACAATGCATTACCTCGCAGAGCAAGTCCAATGAGGACGTGCCCTGTAAAGCAATGCACTGCGTCCATCACTCTGAGACGTAAAGATTTTGAAGTCTCATGTGCCTGTAATTACACCGGCGCTCTTACCCTTCAAACCGGAACACAGCAATGCGAGCATCGCTGCTTGGCGGCAGAAATAGGTCCAATGGTAGTACTTCCCCGGACGAGCTCTCACAAGGAGCTCTACTACTACTACTAGCTCGTATTAGGCCGCCTTACAGTACTAGTACAGGGTGAGTGCGGAGCTCCAGTGCAGAGCATGTCGCACTTGCTTTCTTGCCCTTGGTGCCCGACCACCTACACCCGAGCAGATCTCGCAGGGGCACTAGCATCCGCCATCCCAGTTGCCACTTTCTGGCAGAAACTAGTCTGAGTGGCTATTGACACGATGAATGAATGAATTAGGCCGCCTTGAGGCCTCCGTCGTGGCTTAACGACTGCTAGAGCCGGGACAGTTCAACGTGTCCTCCGAAGCACGGAAGCGCTTAGATGTAAATGCCACTAACGGTCACCCATCCAAGTAGTTCCCGCACCGAAAGTTGCTTAACTTAGACAATCGGTGAAGATTGGTTAAGCAAACTACGCCACGAGCACTTCCTGTAACGGTATCCGCACTTAATACGCGTTCACATTTAGCTCATGCCGCTGCCTGAATTAATTTTCGCAATTGATTCCGGACTTATTGCCACAGCAACGTCGCCTTTATTCTTATTACGAAGCAGGGATATGAACATGGGCACGAGCCGGGACAGAGGCTTGATCGTGGTTAGATGCTCATGCCCACTGCCAAACCAATCAGCCGAGAAAAATGACTGTCGGTAGAGAGCCAAATGTTCTTTGAAAATTATTAAAAAAATACATTTATATGAAGTTGTAGTATTGACTGATGACTATGCCTACTTATAAACTTAGAGTAGTTCTTTACAGACTGCTATGATGCTGTTTCATATATTTGAGCTCACATGTAGCGCCGTGGCGGCAGAGGGCGCCAGTTTCCGGCACTGCAAGGCAGCTAGCAGGAACTGCAGCGTGGGCTCCAAGCACGTGGGATGCTGCTCGATCCACTCGCACAGCTCGCCCAGCAATAGAATGCAAATCTTGCGGACAGCAATGTGCGTGCCTTCCGGAGGGAGGGACAGGATCGCTTCGACCACTTTCGGGACATACTCGTATTCTTCACTGTGGATCATAATGATTTTGTCGATATTTAGCGTTTCAACCTCAATGGATATGGAAAACTTAGACAATATGTCTCAATTACCTAATGGATCTGGTTAGAGCATGTACTTACGGCAGGATATTCTTAGCGACGCACTGCATTATAAACAATGCTGCCTCGGTGTGCTCCCAGGGTCCGTCAGCTCGTAAAGTCGCAAACATCTGACGGAACACAGCGCTCGAGCCCACCACGAAAACGACATCTTTGATCAGGCCTGTCACTTTCTGACGGAACTCCTGCAATATACTCAAAATTAGGAATTGGAAGAGATTGCTTTAAGCGATAAGGCCGCCCATTGTACCTACCTCCTAAAACTTGACTGTATTACCAATTATGGTATTTTTTTGTTATTTTGTTTACATATAAGTGTACAATAAAGAATATTCTATCTATCAGAAAGTATGTTGAAATTATTAAATTTAATTTTAATTTCATACATTTACGGCCTGCGATATTCACGATGTCCTCTGTCCATCTCTCTGCCGGACGCCCTACGTTTCTTTATCTGCATTTTGGCCACCACTCAGTGGCCGCCTTACTCCATCTGTTATCACCACGCCTTGCAATATGTCCTGCCCAGATAACTTTGAGTCCCTTAATTCGATCTCCTATGTCTCGCATGCCGTAAATGGGAGAGTAATCAGGACTGCAGTGGTTGGCACAAACTTAGGAGGCCTATGCCTAGCAGTGGGTAAAGTCGGGCTGTGGGTGATGATTCAAACATTTATGTAAGTACTCACATAGAAATCATCTCCCTCCTCCGGCAGTTGATTCTGGTCGGGTTCACATTGGCAATGCCTCGCCAGTGCCTCAATAAGCCGTTCCACGTGCGGTTTGAACGCATCATTCAGTGGCTGATAGTCTCTTTGGTACAGGTCTTCTGATAATCGGTACCAGAGATTAAATGTTATTTCTGCTACCTGAAATAATATTATTATTTTTAGTATGTAACAAAATAAATAAATATATTTACGGACACTTAACACAACGCCTTCTAGTCCCAAACTAAGCAAAGTAATAATAATAAGTTATAGTCTAACAAAATATACCCATAATATTCAAATGGTGGATTCTACAAGCAGAGTAAAAATATATTTCGCAATGAATTAATTGATTTTTAAGACGATTTAACCTTGTGATGTTAAAAAAATTAGGTAGTGAATAATTTTTTTTCTCATTTTGTCTAGTACGTTTTTTGAATGGTTGACTTAACTTAAAGTTTTAAAGTGTATTGACGGACATTTTACTAGTTCAGATCACTTTATTACTAACCTTGAGGCAGTTCAAGAAGTTGTAATGAAATTAATGATTAACTAATGGCCTATTAATGGGCTTATGTAATGTCTCATTATGCTTAATAGATAATGAGATATAAGCCTTTTTAGTGGTTCTAAATGTTAACAAATATTTTGTTATACCTTAGCACAGTCATACAAAATGCCTACCTACCATAAGTACCCAGATACTATGCACAGTTCTAGGTTGCTACCGCTACAGTCTATGCTATCTCTCTATAACTCTGCCACAACACCATTGGGGATGCTGGAACATCGCTGCCATCAACCCCAAGTCCTTCTCCGTTACTTTAAGGAGTTGGACTGGCTAGGGTTAGGTCAGCAGGGGGACAATGCACAATACACCCCAATGTGGGACTTCAGTGCAGTGCAGATCTCATTCCCCCATGATGAATTAGAATAAACTCTGCCAGTTTTCAAGGATTTTGATTTTAACAACAAGACAATAGATACTGTTCTAAAATTACCTCATAATCATGATGTCCAACACAAACAAGAGCTAGTTCTAAACTCCTCATAGCAAAATGTGTGTTTCCACCGGCCGTGCATGCTATGATCTTTTCTAGGAATGCTTCCCCAAGCTCTGTGAATACACGTGCATAGTTGGCAGCTTTCTCTTCTTCCTCATGGGCCACGGCCAGGTGATAGCTCGCTTCCAAAGATGCTATACTCTCAAACAATAGCCTCTCAATATTTTCATTATTGTTATTCTCTTCGAGACAATGCAACAGGACACAAACACAATCGGCAGCTGCATCATGCAGCGTATTTATACTATTGTAATCTCTCAGAACCTGCAAGCAGAACCCTAGAACAGCATTCTGTGGCACCTCCTGGATATTGATAGCCTTCACTTGTATCCAAGCCGTCATGCACTTCACTATTTTCAACGCTACTTGTGAGTTCTGAGAAGATCTGATGCTCTCTTTCAAAAACATAGTGACCATATTAGAATTGCTTCTCAATTCTGTTTTTATTTCTTCCCTCCTGTTCTCCCCCAACCTCAAGCTTGTGGAGTCAATTTCTTGTGGTAAAACAGTCAATATCTCTAAAAGTGCATAGGCATTCTTGGTGGAGAATGATTTTATGAGGTCACTTATGCAGTTCTGCCATGTTGGCATCTGTAAGGCTAGGTCGGCCAGCGCAAGGCACAGCTGGGTCAATATAGCAGAGCTTGTTTCAGGAGTTGTTCGCTCCAAGTGTGCTACCAAAGAATCTCTCAAGGATATTAGAGACTCAGACGGCAGCTCGGAGAGATTATGTTGCACCTTCGATCTCATGGTTTGGGCTGCAAAGTAGCACGAGTGAACATCCTTTTTCTGCTGTAGAAGTTCGTCAGCAATCTTCCATGAGTGAATCTGAAATTACCATGGTACGATGGATAACTTGAACTATTTAGCAAAGACGTGACGTGAATACTGGCATATCATAATATAATGATAAAAGAACTTACAGATTTCTGCATATCCCCCAGCCATAGCGAAGCCTTTTCCTTTTCACTAGCATTGGGGTTATCGTACAATGCGCCGATGGCCTGGTAAACAGTTTCCATTGATGGGCATTCCATCGCGAAAGCTTTACACTAAACAGTATATAATTAAAACCTCACTTTTGTAACTATTACCTCATACGAGAGCATAGTAAAATTAGCAAAGAGGACCTAAATTTATAAATAACAAGCGAGTTGGGACAAAATTCGTGCTGCTCAGATTTTTTGTAGAAAAATCCATAGACTGTAGCAAGCAGTAGCATAGTCATAGAGTCATAGCACTTTGGCATAGCATAGCACAGGCACAGACAAAAAATACTCCGGTCCGGACCACCGACGAACACCTATCTATACATATAGGACCTATTATGTCCGGACTTACACCACCGTGGTAGTCTAGGTAGACCATTGACAAGTAAATAGTTGGCATTGCATTAAAAAAAGAGGCCATCGCGAAAGTTTGTGAGGATGTTTATATGTTTGTTCCTCTTTCACTCAAAAAATACTGATCCAATTTGGATTAAACTTGGAATATATTATTATATTGTCCGTGACCTGGATGATGTAACACATAGCCTACTTTTTATCCCGGAAAATCAACGGGTTTTAACGGGACTTGACCGAAGTCACGGGTGGAAGCTAGACATAAACCACAAAAAAATACTGCGATATTCAGTTAAATCATAGATTTATTTAAACGTAACTTTGTTTCAACTTCAACTTCTTTGTTTAGTTATCTGTGCTGTGATCAAATTAAAATACAACAGCTGTCAAATAGTCAACAGTCTGTCAAATCTATCACATATTCTGTGGTTCATTTCATTCCATAATTTTTTCTTTTTTGACGTTTGTTGATACCGTGCGAATCGGACGCAAAAATGGTTGGTGTTTTTCGTGTTATTTATCGTAATAAATAGACGTTATCGTCGTGTGTTATACAGAAAACAACTGTGGAAATAATTGTTCGTGTATTCATACACATAGTGCTTCTTATATTTCAACATCGACTTGGACATTTCAGGTGAACGTACCCAAACAGCGAAGGACCTACTGCAAAAAATGCAAGTGTCACAAAACACACAAGGTATCACAGTACAAGAAGTCAAAAGAAAGGCATGCTGCCCAAGGTAGAAGACGTTACGATCGCAAACAGCAGGGTTATGGTGGACAGTCAAAACCCATCTTCAAAAAGAAGGTACGTACCTACGTAAACTAACCTCTATCTACCGGTCTATCATTGTATCGTACTCGAATTTTGAGTGTATCGTTTCCCATTGTATTTCCACTATATCGTGTGTCCACCAGATAGATATCTAGAGACATGCCTTCTTGATTTCAATGTTTAGATATTTGAACCATCTAAAACCTACCACAATATTACTCTGCGAACTTGCAAGGGGCTCTAACAGTCTTACTTGCTAACAATACTTATAGTAAACATTTCTGTTTTAGGCAAAAACTACGAAAAAGATTGTGCTCCGACTGGAATGCGGTGACTGCAAGATCAGGTCACAGGTTGCACTCAAGCGCTGCAAGCATTTTGAGCTGGGAGGAGACAAGAAGAGGAAGGGACAGATGATTCAGTTCTAGGCTGGATAATAAATAAGGCTACCATCTGTGTGTGTTTTATTTTGAATAGTTTTATTCTATAGGTTTTGTAGGTAGGTACTTTTATAAGATTAATTTACTACTTAATGTAGATTGTGAGTACTGGACAGCCATAGCATAGTAGTAGATACACAAAAGGTTTCAACAAACAATTAATTACATATGAGATCAGGTTTTATTTGTAACAATAATATCTAAATTTAAACAATTTTTTACTTTGTTATCCTTACATATTATTTCATTATATTTATTAAAGTTCTTGTACCCATTAGCATATAAATGCAAAAACATCTGGAAAATTGTCATCAGCTTAAACGCTTCAACTGTGAAGAAACCAGGCTCAGTTATTCCCTGAGTATTGGTGGAGCTCTACTTTCCCAAGATTTCTGCCAATACATCAGGATTTAACCCTTCCAAAGCACATTTCAACTTGGCTGCTTGCAATGGCACTCCAACCTGCACCATTTTCACAAATCTGTCATACTCTGGCCTCGATGTAACTGCACTATCTGGAGTATCCTCTGCTCTTGGGGCATCCTGTTCATTATCTTTAGAGGTTTCTATACTTCGAGGTGTTTGACTATCTGTGTTTGTTGAGTCTTCATGGATAGGCTGGGAAACTGGGGTTTCCTTTACATCTGACATAAGTGTGCTTACTTCTGGTACTGAGAGAAGCTGGAACAAATAGAAAATATTCACTAAAGGAAGGAAAACTTAATGAATTAGGATCACAACTTTATCCCCAAGTATAGTAGTAGACATCCTTTCAGATGTCTTTGGTGCCTAGGTGCTTACTCCAAATACCTTGTGAATGTCTAAGGGGCTGGTCAGAGGCACATTCGAGCATGTCATTTTGCAGTAGGTTTTTCTGCAAAGCAAGCAGCTCCACTCTTGATGTCTTCTTTACCTTCTAATCTGGTACTTTTCATCAACATACCTTTGACTCGAGAAGGACCATAGCCGCATCTACTTTATCAAGTTTCCGTTCGAACATCATCAGTTTCTCCTCGCAGACCTGCATGAAGTTGTTCAAGCACTGTACATTTGTCATTACGCAGTGGTTCACAAAAGCCAGGGTTCGCTTTTGGTGCAAGGCTTGCATCTAAAAGTATAAAAACAGGTTCCGTTATGCAGTAAACCAAGTGTATCTATTTAGGTAGGTCCCCCATTTATCTCTTACCTTGGCAAGGTCTTGCTGTGAAGGTTCTGGGTTCATAGTGCTTGATAGATTGCTATATAAATAAATGTACTTCTAATATATTTACAAACAAGAACTAACAGACTTTTATGGGCCAGCGAAATACTGCACTAATAATAAACTGCAATATAACAGCGAGTGTCAAACAAACAACCAAACATCTTCTTCTTCTTTTGTTGCTATGGCTGTTCAACCAAACATCAGCTGATTGATTTTCTCTATGTCAAGTCTGACAAGAATGTTGTCATTGTCAAGTAAACAGAGAACAATTGAACTAGTTATATGAATGAGATGTATATCACGAGTTTTGACATTTTTTGAAACGACACATAGCACTTTTATTTTAATAGTTTTTCTTGTGTTATTGTGAGTATTGTTGTTTAATTTTGGTGGAATTTTAACCAATAATACTTAGGTCGTAACATAAAGTGTGGGCCATTGGAATAAATGTGTGTAAAGTGGTTTTTTTGAATGTGAAAATTCGTGTTAGGTTTTGGAGAGAAAATCCACCATTTTCTTTTCAAAACAAACAACAGCCGACTTGACAATTGACTGACTTGACTTATTTATTACAATTTTAACACTTGACATTGGCAAAATTGTCTGTCGAAATGACGGACACAGGCCATCATTGAAGAGAAGAAGAAGAATGAGATGTATCTGTCTGTTCTTTTTATTTCTTTACTCTACCACATAAATAAGTGTAAAAGAGAAAAAACATCCTTACATGCTACAAGTCAATAGCTGACAGCTGTGGTAGCTGACAGAAAAGAAAAGGAGATTTTCATTGTTTTGTCTATGGTTTATCTTGCTACCGGTATTACCAAACAAAAATCAAACAGTAAACAAGTCAATGCAAGTCAACAACGCGAATTCTTTAATTCTGACTTGAATTATACTAAGAAAATGGCTGGAGAAGTTGTAGTAGATGCCTTACCGTACATAGACCAAGGTTACGATGACCCCGGAGTCAGAGAAGCGGTAAGAAATCAACTTCTTATGAACCTAACCTCTGTTGATTCGTAAGTTGCTTGTAATCTGTTTTTTGTTTTCATGGCAGGCCCTGGCGATGGTAGAAGAAGAATGTAGAAGATATAGGCCTACAAAGAACTACCTAGAAAATGCTGGACCCGAGCCGAGCACTGCCTTTGAAACCCCTGCACTCCAGCGAGAGATGGAGAGAGTACAGCAGAGACTGCCAATGGAACCTTTATCCATGAAAAGGTAATGTGGAAAGTGCTAAAAACTGTTACAATACTGATCTTGCTAAAAAACCCACCTATTTTTGCGGCCATGCTCACTCTGTTCTTGTCTGAAAGGTATGGGTGTTGGTGCCATCCCAAGCACATGAGAGACTTAACATCCTTACATCTCAGAGTGATGACTCACAGGGCACATCTATAATGGGCATGGTTTTAATTAATAAATAATTTTCTGATTCTGACACGTTATCATTACAGATATGAGTTGCCGCCTCCCCCAGCAGGCCGCCTCGGTGAGCCAGCCGCCTGGGCAGAGTCTGTAGATAACTCCCATGCCCAGCTCTCGCACCAAGCCATCCGAGTACTCAACTTGGAGCTGCAGTTACAGTTCGGGACGGAGGCCTGGAGATCCTATCTGAACACATTGCAGAATTTAGTAACCAAATCACAGAACACACACAGTGGACTGAGGTGGGTTTAAAAAAAAATTAAGAACAGTAGAAATAGAGTCATCAAAACATTATCACCGGATAGTACATATCCTTCCAGATCTTTCAGTACTTATGTAGTATTTGGTATAAAAAACTAGAGCCACTATACTATTTTACCTTTACCTATTTTGACAAGTAACTATTTATTTACCACTTTACCCTTGAATAAAATAAAGAAAATGTTTGAATTACAAGTAAACTCATGTATTTTCTATATAAATACCAGAAAACACATAGCCGCTGTCAATTGGGAGCGCAAACGGTCTCAAACAGCGAGCGGGGCGCGACTGCGCGCGCTGCGGCGGCGATGGGCGCAACTTGTCTCAGATAACTATCGCACTGAGCGCGCACTCATGCAACTAGAAACACAACTCCAAAAGGTAATCTTTTAAGTAATCTCTAAGGTATCATCTTAAATTAGTTCGTGATACTACTAATACACACGCTGCACATGACTTCTTCAGCAACAGAGTGGTCCACAACTGGAACATGCTGCCTGAGGACGTTGTTACTGCTGACTCCATAAATGCCTTCAAAAATAAACTCGACAACTGGCTACGAATAAATAAAACAGTGCTTAAAAAAAGTGACTAAAAAAGACATTTCAACACTGTGTGACGTAGACATAACAGCGAAAGCTGCTCGTCTATAAACTAATAAATAAATAAATAAATAAATAATCATCATCATAATCATATCAGCCTGCCAGAAATCCACTGCTATACATAGACCTCCCATAGAAGATTTTGAGCCTTCTCCATCCATCGAAATGGTCCGTTTTTCACAATGTTGTCGGCCCATTAGGTGGAGGCCGTTCGACACTGCGCTTTCCGGTTCGTGGTTGCCATTAGTGGTGATAACGAGCTATTTCTACAAAACTGCATCACAGCACCATCTGTTTTTTTATTCAAAGCTGTTGTGTGATAATGTATAAATTGGTGCATGCTACTCACCATTAGATGGCGTAGTTTGTAGTTTTGAAGCGGTTTTAGCTCCATAAAATAATTATTTTCATTAACTGATTTTTGTTTTTAAAACTACTTGTTATTTTCAGGCGAAAGGTGAAAAGCCTGCTATTGACGATGGAGAACCAGCGGATTTGGATTCCGTCAAGGACCTGCCTGACAAACTTAACTCTGAAACAGAAAAGGAAGTTCAGAAGAAAATTGAAGATATGTTTGCAGATTAGTAGTTCTAAAATACTAAACCTAATTTATTTTGAGTTTTTTAAGTATAATAATTGTGAATGTATGTAAAATGGTTGTTTTATTTTAGCTTGGCTACAGACGTCCCGTTAGGGGCTAGACTACTTGGTTTAGTACTTGACTAGCGCAACGAAACCAAAAAACTAAGTAGACCTACCTATTATTATATGCCTGCACACCGTTTCATAGAACTACCATCGTTTACAGACTGGGGGTCAATCGCGCTAAGTTGTAACCGCCAGCGGCTTCGGTTGCTCTTACGCTACGGCCGATTTTCACAGGATATTGTATTTCCCTAATTTTCTGACCGCAATTGATCGGTTAGACGCTCGTTGTTTCTACGCTTAAGATGGCGGATTATCGTTTGACTAGCGTGCTTGGAAAAAGTACACCGGGCGGTGCTTTTTGAGAGCCGTCGCTGCTACGTTAGCAGTGTTTTAGAATTATTTGTGACTGAAATGCCTTGGAAATAATTTAAAAATGCACTTGCATGGATTTACTAGCGAGGGCAAATGAATTGGATGTGTTGTCCAAGCCAAGAATGCAAGATACATATCTATCTAAAGTGCGGAGTGATCAGCAATTTGTCGAGAAGATACCTACACTGTATTGGACCATTTAGGACTACTTGCCTCATCAAATGTTTACAAAGTTTACTCCTCACTTGCCAATCGTACCACATCACATGTTGATACTTCAAACAAGGCTGCAAAGGTAAGAATGTTGTGTTTAACCTATGAAAATTCTCATCTGTGAAGTCAGCAAAACTCTCACTCTAGGCTAGACGATTTACCGTTTGGTTCCACTCTATACTCCACAAGTAGACAGTAGATAAGTCTAAAGTATCTAGGTACATAAATAACTATAATTTCTGAGATTTTACATCTACCTAGGTAACCTTGAGTTAACTTGCCTAGACAATATTTTTAGTCAAAGTTGCAATGGCCATGTTTAAAACGGCCACTATTGACTTTCCCATTACAGCATGATGAGAGGGAATCCTATAGATACTTACCCACCTTCATCTAAAAACTATTTTATAAGATATAGAATTATCCATCTATCGTTCTACAATAAACTATGGGTAAATAGGTGATAAGCTCAATGTTGTATAAGTATTTCCTGCTGATTAAACTTTTCTTTATTTCAGGTCTTGTAATGTATAAATAAGACATTCATGTCGACGGGCAATAACGAGCTTGAGATGCAGAAGTATACAGACCTACATCCTATAGGAATAAAGCAGTGCCAATCCTTTTGGGTGAGCTCATGATGAAATGAATCAACTCATAGAAGAGTGAACAGAAGAAAACCTTGAGGAAGTTATAGACATCCAGGTACTTACAGAATTAATAATATTAAATACTTCCTTACTACTAATCAACCAAATTAGACAGTTACCTATCTTTACAACTTACTCCATTTAAAAATTGTATTAAGCTATTCACCGATCAAACCGAGTTCAAACTAACTATACCCATACCTCATGGTATGATATTTCTGAAGGGCTACATATTCCATATATTATTATATTACCAGTATATCCTACTATAATTTTGTTATGTAAGTTTATGATAAATGAATTTTATTTATTTCAGCTTTGGATGCAGATTGAAGACACCCATCTTAGACACGTAACCTAACATGCTTGAGGTTGTGAATTACACTTACTACAGAGTATAAAGTGATGCCCATCCATTTTGCAAGGCAAGCTACCACTGTGCTAATATATACTAGCAATACATACAATGTATCTATTCAATGTTTGTGACCGGGGTAGTAAGACAAACTCTTGAAATAAAATATTAAATAATAATCAATGTTGTTTAATTCAGTTATAAAACCTATAGCTAAGCTTACTTTACTAGACGGTTAACAAAAATATGAAAAAACTAGCAAAGTTTGTGTAAGTACTAGTCACATCACTTGTTTGAAAACTCTTAGCCGATGGTGGTACTGAAACAAAATAATATTATAGGTAAGTTTTCTTGAATATGATCTTGTTGTACCTAGCTATATTTCATTCATAATAACTCTATATTATTACTAATATAAAAAGGGATTGATTTGTCTGTAGAAAATAGAAAAATTAAAAACTGTTTTTACACCCGAACGATTTGCAAAAAACATTGAAATGTTCTAGTGCCTAACTACTAAGAAATATAGGTAGATGCTTTGTATACTTACATCGTCATAGTCAAGTTTGTCCTGTCTCAGCTGGAGATAGGGAGAGGTACACCTTCCAACATTGTTTTTGTGTATTTATTTCCATCAGTTAGGTTAGGATGTTGGGTGCTATTTCTTGCTACCTATTTCTATTTAGAATGTACGGTAGATAATCTATACCACCAAATTTGCACTGACACAAGAGTATTTAGTGGTAGTTACATTCCTGTAGAGAAAAACAATTTGTTAGATGGGTAGCATTTCACAAAACAATTTATATTGTTAAAATATGTAGGTAATAACGTTACACAGGCTTTTTCTTTTCTGGTTCTAATAGGAAATCATCAAGTTTTACAAACCACCTCCTAAAGTTATGTAGAAATAGAAAAAGAGTTTGATGAAATTGTTTGTTTACAAAATCGAGACGAAACATACATTACCACAGAATACGCATTATGTTCTACGTACACATTCGACATTTTCTTACTATTGTCACTGTCAGCCGTCAAAACTAGGGTTGGACACTGCAAAATGATGGAATGGATTGACCGGTTTTGCGAAATTGTAAAGAAAAAGAATTACATATTTAACGGCTGAACGACCGCTGGACCACGGCAACCGGCCAGCGACCGCCAGCTGTTATGGGCTGTTGCAATACCGATAACTGGAAATTATGGATAGGTGCGTAGCTGGGATGTACCTGTGACGTGCCCTGTGCAGCGTCTGTTGGTCGGCCGTGTCAATTTAGCGCGATTGACCCCCTGGAGCCACTTACGGGCTGCTACGCCTGCTACGCAAAATGATCGAAATAAAGTCGAGCATCCTAGTTGCATTTTTACTCTGTTAAAATAAATCTGCGTTCTAAACGAGTGAGTGTATCTTTACTTCAACTTGCGAGTGTATGGCTTGGGCTTGCGAATGTATCTTAGAAGAACGCAGATTTTAATTTTTTTTTCGATTGTCATTTGTCTTTGTTTGTCAATCAAACAAACGTCAAATCAATCCAATTTTTATTTGAAAATGGCGGACGATGCGTCTAGCAGCAGCAGTTGTGCCGGCAATAATATTGATAACTCGATAAATCAGGACGAATTGATTATGAAACAGCAGCGGGAAATAGAAAAAGAGGTATTCTAAATATTTTCATACTCGAAATGTCCTTCAAAAATTTTGATTCGCGTAAAAACGATTTGCAATGGTGACGTAAAACTTTTGTGTTTGTTTTTTTAGATATCTGAGTCTATACCACTCGTCGGGGAACTTGAACCTTTGTCTTCTCTAGAAATGGAATATAATGAGGATCCTGTGTACCTGCTGAAAGTAAAAGATTTGTCTTCTAAATACAAACAAATTCGGAGGACACGGCCGGACGGAAACTGCTTCTTTCGGGCATTTTCCTATGCATATCTAGAGCAATTACTGACTGATAAGAAGGAATATGATAAATTCTACGAGATCGCAAAGAATTCAAAGGAAATTCTAGTCGCATTAGGGTTCTCACAGTTCACGGTGGAAGACTTCTACGAGACGGTGAGTTTGAGGTTATTGTTGTGTTTTTAACACCATTGTTGTTTGTTATTGATATTTTTTATCCATATTTTATCTTGAATAAAAACTACAGATTTCTCCACAACTTTGTAAGATTATAATGCAAGAATATGACATACATTAGTCACTAATTAAATTACAATAAATTAGTGGAAGGCTGCTAAAACTATGCCGCATGCGTTAAAATAAGGTAAAGGTTCTCCTCTTAACTTCTGAAATGTCAATTCACAGTTTATGGAAGTGGTCGAGCGAGTAGGTGAACAAGCTAACGGGTCCTTACATAACCTAGAGCCAGTCCGTGATGAGCTTCACGATAAGTTCAATAAGCAGGGCTACTCAGACTACATAGTGGTGTACCTCCGCCTGGTGACATCGGGCCAGCTGCAAACGGATCAGGACTTCTACCAGAACTTTATTGAAGGACCCCGTACTGTCACAGATTTTTGTAGACAGGTAAATGATGCTACTTGACATATATCCCATCAACACCCAGCGACATTTAAGCTCGCGCGCAAGTGCCAATTACCTAGTTCTTACCTGCAAATCGAGTCCAGCAAATACCATGCGCATTGGGTTTCGACTCATCTTTGTAGTACTACACCCAAAGAAAGCAGATTCTTGAAATAATACAATGAGTAAACAAGATGAGTTAAAGTTTAAACAGTTTGACATAAAACACACTTTGTTTTTCAGGAAGTGGAGCCCATGTACAAGGAGTCAGACCATATCCACATTATAGCACTCAGCAATGCATTGAAAGTCGGCGTCCGAGTGAGATATATGGACCGCGGGCATGGTAGCGAGGTGAGGCTTTCATTACAACTTTATACTTTTATTTTACTAACAAGAATATAACTTCTTTTTTTATTTATCTAGTTTCCATAGTACAAGCTTTGCTTAGTTTGGGACTAGAAGGCGTTGTGTTAAATGTCCTTGAATATTTATTTATTTTATTTCTAGAACTAACAAATAGTCTAGCCAATCTTTTTTTACCATCGCAATTTTATGTGTTAAGAGTAACACGAAGCGAGGATGAAGTCAGTGGCTGGCTATTAAAAGTAGTTTATAAATAAAATAAAAAATTTGTATCCCCTCAGGTAATGGCGCACGACTTCCCCGAAGGCACGGCGCCGCTCATCCATTTATTGTATCGGCCCGGCCACTACGATATTCTGTATGCCTGATTGTGCGCAACCTTACCGTCTAATAAATGTGCCTGTTCCACTATCACTGACGTTTTATTTACTGTACAAAGATGTTTAGGAATAACTGTATTGAATGTGTCTAACGAGCAGGCATGAAAACATCTTACTATGTAACTCCATAATTAGAGGGAACTGCTTTCCCTTACTTCATTTATCTCAAATCTATAAATAGTAGGTAGCATTTAAGGTAGATATTATACGAGATAGTCTCGCATACCTAGGAACCACTGGACCAAAATGTCCTCATATTGCAAGCAACATGTACTTCCAAATAAAACAAAATTAATAAAAAAGGGATTATAATATAAGTGAAATGAGACTTTGGTAGCTATGAAACAACTACAGGAATGCTGAAATTAATGAATAAAATATTTAAATTAGGTCTTATATTATACTAATCTTATCCACAGAAGTAAACACCATCTGTTCGTTTTTCCGGCTTCATCCCAGCAAAGAATGTCTTGATGTCATTCTCTGTGACTATTTCTTTTTTTTCTTTAAAACTTTGCAGGTAAGTTATTAGCTTATCTCTCATTTTGTTGTACTCTGTTAGAGCATCTATTTGTTGAATCCTGCCAAGCGAACACAGAGCTTCCAGCCCTTTTTCATACTGGTTGGGTTTACCAGCTGTTCTTTCTATGCCCAATCTTTCATAAGCACTAACTGTGTCTTCCATATCTATTAGGAACAGGACACTTAGATCTTTGTACATAGAAATGCATTCATTGCATGTGCAAAGTTTCTGACGGAATGTTGGAGTCCAGAATGTCGCACCTTTGTGAATTCTCTTAATACCTTTTGGTCTAAGACATTTGCTATCATCTAATTTGGGTTTCTTAACGGAAATATTATCTGTATTATCTTCATTTGACATCTTTCTCTTATTTTCTGTACTGGATATTTCAGGCACATTGTTGTCATTGCTTTTAGTATCAATTTCATTTGTACTACTTTCTTTATGATCATTGTTATCAACTTTATTAACTTTGTTAGTATCCTTGGCTGGGTTATCTTCAGATACTATTTCATCACGTGTTTCTTTGCTTAATTCACCCATTTCTTTATCTTGTAATGTTTCTGCACCTTTGGTTTCTGCACCAGGTTTGTCAGTTTCTCCATCTGAACTCTTATTTATATCTATTTGTTCTTTTTCAGCATTACCTTCGATTTCTTGGTCTTTGGTGACCTTGTTTACATCTTCATTCATTTCAGAGTCTATGGCTTTGGTGGGATTGTCAGCAACTGTGTTTGCTGTTTCAGATTCTGCTGCAGCAGAACTCTCATCATGTTCTTTAGGTCCAGATTCATCTATATTGTCAGTATTTTCATCTATAACATCTGTCGTTTTGTTTCCAGATACACTATCTTCTATTTGTTCACCAACTTCAGTTTTTTCTTCAGAAGTTACACTAGATTCTTCTGCTTTTTCTTCAGAAATTACATTAGATTCTTCTGTTTTCTCTTCAGAAGTTGTATTAGATTCTTCTGTTTTATCTTCAGATGTTGCACCTAGTTCTTCTTGTGTCTCTACAGCATTTGCAGTAAATTGTTTTGTTTCCTCATCGGGTGCTGTAATATCTGCTTTTTCTTCTAGAGGTTCACAAGCCTCTGTTTTATTTTCGGTTATAATGTCTGGTTTATCTTCAGAACTAGTTTCAGGTATTACTTCAGCTGCATTGTCAGTTTGCTCAGTGTCCATTGATTCAGCAGATATCTCTAACTTTTCTGGTTGAATTGCTGTATCCTGTAATTTCTTAGAATCCTTACTTTCGGTGTGTTCAATACTTTTAGGAATAGCATCTTTTAGTGCATCTGCAGCATCAGTTTCCATGTCATTACTAACAGAGGCCCCCTCAACACCATTAGTTAGTTTCTCTTTAGTAGCACTACCATTAGTAAGCTTTCCTTCAGTCAAAGAATTATTATGATCATCAGTCTCAGCTCCTTTATCTCCATTTACTTTGACAACATCAACCTCACCGCATTCTACAGCAAGGTCGCTATAGTCATGCAAGAACTCATTTTTGGCCATACACAATTTGCAGATCATTTCTGAAAACTGATCATTGGCTGGGACCACAGCATCCAAGTGTGAGGCGTGCCACCAGTCTTCACAAACTATACATTGAATCATATCTTCATTGCAAGTAGTCTCCGGATAAGGGGCGCTGCAGATGCAATACAATCCAATAAAGTTTTGGTTGTAAACATTATCTTGATTAAGCTCTGATTTACTTGGAGTGAATTGGCATGGGGTCTTAAAGTTTTGGTTACCACAATCACATCGAAAGTTTCTTTTAGTGTACAGTTCTACAAGATCATGGTTCTCATGGCAGTTGAGGCTGCAAGCGAGGCAGAAGCCAGCTCGCTTCGATGGGTCATCTTTGGATTCAGGACAGCATGTCATGCACGCGTAAATGGCCTGTCTCTTGATGTAGCCCTGAAACAAGCAAGTGATATTATAGATACATTATTATGCTTGATCGTTTCCACTACAGAGTACCTAATGGTCCCTTTGCTCTTCAGCAAGTTACTATCAAAGTTTGAAAGATGCATAGCAGTAGGTACAGTTTATTGTTTTAAATTTTTACCAATTTATAATAAAATCGGAAGTATGGCCATGTTTTAGGTAGCTTCAATAATCTCTAGAAATAGAGACCAGGATACTATGTAATAATGATGTTTTGAGGCGTCCCAGATGCGCCTAATTAGAGACTGCAAAAATCATGATGAAGTAACTCATGACATCGCCATATTGTGAGTCTTTGAACTGCTTTGCTTTACTTACCCGTGAATAGGTGCATTCCTTTTCGTCGGAGGCTCCAAGTACAGCATTGGCGTCGTCTTCGAACTCCTGCTGTTGCTTCAAGACATCCATCATTGTAACAACTTGCTCTGTGTCAGATTCCGCCATTTCAGTATCGGTTGCGGAAACTTCGTCCAGTTCGCAGTTCGTGGCCATTTTCCAACACAACCCAAACCTGCAATATAATTGCTCCTTCTGACAGACGAATAGTAAGTAAAGAGCAAGAGCACTCGTCTCAAACAAAGGAAGGAGATTAATAATACGTTACGGCAGCTGCAAAGCCGGTTACGAAGGGCGCGAAGCGAATGAAAAAAACAAATAACTTTTTTTATTTCTCACCAATCAATCCAATCTGCTGTCAGCTGTCTCTGCTGAGCTGACTGACTGACCTACTGAACTGACATAAGTTCGTTCTATCTGAGTTATTACCCAGGTTATTACTGATTGACTGATTTATTGAATGAACGAAACGTCAGTGCTGCCAATAGTCTCTAGTTCATAGTATAAGGCTGGCTGGGTTGCCGCCAGTAACATTTTCGTTTGGCCAGTTTGGTCCACCCCGCAGATTACTAGGATGCTAACGTCCACCCCACCCACCCATCATCCACCCGACACCTAGGTCCATCGTTTGGTCTACACAGTACAGACCATTTATTCGATAAGCATTTTTGTGGTTTCCCTCAATGACCTAAGTATAAGTTCTGGCTTTGGTTTGGCCCCAAAATCATCCAAACTTCACTGAGCATAAAATCATTGCAAAACTTGCCGATACATAATGTACCTAGTTTTTTTAATATTACTTAGGCCGGGTAGGTAAACTAAAATAAAAAAGTTCAGCCTCGTAGGGCTCAATCATATCTTATTACAATCAATCATCAAAATGAAAAGTAAGATATCATTTTGTAGTAGGGTAGTTTTATTTGAATCACTACAATAAGAAAGGCACGTCAAGATTCTTTCGACCGTTGCCAACATACAGAAATCCTGAATCTGGAGTCTTCACCTTATGGAAGAACATCATGCCAGGCCAGTAGAGGCTCTTTAAATAAGCAACGCTACCAGCTTGCTCAAGAGATAGGTTCCAGCAGCCGTTAGGAATGTCCTGGTCGATGGAATCTAGGAAATCCATGCTATAGTTGTAATCTTGCCTCGTAAGGAGGTTCGTGTTCCAGCGTTGCTGAGCCGGTCTGATGTGGAGATACGACTTCAGGTGTTTCGCTTCAGCAGCCGTTAAACCGTAGAAGTTAGGGTTGATGACGACAACGCCATCCGGTTGTTTGATCAGCTGGCCCCTGGCACAGATTTCGGCCTCGTCGCTGATGTTGCTGATCGTCGCAGCCAGACGACTTTCCTCCTTCATGAATTGGCATCTTTCTGGATGGTTCTCCTCTAACGCTTCATCCAGGACTTTGATTTTCAAGGACGGATCGCCGCGGAACGGGAAAGTGGTGAGTAGCGACAGCAGCTTGTATTTTTTCTTGGCCCTGGGAAGCAGGCCCCAGAACTTGAAGTCTGTGGTGTAGAAGTATTTTCTATCTGCCATTGCGTCGTTCCCTATCCCAACAGCAACATGATAGTCAGCATCTACTGCGTAGATCTGTCCCCAGTACTGGACATGGTCGAAGTGATTCTCCACTTGGAGCAGGGTCATTGAGTTCTGGAGTAAGGACATGAGCTCACTCGTCAGCATCATGCCGTTCACGTTGATATATTCTTTGTACTCCCATAGCTTGTGAACGTTCATTTTGAGAAAACTAAAGAATCAACATGATATTAATAATAATATTTTAATTTTGACGCACAACACGTCAAACATTAACACAACAATTTTTTTTTTTCTGTGTGTCAAAAAAAATTTAGAACTGGCAACCGGAAGTCTACATAGTATGTAGGTAGGATGCAAATTTATACCTACCGAAAGTTCCTTGTGTTCCTTCCTACGATGGAGCTTTCGGTAGTTTGGTACAGTACCTACTATATCAAAGATCATTGTGTTCCTACTAAACATAAAATGTACTTATTTAGTACCTTTTTCATACAAAATATTGAAGGTACCTACAAAGTCAAGGACGATACTTTTTTCCCCATTTCTCTACAGGCACAGGGGACATTACAGCATTCGAATCGGAGATACCATCTCAAGTGACAATTACCGAAGTCAAATATTTGCTACCGCGGCCCTCTGTCGGTCGTTATTCGTAACTTGACCGTACGAAAAACCAGTATCACAACAACTCTGCTTTCCAAGCTCCCGCTCCGAAACTTAGGTCACGTTATGTTGGAATGAGAAATAACTAGGCAATTTGCTTATTTAGAAGATTACAGACGATCATGTTGCTTGTTTGCAGACTCACGGGTCACATTCGGGAAAAATATTACCGTTCGAAGGTGTATGAAAATTATGTGAGCTCGTAAATAAAATCATATTACTTTTGTTTATTCAAAGATAAAGGTTTGGTGGTGTTTTGGTAGACTAAAATAAAGAATTAGCTTCTTTTTTTATATTAGATGAATGTTTTTTATACTTTGAGAGTTAATTGGTTCTGCTACTCGTCACTAGATGGGGCGGTCTTTACTTGAAGCGTATAGATGGCGTTACGGGTAAGTAAGTCACAAAATAGTTTTTAGCAGATTTAATAAAAATGTTTTAGTTCGTCGTCGTTTTGTTAGGAAAGTATATACTTTATACGGAAAATGGAAAATAATCAAAGTAATAAACCACTGCCTAATTACAATTACGATGGGCTTGTGGGTTATTGCATCTCTACTCTACCAAGAGCTCTGCCACACCCTTTGTAACAAATTTATAATTTTGTGCAATAAAAAATAATAAATACCCACGTCCATGTTACTGTACCTTATGTAATATTTTCCCTACTATTATTACAGACCTAAGTTTCTACTAACTGAGTTACTACTTAACATCAGGTGAGCTATCAGCTTGTTCCATTACTTTTATCAGTTTTATCATAAAAAACCATTTCATAGGAGGCAGAACCTGGCAGAGTTTCATTTTGGGAAATTGTATTTGGATTAGTAGAGCCACAGAATATCATAATACGGTAGAGATATTAAAAAAATATTAGGTATGCCTACATGTTTTATATATTAACAAAAAAAATATGTGTAATATATAAAAAAATAGGTATTCTATCAGTATCATTAATCTAGGTCTCATGAATATTGATTATTTATTTATGTTAGAATATCTATCTCTTGTATCTAGGTATGGAGGAATAGTATAGTATGTACTTATTGTGAGAAGAGCTTATGCACCTAGGCTCTTACCTAAGCGATTAAAAGATTGCCTTATTTCCCATCCCCATTTCGAGATGATGATAACCACTGTTTTCCATTGTTGGGTAACGTGCTCTTCCATAGACAACACGTGCTTGATTAACCTCTCGTCGCCACTTGTCTATGGTAGTCGGTAGCGATTCGGCACGCGCGGCTTTACAATAGGTATGCTGTGTTCGATAATGTTGTTAGCGCGTGTCGAGAGGGAATAAAAAATAAGAGTGGAAGTACCAGAGTGGGCAGGTGGGCTCTCTAGTCCAAAAGAGGTTTGTAACCTATAAAGAAGCTCATAGATGTACCTTTCTACTCCTCCACGAATACTCTTTGTAAAATTTTAGTGAAAGAGGTCGTCCGGAAAAGTATTTAAGCAGTAGCTAACTTTCCAACCACCCCATGCCTTCTTCTACCACCAAGCAGCGAGTGTTTTGATTTGAAGATTATGGGTGCGTTGCATTTAAAGGCACATCAGACTTTTACACTTTATAGGTATATCCAGAGTGATGGTTGCCTTTAGCCGATGCATTGCTGTTAGTACCTATAGGTACATCTGCAATCGAAATGTGAAGATCAAAGATTGTGCACCTAGTTTCCCCCGCTAGGCATATCAATAAATCCATTGAAACCTGATTGAAACCCAGTCAATCCAACCTCACATCTAATCACAATCAAACAATAGCGCCATGTGGTTCAAAAACCGCGAATTTCATCTGAGTGAGTCTGAAGGGACACCGCTGAACGAATGATTGGGTTCGAAAAGAACGGATCGAGGAAAATGTATTCGTTTAACCCTAAAACAATACCTATAACAATAAGCTGGTTCCCACAGCCGCGCCTGGGGCCGGTCAGACCAACCCCCTGTTTTTTTTTTCTTTATTTTATAGTGTTTAATTGTTTTCAAAGGAGGTTGGCAGCTCTGCCCCGGGGCGGTAAACTACACCGTTGCATCAACATGCCTAATTTGAATTAAATGTTGCAGTTTCTTTTCGCATTGGTGTGCTTTGAGCGGGCTTAAGATAATATTGAGTTCTTTTGGGAAAAAAATGTTCGCTGATTTGATGAGGATTAGTTTAGTTGGTAGGTACTTTCACTACCATGAAGGAAATGTTCAAAAACCTTAGAGAGTGTGGCTCTATAGTTCCGGTTCAGATTGCGAAAAATAGCAGTGATCACGGTTTCTAAATACATTGAGGCAACAATAGTAGCTGGATTTTGAAATTACAAAATCAATTAAAACTAAAAAATAGAATCCGCTACATTTTAATGACCATCGAAAACTCAATTACTATGATGTTGAGAATTCTCACAATTGAATAAATTGCAAATATTCGAGTGTTCCCACAATTGCAAGAAAAGAAAAGGTAAAAGCCGTGAGCGGTCGAGTGGCGATTCGAAGTTGGAACACACGGTGACAAAGGGCGGGAACGAATGGGAATCGCTGGCTCACTGGGTGTTCAATCGCGGGTGAACGTCAAACAGGGGCATAATGGCGCGAATTTCCAGATTAAGGTTATTTGTATTAAACACGTAGCTATTGTGATTACTCGCATGCTCGGCCGCACATTCTGGTGTCGATTATCGATTGTTCAAATTGTTATTAAGATTCACTGGCTTTTGTAGAGCAAGATTTTTGCCTAATAAGCCTGAGAAAGAAACGATTCGGCGATCTGAATTCTGAATTACTTTACATTCCATTCCCTTATGCTTTAGATTAATTGGTTGGGAAAGTTTCATTGAGTGCCAGCTTCTGTTTTAACAATTATGTAAATTGTTCATTATAGGTAGGTAGTAAGTTAAAAAAAAAAGAAAAAAAAAGTATAAGAAAAAAGTTGTGCATGAGAAGCTCAAGCGTTTAACAATGAGACTGATTGTTCTTATCTCCCCATGTTTTTCCAATGACATAATAAACATAATGGCGAAATTGTATCATCAATCTCATCTAGTGTTTTTCGAAAAAACGAATATCCCAGAGAGTCGCGTGCCGAGCGGCGGTTCGCACGCGACTGACCAGTCGATGATAAACGAGTAACTGTGTTGCCAGTGCGAATAATCAACGCGTGATGGGGTTGCCAGAGAAAATAATTGGCACCCCGCTGTTGGACGCGCGCTAATGTTTTGATAATGACGAGTACCATTGTACGGATTAATGTTTTTATTTTGGCGATTTGTGTGCTCGTCGGACGCGGCCGGGAACAAATAACGGGAGTTTGATAAACAAATAAATAATGGAGAGTGAGTGCAGTTGTGAAATGGTTCTCAAAAGCTATTTAATAAACGAAATAGAAGAATATGTATTTCCAAAAACTTTTATTTTATTTTATTTTAAAAGAATTGACAATTACAATCTAATTTTACATGTTACAGGAACCTTTACAATGTGTCAAAAGATTTACAAGCACACCTACATGATGTTTTATACACTAAACAATGTGTGTTGTCACAAAGGGTGCGGGCGGTGACATCTGCGACTATCTGCAAGTGAAGAATTCGATCAATTATGGGCATTGTCGAGTTACAGCACTTTCTTAGGAAGACGACGCCAGCGTCGTGCTGACAGTCTACTGCAAGATATGCTATAGATATTGGAAAGCTATAATATCCCACACGATGATAATATACAAGGCTTTAGAGAAGCCTAGAAGACTATTGTTACAAGAGAAAGTTTAGCGATCTTGTAATGTAGAGTTTGGCATATTTTTTTTTTGTGAGTAACTCGTGCTCTTATTATTTAAATACATATTAAAATATTTAAAAGCACCATTTACTAAGTAGGTATGTTATTATTATACTATCTGCAACGTCAAAAATGTAGTAGTGTAGTGTGTTTATCCGTTTAGTGTAGGCTTCGTACTCCTACGTGGCTAAGGTTCGTATACCTGCATTTTTGAATTTTATCTTATTAAAGTAAAAAGTAAAAAATATTTTTATCATAGGTGGATAGAAAGCCTTACAATTTTACAGCGTCTAATTTGCCATTCAATTTCCAACCCTAGCTGCTGCAACTTTGAAACCAAATTCAAATCCTCGAGAGCCGTTGACAGGTGCGTTCGGAATCCTACCTCCCACTGCTTGCCAACAAAAAGCATGGCGCAGACACTTCTATTCAGCTCTTCATTCAGCCACACGTGTCAAATCGTAAAGACTTAATTAAATCGTATATCTGTTACGTAGGCAGATGATTTATTTGCATTTATTAGGTAGATGTCTCTGCATGACTAGCAAAAGGATATTGAGCAAATTGACATCTGAGAAAGGTACCTACTACATTAGGGAAAGTGATTGTGATGCTTTCAAAAATTTTAAGATATAAAAAAAATTATGTTTCGCATATAACCTTCTTCAAGTTTTCAAGTGTGTTTTTATTTTATAGTACCTACCTACCTAAGTACTCTATTTCACTGTCGAATTCGACATCTCACGATCACGATACTAGAATGCGATTGCTCATAAGCTCTACACAATACTCTACATACTCCAGTAATATCCCATTTACATGGAAAGTTTTTCATTCATAACAACCTATTGTGGTTTTTCTCTAATCCTCTTTGCCGCTCAAACGTCCTTCTCATAGACAGCGCTATAATCGCAAAAGCGTCGCATTCGGACAATCAAAGAGCAAAAACGTGCTATAACATTAACAAAAATGTAAGGCGATCGTTAGAGCCGCAGAGCGACCCCCCGCCGGCAAAGCCGATCGACTTGTCGTTGCAAAAGGAGTGCGAAAAAAATAAAAAAAAACAAAACGAACAGGCAGAATGGAATGGACACGAGGCCACGACAGATGCTAGAATAAAAAAAAAGTTTTAGGTGCGTTCGGAACCTCGTTACTGGCGATTTGGGGAGGTCGATTGTTTCGTAAAGTGGAATCAGAAAAGGGGTGACATGTGGTGATCAATTTGTTGGAATGTTTCGCATTATTGTTATTGTAGAGCTTTAATGGGAGTTTTATTAGCTTAGTTAGAATACGGGTGCTCTACTTTATATTTCATTGTAACCAGTTCGAGAAACTGATTTCAGCATTTCAAGTCGTTATGCATTGACTCGATCGAACAACTTATTTCAGAGTAGAACAGAATCAATAGATTTTAAGACGTTTCAGTGATCCTAATGATTATTGAATAAAAAAAATTATATTTTTTAAATAATTTTTTCATCCCACCATCTCGGAAAGAGTATTTTTTATCTTCAATATCTGAGTGGAAAAGCCGTTTTTATTCTCTAGAGGATAAAAGTAAATTGAATTTAGAACATCGTGTGCACTAAGTTTGTGAATAAAAAAAAACATTAAACCTATTTACAGCTACCTCTATGGTGCCGAATATATCATACAACTTTTTTTTAATTTGTTAAAAACTCAGACTCGGAACCTTCTTGGTGTTCTTTTTTCAATTTGCTTTTTTTGCATTTAGTCATTTCCTCGCTGAGGTGGAATGAAAAGTTACGTGTTGCACTCGAGTGCAAAGATTTTTCACCTCGTGCTCTTTTGATTCCCTCGCTAACACTCAGGATTCTAATTTTGAATCACTCGCTGCGCTCGTGATTCAATTTTAGAATCCTTCGCTTGCTCGGTCATCAAAATTGAACACTCGGTTAAAAAGCAACTTTGCACTCTTGTATAACAAATAACTATGATTGATCAACCATAAAAGTAGAAAGTCAATTTATTAATTAAAGTCATATTAATTAAAAGTAGCAAAACGTTCGCTATTGTCAAACAGCACGCGTTGCAAGGACGCATTCGTGTCTTGTTCAAACGAATGCAATTATTCCGACACACTAGAGGATACGGAGGACACGGTTGACTGGTTGTCTATGTCGTCCGATATTGCCTCAGGCCATGCTCGGAAACGCTCGACATAATATCACTGGTAATGATGATGATAGAAACGAAAACCTCTTTGCTGACATATCAGTCTCTGAAAACCGCTTGTTTTTTTTTAATGTTTCGGCATTTAGACGTAGGTACATATACAATTACATATTTTAATGTAACTTTGCAAAAATGTAGTTATATACGGCTACCTAAACAATATGTCGATTTTTTTTAGAAAAAGGTAGAAACAGACTCAACCTAGGTTTGTAAATCACGTGTTTTTTTTCTCTGACATAATATTCTTCTAATCTTAGGTTTATCTAACCTATGTAATGTAACCCACATCAACCCCATTATTCTTCGGATTGCTGCTTAGTGTTTATGATACCGAGTGCCCAACTCAAACTAGACTCGTACCTACTTTCAAAAAACGAACGTATGAAACGGAGGTCAAAACTTGAAGCACGTTTCATACAAAACGAGATTATTAGTTTGTAATTTTTATAGAATGGGAGTCCCGCTTCATAAAACGTAGTGTTACATATTCCGTATACTGCAAAGGCGTGAGAAGGGAAAGATTTCTCAAAAAAGTTTTCTCAAATATCATATCACCTATTTGGAAGTTGACCTTCATCATCACCAACAGAGCTGTCAACGATCTCTACGTGCCTCTCACCTATCTGAATAATATCAGCTGCTCCCGTTTTCAAATGAAATAACATTTATATTACAATACAGTACTAATGGTTTTAAAATAACTTATTTCAGTAAACTGGAATGCCAGCGGGGGCTGAACTTTCTAAATCCGATGTGGAAAAAATATTTGGGGCGTGGGTTATTGCGAGCGATTTGCACAGCTTTTTGTAGGCATTATTATGGCGGTTAATATTGGAATAAAATACCTATACTTACCTTATATTGTGGCAACATTGAAAAAGTCTGAGAGGTTGGTACATCTTTTTCTCTGGCTTCTAGTGTTGCCGCAATTTATATATTTCAAACAAACTTGAACCGAAAGCGTAGCGCTATAAGTAAATAATATCCGGGCAGAGGTAAATTCACTGATCAGTGGAAGGAGAACAATGGTTATTCCGTTCGTAATGTTATATTATTATATTTTCTGTACTAAAACTGGCTTATTCCCATCGAGCCCACCGGCTGGCCCACTGGTCTCTAGTACTGTCACTCGGTCCTGCCCGCTTACCGCTGCAGCTCTGCCCAAACCACAATGTCCGCAGGCATCCTCAGTGGTTTGTTTCACGAGTGTACCGAAGCATTGTGTGCACTTGCCATCCAGGTGCGTCACTACAATGCAGAGTTTAAACTTCGAACGCCACTTGAATTTCGAACACGTACCAAACCTATTTATTAAAAAAAATAACTGATTGCTATTTGCTGCTTTAGTTCGATAAAAATTTACCATAATAGAAGGTAGTAGAGTTGTAATTCCTTTGTAAAAAAAATTGCCTAAATGCTCCTGTTGTGTAGGGTACCTAACAAAATGTTCTTTTAAATTAATAGCCAGTCGTTGAAAACCATTGTAGAGTGCTGAGAGGCCTCGGTTTTCCATTTGTTTTAAAATCGTTGCTCAATTGAGCGTTTAGTAATGAATTGTTGGTTTAAAAATATTTTTCATTCTTTCAAAATTGAATTTATTTTTTAAAGGTATTTTTTGAGGGCTCTCTCTGAACAATGGGGATAAAAGTATCTATTCTGAGCCGGAACGGAACGTTATCGAGGGCGCGGCTTCCGCTCTCATGTCGCTTCCGCGGTGAAGTGCCAATCCAAGATGGCGACAATATTAATCAATGTTTCAACAACAGCGAAGGCAGCCCGGCCCTCGAGTACTCCTCAAGATGAAACGTCTACTTTGCTGAGTAGGATTTTAAGAAGTTTCTTTATTTAGGGAAACATTTCCACATTAGAGCGCGGGTACTTCCAGTGTATTTTCCGTTATTTTAAATTTATCAGACTATTGAAAGTTGTGAAGCAAAATGTAGCGAAATAAAACGGTAATTATTCCTCTTTGATCGTTTATCATGGAACAGAGTTGTTTATTTTCCATCGAAGCCATTTCCAATTGGAACTCGGGTTGGCTTCATTTTATTTGTCTCGTGTTGAGGGTCAATAAAGGGTTTCATTCGTACCTATTATGTGTTTTTAGAAAACCACGGTGTTTATTTTAAGTGGGGTTTCTTCTTGTTATAAGTAATTTGTTTTCATAGTAGTTCATGTGGAAGAATACTACATAAACTACGATGCCTTAGTAGTATTATTAGTAGATGTTTTTTTAGATGATTTTACACCGTGTCGGCGTTGATGGTTTCAGACAGTGTGCAAACGCCTAATAAATGAAAAAAAAAAACAAACGGTTTTACAATATTTTGTTGTAAATCAGTAACAAATGTCTACAAAAGAACACCATCAAAGTGACGTGCCAGTCACAAAAACCAAACCATTTGTTAACTCACATTGTTAACGCGAAACTCACAACTTCGGAAAATGCTTTCCTCGCGATTTTCCAACCAAATATTTTGCTCCTCGATAAATGCCGGTCGATGACGAAAACTAGCAAAACAATGCTACTTTGTAACATAACTTTAGATGGTAGGTAGGTATATCATTCTACGTGCAAACTCCGGTTTCGAACCAACCAACTGTCGATATCAACAACGCCGCCGAAAATACGGGCTTGGGTTTTGCAGTGTTACCATTTGGTGAACAGAAAGTATGGCAACATTCAAACGACAGGCACAAAATGAATTTTAGAAAAAAAAAACTTAACAGTTCTTTCTGCAATCGTTGATTTTATAAGTTTCGTTTAGTCAAATATTATTTATTCACAAAGAAAATTACAGCTAATACAATATTCACAATATTTACAAAATACACATGAAACAGTTGAGCCATCTACAAACCGTTGCAAACGATTTATAGATAGCTCAACTGGTCCAAATCAGTACCAATCGGAAGCGTGTTCAAGACACTGGCTGCATTGCCGGGCTGAATAGCAATGCTGATACGCTGGCCTAGATAATCATCAGCCCTCGGGTCACGCGTCGCTTCGACTAGACGCCCTGAAAGAATTTTGAAAACCCGGAGGGCCTCGGTACCCCACGGACCTAGAGTCTCGACCCCAAGAGGTACAAATGTGTAGTTTCGTTTAGTTGTCTACAGCGATTCGTTTCGAGGCGCGGATTGGCCCAATCGGCCGAGAAACACGCTCTGTGCTTGTATTTATTTATTTACTTTGTATTTACTGGGCAACAGTAGCGAGCCGCCTCGGGCGATCGTGCTCAAACTTCGCCATTTTGTCGAATTTATTCGGTAAGTTAAGCTTGGTATTACTTGACTACCTACTACTTCTACATAGGTTTAAAGTAACCTACCTATACAGAGCTCGTGACCTTACTTGCATAACATGCTAAGTATTAGAATCGAGTCGGTCTTCAACTCGTCTCAAACTGCGTGGGACGAGTTGCCGTTATAATTATTTCGTATCTGGGTTCAAGTTCTAATCGCACGAAGTACCTACGGCTACTGAGATTTTAATACAAAAAGTCCTTTTTCTCAAACATGCTTGGAAATTTGAGCATTATTTCGACAACTTTCTTCGAGATAAATCAAAAATGCTGTACTGGCCAAATACATCCGAGCAGCGGCCGCAAAAAAATGTATGAAAATCCAGTTCTGAAATGTTTAGCGGTCAAATAAATTACATACAAAACTCATATCTGCCTCGTCTTCGACTCGGCCCACATTAACACGTTCGTCCATCGGCAATGATGGACGAACGTGTAAAAGTGCTTATGTTGGCCGCTGCAGTAATGTACTACATACAAACAAACATTACTAACATTCTAAAACTTTGTTTAAAAATGAGCCGTAAGCATAGAAAATCAAGCCCAGTACTTCGTCGTATCTACGTATACTTACCTGGCATCGGTATATAGGTATACATACAAGCCACAAACAAGCAGTCAGAACAGTAATATCGCAAGACCACGGCGCGTGTTTTAAGCATGATTGAGCCAATACTCGGAGCTGGAGGAGTGTGACCATGATGACTTCGATATAAGGATAGCTTACTTTATCTAATTTGGAAAATAACGTCCTTTTGTACTTAAATATTAGGATTTTAGAAGAGTACTAAAAGTGTTCTGCCTTCCGATGTTTTCCCTCCTGTATATAGCACGAATCGCTCAAAAAATGACCTTCGGGGTAGGCAACGCACTGATAGTGCTCCTAGTGTTGTTCTCTGTGTCTAGGCGACGGTGACCGCTCACCATCAGGTGAGCCGTATGCCTGTTTATCTAACTTACATAAGAAAACGGGATATAAACACAACACAGCCCGTGACATTGCATCGCTATAGGTAAAGTAAAATGCTCTGCGAATGCCACGCTAGGAATTTCTTGATAAGTATTTCGGGAATGATTCAGAATATCTTCAGGCGACTCAAAACCGGGAGCGATATGCAAGTTCTAACAATTTTTATCATATAAAAGTTTGATTATTCCAGAAGTGTCCTTCAAACAGCAGACAGCTGGTGACACGAGCGACGTGCTTCGAGGCAGCTCAGCTCGCCCGTGTTTAGTCATGCCCAGACAAATATTTAACAACTAGTACCTATAGACTGTATACTTACTGGTATTATTTCAGTTTTCTTTTGGCATGGAAAAGTGGAATGTAATGAGTTTACTTTCTGTTCTTTTATGTTTAAGTTACGTGTCGTTGTTTTTTGTATTCTTTTTGTACTGTTTTTGTTGTGCACCAATAAGAATGGTCGTCTAATGGCAGTCATTTGAATGTCCTGGATTTGAATCCGTTCAAGTCCCCAATTTTTTTACAAAATTAAAAATAAATGTTTCATAGGTACATCATGACTAAATACACTAAAATACTGGCATATCTGGTACTTAAATAAACATATGTCATTACTTTCCTTGTATTTTTTGTAGCTTTTCGTTTTTTCCCAACCTTTAGTGTTTGAACTTTTTCACCCCTCATTTCTATAGTTTACGCTGAAGCTTGTTCAGTGCAAACATAGAATAATAAATAAATATAGAAAGACGCGGGGGCGTGGCGTTGCATGTGGGCGTTTCCCGAATTCGCGAAAGTAGAGAGAGCTTCGGTGGAGTACCTAGGTATACCGAGAGTAGAAACTGTAGAGTGACACTGCGTATCAGCCTAGTGGTGCCTACTACAGGACATCTATGGGGGTATCGTGGTCTTATGAAAACCTGCCAGGTTTAAAGGCTCGAGCAGACCGGATGCGTATACGTGAAATGAAAAATGAAATGAAAAACATTTATTCAACCCATTGGGTACAAACAAACACATAGATACAATAGAGAGAAATGAAAGTAAGTAACACAGGAAGGAGCAGAACAGAGTAAGTGGTAGGACGCAAGTAGGTACAAAAGTACCTATAGCAGGTAATAAGTATCGGAACACAAAAAACAAAATAAAAATGATGCTAGTGCTATACCTACGTGTATACGTCGTAGTCACGTCGCAGTCACGCGCGTAGTTACCGCGTTGTAATGTATGAAACTGTGTGAGACAGGACACACTGCGTAATGGAGCGCACGTCTACATTACGCAAGCAGTGTGTCCTGTCTCGTGTTTTCTGAACAGTTTTCATACTAAATCATAGGTATTCTGTGACTAAATAGTGACATTAGCGCGTTTCAGCGCGTTTGTTGCCGTCAAAAGCTTCTTCTTCTTTTAAACCTATATGGCCTGTGTCCGTCATTTCGACAGACAATTTTGCCAGTGTCAAGTGGTGAATTTTAAATAAAATATGTCAAGTCAAGTCATTGTCAAGTCGGCTGTCGTTTGTTTTGAAGAGAAAATGGTGGATTTTCTCTTCAAAATCTGAAACGATTTTTCACATTCAGATAAACCACTTTACATATAAATAAAGCAATCATTAGATCAATAATAACTATATCAAATTATACATTATCAACGCAATAAACTTATTTCATAATTTGTCAACTTTTACAACATAATTTACAAATGAATCAGAACATCTGCCGTGATGTTTAAAAACACCATTAATAATTACGACAAGCTCACACTAAATAACTTCTAAACAACGCGTGGAGAATTACAAAAAGCTGTTTACACGCCATGACTGATCGCGTTAATTTTTGTTTTTTAACCCCAACGCAACCCTATCGATGTTGCACTTTTGATAAAACTCACCGCTCAAATATACGCAAGTGAAAGTCGCTCTTATTTACACTTTAGTAGAGTGCAGTAAGGAAAGGCAGAATCATCGGTACCGTTGTGTATTAATGAGCATCGAGGAAGGGAGGGGTTTGGAGCTAGGCGGCGCCGGCAGGCGTGGCTTGGCGCGGAGACTCGCTCGTCTCCTTAGTCAGCCGTCGGCGGCTCGCGATGCCGCACCGCCATGACGCCTCCGCACAGCTTCGCCATCCGAGACCTGCTCCCCGAGGCATCCTCTCGCTCTCCGTCGCCCTCGGACACGGAACTCGACGTCACCGGCACCGAGACTCCGCCGCCGGGTTCCTCCACGCAAATCGAAAAGAAAAACGAAAAGCCCGCGTACTCATACAACGCTCTCATCATGATGGCTATCCGAAGCAGCCCTGAAAAACGACTCACTCTCAATGGCATCTACGAGTACATTATGAAAAACTTTCCCTATTACAAGGAGAACAAGCAAGGATGGCAGAATTCGATCCGACATAACCTTAGTTTGAACAAGTGCTTTGTAAAAGTACCTCGGCACTACGACGACCCGGGTAAGGGGAACTACTGGATGTTAGATCCATCGTCCGACGATGTGTTCATCGGTGGAACTACTGGGAAGTTGCGAAGGAGGTCCACAGCGGCTTCGAGATCCAGATTAGCGGCGTTCAAGCGAGGAGCGCTGCTGCATCCGATGTTCGGCAACCCGTACGCTTCTCTGGTCGGGTTGTACCCGCCGCTGCTGTCGGTGTACGGTCGCTACGGTCTGCCCAGTCCTCTGCTGAGGCTGCCCCCTCCGCCCCCGAACCCTTACCACCAGCTGTACAGACGGATTCACGGGTTGGATCCTCCGGGGAGTCCAACAGAGCCGGATCACATGGTGAAGCACAGTTGAGGCCGGGTCTGGCCGGCATGCGACAGCCAGCACGCCATGGCGAGAGTCTGGCCGGCATGCCGCGTGGCATGCTATGGACCAAGACTGCAGACAGACTGTGATAGTGAAAGTGTATAGAACCGAAGTTGTATAAAGTGATATCGCTATTTATTATTATCGTAAGATTAACGAATGAATTTAATTTAAGAGGCTTAATTTAAGTTATAGAATGCAATAAAGGATGCTCGTGCAGTTAGATGCAGACAACTCGCTATTTTATTGTTCAGATTTTATTTCTGTAGGCCTAAATGCAGACGCATTTGTTCTCATGTAAGGAGTACCGTGTAAATTCGTGTTATGGACAGATAAATACAGACAGCTGTATCCACTTTTGCTAAATATCTTTTTTCTATAGCAAACACTACATAATAAATCATTTAATACTTAGGTATTTTTAAACCGTGCTCGTTTGAAACCACGGTCGTCCGGGATGAAGCCCTTAAAATAAAAAAAACACAACTAACTCTCGTAAGGGAGTTTTTTCAATTAATTGGAACTTATTATAGAGTCATAATAATGTTTCTCCAAAAAAAATCTATAAAAACATAAACAATTCCAGTTTCAACCACGACTTGAGTATTTTGGACATTTGAAAAATTGTTAACTAGTCAATAATTGTATCATTGTTTAAAAAAAATGTTTCAAAGATCCTCCTGAACTACGTAAATAATGTGATTTTCTTTCCCTAGCTAGATAATAAGTCACTATGATACATTGCTGTTGTCACTTTTAGAAAAAAAAATCCTAAAAACACGTCAAATTTTATTATTCGAAAACATTTTAAATTATGAAGGATCAAAATACTAATTTTATATTCAATCTTATGAAAAACCTCACAATGATACAACCACCTAAAATAAATACGACAGAATATTTTTTTATACCAACCAAGAGAGCTGAAGGGATTTTTACAGTATCTAGAGTATCTACCTCTTGAGCAAGACCATCTTCCTATTCCAGTTTGGCACCAATAAAACTAATAAGAATCTTGTAACGGTTTGCTATTCCCAATAAACACATTCTAAACGATGTTGACAGACCATCAAAGTTTTTGTATCGTTCTATTCTGGTCCCGTTTGATTCGGTCCGCCATTAGTTTTAAACAAATGTGTTTTTAAATGTCAACGGACGCCAATTAATTACGTAATACAATATTAAACCGTTCCTATTTCTATCAAAATTCCACCGCGAAACGATTAACAATTAAAAAAATATTTGTTTTAGCGCGGGTTATTTATAACAATACGGATTGGCATTTAGCGCGTTAAATATTGAATCGTAAATGTTAATGAGCGGTGTCAGCGTCTAAACATTTCTGTATTTATTTACGAATCGACAGACTTGTTCGGTGAGTGTCACAGCGCTGAGCGCAGGCTCACACGACGGCTAACTGTCAGGCGAGACAGGTCTTCGCGAAACGCGGCCAACAAAAACATTATTGTCTCTGAGAAACGCAACACTATAATCCTACAAACACGAGCCATATCTCATCCGACACAAAACATCTTGCACTGAAACTGAAACCATAACCTATAAATCTTCCGCCATTTTGTTCCCGCACTTTTCCCGACCACAAACAATTAGGCGGGCGACAGGACCATAAACAAGGAGTGCGCTAATCCGCGGATTATCGTGAGCGGAGACAAGCGGTGTGCATCCACCATTTCTTGTAAATAATTGTAAATCTATGTCAAAACGCAACGACACGTACATCTGTTAGGGGATTATTGGGCCGAGATTAACCCGTTGGAGACGTTTGAGTTTATGCGGCGCGATCGGTTCCAAAGTGACGACTTCCCGCCAAACCCGCTTAATCTCTCCTTAAATATGTTACGGTTTTGGGAAATACGCTCTAAATAGGGATGTGGCTGTTTGTTTTTGTGTTTCTAATCCTGTAATGAAAAACAAATCTTTATTGAGCACACATTGTGAGATATACCTACTTACTAGTAGAAAGATTCACCAAACAGTTTCAAAAGTAAAGCAAAGTCGCCAGTCGCTGTAGGTGTATGAAAACGACTCTGATGACACTTAAACAAAAATCTTTAAGATTTGTACTGTACCCTACATTATTCATTCGTACGGTACGCATGTAGGAAGAATATTGTGAGCTTGTTTCATATATATTTTCATAAAAACTCTTTTCTCCTGACATTCATGTTGACTGAAGCAAGAAACAGATTTTAAATTGCAGTTCTTAATCCTTTTCATAGAAAAATAATCCGTAAAATATTGTTAGCATTTTTGTATCTGGACTCGGACACAAAATGGGACAATCGGTTTTATTTATGGTAAATTCTACTTGTCTATTGTTGTTTGTCCACATTTAGTTTATTTACTCACATTTCGTAAGCGAATTAACCCTTTACAAAGGATGTTTTTCTTACGACAATTGTAATTGTCGGAATAGAACGATATTTAGTTATGGAAAATAAAATAAACTTTTGACGTAGGTAGTTTAAAAAAATACAATAATTGTGGCTACTGAATGGATTTCATTCATAATATTTGGTGAATGACAGTAATTTTACCGAAATAAATTCAAGGATGTAATTTCGTCAATCATCTTTTGTGGGATTCGGACAATTTGATTCACCGATTACACACTCACATTATTGATATTTCTGAAAAGTCTTAAAAAAAGATTTTCGAAAAAATAATAAAAAAATACAAAATAAACCAACTGTATAAATTAAACAGTACGCTAGTATGAGTGCTGAAGATTTTTGCCTGCATTGTAAATCATCATTTTCACCAAATATCAAAAAAGGGTCCAAGAATACAGCTCCACCGAGGGGTAACTTTTATTTTCAGTCATGACCTTGGCTACTGACTCAGGCTGCTGACTAGACAACATTCTAAAATCGCTTGACAAAAGAAAACGTTCAAAATTTTGGAAATTGTCAAGTGGATTCGTTCAAAAAATCCATTCAATTGTACAATATCAACTTGGTAAGAAGAGTTAATCACCGTTTATCTACCAACATGATTCTAAACGCTAGAAACCGTAGCAAAGTGGCCGGCATGTAAGTTTGTTTTAACTTCCATGATATTGTATATCCACAGATCTCTCTGCGCTGTTTACACTGAGTTATGAACTCTTCGTGCGATGTTGTTTAATAACATTCTACCAGCCTTCCCGGAACTTTTGCCTGGTGTGTTTATATAATGCACAGTGCTTCCAAACGCTCCATAGAATTGTGGCTATCTAACCCTATACAATAAACCAGTGTGAGCTTGAAATAGTTACGTGTTTTGTCCCTTTCGATTAATTTCGATTGAGTTGAAATTACTTGTTAATGCAAAGACAAATCATAATTCTGTACGCACTTTATTTTTTTTAATTTTTGAGCGTGATTTAGATAATGATTTCTCAATTCATACGATAATTTAAAAGTGAATCTCGTACGTAGTTTTTTTTTAAATATTTTTTTAAAAACTTTTCTAACCTGAAATAATTTATTTTGTTTTGAAATAACTTTTTTAACTGTGGTTGAGTTTGTGCTTGTGCGACTTATAATGAATGTGAGCTCGTTTGAAGGTGACTGAATCAGTGTAATTCTGTAAGGCAGATTCATTTGCCCCTACTCTAGTACACCTAAACTCCAAATTTTTGAAATCCCAGTGTTTACGGTATTCTTCTAACAGGAACCAGTATCGGCGTCTTCAAACGCCGGCGGCGAGATCAAAGGCCAGAGGTGAGCGTTTGATGTACTGTATTAGATTGTAAAGATTATTTATTGATTTCTTTATTGGACTAGCTGAGGCTCCCGGGTTCGCTTCGATGCCTCTATTAGTGATTGTCATGTTAATGAGGCGGTGAACCTCGTTTCCTCGTGATTATGAATATTTTAATGCTGTAGCGTGGCGGGTGATTGTGCGGCTGTGATGCGTTGGGAGCGGGTTCAGTTTTCATATGGGATTCATAATCTATGTACTATGGATATGAGGAGATGTACGTCGCTTGGAAATCAAAGTTGCACGGTGAGTTTATGAACGGCAGTAGGTAAGCTAATCTTCATTCTTGGTTTCTATAGGTACTAAAGTAATGAACATTACTTAGGTAAGTAAAGAAAAAAAAAAATTTAGTAGCCCGTGAACATATTTTTTTATTAGGTATGTAGTTTCTGAGAGAGTTTTATATCAAAGAATAATCTTAAATCTAAGCAAATCTGGATGAGTATATTTATGTAAACTCTGGAGTTATTTATAAATATCAATTTCATTTGTTATCCAAACATTCGAAAGTGAAATTGAATGCTACACATTTTTTCTAATTCTGTCATTTTTCTTCCCCAAAATAAAGTGCTTTACAGAAAACAAAATCAGATAAGTGTCATTGTTTGCTATAATTATAGTATCGGCAGTACCGTGTCACATTACACTTTGTCTTTTTTGTTTTATTCAAAATATTTTGTACGGAACTCTAGAACACAATTGGGGTAAGTAAAGTAACACGATATTTTCCGTACAACGATTTGGGGTAATTATGCGAGTAAGGCCCTTAATCTTGGATCTCCCCCAAGATTAAGTGGACCAGGTACTTACTCAATGGTCGATTATAAGATTCGGACTTTGTTAAGTCCATAGAGTTTTATTTATTGAAATAAGGAGGGTCTTTTGAATAGTTTTTGTAGGTGAGTTACTGTTATCCGAATTTGATAATCATGTGCTCGCAATTACATTAAAAAATGTCTGAAAAATACATAGGTACTTATCTTTTTATTGCTGGATGTTGAAGCTTGTAAGCTATTGGAAGAGTCATCTGGGATAGGCTATGCAAGTATTACTTTGGGCTCCTGCACACTTGACGTTCGTCGGCGAACGACCGATCTTCCGCGTAGTGTGCCCGCTATTTGTAATTTATATGCAATAACATGTATTGACATGAATTTCCGTCAAGTGTGCAGGAGCCCTTTCAGTAAAATCCATGGAACTACGTAAAAACTAGAAAAACATCTGGATTTTGTTACGATGTCAAAAAAGTCACAAAATGGCAGCCTTTGTGACATTTATGTCATCCCACCAAAATCGCAATTTTTAATCAATAACTCTGGTTGTACCCAAGCCAATGGATCCGCCCAACTCTACTTATAGTTCATAGGTAGGTATATGCCCTGGATGCATTGATCTCTTGTATGTTAGAGTCAAGAATTGAAACTAATATCAATTGATGTGACATTAGTCATAGAGTCTGAACTGTTGCCCCAGCCAATCAGGCCGGCTAGAGGTCCAATTACACGAGTTAACCTCTGCGCGGGCACAATCTAATTCAATAACCTCTCGTCTGAGGTACTTGTGATATATTGAGGTCCTAAATATGCTTCTTATTTCAATTTTATTAAGCTTAAATGATTTTTTGCGCTAAAAGTGTTGGTATCCTTTTTTGTAAACTGAAACAACAGTGACAGAAAGTACTGATAGAGGTACTGTACCTCTATCACGAACAAATCTGACAGTCGCCGCGTTAATGTATATGAGTTATATTGCGCGTCAATGCCAGCTCGACTGCCAACCGTTGTAGTGTCAACGCGCAGTGTATCTCGGATACGCTAGCGTTATAGCGTTACGATACGTTTCCGATTGTCACATTTTTTCGTGATCAAGGCACTGAACCAGCTTCTAAATAAAAAAAAAACTCTGTTAATTTTTAACGGTCACGATGATGACGACAGAACGGTCCCGAGCACATTTGTTGGTCAATATTCATAATTGGATGGTTTTGGGCACTCATAGCGATTAGCACCCTTCGGCAAGGGGTGCTGAGCATTAGGAGCTTCTTGTTAAAGGGGTTTAGTTTACGGGTAGTTCTAAACTTTCAAGTTTTGACTTGGGTATTAAATAAGTGGGCTATATTACATAGTTATGATGATTTGACAAGGGATTTGTTTATAGTAGTTTCATAAGGTAGAGAATATGAAGAAGCTTGAAAGCCTGTCAAAGCTAAAACTGAATTGATTTTTGTATACTTTACCGACCTCTATAGCCAAGTTGATATGCCATTTTACAAACGCTGGTGAATGCTTTGAATTAGTTACATGACTTGTCATTGAGAAATGTCAGATCCATAGATTATTCTCTATTCTACAACTGTAAACTGTGAACATAAATAGAGGCACTGTGGTTTTCAAAGGACCACTCTTAAGACTACTTCTTTATTTGGGCTTTCAACAAAGTGTTGCCCAAAGTTGGTGACCCCTGCACTGACCGGCAGAAGCCCGCATCCCGACACATCTAATATAGCAATTATAATAACTCAGTCACGCTGTCCGTTTGTATGTTACCACTTATCTGCACCCCACAGCCCTGAGAGATCTACCAATATTAATGTCAAAGTTCTGAGATCAAACAGATTAAAAACAAAAATCATCACACCAGTGTGACAATCCCGTGGGTTATTCCCGACCACAGTTCTTCTTCTCTTCAATGATGGCCTGTGTCCGTCATTTCGACAGACAATTTTGCCAGTGTCAAGTGTTAAAATTGTAATAAATAAGTCAAGTCAAGTCAGTTGTCAAGTCGGCTGTCGTTTGTTTTGAAAAGAAAATGGTGGATTTTCTCTTCAAAACCTAACACGAATTTTCACATTCAGAAAAACCACTTTACACACATTTATTCCAATGGCTCACACTTTATGTTATTATTGGTTAAAATTCCACCAAAATTAAACAAAAATACTCACAATAACACAAGAAAAACTATTAAAATAAAAGTGTTATGTGTCGTTTCAAAAAATGTCAAAACTCGTGTTCCAGTGTGAGCTTGATATAGTTACGTGTTTTGTCCCTTCGGATTAGTTTCGACTGAGTTGAAATTACTTGTCAATGCAAAAGACAAATCATAATTCTGTACGCACTTTAATTTTTTTTTCATTTTTGAGCGTGATTTAGATAATGATTTCTCAATTTATACGATAATTTAAAAGTGAATCTCGTACGTTCCACAGTTCCAATCGTGTCATTTTTCAGTACAAAATGTCACGAAATTTGTCAAAATGTGGATCCAATCTGAAACGGCGGTGGTCGAGGTCGACCACGGGTCCAGCACGAAATCATCTAGGTTAGGTGTTTTCTCGTGGTCCCAATATTTTGTACCATTAATGGACCATTAATGGTACTATTTGCTGTACCATTTTGTTGAAATAATTACCCAGACGAGACCCTACGTTACCGAATATAGTTGTTACGTGGAGGTATTTTCCCACCCCGTGAATAATCTACGTGACAAGTTGACAACCATTTGGATCAAAGGTAAATTAACGTTTGATAGCCTAATACAAACTAATAAATTTAAACTTTCTTAAAGAATATGAAACTAAGTGTGTTTTTTGTTTGACAAGTTATTACAAACCTTTCGTAGCTATAGGGTACAACATCTAAAAGTTGTAATATTTTTGTAAGTATCGAAAATAAATAAAAAAGCAGTTAGTAACATTGTACAAAGCTACTCACAAACTTACGTACACTATTATAACTTGGTCATTGACTTCACAAAGTGACCAAGAAAGAACAACTTAGAACTTGTCAAGAAAACATCACGGTTCGTCACATCACGTTTAAATCACATAAAATGAACCCTTCGTAAAATCAGGATTGCTCCAAATATTTCTACTTCAAACCAGATCTATTAAAAATATTTTGTTAAGTTATGACACTATCGTAAAAAATGTTTTATGCTGTACTTATAACACGAGTTCTAACGTTGTTGGGTTGTGAGAGAGATCCCTTGTTTTCACACTACTATCGATATCGGCCACGATACGTCGCCTTCACGATATCGGCAGAGAGCTAATCTCATACATAGCGGCCGATATTTTTCTTTGAGCTAAAGTCCAGAGCCCGGAGTCCGAGTTTTAGTATGTTGATTTGCGACAAGCGAGAATCGAGAAACTCGCACTTTTTGTATGGAGAAAAATAGTTTGCGAATATCCCGCTAGAGGTTCTTATCGGATTTTCATACAAAATATCTTGCAAATCACTTCTCGATTTGCGTTTCGATCAACAAAACAAAACTCTGACTACGGGCTCAGTACGCTTATTGCTTAAAGTTAACAATTTACTATTAGTTTTGAAAACTTTGGTGACTTTGAGGGACTCGCTATTGATTTGAAAGCTTTACGAAATGGTGCTAAGTACACTGGTACCCTAAACTAAGATTGGTCACAGTGGTCGCGTCTGGAACTGATCGTTTTAAGGTCGCTGGGTTATCTACTGATCCCTTGATGTGGAGCAAGAAGAAGGGGTTTAGCGGTAATTAGAAGTTCTTCTCTTCTTCTTCTCTTCAATAATGGCCTGTGTCCGTCATTTCGACAGACAATTTTATTTTGCCAATGTCAAGTGTTAAAATTGTAATTGATTGAGTTTTCACATTTTTTGAAACAACACATAGCATTTTTATTTTAATAGTTTTTCTTGTGTTATTGTGAGTATTGTTGTTTAATTTTGGTGGCATTTTAACCAATAATACTTAGGTCGTAACATAAAGTGTGAGCCATTGGAATAAATGTGTGTAAAGTGGTTTCTCTGAATGTGAAAAGTCGTTTCAGGTTTTGAAGAGAAAATCCACCATTTTCTTTTCAAAACAAACGACAGCCGACTTGACAAATGACTTGACTTGACTTCTTCTTCTTCTCTTCAGTAATGGCCTGTGTCCGTCATTTCGACAGACAATTTGCCAATGTCAAGTGTTAAAATTGTAATAAATAAGTCAAGTCAAGTCATTTGTCAAGTCGGCTGTCGTTTGTTTTGAAAAGAAAATGGTGGATTTTCTCTTCAAAACCTAACACGAATTTTCACATTCAGAAAAACCACTTTACACACATTTATTCCAATGGCTCACACTTTATGTTACGACCTAAGTATTATTGGTTAAAATTCCACCAAAATTAAACAACAATACTCACAATAACACAAGAAAAACTATTAAAATAAAAGTGCTATGTGTCGTTTCAAAAAATGTCAAAACGACTTGACTTATTTATTACAATTTTAACACTTGACATTAGCAAAATTGTCTGTCGAAATGACGGACACAGGCCAGAGAGAACAGAAGAGAAGAGATTGAATCTGCAGTTCGGGGGCAGTGACACTTTGAACCACTTTGGACCTCAAATGCCCAATGTAAAAACTTTACTGAGAACCTCCTTTTTTATGGAGTGGGTAAAAAATTAAATAATTCAACACGGCTGACAAGTATTGTTTTGCGAAAACGAATAAAAAAAATTACTCATAACTTATGTTCCATAGTTTTTTTGATCAAATAAGTATATCACATCGCATCGATGACGGTGGCGTTAGGAAAATTGATGATGATGATAACTTTGTCTTCATTATACTTGATTATATGTTTGATCAAAAGAGACAATGTTGTCATTAATAAAGTTAAGTCTACTAAGGTGACTTCAATAGCCAGTTTTGCATTGACATAAGTAAGGCTTGCGTTTGACCATTTGTACTTGTACCACTCGCCAATATTACCCCTTCATCTCCAAGGGTCAATTGTGATGGCCGCGGGCCAACCGGCAATTAATAACAATCACTTATATCACTACGTAAATCAATATCACTTTAAATTAGATTTGAAGAAGTTTCTAAAATATTGTCACTTGAAATTAAAACGAAGAGATTACGGGTTTTAACTCAACTATCCGGAAAATATTTTGGAACGAATAAATCCTTATCTGAAGAAGATGATGTTAAAAATGAAGTGAGAAACCAAAAATGTAGTTACAGAGAATTTTAGAAAATAAATTTGCACATAACTGTCATTTTATTGTAACTAAACAAAGTTTTTTACGGAAGATTATTGTAACTGACCTTTACAGCAGTTTGCACATGCTAGAAATACTCCTGACGATTATCAGCTACTAAAGTCTACACAGCTAGGCTACTCCTATACCTACCCTCAAGGATCTTGTGTGCTGTAAGAGGATGCTTACTACAATCTAGGTATGAGTACCTGACAATCAGCTCTACGAGTATAGTACATTCCCGAGACCAAACACTGACCTGGTGGATACGGGTCCATTGGATCCAATTGCTCCACAATACCTCCAATTGACTGCATTGTGGAAGAATCTATTGTCCGCTTCTGTTGCCCACTTATCCTTCTTCCATCCATTGTGGTCTGCGATGTGATGTGGAATTGGCACTCGCTTGTAAGTATGAAGTCGTTGACTCGCTGGACTATAGTCCCAGCCAGTGGAGTTATAAGTTGGGAGTCTTTCTGATTAGGAAGGGATGACACTGTTTGCTATAAATATATGCTACTATAGATCACCGATGTATAATTCTTACATTTGTGACATTTATCTTCTTAAAATATTGAATTTGGACAAATCTTACCATTTTATTCTAATGAAATTACTATAATAACTTCAAAAGCTGATGCGAGTACGGGCGTCCACTCTGAACTATAACAAAGTGACAGATAATGGAATAATTTGTATTTATAGCCGGTGCCCTCTCTGACCCTCCGCCCTCCCGCATCAAGCTCACTGGTTCTGGAGACATTGGAATATCTGTGGACATATTAATAATACTAAGATCTTAAGCTTGTTCTGCAAGTTTGCCTAAACAGGTTTTCATAGTGAAATGTAAAAAACTGCGTGAGTGTCGCTTCGAACTTGAGAAGCAGCATGCGAACTTCAAAACTGTAAGTATTCGCACAAAAAACTTCTACTCAAGATTGATCTAAGCTTAGATTTGAGTAGAGATTTTCTATCCGTCAAAAATCTAAGGTTTGCTTCTAATCACCCTACCAATTTATATGCTATTACAAATATGAGTTTATAGAAATACGTATGCAAAATAAAAAAAACCATGAACACAATAAAATGTTTAGTTTAGTTCTCTAGATTATTTTACGCCTATTGTACCGCAACAATGTCTATTTAAATCATCTTGTTTCCAAAATGTGGGAATCGGGGCAAATGGAGGCGGTTCGATTCCCATCTTGTAACAATTCTGTTCAATTCCGTTTAATATCTATTGTGGTTTATTATGCGGGGTGTTTGTCTGTCTGTTTACTTCAGTTTAGGTTATTTTGTTACTAATAGACGGAGTGGCGATTTGTTGATCCTGATTTAGCGTTGATGGGCTTCAATTGATATTGTTTTGTCTGCTGATTTTCGTTTGTGACCTCTGAGGGGTGACCGTCACAAAATTATCTTTCCAAGTTCTTATGTTTAGTTTTAGATGGTGTACTAAAATGTATTTTGAAAATAAATAGCTCTACACGGAGCTGTTTATTTCGTTTTATGTTAAGTATTGCTTCTGAAATTATGGACTGTATTATTTTTTATCTAAATAAAAAATATTTAATTCAATTGAATTTACCATTGTCTCAGCCTATTTTTTTATTCAATGATTTTTTATCTATTTCTTTTTTTATGCGGGATGTGCCAAGTGTTCCAAACCTCTAATTAGAACACTCATTACAAGACTGTCCTTGTGTGTTGTCTATTTATTCTTATTTCCTCCTTACATTGCCCCAACAGAGAATTACCCAGCGCCCGCCTAATTGCCCTAATTGCATTAAACGAAGAATTTGATCAGTCGGCCCACCGACGTATAAGTAGGTAATTGCTAGTTGTGCTATTCAAGTTAATCAATATTACGTTGTCCTTCAAAACAACGTGGGTGATAAAAAAAAACTAAATAACTCCTTAGTCTCACTTATTATATCTTCACTGGATCTTGTAATATATCATTTTAGCGTGACTTTAAAATAATGCTCTATCATTGAATAACTTGCGAGACGATAAAAAAATATACAACCGTATTGAGAACCTTCTCCTTTTTTTAAGTCGGTTAAAAATAGATGACAACAGATTTAGCAGGCATTTTAGCGTAACGAGTTCAAAGTAGCTCAATGACCTTTTTATATGGCACTAGCAAATGTCGTAGACCTCTACGCTAGAAGCTACGAGTGCTACGGAAGTGCTACGCCATATCTTTGTAAATAATTAACAAAAAGATGGCGATTAATTTAGGAACTAATAAGTTTTAGATTACTGTGAATCCTCTTCCAATCTCAGGATTTACACTTCGGTGATTATTCAAATGTTTACACCTCACTTCTGCTACTCTTCACCATTTTGACAGATCACACCAACAAACCATACTTTCAAACGACTGTACCATTCCAACGCTACCACTTGATAATCAACTTTAAGAGCAATACTTCTAAAGCTCAAAATGGAAGATGATGACAGATGTTATCTGACGTTTTTAAACAAAAAAGCATCACGCTCGCTCCGTTCACAAAAATCTGAAGTCTTTATTTTTAGGTCAGTGATTTGAGCTTTAATATGATTGTTATAGAGGTGGTTTTGGTTTGTAGTAATTGTTTTGAGTGAGAAGTATTTTAAAATCAAAGCAATATAAGTAAAGGGCGCGCGATCAGAAGATCAAAGTGTTTGATCAGTCCGCCGATGTGTACTCGACCGGGGACTTTAGATCTTGATCGTTTTGGGTTTATTTTTATCCTTTTAAAATATGAATTAATCATTTCTTATTTATAGAAGGTTTATTTAGATTGACTGCGTTTAAATCTTGTTAGAGTGTGGACAAAACTTTGTGGACGCAGCCATTCGCGGTCCGGATTAGTCTTCCTTTGATGCAAAATAAACGATTTAATTTAATTTCATGTGGCCGATGACCTTTAAGCAATGACCAATGATCAAGAGTAGTCCATCCATGAGACTCTTCGATATGGCCGACGACGTTAGCACCACGATTTTCGAGACTCTAGATCCCCAACTAAGCCTTGTACTGCTCACAGATTGCTCGATCAAATCCGAAGCAGTAGGTAGTTTCTTCACAATGACCAAGAGTAGTCCACACGGGAGACTATCCCTCTTTGATGTGGCCGATGTTTACGCGAGGCGTGCGTCTGTGTTCTATTAAACAAACAGTTCGCCAGCGCCAATGCTGCGGGCCCAATGTTATGATTGAAAATAAATTGCACGCATCTGCATGAAAAACACGGGCTCATGAAAAAATGGAGGGTACTGCTTCTAAAGCTCTACCACCAGTTACAGACTGCAAAAAAATAACTACGTTGAGACAAAATGCTTACATGACCTGCAAATATTGTGTCCGGCTTGTGTATAACTTGCTGCCATGGTACTTCTTCTGTAACCCACGAATCAAGTTCTACTCGCAAACCAGCAGGATTGTTTGGATAGTGGATAGCAGAAACCTTCTTCCTGACCTCAGGACTGGTCTCGGCTGATCCTCTACTTCTGTGGTAAGTGGCCCAGTTCCAACTCCAGTTGTCAGATCTACTTTAGCAGGCCGACATCATGCATGCTGTCGTACAATCCTACTTAATATTATAAACGCGAAAGTTTCTATGTATGGATGTTTGTTACTCTTTCACGCAAAAACTACTGATCCGATTTGGATAAAACTTGGAATATATATATTGCCCTTGACCTGGATTAACACATAGGATACTTTTTATTGCAGAATATCAACGGGATCCAACCGAACGAAAGCTAGTTTATAATAAATAGCTTCCGCCCGCGACTTCGTTCGCGTCCCATTGGATCCCGTTGATTTTCCGGGATAAAAAGTATCCTATGTTACTTCTAATACCTCCAAGAATATGTGTACAGAGTTTCATGATGATCGGTTATGTAGTTTTTGCGTGAAAGCGTAACAAACAAACTTACATTCACGTTTATAATATTAGTATGATACACTTAGATAGTGGTATTACAGTAAAGCCTATTTTGTTCTATTTGTTGTCCACTGCTGGGTATGCTGTGGTCGATAGCTGCACGTGGGACGCCGTGTTTATTACAGCTTTGGGTTGGTTTGGCCAATGAGCGATATTGTATGTAAACAAGACAATTCGGCTTCCACGCTCATCATTGGTCCAAGAAGGGAGAGGATGCGAGTGGTACAAAAACAGTTTAATGGGTGAAAATTATTATATTGGTACATGTCATTCAATTTCGCTATTTGTATTGAATCAATACTGCTCTATCGATTACTGTGGGGGTATCGTTGTCTTATGAACTGTTTTCATACTAAATCATTGGTATTCTGTGACTAAATAGTGTCATTAGCGCGTTTCAGCGCGTTTTTTTGCCGTCAAAAGCTTCTTGTTTTCGTATATCTGTAGCCACGTCACTTGACATTATGCTGGGCAGCGAACGCAATTCAGAGCTTGCGATACGGAGGCTGAACATTTCTTCTATTCATTTCATATCTTCGTAATTTGGTCTTCTCATGCGTTTGTATCTAAACGGTACCTACCTAGCATTTATATTCCGTGTCCCGTAGTTAAACGTAGCTCCTTGCCATAATATAGTAAAGTACAATAAAATTTACTTTCGTTCATGAAATAATGACGAAGTACAAGCTTTCGTTAGTTAGGTGTGGGTTAAAAAGTGGTCTTAACTAAATGAAAATATCAACTTACTCTACAAGCAACAGCTTTTGGTCAATGTCACGAATTTTAAGAGCAATTAAGCGTTAGAGAGATCTCTAATATCTTATGGTAAGCACCAAGTCGGCTCTCCGTACTCCACTTTGAAGTGCTTTCTGGTTATTTACGCACTGTTTATTTATTTTCTGTTTGCGGTGGCCCAGAACATCGGCTACTTATGAACTGACGCCGACGCAACATCATTTAACTTTAATTTTAGTTTGACAATAACATGCGGTGGCCGGAAGTAGGCGGCTGATGATGTGTCTGCTGAACTTCTGAAAACATACAGAGTCAGTGGATTTACAATAGTTTTTGTATGTTTTTTTTGCATTTAGTCAGGGCCTGAGAGTAAAATTATTAATTACCATAATAATTTTGGGAAAGTACTATTGTAGAGGCTAAAAGGACAATTTTATTAGAACTATTAAACGGTATGTACTTAGTTGTAATAATCAGGAGCTCTCACTTTATGTTAAGTTTCCTATTTTTGCAATAAGAGTTGTTAGGTATTTAGCTCATAAATAAATTAAATTACATAGATTAGTATGCAAATTCAGGTTCTAAGGCTTCAATAGAAACCTAAGGAAGGTGGATTTATCCAATATTGAATTAATATGTTAAGCTGCTACGTTCGTGCGTAAACCGATTTCACATTTATCGGGTGTCTGCTACTTAATATTGTTAAGAAGGAAAGCTCTAGCTTAAAAAGGTTTTTTTCGAAGAATTCATTTACTTATACTGAATAAGTAACTGAATTCTTCGAAAAAAACTCAAGTTTCATCATTTTAAACAAAAAAGTAGCAGGATATAAATAATTCTACATCGCAATAAATGCGTTTGAGCCAAGTCTTGTGGCCTGAAACCGTCGATTTAAAAAAAAGGTATAGAGCACGGTGGATAAGACTTACCTAATAATTTAATCATCACCATCATTAGCCCGGTAGTGCACCCTTCATTTCGTCTTGTCGTGTCTTGACTCCTTCGACCTTTACAGTAGTAATAATATTAAAATGATTGAAATACGTTGTGTATCCGATTCTACTATCACGGAAGTTATTAGAAAGTTGATTATTTATCAACTTTTTATACTTCACCTTTGAAAGTTTCAATGTTTATTAACACAATTCATGAAACAGATTCGTAACTCAATAAAATAATAATGTTTTTAATGTATATTTCTTATGGTATCGTAAATGTGTCAATACAGAATCGTGCGTAGCAGAAATGATGGATGTTTCCTTGTGAATGTATGATGTATGTATGATCAAAGGGAACTCCGGATGTTAAGAAATTCGCGTTCGATGGTCGACTATGTACAGATGCTGGGTTTTTCTTTATGTGCACAAGACACAAACAATAAGAAAGATAGGTAGATAAAATCGTACTAACCAAGGTGTGTACTTATCTACCAACATGGGTACTTATCTCCCCAAGAAACTAGCTTAAGAAGTTGAAACTTATACCTACCTGCAATGTTGTGATTCTTATAACGGTGTGTCGTATATAGATGTGTTCAATTCAATTCAATTCTTGTCTATAGCCTTTGCAGTGTTGCCCGCAATTTCGCCAATGTCACGTTTTATTAGACCTTAGCACGATGGAGAATGACCGGTGGTGAGAAGTAATGATCGGTGGAGAATTTGGATCCAAGCAAAATTATAAGAAAAATCAACAAAAAAACACAATTCTAGCTAAAAATACAAAAGAAAAACACAAAAATGAGGAACCGTTTTCCAAATTCAAAAATGACAATGAAGTGTTGACGCATGGACAAAACAGATTGATCTCAGTTTTGCCAAAAAGGTTTTACTTACAAGTCTCCCGCGCAAACATTGCGATTTTTCAGTCGAACCTCCTTTGTTTATAATAAGAGTTTAATTTCCTCCCGGAAGGAAACATTACAGTTTACAGGTGTAATTACAACAGGAAGTGGTGTGGGTTCTGTTTACGTTTGTGGATAGCTTTGATCGTTTGGTTGTGTTTTGCTTCATCTTTCAATGTTTTTATGTGGTCGAGTTAGGTCAGCGTGACTCATAGGTGGGTCGTGATTTGAAGACATTTTCAATGAATTATTGTTAAGATCACGGGAAACTGTTGGTCGAAGAAGGCTTAGAATCTTTCTTTTTGGACATCTATTGGAGCTGGACTTCTACAAGCTGATGTTATGATGATGAAATTAAAGACGTCAGATCGATATTTCAAATATCGAACTTGGTATCTCCTTCGAAAGTTTCCAGTGAGAAGGCTTTCCAAATGATAGAATAGCCTACCTTAACTTGTCCTGGCGTAGAAATTGAAGCTACACCTGTTTGCTTCAGTGCTACTAGTATTATTGCAATGTCAATAGGCAATAATAACCACCTACCATCAGGTAGACCTTGTGCTTGCTTGACTCCAATCACAAATATGGCTGAACTATCACAAATATTACGAGTCACATCACTCAATCACAATATTAATATTTATTTGTTCCCCAGTTTATACATTTTGTTTTTTTTTAAGGTCTCACGTGACGTGACAGACGTCAGTACTTCTGCGTCAGTGCTCGCTACTGACGTGAGTGACGTCATTTGACAAGGGTAACTCCATGGTAACTCTTCTGCGTGACTTCATTTGGATGAAAAATAAATGGTTGGTAATTATGGAATTCGGTATTGATGATCACATTATCTAAGACAGGGTTTATATTAAAATCATTTAGTTATCTATAAAGGATAACCCGCTGAATTCAGTTTGTTCAGGATATTGATGCCTTGACTAGACTTAGAATGACGACCTCTAGCAATTACCTGCAGTGGCGCCTGGCTTCGTCTACTTGGATGACTATTTCCTCTACACCACCTCTACAAAATATACCTAATTCAGTAGTAGTAGAGCTCTTTGTGAGAGCTCGTCCGGGGAAGTACTACCACCGTACCTATTTCTGCCGCCAAGCAGCGATGCTCGCATTGCTGTGTTCCGGTTTGAAGGGTAAGGGCGCCGGTGTAATTACACGCACATGAGACTTCAAGATATTTACGTCTCAGAGTGATGGACGCAGTGCAATTCAGTGCGAGTACCTTCAAGTAGTTCTTGCTTGGTAAGCAGTAGGTATACCAGAGGTTTACCTACTACAGGCACAACTAGGTACACAAATAACTTAGAAACCTACTTTTGATTTCACAATAGCCTGTCCTGAATACCGACGAAAGTACAATAGTTAATTACAAGTCAACTATTTGTAGATGGCGCGATAGTCGCGCGGAAGTGTTTCATACATTTCATACATAAATATTTTCTTGGCACGTTGATGGATCGCTCCACTTCTAATCGGCCTGTTTATCAATATTTTACGTTAAATTTGGTGGTTTTTATGGTTAGAATAAATATAATATGAATAAATGTATCCAAAAAGTGTAGATGTTGATAATTCAAATGGAATTTAAAAATAAAATGGCTTATAATATTTTCACTGAACATACTCAATCATTATAATTAAAGTAACCACCATCCACACATGGTTAGTAGTCCAGTTTTAACATACGAGGCTTCCCAAGTTTATAGCACCCAAAAGAAAATAAGAAAAATTCAAAAAAGTGGATGGTTTCGCGACCGTGACAGGACTCGAACCTGCAATCTTCGGATCCGAAGTCCGACGCCTTATCCATTAGGCCACACGGTCCTGTTAGTTGCGCTCCAATTTATGAAACCTTTTTCAGAGACGACAACCACGTTTCATGCCAAATTTTGTCATCTATCATAATCATCATCATCCATGAAACATGGAATGGTACACTGGTCTATCTCATTAGATCCTGTAGTCAGAGTTTTAGTTTGTTGATCGCTATTTTTGTATGAAGAAAAATAGTTTTCGATTCATTACTAGACAAAAACTACTTTTTACCATAGAAAAGCTTCGAGTAGTTTTTCGCAAATCTGCAAAATAAAACCACTAACTGAAACTAAGGACTCTACATTCAAAGTCAAAGTCAAAGTCAAAAAGCTTTTATTCAATAAAATATCACTGATCACTTTGAAGCGTCATTACTTTTTGTATGATTAGGTATGATGATTCTATTTTTTTTTAAATTGAATCAGTTGCACCTAGTTCGTCCCAAGCTTGTTTGTCTTCTAAATATTATATATATTGCCTGAATACAGCCTATTTCATAAAGTGTAAGATATTACTTTTCAACTCGCACTGGTGGCTAGGCTTGCTTAGTTAATCTTCACCGATTTTATAAGTTAAGCGACGTTCTGCGCGGTCACTATTTGATATATAGACTCCGTTACCAGAGTTGGCCATTAACTCATACGAACTTACTTGTTTGTAACTCGCACGCATACGACTAAGTTTATTTTTTTCTTGACTTTATATCTTCTGCTATTGTTGGAAATCGATCACAACTATGTCGATGTTTATCTACATGACGAATGGTTGATGTTTGTGTGATCGACAAACCGTGGAGCACTATCTAAAAGTTAAAACATCTGTCTTTACGATTTTAAAGAATATTTTGGACATGGACATCAAATAGACACTAGAGTTACAAGTCAATTTTTTTTTATTATTTAGTTTACAACTTGAAATCTATATACTACGCTTAACTAAAAACATGTTTCATAATAATTGTCGGTGTAATTTCTAATATAGTAAACACAATAAACACAATAACAAGAATCTTGTTAGAAATAAATCTACTGTTATTTAAACCATACTTAATTATAAAAATATGTAAATACATTTCAACAAGAGACTTCTGTATCACAAATAAACTAAATTAGAATACTCCAGTTGAACAATAGTGAGGAACGAGCCTTGTGGGTCGAACAACTCATTAGTTAGCCAAAAACAATGCCATCTGCCTAACCGTATATTAACCATTGGCATTCAAATCAGTAGCCACTCTTTATTATGAATTTCGAACGAGTTTTTGACAAAAGAAGAACAAATGACAGTTGGAGCAACAGTTAATCTCCGCACAGTGGCGACGAAAACGCGCGCTGTCATTGTCAAAATTAGACACCATATTTTTTTAAAATGACGTCTGCTGGAGACATTTTTCTCGATTCGAGTTGTAACATTTTTTGAAACCACACATATAATTTTTATTTTAATAGTTTTTCTTGTGTTATTGTGAGTATTATTGTTTAATTTTGGTGGAATTTTAACTAATAATACTTAGGTCGTAACATAAAGTGTGAGCAATTGGAATAAATGTGTGTAAAGTTGTTTTTCTGAATGTGAAAAATCGTTTCAGGTTTTGAAGAGAAAATCCACCATTTTCTCTTCAAAACAAACGACAGCCGACTTGACGTAGACTTGACATATATTATTTAAAATTCACCACTTGACACTGGCAAAATAGTCTGTCGAAATGACGGACACAGGCCATATAGGTATAAAATAAGAAGAAGAAGACATTTTTCTCGTCAAAACGACGCAGTTCTAACGACTGCATAACTAAATAGTTCAAACTACTGCACTATTTTTTACAAAGACACTGATGCAAACTTCACAAGTTAGGTATAATATAAAAATAAAGAAGTGTAAAAGACACAACTCTGCGCAGTAAAAATATATAAAGAGTAATGTATTGTGTTCGTGTCGCGCGCCTACAAATCGGACGCACGCGGCGAGCCATTATGCGTGTGATATATCGCTGCTGATTGCAAATTTAATTGATGTTCTGGGGAAATTGAGAGAAAACATATAGCAGTTCAATTGTATGATGAGTTTCTGTTGTGTAACAAGCACTTTTGTCTAAAATGTGTCCGAGAAAGTCACAGCACACTGACTACCCTCTTAGATTAGACATCTTTAAGGGATAATAGGTACCTACCTACTTATGCTTGTCTGTGTGCAGATTCCCCCCGTCAACAAAAAAAAAAAAAAGGTAGGTTTCAACAGATCTGAAGTCTTTTATATCCGAGGACCATGACAGTTGGCAAGACATTTTTTTTTTACCCTCTACGGCGAAAGTATATTTGGTTTTGACCAGTGTGTATGTATGTATAATTTCTAATGAAATTTAAAAAATGTCTAGATACAGCTAATTTCTCTAACATTTTTGCCACCATATTTTGCAGCCAAGAACACTAACAAAGCTAGCTAACTCATTATATCCGAGTCCATCTATTACTAACAATAATAATACACCACTATAACTCACTGCACACGGAGCGTAACGAAAGCCTTTGATTTAGAGTTGACGATAGTTTTTGGCTGTGACAGATGCCTTTGTCCCACTGTGCGGTCTCGCAGATACGTGTTACAACAGAGATGGCGCTACTGTGCTCGATTTTTACAACTTCAATCTTGTTCACATTATATAATTTCGTTCTATTTATAATTCCAAATAGATCTCTTTTCGATTTTCAATAGTGTTTTCAATAAACTATTACTAAAATATTTATATTGCGGTTACTACGTATTTCCTTATTAACAACTAAATCTTGCTAAATATACGTAATAAGTTGAATGGTAATTTATAATAATAATCATGTTGTTTTTATTAAAATATTGGCATTTATTTAATGCTTCAGTTTTCGTATATCTAATAATTGCTTGCTTATCCAATAACTTATTTGAAAGTACTAAAATAAGCAATTTTTTTTTTTTTAAATAATATATAGCAATATTTTGAAAGCGGGCTAAATCATTGTCATTACAATCCATGTGTTCTTCAATTCGTCACACATTCAATTCGATTCGCTACTGCTACTTGGGTGTCTTCAGTAATTCATTTCACGGTATTAGCCTACTTTGTGCCCTTCAATATCTACTCTGATGTGCCTTATTGTGCTACTTTATGCCTTCTGTTTTTGTACGTAACATTCTTTGGCAGTAACAAGCGTAGAGCGAGCTCATTTGAAAGTTTTTTTTAAGGTACAAGCATAGCGGGGAAGGAACGAAGGATTTTGAATCAATGATGTGACTATTGTTTGTGAATTGTATTGCTTCTGTGCGGGAGGTGCTTGTATTGTCAGAGTTTCAGTTCTAGAGTTGATTTGAAATTCCTAATACTCAGGTCTCTATAAAAAAACTCCCTGTTTGATTATTACAACTTATTACAATCACCGTTATGTAGAGTAGGTATGTATTTAGGTAGTGTCCGCTATAAGAAAAAATGGTTAGTGCATTTAAGCTACTATAGGTAAATATTATACTGACTACGTTCGACTCTTTTACAAATAGCTAGGTACTTACCTACTAATAATGCATAGTTAGGTCCTTAGAAGCAAACCAGCTGTTTCCAACTGGTTGCTCAGCATGCGCCACAAACTGTCAAGAAAGATAAAACTTTCATCATTACATCCGCATACAAAACAAACAATTACAAACGAAAATATTTCCAAAAATCCACTTTCGAGTTCCAATTTACTCGGTTGATTTATGTTGCCCCCCAACGGGCGCACTAATAACCCTCCTGCGCCTCCATTATGCAATGACAGTACTTTGACACTGACATTTCGTTTATTTTTTTTTAATTTAAACCGTTGCAGGGCATACTACTGTTTGGTTTCCGTTCTACCTATTGTCTATGCGTCTGCTGTTCGTGGAAGACTGGTGGAGCAACATGTGGATCTATTGTCAGAGGATTGCAGATTTTAATAGTTTTGCAGCTTCAGTTACGATAATATAGTAAAGGCATGCCGATTGCGACAAAAGTGTCCTCAATCCCAGTTGCTCGATGCAATGTCAAATATTTGTTATATTTGGGATTGTCTGACTCAATAAATACTCGTTAGAATTATGAGACTGGATATACTAACGAGTAGATATTTAAAAGCACCTAGTTAGAATGCAAGCCCCTACTGCTAGTGTTATTTAGGTAAGATACATTAAGAAAAAAATAGGTAAACATGAAAAACGTGCCAAATGTTACGTTACTTCTCATGTTACAGACATTTTTGGTGCGAGACAGGTCCGTATTGACCAACATTAAACTATCAATCGTCAGTTCGTCTAGATATTTAGAACGTGATTAGGAATTACTGCTTCATCGATTTATTACAAGATTTATCGGCAATCCTGGCGTTTATATTTATTGAAATCGTAATAAAAGTAACAAACGGGGTATTTTAAAGGGTTATTTAATCGATTTTTCGACTATAATAGCAATAATAGCTAACGTAACTGCATGGTTTGGCCGGTAGAGGCCGTTATAAATATCTCTAGATAATCAAGCATTGTCTATGGCCTGTCCATTGACGCCTGATTAATGGCGGCCCCGACGGAAGCCAAAATACTCGAAAAAGTCAAAGTGCCGATTAGATAATTACTTACTAACACTTTGTCGGCATTTAAAGCTTCTAGGAACCGGACTCGCATTTCAGCAATACTAAACATTAGGCATGCGTATGCGCCGACTTTGCGAAAAAATCCACAAATAACGTTTCGATCCCGAACAAAAATAATAAAAACATCACAGTCAAAATATATGTTTGCGTTATTAGAAAAAAATAAAAGAAACTTTCTGTCTACTTTTTGACGCCGCCGACCCACTGTGCGGTCTACAACTTACAACCCTATTTCAATTAGCCTAGGGTCTTCGTTATAACTTGAAAATTCTTTTTCGGTGTCGGATCGTAACGAGGGCGTGGCTAGTCCCAGATGGAAACATTTGCCAATATTATCGTGAAAGGACTGAACAGATGAAATAATTTATTTCCCGATGTCGCTTTGTGTCCAAAACTGACTGCTTTTGTTAGTTTTTTATGATTCCCTTGCGCCCTGGTGTGGCACCGACAGCTCTATTTATCCCTTCCAGCCAAAGGACACCGACATTTGACTTTATAACTTTAAAATCAACCTTATTATCTATATCAAAAATACTAGCTGCCGTTTTCGAGATGTGCTGTTTCGTTTTCGGTGATACTTTGACGTGTTTAGTAGATGCGTGTTGATCACAATAGAATTAGAGTGTCGGTAAGCGATCGGTTGTGCAAGCCGCCGCCGGAAGGCTTTCAAGGTGACATTAGATTTAATGATTTACGTTAAAAACCCGTGAATAGAAATACCTTTTAAGTGGCGATAAAGAAAAGAGTCAAAAGCCGCTTTGACTCTGAATCCTATTGAACATGTTGATTACTAAGGACATGGAAATCTGTAAAAAGTTTTTCAACCAAAAATCTCTTGACGGTAGCAAATGTAGCAATCAAGACTCAAGTTATTCTGATTCCAAAAACATTGTCAAATGAGCATAGTATTTTCTATTCTTATCCAAGCTTACCTAATATAATAATATTTCGAGAAAAACGTGCGTTGTCCAGGAGCTAAAGTGCAGAGTAATGAAGTAAACATTAAGTTAAGCTCTCGAGGGATCATCTACTTTTGTTCTTAAGTCAAGCAAAAAGTCGCCGGGGACAAGCGCTATTTGTCATCATTCTACTGAGTTAGGATCTATGCGCACTAGGCGGCCAGAAAAGCTGCTAGGGACCAGAGACCGAATTAAGAAGTATTTTTAATTTAAGCCCTTGGACTAATAAAATCTAAGGTCCCTTGGTGCTATTTGATTTATTTACCTAATTATGATTTACCTAAGTTTTTAATCGTGAAGACTGCCAATATTATGTTTCATGTTTTATATTTTACAATTTATTTATCTAATTTTAAAAGATAACCATATTCTTATGTTCAATTTTAACGAATAAAGCTCAGTAAATAGTTGTATGCTTGTCAAAATGTGTGGTATTCCGTAGTCAATTTACATTGTCTGTTTGCCGCTAGGTGCGCAGTGCTAACTGTTCAAGTTTTTGTCTTTTCTTCCAGAACTCTCAAAGCAATAAATTAATTTTAGCCACAACGTTACGCTCGTAACGACCTTTCCAATTTTTAAGGTTAACCACAGACGTGCTCCCCACTGTTCTTTATAAAATAATAAATAGGCCTTTCATTTGTTTCAAAAGAACTGCTAAATGACGTTTATTACTTGAAATAGGATGAATGCAGCTCGTCATCGTATCCAGAGCTCACTTCAATACATCTTTAATGTACCATCATCGTTTAACAGTCTGGCTAACCTCGCATGGGGTCCGCACAATGCCCCAAACCACCAACACTGTAAACAATCGTCTTATTTATTATTTTACAGCAGTCATATAACTTCGTCACTCACAGAATGAGTGCCCAATAATTCTCAAAATGCACCCGCAATAAACCCATCATGGCCTGGACAGTGGACAGTGGAGCGGACCACGAACACGCGGGACAAAAAGCGCAATGTGCAAACTCTATAGATTTGGCACGCTCTGAACCCGGCGGTTTATACGACGTGATGAATGTGCGGAAGTCAAAAATCTCTTACAACTTAATAATAACGATAAACACCGGTCCCCTATTTAAATAAATGTTCCGCAACATTAGCGCGGCCATTTTGGTGAAGCTGCGCATACGCATTTGTACAAATATCCAGCGGGGATTAGCGGAATGTTTGCCAAACTCATTCATTGCGCTGACGATGATAAATCGCCTGCGATACTGTAAATATGTTGATTTAAATTAATGCTAATGTATTATCGGTGTTACTACGGTATTAAAAGATTTTGAATTTATTCTTGCAATCGCCGTGTTTACATTATCCAAAATGAACGTTTTGTAATAAATTCAGCTTTTTATTTTCATTGTGTTCCGTTACAATGTTTTGCTTCAAAAAGTCTTACGACATTTTTATATTTCGCAGCGAACACACAATAAACTGTGCTATTTGTTTTAACACAAACATTTCAAATTAACATTCCTTGGTTTCAACAAACGTTTTGTCTGATACAGCATTACCATCGATCGACATTTTATTATTACTCAGTTTTACGAATATCTGTGCAGCTTATATCACGCACTGAAAGTACACGATTTTTTTCTAAAGATTTACGACATGTCGCGACAAATAAACCGTAACGTGCAGATGTCATCGCTTGATTATTAATAATGGTAACGCCGACGTTTACCACAATAACCACTATTGCAATAACAAACACATCTATATGATAAATGATAATATTTTATGGCATTCGCCCTCAATACATGACGCTTATGTCTTTATTTTTGCAAACAGTAATATTCATATCTGCGAAAGTGATCCTTATTATCGTGAAGGATAGTGTTGAGTTTGTGTTGATTGTTGTTGCAGCCGTTATAAGTTGAGCATAGGGTGTAGAAATCGCATTGATGGTGTTCAATCGCACGTAGCAAATTGTCGATATTCGTTCAAGTAATTAATGGAGCGTTTTTGTCCGGACGCGGGACAACGCGGCACACTGTGCGGCGCGCACGCATTCTCACCGCTTTTTTAAAATGCACTCGACTGTACCGATCCTCGGTTTTGTGTGAATCGTAAAGCCGTGCATTAGATGTCGTCCGTATAAACTTGAGAATTTATTTATTATACGTTTTGTGAGCTTTATCATCATTAAACGTAACCATGTTTTATTTAGGAGACAAGTTTATAAGCGAAATGTCGTCGGAGTAATTTAAGGGTAATAAAGTCACGAATAACATTACAAAGTATCACCAAAAACTATCAGGTTATATTTATGAGAGGAAACATACGTGGCAGTTATAACCAATAAACTACAAGACTTTGAATACACATTTTGGGTTTTAAATTTGAAATCTGATCGCGTCGAGTGATAAATCTCGATTAAATTGAAAACGTCGTGTTCCCACATGTCCTGTGAATTGCAAACATGATCATGCTGTTTTATACGTCAATATTTTTCTAGCAACCTTTGGTAAAACCTCTCGTATACCGTTTTACAAAGATATAGGGTACAGAATCGCTTGTTTTAAATCTGTATAAGTTTGTGATAGAACCGCACAGTGGGACGCACAAAGGGCCAACCCTCATTGTGCGCACAATCGGGCTAATATTTATAGATAATATTGTTACAACATTGCTCGAAACTCACTCCGCTTGTAAATGTAGGGCAACATCCCAACATCTGCATCTGCTAATTTTGATGCACATTCATAAGAGTACCTCTACAGATACTAAATATCATTTATTATTCATTCTATACCTTTTTATGTAAAGTATCTTACTCTCTATACGATGAGAGCTTATAATGTAAACTTCTATGGACTAATAGTTCAAACTGACGGAGAACTTCATTTTATAAAAAAAGTTTTGTTATTTTAACCATTAAGTGTAGTCTGTATTTTACATTATCCTTTAGATCCAAGCAAGCCCGCATCAGAATCAAATACACCGCACGCATTGTACAACTTATTTACTGTTATTTTAGTTTTATAATTGTCCAACGGAGCCTGCAGCCCACCGGCATCGCTAATCCCAACTAAAACACCGGATTTCTCGCATATTTAGCTTCACCGATGTCGAAATAGAAGTTTTCAAAATACTCTGATCCTTCAAACGCGCCGCAGACGCATGAAAAAGATCGCACGCTACACTGCATGTTTATTGTAAACACACCGCGTCTGTTCAAACTTTTCCGGTCTTATTCCAGAACGGGGGACTAAAGAAAGTCACGGTTTAAACGTCAAGGTTTATACAACCCGGCTGAATTAACATGACACCTGGCTCGGAACTCGATACTTCCCCCGCTACACCGCTTAATTCGGCCGGGTTGTATAAACCTTGACGTTTAAACCGTGACTTTCTTTAGTCCCCGTTCTGGAATAAGACCGTTCAAGTTCATAGTTTTACAAGCGGATCTGCCCGCATCCACAGCTTGGTCTGCTCTTGGATTTAGATATATGGTAAGTCCAGCAATGTGGTAAGAAATATCACTGTGCAAAAAAAACCGCCAGGATATAAATATTTTTTTACAAACTTAACATTACCCACGTATAGGATAATGGGTTTAAAATATTGTAAATTTCACTAATACTCGTACATATTTGACTATTATAAGGTATTTTTAAGCTACCATCTTACGCACATGCCGAAGATAAGGCATGATAAGACCCAGCTGTCAAATGAAGTCAAACACCAATTAACTGGCAGAGACAAGCAGAGCTCCGATTGTGGGCGCCGTGTTTTGGGTAAATGATCGCTAAAAAACTGAAACCACCCACGTAATTATCATGGTTCACTTGGTTTAGTCCGTTTAGTAAAGTAGACTAAAGGTTCCGTGTCAAAATTATATTAAAAATCACGAATAAAAAAATTAAAATTAAAATGGCTATTAAAAACATTTTAAAAGCGCTAAAGTTTTTTTTTATAATTGGGTCTCATGTTTGCAATAATTTATTTAAGTTTGATTGAAATATCAAAATTAATTTAGGGTTCAAGTTAAATAAGTTGCATATTATTTTGTTTTTATACGGTTAAAAATAAGATTTAATTAATTTTTACCATAGTATAACCTTTTTATTATAAAACAGATGCATTAAAAAATATTTAAAATAAGCCGTTTTTCATTCACTCCAATGGATCTCTAAAGGTCAAATGAAGATGTTAAAAATGCCGCAACACTTAGCAAAATGTCTGTGTGTTATCTACAAGGCGAGTTGGGTGGCATCGCTAGTCAAGTGCCCTCGTTTTGGGTTAACTAGATAGAGGTAATTAAATTAATGGGTTTGACTAGCATATGTCAAGTTTGCTGGCTAAAATGGGGCCCAAAACATTTTTGTAGTTGTTTTTTCATTAAAAAACAAAGTTTGACCGCCTCATTCTTCCATTCCGCAGTCACTTTAACCAACTTCAAAAAAGGAGGAGGTTCTCAATTCAGTTGTATTTCTTTAATGTCATTTATAAACCGATTTCAAAAAATCTTTTTTATCTGAAGGGACTCATACTTCCAGATTAGTTTAATAAAAAAATTATCAAAATCTGAACCGAGTCTTTGGCTTTTAAATATTTTTGGCACGACATGTCGCTTTTTCCAGTTTTTAAACTTACAAATGACTCTATGTAGGTATATAGTAATCCCATAGTAATCGTAGAGTTATATATTCAGCACCAAATGCGTGTTACAGGAACACGTGTTATTATTGTATAATTTGTCACTTTGAAGTCGACCTCCCAAGTCCCAGCGTGACACGTCATCGCTCCATCATGAGGTGCTAATGAGATCTAAGACTATTTGTTATTGAGTTGGAAGTATGGACATACTAATGTAATTAAATGTACTGCAATTAAGTTTTTTTATTAGCAAACTAGCTGACCCGACAGACGTTGTCCTGTCATTCAAACTCTTACTGTCAAACCCCTGACAGTTATTTTAAAAGTGACATTAAAAAAGTTTTCATGAAAAAGGTTAAGGAACTTTCACCCCCCTACCCCTTTTCAACCCCTTACAACCCTTTTTTTTTTGCATTAAAAAGTAGCCTATGTCCTTTCTCAGGCTCTAGACTATCTGTGTACCAAATTTCATTCAAATCGGTTTAGTAGTTTTGGCGTGAAAGCGAGACAGATAGATGTGACGGAACCAGATATCTCCCTTGCAGACCCTGATTTTCAGCAGTTACCTTTACCTGTCATAATTGCACTACCACATAAAACACGTCCACAAACAACCTGTTCTACTTTCTTAAAGACTTTCGTGAAGGAAATTTCATAAAAACCTGAGATGAGCGTGCATTATGTACCATTTCATCGAGATTGGAATACTCGTAACTGTGTCAAATGAGGGCTCGTGCTCATTGCAATGTTTGGACGTGCTTCTAACTACTCCCAAAAATATCCTCTAGATCCTGGAGTTTGAAGGAATGTATCCCCTGTGAGTTAACTTATGTTTATTCCCTTGAACTTTTCTTGTGTTAGAAGCATTGTCTCCAACAGTGGAAATGTTCAAAAGGATGCGCGTCACGGGTTGGTTCCTCCTCTAATTAACTTGTAGTTATCCTCGGCTCATGATGGATCGTGTGTGAGGAATGCTAGCGCATAGTTGGAAGTGTTCGTGCGGAGTTAACAAGGATGCTAATTTTGGAACTGAAGAAGAAAATTGACAAATTATCTCAGAGCAAAGTGACGATCCAATACGCTATGGAATGTTTCTGCCTACATAACTTTCATGCCGCGTAGTATTTAGCCATATTTTGATTCATACTTTATGATACCTAGCACCTTGTAGACCTTAGTAATTGTGTTCACGGACGTCTAATGCGCATGGTTCCTTATTTATTTATTTAAACACACAGAACACATTACAATAACAAAAACTAAACTACTAAAAGTACTAACAGTTTTGAGCTCAGTTGAAATGTAAATACATTACATGTGCATGGCGACTGGAAGAAATGAAACAAGCAGAATCACATTGGTTTGAAATCATTGCTTTTCTAACAGCTCATCATCAATAGGTATATATCTCTTTTGAAGCTGACTTAGAATCAACGCACAGCTTAAACTATAAGTCCTAGAGGTATGAAATGTGGAGGGCAGTATTCTTATATAGTGTAGAGGTGCACTAAGAAAGGAATTTTGAAAAGTCGCACCCTAAAGGGTCTAGAGCGCGTGCAACGCCGCGGGCGACGGCTAGTTTCCGTATACGAGTAGTAAGCACCCAGATTTAATGATCAAACTGATAATCAACTCGTAAATACGTTGAGTGTAATCAGATCAGACTCCAGGGCCACCATAGTACCTATTTATCACTCCCTCAATTTCATCATATCTGTCGGCAGTCACAAAACCAACTGCTAATGCTTGCTTCAATGCCTCTCAACCAGCGATGCGTTCACCGCCAATTATCTACGTCGCGCTCCGTCAGGATACTGCCACTTCCTCTTGTTCTACCACCTTGGAGGCAGCCTTAGCTTTCCTGAGAACTGGGGACCGTTTTATGACGGTAGTGAACAGTTGTAGTTGTTATAAATCGAGGCTCTAACTAAGATTGCATTCTATAATTTCTGGACTATTAAAATGTATTGAAATAACATTTAATTTTGTGAACGTAAAAGCACGTGTATTTATGGGAATGCCATGGAAATGCCTATACTTCACGTTTTCTATAGTGGCTGTATGGCAAAAATGTGTGCCACAAACATCTAAACTTTGTCATTTATAATATTAGTAACATAGTAGGTAACACACAGACACAGAACCAACATTCATGTTTGTCATCACACAAACCTTTGTTCTCGTGACTAATAGAGGCCATAAATAAAAAAGAAGAAGAAGAACATCATCTTAGCTAGAGAAGGGGTAGGCTTGGTAGAGTTAGAACTTGAACTCTAGATTCTTTCAGATGACGGTGGTTTCTTTTTGGAAAAACTCAAAGCTGTGACATTCTTTGCGAGATTGAAATTAGTTAGAAGCCGGCATGAGTGACATGATAGTGTTTCAAAGAAACAGGGCATGACTGCATTCCGTATGAGGTGGTCATCCATTACTAGGGGAAGAAAGGAGCCACCTATGCTGCAAAGGTGGGTGGTAAGGTAACATGCGTGAGGCTGGTACCTATAGATGCGTGACGTCCCGCGTTGGGGTGTATTGTGTATTCTCCCCCTGCTGACCTTACCCCAGCCAGCACAACTCCTTAAAGTAACAGAGAAGGACTTTGGGTTGATGCCAGCAATGTTCCAGCATCCCTTACAGCGGCTAGAAATATATAGACGAGTTCTTTGCACCTGGTTTTTGCCTAAATAAATGCAACAATTTAGGAGGCACTTTGAAACACATCAGTATAAATATCTCTTTATCACTAAAACCATGTCGATGACAACTCAATCTCTAGCCGATGACAGTGGAGATGTCCCACGTGACGGGTGGCGGGCACGTCGACGCGGGTGGCATCAATTAGTGCCGGGATGAAACACGCCGCAAGGGTGCTGCGATCATGTACAGATTTGCAACACTTGAAATGGTTGAACATGCCTTTGTTACTGGTGATAGCTGCTCATTAGATAGTTTAGCTAAGAAATAGCAAATAGCCAAAATAGTTTTTCTGAAGAAGCAATTTGTGGTTATCAACAAAAATCTTTGAATTTTTTGTTTTAAATTATGGAAAAACAATTAAAATTTTCGAGTCAGTCCTGAGTCTTGAATAATGGACAAATAACCATCGTAAACACAATTTGTGCATTGCGATTTTTACAGCGCCGGACATTTCACACAACGCCCTCTAGTCCCAAACTAAGCAGAGCTAGTACTATAGGAACTAGATTGCTGATAGATTACTTATATACGTTTAATTAACAAACTAGTAACATTACAGATACTAATTGAATCATTGTGTTCATTTGAATGGACACAACACAATTGACAGTCCAATTGAAATTACTGCAAAAAAAAAATCACAGCGTGTTTACGCCACCGCTTTTAGTTTATTAAAAAACGAAATCGGGTAAAAGATAACCCGTAGTTAGAGCCTGTGTTTCGAAGACTATCTCGTCCATTTGTGAGTCCTTTGTGGGTCACTCACGGGTAAAATCGGACACTGTCTCCGGACCCTCGATACTATCCAACGCAAGGATACACCGGGTAAGTGCTCACGGTGCATTACACTTGTTTGTTATCTTTTTGAATGTTTTAGAATGAATTGTAATTCAATATTGTGTGTTTTATCACTCGTGAGTAAGGAGTTTATCTTTGAAGTTTTGCTTTTACCTGTGCAGCGAATCTTAGGTAAGAAAGATGAGAAAAGCACCGCTGTGCTGTTAGCTTTGTAACAATATTACAAAATCCTTGTAATATTACAGTTGCCGCTTTTTAGTAAACCTCTTGTAAAATTAAGCTTTTCCGTGATAGCTTATTTGTAACTGTGAACAATTTATTGGTAACCCACTTTATCTTTGTTGTCTGGAAGAAATCTCTCCCTATCGATAAGACCGCCCATTGTACGTAATAGTTAAATCTATTTTCTGTATAAGCTGTCTCACATATTAGTTTGTAATCTACGTACAATAAAGTATTTTCATTTATTCATTCATCTGCTGATCATCACTACTTAGATTTTAAGAATAATTTTGAGCTTGTTTCTTCCATCAGCTTCCCTCAATCTTCAGTCGTCGTTCAATTAGGTAGAAAACCGTTTATTGTTAACTTTTCGAGTGTTTGGCCGAATAATCACCCCAAACAGCACAAAAGACGAATGAACCCAGCGATCTGTGACGCACTTCAACCCCAAGGGTAAGATTATTGCAATCGGAAGGAGGGACGATGTCATAATTGATACGAGAGGGCTCAGGTGGCCTCACAGTAATCGCTGTTTAGTCGAGTCGTTACGTGCTCGAGTGCGGGAGGTGCAGATTTCAATGTGCTTTGTCAATCTTCTCGTAATGGGGTGATGGAGTTACACTTTTGAACTAGAGTAGGAAAATGCTGGATGTTTCTTTTTAATACAACTAAAAGATGGAACAGTCCCACCTAATTTTATAACTGCTGCCTATAACGATGCACTGCCACACTGAGCACATCTACTAAGGACGTGCCCTGCGATACATTGCACTGCGTCCATCACTCTGAGACATGAAGTTTTTTTTTAAGATCTTTACCAACCTGTATTATGAGAACTGTTCATTATTCCGTTCATCTTCCGTTCTTTTCAAATGCGATAAATTGCAAAGTTCACATTCCCAAACATGAAATCCGTCTGTTTCTTGAATACAAAGTGTTGTTAAAATATGTTTCACCCCAAACGATGTGTTAACTAATAACACGTATGTATACTAATAAAACCCACGTGTCTGTCTGTTATGCAGTTGCGTCACGTGGTAACACTCGGAGCTTGGTCAGGCGGAGCAGTTTCTCTAGGATACGTAACTTGGGGTTCGTTTTATATGTAACTGTTGATACTTACAATGAAAAACTAATCCACTTCAGAGCACCAAGCTTAAAATCGATTGGTGTTCAAAAGTGGAATAGCGTAGGTGCGGAAAATTTTGGTGCTGAAATTGGAAATCCTCATTATTAAAATGGTAAGTTGGTAAGTTGTTCGCTATCAAAATGTCCTGTGTCCTGTCGCGGGATTTGGATCTATTACCCTACCTATTATATCAGCTGAACACTCGGTGTAACTTATTTTTATTTTTCTTAACAAAAATAAGGATTTGGCTTAAAACAGACGCAGTAGTCAGTCACACTCAGAAACATCACTTAATTAGTTTTACTCATGTTTAAAATAACATCATAATCCTTTAGAAATGGACGAGGTAATTAATCTGCACCACACCGCAATACGACGCAAAGCATGCGTGTCGAATTGCACCTGTCTGCACCCTCTGTGAAACTTATTTATAACTTTATCATACCTGTATCTTATAAGTTGTATTTAAAACTTTATAGATATTGGGTAAAAAGCACGGGCTTTTTGAGAGACTTTTTAAAACTTCTGAGGCCCGTAGGTATGCCGATACAGAAATCGTTACTCAAGCATAAATTTGAGAAGCGATTTTCATACAAAAATCTAGCTTGAGTCCGGATCAGTGCTTGAGCAATGGATCCGCATACGACCCGATTTAGTAAATAGACTCGTAGCAAATTTGGATATATATTATATGTTGCTGATTGTAATTATAAAATTCTTTAAAATGAATGCTTGTAGGAGCTATTGTAAGTGGCAAGTAAGGTAACCGAACACAGGTGCAGAGTCGATCACATTTGTACCTCAAAACTGTAGTTACCGTCTGTGGAGCGCGGTGTAACAAAAACTTCAAAGAATACGGTACTGAATTGAAAGGTTGTGAAACACAACACCGCTACGGGCCCACAATTACATAGGATATTATTATATTAATATTGTGTTAGAAATTATATTAGATCACACAATTATTGGCGGCTCGGCTTATTAGTGCGAATGACGCGGTACTACGGAGCATAGATCTAGAAATGTATAGATAAGACATCTTTTAAAGGGCAATGGGTAATTAGGGACCTCTAATACTAAGTTACTTTTAAGCTTGTTAGATTAGTTTTGGGGATATTATTTTATTAAAATACAAAACAGTAAGTTTTTAAGTTGCCATAATATGAAAATAATTCCAACTTTTAGGCCAGGAATTTATATTGGGGATATTTTCCTTTTGGCAATAGATAGCAGTTACAAAATGTCTTAAATAAATCGGTGGTGTTTTATCCGTCTACTTCTTGGAAAGCCTAATTCTACGGATCTACGAAAATTCAATAACAAAGACGTAGGTATATCTTTTTCTTCACACCAAAATGTGTTATAATTTCAGTGGTAAAGTGTGTTCACATTGTCGGCAAGCCGTCATTAGTGGTTCGGCAGCCGCCACGCCCTCGCCACGCCGCCGCGCCGCGCCGCTGCCTCTAATCAACATATCAACTTCACACTCCCCGCGCGACTAAACAATACGCTTTTTGTCCGCTAATAAGGCATATATTTTGAACAACAATAGACTATGATTGTCTGAATTTTGTGTGAAAATACACCGACTGTATCGTTATTTTTATTCCCGCCTCAAGCGGAAAGTTCAGCCAAACGTGACTCTTTCTTAAGATAATCCATCGCCAACTATCGATTTCTGTTTACGTAGATTTGCATTGAAAGTGAAAACAGCGTTGACAAGCAACAAAAGGGTTATTATAAGGAATAATAGATCTGTGTCGCAAAAGTTCCTCGCCCACCCACGAGACACCTAATTATCTCAAAGACAGATGTCGACGAAAGTGAACGTTTCCTCTCAAAAAATCCTCGAAGACATCAAAACTAAGCGCCGACGGATTACGAGACACGGATTGAGACGCGATGTAAACACACGCGATAATGCATTTTATTTCTTTACATTTAGCGTTGCATCTGCGCTGATTTCAGTCTCAGGCATTGGCAATATATTTCTGCAGTGAATCATGTTATTTTGGCTCCTACATACATTAAAATAAATATCAAATTCGCGTGTTTTTTCAAAAACGCGTGCAGATAAAACGTTGTTAATTTTTTCATTGGCAAAACTTGTCAATAGACAATACGTCAGGATGACAAAGCGGCTGATCCGAGTTATATATTCATGGCAGATTATATTCGGGGGATTTATTTATTTATCCGTCGGCAAGAGGACAACGCCAAACACGGCACGCATCGGCCCGTAATCACTTTATTTTGAAAATGGCCGAAATGTCTTTTTGTTGATGTCGTTTATTCCAGAACATTGTTGGGGCTTAAATTGTCCATGAAGTTTTGTTGTATCCGTAAATAAGTACTTGAGTCTGTCCGATTAAGACCACCATGACTAGGTTATGGCAGCTGCTATTCAGTATTCATAGATATGACGAACTGTCAGATTTGCTACATCTGCTTTAAACTTACATGATTTTTTTTTGTGTATACAATATAATGTTATTTTTAGTTGATAAGTTAGTAGATAAGTGGTATATAATAGGGTAATTATAATCGCTCAGCAATAGAACCCTGTAAATAAATAAATAAAAAAAAATGATTGACGGAGAGGTGCCATAAATAAAAGAAGAAGAAGACTTGTGTGATTCAATTAAGTTGGTCTTACACTACTTTAAAAAGCAATGTTTTTATGTTCATGTCTAATATGTTCTAGCTCTGCTTAGTTTTGGTTATATCCTTTTTATTACTTAGTCTTTATATTTTTAAATCGAAACTGAGAAATTTACTGCCAGAAAAAAGTTATAAAATATAAACTAAGTATTTAAGTAAGTAAGTACTTTTTTATTCAATATTTTAGGGTAGCATAACCTTTCGTTGAATACTTGTAACAATATAAGTTTTATCGTGGTTTTAATATAACTTTTGATCTGTTATAAACTTAATGAGATGGCCCCAGCATCATATATTGTAATAATGAGTACAATATCATATTAATTTTTGTCGCTAAGCGTGTCTCGATGTAATCTTTAGGTGGGCGGAGTAGGGAGACCACGCTGACGAGAGAAATGGGAAAACCTCCTCCTCCTTGCGTCGATATCCTCAGGGTTGAGGGTCGTGACCTTTATGTAAGACCTTGTTTTGGATGATGTTCTTCCAGCGAGATCTGTCTGCTGCAGACCGGATGGCATCACTCACGGTGGAATCCAGTGCTGAACGAACCTGATCGCTCCAACGCATTGGGCTTCGTCCTCCCGACCTCTTTCCTTCCACCTTGCCAGTGACTACTAGTTTTTCTGAATGGGAAAACAGCCCTCCATAATACATGGGGTTGAGAAGGTGCATCTTCATTATTTCTCACACCATAACTTATTCCAGTGGTAGGCAAATTCATATTTTTGCTCTTGAAAAAGTTAATTAACGTCAGTGACCGAGCATTATAATTATGGTTGCAGGTTTGTTATTTTATTGTAATAAGTATGAAATATTACACTTACTACGATAATTCTAATCTATCTATTTATTTTCTAAGATATTACCTACTTATAAGTTGACAAAATAAAACCAAAATTTACATATTGTACATTAACAATTTTCATTGAGTATAATTTTAACTGACACACTATTGCGAACGCTTTTATTAATATTTTCCATGTCCTAAGCAGTAAGAGACGTGTGGTCGCCCTAAGACGGCGGTACATCAAAGGGCCGCGAAGGGACACCACGTGATTACGATAATCGCGCGCCGTCCTCGCCTGTTACTGTCGCCTTATAAATTGAGATAAAGCTGCCATTCATGGAGCTATTTTACTGAACAATTAACTACTAGTATAAGTGTGAAGATCTCAGTATAGATTTATCTTTAGGGGGTAACAGAATAAAATGTATAGGCCTTTTTGTACTCATAACGTAACTTGTAGCCTAGGTTTAAGTTTTTTTTCCTACAATTTTTTTTTAATTTGCTTTTAAAATTACTTTATTTTATTACCACTACTTTTTGTGCATAAAAAGCTTCCACAAGAAGCGACTTTGTCCAAATTATACCCAGAACATAAAATATAAAAAAATTTAGTGGAAAAGTTTAGGCGATTGTACTCTCACTCACGCCTCGCTGCCTAAAACAATTTAGATAAAACATGGAATAAATGTAAATCGTGACCAGTAAATATCAGGAATACGCTTTTTATCACTCGTAGCTGTCCTCTACGAGCGTAGCGTTGTCGTAGCGTCGCCGCTACGCTACTACGCCGACATCTACGCCTATCATTACCGACTACGATTTTTTTCCTATTTTGGAATGAAAATAAAATTTTATAGGAATCATTTCAACTTATGTCCGCCGTGAATGCACGCCCTTAGCGTTAAAGTCGGTTTTATAAAACTGTTCTTTATGCTTTTTATCGAGATTGAAATTAAGATGTTCTAATGTGTTCATTACAAGACGAGGATTTTACGCTACGCTGTCCGTTTGAGGTCCGTTCGAATGGAATCGACGAAATAATATGATTGAGTATGAAATTATTCCGCTTTTTGCAAAACTCACATTAATGATTTTGATAAGTAAAGTATAAATTAATATGGCAGTGATGCGGATTACCTACATATTTGAATAGATTTACAAAACAGTTTCTACTTGTACTTAAGATATGAACTTATATAATACTAGCCGTCGCCCGCGGCGTTGCTCGCGTTCTACCCTTTAGAGTGTGACATTTCAAAATTCCTTTCTTAGTGCACCCCTACACTATATAAGGATCCTACCCTCCAAATTTCATACCTCTAGGACTTATGGTTTAAGCTGTGCGTTGATTCTCTGTCAGCTTCAAAAGAGTTTTATATATATTGGTGATGATTATTATGTTCTTTTTTTTTAAGAGACAAAATCTAATTATTTATTTAATTAATTATTATTTATCTAATTATGTTCTTAATCTAATTTATTTTAAGTGTAGTGTTGAAAATTTTTTCAACAGTTGAGTTGAAATGAATAAATGATAAATGCAAATTAGTATAGAATTAATGCATTTTTAAAATTGAATATTATGAAAATATGTTTAGAATCAGACAAAACTAAACAAAATCTTGACTTCACATCTATTTAAACTATTAACCATTGTCCATATAAATAATCTAATCTAATAACGCATGAATGATATTAGATCATTTAAAAATATTTTGAATGAACAACAGCACCCTTATCTAACTGCATGTAATAAAGTTATCTCTTTATGTTACTGCCTAACTTACGAGTTCAAACATATATATTTTAAAATATAGATAGATAGATAGATAGAAAATACTTTTCAACACACTTGCTCATAAAGTGGCTTTATGGTCACCGCAATTAGGCACATAATGATACCCATAATCAAACTGTGACTTTTTCATTGCTATAACTCACAAGTGAGTTATAGATTTTTTTTTTGAATTTTATTGGTTGAGTTGCTTTGTTCTTAAAAAAGTTTTTATTCAAAAAAAAGATCGTGTTCAATAGAACAAATAAATGAATATTCCTATTGCTTGCTCATTTCATGCAACTTCTTATTTAAATAGATAATTTTAACTCGTACGTGTTTAATAAATAAAACTTTCACTCAAATATAACTTTTGTTTTCTGTGTAATAAAAGAAAACTTTAAATTCCCCATTTTTTACGTGGCAGAATAGGCGCAAGCCCTAAGCGCGGAAAATAAATAAAAAAAAAACCTCATCCCTTTAGTCTGTGGCCGATCGCAATGCGCGCGCATAGGAAAACTGATTAATTTTTCCCGCCATAGCGAAACATTTTTCACAACGCGTTTTCACTGTTGAAATTATAGTTATTTTATTCACAAGTGTGTTGAAAAACGTCGTATGATACACGTGTGTATTGGTGATTACCGTTCTCGGCTTTCTTAAGACCCTCGCCTACGGCTCGGGTCTCAATGGCACCTCGGCGGTAAGCACCAATGTACCACACTAGTACCATAATGTACTATTATTGCACACCTTAACCTAGGGATTGCCTACAGGAAAATAAAAAACAAACCTTAAATTAATTGTACAATGGGCGGTCTTATCGCTATGCAGCAATCTCTTCCAGACAACCTTGAACGGAAAGTACTTCAAGGTATATACAAGGGGTGCTGTATAAAAATACAGAGATTGAAAGAAAAATAAAATTTTACACACACATAGTTACTTAAATACATAGTTAAATATACTTAGACTTTAAAATATAATAGTGTAAATATATATAAGTTGTATGATTTGAGAAAAATTCATGCTTGCAAGTAGTTTTAATCTCCAAAAAGTATATTGTGTTTGTTTTATCTTTAAAAAGTTTAAGTATGTGTTATAGGTAATTAATATTTTATCTTTTTATTTCATATTTTTTATAAATTAAAATAACATGATACGCAACTAAATTTCATTTAGCACATTGCTTTTTTATATTGCAATTATTAGTAATTTTTAACAAAAAAAGCTCAAAAAGGTAATTCAACAACTTACTGGGTCTGAATTTAAATAATTTGGGATCAAAATAGCTAATTCAAACTTTGACAGTGACACAAAGAAGCTGCACTCAACCGCTAATGTGTGGGTTTGTGATGTCGCGCGGAAGTCAAAATTGATGTCACCCTATACAATTATCATCCACACAATAATCAGCTATACAACCTTAGCAATAGGGCAGAAAATCCAATGCGCCATTTAGCTGTTAAGGGTGTGATTTTGATTTTTACAGTAAATTTTTGTATTGTATTGAATAAAAGCGAAAGACCGTAAGGAATTAGTTCACATTGATGTCAGTCTATTGTCAGTCCGTCCGTCTGTCATTTGGACGTTTATATCAAGCCATGAATTTAATATTTTATATTATTTTGTACTAGTGTCACTCTTTCTGGTCGTTTTGGTATACTTAATTATAACTGACTAGCTTTCATCCGCGACTTCGTTGCGTCCCGTTGAAACCGTTGATTTTATAGGATAAAAAGTAGCCTATGTAGTCACGGACAATATATATTCCAAGTTTCATCCAAATCGGATTAGTAGTTTTTGCGTTTAAGAGAAACGAACATACATCCAAACTTTCGCGTTTATAATATTAGAATAATTCCTTGAAAATTAACAATAAACTAATTTATGATATTGATATAAAAAGAGGTTCTTTTTTTTTTGAAACAAGGTACTTAAATATTTTCTTGGTATTAATATTTACAGGATTTGCCCCTCAAGTTATGCATGACAACTAAACTAATTAAAATGCCAAGATAAGTAAATTGGTAATTAAGTAGGTGCGAGTGTGACCGCGCTTTTATAATTAACAGTTGCGTGTGTAGGGACCATTATTACAACTACTATTGCTTTTTAAGTGTATCCGGGACGAAATATTTTATTGTTTTATTCGAAATCTCACCTTCAATGTTTTCTGAAAATTACATTTTTAATAACGATAAAATTAAAATAAAAAAAACTGAAACTGAAATAAATTTATAAGCTTAAAACATGGTACAAAGTGTCAAAAAACCTATTTTTCAGGGTCGCTGTTTTGCTTTTTACTCAGTTAAAAATTTATCATGCATTGACATAGTAGTAACTATAAAAGTGTAAAAGTGTAGTAATAATTGTTACTTTTGCGTTGAGTTTCATAAAAAAATAATCTTTCAAAAAATTTTGACAACCCTAAATTGATACTTTCAATATTTCTAAGCGTACCCTTAGGCCAGTAAAAATCCCTTTAATTCCCCACAACTAACTGTTGTAGAACAGCTACAATGGTACCTAAGCATTAAGTAAGCATGTGTGCAAACATAATTCGATCTACATCGGCTCAGATTAGGGTGCGCACAATACGGCTAATTGTGGGGTGCTGAGGCATAAGCTGTAGCGGAAGCGGACGCGAGAACTTCAGCGTATTTTGAATGGCGTAGAAGAACAACTTTGGCTGCAATATAGGTATACAGAAATGAAAAAAACACAAGTATCGCTTAAAAAGCAAACTGAACATCTACTCTGAAAACATTGATATGTAATTTTATTACGACCAATACCAAAACTTTTAACTTTTTCACTTGTACAAAATAATAATACTGTTGTCTGAATTCAACTTGATTATCTATCATCATCTTATTCATCTCATCATTATTACGACTTGTTGTGTATCTCAACTCATCAATTTTGTAAATTGTATTTTCATTGTATTCTTGTGTAGTATTTGTCGTGTTTTGCCGTTTGATAGACGTATAGAGGCCGCTGGTAAGGTCAAACAACCTTCTCACTCGTACATTTGAACGTTTTTGAACATAATGTTGAAAGTGCAATCGAAAAGGTGGTTTGACGTTATCGTTCGCTAAGAAATAAGTTGAATGTATGTTACAAGAGAAATTAAATTCTAACATACATCCAACTTATTTCTAATTTTGAAGAACCGCTGTCGCTTATGGTCTGTACCATTCAGTAGAATGTGATCCCATAGATCCGTGCTGTGAAATACAACATTTACAAATATTTGTCGGCTGCAGCCCGCGGCGCGGCGCACTGCGTACTGAGGGGCGCACGCGCATCATCCCGAAATGCCAAGAAGACCTAACTTCTAAGGTTAGTTTACCGTCACAGCTCAGTTGGTATTAACTCTACCTTTCGTGCTGTGGGTCGTGGGTTCGATTCCCACCGTGAACCAACATTTGTGTGATGGTAAATATTGTTTTTTTTTCAATATCTGTGTGTTAGTATAATTATGCAATTACAAATAAGAAGTAGGTATATAAATATATCAGCACTCTAGTTCCCGTAGTACAAGGTTTGCTTAGTTTGTGACTAGAGGGCGTTGTGTGAAATGTCAATGAATATTTATTGGTTATTTATTTTATGCTGAAAATAGATTTAAATTTTGTATTTTTGCAGTTCAAGATATTTTATGTAAATATTAAAAATAACCTACGATAAACTAGTTACTCCACCAATTTCCAAATGCTTTTAAAACCTGTCGCGACTTAAATCGCGTCTTATTGAAACATGTCAAAACACATATCTTTCCTAAAACCGGTTACATTTGACATGGTAACGTTCAATAAACAGAAATTATAATATTTTTTGTTCAATTCAGTTACGCTTTTACAAATAATATTCACAGTTATACATGTGTGCGTAACTAACACACGTATACTGTAGCGAATAATAGCTGCGTATGCGCATTGAAGGGGTAAAAAATATGGCCGCAGAAAATAATGTTGTAAAACGAGTGAAATGTATTGTTATTAATGAAATAAAAATAATTCACAATGTAAGCATGAGGGGCCTACCCTCCGGTTGTTATTCTGGTGGGCGCCATATTGGATAACATTACCAGCGTGACTGAATGTAGCCTGTGTCAAATAGACAATAAAACTACGCTGAAAACTATTTGTTTTGATCATGAATTTACTTTAGATTTTTTTTGGAGGCGAGCTCAACTTTATCTTCCAATTCCAAGGATTCCAAAAGTGTGGGTACCTACATATAAAGGCCCAATTACACCATACCATTTTCTTATACGTACCAGTGCCTTTAACAGTTTTTTTATACAATCTCTAGATAGTGTAGAATATATGGAAATGACAGCTTTGATCGAGGAATCACGTGACAATAAATAAAAACTTCAAAAATGGAATATTTTGACGTTTTATTTTCTCATATTGTAAACGTAAAAAATTACTTGACTAGACTTATACGAGTATTATTACAATTTTAACACTTGACATTGGCAAAATTGTCTGTCGAAATGACGGACACAGGGCATTATTGAAGAGAAGAAGAAGAACGTAAAATGTTAATTTAGCCACAGATCATATAATATTTGTCTTACCTCTGTGACTTCAAACTATAGAGCAATAGGACTTCTGATAAACGTAGCGGAAGTAAAATATTAGTGAGGTATTTACCTAGTAATGGTTGATACCACGCCAAACTGATGATAGATAAAAATCGGCAGGTTTCTAGTACTTATCTAGGTCCAACGTTCAAAAACAAAATGATTAGTCAGAACTTAATCAAACACAGTAAATACAAATCACAGTAGATAAAGTTATCTGAAACTACTTAGTCATTGCTCCACTTCCGACCACATGACATACAAATTCATATACTCTTTCATGCAAGTCATAAAACACAATACATTAACGGTTTCATTCGAGGAATCAATTCGCGAGAGTGGGGCGACCTGTCCGTGTGTTATGTGCAGTACAGTTGGTGTCATAGAGAAGTGAACCTGTTGGCTCTGTCCATAACAGTTACTATGGTCTCTTTTTATAGGAATTAAAAATCATTAGGTTACCTAAATACAAGAAAGGTTAGAGGTTTTTTATTTTAACCAAAAAAGCTTTAAAAATAATATCGACTGGTTCCTGAAAATATATATTATTATAGCTAAGCATCGAATATTGTGCCGTTTTAAAAGATGGAAGCTGATTTTTGGCTTGCTAACGAGTGACGTCACGCACAAAATGCAACCATCAAAGTTGAAACTTCAGAAATGCGACGCACTAAAAAAAGCTACGAAAAGGCTCTGTCTATAGAAAAAGCCGTGTGCATAATAAACAAGTCGATTACATCAATTTTAAAAGCTGACTGTACATAACATTATACGATGTACCTAAGGGTTGGTCTACACACGTCTACGGAAACATGGTGATTTATTTAATGGCGTGTACACACGGCGGCATTGTGCGGACAGACAATACACCTAAATTGAGATGTCACATTTGCTACGCATTCTGGTCGGCGATTCGTTCAAATCTGTGGGATCGACAACAAAAACCTTAGTAATAGATAAATAAAGTCAAATACCGCAGGCAAAACTACCCTGTTTACCCTTAAACTGTCTCAAGAACTCTAAAGCTAACGAAATAAGGGCGATTTTTGATTGTAGAGTTGTGTAGAGTCGGTTGGTATTTTTGACCATAAATCATTAGTTTTTCGCCAAGGGTTGCCGCCGATGTGCGCCTACCCTAAAATGGCTGGATCGTTTTTGATGCGGTATAACTTATGTTTTATTAACAATAAAAACATGCTATAAATAATGTTTTATTCGACGGTTTACTTGTTGTGAAGGAATCATAAAAAGTCGTGTTACAAATTAAATTAAAATGCGACTCACTGTGTTGCTTACAAAAATACAAATCATCATTGTTACCATTAAAATATTGTAATAACAATCACACACGTAAGTATATTATTTAGTTTTGTCGAAAAGTGAGATAAAATAACATAAAATAGATAGCTCCTAGAAAGTCCACAATAAATTGAATTATGTTGTCTGTGCACCGCCTTCCGTTACCGCTCCGCTCGTTACTTTCCATGTTACGGTTGCCTGGAAGAAATCGCTTTCAGCGATAAGGCCGCCCGTTATACTATACATAGTTAGTTTTAAGGTTTGTATGTACCTAATCCTTGTGTATAATAAAGTATTATCTATCTATCTGTAGCCGATATTAGCGTGGAGTGGTGAAAGGGGTCGTGGGCTTTTTAAAACACTATTTTTTTTTGGAGGAATATTGATACCGAGCGATTGTGCGTAGATACGGCCAAGTCCGTTCGCGGTTCACAATCCAACTAACGGCCTTGTATCTACGCACAAACGCGGGTAGTCTTCACTTTATTAATGAAAGCAAGGTACAAACATTTCGTAGGTAATACTTAATTCTACAATATTATAATTTTTAGTAGGTATTTCAGATTCGCGAGGCGCGTCGTCTACACTATCTATCTATGTTGTGTAGTCTCGAAATGTAGGTTTAGATCGTTAAGGGGTTAAAAAAAATTTTAGGTATTCTATACGCACGCATACGTGAACCAACTAAGTTCCTACAGTGCAACCGTACACATAAGAATAAAAAAAAAAAAATTATTTAAAAAAAATTTTTTTTTACCAATTACTACAAAAAAAAAGAAAATTGGTAATTAAATAAATAAATAAATATTCACGGACACTTAACACAACGCATTCTAGTCACAAACTAAGCAAAGCTTGTGCGATGGAAACTAAATTGGTAACAATCATACAGATAATTAATTGTATTTGGCTTGAGCAAAGTACAGGCTGTATTGCAAGTGTCCACACAAATTCCGATTAACATTTCCACAATATCTAAATATCCTAACTTTCTATAACTCAATAAACATTTAAAGTAACTACCGACCGCTACTAGAAGTGCCGTCAGCTCTTTCCATTTAACCATAAACACAGGCCACAGACCATTAACTTTATAAAAAGCCCGAATTCCATCACTAAATTAATCGACGTGTTCCACGTAACGCACCAACTAGAAGAGCATTAATTGTTAGAGCACCTATACTATCCCACGGCAAAGTAGCTTTTAGTGAAGTAGTACAAGCCCACTGGTGGGCCAGATGGGAAAAAAAATCCCATCGAGCCCACTCATTTGCATAGTGGGCTCGATGGGAATAAGCCTTTTTTTATAAATAGATTCATTTATTGCATTAAATTATAATAATAATTAGCAATATTATTTAATTTTCATTAATTATTTCATTTATGATAGTTTGCTAGTTTACAAAGTTTACATTAAATAAAATAAAGCACGTGGGTGATGTAATGTTTCACAGGAAATCTAATTTTAATTTAATTTAATTTACATCATCATCATCATCAATCAATATATATAAAACTTTTTTGAAGCTGACTGAGAATCAACGCACAGCCTAAACCATAAGTCCTAGAGGTATGAAATTTGGAGGGTAGTATCCTTATATAGTGCCCCTACACTAAGAAAGTAATTTTGAAACGTCACACTCTAAAGGGTAGAACGCGAGCAACGCCGCGGGCTACGACTAGTATACAATATTATCATTTCTTACATTTTCCCACTGAAATTGTTTGCATAATTATAATAGACATTGACAAACAAATAGCTGTTAAAACGTTACTAAGTAGGTGCTCTCTAAACTAGTGCTCTAAGTGGAATCATTTATACGACTTATTATAGAATCTCGTTAACAAAACGATTCTACGTCTGGTGCGTCACTAGTGTTGGGACATCACTAGTTCTTGTATCTTAATCGGTACTTATTGATATGGTTCCGTATTTATTACACTAAATGATGATGATAACGTGTTTTAGGAGAGCGGTAGCTTTGTCTTCACTAGTTGTTTCTTCGACTTTGTTCGTATTCTATTATTTATTCATTTGAACATCGTAGAAAATATGAATGCTAACTTCAACTTTAACTTCTTGGTTTATGGCTTTTGCAAGTTGTTGTTACAATTCTGCCAGTGGAATGCTGACTAATTTTTTTTATTTTTTATGATAATTGTAATGGAACAAGCCGATAGCTCACCTGGTGTTAAGTAGTAACTTCTGCCTATAACAATGCATTAGCTCACAGAGCAAGTCCAATGAGGACGTGCCCTGTAAGGCAATGCACTGCGTCCATCACTCTGAGACGTAAAGATGTTGAAGTCTCATGTGCCTGTAATTACACCGGCGCCCTTACCCTTCAAACCGGAACACAGCAATGCGAGCATCGCTGCTTGGCGGCAGAAATAGGTACGGTGGTAGTACTGAACCCGGAATTATGTTTGATAGGCAGTTTTTAATTCTCCATACTTAGTTTTGACAACTAATAATGCAATTACATAGGTAAGTATATAATCATCGTTGCATTATAAGCTTTCATAATTAAGCTTAGCATCCATGATATTCATATGAAATGTAGCTGGCAAACACTGGATGAGAAGAGCCGAAGGGCTCAGTGGCGTGTCTTGGGAAAGACCTACGTCCAGCAGTGGACTGATATAGGTTGATGATGATGATGATCCATGATATTCAAGATATTGAAATTTTAGAATTAGATGAACTTGAATTTTTGCTCGCAAGTGTATTTCCACCTTAATCAGATAATTCATTCCTAATGTTTAGGTGGTGTAGTTAAGATAGCCTTTAACTGCTTTCAAATGTCCAAATACGAAATGGAAAACAACTTGATGTAGTCCAAAATGTCCCCACATACCTGGGCCCTGTGTCATGAAACCGACGATAGCTTAACTTAGAATAGGTGAGAGTTAAATGTCGTGGTAGAGAGAGTGAGAAAGAGAGAGAGAGAGAGAGAACACCCAGCTGTGTGCGAATGAAGGGTTAAGACGCTGACAACTGTCTAATAATTTCAGACTACTTTTGGTCACTCAAATCGCAAACCACATAGGGCTCACTTAGAATCACCTCTCACGTTCTGTCAAATGTTAATCACTATTTAAATAGTGCCATCTCGATTATGGCTTGATTGAAACAAATTGATTTATCCTACTTCTCATCCCATCTCACACCAATTCCCACTAATATTATAAATGCACTAATATTACACAGGCTACTTTTTACCCCGGAAAATCAACAGGATGAAACGGGACGCGGATGAAGTCGCGAGCAGGAGCTAGTACATAGTAACCTACATATAATACAATCAATAGTACATACTTTAAACTATTAACATATTGGATAACATTGAGGCTACTAGGAAAAGCCCGGTATTAGTACCTATTTACCGATGCCTTCCGCCGAGTGTTAGGTATACCCACTAATATCACTAGGTTGATTGTAATTAGGTTAATTAGGTTTCTAATAATTGATATGGCGTGATATGGCTATCACGTCGATGGTGATGATGATTCATAATTAAATTCTGCCCAAATTTATCCTTATAGCCAATATTTTCTATACGAAACAGACGACGTTTTCTAAAACAATTCTGATTATGACTATTACTTTACTTATTCAACTACTAATGCATCATCGTTAGTAGTTGATAATCTAGTCTACTAATTACATTTAAAAAAAAAAGAACAAATGTTAAATAACTTTTTTAACCAGGGTATCATGGCATTTTTTAAACCAAAACCAGACATTAGAATGTTACTGCAGTTTACTATAGAATGTTTGTTACAGGGCCCTTGCCGCTGTCCGAACCTGAACCAATAAAAATAACTTGGAGATCCAATGAGGAACACAGCACCGAGCGGGTGTTACCACGAATTATTGATAATGAAGCTGTGGCACGCATTAGCTACCTACTATGTACGCCACTTTATTGGGGAGATAAAAAAGTGGCCACTGTTGAGGACGACACGACATTTTTTAATATTGGTCACGACCGGCACGATAGTCGAGACTTAATTTGAAATCAATATTGAATCACAGCAAAGAAGAAATAAAAACTTATACAGTCAATGGCCACTGTTGAAGATGACATGTGATTTTTTATATATTAATCGATTTGAAAGCAATGGAGATATCGAACCGGACTTAAAGCAATCTAATTAACGTGTAATTTAATAAATATAATCCCTGTGTGAATTCATATTCTAGGGACTTGTAGGCATACTTCTCCCTCCGGTTCGTTACAACTGAATCTCAAAATGTCTAACTAATCAATAAGACTGAATCTCATTGGTGTTTAAAAAAAACAAGTAATAACCAGTAATCAGAGGTAGCATTCATAAACACCCATCTAACACACCGCATTAATCGCTGAAAGAGCCAAAATAGCCACCAAATCTACAGCCTTCTCTTTTCTTTGAAATGCAAGACCCGTTATAAAATAACGGGGAACTTATGAAAAGGTACGGTTTACTGTTTAAAAAAAACATAAGTATTTATTATGCTTATGATATTTATGAAAACAGTGCCTCCCAACAGTCGGCCGCTAATAGCCGCTCCCGTCAACGACTCAATGCGACAATTAATATTCAAATTAATATGTGTTTGAGACGTTACTCCAAATAGTGTGCTTGTCCACTGCGTGAGTCGGAGCGTGCTGTCACATGTCGGCGCCGACACCGATATTTTTGTTCAAGCAACTGACATAACAATGTCGATATCATGGAGGTGACGATTCGTCCAAGACGTCTTTATCAGCCAGGCGTGCGTTTTTAATGTTACTCGTTACCAAACCGTACCAAGACCTTCCTTTATGAGAAATTGTGACGTCACTATCGTTTGGAAGTTTACGTGATATGATAGATCTACGTAAATAAAAGCGTATTTTGTTCTTCAATTTAGCATATCAACAAACATAAAAAATTATATAATTAATTTTTTACCCTACATAAGTATAAGACATAGATACACCCTAACAATTTTGTTTTATTGACTTGAATACTTTTGAACCTTCAGTGGCTTGACTTGCTCATTGGCGGTTCCAATGGAAATCTCCCAGCTTATCTCATCGAAGCGATAGACCGTTTCAAGCGTAATGTTACGATACCCTCCGCTAACGAACTGTTAATGCTGATGCAAGCTGTTTTGTTTTCATAACAAGGTAGAACAGTAACTAGAGAAGAGCAACACAAGCAATATGTTGGAAAGTGCTAACTACGACTTCAAGCTTTTTTGTCATAACGTTATAGCTGTCGTAAAAAGTTCGTATGATAGACTTGCCGTCGCCCGCGGCGTTGCTCGCGTTCTACCCTTTTGAGTGTGACGTTTCAAAATTCCTTTCTTAGTGCACCTCTACACTATATAAGGATACTTCCCTCCAAATTTCATACCTCTAGGACTTATTGTTTAGGCTGTGCGTATGCGAGTTATATTGCTTGTCAATGCCAGCTCGATTGCCGACCGTTGTAGTGACACCGCGCAGTGTATCTCGGATACGCTAGCGTTACGATACGTATGCGATTGTCACATTTAATCGTGATCAAGGCACTGTTCGGCCAAGAAAGGGGCGAATCGTATCAAAAAGAAAAGAAGGTGCACCTCAGCAACCCTCAAGCCACAGATCAAACAATAGGCTCAGGCACCTGTTCCATGCCACTAATTGGGGCGTGGTTGATGAGCGTGACTCGCTTTTTAGTCTGTGCTTTGTTCGCATTCGTGACGTGCCCTGTTATTGTGCTACCGACGTAACGTGATCAAACTGGATATCACACGTGTAGTTGTAAAAGTGAGCTACGTGGTGCCATTACAACTAAAGCTCAGACTAAAACGTGGCCAAAGGATGCATTGGTATTGAGTATAGTATTATATGATCTGTGGTATTGACCATAGACTAACCAATGTAGAGCTGTGAATTAGAAAGAGTCTCGGACACGAGTTTTGACATTTTTTGAAACGACACATAGCACTTTTATTTTAATAGTTTTTCTTGTGTTATTGTGAGTATTGTTGTTTAATTTTGGTGGAATTTTAACCAATAATACTTAGGTCGTAACATAAAGTGTGAGCCATTGGAATAAATGTGTGTAAAGTGGTTTTTCTGAATGTGAAAATTCGTGTTAGGTTTTTAAGAGAAAATCCACCATTTTCTTTTTAAAACAAACGACAGCCGACTTGACAAAGACTTGACGTGACTTATTTATGTATTACAATTTTAACACTTGACATTGGCAAAATTGTCTGTCGAAATGAAGGACACAGGCCATTATTGAAGAGAAGAAGAAGAAGAAGAAAGAGTCTCTGCGTTTGTTTTAAACAGAAATAATTACATTTGTAACAATTAATCGTCCCCAGCTCGTGGTCTACTTATGTAGTACAACTGGTCGTACCAGTTCTTCGTAGTCCACCTCAATATATCTAGGTATATCTTCGCAGCTCTACGGACTTTCCCTCTGAGCAAATATAATCACACATAACTACTTGTAATAAAGAAGTGTAATGCCTATAATGCCGTGTAAAGAGGTATTACTTAGAGTATTATTTGCATACATACAAAGAAATGTTTTTGTCGGTCATTCTGTATTGTGTCATGGGCATTCTAGACGTGCTGAACGCTGGTAAATTACAGATGATTACAGTTAGTAGTACCCACCAAAAAAATTTTTTTTTTGCTTATACGATAGTATACCTAGATAGTATCTTGTATAGAGATTTCTTTGCAAGTAGAAATCTTTTTAATTTGAGCATTTTATCCGTAGTTTTTTTTTATTATTTTATTGCTTACAATGTAATTACAAAATATGGGTACCTAGATCTTAGTGGGTAGGCGCATGTACCCCGTACGGATGCTGCAATTTGGATTTCGGTTGATTTAATTACAATGTATTAAGTACCTATTACAAAAAAAATTAAGAGTCTTGAGTGCTTTTTTGTATGATCCTGAAAATGAAGTCACTTTGCCATTTCCTTCCAATCCGACCCCAGAATGGTCTGCGTAGCTACGTAAGTTCAGAGAGCTGAAGGCCAAATACTCAAACGCTACTGATTAAATTCCATCTCTTACAAATGAGTAATGTCAAACAGAGGTAGAGCAATTTTAAGTGGTGCTTAAATTTGAGTGACGTTTCAGTATTCAGTGTGACTATTGTCACAGAATTGTACTTTACTTATCTAAAATTATAAATATTAGGCCAGTACCGCACGTGACTATTCCGATTAAGTGTAGGTACGTACCTTCTGTGTATGTAATCTAAATAATACGGATTAAATTTTATCAAATTTAATCGTTATTTTGGCATGTTGATAAGTGATTGTAAAACTCATCGTTTTACAACAAAAATAATTCAGTTGGAATAATTATTAGAAAAATTACTCTTTCAGTCGGACATTTTTTTTAGTAAGTAGGTACATTAAGTTATCTAAGAGGATGTATTGTTTTATATTCACCTTCCGTTATCCTCACATTATAAACATATTTCTGCACTTTAGCATGGACTTTAATAACAGATGTAATATAACATGATGGAATCATCAAACGAAATAGAAAAAGAGCTGAATATATTAAAGAAATCAATTAAATTTAATTTTAGTACCAAGTACACACAAAACTGGACTGTAATGACGCACTGACTACACTTAAAGCGATAGCAGTTCCAGCTACTATGTTCCTAATTAAATATTACCTAGTGTAATAGATCACGAGTAAAATTTATGAGCCAATTTGACAGGCGTCATGGCTCAGTCGGTAGTACTCGTAGCTCTGCCTTCCGTGCTGTGGGTCGTGGGTTCGATCCCCACCGAGAACAAGCATTTGTATGGTGTAAACATAGATGTTTGTTCTGTGTGATGTTTCTATGAATTATTAGTATGTATTTACAAAAAAAAATGTATGTATTCTATCAGCCATCTAGTTTCCATCGTACAAGCTTTGCTTAGTTTGGGACTAGAAGGCGTTGTGTTATGTGTCCGTGAATATTTATTATGATTATTATTAATTTTTATAAGAAAAACTGGGAAAAACACGTACACGACATTGCGTATTTTGCTTTCCGATTGATTTTGTTTAAGATCAATAGAACGATTCCAATGAAATGCCATCATCATCATCACCATCTTGTAACGATGAAGCTGACGATGACTGATGATGACATTATTTACAAATCTCTACGTATTTTTTTACGACATGCTCATGAAAAATTAAGGAAACTTCAGCACCTCTTATCTATTTTACTGCTATCACTATGAACATTAGACCTACGTACTTTTTATAAAAACGCTGAGCAATTGTGTTATCAGTTTATGTAGATACTTAGCTTATCACTGTTGTGATGTTTACGTACAACATATAATTTGCGTGTGCGTTATAATCGTATTAAAGTAACGTCTGATAATTTCCGGATAACTTTATCAAGGTTTTGATATGTTTAAATCCCTTTATTTACTGTCTCGTGAAATAATCCATTTACTTTTTGCCGTAACCTTTTATTCACAGAGATAAATACAACTAATACAGTATTTACAATATTTACAAAATACACATGAAACAGTTGAGCTATCTACAAATCGATTTATAGATAGCTCAACTGCCGTAACTGAGAAACTTTAAAATATAAAATTAATTTGCAATTTTTTTGTGTACGCTGCCACGTCTGGCACCGAAAGCTAAGTAATCTCTTGTACTAGTACTAAGCTTTTGCACCGTTTCGACGCCGAGAACGATATTTTTGTATAAGAAAAAAAAAGAATCATGTCGGTATTGTGGCCAGTGTGCAAACGTTATTTGTTACCAACCATCGTTACCGATATAACAAGTTATGCGCCTAAACATCTAAAATGACTGTTGCATATCTTTAAAATCAAAAACAAACCGCTTTTGTAAGTATCGGAAATATAATATTGCCACATTAGCCGTCACAAAAGGCCGTATCTAGCATCATCGCTGCGACAATGCAGTGCGATATTACAAAAGAAATAATATTGTAACGATGTGCTAAAGTTGCACTCAAAACTGTACTAACTTTGCACAAATCTATGGATTCACGTGCGATTTTCATCCATAAATATAAGAAACGAGAGCATCATTTCATTTTGAAAAATATATAAACGTTGTCCGCTGTGTATAAAATTTTTTGAAACTCAATCATTGTGCTTCGAATTTATCACGTGATATTAAATCTTATATTAATTTGATAAAGCACATTTTTCATTGAGAGTCGGTACGCGTTCGAAATCCTGATTAAATTTGATTTAATCTGAACGGTTTTGAACCTTAAATCAGCGTGATTAGCCTTATTTTCCTCTGAATACGGCTAGGGCTGACACAAGATGGTTCAATCTAGCAAATATCGTTATAATAAAGCGATCGTATTTCCACTGATAACATCTCCATGGGGTAACCAAATAATTGATAATCCTATTCAGTGTTTGGGAAATATGGAATAAAAGATTTTTTTTTTGATAAATAAAGTTCTCAAATGACTCAAACGTGTCATCTTCCGCGGTTGGCCCATGTCCGGTTTTAGTTTTAAAAAAACTTTTTTACTTGATCTGAATCTTGTAAATCACATTTGATGTAAAATACCTATAAAAATGATTCATGATTGAAATATTTACCTAATCAATTTTATTTTCATACTTTCCGATAGGTAAGTATAAAATTAATTAGAATTCGTTGAAATAAAGTAATATGTTATGGTAATTAGTAATTAGCACGTAATTTCCCTGTAGTGTCACACCTCGTGCGTCACATCACATCACACCATACATCTTCCTTAGTTACACCAATTTCCTTCATAGCTACCTATAGCTTGCCAATTCTAGAATCACTTGACTAGCATAAAAGAAGATTATAAATTATCTCTGTAATGAATAAAAGATTTTTGACTTTGACTCTGCTTTAGGTAAGACCTAACAAGCTGTTATTTTAGACAAAAAGACGTAACAAGCTAATATCTTAGTCAAATGACCTAACAAGCTTTTATTTTAGTCAAAAAACTTAGCCATAGAATACCAGGTTTTATTAATAAAGGGTTTTCGCATAACTGTGTTTTTGTTGTTGATCTACAGTACAAAAAATAATCAATGAAAAATATTTTAATTAATAAAAAATGTAAACGGATTTAAAAGTGGTTTTTACAGGCTTTATCAATTAAATTTACCTATATGTATGTATGTACTTTAAAATGGTTAATTAAAAATATTTTCTAGTACAGTACTTCCCGTTAGTTGTTTCTTCAAACAATTGACAGGAAATATTTGGCCCCTACCATTTTCCTAAGTATTCTTTTTATCATAAAAAAATATTTTGTATGTAATGTAGGTACCTACCAAAAAATGTGCACTTTAATTCATCGCATTGGTACAAGTTTTTTGGTCGGAAAACTTGTTTGGATCAATGTGATATTTTTACTGAACCTTTGCATTGTTATTCTCTCGACCCTGAAGCTCTGCAATTTCACATAATTACATTTAGTTATATTATATCTTCAAAAATGTTGAAATGTGCGAGCGAGAAGGTTGTTTGGCTTAACCCTTCGCCTTAAGCAATGATCTGGACTCAAGCATAGATTTATAATCTCTACTCGAGTAATGATTTCTGTATCGACTTACGGGCCATAAGGGTGCAGTTCCACCAGAGCTAAGCTAGGCTACGTTGTTAAGAAAACGAGAAAAAATATTGATGTAAACTTTATGCCAATCGGGGGAGAACGGACCGGGTGAGTACGGGACCGGGTGAGAACGAGCCTAACGCATTTGTTTGATATCCACTCATAGGAATCGTTTAATATGAAAACAAACGATGCTTTTTGGTAGATTTCAAACACATCCTTGTAGCATACGTGCTACGTTTCCACTAAATAACTATTTTTACGGAGTAAAGACACGGGGAATTGCTAGTATAATATGAAAACAGTCTCATATCTCACGCCAATATGTTGTACAATCGTAAGAGAGATTACAATCAGCGCCATGGGACAATAACATGTGAAGTTGAGTGAAAAATAATATGTTTTTAGATGGTTATCTATTTGTCGCTATCGCTATTCAGTCTATGCGATGATTTGGTGTCAAGTTACTTTTATTATGATGGGACTACTTATTAGTTCACAACAACTTCAACTGTCCCGTAATTATCATAACTAAATTGAGCATAGATTTACAATATTTTTTATTTGAATGAAATCTGTCACCATTTAGAATGGACCTATTTTTCATCCACATAGCAACGTAGCTTAGCTCTGGTAGAAAAGCACCCTAATACTGTGGTTGTCTCTAGATCCAGACTGTGTAAAGATTTATAGAGGTTTAATAGCGCGTGCACACTATGCCCATGCCGCTGCCGGCATGAATGCCGCTATTAATTCCGGAATTATTGCCACAGCAACATCGCCTCTATTCTTATACCGCGTTCACACATGCCCATGCCGCTGCCGGAATTATTGCCGCGATTAATTCCGGAATTATTGCTACAGCAACATCGCCAAGTTCATGCCCTAGCTCCTTGGTGAGAATAAAGGCGATGTTGCTGTGGCAATAAGTCCGCGGCATGCCGGCAGCGGCAATGGCATAGTGTGAACGCGGTATTAGAATACTTGATTCTGTGTCTGTCTGTCTGTTGTAGTCTCGTAAGCACAGTCAGCATCAGAACTAGAAAAAAAATGATAATTAATAGTTACGTACGAAATCTACATACACTTGGTAATTTTTCATTTTTAATCATGAATTTTAAGCGTACCTACCTGCGACCATTACCTCAGCATTACGTATTACCTTTTTTCTTCTGTTTCTGTACCTGTAGGTACTTGTGCCTACAGTCATAACATGAAGTTACTAGACCGTACGTACCACCGTACAGTCAGATTGAGTTCACGAACAGACAGATACAGAGATACGAGTACCATGTCTCATCTGACAGTGACAGGTAACGCACCAGTTTTGACACTTGACCTGCTGTGACCATGAAATTGGAACTTAAAAAAAAATATTAATACTCCAGGTAGTTGGTGGTACTTTTTGTTTACCTTGTTTCTAGACCATGGTTTCAAGTTATTCTGAATTAGTGCGTATTGCCTTTGGCTGGTGGTAGTGATATTGTAGTTACTAAAAGTAGGATTAGAATTGATTCAAAAGTATTACTCATTGTAAATCAATTACACTACAAATAAAAAAATATTTTTTTTTACAATGTTAATGTGTATAATCATCTGCAATGTCCAGCAGTGAGACGAAATAAGCTAAGAAAAATATGTTCAACTAAAGATCATAGTCACCCTATTGACCTCCAACGAAGCGGTAACGCAAAGCAGATCTATGCGTGGCCGCAAATACTTCAAAACACACCAAAACCACCTCTATTTACACACACCAGCTCCACATCCAGATGATATTCCTCTGAAGATGGTTCCGATATGGAGCTGTCAGTTAGATAATTTTGACAGGTTTTTGACAGTTCACGCGCGTTCAGCTACTGAAGGCATTTTAGATCTTGGTAGTCGGTCGCCGCCGCCGCCGCCGCCTGCCAGTCAGAGTTTGTTTTGGTGTTAGACCACATCTAAAAAAAATATGCTCACGACTTTATAGGTAGGTACGTATTCTATAAGTAGCACATTTCTCATGCGTGGCACGAGTAATAGGTAAGTACTTAGATATACCTAGGTAAAGAACCAATGAGGTATGTAATACCTTATTGACTATACTTACTAAAGGAAGTACCTATCTGGAAACGTCTAAAACCTATCTATATTTCACACAAAAGCGAATTGCGAGATATCTTGTATGATAACACGATAAGGGCCTCTAGCGGGAGATTTGCAAACGATTTTTCTTCGAAACTTTCGATCCCTCCAGCTTCTCGATTCTCACTCTTCGAAAATCAACAGAATAAAACCTATGAGCTCTGAAGCCAGTAGGTATGCCGATATAAAAATCGCTACTAAAGCATAGATTTGAGTAGAGATTTTCATTCAGAAATCTATGCTGAGTCCGGATCAGTGCTTGAACAGTAAATCAATATACGGGCCAGTATTTTTTAGCCAGTAGTATTTTAGGTAGTTACACAAATTAAATATCTAGTAGTTACCACTGGAGTAGGCGTGATGGTCACAACACACCTACATAACTCCTCAGTATTAGGTACCTCTAATACTACCTGTACTTTCCATAATTATAGTTTCACCACGAATATTAAAGCATTTCAATTTTAGTGCCGTTCAGGACTTTAGGACAAACCAATTTTCATTAAATATTTACGCATCAGCAATTACTGTTAGAAATGTTTTGGAAATATAGCTTTCTATCAGTACAGTACCTATAGAGTTTCTAAAACAAAAGTCAACGTAGGAAAAAGTTTCCTTCCATGAAAACGTACGTATTATTGTTTTTTTAATAAAACACAATTCGTAAAACGTGACTTTTCCTAGTTTACAAAACGAATAAAAAAATATTAGGTAAGTACCTACTTTAACTAAATTCAAAAGAAATAATAAGATATAGTATACATAGCGCCTCCACAAGTTCAACTTATTTAAAAAGATAAATAAATAAATATCCTTGAACATTAAATTAATTTGATGAAGCCTATCTATAGGTAACTATAATTTTTTTGTTGGAAAGTATGTGGACGCCATTAACTATAGAACGCTAGAGGTGAATAGAACATACCTGTTATAAGTACGAATGTAGGTGACTTGAAAACCAGCATGTGTCTCCCAGCCCTCTAAAACATTGTAAAACATTTTCATAACTTAAACGCCCTGTATAATTAAGTGATGTTTTAGTGATGAGGGTAATGATCGAACTGCGACCACAACAACCTCTTGATCGGGGAGGGCCGACGGGGGTAGGCAGCTGGTGGACTTCCCATGGCCCCTTGCCTTGAATATATGTTGCGAGATTTACATTGACTGCTAGATTCATAGACTTTGGCATTTTTTTATATCTATACACGCTGTGTACGAGAAATTGATAAAATGAGGAGTAAATAGCTCATGCTAGAGGTCTTTGGCCTTTTTTACGGCTAAAATATCAACTAGGCTGACAAGATGGTATATGTGCACGTGCAGACCATCTCAAACCATGTCCAAGGCACTATTCTTTAGTAAGAGTGGTAAGGGCATGGGTAAAAAGTTGTCCATTACGCTGTATAAAGTGGATCTTTAATTTAAGCTTCATAACATATTTCCGCAAAACAAGCAATGTACACCATCTAATTTGAAAGATCCACCACCCCCCATAGCATTTAAACCTACCACGGTATTTAAGGTAGAATTCTACTAGAATATGCAAACGATTAAACGTAGTGCGTACTACAGTTCGGTAATGGCACAGCAAGCGACTCAAAACTGTTATTTAGTGCCCGGACTGACGACGACGCCTTGAATATTGGATTGGGTACAGTACGCGGCAATTGACATTGCATATGTATTGATGCACTCATACTGGTTATAAGTCTATCTTGTGTGTGGTAGAGTCGGCAATACACTTGTGGAATCGTGGATCTTTGCGTTTCTGGAAGCACGGTTTTGATTCTAATTAAAAACGTACAAAATATAAAATGGTGTCTTTTTTAATGGTACTAAGGAAACCCAAAAAGATTAGTTACGCTTTAGAGTTGAAATCCTCTTTTCACAATCGCGATGTTATAAAAATCTTTGCAAATTATTTTTGTTCAATTTTCGATTTTTGACAGCCGGGTAGACGCGTGCTTAACGTAATATCGCCTGTGTAAGTGGCGCGCACTGTACTAGGTTTCTGTAGTTCTAGAGCGTTCCCTCTAATTTTCCTGGAAGGGTGGTGACCAGGACATGGTAAGGTGCAATTTTATAATTTAACTAGCCGTCGCCCGCAGCGTTGCTCGCGTTCTACCCTTTAGAGTGTGACGTTTCAAAATTCCTTTCTTAGTGCACCCCTACACTATATATGGATACTACCCTCCAAATTTCATACCTCTAGGACTTATTATAGTTTAGGCTGTGCGTTGATTCTCTAGCTTCAAAAGAGTTTTGAAAAATAAATATATTGATGATGATGATGATGATAAACTGATTCTAGACATCGCATTCGTTCAATTTTATAGGGTTTTATTCACTTGGATTTTTTATGGTAATTATTCGAAATTGGAAGCAACATTACAAAATAAATTATACAAACTTACCTATACCTACAAATATGTATATAGTTTACTAATACTCAAGTATAGGTATAATATGCGTGCGTAGTAAGACTAAGTAGCAATTATACTTAATACCCAGTGCATCCACATTTTCAAAGTTCATTTGATAACTGTTACATATGACTTTAAAAGAAAAAAAAACATGTTTATCCTAGTTCTATGCATATACACAAATTACACAACTATAGAAGAAATACGATTTTTTTTCACGAGAGTTGCCAGGTCAAATTATACTCATACCTACTTTCTGAGTATGAGTATAATTCGATTCTACTCACATGCCTCGTTCAAAATAGACAACATTAAAATTATTATTATTTTACTTAACCTTAAATAACATTTATTCACAAAGAAAATTACAACTAATACAGTATTTACAATATTCACAATATTTACAATATTTACAAAATACACATGAAACAGTTGAGTAATCTACAAACCGTTACAAACGATTTATAACCTTAAATTAATGTGAAGCACTTGAAATCATTATACTAGAGTTGCCAGATCAATTTATACTTTCTAAGTACGAATATAATTCGATTTTTCTCACAAATCTCGTTCAGAATATGATATTATAAGATTGTTATAGGTACCAGTGTGAAACACTTGAGTGTGTAACGAGATGGTGTTGAGGACTTTAACTTCTACCACCTCCTGTGACGTCAAAGGTACTCAAGCAGATGTGATGGAGTGTTCGTGTGAGAATCTCATGTTGTAATTCTTTACTTACTTTTTTCTTGTTATTAAACTATGGAGTGATATTTTCCAAGCTGTGTACTCATGAGAACCTAATCTATTACCTAATCTACTTATTTTTTTTTATTTCACGTGTACAACTAAGTACTTATCTATGTATCTTGGCACATGCCCAATATTGTCTCCTCGTAGTGTGTTCCTTCACCATGCTAAAGCTATAATTACAATTTACCGTAAAACTCCAAATACACAGCAAAACGTTTCTAAAACATTTACGTTATTAAATATTACGTCCCCTGGAAACTCGACAATCAAATCAAAACGTGTACTTAGACAATTTAGTATGATTGCGACAGGTGGCGCTTCACACGACTCCGACCACAGATTAAATACAGGGTGCGTATAAGGGGATGTTTAATATGAGAAAATAATAAATTATCATCATCATCTTGACAACCGTTAGGCACTCCCAGAAAGCTGTTCTGCTGGCTACTTAACCTTGATCAGCCTTCTTCATGCATAATGATCTATTTTGGTTTATTTTAGATGAACTACTTTAGTTTATCTAAATAGTCGTATTTAGACTCTAAAGTAAAAAGAAGTCAAATATACGGAACCCCAGGCAGAGTAGACACTGGGTAGGTACCTATCTAACCAAATAACGAAAACAAAAATTTGGGAGATAGGTCCCGCAAATTTTTGTTTAGGAGTAAAGTTTATTAGGCTGATGATGGTATTAAGCATACTACAAAACTGCCTCTCATTTTTTTAACATACACTTGAGCAAACTTCAACACCAGGGGGGCAATCGTTGTCTCATAAAAACCCGCCAGGTTTTCTGAACGTTTCCATACTAAATCACAGGTACTCTGTGGCCATATCGCTTGACATTATGCTGAGCAGCGAAAGTAGGTCAGAGCTTACGATATAGGGGCAGCTAGTAGACGTTGTCAACTTTTTGGGTATAACAGATCGACCTCTAAACCTATGTTCTAAACTTTTTAAACAAAATGGACCGGAATGGGTAGGCTGTTGAAACTATTATATTTTAAGATCTCCTGTACACAGTTCTACAATAAATGTTTCTTATTCTTATTCAAAGGCAGTGTTGGTATAACGCAGTTTTATGTTCCGACTGCCCTTGCAGACCTACTCAATAATTCAGCACCGATCAATTGCTGTTTCACTAACTTACCCTTGACATAATACTGCGTGCACACTATGCCCATGCTGCTGCCGGCATTAATGCCGCTTAGTGAGAATAAAGGCGATGTTGCTGTGGCAATAAGTCCGCGGCATGAATGCCGCCATATCTACATTCCGACAACGGCATGGGCATAGTGTGCACGCGGTATATAATGGTGTCGCCACAGTGACCGCCACAGTGGTATCAAACTCACCGGGGTCTGGGAAATAGGCTGAGAGGATGGTACAGGTGCTGGACCAGCCTACTCCATCTAAACATTGTCCCAGGCACTACAGCCGTTAAAGTGTAGTCATAGGTTGCCTCCTGACGCTGTATAAATCATCTTCAATAGATGTAAAGGCCTGGAAAATACAACTTATTTCATTTAATTTCTTTGAACAAGTCACCAAACTAGTTAATATTTTAAGCAGCAAACTACTCAGGATAGTCAAAGATACATGTTTATTTCTAGGATCTAAATGAAATTGCAGTTAAGCTTGTACTTTACGAAAACAATCTGAAATCCAATTACGCGGACCACATGTTATGGCACTTGAATCAAAACGAAACTTATAAAGCAACTAAACTAATGCGTATTCGCGTCTTACTCAACCTTTATAGGGTTCCATTTAATTTTTTCAATTAAGTATATTCAACTTCTCAACTTCTGTAAATTTTTTACCATTCAAAATAGTGACAGGGCAGTGTTTAAGTTGAGAGGTGATTCTAATCTTTAATATAATTATGTCAGAGAGTAATCAGAACCATTATCAGAAAGTATAAACGCAATCCGTATGGTGATTTTTTTCTGTTGATTTCTTCAGATATTTTTTCATAGTTTAAAGAAATACGTGTAAGTACCTATAGGTACTGGTACTGACTGAAGTAAAATAAACCATCAATGTTTTTATTTGTGGTATCCTGCTGTCTTTTTAAATGTTGTTTCACTAATGTTACCATAGTTACATTAAAAAAATCTTTGCGGAACCCTCAACGCGTGAACTATACTCACACTTATTAAATTTATTTATGACAACATTAAGTAATATTTCATTTTGACCCCTCAACGACCGCGCGTATATAACCTGTACCATCTGACTTATAACGAGTCCTTTTGACAATTTTAATTTCTTTTTCTCGCGGCTTAAAAATTGAATGTCACAGTTTCGTGAAACATGGCCGCGACGAGCGGCGCGCGCGCACTTAAATGCAAAGTTTGCGGCCAGAACTAATTTTATTGTCTGAGTTATTTTGTGATTGTAACATAACATTTTGATATATTTTACAACTTCTTGTTTTGACACCAGAAAATTATTAATATTTTTTTAAATTATTATTGTTTGTATGATTACTATAATATGCAATAGCTTAAAAAAACTAGAATATTGCAATCATTTGGACATTAAATAATAATACCGCCTTAATCTTTACGTAAAAAAACGACTTCGTTAGAAGTACTTACTTATTCTCTCAACTTGCGTGTTATTGAGCAAAAATATTATGTTAAAGTGTCCTCTACCGTTATTCGTTATTAATGTTATGTTTCTGCGTGCGAGTTAACACCTCGATATTTTCTGTTACAAAGCGAATAAGAACCTGCGCATACATCGTCGCTGTCGCGCGCGACACGTTCATGCATAAAATTATTTTGGCCAAGAACCATTAGCATGCGCATGCGCATTGCGCAGGCTCCCTGGGTTCTATTCCTACTGATATTTGCTGGATGGACTTTTGAAATTCTGGGTTTTAGCTTTAGGAAGCGATAATTATTCGTCATCAAATATTTTGGTATTGACAAAACCCCATATACCTACCTATGTCCTATATAATATATCTACCTACCTACTAACAAGCATGTTACGGTTCACCGAATTATACTTCGTCGATGAACGTTTTACCGAAAGAACGGTTCACCGATAATCTCTTGCTAACTTTATATTATGTTCGTGAAAAATCTGCGTAGTTAAAACTAAATTTACCTTTTATACTGAAATTGGAGGTTTTTAATAACAAAAAATGTCTGAAACACAAAAAGGCTGTAAGGATAATTTATTTGAATATTAATATCGATAGATTGGGAGAATTTTAGTTATAGGGAATTTCGTTGTGATCTTTCAATAGTTGGCTAGTAACCGGATAATTATGGTTTTAGGTAGGTATAATGTTTAATTTCAACATTCTGATTTACCTACTGCGGGGATTTGAGGTACCTACTGAAATACTTGTTCACCAAAAGCACAGATCATATAATATATAATAATCATATAGGTACTAGTACCAAAAGTAACTTGAGCTTACCTACTCTCGATTACTACTCGTAAGTATCGAATAAAAAAGTCGGTTTATTTACATTCTGCCGCAATCCATTCCTAGTTTTCTATTTTTAGCCGCTTTCTATTTACAACTCGATTATTCGATTCAACTACCTACTCGATTCGATTCACGTACTCGTTATTTATGAGAAACTGCTTCATCAAAACTAATAAGTTCCTATAAGTAATAAAATAAATAAAAATTAGTTTGATTAATTTAATAAATTATGTACTTACATATGATCTTTAAAGTTTTCGTCATCCAGCATTTATAGTCCCGCGGGATGAAACGACAATAACTGAAAAACTTCAATTTTTTTTTAAAGACGATGTTTAATGATTCGACTTTGACCTTTGCACATCGTACTATGAAAAGTAACTACTTACTACCGTGAACGAATAATTACTAATGTAATTTGTAATTGTTAGTAATACAATGTCCACTAAGTGCTAACATCTCATGTGAGTAAAGCCAGAGTGGACTGCTAGTGAATATTAAGAAACAGCTTCATCTACGGGCATGGTGTAATTGCTACCGAGCCACGGAGTCCCCACTGAGAACTGCAATTACTATAACTCGTATGGTTGGGTATCTCACTTTGTAAGTACTGAGTAGGTACTTACCTACGACTGGTGATCCACTGAAATCCATGACATATTTTTTATGAGAACAAGTAAATGGCCCACCTGATGGTAGGTGGTAACATTATCTATAAAAATGCAATGCATAATATGCATGAATTAAAAAAACACAAAAATACATTAGGTATAGGTATTTCATTTAATTTTTACTATAAAAAATGTAACCGAAAAAGTTTTTTTAAGGATAGCTAGTGGTGTTGACTTAGTACTAGTATGAGGTCACAAAGTCTGAAGTAGTGACAAACGAGAATGCTGTCGACTCCAAGGTTCGCTTGTGGTCTAAATAAGGAAGTGGGTAATGCACACATCTTCCTCAGCAAGTGATGCTGTGATCTAATTAATTCAATGAAGGAGCCGCTACTACGGATTCAACTAGATCCGTTCTTAGCACGAATACTCTGTCTTAATATAATTGACATGACAAGACCCGGATTTCTTTCGAAGGGATAAGTGGTGGAATTCATAAACAAAGACTGAACTAGGTAGGTTAGGTATATGGATACGGTGGTTTCCTTATAACTTAAATAGGTATAGGTACAAACAAGAGGTTTTTGATAAGCCTATATCCTTACCTATGTTTAATTAGTTTTACAGTTTTTGCCTTGTGTGTAGCTAAAAATAGTATCTAGAACGATCATAATTTATAACGAAGCAGTGAAAGGTATGACATAACACACCTTTGGAAACCACATTGTGGTTTAATATGTAACTATTGTTAAATATCCGTATTATTTACGTAAATAGCCACCGCCATTCTGAACGGGAAATACATACTGATTAATTTCAATGACCAGGTTAATTTCATAGCGTTTTCTATCATAAAATACGAAGTTAAAAGTTAAAAACTAGAGATTTACTCAGTAAAACTTTTACTGATTAAATTTGTGAGGTGCTGCACTAAGCTATTAATATTTTCACATTATAAGCTAAGTAGGTATAACTTACACGTAGTCAAATCGAGTTTCGATCGGCAACCATTAGTTCCTAGTCCCCCTTTGTGTGACACGAAGTCGCCCACGCGCGACCCGACTTATAATTCAATCTTATTTCATACACTCCATACACATCGTTGTATTGTGCTAGAGATGTGGTGATTTTCTTTTGTTAGTTTATACATTTTTAGCTCTTGTAAACTACAGTAGTTTTGTCCGTTTATTCTCAGGCAAGCCAAATATCCCCTTAGATAATGTAATCGCCATAAGATCTATTTACAGCTTATTTTTATACAACAAAGTAGACATACAAGCGTACGGCCCGCCTGATGGGAAGCGGTTACCGTAGCCTATGGACGCCTGCAACACGAGGTGCCACACGCGTGTTGCAGACCCTTGAAGAATTTCAAAACACCCTTTTTGAAGTGCCATACTGTAGTCACTAGGGAAAACTTTTAGGGAAGGCTTTTAGATTACTTTTTTCATGTAGATAAGTAGATCTAGATCGTGTTTGTTTTTTATGTTAGATTTTACAGCATCTTTGTCGGAGCCTCCCTAGCTCCATTGACCCGAGGGCCATCAATTAGTTAACCTTACTTAAGGTGCGGGTCACAAACACCGCAATGCACCAATTGACGGCCTGACCATCTGACTCACAATAACTAGCATAAACAATTTAGAATTTATTATTGGATAAATAATAGGAGGCAGTATTTCATGCTAATCTATTCAGACATAGCTTCGTATAATTACGATAGAACTTCATTTCAAGTAAGTTCGTTTATGCACAAATCACAAAATATACTCACACTTAATCATTTTAGGAGGCCGGTAGTGGTCGTAAAAGAATATTTTCTTAACAAATAACCAAAGTTATTTCGCGACATATATTCTATTAAGCTTGTAGTTGTAGAATCCATTTGAATATTATGCATATAATTTGTTAGAACGTAAATTTTTTGTTACTTAGTTTAATTTAATTATATTTTTGTATTTTACTTGTGCTTTTGAATATTAATACTGTCTGTCTGTGAATAATGACTAGTTGACCCGTATCTAATAAATAATTAACCGAAATAAACAAATAATTAAGACAATGATGAACCTATACCTACTAGTTGTCCCGGAAGGGAAGCGATTCTCGACACTCACGCAAACAACAAGGTGTTCTATGACTTTTATGAATTTATGCAGCATACTATACTAGCTTAGTGAAATATGTTTGATATACAGTTTATTAAGTACATACCTACTCCTTAGTTAAATAAAAGTAGGTAAAGTTTATTTAATTGCGTTAGGTATTAAGCTTGCATTTCAATTAGCTAGCATCTTTGATTATTATCATATTACCCAAAGCCCTTTTCAATATAAATTTATAATATTATACCAACGTGATGGAGATAAAAACAGCTAGGTAAAATATTTTTATAAAATAAAAATTATCTATTACTAAACATTATGAAATTTTAGCATGACAACACATAGGTAGATAGATAGATACTTATATTATCATGCCGGTATACTGACGTCAAGTACCCTAACATCTGAGTAGATAGTGCCTTTACTTTACAAGGAATTCTCCACGAAGTACCACCTCACTCAATAAGTTTCCGGTCTAACTAAGAAAAACCTTCTTTTAAAAAAAAAATCTATTTTATTCATCAGCGTACTCTCCTTCAAGAGTGATAAATTCAGTCCAACGCTCCTCTAACTTTTAGATGCTTTTTTTGTAGAACGATTTGTCTTTGCTCTCAAAATAAGCCTCTGTTTCGGCAATCACTTCTTCATTTGAGTCAAATTTCTGTCCCTGGAGCATTTTTTTGATGTCTCAAAAAAGCCAGTAGAAGCTGGGAGCCAAGTCTCGAGAGTACGGTGGGTGCGGAGGCAATTCGAAGCGTAATTCATTTGATTTAACCATCGTTTGCATCGACTTGTGACACGGGCGTTGTCTCGGTTAAAGAGCGCTTTTTTCTTTTGCATATGGGGGCATTTGTTCTTGATTTCTTTTCTCAATCGATCCAATAATGCCATGTAATATTCACTATTGATAGTTTTACCTTTCTCAAGATAGTCGATGAACAAAATACCATGCACATCCCAAAATACGGATGCCATAACCTTGCCAGCTGACTTTTGTCTTTTTGGTCGATTCGGACGACTTTCACCGGCTGCTTTCCCTCAGCTGACGATCTTTTTGATTCAGGTGTGTAGTAATAGATCCATGTTTCATCTATTGTCACATAACGACGCAAGAAATCCTTTTTATCTCGCTTGAACAGCTCCAAACAACGCTCTGAATCGTCGACGCGTTGTTGTGTTTGGTCCGGTGTAAGCGAACGCGGCACCCACTTGGAAAGCAACTTACGCATGCTTAAATTTTCGTGCAAAATTGTAAGAACACTACTTTCTGATATCTCAAGACTGTCAGCTATCTCATGCAACTTAACTTACGGTCTCCCAAAATTGTTTTGTTGACTTTTTTTATGTTTTCCGGTATAAATGCCGATTTTGGGCGAACAGAGCGTCCAGCATCATCAGTGCTTGTACGACCACATTTAAAATCAGAATACCAGTCAATAATAGTTGATTTCCCTGGTGCAGAGTCTCCATAACGCTAATCAAGCCTCAGTTTGGCTTCAACAGTACTTTTTTTCATCAAAAAACAATGTTTAATCAACACACGAAACTCTTTTTGATCCATTGTTTTGAAAATTACAAAACTAGGGTCACGTAAACCGCTGTAATCAGTTAACTAATTGTCCGAACGCCCTAAATTTTTTACAGGCATCGTTTGGAAGGTGCTACTGTCTAGAAATAATATAAGTGTGTCAACAGTGTTGCCATATATGTGTTAGACCGGGGACTTATTGAGTGAAGTGCCTATAACAATGCATTACCTCGCAGAGCAAGTCCAATGAGGACGTGCCCTGTAAGGCAATGCACTGCGTCCATCACTCTGAGACGTAAAGATGTATAATCAAAAAATTTGGTTGAATTTTTAAGTTTAGGATCCAATGTAGGTATTTGACACCGGATTCTATTTTTACGTAGGTAGGTAAACAATTAAAAACACTATTAGGTATTTAAAATTATTCCCAATAAAGCGATTGACACTATTCATTTGTGCAGCGACCCTGATCAATAATGCAAAACAGTGTTTTTATTTTAGTGCATGGTACAGTTCACTTTTGGAACAACGGAACACCTATTAATTTCATTTTTATTTGTCTGCCCGTTTGTCTATCACCTCTATCAGAGTTGTCCCCATATCGTAAGCTCTGAACTGCTTTCGCTGCCAAGCATAATGTCAAGTGACGTGGCAACAGATATACAAAAACAAGAAGCTTTTGACAGCAAAAACGCGTTGACACGTGCTAATGTCACTATTTAGTCACAGAATACCTTTGATTTAGTATAAAAACAGTTCAGATTTTATGAGACAACGATTGCCCCCCTGAGCCATAAAAGCTAGATAGTTGATAGCTTCTTAAAACCCATAAAATGAAGTAGGTATATAATATGAAGAGAATATTCCGAAAAAAAAAATATTACTGAGTTGATCCCCATAGTTAATGGCAAAATAAACTCAATTAAAAGTGTTTCTTATTAATAAAACTCGGTTAAAAACAACTGTTTATGTATTAGTCTGAAATATTTAATTGAAGGCAGATTTCTCATAAACTACCGGTTTGAAATGGATTTTTATATTAAAATGTAGTATAATATATACCTAGTATAATTTCTAAAAAATTTTATATAAGTACATGAACTTTTGATATATTCCGAAATCCCCACAATGAAATCCCTACCAGTGGGGATTTCAGTTATTTTTTCGAGAAATCGCCACTGTTTGTTGATATTTTGAAGATATCAATTCATTATGAAGAATACCATTTATTGACGACGATAAGCAATGCTTATCTTTGTTATCAACAAGATAGATAAATAATAACGTCCTTAGATTTATCAATGTGTTGTTTCTGAAAATATTTCTGATTATAAAAAGTTTGTTCAAGATATTTTTATATCGGTGCATTTGACAATAAAATGAAATCATAAAAGATTAACATCCATCCGGTTTCAAATAGCTTTATAGTGCTATTAATCAAACAACAAACTACAATCGATTAATCGTCGCGCAGCGCACACCAATAAGCGAGCTCAGAGTGATAAATATTAAGACGCAGTGCGGCGCGCGCGCATCAACCAAACTGTGCCAAGTCTATAGGAGAGAGACGGCGAAGCTCCGAGAGGGGAGCTTCCCTGCCCCGGAGGCGTGGCGCTATGTATGAAAGCTCGCTCACTTATTGGCTGAACCGAGCGCCCAAAGCTGCCGGGGCGGTCCCGTCCTCTATACCCATAAATACCCGCGCCCGCCTCCGCGCACGCCAGTCCACTCGCCGCTCGCAGTGACAACGCACGCGCTCCTTATTACAAGTGTTCCAAACAAGTGCGTCAACATGGTGAAGTTCGTAGGAGATTTCAGTATCAACTCGATACTAAGCCACGCGAAACCGCCGCCGTCGCCGACGAACTCGTCGTCAGGCGCTTCGCCCTCCGAGGCTGACCTCAGCGACTCCGAACTGGACGTGACCGGCACCGAGCCTGTCGACTGCACCAAGTCTAAGGATGACGAGAAGAAGGACAAAAAACACGATAAGCCAGCGTACAGCTACAACGCCCTAATAATGATGGCGATCCGCAACAGTCCGGAAAAGCGACTGACACTCAACGGCATCTACGAGTACATCATGACAAACTTTCCATACTACAGGGAGAACAGGCAAGGGTGGCAGAACTCCATCCGCCACAACCTCAGCTTGAACAAGTGCTTCGTCAAAGTTCCGCGACATTACGACGACCCCGGTAAGGGAAACTACTGGATGCTGGACGCGTCCGCCGAGGACGTGTTCATCGGAGGGACGACGGGCAAGCTGAGACGCCGTTCTGCTCTCAATGGTCGGTCACGCCTCGCCTGCTTCAAGCGGCCTCTGTTCCCCGGCGCGCCGCTGCCCGGCTCGTACCCGCCGGCCACCTACTCCCAGCTGGTAGGCCTCTACTCGCAACTGTTGTACCAGCGGTATGCGCCGATGCAGATGAAGACTCCGCCGGTAGCTCCGAGCGCGGTCCACCCCGCGTTTAGAGGAGAGATGGGATACGGCGGCATTCCGTACTCGCCAATGTACGAACGAATGCCCAGTTCGTTTCTTAGCCAGCAGCAGCTGAGCGCCTCCCTGCAAGGCATGGCGCAGACGGCCCCACTGATGCCGCCGTCGCCACCAATGCTGCACTCGCCGCCGACGTCGGGTGCCTCCAGCCCTGAGCTGCCGTCACCCTCGCATCATCCGCTCTCGCCGCACATCTACAAGCCGGTGACGGTACTGTCGCGACAGTGAGCCCCGTGCTCGTGCCTGTGCGTGACCAAATACTCAGAGACCGCTTGAGACTTTCGTTTTATCTGTGATTTAGTTTTAGTGAAGGACCAGTGATGTGAGAGGTAATTAATCTCCTTGTGTTGTATAATGTTAGATGGCACTCAATATTGCAATATTAGGCGCACTTGTTAACCTCGATGTAAGTAGCATTCCGCTATACGATAGTAGGTACCTATCACCTATGTAAATAATTCCAAAGTTGTATATTTATTGATTTAGCGTAAGGGTTAGAATATAAAAGATTATAATAAACAAATTGTTGTTCTCCTTATACCTTATTTTATTTTGTCTTATTTGCTGACCGTTGGTTCTTAGAACTGTGCGTAGTCGCTGGTAGGCCTAAACTGGTAATCTCAGATTACTGTTCAATAACAGACGCTACTTAGCTTATGCTTGGTTTACACTGAACAAATGTTCACAACAAAATCTAGGATAAGAAGATAGAATAATTCACAGTTAAGAGTCGACTTCATTAAAGGAACACGCATTTATAAGCAAAGTGTGGAAAAAGTTAATCAGTTTTATCTAATTGCTAATCTAGTAAATATTAAAATATAGCGATGTATTACAATAATTAACTATAATCTTAGACCTTGGTTTGAGAATAAATATATTTTGAACACAAAATTTTTGAGTTACAACTGTAATGATTTAAAAAACATCCTGAATCAACAATATCAGATAAGTCGGTGATAACAGATAACGGCAAATATTAAACTGTTACACACCTACTTAGGCCTAGACTGATGGGCATTTACAGCCTTGTTATGACAGCCATCATTCCAAATCTATTTGGATTAGATATCACCTTATATACAAATACTTTATTCCACAATGTTATCATGACAATTTTTAGTTAGTACCACTGTTTTCTGCGTTAGTTTAATCTGTGTTGCAGAAAAACAGTAAGTAGGCCCAATACAGTCAGTATTACAGCAATAATGCATAGTAAGTAGGTATCTAAACAGAAACTAGATATAAGATAAAAACTAAGTACAAAGTGGGACGGGAGCAATACAAAGGGATAAGCAAAAATGTTGAAATAGAAGGATATTTTATTTATTTGAGTCCCCAACATCATATACACCGAATCACTGAATATAACAATAACAAAATAGAGGCATGCCAAGTGTTACAATAATTACAGGAGACAGACAACAAGCTATAAAGATTAGATATAAAAAATATAGCAAATATTTTATCGCTTGCTATAAAAATCTATAGCACCCTATAGTAATATGCTATTCTAGGTAACAGACTAATTATCATCTGCGTTTCAAGTTTTATCCAAATCCAAAACTTTTAAATTTGAAATTATTATAGGTACTTGCCTATCTTTCGCCCGTGACTTCGCTCGCTGGTATCCGCATAAGTAGCCGCTTTTTCCAAATTAATTCAGCTATAACTGATTGAGTGGCAAAAGCCTAAGAATCTAAACCTTTGTATTTATAATACTAGAGAATGAATTATAAAGGAATTTAGATAAGGCGCTTCGTACCAAAAATAAACTTAAATTCAAAGCCAATCTAGAAATAAATTCCTGTTTTATATTTCCTAGCAGATTTATAAAAGTTCCAATAAAATGTCGTCTCGGCAATAATCCCGGCCTTTTGTGCGATCACAATAGACTCAAGATAAACAATGATGGAATTACATTCCTCGTTGGATTAAAGGCTTTGAGGTTACAACTGTATATACCGTTAATTCTTCTCGCTGGAAACTAAAAATAAATACTAAATCTTACTGGCTTTAATAATGTTAACTTGGACTAATTCCTATTATTTCTCTACTAGTGGTGTAGTCTACTTGGATTCCACATAATACGTATATTAGGTACGAGATAATCTGAATTTATTTTTTCTTTTTTCACCGTTAGGTTAACCGAAGAGGTCACCGTAGCTCGTAACCGAAAAAGAAAACTTATACCACCCCTTCCGTTTTCAGTTTTTCGCGTTGTGTGTCCGTCTGTTTGTTTATCTGTCTTCGTAGCTCTAAAAGTAGGGATCCCGTTTGAATCCGTTTTTGTAAGAAAGGTTATTTATCTGGGATGGTTCGTAGGTATATACCTACTTCAAGCAAAATAAAAGTATTTCATTATTTTTTTATTTTAAGCCGACTGATAAGCCAAGCCACTAACTAGGCTTTACTTAGTCAGCTCCGCACGTATTGACCTTGTCTTTCCTGTGGATATGGCTGACTAGGCTGAGAGGATGGTATAGGTGCTGGGCAAGCCTACTCCATCTAAACATTGTCCCAGGCACTACAGTGCGTCGTTAAGTGTAGGCATAGGTTGCCTCCTGACGCTGTATAAATCTTCAATAGATGTAAAGGCCTATTTTTAAAAGTCGTAGAACAATAGGTATCTTCTGTTACCAGGGCTGCAGTAAGTCACCAGAATCAGCAACTTAATTATTTTAAAATATGTAAATATAATTATACGCGTAGTTTATAAATTCGGCAAAATGTTTTATTAATTTTTTTATAATTCGACTGCTGAAGTATAATAGTTTCAGTTTCACAATAGGATTAGGACAATAGGCCTTGCTTATTTAATTAGCGTATAATTTAAATATCAAATTGGCGTATTGTTCCTATTGTATAAATAACTATAAATATATATGTACAACTAGCCATCGCCCCCGGCGTTGCTCGCGTTCCAGACCCTTTAGAGTGTGACGATTCAAAATTCCTTTCTTAGTGCACCCCTACACTATATAAGGATACTACCCTCCAAATTTCATACCTCTAGGACTTATAGTTTAGGCTGTGCGTTGATTCTATGTCAGCTTCAAAAGAGTTTTATATATATTGATGATTGATGATGATGATGATGATTTTACACAGTAACAGCAAGCACACGAATAAACAAATCTAGTTTAACTTAACTGAAGTGTAAACGAAATCATCGGACCAACTGAGGTTAGAATATTTGAAGATTTCTAGTCGGTCCGTTAAGGTGTAATCCGAGAAACAGTATTAATTGGAATAATAAAACGTTTTTGTGTATTTTTATTTTCCCTTTTTATTCTTATTTTATATATTTTTTCCCTTTTCCTTGCTGACTGTAGATCAAGAAGGTGATGTACCTACCAATCTATATATGTAGTTATATACCTATGTATTTGAAATAATATCAGTCAAGTCATTCGTCAAGTCGGCTATGTTAAAATGCCCAAATACCTTAATGGTCTAATTATCAAGTCAATCAAAATTAACTTCAGTTTTCTATGAGACACGCTCGAGTCTGCATGAGCTTTTTGCATCACCTCTGGTGTTGCAGGTGTCCATGAGCGACGGTGACTACTTTCCATCAGGTGGCCCGCCTGCTCGTCTGCCAGTTATGACATAAAATATATATATACATATATATATATACCTACGGCCTCTTATTTACCTACCCGCTGAACTCTACTTCTCGAACTGCACCCCACAGTTACCTGGGTATTTGAATACAATCAAACAAACAAACAGACAATCACGCACGCTGTCAGTAGCCAGCCATCATCCATCATCTCGCGGCCCGATGGCCTGAGAGAGCGTTCCTGAGATTTCACTTGTTTACGTCGACTGTTGTCTGATTCTGAATCAAAACTTTTCGCACAGTAAAGGTAACAATAAGAAACAGTAGAGATGCTCCAGAAATTGTATACACAAAGATTATTTGCATAAAAGCTTTGATTTAGACAGAATGTTGTATTATATTATATAAAAAAAAAACATCTTACATAATGGTACTCTCCACGATTCCACATTCGACAAAATTGGTCAAAAAATAGGTTTTAATATTTTTTCAACACACTTGCTCATAAAGTGGCTCTATGGTCACCGCAATTAGGCACATAATGACACCCATAATCAAACTGTGACTTTTTCATTGCTATAACTCACAAGTGAGTTATAGATTTTTTTTTTAAATTTTATTGGTTGAGTAGCTTTGTTAAAAAAAAGTTTTTATTCAAAAAAAAGATCGTGTTCAATAGAACAAATAAATGAATGTTCCTATTGCTTGCTCATTTCATGCAACTTCTTATTTAAATAGATAATTTTAACTCGTACGTGTTTAATAAATAAAACTTTCACTCAAATATAACTTTTGTTTTCTCTGTAATAAAAGAAAACTTTAAATTCCCCATTTTTACGTGGCAGAATAGGCGCAAACCCTAAGCGCGGAAAATAAATAAAAAAAAACCTCATCCCTTTAGTCTCTGGCCGATCGCAATGCGCGCGCATAGGAAAACTGATTATTTTTTCCCGCCATAGCGAAACATTTTTCACAACGCGTTTTCACTGTTGAAATTATTGTTATTTTATTCACAAGTGTGTTGAAAAACGTCGTATGATACACGTGTGTATTGGTGATTACCGTTCTCGGCTTTCTTAAGACCCTCGCCTACGGCTCGGGTCTCAATGGCACCTCGGCGGTAATCACCAATGTACCACACTTGTACCATAATGTACTATTATAATTACCTATATTTGGTAAATTATGTAAGTCACTGTAAATGAGTGGAATTGAGCCAATGTTGACGTCAGAGAATAGGAAATGTTTGCAATGCAAATGATATACGTGACGCGACGTACAAAATTGTTGATGTTCTCTATCGTAACAATTTCAAAATGTGACTGTTGCTAGGAGGGCTTTTGCGTTATTTAAAATGTATACTTTTAACGTATACAATCTATCATTGTACTCTTTCTATATAAGTGCTTGTCTACTACCTACTTACTTTTTGTATTGTAATTAAATTTAATGAATTTTAATAATTTATTTGAATAATTTAGTAATACCTATGATAATTTATACCTAGCGTATAAAAAAATATGTATTTACATGACGTGTAATTTGCACCCCCTTAATACCAATAAAATGTTTATCTGTTTGTATTGTACTTACTGTGCATTTGTCAAGCTTTGATTCGTAAGAATCTGAGGTTATCTGAATTAACCTGTAAGTAGGTACAGGCATTTAAGATGCATAATAGAAGAAAGGCACATTTTGATTGGCTTGTCCCATATCCCATATTTATTTATAAAAAAAAGGGTAAGGGCGCCGGTGTAATTACAGGCACATGACACTTCAAGATCTTTACGTCTCAGAGTGATGGACGCAGTGCATTGCCTTACAGGGCACGTCCTCTTTGGACTTGCTCTGTGAGGTAATGCATTGTTATAGGCAGAACTTACTACTTAACATCAGGTGAGCTATCAGCTTGTTCCATTACTTTTAAAATTGAAAAAAATTAAAAATAGGTAAATGTTTTTATTTTATGATGATGCGAACAAAACTAAAGCTAAAAACTAAAAAACAAAAACTAATTTTAGGTGCACCTCGGCCGTTCATCCGTTATTTAAGTTCTTCATCCAAAAGTTGTTTGGAAAAAATCGCTCTTTAAGCGATAAGACCGCCCATTTTGCATATGGTTTAGCTATTTCTTTCGTAATTTTTTATTCTGTTTTATTCGTCTTAAGGTGTACAATAAAGTGTTTTCATTCATTCATTTTTATGACAACAATACCTATTCCAAAAAGTAGTTTGCATTTATTCCTCCAGTCTCCGAAGGCCTATCAAGGATACATTTATCATAAGCTGTGCATGGTTAAGACAGCCATATCTAAAAGGTTGTCCACTGTACTATTCTTTTTAGGGCAGTTGACTGATCTGTCTTCTGGGATGTCTGTCAAGACTCTCCCAGCGAAGCTTTAAAAGAAGCATTTTTCATTGAATTAAGTTACTTTACACTGCCGACACGATACGCACGATGTCGCCAAAGAGCTAATGAACTCTTTCACACCGTTCGCGTTCGATATTTTTGTTCATTGAACTAACGTCGGTATCGTGTCGGTATCGGCCAGTGTGCTGTGCAAGCGCCGTGGTAGTCTGATCGGTCTCTAGGGATGCTCATTTAATTCTTGCTGTTGGGTGGCATGTGGCTTCTGCGGCATAGTGGACGGGTAGCAGTTGAATCGCGAGCTAAGGTGGAAGAGGAATGCCTAAGAAAAGATGGATGTATTCTGAAAGTATAGAGCTTCAATCTGAATGCGGTTTTTTTTGTAAGGAAGGTGATTTATCTTTATCTGGGATAATAATCAATAAATAAAGCGTTTCATTACTATAATAATATTATGTATTTTTTCCTCCCATGGAAAGTGTTTATCGCTTCAAATATTTACACTCGGTAAGCAAACAACGTGTGAAAATAAATAAAAACAAATAAACAACACAATTAAAATGGAATCTCGTCCCAAAATAACTAATATGTTATTAATTGGAATCGAACGAGGTATTTTGGGCAAATTGATTGTTTTGGTCGCCTGCCGTGTCGTTGGTCACGTACGCAGGGCCTAATGATAGATGTCTAGATGGTAGGTGACCTACCTAATGTTTATATAATTGATTATAATCAACCGCTTTATTATGTACCTAACAAGGTATTCAAACCCGCGTATAAGATTGATTGATGCAGCAAATATAGACCATCTCGTGTTCATAAATAGAACGGTAGAGATTGCCTTATCCATCTGGAGTCTTCTTCTTCTTCTCTTCAGTAATGGCCTCTGTCCGTCATTTCGACAGACAATTTTGCCAATGTCAAGTGTTAAAATTGTAATAAATAAGTCAAGTCAAGTCATTTGTCAAGTCGGCTGTCGTTTGTTTTGAAAAGAAAATGGTGGATTTTCTCTTCAAAACCTGACACGAATTTTCACATTCAAAAAAACCACTTTACACACATTTATTCCAATGGCTCACACTTTATGTTACGAACTAAGTATTATTGGTTAAAATTCCACCAAAATTAAACAACAATACTCACAATAACACAAGAAAAACTATTAAAATAAAAGTGCTATGTGTCGTTTCAAAAAATGTCAAAACTCGTGTCCTATTTGACATTCTACAAACGCTAGACAAAACAAATCAAAATGTCATGGAAATGACATTTACGACATATCCGACGTGGTACTTTACTTTAGGAGAACGAGGAGTAGGTAATGTGAACGTGGCAGTCGCCGTTGCCCACCAGTGGGATAAGGAGGAAATCACATTCTCGAAGACATTGAAGCAAACTCGACAAAGAAACAGCATTGTTGAAATGAAAACTACCCAGTAGTGTGACGTCAGAAACATATCTATGGAAAAAACGTAACATAATGTAGTGATATTTTTTTTTTATAATTTTTTAAAATATGAGTGCTCCTTCCTTCTACTCAAGGGTTTTTATCCAAAGTAATAATTTAATTAAGTAACTTATCCTCTTTTAATTAAAATAAATATCTTTTTCCTATGGTTTTCCTCAATTAATTACTATATTGAAATTATCCCAAGATAGGAACTAAGGTACAAGTAATAAGTAATTCCCTGGCGTGCTATCGAGGTATGAGTCACATCATGGTGTTTGAAGCAGTACTCAACTGGAGATCATGACGACAGATTATATTTGATGACGTCATAACTCTACAGCAGTACCTAGTAAGGAGAAAATACCTCGTGAGTACCAACTTTTAGATTAATTTATATTATAATTTTAATTTTGTGCTGGATCGCTCATAAAGAGTGTGTCTAGCTAGGTTACATTTTATTTGTATACCTAAGTATGTTCTAGACTAGGTTTTTACTTTCAAACGCGTCTTAATATGTTTTGTGCAAATAAAAGTGTTTAATTCTGTGTAATAGAATAAATGTTTGTAAGGAAATGAGAAGGCATTGTAAAGAGCGGTAGGTACCGTGGCAAGACTCGTCGCTGATGAGGATGTGTTCACTTGCCCGCAATTGTTGGCTGGCACTCCACTCCTGTACAGAGCTAGTTGAGAAAACTGTTTCTCAAACGTTTACATAAACACCCGTTGAACCTTTAATTACATATGAAAAAAGCTTTGTCACACTATCTTATAGTCTTGGGGGTCAATGGCAATTCAAACGGGTTTAACACAGAAGGTCTAAACATGCGAATTGCGATAGGGGTTTGAATTGGATAGGGATAGGGGTTTTTGACAGCAGAGAGATATGTACGTAGTTTTTTTTTTTTTTTATTATAAAAGTATTGGAAAAAGCTGATAGCTCACCTGATGTTAGTAACGAACGTTTTTAGCTATGGTTATTGTAAAAAACACTTTGTAATCTGAGGCTTGGTTTAGACCACGGATAAAACAAAGAACGGGCACTACAATAACAAGAAAAGCTTAATTTTGACAGAAAAAAATGTAGAGAATCTCAGGGCCTGTTTGTCACCCGTGATCCCTTCTAATCAGATTTGCTTAGTTGCCACAAACTAGGTAAAGTATAATACAATAATATAATGCGTATTTGTAACAGGGCTCTACATTTCGGAGCCTCTGGCTAAGGATATTAAGGTACGTGTCAACAATTGTGTTCCGCGTCGCTTTGCCCGCGCTTCACAATCACTATTACATAAAGTCCACCTAGTAGGGTTGATACTTGCCCTACTTGTCCAAGTTATCTAGAACCATCATCAGTTTACCTAAGTATCTAATAATCGGACATACTCGTGGGACATTTGATCTGGGTTTTGTTAATCGTAGTTTGTGGTAAGTACGATGCACGGAATATTTTGTGTTCAATCAGATCTCATTAGCGTTTCCATTGAAACTTTCCATTGTAATTTAAGCAGGAAAATCACAAAACTGGTGACTATTTTCATCCGTTTTCATATAAATGCAAAGTATTAAATATAACATCTTAGTAATGTTAGATGATTGATATAGTACATATTATAGTACTTCATAACCTTCGTTATTAGTTATTATTAAGAGTCTGACTTTATTAAAAATCTATCGGTAGTCAATAAACACCATTTCCTACTCTTTAAGTAATATAATATTTATTAGAAAAGCCGTTGCTGACAAATTTTGGTTTCATATTCTGCCTAGGTAATGCCCAATGGACGATTGGACAATTTTTTACGCACACACCTACCCTTTTACGTTTGTAGGGCCTGATTTCTGACGGAATATGTGACAGCCCTAACTACTGACAATGCAAAGCAACTACGTACGAGCGTTCGCCCTGCATCTTACATCAGTGTCTCCGGATGTGGCCCATCTCCCTGCATCTATTGTGATTGCGCATTACCTACCTATATAAACATTTGGTATGTCTTCCTGGATGCAGTTGGTATATGAGAGTCATTGAGAGTGGTGGCTCTGAGTCAAATGCAAGAACTATAAACCTGGTAGGTACTTACATTACCAGGTTAACGTTCATTAGGACTCTTTAGTCTATCCATCATTAACATTTATTACGTCTGGCCCGTATCCTCAAGAACTGCTCAAAGGCTCATCCGGATTCAAGAATGGATATTTGTATAAGCAGAGATTTCTGTATCGGCATTCAGCCTACCGGCCAGCAGTGCAAGTACCGTTCTTGTCGATCGCATAATTTGACATTTAGAATCGTCAAAATTCGTTTTATCGACTGTTGCGGGTAGGTTACCAACTTAGTCGATCGGTAGACAAATTCGTGAAATTTTAACGAATTGGCAATGGTGTATGTTTACTATGTTTTGATTCTGACAAACGAAAGTGAACCTTATTTTGACGTTCGTAAAGCATCGTTAAAATTTGTCGACAAGAGATCCGTACTACCATGGAACGATACGACTCGATATGTTTATCGACTTTAGCGATCGACAACTAAGCGATCGATAAGAACGGTACTTGCACTGCTGGTCTTTAAAAGTCAGAATCGAAGTATTTCTTTTAAAATGAAATTAAATTTCCAGACCATGACTAAGTATCTCTATGTATGTATTCATCGCTGACTACACAGTTATATAATCACTAAGCACTAAGGAAACCTATCGAACTAATTATTGAAACGTCAGGAATTACCAGACAAAAACTCTGTTAAATTGTTTCATGAAATCGGTAAATCCAGACCGTTACTTTCCTACATGAACCTCGCAAATAAGATTCTAGGAAATAATAAGTTAGATATCGCATGACCTACTTATAGCTTCCCGGTACTAAATTATTAATGGAATGTGAAAAGCCGGTGACTCGGCAGCCGGCGTCACTTGCAACTTATACCTTTCAACCTTCCTACAAATTATTGCTAATCATAGATGCATAAACAATGGACAGAATATTACAAACTTCTGTTATTAATTTATAAATATTGCAAAGAGCATTTTTTCGAACTAATAGTAACAACAGACCTATGCTAGGTGACACGTGCACTTGGCGACCGACTGCGACTATACTCTTAAGTGTAGAGGTCGGGTCATTTAAAAAGAACACTGGAAAACAGTGGAGGGGATGTGTTTCCGCATACAAAAACACTCGCGCCATCACACCCCCTCCCCCTCAATCCAGCGTTCTTTTTACTTGACGCGACCTACTAGTATATTACCCAGAGCCCGTAGTCTGCGCATTTGTTTTACTTTCGACTCGAGTATAGCACACGCAAACGCATTCGCAAAGCGATAAATTTTGTATGAAAACCGAATAAGCGCCTCTAGCGGGAGATTGTGCAATTCCCAACAAAATAACTCGCTTTGGGAATGCGTTTGCGTGTGCTACACTCGAGTTGAAAGTCAAAACAAATGCACAGACTACGGGCTGGTGGTTTACACTGCGCACTTGGCGACCAGTCGCAGTGACCTTGGCCGCAAGTGTGCCCGCAGTCTTATACTGGATTAACCACTGTGTGTGTGTGTGTGTGTGTGTGTGTGTGTGTGTATTTAATATTACCTACCCCACCACCTCCACCATCCCACCAATATTATAAATGTCAAAAATTAGATGAATGTTTGTATTTCAATCACGCTGAAATCACTGGTTCAGTAAATATAGCTTGTGACCTGTAACTTTTTATGCTGTAAAATCAACAGGATCAAATCGGACGCAGACGTAGTCGCGAGCGAAAGCTAGTCAAAGACTAAAACCCATTAGTTTGTAATCAAATATTGAACGCTTCTTCCGAACGCCTCCAGTCAGCATTGGATTGGCTTCAACACTGCACTTATTAATCAGTTCTACCCGCAACCCTTTTGATCTGTTCTAAAGTGGTTCTAAATGTTCTAATTGAAGGGTGGTTCGCGATCAGTAGTTATTTGTAAACGTCGCCGGCAGGTGGCGGCACTCACGGTGGTCAATATTTAATGGTTTGCAAAGTAATTACTGACAGGCTGGGGATCCCATCAAGTCATAGCACAGTATGGAAAAACATAATTATGCATGCACTATGCACTAGGCAACGGTTCGCGACCTGATTTACTGTTCAAGCACTGATCTGAACTCAAGCATACATTTTGTTATGAAAATCTCTACATAAATCTATGCTTGAGTAACGATTTCTCAGCACCCTACTAGAGCGAATTGCGCCAACTTCGAACTAGGGGGTATAGACAGTATCTCTATTTATTGTCCATGCCGCTTTGTGCCCATGTTGGCTAATTTAACCACATCGTCACGTGACTAACTACCAATCTATGAACCAGTTTTAGCATAAATATAGCCAAGGGTTATCTATCGTCCTTTTGTGAATGTAGAGATGTATTCTTTTGTTATACGAGTAAGCAATGGAACATACATGGCCTATCAAAATGCTTCTTTTCACTGCATTAAATTTTAAAGGGTACATTGTGTAAGAGTCTTAATAGTGGTAGGATTGAGAAGGCTCAGTGGAATCAGTCACAAGTTTATCAACGATCAAATTATTGTACCATTCAGCTCTATCGTTGCATCTTATAGGTATTAGAGTTATTCTTAACCCTAACATTACCCATCTAATACCTCTTATCTCCTCCGAGCGATCCTTGTTTATCTGTGGAGCCATCGCCTCCGGGCGACAATACCACTTCACACATACATTAGCACTATATCTCCAATATCACACTAATGTACCAACAAAGAAACCTACATAAAAACTCTAAAGATGTCCTACACATCACGCAACTGACAAATTTTCGACAACAATACACATTGAATGATATAAGGGTTAAATACATTACAAAAATGCCTTTGCTATAAAACCTGAACGATTAAACTAATGTCAACCTTATTTTAACACGTTAAAGGTCATACGTATTAAGGAGATTAGGGTAAGTGAGTTGTCGATACGTGGTGTATAGAGAAGCGGTGCGTTTGAAGTCAGGTCGGATGTCTCAATCGAAGGCTTTGCGCCCGCGCCGCCACGACGCGGTTACTCCCACGTACGGCGGTATTCTGAATCTGTTGGGTTTTTTCTGTGTTTCTGTTTACAATGGAGTGAGTTATGACGTCCGCAAAAAATATAATCAGTTAAGATCATTCATCAAGTTGTGATAGAACTTTTGTACTATAGAATGTCATATTTACAGAATTACCTAGTATTTTCTACAAAATGAGGAAGAAGAAACTATTGACCTAATCTTTTGATAATGTTTTTTAGGTATTTTTTTTATAAATAACCACACTTTTCATTTTCTACCAGATTTTATAATAACTTTCTGTCTCCCCAAATGAAATATATGTTCGTAATGTATATTAATAATGTATTAACATATAACAATGCATATTTAATAATAAATAAATGTCAACTTCTATTGACAGAATACTTCTGATATTTTATTTATATTCCAGTGTCCAGAATAAGTCACATGCATCTAAACTGTTTGTACAACAGAACGCATGTAACTATCCGTCCGTCCGTCCGTCGCTCAATAATTGTTTCCTATAAATCACGGGCGGCGTTGACAGGGTTAATTCGGTGACGACAATATTGTACCCTTTTACCCTATTCAATACTAAGCTGTACTAATTGCAACTCTACAGTTATAAGAATAGAGATCAAATTGATGTGATTGGTTGACTTTTGATTTTGGTTTTTGAATTATATTTATTGTATTAAAATGCGGACGTAATTTCTTATGCAACAATAGATTTTTTATGAGGTCATTAATATGACAATCTTTGTGTTCTTTCAAAGAACAGGTAGACATCTTAATTTTGTAGCCTTTTTTCATTTTTCTACTTTTTTACCTTAATTCCTTTCGAATTAGGTTTGGAATTAAGTATGTATATATATTTGAGGAAAATCGAACTTCAAAAGTCTATTCGAAAAATCATAAAGACCACTTTGAATCTTAATATAAGGTATCTCATCCAAAAGGCTTATTCTTGAGTAATTGAACACGATAAAAATATGAAAGGAACAAAGAACCAACTGATAAACGACAGTCATTCATTTCATATCAGTTTTTTCGCAAATTAACATTTAACCCTTAACATGTAAGGTAGTACATGGGCGCAAATCTACCTCGACGCATTCACTACACCGGAAAGCCGATTTAACAACAAAGACATAACACATCTGCGCCTCTTCAGCCGCCATTCGCCAAGCGATTGTAAACCTTAGGACAAGGGGATAAGGAACAGTGGTGAGATAACCAGATTTATTGATATAAGATATGTTTAATAAGTGCAAAAGGACGCAGTCATGCGGACCAATCCGGCTTGAGTGTCGTGGGGTTACCATGGACACCTTCAAAACAGATACAAGTAGGTACGTCTCACTTAAAAATTTCGGGCAAATCGGATTTTACAAAGATATTTAGAAGAATACGTAGCTTTATACCTTGCATGTGAAGTCGAGAGTAAATTTTCAAAAATATCGTACAAATAAAATCTTAAAGAAACACTGATCTTCTAATTGGCTATTCTGAAAGAACTACCTACAAGAAAGTAAGGTAGACAAAGATTTTTAACCGTTTTATACACTTAAAAGGTGTAACTTGTGGACGCCTTTATGTCATACCTGTCCCATGTACTACTGGAACAACGCAAAATAATATTAGTATAGTCTCAGATCTAATCATAAAAAGCAGACAACCTACAAATATTGCAACACTGATTCACGGCTAAACCCGCGGCCGACATCCAACATTGCACAGCGTATCAAACGCCACTTATAGAAAACATACGCCTCTCCAATGTTAACGCGCTATTTCACATAACCCTTTCTTCTAGGGTTGAGGTTACATCAGGGAAGAGTTAAAGGGATTTGATTCTGACGTGTTCTGTGACATTTGGCTCATGTTCTGATGAAGAATCCAGACCTGAGCGTTGCTCAAGCATAGATTTAAGTAGAGATTCTCACCTCATACATACTACAGTGCTTGAACAGTACATTCGAATATAGACCTTAGTATCTTCCAAATTAATATCAGTAAATTATACAAAAAGTGAGCAATTGAAACGAATAATATTTACTAAACTGAATAAAGTTTTTATGTACTAGCACCGTACCTATTTCTGCCGTCAAGCAGCGATGCTCGCATTGCTGTGTTCCGGTTTGAAGGGTAAGGGCGCCGGTGTAATTACAGGCACTTCAGACTTCAACATCTTTACGTCTCAGAGTGATGGACGCAGTGCATTGCCTTACAGGGCACGTCCTCATTGGACTTGCTCTGTGAGATTATAGGCAGAAGTTACTACTTAACATCAGGTGAGCTATCAGCTTGTTCCATTACTATTATCATTAAAAAAAAAAAAATCGACAATACTGCACTGACACTCACACATGACATGTGTTAATATTAGGCAATAGTTATTTGTTATACAAGAGTGCAAAGTTGCTTTTTAACCGAGTGTTCAATTTTGATGACCGAGCAATCGAAGGATTCTAAAATTGAATCACTCGCTGCGCTCGTGATTCAAAATTAGAATCCTGAGTGTTAGCGAGGGAATCAAAAGAGCACGAGGTGAAAAATCTTTGCACTCGAGTGCAACACGTAACTTTTCATTCCACCTCAGCGAGGAAATGACTAAATGCAAAAAAAGCAAATTGAAAAAAGAACACCAAGAAGGTTCCGAGTCTGAGTTTTTAACAAATTAAAAAAAAGTTGTATGATATATTCGGCACCATAGAGGTAGCAGTAAATAGGTTTAATGTTTTTTTTAATTCACAAACTTAGTGCACCACGATGTTCTAAATTCAATTTACTTTATCCTCTAGAGAATAAAAACGGCTTTTCCACTCAGATATTGAAGAATAAAAATACTCTTTCCGAGATGGTGGGATGAAAAATAAATTAATTATTTGTCATTGATTAAGTACAACAATATTTTGTAAGGAACCCTAAAAAAGCTTTAAAAAGGATTCATTTCCTAAGTGCTCTTACAAGTAGGATCCGGATTAAAACATACAAAGGAATTATTGTAAAAACTTAAATATTATGTCTGTTAAAAAATTAAAAGATAATGAATATAGTTGTTTTCAGTACATTGGTTTTGTATGGGTTTGTACGATGTCTATGGCGAGGTAAATATAATCGGATTTTGATAAGTGCTTTTGAGAATCGCATTTTTTTTATTTATCTAAAGGATTTTAATGTTCTCGTAAACGAACAAAGAAAGTATCAAATGACTTTGAAGCTGTAAGTGGGTGGAGAATATTAGACGGTGGAGGGTTAAAAGGGTACTTAGATGTAAGAAGGGTTAAATCCATTTTTCTTAATAAAGGTAATTCGCTTGATTGATTCATCTTATAAGCTTTCTTGAGACAGATAATTCTACGAAGATTATGATTATTTTTATCCAACAGAAGTTATGTGGTTTTTGGTGAAAATACATTTAATTTTCTATTTTACAAATAATAAAATAGTTGGACTAACTTACAAAATAACCTCTAGAATACCTAGAGCTTTTAGAAGCATAGTGACATACCCAACTTTTTTGATTTTTATACATATACGTTACGAAAAACTGTAAGTAAGTATCTCCTATAAACCTTGTGGTTTCCTTAGTGCTATAGAACAAAATAAGTTATTATGTATTTTTAAAACAATAAATAAATTTAAAAAAAAAAAACCTACGTACCTACCTACCTACAAAAAATGGCATTAAGTAGATATTTTTTTAATAAGTAGGTTAATAAAATCAAAGTTTTTTATTTCGGACAAAATGCAATCCATTTTGAGGTAAAAGTAAGTGTTAAAATGTCCTAATACTATTTTGACAAAAATGTGATAAATATTTGAACAATTTTAATGTAAAACCACTTAAATGTGCATTATCGACCACTCATAAGCGTTGACTCATAATATCCTCAATATTGTACGTTTTTAAATTAACAAATCTATATAAATGAGTACCTATAGGTACCTACAGACGGCACGCTGACCGCGAACACAATATAACATTTAGAGGGTACAGTCAGCCACGTAGACTTATTACCCGAAACCGCAACTATATACGCACAAAGACCAGTTCGTTAGTTTTAAAATACATTAGTACGTTCTGGAAGAAATCAATCGATCATTCATTTATTTGTATATCCCCACTGGTAGGGATTTCTTAGTGGGGATTTCTGGAATATATCAAAAATACGATACAAGAGATATTAAACTGTCTCACATATTTTGACATTTGAAAATAATAATAGGTATGTCTATTGTTATCAAGTAACTTTATATCCAAAGCTTTTTAACTTGTTTCATTTGAAAAGTACTTACCTAAAAGTGTATAATATCACTGTTTGTTACTGACTGTACAAAAGTACCAGCAAATAAAGTTCCAGTTAATCTGTTCATAATGACATCGAACGATGACGGCCGAATGTTTGTATATCGATTAATTAATAAATCGAGTTCGAATCGAGATATCGAGATGCTGCGATACACGCCGACTCTCTAATTGAGTCAAGCCGCTACAAAAGATAATAACATTACAATCTTTTGATTGCGACTGTACAACTAACACACAAGCGATTCTGAACCATAGTAACAAATCCATAAGGATCAAATTACCTGAAATAAATGGAATGTGTCGGTCAAAAATATAAAAAGACGATCACTAAATGCCAAGCATTTACTCGTATCTGTCAAAGTTAAAAAAAAAACTTTAGTGTATGGGAATCGATACATTTTTGATTAATGGAGGTTACAGTAGATTATGTTGTTGAGGAATAACCAAAGATTGGTGTGTTTTGTTATATTTTTTGCGATAAAAAGTAAGTTTTTTTTTTGAAAAGTAACACTATCGCCCCCGCATCGGTCTCGAACACCAACTTTGTATCACAATTGGTTAACAAAAGGTATCAAATATGCACAAAGGTTATTAACCATTAAGCCGGCAAAAACTGACAGATCTTCACTTCACCCGTTCGCACCTGTACTTGTTCTCACGAAAAAATCGGCAAATTCGGGTGCAATCGGCACTTTTGACACTCAAAACCAACGTAACGCGATATACAAGACACAATGGACTATCTACAATCCTTCAATCATCGGATTTATAGAGTGGGTATTCATAAAGACAAATAGGTATGCTGGTACCACGCGAGCAAACCCGCGGGCTACAGCTAGTTTAAAATAAAATATTTCGCAAACACTTTAAGAAGATTTATCCGTTAAACCTAACCACTAAAGCAAAAAGTTCATAGGCTCAGACTTGTAAGCTAATACAGGGTTAACTGTAAGACTGAAAGAGGCTTTTGTGTGTCGGGTTACTGCTCGGATTAGCTTCTGCAGCGAGGGGTTAACTAAAATTTCTCATAAGTCAAGACGATGAGTGAAATGAGTTAATCTCAAAATCTCCTCTAAGTTTTCCCCCTTTATTTCGAAAATTTAGAATCAAGACGATGTTGAATTCATCATTACCATCAACCTATATTGGTCCACTGCTGGACGTAGGTAGAAATACCTAGTGCTAAACACAATATCATACATAATCCTAAGTAGATACCTACTTCATTATCTACAAATAAATAAAATGTTTGTTTGTCGGCGGCGAGTGAAGTCGGCTGTTCGCGCGTGGCTGCGCCGCACTTCTATTGATTATGTCATTTTGACAAGTTATTTACACAATATACGACAAAAAAGACTACAACAATGTTTAGACTTTATTTATACGTTCACCATACCACAGATTATTATAATACTATTTCATACTAACAAAATAGTAAATTAAAAAAAAACTACTATGGTATTACCTATATGATCTCTGACTCTGTGGCATAGTCATTGCCAAAACCAGTACCTACCTGCACTCAAAAAGTATTTTTTTGACATCAGGTGGGCTATGTGCTTGTTCCATCAATATTCAAACCAAAAATGGTAATTATTTTAGCTGTTTACTGTTTTTCCGTATTACAAGATATGTGTATTACGAGATTTACAAGTTCGATAATTTTTTACGAGGCTAATAAGTACTTGCCATTTCTGAGGATATTCTAAGAAATCCTTTGTGCTATTTATTAAAATTACAAGATTTTCAAAACGATGTCGCACTCTCATTCAGCGCACGCCTGCAAATCATATTATCTTCGGATGCGCGTGAGTGGGACATGGAAACTGTTTTAGCTGATGGAACTCTTACTGTATCTGTGGCCAAAGCTCCAAGACACAACTAATAGGGTGTCCCAAAACAACTTGATTATTAACCTTAGATAAAATAAACTCTTCCATAAGATAAAATATAATGCCTGAAGTAATCTGGACAGCCCAAGCTAATGTTGGGACAACTTGAAGAGAATTGGAAAACGTGGTAAAAAAGGTAATGCAACAGTGGATACGTAACTAAATCAGTGAATTATATTTTTATGTCTTGTCGTCATTATTGGTGTAACTATGATGACGACAAGAAATAAAAAAAGAATCTCAAATTTTTGCATCGATAGTATATCACCAACACGCGTGTGTAAAACATGCCATTGGTATTATTTGGTATCGATTCTGTTGTTGCATTTTTCTGCTCTAACCTAATCTGACAGCACTAAAAATTTTGCCATCCCTTTCTCATAAACTGAAACGACAGAGACAGCTATAATTTTAGAGCTATCAAATTAGGTTAGTTTATAAAAATGAAACAAGAAAATCGATCGATACCAATAAGTACGATCTCAAATTTAGTAAAATCGCTTCGAAATTTCTGAGAACTTATTCAACACAAAGACAGCTTTTTGGGTGCATCTTTCTGGTAAGATATACCAGTGCCTATGAAGCACCTTGCACCTCGTCTCTAATCAAAGCTGGAGTTGTAATCTGAAGGTAGCACACCTCACTGCGTCCACATCACAATTCAATTAAACTTTTTGGATTTAAATGGATAAGTGGAATGAATCACAAGATATCTATAACAGATCATTTGGATTTGGATGCTGTAGTTGGAAATTCAAACTATATATAATAAAAATGTATGCATATTTCAAGAAATCTGTCAGAAATGCTTGTATTTCGATTTGACTTTCAGTAATTGGCTCTTTTTTGACTTTGGATCTAAATCTACTATAATTTTCCATAACATTTGTTTTCCTTAGGTATATATGTATGTATTCTATCAGCAATCTAGTTGCCATATTACAAGAAGAACACAGAAAAACTATTGTACAAGAGTGTCCATCAAAATCATTCCTTCTACGGAGAAGCCTATATCTAGTACACTTTCTACAGGTTTATAGATGATGATGATGAGTGCCGTTCATAAAATGAAAGGAGGATTTCCTCTACCAACGAGACAATAGCAATAAAGTTAATTCCATTAGTTGACCATTGTTTGGCAATAGGTAGTTGGTCTCGTCTTGGTCGCTGGACAAATACTAGCTCGATTGTAATCTGGTCATAGAGTTAGGAATTACTTACTTACCTATTAACCTAGTTAAGTAGTTCTAAATCAAAGCAAAATGAGATGAAAAATCCAAATTAAATATTTTTTTTTTATCAAAAAAACTTAAAGATTTTTACAAGAGAATATATTTTCAAATGCAAAAAGCCTAAAATAGACCAGAGGTGTCGTTAGGGAGGAGTCTTATACCCAGCAGCGGTGCTGCCTATGACGATAAAGATGATTGTATTTTCGCAGAACTAAACGAGTTTTAAAAATCCTACTTACTAACTCAAAAGAAACCTATAATTCCATAAGGAAATGAAAAAGATTTATCAAAAGACAATTTGTGGTAAAATCATATTTCTCAGTTGCTTAGTAAATCCAACGTATTACAGTTGACTCTAAATAGCCTTCTATTGAAACTACAATCAGTTAATTATTGTTTGTATTGTCAAAACAATGTGACTATTGTCACTCCATTGTCCATTATTTTGCAAACAAAATGACAGTTTTTTAATGCCATTTCTAATCCGCTTCTTAACTCTACAGGCACTTTTAACGATATCCAAATACAATAACTGTCGATTATCTTCTTCTAATCATCCGAAATTTTCCTCCATCCTTATTATAATAGCATAAGGCTTAGTTTGGAATGGCAGTGTAAGATTCTAAGGTCGAGTGGTCAACAAAATGTTTCTAATAATTAGTTATCATCGATCATCGGAGCTTGGCCACATTAATATAGATATTAAATGCCGTGCATTTTTTACATCAATCTATTCTCACCCCTATTATTTGTGACCTAGAGTTCAAGATCTTTTGCAGTTTTGTGAGTAGGCGGTGTGATCAAAGACAGCGGCATCTGTGGGACATTACGGGCAAAACCAATCATGTGACAGGACGATGCAAGATTAAAAAGAATCATAATGTTTGGCCATTTTTTTTCAGATTGGTCTTTTTTATGGATAGGGTTAAAAAAAGTGAGATCAGTTTTACATTTAGCCGCTATCAATCTAATTTCACGAAGTTAATAAAATAAAACAATCATGTAGCTTTTTTCGTTTAAAAATCATGTTTCCTATGTAAAAGATTTCAACGCGCTCCCAACCCAGGGTTGATTATTTTGCTCTATGCAATACAAATACAAATACTTTACAAATACATTTTTAAAAACAAAATATTCTCTGCGCTTCCTGGATAATAAGAATAATATGAGTATTTAAACTATAATTGTGGAGCATTTGCAAACCATTTCCCACGGCTCAGTGATTGACTCAATGTTGTAAAAACAAGTAAGTAATGATCACTTTCGTAATTTGGTCAATGAACACGAAATTGAACCAAATTTGTTAGGTATTATGTAATTATGGAACTATAATAATTTTAAATATTACAACACTGAGTCATCATGAATACCACAAGACGATTAAATAGTTTCGATAATCGTATTACCCAGTAAACGCACAAAATATTCAAAACCACATTTATTTATATTTAATACCAACCCTTTGAGTTCCATCTCACCTGATGCTAAGCGATGATGAAGCCGACGATGGAGCGAGACGGTCTAGAAGACACTTATTCACTCTTGCCTTGAAGATATTCAGATTATAGTGATCAGGAGTCACAGACGCCGGTAATTTTCGCGGCAAACTGAAGCACCACTGTTTTTTTCTTGGTGATTTTGCCTCATTTTTCCCTAAAAGTGAAAAATGGATTTTTAAACTAACCATGTTTTTTCTGCCTTGATTCCTACACTCCAAGATACTCTAGGCTGTCTAGGGTTTCAGTTAGAGGGTTAGAAGTGCATGTGAAAAATATTTTATGTGTATGAGCTAAAAGTCCCATAAAACAACCCGTGCCTTTACCAATTGTCTTTATTGTCTATATTTTTCTTTCTATTTTTTATTCTATAATTTTTTCAGTTTTTAATCTTGCCATTATTGCGTCCCACTCTAACAAGGTCCCAAAAAACTGACAGTAATAAGTCCCAATCAATCGGTTGTTTATTTATTGACTTGTAGAATGATCTACCCTCTTATTCACAAAGAAATGCAGCTAAAAGCTGAATATTTAATGGTTTGTAGGTTATGGTTAGGTAGGGCTTTATTTTTTATGCTCGTATACTGATTGCTGGATGTTTGGATTGAATTTAAATCCAGCTGGAGCCAAACCTAAGTATTTCATGGATTATTAGTCAGTAATGACAGGAATCAGGATCAGACGGAGAATGAAACAGGAGATTTATCCCGAAGACATCACACCGTTTAGTTCAATTAGCTTATAGTTTTTTTATATATTAAATAAAATCTGTAAAAGTATTATCGATTTAGGCTTAGTGAACTTGCATACGCTATTATTGGGTACTTCGTATCGATCACCATCGTAACAGACTTCATCGACTTCCATGTCGTATAACTACATATTATATGAACTTAGAATGAAACTTGGGATTAGTGAATAAGGGGACCTATCGGATATGTTGTTTATAAATACTTGGTATGGATTGTGTGGAGTGATCTCCGATCGCTAACGATGGCTCGACGACGGATGTGATTGATTCGGTTCACAAAACAAGGGGTGAAAAACATTCCCTCAAAAAAACTATGATTTTGAAGATATTACCCTACTAAAGTATAAAAACTTACTCATCTGCTTGTACCATTTACCTACTGATTTTCCGCGATCTTAACATTATCATCAGCCCATTGAGTGTGGATGTGGAACCATCTACGATGGCAGACTAAGTTTTTTAACATAAAATCGTTGGCACTTGTATTATTAACCTAACTTCAAATTCTGTCAAGGATTCAGTAAAAAAAGCTCTTTTCTAAAAGCTTTTTTTTAACTGATGATAAAATATAGCAAGCGTTTCACCCCTAAGCACATAAATTAGCTCAAATCATACGACATTATAATCTAATAGAGCCGTCAAGTCAACAATAACAATAGCAGGCATTTCTATGCAAATGGCCAACAGTTGCGCTCCCCTGGCGCGGCACCTCAAACGTCAGTCTCACGGATTACATACTACTTACTATAGAAATAAAGGCTATGAAGGCTTTGATCGTGCCGACATGAATAAAACAAATACAAAGTTGGTAGGGATTTAATTGATCGGCCAAAAGTAAGTCGCTCAAACGTTTAATTAAAATCTACTTAACCAATTCAATAAGTTTTAAACATTGCCAATTTTCTAAAAGTGTCATTTGGAACTATAAATTGACTTTGAATCCCGAGTACTAGGTATTTCATTTTAAAAAAAAAAGTAAAGTAAACTTAAAATACAGTTACCTAATTACGGTGTAATTGTTCCCAAAGGGGATTTTGAGACTAAAGTGTACAAAAATCTCCTTAATACTATTGAAATCAAGGGGAAATTGAGACAAAAAGTCCCAGTTCTATGATGACTAAGTAATCTAAGTATATCTCAACATAGAACTGGGATAGAACTCCGGCCATCGCCAAATATTTTTTCTCGGTGGTGATCGAACCTACGACCCACAGCACAGAAGGCAGAGCTACTAGTGACTGAGCCATTACGCCTGTCAACTCAATTGACTATAGTATAACTTCACCAGACGAACTCTTCACAAAGAGTTCTACGAGATTGGCGTAAAGTCAGTGGATGCACTGATTATGATTGAATGATACTGTGTTCCGTTACACTACTGACACACACCCTGCAGGGATGATCGATAGAGGGCGTCCGTCTCGCATTCCGTTATTTTATAATATCTCTACCTCTACTAGGGTGCACATCAATTTATTGTTCACGAGTATCGATCTGCTTCCATTTTAATACTTATAACACTTACAAAAACAAATCTTTGAATATTTTCAAGATTATTTTGTACAGCATCAGGGAAATCTTTCTTGGCTAAGCTTTCATTTACGAGACATAAATACAAATTCTTTCTGAAACGCTGAAGTGAAGACAATGTTTCAGATTGAACAATATCTGTAGGCCAAATATCTGTAGGATTACCAGAGCGCCATACTTCACAGAAAAGACATGGCGAACTCGGAAATACATAGTCGTTTGAGAGCAACTTTCAAATTGTTGAATGGAATAATCTGTAGGAGTAGTTCACCATCTTTTAAATAACATTTAATTCGTCTGCAAAAGACGCAAAGGCCGATGATCATCATGCTGATTTTTAGGTCTCTAAACCAAGTTGTAGTTACAACGTAAAATATTGGTCTGGTCACCCCAAACACCACAAAACATAGCGCCGCGTCCAAACACATCAGTGTGCCTTCTGTTCCGGAGTGATACATCCACACTATCTTTATTAGATCACCATAATTTTATTAAAACGAATAATATAATTATGACTTAATATTATTTTTGGTGTTGGACCGTAACATTCGATTAATATGTTCATTTTGTTTACACCTGCCTTTTATATTGCCTAACTAAACTTTACTCGTGTCTTCACTACTAGCAGCGGGTGGTTTAGTCGTCTCTAGAAAATTAAAGCAACGTGGAACGCTGTTATATTTTTGATGGGTGACCGTTACTGGCAAGCCATCTTAGAGTTTCAGTGCTTTGGAGTTTTCTGTTCTAGTTTTCAGCACATCCTAGATAGATACATTGTACCGGTGTAATTACAGGCACATGAGACTTCAAGATCTTTACGTCTCAGAGCAGAGTGATGGACGCAGTGCATTGCCTTACAGGGCACGTCCTCATTGGACTTGCTCTGTGAGGTAATGCATTGTTATAGGCAGAAGTTACTACTTAACATCAGCTTGTTCCATTACATCTATCGTAAACAAAAAAATTAAAAAAAACTTCAATTTACTACCTCGATGCATTACGCATTTGCGTACTGAGTAAACCAACGACTTATTTTCGTCCAAGAGTAGTGAGTGCAAAGTGCATCAGGGCTTCGCAAAAAAGGTATAAGTAAGGAGATCAAGGGGGGAGCTAAAGTTAAACAAACAGTATCAAGTCTGCTCGCAAATTGATGCACAACGACGCGTGCCTGGCCCCACCAGCGCAGATGTACTCCACATTTTACATATTTTTCATTTGCTGATACTTTTCAGATTTTGGGATGTGTGCACTTGGTTGTTTTATTGTTAAATCCGTGTGTTTTTTTGGCTAATTCCACCTCAAACTGCTTTTCTATTTAGTGTCTAAAGAAAAAAAATACTACATAGAAAATTAAACCAACGTTCTGTATGTAGAGTTCGTTTTGCTTCTCTTGATCTTCAAAAGTCTTGACGATTTACATGACGTCACAGATTGAAATGGTTCAAGTCAACATTCTAAGATTCTGTATCAAACTTGCTCCAGACGAAGTAATCTATCTCTCTAAAAAAAATGAAATGAACCATACCTAACGACAAGCAGTTATACTGGATATATAATTATATAGGTATAACTATGGTTTCCCTAATTTATAGTTCTAGGTAACTTAAACACGCACGCACGAATCTACGTAACATTTTGCATGTTTCACACAAACAGTTTGGAGATGACAGAATGTTGAGCATGCCTGAAGTCCGTGTGCCAATTGCACCGAGATTATTCAATCAAGCAGGATGTTGAAGTGCTTTCTCTGCAGCTGCTGACCTCGGCATGGCCAGCTGTCTAACGTACAGCTAACTGGTACTTTCTTGATAAAAATCTAGTAATGCAATATAACGGAGCTTTACGTATACCTAGATGTTTGGTGATTTGTAAAAGCAAAATGTGTAATCCAATGAAAACTGTACGGTCAAGATTTTCCAGGCATTTTTGGTTCCAACTGTGTCATAGACCAAAGTGATAAAAGTACTATTGGCCCACTGGACTGGATGGAATAAACCACGACTAAAAAGTAGAACTTTGGAAATTACGATTTTGCTATCACCATTTTGAAAGTTATTTATTTTAAAGCAACAAGTGATTTAATTCACAAAATGTACAGTAGAATTTAATGCGAAAGATTAACTAAGTCTTTTTTTTTTCTTTATCCCCTGTGACACTACTGCTTAATAATACTACCAGTAGTGTTATAAAAATATAATATATCGTTCCCCTGACACAACCGCATGCCTATAATAACTAAAACTGATGATTACTCAAACCACACCATTTTGTATCTTATAACAATTTATTGATTGCTATTGGATGCCATTCATACAAAACCAGTTTGAATTTAGTTTCTTCTCGGTCTTCTAGCAACTGGCACTGTGATCGTTGGATATCCTCTGTCAATGTATGCCTCTATATCTCTCTCGGATGTCAGCACCCTTTTCGGCATCCTTATAGACTGTAGCTTATGATACTTAACTGGTCTGCTCGTGCACGTTTTCCTGACGATCTGAGGACTTTGCACCAAGTGCCTGACTTCATCACTGTCTCCATAAAAACTTCTGCTGCTAGACTTCTTGCAGTTATGATGATACCTTGAATCGCTTCTATGAGAGAACGGTATCCCCTCATTGATGCAGCACTTACTCCTTACAGATACCTTACTATATTCTTTCTTCAGGTTTGTTGGAGAGGGAACCCTAACTGGCGTCACGGGAAAACGATTTGCAACAAGGTCGCTGATACCTTCGTTGTAAATGTTTCTTCTAGGGTTGGCGCAATCCTGCTTCTTTTTGCACTTGAAGAAGGATTTAATGGAACCGATCCTGGAAGGCTCAGTGAACTCTTCATCGATATCTCTTTCAGGTTCCTGGTGATAGTTAATCGGTGAGCGATATTCGTGTTCGCAGCAGTGCGATTGTGAGTAACCTGAACATTCTTCTTGGGTCGGTTCGTTTCTTTTCAGAATAGATGCAGGACATTTATCTGGATAATACATCTGGTGGAGTTGCATACAAGCTTGGGTATCTTTGACAGCGATATCAGAAGCGGTTACTGACATATCTGACACTCTTGTGGAATGAATTGGGGTGCATCCACAACCGACCTCGTTTAGTTTCGGAGTCATGGTTTGTTGGTCGCTGAACGTCATGATATTGTCTCTAAACATGGGTCTGGCTGCATGAGACGGAGCTTTCGAAGGACACCTCTTTGTAGCACAACTCTCACATCTGCAGTTAAATCTTGATTCTTCCATCAAGTCAGGCCTTACATCATCTCTAAAATCTGGTCCTAGCTCTGGTCTGTTGTCAGACCTCACGTCGAACCTCTGGTCACGTCGCATTTCAGGCATGCCTGGTTCGTCGTCAATAGAAGTTTCCACAAAGGGATTCCAGCGCAGAGATTGGACGCATGGGTACGTGGGGATTACTACTCTGCGTCTTGGAAGTGGTTCTCGGGTGTGGTGAGAGGTGACGATACACGCAGGATCGCTTTTCTTGGTGGAACTGTGAAAGCAGGCGGCAAAGTCTCTGGAAAGTGCTTTATCTGGATTGGTCAGTTGCTGAATCAGTCTGGCTCTTGAACTCTCTGCAGCTAACTGCTCCGAATCTTCAACACTGAATAGAGTAGACCTACGATTGGAATTTGTGACTTGGCCGTCTGCCATTCTGCTCCTGCGGTACTTTTTGCTAAAATTAACCGGCTTCTGATTCATTCTGTTTTTATTTACTTTACAATTTTACGTCACCATGTTCCCAACTATCAATGTCACGGCAAATGCGCAAAGAAGTTTGTCTTCTCCAGCTCAAACCAAGAAGTATCTAAACAAAATAGTCAGAAACACCGGGCGGAAACACCTAGTTGATCGCGAACCACTCCAATTCATATCCTCGTGACAATATGGGATTGAGTAACATATTTCCTTACACACGTACCGCAGCCACCATGCCAGGCCATTTTCATCCATACTACGTTTATTTTATGGTCTGGTTCACTAGCATCAGTATCTCAGTGGTATAAACTATTTCATTCCGTTCAAGACGGGCCTCCTCCCCCCTCCGGTGCCGGCGCGAGGGGGAATGATTGGTTCAATTGAGCAGGTCTTATGTCAGAAGGCAGCTGGTAGCAATTGGCGAGTCAAAGATCAGAGGAAGTGGACAGCACGCGCCGAGCCAGCTGCTCCGGACCTCGCTGGCATGTTGCGAGAAATTGTGATGATTTACTCAGAACGCGTAAGTAGCTCGCAGCTTAACAATAGTTTTCCTGATGGTCATATTTTTTGGGGAAAGGAATCTGTAGCAAAATATAACCATAAGTGTAACGCACCTTGGTAAGTAGTATGTAGTAGTAGCCATCGCCCGCGGCGTTGCTCGCGTTCTACCCATTAGAGTGTGACGTTTCAAAATTCCTTTCTTAGTGCACCCCTACACTATATAAGGATACTACCCTCCAAATTTCATACATCTAGGACTTATAGTTTAGGCTGTGCCTTGATTCTAAGTCAGCTTCAAAAGAGTTTTATATATATTGATACCTACTATATCAATTCCGTGTACTCAAAGCACTCCGTACTTGAGTCTCGAGTTTGAGTTTAGTTCTTGGTTAGCTTACTTGCAAAAATACAAAACACTTACCACCAATCATACTGGTAACATAACAATCAATTACAATGAACTAGGTACCTACCAAATACAGTCGTATAACGTCGCTCGTATAAGTCCAAGTTATTGGCGACAAAAACTAAAACATCGTAAAACAAGGCATCGCGCGGTGGGCTACAATTAAAATTACTTCAAGATAAACATATCGAACGAAGTTTTACTGCCCATAAAATAAGGGATGGTATAGCTTCTATATCAATTACACGATGAGGTTATTGCTCGAGATCATTGTTTGTAGATGACTCTATTCACTATACTATCCCAGCTATAAAATCACTATCTAATAGTAGTAGAGCTTCTTGTGAAAGAACTCGTCCGAGGAAGTTCTACCACCGTACCTATTTCTGCCGGTTAGTGATACTTGTATTGCTGTGTTCCAGTTTGAAGGCTATGGACACCGGTGCACGTCAGGTGGCCTATCGATTTGTGCCATGATTTAGTTGTGTAAAATGTGCTATGAATGTTTCCTCAAACCAAATTTTTATTGAAATTTTCTAAGTAGAACTCGAAGACTTTTCTACATGATCATTAAGTAGAACTACCTAAAGTAACTTGCAGTATAATAAGTAATTAACCTTACGGCCGAATCTCAAACACTACTTATATAAAGTTCATGCTTAAATTATTGCCTTTAATAATTTGAGCGACGTTTCAGTATTCGGCCCTTAGGGTACCCTAGAAACAACTCTGTGTTTTTAATCTACAAGAAAAATGCCTACAAACAGTTAAATTTTCGTCAAGTTTTTATGCTTAGCACGTATGAGTTCACGGATAGGTTGATTGGCTCTTTAGTAAACGAGTCCTATTAAGTAACAATTCGATGAGTTTTATAGAACTTTCTTTCTCTATTATCAGTTTGAACCAATAAACGTCCAGCGCCAGGCATGGCCTTAAACCTCGGTGACACCCCGGAATTGATGATGGCAATAATACTTTTTTATGGAAACACTCAGTTAAAAATTTACAGTCGCGGACAACAAAATGTGTCCCGGCTCTCCCTTTACAAGAAGGCTAACAGTCCAATCGACGACGACGACAAGTTGCATGATAAAAAAAAATAAGAATAGCCTCCTTTTGCAGATACTTGTCTATCACCATCATTATTTCTACAGGCCCAACTATACGCCTAACCCAAATCCTGAATTTGATATATACTTTCAAACACTCGGTCTCTAAAGGTTGGTTACCATACCATCCATTGGTTGGTGCTCTTACTGCAAAGGAACACCAAATGTACACACTATAGATCTATCAAGTGGGATTGATTCCCACGATCTCTAGGTAAAAAACTTTTGTGACTACTAACTAAATGTAGCTTGGTCTGTCTTGTGTGGTGTCCCGCCTGATACGGTACGCATTTCCGAGTCCCCGCCAGTACGAAGTTTCCCACTGCAGTCCATTTTATTAACACTGGCAAGCTTTGTCTTTTACTGTGTTTTTACGTAATAAAGTTACTGCCGCTTATCGTATGTGACAATCACTAGAACATAAATTAAAGGAAAATTTAATGATCCTTTTATCACCTGTGTTGCTAATAAAGTAGACTATTAAAATTATCCTGGCTACCTACAAAATAACATTGAATGTGTAATAAAATAGGCTTTCATTCTGTTTATTAATAAACTCGATGTTAACTTGGAATAGTCAGACAGTGGTATAGATTCTCTTGGTGCATTTTTCTAAACTAACCTAATTTGACAACACTAAAAATGTTGCCGTCCTTTCGTCGGCTATAATTTTAGAGCTGTCAAATTAAGTTACTTTAGAAAAATACAACAAGAGAATTGGTAAGACATACTTTTGTTGAGTTTGAATCTTCTTGTCAATGCCAAATACAAAACTTGGTGTATTATAACATTATTCCGAGCCTACGTGGAGTTTATTAATAACCAGGACAGTGTATTTAAGTCCTTTTTACTAATAATTTCTAGATTTAAAAGGAAAAAAAATTATAAGTAATGAATTACGAAGCTTTAGGCTTAGAACTTGTAATCAGAGGCTGTATGTGGAACCTACATATAGTAATAATAATTACCTAGGTACTAGGATAGGTACCTAGGTATATCAAAAGCGAGAGAACTTTGCTACTGTGTAAATTAAATACCTATACCTACTTCATTATTCATCATTCATCAATATAAATAAAACTCTTTTGAAGCTGACTTAGAATCAACGCACAGCCTAAACTATAAGTCCTAGAGGTTTGAAATTTTGAGGGTAGTATCCTTATATAGTGTAGGGGTGCACTAAGAAAGGAATTTTGAAACGTCACACTCTAAAAGGTAGAACGCGAGCAACGCCGCTGGCGACAGCTAGTATTAGTATTAAGTACAAAGTTTAACAAAATGTTTTAACGCCAAAATTCAAATTAATCTTGAACGAAATTATGTTAGATAACAATCTGAGCACTAACAAACGTGTTACAATTGTAAACGACTGTACTTTCAAAATAAAAACCCCTGCTCATGGCCTCTGCGCATATCACTCTTATTCTCAAGAATATAGAATTCAAAATGCTGTGACGGTAAAATGAGGGGTCATTTCGCTACTTTTTCCAAACCCCTCAATGTTTACCTCAGTGTTATTACAAGTGCATAAGGTTCAAAATTAAATAGATTGAACGTCAAGTAGTAGTTATTGTTAACAGGCGCCCCGCTGGGTCCCAAACAAGTCTTTTGTAACGTACTACTCACGCCCTACGCTCTCATTAAACATTCTACAATTATTTGAGTAATTGCTATGTTTCCTCTTCATTATGTCAACTAAAACAGTATTATACAAAACTTTAGTTTATTTATAATTATACTAGCTTATACCCGCGACTTCGTACGCGTGCAAAACTTTCCACCAAAATATCAGTCACCAGCATACGATGAACCTCGTAGCAAGGGCTGTATTTGGTTGAGAGAGTTCAAGCTGTATCTAAGAATCCACGTTTTTTATTTCAATAAAATATAGCCATGTTTTAATCCGGAAAAAGGGCTTCCGAATGGTATAAGTTTCGTTGAAATTGGTCCAGTAAATTGATTCAGTCCAGTCCAATACTACCTAATATCACAGATTATAATAAACTAGTAGGGTAAGTAATATCTACAACCAACGAGCTTATAAGGCCTACAACTAAAAAACCTGGTTGTTTGCTGCATTTATAACAATTAGGTACGATTATACTCAAAAACCGTGAATTATTATTTGAATTCCCTTAATATGCTTTGATTGAGTTTTGTTTCTATGCAAGTAGCATCAAATCCTGATAATATTTACTCTATCCAAGATCATTGACTCTACCTAAATAATTGATTAAATTGAAAACAGCAACAATCACTAACATCTAATTACCGTTTAAAACAACTCTACTTTGCGTAGGTAGATTTTTTTCTAAGTGCCTATATATTTTTATGTTCTCTACTCAACTCAGTTTGGATGGCCATAACCGTTAAAAAAGATAAAATAAAAACAAAATTGTCAATTCGTTACTTACCAGCTACTATTGCTTCACTTAAATTTTAATAAAATAACAATTTACACTCCATTTTGATAAAAACTACGTAAAAAAGCCACTGTTTAGACTACTTTCTTATTATCAATAATAATAACATTTATTTCTTCTTTCTATAAATATAAAATTATCGTTTACCGACTCTTTTCAAAATGTTTGCAATGCAACGTTATTCCAAACTTCTTCTTAGATCATGCATGTACTGAACTATGGTAGGTATTAAAGGAAAAGCCTACACTTTCATTAAGATATGGGCAAGTTAGCAAGTATTACTTTATTGAATGTTCATTCATTAGGGCCCATTCGGAACATCAGCATTATGTATTAGTAAACTTTTAGTTACTCAATGAAAGTTTATCTCTTAAACAACTAAACTTTTTGTACAACACCAAAACAGTATGATACCTATAAAATATGTTAAACAATGTTTTTTCTACAATTAAGGCAGGTGTGGCGTTTTATTACATTGTTATAATATTAATGTTTTATTTTGGCAAGGAGATGCGGCGAGGTATTTGATGATCTCTCTATTCCAAGTTACGAACGATAGCGGCTTCTATAATTAGGCTTAAAAACATTTGATAAATGCTTGTAAAGTCTCTGCTATGAAACTCCATAAGATGATAAACGGAAGGGAGTTAGTCTCAGAATCCCTTTTTGGAGCTGTGACATTGTTTGCTATTAGGTAGGCATACATTTGAGTTACACTGGGGGCCTGTTCCACCATCTCTGAGTTCTACCCGCCAGATAAAAATATACCCATTTTTATTTACCCATTTTTGACTATAGGTACGAGTATGTATTGAAAAACAGTGTAATCATTATATGGCGACATAGGAAATAAGTTTTAGTAGGTACAAATGAATACTCCTTACTTAAAAATGATTCGTTAACCTCTCTCAGTTCATGGTTTGCGCACGCCAGGCCCGTGACCCGAGCTAGCCAGCGGGGGTCCGATTCGACCCCGCTCATCAATTATACCAACTCCGCTGCGGCATGCCGACGTCAACAGGTGCCTGATGCCTGACTATGTCATATCTAAAACTTTTTCAAAATATTTTAACTGTTAAAAATAAAAGAAAAATATGGCTTTGCTAAATTGAAGTGTCAATTGAAAAGATGTTGCTGACACGTTGAGCCCGTCCGTACTCTGAGTTTTGTTTTATTGATTCGCAATAAGTGATTACCAATTTTCTAATTACTATGTAGGTATTTCAAAATGCAAATCACTTTTGCTAATCAAGAAAATAAAACTCAGACTGCGAACCCTGATAGCATTACCTAGTCATAATCATTGAAACTCAAACTCTTAAGATAATGTAGATACCTAGATAGGTAGATAGATAGATATATTATTTATTGCACACCAAGAAAAGAAGAAACACAATAAAAGAGAAATAAGGTTTAAGTATGAGGTACAATGGGCGGTCTTATCGCTATAAGCGATCTCTTCCAGACAACCTTTCTTCTTAATTTAGGTATTACCACAGAATATTAGTTGGTATTTCTTACTGGTACCTACCACAGATTATATAAACTAGTACTCGTACCTAACGTAAACTAGTATATCGTATTCTACTCAGTTTGACTTTAGTTATCTATTTTATTTTTACTCTGTAGACGACAGCAAATTGAGATGTGGGTAATTATTTACCCCAAGTCATTATTATTAGCCGTTAAACTAGAGCAAGCTATCCGTTGATTATTGATTTATTTGTAGCGGGATCATTACTATTGATAGAATATTTTTATTTATTTTATTTTTATTTTATAAAATAGGAATAACGTTACTAGTTGTACTAATGGTACTATACTGTTGTACGGAATATATAAAAGTATCTAAGAAGGTTAGTATGTATGGTGTACTTAACCAAATCGAAACTAGTCCAACTCTTTATCCTAGGCACTCGTAAATCAACGTCATAAATATTATTTTACAATTGTTTACGTGCTAGTTTAAATAAAACAATGCTGTTATTGTGTGACGTGCTGTAACAAAGTGCCCCGTGCCGTGCGGGTTTGATTTTATGTTTTGTTATATTTATTGCATTGTTCGTAACGTGCCTCTTCTGGGCTGGACTAGACCACTAACTGCTACTAGATGCAAGAAAAAATGTTTGACGCTGGATACTCTAGCTTAAGAGGGTTCACTGTTGAAAGTTGAAAAATTACTTATAACTTTACAGAATTTTTGATTTCATTTTTAGTCAGGGAATGTATGACTAGATAAATTTTTGGTAAGATTAAGTGCCACGTACATTTTGTTAATAAAACAGCTGAATATAGTTATTTAATCAATTACCTACTAAAGTAAAAATTGAACATTGTATTTGTATATTTTAACTTGTAGACTGAATTTAGTTTTAAAGTAGGCATTTACCTATGTTAATATTGGAAGTATGCAAGGAACCCTAAATCTAAAGTTCATATTCCTCGCACAACAGCTATAAATATTTTACGCTCTCTCTGTATGTTTGCGTCCAAACTTTACAACAGTCATATATTTAGTTTTTTGCCCTCAGTTCTATGGAGCCCCTGAATGGTCACATTTTCTACAAAACTAATGCACTACAATGGTCCCGTTTAATTTGTTTTGGTTTACTTCAATTGTGTTTTTGTTTCGTAAATTTATTGTTTTGATTCGAATTTTTGTTTCAAATCTGCGGGGGATTGTAGAAAGGCAGCTTTGCTGTAGAAAGGACGATTTGAAAACGTCGAATTATGATTTATTTATAAAAAAATCATCTTGTAGAAATAAAACCATAATAATACTAGTAGTTCGCCCCGAACTGAGATCTCGTGAGGGAATGTCTAGGTACCTCCTCGTACTAAAAATAAAACCCTGAATTTTGCAAATCGCATCAATACTGCCATTTAGCAAAGTACCAGTCTTACTTGAACTACAAAACCATTGAAAGTCTAAGAAATAGTAGCTCGCGTTATACTGGTTTTGCCAACTGTATAATTTTAACAATAACTCAATATTTTGGTACGACATTTTTTTTTACTCTCTTTGGACCCTCATAACTTCACGACCCCTTGACCGATTTACTTCATTTAACAAACCAGTATGACTTAAGAGTACTATCCGTATACTTACTAAATTCTGTGAAGATCGAATAAGCGGTTCAAAAGATCTCGTCGAACAAACATACAAAGCATTTTTGTCCAAGTTGTCACTAAGATCTCGTTCGCTTCGCTCACTCGATCAATAATATGACATGTCATGGTAATGACAATGATACAATGGCTTAACTATTTCCAATTTTTTTTTATTTACCCAATTTTTAATTCGTTCTTTAAGAAAGTAGCTAAAGCAAATAATCTAGTACAGTAATATGCCCATAATCATAATGCTTTAGATACAGATCTAGAATATGCTCATAGTCATTATAAGTCACTTTAGATAACACATCGGTCATTTCTATACCCACTCTTAATTTGGGTAGAAAACACACAATGCCCTAAGCTTACCTTTTCACAATTAGCACGTTAAGAAAAGTTCTCAGGATTATCAAAATTTTAGTCTTCTCTTTAGTCGTATTGTTATTGACCGTCGTCGCAACGATCGATCGATCGACTGAACTGTTTTGTCCATGATCGATTGCGATCAATTCCGAATTCGATCTGTCAACTGTCATTCGTGGAAGGCAACAGCAATGCCATTGAGATGCACGAGTTCTGTTGTTTTGTTCTAAAACATTTTTTTTTGTAATTTTCTAAAAGCTAAACAATTATAAATAACATTAGAAACCATTGAGGGCCACTGTGCGGACAATGTGGCAAATAGCAACAATGCACGAGACATAATGACACAGGGCGCTCACAATATTTTATAGTAAAAACGATGAAAAATTCATGTTAATTTTTATTTAAATCATATTTTTGGAATGATAAGTGAATAAAGAAACATGCTATTTATATCAGAGCTTGAAAACAAGCACTGTAAATACATAATAATGCTAATGTTTTCAATAATTTGTACCTATTACAAATTCTATTTTAAAACAAGTCAAGAGATGCACTAGCACACTACCTAGTAAAAAAATTAAGTTTTAATAACTATTATAAAGTCAAGTGAATCTACAGAAAAGCACTTAGTTTTTAGAAAATACTTTTAGGTACATTATAATAATATGACTTATGTTTTATAAGTATGAAGCTGGAAGAGCACCCTGTAGCAATAAATTAAAAAAAAAACCTAACGGAGTTCGTTCAAAAACCACGCAGTAGCCCCCGCGCGGATGACGGATCACGGCCTCCCGCCGAAGCTCCTACTTAAACAACGTCTTTCCCTCATTCCCAAAAAAAAAACAAAAACATCCAGTCCTGCCAACAGCGGGCGACGTAAAACAATACCGGCAAGCACAGCACGCCCTCAGACACCAATACAATACGCGATACTTAATTCAGAGAACTGAACTCAAACCCATGCTGTTGTTACACTCGTCATAATGCCACTTTATTTATGTCACTCCTACGCAACATTCGCAAAAAAAAAAAAAACATTTCTAAAATGGAATTTCAATATTTCCAATCAATGTAATTATGAACGCGTGTCGTTTATAACGTTATATCTCGATAGATTGACTAATTAATGAGATGGAAACAGTCATAATTCGGATTGAAAAACTAATTTATGGTTAGATCAGGTTTTTGTGGTTCGATTAGCATAAATACCTACATCTTATAACATTATGAGTTGTGAGTGGTAGAGAATATTTCTATAAAAAGGTTTTCAAGATTATAATGATCTTTTATGTATTGACCAGATCTTTGTTACTTATAGTTATATTATAATACAGAATATTAAGTATAAGTTGTAAAATTGTAAATCTTAGTTGATAGTAAATCTAAGTTACTAAGGTTCTTGTAAGAAAATTAACTTTCTTAACATAAACATGTGCGGACCTCATAAAAGCATTCTCGAACCTCGACCGATCACGGTTTATGAGTCAACAAAATAATTTATCTTTATAAAGAGACACTATCGCTTATTTAGTATCATCGCATGATGCGTTGCGTACGCCACAGTATACAGGCACATACAAATATGTGACAGGAAGAAAGATTACGACACTCTATCAAGCGATCTGACGGGTTGAATTCCTACGATTTGTCCCGTCATTGTCCACGAAAGTCGAACAAAGCCGGGTAAAGCGTGTAATGCCGCTTGTAAAACTGTTGTAAAACAATAAACCACCCACTGGCTCGCGACAGCATTCATTTTCTCGTCATTATTTGTAGTTTCTGAACGCATCCAACATGGCGTCGCGTCACGAAACGCGCCAATTCTGACGTTTCAATGTAATCACTGAACTGAAAATGCGTTGTTTTGTAATTGATCGTTTATTGGGAAATCGAGTTGACGGAATCATTTGGATCAATGAGTTGGATTAAAAGGGAAAAAACTGACGGCAACGAATTAATTACGGATTCAGTATTTAAATATAGGCCCTTTATTTGCTTAGAGTTACGTATAGTTCGTTTAATAGAGCTCTAGACTTTTTTATTCGACCCAAAGTATAACTCATAAAAATAATCTTTTAACTTTCGAGCGTTCCTATATCATTTGACCGAGAAGCAGCATGGTAGGTTAGTCGTAATCAGCAATTCACTTTGCTACCGACCGACTAAGTATAATAAAGATAGTACCTACTTAAAATACTAACATGTGCCGACCAGAATTAAGATTTTAAAATATCCATAGCTTCTCTAGCCGACATTATTTCCATTACAACCGCACTTTGAATAGAATTATCTCTCCATTGCATTTTAACTCAAAAGTGTTTAAAAATAAACGTCGAATCGCGTTTGACAACTAAATTAGTTGGACACCTTCACATGTGATCATTTATTTGTTCGATTTAAATTCGCAATCATCCAAGCTCAGCATGAAACTTGTACTTGTAAAGCCTTAACATAACCACCAGCGAAAAACCAACCTTAAATGTTCCTGCTTACAAGTCAAATTCCTTAAACAAGCTGTGAGATTTGAGCCTGATGCATATACCAAGCGAAAAACGACTCTTATTAATAATATTCTAGGTTGGTTGTTGTGTGAGAAGTTGTAAGAGGAAGAAAGGGAGTAGGTCTCTTCTCCTTTGAATAAATTGTCCCCGCTGTATCCCGCCACGTAATTCACGATGCATTTACACCTTCGTAGCGACGACGCACACTGGAACTGCTATTTACAAATAAAGCTTCTCAAATTCATACACTGGTAATCCCAAGTTTCCAGATTTCTTTTAGGTCATAATTACTTGTAAACTAAGTTAGTTTGCTTTATTGTCTCGGGTGCACAAAGATATTAGGTAGGTAGGTATAGGTACGTATTGTAGGTATACCTAAACCAAACATAGAATATATAATGAAGAAAAACATGATACGCAAATACTTTGAGATTTGGTCTAATGAGCGTGCACCTTAACTTTATAAGCGGCGTATCAAAAAGGATTATTCGACTGCCATAAATATGGCCTCCGAGATTATAATAATTCGAATAATAACATTAAAATAATAATAATCGTCTGATCCGCCGCCCGATGGAGATGTCAAGCCCTTAATAGATTTATCTCCACTCATACATCAAAATTATAACGTGTTAGTGTTGTGTAAGGAGTTTAGAACATCGATGATTATCGATCATTAGGCGCTCGTTCCGGTTCAACGAGCGCATTTACATAGAACGCTGTTTGACGATTGCCAACATCAACATCTGAATTCCTAAGTTAGTGGCACTCTTTAGGATAGACAAGACAATCAAAGGATGGTGAGAAACACTACCGCACTACCGCATGGGCCACCAAGAATCAGCCTAATTAGCTTAACCTTTGTTAAAAACATGGTACATGCTGTGTTCCGTTACTTACTATGTACATAAGTATTAAAGTGAAACGACGACAAACTAATTATGACGATGTAAATAATGCAATCTCTAAGGTTGTAAACTGGTTTAATGTAAACAATTTATTACTAAATGAAAAGAAAACGAAATGTATTCGGTTTATTCTACCAAACGTCAAACAAACAAATGCTAATGTAAAAATCAAGGAAAATAATATAGATCTCGTGGACACCACAGTATTTTTAGGCATAACTCTAGATAATAAACTTCAATGGGGCCCACACATAGATAAATTGTCGAAGAGACTTAGTTCTGCGGCATACGCAGTCAAAAAGATCCGCTTCCTTACAGATGTGGAAACCGCAAGACTAGTCTACTTCAGCTACTTTCATAGCATTATGTCGTACGGCATTTTGTTGTGGGGTAGTGCTGCAGATATAAACACCATATTTGTGTTGCAGAAGAGGGCTATTCGTGCAATTTATAACATGGGTCCCAGAGAATCACTAAGAAATAAGTTTAAAGAAATAAATATAATGACAGTACCTTGCCAGTACATCTATGAAAACTTATTGTATGTTAAAAAAAATATAAATCTATTCAACAAAAAAAGTGATAATCATAATGTTAACACTAGAAACAAAGACAAACTCGCTGTTCCCACCACTAGGCTCTCAAAAATTAGTAAATCTTTCAAAGGGCAATGTGTACGCTTCTTTAACAAAATCCCAAGTGATGTGTCTCAATTGTCGATTGGCAAGTTCAAAAACGTAATAAAACAAAGACTTATTTCAAAAGCATACTATAAAATATCAGATTATCTAGAAGACAAACAAGCATGGGACGAACTAGCTCCAACTCATCCAATAAAAAAAAAAAAAAATTGTAATCATACCTAATCATACAAAACGTAATGACGATTCAAAGTGATCAGTGAGATTTTATTGAATAAAAGCTTTTTGACTTTGACTTTGACTTTGACTTTATTATTTTACTAAAAAAATATTTAATTTCTATTGGAGACACTACGACTTATCCTTTTAGTAGGTATAGGTAAGTAAATATAAATTAATAAAATACTTTTTATCGCAGGCATGAGGTGAAATAAGTAAGTATAATAAATGTACCTCTTTCACACGACTTACAAACTGACTGGTTTTTGTCCAGTAAACCGGCACTGACATTCAGTTTTCTATGCAATCGCAATCGAATGATAAATCATCGATTATGGATGATATCGATAGTAGTTTAGAGAGTCCGATGAAAGTGCCTTTATTGGAAATGGATTAGTTTTTGTTACGGTTCTTATTGAGTTGTTTTATTAATTGGTTTCTTTGGTTAGGACCGACAACGTAATCTTAGCTGGAGCAGCCATAGATCACTTACTTGAAAACCATCAGCATCATCATGCTAATATAACTGTAGAGTGATACGACAGCGATGAATTTAAGTAGAGTCGTCAGTAAAAAAACTGATAAATAAATAAAAAAATATCCTTTGATATACCCACAACGCCCTCTAGTCCCAAACTAAGCAGAGCTTGTAATATGGGGGAACTAGATTGCTGATAGAATACTTATATGTATTTTTTTTTATTGCTGACAGCATCGGTAATCGTTCCACTGATCTGTGTTTGCAAAAAACTGACACGAGGCCTAGTTCTGTCAGGACATCTATACTGCCGCGCAAATCATAATCACAGTAAGTCGGATTTTTCACTTTTGAGTAAACGGCGATCAAAGTTTTTTTTATACATTTTGCCGCTACTCCCGATGTATGAGGAATTATCAAAATGTTTTTTGTTTGCCAAGTGCGATTAAATTTACTTTATCTTTTGTATACATTATTTTTTAATTAACTAAAATATTTATTGATATAAACCTTAAAAATGTGATTATGACTAGGAGTAAAATAATTAGAAAAATATGTTTACTTAGCATAAATACAGTAAGTATGTGACTTACTGTGAATATGATTGGGGAGAGAGACTTACTGTGATTATGCTAAGTGAGTAAGCTTAATATTAAGGAAGGGTGCAAAATTTACTTCATTTTCTTAGTGACTTACTGCATTCAAAATTAAAATACTATCAAAAAAATCACATCACAAATGTGAAAGCTTATGAGTGTGGATTTATCTTTGTTTCTCTTTCACGTAAAAACTACTGGTCGGATTTTGATGAAACTTAGCAGTGACATAGCTTATGTATTATAAAAATATATAATCTATAAGTTATAATCTAATAGTCAAGTAGGGTAAAAAAAAATATTAAAAACATTTGTTACAATAAGCATATTAATACCTAAGGTGTTACCTCATCCTGAGGTTATGAAATAAAATGTCACAAAATAGAGATAAGACTAAGTGTATAATTTTTTTTTATAATTAACCGACTTCAAAAAAGGATTCTGAGGATTCTTCTCGGAGGTACTTAAGTCATGCATGCTTTTAGGTGTTTTCTTTACCCATTGACTTCTGTCGATCTTTCAACGCCATTTCTTCCGGTTTGTGCGAATGTTCTGTTAATTATCTACCTTAGTCCCATATAATTCTTTTTGATCAGAGCCATGAATTTTTGTCATCACTCTAGAGTAATTTTTTTTACAGAGTGCTTATGTAGTATTTTTTTTGTGCATTTATGTATCAAAGTTTGATTTAAATTGAACCTGGTAGCGCTGCTAGGACCACCGAGAGCACCGACCACCGAGAGCAAGCATTTGTGTGGCAAATATAGACGTTTGTTCTGTGTCGGGTGTTGCTATGTATTATTAGTACCTATGTACTTACAAAAAATATATGTATAAGTATTATATCAGCAATCTAGTTCGTATTACAAGCTTTGCTTAGTTTGGGACTTATTAATTAAAGTATTGTGTGCGTAAATGTAAGCCATACAGTAGAATACTAACTGCGTGCTCTACAAAGAGTTGCGTTTCTGTACTGACTGACGCTTACGTCCAGGTCGGCACCAGATAATGTATCTGGTCAACTGGCTATTAACTACTGTGGTTACTTAAATTGATCAATTCTAATTCATGTTATTGCTTGCAAATTCTAGAAAAGATTTAGCTTTTTTTTTTATTGATTTTAATAATAAAATGCCCTATTTTTTAATACACATCTTAAATAGCTATTAAAATTGTTTGCAAGAGTAAAAAAATAAAAGCGTCGATATTTAGGCCAATTTACGTTTAATATATCTAACGGAGTCTGAAAAGTAAATGATTGAAAATTTATTTAACTTGTAACGTTTTTTTTTTCATAATTTTGTGTTAGACTTTACCTCATTTAGAGACAAATAAAACAAATAATTATTACCGCACACGTTCTACTCCCCGACTGCCAGCGATTTGATTACCTCTTAGCACACCCCCTCACCGCTATTCACTTTTCTTTAGCATTTATTGCATTTGCTCTAGGTAGAACTACGCCAAAGTTACGCATAAATACAGTAAGTTGTTATACGGTGACAATATCATGGCCAGGTAATTGCAAATAATTAATTCACGGCTTTAATAATAAGTACAGTAAGTATACCTACTATAATTATGCTATGTATTATTCAGATCATTTTTTGGGTGGCCCAAGGCATAAATACAGTAAGTCTGCTTACTGCGATTATGCTATATATATTTTTTTAAATAAAATTCCTTTTACCAAACATATTAAAGGCAAGACGTGTTACTGCAGAAATGGTTGGGAAATAGTTTCAAATTATTGAAAATCCATGGTAAATTGAAACGTATGTCTACATCCTGTAATTATGACAAGTAAATCATTCTTCTAAACGGGACTTACTGTGATTATGCTTATTGAAACACGAGGTTCTGGGTCGAATTTCGATAATCTGAGTATACAGAAATGTAGATCTCGTTTCAAGGATTCCGAACATGTATCTAACTCAATACCGCCAAAAACCCGACTTACTGTGATTATGATTTGCGCGGCAGTATAAGGGAGGGCCTATGTGTCCCTATATCCAGCAGTGGACCTGTAGCGCCATCTATCTCGCTACATGAGAACTATTCTAGATCGCGCAAACGAAGTTATCACAGAGTTTGAACATAAGTAATACTACCGAATACCATCCATTGGTCCTCGGACCCCGAGCCAAAGGTCGCTCGGCGTGGAAGATCTTCCCTTTTCGTAGGAGGACACATATCCTACAATGTTCTCCTCATTGGTGACCAGCCGACGTGATCCAGCCGTCAACCACTACGGAACAGCTGCCGAAGCCTGACGACTGGAGTTTCCTGAACACGCACAACCTTCTTCAAACATCAAGCCGATCTAACCGGATCATCATCTATCTACTTTCTCTCATCCTCCCAGCATCTATCAGACCATGCAGCAGCAGCAGCAATCATCAGCCAGCAGCCTCCGCAGTTCCATCGCAGCCGCATCAGTCAGCTTCCTGGACCTGCAGGCTATCGCGACATCCTCATCGTTGCTACATCCAGCACATGAATCCCAGCACCTGTCTCGACTCACCGCAGACCCGCCAGATTCACGCCAACAGCAACGCACCTCACCGCTTCGTCTCGACTCACCGTAGACAACAAGCGCATCTCGTTCCGTCTCGACTCACTGTGGACAATGAACGCTTCGCATCGCATCCGCTCACCACGTCTCGACTCACCGTAGACAATGAGCAACGCTGGCACAACTTGGCTTTCATCAACGCTGCTACCAACGGATCGACCTCCGGTCTGGAAAGGGAGTGATGTAGCGCCATCTATCTCGCTACATGAGAACTATTCTAGATCGCGCAAACGAAGTTATCACAGAGTTTGAACATAAGTAATACTACCGAATACCATCCATTGGTCCTCGGACCCCGAGCCAAAGGTCGCTCGGCGTGGAAGATCTTCCCTTTTCGTAGGAGGACACATATCCTACAATGTTCTCCTCAGACCTATAGACACTGATGGTAATAAAAATAATTGACTGGATGCTGTATAAAGGTCTGTTTACTATTTTCTTCTGTTACATGACAGGTAAGGTGAAAGAATCACTCGAGAGGAAGTGGTAATCTTAGTCGGGACTTCCGGCGGGAGAGGGCGAGGGGAGGGGAGGACCCGCCCACCACACACACACAGCCTTGGAGGGCAGAGGCTGTGAAGCAGTTTATGCAACCATTGTACACCTATGTACGTATACCTAGGGATCCTATAAGCTCTATGTTCTATGTAGAGAGGTTACTTACTACTGATTTGCAGCGGTTTCTAAATAAAACGAAATTTTCAATTTATTGATGGAAGAATACTTAAGGAAAAGAATATGTAAAACTGCTAGTTTAGAGGGTTAACTATGTGCGAATAGGGTATAGATTACCTACCTATCAAAACGATTTTATTTGTTTTAACTATGTCGAAAATATCGAATTTTTTAATTACCGAAAATATTAAAAAATCTCAGCGGTGCGTTCTTTGACAAAAACTTCGATTCAACCCTTCGTATAGGGTTACAGGTCACCTGATACTCCAGTATTGTACCAAAGGCTTTATCTCACAAATAGGCGGCAATCAGACTGAGAGGTAAATAGAACAGAGCCTTAAGGCTTAAGGCCTTTGTGTATAGTGTCGACGGCTCACAACAAAGACTGTTGTAAAGCTCTGATAGCCAATATTTTTGTGTAGGACGTGTGAATTTACGGGCTACCTGTAGGCACCTGCCAGGCGGAGAGGGGAATGGGAATCAAACCCAACACTAAACTAAAAGGTACTAGGTATTGGAGATATAGGAGCATGGTTGTGAACATCATGCACGAACACTTTGCAGGCGAGATCGTTGCATGCCCCAAGAGAGTAATTTTGATAGATTTTCCTTCAATTTTCGGGCTCAAAGCCCTAAAACTGATTTTAATGTATTTTTTTTCGGTCAGTTTTTCTCAAAATCAAGTAAAGCTCGATACAATAGGTACCTGACTGATACAACACTAAGGTGGGTTAGTACCTACCTACGCGTGCTAGCTAAATAAAAAGTTGCTACGAACACATCCAATTTGGTCCTCTTCAGTGTCAGTTTATGCTTGTTAGCGTAACACGAATCAGACGCCGAAACATTTGTACAAATAGGCGTATCGCGTTACACCACGGGAAGAATGCTGGTATGTTTAGCCGCTACCCATATTTGGCTGTGGTATTTTCGCAACCTGCAACTGACTCAGATTTATATTATTTTTTCCTTACCTTGTAACCACATACTTTCCATTATCACAAGGAAAAAACATTTAAATTGACGCACAATGTGCAAAGATTGTTTTGAAAACTGTTACCGCTGAAACGTTCTCGTGACGCTGAAATCAAATTGAAGGTTGTTTGGGTAAAATATACCAATACATAAATAATAAAATTATAATAATGTGCTCTACCTACCGTCATCTACCTACCTACCTATTTTATTGTTAACTAATATTTTCCACTCAACTAATACTACTACTACTTTGACAGGCGTCATGGCTCAGTCGGTAGTAGCTCTGCCTTCCTTGCTGTGGGTCGTGGGTTCGATCCCCACCGAGAAAAAACATTTGTGTGTTGTAAAACATAGATGTTTGTTCTCTGTCTGGGTGTTTCTGTATTATAAGTACCTACCTATGTATTTACAAAAAAAAATGTATGTATGTATTCTATCAGCCATCTAGTTTCCATCGTACAAGCTTTGCTTAGTTTGGGACTAGAAGGCGTTGTGTTAAGTGTCCGTGAATATTTATTATTTATTTATTTACTACCGACATCAAACTGACGTTATGCCGATGAATGTGAACCATTTACTTTCTTGAGTCTCGTTTCAAAATACCGGGTTAGTGAGGTCCTGACTGAAATCACAATATTTTATGTCAAGAATATCACTTTCCCGTAACCTAACCGCGTTATTTTTCTAGTTTTTTAAACTAGAATCAAAGTAAAAACTTAGTAAACAGTAGCCACTTGTGTTTTGTATCAATATTGGGTTTCACACGTCGACGTCGTCGTAGAGACGGGATGCAAACGTGTTTTGTTAAGTTTTGTTGAAAAACTACGGGTTTACCTATAAAGGTTTCAGAATATATTTTAACCAAGCTTGTAAAACGAGTAAACCACTTCTTTTTTATTTTTTTATTCATTAGAATGCAAAACTTTTGACCCTGTTTGTGCTAAAAAACCAAACAGTGTGTGTTGTGTGTAGGCTTTCCTTACCTAAAAGCTGTTGTGCTTACTCGTAGCGACATCTAGTGACGGGTAGTTTATAAGCTTAGAAATAATTTATTCTTTAATTTAAAAAACATCATTTCCGCAATTTACTTCAATAAACCATTTGTATTAGAATTATCCTATTATTACGATATTATTATACTCAATCTACTTACTATATAATTTTTCGTTAGAATGCAACGTCTTACTTGAAGTTTCTGCAAATAAAACTATCTATTGAATTACGCAACTTTTATTTATTAGAGAACTAAAACCTGTCTTAGTTATTAAAAGTTGTTTACATAATGTCAATTTGATAACAAAACAATGTTTTACAAAAGCACTTATTATACAGCCATCAAAATATATAATAATTTGCCAACCGATTTAAAAGAACTCGAGGGAAATTTATTTAAACTTAGATTAAAAAAATGGCTTGTGAATAAAGTTTACTATAGCTTAGAAGAGTACCTATTATAATTAGATAATTTCCTACTAATATATTGTACGCCCGGAATGGGTAGGCTGTTGTAACTATTATATATTAAGATCTCCTGTAAACAGTTCTACAATAAATGTTTCTTATTCTTATTCTTATAAAAAAGTAATAGGAATCCCTATCAATAACCTGAATAATACTTTATCAGGTTAGTAGCGCCATCTGTTATGTAGTAGCGGTATCGTAAAAATTAGAGCAGTTAAAAATTATGATTAAAACACAGTTTATTCATTTTTAGTAAACGTAAACATATTCAAAAAAATTGGAGGCGTTATTAATTAACTTTTACATAATTAAAAATTGAAAATTTGAATGAAAAATCCTAACAATACTCTTATCTAATATTGCGAAAAAGAAAGGTACCTACCTATAATTATTTTGTTCAGCAAACGCCAACGCTTGTCAAGAAAGCCAATAGCCTTGATTTACACTATCATCTGTTTATCTAACTACCTATTTGCTGCGCTGTTTTCAACGTAGCGATAAGTCGCAGTTAGGCTCTAGCAGCGCGTTTTGTCAGTAGGCGCGTGCCCACGGTCGGTCAAGCTTGCTTGTTAGTGAAAAGTTTATTAGAAAAGTGATTAAAAAATTAGAGAAACATGGAAATCGATTTTTCAGACAAGGTTGTGCTCGTAACCGGCGCAAGTGCGGGCATCGGTGAAGCAATCGCAATCTTGTTTGCTAAATATGGCGCTAAACTCTCCCTCGCGGGGAGAAATGAGGAGAACTTGAGGAAAGTAGCGGAGCGCTGTGAAGCAGAGAGGGGATTAAAGCCGCTGATGGTGCTGGCAGACTTGGCCACGGATGCTGGCTGTGAGACCACGGCTAACCAGACTCTTGATCATTTCGGCAGGTGAGTCATCACCTCACAATGGTAGGTAATAAGTCAAACTTAATAAGGTAATGCATTATTATAGGCAAAAGTTACTACTTAACATCAGGTGAGCTATCGCTTGTTCCATTACTTTTATCATAAAAAAAACCTCAATCAACTTTAAACCCAAACTCGGAAACTGATCCAGCATCGATCCGCAGCTCTAAATTGAAGTTTAGAAATTCTATAGGTAATGAAATGCTGCTTTGCCATTCAGCATACCTACGAGCTGTTGGGTCAGAAATGGCTTATGATAAAAAAGGCGACTGTTGGTTGGATTCCAGACTAGACGTCCTAATAAATAACGCAGGCCTGACCGCGCGCACGTGCATAGAGCGCGCGGACATGGCTTCCTACGACGCCGTGTTCAACCTGAACGTACGCGGCGTCTACAACCTCACTCGGCTGCTGGTGCCCGCTCTGGTCGCTGCAAAGGGCAACATCATCAACATATCCAGCATTTCGGCCAGTACCGTGGCCGTGGGGAGCCTACCTTATGGCATGGCAAAGGTACATAAACCACATTTTTACTATTTTTCAGTATCCTAGGTCCTGGTTTAAAAAAAAAGGTTTTATTTATTTCCAGGCTGCCTTGGACCACTTTACGCGACTGATCTCACTCGAGCTGGCTCCCAAGGGAGTCAGGGTCAACGCTGTCAGTCCAGGGATCACTGTAAGTATCCACTGTCTTCAAGTATGCATAAGTGACTAAATCTATGGGATACCATGCCACTGGTTTCTTCCATTCCAGGTGTCGGCGCTAATCCCTCGCCTCATGAACTTTACACCCGAGCAGTATTCCGCGTGGCTGACAGCTTCAGCGCGACGCGTGCCCATGGCCGAAGTGTGCCAGGGCAGTGACGTGGCCAACGCGGTACTATTTCTCGCGAGCGAAGCGAGCCGCCTTCTGACTGGAACTGTGCTACCCGTGGACGGGGGCTTAAGATTCGGAGACATCTCTAGTTACGCCTCTGAACAAATGTAGAAATAGGACAGATAAATCATTAGAGCGTCTACTAGTATGTCATAACTATTCAAGCATTTTGTTTAGGTAGTAGGTACCTATACTTATAAAAAGATAGCTTTAAAGTAAAACAAACCCCCACCTAATGGGATCAGGGCAGGAACAAGAAAAATAACAAAATAAAACAATAAACTGACGGATATCATACCTTTACTATGTAATTTTAAACATACCTACACATAATAAAAGCTATAAAATGTTTAAATATACACAAACCGTAACGAAACGCTCAACATTACAATTTTCTAGATAAAATTCGATAAAATCGAGTTGCAGTCATGGATCAATAAGGTATACTATCCTACAATCTTAATCAAGTATTCAGCATTATATCCACAGATATTGAACTTATCTTTTATCATTAAATTTTAGACGAATGTGTGTTAATAATTTGTCCAAGCATTTCATTAAACTAATATTTTATTGATCGATGGAATGAAATATCCTACTAGACACAAAACTAAAATAATGAAACATTTAACTGTAATCATAGTAGTCCCTATCTGTGAATATAGTGTGGACTAAGCAGATAAATAATTAATTTAATGAATAATTGTTTTCATATAATAGAATGGCACTTGACAAATAAGATTTAAAAATGTTCCAAGACATTTTAGTACATTTTGCAGAACAAACCTCAAGGGTAACTAGTGTTTGATTCGAATTGTAACATTACTTAGGTCCCATAAATAACTTTCTATAATTCATTTGAACATTATTTCCATGGGATAGTGTTCACGGGACACTTGCAACTGAGGTGGTTGAATGGTTAAAATAACATATCACATGGGAATTCAGTCTATTTTCATCAAAAAACATTTTGTATTTGCAATCACCTACTTGTGTAGTAAAAATTACGAGCGATTTTGCGGCACAGCTAACAATATTTGTAATAATTAATCAAATATACAATTAGATCTAATTTCTAAAATTAACAATAGTATGCAGATATAATACACGTGCAGAAATCCATACAGGCACTCGGCAACGTTATTAAAACAGTTCTAACTTTCAAAGCCATGGGCTCTACTAACTACCCCTAATTTTATATTATTTATTTTCCAGCTAAATAGAGGGCATTTTTTATTGCAAATTGTATTATTTTATCACTATTGTATATTTCAGCTATGTGAATCATTAGATTATAAATCAAGAGGCTAGGCTACAATTTAGAATCCTTAGTGCACCTAGAATATTCTTTAGTAATCAACTACCTATATGGGTTTTGGAAACTGTGTACAGATATACAGACCTGCTGTTAACTTTACAATATTCAACACATATCTACAACATGGATAAATCCAATGGTTCCATTCACATCAAGCACAGAAATACTTCCTCTGAATTAAAGGCTCACTGTCATCTTCACTCTCAGAGAAGCAGTTCGCGAAGCCACTCCGCTCTCTCAGGGAGTCTCTCCGGGGAGATTGCACATTGTCCATTGACTTCTTGTTGCGCACTTGTCTTGCAGGGGTGCGTTTCTTCTTACTAGAGTGAGCCAGATTGGGGCTGGCCACATTCAAACTCACCATAGAACTGACAGGTTCTGTTGAATTGCTCACCACCAGGACTGAATTCTCTCTTTGCAAGACACTCAAACCGATGCTCCTTCCGCTGCGTGTCTTCGAAACCAATTTATCTTCTGGATTTTCCTTTTTGTCAGAGTTGTTGAATTCTATGCAGATTTTGTTGGCTTGTTTTCTGTTGGCTGACCTTGTCGCTTCAGCGATGTTGTTTGTGGCGGCGGTTTTATTTCTTGTGGGGTATCGAGATGTGCCACTGCTCTGGGACTGAAATGAGATGTTGAGGTTGGCCTTGCTTTTTCTGGTATCTACCTTTCCATCTTTGCCTTTGGCATTTATATCCATAAACTTCAGCAATGATGTGCTTTTATCAACTTTTACTGACTTATCATTGTTTTTATTGGTGGTGACTAGGTTGATTAAGTTTTGTGACGAGTCTGTGCTGCAGTTCATGACATTGTTGGGCATGCCAGTGTTCACAGATTTGTTGACAGTTACCACCATGTTGGACTCATTTTGAGTTTGAGACTCCTTCACTAGGTTTCTGTTAGTTTTGCACCTCAACTTTCTGGGTGTTTTGTTAGACTGGACCTTGGTAGATCTGATGTAGTTAGCAGTGAAACCAGATACATCACTCATGTCATCAAATTGACCACCATTTTGTGCTAGAGTTTTTGATTTACTTCTAGTATTGGAGTTTCTCTTGTTGTCCACGGTCACATCCCCGCCCGCGAGCATCTCTGACCGATTCACTTTGTCTGTGGCTTTATTAGATTTAGTATTATTAGCGTTAGAAGTAGCGTGAGCACCATTCATACCACTGGTGTTAAATATTTCATAGGAGCCATTCCAGTGGTGATTGACACCCTTGTTGTGGCGAAGACTCCTTCTCAGGTTGACGGCCGCCTTGGGTGTTGAGGTGATCACCTTATTCTTCTTGTGTATGGTAGGTCGGTTGCTTTTTTGTAACTTTCCTTTTTTGCGCTTCTCCTGAGCAGATGCTTCCTTTATATCGAAATCAACATCCGAACCCAAAGTGTCCGACTTATGCTCCTTATCAACCTGGCGGGTCTTCTTGGACGACTCAAAGTATACATTGTGTTGCCTCTCCGTGGAGGCAGACTCATCATCCAGCAGGGACAGTTTTCTCTTCTTCTTCTTCTTGGGGGAGCGCGTCTCCTCGGTCACGCTGCGGGGCTCCTTCGAACCGTGAGCTTTGTTCCGCTTCTTGATAGGATTATCATAGTTCATGAGGCAAGGAGCCCGCTTGGTGTGGATCCAATAGGATATCTCTTCCATCTCGCTCATAAAGGGACCGACAGCGGCAGTGAGGGGGCGCGAGGTGCGCGCGGAGCCAGCTGGTGCAGCAAGCGGCGCACCAAGCAGGTGAGGGCTTCCCGCCACGCGCACGCGCGCGCTCTGTCCAGCGCAGGGCACGCGCCCCGCGCTGAAGCTAAGGACATCACGTCTCACCTCCGAATTGTCACATTCCATGCACCTGAAACTCGGATGTCGCAGATCAGACGCGGCAGGTAACCGATGATATCGAATCGATCGCAGATGGCTTTTCGCCGCACTTGTTTCCCGATTTGATTCTGACTGTCTCTCACCTCTCACGGACTTCTGCAGGGAGCCCGCATTCGGGAAACGAAAAGGAATAACGAGCCGCTGGATCGGCGTTACTTGGCGGGATAATGGCGATTTTTTTCACGGTGCAGTGACCGACTCGGTTCGATGAGGCCGCGGGTCCCAGCAGGGCCGTTTAGTAGCGGCTAAGTAGTAACAAATTATGTGGATTTTATAGCTATTTTGCAAATTTTTCGATCATCAAATAAATACATCAAAATATCAAGCAAAGGATAAAAAGAGCGAGTGAATGAATGAATTAATTGAAAAAAAGCAGATTATAAATCTGACTTTAAGGGGGGACTCAACACGACAAGAGAAGTGATGACAAATCAAACCTTCAGCCATCGTAGATCGGTTCGATACAGATAAAATAAAATAACATAACAGAACCATTTAAGGCGTTATTTGTTTCTCGTACTGAAAACATTTCATAAAAATTAAAATTGATAAAAACATTTCGTCGTAACAACGAAATTCGTCTTAGGGGAAGGTAGGTACAATCTAACTTTAACAATGTATTAACGGTAGGTACCATGCGATCTCTATGTAAATACCAAATCCTTACAAAATCGTATATTTTGTAAACATGAATGAAATAGAGTCGAGGTGTTGATGACGGATCGATTGCCGAACGCAATTCAATTCAATTCTTGTCTATGGCCTTTGCAGTGTTGCCCGCAATTTCGCCAATGTCACGTTTTGCCGAACGCAGAGTACGCAGAGCAGAGAACGCACGGCTCCTGTCTAAAATTTTTAAATGTCAACGTCATGTTTCATCATGTTTTCGGGGTTTTCGCGCCAGTATTAATTCATTCATTCAATTCAATCATTCAATGAGTACGATTGAAACAAAAACAAACAAACATAAATTCGCAGAAAAATTAAATAATTTAGCATTTAGCCGATTACTTTACTTGTTTCATCGAATACCCGAAGCATGTTATCAATATGAACGGCATCCAGAGCCTCATTGATCGTCAACTCGGCATCTGTAAGTTAGAACTCATGTGCAATGTTTACAAGTCTTGGTATTCAGTTCAAAGGAGCGTGCTAAGTGGTTCGTTATTTGTAGATTGCAGGTTGAACTACGACAGTATCCTGAAGCGGCTGGTGGTGGATGGCTCTGAGTCGTTCTACGGCCTACAGAGTGCTGGCGTGGTGGCTAACTTCGACCAAGATCCGCCGATATTCGCGTGTCGCTTTGCGGAGGTGCCCGGCCAAGAACATATCTTAGCGCTCGCTAATGAAGACGGTCGGGTCGCTATACAGGTACTATGATTACAGTTAATAAATAGCATTTAATCGATTAAGTAGATAGGTACAAAAATTCCTAAAGCATGCTAGGTAGGTACTCATATTTTTGAACTTATTACTAAATTTAGACAGACTGAAATGAATGTTAATGTGTTTTTGGTATTTAAAATGACACTACTAAAGTTAATATTAGTAGGTATCAAACTAAAAATAATTGTATGAACCTGGTGATTCACCACATTCAATAGCCAACAGTTGTCATGAGATTAGTTACGAGTATAGAGTGAGGTAACTATCAATAGAGCAATGTACTGTTGTTATTCGCACAAGGTCATCATAAAACTGTTTATTTCCAGGACACATCCAGCACCACATCAGCTCATTCACTGGATGGATTCCAATGCCACAACAATGCGGTATTCGACCTTGCGTGGATGCCTGGGAACATGAACTTTGTTACTGTATCAGGTAAGATAATTAAAAATATTTTAGCATTGCTTTTCTTTGTATTTTCATTTGTTTGTTTCAAACCATCTTGAATAGTGTTGTCAGACCAAAGAATGGAGAGTTTCTCGTCAGTAAGTAAAGGTGTAAACTATTCTAGGGGACCACACGGCTTGTCTGTGGGACATCAACGAAGGCGCGCCGCGGCGTGTTCTCGTTTTCTCGAACCACACTCGATCCGTCAAGACGGCCGTCTTCCGACCCAACGAGCCCTCGGTATTCGCTACCGGGGCTCGAGATGGACACATTCTCATCTGGGACATCCGGGCCTCCGGCCAGCCCTCCGTGGTGCTGAAGCCCGACAACTGCTTAATGAGCTGCCACTCCAGCTTCACGCCCAAGACGCCCGGATCTCACGGGAAGAGGCCTCGGATCGATCACCGAGCGATCAGCATCACCGGCCTCGTGTTCCAAGACGACATGACGCTTCTATCGTGCGGGGAGTGCGACGGCAACATCAAGGCGTGGGACCTTCGGAAGAACTACAACATCTACAAGCGGGAGCCGCTGCCGAAGCACTCCATCCCGTACTGCGGCAGCTCCACCAAGAACGGATACACCAACCTCATCGTCGACGACGCCAGGGTGCGCCTGTACGCCAGCTGCATGGACAACGTCATCTACTGCTTCAACATATCCACGTACAGCGCCACGCCCGAGCAGCGCCTCGTGGGACACGAGAACGCAACCTTCTACATCAAGACCGGCCTCAGCCCCGACGGCATGTACCTGGTGAGCGGCTCCAGCGACAAGAACGCGTACGTGTGGAACGTGAAGTACTCCGAGCCGGTCGTCAAGCTCACCGGCCACTGGGCTGAGGTCACGTGTGCCGCCTGGTGCCGGCGGGGAGACGCCAAGATCGTCACCTGCAGCGACGACGCCAGGCACAAGATCTGGAGGATCGGCCGCGAGGTCCTTGACCCCGAGCGCGAGTACAAGGGCCGCGCCGAGCCCGTGCCGCGCCGCGAGCCCGCCGCGCTCCCCGCGTGGGGCGCGGCGGACCGCACGCCGCCCTCCCTCAAGCGCAAGCCCAAGGCGCGCTCCGCCGGCGCCAAGCGCATGCGGACACCCGCCGCCCACGGAACTAAAACCAAGCGATGCCTGGCGGATCTCATGAACGCCTCCAAGGAAACCGATGAGGCGGAGTCGATGGTGAAGCGGTTGAAGCTGGGTCCGCTTCCCATCGTCCAGGAGGAGCGGCTCCTGCCGGCCGGCAGCAAGCGGCACCTGGAGTCGAGTCCGACGCGATGCGAGCGCGACCCGACCGACTGGAGCTACACGTCCCCGAGGGCCGGCTCCTCCTTTATGACTCCGACGAAGAACTACGAGGCTCGGAGCTGCAAGTTGCTGTCACCCAAGGGCTTGGATCGATCACTGGAGACGCCGCCGAAGGTCAGAATAATTTCGTTCCGGACGCCGACTAAGGACTTGCCGAACTACGTGATGAGCGGCGAGGCCCCGCACCTGAGACTGATGTCTCCCGGCAAGAAGAAGCACGACCGACCCGACTGGCTCACGCAGCTGGGACGAGATAAGAAGGGGAAGAACGTGGAAGTTGCCGATAAATCTGTCGTCGAAGGGACGGTCGTGGAAAAATTCGTAGAAAAGTTAGTAGCGCCCTCCAGCCCTAAGGAGAATGTTCCCGCGCGAAGGAGTTCCGTGTCCGATCGAACTCCCAAGTCGAGCAAGAAAGCTAGAACCCTGCTGAAGTATTTTAATGTCACGACGAGAAAGTAGGCTAGTTGTAGGCTAATGAAAAATGACTGATATTTATTTTAATGGATGTACAAGTTTTTTCAGCATTTGGAATGGTGCAAGGTTTTGAATACCGTATTCTGAATTTGTGATGTTATTTAGTAGTTGTAACTTGGAGAAAACAGCCTCCTGTCGATCCTAATGTTGCGGGTTCGAATCTGGTCGTGCACTGTTGATTTGACTACATAAAGGTATTACATAAATGTATACGTGGAATACCAGTGTTTTCGAACTGTGGAGGAAAACACCGTGAGGAAACCCACCGTGCAGTCGGATCTACGTGATGCCATCATACTTTGTGAGAGGATATAGAGGCTGAGGCAGCAAGCCTACCTCATCTCAACCAGCCAGGAACTACAGAATCAATTCAAATGTGCTACTGTAGAATCTATGGGAGGTATTAGTTGTATGTTAAAACCGTGGTGCATTTATAAGCAATCTTATTGTAAAGATCTAATCAATTATCTGCATAATAATGGCAGACAATTTAAGTGACTAATAAATTACGTTTTAATAAGACTCCTAGCTCTGTATAGAATAATAAGATATTTTAATCAATTGCATTTATTGATTTACAGAAAAAGCTTTTAAAAGTAAATCTAAGCTATTTGTGCAGCTTAGATGTATGCAAGTGCACTCAGATTACTCTTTAAATGTAGGTCCTGAAAAGTTAATAAAAAATGTGAAGTTACTTATCAGCGTTTATTTTGTAGATAGACTCGATAGTTAAATAATCGTTTACACACATCGAGATGATGTTTACACAGCTTCGTTTGATAAAGTTTCTAATTTTTCCATCTACTCCATTTTAAATTGAGCAACGATCTGTTTAGCTTTTGAGCACAGAATATTTAGTTTGAGTAATTTTATGCTGTTGGGTTTGCGCTGCGCAAGCAGTGTATCGTGTCCTGTGTGGATCCGATCGTTCAAAAATAACTAGGTAGGTAGGTACGTACATACTCTTGAAACCCAATTCTACTTATCCCCATTGGTCTCATCCTTTGTATAATCGATTTCTAACATGACCTCCGCCCTTACGCCCGTTTTGGCTGAAGCGTGACTCTTTCCATACTTAGAAGGACTTCCATTATGACCAGCCGTAGATAGATTTTCTCTAGACTTAGTAGCTCTCAGACTGGTCGCCAATGAGACCTTGCCTCTATCACCAGCTGATTTGACTCGTCTGCGGGAATCTTTATTGATGTTTAAGCAGAACTCATTGTAAAGTTTGACGAATGAGATTTGATCTCTGCATGTTTCTTGGATTATTTCTGAGACGGTGTGGGTCGGACCCGGGTCCGGTTTCGGTTCTCGGGGTGAAGTCTTTTTGGATTTGATGATTTTTACCGGTTTGGGAGTTCGCTTTTTGATCGGGCGTCGCAACACTATGAGCGAGTCCATGAATGGAATATGTATTGTAATAAAATTAGAAAACTTAGCTCAGTTTATTTTGTAAATAACAACAGTAGTGTTGTGTCAAAAAAAATCCGTTGACAGAGATAATGTCAAGTAGTATTATGTAGGTAATGTAATGTTTATGTACCATTTCGATGTGCAGATCTGTATTAAATGTATTGTGTTGGTATTGTGTAGCATTTTGCGCGGTATATGCATAGAGACAGGAGTAATCTCTGGTTTATTGTGCATCAGGGAGGTTTTTATTTATTTTGCGTCTTTATGGAAGAAGTTTTTTGTGCAGGTTTTCTAAAACTTTTCCTATAATACATAGCTCAGTATTTTTGTTGGCAGAACAGCAAGATAACGGATGGTTGTAGGTCGGTAGGTACGCCACAAACAATATACATAAGCATATGATAATAAAACACTGATTTAAGATGTGCCGATGCTCACTCTTTATTACGCTTGTTATTCAATATATAAAACATAATATAAATTATATTCTTTTAAATATCACCTTTGATTTTCACAAGCTACTGCGAACCTTATTCCAACAGCATAGATATTTATTTTGCATACAATTTCGTGAAATGCACAGGTAACGTAAAAATAATAAAGTACCTACCTAACCTTCAGATGGTTTCGTTAAAGTAGTGATGTGCTTCACAAATACTAACAGAGATATTGATAAAAATGTCTTGCCGAGCACATCACTACTTCAATCAGTTTTCAGAGTAATAATAATCAACTTAAAACCCATTATGCGAAACGAGCTCTTTCTATCTGAAGGTATGACCACTGAAGTGTTCATACCCAGGTTAAAGAAATATGAAGGTATCAAAAGCGTGAATAAAAATAGCAAGATCAAGGTAGATGGTTTGGTTCCTTAAAAGCAGTGATTATGGCGAAATTGGTAACTGAATCTTGGCACAGAGCTAGCACAGTAGAACCTAGGTTATTATCATATTTCGGCTCCAATACTTAATAAGTAATGCTTTAGGTACTTGTATTAAAGAACTTACAATAGTTTTTTGTCAGTTTTTGTCGTATGTCTGAAAGAAGGGACAAAAAATACAAGTAAGCTTCTTGACTAAGGGTTTTAGGTGATAAGTTGGTTATTAATAGTCTCGGTTCGCAGTTTCCACAGGTCGGGGTCGATAACAATGTCAGTAACGAAATAATCAATAATCATAGCAGAAATAAAAAATAACACGTTAAAGAAATACGGTGCGCTTCGGCTCCGTACAATTTGTTATACCTACTACATCTAGTCTGCACTTATACTACGCACTTAACCCTATGTACATACATTATCAAGCAAATTTTAAAAAAGTCTTAGTACTTTTTATCGTATTAATAATTTGAAAATTTGTTAAATGTCTTCATAATTTTCACTTCACTCGCACCACTTTTAATATAATATAACTTTAACACAATACGATAAAATAAACATATCAGCCCCTCTAAACCTAACAACACAACATATACTATATATATAAATATATATAATATATATATACTATACAACTGTCAGGCCTCGACCGAGTCCACACTAAAGCACGCGTCAGGCGCATCTCATACGTACACTAAATACATTGATACAAGTCTCGGGAAACTTTTCAAAACATCTACAGATGGTTGTCTGGCGCTTGCTTTAGGATGAATGCTATTCTCAAAACTATGAACATTACAATATCGTCTGTTTCACTTGAGACAAAGCGTTGAGTTCACTTGAGAGAATCGCATCGAACGCACTGAACGATCATTCAGAAGATACCAAGATAATTATAACGTCGTCGTCTCCTGAGACTAACTTGTACTGTGAAAGAGACATTGGTATTGTTACCTTCAGGATAATAGGTTTACAAGTTGTTATAGTATGGCCCGTTACTTAATGTTGAATGATCGTAAGGTGCGCTCGCTCGGCAACTTAACAAATTGACACTTGAAATAGGTAAATGATACGTTAATCTAGATGGAGCCGCGTCGGCGCCGCGAGTCCTGCGCCGGACGCCTCTATCGGGACCTACACTCGGACACTCTCCGCGTACTCGAACCAACACTCAGCACAAATACATGTGTAGTTGTAATGAGAATTACAAACATCCTACGATAATGCCAAATATTCGTGCAATCGTGACAAATACGCAACGAATCGCGGCGAAAATTCAAAAATTCGTGAAAACTCCAATCGTAACCATATTCGTCGAATTTAGAATATTCAGGCATTCGTGATGAATATTGAGGAACGAGTATTAGTGCAATAATGAGTATGGATTAGTGCAGTTAGTAAAGGTCTCGATAGTGTCGCTCCAGTACTCGCGGACAGAGGGCGCTCGCCGCGACTCGAGATCAAATCATAACACACACCGCGCGCAGGTACCATATACATTACATTACATACACAGCAACGTGTTACAATAGCCGCTAGTGTTCTATAATACCTACGTATCTAGTTGTCATTTAGGCTGGTAGGTATATAAACTGATGGTCGGCAAAGTTGAGGGTAATAAATAAAACACAAGCTGCTATTTCAACACGAAAAGTATCCAAGTAATGTTTGTAAGCGCGGGATGGCCTCTAAAACTTCCGATACAAAACCCCGAAACCTCTCAGATATCAAATCTATATAATCCCGGTAGCGAATCGCGAACGGTACTCAAAATCGGTAAATACTTCGAAAATTTTGGTTTCGCGCGCCGAGGCGCACTCAGTTTGTACTTTACGCCCTCCGGGACGTGACGGGCGTGACCCGCAGTACACGTGTCCAGTACGGAGACGTGACGTGACGTGACGTGACGTGACGCGATGTGACGTGACGCGACGCGCCGGAAACGACAAGAGATCTCCGTTAGGTCGCGCGACAACATGGCGCGACGGATTCCGCATTACTCAACTGGAATTAGAAACAAAGTGTTAGAGGACCCTAAGAAACATAAACTACTGGCATAATGACGTTTAGGTGATTGAATAATGGAATAGCATCCTTCTTTACTATACAAAGTATAGTGTTGTATTACCTGGTGTTCACCAGCAGAAGTATAGTGTTGTATTACCTGGTGTTCACCAGCAGAAGTATAGTGTTGTATTACCTGGTGTTCACCAGCAGAAGTATAGTGTTGTATTACCTGGTGTTCACCAGCAGAAGACGGATAGCTCCCCTCCAGCGCCGCCCACTGCGCGCCACGACCGCACCCCGCCGCCCACCTTCAGCTGCAACACAACAGTAATAACGTCAGTGGATTATAATAAACACACTTTCTACATCATTTATAAAGCAAGGGAAGCACTGGAGTTAACCGAAGCGAAAAAAGTGTCCAACAAGTTCCACCACAATTTAAGATCACTTTGAAACGTCTCGTGAACTAGGCGAACTAGCGAAGTGTCTAGATATAGAATTGGTTGGCGTGTTTTTGTACGTTTATGGATTTAGGTCGATTAGATAAGAGGACGGTAGGTATAGAGTATTTTAATATTATGATCTGTGGTAGGTATAGGTTAGTTAGATAGTTGCGGAGTACGGCCAACTAAATCGCCTCTGAGCATCCTAAAACCGTTAATTTGTTTCTTCTGTGTATTTTTCTTGTCTTTGTCGTCGTGGATTATCTTTTGTTTTTTCTCATTTGGTTTGAAAATCAGTGTACGCCTTCCGATCACGTAACGTATTGAGATTTCAGGGAAAACGCGCTTCGATGGGGAAAATTCGATTTGAGAAGGGTCACGGTCGGATGAAGTGGGTTTTACCTACAGCCAAATCTAGTTGTAAGGTGACCTTCACTGTAGCGAATACGCAAGCTACCGTCCTAAGATATCCCCAGGGATCTCGATGAAGATTTGGGTGAAAATGCAATTTATTTAGCAGGCAGGCATGTGCTAAATAATAGACCTTCTTGCGCCATGTCTCCATGCAAACTTCGACCATTGCTGTCCAGTTGCCTCTAAGTTATCATCGGACTTGCATCTACCCTGGACACGGCATACATTTCTTGGCCTTTTTAGGCCTTTAATCAGCTTTTATACATTCTAAGATACCACCGAGCAGTTCCCTCGAGAAAACGATTCCTGTCACGAGTGCTATACTGTCTGCGGATGGCAAAAACGAGCGGTTTCGATTCCATCGCCGGCCGTATAAGGCGTGGCATGCGAGCCATTCACATACACCGCTCAATGGACCATTGAGACGGGCATCTGCGGCTGTTCTTTCTTAGTCACTCGCTTAGGTCAGTGATCTTTATACAGTACACACACGTCTTTGCTTTCCTTACTTTGGTTTATATACTTACCTAGAACCTTCTTAGAACTCTTTGATTCTACTGTGACGATTTTGATAGCTTTTGGAAAGAGCATTGTTGGAATTTGAACTAATGCGCGGAACTATTGGAAGGTTTAGTTTCATTAGGAGAATCAAAAGATCTTGCTGCAATGCAGTACTTACCTACCTAAGTAATTTAATAACACATTGATAGTTGATAGCAAAGGTCTTAAAAATCCCAAATCCAAAAGTACAAGCTCTGCATAGGTACCTAGCCTAAAATATAAGTAGAGTCACAGAGGCTCACCGGAAAAACGAAATATTCGAGGACGCAAAAGGGGGTTTGAAAGTCTAAGATAATAATCCCACACATTTGGGATGCAAAGCACCGGGCGAACATGCAGTATGCCCGTATGCTAAGGTCATCGACCCGCTGATAACTGATAAGGCTACCAAGGTGCAGATATAACGTGACCTACACATATCTTGATGTACACACGGAAATTTTTACAAGTTTCCTAACTTTTTAGGGTTTTGTAGGAAGAGAAAGAACCCTTGAGATACGACTCAGTTTTCCTTTCATTCCATCATGGCTTTACATTAAAATAAAACTTATAAGATTAAGTTTGAGAAGATCACTTATGTGGCCGAACATCTATACTGGTACGACTAGGACCCTAAAGTAGGTACCTACTTACACATTTTCCACCTTCTTAAAAAAAACTATGGGTATGTGGACCAGCGTACATCCGCTTGACCGAATTTGTATATTTGAATAATAAAGTATTAGGTAGTAAATGTTGCGCAATAGCGGTGATAAACATTTCAGATTCGGATTAGGCAAGTAGATAAAGGCATACCTACTAAGGTTATTAGATAGTAGCTTAGTCAGGTTAAGTAAGTAGGTAATTTATTTTCAGGTTTCAGGGAATGTTTGTGGCGTGTACCTACTGTCATGAACCTGTTTCTTAATTATTTAAAAGCTAAAACGTGTCAGCTCATTTACGAGGCGATAAAATATTCAATGCAAGACAAGTGCATCAGCGAACAACTAAGCATTTCCTCTTGCAGACCTCAGGGTCAGCTACATTCTATTGCACACATCAGCATCGACCTGTCAACGTACTAAACACGTGCGGTTTTGTGTAAAATTACACCAGAAAATGCGCGTGAAATGTTTGATTCTGAAGGATTAAACGTAAGATTTGGATATAACATGGGTTTATAAGAGCTTCAACAGTTAGCCCTATAGTTAATAGTTTGTTGATAAACCCAGTTTAGTAAAAAATCAATAAGCAATACGATGTTTTATAACGTGGTAATAATACCTTACCCTATCATTGCAGGAAAACAATATATTTACCTATACAAACAAATAAGTAGGTACCTGCCAGTACCAATACCAACCTAGGTAATGTGGGCATGGGCATGGGCATGGGCATGGGTATGGGTATGGGCGCCCTGCGCTATGAACCGTAGGATATGAATAAATAGATGCAGCTGTCAACCGTTTACTGCGTTACGCACATTGTGATATGCACCGCGTAGTAAATTATACCATAATGGTTACGCATAACTACCTACCCTACAGGTTTTCGTTCATGAGAAACCGGCAGGTGTAGGCATGTTTTTTTGCAAAATTCCACGCATTCTGCTTACTTGAAGTTAAAGTATGAGTACCCTACCCATACCCACTATATGTAGAGAAAGCTCTAGAATCCCCAAAGGACCTCTTGTCTTGAATCAAAGCACTAATGTCCTTTAGGGAAGTCAACGCCTTACCTATTAGGGAATCCAGAACGGGCGCTGTCATAAAAAGCTGGGTTTCGGGATATCCCTTGACTATAGTCTACTACGACCATCCGTCTTTCTCTGCCGTCAAGTGCTCTAATTTGATGAGTGCGGGTGCCGATACAATTACACGGACATGAAACAACACATCTCAGAAATCCCCCACGCAGGGAACTGACGCAGGGGAAAACTGGAATGAGCCCTCAGAGTGACAGACGCGACGCAGACACAGAACAAAAGCTCATCATATAAATATTTGCCGTGTCTGGGAATTAAAGCTACACCGCAGAAGGCATAGCCAACTGAGCTGTGAAACCAGTCATTATTTCATAGTAAGATGGCATGGAGCTATGAGCCGTGCACATGTGTGCGCATAATGAGTGCATATTGTGACCGGCTGTGTGTTCCCACCACGTGGACGTCGGGGGTACGACCACGCCGGAGTTTACCAATACTCGGATCTTCTTTGTTACTTACGTATAAATCACAAAACACGCACTCAAATACATAGTAAATAAATAAAATATTCACGGACATTTAACACAACGCCTTCTAGTCCCAAACTAAGCATAACATGTAAAGGGAACTATGTAGGTAGTACCTACTTATAGATACCTACTTTGAATTAAATTATTTGTTAGAGTAGGTACTTAGGTTTAGACCGGATTAGAAATACGAATTTGGCTTTAGACATATTTGTTCCAAAAAAACAGCAGCGCTCTTCTAACCAACAAAAACTGAGGATACAAAGCTAAGAAAAGTAATCTTTGCAAATCCTAGAGCAACAAGTCTCGGTCAGGGATCGCAGACACGCGATCGCGCGTCTCTCTCACTCGCGATGTGTTAGAGCGGGACGGCGATACACACCGGTAATGATGTAGCATTTCGCTGGAATCGAGTTATTGCTGCCATGTTCAGATTTTAAGCTTACTTTGCAAGGTTTCAAATAAATACAACTAGGTACCTACTTTTACCTATCTTATTTGATGGAAAATGATTGCAAAAAAATCTATAAAAGATTCATGAGTGAAATCTGATGAGAAATAGACATTCATTTACTTAGGTAGGTACTGCTTGGCACACAACATACAAAACAGAAAGAAGAAGAGGAGAAATAAGTAAACTTTAATAAAGTGACTGCTGGTAGGTATCGTTGCTAAAGGGTTGCTGCGGGTTACGCGGTAAAGCGGTTCATTTGCAAAATTACAACGTTCGGGAATAACTTTACGACGCTATGATTTATCGACATTTTTAATTAGTTGGAAGTGCCACTGGTGGCACGAAATGTTCGCAGCTGAAACAAAATGGTGGAGGGGAAAGCTTTTTTGAAGAATTGCTTTCGCAACAGCAAAAAAAGCTAAATTCAAAATAAAATACCGTTTTTATTATACCTACTTACTTACGCTACCCATCCTAGTCTTACACTAGGTAGGTAAGGTACACGAATTACAATCTAAATCTTATTTTTGGCAATTTGATATAGAAAATTGTAGGTAGCCTATCCTTTTTCAAAAAAGCTACCTACCAAGTATTTTAAGTAAACAAATAATAACTAGTTTGTAGTCGCTGGCACTGGCAGTAAATAATTCCCGGTGTGATGCTGGGCGGGCATTGACTGACCTCATTCGAGGGCGGGAACCCTGACCTCGCCGCGCTACTCGCACATCATTATTTAGTTTCATTCGCGAAAATTAACTTATATGCACGTACTTATCACTGAGCGTCACTATAACTGAGGACGTCATACGGGACGTGCTCAATGAGGCAAGTCAGAGTTCTGTCAAGGCTATCTGCTTGTCTAAAAAATAGAGGAAGTTTCTGTGGAGTCACGGTAAGCGCCCTAAACGGGTAAATCGAGAACCATTTTTCTCTACAAATCTTTAGAATTTGATTCTCAGCTTGCGAGAATGAAACTCCTATCTACTCGGTACGGTCCTCTACTAACTCGCGAGCCATTGCAAGCTCACTGAGGATTCGCCGAATAGCTTTACTAGTACAGAAACGGAACATTTGAGATATTGGATTGGAACTAGGTATGGAATTCTCGCTGTGGAAGGTTTCGCTAAATTTTGAGGATCGGGTAACGTACGGTTTGAGTCAGGTACACTGCGTGCGCGCCAATGCTAACATTCGTTGGCTGACTCGCTAATACGGAAGTCAAAGCGCAGATACAAAGTTGCTCTATTATTTTGAGATTGTTTCATTTATTGAATGTCCCTAAAGTCACTTGCTTTAGGAGCTTGATACGGAGGTGATCAATCTACACAACTAGAAATGTGAATGTATTAAGTGTCACTCAATTCAGCAGCAGTAGGGGTAGGCTAAAATCCGGCCTCTTCTAGGTTTCTGATAAGAGGAACTAATGCTTAGATTCATCTAGGTGAATCTACACAACAGCAGACGATGACCAATGGCGAATCTAGTATTTCAGTTAAAGCTAGAGTTAGATATTAAAGTTTTCCCTGCCAAAGCTTGGCCCACCATTGGCCATTCCCAGAACTTTCCTTGAACTCCCTAGTCCCCCCCTGGATTCGTAAGTGGAAGGGCTTAAGAACGGAAGAATGTAAAAAGCTCACCTGCTGCATCTTATCAAAGTCTAGTGCGGGGCGATGTCTGCGCGGCGCCTGCAGGGGCGCGCGCCTCCGCCGCGGCGAGGGAGGCGCGCACGCCCCTCCCGACACCGCGCCCCCCGCGCCCCCCGCGCCCCCAGCCACTCCGCGCCACGGCTTCAGCGCCTCCAGCGGCGGTGACGTGCGGAACCTAACAGGCGTCTCTACCTGGAAAGGGATAGGGAAATCATTACTTCTTGTTATACAGGGTGTTACCAGACCACTTCCGAAAACGAAAGGGGGAGCTACAGCACACCAAAACCCAACCAAAAAAAAATCTGTTATCCTGAAAAATAATTATAGCCGGAGAAAACAATGTTTAAAGATTTGTATTTATTTCGCCAGCCCGCAATGTACGCATTCACGTAGGTAAGGTCGAGGCGTAGTACTATTATTTATTCTGTGTCGTAAGTGCCTACTAACGTAGGTAGGTAATAACGTAGGTCGCTCGCACGTCGCGTACTTGAATGACCCGCGATGAACTCTCAGCTGTTCATGCTGTAGTAGACGTAATCTGCGTGCTGCGTGTACATTGCTGCTTTATTTATTTTATTTGTTTTTTTGCTTTTTTAAATGAGATAATTAGGTAGATATGTCTTATTATGTTGTACTGTGTGTATGTAACTAGAAAAAAAATTAAAAAGAGATAGTCAAGTCAATTTTTTTTTTCGCGATTTTTTTCGCTTAATGTTTTCAGTATCATGGTCTGATTGGAACCTCCAAGTTTTCGGAAGTGGTCTGGTAACACCCTGTATAAACCGGTGCCGCAGATAGATGGGGGAACCACGACTTGTGTCCAAGCATCCAACGACCGGTTGTCGTCTCCTCGTCTATGGCTCAGATTAGGAGCTAGATTTCTTAATCTTGATAGCTCCTAATCTTAACTTAATCTAAACTTGCTTGTTGACCCTTGTCAACAAGCAAGTTTCCTTGCTGATTGTGGTAATGCTAAGTCGTCTTCTTTCGTTTCTGTGGTACAAGCCAGTCGAAGGTGCTGGAGATAGTTGACTTAACGTAATATCTCACGATCTGTTCACTGTGATTTGAAACCTACCACTCCCGTAGTAGAAGCAGCACTGGACTCTACAAAAACTAGCACAATTCAAATATCTACAGAGCAAAACTTCCACTCTGGGAGTCATCTTCTAACATCAAACAACGTCGGAAACTAGGAAAGAAGATGAAAAGTTAGTTTTGACTATTTCGATCAACAGTCGAGAGGAACCTCTCCTCACTAAATAGAACCCATATTAACTTACACATGTTCGAGTCTACCGGTCAGTGGGATCCCTGTCGGATCATACCTTGGTATCATCATCGTCCGATGAGGGAGGGCGGGTGTCCCTCTCGTAGTTGGTGGGCCACTTGCGCTTCTCGGGCGCCGAGGGCGGCGGGGAGGAGGCCCCGCGGCGGCGCGACTCGCCCGCGCCGCCCGCCCCGCCCGGGGCCACGGCCGGCGCGCCGTTGATCACCTGCAGAATATGGACAGTGACACTATGCGATGGTACGAGTATGCTATGCACAGGCGAGCTTTGTTAGACATACGGGGATACTTGGGCGGTGATGCGCACTACGGTGATGGTTCTTGGAATGAACTAAAAGATCGCGTAGGTAAGGGTACTTTGCGAAGATTGCATTAGAGTCCTAACATCGACTTCTAAATTGTTCTTAAAAATGTATAGGTATTGCTCCTTAAAATGAGATTGCCAAGTAGAGTAATTATGATGATTATACTATTGAATGGTAAGGCCGTTACTAGCTTATTTCATTTTAAAGTAACGAAGTGCGAAGTTTAGATTTTCTTTAGAAGAAAATGCTTCCTAATATAATTCAAACTAGAATATTGAACTGAGCGCTAGTCGGCGAGTCATAAACCCGTGCATTTCCTGCATGTCACCTCGTGAACCGCACGTAACCGTACATTCGTCGACTATTCTATTCTCGCGAACAAGAAACAAGTAGAGTCATCGACACAAGCACTACACTTTATTGTAGTGTTTTATTTACTATCCACGTACAGATGTCGGAGACAAGAAACATAGCCAATGACGTTATACGAGTGTAAATATTACTAATGCATGTATACATGACGTTGTCATAAATGTCAACTGTCACCTGCGTGACAGTAGAAACTAAAAATAAGAAGAAGCAGCGATATTGTGGGGTTGACCCTGTGCGATATTGTAAAAGGCATTATCCGTAGAGAATTGTATTTATTATCCCGAATAGAGCAATTGTTTTAAATGAGCCTGAAGTTTGATTTACGAAGTAACAATGTGACGTGCAAAAAGACGACGTTACAGCTCAGAAGTGGAAAGATGGAAAAAAATATAAAGTTTTTCCAACGCCCATGTCGCCATCGAAGGTAATGTTTTAGTGAAAACCTAAAAACCTCAAGTTAATCTCATCTCGGATGACCAAACTTTATTCTGAGTTATGAATTGTAGTGATAGTCGATACACAATTATAGGTACTTACCTATTGCAGTAATCATAAAATATACAAAACCTAATGACGATTCAAAGTGATCAGTGAGATTTTATTGAATAAAAGCTTTTGACTTTGAGCTTGAAATGAGTAGGTATTTACCTACTGAAGTCGAGAATATGATTATGTATGTACCTACTATGTACACCAACCACACATCGACTACTGAACAATTACATAGAAAATATTGTTGTTGAGTTGCAGACAAACCATCAGTACGGCTGGATGAAGTTCTAGATGACGAGATGAGTGAGATACATCCTCAGACTCAGAGATGACCAAGTGAATTGTGACTTGTAAGCTGCCTTATCGCATACAGCCACAGCGACCGGCTGCCAGGAGTTGAGATGTACCTACTACATACTACAGGAAAGTGAATCTCCATGGTATTGATAACCATTAATAAAAGGTATATTTTTCAATAAGAATATGAGAATGTTAGAGCTCCCATGAGAGTATTTTGCGACATAACTCAAGAGCTTTGATATCGAGCACGGGTGTTATGGTAACATAATTGAAGAGCTTCGATTTTGGGCAAGAGTGTTATGTGGCAGGATACAAATTAAAATGAAATAAGTATGATAGGTTACATAGTTGAGAGCTTTGATATCAGAGTGCTAGAGTGACAACTCTGAGCTTTGATTTCCGATTTACATAAAATTAATTATTGCGATTGACTATTTTCATAATTTTGAAGTACTGATGTTTGTATCAAATCTGCTATGCAGTGGCAATCATAAAATGCACTATAGGTGCTATAAAGTGATAAAATATTTGACATAACTGCTATAAACTTGACCTTGGGAAACATAGAAATGGTCGGAAGTGATTTGTTTGTTGTGAAGTGTCATTAACATATTATACACTGATAACAAATATAGAGGCACATTTTTATTTTTTTTAAAAAAAAAACGATGAAAGATGACAGACTACATGCAAACATAGAATTGAGCGAGTGAAAAAAAAAAAAGAGATATTCAAAGTATGAAGAGATTAAAACATAAGTGACATTTATAGAAATTTAAAACTAAATACAATGAAAATTGATTAGAGAGTATTCAACTTTACAGAGTGAAATTAAATTAAAGACGCACAAAAAAAAAAAAGTGAAAACTAGTATATTAACTATTAGTGAATAAAGGACGGGTTTAAGGCGATGTCTATAGATGAATCACGACCAAGTGAAGGATTCTAACGACTGAATCACGACCGCAGAAAGTGAATGACTGAATGAATGAAATACTTTATTATGTACCCTATTGACAGCTTATACCAAAAAAATAAAAATAAAATAAGATTGCAATATTACGTACTATGAACGGTCTTATCTCTACGAAGCGATTTCTTCCAGACAACCTTTGTAGTGATTCATAATAATTGAATTACGAGCAAAGTATGTGATTTAAAGAGCGACGCGAGCGATTCATGGCTCTTGATGTGAAGTAATTGTAAGTGAAGTAATCCATTTTATCCACATTTATACTCTACTTTATACCATGACTACGACCTAAAGAAAGATTAAGAGAAAATACACATTGAATGCTGATCGAAAATGTCGACCAATCAAATCTCGAGGAGTTATTTGCACAAGGAGTTTGTATCGAGTATTTTGCGCTAGGAGGTTGTGTGCGTATAGCGTTGAGATGGAAGTCGAATATATTGATGTGTTCTAAATTCAAAAACAAAAAGAGATTAAAAGTTCTATTTATCGACAGTTTTCAGTGCATAAAATAAGCTTTTTAGAGGGGGAAATCACACTTTAATTTCAATTTGAATAACACTGCTAATGCGAACCACCTGGGTATTCCAGTATAAAAGAATACTACGACAATTGCATTAAAGCAAAAATAAAGGTAAAATGATAATAATAAGTGAAAGTACAGAAAATCAAAAAACAGAGCTAATGAGTATAAAACAAAATAAAAGGGACAAAACAATTAGAATGGAGCTAAGCGATTAAGGATAAAATGTGACAACCAGATAAACAAACGAAAACCTTATAAAATCCGGAACTACCAAATAACCAATTAAAAAAAAATTAAACCTACATACAACTTCATTTATTGATGTGAGAGACAGATAGATAGATTTAATTGAGATTGGGCATGCAGCACCTTTCTACCAAGAGCTATACAGGAAAAGTAGTAAATACAACATCGAACTGCAGCACAATTGAACCAAAAAGCGAACTGGAGGTACTTAATGAAATTAAAAACCTAAAACCTGGAATAAGTCTTGAATCTGATGGGTTTAATAATGAAGCTGTCAAACTATTCAATCATATTACCTACCTAAAGATAAAGATAAAAGAAATAATATAATAAGATGAAAATAAACACAGAGAGTCCGTACCTGAGAAATGATGTACCTACTTAATAATAATAATAATAATAAAACTGATGATATACAAGCTTTTGAACAGGTATACAGCAAATACGAGGAATTCAACAGGCTCCTTATAATAATAGCCTTGTAGTGAAGCATGCAATAGCATAATGTTACCATGTTACTATTAGAAAACTTGAAGAATTCGAGGAAATGATTCGTGCACTTAAGGGTACACTTTTTAGGCAATTTGTATACTTACCATTTATGCGAGAGTGGGCTAGACTCAGAAATGAGTAGTATAGAGTACAAAATACTCCCATAAATATAACGGTGCTGATTGCCGCTGAAAAGCGTTGAGCGATTAAAAATTGTTGTTTTGAAGATCGTAACTTTCAAATTATATTTTGTTAAAATATGGCTCTGAGCCAGGGTAGATGGCCTAACGATTCCAAACAGTGAAGTAATCATTATTTAGTGTTTGTATGGAAAAGAGCGTAAATTGTAACTTTTGCAGAGAAAGCTTTAAAATACCTACAAAATGAACGTAAACAAAACAAAGTTCCATACGAGCAATGAAAAGGAGCATATAAAAAAAAAACAGAATGTGTTGAGCTGTTTATTGCATAAGATCATGTAATTTAATGACATAAAATGAATATCTGTGAATAAATGATTGATTGGAAAAAAATCACGAAGTGCGAAGCGATTTAATGAGACATAAAAAAATGAAATGAAATGAAATGTATTTATTCGCAAGAAGTAGGTATAGTAAAAAAAACTAATCTTTCAAGCTAAAGTGGAAATGTGCGGGGCATATTTCTAGTAGTAACGACAGCAGATAGACCACTCATACTACTCGATAGAAAGAACCATTAGGGTAAAGAAATGTGAGAAGACCATGCAGCTGGTTGGCTGGTTACTTATATTATCCAATCCAAATTGTTGAGAAAGGCTGGATCAGCTAGAGGATAGTGGGAAAAGATGCAGGAGATCTACACCCAAAGAGAGATCTATATCTCAGAAGCTGGAAGAAAATAACAACTATATAGTTTATAAATCATTTGAATATGTAGGAACTAATACGCTTAAGAGATATATTGGGCAATATAAGGCAATATTACTATTGTTACATAATATGATACGATGAACGAGTTCACGAAGTTCACATAGAGTGCACGCTGGTTTTCTCCATTTCTCTTTACGGCACTGAAACATGGACCATGAAAACCACGTAACGCAAGTGAATCGATGCGTTCTGGATGTGATGCCGCTAGAGACGGCTCCTGAGGATCTCATGGACAGCCAAAACAATCAACGTCTCCATTCTGAAAGAACTTAAGTTGGATTGGAACGCACTAAGCGTCAGTCTTTTATTTGCATCCAGCGAATACTCTACATCGAGCACTTTAGTAGAGGTTACTAAAGAAGAGGGAGGAGCCCAAAACACTGGTCTGATCAGGTGTCCGAACACCTAGAAAACCCAGTCAACGTCGCGATCCATCAAGCCGGAGACCGTGGTAGATGGAAAACACAAATTGAAATTTCCTTGCACAGATTCACGATACCCAACGATGGGGCACGGATAAGGAATGTTAATATAATAATGATGATGATGATGATGAGTCAAAAGAGATTTAGAAATTAAATGCATTATTATTATTGAGTTTAGATTTTCATCTACTCAACTTAAAGTTCAAGTGCGCATCATTAAATCCAGGTGGATGTTCTTGAGAACTGGAAGTTACTAATTGGACATCAACAGAGAGTTCTGATGATAAAAAGAGTAAAACTAAAAGTAAGGTAAAACTTACGGATGATTCTGCAGGTGTTAAGGATAACTGCTTTTTGTAGAAGTGCAAAGGTATGCTTCGCCAAATCAAGAAGGCGAGTGATAGAAATAGTTGCTTAGAGATAACACCACTTGAGGAAAGGACTATCGGAATGATGGAGACCTTTCAAGTCTCCACATCCTGGTTATTTCATTTTTGAGATCTATAATATATATTATTATAGTTATTAATGCGGTGATGAGACAGAGAGGGATTTGGAAAATAAGACAAAATTATCCATGAAGAACAATAGAAAATATGAGTTGTGGACACAATTTCGAAATTCTGATAATGTATGCTGACTATACATGATATGATTATTTGTACTACATGTACACGTTGTACCTACTAGTTGTGTTATACAATAGATAATATTGCACTACTAGCGAAAACAGTATTTCAATACAAAATAATATTGACTAGCATCTTAGCTCGAAAGAGGTAGAGTAGAAGGAGAAAAGTATAATATTAAACTAAACAATTGATTTTGCCTACTCATTTGAATAGCTACTCGACCTGCTAATGTTAAGCAGGTACTTGAATATTTTGTCCAAGACGCACTAGAACTTATAATCCCTAATAGAGAAAACTAAAGTTATCAAGTGAACTGGACTTAAAAATTACGAACTTAACGTCATGTTTTGAGTTCCAGGATAAGTGACAAAGTGAAAACTCAGTGATCGGCGCAGTCGGAGCTGTAGCCGTTACAGTGGCTACAGAGTGAAAACACGATGCAGTGATAGTCACAGTTGCCGCAGTTACAGCCGGCACTGTAGCTGATGCAGCCGCACCAGCAGAAATTGACAGAAAGCATGACTAAGCCGTAGCAGCAGTCGTTGCAACGGCTACAGAGTGAAGACACGATGCAGTGGTAGCCACAGCCACCGCTGTAGCAGCCGCACCAGCAGAAATTGAAAGAGTGACGAAGCAGTCGTTGCAGTGAGCAGTGAGTCACCGAGCTGTGTCACGCACGGTACAGCAGAAGTCACAGTCGTCAAAACAGTTGTGACTTGAGAGCATGACTGGCATACGAACTTGCCGCTCAGGTATGATTAACTGACGACTTGACTGGCATACGAACTTGCCACCCAATCTATGATTGACTGACGACATGACTGGTATACGAACTTGCCATCCAATATATGATTGATTAACGACATGACTGGCATACGAATTTGCCGCCCAATTGATAATTAAGTGAGGGCATGACTGGCATACGACCTTGCCGCCCAATTGACGATTAAGTGAGGGCATGACTGGCATACGACCTTGCCGCCCAATTGAAGATTAAGTGAGGGCATGACTGGCATATGACCTTGCTGCCCAATTTGACGATAAGTGAGGGCATGACTGGCATACGACCTTGCCGCCCAATTGACGATTAAGTGAGGGCATGACTGGCATATGACCTTGCCGCCTAATTTGACGATAAGTGAGGGCATGACTGGCATACGACATTGCCGCCCAATTGACGATTAAGTGAGGGCATGACTGGCATATGACCTTGCCGCCCATTCTACGTTTAAGTGAAGGCATGACCGGCATACGACCTTGCCGCCAAGCTTGAGATACTCGCAGTTCTAATCTTGATTAATGACGCTAATTTTGATAGATATAAGAAAACCGCATGTTAGCCTAAAATAAACTTTAACACTAACTAAAGATTTCATAAAGTGATATTATGAATAAATAAGAAAACTTAGCATAATTGCTGGATTAGAAATATATCAGAAAATGTATGTTTAAAAATTGGTATGATGAATGATGTCCTTATTGTGGATATATTAATTAGGTAATATGTATTTGTGCAAAATAGATTTATTGTGAATTGTGAACAAATTAATTTGTATTTGTGCAAATATTTGTATTGTTATGTGTTTATGGCAGGTACTCTCGATTGAATCGAACGAAGAGACTCGTTCTAAGTAGGATGGCCGACTGTAAATATTACTAATGCATGTATACATGACGTTGTCATAAATGTCAACTGTCACCTGCGTGACAGTAGAAACTAAAAATAAGAAGAAGCAGCGATATTGTGGGGTTGACCCTGTGCGATATTGTAAAAGGCATTATCCGTAGAGAATTGTATTTATTATCCCGAATAGAGCAATTGTTTTAAATGAGCCTGAAGTTTGATTTACGAAGTAACAATGTGACGTGCAAAAAGACGACGTTACACGAGTTACCTACCGAATATTCCCTAAAAACAAAATATGTATTCCGATTTGAGAGTTATTTCTTGATCTGCTGCCTGTGCGTTGCGTACACGTTCAGTTTTAGATTGGGAAAACCTACTATTTGCTTCACTGTTTACACCTCACATTTGATGAAGATTCATTACATTAATCTTTCGAGGGTTCGAAGAACAAATTTATTGTTGAACATTCGTACGAGTTTTGCGCCTGTGTGTACGCCTATGTACAGCGATCAGTCACGCAGACGCGACTTGTCAGCGTGCTTACGAGGACAATATCGATGCATCGCATACATTGATCCCGGTAAAGTGATTGCTGTGGGGGGTGTGGGTGGGTGGGTTGACAATTTTATTCGCTCAAACAAAATTCAGAAATGCATACCCGTAAAACAAAGAAACTAAAAATGAAACAAGTAGGTACACTGTGGAACAGACCCCAGCTTACCATCAAAGCATGTAATTGGTAGGTAGGTCCTTGCAAAACCCCAGAACATAGCAACTGCTACTTAAACTGCGACTCAAGGAAATGCAAAAGGAAGTCAAGACGAGGGAAGAAATGTTAAAAAGATGTTAAATATTTGAGATTTTTACTGCACGTAAGGCAGGGTAGAGCTGGCTTGAAAGCCGGATGCAAGGAATTCGACGACCATTTTGCAAAGCTCGAAATAATTTTATTTAAATATTTTATTCGAAGTTTTGAAAAGATATTTAAGCAAGGAGATATTTTAGAACATAAAGTTATATTCAGAAATTCCAGTGATCGATAGCATACTGAATTAAAATTATTTGATCGCAAAACCTGGAACACAAAACCAAAGAATCTGGCGAAAAGAAGTACACACAAGTTACCAATTATCTAGCAAGGTGATCACGTGTTATGCCATGACGAGCAAACCAAAACTTATAGATTTAAATAAAGGGAAGCTGACTTTATCGTGATGATGATGAAACCTAATATGACCGTTTATGTTCTATGCCTTCCATTAATCAACGATGTATAATAATTGTGATGACCGACTTTGTACACAAGGGTTTGTTCGGCCATCCCAACTTCATCGGCATCTCTGAATGCGGCTGAGTCGTTTGCACCAAAAAACACCCTACGAGTGTAATGGCAGGCCGGCCACTCGTTTATTATGGATGAGTCAGCCTGAACAAAACCCGAAGGCTTCTGTGCAGACCTTTTAGTAAACTTGGTCTGTGGTAAGGATGTATCCAACCATACAGGGTAAGTCCTTTCAAGATAGCGATATAACGTTGGTTCAGTTTTTTTGAATCCGGTACCAAAAGGGAAATTACTAAGCCGAAATTGTTTGGCTGAGTTTATTGATACCTATTTAATACTAGCACATAAGTTAAGACCCAAACTATTGAACAAAAATCTAGATTCATTTGATCGAAAGATAGTATTTTAGGACAATTTTTTGTAACTATGAAAGCCTATTAGTGTGTCTCGTGTTGTGGCCACAGCCAAATCTCTATAAATGCATTAGTAGATGCAGGCTTTAGTTTTGGAAACCGAACCTTTATCAAACTAAGATGAGAATGTCGGGCTTCGGGAAATTCGTGCGAATTTCGGCAAATCGTTTGCATGTTGAATGACACTTCCGAAGGGATCACTACGATTCGAGAGCATAAAAGCCCCCGAGGGTTTCCAAGGCTATAAGATTAGTGGATAGTTGCAGATTCGTGGAAGGATCCTTTTATCCTATTGCAGGATCGGACAGGATATCTGGAGAGCTAGCGGATGTCCGTATCCGCACAATCTCCCAAGGCTCAACACATCCGATCCGTTCGAATGGCGTCTATTACTGACAGATAATACTGAGGAACTATTCAAGAGGGAGTTAGATAAATATTATTCCTATTTTCTCGGAAAGTTAGGCACATAAAAAATATGCATGGTTTTAGTAGAATAGTGCAAAAACGTGAGCGTATTCAAAAGACTAGACAACATCCTACGCTGCTCTGAGTTGGCAGCTCCAGGCTAGACGACTGACAGGTTCTACACTTCGCTGGCTCACAAAGCGATCGTTTGCCGTCAGTTATACTTTACTAGCCTTACAAAATCACCTCCCTTTACTCCTTGACTCCTTGTCATTATATTTGTCAAGCACAGTAGGTAAGTAACATAACAAGGCAATAAACTTTTTGTAGGTCCTTTAAAATACATTATCTTTCAACAAAGAAGTCCGAAAACATCAAAGTTTCATTTTGTTGAAATGTTACTTTTTTAAATGAATACTGTTTCAATGCACGGTCTAGATAGACAATTAACATGTAAAGCTAAACTTAAATAATATCATACATGTTTTTTCGCTAGAACGTTATTATCGTTTCATTTTTGCAATTAAAAAAGAGCGGAGACAAAAGAATTTGTAATTTGAAGCCAAGCGAAAGATAAACAAATGTTATGCAGGCTGCAGACGCAAAAATGAATAAAACGCGGATTGTTTTGTCTTTTTGGTGGAAAGCGAGTGAGACGGCGACGACGAGCCGACAACTCAACAAGAATATGCGAACAGAGTCGCATGCAGCCGCAGGCGGATAGGAAAACTTACAAGAAAGGGTCGGAGGAAGAAACCTTCGAAGATTTCTACAGATTTCTACAGTAGATAAACTATGTTAAAACTTAGAGTTATTGTAAATATGTTAGCTTATAGCTCAATAAAGGCATATTAATAACTTATTTATGTATTCTAAGTTTATAAGTGTGTGATATGATGATAGCTTCACTGTAAGTAGGTACTTGGTTTGAGTTACATTTTAACATGAAATGTCTCAATCACTATAATGAGAGATCCAAAGAAACCCTGACATCGGACCTGTATGCTCAAGAGCCATGCAACTGTCTACTGCCGTCCGCGGCCGGAGCCTGAAGTATCTGCAGAAAGCATTCCAAAAAAGCTATGAAAAAAGCTGTTTACAACCTTTTTGTTTCGTTGCATTACGGGATGAAATCTTAATGTAGAGGAAAGCCCTTGGGTTCAGCGCTGTGTTACATCACGAGAATATTAAGGAATGCCAAGATCTTGCAACTTTTAAACCATTCCCTTGACGATTCTTATTTTGTTGTAAAGTTTAGTTTTTTTACTAAAAAAAATACCTACTGAAAAAATTTCAAACAAGTCAGATATCTAAGTTTTAAAACCTCTTTTAGACGACAGCAAGGTTTAAAACCCCTTTTAGGTAGAGGAACCGCTTTAGCCAAAACCTATCAAATTCTACGCAATGTGTTCCAAAAGCCAATCACTTTGCCTGTTACACAGACACGGTACCTACTCACGTACGTCTTTATTACTTCATCTAGTCAACTTATCTAAGTGCGAGTTAGCCTGGAGCGCAGCTTAGAGCAGTCAGGCGATGCACTTAATATGGGTATACCTACTAAATCCTACACTGAAATTAATACATTATTGCTTTTGTTGAGCATGTAGCTCCCTATGAAAAGACCATAGTTTAAAACACATGCGAGAGTTCTTTATACAGATGTAGCCGTGGTAGTATGCGAGCATGTTCATTAATGTCAGTTTGATACACATGTCGGCGGCGGCATGGAGTAGCTGTGGGTAGAGGAGCTTCCTATCGCAACCTCTCCACTGACAATAGGGGACGCGCCTGCTTATTTGTACACTACTCTGCACTGGATACTTTATAAAACATGAACTTATGAAATATCTAGTGCAGAGAACCTAGACCTACATACAAAAGTATCCGTTACACATCCCCTAAGATAGCTAAGATACTTTTTAGTATGTGTAAGGATATTTATCCATATTTTGCTTGTATTTCCACTTATAAATTAAATTTTACTTATTACTTTAGGTACGCACCTATTCTAGCAAATCCATGCTAGAATACTAAATTACGTAAGAAAACTAGACTGCAAAAGGTTTAGATCACTTTTTATTGATATTTGAACATATAGTATATCACGATAGTGAAAGTAAAGTTCAATTGGTAGGTTATAAAGGTGAACCACTGCGCCATACAAATGAATTTGTGATGGAATAGGTAAAAACAATAATACGAGTACATTCTAAAGTGATCTAAGCGATACAACGATTAACCTATTTCGCGAACACGATTATTATAGAAACCGGCATATTAAAAAGGTGATTAGACGAAGCAAAGGCAGTGGGTAAAGACAAAGGTACCTAATAGAGCAGGGGGTAGGGAGAAGTACACAGTGCAATTGGAGGCGTATGGTCGGGGGTGGCCGGTGGTGGGTGCCGGCCAATTACTACATCAGCTATTCTCGATAGCCTGAAATTGTTCGTCCTTCCGACTTTACTATTCTCACTAGGGCTGGCTTGAATTTATATGATTTCTCGTTTTGTAAATGTGCAAACCGAAAAGGAAGCCTTGTTATAATTTTCACATGTGAATAAACTATTTGATGATGCATACAGCGTCACCAGTGCCTTTGGGATACAAACTACTCAGCTAGTTTTGCAATACTCGTGGTTATAATATAAGATTTGATGTCATCTGTCTTGGGCACACTTTGGACAACTGATGTTTTCATTTTGTTTACACACTTACTCACCAAATATGATTTGTAATAATCAAACGTTATCGGTAAGTCCTAGACTTTACTCCAGCCCTGTGTTATCCTAAGTACTATGTAAGTTTCCCAAGTAATGTTACATTTCTATTATTTGCAACCCTCGCATTTTCCTAGTGGAACACCGCGCGACAGTTTTACTATTGATATTTTAGCAATGGCGGCTAAGTCGGACGGAATAAGAATTATTCAAGACTGTTTAGATATTCTGGTAAACTAAACAACGGGTATGGTATGGAACTTGTATGAAACGTCGAAGAAATAAAAAAATCATAAACTAAACTCTTTAATATGGCTGATTGCACCGACCATTTGGTCTAAAGGTTGCGATACATTATGTAAGCACATCGTACATGCGAAAGTAGGCAAAGTAGCCATTAGCTGACGTAAAAGGGAATACATTATTAACATTGAAGCAAACATCCTAAACGTAAGTGTGTTTAATAAAACGCCGCGATTTACAAAAACACTGTCTTTAACTCGTTTAACATAATATAACGACATGGAGTCTTCTTTGATCTCCACGTTTCCTAAATTTACGAGTATTTTAGTCACAATTTGACATTTAAGTAATTGAGTCGGCACTTTACTAAGCTCTCAGTTAAATGGCTCCTAAAGAAATTAGGGCAATTCTTCTCTCGTCACTTAATCTTCATAAAAGGAAATACTGCTAGCAACATTGATTACTAAACAGTTAATGAAAGTCGAAATTAAGATTAACTGAAGCCTTGTTCGAAAACATCAAATGACGACATCTAATGAACGCTCTACAAAAACATATGGAAGCAATTCGACCATGTTTTGAGAACGATTCGTTTCTTTCGGGCGCGTGATGAGAGTCGAATTTCTATTAAAAATGTTAGCAGCTTTTTTCACATACTTCGGACCGGACATTATGAATTTTGTCGAATGCCTTTTGGTACGAGTATTATAAAAACACTTTGCACGAGAGAGACAAATGTATGACTATAAATTGGTATTAATGATTATGCGAAGTCATGTTAGGTATCTGCAGCCTACGTTTGAGCGTGTTTAAGACCTAGATAGAAATGTAGACCAGTGCCTGATTAAGCTCAGAACAGATATCTATAGACATTGGTGGCCAATGGATTTCTGATAACGTGTATAACTCTGATTAGTTTTAGAGAGGTTTCGCTTTAGCGACATAAGTGTCAAATTCGTAGAGCTATTTTACTATCTACAATAATAACACACATACAATGTACTTTTTTGATGAAAATGATAACGTGTATCATTTGATCTAGCTAGTATATAACACAAGATACACACACGCACAATACATGCTGTTATTAGTAGTTCCACATCAGCGTCAGCTATTTGTATAACCTACCACATGTGTACAACGTAATGGTACAGACCGGTATAAAGTGTAAATCTCCCGACAAGTTCCACTGGTCCTAGACTAAGATAAAGAAAAGGAAGAATTCTCCCAGCAGTTGATCTACTAGGCTCAAAACCAATACACACTGTCCTGTCGACTAGTCGCCGGCGATTCGGTCTCTCAGCGATCAAAACATAGAAACATAGAAAACCTATTTAAACCATAGAGAATCACAATCGCCGGATACCAGACGACAGTGCGTATTCACTCGTAGGTTACCTCTAGTTCCTCCTCTGAAGAATGGTGGTCGTATAGATGGTCAGGCTCTGGCTCGGGCAGAAGCCGCGGCGGCGGCGTCGGTGCGCATGCGCATGCCTCGCCTCCCATACCTGCGGGTAACACATCATCAGAATGTGGCGGGCAACACTTAGGTACAGACAAAACATCTATCAGAATGTAACATAGTAATGCCTATAGATCAAACATCTATAAGAATGTAACAGTTAATAATTGTTAAGGTTTTGCATCGTTCACCTATTGTATTATGTTTAGCTCATAAATGTATGTCAAATTAAGTTCTAAAACTAAATTTAATATCATTAATTCAAGGCTGTTTTTGCGAAACAATAATATAATTTATAAATAGTCTGAAGTAAATAGTGCGATACGGACAAGGATAATTTATGCATATTTACATTAAATTTACGTCCATCTAATTATTAATTAATATTGTAAAGAGTTAATCAATGTAAAACCAAGTTCAAAGAATCTCAAATTTTTGTATTAACTTAGCGGATTTTATAAAAAAAAATGTAGTTCTAAGAATATTCTTGAGTTACGGTCAGTTGGTATTTATTTGCTCAGAAAATGTGTAGGGTAAAAAGGGGTCCTAGGCACAGGATCCTTGTGCTTGTTTGTACGGGTGACTGATTTTCTGTCGCCTAAACAAACCCTTCAAAACTCCTAACCACCTGTTTATTTATCAAAGGCTCTAATCGAAATCTCGGAAATAAGAAAGTTTTTTATTATCTTCTTTCAATCGAAATAAGTTTATTGGCTATCCTTAATTATTAGCTAAAAATATTTAGGCAGTAAAATGTAGACATTAAGAACTCAGTGGGAGATTTTTAATAGGAGCTAGGCTCATTTATATAAATATCATCTAATCAAGATTTGAAATCTAAAGTAGTTCAGAGACCAAAACATTGCAAGATATTCGCGTGGAACCGGTCTAACGAGTTCTGATATAGAATACAAACGCAGTGTATCTACCTACTCTACACTACCTACCTAATAACAACACGATGGAGACGAGAATCACATGTCTTATGTCTTATGCAAGCCTTTAGACACGAAGCAAATTACAGTGATAGGTAGGTATATTTACGAAATGTTATACTGACGAGTATTTAAATAATGTTGTATGTATCTACTTGTATGTATGAACTGTACATAGTAAATCTAAATCATGACGAGAAAATGCAAATGCCATATTATGTAGCAAAAATATAGGTAACCAGATATAGTGAGAAAAAATATTACTACTAAATATAGTAATGAACAAAACCAAACTAGCAATAGAATCGTAACAAAAAACCGATCGGAGCTCAAAATAAAAACAAATAAGCACATTTTGTGTCTGTGAAATCTAATTCCACTTCTCACACGGACAGACCAAACCCGCCCGCCCGCGCCTGAGTTGGTATTTAAAAATAACGCTAAAAATCGTTACCCAGGGATTATTTCCATCCGGGGTGGGACAAATTAAAATAGACGAGGGCTATGCGGTTACATTCGCTCGCCCGCCAGTGCCTAGGAGCGCTAGTCTTCTGGAGATAGGAGATGAGCTGTAGATTTCGCTAGGTACCACAAAAGTTGCATCTAATTTAGCTCCCGGCTGCTAATGGAGTCAAAAAAGAAACTCTGAGAGGTTATCGACCCAGAGCTTCGTTTTCGCATAAACGGAGGCATTACCGAGAAATTTCGATTGGAACGTGTGTCAATACCTGTCAGGTCCGGGAGCAGCACAAAAGATAAGGCTTGGTACACATCGACTGAGGGCAACAAACATACAACGTGTCCTACAATAGTGCCTCTCTCGTGAATAATTGAAAGGCCTCAACTTGAGTTGCCTGACGCACCGCTCTCGCTCCGATGTTATCTTACATCTTCAAACGGGTTTGCTCCCAGTGGGACTCCATCCAGCCTTATTGTGCACTAGTAAGGTCGGGATTCCCGTGACAGATGCGGCATAACGGCCCCGGGTATCGTGGCGAAGGTTCCGATCAAGATTCAATGCGCCGTTGACGCGAGCAAGTCACGAAACGTCAAAAATACTCTGCGATGGCCATAATTTGTGAGCTCGCTGGAGACTGAGTCCGCTCCTGAGTGTGTCGGCATCAGGCATGCGATGCACACGCGGATGTCTTCAGTAATCACGGCCGCATCGAGTGCTCCGTACGGCTGCGTTGTTTGAATTTCATATTATGTGAAGGTTTTAATTACCGCTCGTACATTTCGTACCAAGTTTTTGTAATTTTTTGTTATGACAGCCATTTTTTCATGTTTGGAATGACGCACGCACAGGACTTAACGTAGAGAAAGGCGTTAGAATGAAACTTATTGTAGCAACAAGTTGCAAATAGAAACATTAATAGCACTTGAGTTATAAAATATCCTTTTAGTACGTAAAATCGGAAAGTTATCGGTAATAACCATTTCATGTGCAATAATAGCAAGTTATCTTTAAGTGCCACTCTTTAAATAAAGAAGTAACGTAAACATTTGCACGACGACTCGTGTTACAATGTAAATCTGATCCTGCGGTAAAATTGGTAATGGTCACCCGTTCCAATGCAAAGTGCCCGAGACGTCTGTACTTAGATGCGGAAAACTACACGAGTTTCACCTTTATAACGTCGTGATAAGAGTTAGCGGATAATGTGGCATTGCAAAAGTCGCCGATGAAATACTCTATTATACCTAAAACTGAATGCCAAGTAATGCCAACGCTTTAAGGTGCGATGTTGCTGTCTTTCACGATGCGACGTTGCATCGCATCGCATAGTTTTGACGTGTTTGGACCGGACGAGCATACATTACCTACGTGGCGTGGTTTAGTAGGAACCTACCTACTTGGTAGAGAAGTGCGCGTGGGCAGGAGCGTCGCCGCACTCTACGTCAAACTGTTTGCATGTACCTGTACCTACCTAATATATAGTTGGGATCCAATATTATGTGTGTTATGTGAAGTGTAGGTAGTAGGTACCTAAGTAACCGCTTGAACTTCAGACACGCATATAAGTACCTACTAGTCCTAACAAATATAAGAAACAAGATTTGAATTTAGTAGATACCTACCTACACTTACTACGTTTAAATACTTACCTATAAGAAATAGGTAGGTACCTACGTAAACGTAATGCTACCTAGTAAAAAAGTAGCTAAAACCACTGCCGGTTGGTTCTTGGTAGGTAAGGTACCTACCTATAACTACCTACCTTTCTTACATAAAATACTTAACATTATGAACGATTCAAGCGGTCAAGTTCAAGGATAAGGTCAGTAGGTATGAAATAGTATGAATCACCGTCCGTTCAAGTAGGTAGGTACCTCTACGTAGTAATTACCTACCTAATAGTATTCTTTATGAACAAGCTTCACGTGCGTCCCTACGTTTACATAAAACTAGTAAAAGTTAGTTGCAGCCAAAAGGTCACACGAATATAACATTTGGAATCCAGACCAAAGCCGAACTTAACTAGCTATTGAAATAAGATACCTACTTGTTTAAAAGGCATTTGCAATAAGTCGGGAAATAAGATGTTTGGAATATGTAAATGTGTTCCGACCATAACAATACGCACGTGCTCGACATACGAATACGAAACGAATGAGTTTACATTTAATTCAATATAACAATCTGAACATAAATGTACATGAGCAAACACTTGAAGTGGTTCGTACATCCAACATTTTTTTCTGCGAATATAGGAGCTTAATAACCGCAAAATATGGTCTGATTACTGAATATATATTTCGTCATTCTAGTACAAACAAACAAACACAAATAGACAAATCCCTGGTCGTTCGTTACTATTGGGTGGGATGAAACGATAAATCATTTGAAATTTGAATACAATGGTTTCACGACATAATAGTGTGGTTGACAATCCTTGAACCTGATCGATATACAAAATGCTGTTGTACAAAAGGCTCAATGCTGATTTATTATTGTGATTTAGGCACATACGTTCAAGGTTAGAGCACGGACACGTTGCCACGACTGTCGACTCCGATGTACGAACATCACTATAACTACAAGCCTTTCTTATGTAGTTTTAGTTATGTTTTGGTTCATGTTATACAAATAATATACAATGGAAATTTACACGCCTTTCCTGTGTTTTCGGTTTATTTCTGTAGCCATTTCTGAGCAAACACTGAGCATGATTTATTACTTTATATCAAACAGTCTCTATATTTAATTTTTTTATAAAATGATACTTCGAAATGTAGGTAGGTTAAGTACCTAGTTATTTAGTACACTTTCTGAGATTACGTCCTAAACTTTAGAAAATAGGCGCACATTGCTTTTATCTACTACATAGGTACCTATTATATTTTCTGACTAGTAGGGCATATTAGCAATTTGTAATTTAGGTCTATTTAGTGATGGACACTGTCAAAGTTGTGCAGCCTCCCCCATCTTGTTTGACTCGTTTTGTAAATCTCTTGTTTTTGAGCGTGCACCTCAGCTCAGCGTGTTTGGCAGGTTTGGCTTCCTGCCTCGCTGCACTTATGGCTTCGGTATTTAAAGTGAAAATAAGGCTTTCAAAGCTTGATTACAATAAAACCTGTTCCCGAGATTACGGCGGCGTTTACCCACAAAAAGTGTTTATTCGAAAGGCGTCAAAAGCGCTGTTTGCTTTTCCAATTCTTTCGATCTTGGAGGTTCAGGGTTGAGCGCAGACGATGGCAATGTTTCCGGAATCGGTAGATTGATTGTTACGTCGCCTGTTACAGTATTATTGGCCACATAATAAGCGTGCGTCGGCAGACTGGTGGGCGCATGTGTAATTACGATGGAGCTGAGCTCACCTTGGCCGCCGCAGCTCGAGCAAGGCCAAGGTCAGCACCACTCCTCCCTCCCCCCACCTGTACGCGCACGCGATTTTTTGCGCAGTGATGTAATCTGCAATTCGGCGCGGGCGCAACATGGCCGCGACTCGCTCGGATAAACATCGAAAACACTTTTAAAGACGAAAACGTTTTCTCTGCCATCGTACAAAGTATTAGGTACTTTGGTAAAGAACGCAGCCGCGAGCCTTTAGTCGTGTGAAGGTGGATCATCTAGTTCGACTATGCAGAAGCCGGCAATTATAGAAAACGCATCTAGACCAAGTCGAATAGAAACTTCATTTGCATTATTAATAGCTGCAGCGACTGTTGCACAGCTGCGCTAAATATGGACTAATTTGATATGTATCGAAATAATTGTTACGACTCGTAATACTGGCGATGTGGAATCAGGTATTCGAGATTCTCAAGGTTGTGCGCTTATAACTTTATACCTTGATATAATTTGTGTCCCTTTCTGAGAGCTAGAGTGCCTAGAGTATTACGATCATCATAACGCGGTGATTTTATCATTATAACTGTTTGCATACTCGCTGGGATAATGGTTCAAATAGAATACATTATAATAACATTAACTCATCTACTTAATAGTACCTATCTCTAATCTAGTTTCTAACGTGAGCGCCCAGTATACAAGCACGCTACTAATTCTTGCTGCAGGGCTAGTAGCAACTTCTCATCCCACAGAATTTACCTAGAAAACATGAAATAAGTGCCTATAGATATAGGCACAGAATCCAGTCCAGAGTTTAGTCAATATGGTCATTTGAGTTTGGGGTAAACACATAAGAAGAAACCTAAAGACAAGACATCTTATAGCGACTATCAAAACAATGCCTTGAATATAGGATATAATAGTTAATATCGACCAATAGCAAGCAAGCAAACGTCCAAGCCAGGCTATCTTTGCCATAAATAAAGCTGTGGCTAAGTAAATGTGGACATGTGTGATAGATAAGTTGTCATAATGTAAACAGAACTAACTGTTCGTTATACTGTGGTGTATACTGAGTGTTGGTTTTCTGTATGTGAGGCAAGTGTGAGAGTGTAAAATGGAGAGATGACCGCAAGACGCAACCGCACGAACATATTACACGAACAATTAGATAGGAATATACTTAAATAAGATGTATAGAGATATTTGCTCGGAGTAGTGGTAACTTAGAATTTAATAATACAGACTTTGCTGGTGAAATAACTAGACAGGAATATGGAGAAACTAAAGATATAGAGAAAGATGTTCATGCGGAAAGGTGTCAAGTCAATATTCATCAAATAATGCAAAGACTTTCGGTACCGAAATCAAGTTGTTCAATTGTGAGTGACAGAGCCTTTATCTGTTTTTGTGAAGCGCATAAAACGAGAAACGTGTTTCGAATTTCAAAATATTGTAAATCGTTCGATAGAAAACAAATAAAATTCAATGGTGGTTGTGCCAGTCTGATTTAACATTCTTTAGATACTTAGGCGTTTATTTAGTCGCTTACTTCCTAGAACTCGCCTCGAACACTCCTATAATCTTCAAAGGTATTTTCACAACATTGTAAAAGTAATCGTATACAAGGGCAGTTAGCTCCTTGCCATCGAGACTGGTTTGGACTAAATTAGCAAGCACACTGCTCCTTGAGTACACTGCTGCTTTGCTAAATAATGAAAGAACGGAGTAATGTACTCTTCAACTCCATCAATCTCAGTTATAATGTGCAGTCTTAAAGCTGTGTTCTCAGTTTAGCGCGGTCGTGCTTGGAAGTCTACTCCACCATAATTATCGATACTTGGTGCATCGATTATGATAATTTCTACTCTCTTCTTGCTAAGGATAAATGGCGACCGTGTAGCGTTGCTTTATTTCCCAGATTTAATACTTTTGCAAACATTACAAGATAATATTTAATGTAAATATTGAACTTTATCTTTGAGAAGTACTATACTAGGCTAGAGCGGACCTAAATAGAGATCAGACATTATGTTAGGTTTGACAAGATTTTCTTTTTGGCCCCTATTAGTTACTAGTACTATACCTAGAAATACTTGTGGTTTTCTTATTGGATGTGGATTTGCTCTAAATAAGATTTGTGCTTTAAATAAAAACAAATTACCTCCTCTTCAAATTACACCCGTGACTCCATTCAAATGTTCATTAGCTTTCATATTATGAGTTTAATACAACGGCAGTACCTAACGAACGAAATTGTTTATTTCATCCCACAAATCAAACTGATTGCCCCTATTGAAATGTCTGCTCTCTCAACATTATAACGTTTGCATACAAATAAATAGAAGGCTATTGATAAATCAGGCCAGCAGAAACTATACCGAGCTAGGATTCTCATATCTGTTACAACTAGTCATTGGGTACCATCATTTATTTTAGTTTAAAGGCTTAATGAAAGTCCACCACTGAACAATATCAAAATATATTCTTAGAGCGGTTGATCTTGTGCGAGCTGCTTCCACATCTAACGTCACTTTGAGGATACGGATCACATTACCCTGAAGAAAGATTCTATTAAGTTCACAACAGCCTAAATTTTGTCATGAACAGGAACGTCGATGCAAAGAGTAGTCTTGAGTTGACGATCGAATCTAACTTCCTAAAGTTGGGATCGTGATAGGTATTGGCTAGACTAGACTGTATTGGTCCATTAGGCACTGCAAGGGCAACTGTCAGTCTGCATCCATCTGCAATATATCAGCGAAGCATCGGCGCGCTGTGATGCATGGACTATGTGATGCTGCACATACTGATTACATTTGATTTAATGCAGCTACGTATAGGAACTACTACAGTAACGTGTTACTTACGTGGCAATGATGGTAAAGCAAGAACTGAAGAAATATTTCAGACAGCAGCAGTCAAGGTTATTTAAAACAAATCATATTGTCTTCGAGATAACGAAGAAAATACTCATCACAATATTTCAAAGAACCGAAAATGATAAAATTACAGTAAATTCAATAAGTGTCTTAGCAATAAAGAATGAACGAAGAATATTTTTCAGCCTCATTATTTTTTGTAGATCAATCTGTATTAGGGTACTACAGTAATGATTAACTTTTTCTATACAATTTCCACAAAAAACGGCTCAGAAACATCTAAAGATCAATATACCTCCCGCGATGAGCATTTATTTCAGAGCTACAAGGCCACAGACAGCCAGAAAAACACCCTTCTTTTTACTCATAACAGCTTGAAGAAAGAATTCAGTGTCTCATAATTAAGAATGCACATGCACATCTCCAATCACACTCTGAGCAGTAGGCAGCTAGTGTACACTAGTCTCATTTTCGTTTATTTGAACAAGTGATATTTGGCTAGACGCAGTGAAAAGTGCTAAGTTGGCAGCGTGGAGTATGGAGTAGCGTTTTGGCGAGGGACGCGATGGCGCGGGACGCTCGTATTATTTCCGAATGAATGGCCGCGCTACTACCGAACCGACACGTAGACAGACACATCTCCACTCCACATACTTGCACACCACCGTATCATAGCAAAATGTGTACGTAATGTGTAGGCGCATTTCTATAAGCGCGTCTTCCTGTACTCCCTGCCAAGACTCCGATCTAATAAACGAAATTGAAAATTTATCGAGCACGCGATTCATCACTATACAAAGGTCGAACGCTGCATGCCTGTTAATTACTGTCATCGTTTTGGCTATGGTTTTACATGACTAATTACACGCCGGAAATACATAAACAGATGGTCAAACGAACCTTGATGTACGAGTAGGTCTACAAACCTCTCAATCCGACAAGACCCTCGAGGCGATGTCTAACAATCGTATAAATACGGACAACAAAACATTTAAAGTGCTCGAAAGCCCACAGAATGAGAACACTAGAGATCCAACCAAAGTAAATCCTCAAAGAATCGTAAAGGAATCTCTGGAATCAAAGAGATGGAGGTAGCCTTTGAATACCACAGTTTGCAACTACACTTTTATGGGCCCTTTCAGGTTTTAGCGATGTTTTCTTTGGCAACAGTAATCGCCCGTTTGCGTGTAGAAAAGAATGCCACTTGGTATGCTTTGGTCACACCTTCCCACGCGGAGCTAGACAAGCTAGTATAATCCACGTACGAGTTATACACCTACATATTTGCGTGTGCTTCGAAACAAAGGCCTCTAAACAAATAGATCTATGTACGAGTAGAATGTGCAGCTAAAGTTTATTTTGAATACGTTTATGATTCACACAGATAGTTTGATGAGAAACAGTGGGAGGACTATGCAACTATTTAAACCAATATGTTTGTTAGGAGTATTTTAGATGTAAGCCGCGTGGTCATACGACGAGGCACCGGCATAGTACGCGCGTAGTATAATGTGGGCCGGCCGCTCCGCGCCGCGCCGTGCCAAAACTACAGATCGCTCTCAATCGGCAATCGCCAGCTTCTCCCAGAGCGTTTGTTTGTCGACCCGAGCTCGCATATCACTACAATTAATGTGTAAATGTTTAGGTACGTTAAATTATATGTTTCTATTTTAGATCTTTGTATTAGGTACTTTGAACCAGTATTGTGTTTACATTTCACTTTGGTTTTCATGGCAGCAATCTCCTGGCTAAGACGGTCCTAAATACTTTGATGACATTATGATGTCTACGGTCATAACCAGCAGCTCTTATTCTTAGAGATAGTAATAAAATATGAGTGGGCGTGAAAAGAACAGATTTTATTCATATTATTATAATGCTTGGTATTTGCATGCTTCAAGAATATGCGCTAAAGTGTAGTGATGTAATACTAGATAGAATAGAAGTAGAAGTCTAGGGAAAAATTTAATTTAGTTTTCCATAATAATATTGGGCAAAGGAACAAAATTGTGTCTATAATCTAAGAGCATTATGTTTTAGACCTGGATCATAGATACAAACTAAATGTAAAAACTGAGCAGTGAAGCGGGCTCTTTGAAAGGCAATTTCGACTGCATGTGGTAAGAAAACATGTCGAAGCAGGAAATAAAACCATAATATTATGAATAGCGCGTGCAATTTCCAGCACAAAAAGATAAGAGGGCACTTACTGATGTCTGTGACGTGATTCCACTTCATGACGACGTCCGTGCAGTATTCACCTGGAAAAGAGACGAATCTGTTACATTGTGCTCCAAATTATACCAGTTTATAATACACCATTGTACCCGCATTATTCAGCACGCGAGATTTCAATAACGAACTCAATTATGATTTGGCAATTGTACGATATTTTAAGCTATTCAGTAAAATATAAACTCGCATTTCGCAACGCAAAACTTTTATATTGAATATCTACCGCTGAGCTGACAGCTTTACTTCAAAGCATGATATTTATAAAAAATAGATAAAAAAATTAAAAAAAAAAAAAAAAAAATTAAAATTAAAGATTAAAAATAGTAGCCTAAATGGAGCCGTACCTAGTACCTACTTAGCACTCAATCGAAAGTCTAGAGCAGACGAAATTGCAGAAATGTTAGATCCCGTTAAGAGTTATTTCGCCGACTCACTAATTGAATAAAAAAATTAACACATAATGATATATTTTTTTCTCCACTCTGTGAGAGTGGGAATTTTCACAATAGCTCTTTTAATTAGAATGAAACGTAATGGAAAATATTAGAGTGAAAAAAGTGTTGTATTGCATACAATGAATGCTGCAGTGGCCTGCGTTTGGCTAACAGACTGCGCGCACGCTATGTATAAATAGGCGATAGTGATGTGTGAAGATACAGATGCATTGACAGTTGTGCATTCAAACGATATGTTCCTGCTTCACACGGACGTGTTTTCCGTTCGAGAATCATACGACACAAATTGAAACGGAGCTGTTATCACCAATAAGGACAACACCTACTAGGATAAGTATAACGATAGAAAACTATTTAATAAGGCTTACGCAATAGTTAAAGCTGTCAATACTAATGCTACTAAGATCATTGACGTACCAAAGTGAAAGGCAGGCATGTTGGAGCCAGCAGGCATCACTAGCGACTAATGAAACACGCAAGTGCTCGATGGCTTCAATTAAACATTACACAGCACGCATGCCGCGCCGGACGGCCGGACGAACGCCCTACACGAATACTACTATTTGAACAATTGTAATTACATTGATTTGCCGGGTAATTGATTTGCATGTTGCTTAGTAAGGGAAACGTTTGAAACGACTGTGGGTGGATCGAATTTGGTAATTTTTTACTAAGCTTCACTAAAATCATAATGGATTAAAATTCTTAGATTCAGAAAATGTACCTATTGATTTAGATTAGTTACAGTTTGCAAGGCAAAACGTGAAACTATTAAAATAAGAACATGCCAGCATTGAGCAATGAGCATTCTAAGAAGTACGGTGATGAAAAAGCAAATATAAGTATTTAAGAAGTATAAGTTCTTGATATGAAGATGATACGTTCCATAAGAACAAAAGCCAACGACCTTGTAAACCAGATAGAGATCGTTACGAAAGAAATTAAAGTCAAATTCCGCGAGTCATGTAAATTTATCACAACCAGTAAGACAATGGGAGTCTAGTTTGTTTTTGTGAAGCCACACGAAGATGTAAGATATAATTACACTTCGAATGGCAAGAACAATTCAATTATATTTGTTAAGTTCAATACTAAAAGTAGAATAGGGTTATCTAAATTAAACGCACTAACCACAAGGTTTTTTTTGCGATATAGGTAGGTTAGCGGATAAATAGCATAGACAAATTTAATTATAACTACCTAATATTCCAAAAAAATATAATTAACGGTAAATTAACTTTCAAAACTGCAGATTAATGAATATTACTCATGTACCTACCTATCACCAAAATCTAGGATCAAGAAAGAAAAATTAGCTCCGAGCAAAAAGCTAAGTTTTGTTATAGTGTATAAATAACTTTAATAACTTAGAAGATGCTTTGTTTCGGTTTACCTACAACATTTGAGCATTGTTTTGGATACCATGTACTAAAGTAATTAGCAGTTCTAGGCTAATAATGGATAAAGATTGAATAATTAAATAAACGATGGTGCAATCAATTTAAAATGCAAACACGAAGCGGTACGGTGAGAAAAGGATTGCCCTAGTTTATATAAGTACCTTTAAGTCGACCGCCGACATACTATAGGAATAAACTAATAAAATATTAGTTGGTCTCGCATCAGAAACGTTACACTTACTAAAAGCGTATGCTGTAGACTAGAGTACTAATAATGAAGGTACAGTAAATATATAGGCTGACAGCACAGCAGATGATGGTATGGAATTCGACCCTATCGTAATCGGTCAAACTTTCTAGGGATTTGCTTAATCCGAATCTGAATCATCGCGAATTAATGAAGCACAATTTCGCCTTCAGTATTCATTGCTTGATTAATTTCTAACTACGGTAGGGAGCCAATTTGTTTGTTAATCACTCCGGCGATTGTAGAAGTCGAGCCGCATCGAGCTGCTGAATTTCTTGGAACGAGAAATGAATACCTAAGTGCCAGAATGGGACAAGTTCGAACTATTTCAAGCAGGCTCAGACATGTAGACCTCTAGGCTTGTTTGTATGTTCGTGTACAAACGAAACAAGTGATTATGTGGGTACGAGTAGGTATGTTATTCTAAACAGTGACAGCACCGGTAAGATATTTATTGATAAGTAATGGTCCGATTATAAATGTTATACAGTCGTAGCGTAGGTAAAGTTATATCAAATGGTTAGGTACCTACCAATAAAAAAATATGTTGAAAAGCATCACCCTACCTGAGTATAGTTAGGTTACAAAGTTACTAGAAAACAGCATCAAGTTTTGCAATGCGAATATAAAGTGCTGAGTTATTGGTCGACATTGACCTGACCTTGAAAATTTGGATACATTCCCATATTTGAAGGAACTTCATTCGTTGCTACCTACAAAATCTTCCTCTGCAATGTAGGATTCTCCAACAGTAAGCATAGAGAACATTACAGCCCAGATATCGAGAGAAAGTTTAACTGGAAACTTCAGAGGACGCTAAATTTAGATCAGGAGCAAATTTTTTATAGATATTTTTCACTTTTTGCACAGATTTACCATAATATAGAGCTAGATTATCGGCAATTTTTTCTCTCATGCAAGCGTGCGTCGTGCTGGCGAGGGGGTAAAGGGGGGCGAGTAACCTTCTCGACCTGGTTTCGGTTCAGAGGTGAACGACCGCGCGATACCTACAGCTTGCACCTACACTACACCTAGCCTGCCGCTCGCGGTTCCATCTGATACCGGTGCTAAATGAGAAATGGCGGATTTGCATTTTAAGTTCTTTATATCGCTGTAATCGCTGAATATAACGGTTGTTTTTTGAAAATAACATTAATTATATAAATTAGGAGTTGTTGTTGTGCTGTTGTAACTTATTGATCAATAGCCATACACTGATGACGATGCGAAATCATGTGTACGATATAATCTATGGAAATGGTTGGGTCAACATTATGGTTCGTATGCTGCTGATACAGAAATCGTTACTCAGGCACAGTTTTGAGTAGAGATTTTCATACTAAAATCTATGCTTGAGTCCGGATCAGTTGAGCAGTAAATCAGCATAACGGCCTAAGTTTTGTTCACAAATGATTATCACAAGCACTCGAATCACAACCCTTTACTTAAGACACAAAAGCCTTAAGATTCCATGATCGATTCCAAAATTAAAACCGATACTTTTCATAATGATAATAAAATCATTACAAACTTACGTTCTAAAGCATTAATTTGCAGGAAATTGCCAACAATTTATTAGAAAACAGCTCCATAATGTCAGCTTCTGATATAAAGGGAAAGGTGTACTGTGATTGTAGAGTAACTGAGTTGCAAGAAAACTAATAACCAAGTCTTGTAGGTATCGTACGTAAGTGCATTTGGGACTCGTATCTTTGCCCCGGAGTGCTATTCGTGACGTGACGTCACATAGCATATTCAATATTCATATTTCAACTAAGTCAAGTAAGTAAGTACTTGGTAAGTTGGTAGATGTTTCGTAATATATAACCATATTATGGGTAAATTAAAGAAGTTGTGACATTTGAGTTAAGTATACTATACATGTTATGATTTTTTATGTGATGATAAAAGATGACTACTTGTTATGACCTCTAAGAGTCCATTCCGTCATTTCCATTCAAGGTTTTCTGGTAGAGATCGCTGATCAGCGATAAGACCGCTCCTTGTACAGTTAATTAAGTTGGTTTATGTTATTGTAATCCCTAGGTATGTAACTAATTATTTTATATCTTCTATCTTATTTAGTGTTTTAGTGTTTCCTTCCTAACTAGACAACAGACACATATATACACACCCTAGCACACAGGACATAGAACACGCAAGGTGCAGTATGTCTGGTGTGTTTCGTATTTTGTAGGTACTGTAAGCATACATTAGGTTTGTAGATACGGTCGTTGATAGTCTGTTCACGTTGTCAGTTCATCTAAATTGCAAAAATATGAAAATAAGATGATAATTATGTTTACCCAATCCTGCTATATCTTTATCCTGGTGGCTCGGTTAAGCTGTCTTGTATCGTGATTAAAGTAGGTCACATAACCTGTCATAGGTGGTTATGTTGAGTGATCTACCATGGACTGGATTGGATTGACGTCTTTTCTTAGTTAGTGCAGTCAGTGTCATGGGTAATTTAACATTAAGCATGAAATCTCAAAGAATTATTATCGCTACTACATTGAACTTTGAAAGAATCGCGAACAGAACTAATTTCAGAGAAGGAGAGAGCTCAGGGTGTAATGAAAAGAGAAAGGACGCAATGCCCAGCAGTGATACGAGAGTGAGATTAAAATGATTGATGAATTTGTCTGGTCTGATAAGCAGTTGTTCACATAAACGCGACTGGAGTACTGAAGAGTAGTGTCTATTACTTACTAGTCTGTAGCCCACGTACTGAAGTAATGAAATAAAAATGAAGTACCCTAAAATCTCTTGGTACTCAAAACCTTGAAGATAATCCAAGGAAGTAGAACTATAATCATTACATTTAGCAATGCCCACAACACTCGCGCATGTTGTACCACAGTGACAGATTTCAAGCCCATCGCCGCCGTTGATAGCTTCCTCACGATATTGTTTCTCATTGTTCGCGAGCTCTGGTATTTCGTGAGTATTTCGATGGAATAAGTTACCGGACCATCACCATTAGCTACCAGCTGATGAGCAAGATAAACGACACGACCTATGCACTCCGACAATCACGCCTAATGTAGCTTCATTACAGCCATGAATATTGAAACATGATGTCGGGACTCGGGGCAGGCGACGATGACATCCATCACCGGCCATCCGTTCAAATTATTTAAATTACCAACGAGCGGACCGTTTTTAGCGTTCAACCTTCCAACAAGGAAACCTTTTTTACTTATTTTGCTTGTAAATAATTTAACATAATATTTAGATATTAGATTAATTCGTCCAATGAACTACTATAATTTATCTTGTAAACGGTGAGATATAATAAAGCCATACTAACTTCGGAAGCCAGCAACGCCTTCACTGAGCGTGGTTCGGTCGACACGACACGACACGCGTTTGGCCAATCTATTTTAGGCTTTTGACAGTTAGGTTACCCCAGTTTGTGCTTTTGTATAGATTTAGCACAGGTTTTAGTGCACGCACTGAGAAGCACTGCCAGTCGCAAAAACACAACCATTGTGTCTGCAAACACACAGTGAAACGTATTTGAGCCAGACTATTGTAGATTATGTGACTGTTGGGAGTTAGTGTGGACTAATCCGTTCACGTACTGTATAATCCAAATCGAATAAAGGTGCCAGATAAAGCCTTATAACTCTATGCCGTTACTATTGATGAAGGGATCTATATAAATCGGATACATTTTTATAAACGTCTTCCTGTTAAAATAAAGCAGAATTTAATGAAACGCGAGGCACAAACAATTTCCTACTATTTTATTATCGTTCAATTTCACAGCGCGTCTAGGCGTAACTTTACCAATTATCTTCGCTGTTGTAGGCTATTACGATTTTATTCTACTGTATTGAGATATTCGGTAGGTAATATAACACTCACCAAACATCTTAACTAAGTAATACAATCAGTGAAGACACACTATCACTCCTCTTCATCACCACCCACCTCACAAAACTAGATATTTTTGCACTCTTTGAGAAACGTTGCTATTTATATTTCTTCTATGGTTGCTATAGGCAGTAATATCACAGCCACAGCGTATCACCGGTTAGTACTCTAGCAGCAGTAATGAGCTTGCAACCGTTCGCGATAAACTTAGGTAATCCTTTATACAAATTACAAGTACACATAATCACACAAACAACCCTAACGATGCAAAAATCGGCATTTGCAAAGTCGGAGGCTCATCAGGTCACCAGCATTGTAGTTTGTGTGTGCTTGACTATAATTTTGATTAAGCAATTGAAAATGCCAAAGCTGGCAACATGTTCGTTCATATATGATATAGCACGTATTTGAATTGATCAGCCACATATTTGTTTGTGAACTATAGGTAGCTGTACAAGCGTGAAGCTGACGTTCATAATAAGTGTTGTAGTTTATCACAGCAGCTAATCTACGTTGTTTCGGTTCGCTATCGGTCGAGATAGTGCGCCGAGGTCACCGACCCGTAAACAGCTGATCCACAGCTGCCGAACGGCGTTCCCATAACTGTACTCTTTTGTACTGCTCTCTAGTCGATGTATCGTTTGTCACTTTGTGCAATTGTTTGACTATTATTTTAAACATCATTTCATATGGACGTGCTTCTCTGACTACCTCCATTGAACCTCTATTCTATTTAACATTTATCCGATGATCCATTCGCTGATCCGCAAATAGAATCCCAATATGTATCCAATATGCAAATAGAATCCCAATATGTATAATTTTCTAAATTGGAGTTTAGTCTGTATGTTTTATTTTAATATTTGAGCAAGGAATTGTAAAAATATATCTTCGCCGAGTCGGAGGCGACCTACTAGTCTTTTAATATTAAGATAGTACACCGGCACGGCGCGGCGGTGTTGCAACTGCGCGTGCGCCTATTACCGACGACGTGGCTGATTCGTCGGTAAGATACCAGTAGTTCGAGGAGCTCAAATGTAATTTGTTCTAACAATAATGGCGGTTACAAACTTTTACCGGTAGTTTAGTCGGTACAAATTAGAAAAAGCGCAATGAACACAAAGAATTTCGTAAACAACAATACCTTAGGCAGGCGCTAAAGACAAATTACTTGTCTATGGTTTGATACTAAACGAAGGAAATTTAACCGTAGCTATAATGTGAACCATCCCGTGTTATCAAAATGATAAAATACAAATAGCAATTGTCAGAATCATCAAAAAATGTACAACTAACGGAGCACGATTAAAGCAGCCACATTACCATGTAGAGTATTGTAGAGCACGATCAAAGTGAGTTCATTCTAATCTCCTTGAATGGAACTGTCAGCGCATTAATAAATGGAGTGCATGAATAAGTGATCTGATCCAGTATTTCAATTACAAATGAGGACTTAGCACGCAGACGCACTCGTGCGCGCGGTTCTACTTTTAGGTTGTATAGAGAACTCATTTTTTTATATAAACTTACTAGATTCTTTCTCTACCCAGCATTCGTCCGTATGAAATGCCAAAAAGAAATACTTAGGTACCTACAAAAAAATTAAATATTAACGAGTAATGTCAGGTATAGCTGATATTACCACCGAAATGTATTATAGTTTTTAAAGAAAAGTAGTCTTTACTCTAGTTTGTAATACGAACGCCGGATTACTACCGCGCGCAGGGATTTTATAAAATAGAAAAGTCTGGCAAATGTAAGATCGATCCCTGGGCCTATAGCCAAAGGGCCCGCGGGATAATGGATGTGATTGCGTATTGATCAATCGCCGCTGCGGACGATCAGTCACCAGCTCATGTCTCTACTGAATCACAGATGTGTTTACGATAAACTGGCTCTACTAGTTTATTATAAGTAGGTATCTAATAAATTCAAACTGGTAAGTAAATGTTAGAGCAATATTATCGGTTTATGGCTCCCGATACAAAACTGTGTGAAAGGAAATGTAGACTTGTTTTAAGAAATATTAATGTGAAGGCCAATAAAAATTGTATGAGAGAGAAGGAGAGAGAGAGAGAGAGAGAGAGAAAGCCAGACGATAATGATTTCAAATAAAACTAGATTTGCAGCTGCAACATGCATTAAACAACTTTTAGCAGTAGTCACAACAAGAGTATCTACTCGATAAGTACTCAAACTAATAAGTAAGGTTCGTTTGGAAGATAGCAATCCCCCGGGCGCGTGTTGAGCTGCTCATTACCTCAAGTGGCGTCGCGTCAAGTAAAAACGATATCCGGGCAAAAACCGAACACGACCGGTCCTGACATAACTTGTACCAACCAATACAGCGGAAACTATATTACAAACTGTGATTATAGGTACCAGTAAAAACTGTATCTGTATAGCAAACTGTACAAAACCTGTATCACATATATACAGCTACATATAAAGCATATAGGTGCTTATACTAAGAATGGAGAAATGTTGACGGAAATCGTAAATTATCGCGGCAGCAGAGCACAATCACAATACATTGGGAATATCTATAAAATGGCCGCCGCCGGTAAGAAATGTACTGTTAACCAGATAATTGCTTCTAAGAATGAAGCCGCGACACGCCAACAGAAAAACGAACATGATTATGATATGAACAAGGTAAATATACCTACACGTTGATTGCAAAAACATGTGCATTTTATGAACGAGCATAAACGAACCTAAACTTGGAGTTAAAAACATAGGAAATGAGCCCAGACATCTGTAGTGCTTGGAAAAGTAGATATGTGTATACTATGTATTGTATATGTATATACAGGAAGCCAACCCAGCACAGTAATTGTCAAAAAACTTGGCACATGTAGCATCAAAGTACGATTGCGCAAAACATATTTATTAAATAACATTTAAATGTCATAACTAGGCCATATCTTGGCACATGTGGCATAACAATACAGGGAAACACATTATTATCGCGGCTTATTACGACTGCACCAACAAAATACGTACAGAGAAATATTTTAATGATGTCACAAATGTGGCAATCTGCTTAGGAGAGCCTATAACAACCATAGAGGAATATAAATCAGCATCATTATACAGAGTACTTTAAGCCGAAGATTCTAGAAAATAAAACTCACACATTCTCATCTCTCACTTTTGAAAAACTGTTTGTGATTGCAAGCTTAGTTACAAAGTCTACAATATTAAACAAACCCACGACGCGGCGGTTTAACACAATAGTGTTCTAGCACTACCAGTATCAAGTAGGTTATAAAGTATTGGTGCAGTAACTATTCTATGATATCTAATGATTAATGAAACGATAATGAAAGATTAGTGTTATGATTAATATTAACTGAGACCTATTAATTACCTTTTGTTCATTCATAAAACACTTCAAACCTTTTAAACGTGCGCTGTAAACTTGACTGAACAAATAACTAGGTTGTCGCTCAATACAAAATGTTGGTAGAGTAGGTACTTTAAAAATATATTGGTGACATATTTTAGAACCCCGATTAGGTACCAAATGTAAGTAATAATAAAGAACCGTTGGTTGGTACCTGTTGTAAATACTATGTATTTCGAACAGTGGGACCCATTATGAAACTGTCATGATAGAAAATAAAGCCCATGTAGGGTTGCTCTTCATGCACCTTGAGATGATCAAAAAGTGGTATTTTCCACTCTGTGTAATAATGATAGGAGCTATAAAACCGATGAGGTACACGAACCAATATCGGTCGCCATCAATCTTGATATCCTGCGTCTGTGAAATATCTTCGAAGCCGTCAATCAGCCGCCGCGAAATATCAACGATACTGAACGTTGACTAATAGAAGCCCGGGAATAAATAATTGTAGAACTAATCTTCAAAATGAGTAAATATAAAAATGTACAACATTCATGGAAAATGGATTATTATAGTAAAGGACGAACGTTGTATTGTTTTTGCAGAACTAAATATACCGGATCTTGTAACTAACGGAAAACGTATTAATAAATACCGACCTACGTAAAAGGTAAATAATATTGATAGAAACATGTTGTTTATTCGCTTGAAGCAATAAGTAAAAAAATACAGTTTTTGTTGTAAAAATAATCTTATCTAATGCCACTACAAAAATAGAGACACGAATGTTGTAGTAGGTCACAATAATACACCAAGCGAAGCGATCGAGCTCACACCAAACGGAGTAAATATTCAAGGTTAGTTCACCTGAATCTAATTTACATCCTACATAATTATCACAATCAGAGTTTCAAAATTGTATAAAATATCAAGTTAACGTGATATTATTATATAAATATTATGGTCTACGAAAATGAATATTGTGCAAATAAATTCTCACCAAGCAAATGTCCACAACGTGGTTATCAGTCGTGTAGGTTGTGTTGTGATTACGCGTCGATTACAGCTGATTCTGCGGGGGTGTGTGGAAAGAGGAGGGAGGGGTATGCTTTGCTGGACTACTATTGGTCAGAAAAGGCATAATCTCTAGAATGGGCTGAGCGATGCGCACGCGGCTCGCCATTTCCAAGTCGATTTTTTATTGTATTCATTTGGATAATGTCGTTCCGCGTGCGACACGACGCATGATAAGGGGTTGGGACGGTGCTGTCCGCATGAGTAATCTCCGTTTTCTCTACTGAATAGAAAATAGTATTATAATCGCCAAGCTATAGAGTGAAACTAAAACCATCATGTTCGTAACTTCATTACTTTCCATAAGTTAAAGCCATTACACTTAGAACTTCATCATATTCCCTAAGCGTTTCTGTAGACGATAGAGTAAAATATAATTTCGAAATTGAGCATAAACCCACACAACCAAAATAATCTAACATTCAATAGGTGACAGTCAAACACTGGAAGTTGTCACTTGAAGCTGGTCGGGGGTCCTTTAGATAGGAGTGGCCGGAACAGGCATGCGAGAGTTTCTAGTTACCGAGAAACTCGGTATCAGCTGTTATGAAAACATAAATCATTGATATGTGACAACACACACCACTTTCAAGATTTGAATTGAGTGAAATGAAATGTTTGTAAGGCTTGTATAAAATGTACCTAAATGATTTCAATTAATTTAGAGCCACATCAATAGAGTACAACAATAGAAGAATCAAGTGACACTGAAGAAGTTTCGAGAACCTTAATAAATAGCAGATGTAGAGTGACCATTTCAATGTCTTCGAATCCTGCCGGTCGACAAAGTTAGGTAGGTATTATAGATAGGTACTCGTTTATCTACTTATATTTAGCTGTTTTATCTCAAGTGGTGCTCGTAATTGTAAAGCTAATATTGGCGAATCTTATAATGTCCTAATTATCAAAGTACTTGAGCAAATATTTTTTTTATTCGTGGAATGGGTTTTCATAAAATGTTGAGAAAATATAAATATTAGTACGCGTAGGTAGAACAAAAGCAAACATAATCGATGTCGAATTTGTAGGCGGTTTGTTTGGGTTTACTTTTTATCGATTTATCTAACTAGTACGGCTGATAAAGGATTTAAATACTTAGATAAATAGAGTATCTATAGATATTTGAAGTTGTTATTGTTTCATTCTTTTTATAAAATATAGATAGAGCCTTGACCTGATAACAAAAATGATAAACGTATGCATTTATTACTTTGTACAATACATTCTTTTAAATAACCATAGGGTCTTACTTATGCATATTACGAACTGGAAGGATGCTTGCTTGTAAATCTTGTAATGTGAAGCGCTACATTTCACAGACAAATAAGAAAAATCTAATATGCAATACATACATAATCGATTACCTATAACAAATGTTTGAAATAACACATTCATCAGCTGACTTCAGTTGACACGACATGAACATTTACTCCTAGGATTAATAGAGGTTACGTTAGAAGCAGGAAGAGCTAACACAACATTTGTAAACAGGCTGCATCATGTTTTTGTAACATACGTGTTGTTATATATAACTGTTTACGTGTGACAATGAGCTCAGTCAGGGCATTGTCTAACCTCGGCCGCGAACCCTGCACTGCACAGTGCCGAGTACTCACACTATTCACAGCTAAAAGGGCACCAACACAACCTAGCACGTTGCTACAAACACTCAGGTTAACACTGTAGATCTTTACGTCGCAGAGTGATGGACGCAGTGCATTGCTTACAAGGCACGTCCTCATTGGACTTGCTCTGTGAGGTAATGCATTGTTATAGGCAGAAGTTACTACTTAACATCAGGTTAGCTATCAGCTTGTTCCATTACTTTTATCATAAAAAAAAAAAGTAGTACGCACAATTTTAATAATACCTACAGTATATTCAAGGACTAAACAAAGGGTTCGTAGGGTTCGTAAATGTAATTCTGAATTGCAATTTATACAATGAGGTAGGAACGGCAAATTTATTGAGCGAACATTCAATGTCAAGGACTTAAGCGCAGCTGGAGCATACAAACTATTGTTTATTCTATAGCTGGGGTTGCGAATAAGGTAGAAAGGGTTCCTGTGAATTCATATTATAAAATTGTTGGCTGTCGAAGTGAAAATCTAAGCTGTGTTGCCCAAACTGTATTAGGTATCTTCCATAAACCCATTTACAAATCTATCTAAAGTAGTAAGTCTCTAGTAGGTTATTCTTTGCGCACTTTCAACATGTAAATATCTCAGGCAGAAGCAAATTAACATTAGTATAGTACTCGATTAATTTCGAAATGGGCCTAGCCTGGACGAGCTAACGCAAACCAGCAGCCTAATGGAATGTCTGTCCCATTACACACGACGAGACTGCGTAGAGATGTGCTAAATACAACTTCGACTTCAGGTCGGAACTACTGACTGGCAGGCGATCAGACCAACTACATATCTGAATTATTTCATAATCAATTATTGTCACCTCTTACAGCGTACAATGAGTACCTTTATGTTTAAATTGGGGGAGAGATAGCAGGAATCATAACTTTGAAAGCGTTGTCGAACATTGTTAACATCGTACATTATAGTGAACAGTATTAAAACACGCGACTTATAAATGTCACGAGATGGCGGCCGGAGCAGGCCGGACCGGCTTATCAGCACATCTCTACATGAGCTAATCACGCCAGCATACGAGATAATGCAATACCTGATTTATATCCGGTTTTTTCCATCATCTCGCTAATACCCAGCACATGTCTACATCAAATTCTGCAAATTCGTTTTTGATTGCGAATCATGTGGAGTTGGAACGACTTGCACTTTGAAGCTCCTGCTATATCATTTTACTGATTACATTTTCTTGGAAACTCGAAATTCCTATCGCATTTGAGTTTATGAGCATCTATGCAGTTGCATGCAGAAATCGTAATAATAGTCCCATGTATTTGAAGCTTGTGTTATCTAAACCATTCACCTTATTAGCATGTACTAAGATTTTTTAACATTAGATGGAACGCCAAAACAAGGCAGGTTCAAGCTTCATCTTGATGTCAGACTTGGTCGTCATGAACGGACGTTGTTAGTTAGTACTTAGTAGTAACAGTGCGCTATTTAGTTTCTGAAGCTATTCAATGGAGTTTATGTAATTTCATATAAATACAATTTACTAAACCAGAGTGTTGTCCAGCGAGTGCATTGTAAGCAGCAATTGTCTTTGTGGTTTCCATTCCACGTTCTACGTCGCTGAATTATATTCAATGGAAATGCTATGACAAAAACTGTCGCAGGAACTGTCCATCTTGCTCACTTATAGCGACTATAATATAATACCTATATATCCCGGGAAATAAACTGTTACTCCTTCGAGCATACGTCGATTGAGGTGAGCGTAAGGCAGAGCAAAAACTTCCCGACATCGAGAACCCAACTCATTTCAAGTTCTACTTCGTAGGTTTTTAAGTTTAAAATGGTTTGTAAAGTGGCTGGTTAATGGTGGACGGTGCAGTTTTTGTGCAGTGGGTCGCGACATGATGGGATGCGCGGGCGCAGGCAGGGGGCCCATTCACATAGTGATTGTCAATTGATTGTAAAACGCGGTTCAGGGACGATAGGGTTGCTATTATGTGAGAAACTACTCCTTAAAAAAAAAACAAAGTATAGGTAACTTGCCTGGCCGGTTTCTCAAATAATAGTAAAAAATATTTTACGTAGTGTTCTTGTCAATATTAGTAGATAATATTAGTAAAGAAGCAGATTACTGCCAACCCTGAGCAGAGTCCGTTGAGCACTCAGCAAGCAGGCTCATTCGTAAGGGGAAGCGTCGAGTCATTACGTACAGCCGAGTTGGGAGATATGTTTTATTCAGTGGAAAATCAGTTGAAGAGGAAAAGAGAGCATATAAACAACATTTCAGTCCGGTTTCTCAAGAGTTACGACAAATCATTTATATCGCTGATACATTAAAGATTGGGTACAAAAATGCATAGTACATATAAAATAAGCGCTAAACAGAAAAGACTTTCAATAATATCAGTCACAAATTCGCAATATGACGATCTCTCATCCATCATCTAGACCTAAAATAATACTGGAGATACTCTTACGTTTGATACTCCTAGGTTGGGAAATGGGAATCTAATAACACCTCTCGTAATGATAACTAACTACCTTATCTAGAAATGAGTCTCTGGTTTCGATTTGAAAAGAGAAAGGCATTAATAAAAGGGCATGAAAAAGTTTACGATTACGACGAATGTAAATGACAGTTTTCTATTGGAAACTGCTGGTAAAGAATTGCTTGTGAAAGGTATGAAACTGCCTTGCTCAAAAGGGAAATTAAGTGATAAATACAAAACTGAATAGAAACTATGTTGCTGTTCTAGAGGTAAAGTTGTAACAAAATGTCAGTCATCGTTATAGCCCCGGCGAATGATGCAGGATTTTACCAAGCTCAGCCAAACGGACCAAACGAGTTCATCACGACACGAATCATATTTTGTAAGTCGACATCGACCGAATATTTTCCGAGCGCACACGAGCACTCTCATGAAAATGCCTAGCTGAGGGCCTAGTACAAGTTTTCAGTGTATGGTGTGGGTGCGATACGTCTGACGCCCAGCACACCAGTGGGCGCTAATTTGTATGGAGACACTGAGCAGATTCTTTGAGTCGCTCAACATGCTAGTACGGGCTTGGTGTAGACCAAGCTTCTCAAAAAATCCGCTCAGTGTCTCCATTCAAATCATCGCCCACTGGTGTGCTGGGCGTCAGATGTTTCACACCAACAATCGTACTAGGCCCTCTGAACACTGCTGATCTGTTTACGAATGACGAAGCAAGTTACGCAACGCTTGATTTAAGCGTAGTAAAGTAAGTACCGTCCTTTACAAAACAATAACAAGAAGTCGTTGACCCGATGTAAATTAGATAAGTTCTCTTGAAATGATCGGTTCATTTTTATTTATTTACTAAAACATACAATGACATATATAATAATATTTAATATAAAACTCTCTTAAAAACGTATTAATCTTTAATATTTTATTAAATGCACTCTGATTTCTATGTGTTGCGTAATTAGAAAAGTTGTAGTTTACTTAAATAAATGACCTCGTTAGATGTCAATGTCAAAGTGTATGTTAAAACTTCTGTATTCTTGTTACATTGTTATATTATTATCACACTTGAGCGCCTGCAACAAGCTCGCGTGTTATATTCTTGCAATCTTAACTTGTAGCTATTTTATCACACTTGTTATAAGCGGGACTTGGTGTGATGGCGTAATTTCACAGCATTTCGAGTTTATAGGAATAAATCGACTTTCACTCGTATCTAACTAAAAAACTTTCAGACTGATGAGGCTTAAGTGACCTAAAACTCTAAGCCTGTTATTAATAAACTCGACATACACCGTGTTTTGTTTTTTGCATTGACAAGCAGATTCAAATTGAATCGAAAGAGACAAAACACGGTGTAACTATTCCAAGCTCACACGAGTTTATTAATAACAGGGTAGGTACCTAAGTGCTCATACGTGAACATAAACTCGCCTTGTATCAAAAAAGTCCAGTAGGTATACCTTAATTGTGTGAAAGTATTTCGGACAACAATAGTATGAGGGGTCCAATGGAAGACAAGGTCACGAGTCACAACAAATAGGGCTTATTGAATGGAGGTAATAATAACGCATTTGAATGAGACATAAAGGGCCTCAACTGAACCCCTGGGTAACTAACGTGGGGGAGACATCCAGGGATGGACTCACTAAATTTCTGGCCAGTCTAATAATAATGACGGAAAATAATCCTCATTCGTCAAGGCTTATGGGACAAATATCTGGTAGATTATACAAGTTGAGAAATGAGACGAGCTGTGGAATGAAACAGAAGTGTGTTTTTGAGATCGATGTGCCTAATGCCTAATGTAATAAGATCTACGTCTGATGGGTGTTCGAGTAAGAGGGAATGACCTCTTTTTCGGTCGGATATAAATTCATTTAATTGACATTCTAGCCCAGAAGGTGCTCTACCATCGTATTGAACTCATGGAGCTACCCTACAAGAGATAAAGAACCCACTTCATCATCACCAATCATCATATTCATCAAGACAAATAAATACTCTTGGACATTTCACACAACGCCCTCTAGTCCCAAAACTAAACAAAGCTTGTACTATGAGAATTAGATTGCTGATACAATACTTATATATATTTTTTTGTAAATACGTATAGTAACACCCACACATAGAACAAGCATCTATGTTTGCCACACACAAATGTTGTTCTCAGTGGGGATCGACCCTGTCAAAAGTGAGTCTAGACAAAAGATATGAAAGGAGTGAGTGAGCCACGACGAACCTCCTGAGTACGTGCGCACGGAAGCACTCGTGAATCGAGACGCGTTATCAGCTGGCCAGCAATTTGTGTAACTAATCCCCATTCAACAAGCCACGCTTATCGTAACCCGAGTAAGGATTCCCCTCCATGTGATAGCATGCCCTCTTTTATACCCTGTATTTCACTGTGCAAACCAGAGCTAATCCTGGATGAAAATGGAGAAGTTTACTCATAAATGGGACAGTATAGATTAATTAAGAGAAAAAAAAAATTGTGCCATACAAAGTGACTTCTACATCGGCGTCATTCAAGACAACGATGATCTATTCTGAGAGATGCCTACTCTTAGCTGCTCTATTGGAGGACTTTTGTATAAGATGCCAACACTAAAAGGAGGAAGCATGCACACACAGTGGGTCGAAGTCAAGGCTTCTTCTTCACGAGGATAGCGGTCAAGTAATTGCACGAATTAATTATGAGCATGCGAGAAGAGGTCGATGAACAACCGCTCGAATTTCACCTGATAACGTGTTATGTGATACACCCATCGAGTTAGAATGATCCACCCTATCTATTTGCATACACCTAGGCGCAGATCATATAATACTATACTAGACCTAGTTATGGAATGGCTTACTCGTTCGTATAATAATGATACGAGTAAGTTATTTTTGTGAATGGTCTGTTGGTAGTCGTGAACAATGGAAAGCGTAGAAGGCGCTTTTCCAGGTCTAGCGTAAGAGCTAGCGTATAAGAGCACATCTAATAGTAGTAGCCAAAAAGCTGCCAATGTTTGGTCTGGCGCTGGAAGCTGCCAATGGGGAGGTTTTAAAACGAATTCAAAGAACGTAAACCCCGCCGGCGGGGTCTATGCATTTTTGTTTTTTTCTGTTAGATGACTCAATAGTCACACTAGCCTCAATCACGAGGATCACAAGACCACAAAATTAGCGATAGACGCGACTTTCAGGGATCTGGTAGGTAGTAAAAATTCCAAAGATATGCATCGTTGTGGCATTCCACACTAAGCATACATTAAATATCTCACGGTAACAGTACAAAGACTAGTGATATCACCGGGCGCCACCTGAGCAAACAGACTGCCTACAGAACTTGCGCAAGCACGAGTCAAGGCCGGTACAAACTGAGCTTCATAAAGTAAAGAAATCCAGATTATCAGTTCTTTAAATATCATTGTGCGGGGTATGACCTGGTTAATAGTAAATTAATTATTATAATACAATTATTTAAAAAAATTGTTGGTCCTTAATATCCTTTTTACTAGAGTCAATACGAACGACTTGAATGTTTGCTACTTTACCACACCGTAACAATGAAAACGCCTAAGTATTGCTGCTTTTTCACTATAAACTAAAGTAATAATATAAAACACTATAATTTTTTTTTACTGCTAAAACATCTCTTTTGTACGGATTAATAAGAAATGGATTCTGAAAAGCTACACCCACGTAGCCATCATTAGTAAGAAATACTGAGACGTCAATTAAACTTGCTATCAAAATACCGCCGTGTCATTTTCTTTTCTTCTAATTATCGATGTTTGAACTAAGTTAACCTTACATTTGTAGACATAACAGTATTTTATTGGCACTCCAGACGTCCTTACAGCGCCAGTGGGCGAACATAAGCTTTTCCATTGAGTACTCTGTTCAGATAATTAATTTTACTTCATTGGTCTTCGAATCACTATAACTTGTACCAAGGTACGTAATCTAACTAGCTGACATGCCCGGTTTTGCTTATCGTGATATCAAGTGTCTCTATGTAGCAAAAATCGCACAGACATAAACAGAATTTATGGCAGATTTCTTTATAGCTTTACTATGGTTACATTGAATTGTGGGACGAAACAGTAATAGATATATTGATAACATTGAATCGACGTTTCGTCCCAGTGGGACAAGATAGCGGTAGTCCGAAACAAAAATAACTACATTTGATAAAGATTCGCTGACTCTTCTCATTTCGCTTGCACGACAAGTTCACGGCACAACTAACAAGTATAACTTGCTTCTATCGTCAACAAAGGTTATCAATTCGTTCACAACCCGTCAGCGTTAGAGATAGCAAATTAACATCCAAACTAAAAACACTTTGATAATGTATGTTTACAAACAACTATTATTATCTAGCTTGGTTATTATGCTTCGTTTTGTTAATGCTATGTTGCAAAGTTTTGGGCCTCATTTATACATTTTTACCCCCTATCTTATAAAATTTAGAGTAGACATTATGTCCCGATTACGTATGGTAAACAAGGCATAATGTCTACTCTAACTTTTTATAAGATAGACCATTAGACGTTACAATTTAGCGAAAATTACGTACCTAAGGATATAAAAAACCATAGGCCCGATTCTGTTGGTGCATTTGTCTTAACTTAACTAATTTGATAGCACTGAAATAGCTGTCTTTGTATTTTCAGTTCATGAAAAAGGGATAGCAACAATTTGAGGTCAAATTTGTTTAGTTTAGGAAGTTAAAACAACAGAATCGGAAGCATTCACGGAATACAGAATAGAAGAACATTGAGCAAACTATTATTATTAATGTTATAGAGAATAACTAAAAGCTGTTTCTCTACACATTTGTAAGAAGCTTTTAGCCTCTTTTGTAGAAAACAGAATCGTACACATGAGTTCTATATAAACACAGCTAACTCAGTAGTTAGTACTAACAAGCTTTACCGATCAAGGCTTCGTTGAAAGGTTTCACTAAGCATACTAAGTATTCTAGTTTCAAGTTCCACAAGTACATTACTTATAGTTATAGGCACTCTGCACATTATACTACGTGTACAGACAACTTCTGAAAAGCGCTTCGGAAGCGCTCGTGCTGCAGCTTGCTACCCAAGTCAATCTTCACCGATTATTCTAAGTTAAGCGACGCTCTGCGCGGTCACTATTTCGATGGGTGACCGTTGGTGGTACTGAGCGCTTCCATGCTTCGGAGTCCTAGCTTTACAAGACGTTAAGCCACAACTACCGAGACATTATGCGTCCTGTCAAAGAAACGCTGACCGCACAAGGATAGAGCCCTGAGTTAGCCGTTTCTATGGGTGTTCGTTTGTAGGGGGTAAACATTGAGACTACTGAACCGATTCTGAAAATTCTTTCACTGATAGATATCGAAGACTATTCCTGAGTGCCATAGTTTTATTGTGATGAAAATATATCTTCTATTATTAATATCTGTAAATTAAGTATACGAAACGCAAAATTAAATGATGTTGCGGGCAGGTTAGGCCTTATAATATTACCATGAGCATAATTAGAATGGTCGATCTGCTCAGTAGCACGTAACAGTGGAAATGCATCGGCAGACCGCGCGGCGGCGGGCGGCGGCGGCGGACGCTAATCTAATACCCTACTAATGCAATTACACTGCACAGCTATCGTAGTGTAAACGTGCACTTACTACCGGAATTATAAACTGCATGCATAAGCTTGTGTTACAGCGAAAGCGCTGAACAAAATACCATCATCATCATCATCATCAATATATATAAAACTCTTTTGAAGCTGACTGACAATTAACGCACAGCCTAAACTATAAGTCCTAGAGGTATGAACTTTGAAGGGTAGTATCCTTACATAATGTAGGGATGCACTAAGAAAGGAAATTTGAAAAGTCACACTCTAAAGGGTCTAGAACGCGAGCAACGCCGCGGGCGACGGCTAGTTAACTATATAGTTTCACTACAATCATTGCTACGCCTAGGTATCTAATAGACCTCTGGTTTTGAACACTTGGTTTAGAATAAAACATTGGTGACCCGATAGGACTCTTTGAGCTCTGAGCTCTTTCTGATAGGTACGTGAAAAATAAAAAATGTGATCAAGGGTTACAAAAATTCTACGACCAGGTACCTCTTGAAATACCCTTTCAAGATAATTTGTATGGAAAACCTGTCTATTCTATTTGAGTTGGCGCATTTTGCAAACGACCTTGAATGTCTGATGCAGAATTCTAAACCAGACTACCTATCAACAGTAAATGGTGATACCTAGTTGCGTTGTAGTTGAACTGATTGTTACTTGCAGTACAGAACCCAAGACGTAACGTTCAACTACCCGTGTCCTTCGGTCAAACCCACTTTTACCCCTACAATGTTTATAGAGAGGCATTATATTGCATTTTGATGGCTAGACTTAGTTTCTGTCATGATTTGTTCTAGTTTAATTGCTTTAGGCCTATTTTGTAATTCAAAGGCATCGGAAATTCGTTAATTTGAATGTATTGAAGATGCCAGATATTCTGAAATCTGTTTTCGTGACTTTAGAAAGATTATCTTGCCATTATTATCATAGAGTTTGAGGCAGTACAACGTTTTAGGCAGTGATCGGCTTATTCCATCATTTAGTTGTATATAAGTGTTCCGTTTTTCCAAAACTGGACCGGAACACTAAAAAGAGTGGAAACAGCAAAGTTTTAAAGTTGAATAAACAATGATGTCACCAGTTGTAACATAAGTACCTACATAACACACCTGTAAGTATCTGTTCTGGGATAAAAACAGTGACGAAACATTGATAACTAATTGATCTTATGTGTCGTCGCAGAAGGTTCTGGAATTGGCTGCTTATCAAATAATTATTCTCATTATATTCATAGAGCTTCGCCAACCACCTTATATATTACCTACTCATGATACCCACATCTTTCTGGTCTGAGGTTCCTAGGGTGGCTGTGGCTGCTCTATGACTCTACCAGATCCGAGTGTACCCAAGGCTCGTCAAACACAGCTACTCTTGATAGATAACAAATCAGTTACGATTAACGGAGATACTCCTATCATCCAAAAGGCACCTCGTACTAGATCTGCTTTATTTATTTTTGAAAATTTCCATAAAGAATTTTATTTTTCTATCTATCTATTTCCCGTGGATGAAGTAGATAATTTTATAGAAACACTTGGTTCTATCAATGTTTGGTACGGCCTATGTCATTCGTGGTATATGCACAGATGTGGTAGGTTATGTAGTAATAGTCGAACAAGACGCAGTACAAGTAGGTAAAGTAATATCATAAATCGTAGCGACAGCGACGTGGCCACATTCGTGACGTGTCACGTACAGAAATGGATTTTCAAACAGGATTGAAGTTTCCATGTAGACCCGTACCTTTCCTACGAAAACGGGACAATGGACGCGCGACGCTCAACTCGTTTTACAAAAACTATAAGTACCTACGGTGGGCACAGGCACTGCATATCCAATCGACACTAATCACACAAGTATTTCGTAGTAAAAATGAATATGACAGTTTTATGATAGAGCCCGTTGGTTTGGAGGTCGGGCGTCAAGGTCACGATGGAAATTAACAAAGAAATGAGCCACATCGGAAACCGGGCGAAGCTATTACTCAAACGCACCGTGAAAAGAGGAATTACAGCCACGGATGGGCAACCCGGGTGAATCTAATTTTCTGTTCGTTTTCCGATCACAAAATAAACAAAGGGTACCAGCTCGGTCAGGATAGTACCTAATCGGATTCTAATAATATACCACTAACATGCAAATACACCGAGCGTGCAGGTATTATTTTCCATCAAATAGGTAAGTATGCGTTAAATAATCCCGTTCGACGGTTTCACGTAAAACTGGGTGTTATTATGGTGAAAATGTGAAACGCGAGACCGGCCGGCGCGGGGAGCGCGATAACTCATCGCCGGAGCCAAGGTCACCGTGCAGCCCGGCTCGGGGCCTCTACTGGAGCTGTGCATGTGTGTGTGTGTGTGTGTGTGTGTGTTGCACTTACCGGAGTCGGTGCGGTCGGCCTCGTCGTCGGATTCGGTGCCGGAGTCGCGCTCCTCCACCTGCAACAAACCAACTCTCTGAGCCCTCCACAGCGAGCCGCCAGCCGCCGCCAACCCCGCCCGGCGCTCACTCCAGCCCCCAGCACTAGGACTATGAATGCGGCGGGTCCGGGAGATGCAGAGCTAGATGCCGGCCGGGGCTGGCGGCGCCGGTTCGGTTCCGCTCCTTTGTTCCGCGCGGGCGGCCATTTTCTGGTGTCTGGGTGACCTTCGCGGCGGCTCGCGGCGACACCCACCTTCTCGGAAACGTTCTCCTCATTCAACGAGTGCGTCCGCAGCTTGTGCGTCAGGAATTTGAGCATTATTGAGCCTCGGAGGTGCGGCTCGGTGTCCGCAGTCCGGTGCGGGCGCGTGCTGCGATGCCGCGGTACGTGGAGAAGCCGGCCCGTGCTAGTAATGCCGCGGCGCGACCGATCCGGCTCGCTCTCGTCTATGGGAAACGTTCCAAGTGCATTTTAATATCTCAATAACATATCCGCATATAACTTCCGCGAGCTCGCGCGACCGTCGCCTTCCAACGCCTCACTACTACTAGTTGTGGAGTAGCCTTGCGTACGACGCAGTCAGCTGAAGTGGGTAGCGTTCATTAATACCGAAGGGGCCTAAGGTGTATCGCGCTAACTACCGCACTTGGAACGGATATTTTTGGACTGAGAGGTAGGTTGGAGCGCGTTTACAATTATTCCACGGTCCACGGCGGTCCGATAAGCCTAAATATCCGGTAAATCGCTTTAGAAGTACACTCGGAATGGACTCGCCCGGCGACCCATTGATGACAAAGAACCGGAACACGCAGAGATCGGACGCGATTGGACGACGCGTTACAGAATAGGATCGAAATTGAATGCAACGTCTTGCGTCTCGCTCTGATGGGGGCTCGTCTCAGCTGCCGGCGCCGGCGGCCGCAAGTGCGAGCGAGACGCCGATAACGACACAGGTTCATGTTATATAATAGTGGGCTGATAATAAATCGCTGATAAAAAAGTTGCGTACGTTGGAACAGTATGGACAATCCACATGCATCCCAGGTTATTTTATTTATTTGCCAAAACCCAAATTATTCAATACTATCTTACTAGGCTACTCCTAAGGCCAATTACGGATTTAGAAATTATAGAATTCACTCTTTTTCATAAGTTGGAATATCTATGCATAAACTACCATTTGCCAATAAAGCACACATAGGTATCACCATTAGTCAGTAGGTTTACTTAACTACCTATCATATTTCCCATCTGTTTTTCTGTATTTACCCACTTATTTAATTTGTCTGTACTTAATGTAAAATTTCGGGAGTACAATGGCGAATAAACTTCTGTCTCTGTCAACCAAATAATACTTTTAGTCAACCGGCTCTGGGTATTTTCAAATCAGAATTTCATCAAAGAAAACGATGATTTATGGTGTATTGCGAATTTACAGATTTCTCTCCTTAGCGTGCCATTAACATGGTAAAGCCGAACGGCTAGAGTTCTAACTTCAGAAATCGGATTCCTTTGTTCATAGCATATCAGGGGCTCGATAGGTCTCATCCATACTAATCCGTCGCGCATGTAATAATTTACATCGGTTGCCATAATGAATAGCGACGCCATGTCTGTTACCTGCGATCGTGTCGGCCCGAAGCCGTCCGATCTCTCCCGAAGCCAACCCGAGTGCATCCCTCCCTCTCGCACACACCGCGCCAAATTCAATCCGGGATAAGGAAGGGTTAATTTGAGATGAAAAAATTGTGAGTAACAAATTTTAATATTCAACAGAGATCTAATGTAATTATCGATATTAGATTATATTTTACAGTAACCTAAACAGAATCATTGCTGTTCACTAAATTATATTATAACAAAGATTTGTTACAGAAATCTAGTTGTAACTGTTCTATTTAATTCATTGCTTATGTCAAAAAATATGGCGTAAAGAAAAGAAGATGGTTGGAAGTGTGGACTGTAAGTCCTCGGGATGATTCTTACAGGTTTTTTTTATTTACATAAGTAAACATAGCAGAAGTTATTTAAGTGGCACACATGAAGGCGGGCGGACAAACTAGTAATAATAAGTTTAAAAACTTGAAAACCCGACTTCAATTTGATACGCCTTCATAATCAAATAATGATGATGATAATGATGATGGCAGTTCATTGGGACTGTTCAATTGATAGTAAACACCACATAAGTCAAAGGAAAGCAAAATACACAATGTCGTGGATGTGTATGACGTTTTTTTTTTTCAGTTATTCTTATTTAACTGCCAAATTACTGAACCGATTTTGATAATGTTGTGCCACCAATCTGGAAACAAACCTTTACAGATAAAAAAATATTTTTTCAAACCGATGACGGAGTTGAGAACCTCCTCCTTTTTTTAAAGTCGGTTAAAAATTTAGAAAATATGGATTGACTGTGTGACGTATAATGTGAGTGAGAAAGATCACAATAATCATTATGCCGATGGATGTGGTATTAAACGGTATAATCACAGAAAGCTGATTTCTTTTATCTGAAAATAAAGTGATAAAGTGAAGTATGGAATAGAGACTAAGCTACTTTCTAACTAAATATACTACACAAGGGAAGTCACGGGCTTAATCAAAAATTACATCAAAAAGCTTACGTTATATGGTATCGATTCTGTTGTTGCATTTTTAACCTAACCTAATTTGTCAGCACTAAAAATGTTACCGTCTCTTTCTCATAAACTGAAACGACAAGGATGGCTATAATTTTAGTGCTGTCAAATTAAATTAATTAACTTAGAAAATGCAACAACAGAATCGACACATTTTATAACTGTTTATAATTACTCTATAATCTTTGATAATAAATTCTCTTTAGCTTAAATATTTACATCAAAAGACTTAGCGCACACAAAATAGAATTAGGGTTATTGTTCACCAACACAAAACCGTGATTAAGTTCTGCAATATTTAGAAACCAGGTTATTATTATTTATTCTTTTAATTTTTGTTCTGGCGCTGGACGCTTGTCCTTTTACCAAGTCTTTTTTGGGCCAGAGGGCCTAGTTGGAAGGTTCAGTGTATAGTGTGAGTGTGAGTCCGCGAGACTCGGCATGCGAGTACGGGCGTGGTGTAGACCAAGCTTCTCAAAGAATCCGCTCAGTGCTTCCATACAAATCAGCGCACACTGGTGTGCTGGCCGTCAGACGTTTTACACCAGAATTATGTACCAAAACTCGTACTAGGCCCTCTGGTCATTTCGATCTTGGACTTGTAACCAGTGATGCAGTGTAACACTATTTCTATTACATTAGTTAACTCGAACCTAGTTCTAACAGCCGGTTAATACGTTGGTGAACATTAACCATATATTAATTTATTCAAACGTAAAAACACAACCACGTATGCCTTATTATGTACGATAACATAAAACTAACAAAGACTTAAAGTTAAAGGCTCATAAGATTACAGATAAGATAATACACTCGAGGAACAATTAATTCGAGGCACTAACGAACGAAATGAAATTATTGGAATCAAATAATACCTAGATTATCGAGGCCAACGTGTCAGCATTGCTTTTCAGCTTGCTTATGCAGCCAGGGTCTTGGGCACGCTTCCGATTTTTTGGCACGCTACTGATTTGGACCAGTTGAGCTATCTATGAATCGTTTGCAACGGTTTGTAGATAGCTCAACTGTTTCATGTGTATTTTGTAAATATTGTGTAGTGTTTTGCCCAAATATAGTCTCAGAAATTTAGTTGTTTGTCCGTAACTCGAATTGATTGCCTTTAAGTGTATTATTAAAATTTAAAATATAAACAAAGACATTGTGGTCTAGAGAGGTCTCTTTGGATTTATTATGTACTTTTTTATTATTATACAGGATGTGTAAAATTACATCAGAAAACTTAACGAGGCTCTGTAAAGCCATGCTTTATGATGAAAAATATAAAAACAAAATTCGTAAATTTTTGAAAAATATCCTTGAATTTGATTTTTTGGCCAAGTAAACTATTTCTAAACTGAAAACTCAGTTTTTGGATGTAATTTTTTAACACTCCTGTTTTTTTAGCTTTTTTATCCCGATATTGGGCCAAAAGAATAAAAACGTTTTACTCTATTTTTTTTTTGATTTCTTTCAATCACAGTTAACTTTATAACCTACTAACCTTTGTCTAACTTATTATAGTCACTGGATATTTTAAGGGCAGCCTTAATATTATAACATTATTGAAATGTACTCTTAAAATGTACCAAATTATTAAAATTTACAAACATAACAAGAACGAATTTACTTTTAAAGACCATTTTTGCATTTAGTTTTAAGTAGCTATTTTGTCTCTTAAAACATTGTAAATTAAACCATAATCCTATTATTAATTAATATTATAAACGCGAAAGTTTGTAAGGATGTATGTTTGTTACTCTTTCACGCAAAAACTACTGATCCGATTGGGATGAAACTTGGAATATATTGTCCGCGACCTGGATTAACACCTAGGCTACCTTTTATCCCGAAAAATCAACGGGATCCAACGGGACGCGAACGAAGTCGCGGGCGGAAGCTAGTCTCTAATAATTGTAAACTACTTTTGGCACAAGTTTGATGTTTGCCGCGTATCAATTTCAATTGCATATTCAAAAAACATTTGAACTGCAAGCGTGTATAACAAAAATATACTACACAAACCAAACATACTATTGAAATGCATAATTTGGCATCTTTGCGGACTTTACGGTATAGTTCTGGCATTTTTTTAAAAAAAATATAAATCGACTAGCCGTCGCCCGTGGCGTTGCTCGCGTTCTAGACCCTTTAGAGTGCGATTTTTCAAAATTCCTTTCTTAGTGCACCCCTACTCTATATAAGGATACTACCCTCCAAATTTCATACCTCTAGGACTTATAGTTTAGGATGTGCGTTGATTCTAAGTCAGCTTCAAAAGAGTTTTATATAATATATATTGATGATGATGATGATGATCAACTAAGTTATAAAGTCATTCACTTTTGCCATTTCGTACTATGGTTTGAAATGAAATGCCAAGTTTTCTGCGATTGCAGTCTTTACCGGGATAAAATACAAAATGACTCACAGATTAGTATTAGTTGGACTCCCGTTTCCGCATTTAGACTCAAAGTTAATACATTATACGTGTCTCATACATGTAAATGTACTATGTATCAACAACCATGAATTCCTCCAACAGATAATCGGGGTTATCTCTCGCGTAGTCGATAAACTCCTTCAGAAGGATCGAGAAGTTGTCCATGATCTCGGCTGGGGGTAGATCTCGGTTCTGCGACGAGATATCTCGCAGCAGGAGATGTAACGCGCCGGGCAGCTCGTACCGACGGTACGGGACCACGCATGGAAGGATCTCCGTTGGGAGATCTGATAGACTGGAATAAAGGGAAATTTACTTAGTTAGGGATATTTGATTTGATCTTAGTGACAACTTGGACAAAAATGCTTCAAAATGCAAAAGAGATTTCAAAACCGTTTTTATTTTTATTCTGGGTTAAATAGTTTTTGAGTTATTGTAAAAAATATACAGTTGGCAAAACCAGTATAACGCGAGCTACCATTTCGTAGACTTTCAATGGTTTTGTAGTTCAAGTAAGACTGGTATTTTGTTAAATGGCGGTATTGATGCGATTTGCAAAATTTAGGGTTTTATTTTTAGTACGAGGAGGTACCTAGACATTCCCTCACGAGATCTCAGTTCGGGGCGAACTATTAGTATTTTTACAAACAAAAACACGTGCATGGTCAGTGTGTACGTTTCACGTCTACTGAAAAGTCACGTAAACTATAGTTTTGTATGTAGAATCATCAGTTTTCTAAATTACCAGCTAGGGGCGAGCTGGGCGTGCCTGGATACGTACTTAATTTTACAGTCCACTGCTGTTTATTCAAATCACCTAAGATTTCCAACACTAAGCATGCTGACACAGGATTTACAATAGTATTTGTAATAAATAATAACTATACCTATATCATCGTGGGGGCTTTTGAGTCAGGGTAACATTTGTCAAGTTTTTTGCAGAACAGTTAGACAACTAAGGGTAGGTTTATGGACAGGATTAAAACATAAAGGTATATGTTTTCAATGAAAAGGATTACACAACTAGGGGTAGGTTTTATGAGACGTTTGAGAAGTCTTCGCAGAATACTCACGTAGCGATGTAGTACTTGTTGTAGTTGTCCCTGGGCGAGATGGTCTCCGCGGTGAGGCGCACGGCGTACTGCAGCAGCGCGTCGCCGAACTGCGGCGCGCGCCGCACCACGCGCCGCCGCACCAGCGGCCACAACACTGACGGTACTTATGTTATTATTATTAATATATATATTAAACTCTTTTGTAGCTGACTTAGAATCAACGCACAGCCTAAACTATAAATCCTACAGGTATGAAATTTGAAGGGTAGTATCCGTATATAGTGTAGGGGTGCACTAAGAAAGGAATTTTAAAACGTCACACTCTAAAGGGTAGAACGCAAGCAACGCCGCGGGCGACGGCTAGTATTATTATATGACACGTCACGACACTGTAGAGTAATGAATGAGGTACAACATTGGTGTAGTCTACACCAATGTTTCTTAACGTGTTACCCCTAGGGGTCCCCAAATACGTGTATGGGGGGTCCGCCGTCTTATTTATGGACATTAGAATAAGTAAATAAATGCTAGAAAGTCTCATCAACCCAAATATTACGACCTAGCCGTCGCCCGCGGCGTTACTCGCGTTCTAGACCCTTTCGAGTGTGACTTTTCGAAATTCCGTTCTCAGTGCACCCGTGCTCTATAATTATAACGATAATACCCTCCTCATACCTGTGTGACTAATAGTTTAGGCTGTGCGTTGATTTTCAGTCAACTTCAAAAGAGTTTTATAATATAAACTAGCCGTCGCCCGCGGCGTTGCTCGCGTTCTAGACCCTTTAGGGTGCGACTTTTCAAAATTCCTTTCTTAGTGCACCCCTATAAGGATCCTACCCTCCAAATTTCATACCTCTAGGACTTATAGTTTAGGCTGTGCGTTGATTCTCTGTCAGCTTCAAAAGAGTTTTATATATATTTATTGATAATTTATTTGCAAAATGAGATTCTTGAAATTGTGCAAGTCAAAAAGATTTAATTTAGTAAAATCTCCCTGATTAAGTATGATTACATTTTTTATTGAATGAATTGGAGCTAGTCCGTCCCAAACTTGTTTGACTAGGGATTTGTGGACTAAAAACGTTAAGAAACGCTGCTCTACACTCATCCAGCCCATACGTTACATAAACCTAAGCGTTAGGATACGATACGTTTACGATTATCACATTAGTTAGTGCACTGCGGTAACTAATGCGAGTACATCCGACTGTAGCAGTGGGTTAGTTAGAGGGAGAGTGTGTGTGTGTAAGACTAACGTTTGTCTCGCTCCCCCGTGCAGTGGCAGAGCGCGTGCAGCGCGGGCGCCTGCAGCAGGAGCACGGCCGTGTCGCGCCGCTGCAGCGCGCGGGATATCCACTCGTACGGACACGACGCACACTCCGCCATTACACACGGGTCGAATATATCCAACACCTGGAACAATACATTATCCATCTATACATCTATAAAACTGTATACATATCTTATAATACGTTATTAGATAGTTAAGATAGTATTATATTGTACGCCCGGAGTGGGTAGACTGTTGAAACTATTTTATGTTAAGATCTCCTGTACACAGTTCTACAATAAATGTTTCTTATTTCTTATTGTAAAAAAGTCAAAAAATAAAATTAAAGATGTCGATAAACTAAATATGCAGAGTATTCCGATTCGTCCCACCAGCGGGACGCAACCCAGTGGGGCGAACGGGATAAACGATTCTGATTCCTAAAAATTGAGTTTTCTCAAACATGCTTGAAAATTTGAGCATTATTTTGACAACCTTCTTTGAGATAAATCGAAAATGCAGTACGGGCCAAATACATGAGAGCAGCACCTGGAAAAAAATGTATGAAAATCCATTTCTTTCGTGTTTAGCGGCCAAATAAATTACATGGTAAACTCATATCTGTCGTGTAATTTAAAAATGGAACGATCTTGTACTCCGAAGCATGGCATCCAAGGAGATGGTGAGCTCTGCTGCACGTTAGGTAGTGTTATGTATCTAGACACCCTAGTCTAGTTAGTTGATCTGACCTCTCCATCCACAACATATTGCAGTGCAGTCTTGAGCGCGGCGACTGCTTTCGTCGCCTGGCTGCACTCGCGCGCGTACAGCAGCAGCACGTCCTTGCACGGCTGCCTCTGCACTACGGGAGGCGGCGCAGCATTCCTGTAACACGACAACTAGCGGAGTTAGCACAACATCTAGCTAACCTTCTAATACTAATTCGTCGCGGGGGAATGAGATCTACACTGACATCCCGCGATGGGGTGTATTGTCCTCACCCCAGCAGCCAGACCAACTCTTTCAAATAACGGAGGACTTTGAATCGGTGACGCTACGTTCGACAGTCGAGCCGACGTTAACGCGCAATTCGATCATTTGAATACGTTACGTTTACGTAACGCGACGACTGCCAGATTTATTCGTGATACATTCAACATGGGATGTCGAAGTTTTGCTGTTGGGTTCGAAAAACAACGCTCTTAAGCGTTACAGGAGATACATGCAATGTCTTTACGATATAGCTTATTAATTAATTTTGGTTGCAGCATTTGACATAGGAAGTAAAAGCTGAGAGGGTCTAATCAAAAGGCTATAGTAGCAGATCTCTTAAGAGTTCAATTCAATCAGACCAAACTTCTTTGCGTTCAGAAAGTTTTAAAAATTCAATTGTTTTGCTGAACGTACATTCTAAAATACCAACCTTGTGCTTTCCTGATAGCATGAAAAAAATTAAATATTATTAAAAGTAACAAAAAAATTACAATAATCCCCTATCTTATCATATAAGAAAAAAGAAACACTTAAAATAGAGACGCTAGCCAAGTATATTTTTTATCTTATATCTCTTGTTTTTTTTTTCACCCAGCTAATTCAAAATGTTCTACTTGTATGGGTTATAGCTGATCAACTCTTAACCTAATTCACCTTTATTGTAGGAAGCCAGCTTTACCTAAGAATTTATTTATGTTTTCAGTCAACAACATGCGAGCTTCGTAAAGGAGCGACTTTATAAACGAGTGGACTGTATTCTTGTTCGCCTGTTTGTTAGAATAACAAGAAAAAAGTCGTATATAGGATGTAAAATTATGCTGTATATTCCGTGATCGAACATAATAAAATTTAAAGACTACTGAGAAAGCAAGTGCAAACTCGGGAGTAGTTTTACCCTGTACACGTAAGCAAAACTTAATAGGCACTGATGGACCGGACGCAAGGATTTCCTGTGACTAACGAAGTCCATAAGCAACACAAGCGGCCTTAAAACTCGCCTTATACAACATACATCCAGACATGCTATAACGACGGTGTGAACACTCGGTTTGGTTTCATTTATTAGTGTTGACGGGTCTGGTAAGGCTTCATCACACGTAGTTCTGTCTGACTCTTGACGATATTATTATTCCCTATGTCGTGTGCAACTAACCATGACACATACTAATTTTCATGTCAAGGTTCAAAAAGTATAGAAATAGGTACACAGCGTTGACGAATCAGTAAGTTAGGACAAGTTATTTTATATGTACAGATCTACTGAAAAGATAGGAAGGTTTCATTGATCCAAACGTAGAATTATTTGAATATAAACTAATCCTAACTAATATTATAAATGCGAAAGTAACTCTGTCTGTCTGTCGCGCTTTCACGCCAAAACTACTGAACCGATTTAAACGAAATTTGGTACACAAATAGTCTAGAGCCTGAAAAAGGACATAGGCTACTTTTTAATTCGAAAATAGGGTTGTAAGGGGTTGAAAGGGGGGGGGGGATGAAAAGTTATATGGAAGTATCGTCATTTTTAGAGCTAGAAGCTCGAAACTTATTTTTAAGGCTGTTGATTCGATATAAATAAATATGACATTCAAATTTATAAAAGTTTTACAAAGACACTATTCCACGCGGACTAAGTCGCGGGCACAGCTAGTATTGAATAAAAATAGCTTTGATAGATTCTATCACACCACACCCACGCCAATTCTCTGAACATCGTACATCACCATTTCAGATGAGAATATTTTTTTGTTTCATTATATTAGAGCGTGGTCTTTTAGATGGATTTCAGTTTTTGAGCTTAATTTTTTTGCTCGTCAATTCTCGCACTCCCTAACCAATCATCTTCCTTTAAATTATGTAAGTAACTAAACTATTGACTCTTTAGAAAGTCTCCCAAATCCAGAAGTATAATATATTTTATATTTAGTTAGTTTGTACTTTAGGTAATGTATTCGCAACACCAGATAACGTATAGGTACAATATGCTTTAGTTTCCTCATCACATCGTTGTTATCGAACAGTGAAACTTGGATTCGCCAACGATTATTTTCTCTTGTTCATGACATTATGCGACTGAGCGTCAGATCTAAGTTCATACAGATTAAATATTATCAATAGAGTGTGCGACTTATTGTTATTTTAATATGTAAACATGCTAAAATGTAGGAGGCAAAATAAACAGATAACTCCATCGAGACTGAGGTTTGTTTGGTGAAATTATGAATGCTAAATAAATGGATGAAATAGCATTGATTTAACAAATCCGGGCCTAACAACAGTTACATTTGATTACATAAAATAAATAAAGAAATAAATATTAGTTTTTAGTGAATATTATGATGGATAGACGTAATATGACGTCATCTCTAACGGCAGATATGACAACCTCGCACACATGCACAATTAGCTGAGTATGCATGCAAAGGTCAAGACCGTGATAAGCCAATTGTAGAGAGTTTATTGCTAATAACAAAATACAAGCGTGATCGTAAAAGTTTTAAAATGTTTAGAGACTATTTTTGTTTGTGTATATATTAGCATGGCCAATAGTTTCCGGTGAGCGTGGATACTGCGTAGATTCGTGCAAAAAACAAACTGTTTTGTATTATTTGCGACGTGCGAGATCCCGTTGCAAAGATTCCCGCGTTTTATGGCGTTTAGTTTATTTTACATTTGAAACTAACAAGACGTTGTCAGTAGGCGGCGGTTATTTTAAGCAGATCACGAGCAAAGGAACTTGCTTCTGGGAAGTTATATAATGTTTATGTATGTTATTGCAAAGTTCCATAATATTTTATTATCTACTTATGTTTCAATTTCAAACGCATAACAGAATATTTCGCCATCCTCGGTGGTCAACAGACTTAAACAATGAGGTAAAAACTGTCGAATCGGTGGATATATTTGCCAACTCTTGTCTTATCTTATCATTGTTTTTGCAATGCCATAACCATTATTAATTAGTGTTTCCCAATATTAAATATACGTAACTAACAATGACGTACATATCTCTAGATTTACCGTACTTACCTAATAATTTGAGCAGTTGTTTCTTTCTCAAAATATGTTGGCCTTTTCTGACACGTAACACTAACAACACTATAGTAATGTATGAAAATCGATGGTTGAATAAAATATCTTCAAATGGGCCTATAAAGCCATTAAATAATTTGACATTTCCATTAATTAAGATAGCATTCCATATTTTTTATGCTTGCGAATTAGTTTTTATGGTTTGCATAACAATGGAAGGTACGAATCCGCTATTTATAACCCACTTACAAGATCATTGATTGCGTGCGATAATCTTAACCTTACATGGTCAGTATGATCATCTATATGTGCTATAAGTCATTAGTAGAGACAAAACAATTAACACCGTTGGTTTAGTAAAGTTGTTTACATCGATAGGTACTTTCACCTCACACAGTATTCAGTAGAGTTTAATTACAGCTTGTATGTAACGATGTTTAGATTCTCACCTGTGTGTGAGCCACTTCCACAGCGCCTTTTGTTGCCTCTTCCTCAAGTCTATTGAGCGGCAGACGTACCTCACCGCCAGGCCCAACAACAACAACACTAGGCACAGCCCTACCACCAGCCACACCCACTGGTCCCACACGCTGCCCGATACAGCTACAGATATAGTTTCGTTATAACCTGAAAACAAGCAATATTCCTGCCTTAGTTTATCTTCATAGACATATGCCTTCCATTCGAATGAATGACAAAACTTTGGTGGTAGTTTGTTTAATGAGAGCAATGTCTAGAATGTTTTTAGGCGGTGCCTTTCATAGGAACTTAGTGTATGAAGCGATAAAGCTAAATAATAATTCCCCAGGAAATTGTATGAAAGTATTGGAGCACTCTTTTCTGATTTTGTCCTGAAAAGTCCGATACGTGGGTCGGAAGTGGATACGTAATACCCAAACGGTGCTCGTGCAAGCCGTTACTTCGTTCAAAGCTCGTAAAATTGGCATTTAGCACCTATCCACACCCACACATAATATTACTTTATTATGTCTCTACTCTTTTACTGTGCTTTTTTGGTCACACACAGTAGCCAACCTGCGTAGAGTAAAGCATGACCTAGTGGTATTTTGCATGAACTAAATTTCACTAGCAAGATATAGACATTTTTTACGAGTCATCGACCAAGCGAGCCACGAACTAGCTTACAATCTACGTAAGGCTACGTTCACTGACGCACAGAAAAGTGGAGCAGAAAAATGTCCGCGTCGGTGGATAGGCAGCCTTATACTGTTCGGAGATCTGTGAGCTTGTAAACAGCTTTACTGACTGAATCGTGGCAATTGAAGATTTTAAGACCATAATTTTATAGCCCGGTTTAGCGATTACTCCATCCACGGCCGCAGATACCGTACTGTTATACGGGAGAAGCACTTTCTCTTTTTAAAAAAAACTAAAATTACACTACTAAAAGTTTATTTGAATTTAGAAACGAAATAGTAAAACAATTTAATAAATTGGGAGACGTTTAACTCCTTTCAACGATTGACCGAGACTGAATGGTCTTCTAGCTGAAAATGCAGTAGTGCATTTTCAGACTGCTTATTTTTCATTTTTATTTGCAATGAAGGGTTATAACAACCCCCCGTTTAAGTAAAAACTTACGGTAAAAGCGAAGTTTTTAATTAATTCTGATTCGCGGTTGAATGTTCAATTGAATATCTTCTTGATCTATATTACTGGGTGGAGTTGGTCTAAATTTACGATAAAGAGTTAAACATTTCTCATTACAAAAAAAGTAAATAATAAAGATTACAAACAAAGTTATAAATACATATGATATCCATGAATGTGGAGTTAACTGCGGTTCATTTTGATTTTCTAACTTCTCAAGTGTTTTTATTAAGTCATCGGCTTTGTCATTTATTTCATTTAAATTGTTAGTATCCAATTTAGAGATTCGAATAGAGTTTTCTGAATAGTTTAATTTCTTAAATTTTGTTATGTCACAACATGAATCGTTCACCAAATTAAAATCTGAATGAATATGACTGAATTTATATACTGGGTATGTTTTACTAATTAACTTCACATTCTTACAATATCCGGTACAGTTAGGTCTTAATGTTAGGATACCAGTTCCTAAGATAGTATATTCCAAAATCTCATTACTACATTCTATACTTAATTTTGATGGCTCTGAATGAGTAAATATCCATCTATTGTTTCCTAGAGATTGCCAAACATCAATATGTCCATACAGGAAATTTGTTTTACATTGTTTCGGAAGTGACATCAGGACTTTAGTCATCACTTCTGTTTCACAAGTGGGATAGTTTTGAACACTAAATTCATCCATTTGTTTACAAATAAAATTTTCTTTTCCAATTATTTTGCAATTATTGAGGTCATTCAGAGTTACATACTTAGACTTGTCTTGGTTTAAAGCGACATAGGGCGTTGTAGGTATTATCAACGCGTATGATTTATAAAATGTTACATTATGAGGTACTGGCACTGGGATACTTTTATATAAGTCAAACTTACTTATATATACCAATGGAATCTTAAGAGTAAATACTAATTTGTCGTCTAAAATATACGATACTATCTCAGTTAAGCTAATTAAAGTAAATATACTTTCTAATTCTAAGTTTACAGGGAATTCCACATACTTAGGTAAGTGTTTTACATTGTTAACTAAATCAAAATACAGGTCTTTTGGTGTTATAACAGAAGGGTGTAATGTGTTTGATTTGGCGAACAATATTGAGTTTATTATATCTTCCATTTTGTATGACACACTCAGCATACAAGAGTGGAGGACACCAAACACTTCTTGTATAGCAGATTTAAACAGTAATGAGTTTGTAACTATTGTTATATTGTTTGCATAAGAGGATAGGCTTTCAATCATCGTATTTAATTTATTTTCATTTTTATTTATCTCAATTATTGATTCATTTAAATTTAAAATAGCTGATTTAGATAATAAAATGTTTTCTTTTATTAGGTCTAATAATTTGTTATTATTTTCTTTCAAGGTTTGGATCGCGTTACTGTATTTAATCGCATCATCTTCATCCATAGTACCAAAAACTTGCTTAAATATTGTACCAATGCCGGATATCCAGGCGGATCGTTTGGTTTTGCTGAGGATCAAATGGGAAATCGAGTAGTAATCTCTTGAAATGTCATCGTAAATAGAAACGAGTGGTTGAAATAAATTTTGACATTCTGAATCACCGATAGCGTCACTTTTAGCACAAATGTATTGAGCAGAGGTAAGTATATTTTTAATGTTATCAATATGAGGTTTTAAGTATTTTATTTCGACTGGAATTACTACATGTAAATGATCATTTATTAGTTTTACGGTTCCGGATGGATTGAAGTAGATGCCAGGGCTTTTTACAATTTGATCGATAGCGGTGAAGTCTTGGGTACGTGAAACACCGTGACAGAATCCTGCCAGGCTGTAAAGAAGAATTAAAAAATATTTAAGTAATTAAATAAACCTATGATATACCTAACTTAGCTTATTTTATTTTAAGTAATGGTATCTCTGTACCAACCGTCTAAATCTTAAGACCTAGGGATCCGTACAGTAGATAGCAACTTAAAGAACCTAAGACTAAAATAATATCTATAATCTTACTTTTAGGTAGAAGATTGGCTAGATCTTAAGACCTAGCGACTTCTGTGTCAGCGAGTTTTACTTCATCATAATGATGTTTTACGTGACGGCGATTGATCAATAGAGACAACGTATGGTTGCCATGAATTTTGACAACTTTAAAAGGGCCTTTCCATATGGGTGAAAGAGCTTTCCTCAGTCTGACATGGTTTTTCAGGTAGACCATGTCACCTACTTTATATGTTACGGGACGTGATCTTTGATCATAATATGTTTTAGAAGTTTCTTTTGATCTTACTATGTTCTCAAGGGCTTTCTCTCGCGAAAGTTTAAGACGATGATTCAGCACTTTAATATATTCAAGATAAGTTCCTGTAGGGTTAAGTTCAAAAATAGAATCAGGAAGATAAGGTTTATGTCCAAAAAGTAGTTCATAAGGTGTGAACTTTGTGGTAGTATGAACATTAGTATTGTAGGCGAAGATAGCGGTATAGATATATTTGTGCCAATTCGTTTGGTTTTCGTCGGCATAAGATTTCAGATATTCTTTGAGAGTCGAATGACTTCTTTCTAAGGCGCCTTGTGTCTGAGGGTGGTAAGGTGAAGACCATAATTGTTTTATTTTGAAGAATTCGCATGTTTTTTTGAATAGCTCAGCGGTAAAATTAGTACCTTGGTCAGTTAATATCATTTTGGGTATACCGAATAAAGAGATAAAATGGATGAGACCTTCACAAGAATCTTCAGCAGAGACATTGGACATAGGATAGGCAAGTGTGAATTTAGTTAGATCGTCTTGTATGGTTAAAATGTATTTGAGTTTGATAGTTCCTGTCTCGGGAAGAGGACCTACGACATCTAAGCTAATGCGTTCTAATGGTGCAGTCGATGTTGACGTGATTTGCATGGGAGCTCGGCTGACTTGACGTAATGCTTTATTCGTTTGGCATTGCGAGCATTTTTTTATATACTTTTCTATGTCTGACTTCATTCCTTTCCAATGGTATCTTTCTTTTAAACGACTATACATTCGAGATGACCCAACATGGCCAGCTATGGGTATGTCGTGATTCTCTTTTAGAATCTTAGGAATTTCACTTGGAGTGGGAAAGATCATTGAGTTTCTATAAATTTTAATAATGATGTTAGTATTATGAAATAGGAAGCCTATGATGTTATAGATTTTTGTGAACGAGAGTTTGACAAACGGATCATTGAAGTCAGAGATTGCAATTTCTTGATTTTGATCATGGTTGATGAGAAGTTCATTCCTGAGATTTTTCAAAGATTGGAAGAGTCCGGGATATTCAACCGTATCAAAATGATGGACTTTAGTAAACAAGAGATAGTAAGACTTATTTTTTATTTTTAAGTTTAGAGAGGAGTATAATGTTCTTTCTTTGTCAATGATTTCAGAGGTATCTTCATGATTAGCAAGAATTTCTTCAATATAAGGGTTAGTTTCATCAAGGTCAATAGATGTTGGAATAATAATTGTTTTAGAGTCAGATGCTAATAATGGATTGGTATATTCATGGATTACAGTGTTGTATGTATGCTCTTTCTTGGCCATGGATTTTAGGAAATCAGGATAGGATCCTTCGTTAAGAGCAGGGATTGGTAAGTGAACTGGTATATCAATGGGTAAGTGTTCTTCGTTGGGCGTAGTAGGATTTGGAATATTTAGGTCAATGTCATTAATGTTATTTCTTTCATTTTCAGGATTGAACGGGGAGTTTGGAAGATCAAAGTCAGTTTCTTGGAGAGGATCTAAAGATGGTAAGTCGTATTCATCAGGATTCAGAGGATCATCAGGGAGCTGGATATCAAGAGAACTTGGGATCGCGTGAGGAGGTGAACTAGTAGGATATGGTAAGTCAATGGAATTAGTATTTGGATCATCTGGACCAATGTCTATTGGTAGTACCGAAAAACGGTTAGGATGTATGATATTATTTAGATTGTTCACAGGTAAAACGTCTGCGGGATATCGAGATAGCGCATCTGCTGCACAATTGAGTTTGCCCTTTTTATGTTTCATTTCATAGTCGTACTCTTCAAGTTTCAGCCTCCATCTTTGCAGTTTACTTGAGGGATCTTTGTGCTTGAAGAGCCATATCAATGGATTATGATCGGTGAGTATGAGGAAATGGCGACCATATAGATAAGGGCGAAAGGTCTTACAACCGAATAGGATAGCGACTAATTCTTTCTCGGTGACATTGTAATTGATTTCATTTTTGTTTAGAGTTCGAGATGCAAAGGCTATAGGCTGTTCTTTGCCTGATTCGCCTTGAGATAGGATGGCACTGATAGCATAGTTGGATGCGTCACATGTGAGTACAAAAGGCTTTGTGAAATCAGGGTAGATTAGAAGAGGAGGAGAGATGAGTCGTTCTTTTAGAGTTTCGAAAGCAAGTTGTTGCTCGTTTGCCCATATAAATGGGGTGTCCTTTTTTAAAAGTGAAGTTAGTGATTTAGCTGTTTTAGAGAAATCCGGTATGAATTTTCTATAATATGACATGAGGCCTAAAAATGATTTTACATCTTTGGCTGATTTGGGAACCGGATACTTGGATACTGCTTTGATTTTTTCAGGATCAGGTTTGACACCTTTATCTGTGATTTGGTGTCCGAGATAGGATACTTCTTTTCTGAGAAATTCGCATTTGTCTGGTTGTAATTTGAGATTGAATTGTCGGAGTCTTTTGAACACCATTTCGAGGTTTTTGATATGTTGAGAGAGATCATAGGAATATATTACTATGTCATCTAAATAAACGAAGCACCTAATACCTTGAAGACCCGCAAGAACAGAATTCATCAGTCTTTGGAACGTGGAGGGTGCATTTTTAAGCCCAAATGGCATGCGTTTGAATTCGTAGTGTCCTTGGGGAACACTGAACGCGGTTTTTGTTGCGTCTTGCGGAGACATTTCAATTTGGTGAAATCCGGAAGCGAGATCTAAAGTGGAGAAGTATTTAGATTTTCCAAGTTGGTCTAGAATTTCATTGATATTAGGAATAGGATATGAGTCACCAATGGTAATATCGTTTAGTTTACGATAGTCAATCACCACTCTCCATTTGCGTTGTCCAGAAGCATCTAGTTTTTTTGGGACGACCCAAATAGGAGCAGACCATGGAGACATGGAGGGTTTGATAATGTTGTCTTTTAACATTTTGTCGATTTGCTTTTGAACTTCTTCTTTATGACATTCAGGGAACCTATATGATTTTACGTGTATTGGTTCATTTGTTGTAGTTTTGATCTCATGTTGTAACACGTTTGTCGAAGTCAGTGGGTCATTTGGTAGGTGAAATATGTCCGAATAATCAGAACAGATTTGGTAGAGAGATTCTGTCTCTTCAGAATTAAGATGTGCTGCCCTCAATTGGTTAAGGACTTCTTGGGTACGGCGATAGGCATCTTGAGGTTGAATTGCATTAACTGAATATTTTTGAGATGATGAATGAGATTCAGGGGATTCTACTGGAATTAAGGTAAGGTTAAGATTTGAATTAAGAGATTTAGGATATTCTGATGTATTAATAACAGTTAGATTGATTCTGTTGTTATCTTTTACTTTTACTAGACAATTTGCAATCAGTATGTCTTTGAATTGGGTTTGATCTAGAATAAGGCCTTCTTTTATTTCAGGATTGGAAACAGAGCATTCGATTGTCATTTCGGATCTAGCAGGTAAGGAATAAACTGGTTCATAGAATTGTAATGGAATCTTTACATCTTTAACCTTGAGTTGGCTTTTGTTATAATCAATATTACAACCTAAAGAATTTAGCATATCTGTTCCGATGATTCCATCGAATGGTAAATGGATTTCACTAATAACATGGAATTTATGGGTTATGTAATTCTGAGAGGATTCAGTGAGGTACATCTTTAATGTGAGATGTCCAAGTGTCTTTGTCGAGCTTTGGTCACCAGGTTCAATTCCTTTTAAGTGAATTGGTTCTTTGACGAGTTTAGGAATGGTTTGGAAACTTGTAGATTTGATTAGACTCACAGTTGAACCCGAGTCAACCAAAAAAGATAATGGCGATTCTGAAATAGGAGAGTTTATCATGACGATAGGGAGTAGGATCTTGTTTGGACTGGTAAAGACTTCAAATACTTGTTCTGTGAGTGTAGAAGATTTAGTAGGATCAGTGGCGTTAGTGGATCTAGCAGAACCAGTGGATATAGTAGGACCAGTGGATTTAGTGGGATTAGCGGATCTAGTAGGATTAGCGGATCTAGTAGGACCAGTGAATTTAGTAGGACCAGTGGATTTAGTAGGACCAGTGGATTTAGTACCAGTAGAATTAGTAGGACCAGCGGATTTAGTAGAACCAGCGGGATTAGTAGGACCAGCGGATTTAGTAGGACCAGTGGATTTAGTAGGACCAGTGGAATAAGTAGGACCAGCGGATTTAGTAGGACCAGTGGATTTAGTAAGACCAGTGGAATTAGTAGGACCAGCGGATTTAGTGGAAGCAGTGGATACAGCGGATGCATAGGATACAGTGGGAACAGTGGATACAGCGGATACAGTGGATACAGTGGAAACAGTGGATACAGTGGATGCAGTGGATACAGTGGATACAGTGGATGCAGTGGATACAGTGGATGCAGTGGATACAGTGGATACAGTGGATACAGTGGATACAGCGGATACAGTGGGGACAGTGTCGAATTTGGGACTGGGATGACTTCTCGTACGACACCAACACGAGTCATCTACTCGTTTTTTGGATCATGATCGTCATAATCTTCATCATCTCCAGCCTCTTCAACAAAATTGACCTTTTGTTTATAATAGTTGCCGGATGTAGAGGGCTCATTTCGTGCCCTATTATTGTATTCGCGCTTCCTACAGTTTTCGATACTGTGACCAGGGTGTTTGCAGTACCTGCAGACTTCATCACTACGATATTGGCCCTGGCTGCGAATAGGTTTAGGTTTCGGGTTTGAATTAGAATTATTTGGATTGGTGTTTTTAGGAAACCTGTCAGATTTTTTATATAGCGTTTGTTGTATTCTCTCTTCTGAGATTGCTAAGTTTATGGCCTCGTTTAAGTTTTTCGGGGCCCTGCTCCTTACTATGGTCGAAATACGTGGGTAGATTCCCATCGTGAAATGATGGAGGGCTAAATCTTCCATAGCCGCAGTGCGGCCTGGTACCTCCTTGACTTTACCATTTTGGAGGGAAATTTCCGTTAGGAGTTGAGACAGACACGTCTCAATTTTCAAAGCGAACTGGGATACTGTTTCTTGCGGGCCTTGCTTGCTCTCTTGTAATTCTGTGAGCAGATGTGCATAATGCTTCCGTTCGCAAAATTGGGTTTTTAGGAATTCTTTTAATTGTTCCCAATTGTTGAAATCTTTTATAGAGCAAGCAAGCTCCGCTTTTCCTCGCAATTGACTTAGTATGTACTTGAACAGAATTGGCTTTTGCAAATCTGTTGCGAGCTCGTGGACATTATTGCAATTTACAATAAATGAATTCAGCGTTTCCCTACTTCCGTCATAGGTGTTTATGAATTTGAAAAGGATGTTAAGTTCCATTTCTACGGCCGATTTCGGCATTGTTTGCACCTTAGGAGAAGGTAATGGTGACGAAAAATCTGTCGAAGGTACAGGTAAGTCGACAATAACCTTAAGCTCTTCTTTCGATTCTTTAGGTTTCTTAGTCATACCTATCTGACAACGGATGCGGCGACAGTTGTTTAGACTACGCTCTTATCAGGTAAGCTCACGAAAGTATGGCAACAATGTTGCATCGAAGTAGCACTCACTCACTAAGTTTCTGTTCTAAAAATAGAACTGAATAAAAGTTTTAGCTTAGGACTCACAAGCACATTATGATGATCGTCTTTGCAGCAACCATCCTTCTGAGGTTCAGGATACGGCGACACGGAGTAGCAGGATCTGGTAAGTAATCCTTAATTACCAGGATTTGGATACAGCGACGGAGATAAGTACCAGGTGTTGGCACTACGAGGTCCAGCGGGACCCGATGAAGATTCAGTGAAGATTCGGTGATGATTCAGTGAAGATTCGGTGATGATTCAGTGAAGACACGGTGAGGATTCGGTGCGGATATAGCACAGCAGGTCTCGGTATAGATGTAGTTCACCAGAGCACAGTGTAATTGTAGTTTGGCGTTGGTAAGTTCACAACACTTGGAAAGAGGCGTTTCCGAGGATTTCTAATTTTTAAATCCCTTAAGCTGCCACCAATGTTATACGGGAGAAGCACTTTCTCTTTTTAAAAAAAACTAAAATTACACTACTAAAAGTTTATTTGAATTTAGAAACGAAATAGTAAAACAATTTAATAAATTGGGAGACGTTTAACTCCTTTCAACGATTGACCGAGACTGAATGGTCTTCTAGCTGAAAATGCAGTAGTGCATTTTCAGACTGCTTATTTTTCATTTTTATTTGCAATGAAGGGTTATAACAGTACGTACGGGTCAATGTCGACTACCTGCGAGCCTGCGGCTAGTTCTACAACTTTGTTATTTGCAACTTGTATTGGATACGTTATCTTTCCCACATTAGAACAAAATAATAGATATTTATTTATTTAATTTGGTACATTTTGCCGCCGCCGTCGTGTACACCCCAAGAATATTACCAAAAACAGTAATAGGATTTCTAAAATATTTCTATTGTGACAATTTTATCAAGAAGATTATAAAATTTCTAGATTAGGTAATAATTAAGAAGTTTGAGTATAAGTGCCAGTTTCTTGTTGCTAAAGCAAAGCCTAGTAACTAGGTAGGTACTTACAGAAATGATGATATGCATTCTGCTGGGAATAGAACTCTCCCTGTATCCAAGGTGCAATGTGCTTGAGATATGCATCATAGCAGCCGTACGGTGGGTTTAGAGAGCACTCGATGGTAGTCTTGTCAGTAATACTGCAATTTGACAGCTTGGGGCATAAGTCCTGGAAAGAACCAAAATTTAATACTTGACCACAGCATTATAATAGAGCACAATCCAAAATAAGATGGCAGGATGAGCTAGACTCGCACCTAAGCGGCCTGTCACAGCACTGAATCGCGAGGAGTGGAAAGAGGGAAGAGAGGCCTTTGGCCTGCAGTGGGACAGTAGCCGCTGAATAATAACAATATATAATTATCGCACAGTTTGAAAACTTACCCAGTTACTTTGGGAATCGTTGCAAAGTAGTATTTCATAGATCATTGGAGGCACTCCAGTGTACCATGTCAATGAAATGTGATCCCTGAAATCAATGCTCTTATTGTTTAAGTAGGTAAAGTAGACCGACTGCTTTCACTACTTAAGAAGTTCATGTACCTACCTACAATAATATACTTAAATAACTTTCAAAAATATCTTACTTGTAGTCTGTTTGATAAACATGAGCTCGATTGTTTGCAAACTCCTTCTTAGTGTGATTGTTAGTGATGTTAAAGTAGAAATGCTGCAGCGGAAGAGCTGCCTTGCCTGGGAACCTGCTGCTCATGCAGTAGCAAGCACTGAATATCAAGTCAAATGTTGCTGACATGCAAACCTGGAAATGTTCACCATTAGCAAGTATCAACCTATTGATGATGTTTGTATACTTAGTCAAGTATTGTATTCATCAACATGCAAGAGTTTAGAACTACCAAGAAACTTACAGTTTGATTGCTGGAGCAGTTGTGTTCACTGCTGACCCACTCCACGTTTTTGGAATGAGTCGTTCCATATTCCAAATCTTTCTTAGGATTAGAGGCATTGCAATAATCTGGCGTGTCATAAAACGTCAGATGCAGTGACCACTCTTCGCGTTTGCTATTCCCCTCGGTGCATAGCTCTGCGATGTACCTCCCTACGTAGCCTTCGACGGCAGAAAATGTCATGCGAGTGCCTGGGGTATCACTGCATCTTGGCACTATCTCCGTTTCAGTATAACCATCATCCGCAGTCACAGAGCTCACCAGATAAATAAACAATGCGGTCGTCAACATTGCAAGGACGTTTTCAAAATTATGTAAATAACTTCATAGTAGCAACTGTACAGAGTAACTTTTATAGGGATAGGGAACTAAGGAAGGAAGAGGTACCTCCCTACCCTTCTCTAGTAAGGATTATAGTAGGATACAATTACATACTACACACTCTTTGGTAGGATAAGCCACAACACAGAGGAATATTAATCGGCCCAGTCGGCCACAATCTCGCCCTCAGTGACGTAAACCAACGTAAACTAAATCGTCTTTGCGCCGCCACCCGCTGACTGAGCGGGGACACAGCATGATAATTCGCAACATGATAAGTTACACCCTGATAAAACGTGACAAATAATCCGAAACATGTTTTGAATTATCATGCTGTATGTTGTTTCGCTGTCTATTATCATTTTGAAAGATGTAGTTACAAGCCTACGCTACGAAATATTTCGCACGCCTAGAACAAGACAGCGCTAACTCGAAAAACTACTTTTTTCAGTATCGACGAAAAACCGTTATCTGCTTTTGTATCTATGTTATTGCAAAAGTCTTCAATGATTCATGTAACGTATCCAATGTAAATCAATATAATATCGTTGATTCCCCTAAATAAACTTCGAGCAAGCGATAATATGCATTTTTGGTTTTAATTCTCTATTGTCTAATTGTTTCATGAAATAAAAATTAACTATTTCAAAATACGTCCTCTTTGTTGAATGAAACTGAAATAGCGCTCTATTATTTTACCATCTATTGGTTAAAAGTAAATATACAATAAGGACATATTTGATTTGTTTTCGGTAATTATCCTGTTGTTAGTATAACAAAAGACAAAAAAAATATGAAAAACAGCATTTTTATATCAAAAATAACATAATCAACATCATCATCATCCAAAAACCACAGTGTAGTTTTGGGCATAGTGATTAATTACACATGAAACAACGAAATTAATAAAATACAATCTAGAAAAGTAAAACAGAGTTAACATAACTAGTAGTTCACCTCGAACTGAGATCTCGTGATGGTCGGAGGTTAATAAAACCCAAACAATTTTTATTGACCAATGGTTGTAATAAACTTTGCAAATCGCTTCGAAATCGCCGTCTAGCTATGTACCAGTCTTACTTGAACTACAAAATCATTGAAACTCCAAGAAATGGTAGCTCACGTTATACTGGGTTTGCCAATTTTATAATTTTTACAACAACTCAAAACTATTACACTTAGAATCAAAATAAAAACGGGGTTGGAATGTCTAAACCAAACCCTATCATGACACCCCACTTGATCTTATTGTACGACTTTTTTTTTACTCCTTTTGGACCCTCATAACTTCACGACCCCTTGACCGATTTAATTCATTTAACAAACCAGTAAAACTTAAGAGTACTATCCGTATACCTACCAAATTTTATGAAGATCGGTTGTGCGGTTTAGCAGATCTCGTCGAACAAACATACAAAGTATTTTTGTCCAAGTTGTCACTAAGATCTCGTTCGCTTCGCTCACTCGATCAACTAAGGGCGGGAACCACTAGGTATCACAAGTTTTACCATACGATAAGTAGTTACTACATACTACTGAATGTGTACAATGTAATACTATGAGGTAATAAGAATACTTTACTATTTGTACTATGTTGGTAACCTACGATAACTAGTCTTTTATTTCTATCTTTTTAAAAAACACATCAAAATCCGTTACGTAAATGCCGCCACAGTAGAAAGTTCAGCATTATTTTCCATATTGACTTCTTGGACAGTTGACTGGTCCTCCACGGTTGCTCCAATTGCCTTTTCGAGCATCAATAGTCCGCAAACCTTCATTATCTGCCATAAAATGAGAAGAAACTAAATTAATTCAAAAATAGAGCATTATCTAAAAATTTGTTTTATTTGTCCTATTATATTGAGTAAATACTCCTTAAAAATACTTTTCTTATAATATACTACTAAAGTAAGAATTCTAGGTATTCAAAATTCATTTAAAATGATTTTTGAATAAATTGTGGGCTAATTTAAATGTGCCATCAATAGGGCATTATTTAAGAAATTTTCACTTATTTCAAACAATACGGAACTATTTTGGAATAATAAAAAAAAACTAACATACCTTCGTCAATAATACCGCCGTATTTTGGAATACTTCAAAAACGCCAACCGGGAAAATTCTCCAACACGGGATTATCACTAAATAACTCACAGAAATGGTCTCAATAACTTATACAACACCAGATTATTCCTAAATAATTTGCTCTTGCGTAAGCGCAATACGGTTTTTTATGACGGCGGCCATGTTGTAACTGGACATAAGCTCGTGTTCGTGGTATGACTTTTCACTCATTAATTCACTAAGAGTGACGTACAGCGCCATCTCTTCCGCGTCTGTCCAAATATAAATAAGCCTGTCTTGGTGGTATGCGCGGTAAAATTTTGCGGATTCGAATATGCAATAAAGTCGATTTTCAGAAATTTCGAGATAATTCCGTGTTGTTCTAGGAGTGCGATTTATATAAATAAATATTCACGGACATTTAACACAACGCCTTCTAGTCTCAAACTAAGAAAAGCTTGTACGATGGAAATTAGATGGCTGATAGAATAGAATACATACATAATTTTTTTTGTAAATACATACTTATAATACATAGAAACACCCAGACACAAAACAAACATCTGTTTACAACACACAAATTTTTGTTCTCGATGGGGATCGAACCCACGACCCACAGCACGGAAGGCAGAGCTACTACCGAGTGAGCCATGACGCCTGGCAATTAATTTCATCGTGCTATTATTTGTTCTGTGGCACCAGTGGTGGGAATGTGGAGTGGAGTGTAAATTATCGACCCGTGACTCTATGTACAGTACAGCCGATAAAGCGCAACATGATACTACGTAGCCCAATAATTCAATCCGATGACACGGATTCTCAAGTCGTAAACTACTGGGCTATAATTTAACATGCTGTGCATTATTGGCAACTCGCTGAGCATCACAGAGAAACTACATCTTCTTCTTCTTTTAAACCTATATTATTGGCCTGTGTCCGTCATTTCGACAGACAATTTCGCCTTCCAGTCCCAAACTAAGCAAATGTATGTTTTCTCTTAATCCGAACTTATTTATTCTGCGCCCTCAGATTACCAAAACATTCGTTCTGTCCCACAACTGGGCCAAAGTCTGCTCCACTGAGCATATAACCACTACCTACGTTAAAGTTTCCCCAAGTAGGTAATTAGTAGTAGGTACTTGTTGTCCTATTTATATTACCTACTAAAGAGATACTAATGTAACTGCTAGAGATAAGTTGCTTTTATTTTTTATTTGTATTACGGCATATTCACACTTTTTAGCAGTAAGTGGTAGGTACTTAGAAAAACAATACAAATAAAATAATCCTAGGTATATCACTTCATAATAATTTAATGATTTCACACTACCTAATTGTAATATTCTCTCACCAATTACATTAATATTCCTTAAAACTACCTATTTGCTGGGCCAAAACTGCATACATAGCCAGGGATGTTAACCCAACAGCTGTGGTGTGAACCGCTCTCAGTGCCAATAATGCCCAAGCACTAAGGGAGAAAATGCTGCCTATGGCTTCTTCCATGAGTGCTCGGTATGGAGACAATGCCAGCATGCTGATAACAATTGGTGTGTGTTTACGAGGAAGATCTGATCTGGTCCACAGCCATACAAGAGCCGCAGTGGAGATATGTTGCAGTAACGCCACATTGGACTCTGCACACGAGCGAACATACAGCCAATCAAATTCAGAGCCGCGGGCTCCCACCCAGAGCAGGACGCCTCGTGTTACCACAACCTAGAATAAAAATGTGAACATTTATAATAATTAAAGTAACTTTATGCTAAATTAAAGCATTTTGACTAATATTGAATAAATAAGTATGAGTATTTGAACAAATAATTATAATAAGAACATACTTACCTATATCAAGTATACTATACAAAGGAAATTCTCACAAATAAAACAAAGTATTTTTCATTTAAGTTTATAACAAAGTGTATCTAATATGAATGTTTCTGTTTTAAATATATGCAAATTTTTAAGAAGTAGAATAATGCATTAAACTATGTGTTGTAATGTTATTTCTGTGTGAAAAGAACAAATAAATAAATATCTTACAATACCAAATTGTGCAATAGTAAGATTGTCAGTTATCAAAGACTTACCTCAGCACTGGCCCACCCAATAGCAGATGTGAGTATTTTAGCATGGCCCTTGCCCGGCACCGAGTTCAGGGCAAAGTACAGACCTAGCAGATCGGCAAGATCTACTGTTGCTTTCAGGATTTCCTGAAACAGAAGAAAATATTTGGTGATTCTATACCTAATTTTAGATGTATGTTACATTACCTACGGTCAGACTGAAAGTACAATGTTTTTCTATGATTTTATATGTTGGTTTGGTACCTATCTACTGTCATAAACTTACCAGAAAGACATTGTATTCTCCAGTAACATGGCCACTGTCGGTATCAGGGAAGAATGTGGCCAGCAACAGCATTTTACAGAGCTGAGTGAAGATGTACAAGCCTCCAGCGTAGACACATTTTGAAAACGTTGCATACTCTGATCTGAAAGAGATAATTTGAAACGTTTGCATAGGTAGGTACCTAGGTACCTCCTAACCCAGGTTCTCACATAGAAATATTATAACCTTGCTACTGGGTTTACTTACATCCCAGAATACTTATACGCCATATGATATGGAGCATACACCAATGCTAGACAGTTTCCGAAATGATATAGCGTCATTTTATACTGAGAAAAATATACGACATCCAAAATTATGTAGGTATTTTTATTTAGACAAGACAATACACCACCCGCGGAACTCGGAACTGCTCCTGCTGGCTCCTGCTCGGCAAAGAGAATGTAAAAAAAGCTCGGAACAAACAAGCAAGCAAAAGCAGCCACTTCTTCTTCTTCTCTTCAATAATGGCCTGTGTCCGTCATTTCGACAGACAATTTTGCTAATGTCAAGTGTTAAAATTGTAATAAATAAGTCAAGTCAAGTTATTTGTCAAGTCGGCTGTCGTTTGCCACTAGCCAGTTGAGCGCTGACACTGACAGTAATGAAAGCACACATAAACGTCAAAACGAACTGACTTATTATGAATTCGTAGTACGAGATATTTTCTACGCTTCGGTCCGGTCTACCTACTTGTACAAGAAAAAAACTGAGGCTGGCAACCCTACAATGACAGCAGAATAAAAATGACATTGACATGACATGCCATGATCTACTCTCTTTTGATCCAGACTCGTAGAACGGAACGTAAATACATACGAAATCCGTCCAATCCATCCAACCCTCCTCGGAAGATACCCAACTAAATTAAACCCAATGCAATCAACCAAATCCAACATCTTTCTTCTAATAATTATGTATTCTACCTAGTTCCATTGATAATCGTGTAACAAAATTTGTTAGATTATTGAAATTTGAAATCTACAACGCTGCGTACAACGTAACGTAAAAGGCGCCAATCGACAGCCAATGTGCAAAAATCATAGTGCCAAAAGTTATTTATTTTATGTTTTGAAGAAAAAATTCACTGAATTTGGCTTATTGCATGGCTACAAAAATATTAAATTACTTGGGTGCACTGGGCTAGTCTTGTAATATCAGCTAATATGCTAGTTTCATGCTCGAAGAACTAGCTATTTCTGTTTCATGTTTTCAGGAGACAGTTAAGAAAATAGCTACTTATGTTATTTGAATTATTGATACCTAAGGTATGCTGCATATAGTTATTGTTGTAATAGTATGTTGTTCTGTAATACTTATGAACTTAATCTTACAGTGCAACACACTGATTTCTTCAACTTTTTTACTTACAGCGAAGGGTGAAAAGCTCTACAAAGGGGTTAAAAAGTATGATGTTAAAAATAGGGTGAGTTTTTTAACCCTTTCTGTTTTGGCACACGCGCAAAAGAGTAAGGGCTATTTGAACCAATGGCAAGGCAGCATTTGAAGATATTTGAATGTATTCGTCCGGAGCGGTGCTCCGGGACCAAGCGGTGAACTCACCGTCACCGTCTCACAGCAGTTGCCTACTGTAAGGGCTGGTGTGAACCTGTCTTATACCTATTTAAATAGAGTGTTAACAAATGTGTATGCATATTCTATGCAACAAAATTTATTCAATTTCACTTGATAATCAAAATTTTAGTGGGAATAATATTATGTTAACTTACATTATTAATTTTAGAACCTAACTCAATGGATTACAGTGGGATTTCACCTGTATTTGATCTATAATGGGTAAGTTTTATTGCTACTGTTAATACCTAATACCTTATTTATGCAAATAAACATCTTGTATCTTGTATCTATCTACCTATAGGACAAGTAGGCAGGCGTACCCGAGGTGTCCTAAATGAGAAAAAGACAAAAAAATTGGTAGTTCCTACTTTAGTACCTACCTACAAACAAATCAGAAAAAAAACCAGCACCTTCAACTTATTTATTAAACCCTACCTACATAATTATTAAAAAGCAATTATTTCTTGAACATAAATTGAATAGTAGGTAAGTAGGTTCACTTACCTACTACTGCGTAGGTTTCTACCTACAAATAAATAGTCCTAACTACCCTAGAGTATACCAAAATAATAGATGAATAGCGGTTCCGAATCTAAAGCTATTCATATTTTCTTAATGCTCACTCACATAATATCGCACAAACGTTTTCCACAAAAAAGAAAATGGAATAAAACTGAGGAGTTCCCTCACGTCATCCCCCCATTAAGTAGGCATTGTCCGGCGACAATGGAGACCGGATATAAAAAATCGCAACCATTAGGTAAATTCTCTTATAATTTTTTTCCCGACACCCTTGGGTAAGGAAGAAGAGCGCATTTGTCATGCGGAGTGGAGCGCACGACAGATTGAGATCTCGATGGCGCGTGGCGTGAAGAAGCTTTTTTGTGTCTCCTAATCGATTGGGGACAGGTGTTTGTGTGTACCTACTACCTACCTACTAGTTGGGTGTCATAGCATTTATTTAAAATCTGTTATTCTTAATAAAGCCTAGGCCATAGATAAATGATGATGCTCTACGTCTATTATCTTAGATATATAGAGAACCTAAAGACAGCTTATTAAGAGTAGGTAGGTAACTCTTGTGTTGTAGGTTCTAGATTTCTTAAATATTTTGTCTATTTAAAATTTTTCGTAGATTATTTTTATCTTCGTCCAGTCTCACGTAGGTACCTACTCTGCTAAGAGACGTATCTCCACTCTACAAATGCAGGTCCGCAATCAATAAGCAATAATAGCGAAATAATTTCAATTTCTGCGTAGACGAGATGCATTATTCGGCTCACGTAACGTGCAGGCGAGTGTGGCACGCAGATAAGCGACATTTATAGAAATAATATCGAAAGTCCACGTCAGTAGGGGCCAGGGGCCTTATCGGAAACGGCTTAGAGACCCCAAGCGACTCCCCAGCGCGACATAGCTCACTGCCCTCTCCGGGCTCGCCTATAGGTACCTACGCCGCGCCGCCGTCGGCGATCGATCTCGATGCAAAATTACCGATAGGGGAAGTTGTGTCTTCGTAATTTTTTATTGCATTATCTCGTTACAATCTATATATTGGCAGATGAGTAGTTTTGCAGCTTTGTAAATGACTGATTGGTCGACCAGTTAGCCCACTAGGTGGTCGCTAGTAATTGTTGATTTTCTTCACTGGTGTCTTCCTGTTACGAAACCTCATCCCAATCTCAATTGTTTCAACGGCTTCAATATTTCGAAACTGAGTTACCTACACCTACCTATATTCCCACCTTGCTGTTTTATTTTCGCTTTGAACTTTCGTATGATTGTGAAATAAAATGTGCTACATAATCATTGAGTTCCAATTTATAGCTGAATAGCCGCGGAAAGTTTGGAGGTAGGTAACTATTTTGGAAGAAGATATGTGAGGGGTGGTGCCGGTTGAATAAATTCGTGTTGGATATAAATCCAACTACTAACATCCACCAAAAGATTTGTGCGTATCTTATATAATGCCGGGGTCGTGGTTTTAGCGATAGGGATTTTGAAACTTGATGGCCGGTCCTAAAGCGGGTAGGTAAGCACAGCCATGTCCTTACTGCAGTTGCAAAGCTGAGTCCTCCCTGAGTCAGGGTCTAGTGTTTCGACAGTCAGTACCATATCGAATCCGTTGGTTTGTTGGAAAGCCTTGGTTAGTCGTCTCGAAACACATTCTCAATCACAATCCCATTTCCTTATAGACCACCCACCCCCTACCCATACCAATTTATTCATAGGCTTCTACGTATTTTTTACTCGGTCATAAATATTAAAGGCGTTTCGTGCCACTAGGATTTTCAATTCGACAGTTGCCCGACTCGGATCCCCTTAGATTTTAGGCTTTCTCTATCCGTGGATTAGAGTGGTTTGATATATGGCCACGGGCCGCGGTAAATCAAATTTTGATTGGTATTTTCTTTGTGGAAAGTTGGAATCCTCCATCGGGGACGTCGGCGTCGTGTAACGTGGGTTAACCGATCCCTAGGCGCGCTGTCCGTCTTATGTGGATTCCACTTCCATCGTATCTACAACACATTTGGAATTTTACTTTGGGATTGACGTGAGCCTGAATTAGGGTTCCTTCCTACTTATGTTTTGTGTTGTGATGCGTTTGTGAGACAGGTAGGGAGCATACCTATCTACCAGTGGACGGGAAGGGGGCTAAGAGACGTAGGTAAAACTAAAAAGCATAATCCTACGTTGGCTTACCTCCGATATGTATTTAATTTACCTATGTACCTACCTCATCGTAAACGAAAACTTATCTAAATACTCTAATTGGCTCTCCAAAGTTTAGCCCTTGCCTATTCAAATTGTAAAAGCTGTTGGTTCTCCAAAATATAAATACGTAAATCTAGAGAAGGTTTCTTATTGCAACAAATTGATACAAATTCAAGTAACTTAGGGCAGTTGAAATAGAATTGGTTTAGCAAGTCGATTTTAGTGAAATAACCCTGTATTTGGGGGTAGGCAGTAACCGCTCGTGTGATCCAATTGCGGCAGGGAGTGGTCTAACGGACGGAATCAAATTCAGCCGCCCTTTAAATATTTGAAGTGATGCCTGAGGCTAGATGATTTCCTCGAGTAGGGTACAGCGATATTGCCAATCTTTAAACAAAATACCTAAACATGTAGTAACTTTGCTACGCAGGTAAGTAGGTAAGTACAGTCAGCGACAAACGTAGATAAGTAAACTATTTTTCATCCCACCATCTCGGAAAGAGTATTTTTAATCTTCAATATCTGAGTGGAAAAGCCGTTTTTATTCTCTAGAGGATAAAGTAAATTGAATTTAGAACATCGTGTGCACTAAGTTTGTGAATTATAAAAAACATTAAACCTATTTACTGCTACCTCTATGGTGCCGAATATATCATACAACTTTTTTTTAATTTGTTAAAAACTCAGACTCGGAACCTTCTTGGTGTTCTTTTTTCAATTTGCTTTTTTTGCATTTAGTCATTTCCTCGCTGAGGTGGAATGAAAAGTTACGTGTTGCACTCGAGTGCAAAGATTTTTCACCTCGTGCTCTTTTGATTCCCTCGCTAACGCTCAGGATTCTAATTTTGAATCACTCGCTGCGCTCGTGATTCAATTTTAGAATCCTTCGATTGCTCGGTCATCAAAATTGAACACGCGGTTAAAAAGCAACTTTGCACTCTTGTATAACAAATAACTATTATTTATTTGCGCACTTCGCCCATGTTGACACAGAAATTTCGTTCGCTCTCTCTCGATCAATTGAATTGTAGGTAGGTAAGTTTATTTTGACTAATTGTAAAGATGGAAAAATAATTGAGTTTTACAAGCGAGAAGCTTGATCCCAGTTAGGTACTTACGTACTCTAACTAAACACACTAAGACAGTACAGAATTTAATGAAATCTGTTTTAAGTTACCTAAAATATTAAGAAAATAGAGAATGTAGAGCACAGATGAACCTCCTACATTATCTATTTTCTATTTATTCGTCCAAGATTTCAAATACGTTGTGATTGAAAAGAACCTTTCTGGCCCTTCGCGTAGGCAAGGTACCTGTATCGACTCGGAAAGGTTAAGAAAATTTAGTAGCATACGAATAAAATTCAGCGTATAACATAGGTGAGGCGGGTCAGCCGGGTGCCGGGGGGCACCCACCCTCGGATAAAAAAAGGATCTCGGGAATTTCTCGATCCTTTTTATACTAAATAGATAGCTAACACGGTCTGAGTGGAGTTTCAATACATGCTCTCTCGTAGAAAGAAGCGACCTGTAAGGAATCGAGGGGTACCGTCAAATACTTATATGTAGGTAGAAGCACGGTGCGTGTCACACAGGTTTTTTCTTTTATTTTTTACGCGTGCCCTCCTCTGAGGGATAAGAGGAATTCTTTTTAAATTGGAAATGTTTTCTAAGAGGATTACGATTTGCGGAGGTGTCCGCCGGCCATGTAGCGCGGCGCGGCGGCTTTGGGAATAAGGGGTCGTATTTCTTAGTGTTTTGTGTTTAACATGCTTAAAAATCGTTTATGAACCCAAGTGGGATTTAACTTTATTGCATGAACTTTACCTTTTATCTTGTGTACCTACTTAATTTCAAATACGATTGTTAAGAATTGTTATTGAATAAATAAATGAAATGAAATGAAATAAACTAGAAATGTGAAGATGTTGTCACTTATTATGCATCAAAAATACCTACTCAGAATTAAAAAAGTGGCTACAGAAATTCCTACCTACTAGTTGATAATAATAATTTTAATAATTTATTTAAATGATAGTAGATAAAATGAAGTCAGAAAGAACACAATACTTGTACAATATTGTAGATTCGTGACGCAATATTCGAATCCTATATGTATTGGCACAGATTATATTATAATACTATACTAGTATTGGTATTGACAAGTTAAGCTTAAAAAGCCACACTCCCACGCTACGGCCTATAGAACTATTATAAAAATAATAAAAATTACAGTGACCACTGCTTGCAACTTTTATCAAAAATACTCAAATTAATGTCTTATTACAACAGTATTTTGCAACGGAATAAAGCTTGCATTTGCGTGATGGTTATTATCTTAATGCAGAATGCGTTCCCTAACATTCGTGAACGATGGCAGTTTGCAACGGGGATTTGATTTAAATTTTCACATCGCCCACGCCCTATCCCGTAAAGCGTACGTACCTATTGTATTTTGTATGTGCGCAATTTGGGTCGCCTTTGTTGAACGTCATGCATGTTATAAATATTTAATATTTTTTAGTTGCACATTTAAGCCAACTTCTGATCTCATGAAATTAGTATAATATTATTTAGCTTCAAAAATTGCTAAAAGGCGTGCTGTATAAAAATACAAATAGGTAGGTACATTCAACAACAACAGAGAACTGTAAAACCGCGACCGCATCCGATAATTGAGTTTCACACTCGCATACGGTCCTTGGATTACAATATACCCACCGCAACGCACGCGTGTGACATTTTAAACAAGGAAATTACTAAACTTATTTAAAAAAATCACACGAAATCTGGGTGTACTGTACAAGTCAAATCCATAGCTTAAATAGCTATGGATTTGACTTGTACAGTACAGTACAGTTATTATCTTTACAGTGCATTGCCACATTCACAATGTTTAGATCTTTTTGTCCTTAATAAAAACTAAAATGATACCTATAATGATCCTATTAAACTACCCTATACCTGAAATAAAGATTTTGTGATTTTCTGATAGTGCCAGCCAGCGCCACAAATCTTTTATTCGTCCAAATGTCACATCAGAAATGTGAAGTTTATGCTGTAGGTCATTTTACTATTACGACTACATCTTGGAAGCTCATAAACTGAGAGTAACATAATATGGTTATTACGAGTATAATCCTTCAGTAAAATAATAACACTGTCATTATTAAATTAACTTGCTTTTAAAGGAAGTTTACCGTTCAATAAGTGTAAATAGGTATTGCAGGACCGCCGAGTGCCACCACATTATTCACCTACATATTAAAGTTATATTTCGAAACGTAGGAAAGGTAGGAAATGAGTAAAAAACAGTAAAAGGTTTTTTGGGGAGTTTGATTTGATACTGCAAAAGCGATCGCAAAACATCAAACCTGCGCATATTCGTCGGCCCTTCGGCAATAAAAGAGATAGATTATAAATCGCAAGGATATATCGTCAGCCATTATGCCCAGAATGCCCGCTCGGCGTGACGTACTTAAATGTTTTATTGTCTTTTCACGGCAGTATCTACATTACTGTTGTTATAATTTTTGCTTACAACACAATAACACAAGACATAAACCCGGTAACGTTGGAAGTTCAGGCGAAATTAGTTCCCGTCAAATCTATAAAGATTTGGTGTAAACTGTTTTATCGTGGGCTTCGTATTTCTTTGGTAAACATTAATCTCGAAGTATTTTTTGGTAAAGCTGAGCTATGAGTTTTGGTAAACAACCTAACCCATTAATAATAAGTACACTGATCTAGAACATAGTTCGGTGATGATGAATGATCAGCTTATTAACGTGACATCTCCGGAGAAAGGGTTGTAGATGTTGTAGTGTCTTCAGTGCATTAACCGTGAGTGATCGATGGCGTCTTTTGTCTTCGTGTCTTGATAGCACCATTAGCACTGCTGATGAATAAACACCTCTGTGACTCAGCACTTTTGTTATCGAAACTCGATGAATAATTTGCCAAAAAATCTGGATAGGTACTTTCACTTTTTGCTTGACTAGTCTGTTTTTTATGACAGTCGGCGTGACTCCGCAATGCCAAGAATCAACCTATTCAATTTATTCCATTAACATAAAGTTGCTATATGAAATTTCCGCCAAACCGCCCAAACCTCCGCCATGATTAATATTTCAGTCGTGACTGGCGGCGACCAACCGACCGGAATATTCGCTTATCTTATATTACGCGTATCCTATGCTTCATATTCCTATATGCGGGACAGGAATTCATCTATGGACGCTCACCTAATAATATCAAAATATTATAAAACGTTCGAAAGTAGGTAGTTCTTTGCAGTTGCTCAGAAACGTAATCCTCACGGGCTTCAGTTAAGTGGTATTTTGTCGGTGATGTAGTTAAAAATATTTTTATTTTCTAGAGTAGGTATTAGGGGTGGACAAAACAGGCAATCCATTATAGCTGAGAAAACACTTGAAATTCAGCCGCTCATACAATAAACATCGTACGGGAGTCGCTCGTGGTGTTTTTGCGCAACGCTGAGACCCGCGGCTTTTTGTTAAAGCTTCTTTCGCAGTTTTTGCAGATAAAGCGGCAGCTACAGCTTTTTATCTCACGATTATTGTAATAGCATTGCGAAATTAGAACGTAGTAGGCGCAGATTAGGTACATTATTTAACCTATATTTTTAAATATAGATAGGTACTAGAAAGAGTTTTTTTTATTAGGTAATTGCACAACTTAAAAAGTAGTGTATACAGGCAAACTTAATTCCAAAATATACCTATCTAATCTATATTATTTAACGTACCGTATCCACCTACCGTTCTCAAACAATTTGAATTAAAGATAATAAGCGAACATTGGATCGAATTAGAGCACTCGTGTGGCTGGTACTGCATGGTATTAATCGATTTGGCTTATTTAATATTTAGTTAAATAATACTTTCGTACCACTTCACATAACAAAAAGCTCCGACAAAAAGCTCTCGAACCTGTTGAGAGTTACCGGTCGAGTGTTCCGCGATCATCGCTTTAGTTTATCTCCTCGTGCTATTATTCGTATAAAGTGGGGAATATTTTACCGGACTGAGCCGTCGTCGGGGGATTTTGAGCGGCGGCAGAAAAAATTGATGCGACTTATCTTGCGCGTGTTTTTAACCCACGGTAGCGTACGAGATGTTTTATGGATGTACGAACGTGACAGTGATCTACGAAGTTTAGATGTATGAATTGCCCGAAGTAATATGCCCTGTAGGAATTGAGAGCTCAGTACCTACCTAAACTTCACGGTTAGATGGCTTCATCTTCTTAGATCTGGGAACTACAGTTATCTGCCTTGACTAGCTACGCCACGAGCGCTTCAATGGCAGATGTGGATGGGTGTAAACAAATATAAATACTTGTTGTATCTCTATAGGTACCTAATTATTTATCTTGTTCTCAATTCGAGTTTACATAAATACGACTAAGACTAAAGACTTCCAAAAGTTCCAAGTTTCCTATTCACTGAGTTTGTTTTCCAATCAGAGGATTTGCATTAATCAATAGTTCTTTCCTTTGATTTGCAATTCCTGCCACCCCTGTATTCATCTGACCCCGCGCGGCTCGGTAGGGTAACTTAACATTCACGGGATACCTCTCGAGTCACACATGCGATGGGAAAACATACACGCTGCTGGAACTCTGTTAGAAGCTGTGGTGTTGGGGAGGGAAGCGTGAAGACTGCAACGTTGAAACTATTTTGATGATTAGTTCAAATATATTTCTTGTGAGAAGGAACATACAAAAAGTTCTAGGAACGAGGCCGTAGTTTCTTGCCTGTTCTTTTAGACTCTGGTTTCAATCGCTCTGACTCGTAGAATCACCTAGTTTATAAGACGATTCTAAATGATCTTTGTAATTTTACTGAAAAACTTGATTTTGTATGTTTTAATGGCTTAGTTGTAAACTTGTAATCCCTTAATAATGTATAGAATACAGCGTTAAGGGCTGTAACTGATCCTTGTTCGCAACATATTACTGTTATGACGTTCCATAAGTCTGATAAGTTTAATAAGTTAGAAGTCCTAGTAGTAAAATCCCGGCTAAGCCGCGTCGCCGCCGCCGCCGGTGAGCGCCAGCGTCACGCGCTACTTTACTGGACGCCATAAGGAATGGTTTTACGAGCTGCAGCTTTATTGCTGCACCCAACACGAGCTTGAATAACATATTCTGCAACAATCTTGCACTTAAAACTTGCTGAAATACTTAGGAGCTCGGAACGGAAACGACCTATATTTATATATACCTAGGTAATTCCAAATTTTTCTAACATTTTGTTTAATTTAGTTACCCAAACAAACCGATGCCGTGTGTGAATGAAAATATCCTCCTTATAAAGGCAATTATTAGCATATTGGTGTCAGCAGGGGTCCGCGGGCGGTGGTCGAGACCCCGCTGGTAGATAAACATGTCCCGGCCTGACTACCATTTACAACTGGTATAAGTGCTCTTCATTTTGCAAAAATAAACAAATATTTGTTTTGATTTGATCAAGGAATACCGACTTGCGTGCACAGTCCATTTGAGATGCACGATGGAATAAACGATCCAACTTACAAATATTTAATTACCTGATCTTATTCATAGTGATCGATATCCTTTGTAAGATTTAACTTTCAAACTAAAATGCAGCTCGTTTGCACCGATCGTATTAGGAAGTACCTTATCTACTTTGATCGCTTTTTATTACTGCCGTAGGTATCTTTTTTTGTTTACAAATTTTTGTGTGGTGAAGTGACTATCTTAGTCACTTGAATAAACCAGTGTTTTAGAAAAATACCATTCGAAAATAAACTCATAAGTACTACATAAAGTTTTGCAGTTGAGTTGCAAGCTTTATTAATTTAATTTTAATTTAAGACCTTTTATCCACGACTTTAATTAGTCTCCGGCACAATTAACCGCGCATGCCTCTCGTCGACACACTACGTAACCGATACGTTGCGATATTAAACCCCACCGGAATGGCTGCCGTGGTAATGTACGGCCGTTTCTATGTGTCCTTATGGGGCGAATTTACGGCGAGTTCCTTTCGTATATGATGATGATGATGAGATGTGAAATGTCAGAATCCAGGTAAATCTTGTTATGTACATATTTGGCGTGGTAATTATGTCACTGCCTAGGTATTTGCATAAAAATTAAAGATCGTTCAATAAAGGAAATCTTTTTTCCTTCGGCTACTAGTGAGTGGCATTCGACGTCCTGAGTGGAATTCCAACTGGATATTACCTATTGGTATTTAACGCAATGTGCCAATTGTAAATGTAAAGTTATACTATCGATAAATCTACAGCGATCTAAGAATCTATTTCCATAACCTGGCCTTCTGCTATTGACGCAGTGCGTATAGTTCGTTATTCCCAGAAAGATGTAATGGTACGCGATATTTATTGGCTATCTTGATTATATCCAAATCCACAGGTTGATTTTACGATCGCAATATGCGCACGCGCTTCCGAGAACCCTTACCCATAGCCATAGCAGCTCGCACAGTGTGACTAATGCGGCCACGCTAGTTAATTTCACCACGTTGATGAGCTTACCTTACCATTCTCTCGTTTTATCACGTAAAGGTATTTTATTGCTTTAAAGATACTGCATGTTGAGGAGATGAGTTTACTGTAAGCGAGGTTTCAAGTATGGCTTTCAAGGTTAACAATGAATTGTGATCTTCTACCTACATCGTTTTCTCGTTAATCTTTGCATTGACCAGTCCTCGTTGTTTGCAACAGCTGGATAGCAAGTACCTGTTCGTCAGTGTTCGTGTTTAAAACAGTCCATTTCCCTAACGTCGGTAGGCAATGGACGATTAGCTTATCGATATGCTGCGGCGAGCGGGCTCAGTGATGCGGCCGCGGCACGTTTGTGCCACCGCAGACCCGGGACTGGCTAATGAACTGACCAGGGATGTCCTGCTTACAATATACCTTGAAAAAAAGTGCAATATTAGGTACTCTACAGGTTCGAAGTAAACTAATAAATACAAATGAATGAAACAAAATTGATTCGAAAAAGAATGAAACCAGTTGCTATAATGTTATCATCAGTGTAGTACGAAATATCATCATCATAAATCTAGGGAAGAGCAATTAATCTCGGCCGCATGTGACGTTTACCTACCGCAACTGTCGGATGCCTGTCTGGCGCAGCGTACTGCCCTATTCGTACTGATCACTCATTAACTGAGCTAGGTACTCCTTAAAAAGCTCTAATTAAGGCCAATGTTGCATTCTCTGCTAAATTCTAGATTATATTTATTGGGAATGTCGCGCGGATCGACCGACCCTGGCTCTTTGCGGCGCCGACGTCACCTGTCATCCATCAGTCTGCGACAACGCGCATGCGCAAGCGCATACCGGTCGCACACACTCGCACACTAACAGCACACACGCGCCGTAAGCAAATTCAAATGTAACGGGACAATGATGGAATGCAACAAAACAGTAGCATTCCGATTTGTATCGGCACTCCTATGCTATGACAGACGGTGACAAAAAAGGGGAGCCTAGTTAGAATGGCATAATTTTGTGAATAGCAAGTGGCTGGAACGGTACATTTTATTGAACGGTGGTGTGAGAATAAGCAATAAAATGTAGAGAATGAGCTATCATTTGCTGAAATATAATGACATGGGGTGATAAAACATACCTAGTTATTCGGATATTTTTGAAGAACGTTATCCATTTGTACAGGAACAGCTGACCCAAGTCCAAATACTAGAAGACAATCATAAGACTACCAAGGCTATGTGTAGTACCTATTATACTAAAGATTATTCCAAGTTAAATAACGCAATATCAATCATAATGTTTTATTAGATAAGGTAATAAATAAAATACCTACCGAATATTAATTGTATGCGATCAATTGCGATTGCGACACGACACATGACATGAGTCACGCTCGGCTAGATGTGTTCTCATCGCGTGTGACGAGCCGAGGTCGAGGCGGCTCCTCATCAGCATGCTTGAAGCCGCCGCTCCCAATTGTCTAAATTAGCATACTCCATCAGGCGCCGCCGAATTTCCTTGTAAACTCACCATCAAAGGAACACCGACATTCGACCCCACACGCCACTCGCAACCTTATAACCCAAATCCTGAGAGCTTAATTTCAAAAAGCTCAACGATGCCAAAGTACCAGTCATGATTCGTAAGGAAGTTTTATAACGAGCCGTGTTGCCAAGAAGCTAAAGTCAGTTATGGAATGTTGAAAAGTTGTATGGAGTGTGAACTCTAACCTTCAAGTAATGGAGGCAAATTGTGGACGCAAATTCGTCTCATTATGCGGGACACGACATCCCGGGAACTAGGGATGTGCGCTCGATAATGCAAATCAGGCGTTTGATGAGATGGCCTATTACTTTTTATGGGATGAAGAAAATTTGACCAGTGGTTTTTGTCTTGTCGTTTGGTGCTCAGTAATACGGCATATTCTGATGAAAACAATTATTTATTTGAAAATAAATTCTTAAGTTTAGTAACGTGCAGATATACCTAGGTACTAAATGGAACTCTTTATTTAATTAGGTAGTACCTGGGAGCTCCAAATATATTATACGTAGAGGTAGAGAGTTGATATCCGTAGGTAGGTAGGTACTCAACGCTCATGTCGCTCATGTTAACCAGAAGTGTTTTTAATTTGGCAACCTCTGAGCTACAACATATGCCCTTTACGTGCGAACAATAGACTTTCTAGCCGTTTTTACCCGTTCAATAGTACTACTTTCTCCTAATTATTAATGTTAATAAAGCAGTCTACGTATCAAGTTTTAATTTATACCTTATTGCTAAGAAAATAAGTCGGTTGAGAATGTAACCTTTATGCGAAGGACAAAGGAAGAGGTCTGCTAGTTGGACGCAACTCGTAATTAATATTTCTTGGCATCATTTGTTCGATGCCTTTAATGTGAGAAATTAAAACCTGTCTACGGTGAGAAGTTAATATAATAACAAGATGTCGTAAACGCGTCAAGAATCGCTGGAATTATAATTACAAACTCAACAATACTTACAACATGTCGTAACTACAATATTATTGTCTCTTTTAAAACGAATTTGTAATTTATTGTTTTGAATCAAAACTTTGTTATTTTGTGTTTTGGTTTGTTTTGGAAACCATTGGAATAAGAATCAGTAGGGGTAGCTATACAGACCACCTGCTCACTGATTCTTTCTTAGGGGCCGTAACTAGAATACCTACTCACCAAAGTAGTAATAGGTGGCAACGTATCTAAAAGCTTCCCAAGGTAAAACTCAAAAAAGTATTTTTTTAATTTTGTAAGAATGTCAATAGTTTTCGTTTGATTCCTTTTAACTTTTTTTATTGTCGTCGACCGTCCTTCCTCTTAGACACAAATAAAATAGCCGAGACAATTTAGTTGTGAAGCAATTTCGAAGTAGCTAAAGGTACTGTTTGCTGTTTAAGTTTGCCCCCGCGGCCCCCACCAGGGGCAGTTAGGGGTAGTCTGAGGGGGCTACAGGCCTCCGGGCACAATTTAATTACCAAATGGACCGTTTTTTGTGATCTTTGAGCCGTGTAAACTTGTAACGACGTGTAAAACGATTGCCGGGGCAGTTTCTGTAGTGTAATGTAGAGTACTTGACGTGTAGTGTAGGTACCTAAGTAGCTTCAACTTGAAAGTAAAATTAGCAAAAGGTCAATGAGAAAGTAACGGGACATTTATTGGAAATAGCCAGCGTATTATGAGCTCTATCTCAATGGGGTTGAATTTGGCTAGCATCATCGTTCAATGAACTAAATGTTTGTTTTGTGCTTTTAGGTTTAGTCATGTCTATTTCACCAACCCATCATCTTCTGTAGTAAAACTTTCTTTAGGTTCCTAGTAGTAGGTACGTACGAGGGAATTTGAGCAAAAATGTGCATTAAATTTGTACTTCCCCCTCATCTTTGTACGTTCCTAACAATGGTAATGTAACAAAAAACCTTCATTAAAGTCGATGTCCAGTCCAGCATGTACGGATTGTACGGTCATCCTAACTAGCAACACAAACGTGCTCCCTCGTTATTTTAAACAATTCGATAATGACGCCCCTCGGTCCCGTCGGCGTCGCCACAGACCAAGCAGTAGTTGCAACTACACTGATTGTACTACAAAGGACCCAGAGCCCTCTAATGAGGTTTTCCACGAGTTTCTCAAATAAGAACAACTTTTCGATGTTTGCCATAGGCGGTGTTTACTTAAAACTAAAACATTCGATTCGATTCTTCCTTCACTGCTAAAATGAAACCTTAAGTAATAGAACCCCAACTTTATCCGCTGAAGACAAACAACATTGGCTTTGCAAAAAATATACGTGTAGAATTTATTGTTGTTGAAGCAATATTAAAAGACACAAACAGATGTTTTCTAATTAAAACATTCAGCTAACAGCTTTATTTATAGCTCCAAACCAATTGAACTAATGAGCTCAAGGTTGTTTTAAAATAGATTGTTCTCTGTAAGGAGCCAAATCGTTGAAGCAACGTAATCACAACGACAGATAGAGGCGGTACCGTATGCAAATACTTTCCGTCTGGCCGCGGAATTAGCTTGTAAGAGGCGGCGGCATTGGCATGCAAATATCATACCTATCTGTATGTAGATGTCACACGCATCATACTCCAGCGAATCAAACGGCGCTGTGGTAAAACGCGACTTTAAAATAGCATCACGAGTCTGTTCTGCGCAAGACCGTACGCAAATCGCGGGCCAATCACGTTGCTTTCCGGTCCATATGTAAATGTTCTATATTCAAATCACTTTAAAATCAGAATGTCTTTATTGCGCATGCACGCGACACGGCTTTTTATTGGAGCTTTGCATAAAGGGTTTGCGCGTGGCTTTAAAAAACTAGGGTTGTATCACCATTAGGGTTACAACCCTTCCGCAACCCTTTTCGGGTGCAGCTGTTTTTTAGTCGGCACGCGAAGTTAGAGTTTGACGCGTGTTTTGAGATGACGTGCCTTTGTGCCGAGTGCCGTGGAATAGTTTTAGAGTTAACTAAAATGTTGGATAAAAAAAATGCACACCTGGAGTTGGCTGTTATACAAAAGGCTTTGTTGTCATCCCTAATGCCGGATGGCGATTCATTATATAATGGCAATACGTCGATACAGATGTCTGATTTAACACGTGCTTTGTAGGTGAGCAGTTCTTTTCTTTGGATTTATTTTATTTCACCTATTAAGATGTTGTTCTATCACAGTAATTGATTATACCTACGACCTGCTAGTATCATGGTTTGTTTGAAGCAGAATCAATCAATCTATTAATTTGTGCGGTTTACGCCGCCAAGGTGCGGCAGGTGCGACGTGCAAATATGTGTCCTGTCACAACATGACATGACACCGTGTTGATACGACAGTGTGACCGTCACATTGACACCGGCAATCAGCTAATGCACGATATCGTGTTCCACGTTGTGTGGGAAACTCTTTGGTCGCATCGCAGGCCGCAGCTCGTTCTTTGTGGACTAAAAACTATAACTTGGTTCGAGTGACTAATATTGTTCTAAATTCGAATGATTGCTTTAGTGATTAAGGATTGAGTGCTTTGGGACGGCTGTATTAAAATTTTTAAAGATTTGTAAAACAACATAACAGACATGCTGTATTTTATGTCTATTGATATTATTTCAGAAAATATATATTTGTTTATTTTATGGAGGAAAACCAACAGCTTAAATTAACTAGATAAACATTATTGTACAAAATAAATATTAGTGTGCGGTTATGTGTGGTGTGGTCGCCGAATGCCGTCAAAAGCACAGTTAGCACAGGAAATAAAATATCCGCCGCGAGACGACTAGTTGATAGTTCTGCTTGCCCGTACTTGTTTATCTACTTATATTTTTTTATTCAACTGAAAAAACCTTGTCTTATTTTTTAGGTAAGCGTATAAAGTTTCTAGACAATTTGTCGTCTTGTTTAGGTGTTTTTGTTCTGAGTATTTAATTATTAAATAAAATGTTCGTTTTAGCCTAAGACGAGAACCCGTCTTAAAATACTATGTTATACTCATAAAACATGCCTACCCTACTGGCTAGAGCTTTGTTTGGCTACATATCGGAAACGTCAACGTTTTGCCACAGTACAACCGATACAGCGCAAATATTTCCGTTTTTTGCGCTATTTGCCTTCACTCGCCCTGTTTGCTGAAATGTTTTGCGAGTCGGGTTTCGCGGTGTGACTTTCAGCTATGGCTTTTGTGATCGTCCATTATAGAAAATTGCTTTACCTACCTCGTTTCTGTCTAATATTCCATTACCGCCGTTTATCCTACTTTTGGGCTGTTGGAAGATCTGTGGTTCTAGTATTTCGACTCATTGTAGCTTCTAGTCAGTAGGTACACTAAAGGATTCTTCTCGAAAAGAATTGGTTACAAGTCATTGTATCAACGGATTTCGATATAAAACATAGTATGCTAGGACTCTCATTCAAGCTTCAAAGCTCTTGTGCTTTATTGACATAATTAGTTTTGCCTATGTTGTTTGCATTAATATTTCGTCAATACTATATAGCGAGACGCAGACAGGCAGACGCCTACCCGCTTTATCGCCGTCTAGAGCTCTCATTCGTATTCACGGGAAACAATAAAATTACACATTCAAACGAAGCTACCTCGTTGTCTGCTCGTTTATTACCCCCTCCCCCCTCTCTCCACCCCCGGGGAAAGCGAGGGGAGCAACCCTTTTCCCGAGGCTGCCATCCATCACCGGGCGACTAGCGAAATGTATTTTAATCCACTAGCCCGCGCCGGCTCGCTTCATGAAACGTGAAAAATGATCCTGCTGCCACAGAATAACGAATAGTCTCTCAACTCACACATTCACGGTGAAGATATGGGTGTGAGGAAAGTTATTGGATAGATGTGATCTTTACGAGATGTTAAAATAGCTAAACGCTATCGGTAGAGCACGATAATTTTCATTGGAGTGTTAACTTGGATAAAATAGTCATCCCTTTTGACTAAGAAGAATTATAAAAGTTGGCATTTAATGTGGTTTTTGCAATAGATATCTCCATTGCTGACAAAGTTAGCGCTTGATCTATTAAAAAAAATATATTTTGCCGGAGCATGAAAGCTCACATAATTGTTCAGTGTGCTTGTCAAAGCGTCAGTTGTACTCACAGTTCATAAGTTCCCTCGGGAGTCGAGATTTCCTCCCGCTTAGCGCGACCATTAATCATACAAATTGTGGGACGTCTCCAGATATTAAAGCTCCGATGGAGCCGGTCATCGCTGGCTTTTCATTTCATCGTTCCACCAATCTGCGGAAAAACGTTCAACTTTTCAGGGATGAATGGGGTGACTGATGAAGGCTATACAAATGAACTGAAAAGTCAGATTACAGAAGCTTCGGGAGAGCTGCACAATATCCGACGTTTTGCCATTTATATTATAGACCTATGTAACATTCATTCCTCAGATTACTGTTCGAAACTTTTGTTAGGAAGTTCTTTAGCCATAACCAGGTTTCTTAGGTCTGAGGCATTTACATTTTGGACCTTATTCGCAGGAGACCGTTCCGGTTGAAAAGGCTCGATAAAGACATTGAAATAAAAGTAGAAGACTTTATTCATGTTATTCGTCGGAGGATATGCAATAACGCAGCGGGGCGCGGCGACGGGTGCCTTTATAATCATGACCCTCGCATAATAATAACATTGAATGTTTTATTGCGAGATATCTGCTGGATTACTAAAACATCTGTCCCGGAAAATTCACTCTCGACGTTTATCGCGTCCTCGAGGGTAGATTCCAAAAAACTGCAATAACGCGGTGTCATAACAAAGACGCACCATCGGCCGATAATACTATGATTAATACGCGACGTTATCTTGAGAGTGCAGGCCTCGCCCGCCCTAAGGAAACCGCGCCGCCTCCGGACCTGAAACATCTCAAGTCGTCGGCCTCCTTAACCGGCTCAACTTTATTCCGTGACTTGTAGAGGCTAGATTCGTTCAAAATCCTATCTGTTTAAGGTATTCTCGAGACCCAACATAAGAGTTACGGATTTCGCATAATGCATATTATATTCGTGAGGGAGGTTCGGAGGGAGCCGGGGGAGGCGGTGGGGGCGGAGGGGCCGCGTGACCGCACGTCTCGTGCACGCGACAAGCTCTCGACATTTTTTTATTATTATTGCGCTTCGATGGAATTTATTCCGGCAAGGGTCGGTAATAGAATAGCGGGCACGCTCGTTTGCCCTTTATAGCGATTTTGAATATGATTTTAAATCACATAATGGAGTGTGCGAGCCTTTTTACAGTTATTTTAAGGGGTATCTTGGGGTGCGGACATGCCGATGAATGTTTTTCCGCGAAAGCTGCAAACGTAATTAGCTGATATAATAATTAAGTTTCGCGCGTGGCCGGTCACAGATTAATTGGTCGGCAATAAGGGATGTTAATCTTAGCTTTCAGCAGCAGGTGTGGTGTCGGCCGCATTATCAATTAATTGTGGAGCCATCTCGGGGGCGGGCGGGGGGTTGCAGGGTGTAATTATACAGGTCCCCCTTCACCCCAGCCTCCCCTGGCTCGCCGCTGTCACATGCACTAACGTTTATGTTAATAGCTGTTGACAGAGTATTGTTATGATTGTGGTTAGCTGTGGTCACGCTTCTAATGTTTTCATTTACGTTTTAAAAGTCGATCCATTTTTAGAGAGGCATCACATTACGTGATTATGATTAATTTAGTTATACGATTCAGTAGATCCTGTCAGACTTGATGGCTTTTCCTGATAAAAATAATTTAAAATAGGAATAAATAATTATTATACAGAATGTTGTATAAAGTACAAACTATTAGCTGCAAATTGTCACATTTAATTTTACAAATATCACTTGACTAAAACTTATTTTCGTATTGTTTTAGAAATGAGTGATCCACATTATTTGATCCCACGACCAAAGATGTATTGGACAGAGAGTACAACCAGTTACGTCCACAGAAAATACAACTGCAAGTCAAATTCTAAGCTTTTAGGTGAGTTAAAAGTACTTCTCTAAATTACCAGGTCTCTGTATTTACCAAAACTTTTACCACATCTAAGAATATCAATGTAAAGAGTACCCATAATTCATATTTCAGGTGTTTTAAGAAGTACCCCAGACGGAGGAAGTGCTGTAATTATAAAATATCCTTCAGAAATCATTGAGGTAAATAATAAAACGTAATCGTTTAGACTAGACAAATCTAACTACTTATTAGATAAACTTGGTTTTCTATAATTGCAGCGTAGAGGTGCTACGAGCGGTAGCTGCGTAGCGCTTTCTGCTACGCCGCTCATTACCGCTACGGCGCGGCGGTGAAAGTTATCATAATGAGTTGTAAGTTTCATTGTATTTATAAGCTTTAGATATTCAATAGTAATGAGGTAGAATACTTTGCATGGTTTTTGCTGTACGTTTTGTCTTAGTAGTTAGACTGCATTGTAAAGTTATCTTACACTGGAATGTTAGAAGTAGATTATTGTTCTGTTTTCCATCATCAGTAGTGAATGCTAGCAGACATCGATATTTTTACTATGGCGCTGTAATTCAATTTGAAGTCTTCCGTACTGAAATATAATATTAATAAAGCAGAGTTGCTTTTCAATTGCGATTGTGTATAGTAAAGACATGCACTATACTCGTTCATCTTTTCTTCGCTCTCCGAGTGTGTGTAATGTCGCCTACCGCTCGCGCACAAAACGACCAACTTACGTTGACCCATCGTACTATATTCTGTTCCGCGCGGCGCGTTCAGATACATTGTGTCGAGGGAGGGTGATGGGTCACGGTATACTGGTAATGGGTCGTACATATTTCTGCAATTGATTAGGCGGGGGCGGTTGCCATGACGACGGCCTGCACTGCACCCCCCTGTACCCCCCCGTACTCCCCTCTCGGCTCCCGCGACACATCTCATTGTGCCGCTAAACTCGCCGTCATATCGGCAGATTTCGTTAGTTGTGTTCGATTGGAACTTTTGTATTGCGATCACGTTCGTGTATAGCTACCACTGTGGTGTCTGTCTACGTACTTACAAAACTGAATGTTAGTGAAATAGTTGAGTTTAGTCGTTTCATGCTAATGATGCCTAATAATAATAATAATAAATGCCTACTTAGTAGTATAAAAAAAAAAAAAATCACCGACCCATACCTATCACATGTTGATAGTAAAAGCGAAAAAAACATTTTTCAGTCATCATCAAGTGAGGTCGCTTTGAAGTCATCATGCCTAATAGGTAACAAGGAGGCAGCCATCTTGATTTAGGCTGCTCGTGAGTTCCATGTAACCATTTTAAAAATGCTATCCCCACGTTACTAAATAAAACATACATTAATACTGTCTCTTTCCTCTTCTAACTCGTAATTGCAAGCCTCCAAAACTACACCCTGGAAGAAACCAATACATCTAAAGGAATGCAATAAAACCCAACGAATCTTGGTATAGCACACAAATACTTTGAGCGGATATTTTCAATCTACCCGCAACTGGCGAATACCTGCCATTAATTGCCAGTGGCAATCGGCGTTGTCTACAGCTTCAACTGCACCACTGAACATGGTTTCACCATTATATTAAACAAGTTTGTACTAGTGTAAGTAGTTCTTTAAAGTAAAAATGTAAATACAAAAAGTTTGGATAAACGCATGTGTTATTATTGTTTTATCTAGACCGAAATCAAAACAAACTGAGTTGGCGCAGCCTGATGGGATACCTGCCAGCCTGCGCCAGATATAATAAGATTTGTGTTGTAAGCACGTAATATGTAGCTGTCTATTGAATTGTTTAGGATAATAATCTTTATCTAATTTACAGTTAGGTACCTATATGTATGCATTAGCTAAATAAACACCAGTCATAGAAATACTGCCTGACTTCACAATCGTTTTCCAATGTCAGCCACAAACCGTGAAGAGGTGCGGTAATGTGGGGGCCGATGGACGCCATCCAGTTTCAAGTTAATTTCGCCGACGCTAATCCCGAGCCTAATTATTGCCCCCCTCAGCTTCCCGCCTTAGGTTAATTGATTTCGCTATCGGGGGCTGCGCGCTAAACACTTTAGAGTAAGCGATTCTACTTTTTAAAAAGTAAAAAAAATTAAGTATATAGGTATATTGTTCTTGTTAGTTCTTGCATTTCCTTAATTTGTCATGAGTTCCATCGAGAATAAAACGTAGGTATTATTAGTTTGAGGGGGTGTGTGCCGTTTTGGATTTCTTTCGTTATCCAGCCCTGAGATAAATCAACTGACTGACTGATGTGTCAACTGATTTTAAAAAAGTCGGTCAGTATAAATGGCTTTGAGCATGTTTTCATGGGGAGTTTATATTTTCTTACTAAAAATTCAATATCAGAAATGCAACGATAAAGGTTTTAAAACTGCTTTTACTGTCTTAATATTATATTTCTTTAAGCTCATCTGTGTCGTATCAAAATAATAAACTTCATATCGATTGGCATTAAAGAGCTAATAAACGGTCACTTAATCTTTACGTTGCATAAAGTCACAGAGATGCACTTTGAGGCGTCCTTATAGTCGGAAACCAACAACGTCGACGTCTTTTCTGCAAAAAAAATATAGTATTGGTATTGTCACAGGTCATTAATACTAAGTATATTGCTAAGTGATTTAAGCGGAAATTTGAGGGTCACTTTGACCATAGTAAACTCCACAGTTCAATATAATATTACCTACCTAGAAGACAGTTAACAATAGGTAAGTACCATAACAAATATTATTGGCCTAATGCCAGTTTTATCCTGGAGTAAAACAGGGCTTTATATTTATTTTCACGCCTAGAAAGACGGATGTCTCCCAACACTAGACTCACCATGTGGCTTGGTACGCTTTAAAGAGAGCTTAATTTTATTATTATTTCACTTTATGAAACATTTTACGTCGTCTGCGATGCCGTAAAGCCACCACAATTTTTAGTACGCAGAGCTCCAATGTATCGGTATACAATTATTATTATGATTAAAAACTATTTAATGAATTAAACTGCTATGTGATATAGATATAACCCTAACAATTACCCCTGCCCATCAAAAAACCCCGTGTATATGCATGGAACACTAATTCACCATTGTGTGAAGGGCTGGGAAGATATCAAATCAACCCCTTCATACATTTTACATACCATTAAAAAATGAATAAAACCCCGTTCATGTTATGCATACCACCCTTGTGTAAAGGGGTTGAAAGATGCAAATACTGAATCTCTGTCAAATCAACCCCTTTATATATTTTACATACCATTAAAAAAACTATATAACCATTTACAAACACGGGGGGTAAGCATCAATAAATCTGACGATCGCGATCGTGTTGTAACAATAGCGTAATTAAGTTACACTGCGCGGTGACGCTGTAACGTTGCCAGTCAAACTGTTGTAGACGCGCAATGTCATTGGAATACGTTATGTTTACGAAATGCGATAGTCAGTTGTGTATGTGCTGGCTGACCTCTCAAATGTTCCTAATTCGGTGAGTCCAAAGTACGCCATCCATTATGCATGTCGCTGCATACATTATGCCGATCGATAGTCTGCACCCTGCGCTGCGCTGCACCCTTGGAATATATTAGTATTTGCATAAGCTGATGAGAGTGTGCTCATTATGCGGGGAGATGCGTGGGTGAAATATTTGTTTTGGGGTAGTTTAGATGTGTAGGTGACTCATCCGACTGGTGATTTTGATTCATTATTATAGTTTTTTGATCTATGATCTCTTTTTATTGCTTTCTTAGTTCTGTAAGTAAAGTTAGTAATTGACAGTTTTAGGATTTTAATGACGTTTTGAACATCGAAGTAGATGGATTTGGTAGTTACCTTATTATTTCATGTGTAAGAAAAGAGTGAGTGCTGAGATAATGGCTGAGAATGGGAAATAATGAAGATAATATTACAAAGTTAATTTGGACTAGTTGTGAGTTTCATGGCACAAAATATTCGTTAAATAAAAAACTGAATTCGTAACCAGCTGTTAGACAACATAAATGTTTAGCAAATCCCAGCCAAGTAGCCAACATCGAGTGTGCAAAACTATTCATACCGAAGCGAAAACAATTTGCAAAACGACGTCTCGAGCCAAACGAAGCTCATTCCCCCCTGGTTCCCCCTCCCCCCTCCCCCCTCCCCTCTCGGGGTCCGCGTGCTTACTCCGTACGTAATTAACCGGCGCGCGGCACTTCGCTCCCTGTTACGGTAGGTCTGGTCAAAGCGACCGATAACTACGGAGATATTGATATTACAGCTATTCAGACATATTACCTCGAGGGTATTTGTAGATCAAGGATTCTTCATGACGTCATTTTCACTACACATAAGTGCGTTGTGATACTGAGAATTGAGAGAGGTGTACAAACGTGTGGTATTTCGATTTCTTGCCACTAAAATAAAAGGCATTGTAACATTGTTAGCGCTTCATCTTATTAATAACATCACACAGATGCAAAAGTGTCGGTACTAGATCGATTAAAACATGCAAAAGAATACAGAATGTCCCAATAAACGGCGTCAAGCAAAAACCTTAGAGAACCGATGGAGCGCCTCAAGGGGCACCTATCTTAATCTAAGTAATTTGTTCTAATGCTATTTTATTTCGTATTTTTTAAAAACATTGACTTCTTACACGGTTCATTGTACCTATAGGTTACCTTATACGAGGCTAACAAACCTTCAAAGCATGGTAAAAATACAAAAGCTACCTCGTTACCGAAAACGTTGACATTTCAAGAACAAAAATGCGCGAACGATTTTCTCGTGATTTTCCTCGTTTAGTGGAACATTTGATGGCGTTTAAGAGCAAGGTCTGCTACGCAAAACGACAGACGAAGGGTTTATTTCGGCGCTTTAAATACACTGCGCGTCGACGCGGCATCTATTTAGGAGTCAGCGCAAAACGCACATCGGAGCTTCGCAGTGTATCTCAAATATCACTAGCTACTTCTTATGTATCGGTTTTCGCAGTAGATGGGCAGAGAGCCGAGTGAACCGACCCCTCCGGCCGTTCCAATGGAACAAAGGCCCAGGAATCCAATTTAAAAGTAGCGCTTACTTCACCGTGTAATCGTTAGAGGTAAAGCCTTGATATATTGCCTTTAATTCAACTCCAAGATCCTTCAAAAAGGCTCTAAATACCTTGACACTACAAGCTCGTTCACACATTTAGCTCTATACAGCGTCTTTTCTTTGTCTATTTCGAGGGCACATTCAACACAAAATAAGCTTCCTTATGCCATGTTTTACATTTGCATATGGAAATTTAAAATGTTAAAATCCCTATTTGTTACTTCCACCTAACTTATTTTGGTAGGTACAAAAGTAAGAACAAGTAGGTAAGTATGTATTTGACATAATTTAGAAAAAATTCTAAGTAAACGGCCGCAGATTACTACATAGTTTCACTCAACACAAAAGTACGTACGAAACTGCAAGGCAAACTCGCATTCGCCAACCATTAAGATCAAGAAAGTAGTTTTAGAACAAAATTTGAAACTTGCAAAATGTAATGTCGTTACTGTGCACACGACACTTGAAGGCTGTGGGGTAAAAGGGGGGTAGGGGGGAATGGGAGGTCTCCCAGCCAATATTATACGGGCATAGTTAGCGCACTGATATTAAGAATTCCACAGCCTGTAGAGTGGGGAGAGCGTTGTTTTAAATAGTTCTGTATTTATCTGTACAATCATACAAACATTTTATTTTGCTAAGGTTTATTTTTAAGTGCATTTAGCTAAAATCTTGGCTTAGGCATAATATATGATTCAACTTCGTCCAAGGTTTCAACATTTGTATAAAAATAGTTAATCTTCTGAGAGTTCATCAAAGTAGACTGTCATACCCAGATACAAAAGATAATAACCTTTTGGATCTCCTAAAATATTTATTAGTTACCTATATGACGAAGTATGTATCCATATTTGTGTTCTTTACCTCTATCAAATTGCAAAACATTGTGAAGGAAGTACTTTTGATTTATTGGTTGACAATTTTATAGTCAACAACTGCCTACAAGCAGTGTAAATATACATCCTAGAAGTATTTAATTTTCAAAGAAGATATTTACAACACTATAGTCCACAATCCGAGATTGGAGCGAAGGCACAAAGTTGGTAATTGAAAAATCTTTCCTGTCACCCCCTACCCCCCCCCCCCTTACACCCCACCCCCTCCCCCTCATACAAATTAAACTTCGATATAATTACACGTAGTTACGTGTACATGGAATTGCGTCTATACAGAACTTCGGATATGATTTCAATAGTTTCTGCAGAATTGTATGTTCGTGTTAGTTTGCGGTTTACAAGATATTTGAAAATATATAACGTGCGTTGTTGAACGATGTTACGTTATTCTGTAAGTTATGTTTTAAACATTTAATAACCTTCTCTTTAATTTTCAAGCTAGTTAGTTTCTTGTCACGTCACACAGGCCCTTTGACACACAGAGCACACTGTGATCACATTGTTTTTATAAAGTAAACATTATAATATGAAATTATTTAAACAAAGGTTTGTGCTTTCCACCCCTAGCGGTTCTCCCCCACAGGGCGGCCATTCGTCAGGCTGCGCACAAATGTTTTCATTTTATTTCATAAAACAAGAGCGATATTGCTCGCTGTAATGAGCACTACATACCGCGATGTAAGCTCTTTGTCGCACTTGTTAGTTTTGCTTACATTTTCTGACTGCACGTTTGATACGGATAACGTCAACAGTATTAAGAGATCTAAGACCAGTTAGGAAGCTTTTTATTCTTTGTCGTATGATATTTTAGTTCCTATACATGGTTTGTTCGATTTTCTCTAAAGCCATTCCTTCGAAAGGTTAAATTATATGGATAAGTGGTCTAAAACTAAGTCATTGCAGTTTGCATGAGCTAGAAGCTGAGCTACTATAACATTCTTATTACTTTAGCATCTTTGAATATAAGATAAGTAAATTATTGAAAGATTCAAACACTTCTTTATGAATGATTCGTTAGAACCACGATCGGTCGGTATATTCCCCGCGGCGGTTTATAGCCGCCCACGCGGCGCGCCGCCCGCCCTCGCTTTATAATATAATTCTAACTTTTATGACTCTATCATGCTTATACTTTATCATCGGATGAATTTTACGATCGTTTTCAAATATTCATTCTTACGATGTTATGAATTTTGAAAAAAAAGCTTTGGCTGACACAGTTTTTGATTTTAATATATTAAGCAGTCTTCAGTATACTAGAGAATAACTTACGTAGGTACTAGGATTTATATCATTGACCACGAAAGATGAATTTAACATGTATCATGTCATACTAAGCTTTTTCTTAGAATTTAATGTCTTTTCAGTACATACCAATTATTATTAAGAGTAGATTCATACATATAAAGCATTTGTAGCAAAGCATTGTATTTGTGGCTATGGACCCACCGTGTCTGCAATAAAGAATTATTATTATTATTAAAGCCAACATGAGTCCCTACCGAAAATAAGCCCTACACAATTGCAACTTGAATAACTTCAAAGCTTTAAATAATAGAAAACATTTTTCCATTAAACCGCCCTACACCAAAATGCGTGTTCACTTATTTGAGCCCCATTCAAAGGCGAATGGAAAATGCAAACCCCTCGGCGACGGCGATCACGTTGTAAACAGCTTACTACATTCCGCGACCTGCACCCGCGCCGTGCACCAAGTGTTCAAAATTAGGTTCTTATTCGTGGTCGGTGTCCCGGCGCGCGAGGGCCGCCGCCGGCCGCTGCGGGCGACGGCTCTGACATATTGCAAACATATTCTACGCTTGAAATTTATTGTAAATCGCGTCGGCCGAGGGATTTGAATCCGCCCCTCCGTGTCAATAAACCGAATGGACTTTGGGAATTCGCTACATTCGCTCGATGTTTGTGTTGCTGCCTTCGCTTTTTCTTGCGAAAAAACCGAGGGGGTACCCTCTCCCCTCCCCGCCCCTGGGCCGCGGTCCCTCGGGCGCTTCCGATTTTATTTATCTAAGGTTTTCCATTCCGCCGTAATTGTGTGAGTTGCGAGCTCGATTGTTGCTAAAGCGAATATTTATTTGGTGTTCGTTTGCTTTCCATTTGTAGTGTCCTCGGGCGGTAGAGACGGCCGGCGGTCGCGGCCTCGCTCGCTGCGGCATTGTGCCACAAATTCAATTTGTGGGGACTCAAATCAAATGTTGTCGTAAGAAATGACTTGTCACCGACGACTGACACTATCAAAAAATTGATCGTCGACTCACAAGCGAGCAATCATCTGCGCTGTTCGATAGCGCGAGCCGCTAGGCCTATGTGTAGAGTGTAGAGATACTGTGCGGCCAACGATGCTAAAACAATTGCCAAAAAAGCTAAATAAATCATGAGAGCCATTAAATCTACATAAAGTAGGATATTTGCGTGGTCGCCGTAAACTAAACCAATAACATTAGTACAATGAAACGCTGCAATCAGCATTAGCCGGAATATATTTCGCGTAAATCTTTCACGGCGGCTTTTATGTATATCGTAAAAAACGGGCGAGTGTCCAACGAGTGAGCTATAAATACGGCTCGTAAAGGAGTGTAACGCCTGTACGGAACACTTGGCGGGTCCGCCGGGGTTTTAGTGTGGACTCCGGCCGAGCCGGGCTCCGGCCTCCGCGACGCGGACTAACATAATATTACATATTTTGTTTACACTTGCTCATTCAATGCATCTTGACGCAAAGTATGTAGGTGTCACTGAAAACTATTCGAACGATCTCTAATATTCTTATTTCTTATATCAAACTATAATTTTGATAGCCAAAGCTATTAAAATATCTGTCGAAGATGTCGGCATTAAATCTAAAATAATACGAGTTAATTTGACGCACACTAACTTCAATAAACGTATTTATTGTCCTATAAATTAATGTTCACCTTGGAAATGAAAAGTAAAAAGGCGATATAATATTCCGTACGGCATCCAGTAACATTTTTACAATGGACATGCGTTTTTATTGAGTTGGCCCTTACGAGCCATGAATGCAGATGATTTGTCACCCCTGTCCTACCCTGAGTATCGCCTTAGTACAGCGGTGACCCCACCCGGTGCCGGTGCCTGTGTGAGTGGTGACCCCACTTTCACATGCACCGTATCTTTACTCATATGCAATTTCTCAGCGTGACACGTTTTGCATCGTCAGCTACGAAGGTTTATCTGAATGTATTGTTTTGTTTGGGAAGAAAGCATCTACCTATCGAGTTAAACGCATTTCCATATCTGACTATAATTGCTTTTCCATTTTCCATATACGAAAGACGCTTGGTATAAGATTATTGACAAAAAAAAATTACATTTAGTTGTTTTGGTAAATGATATGCAAGATTTTTTATATGTCATTATATCATTTTCAGAGCATCAATGGCTGCATCACGAGAGGACAGCCAGCTTCCTGATATTTCTTCTTAAAATAGCGGCTGAGGAGAATCAAGGATGAGGTGAATATCTCCAGAGCTAATCAGTGTGATAAAGTCCCACGAAGTCAGATACTGTTGAAAATAGTGACCTTTATTTTGAAATAAAATTGTTTTCTAATATCAATATCATCATCATCATCATCATCAATATATATAAAACTCTTTTGAAGCTGACAGAGAATCAACGCACAGCCTAAAGCATAAGTCCTAGAGGTATGAAATTTGGAGGGTAGTATCCTTAATAGTGTAGGGGTGCACTATGAAAGGAATTTTGAAACGTCACACTCGAAAGGGTAGAACGCGAGCAACGCCGCAGGCGACGGTTAGTAGATAAAATATAGATGTACACTTAATTCAGTTAATAGGAAATTAATGGAGAAAGGTTCAGGTGTTTAAAATCTAGAAGAAAGTATCATATCCGTTGTGCCAAAGTGGCGTGGATATCACAAGAGAGGGTAGTTAGATATAAATAATATCTGAGGAACTCAAAAAATGTGTTTATCCGGCAAAGCATTACTTTGCAAGCAATACACCGCAATGAGCCCACACCAATAGATGAAACTGTGACAATCATCAGATCAAATCGCCATTTGGCGCGTTTACCGATATTGACTGCAATGAAACGATACAAGATTGATGTCGACACAAAATGGCGTCGCGTGATAGCGCCCGAATCCTAGAGCCTCGATTTAGGTAACAATATCATAACGTAGAGCACAACTTTACGTATCATGCACTGGGAAATGTAGATGCGGTACCCTAGATAACTTTCTAGAGGACAATTTGAAACAAAAAAAAAAGATTTTCGAATATTCTCTGACATTGTATAGATTCATTTTATAAATTTGATTAAAATCTCAAGAATCAATTCCCGACGTTAATATTGGGAGTTCGATACAATGAAGTGGACCTAAATTCATATCTATCTCTTGGTATTGAATATCTTGGCACTATGGAAAGGATCTCTCAAAATCAGAAGCTAAAAATCTCAGTCAACTGAGCTAAACAGAAGATCTCGCTTTCAAAAAGACACATCCATTTTTAAAACCTTCCACACTTCAAGTCACTCGATTGAACGCGATTTTCTCTAAGACAAAGTGTGTTATTTCTCGCGGGATTCCTCTATAACTCCCCCCCCCTCCCCTCCCCCCTCCTACAGGGGGAGGGTACCGGGGGGAATGTATAGAAATACTTTTACGAGCGGTTTTATTGTGAGACGCGATAAATTTGTCATCGACGTCGAGGAGTCGATGTACCTCCGCTGATTCGTTTGAATCGCATATTGTTGAGGTGCATTATGCGAGACAGGTTCGACTTCAAGTTCTTTGTTACATTGGAAGTAACATCTTACTTATTGTACTGGTTTTGGTGTTTACGTTCGAGTAAATCATTAAAAACCCCGCTAAATACGTAATAGGTAGCATTAATTTAGTAGTCCAAAATTCAAACTATGTCAGAGTTCTTTCTCGAAAAGTTTTTTTTAGTTCTTTAGAAATTATTTACTAATAAAAAGAAAATATTTACTAGCAGAATGTACTAACAAGGAGTCGTAGTTCTGTTGAATAAACAATCGGAATATGTACAGTCCCGCAGTTCCCACAGGGCTCGGTTGTGGGACCGTCAGAGACTGCCCATTTCTTGCGCCCGCGCAGAATGTATACGACGCATGCCTGACGGTGACCACGCTTTTCCGTCTATCGCACAGTTAGGTATTCATTCTCTAGAGTTGCCTGTTGTGTGTGAAAGTCAAAGTTAATACACAAGTCACTAAAATTTTTATTACAGTAGCTAAATTCTGCATGAGAAATATTTCGAGTTTGATAAGAACTGGTTCTCTTTTGGGAGTTATTTTCTAATTGATGGTACCTATACATGAATCTAATACTTGTGTTAGAATGTAGTACGTAATAGTTTCTGTGCAGCCTAAAACAATAAATAGAACTTTGCAGTTTATTGATACATGTCACCATTTTTCATCCGAATTACAAGTATGCTGAACTTAGACATTCGCGGAAGAATTTGATAGTTAATAAGTCTGTGGTTTATTAGATATGCTGTAGGTTTATTTCAGGAACTGTTCTGGTGCTTTATTATTGCAACATCATTTTGTTTTTGTTAATTATTCCCTTATAAATACATGTATGATGTAGGTTATAAATCCATGGTCAACCTATCGAAGTACAATTCCCACATATTATCGCTAAAGTAGGCGATAACAAGCGCAGTTACCGTCGACCAGACGCGTGACGCAGCGGTTCACACGCGCCTTCCCCGTGTTTCAGCCGCAAGCGAAACGCTAACTCTACGCACATGCTACGGCACCGCTACGCAGTCGCTACGCCGACGCTACGGACAGCGCTACGCCGACGTTACGACAGCGCTACGCCGACGTTACGACAGCGCTACGCCGACGCTACGACAGCGCTACGCTGACGCTACGCACCCGCTACGGAGCAAGGAGACTTGACAGTTAGACTGCGTTGTTATAAGTAGTGTCGAATTGTTATTGTAGATTGTGAAAATGATTTTGCATGGAAATGAAAACTTGGTTTTGTATTTTGCTTTTTTATTTGTATTTTGCTATCCACAGGTACGAGTACTGGGAGGAACTTTAATCCCAAAGTATTGTACTAATTATTGTCTAATCCAATTTACTGATAATCTTAACCAAAACACCACCTAACCGCAAACTAGGCGAAACTATAGTGTAAGTATTAACTTAAATTATTATTTATTAATATCATAGAACACTTTAGAACACCCAGAAACAAAACAAACATCTACATATTTGTATCTGGTGGGAATTGAACCCCCAACCTTCAGCGCAAAAGGCAGACCTCTTACCAACTGAGCTGTAAGGCCAGTCTACACAAACAGTGATTATTTAAGTCGTGATTATTTAAAGTAGTGTGAATAACAAAGGCACAAGAGCTGAGTAAATATGAACTGACTGGTATCGTACAATGGCGTCTCTTCATACACTATTCAGTCATTGTATATTACTCATAATTTTGTTTAAGTAATTCACGCTAATTTAAATATATAAATAGTTGAGGATGACGGACAAACATGCATAATTTATTATATTGAAGATTAACTTCTTTTAAGATTCTTGAATCCCAAGGCACAGGCTTAAAAGTTTAGTTTGTCTCGCAGCTTAACAAATTATATGTTATTAGGATAGCTCTGAGCCCTGAGTCTATGTCCGTGTTGTGTTTTCTTGCTATTTTTGACATTCGGAAACGGATTCGCAAAGCGAACAATTTTGTATGAAAACCGGATAAGCGCCTCTAGCAGGAGATTTGGGAACTATCCGGTTTTCATACAAAATTGTTCGCTTTGCGAATCCGTTTCCGAATGTCAAAAATAGCAAGAAAACACAACACGGACATAGACTCAGGGCTCTGAGTATAGTTAATACTTGACGCAACTTTATAAAACACTTCTTGGGAAATAAATCATTTATTTATTAACTAAACTATGTGTCTCACCCGGAGATAGTAGAGCTTCCTAACGGTGAAATAATTTTTCAAATCGGTCCAGGAGTTTCGGAGCCTATTCAATGCAAACAAACAATCAAATCTTTCCTCTTTATAATATTAGAATAGACAAGCGACCTCTTTCAATACGCTTACGCACTCAATACTGTGATATTTACAGTAACAAAATATTTATCTACGGCCATACTTATAAAAGCTGAATAGTTAAACAATTGATTAAAATCTAGCTCTGTCTCTGTTTGACATTACTTGTTAGTAAGAGACAACAGTAAATTAAACAGTTGAATAAAGTTATGCAACTATTATAAGTAAGGGTTAGACTATTGTAGACATCTGAAAAAATAAATGAATGGGAAATAAATAAATTAAATACGCACTTTCAATAGATGACAGATCGCAAGTTAAGTATAGTAAAAAGTAACAGCAGTATAATGGGGTCGATTCTCTAGTAGCATTTTCTATAAAAAAAAACCTATTTTGACAACACTATAAATATTGCCGTCTCTTTCTCATAAACTGAAAAGATAAAAACTGCTATAATTTTGGAACTGTCAAGTTAGGTTAGGTTAGAAAAATGCAACAACAGAATCGACACTATTGTAAATAGTTGATGATAATGAGTGGCACAGTTAGACGGCAGGTGCTGGTAGGTACCGCTTTCCTTACTATTTGCTTACGATAACTTTCTCGATATCGACAACTTATCGATCTTGGTAAACAGTGCAATCTAACACAAGCGTATACCGCATGCCTAACCTAACTGACAGTCTTACGGGAATCTTTACTAACACAACCGGATTTACTTATATAGTTCGATAAAAAAGACAATTTCAATTTAAATTATCAATCTACGCGATAGTGAATATTTTGATTTGGAAATATATTATTTGGCAGGGACTTTCCCTATTTCATGATTATTTTTCATAGCTAACTGAAAGGGCATGACAAGATAAGAATTTGTGCCTCAGTAAAATCCCTTTCACTCTATTTGAAATTAAAGGTACCTAAATACCTACTAAGTTTTACGATATTTCATTAGAACTATCATTTTTAATAAAAAAATATAAATAATAATTTAAATAATATGTTCATAGCGTAATATAACATCCTACTCGTGCCATTAACGCCCTATAAAATACTTCAAGGTTGTGTTTAAAATTCCAGTAAAAAGAGTATTATTTGACATTTACGTTCACTCCCGCAAAATAATATCATCAAACCATTCCACAAGTCAGACCACTCTGAAAGTGGCCACGGTCAGACATTATCCATAAGTGACTGTAAACTTGTAATCAGTGGAAGTTGGAGTATTTTCGTAGTGAATTAGTGGTCAGTGATTTGGTGTGACTGCGGCGACATGGATTTGAGTCAGGTAGGTGTTTTTGTTTATAATACTTATTCGGTAGGTACCTAGGTACTGTCTGGAGAGGCAAATGATTTGCGTAGTTATAGGTATTCTACCACTATTAATACTGTCTTAGTATTGAACTTAGGTCCTTACTATGTTACGTAAATATTTATACGCGAATAGTTTTTCTTTCATTAGGGCTCCACCTCAGCCCTTTCATCTATAATAGTAAGTTCTACAAAAAAGCAAAGTGAAATCATAGTTAGTGTTCATAGTGAGACTTAGACTAACACTAAGACTTTTCAAACTTTTATAACTCTTAGAAAAATCTAGAATAGTTGAAGTTGATGTTTTAGTTAGGATTTACCTACTAAGCTATTGAAAACCTTACCCGTAGGTAATTTATTTTATTTATGTCGGCACAGGTGTTCAATTATTTATACATAAATTATGCATTATTAGGCAGTAATTTGCGATTAATGCAAAAAGTATAAACATGCAAATTATATCTTGACTTATCGTCGATTACATACTCATTATGACAAACATTCGCCGATAGCATTGACGGATAGGTTGACACGTACATGTTTTGTGTTCCAAACCGGATTTGACTCTGCTTTGACTACCCCTATAGATATTCTCAAGATCTTGAAGTGTTTCAAGATTGAAGATCTATCAAGTAGGCTAATCATGATCTGTACCTACCGATGGAGAAAATTTAAAGAAAATACTTCAATTAATCTCTGAGCTGGTTTGGTCACAGAAAGAATAGAATAAACATACACTAATACAGCTGATTATTATCTCTTTATAACGCACGTGTGAAGCGTCCCCCATAGGTGTCAGAATGCATTAGATATTCATCTATTGTCGACAAGGGCCGAGGGTCGCCGGTGTCTTGCCTGTGCGCCGGCGACGCAGCCGAGACAGGTGCGCCCCACATCACCCACATATTATGATAGGTACCTGTTCCAATGAGCCCACCTGTTATCATTTGACATCGATAACTCAAAGAATGGTAAATTCATCGCGAATTTCACAGAATATCGTGAGCCTACTTATAATGTTTGCTTTCTGATAGGCGATTCTTTCGATATGGGTGATATAGGTCACTTGACGCTTCGTGGGTTTAAATCTGATAACAGTATTCTATGGTAAAGGTATTTAAGTAAACTCGGCTTGTAAAAGTGGCGCTACGAGCAAGACCCAAATCCATAGCGATGATGATAAGAAAAACAACATTGATTATAATAATATGTAACATAGATATTGACATTATCTCATTCGTAAATCAAATAGATACGATATATTAGGATCTAATCACCAATATAATTAGTAGGTAATATGTAATAAAATAGTAATTTTGAATTATTCAGAATTATGTTATGATTTTACTCAAAAAATCTTGAAGCTATATCCAGAAAGAGATGTTATTTTCGAAACGGCTGTAAGTAGGTAGGTGCCCACTAATAAACAGTTCATCTAAAATGTAAGTATAAAGGTACCTACTTACAAACAGACTTGAAGAATCTCACGCAATTAAATGTAAAACAATTGCACACCTATTTATATGAGTTCCTTTGCAAATTATCCCAAGATACTGAGCATAGGTTATTATACGACAATTTAATTACAAATTATTCACGCCTGGCGTGATGTCTTATTTTGATATCGGTCTTTTATCTATCTGATACTGCGGTTACTCATCCGTTTATGTAATAACCTAAAAATACTTAATTTTATTGATTTTGTAAATAATAGTACAGGCGTCAACAAAAGCGTAAATCCTAATATTTGGAAAGCAATTTTTGTATTAAAGTATAATATACTTTACGACACAAACTAATGATCAAAACGATAAAGAGTCTACTCGTTGTTTGGTTAGTCAGTGAGTTTTGTAGTGGTATTTAAATAGAATCTTTTTTATTATTTTGGTTTTGCGTAGCAACAGTGAGATGCAATCAATTTCAAACGGACAGTATCGTAAACACCAAACCGTGGCTTTTGACTTGGTTGTGTTAGTATTTATCTAGGTATTACTGCTAGCGGAGTGTACCTCTGCGTATTTTTTCACAATCCACCTAAGTTCCTGTAATTATTTGCATGTTGTAAATTTTCTATTATAGAATAATTGAATTTCAATGTTGATTGATTATACAGATTGATAATGGTTAATCAGCTATACTTACATATCACAAAGATACCTAGGTAATGCATTTCACACTACATTTATATTGATACTTTTATTATAGAAAAGTCAAGCTTTATACCTAGGTATAGACTTCGTACAGATTTTAACAGGTAAAAAAGTTTTGAACATTTTCTGTCCACCAACTATCTGTGATCTAAACAACTCTAAGTAGGTAAGTACTCTAATCCTAACAAACTCTTGTAGGCACAGTAAGATGTCCCACACAGTAAGAAAGGCACTTCTAAAAAACACTGCGTGAATTATAAAAAAAAACAATTGAACACTATCAACGCCCTACAAAATATAATTCGTGTGTGTTATCTGAAATCTAACAATTTAAGTGGTGATCAATCTTTGAGCATAATCGCATATTCTGGCAACATTAGCATACATTACGCTGTTTTATCGAAATCAGCAACTTGTTGAGCTAATTGTGAAATGATTGATGTGGTCCGACCCTTCGTTATGCAAACATAATGATAAGCATCTGATTGACCTGCTTATTGTACGAACAATGATACGTACGTACCTATCTGATCTACCTTCTACATTATTGAGTTTACTTTGTGTTCATTTAAGTAATCATAAAAAGGATAAACAGAATCTGATTCGTTATTCTCAACAACCGTCGATTAAGTAAATGACATGTATAGGATCTTTTTCATGTTTTGTTTATAGATGAAGTAGAGACAGTGTAGAGCATTGATCTAATAGTGGGTAGTAGAACTAGAGACATTATGGGTTTTTATTTGGAATAGATACGGAACGGGAAACGCCACTAGCATGGTTAAGAAAATGTAATAACTCTTGAATTCCAACATAAATGTTAAAACGAGGTATTTACTGACAGGTCCAATGAAAAACTTATTAATAGGTCCAGTGGGAAAACATACGATAAGTCATATTACAGTAAATAAGTAACTCAATGAAATCATAAAGCTAGAAGAAACTTGTCCTAATCAATTAGAGAAAGCTGTCAGTCATATTCATGCGGCCGGAGATTATGCTAATAGTTGCAGCTAGTTGCGTTGCGACACTAGTTCTAGGCTAGGCTAGGCTAGGTGCCTAGTGGGGATGGGGGGTAGGCGGGGCTTGTGCGAGAGGCGGCGCGTGCGCATTTCTCTTGGTGAGGTGAGTTGCACGCGCCCGCCGCAGCTCGCCATTGGCGCGCGCGTCGCCGGATACGCGATTCAATGGTAATCGCGATGGTGGCCTAGCTAGGCGCCCATTGTTCTCATAATTGCACTGATTGAATACTGGAGCTTGCAAATTTATGTTGATACCGGTTGTGAATACACGATTAGTAGTACACTCGTAAATCGATTGTTGCTGCTAGATAATCGAATGGTATTTTTGCGAGACTCTACATAATATTCTACAAGTACATTTCAGCTTTTTAGTGAATACACGATTAGTAGTACACTCGTAAATCGATTGTTGCTGCTAGATAATCGAATGGTATTTTTGCGAGACTACATAATATTCTACAAGTACATTTCAGCTTTTTAGATCCACAATCACAGCTGTTTTTAATGTTGTCCGAATCGTCACAACAAAAATGATTAAAATCAAAAGTGACAATTGGGACAATTTTGTCCGTATATTTTGTCCGAATCGTCACTAAGTCACAATCACGACCAAGACTTAATATTATAACATATTAAAATGTCTAGCGTCTACCTCCTTACTTTACGTAGATATTCCGTGGGATTATCTGGGAAGAAAGCTGGCATTCAGTGGAACCAACCCGATCCACGGTAGGTCCTTTCTTATCTCACAAAAAAATATTCACCCGTGACGTGTACGGCTTCGGACATTATAAAAATGTTCTAAAAATACCTAACCAAAGAACTTTATTTTGTATTTTGTGTTAATTGTTTGGTTCTCAAAACCGTTTATCGTTTAGTTAATTGCATATCTGATATTAAACAATTGCAAGTGCAGTGGGGGCTCGGTGCGATTAATGAATTGTCAATTAATTGGTAAATTATCCGGGATACAATTGATATGAATGTGTCGCCTGTCCCTAGGCCCATAAGGAAGTTTATCTCACAGACGGAGACAGTTACTGGCGCTAGTAACTGTTGCAATGTGCAACGATGCAAGATTACAATAGTCCAATAATGAATTATCAAAGCCAGTATCTGTCCTACATGTAAACGTCTTAATTTTGTATTATTTTAGCACTTAAGCTCTGCATTTTTACCTTAGTCAATCAAAATCAAGAAGAATGTGATTATTATAAAAAAAAAACGAAGATAATTCTGATATTATTTATTTTATAAACGTTAGTGTGTACTTAGATACCTATAAAATAACCAGTTTAGACACAACATTTGTGAACATCGATACAACTTCAAATTATATTCTACAGTATTTATTAAAATGCTTGAAGTACTTCAATTATTTCAAGCGGCTAACTAATCTGTTAGTATAATCCTATACAAAAAATGTTGGATATAACAGGCATTTATCTGTTTCGACATTTATTCCTATAATAAAGCTCCATTAAAACGTTTCATTCACTAATGATATTTATTAAACAGAAACGTCGTTAATTTCTTGTAAAGTAAGGCATTCGGCGAGTCCTTAGTATGTAATAAATACCTATATTTAGCAGTTTCATACGTGACGGGATTGAGAAACAAACATCGCTATTTTTATAATATCACAGTACTAGCAGGAGGGTTCTTTGTGAAAAAGCTCATCCTAGTAGGTAGTGTAAGTACCTATTTATTTTTGGCATCAAACAGTGTGATGGTTGCTTTGCTGTGTTTCGGTTTGAGGAGTATGAGTGTCGGTGGAATTAAATACACATAAGACTTAAAATCTTTACGTCCTTTAAGCAGTGCTTTGCTTCACAGGGTACATCTTTAATGGACTTGCTCTGTGAGGTCATGCATTGTTATAGGTAACGCATTAACATCAGGTAAGCCATCTGCTTGTTCCATCAGTAATCTAGTTCTATAGTACAAGCTCTGCTTAGTTTGGGACTAGAAGGCGTTGTGTGAAATGTCCAACGATATTTATTTATCACTTTTTCTTATAAAATGTCGTGGGTTAGTTTAGTGCTGTCCTTGTGCAAATGAGCCCTTAACTCTTCGATGGTAACTGATGACATCGGCCGGGTACTGGGACATTATGGGTTTTTAATTCCATTAACTGGATGCTAATCGATGACCCCCATGGTGCGCCAATAACCATCCATTGGAACTGTTTACCACTTAATTGAGGATATTTATTGTCTTTTAGATCGTTCATCTCCGAGGATTTTAATATCTATGCTTTCAGTAGAACTTTACTGAAGCCTATGATAAAGCTTGTATTTACTCTACGGACTTATTTTCTTCTGCTTGGTTTTGCACTTTACATGTCAATGTACATGTTACGCATGTTTTCATATTACTGTTTAGATTTACTTGTGAAGTGTGTGATTGCGATTGATTGTTGTTCTGAACAAAAATACCCCGTGAGATTTGTTTGTAGTTCGCAAATCCGATCTCAAACAACCGTTTTCTTTTTGAAAAACGTTTCCATTAATTCGGCGGAGTATTCAAAAGTTATTCGGCGGTCATTAGGCGCAATCTACGGCCTCCATAAAAATAACTCAGTTCATTCACAAATATCGACAGGACCTCACAACCAATTAAACGTTATAAGAAGCTAAATAAGAAGTGAGTTCATGTGAGGCATTCCGATGGGCGCTGTGCTCCAAAAATGGTAAATTTTCCGCGGATTCCCGGTAAGGCGGCCATCGAATGAAATGAACCGATGTCCGTGTGGCCGGCTCAGGCCGGCTGCTGGGCGACATTGCTGTTTTTGCATGGGTTTGATTCCGAAGACCTCCGCTGTTGAGCGGCACTGGGTCACGCTGCTTCATGAAATCAAGAAGGAAGTATTTTTATTGATATCTGCTTGGAGTTATATTCAGTTTTATTTCAAGTGGCTTTACAATTTCGAAATTCTGTAACATGGCTAGTTTTCGCAATTATTGGTACTTAGCCTACCCCCCTATATGTAACTCTGCATTACCTACTTAGTATTACATACCTACGTTCTTCACAGGTATGAGAGCTATTAGTAAGAACCGTTCATCAAAATACTTGTCATTGCGTTATTTCTGTTTGTCCGAACTCTAATCCATATTTATTTCATTGAAGGTTTGTGCAAAAAGTTTCATTGACAAGTCCGAATGCTTGTTTCTTGCTCCTCGGAGCCTCTCACTTTGTTACTTCCCTTTAGGTATGGCAAGCCTTTTTGAGCTTTATACAATGTCTTATTAGACGACGTGGTTAATGGTCAATGCATGGGTGACTGGTTCTCGTCGACTCAGATTTTTGTAGAGTTAAAAAAATGCGTCGAGGTTTGGTTTGGTAGGCCTGCTGTTCACTGAAATCTCTTTATTTTCTAGCCTGCAAAGTGCCCGAATTTAAGCCGTCATCCTGTGCTTTATGTTTCTAAGAAATTATATCCATCTCCTTATTCTGACAAAAGAAAAGCCATTATGTCGAAACACGCAAATAAAGAGCCTCAAAAAATAAATTACATTAAAATGCTAAAACTATGTTTATCAGTGTGGTCTGGTGGTGAGTGCGAGGCTGCATGCGTCGGATGCTCGCATACTAAGCACGGCCACCCGCACTGGACCTTGGGCTGCTGGTATTCAGGGTTTTACTAACCAATTACATTGCACTCAGTTCTGAAGAACATCGCGGTAAAAACTTTATGAGCAAAATACGTGAATTCCGATACACACATACCAAATACTTACCTACTTAGGAAAGTAAAATACACGAATGCATAAAAGTGATTGAAAATGTGAAACAAAAAGTAGTGCAGGTCGCCTAGTGCGCATGTAATCAATGTTGGAGTTCGTCGAGACTTAGTTAGTAAGTAGGGCCTGTCGTGTCACACATCGGTCTGTAGATAGGTACTTATTGTGAAATCTCTGTACTTTTTGTATCGATCGTAACATCTTAGACGTTTCACCTCTCATTCACGTCTTATTTAATTTTATTATTTACTTACAATAATTTACTTACAGTAATTATCACACTTTGCCTCTAGTCAATTAGTGTCATAACTAAATTGTCATTCGATTAGCAAACACTTTTTAAAACGTAAAAACTAGTAAACGTTTGTAGCACTCCGCCATTACAACACAACTCATGCGCAACTTATTAGAATAAACATCGCTGACGGATTAGCAACGAACAAAACATTCAGTATGCTAATGACTCGCTCACGATAGAGCCCAAACCAATGCTACTCGCAATAAACAGCTAAAACTACATTAGAATCAACTTTGTCTTTCTTTGTGTTTTTTTTGGGTCCGACAGCAATAGCTATGTAAATCCTGCATACTAAATTCATGCAAGATTTTGCTTAGTCAACATTAATTTATTCGTTGTGTTAACAGTTCATACTTAAACATTTTATGAATACTAGTAAGCTCCAACATAATAAGTAACATAACATAGTAAGCCTTAACTTATGGAGTCTACAGATAGCATGTAGGTACCTATTGGAGAACAGGTGGTAAGCCCGCTATTTCAAAATATCCACCAATATCGCACATGAATCGATAGCATTAGCATAAACGAGCGTCGCTTTCTCCCGATGCCCAACCTCGGCCATTATCCACAATTATGTCGATCACAAGTGAAGCATGCATGCGCACGCGCAGCGCATGCATAAGCAACGCATAGTTGAGACATCACATAAACAATAGCAAAACTAGCATTAAACCGCGATCTTGGATTGCGATCTGCTGTCTATTAGTTTATGAGAGGAAATAAACTAGACTACTGTTAGGTATCCACTAAGTACTGTTTACATAAACGTGTACTCCAAACAAAATATTTATGATCGTCTTCGGGTCTTCGGGTGTTCGGGTGTTCGGGTATAGAACGACTCAGCCTCGTAAAAATAGTATTTATAACATACTTAGTAAAAATATCAGTGGCGAGTGGCGTTTTGTTTGAGATGTCTTAGAAGTCACCAAATAGCATTCAATTGTCTACCTGTTAAAAAATATGATATTCCCAATAATATTTCCTAGCTAACGTAATTTTGCATGAAACTCGAGCAGAATGTGAACACAAACAGAAATCAATATTGATGTGTTTTTATATAGTAAGTAAGTATTATGGTGCATGATTGCATTACATTTAGCCACGAGTGCTGGTTGCGGCGGCGCGGGCGCATGGTGCTTTATGGTTATTAAACTAAATCCAATCAGCCGCGCTGCGCGTGCGCTGCAAGACGTCTCGGCTTAGGGATGGGAAACACACTCTACCCATGGTACAGCTACAACATGGTATAGTGCGTTCCCAGAGTGCTCAAAGCTCATGAGCTTTGAGCATCGGTACCTCACCTATATGTCGTATATATCATACTTTGATACTGTATAAGTCACTTTCATAGAATAAGTACTTATACATGATGGAAACTCAAGTTAGACTCAATTAACGTTACAAGATCTAATAGCAGAGGTCTGTGAGTATTTTCTATGCCGTAACTCAGGCTATTAGGTAGCTCAAGTATTTTTTGAGCCAAATTTTTTGAGTTCTTACTGTGAAGGTAAAAATAACCTTCTGATCCGTAACCATATTCAAAGATTCCTTTGTTTGATACTGGGTAGTTAACAAGGCACTAGGTTTTTGTGGCAACTACACTAAATTAAACTGGAGCAAAATAGAACGTCTTTCTAGATGTCCTTTTCTCATCACTGCGTGTACGAGATGCGCCTGCGCACCGCTCGTATTGGTTTAATAGTCGCAAGTAGAGTCGCGACCTGCGTGATTACGTAATGACGGAGCGCGGACAAATGCTTGCTATATTATCTACATCGATGCACGTGCGATGATCTGTATTGAAAAACAATCAATTACTGACCTAGCTAATAAGATTCTTTGAAGACAAATTCATCCAATCGCTTCTTTAAAATTGATACTCAGAACAATGTTCTTATTTTATGAGAAAAACTAAAATATTTTATGATCTGCTGAGCGCTTTTCCTGACTAACATTAGTGTAACGCAGAAGAATTCTTCATAACCTTCCCAACGATGTGACAGAACAGTGTGGCCTATGATAACAATACTTTATAGAGCAAGTCCACCGTCTCCAGGTTTTGTAAATCTACTGTTATCCATCAGAAACTCTATCTTTGCAGCGCCATTGCCACCATCACTAGAACAGCTCACTCATATCACCACGTATTGATGACCTTTTTACTGATCGACCACCACTCACTATACGTGCTGGGACGATGAAAACAAGGTGTTTCCATGCGAGGGAAGTCGCAGGCAAGAGCTCTACATAATTATGCATAATCTTTGAATATAAAAGAATGTTTCTTCCGAAATTAATGACGATAATGACGCGTTCTCCGCCCGGACTGGACCCAACAGACCTCTAATTCCGTTCATCTCGGAGTAAATCACGAAAACCACCAGTTCGCGATGCTAATAAGTATAAGCTTTACGGCGAATAATTTTAAACCCTGTCTTTTAAACAGACGGAAGCCGTCATATAACGGCCGGCTCAGTAGTAGTAGAGCTCTTAGTTATTTCTGCCGCCAAGTGGAGGCAGCAGGCGCAGAGTGCTGCGATGTTTTAAAGGTGTGAATACTGATGCGATTAATGCTTTGAGCCCTTACATCCGTGAATTATAAATGCAGTGCATACATATAGGTACATGCATATAGCAATAGTGAAATTAATTGTCATATTATTATGTAGAGGTGAGGTAAATCACGCGCTTGCTTCAGTTCCGTCATGCCTTCCCAAATAAAACTCCATAGCTGCCATCGCATATTAAGAAACTGGCTTAAAGTCAGGCAGAGGCTGGGAACCTTGCATGTTATTAAGAATGTGAGTTATTTAGGAGACACCCGCTTGCGCCTGCGCCTGCGCCGGCCCCGAACGTGTTATTATCGGCCGGTGGCGAGCAGGTGCGCCACAGGGTATTCTAAACCAGAAGGACACCTTCGAAACCTTAATCTATGAGCAGTTTCGATTATAGGTTTTACGTAGGAGGTATGCCCAGCAAGTTATATCTAGCTAGGCTTTTTCGCGTTAAAGTAACTCTTTCTCACCGTACAAATGGCTCTTTGGTTTAAATGAAACTTGAGGTTGAGAGGATTTTTTCAGGCAAAAACATGAAAGAATATAGAAAATAATGTAAAGGGATACAGAGCTATCATCGGATAGGAGTATTGGTGGTTACGTGGTTTCCTGTTGCCTTGTTATTCAACTGTGGCAATATAGCACGTTCGATGCGCGTACGCAAATCACGGCGGCGGCGGCGGCCCGCCCCCCGGCCGCGGATAAAAATAATTGCGCGCCACAGAGCAGCAACAGTTGCGCAACATTATGCACCACAGGCATTATCTGAAACTATACACAATTACTGACCGCGGGACCTCTACCAGGGTGCTGCTCGATAGCCATATCGATTGGTATTTTTGGAAAACGTTTGATCTAATATTTGAATTTTTGTAATCTAACACATTTTTGAAACGCTTTTGAGGAGCAAAGTGAACGTGTTCAAACGCTTATTAAAAAAAAGCGTATTTTAAAAAGCTTGTGTAACCAAACAATAAGCTTTTTAAAATACGGTTAGGTACGCTTAATTTTAAACCTCTGGGCAGCGACATGACGCAAATTTTTATAATATAGAACAAAAAACCGCTGTTTTTTAATGGGCCAATGGAACGCCATATTCTGTAAAATTTTAATCTGATAGCTAAGTATTTCTATATTTTAAAAGAATTGAGCTCGTACCACGTTTCATCATCGCATCGTGGTACGGAGGAACTTATTCATCGTGCTCATTACAATATTAATCAATGCTTTTACCTCGACGAGACAAACAAACGAGTTGCGGGATATTGTTCATCGTTGCACAACACTATTTTCACACTTCCACCGACACGACACCTGCACGATATCGGCGGAGAACTAATGTCATCAATTCAGTAAATTAATGTCCATGCTTATGACTAAGTACCTTCCTATGAGAGTTATAAAACGTTTTCACACAGCGTCGTCGTCGGTGCCGACACAGCTTTTTTTGTTCGAGGAACAGTCATGTCGGTATCGGCCAGTGTGCAAACGCCCAAAGATAACGTAATAGAGCAGAGACAATATTATCGATATTTCATCATGCAAATTATTGTGCTGAGCCAATTATTGTTCATAAAAGTCGGTGACCGTATTTGGAGTAAAATTACGAGTAATACAGATTTGGTTGGACGATATGATAGATGATAACTAGCCTAATATGGACTGTAATCTGAAACTACTGTACTGTGTATTTTTATTTTATTTGTATAATCAATTACTTTCTTATTTTGCTGTGTGCGTCGTGTAGGTATATCAATAAAAAAAGGTGTGTTTGAATAGATATGCGTCAGTAGATAAATAAGATACAGTCGCAAGGTGCTATCCGTTTGTAAACATTCGTGACCGATTTCATAGTAACTAGTCTATCTGATTATCTGTCTGCTCGATATAAAGATATCAGACTAGTACTCAGGGTAAGGATGATAAGGAGGAGGATGTAAGGGAGCTTCAGGGATAATGTCAATTTGCAATAAATGATCTAGGTACATAATGAAATGGTGGCAAGAAGTCTTGCTGCACGAATCTGCCTAAATCAAAATAAAGGATTGTTTTAGGCAGAGCTAACCACTTCCCGACAGGTGGGCCATCAACTTATTCAATTTTTTATTCTCAAAAAAAGTACTCACTCCATGTTATGCTCTCCGTTATTTCACGTTCATGGTTAGTCAAAATGGTCGGAACACACAAAATCTGTAGTGTAGTTTACGTGGTAAGTTCCTTAATAGGTACCTCATTTTTTCTCACAGCCTTGCTAAAGTAAAATGAGAAGCTATGTGAATGAACTATGGAATCGAAGCATCGCTGAGCGCAATAAATATTGGAGCAAAATATAATGACACCGCTGATAAGCGCATCGTGCACCATAAACAGTGGACTAACAACTATTTATTGGTAAGTTGGTGAGTATACTCGTACATATCTACGTAGTTTAGGTTGAGATTTTATATCACCTTTAGGTACCTATTTATTTTACTAAAGGCACAAAGTAAGATTGCATAATAGTTTTGCATCAAAGAAACAGGCCTTTGCATCTAATCTAGATGGTTTATACGTCGTTGGATCACTTTTTACACAATTTTTAGCGTATTACGTACACTTACTTAAGTGAATAATATAATGGATACCTTTCAATCATCAGTGAGTAAGCAAAAAACAGCTTTAAATTTTTAAAATTATCTCTAAATTTTTTTGTCTTAGAGAATTTCAGGAGCTTCGTACGCATGGAACGGATAAAAACTTCATGACTCTCCCAGTAAAATGCGGTTGCAGATGCAACACTGCAAAGTATCTACAGGAGACAGCGGTAGTAACTCTCGTTGTGAGAAGCATCGCGATGTGGCCGTGGTTGTGGCTGACACATAGCCACGGGCGAGGCCACGGACCAGCCAACCTGCTGTATTGTTGTGTTTTACTTATGAACTCTCAGCGGTGGCTGATAAATGGACTTTGAGAGGTTGCGAGGCTTGCAGTGGAATAAGGACATTCCCGGTCCTGAAATGCTGAGGATTCTTTACCATATCAAAGTTCAGTAGGTAAATTTCTCAAACTGTTAGTAGAATCGAGTGTGATATGTACCCATTATCTTTCAAAAATAAGTATAAAGCAATGTTACTGTATAAATGTAAAAAGTATAGATAAGTCAAACATAAAAATCTTTTAAGCCAAAACAAACACGAATATGTAGGTATGCAGGTTTCTTCCTAGAAATTGTATTATCTATGCGCATGCGCCTCGAAATAAACCGGCACTATTAAATTAACCTGCGTCTATCTTATCGATATAAAAATTACAAGAACTCCAGTGTCTTGTGTAGTGCTGGGCGTGTTCGGCTCCGGCTCCGGCTCGGCCGATGATATGGCTCGTGCTGATAGTGACGCGCACTGCGATTACATGACGTTGACGGCGACAACTCGTATTGCATGTGGATTAAAGTACTTTTGTGGATTACTTAATTCTTAAACACTGCAACTTCCCGCCAGTGGGACGACTTAGTGAGGCGAACGGGAATGAACGCTTACAACCCATTAATCCACTCCCACCACTCAGCTGTTTTAAGTCATCTGGTTTACCAATGAAATGCGAAAAATCTTTTTAAAGTTATGAAGCCGAAATTCTGTTTCGGCATTATTTATGTTTAGAGTAAGCACTAGTTCTTGTATACTAATATTCTGTGGTACGGTAACAAGGGTGCCGGTGTCTAGCCTGGTAATACTCGTGTTATTCGCTGATCCTCGATCAAGTAGGTACCTTGTTCAGGTACCCCACCTGGAAGCGGCGTGGGGCCGACGACGAGCGCTCAATAAATAAATTTTAACTCGATTATCTGCGCAGGGGCCGCTGCGCGCTGACGCGAATGGGCTGGCGAAATGCATGCGGTGAAATTACATAATAATATATTCCCTAGACAATCTAGACATACTTACCGTGGTAGGTAACAGTCATCTAAGTTTTGTATTGGTTGTGTTGCATTTAATAAGGCTGTAAAAGCAAAAAAAAATTGCAGTAGACTAAATTGTTTGGTCCATATAACCTGTACAGTAGATAATGCTAAATAGCATTAAACTCGCCTCTGTACGATTTTTAAAAGTGCAATAAATATTTTCTAATCTACAGTAATTTGGGTATTTTTGTGAACACTACGAATAATTTTTAAAAAATAATTGTCAAGTAATTTCTCTTCTTTTTAAAATAAATATTAAAATACCTAGTTTAGGTACCTACTACCAACATTTCAAAGTAATAAAGTATACTAGCAGTATTGACTGTTTGCACCTCTACCTACGAGACGGGTACCTAACACTCGGGTACATTTGTATAAATGATGCCATGAGAAAACATAAACAAACTTACATTTTCTGCCAAAATCAACTCTATTTCTTTTAAAGTTGGCTGAAATTGCAATGGTTAGCACAAACTATGAATTTGAATCCAACATTAAAACTAATATCTGCAAATGCACGATTTGTTTCATCTGTTAGCCGGCAGAGCGCGCTACTTTACCTTTATTGCTTTCATTTGTTTTGAACTTAGGAAATACTTTATTGTTGATTCTATCAAACTGTACGCGAGTGTGTTATTCTTTTTTATTTTTTGTTGTAGGTACTTATGCAGTCTGTGTTACAACTCCCACATCGGTTTATGATCTACCAAATTCAAATAAAGAAATGTACGTGGAGTGGATAGATTTATTTAAGTTTAAAATCCGTAAATCTTAAAAACTGTATAAAAAACTCGCGTTCGAGGGTTTTACATAGGGAACTAGCATACATACTAAGCCCTAAAATGACGTATTACTCACTGACCCAACCTAAGACAAGTCTATGTAAAGCACACAACGTTCTTTATAGGTCTATTCACATGCACTCGTCGCGTCATCACGTCCAAAAAACCATTTATTTAAATCGTCAATCATTGGAGCCTATTTAAATACTTACTCGGAAGTCGGCTGGGGCCTACAAAGTAGCCGCCGCAAAAACTGGACGCGGCAGGGCTGCCCTGAACTCTGGCGGTCTGAATTATAACGTGTTTTGTGGTCAGAATAGCCGGATCCATCCAGATATATTGGTGGGATAGACACACATCGCCGATTAGTGCAAACATTTTTTTCACGATGCTCATAAAGTAGGTACTGCAACCATGACATTTCGGCACAAGTCGTAGGTACAGTTTACATTTGTCTTGCCCGCCCCCGTATCGTAAGCTCTGAACTTCGCTTTGCTTTCGTTGCTCGATGTGGCCACAGATATACAAAAACAAGAAGCTTTTGACGGCAAAAACTGCGCTGAAACGCGCTAATGTCACAATTTAGTCACAGAATACCAATGATTTAGTATGAAAAAAGTCCTGGCAGGTTGTGGTTTTACGATTGCCCCCAAGTAGGTGAGTGACAGCCCTACAGAGTAACGAGTTAGAGTGTTTATAGGTATCATCGGGACGCAAATGACGGCGATTATCGCAATTAATGCCGCGTCAATGGCGGCAAAAACTGCAAAAGGAGCCGCAAACGCAAGCTAGTTATATGATTAGTAAAAACATTACATCTGTTTGATTGCGCCGTCACCGTGCCTTCACTTACAAGTACCACATTGTACACTGATCGACGTGAAGACGGAAAATACGATGCTGCGATTATTTCACAGCTATAAAGTAAAATGTCATCATAAAAAGTACCTACCTACCTAACTAACCTACCCAGTAGCACACCCCAGTAGATGTGGAGCTTGAGCTTTTATTACGCCAAGAACTAAAATGTCATGCGGCACAGCAAGGTCAGGCAAATCTAACTTCTAATCGTGGCTTGTAGAACCGTGTGCTACTTGCTCTTTTAAATGCTGCATTTCAAAAGCTTTGGCAAAAAAGAAGCTTCATACAGCATCTTTAGAGACTTCAACCAATTCACTTGGATCATGTCTGCTACAATCGTCGTCAAAAAAGCTAGTTATAATAATGATATTTATCGTTTGATCAACCAATCAGCGCTGTCCGCTCCGGACTCGGACGGGCGAGGTGGCATTTCCTCGATTATAATGCGTTTAGTTTTTGCTGCACACAATTACGCAGCATCAGTATGCACGTGGATAAACGCACCTAAGAAGCTTGTTGCACTGTAATGGGCTGCTGTACTCTGGCCGGTGCTGGCACCTACACGATATCTACATGTCAGTTGCTGAACAAAAATATCGGTGTCGGCGCGTCTATAGTGCGGTGTAAAAATATCTAGTGCTAATAGCTCTCCGCCGATATCGTGCAGTTGTCGTGTCGGTGGCAGTGTAGCAGGCAACGGTGCAGTGCAGGATGCAGCAGGGTAACTGGAGGGTTTGAATAATTCACATCACATTACAAATTCACACGAGATTTCCGTGAGAGATACACTCGCGTACGGCACTCTCTCGTTTTTACAAACTTGCACTCTTGAGGCGTTCAACACCTTATTTAGATAGCTGCTAATGAAACGATCTAACTATTGATTGGTACCTACTTTACTTATCTAAACTCCATTTTTCATATCAAACTAAGTAGGGTTTGTTAAATGAAATGAAATGAAATGTATTTAAACAATTGAAACATGTTCGTTCGTTCGTGTAAAAACCACTAACACAATGCCTTACCAATTCATTTTAGCTTTTGACATTAAGCAGTTTTTGACTAAGCATTAAACTGGGAAATTCTAAAAAAGAAAACCAAATTGTACTCTTTCATAGTATTATCATATTGCAAAAAAGCTTTTTAGAATAAGAAAGAACTATAGTTCTTTATGCAAACTCTACAGTCTACACGGCACAGCACAACACGAATGACATTCCTGCGGCTCTCTCCGCGTCGTGGTTTTTGCAAGTCGGCTGCGTGCCGGCGGCGGCGGGGGCGACGGCGGCGGCGTGGGAGCGACGCGATGTACACCATTTACATTTCCTCGTGAATATGGACAGTAATTAGTGAAATTAAGATTGGAACTGCTGATAACGTCCGTGAGAGAGAATCCTGAATTGGTTCGCGGAATAATTAGAACAACTTTGATTATGTTGTAGTATTTGCACGTTCAGCACGATTTAGGAATGCGTCAGCAATGGAAAATATGATGGTGTGGTGGGCCTCCCCAAATTATTATTTTCCTAGGTCTTGGTGACAGATGGTCTCTGATTTATCAGAATCATTGACTTTCCAAATGGATGGTTCTTGCGGCATCCACGGAGGCGTGATACAGAGGCGTCGGCTGGCATGCTCATTGTGTTGTTTTCGCGAAGTAATGACCGCTCCATCTTCAGCTGGTGCTACAGTGACGAGTCCATAACAATCATTGACGACAAACATAATCGCATTCATACAAGGGATCAGCAAAAAGGCGCCTCAACGAAAGCGGCGTCGCGTCACCTCGATCAGGCTGCAATGCAAATAACTTATTGTGATCCTCAAAAAGTGGATACCTTCTAAATTGTGTTTTGGTTGGTCGCTGCATACTATGAATATTTCATTATCTGCGGCAAAAAGCGCAGCTGCTCTCTGCGCGTCTGCGCTCCACCAGGCGACAAAAAGCCACGCATTCAAACGATCTGCCCTTGTTAGGGCTCGCCTCGCCCATTCAGGTAGCAGAAAACCTGAGGGAAAGGATCTAAACCGATGTTTAGGACATGTTTTTGGGAGTTGGAGCAGAGCATGCGTCCAGCTAATTATAGTTTTTGCGGCATTGTCTCGTGACACAATATTTGAAGTTTGCACATAAACAAGAAATGCAGTATTTCAGCCCTCCAGGCTCCAACACGTTTCACCGATAAGTGCTCGTAATGCCAGCAGCTCGCTAGTTTTATCACTTAAATAATTGTTTTTTGTTCATTAAGAAGACTGTTTATTTGAATAATTACTGAATTTTCATTTTTCTGGACCCTGTTTAGAATTTTGTAACCGAAATCCAACTGCGGCTCGTCTGATGCTGCCCTTACTTTGTAACCTTGGCCGGTTTTTGCGTCACCTGCTAAGCTATTCATCCCGATGATAGACAAGCCTCAAAAGGTTACCATCATTAACATATTGAACCGCAGACAAAATGCCCAGAGCAACGGAATGTGTCGACAAACGTCAAAGGACGAGCCGCAGCACTCACGCAGAAAGCAGGCGCCAAGCGCCTAACAACGATGGTCACTGGATAGTGCGTACTTCGTAGCAGTTACTTTCTAAGCGTGTAAAGGGTAGGTCTTACTACTATTATGAGGTATAAATAGTTACAAAACATAAAAATTATGTTTTCTGAAAAATCTAGACAATCTAATCTCTATGGACTGTAGTATGTTGTTTACAAAGTGGCGCTCATTGTTGCGAGTATTTAAAGGTTTCTACAATGACATGCGGATCACTACCAGGATGCATGCAGATTCTGTTCATGGTATTTTATATATAATCTAATCTAGTAGCTAAAAGTCTCATCGAGGAAGGAACACCGCCAGTATTAAATATCAACCAGTATGTTATGTGTAAGTGTTCCACCAAACGCAACAGAAACGCGGCCATTCAAATATCGCAACTCATGTCTCGGATGCCGCTGGTTCGGGATAAAGCGACAAAAATTACTATTTTTTTGTTGAACCACCTTGAAACATCACTGCGACATTGCCACAGACAGTATTTGTGACAATGTGGTTAGATGCTCCTCCATAATGGCTGATTGTCACAGTTTTTGTGTTTCTAATATTATTTTTAATATTTATATTGTAATAATTATTATTGTCTGCGCGAAACTGCTCTTTGGATATCTGTTTGGTTAAATCATAACATTTAGTTAATGATGTATTGTTTGCCACACAGTGTTACATTGTATAATAGGCCTTTACAACTATTGAAGATGATTTATACAGCGTCAGGAGGCAACCTATGCCTACACTTAACGGGACACTAGTGCCTGGGACAATGTTTAGACTATACCATCCTCTCAGCCTAGTCAGCCATATCTACAGGAAAGACATCGTCAATACGTGCGTAATTTTACTATGTACATTATTAGGTACCTATATCAATACCTAAATATCGTCTAGGAGTATAGTATTATATGCTCTGTGGTATCGTCAACAAGTCGAGTAACCCGAGCACTTGGTAAAAGCTAGAGTTGCTCTCATCAATCAAACGCACTCGTTCCTAGGGATTGAAACTCTAGTCGATATTTATTACGAGTACTACTGCTATAGAGTTACACGGGTTTCACTACATTATAACAATTCATTTAACGTAAGAACTAATGTAAAAATAAATAAGTATAGCTTTTCTATTGATGAGCTCATTGTGTTTCACCGAATGTTATTTGAAATCTGCACAAAGCAGCTGAAAACAGCCCTTATTTTAGCTTAAAATAAGGCCTCGAACAATAATGTTTAATTTTACTGCATAAACTTTGCTATACGTCTACTTTCTTTATTTAGTGATTGAAATAAATTTTAGGATCAAACAGTAAAAATTTTTGTAAAGTTGAAACCAGAAAAATAGAGTTTTTGTACGAAAGAAGCTTTTTGTTTTTTATTTAAATGTGTCGGTGAACATTTGAATAATTTCTAATAACACTATTTGGCTTAAAAACTTAACGACTAGTGTGAACCTAATCGTATAATCACCGTAATAACCTTCTAAGGTTTCGGAAGCTTATCCTAACGTAGAATATCAAATAGTTTGTATAAGCTTTTGACACAGCATACGTAACAGTCAGTGAGGTTCTTACATTGCGTATGGAAGAGTTCGTACAGTTTTTAGGCGGCTAATGTCCTCCCGAGGCGGATCCCTTCATCTGCCTTCATTTATAACAATTATCGCTGAGTATAAACACCGTAGTTAAATTCGGTAACACCTTTATTAATCGAGTGGCTTTCTTGAACTCTGCTACATCAGAACTATCAATTTACAACCTTATAGTAGAACTATAGAGTACTTTTTTAGTTTACTAGCAAGCCAGATATAGATTGAAATTTTTTGTCTTCTTGCTTTGGAATTAAGGACGAATTTACCATAAACAGGTCTGATAGAGCTGGTGCTATTAAAAACGCATTAGATTTCAAATGTTGAGATCGGATTTAGAATTAGTAGTTGGCGAGATATTTGTTTATTGTTGTTATTATAATGTTAAAACTATTTTTATTAGAATGTTAATTATGTAGTCATTACGGTAGATTATGATAGTTGAGATAGTGGCATGGAATATTAAAGAGTATTATTGTATCTTTAAAATAAATGTTCTACACGATTTCTTCAATAACTGCTTTAGGCTTTAGGAACATACTTGAATGAAGAATCAATTCTTGCTCGTCTGGGTTTACATTAAACCCCCGACCGAAGGCAAGGTGGCACTAAACCAACGGAGCTCGCGGCACAAGAAACTTAGATTATTTTATAGGTTTTACCGACACAATAAACTTGTTTTTTAATACGAGTAACTTACCTATTTCCAGAGTCAACTATTTCTCAGTAAGTTATGTACTTAGCAAGTAGCTCGTAATGCACGGTGTCGTCGACATAACTTGTGACGTCATAAATCGTCTCGGGACGATTCAATCGTTTCCCAAGAGTGCCACAGACTTGGTAATAGTTACTACAAGCTATGCAGAGATGTACTGCGGTCTGGAAAGTAGATGTAGAGTTTAGGTTAGGCGTCTTTCTCTGTCGACTTTTTAGGGACTCTAAATATTCGACTCTCTCAATCGAGTCCTGAATATTATGAATGCGTATTTAGGTTCTAGTTAATTATATTGGTGGATGCCTTAAGCCCCACACTTCCTGATCCTGAAGCTGTGTGCGAGTGTGATTGACGCGGTCGGTGACCGATCTCATACATTTTCATACAGATAGCAGTCATCTGCAGAAAAACGCGGCGTCAACGCATCGCGCCCGCGCCGCCCCGCGCCGCGGACCACAAGTAATTGTCGCAGTTCCCAGATACACAGCTCAATGTAAACAGCTCATTCATCTTCGTGAAGCAACTTACGAAGTAGATTGTGATAGTGTCTGCAGCGCAAGTGTTACTTTTCGAATAGCAATAAGCCTTTGGACTTCTTGTCCTGTTTGTTTCCTACCCATACTTATTTGTTAAAAGAAGATATTATGCACAAACAACATTAAAGAACCTGCTACTAGATACAGAGCATAAAACATAGCATATATAGGAGTATTCCTCATACTTTTGCAGAATGTTGAATTTAATCGATTTGTGTTCAACAAAAAGCTATCATTTGCTATGAAAGCTTAATTTAGGACTTTTTGTAGTCAGGAAAGTTCTTTTATTGGCTAGGGTGTTTGTGCAGTGATCCTGCTAACCTCTCCCCGCTGTGGGATCTCACCGCGAACACGCAATTTCTTTGAATCAGCTGTTGAGAAGCGATCAATGACGTCGTCCCGCGGCCGCGGCCGGCAGCGGCGCCAACACTCCACGCATTGCAGGCCCATATCGGACCTCCGCGGAGACAGGTAAGCTCCTGCTATGAAGTATTTATAAGCAGGACATTCTTTTATGCATTTAATGCTAAAAAAGCGTGAAAATACTGTTTTTCCGATCAATGATGGTACATTCTCTTATAATTCTCTTAGTTATTAGGTACCTACCAGAATACAACAATTATTATTTTTCCTCCAAAAAACTCCCAATACACTTAGTTTTCTAATACCATTTTTAATAGTTTGCCTTATATAGCTAATAACAAAACAGACATTCTTCAACCCTTGGATGTCGTGTCCGATTATCAAAATACTGAGGATGGAAACGAGAAGCTTTCTGATGCCATTCGAAAAGTTCCATCTTCAAGAAACAGATAGATGCAAAATATAACGCCGTGTTCGGACTGAAAAATGGTGACGCACATTCCTCTGGAACTCTTATGTTACAGAAAAATACTTTGCACTCGAACTCGAACCAAAATTTTTTCAGTTTGTAGCGAACTATGAGCCACTTGACTCTCGACTAACATAAGGAAGGTGTGACACTCCCATTAGTCCGATAAACTGAACAGTAGGAGCTGCTCTATGGTGCGGTACTTATATCAAGAAGAATGACCGATTCATAAATTACAAGTACTGCCATGAGATATGAAACTTGTTACAAATATCGATGTAGACAGTAAGCGTATAATATTAATACTAATAAGTCGAACGCATCTACAAGTGCTTTGTTTTTTGCTACAAATATCTGATTGCTGAGACGACATTCTGGTACTTACTGTGTATTACTCTGTGGGTGATTAATGTGGTTTTTGTTCGTCGTAATCAGAGGCGACCGGCGCCAGCGCACATTGTATTAGATGTACCACGTACTTTAGCCTATAGATGTACCTAATACCAATGAGAACAGCTAAAAACTAGTTGTGCAGAGTATGAGAAGCTCTCATTGGATCTCTCCCGGTACTCTGAAGGGTGAGAAATTCCTTAGAAGCTAACTCATCACAAGTCATTAATGTACATTGAAATAGTTACGAAATGATATGAAATACGTTTATATTGTTTAGTAGTTGTAAAATATATTGCAAAGTGGCCAGTAACTAGGACCAGCTTATGAAGTTTTCATGAAAATTTTTGTTTACAATACAAAATCATTGACAATATTGTCGCTGTGAGGCCGCAAGTGCGCGAGCAGCCTAAGATTCAATCGAGAATGCATGTATATAATGTTTGCGAATAACTTTTTGTGCTCGTAAGTTGCTTGCCTTCATCTATGTAAAACCGTTTGGGCAATGATCATCATCGACCTGACCACACTTGACTATCAAATTCCAGTCAATTATTATTTTATAAGCAGCTGATTGTTTCCTTGACATAATTTCCATTAGAAATCGATTATTACTGAAACTAATTATATTAATTGCAGGTAAGTACGCAAGCACACTCAGATTTGCATAATTCATTAATCTTTTGAATTGTCTGCTGGTTTAATTACGAACAATCATTATTTAAAGTTTATAATATTGGCGATTTTTACATTGCCACGACAACGACACGACATCTACCTACACGATATGGATCGGCACTGATACCGATATTTTCGGGTCGGTACCGGCTAGGTGTAAAAAGAGGCTCCTGAAGTTGTATAAATCATCGAGATTACACTACGGACCCACAATACCCCTAGATTAGATGCTAAAACTTGTAATAAATTTCATAAGGAATAAAACGAGTCAGCATTACGTATTTATTATTTATCTAGTATACTAACGTTTACATACTAAGATAATAATATGTATAAAAAATTAAGTAGCTACCTATGTAAATAGCGTATTTATCCCGCATATGGCACATTTCAATACCTATCAATATTAATAAGTCGCTACGTATCACGCAAACTAAAGCCGTATGCTAAAAATTCGCAATAACATTTTCTTAATTACCTCAATAAAAACTGTTCACAATTATCGCCACGCACGCTTTCCATCGATGGTTTACAACGTGCGCTTGCTCGGTTGGTCAGTTGTAGTGCGCAATGGTAAGGGTGGGTTTGTAGAGTGTGGGTATGTGGTGTGGAGTGGTGGTGAGGTGGTATGTGGTGGTACGGCTGTGTTCCCACGACACAGATGCCCATAGCGAGCTATCGGCCGCTATTATGTTGGCGACTCAGATTTGTCTCATTACTATGCGTCTAGGGCCCATGTCATGTGCTATTTATGATATCGTATGCTTTTTGCCATATTGCTGGTTACGCACAAATATTGGAATGAGAACGGAATATACATCTAAATAGGAGAAACATAATGAACAAGTTGTCTAATAAACTCTTTGAGGGAGTTTGTAAAAAAAATTAAGCTTATTTCTTCATGAAAAATAAAAACAATAAGGGTAATTTAATGCTGTAAGTGTCAAGTTATGCAAAATAATTACCAACTCCTAAAATAGCTGTTTCTTATATAAACATCAATTTACTGAATAAACAACAATATGGAGGATATTGTGTGAGTAAGCAACTCCTTTTCTAAACTGTGATATTGTTCTGAAGGAAAATCATATCTGAATTCTGTAAGGAAATGAAGTCAAAATAAAATAATTTTACGTAGTTTTTATACATAATTAGTACCAGTTTTATAATTTAATAAATTTTTCAAACCGAAGGCTGTTAATTACTGTATTTTCCATCATTGCATATTTATAAATGCATCGTTTACAAATAAGGGGATAATTATTATCTCGATCTAATGGTCTTTTTTATTTATTAGTATGTAGGTGTAAGGTACCTACCGACTGCATCCCAATGCCAGATTAGTGATAATGTGTGGCGCTGCCTGCGCATTCAAACGGTCCCCCTGCTGCGCACGCGCACGGTAACTCACGTAACAAGAGGATATAAAATAATCACTAAATCCAATATATAAATATCTTAGTAAGTAATGATACGCTGACTAGTTGCTATATACATATACCAACTACCTATGTTATCTCTCCGTCAAATACGTAAAAGCACGTGGAATAGATAACTTAAACGAAATACGTATATTAAAGTTTGTAAGTTAAGTTGTAAAGTATCTCGAAGCTAACATTGTTAGTCTCATTTGGTTGGTATCTGGGCGGGCGGTGGCGGCGTCGGTGTGCACGAGGGCGGGCGGCGCGCTGCAGTGGGCGGCGCGGGCGGCACCTGCCGCCGTAATATCCTATTTATGAATAATGTTTTATTCTAACAGCGTGCGACCCCCTCCGCGCCTCTCACCCCCCCGCCCAACATCAGGGCTGCCTCTTTGTATTCACGAGCATCTCAATACAAATATGGGAAAATCGTGCCTAGCACAGTTTTAAGCGGGTAGATAGACATACCTAGTGTGAACAGAACATAGGGCACCGATCAAATGAAAAATGGTCAAAGTTTTCTTGAACACATGTGGCATACCTGACACACACCTCACACTCGATACTTTCGACCAAATTTAAATACTCGTAGATTCAAAACGATACTGGAATATCTACCGTGCCTATACTATCAGGCATGAATTAATGAATTCATAAACATTGACAAATTGCTCTCGTCAAAATGTACACAATAGCATCAAGCCTATCATTAGGTAAGTAACATTATGACAGCTCGGACACAAGTCCTATCATTGTTTGTTATTAATAAGCTAGCTTCCGTAATAACAATAATAAATGTATCCTTAGAGCTACACGACCAATTAATCTTACCTTCACAAATTGTAATGTTGACGCAAATGTCTTATTTTCATGATACTAAGTACCTATAAATGCAGGCCTTTGCTAACATCGTGTTTTACTAAGTTTCAGCTACTGAAAGATAGGAAATCTGTACATGTCGTATCAGACGGCGTTTGATATTATGAGGCTCGCAGAAATATCAACCATAAATTCAGATTTAGGCATTGTTTCAGTACATTGCCTTTTAAATAAGATATAAGAACAAGTAACGGAATGCTTGCATGACCAGCAGCAAGTAAAAAGCATGTTAATTTGCCTAATTACAGGTGCTATGTCAAAAACAATGAGGTTAGACACAATGAGTAGTATACATAGTTTTATGGTTTTATCATAGGTTCTTGCTGTTATCCAAATGGCAATATCGAAGCCATTAATCGATATTAACGGCGATTCTTATAGTGGAACTTAAACTTGCGAACTTCTTCCATAAATCCGCATTCCAGGTGGCAGCCCTAGCCTCGTTATTGCTTGCTTTGTTTTTGCGCGGGGGTGCCTGTGGGGGGAGCCTTTAATTAATGGAATAACTCCAGCTCTGTGCTCGAACCCCCCCTCCCCCCCCTCTCCGAGGTGGGGGGAGGCTCGTTACTGCACTCGCGACGTCGGGAAATCTTTAAAATATCGCTCTTAACTAATGTATTAGTTCGATTTATGACGGCGTCGGAGGTGTGACTATATATCAGGCGAATGGTCGCGTCGCTATCTCCACGCGAGAGGTAACTAACTTATGTTCTAAGACGGTGGTCAAATATTTTAGTTTTCGACCAACAAGCGGTTAAATCAACGTAGTTTACTGACTAGACAAATAATGTGAATATTGGTTTTAAATGCGTACACAATCTTAATTATAAGTGTTTACTTAGATCTAGCTTCTCTCTGGAGGCGTTAGTTATCAGCCGAATACAGAGATTAAAGTTTTTGAAAGTGTGTTAGAAAGTCACTTCCAGATACAGTCTCCCCAGTTAGTATACGCTACGAGGTGGAATGTAGAGCAGGAACTCAATCATCAAACCTAAATCACATAAAATAGTTCCGCGCCGCACCGCGCCGCGCCGTGCCGCTCCGCACCTTACATTATTATGATTTAGTGTAGCACAGTTGCAGCGCTGCAGGCTCCATACCCCCACACCCTGCCGGCGTCCTCCCGGGGGCCGGGGGGAACAGAAGGTGAAGTCAGCCATGGCAGTAATAAACCCAGCAATATTTCACACTTAGCGCGTAATGAGCTCGCGCCCAAATAATTGGATCACGTACATAACTCATTATTACCTCGCTCAGTTCAGAATGTATCATTACTCCCCCCCCTTCCCACCCCCTCCCGATGAACCCCCTCCCGATGAACCCCCTCTCACCTTCACAAATACAAACGAAGTTAAAGTTATGAAGTACGTAATAGGTGTGCGAGATACTTTACTATTCTGTTTGTGCTTGCGGCGCGGCGGTGGACGCATTCAAGTTAGTTTGGGCGGAAACCGACTGCGGTTTTTCAGACGATTGCCCAACTATAGTTTATACGATTGCGGGAGAAGCACGTCGGGACTTGTAAACATAACATAACTACACTGGCCGGAGTAAACATCTGCAAAATAAAACAATAACATTACGCCCGCTGACGAGGACGACCTATCTCAAACAGAGCTGAAGAAATATATTAGTGGTAGTCTTTGGCACCAGTTTCAGGCACATCATAACATTATTATACACCAATTCAAGTATTTGGTAAGCTTTTTTTATGGTAGTCCCCAGCCACTGTTGAGAATATCCATGGCAAATGAAATAAGTAGAAATGTTCAACCCTATAAACATGTCTCGTAGTTGCATTTGTTTGCATTGACTGGCTATAACTCATGTATAGTCACAGTCAGGCACCTGTGGGTACATGTGTAAGCAGGAGGTATGCAGACACGTACGAATTATAGGATCCGCTGTTATAATTCCACCAGCGGTGAGGAAATGCCGACGGGCGGCGCGTGTGATGCCGACTCGTCGACTTAATTAGCGATAACTCGTGTTTTTGTGGGGATAATTATATGTATATGTTTGTGTTTAATCCGGTGTCGGTGGGCCCGCTGTCCGTCACAGTGCGCGGCGCTCGCGACGGCCACGGCAGCGGATAAATCAGTGCGCGTGCAACGTCACTGCGCGCGCACTGCACTCTGCATGCGATCACTCTGATTAGGGTCAGGGCTACTAACTACATTGTGATCAATCCGTAGCGACAATTTCACTCTTAGATTTAGGTTCATGCTTCAATTATTGACATCTCTTACCAATGAGTAATGTCAAACAGAGGCAGTGAGTGATGTTTCAGTAATTGGCTGTTGGACTAGGAACTTCACATAATGTTTTTTGAACAGTTATAATATAAGTGACCGCTTTCCAACAATTATATAAGTGCCGAGTTATAAAAGTTCAAAACTAACTGCTCCATAAAGTGATAAAAGTTTTATAACTTACAACTGGAGACTAATAATGAATACCTAACCTTTTAAAGTCGTTGGATAACTTTTTGTACAGTGTCAAATGTGTTCCAAGGTTGATTGGGCATTTCTCCCGGTACCGTGGCAGCCCTAGCGGCGCAGGGTCATTCAACTTTAGCATTTAGTGAGCGTTAGCATATTAATGCGAGGTGAGTATAATTTCACCCTTTCTTTATAATGAGTGAGTATGCTAATAGAAGAAAGTTCTCGAGTTCTAAAAACTAGTTGCTACCGTAATTGACGGTGTTCGATTCGTAGAAGTAACTGGCGCATAGAACTGCTACTAGACATTTATTTTCTCTTAGTTTGTTTGGTAGTCAATATTTTTTGTATTTTTGAGGATCCACGGACTACCGACATTTTTTTTATCGGTTCTCTAATATACAAAATGCGTACGAAATGTTGGTTCAAGACCGCGCCCAGTCGAGAGTTTGAGTTTCACTTCTATGGTAGCGTTAAAGGGTTAGCGATTTGACTCGATTGGCAGCCCTACGCTGACGGCTAGTGATGCGCCGATGTTATCGGTAGGCACATCACTAGAAGGTGTTGCTACTCGCCGCGATTAAAACTCATCGATAGGGAATGAACACTGTCCGTTGTCCGCGCTAATTAAAACAACTTGTTACAATGCTGCGTCAGATTATTATTTTGAAAAGGATCACACAAAAGTTACTTGCCCCCTTGTAGGTACCTACCTTAATAACGCGCACAGCATATCTAACCTATAGACATGCGATAACTAACGTCCTCGGTTACCAATCTTTTAGTAAGGTATCGCTAGTTTTCCGCTTTTTTTAAATATCTCCATAGGTAGGTTAGGTACCAAGAGAAGAGACAAAAAAAGTATTAGCAGCTGCTTGTAATTGGGGTAGTTAAAGTCATACTTAAATGTATTTTATTTGTTAATCGCGGAGAAATTAACATTTAATCGTAATTCTGCAACTGATATTGAGCTCTCATGAATAATAACATATTATCATAAAATATAAATAAACTAGGTAAACCTACCGTATCGTATCAACTGCAACGAAGTAATTAATTAATATGATTTATTTCCATCAGCTTTTTAAGTAGAATAAGATTTGAGACCAAATAAAATAATAAGTGATTCTGAGTTTAAAATATTAAATTATCGATCGCAGCGGAGATTTCTAACACAAACTATGTATGTACGATGTTTGTTTGTGCATCTACTAAGTAAAAACTGGGCATTATTAGATTGATTAGGCTTAAAAAAACTCTATACTAACGTCAAATGATACCAGGCCTAGTTCTATGGTGCAGGCCCCACAGGTGGGCAAATTAAAATGCCACCAGACTTGTACCTTGTACTTTTTTATGGGTTTAACCCCATAAAAAGTGGGTGTCGCTCGTCACAGGAAGCGATGTTTGTACAATTGTCTCGCCTATTATCTAATTATTGCTAAGTAATAATATCTAGATAATTGGCAGGGGTGGGCCTTGCGCATTAGATAATCTATAGGTAGCATTACATTTTATGGCCTGCAGTTATTAATACTAACATACCGAGTAGTAAGTAATTTTATCACGAGTTCTAGATAAATATTACATCAATGACACTGTCTAGACTTGATATTCAATACAAACGGACCATTTTTGAAATGATTGAACTCAAGTGTTTGTAAATAGCGGAAGGTACTAACGACATCTGGATGGACCTTTAGTTCTAAAAATTAATTAAATAAACTTTCCATTTGAAGTTATTTTAATGAGACTTTACTTCTCATGTTGACGAGGTTTTGCTGCAAATGATTATCAATTCTAATAAGTGGATGCTCCATAATTAGAGCAAATACTTCTGCTCCACTGACTCAGGTAACGGTGAAAGTGGTGTGACCTTTGCACTAAGTTGTCGATGGACCCTTAACAGTTTTTTTATAATGCCTAGTGCCTTTCTTAACTGATGGAGAAAGCATCTCGAGTTGTAGAAACAATAAGGTGATTATTAACTGATGAAAATACGAGCATATTGTGTTGGAAAGTAATTTGGAATTGAAACTGAAGATTATGGTCTTACAAAGGATAGGTCACTGAGTTTAAAAATTCATCACAACAGGCTGGGACGAACGGGAATGAATGAACGACATTATTATGGTCCCTTTTACCATTACCTACTTCAAAATATTAATTTAGTTACATAGGTACCTATTTTTATTATTTGTTATGAACTAGCAATACTAAGTATGTATATATTATTATGCATAAATACTGCAGTTGACTGACATATAATTTATTAAATGAGGTAACACAAAGAAAGGGCAATCTACTCACTAGGCCGTACTTTCTACTCGGCTATAAATAGACGGCTTTAAAAACCCACAGTTTAGCGACCAGTCACTGGAACCTGCTCCCGTTACAGGCAGGAGACTTTTGACATTTCACACTATATCTAACCACCCTTCAGTCATCACCCTTATTTCTAGGGCAATAAAGTCCATTTTAAGTTTTTAGATAGTTTCATTAAATGTCTGCATATTGAATGAAATCGCGGCAATTTAGGTGCTACAAAAATAATGGTTTTGAGAAAAGGTGCTCATGCTTGCTGAGCTGATAGGTGCCAGAGACTGGTAGGGCCAGGGGGGGTTGGACTTGAGCCTCCCGTCTTTAAAAGGCCTCCGGGTCTAGGTGAACCGGTTTGTCGGGGAAAATCCTAAATAGCTGCTATGGATGAAGCGCTCTCAAGTCAAAATCTCAGATCAGCCACTGGCTTGTAAGCCCTATGCAAGCATAAGCTGAAGTAATATCTAAGATGCTAGTGTGTAAGGGTCTGAACAGCATCAATAAGTCATCGGCTGCATCGCGATGGAACGATCTCGATACCCGCGCGGTCACGACGCACGCTTTATCAAAATATGCTGGAATTTAATTAACTGGTAAACAACGGGTACTTGTTCAACTAAAGGTAACATTGACCACAAACGGTGACAATTTTTTTTTTATAATTTTAAACATTTTCTACTGGGTTGGGTTATTTTCATCGAGCTCTCCGGCCGGCCGGCCCACTGGTGGGCCAGGTGGGAACACTTTAACTGATTTATTTTAGCTTTTTACCCAGTCGTATGAGAGTGGTCTTTAGGTTTATAACCGAATTAAAAAACCGCTGGAACAAGATTCCGAAGTAATCTCTATGGCACAGTGATTGAGAGCCACAACCTATTTGCCATATCTCTTTAAATTAAAAACGTTACCAATTATGATTCTCTACTTTCGATACAATAAAGTATGTCTGTCTGTTGTGTTCGGACAGCAGTGGAGCACCCTCGATGCCATCTCCTCACGATCCTGAGTTACGTGCCGTGCGCCCGTGCAGGTGACGTCACTAACAATTATCCAATCGCTATTGAGCTGCCACTTTAGTATCGTTTACAGATGTAATTGGCTCAAAATGTGATATCCTGCCCTTAAATACTGGTTCGATTTGCACTACGTTACATATACCTACTTAAATAGTGTTTATTGAAAAGAAAACGCTTTAAATCATTGTATTAATCTGTTGCAGGTATGAACGAACAAGGCGGTAAAGAGGCAGGCATGCGGCGGATAATAACTTGGCAAAGTATTCACAGAGTACGAAGAAAAAGCATTCGTGAGATTTATTATTTTTAAATGCTCTCATGCTGATGTTGAATGACCGCACATACTCTCCCACAGCCCCCCCTCCCCCTCCCCCCTCCCCCTGCCTGCAGAGGAGGGGTACACGCTACATTCTCTGCCACAAAAAGCCTCGTATTTGTAATAGTGATGATGTGTAATGCGTTGTTACGACGTCGCGCGGCGTATGATAATGCTATAACTCAGATATGATAGGCCGTACGTTCTGAGATAATCTGTTGAATTTTCCATGCGCTGGACATTGTCGCGGCAAAAAGCCGGCGATCCGCGCTCGTTACATAATCAGACTAGGGGCCCTAAGCTGCCGCTTCTCACAATATAACCTTTCCACGATAAACCAAACAATTAAAGTACTTTGCAAAAATAGCTTTTTGGATTGGTAGAGTCATAGCAAATGTAAAATATAGCAATTTCTTATCTTGATTTATCAATGTAGTGACATGCACCGGTACTTTGATTCAACCATGTCTATGAAGGCAGGATGCAGGGTTCATTCCCAAAAGCCACGGAGTGTAAATCGAATAGTCTGGTATTCAGACATTTGGCTTTAATTGCAGTACCTGCAGTGATTCACGAAGCAGCATATTAAGGGTTCGTCGCACGCGCAAAAAAGTGGCCCATTCATATGCACGGAGCCACGGAGCCACGGAGCAGGCCGGTCGGGCGGCGGGCGGGCGGGCGCGGGGCGGGGGCGGTTAGTTTTTGCGATCGCCGGACGTTCCCCGCGTTTTATTTGTAAATTGGGCGCGGACGCGCGAGTAACGAGCCCGCGTCATTCTAATGCGCCGCTCTGCGCCCGCTGCGGCCGCTCAGCGGCTAGTTTTTGCGCGCGCGCGCATAATTGAATACGAATGCGTACTCGGAACGAATCTAAGCGCTGCGAGACGCGTAATGAGCATTATTTATATTGCCCGGAGCCAGCTCCAGCTTTGAATAGTTAAATGCCTTCATGAAACAGATTTCTTCTCGTACAATACACCCGCATAATTGCTGTGACTAATTAACGCTCTCTGGCTCTGGCTCGGACCACTTTGGACTTGGATGGTAGCTTTGATCACGTATTGCGTCGCGACGTATCGGCTCGCCAGCGATTATCTCGCGTCGAGAAGATAATCGACGGACTGTGCGATTCTCTGAACCATAGTCTCATGTTCGATGAACACTATTATCATTAAATGGACATCGCATTTAATATTAACTTTGATCTGTCATTTTTATAATCAAATTATGATAAACTGAATTCCTGGAAAAAAATCCAGGAGTACTTTTCTATAAAATAGGTTTGATCATAACTAAGGGTAGCACAATTATTATTTATTAGACAATGATGAAAGAAGTCGAAACTATTATTAGCTAAAACAGCTAACAACTTATCAGTCACCCTTCTCCTCATGCAGGATTTGTTGCATTTTGTTCATCTTTTGGTATCGCTAATACTGCATGTGAAAGTATCAAGCAGAATAGTACTTCGCGGTTAGTCACGCACGGCTGACGTGGTTGGCGCAGCCTGTAGGATCACTACCTGTCCGGCTGCGCCAAGGAAACTATCGTGGGCTACGCTGTCGCCAACAATTTGTGGATTTTGTTAGTACGACGTACTCAGTGACATCACAGCCCCTTGATTGATTAATAGAATCTTTGTTTAGTGATAGACACGAAGAAAATTTGCTACTGTAAATACTGCTAAAAGGTCGACAGCCCGTGTGGAATGGATCTTGCAATGCTGTGCGATTGTTGCGATGTGGGTGATACATCGCCGGGCGTCGCTGGCCGGACGCCAACTCACAGCCAACACGTTTATTGGACGGTGTTACCGATGTGACCAGTAACTGTCACTTGCTCTGTACTACACCTAGTTAGTAGCCGTGTACAAACGGGTCCTAGAACATAGGGATATATGTACGAGTTTAGCCGCAATGCTAGTTATACCTACTCCTCTATCCATTGTAGAATATTAAGTTGGCTAGTGGCTTGGTAATGACAGGTAATGATGAAACAGGATACTTTTTCTACCAGTTATCACATCATCATGTCCATCAGTTTCATCAGTTTCGCAATGAGAAGCGAAGCAGGAATCATGCGGAGACGGTATGCTGTTAATTTATTGCCTTATTTTAATTGAGCATCTCGACGTTGGTAGCATTCAATGTAAATGCGGGTACAAGTGATGGCCTCGATGGCAATTGAGCGCACGCAGCCGCCTGCACGCAGGAACCAGGGCGGGGACCAGTCACCACGTCAGCGACAATATATCTGACAATCTTCACATTAACAAGTTACATTGTGAAGTGAAGCTACAACGTTTTACAGTCGAGCTGTCATTGCTGCGTAGTGTAACCACCATAATTGAAATAACACAATTATGACAGAAAACTTGGACAACAAGTAACATTTGACATAATTTTGACCTTATTGGCAACGAGTTACGTTCTATCGTCGGACGTAAACTCCGGTTTTCGTAAACGCGATCAAATTGTAGCTAGTGGGATCGGTGAGGAGTAAACCGAGATTAAAATCAACATTTAAACTCGATTAGTCTGAACTTAGTTTTATCGATCTAGGTTTTGACAGCAAATAGTGTTGAGCAATTATGTGATTAAATACCTGCGGTTGTATGCCAGTGAATAACCTAGTTTTGGTGTGAATGCGTGCAGATTATAGGCCGACGCAGGTCAATCGGCGGCAAAAACAGCGGAGACGGCTCGCGATGTTAGGATAACTAGCAGCCGCCCATTCCGAGAACAACTCGCCACTCTCCACATACTCACGGGAATTTAAATCAACGCAGGTTAATGACATAACTCCATTTTTAATTGCAATATATTTTGTTTGATCGAAAAGGATTATTTAATTTACATTCATCTTTGACTCTTTAAAAAGCTCTACCGATGCAAACTTCAGAGTCGTTCTTCGAATGGGCTCTCGAAGGGGGGAGAGTCACTCGAGGGGGGGGGGAGGTACGTGAATATAAATCCTGCGTAAAAAGGCCGCGACTTGTTTTTGCCGTTTCTTGTTATGTGGATTCCACAGTTTTTGCGCGCTCTGTGCCTCGGACCACGGAGCGGGCTCCCTTCTGATGCAAAGCTTTGCTCGCCGGGTGCAGTTTTCTTACACATGCGTTATGTCAGCTGTGGAAGTTTGGCGGGATTCAAAGCTCCTATGGGTTACTATTGTTAGCAGGTAGTGTTAAAGCCGTCAGATGACCACCAGCATATTATGTCTTTTCAAAAAATCGTGTTTCTTTCCTACGATGTGGAAAAATTATCCACTTGCCTTGACTTGACAGACGCATCAAAAATGACACTACCTAGGTGCCTAATTATGTTTTGTTTATATCCTCATGAGATATGATAGCTCTACAACGTGTACAGAATGACAATGTGTGTATGTGTGGTGAAAGATGAGATGTGAAAGCCGCGGTTGCGCACGCGCAGGCGGCACATTTGCATGCCGCGGCCAATGAGGCGCGCGACCACGCCCCGCGGCCCGCCCGGCGGCGCAGGCGCAAGTCTAGTGTATACATGCGCCATGTCGTCACTAGCTCAATCTATCCCTAGCCGTCGGTAAATGGCTGTCAGAGTGTCAACCATCAGTTGATCAGCTGTCCACCACGAGAAGCCGTTTGTCTACCTAAACTAGTGTGACGGTCAATGCAAACAACGTTAGTTGCGTTTGTTCACTCCAACTTATAGAGTTGCAAATGAATAAATCAAAATAAATTAAATTGTACAAAATAAATGCAAAGTGTTATTGCGTCTGTCAGTAGGTACCTACATAGTGTTGCAAGTTGCATGGCAACAGGTAGTGTCGGCTGTCATGTCGCTATGCAACTGTCTGTCGCAATGTGCATGTTTATTCTAATGAACCGAACTGACCCAGACTGGCCGCAGCTAACAATGAATATGTTATGTTTTCGTCTCATACTAGGCTCTAGCACGACTCTACTCTCCTCGTAGTAAGTTACATTGTTTGTAGACATCCCTTCAAGACATAGATGAGTGTATGAAGATAAATATCAAAAGAGTTAATCAACAGACAAGTCCTAACTCTTCGTTTTGATTTTGTGTAGTAATTGATGATAATTAATATTATTCATGTGCAATATGTACTGCTAGTAGTTATAATATCGAATGCGACGGACGGACAGTCATTTCAATTTAGTTTATGAGTATGAAGATGTCTAGACTAGATTGGAAGCAAATGAGATGGAAGAATATAATCTTGCTAAATGTTGCCAGCAACGTTTGCATCTGCACATAAACCAGCCCCAATATTTAAAAACGAAACTCATTGAATTGGATACTTTATAATGTATTTAAAATCTTTGAAAAATACGTACCTCCCGGTAGCAGATACGCAAGGCCGAATATTGAGCTTGTTTTTGTTTTGGTAGAGACCAACGTCCAACAGTGAACCTAAAGGTCGATGATAGTGATGATGACTATCATTTTGAGAGTCATTATAATTCATAGCTCTATTGATATGTCAACTCCGCCCATTGGCTGTAAGTTTGAGTTAAATAAAACAATAGTTACCATACCTTTGTCTAGTTATTTATTGTTTACCAAATCGAGAAGCACCAGGTGTGACGCCTTGACCCACGGCATACCCCTGTATGGGGTTATGGCATGACAATCACAGGCACTACATTATTAAGGCTGGTTCAGACTGCACTAGTGAGTCAGTGACATTGTACAGAAAGACCTACGATATCACTAAGCACAGTGAGAATTTATGGAAAATCAAAGTCTGTCGAAAGCTTGTTTTTGTGATTTAGATCAATCAACATGTTTGATGACTAAAAATTGTGTAAGTACGTCCGTCGGAACACTGATGCAAGTTCAAGAATCGTATAGAATATCATAGGTATGGGGTTCTAACAAGATGAATAGCGTGTAAAGACTACATATAGATGATTTGAATAGTTACCTATACAAGCTAAAGAGGGTATCTACCGTGTGGGTTCCTACATAAATTAAAGCCTTTAATTCAATGTTGTGCAAAACCTTCGTAGCATTTCGATGAACCCCAAAGTAATGTGAATGTATAAAGCTATCAGTTGAGAAACCTGAGCTATAAAGTGAGCGTCTTATTCCAGAGTTTATATTAAAATGGAGTCGTCCCTCGGGACCCCTCACGGCTCGCGTGTTATATTGAATCCACCTTTCCCCCTGTGTCGGTGACGCAATATGTTTATGAGTTATGTTTACATCGCGCGTCGAGACTCGAGACTGATGGATGGCCGCGGCTGTGGTTAATGCACTGGTTTAAAGAAACCTTTTATTGTGAACTCCTCGGTTTCTCATAGTCTGAAGAGATGGATCACTTATAAGTTTCAAACTTCAGGTATGAGCTATACGCTCAGATTACCAGATAAATGTTCTGGCTACTAGAACATTACGCTGGACGCTCTATGCTACTTCTCTATGCACGGCTTTAGAATGAGCTTTTGTCTAGTGTCATGTTTGTAGGTTCTGTGCTTTATCTTTGAATAGTAGTCGCATTAATATTTCTATATGTAACGTCTGAGGTTGCCCTAAGCCACTTTTTACCTGAAACCTTGGAAACTGTAAAAGAAACCAAGTGATATTTATTTATAAAGCAGTGGTGACGTGTTGAGTGCAACTTTTTGATACAACCAATAAGCCAAATAACTTCCCGATCCCTGTCAAATTGAAATGTATTTTCACAGTCACAAAAACATAATACGAGATGTTTATCATCGTACAAACTGTTTATAGTTTTGTATTACAATGCGGGTCCCCCTCGGCCCTCGGCAAAGGGGTGAGCCGAGCACATGTTGGACGGTGCCGATAAGCTGACCCCTGACCCTCGGGTGCCTGCTCCGGGTCTAGAGATGTGAGGGTCTGTGTCATCTTGCTGACAACATGCACCTTTGCGAGTCATTTTATAAAATCTACGGGCCTTACTTATGTATGACAGACGAATAGTTAAACAGTTGAATCAAAGTCTAGCTCTGTCACTGTTTGACATTACCTGTTAGTAGGTGACAGCAATCATTTAAACAGCTGAATAAAGTTATGCAGCGATCGTAAGTAAGGGGGTACCTAACCTACATGTCGTAATATTCTTTAGAAGCACTTAGATTAATGAAAATCACATAAAATAGGACCTATACCGATACTCAACAAATATGCTGCTCGAGCCTCAGAAGAATGAAGTTCTGGTAATCTGAGGCTCGAACAAACATACAAGCGTTATAAAGCCATTGTCATGGCGTCATGGCTCAGTCGGTAGTAGCTCTGCCTTCCGTGCTTTGGGTCGTGGGTTCGATCCCTACCAAGAACAAATATTTGTGTGTATCAAACAGATGTTTGTTCTGTGTCTGGGTGTTACTATGTATAATAAGTAGGTATGTATTTACAAAAAAAAAAAATGTATATAAGTATTGTATTAGAAATCTAGTTCCCATAGTACAAGTTCCGCTTAGTTTGGGACAAGAGGGCGTTGTGTGTAATGTTCAAGAATATTTATTGTCAAGATCTTCGTTGGTCTATCGATCAATAAAATGACACAAAGCAATGTACTTAAAGCCTCGAACGTATTTTATGATTTTAATACACTCGGTAATTCTTTTGTACAAGACACTAACAATATTATCCCGGTACTAATAAGATGCGTTGTGCTTCTCACGAGGTTAGTGCCCGCGCGGTGAGTCCCGAATCGCAGTTGAGACGCGCGTCGAATGCATCAGCGGCCCCTTTTGTCTTAGCACTGCGTTTTATGTCCTGCATGGTGCTTACTGAAGTATTAACATTATACTACCGTTAACTGTTCGATTCGACGGTAACGCTGTGGCCAAGTTTCAAGTCTGAAATGTCTGTGACGGATTGCTTTCGGTTTGGTGTCTGAACATACCAATGGCAACTATGAGGTGTGAATGGAGCGAATAACCGTATCTAAGGTTGCAAAGGTATTTTTTCTTAATCTACTGTAGTATCTGGTACTCAAAGTCAGTACACAGAGAAACAATAACAGAAGGTTTATTTTATCGAGTAGCAAGTGTGCGAAAGATGACTTTCTTACCCCATTACAATAATTCCATTAAGAAATGTGACAAGAAGCATGTCTGATTGTGCGTTATGCGCAGTGCGGGAGGTGCACGCGCGCCGATTGACTCCTCACGGCGCGGTCACGCTGCAGGCGCTCGCGGCGGTAATCGGAAATGAGCTGCGTATGCGCAGGTAAACCACCTGTGATCGACACAGCACAGTCTATGCAGAGAGTCTGTTCGATACATCGAACACATCAGCACCATCAGCAGTTTGGCCTAAGTGGGTCGCTTGCGTTGCGAGCGCGGCCGGGCGATCCACGTAAGCCAGTGCACAAGCATTATTCACACCAATCGCACTCATTTTAGCTTTTTACTTTGAGTTTACAATAAACGAGTATCAGTGAAGTTAACTCAGTGGTATCAATTAGCATCCCGGGAAATAGCAATAGCCAATTTCCTACAGAGTCAAATGTACAAACAATAAAACACACATTACTTCAGAGCTAGACAAATTCATGAATATTTTGAGCTCTGAAATAACCGTATTTTTCAATATATTTCATTTCCCTGAGAATTTTTTTTAAATGTCCCAGGGTCCCTTGGAGGTAAGTACCTACGAGTCAGAACAAGTATTTTTTACCCCAACTTGAAATGAGTAATCTTATCTTGGTTTCAAAAATCCTCCAGCGATAGACAAGCTGGATGTCAAAATCACTGGCGCCTAATTCACTGGCTGATGATTACAAGGTGGTTGTGCTACTGCGTGGTGTGCACTGTGTCGAGGACACGCGCTGCGTCATTATAAGCGCATCAGGGCGATTGTTTACGGTCCATTGCGCGATTTGAATAATTTAGATGGATGGCGGCCGCGGTCGCACGCTGCCACCTCCGCCGCGCCGTCGCACAGAATCACTGCATTACAATTGTCACATTATATATTATCTGTGCTACTGTCCAACTCATTTACTGTGCATTATCTGTAGAGTGTAGGAACTTTATCTGAACTGATGATTGAATGTAGAGTCGACTAAATAATTGTATTGGACTGTATGTATGTAAGTATAGGTATAGCACGTTAAACTATTATAATAATTTTTATTACAGACCTGAGATTATTTATTTCATGTCTTAAGTTTTATTTTTGTAAGCAAAGAAATCGAACAGAGCTTTTCAACCAGTAAAATCTGTAATCGACTTATTAGTGAAAACATTACAAAAATAGGCTCAGTATCTAATGAGACCCTTACAGTAGTTAAGTAATAAATCTTGTTGGAGTACCTACAACCAGTGTCCTATTAGAACTGAGTCAAAAAGAATCTGATAGTTAAGAGAGACATCAATAATAATTTGATAAGAACAAGGGCCCATCCACCACTAATGACAAAGTTTGTATTTTGCAAGGGTGTGTGTCCACTGGAACAGACAAAACTAGAAAGTTCTTACAAGACTGTCCAATTACATTAGAAACTTGTAAGAATTCTGCTTTGTCCAACCATAGATTGAAGTCGCAAATAAGAGTTTTATTGATCTTAAAATATCTCAAAATTACCTCTACGTTACGAGAATGTAATGAAAATAATTTAATAATATGAATGTATCTTTCCCATCATTTTTGTTGGTTACTGGTGCATTTCAAAGTTAGAAAAAAATCGTGAATTTGAGAAACTCGTACAGAAGCAGTGAGTGAACAATGTCAACATGTACAAAATAATATTGTTCGTCTAACTAAATCTAAGGGCCCTATTCAACTTCAAAAACCTGATCTTCTAAGGACGTTATATAACCAGTTGGTAAAGCAATGCACTGCTTTAACAAGCACGTCCTCTGATGACGTGGCTGATGCAGATGATGATTATGACATTATGTATCCATAAAAGTGATCAAACTAGTGTGTGTATCCTTACCGAGGACTAACCAGCGCCTGTTCATCGATGAGTTATGAATTACTCGTAGAAGCGGACGGCACGTGATCGCTTCACCAATAAATTAGTCTCGCTCGCTGTACTAACTGTTGGCGATCTGTGACATGCCGAGCGTCATAAGACGATATTCTTACCACGGTCAGTTGCTCGAGTATTTTAGCTTTTTTTAGATGTTTGTTCACGATCTCACCTCATGTATTAGATTAAATAAATAAATAACAATTCATGGACCGAACATAGATGTTTTTTAATTGCAAGAAATCTTAGCTCTGATAGTTTCAATAGAAATACCAAACAGTCGCATCGTACCGTCTCAATAATGCTGTGTCTTATGCATCAAGGATAGTAAGCAGTTAGCTGCTGGTATTTTAAAATTGTTAATTTTCATTCTACTATTGATCTAAAAAAACAATACCGCATGAGTAAAGTCGTGTGCATTCCACTAGTGATAGCAAAAAGCTGCGATTACCCACTTCAGTAATAAAGCTGGGTCTGGACGATGCGCAGGCGCACTTCATAATCTAAGCATCATCTCAAACATGCACTTATTGTTCCTGAATTACATCTCGCTACAAATTATGCCGGTCCGCAGATAATGCACAGCATTCTCATCTAATTATATTGTATTCCGATCTTAGTTTAAAGTTAAGTGGTGGCTTTGAGTTCAGAGGGCCTAGTACGAGTTTCGGTGTGTGAATCTAGTGTAAAACGTCTGACGCTCAGCACACCAGTGGGCGCTGATTTGTATGGAGACACTGAGTGGAATCTTTGAGACGCTTGACATGCGAGTACGAGATTGGTGTAGACCAAGCTTCTCAATGAATTCGCGCAATGTCTCCATACAAATCAGCCCACACTGGTGTGCTGAGCGTCAGACGTTTTACACCAGATTCACACATCAAAACTCGTACTAGGCCCTCAAGTAAAGCGGCTGACTATTAAACTGTAGAAAATATCGGACACTCGGCTTCAGCTTTCTCGACACAGCATAGCTTGCCTCGTGATTGAACAACGAAGCTAAACCACGTTTAAACGTAGAACTTAGAATTGCAGGGCACGACACGACATCCACACGTCACATGTCATGTTGTCGGCGCCACGATATCGTTTAGGTATCGTGTCGGTGGCAGGTTATGTGTACTAATACTTTGTGTTGTGATGTCGAAGCTAAAATGTTTTATTAAAAAGGTGAACGTATTATTTATTTAATAGGTTTTTATCCGTTTTTAGTTAACATGGTAAACTTAATGATATGAAACGCTTGCATTAGTTATTAGTTTACGTGTGAACTGCCACTTTACGAACACGAACCATTGCTCGCGTTTTAAATGTTTTCGCAAGTCAACTAACTACTTAACTATGTTTATAGATAAGTGTACACTCTCAGGTTCTGTTAATAAAAAATATAGATATAACTATCGTTTGGGCGTTTTCACACTGGCATCGTCACGACATACCGACACGATATCATGCAAACTAAATGCCAAAACACACAAAGGATGGATGTGGGTCGGATGCACGTTAAATCACCCAGTAACAATTGACTTTTTTCTTCAAATTCAAATTCAAATTCAAATCGTTTATTGCACTTATGTTGTTATAGAGATGTTGTACAAAGTTGTGTTTTTCTTTTATTACTACCATACCAACTTATTGACTGAGAAAGACTAGTTATTATCGAGTATAGTTCCACAGTAGAGGCAGTAGGTATATACATACAAGTTAACTTAGATTGATACTTATTAAAAGCTACTCGGATCGCTAACCAATTGGTTAATTCGATGTTTCCGCAGTCGCGTCTCAATCGAGTGCGACAATAAATAATGTTTTTATATAAGTACTTACCTAATTGTATTTTACTTCAACTGTACATACATAAGCAGTGTGTGACATAAAATGAATAGTAATAAATTTCTGCCTGCGATTATTAACCAAAATGGTATATCTATGGTAGAGTTAGGCACACAAATGCAAACCTCTGAGATCTCTCTTAGTTCTCAAAGTATTTAAGGGGAAGTGCCTGTACCAAAATATAAACTCGTGCTACAAGTTATTAAGGGTCCAGTAGGTATACTGCAGTGTGCATATTGTGCATAACTGAATGCCGTGACTAATACTGCTGTGAGTGGACTCAGGCGGTACTGTCTCCAGGATGTGGAGTGGTGTCGGAGCTGGCCGCGGTCACACGGTGCGATGTAATTATACAATTGCTGCTTCTACTTGTAAAAGTGTTCAGTTCGCGCTCGCCGCTGTCGACGCCGCGCGCCGCCGCTCTCACACAGTGCACGCACACCAGTAGCTTTACAACACTCACTATAAACTTTTCTATAACTACACACACACTTTTTCTTGGGATTCCTAGAGCCTTATAGTTTCGTCATCTTTCTAGTTTAATTAGTCTCTGTACGTCTGTAAGAATATTGAATACACATGTTAAGTAAAGCAAGTGTTTAAGTAATGTGAAGTGCTCTCAGTTATCCTAAAATATTGAGGTTTCACAAAATGTTTGAAATAACCTGTATTTTTATAAGAAGATATTTTGATATAAAGCTTCGAAATAGATATTTTCGGTAGAATTCCGAGTCGACCTTATCTTTTCTTGGCCAGATAATCCAGATTCGGCAGTATCTAGAGTAGCCCGGTACTTTGAGTTTAAGTTGCATTACCGCTACGCTTGCACTGTGTCCGTGGGAAAGATCGGTAAAAGCTTGTAATTGGCGCGTCTTGTCGCGTCCACTTTACGCCCAAACAATTACACATTATTGGAATTGGTGCATCAGTCAAGTGTGGGGGGAAACATCAGATCGTGCGCCCGCGCACCCGATACCCGGCCCCCATCAACCGCCTATTACGGAAAGTAGTTTCATCTAAGCGGTAAAAAGTAAAAGAAAAACAGAAAATTCTCACAGCAAACTGCTTTCAAATTAGAAGATTTCATACAATCAAACACAATCAAAGTTTTAATTTTAATCGTCACGGCTTCTCCAAACTGTTCCTCAAATTATACGTTTGAAGTTTAGATCGCAACATTTGAATCATCGTTTGTATGATTGATAATGGTAAAAGATACACAAATCATGATGATTGTGTAATATGCGCCGGCGCCTCTTGTCTGTAGGCAAATTATTTAATTGGCTCCCCTCGCTGGCACTCTGCCATAGTAACTGTTATACGAGCCGTGGCCAGGACGTGGTTCTTGATGTACTGACTATGCGACGAGCTGTGGTGTTGCCGCGCATGCGCTCTGTAGTTAGGGGCCATAAATCTACAGCTTCGTCGCGAATTATTCAAAGGAGCCGGCTCTCCGGGAACGAGCATAGAGAGCACCGGGGTTACCAGCACGCAACTTGGCCCCTTATATTTCGGGAAATGATTTCGTTGAGCGATTATTATGTTTAAATTAGCTTTTGTTATTTAAATTTATAAATGTTTTAATCTTAACACATCTTGGTATGAAATTAACATAATCTATGCCTATGCTATGCATTTGCTTTTCAATAATTAACTGTTGCACAAAATTCACCTAAAAAATTCAATTGTTCACAATATGAAAAAGTTCATTGATCTAACACTGCAGTGTGCTATGCACTATATTAACTATCAAAAGTACTTTTGTATAAGTATAGAACTGTTGTTTATTGAGGAGAGGTCAGTGTTCACAGCTGGCAGCCCCAGCTCGTCATAGCAGCGGTGGACGCCAATCTGCGGCGGCCTAGATCGCCATGAGTTACTGCGCCCGCGCCGGCCCGGACGCGCCCTATTCTCCATTATTAAAATGGGTTTTAGCAATTTGCCTCCTAAAAGAAAACCGCAGCTTTAATTGGGGTACCCGCAACCTACTGGACGGAGTGCTATCACTTACCTATTTGGAGAGCCATGGAGAGAACAATCATAAAATATTGTAATACACAATCAAAACATATTGTAGGAAATAAATTAATTTTAAGCTAGAGTAGCTAGTTTTGAGGCTGTTTCAAGCGAGGTACATAATTACAACAATAATAGAGCTTCTGTCAAAATCGTGTTTGGAAATGATGATAGAAAATGGGTAGTAGTAGCTCTTGGTTGGGTGCCACTGGTGCAATTTGACATAGACATAACGAGTGATTTATAACCAAACTATTAACCGCTTAGAGTCATTTGCTTGCTCATTTTACATAAAAACAGCGATGTTAAGAGTACCTGCTACAGATTTTGTGTAAACGTTTTAGAAGCTATTACTAAAGTCCGTCTCCGTAGTTGGTGTGGTGCAATGGTCGATCGTAATTTTTCCCGCCGCATCGATTCTTTGTGTTAGAGTATCAGATCTATTCCCGAATAAACAACAATACCGCGCATTGTTGTGCAACACACAATGCTCTAGTTACCGCGACTGTCGCTTGATTCATGGCCTACAGGAGTCCGTTTGTCCTTCCTGGATCACAGGGTCTTAGTAAGGAGTACCCTAGAAGTGGTTGTATAAGTTGGAACCCTAGTATTATTGATGATCCTGCCAGTACCTACTTAGCGTCAGGTGATAAACTATTATGACCATTCATTGGATAAAAACAGTTTAAAAATGAAAGTACTTATTCGTTTATATTGTTCCAGTTCAATACCAGCCTAATGTATGTTTCATTTAATTTTCATCTGAATATATTAGCAGGTTGGTAACCCCGGCAGCCTTTCCCTGGATGTGTCCCGCGTGGTGGTGTCACTGATAGCGCGTATCGCTGCGTCCGCGCACAATCGAGCCTCTATCGCGCCATCGCCGTGAAATATTCCGCACATTCTACAATACTCTACTCCACCACCACTTTATATACACCCTTTTAAAATCCTTAAACGCATGCTAATACGGTTGGTAATGCCCTGTTTGGGAAATAGATATATCTTGGTGCAGCAATAACGACCTGCGCCCGCGTAATTCACGCCATAGCGTTCATCATGCAAAGTGGCCGCGAATGAAACTGCAATACACTTTAGACCCTACATTCACTAGTTAAGGTTTAAAATACGATTTTCGGGTAGAGATTTATGTCGCGGGGGAGTTAGTATTTTGTATCGGAATTTGAATTTGCGCAGGCGCAGCCTCGAGTAGTGCTGCCACGGGCTGTTTACAAGTATGGGGATTTATGGATTACAGAACAATTTGCAAGTATTAATATTATTAACAGATTGGTGTAGCTTTGCATTGGGTCAAGAAAGAAGCACATGCGTTCGCGTAATATTCCACTTGTGTTAATATACTTATGTGCTTAGTAGTACTAAAGGAAAGGGAATTAAGGTATTAAATGAAGCTATACTATACCCAGGGATACAGGCAAATTGATGGAAATTTCTGGAATATACGAATTTAATTAGCTATCGCCCAATAAAAAATTGTCGTAGGGGGCCCTAAAACACTGAAGGCGTTTTATAAATATTGGCAAAGGTAAGTGAGCGCGTGTAGTGCCGAGGAGCACAGCACAGCACAGCACTAGCGGTGCGATACGCATCGCCTTGTTAGCAGTATCTGATGCGCGATGCTGTAATTGGCACGGACCCCCGCGCACGCGCATCCATACGATATCAATATTTCTTTACTGTTTAATGAGACGCCCGGGACAAAACATGATATTTCGCGAATAAACGCTGATATAATGACCCCTGATACTGCGCAAATAGAACAACTATCGCAATAAATATACTTACTATAGGAGATATATTATATTATGCTTCTGCATGTTACTTCAACTACTAGCTTTGCTAACTTAAATAAGTGTTCAAACGACATTCAGGTAAAATGAAAAGTTTTCTACGATTGTATGCATGTTATAACGTTGACTTCATTGGAGCTGCAGTTCAAGCAGTCTCTTGCAGTGGTAAGGAATGGCATTCCCCCATCGCGACAGATTACTGAGTGATTAGGGCCTGCGCCTGTGCCGGCAAATGAGCCGCTGACGCATCCACATTAGCATACAATGCGGGTGGGTGGATCTCTGGACACTCTAGGAAATACTGGATACATCAGTGTATTTAATTTCTTTTATTTTATATAGTAATTTTATAGAATTAGTTTGGTCAAACCTTATGAAGGTTTTTTAAAAAATACTTTACAAAGCTGGGTTACACTCTGATCTGATCAATAATAAAGTACCATAAGATCTGGAAGCCTGAGCTGCTAGCTTACCATTTGTATATTATATTATGGCAGATAAGTTCTCGATTGTTAATACCTAGTCACATAGTTCAAGATCTTTACAATAATTTGCAATGACAATAAGTTTCAATGAAAAAGTCTATTTCGGTGTTCATTGAGAATCGGCGGCGACGAGAAGCGACGCGATCAAAGTGCCGCGCGGGTCAACGGTGACATGTGACAGCACACAGTATACTAATGGAACAGTAGCACAAATGCAACTTAAAAGACATTTCGTGTCGTATTTATTGGTTTTTGCTATAATGGAATTTATTTGGTATGGTAATTTGAGAATTAAAATTGCAACATGTTGGGCGCCAATCATAGTCATTGTTTACATAATTCAATTTATTAGTAATGAGCTACTACTACTACTACTACTACTGGGTACTAGTTTTTAATTTATGTCCATAAGTATGATGAAATCATATATGTAGAAGTAAAATACTGATGCGTGTTAATCCCACGTTGGGCACCAAAATCATGTTTTTATGTAAGTAAGTACGCTAAACTGAAAATCAATAAAGTAGATGTCTAGAGGTAGTATCTAATTCATAGACACCTCCTCCTTCACAGCTTTTTATTGAATCGTTTTATTTAAAAAAAAGGTAAGATATTAGTTTGGCGCCCAACACGTTGCATGACAGAGGTGCAAAACTCAAACGATGTATGTTTCTGTACTGGCTGTCTATGCGCTGTGGTCAGCGTATTCAAGGGCGGCGATGTCGTGTCTCCATTCAGTAATTAGCGCTCGTTGAGTTCACGCATGTCATTGTTATGGAGCCGACGGGATTAGTGTGTCAGCCAACCGGAGCACATTCCGCAGACCTGGAGATTCATGAACACTGATTAGTAATAGGTATCAGCAGGCTATGCAAACTATTCTGTTAGGATTTCTTTCCATTTAAAAAAAAAACTTTATAACTGGATTAACCAGTTCCCCTAGGTTGACATCCTACAAACACTAGAGGACAGAAAACAAAATGTATTTTCATAACTTTTTATCAGGAATAGCATAACATTCTCTAGCGACTGTACATGTCAATTTGGCTAAGACACCAGTATCTACAGTCCTAAGTTATGCACCGTTGGTGCACTTCATTTAGTGACGTATCAGTAAAATAAGTTTGTCTTAGAGGTTCTCAAAGAAAGTATTTTTATTCCAAATATATCTGAACGTATTCGTATCACGCGTGAATGTGTGAGTCACGCGCGGCTATCGCGCGGCCATCGCGCCGTGTGCCCTGTGCCCTGTGCCCTGTGCCCTGTCACACTCCCTGGCATTTGGTTTGAATATTTTTTACATGTTGAATTGAGCATTATGGCAGAAGACAAAAATAATTGATGAAATAATGTACTTAGTTGGTTAGTTACGTAATTTTTTAAAATTTTCAATGAGCTGCATTACATAATGGAAGGGAATATATTATTTCAAATAAGTAATTTAAATTGTTTAAATTATAATAAAATAGGCCTGATGCAATAATGAAGTGAACTTCAACGGGAGCTGTGGATGAAATAAATACTATTTGTTACTATTTTATCAAGTCGGAAACTAGTTCTAGGATTGACTGAGCTGTTAAAAGCTGCTTTCAAAGCAACCTGTGGGAACACTGAGAACCCGTCTTCCATGCACCATAATTATGCCAATTTCTCAACACTAAGTGTGAGTAATTAACGACGAATAACTTTCTTAGCTAACACGTATTTAAAGTGAGTCAGGAGATGTTCTCACGAGATGTCGCGTGAGAATGAATATGCATACGCGGCACGTCGCGGTACTTGACACACTGCCGGTGACAACAACCGTCGAGTATCTACTCTGGGAAAGTCGCATACGACTCTAGATAATCTCTCAGATATAACTTCATCTAAGAAAACACAAGCTCTATATTTTGATCTTTTTTGATTTTTGCTTCAAAAACTGTTGCAGTCCAACTACTAGCAAAGGTTTAGCTTGCTTCTTGAACACTTGGATTATATAGCTAGTTTGTGTGGAGATCAAATGAGATTCAAAATTTCTAGTAGACTGTAACTGAATGGTGGGGGCTAGCCACAGTAAGGCTATTAAATAAATAACTATTCGAACAAAAAGTATTCCAACGTCGTAAACAGTCGCTACCGTAACAGAACAGCTTTTTCATACAGAAGCTGACTTCAGTTCCCAATAGCCAAGAGCAAACTCCACCCGGGAGTAAACAGATGCGAAGGAGGCTGCAGTCGCCCGCGGCTATAGCAGTGGCGGTCGACAACACGTTACACACTATGCTTAGATTATCAGCTCTCCACGAGTTATGGCCTGCTACCGAAAGCATTAAGGCTTTAGACTGTCTTTTGTTTTGATTACTTGGTGAACAAGTGTGATGAAAGGTTTCAAATAACATGTAATGGCGATAGTGGAGTCTCTCGTATCCTAGCAGGAGCAGTAGAGGAACCTACAGTTTTTCAACTGCTATCTTTACGTTAGCCAACATCATGTGTAATGAAGTGATAGTAAATGAAGTCATTATATTGAAGTGTGCTTGTTAAAATGTTGTACAACTTTATTTCATTTAAAAACATCGATATGTTAGAAGTCACAAATTGGCATTTTCCAAAACTAATAAACATAAAGTAAAACAAGTTAGCTGTAGATACCTAGGTGCAGTAGCCGTTCTATTATCGAAATGGTAATCAATGTCGCCGTGTGGCTCCATTAGCGTCGATTTCACGCCATCTGGTGGCAGAGGGCGCCATCCGCTCTCAAACTAATGATGCCTCACAAAAACGTGTTATCTAAACGTTATCACTAGCCGTAGTTATTTATAGCCAATGCGGAATTGTGTGTTTTATGCTTTTACGGCTCAACAGAACTAAACTTGAAGTACAGAGGGAATAAAGTCCGTTTCTAGAATGCTAACTTTCTGAAGACAGCTTTAGCATGGAAAATAGTTACCAAAATCAAAAAAAAATTAAAGAAGACTTCGAGGTCAAATTGACTTTCAATTAGATAAGGCACCTCTACAGTCAAAAATTTGAAGGTGCACAAAGCTTCGTTATAATTTCAGTAAATGACTGTGTCATTACAATCTTTATTAAAATTGGCGTCGTCAATGAATTCCCCGATGGTTACCCAAAGCGTCCCCTCGCTCGGGTGTCGGAATTAAAAAAGCATTTTCAATTGCGCAGGCGCCGATTCGCGACTCATGTCATGCACAGGATGTTCTAATTTTACTATCGGGTACTTAGGTATATTAACTTGTGGCGTCCGAGTTTATATTCAGTTAAATAAATATAGTAAAGTACTAAACAACTTTAATAACTGTAAAGCGAATTATTAGATTAAAATTGTGTCAGACTATCGGAAGTGGTGAATCGATTTCTTCATTATTTGAAGACAAACAATCAAACCACTCTGTACTTGAACAATGTCCTAATTGAGACGGCTTTATAAGCTTGTCTTAGCTGTCACTCGCTGGTCTTTGCACAACAGCTTCAACCAATCATTTTTATTGGCAAAATAGTAAATTGCATTTTGTGAATGTCACACTTCAAAACACCAACTCAATATAGCGGCAATGTTTTAACAATCTAATTTAGCAACTATTCTTGATAACTATTAATAGTTACTAAGTAATAGAGAGGTACTAAGTCATATCTACTTGTTTATATTCGTGGTTTATGTAGATACTTACTTACTCTAAAGTATTTTGATTTGATTTTTCCATTCTTCTAACATCTGTGTCAGCTTCTGCTTCTGACTGCCTTTATTCAAAACTAGAGGCAAGCAGCTAGTATAGATAGAAGCTCTTCTTAAACTGCGTGTAAACTGATAATCAGGGAAACGATCTTAAGTTAGCTAGTGGTATAATTACCACAGCGTAAGCACACCAGTAAATCAAGTGCAGTACAAGTTGTTCGGTGGCCGACTACCCAAGGAGGTTATTCTGGAGGCGCGATGCGTGCGATATGCGATGCCGGGTCGATGCGACGCGAGGAAGGCAATATATTATGTACGTATGGTAATATTTCGCGCGCTCGTGCTAACCACTCGTTTTCATATCACTATCGAGAGCACAAATCTGGCGGCGTGCTTGGTATCGATGAGTTGGCTCCTAAGCTCTCACGCACTCAGTTCAAAGTCAGAGTAGTACGAATGGCGCCCAAAAATATGCAAATTATAACTGTAAAAGACTTCAACGCGCTGCAAGTGCTACGAAACATTAGCAAAATATACTTATAAGTTGTTTTACTTATTTTTATTGTAATTTTCAATAAATTTGATGATTTTAAACAACTCGTCAGTTTAATTTGTCATGATTTTAAAACAGTAGCGATACATAACTTGTGTTTGGTTGTTGAACAAATCAAAGTTTAGTCACGAATTTACAGTAATACATAATACTTAAGTAGGCACATTACCAGGTATTGTCAATAATTGGTAGGTTTGCATTCAGCGCCTCGAAGGGAGCCACAGTTCCGAGTAAGTACAATGTTGTACTGGTAATCGGCTTCGATGGAAATCGATCGGAAAAACATTTGGTCGTTCATTGCGCATTCTCATCGCGTTTGCATTTAATCCGCGGACACTACTCGGATACAGTAAAAAATCATATGTAGAGTTTGTGGGCAAGATTCGCAATGCCCCAACGAACCATCATATAAATAACCTTGTTATTTAAGGTATAAGGTGCAAATTACGGTGAAGGCAGAGTATAAGGCAGGTTTTACATGGTGTTTGTTATTCCCGGCACAGAGCGCACAGGTGCGCGGGCGCATGGCCCGGCCTATTAACGAATCTAGATGTTAATGCTCGATTAAAATGTTGATTTTGAATTACATTAATACAACTAGCCCTATTAGATTGGGAAAGGAGTTATAGAGTATTTAGCCGATCCGGCCAGTTATTAACTGTAATTGGTGCGGATATCGAAACCATACGTGAGCTGTGTTTTGAAACAGAAAGTGAATTTTCATGAATTTGCTTTGAATTGTATTTAGTAAAAAAATCTTGAAAATACGTCTTCAAATTTTAACTTTTCATCCTTTTAGAAATAGATGTTATCTTATATTTACATCGTTAAAGCAAATAATAAAACTATTCGAATAAATTAACTATTTTGTAATTATGTAATTATTTTTTCAGTCAAATTAATATTTTACAGCTCATTTTATTTTATTTTTCATAATATAAATATGAGATAAACTTGTTTTATTGAATGCATCAGCATCTTTATTTCCAATCAGTTATTTGGTCAGCTTTACTGAGAATCCTTCTCAAAGAACTCATACAATGAAGAGTTATGAATGATTTGAGAATGAACTGTCATAGTAACTAGTGAGTGAGCTGTGGCCGACGCGACGGAATACCAACGTGAGGCACATTTTGATTTTAATTTTGAGATTTACTTTCTTTGAACCGCCTCGGGAACTAACTGACGAGAATATACCTACCTACATAATACAACGTGTTATAACGGGTTTTTTTAAACTCCACTTAGATGTTACAGTGTATCCGATGATAGTGACGATGGGGCTTGGACAAAATAATTCATTTAAGCGATGAGGCTGACAATGGAAAGGTAAATGGTAAAACCCCTCCTTGTTCCTCTTGTTCACATCACAATGAAAATGTAGTTCGTTATATTCTATAACGTTTAAACAGAAGCCCATTCATTGATCGACTGAATCTCAGAATGTTGTTGAAGAGTTCATCCATCACGTGCATTACCGGCGATGAGCAGTCGACTCACGCGCACCTACAATAGAGCAGGGTGCGCGCGCGCATCGCAAGCAGCCCTTCGGGGAAGGAAGCCGCACCTGTGCCTGACGCACCAGACACTTATCTGCCTAATTTGATTTTATCTATCCATAAATTATAATAAACAAACATGAGTTCACACGTTCAGTTCTGATTCCACGCGGAGTACATGATCCCTGGGACACTTGGACAGTGGCGTGGAGCACCAGCTGGTTTACTGAGCGAGCGAACAAAAGACGAAAAATCTCAAACCTATTGAAAACCTCATAGTTTTTACTGACTCTGGTCTTTATCAGACCCTGGAGTCCTGAACTCCAGTTCTGTTCAGTAGAACCCAAATGCTATATTTTCATTTTTTGTTACAAATAGCAATTATGCCTATTTGAGAATTTTAGTTTTGGAAGCAAGAAAAGGTTTACTTACGAACATCTAAGAAGAAGATGATACAAGTTGACTTACCTATTTATCCACGACATGGTTCTCTGGGTTGGTTTCAAGTCTTCCTCAATAATATCTGAAGCACGTCACGGTCACTTTGCAAGATGATGATTTTCACCAAACAACACACACCGGAACAAATTTAAAGTTTGGCCAACTAGCACTTTTGAATTCCATTATGTTTTGGTAACACAATTGTTATTACTTTAGGGTCCGTTAATGGCGACACAGCGAAAGGCTCCTTCACACTGACGCATAGCATAAAGGTTAGAAAAAATAACTTTCACATTACACTATAATATTGTCTATAAATTTTCGCATTATGACATTTTGTCATGTAATGGTGGTTGTAGTTGTAGTTGTATGTAACTCAACATGACTTGACATGTAAATGCGCGTTGTCAGACGGTGACGGTTACCGGCGCGTGCGCACGCAACGAGCGCAGTTTATGGCCGACTTCGCCGTCCCTTGTTGCCGTCCTAAAAATAACTAGCGAAATTAATAACTCGTAAATGTAACTTAAGTAGGCTGGTTTCGTGATTTACAACCCAACTGCCGAAGTGGATGGTTCTTGTGCAAATCCATGTATGCATTTAGCTGAGTGAAATTCTTAATTGTCTTCGCATGATGAGGTATCGTTAGACGAAGGAGAGTCTGAAAGCTACTAATCCCTGATCATACCAGCTATGCTAGTGTATTTCAAATGACATAAATAACTGCATAGGCACTTACATTAATTTTCATTTCAAAAAAAATATTTTAATAACTAGGTACTTTATTTATTAATTCTATATTATCGTTATAAGTGGGTGCTATCGATTGTTTACTCGTAAGGAACGAATTTACACTTCTGTAATAAACGTTATCGTTTTTGTCCCGTTACCCTAAACAGCACAGTGGTGCGCGGGCGCAGTCCTGTTAGGCGGCGACAGTGGCGCCCGAGCCGTGGTGCGCGGTGACCTTTAGCAGGACTGAACCAGCGGCCTTGACCCCGTGCCCGGGGGTAACCTTTACAGCCATTGTTGTTAGCACCGTTTCGCTCACATTTGGTCAACTGCTTTTATAAAACTAACATGAATTATTTATTTAAGATTAAGATAGGTTCATGTAAGTTTTGGCTAAATTGTCTAGTAATATATCCCTATGCGCACTACCCTAATAAATTGTTATCCTCACTACCCAAAGGTTAGCTGGTAGAGAATGCTATTTTAGCATTAAGTTCGCCTGTATACACTACTTTAAGTTGTGCAATAAAGAATTTTCTATCTATCTATCTATCTATGAATATTACTAAAACCTGCTTCTAAGAGAAGCTTGTAAACTATGGAAACTAGATTGCTGATAGAATACTTAAATATTTTTTTTGAAATATTCATAACGCTTTCATAAATGTATTCACCGGAATTATGATTCTATTAAGATGACTATCGCGTCGGATTCAGTAGAAAGTATACAGTTTAAAAGAGGTCTTCACACTGTGATAGTTATGTATTCAAGACTAAAAGGGAGGTTGGAGGAGGAGGTGGGGGGGAGGGGAGGGGGTAGCTTCAGAATTCAGGGGACGCGGAGCTTCGCCGCGGACGATGGACTATTTATCTAAGGATTCAAATAGGGAGCTACTGCCCGTACAATACAATTCATAGGTAACTCGAGTATTTGCCTACATAACGGGTCTTTATTTATAGGGTTTTCAAACATTTTTTTTATTGTGATCCTATCCCATGAAAGCTTCTAGTTTATGAGTCATTCCCTCCCATGATGAGGTGATCTACTCTACTGCTCATGTTTTCATCGGGTTGAAGCTTACTTCCATAGATCCTTTTTTTCAATTCTGCTTGCAGCGATGCAAACTCACCACCTCAACGTACCTGACTGATAACTACTTAGTAACAAATAGTTAGTTAGTAATAAAGATGCCAAGGTATATAATAAAACCGCTTGACGCCGGGTGGTCAGTTATTCAAGGTTCTCTGTACTGCTGGATTTTCCCACAGCAACATCTGCGAGGAAAATCGCTTGTGCTCTGATTGTGATTCATAGATATTTCAATAACTTTACATAACATGATGGCCATGTATGTATAGTACAGTACCATCGTTCAGTCTCTGAAGAGGACGCGTTCTTATCGAGCCGAACATTCACCCCCCTCGCCCCGCGCCCGCGCCCCGCGCGAATTTACAATGTAGGGCCCAACCTCACACCGCTACGACCTCCCGAGCGCCTACAGCCTTACTTTCACAAGAGCGAGGGATTCTGAACTTTGGAGCTGGAAGCGTTAAGTTCGTTTTCGTGTGCGGTGAAAGTGAAATGGTTAAGCCAGTGTGTGTGAGATTTTCTCGCCTGGAAATTCTAATGCGCGGCGCGACTGCGATAAAAAATGAACGGTGGGAAACGTGCATAGATTAGTGAGCGAGACGGAGCGAGCGGGGGCGGGCGACGCTCTGCCTACTCACTACTCTACACTGCTTTACACCACTTTATATTTTGAATCCGTCTGAAAGGGCGGCTATGTGAGATTTCCGGATAAATTATTCACATTATGTATCTATGCAGGCTTGTGATATTGCAAGGGAGGGGCCTCGCTCTATCCCAGCACACCATCACATAGCTGTCATACTTATTACCATCATAAAAAAACCGTTTTTTACCAGTTCACTTACCAATGTGCGTTTTGAGGAGCCTTCAACGGCTATAGTCACCTTAAATATTTTTTTTTAAATCTCTCCTTGAATTGCATCCAAATAAAATAGAAATAAATTATAACCAATCGACGCCCCAACCCCAACTACTTTGTAAGCACAATGGTCCACGTGACCCCGCACGCCTCCCCGTGTTCTCAAGGAGTCTGTGTGCGCCGGCGCAGGCACAGGTGTTCACCCCTTGCGCAGGTGTCGGCGTTAGACGCAAAAACGCGCATAAGAAGCCCAAGGCCGCGCGTGCGCACAAAAACAACCCTTTGACGCGCGTTTTTTTGAGTTGTTAGTTGTAATTGCGCCGCTTCTAACGCAACCCTTCTACCGGAACTAATTAGACATTAGATTCTCACGCTACTGTTTTATTGTCTAACGCCTCATTATTATCATAAAACATTTTCATACATTTGCATTCGTTCATCAAAAACTGAAGGCCCTCTTTATTCATTCCTTATTTAAAAAACAATTTTCCTGACTTTTCTTACTCGCAAGAAGTCGTATTTTAGGGATCCCAAACTACCATTATAATAACGTTGTAGATTGTATTAGGATGGCATTCATAAAGTTATAATATGTATGTGAACAGAGACGTCGAGAGCCGACATCGTGGCTGGTGTACCCGGCGTCGCGGCTGCAGCGCCTGCTCAGCACGGCCTGCTCCCCGCCCCCCGCACCAACACCCGTCAGACCCTCCGTCATCACATGTGAGTACCTACTCCTCATCACAGCATTACTACATTTTGAAAATTAAATAAAAAGGGAGAGGCAAAAGTTGAAATCATAAAAGAACCGCCATCATTACAATAAAACTGAAATGGGTCTACAAAAACTCCACTGTCCTGTTTGTTCTTTTAAGCTACTTTTAATAATCCTTTCGTGCAATTTATAACATGGGTCCCAGAGAATCACTAAGAAATAAGTTTAAAGAAATAAATATAATGACAGTACCTTGCCAGTACATCTATGAAAACTTATTGTATGTTCAAAAAAATATAAATCTATTCAACAAAAAAAGTGATAATCATAATGTTAACACTAGAAACAAAGACAAACTCGCTGTTCCCACCACTAGGCTCTCAAAAATTAGTAAATCTTTCAAAGGGCAATGTGTACGCTTCTTTAACAAAATCCCAAGTGATGTGTCTCAATTGTCGATTGGCAAGTTCAAAAACGTAATAAAACAAAGACTTATTTCAAAAGCATACTATAAAATATCAGATTATTTAGAAGACAAACAAGCTTGGGACGAACTAGCTCCAACTCATCCAATAAAAATAATAATTGTAATCATACCTAATCATACAAAACGTAATGACGATTCAAAGTGATCAGTGAGATTTTATTGAATAAAAGCTTTTTGACTTTTGACTTTTTTTGACCTTGTGAATTTATTGTTGGCCTATATCACAAGCAATGTTCTTCATCTATGTAAATCTTTTAATATTAATTGAATTATGCTATCTTCTTTTTTAACTTAAAGTTCGTCACAACACAACACGACCAGTTAATAATAATAATAGTTAAAAATACTGCTATCTTATGAATGCGTAATCCTATAGATTAGAAATGTACGTAATATTATTTATAGATACTTATTCATAGATAAGTACTAATTAAAATGCCACAATAGATAAATATGATCAACAAACCAAAATGGTTTTACCTAACTAGTTATACATAGGTATCTAGTTATTTATTGCATTCATTAATATAATCAAGCACTTTATATTCCATAGCGTTCCAAATAAATAAAATAATTAAGTGGTAGTTTTATTGCATAAACAATTAATCACTTTAAAAACGTAGTGATATTTGTGAGTGCGTTGCGGATGGAGTTACGCAAAACCTGTCAGTTAGCAGCAACCTATTGAATACATTAATGTTGTAACTACGAGTAGGTATGTATTTATGTGTGAGATTAGATCGGTATTGCGGGATGCGAGATAAGTGTCGCTAGTTCGAGCCCCGCGGTTGGACATCTTCCAAACGTTGAACGCTCAACGCTTTATAGAGCAGCTTCATCTAACTGGTAGCCAGTTGAAACATCACATTCAATAAATCACGCTTTTTATTACAAACCTAGCTATAAGTGGAACTACTTAGTTTGTCTGGTCGACTAAATAAACAAATATTGTCTTGTTCGTTTTCTTCAAATCTACAACACATAGACCTTGCTGTAGATATTTATTTATTTAATATAAATAAGAACATACTTTTGAAAATCTATTCACGTGAACAAAGCCATGACAAAGCAATTATAAAGTTGGAAATTACTTGAAAACGTCACAATAACTCGCCACGTATTTATAGTCGTGTTATGTATTAAACTCATCGATCAAGTTGCACTAATATGTATTTACACATTCTACTTACTTTAGTTATTTACCTTAATACACTGTAGGCTAACCCTTCTTGATTGACAAGTACAGTCAGCAGCAAAAGTTGATGAACAAAAATGTTTTGGGAGCTTTTGACTTAGTGTTTGTTTTGTACGTTTATACCAATTACAATGATATAACTGTTTATAACATTCTGCGTCTGCATGTACTTGTACTAAGTACTTGGATTTAAAAAACTCAACTTTATGTTGCGTCTGGACCTACAATGTAACTGGCTATGTATTATTTACAATTCATTACCTGTTGCTCGTCCATTCAAGTGGTTAAGTTGTGGTGTTTGCGGCTGACACCTGGTAGGTGCTCGTAAGTACCAGACAATGAGTCAGTGATACAAGTTCCTGTATTTACTTACACAATAGAAACATACATTATTTTATATTGTGTTGTATACGTGTGTCTGTGAGCTGCCTTCACTACATTTTTACAACTTGAAAAGCACTATTCTAGATCAAAATTTAACCACGATCAATTGAATTTAGCAAATCGTAAATATTGATTCCAGTCCCCTTAGCTAGATTATCATTATGTAATTGCTAGAAAATAGAAAACTCGAGTGAAGTGAAGGCCCACCGCTAGTGCAAGGTACTAATAAATGTACTGATACACATCGGTACCTATACATTAACCAGTGAGTGAGGCGGCGATGTTCCCTGAATTATTAATAACTATTACGAGTAAGTAAAACAGGCAATATCAACTGTCGAGTACATAAATCGACTTCTTTTAATATCCTGCCTGAGCCTGCAATATGCACTTTTGCTTTGAATTATTTATGGCGAATGATCGGTATGACATATTAAATACAAAGTAAGTAAGTACATACATATTATACATAATATGTTTTCTGTTTCTGAAGCCGCAAGTTGCTGGCAGTTATTATAATATTAACAATACTGCCTCCACCTTTTTTTTCGAGGCAATTTCTGGAATTCAGTAAACTAAATTGACAGCCATTATTTAGTCAGTATATTCATAGTAGATAATTATAATAAGTAACATAATATAGTAGGTTGTGTTGTGTATAGAGAGATTTGAAACCCTGTCAGTATCAAATAAGCGTGCGAGTGGTCGGCGACAGCAAAAGTACAAGTTTTCGCCTTAAAGTGCTTGGTTTTTGTTTGTTTAATTGTGTCGCGCGAGCCGAGGGAGGATGCGATGAAGCCATTACTCCCCAACATGGAGCTTCCTCGCGACTCATGCATACTGCTCTCCATGCGCGAAGATATAACACCAACACAATGACGAGTCATCACTCAAAACAATACACTTTGGATATTAACAGAACGAACGTTTCGGAACATACGCTAGAGTAAGAGCGGTCAGAAAAAATTAACAAATACAGTTTTATGAATGTGTGCATTCATTAATTTCACTGTCTAATTTATTATCCTATGCTAGGTGCGTTTTACGATATCCTAAAGCATAGTATTATATGATCTGCGCCTAAAGCAATGATCTTTTATTAGACCAAAAAGTTAATTATACTTGTTGTATAAAATATGTACTAAAGGGCAAGAAGACGTTAAGTGAAACATCCATAATTATTAAATTATTATAAAAAGAAATATCTCTTTAAGTTCTCTCAACCGCTCTCTGAGGGACAAATCAAAACTGATCTAGTTATGGAATAAACATCTTAGAAGTCACAAGCTCGATAAAAGCAGTCGTTTATTTTTTGTAATACATTTCTTTGCTTATTTCAATCCTCTAACTATCTGATAACAAACAAAATATACTGTTAAATAAGTAACAATGGGTGAAATGTTGTTGGAACACTTCTGTACCTAACTGTTATATTGTTTGGTGAGTTTTTATGAAATCGCAAGTTTTAGTGAAGTTTTTGTTATCATCTGCTATCACTCTGTACTGTACTGATAAGGGGCGATGCATTCCGCTTTTGTTTCCGTGAGTCTCCGCGCGCCGCCGCCGGGACACACACACACACACACACATAACATTTGCTGATTTAATTACACGTTCACGGAATAAGTACTAGTTGTATAAATTTACCAAAAAATAAGTGTGTATTTTGAAATATTGTAAGTGAGTGATCATAAAATGGTGATTCTGTGCGTAAAAAAGTTTTCGGAAAGTATAAAATACAGAGATAAATTAAAATATGATGTGGATCCAAATAAATTGAGACGAACAGAATATCAAAACGGTTAGTGAATGCATTATTATTTTTACATTTTCTGACGAATATTTTGTACTGAGGCAGGTGATAATATTGTCCCTTCCATTAAATTAATCTACATCTGCGTGATCGGTTATCCGTTGGCTCGTAAATCTGCATGCGTTTTGGCACGTGCGGGGGTGAGGCGGGCGGGCGGGGGGGGGGGAGGGGAGCGCGGGCCAGGTGCGGGGGCGGCAGATGTCACTATGACCCATATCTCACCGGTGTTATTACGAAACCACGCGAATCTCAACCTTCAGTGTAATAGGAATAAGCGAGCCCTGTAGTATTGTTTATTGATGGCTTATAGACGCGGGTCAACCATACTCAACGGACAATGGATCTGTCGAGCGCAGGGTGTTGTGCCTTCATTGTGCTCCGCCGATGGAGTTTGTTATTTTAATATGAAAATGGAAACAGTAACGCGCGGCCACTGGCAAAATGTATCAGTAGGTATAGCCTGTAGAAGCCTATTCCTTTAATTTACAATAAAAGGAAATTGACATTAATATTCTAGTTACTCTAGTTAGGTATTACAATGCTAAGGTTACTTCTAAGCTAAATATAATTTTATTGCAATAGAACTGATTGCTGGCACAATGAAATAAAATTAATTTACACGATTAATAATGCAAATAATGGTTTTATTACTATTTAGCATCCAACTGATGTCCAAAGAAATTGAATATTTATAGTGATTTATAAGATTATATTGTTTGTCAATATTAGCATAACCCATTAACCCCATTAATTAACCATGGTGGGTTAATAATGATGCGCAAAAATATTTATGTAGATCGTCACGGTTTTGTTTCTTGTGAAAATAATGTTTATCGACACGACAGTACCTGATAATTAAGGTGTATTGAAAAGTAACTCATAAAATATTTATAAATAAGGCATAGTTTTCAGTACTTATTGGAGAGAATACGTTACAATATAAAGAAGCAGTGTAAGATGAGGATCGTCGTAAACAACAGAACAATACCGACCTTGTGAGGAACTATACAAAGGAGTTGGAGGATTGGCAGCCAGGAGTCAGGAGTCAGGGGTCAGGTGGCTGCAGGCAGGTTACAACATGCCTGATGTATAACACAGCCTGGGCCTACAATAGCAACTTTTAGTAAACACTACTCAGACATTTTAAAAAAAAACTGGACTTCCTAGTTTTTGAGTAATCGTTTATTATTTATCTTTTTATTTTGTTTTATTTCCACTGATACACTATGGAAACACTGGCTATGATGAGTGAACGAGTCAATGAACATCTTTGCTGGTGATTAATATGGACAATCATTTAAAGTCGCCATTATAGCGCCACCCTGTATCTATAAATTAAAATTGAATAATTTGTTTTCAGTTACCTACTGTTACTCAAACTCATCTCTCGTACCTACTAAGCCAATGTCAATAGCTTCACTTCTAAATAATATTATAAAAGTTCTCTATGGATTCAGTGAACAATATGTATTTTCACTGTACCTATCAAATATTATACTTGGCTTGTGTCCACCAGAACCAATGATCTTCTAACAAATCCAGAACCGGAAGTCGTTGATTTCGTAATCTGACGTTTCATATTTGACGAAGGATTTATGCGTTTTCCCGTAAACGGTATGTTTAGAGTTTAGGCCGTGAGCAACAATATGTTTACCTAACCTACTGTTACTGAAGGTATACAATTTTTAACAAAATTTTTATCGAATAAATGAAAAACTATTGCCAAAAAAAACTATTAGTATACCTACTGTTATTTAGGAAATATTATGTAATTTTATATTATTTTCTTGGCGTCTCTACATGTAGAGTACGTATGGCTCTACAATCAATGGTTAATTAAATTATATTTTTGATTGCGTAAAAAATCTGAATACATAAAGAGTGTGTTATTTATGATTTGTCACATTATGGCAGGTACCTATTACCCGCAGTACAGTACATCGCATCGCACTATGCATATACATACATATAATTATGTAGTGTAGTGTCAAGTGAATGTTGTGATGGTATCGTGGTGGTGTGTGTGCCAATAACAATCCATCGCACTCGACGTTAATTTGCGAGGGTTTGTTAGAAGGTTCAAGTTCAGGCGAATCGTCCCAGCGTGTCATTGACCTCTCGCCACGGAGCCTCTGACGTAACGCCTGCCGGATACTGTGTGCCCGCCACCGGCACCGGCAGCTCCCGTCGCTGCTGGCTCTACTACCACCTCGCACGCAGCCAACATTATTGTTCTGCTTTCTTTGAGTCCGGAATGCCGGGAAGTAACTTTTAAGTCAGAGATTTCGGAATCGCTCAGGTTCTCGGTAGATGGACAAAAAGTGATGTCTGCCGGAGAATGAATGGAGGGCTCGGCTTTGCTTTTTGCAAGAGTTGCTGGAATTTGAGCCACAGCCGGTTCGGCTCGAGAACCGGAGTCCGCCCCGAGCGAGATGTAAATCGGCCCGCGAGGAAAATCCATAACGGCACGCGGAAAACCCTTTTAATATACGGCACGTAAATAAGAGCGGAGGCAGCGCGCGGGGGAGGAGGCCCGAGCTCGCGATTGGTGGAGCTCGGCCCCGCCCCCGCCCGTCGGTAAAAAAACGGTTCGCAAAAAGCGGTCGGTCCGCACGGCAGTGTCTGCCGGACGCGGTCGCTAGGCGCACGCTCGCGACAGCTCTCGCCTCGGACCGGCAGTGCGCAGTGCGATGCCCGCGCTAGCGCTGCGCGATCGCCGCGACCAGCCGCTCGACTGCTCCATGCGCCTGCGCGACTTGCCGCCCTGGTCGCCGCCGACTGCCCGCGCCCCGCACGGTCAGTACCGACACCGACCGGCTCCTCCAGGACCTGTTGTCATAGTCGCGCCCGTGCCGACCCCCTCCTCAACACATTCATATATTGTTTACTGAAAGCGTTATTAATGAGTCGATTCGTGAACACCGCGGTAGAGTTGTAGGTTGATGGATGTTTAGTTTAGTGATGAAGTACTATTATTGTGATAGTTCGGGTGAGTTGCGATATCGTATTTTAGGTCCAGCTCTTCTACTCCGAATGCGTGAGTGAGTACAAACACATTTACGAACAAAAAAATATACGAAAACTAAGACCTTTTAGAACTTCAACAGCATCATTTCAGCCGAGATGGCTTAGTCTAGAGCAGTCTGAACATTACCAGGGACCATCAAGGCCCTGAATTGGAATAACAAATGTAATATTTTTTTTGCCAAATTCATCATGCTCTGTATAAAAGTAGTGGTGGTAACTGTGCACAAGTTGGATGTTACAAAATCAACTAAAAAACTGGTTCCGAAGTAACTTGTTTTATTAGTGTTAAATAATATTGTATTCTGGAAAAATATTTGAACTCTATTCCTACTAACAAACAATCATACTACCTACTAGAGATAGAGTCATAAATTCCGGAATACTAATAAACTTAATTATCAAATTAACATCAGTATTCAGTGCCTACTTATGTTTACATCTAACAAACAACTAACTAAGAGTCGTAGGTATGTTGATAATAATTATTTTAGCTAAATCTACTTATTGAGGTTCCTCCATCTAATTAATAACAGGTATAGATATCAGCTTAGCTGTATTGCAATACCTATTACTTATCTTATCAAAATAATTTGACTCATTTACTATCCCGTTTAGGGATGTGTCTACAAGATAATCATTTTTAATAATCACTCACTACCGTTTGATAATATTAATAGTTAGGTAATCTTCTGATCTGCCTGTTATTGTATAGATAGATACTTATGGTCTATCTTATAAAAAGTTAGAGTAGACATTATATCTTGTTTAACATACGTAATCAGGTCATAATGTCTGCTCTAACTTTTTATAAGATAGGGGGTTATACTATAAATAGTGATACTATTCGTTTCATTCTACTCATCCATATGCTCAGCTTTTTATTTATTTATTAACCCTTATTTGACTTTTGTTTTAATTTATTTCGGCTTCAATATTTATCTCACCGACTTTTCTTAAGTGGTGTATTTATTTTATCTTTTTTATTCTGCTTTCTTCTTCTTTTAACTGTTTTTAGAGCCCTTTTCTTTTCTAATTATTATTGAATTTCTTTTTTGTAAGTTTTGAAATAACGAAAATCATGTAAATATAAATATACCCAGATTAGATAAATATAAATTCACGTTCAGTACCTCTGTATATTTGTTTGTAGAATCATTTTTAGTTAGTTTACTACTCATATGAATTGATAATCCCAATCACGAATTTCAATACCTACTTTCCTCATATTAAAAGCAATATTAATAGGTAGGTACCTATTAATTAATTCTGTATCTTTTTGGTTTTTCATAAATTGATGATGATTGTGGTTTAATCAGGGGTTAAATGAACACTTGTCTTGACTCTAAATAAAATCATAAATATAAACCCCAAATCTAATAACCACGTACGTATTTACGCATAAAATACCTATACCTATAAAAGACCTCGCATCGTTTTAAAATAACGCGCAAAAGTATTTTAAAAATATCCATTGGATGGAATACCGGTGCAGACAAACAGGCATACCGACTTGTTCGAACCCTAGGAATAAAATGAGTGCTTCGTATTTAGTGCATTCTAATAATGAATACTTAGGTAGGTACGCCATGCATAATGCACTAGAATAATAATAAAAACGACGAGAGAACATGAGCAGATGTTAAAATAAATTAATTATGAAAATATCGCTCACAGACTTTATAAAATAAATTGCAGTTGTTGACTGTAATAACATGTAATTGGACCATAATCCTTTATCAGGAGTAATGTGGGGTCAGGTGTAATGTCGACGGCGGCGGCGGCGGCGGGTCGCACTGAGCGCGCTCCGCGAGACGGAAAGGGTTGCGTCCCCGGGGTGAGCCGGGACCTCACCAAATAATATTAACTCTCTTTATGCGCGCCTTTTGTCACCTCGCCACCTCCCGACGTCCCGACCCACCAGCTCTCAACCCATCTGCAAAACGACTCCTTTGACACGCCTCAAATGCACTTCACTCCTTATTCAACCTTTGAAAGCTCGTCTGCCCGACTCACTCCTATTTATTATTTTATTATCCGCCTGCCATTACTCGGATGCGGTAACTCGAGGTGCTCCGTCTATCTGCACTTGAATAATCGTGAGAATATAACGAGAGAAACGTAATGGCGACGTCGACGGCGTCGAAAGCGATTAATTGACACTGATCAACTCGATGAAGACATCTTTGAAGAATCGCTTTATAATGTGCATTAGCACTCAAATCAAACCCAAATGACACACAATAGAATTGTCATAGAATTACAGGTTGTGTTTATTGCTATTCTGTGTAATAATGTCATCTAAGTAAATGAATAAAGATTGCGGCTGATGATGGAGTCATGCGTCGTTTGGTAGCGTACCTAATGATAGGTTTATGTTAGTAGGTAGGCCCCGGGTCCCCAGGACAGAACATGCGGTCCCCGCGGACTCCTGGGACGGCGGTGAACTTTGCTTCACCACACGCAACCGCGGTGGCTCAACACCTGTTCCAAAATTATGCTCAGTACCTACGTGGTGCTCTAATTGAGCGCCCATTATTTTACTTATCGGTAAACTACAACTCGGGAAATTGATTTTTTATTATACTGAGCGAGGTTTCGTAGTTTTGGACGTTATTTAGCTATAGTTCTTTTCTAATTTGGTTGGATTTGAGTTGTGGGTTCAGGAGTAAGCCTGTAGGTATATTCCATTTTTTATGTCTTTAGTAAAACTGATTAGCATCACCAAAAGTATTTTATGTGAAAATAAAGCACTCAAAGGCAACCTAATTAAAACAGAGAGTTGAAAGTGGTGTCGAGATGAAACTAACCACATAAATTATGAAGTCCTCGAATTACAATAACCCTTGTATTTGAAGGCGTGCGTGAGACAAAACAAACTGAAACTCACTCAATCATATTTTGCAGCAGTCGCAGTGCATTGAACGTCACTGTGGCATCAGTGAATGGTGAAGTAAAGATGATATACGGCTGAGAGTAGCCGCCTGTTAGTTATTCGAGTTGTGCAGCTTATGGAACGGCGCTGCTATCAGCGGTTCGTGTTGATGGCCGTCCTCTGACAAGCATAATGCATTTGATTTGCCACTAAAACTGTTCATTACGAACATTTGATTGTTATTATGAAACGTTTTTTGTGTTTCGTTGAATATTATTTATTTATTAAAGTAATTTCAATTGATGATTCACGCGGCTCCGGTAACGGGACTGCGCTCACTGAAATCATCTCATTAGTCGGTCGGTGCATCACCGCACTTATTTTCATCAAAACCTCGATTGTAACCTTGATTACAAGTAATAGTGAATGCGTTTTTCTATAACATACATTGGATGGAGGTACCTATTGGTTACTGCAATTCTTTCTGGGCTTCGTTTATTTTTGCTAGCTGCATGTCGGTTTTATTAAAATAATGAGATGGGATAAACAAATTGACTTTGAACCAACAGTTTACCTATAGGTATTGTGCGCTGCTGATTTTGATCATCTTTGAGCTTTACTCTTTACTCAGATATTCTACTTTATAGATAGGATCATATTGTTCGAGTAGCGCTGCTAGAGTGCTCACTGAAAGCTGTTGCAGTGCTATCAGATGGACAGCTGGTGATCTTCTGACTGCCGGTCATCTGTGTCGTCACTAGTATTATTCGCTTCGAAAAACTCTAGGCTTATGGTTGTTGTGTGCGAGTGTCGGCGCGGTGTGTAGGCTGGTTCGTCTGTATCTATTTGGAGAGCGTGTGTCGTGAACTTGTGTCCGTGATCGATTTCCGTATGTAGGGCAACTGTACTCGTTACTGCGTCATGTGCGAAGGTCTGCGTGACCCCGGCGGGCGGGGTGCCTAGGGGGTTCAGGGGAAGGGGGACAATTAGCCGGGTCAATGACCCCCCCAAACCACCCGCTATCCTTTACGTAACGTACACATCCACGTATTGTTGTTGTATGAACACATTCATGTTTCATGGCTTTCGTCTCGTAGACGCACCAGACACAATGCACGTTGCAACTCGTGTGGTCAGCTGATCTCGCAACCCCGTGTTGTACCTTTACACCCTGTGTAAGTACAACTGTGGTACAACATGTTAATGACTCCTTTTAGCAGTGTATAAGTTGACCATATTTTACACCAAATTCACGGCTTATTCAACTAATAAAAGTTAACACGTACTAGGGGCAGGGGCCTCAGGAGTGATATTTAAAATGTTCAACATTTATTTATATGTAACCAAAGGTAATTCCAAACACCAAAACAATGTCCTTTATTAGTATGGCGTATGCAATGCAATGCACTGGTACTTTATGATCTACAATATGTATGTATTCAAAGTGTTCGATTTCGCAGAAAATCATTGTAATTCGTATCACTGCGTCTCGCCACATTGGACGTGGACGTTTGCACATTGACCGATACCGACCGATATAATCTCAATAGTTCTCTAACTTGAATACCGGTGTCGCCAACACGAGGTTTGTAAGCGTATAGTGTTAAATCATCGTAAGGAAACCCGCGGATTAGTCAGCTCCACACGTGTTGATCTTGTCTTCCTGCATGGATATGGCTGACTTGACTAGGCTGAGAGAGGATTATATAAGCCTATGTACCTATTCCATTTTAATCATGTCCCAGGTCCTACATTCCGTTCATGTGGCATGGTTAGGTTACAGGTTAACATCTACATTAGATGCAAAAGCCTGATTATTGTGAGTGCTAAATGTATGAGATTAGTTGTTCGCCGATGTGGTGTCGTGTCGTGTCGTATCGGAGGCAGAGTGAGAACAGCCGCTACGTTAGGTATGTGAGATTATAAGGCGCGTCTGGTGGCGAGCTCATTACTTTACGTTGATTGGATCACAACGGTTTATATTAAGTAGCAATATAATTATTAAAAGTGTTAACTAGACTGTAAATTAATTTTAATTTGTTTTCTTTCAGAGGCACATTAGGCACACCGATTTCATGATATAATTTAACGCGTTCAAATCATAGCCCAGTTAGTAAGAATAATGATATCATTTTGTTGACAAATCTCAATATTTCACTTTTACTTCTTGATAAGTGTCAGTGATTGCTATTTACTAAATATTAGGTAGGATAGTAGGTATCTATCGCGCTGGTTAACCTATCACCAAGAAAGAATTCATTAAGGATTTATTATTTTCATTATTTTAAGGATATTATTCAAAAAAATACATTTGAATTAAACTGACGCGACGTCCACCCATATGGTTATTTATATGTTTGTAGATAGCTCAACTGTTTCATGTGTATTTTGCAAATATTGTAAATACTGTAATTTTCTTTGTGAATAAACTTTCATTACTAAAGCCACAAAAGTAAAAAATTTACATAATGATAATGTAAGGCCCATGCATTTTATTAATTAGGTAAGGTGCTTTCTGGTAAGATCGGCGTAATATTAAGTCCGGACAAATAACGTAACTAAGCAATTATCATTTAAAAATATCGCCGAATTGCTTGGCATCCGGACTTACTATTACGCCGATCTTACCAGAAGGCACTGTACCATGTTATTCGCGACGTCTCATTGCGTTGCACATCTTACCACTACGCACAGCGCGCACTCGCGCCACACCCCGCGCATTGTCGATACGAGAAAGCGAGATTCACTAACTAATCACTTCTTTTGTCTGCGCCTAAACATACAACAAAATAATCTTATTCATTATTATCTACAATTATAATTATTTATCAGGATAATCAATTATCATTAATTACTCCAATTAATTTAGATTTCTTTCGTTGAACACAATTCTATTATTTTTATTGGAGTGAAGTAGATATTCAATATGCACAAAAACAACCGTAACTTAGAATTTATTTTGCAACATTTGTAAATCCTATTTAAATATTTTTAATTTTAAAAGGCATAGAGAAATCTTACGATATCGGTGCTATTAGAGTCGTGATATACCTAATAATGGTAGAGAGAGTCGACCGTCCAGCCAGAGGCTACCATTGTACAGTTTAGTTCGTGTTTGTAGCACATTCGTTTACCCCTTGAACCCCTTTAAGGGGACTTTAGAGAAACTTCGGGTTAAAGACTTCTCAAAAAAAAACATTACTTGTAAAAAACATATAACACTAATGTAGGTAATATAATTTTGTTGAGCGCTTATGTATGTACAGAGAATTAAACAAAACAGATATAAGATAAACTATTCTGTAAATGAATGGCTCTAATTTTACTAACTTACAATGGTTGACGTTCTTGATTCATTTAGATATATGATTGGGTAAACTTTGTGGAAAAGTGAACTAAATGATCAAGTAATTAGGTAGTAGGTACAGGTAGGTACGTACCGTGCTCGCACAGGACGTGTGGAGCGAGGACATGTGTCGCTTCGCAGTTGAGTGGCTCCCCTCAAAGCCTCGACAACTCCAAACCGGCGATAACAATAAACGGTTTGTCCCGGAATCTACATTCGCGTCACGAGCCGCAGCGCGGACGACGAGCCGAGGGGCTCAAATTGGATTTAAACATTGTGAATTACCTTTCTTTGATTCGCGGGTTAGCCAAACGGGGACGATTTATGGAGTGGAGGCAGGCGGTCCCTCGGGACCAGGCGATGCCAGGCCCGACGCCCGAGCAGTACATCACGGTACCGCCGGCTCGATGGACTGCGGCCGACGGCACCAGCACTCACCGATGGCCACCTGACCCCACTTTAAATAGAAACCATCCCGTTCATTCCCCTGTAATGCGATGCTATCTCTCACGCCCGCGATAACGAAATAAGGGTTTCAGAAAGCGGCCGAAACTTTGCCCTTTGTATAATACAATGGCAGTGCCATGGTGCGGGTAATGCTAAAGCTACACTAAGTAGGCACCGAAACGTGAAACGTCCTTCAATGGAAATCTCAAAAATACCATAGTTTTTTTGTAGATTAGTTACCTAGTAGACTTTTTAACATTAAAAACCCAAATCTCCTTAATTTTTATTTTATAGTGAGTTATTAATAAATACACAGTTTGTAGACGAAAGTAACAATCACCTACTATTTTTATGACCCCCGACCGATAAGGTAAGGGTCGTTAGGTATAATGTTTGGGCTTAAATTTTAATATGTTTTTTTTTGTAAAAAAACTGGTTAAGATGAATTTCCAATCATCAGCTCTGAAAATCGGTTTTGTCGAATCTCATCCAGGCTTACTTAATAAAATTGCAGTGAAACATTTAGTTCATCTTAAAGTATTCAGAACAGACGAACTGGACTCTACACTCCAAGATCTGATGATAACCACAACAGCAATAACAAAGATGATTTAAAGAGATTTAATTTCCGAATTATATTCCGACACATCTGAATCATCAACCAATTATAAAAACACCCTAAAGTTAACTAAGTAACCAGTGCCAGTGACCCTTTATCAGCGTACGTACCTACCTGTGCAGTGTGTCTCTGTGCAAGTACCGTGTGAGTTGTGTACCTGCTACCTGAGACGCGGTGCATAGTGTCGCAGGCGTGCGGTGCGCGGTGCGCGGTGACACGCGATACCATCGCACCGCGTCGCGATACCATCGCCCGCCGCAGCTCACGTCGCAATTACCCCATCATTATATCCTTCATACTTCGACTACTTTCTTACGACCATCCCGTTCCCGTTTGTGCAAAATAGATGTTTCTACGAATTGAACAATTCATAGAGCACTTAGCGTAACCACTGTCCAAATTGATCTAATTATGTAGGTAAGCGAACTAGTCTATCTCCAAAAGGCGAAAACCAAAAGTGGGCGGACACATTTACACAATTTCAAATTGCATAATTGACAACTTCCGTGCGGTATTGTTCATTGCGTTTCTGAACGAATAACATCTTGAATTACACCACAAAATGATTAGTCTATTTAGTCCTAAATTTGTTTTGTGTTCGTGATCTGCGGAGCCGCGCCGCCGCCGCGCCCACTCGCTGGAGATTGTTCCAAATGTCCAAGTGTCCGAATGGTCCGTCGATCATTCAACAACGGTCGCTCCACAATGGGCGCAGTGGCCAACAATGGACAAGCCAGCTGCAGGAGTCGCGGACATGAGCTCATTGTGGATGCACTGTTGACGAACTCAATACTGACGTTTTTACACACTTTGATACTCAGTAAAGGCAAAAGGTGACGTGGGAGTGGATATGAAAAGATTTTGAATTTATATGTGGGTAATTGTAACATGAATTAACGTTATACGTATGAACTTCAGCATTTCTTGGATATCGTCCGTCAGTCGACAAGAATATTATTGTCTTGCCATACCCAACTTTTTGGCCGTTAATTTATTTATTGTACTTATTGGACAATGAGATGACTCTACCGCAACCAAGTAAAGTTATTGATGTTCCATGATTGACCTCTCTACAAAAGTTATAAACATCCCAGTGCTTGTCTAATTACATAAATATTGTTGCAGTGTCGGCTCGCGGTGACGTCAGCAGCTTCTTCAATACACAGATGGTGCTCGACCTTAACGGTGAGTGATAGAGTCTAGGCTTGTATGACAGCGTCGTGTCGGCTCATCTGAATATAACGCGTCCGGCGCGTCTGTCTAACTGTAGTCAGTGTCGGCAAGAGTCGGAGCAGCGTCGCTGTTGAAGCACGGTTCCTGAGCGAGTCCAAAGCGCGCCTGCAGAAGCGTGACTCCGGAGACAAAACGAAAACATAATTAAATTAATTCAAATTCACGTTTTTGTGCGTCCCCAGTCCCCACGGTGATACCGAGACGTTTTTGATTTTCGTCCGGCCACATTTTTTATCCGCGTTAATTACGAGATGAATGGTTCGGTCGCGGTAAAAACGGAGGCTTTTTGTGATGCGCGTGCGTCACGGAGCGGCGGCCATTGTGCGTCGCGCGACATCGTCACGCCGCACGTCGCGGCCGCATTCAAATCGGCGACAATGCTGCATCTGACCGGTGTCGTTACTCTCTCCGGTTATAACCTAGCCAACTATTATACCGACCAACCACCGCAATATTACACTTTACGAGTACATTGTACCGACCTTCAGCGATAAATTCTTCTCTGACAAATGAGATGACGATTAAAGTAATGTATTCATGAAATATGTAGACAACAATGTCTATTACTTAACATACACTTGGGAGGCAGTAGAATCACTTTTATTTGAGTCTTTGATGATTAGCATAAAGAAATTCCTCACGTAAACTTACTCGCAGTTCCAAAACAAGGGAACATTCTTTGGCGGAATCATGAACCAAGTCAAAATTGCTTGTAAACTCAAATCGTGTGGGTGTGGTGGTGAATAGCGAGATGCCGCAGATTACGCAGCAGTTGTTAAGACGGTGGCGACAGGACTGCATAAAAAGTGCTCCCACGGACGATGACGCAGCGCTTGCTCTCGTGACCGGAGGAGATGGAGCCGACCCGCCACCCTTTGTGACGCCTCAACTATGCGCTTCGAACATAACTTACATTAATAGAAGACAAGCTTTGCCTACAGATATTTGACTGAGCTACCAAGTTCTATCAGATTCCAAACTTCTCTTTGCGATAACTATCCAATGAATTAGTCAAGATAGTTTCAGTTTCATTGCGTTTCACTGAACAAGGTGTGCCTTAGTAAACATTGCTAACAAGAGGTGAGCTCATCTAAAAGCATGTAAATCACAACAGCTCCCATAAAGTAATCTGAACGAAACAACAAGTGGAGAATAGTCTATCAACTGTCATTTTGGTAGAAAGTTGCGTAGAAATTAGCGTACAAACGGCAGAGCTGATATCTCAATGCACGCGCACGCGCACATTACCGTAAATCTCGCAATATTCCCGACGCAGCACGCATGTCGCAACATTGCTGTGCGCAATTCCATATGTTAATGCAACGCACAGTACAATCCACTGACCACCGACTAGAGGACAGACGATCGACACAAAACTTAGAATCCCTACTTATCTACTTTGGAGAAAGGACACAGCAATTACCTTCTCGTGACTCATTCTTTTTTGAAATATTACATAATGGACTTTTGGAATTGATTCATAGATACCTTATTCAGAAAATAGTTTGTGTATATCTAGCAGGTTTAGTTAGTCAGGGATGTCTCCTTACATTTTGTACTGCGTTCATAATATCCTTTCAGCTGGTACTGTCAAGGCGGTGGGTGCAGCGGCCACTGCGCCCTCGTCCACAAAGCAGACGTCCTTTCACCTATTACAGTTGGTACATAGCTAGCTAGATCACGTTACCATCTCCTAGCCGTTTATTGGATTTAAGTTATCTTGATCTTCAATCAAGTTTATCAGTATTCTTTACCCAACATCTAAACCAAAACTTTCATATAATACTCGCACTAACCACCTGCAGACTTTTTGAACTGCCTTTACGATACATTTTACGTTGCTTATGGCTATTTAGTTTGCATTCTAAATAAAGACACTTTTTAACGGACTCTATGTTTATCTTATTGGATTGTTTCCGTTATTGTCTGAGACTGATTTAATGAAACCACATGAAACTGCCTATTCATTAGCATAGATATTTAGTCCACCATGTTGGCTGACTAGCGCGACTTATTTATTAAATACCTATATTTGTCTGAGCCGAAGTGAGGGTGTCGCGTCCGGCTCTGATCACTCACACACGGATATTCATGATTTGAGTGAGCGTATAATTTATGTAAACAATTTTTCTTCATAAAGTTAATTAGATTTTTCCGTTGCTTTAAGTTTATAATTGATAGCACAATTAAATGATATTCAAATTTGAAATTAGATGTAAGTGGTGCATTCTTCAATTAGTTATTTATTATCCTTGATTAGCATAATTACGTGTATGTACCTAAATAACAAAGCCTATTGCTCGCATCGCATCTCCCTGTTTAAAATTAACAACAGATTTTCACAATATTGTTTTATTGCGTTTTCACTGTAATTTTTTGCGTGATGCAGTGCGGGTGCTTCAGCATGCAGAATGTGTTTAACCTTCCACTTTACTAAGCAAAGAAATTGCAGAAGGTTATGACATCGCGAGGTCGTACGTGCGTTCTGACGCGGGCTCAGCACACCCGCCGAATAACAGATGAAGTTATCATCAATCATGAGGCGAGTGCCGCGTCAACGCGTCAACACTCTATTACGTGATTTCCCTAAACATAAGACACATTATTAAGTCGCTGCTTGAATATGCAGAATGAATATATTCTCCAGCAATGAATATAACCAGGGTAGTCATATAGGTATCCCGTTGGATCAAGATAGGCATTTTACAGAAACGACTAGTTTTTTCGCTCAAGTAAGTAGGTACTATAATATATCTATTCTGCAAGTTATCTTTTCTATCAGCCACGACAGTCTACATTCCTGAGTAACAAAAACCAATCGAGAATGGAAGTTTGCGAAATGAAGGTGCGTTTTTGCGAGCGCACACATTTGCATGTCGCCTCTACCTGCGCGCATCTGCCACTTTTTCACCTCGAGCTGGTAACAATCAGTTCCACTTCTTACGAATGCGAGATCCATTAGTTTTTATAACAACGTGCTGGATAAAGGCTTTTTTCTAGAAGATTTATTGCGAACGTGTGCGATACGACAATGCGTCGTCGGTTTAATTCTAAAGTTATGAACGCAGCGGTAATTCTACTGCGATTCTGCTAGCTTAGAAACTATTGTTGAAACATCGCATAGGTACCTACTTTTATTATCGATACCGTATTATTTGCGTACGTCGAAAGCTCCATGGACACGAACCATTGAAGTCTTTTCGCAAATTCGATGCAACGTTCTATGAAACAGTATTGCACATTCTCCTATCAGTGTTATCATCTAAGCTTCGAGAGCTTTCTTTACAAAGCGCTTGCACAAGCATGTTATTATCCGCGAACGATGGAAAGGTCCCGCGATTGCCGGCGATGGCTCCTTTCGCTCGCCATTACATTACCGCGCGTCCTCTTCAAGCTTAATCATATATCTACCGTTCACATTCTATTTGATTTCATAGATAAATAGGTAATTGCTAATTGCGAAGATAACCGGCCAGTGGTATTCTCGTTCCCGAGTCAAAAGTAGTATTTTGCATCTCCCTTCTATAAATAATCTCCAACTATTAGTTTGTACGTTTAAAGAGTAAAGGTATAAAAAGTGTAAGTTACGTGTTTAGTAGGTGAGGTAGGTACTCATGAAAGTGTTAAGTTTATTAGAACCGGTGAAGCGAGTGACCTTTAACCCGCTATCTGTACATCGGCGTGTAACAATACAATACAAGAGTACAACTGGTTGTCGACCATCCGACGCATAGACTAGTAACTCTGTAAATAATGTCCGTTCGCATGTTGGCGTGGTCACGAGCGCACGAGGCGCGCGCTCACGCATTACTTCGATCGACCACTACCCTTGTCTATTGTCTAGGCTCGCTGCCAGTATACTGTGAAAACCAGTGGAGTTAATATAAGTTAGTAGCCTGTTGACCGTGACTCTTTGAAATCAAATAATAAGCTCTAAGCCAACTTTGTTCGCAAAAGCACACTAGATTTAGGCCTACCTTTGACGGACATGCTCTGTAAGGAAATGCAATTGTTATAATTATTGGCAGGGGGAACATTCCAACGTCGTGGGTAATTTCTCTTTTCCATTGCTTGTCCTCATTGCAAGACCAACGTTTGCCAACCGGGGATTGGTACCACTGTTTAAAAACCTAACACCACATAGGCCAGCCAATGTTTTACTTATTTACATAAATAAGTATGTGTGTGGTTTTGCAGTCATGAACATAATTCGTTAGAATGCAGTGCACCATCCATTATTATTCTAAACATTCAACAACAAAGGGTGGTTTGCAAATTTCGCAGTGTAATGTATGCAGGGGATGACGACGACCGGATGGCGAAGTAAAGAATGGCCTTACACACGGACATGGACTCTTTCAATTATAATATTCAGAATATTTTACCTAAGCAGTTTAATAGCTTTTATACTATATGTAAGTCGCTTGTTATTTGAATAATTTAAGTTCACAATCAGGCACTATGTTTCAATATTGATTAGTGTGCAAGCGCTCTATGGATGGCAGTCATTAGTTCGGGAGGTTTCCTCCGCCTCACGGTAGACAAAGCTATTAACTTTAGAATTACCATTTTCAGTTTGTAACAGCTCCTACGAACTTGCTTATCGTACAGTGTAATTAGTCTGTCGCTCACTCAACAGTATCCGGCAAGTACTGGCGCGACATCTAGTACTGCGGTCGCATTCCATCTGACGCATATTAGCATATGCCTTATATGCTTGCGTATGAAGAAGACGGCTTTTTCACCTGCTTTTACAGTATTTGCATGTCTGGGAATACTTAGACTCCAACGGTTGTAAAGGCATCTTTGACCAAATGAGGCTCTGACACTGTTTTGTTCACTCATAGAGATGGGGCGCTGCCTCAGCAGAGCAAGGTTTGGTATGCCTTCGGTGTACGTACAGATATAGACTGGGACGTGGGATACTCGTATATTACACTTTTTAACTTTTGTAACCAAACTTTAAGCAAAATATATATAATTTAATTTCATTAATTTTATAAGAAATACCTAATCTGCTAAAATAACGATTGTTATGTCATAACCCTCACCGGCGGAGTGCTTCCTACGCTAGCCATTGTTCAGTGCAAGCTGTGCAACACTCATTTGGGTTATTCGAATAAATGTTACCGATTCTGATGTAGAGAGCTGCATTTTGCTTCTTTATTTTTGGCACCTGGTTATCTCGGTACAATATTATTATTATACGTTATGTTCATTATGTCCGTCGGCTCCTATCTCGCGTCTATAGATCTATCTCTGGAGCCCTCAGCACTCAGCACGCTGAGCACGGCTCGGGCCGGCCGGGGCGCGCCAGGTATGGCTACCTGCGGGATGCTGCGTCGCCGCAAAAAACTGATTTATCCCCGACCGCGCATGCGCAGTGGTGTGAGCTCGCCTATTCCGACAGCTCTTCTAATTGGCATGCCTATGCTAATCATGAAACTACTAGCCTCCTCTCTCCTCTGCATTGCATACAGTAACTATGCAAAGACGCTACACAAAACCAAAACACCACAGAAATGGCAGTGAATTTCATTGAATTCTTTGTTTTTTTTAGTGTTTATAGCTCTTATCATGAGTGGCAAACGTAAACGTCATGTTGTATGTCCAGCACGAAGCTTCGGGCAACTTTTTTTATTTCATGTTTAGTCGGTACTTTGAGTAAAAACCTTTACTGACTCAATAATAGTTATGCCTTTAGCAAAACTATGAATGGACAAGAGGGTTGGTGTCTAAAAATATAATGTAACGGTGCAAATAGTGCGGGCGCGCATTGTGCGGCTTGCAGTACACAGTGCACAGTGCACCTGCACCTGCACGTACACACTCAACTCATGTGCTAATGCTGTTTTGAATACTGCACAGAAACCGTTAAAATATTTCACAAAAATGCTGGAACTATCTTTAACGATAAGTACGCCACAAAAAATCAACAACGTTTGCGATTTTAAAAAATACTCTGTTAATTTTTTCATTGTTGCCAGTAAAAATAAATCTTTCTCCATCCTTTGTTAGAGAACTATCTCTAAGTTGTACGATTCGCTAAATAAGTATTCATGCGCATTTTACATTTGTATAGGAGACAGGTAAAGGAGCGTTATTTTATACAAAAGGTCGATGATTGATCTTCAGTTCGGAACCGGACAAAAAATTTCCGCGCAAAAAATCGCATCGTATGCAAATGTATTGTTGTGGCCAGATCTGCTCGGTGATTCAGCATATTAAACCGTAACTTCTAGGCATGATGGGTGGATTCAAGTTTTGGATTGGATGGTGTGTGTGCTAGCTAGCGCACCGGTACATGCAAGCCGATCGCGCTATATAGCTTGCTTCTAAGACGGCGTAATCTACAATCTACGTATAGCTCATAAATTACACTATTCAGTGCAGTAGGGAGGGCAGGGGGGCGCGGGGCGCGGGGGACCCTCATTCCAAATTCTAAGAAAACATAATAAAACTTGATGGATGCATCTTTATAAGCAATATCGATTTCTCACGAAAGCGGTGCTGCTCCTGCAACCTGCAACGCCATCAATTTCCATAAAAAGCTGACTTAAATATTACCTTATGTGGTAATTAGGTACATCTTAAAGTTATTATATAATATTCCATATACTTAGCCGGCCTATAGGCTGCATATAGGCTGCCTGCGTGCTCTGAGGTGGAATAATACGCGGTATGTGCCATCGATGATGGTCGGTGTGCTAATTGGGAATGTTTGCATAGTAGGTAGGTAGTAGGTGCTTAGTCTTTGAATTTATTTCATCGGTTCACTGTACAATACTAGTAGAAGGATTCGGAAGATGAGCGCAAACCTTTTACTACAGTTTCAGGACACCTACTATACTTTTAGTTTGTCTAAAGTCAAACCATTTGCGGTGTACAAAATGCATTAGCTTGCGTTGTGCTAGTGTTCATTGTGGCCCGTTAGGCTGTGCTCGGCTAAGCGAGGGCTTCGTGGTAATTACTGCAAAGGTCGCCTGCCACCCTTCGCACCACTACTCCAGTGTGGGTCCGTTATCTGGGGTGCGGAGTGCGGGGGGTAATCATTGACATTTAGTTTTTTGCGCCTGCAAGGGGTAAATAATGCAGGGACCCTAGACTCAGACAGGTCTGGGGGCTGCCGCGGGGGTGCAGTCACTCCATTGATCGCGGAGCCGAGCAGCCGAGTCGGCATGGACGTCCTCGGTGAGAATTTATATTTATCACTTGATATTACGAGTAGATTATCTTCAAAAAGTCGCGGCGTGTTTGCCGAAATGTCAGAATCGTAATTAACTCCTGAATCGGTGATGAGGTCGCTGAAGTACTCCCCCCCCCCCGCCTCCCCCACATCCCCGCACCCCCTATACTTACTAAAATCACTAAATTTTTTATGAAGCTCCTCTCACAACCCCTCTAACTTTTTAAAATTTTATTGTCGTCCGTCGAACGGTACCTAACCTTACATTAATAGGGTTCTCATTGAATGGGTTTTATGGTTACTTTGGAACTTGTAAAATATATCTCCATGTCAGGGGTTGTTGTTAAAAAGCTGCTTACATTGTGCGGAGAAAGCGCTCGTTTACAAATATTTCGGCCGCGACAAAAACAAACTTTCTAATTTATTGTTCTGGTGTTGAAGGAACTGTTAAAAAAGGAAAAAATAAACAAAAGCATAAAAATTGCACAAGGTTGCGCGGGCGCCGGTACGGTAACGGTTGGTACAATAACAACTGCTTGTTTACGACTCGACAGTTAAAGAAAGTCCATTCATTTGCATGCCACCGCGCCGCCGCCGCCGACTGGTGCTCGGGTTCCGACTATTCCCTAATTACAATACAATGTCATTGTTCTATTTTAATATTTTAATTACGCCGTATTCAAATCTTGATTTCAAAGCACGTTGAGCAATTTGCTAATTATCCTACATTTTTTGTTATTGAAGTATGCGCGATGAATATTTTTGAATGCCTTTGTACCGTAGATAAAAAGTAGAGACTATTCCCTGCATGAGGAGCGTTAACTAAGTACAGACCATGTACCTATAGGAGTTGACACGTAAGAGTACATACTAACACGACGCACGACATCACATATGAATGGGTACCATACCTACCTACCTACTCTAATCTCCCTTACACAATGAGGGGCCGAACCTTTTAAAACTTTTCAACTCTGAGCTTTACACTTAGTAATCAATTTACTTGGGCACAGGTACGTACTTAGGCACCAACTTAAATATTCTAAGTTAATCTTTATTCACAAAATCGAGCATGGCAATAAATTACATTGAATAGTAAAATCGTCACACAATCATCTAAACCATTCGTCAAACGTGACTAATATTGAATTAAATGCTGTATTTTTTTTAGACCTATCGATCTAGGTATCATGACATTCGGTAGGTATAAGTTGTTGCCAGTGCCGCTGCGTGGTTTTGTAGTGACCTTATGAAGCTTCATGTCTAATTTTGCAATTTCCACTTAAGAAATGTTGTTAGTGATTGTAAATTATTCGTGTTTCTTGTGAATAGTAAAATAAAAAGTACTTTCAAGTGGTTGTTGTGGGTCGGGGTGGGTCGGGGTGACCTTTGGATCCCGTTACTCACCTGTCGCCGTTACGATCCCGCTACTCGCCAGTCGCCAGCCGTCCACTGCGTCCACTGCTCACTGGTGCACTGTGTGTGGATTAACATTGGTCAAATCACGTCATGGTAGAGAGAGATCCAAAATGCAATTATTTGCATATCATAAGTTACGTTGAATATGTGTCTGCTGGCTTGTAGGTAAGCCATATTGTCTGTGGAAGGCTCCTAGGTATAACACCAATGATATTTCCTCCTAGACACACAATTCTCCCATTGTTTACCTCATAAAGCAGCATCTTGAGTGAGCTGAAAATACCAGCATCTCGTTATTGCTTAGAAGGTTTATATATTGCATCTCAATGTAACATTTATAGATAAACTTGAGATCAAACCTTTTTCTCTCATTTTAATTCGAAAAAAATAAATTGTTGTGGTGCCAATGGTCCGGCAACAACACCTACTTATCTATCAAATTATTCCACTTCAATATGCGAGCCTCAATAAAACCAAAAGTGTATTTCGGTTCGATTCCAATCTGCTCCATACCTACCTAAGTAGCTTTTACATTATTTTCACCTCGAAGCAATCACATTCAGATCGCGCGTAATATTCCGATGATTACCAACATCAGATCGAAGCGAACGGGATCGATATTATCATCAAAGTGGCGTACTGATATGGCGCAGCGTGGCGCGGTGTGGCGCAATCTTTTACATATTAGAATACAATGTATGTATGTATGGGTACGCTCCTTACACCTGACGAGGTAATAGCGGTCGCGCCGCAGCCACATCCCCGGTAGACAAGTTGTCTATGAAGCGTTACGCACACACTTGCACGAATTCAAAAAGAGAGCAATGAATAGAGTTGACAAAAGCTGCCTTATAATGTTATTGCATTGCATCGTGTACGTAACGTACGTAGTAGGCGACGTGATGCATCACGAGACGCCGACTCCCGTCCCGCAGAGCGCGCTCCCACGCGCAGGTACGTGCCGCATGCCGCGACGAGACGAGACGCGCCCGCACTAGCCCGCATGCTACTCACACGAAAACTTACAACTTGACTATTGACTAAGCTAACTCATACAAATGCATCTTGCCAAGAAAGTAACATCAGTCAGTTTGATGTGAGCTTTGTTACGTGCTTCATTGCATTTTAGCATCTCCATCTCGTGATCCGATCGCCTGAGGGGAAGCAAAATCATCAATATTGAGGTTAACAAATCAAATAATAAGTTATAATCTTAAATAATTAAAATGTTTAATCGGCCTACTTTTAAAATCTATCTAGACAAACAATATCGTGTTTGCATTGCTCAGCAGGATAACGTAGCACCGCTAACAATACATTAAAACGTTTTATTCACGTGGTTATTAATGTTTAGTACTTATAATTAGTAAATAATAGCATAGTGAAACCGACGACGCTGATGATGGCGCTGTGCCGATAGCCCGCGCTTGTTGCGCTTGCGACAGAGGCGCATTGTCCGCGCGACAAGCAGCGCGCGATGAGCAGCGCCGATTATTATAATTCTTTCTTTTGAAATTTATAATTTACTTTTCTTTAATCGGCATCGAACCGAGAGATAATTTAAGAATTCCATTACAGAGTCGTGACGCCGCTCCATCTCGATCTGATTACCATTTATAAATTATCGTGCCTTTATGAAAGTTCACATCGGACGACCTAATGAGTTATGTACCTACCTACATTTGCAATTTAATAATGTGTAACGGTATCGGAGCGAGCTCCCGCGCGCCCGCCCGGGTGACTGACATATGTTGATATTTGTGCGGCGCGTGCGCAGCGCACCTGCTGCCCGCGCGCACCGCCGCCACCTCAGGGTCAAGGACGACCCACACGCGGCTTTTTCGTGCATTTTGTTAGTGGTCACCTCGCGGCCCACGGTACACGGGAGATGGCGGTACGTGATGCGATCACAGCGCGAGGCTCCGTTTGTAATTGCATCGAGCCCATCCGCGGCGAGTCGATCCGCGCCGTCAATACTACTCATCGAACGATAACATAATGCAAAAGAAGCAAGAGGTGCTTATTTGTTGTTTAACTGCTAGTTTTCCTCGTTTCTATTATTGAAAGCGGCTAAGTGAGTGTTCGGAAGCCCTCGTTTGCACTCGGAGGAAACAGTTGATTTATTTATTGGGAATGTGCGGGAATGCGCCGCGAGTGCGTGCGACTCGCAACTCGCCATTTCCTAAGAGTGGGATGCTCCCCCTCACAGCACAACGCACAGGACACAACATTATTATGACTCCTGTTAATTGCTTCTGCTTAAGCTTTCTGTGGAGTGTGGTACCTAAAGCAAATCGTACAGTCATAAACAATATTGCAGAAGACTTTTGAACTTATCACGCTTTTGTACTTAGTTTATATTCTTGAAACTGAATTCAAATCAGCTGTAAGTATTTATAAAACTTCTCATACCGTTGAATGGTATAATCGCCTTACGGCCGTGTCTATAGCGCCTCAGCTGCGGGTACTCGTAAATATCAGAGTGTCCGAGTGTCCGGGTGTCCGGGTGTCCGGTGCTCGTCGTCCGGGGAATTAAGTTTTCCTTCGGAAGGGGTTCCATGAGTAATGCCGCTATTTGCGCCCGAAGATTTACGGCTCCTAAACTTCCCTTTTACAAACCGTTTATGCATATTGTACAGACTATAGATCTATTTACAACTATATTCTATCTTTACTTTTTGGTACCTTTTTAAACTTGCTATGTTCAATTTCTATTTTCATTCAATACAGTCATTATTTTTCTACAGCTAAGTTAACTTTAGGCTTACAATTTCAAAATAATTATAAAAAAATATGAAATCGGTTAACGAGTATATTTAGCACAGTCATTATCGAAGTAAGCTCGAGCCTGCGCCTCTGAACAATAACTGATTACAAGGAGGTATTCCACTTTCCACGCCAAAATTATGCGCACCAAGATTTTCCGCACCTATGGAGCGCAGTGCAATGCATCGCAGAGCACGTCCTCCGTGGATATGCTCAGTGTCAATAAAGGTCACAAAGTATATACATATACATATATATATATTCTAAGTTTCAGTCAAACCGGTTCACTAGTTGCAGCGTGATTGAAACACAAGCATCTTACTGAGCATCAAACACTAACATATTTTATAATATTATTAGTAGGAAGTAGTATAGGATAAATCCGTTATTATAATGGTGTACACTATAATATTTTATTGTGTTTAAAACATGCGCAGTGTGAGTGCAATAAACGTCCTCGTAATGAGTAATGGCCTCTGTACTGTAATGTATGCTAATTCCCGTAATGAGAGCTCGTCTTGTTTGCGTATTCATTAATGGAACACACTTAAGGCCGTGTTCGGTGTCTCGATGACGGATAACATGCAAATCACTCATACAGAGCCAGGGCCGGCGCCAGGGGCTCTGAAGACGGGACGAGGGGGGGGGGTGGCTTAGCATCAGCTGTATTGTACTTCTAGTTCTGAATTATTCCGGAAATACCCAGTAAGATTACTTGACCAGTAGAAAGTACTGATAAGGATAAAGGATATAATCATTTGCGAGCGTCCTTCTCCTGCGTCCTGTAGTAAGGCATTGATAATGCCTTACTATGATTGCCCCTCGCGCTTTATAAATAAACCATCGGATTGATCTCATAATGACCTAATTCTGTAAGCTCTTAAAGCTCTACAGATCATAAGAGGTGTTTACTGATGCTTACCTGGTAGCTCTGTCTCGGATGGTACCCTCGTAGGTATGCTGCTAACTAGTGTATAACAGATACACTTTTATTTTTTTTATGCGATAACTTGTTTTGTTACTGTGGAGAGTTGTGTTACCGTCATCTTGTGCCCCTCCTTGTTATCGCCCCGGCTACATCCCTGCAGTACTACCGAAGCTTGCTTCCCGCTGCCGACGATCAGCATTTTAATTACCAAGCACTATCTTATTCAAAATTAGTTTTTATGCTTACCCGCTCATTATTCTGACAAACTCGTAAATATTAATAATATGGAGTCCGAAGTAATTGTTTCTCGACTGTAGATAGTCTTACTAATGTTATATTAGTAGTTAAATAAGCACAATAATTAATAGCCTCAAATGTAAAAAAAATTAAAGTACTGTAATTGAAAGAGAAGAAAAATGCTCAGAAATACGATAAGATCGGTCGGTCAGTCAGTACGGTATCTTACCTACCTACTGGTTTTGTATGTAAATAGTGATAATCTATAGGTACTCGTGTGTAGCACACACACACACACCCTCTCTCACACTGCAAGGCGTGGTTTTAATCCAACGGCTATTTTGACATTTTGAAGTACCTATACATCTGTGCACTCCAATCTGAGCGCGCGACTTGAGCAACAACTGAGTTTGCGGGCTGCAAACGCAGTTCTTACTGGGATGAAGTATTGTAATGAATACATTTCATAACTTATTTTTAAGCTACTTCATTTAATTTGAATATTTAGGACACGTTCCAAGTATGACTCTGACAGAATGAAAGTCGTCATAAAGTGTAGGCAGTGTGCCGTGTGCCGTGTGCCGTGTGCCGTGTGCTATCTCGCGGATCGACTCCACTTTAATTGGTGATGTGAGCTCCCCTTAATTTGTTAAGTTGTTGATGTTATCTGTCGGGTTGTGACGTGCCCGTCTGTACTCTCAGATTGTACTGTGCCTAGTGTACCTACTGCTGGTTCTTCTACTTTGATACAACTGTTGTTTGCTGATAATATTACTTGTTCATACAAATACAAAGTGGGGTAAAACTTTAAAGTACTTATATAATGTTTAAGGCATTCATTAGTTTAATAACCGCTCAAACAACCCCTTTCTGTCAAACCTAAGTAAACTGGTATGCATTTATAATACTATGAAGTATATTTCCACTCGAGCACTTATTAGTATCTTATTTTTTGTAATTAATCACTCCAAGAGAGAAATGACGGCGTTGTTAATTCCAGTTCTAACGTTCCAGGCAAAGCATTGAACGGCACGTCATGTGCCAAACGCATATACATCTATACTATACCTGCAGACCTAGATGCAGCACGCGACACGACAACCAACATCATTACTATGAGGCTTTACGCGCTCATTCACTAAATGTGCCAAGCTATTTGTGTATTTATAATAATATGATGACACCTGCTGAAGCCATTGACCAACCAACGTGTCCGTACGACAGCGTGTCCGTTCAGGCATTAGTGTTTATAATAAAACGTACATTTGCATTATAAACGTCTCCTTCTCTATTTAATTTAACAATCAGAAAGAAAGAAAAATATTTATTTTGTTATTTTTTTAAATTTACAATGTTATAGTGAAACTTAAAATTAATAAAATAACAAAAATGGCCACCAATCATTATGTCTGACGTTCCCTACTGACGCAATTAGATAGCATAATATCTAACTTCTTTTGACTTATAAGTCAAGAAGTTACAAGTTTTTAGTTCAATCGCTTCTAGAAGAGTACGTGATATAAAAACATTCACATGTGAGTCGTTCGAAACCTCATAAATGTAAATAACTAGCCGTGTCCCGCGGCTTTGCTCGCGTGGTAGCAGCATACGCATTATTTGGTTAAAATCTTAGATCCTAATTTTAAACCCTTTAGAGTGCGACTTTTCAAAATTCCTTTCTTAGTGCACCCCTACACTATATAAGGATACTACCTTCCAAATTTCATACCTCTAGGACTTATGGTTTAGGCTGTGCGTTGATTCTACGTCAGCTTCAAAAGAGTTTTATATGTATTAATGATGATGATGATGATGATGTATATCTTCAGCCTTCTGGTGTTACTTATAACAATAATATGGTAGTAGGATGCGTTACTATGCGTCATAATAATATTATGAGGAGACGATTCGCATTAAACTAAACAAATGGTGATTGCGAGTACTTCCTGTGCCGCGTCGCGTCGACCGGAACCACACCTCATTACAGCTAACTGCACTTGACATCGCACCACCCGAACCCCAACCCGCCTGCACTAGCACCACCACCACACCACACCTCACTAATCACAGCTGACGTACATATCTCAGAATATTGAAAGCAAACATTTGATCGCTCAAAATGATTGAGTTTGACTAAATTGAAGTTAAATTATAAAGTGACAACTCTTGTATATTATCACGAATCGCCTCTCTGAATTATTATCCTATTTCGGTTTCCAACATTGACGTGTGAATCAGTCGTCAGTTTGTCCCAAGTGAACTCGGCCCGCGTGGGACGAGTTGCACTGTTCACAAAAACGGGCGAGTTCTTTAACAAAAGCTTTAAAATGTCCAAAAGCTGGGCGTTTGGCAACACGTTCAAGAAATAAATAATATTACCAAGCTATTCTCAACGTATAATAAACGGCTGTTATAATCGTAGTATTCATCCATAGAGCAAAGACAGGTACCTAGCTGTTAGTGGATCGCAATCATCTTCAAATAAAATAGTAGTTAGTAAAAAGGTCACCCCACCTGTAGCGTACTCGGCCACGGTTTAACTAAATGCCAGTCATCACATCAATGAATTCCTTATTATGTTGCACTATCGGTATTCATAAATAAGCTCGTGTTGTGTTGTGTGAGGGTGCGCGAGTGACAAACCGCTTTGTATCAGATAAGATGCATTTTGAATAAAATTATAAACAAAACACGCTAAAAATAAAAACATAAATTAACAACAATTTCATAATGTTCTTTTTTCATTTTGTTCGTTCATAATTTGAGATGCGCTGGATAATGCCTTTCAATGCTTAGTTATGCGTGTTACATAAAGAAATTAATGAATTATGTTTGTATGCGCTAGGCGGCTAGGTAAATAAAACAGGCTGCCAAATTCATACATAAAGTTAGGCTTCATCAACAAAAAACGCAACTATTCGAGGTGGAGGTACCTTACCTACCTACAAATAGCTCTTCAGTTTTCCTTATCCATTCCCAGCCAGCCAGCGCATTAGAACTTTAGCATCGATGAAAAGTATAAAACGTATATAGAGTATTGTAGAGTCATCGGTAGAGGACAATTTAAACGAATGTTTTGTATTGATAAAGGTAGTAAGTAGTTCATGGATATTTGGTTAATACTACTATAACCATAGGTATTATTATTTATTGCATGCTAGTTAAGTATGTAATCACATCGCCGCGTCGCGTCGCGTCGGTTGACGACCTCGTGCGGAGCTCGTCAAAGTTTTTGCATCAGCTCATTACCGCACCGCACGGTGACGCATCTTTACTTTAATATTCTAATTATCTTAATTTGCAAATTGCGAATCGTTTTCGGCTTCCGATTTTAGAATTACTACTTAATTTAATTGAAACGTACGCAAAAAAACGTTACTTGGTTATAACCAGCCATAAAGCAAACAAAAGAACATCGTTTTTGTATAAATATCGAAATAAATTAATTAATGTACGTATAAAGATTTCAATTATTATTGTTTGCATATTTCCTGTTCGCGTGTAAAGTTGTAGTGACAAATATGGAGTCCATAGTAATTACCTGTGGAGTGTGACACCATGCTAATGCCAGTATACAGCCTATCTGTCACAGCCTGTGCACATGCACACACACATACGAGTAGAGTTGCACACAAACACGTCTGATCCATCCATTCTACACTTCGTTATAATAATAAGTTAGTAAAGTCGCCAAGGGAAGTTATATTATGTTTAAAACAGTTTACATTGTACCTAATTAAAGATTTTTCTATGAAAAAAAGTGACGTAAAATACAGATATTCTAACACTTATTTATGCAAATAAACATCTTGTATCTTGTATCTAGATGACAGATGATGACCTAGATGTTAAACGGCTATCTCTGGTTGTAATATCACCTCTATAGGTACCAGAGCCGCACCAGCACTGATACCCTTCAAACCGGAACACAGTAACATTGTTCCCGCATACATGATAAACCTAATCACATCACATCACACTCACACCGACCGACCCCTTCAACGGTTCACTCGCAAGGAGTGAACATCTTCTCGCTACTAGATCTTGCTCACAATATATAATATTGACTATCTCGAGCAGCCGGCGCCGGGTGCGGCCAGTCCTACTGGAAAATTGCACCGCATGGGATTCGACGCTGGCCAAAGGTCACTCTTGTGTACATTTCGGACTGATAAGCACGGTGGTTATGCCTTGCTCATGAGTTATTTTAAAGTTTTGAATTATTGGTATGGATACAAGATTTCAGGTTCAGTAGAAGAAACTTCGTGGAAATCTTTATTTTAGATGCTGGATCCAATAGTGTTTTGTTTAGTCAGAATTGTTCTAAATGAAATTGTCATGCGATGTGTCGTAATATGTACCAGGCGATGGCGACGTGCGGTGTGCACTGCACGTGGCAGTGAATAGTGTGGCGCGCGGGTTCACCTCCGCCGCATAATGCAGGCCGCGACTACGCATTCCGAGCAGACTGTTTATTCCGCTTATCTAAATTTTAAATTGATTCCCTCACATCCCTCGGGGGTGAGGGAGAGGGGGTGGATTCCTAGCGGTCCGCCAACTCGCCCGAAAACCCAATCAAGCGAGGACGCGAACACACGAGTGCGTCCCGATGCTCCCGGTGACCGCGACGTGACACAACAACACAAAGCCACCGCTACCGCCACCGCCACCGCCACCGCTACCGCTGCCGGCACTGTCGTCTCAACTTAAACTACCGAACGCTAAATTATCATGATTAAGTTTTTTCTCGAGGCCGTCGATCTGTGGCGGCCACGACACGACACTGTTATTTAAATTCGGATGATTACTATCTGGTTGGGGACGCGGGACGGATGCTGGAAATTACGACTTGATCTACCTACCTATGCAAATAATTGGCAAGTGTAAACAAGTTCCTTATTAGAAATCCCAATAAGATCAAAAACCAAACGCTAACTACAATTATTATTTATCACTAGTAAGTAAATACGTATCAAATTGATTTACAAAATTTCTTAAAGCGATAAGTGATACATTAACCCCTTGCAGTATATTATTATGGTGCGGTCGGTTCCTTCCTGTTCCTTCTGAGAAACTATTCCAATAGAATACAAAAACTACTTGTTGGATCTTTGCTCAATTTAAAGGGTAGATAATTTATGTTTGCCATCCGCTTTTCACGACTACCCTCGTTGTGGATCGCGGGCTATGCGCCGCCGCCCTTCTGCGCGCGGGCATCATCATCAGTTGGCTTGTGCGACTACCTAAGCTCGGTCGCGTCTCTTCAATTTTGAGATACTATTCCGTGGATAGACAAGTTTGAACTCATTTTGAACTGCCGTGCAGTTATTATTATTGTGAGACGTTCTCGCAGTGCTGTGCCCATTTAGATAGTGTTTTTTTGGAACATTCTTGGACTCGCTGGACTCCACCCACATCACCAGGATTGCCGCGTGCTAAGCCTCGTGAAGGAGCGTTGTGTGGAAGTTTAAGGTAGGTGACAGACTGGATTATCTACCTTATTACGAGCAAGATCCATTTTCCGAATTTCACTACGATTGGTTCAGTAATTTTATTTATTTTGATTTATTCTATGGTCCTTCAAAAAACAATTACCAGCCTTTACAGTTACACCCCACACTACTTAAATAAGTAGTTCTTTCTTAAATAAATCAACCGAATGTATGTAAATATATTAGGCATGCGTGTTGTAGTTATGACATGGATCTCTCAAGTTTCCCACGAGACCATACACATCCATGCCGTAATTACTATATTCAAAGAAGTCCCAAATATTAATCAAATTGAATAATGAGCAATTTGGAAGCAACTGAGTCCATTACGCGTTCCGTGGCGGCGGCGGCGGCGGCGGCGGAAGCTCGACACGGCGACAGGCAGGTTGTGCTACCGAGGTCCACCACGACTTACAACAATTGACTGAGTACTCAATCCTTTTAGAATCCAATATAAAACTATTTTGTACATATTGATATTAAACGAATTAGCTAATATATTGTAAGTAGTTTCAAAAATAATGTGAGCGAAAAACGACTCCAGTTGGTTCGTTTGTCCAATAAGGCTAGCATTCCTTCGGTCGTCATTGGAGATGCGTCTGGCGCGGCCGCGCGGCCGTACTCACACGGATGTACTCACACGGATGTACTCACACGGATGTACTCACACGGATGTACTCACACGGATGTACTCACACGGATGTACTCACAGACGGTATTATTATGTAACGTAGTTTTGTTAATGCTAATTCAGATCTTTACCAGCGCGGCACCAACTGGTGCGTCATGTGATTTAATATTCACGGTTACCGCGCGACCAGCGACCAGCGACCGGCGACATGCGCCTGAATACGACTTGTCGCGGTCGCGTGGGAACCTCCAGTCATCGTCAGCTACCGCGCTACTCTGTTATTTGGATGATTGTTCTCCTCTCGTGACTCAAACCAAATATCGTTGTAACTTACTAATAGAATTAAGTTATTTCTATTTGTCTGTGAGAAAGTTAAATCGGACGACCTCTTTTTATGAACAAGTATTATAGTATAGTCTAAACTATATTATTACTTATTGTTTAGTTTTCTAGTCTATGCAAAGGGAGCTGGTTGGGTCCAAAGTATATGCCTGGCTAGTTCCAGTCGGCGCCCCCGCGGGCGGTGCCTGCAGGCTGCAGCTAGTTTGCGACTATATTTGCATGCTGTGCTGTAAATATTGCGGTCCTTGCATGTGCCGCCGCCGCCGCCGCCGGGATCCTTGCAACAAAGTGCCGCTCTCAATCAACGCCGCATGACGCATCGCATCGCAACAAAACATAACAAACAAACCGGTAGATAGCTCAGCAGAAGCTTCCAATAGGAAAATAATCACTAAAAATGTAATTAGAATCTAAAGCAGTCTCACTAAATTTAGTGCAGTTAAAAAGACCGGCTAGGTTAGCTGACGGACCCGCAGCGTTTCTTCCGAGAAATTAATGAAATTGAAATGTGCGGTTCGTTTATGTCGCGCTAAGATGGAGCGCGATGACGACAGCTGCGCCCGGAGCCGGAGCCGGAGCCGGAGCCGGCTCGGGGGGCCAGCGCTATTTATCTTGCCGAGTTTTAGGGTTAAGCTCGACCCGAGGGTTAAGTTAAATGTCGAAGTTACGGATACTTATTTTTTGTTAAAAGTTTCAGTTGCAGAAATATACGCTTCGAAATTAAAAAGAACCCTTCCTAATTTGAAAGCGTATTTATATTTCGGTTATTTCGTCAGCAAATAATTAATTCCCAATCGTCTGTGTATGAAAGTGTGATGATGTCGGCGTGTTGGTTAATTGTTTGACATTTGGTTCGGTCGGCTTTGGCACGCCAACCGCGGCTTTACTAAAGGTCATTTCCAAATTATAATTCTTCCTACAACTACCGACCTACTCGGACTACCTTTATGGTTGGCTGGCGTTACTGGAAATGGAAACACATTTATAACATTACTAACTGACTATTGATTTGTTTTATACTATAGCTTATCAATTTACTTGTTTGGTGTTTTCTGTTAGGTTGCATCATCATCATTAGCCTGTTAGACCGCCCCATAGATAAAAAAACAACGTTGGGCTTCTGCATACTTCGACTAATGCCGTCGCTTTCTGGTTCGTTTTTATTAAGTATATTGGTGCCTGTAAGTAGGTAGGTATATTTTCGCGGGAGTTAAAAATATTTGAATTATCTGTGTTTTATTATTGGTCTTTGAGCACTATCCAATTGGGTTCACTCCAAATAATTCTAAGTCATTTATTTGGATGCGGACAGACTCACGCACGTGTGTTGTGTTGTGGTTGTGGTTGTGCGTAGGAGCCCCGTCCGGCGCGGGCGTACAGGGCGCCGTCGCACGCGCGCGACGCTAATTACCGGCGATCGCATGCAAATGCCGAGCCATTGTTCGCAATCACTTCCCATTCCCGGCGCATGTAAACATCGTCCGACGCCACGTCATTTGCAATCTTACACACTAGAGATAGAGCTTGTTTCCGTATAGCGCGTGCTCGTTGTTTTTGTGCGGCATATCTAGGCGGTGATTAGCGGGAGGCGCGGCGTGAGGCAGGGATGCAATTAAACGCAGTGAGATGCACGAAGACGCCATCGCACAATCGGCTAGTTAGCGCACTTTGTAAACACGCACCCCGTTCATAAACCGGCACCTAATTATACAACATTGTGGATGTGGGCCCTGGATTAGTGGCCGTCGCTATGTTACAACTCACATACAAATGTGGAACAAACCGATATGTTTCTTCGTATTTCTTTCTAACTGGAACCGTACGAGCTCTGTTCAAATGTTCCCAATTAGTTTCCAAAAAGAAAGTGAAGTTACAAATCTGTTTGACGCTTGCTATGTTAATTTCTGATAAGTTTTAGTAAGGATATAATATAGAATTATAGAATGCCTAAAACGTAGAGCGGAACACTGATAAGTGCTGCTGGACCTAGTGTCCAGCAGCACACTGACACAGAATAGATTGATGATGGAGTTAATTTCTTGATCAAACCCTCATTAGCCTAGGTAGGCCAATTGACATATTATAACGATAACTTTGGGTACAAATAGATGGGTACGCAAAATTATTATTTTTCAGCGAGACGCAATTCTTTTTTACAGTATTTAAAAAAAATTACATCAAGCGGAACGTCAACGTTGCAGCGAGTTAGAGGAAACTATTATCCGTTTCGTTTTATGTGCGCATGCGCATGCGTGTGTGCGTGGCATAATGGCGCATATTGTGATACATTACTTATAATTGCATTATTATAATGTGCAGCGCCTGCAACCAGATTAAACATAAACACCGTGTTGGAAGGTGTACACACATGGAACCAAATTATAAACTCAATTTTTTTTCAAAGAATAAAGTTTTTCAGTGTGTTACTAAATGTTTAAATAGTACTTGGCTGTAGTGTATGTACCTAATAGCGCATTGCTAGTTGTTGTTTTTAGTTTAATAAAGTTTGGTACAAAAGCACAAACATGCTCGTAAGTAGTCATAATATGCGGTCGCGCTTCATCATCGTCCATTGCCGTTGTCGTGGCACATTCTATTGATATCGATGCGCATCTCGCACAAGGCAGTGGATTGCGATAGCGCGCGATATCACCTGAATCTGCGAGTATCTACACGTGTGTGAGTGTATGTGCATGTGTGGGTAGAGGGGACGCATGCGCTGCGCGCGCGCACCATACAAAAGACATCAACGCGCGACAAATACAGAACGACATTTTGTAAAAATGTTTTCTTCTGTTGCCTTCATCGTTTGGTGCCAGACTCGGTACCGGTACCCACTACACAGATTTATGGGTTATGTCATTGTCGTTGGGTTACCTAACAAACAGCGTATACAGGGTGTTACCAGACCACTTCCGAAAACGAAAGGGGGAGCTACAGCACACCAAAACCCAACCAAAAAAAATCAGTTATCCTGAAAAATAATTATAGCCGGAGAAAACAATGTTTAAAGATTTGTATTTATTTCGCCAGCCCGCAATGTACGTGTGGCGCAGCCACAATATCTTAATATAACTTATACGTATTTATTATAAACATATAATTATTTATCTTACAAACTAAATACACAATACAAAAACATTCACAACACAAACATGCATTACATAAATTACAAAACAAATACCACTTACCTGTTACGAGAATATCGTAATGAAGAATCGTCGCGCCATCCCCGGTCGTGTCGGATCGTATCAACGCGCCTCAACGGTCACAGCCACGCCGAGAACAATAGGACTGCTATGCGCGAGCGCCGGCCGCCGCGTCGCCGGACCCGCCGCTCGCCCCTCAGTCTGCCACACGCTCTCGCGGCAGACGCACGCTCGCTTGCTCCAAAATCTTGCCTACCTTTTCTCACGCTATTACGCTTACGAATATTGTTTCCTTGCTTGTTTGTATTTCTGCATTTATATAATATTGTAGTGTCGATTAGACGGTGTACGTGTTCTACAAACCCATCGTTTTATTTGCCATCCTTCAAGATAAGCTACAGTTGGATAGGCAGATAGCACTACAGTTGGTGACCCCTCAACATTGGACACGGCACGGAGGATCATAAAAACCGTAAGCTAGTGGAATTATATTTCAAAAATGTCTACCAGTGACAACGCATCAAGAAAAAATACCGAAGATGGCGGCTCGCAATCCGAAAAAAGGGCCTTTACACCATCCGATATTTTTCGTGTCGGAGTACGACTTCCACCATTCTGGCCAGACGAACCCGCCGTTTGGTTCGCACAAATAGAATGTAGTTTTGCACTCTCCGGCGTTAAGGATGATGATACGAAATACCACTACGTAAGCGCACAACTAGAGCATCGTTATGCCGCAGAGGTAAAAGATATTTTAGTCAATTCTCCAGCGAAAGGCAAGTACGAAAAGCTGAAAAGCGAGCTAATTAAGAGATTGTCTGCGTCACGGGAAAAGGAATTAACCCAGCTGCTCATGCATGAAGAGTTAGGAGATAGACGTCCTTCCGCGTTCCTCCGACACCTGCAACATCTAGCTGGCCCGAATATACCAGACGACTTCATCAAAACCGTATGGACAAGCCGTTTGCCTGGTAACATACAGATTGTTGTAGCATCACAGCCTGAGTCTTCGCTTACAGCGCTTGCAGATCTAGCAGACAAGGTGCACGATCTCGTACCTACAAAACCGCAAGTGGCCTCAACGGATGCAGTTCCTGGTTCCATGATTGAGAAGCTATCCAGAGAAATCGCTGAGCTCAGCCGTCAGGTACAAGCCCTTTCATCAAAGGATTCTAGGTCCAGATCGAGAGAACGCGGCCAGCGTGAAAGGAGCAACACACGTTCTCAGTCCAATTACAGGAAATTCCCTACGTGCATTTTCCATCATAGATATGGCGACAAGGCGCGGAGATGTTTGAAGCCCTGTGATTACCAGCCAGGATCGGGAAACGCCAGAGGCAGTCATCAATAGCGACACATGATTGCCCCAATTCATCCGGTCGCTTATTTATCACGGACAGAAGAACAAAAATACAGTTTCTGGTCGACACAGGTAGTGACCTCTGTGTTTTTCCTCGCTCTGCTCTCAAACAAAGGCGACCACGAACCACAGATTTTGATCTTTTCGCAGCTAACGGAACACCCATCGCTATATATGGATTCCAGTACATGGAGCTTGACCTCGGCCTTCGCCGCGCTTTTACCTGGCGCTTTACAGTAGCGGACGTCACCAAGGCTATCATCGGCGTCGACTTCTTATCTTTCTACGATTTAATGGTAGACTGCCGAAACAAACGCCTCATCGACAACAAGACTACTCTGTCAGCAAGCGCAGTTCCAGTCCCTTCATCCGATGCCATATCCTCGGTGAAGACAACGACAGGTGAGTCGAAGTACCTGGATCTTCTTCGGGACTTCCCAGAGATAACTCGCCCAGCAGGCACACATCGGATCATTCGTCACAACACGGTTCATCACATTAGGACCTCGACCGGACCGCCAGTGTACTGCACGCCAAGAAGACTCGCTCCAGACAAGCTGAAGATCGCCAAACAAGAGTTTGAAGAAATGTTGAAGAATGGGACAGCGAGACCATCAGAAAGCCCATGGTCGTCCCCGCTTCACCTCGCTCCCAAGAAAGACAACGGATGGCGACCATGTGGTGATTACCGGATGCTGAACGCCCGAACAATCCCCGACCGCTATCCCATCCGTCACATTCAAGATTTTACACAAAGTATAACTGGTTGCAAGATATTTTCAACTGTAGACCTGGTTAAAGCATACAACCAGATACCGGTCAATCCTGAAGATATCCCCAAAACAGCAATCACTACGCCATTTGGGATGTATGAGTTCCCTTTTATGACCTTTGGCCTCCGCAACGCTGGACAAACATTCCAGAGATTTGTCGATGAAATGACTAGGGACCTGGACTTCTGTTTTTCATACCTGGATGATTTTTTGATTTTCTCTCCGGATGAAGAGACTCATTTTCATCACCTGCGTCTCCTTTTCTCAAGGCTGAAAGAATATGGAATGGTCATAAACACATCCAAATGCGTCTTCGGGGCAGAAGAAGTAACTTTCCTCGGCTGTAGCGTCTCCTCCTCTGGAATCAAGCCATTGGATAGCAAGATCCAAGCCATTAAGGATTTTCCCGTCCCGAAGACCGTGAAGGAGCTGAGAAGGTTCCTTGGGATGATAAACTTCTATCGTAGGTTCATCCAACACGCGGCCAAGTCGCAATCACCGCTGCATAACCTGCTCACCGGATCTGTAAAAGGCTCCCATCCTGTAGATATCACCGGAGAAGCCCTACAAGCATTCGAAGACTGCAAGGAAAGCCTATGCCGCGCAGCACTCCTAGCACATCCGGACATGGAAGCAAAGTTAGCGCTGGTCACGGATGCCTCGGACACTGCAATCGGCGGGGTTCTGCAGCAGCAACGCGACGGTCAATGGCAGCCTCTAGCCTTTTTCAGCCGCAAATTGAGCCCATCGCAGAGAAAATACTCGCCTTACGATAGGGAACTGCTCGCCATTTACGAAGCCATAAAACACTTCCGTCACCTCGTGGAAGCAAGACACTTCACTGTATTTACAGATCACAAGCCAATCTGCTTCGCGTTCCACGGGCACAAGGAGAACTGTTCACCACGTCAGTTTCGCCATTTCGACTTTATCGCTCAATTCACCACAGATATCCAACATATATCGGGGAAGGACAACGTAGTAGCCGATACGCTCTCCAGAATAGAAGAAATAGTCCAACCCATCGAGTTGAGTCAGCTAGCGAAGTCACAGAACAGCGATCCAGAACTGAAACAACTTTTAGAAGGAGGGACATCACTGAAGCTCGTCAAAGTAACCGTTCCTGGAACAAAACTGGAAGTTTACTGCGATGACAGCACACCAACTCCACGACCCTATGTACCTAAAGAGCTCAGAAGGCAAGTCTACGACAGCCTCCATTCACTCAGCCATCCCGGCGCTAATGCCTCCGCAAAATTAGTGGCACAGCGTTATGTGTGGCCTGGCATCAACAAAGATTGTCGCGAGTGGACTAAGCTCTGTCACGCCTGTCAGCGCACGAAGATCACACGGCATGTATCACCACCGGTGGGAACCTTCAAGCTTCCAAGCGCTAGATTCAGCTACGTACATATAGACCTCGTTGGACCCTTACCACTCTCTGATGGATACCGTTATTGTCTTACCGCTGTCGACAGGTTCACACGATGGCCGGAGGCAATACCCTTGCAAGACATCACAGCTGAAACAGTCGCCAAAACCTTCGTCTCCAGCTGGATCTCACGCTACGGTTGTCCATCCCAAATAGTAACAGACCGCGGAAAGCAGTTCGAGTCCGCACTGATGAAGCAGCTTTCAGAACTTGCTGGATTTCAACGCAACAGGACTACCGCGTACCATCCTGCAAGCAACGGCATGGTCGAGCGAATGCACAGACAGCTCAAGGCGGCCATAATGTGCCACGAAAGCCCGAATTGGACAGAGAGCTTACCTTTAGTACTCCTGGGAATGAGAAGCGCCTTCAAAGAGGACATCCAAGCATCACCCGCTGAGCTCCTCTACGGTGAAACCCTCAGACTGCCCGGAGAATTTTTGCAGCCGTGCACAACATTGCACACGACCAGCGACTTCACTGAGTTCACAACGCGACTTCGTTCCATCATGAACAACATCCGTCCTCAGCCAGCAGCAAGACACAGCAGACGAAACATTTTTATCTTCAAAGACTTACCATCTGCTACTCACGTTTACGTCCGCGATGATACCGTGAGAGGATCTCTTCAGCCGGCTTACACAGGACCATACGAAGTGCTGCAACGAGGCGCCAAAGTCTTCAAGCTGCGAATAAAAGGAAAAGAACAAACAGTATCAATAGAGAGACTGAAACCAGCGTACGTACTTACCTCTGATGCGCGTCCAGGTCCTCGTCCAGATGCTCGTCCAGATCCTCGTCCAGATGCTCGTCCGCTAGAAAAAAAGATAAACACTCCATCTCCTGTTCCTGAAAGCAAAGATGCAAACGTTAAAACTACGCGCTCAGGGAGAACAGTGAGATTTCCTGACTACTATCGCCCATCCTAGGATGGTCTCCGGGGGGGAGTCATGTGGCGCAGCCACAATATCTTAATATAACTTATACGTATTTATTATAAACATATAATTATTTATCTTACAAACTAAAT